>JAWNOF010000014.1:18642500-23442500 GCA_035046165.1 Drosophila rubida
AGACTTAGGATTACATTGTAATTAATTGGTGGCGTTCTTATGTCTTTGCATACATTCTTAGTATACAAATCTCCACTATAGGAATATAGATTAAAAAGTGTATCATTGACCAATTCAACTTGTGCTAATGTCAATATTTTAAATTGAGAGAGATCACCCTCATAATTATTCCAATTTGGGTAATCGCTAATTTCACCCTGTTCACTGGCCAATATACGATCGACATCATATAATTTGTATTCACTCAGCAATTCGAATATATGCTGATCTGGCTTGCATGCACTGATCCTATCCAACGCTTGAGCCGATTTCGATTCGTAAACAGTTAACTCATCGATGTGTCGACAGACTGCTTGATAAGTCACCGTGCCGAGCACATAATAAAATAGCCCCATCAACGTTATATACGTGAATACGCAAAATATCAAAATGATGGCACTACATAACACAGAAGAAACTTACGTTTAGTGAGTGTGCTTGGTACGAGATAAACTCATGCTTACAAAATCAGACAAATAGATCCAATGCCGGTTTTACGTGCAAACCAACCGAAGAGCAAGCCCAATATCAACGCGCCGATTATCTGGGATGAAAATAAATGCAACATAATTGAGAATATGTTGTATGTTTACCACATGTTGTTACAACCAAAATGTTCAGAATTGAAAATAAAATCTGTCCATCCGTCTGCCCGTATAAACACCTAGATTTCAGAGATGGGAAGAGCTAGAGTAACCAATATTTGGAGTTAGATGCAATATGTAGTAACGCATATTAAGTCAAAACCAGTGCATGTGGCAAAGGCAACAAGAACAAGCATTGGTCTTCTAGCATATCTATGCTTGTATGTATGTAAGTTGGACTGGTGTTTCCCCAATGAAATTATATGAATGTCGTTTGATGTGATCTTTGAAAGTAAATTGCAAGTTCAATTTCATTCTGTCAGCTGGTACATGGTATATCGCAATCGGGCTAGCTTGACTGTAGCCGACCTCACTTGTTTTCAATTGACTTATCTTGGGCTCAATGCGAATAAGAAAAAATAATATGTTTGCTGAGTGAAAAGCTTTTGTAGTTAAATCAGCCTGCGTTCTAGACTCACCAGGAATATCGCAACGCATGCAATACTACCATATACAAGGCGATTAGATCCAAACCTTTGATCGATATCTTCGAATGTGTCTGCTTTGGTTAGGTCTCTGAAATGTATTTCGCTAATAAGCGCATTGATAATATCAAGTAAATATATATATTCCTCGAGCAAATTTCCGGATGATCTTTCAAGCACACGCTTAATTGGCATTTTGATTGGTTCTATTGCAGCTTTGATCGAATCTTTAATCACAGTAATTCGCTTAAGTCCACTGTTTACCACTTTTATTAGCTTGTTTTTGACGGCGTTTTCTGCACATTCCAAATATGCTGTGGTATTTGGCATCTGTGATAAATTAAATGAAAGTAATGCAATACGATTGTGATGAAACGTGATGGTAAATTTGATTACGTTATCGATGTGCAGACAATGCGAGGTATCCAATCTTTGGAATTCCTGTAACTTATTTGCACAAGAATCTAAGTGACATAGACTACGCAGACAGAAAACTATTTCACGCTTCAGTCCTCGCCAATCTAATGGTACACATTAATTAATAATAGCCTCTGATTTAAATAAGTCAATCATTTACTATCACGATGTAGGCTTGAAAGGAATCGCAAATACTTTTCGTTGTAATCGAGCTGCTGTAGATAGTCATATGCCTTGTGCATATTCTTCAATAATATCTCCAATTCCATCAGAGCACTTGCGCCACTTGTATCCACTAAATCCACCGAGATAAACTTGTGAGCATCTTGAGAAGCAAGCAAAGCGAGCAAAACAAATTAAATTGTTTCATTGTAAATTGAAAAAAAAAATACATAAATAAAAAATATGAGCACGATCTAGAAAGCATACTACATTTATTGATATTCCATTGAACTGAGACTACTTACGTGTTAGTTCATAATTAACATGAGTGGTTACTTTCTTGAAATTGGTCAGCAGTAAATGGCGCAGATGGTCCGAGACATCTTGCAGATAGGTGCATGCATCCTTGTGAGCATTACGCATCCTATCCCTGGTATATCTAGTACTTCGAGCCATGTGTTTAAGGCTCACCAGCGCCAGAAATAATGCCAGCCTAAGAATAGTGCATGAAATCGGATCAAATTACAGAATGCGACATGACATACAATAGGGCAATGATAAGCACAATCAGAAGAATGCTGCATACAAGTCGTCGTTTCTTATTGGAGGCGTTCGTGCAACGCTCACAAGTTTCTTTGCAACGCCAGCAGCAGAAACAACAATAAATCACCCTATGAAATAAAATCGATTAACTATAAATAATTTCATCAAGATTCGAATTTGGCTTTGTAATATATGGTGAATGGTTTGAAATGCGGCATATGCACAACCTTACTTGCGTACTTACCCAATAAATGGTATTATAATTGCAAGGAACAGTAGGGGAAGCAACCAAAGCAGAGCTAAAAAAAAATTTTGATTCAGCAGAGCCAGCCAATCGTTTGCTTCATATTTATTGCCGATATTGAATGAAGATTTGTTTGTGTGCACAACATAGTCTACAGACCGATCAGAGCTATCGATTTGGCATTGGCAGTAGAAGAATATTAAGTTACTTACCTGACAGCAAGTACGTCGCATTTCGCGGATGGAGAAAGTTGGATATCAAATGGGTAAAATTGTATACTGACTCCATTCCCATTGTTTTGAAAACAGGCGGTTCACTAAAGCGAGCTTCGGACACGTACTCAGTAAAATGGATCCCGGGGAAATGGTTATGACTCAACTGTCCTCGGTCTACGCGCTCTGGCTCTTTCGAGCTAGCTTTAGCATCGTTGTCGGCGGTGGATAATGAAATCAATAGGATTAAGATAATGCCGACTGTTCTTGGTCGACACGATAAATGGGTGCTGCACTTCCATTTGCGTTGCATCTGGACTCATTTACTCTGGACTGCTCAACGAAGATAAATAATAATAATAATAATAATAATATGCGTGTTTTACATGTAGTGTATATCGTTATGAGGTATTGAGGTATGAGCTGAAAAGTAACAGTTTAGTCAAATGCTCCCATGACAGATACACAGAATAAACCGCCCTGCTGTTTGAATATACTCCAACTGGTTACTGGCTTTTTATTAGTATTACTGGCTTAAAATTAGACATGTATGTACAATTAATGATAGGCGTTTTCAGAAGCTGTTGCGTCATATCTGTAGTAATACATTTGGTGCAAGGGATAATGGGGAATCAGATATTCCATGCGCTGATGTCGTCTTAATGAGCAATCCAGATACTTTTGAGTGGTATTCATCATTTTGGTGTGGCATTCCTCTGAATTGCCTTGCATATATAGGCTTTTACGAAGTTGCATAAATAGTTCGCGTTTGGGAATAAAATTCCATACCCAAAAACGCCCATTCAGAACTGTTTGAGTCTTCATATATTTCTGGATTCGTGGTCTATTGTAAACGGTTGATTTTGCATAGCACACAGTGGATAATTTCTTATTGCTGTCAAATAATCGCTAGTACTAATGAGTTTGAATTAAAGACATACGCACGTACTCAGGATAGTAGGTATTGAGTCGCGAACCCTGCCTCTTAATTAGCTCCTCAAAGTTTAGGGTTGTCTCCCGTGACCGTTGCACAAATACGCTCGGCTTGTGCGCAAATCAACATGCAACATTAAACATGACACTCAAATGCATATTACTTAAACTAGATACCCACTCGTATTGTGGTTTTAGGCCCAACAGTCTTGTCATTCTTTAGAGTTTTTTTCATTGTAGCCCAATAATTACTACCCCATTCGTCTTGATTGAAGTGCCAGTCTTTGGGAAATTTATTTCCGTATCGCTCGTTTTGCGTACGTGGAGGCTTAGTTCTGGGTATAATACGTATTGGCGATTCGTCCGCCATCTCCAGCAGTATAAACTAAATGAAACGATTGAAGCAAAGTACATCAATGAAATATATGGTATTCACTACTCACTATGAAAAGTATACATGTTGTGTAAAAGTGAAAAACCATAGTAATAATTGGCAAACAAATTGCCGCGGTTAGTATTTTTCTTTGTTTTATTTTTCTCCTATTTTTATGTTGTTTTTCTTTTGTACATAGTTTGGCAAATAAAATGAAACTGGCTTTAAATAAAACAAATTTCAAGTGTACTCTTATAAAACTGCTTAACTACACTGAACTAACTTCAACATATGTGAAACTGTTTGCCCTGTTTGACATTTGACATTTTGTTGTACTTCAAAATGAAGGGTAACGAGAACAAGGACAAGTTCAACGAAATAAAGGAGATCCAAGAAAGAAGCACACGAAATTGGCAAGAAGAAGAGACTCATCTGGTGAGTTGTGGGAACTGTGTTGGCAACCGAATCAAACCAATAAAAAATAAAAAGGGTTTCGTTTGACTCGTTCAAAGGCAAGCTTTCTTCAAACATTTGCATTCCGCATTTATATTTGAAAAGAGACCGAAATGGAAGCAGTGTGGGAGGGGGTCTAGTAAATGCCGGTAGACAGCGACAAATGAAATTATGCGGAAAACCGATTTGCTTGATTGCTTGGCGGAAGCCTGAATCCGTTGTTCTCCTGTCGATGATACCCTGCACACATGGCAATGCCAACAAATGGGTGGCATAGACACACTTCATAATTTTAGTTCGACCCGGCTGTGATTGTGGCTGATTCGCCGTGGTAACGCCGCCGGGTGTTTAGGCATTAGGTTCGATGCAGTTCGTGGAGGTGACTGATGGGCCTGGCAACGGGGAACAACGGCGTCCTGTTTGGGCGACTTTATGTTGCCAACAACAAAATAGTATGGCTTTCCACATCAACGGTGCTGCAATCGAGTGCAAGTTTTCGACGATTTTCAGTTGCTCATAAGTACATATAGAACACTTTTTCTTAGTCGATGTTGAAATGCCCGCGAATCTGCGACCCGTCACCACTGGCAATAGCCCAGAGGATTGGTATGTCTTCGAGCTCTTATGCGGCAACTCCGCATTGCCATTGCCATTGCCAATGCCAACAGCACCGCCAATGTCAGCAGACGCCGCCGCCACCGCATGTCATGCTCCTTTCTCGAAGGCGGTAAGTTGCGGCGATATCTTCGACTGTCATTTTAATGTTAATGCTGCTCGCTGATTGTCTAAAATTAGTGTTGCGACTGCTCGCGAATCGTGTGACAAATTGCCATAAGCAAAACAGCATAGGAGCATACAGCCCATCAGCCGAAGATTTATACTATATACACACGGTTGGCTATGAACCTGAAGCAGTCCTTTCCCAATCGAAAAACCTTCTCTATCACATGCTCAACTGCTTTTTGGCAATAATTCAAATTCCGCGCGAGATCTTTTTGAACATTTAATTTCCTTAGTTATCAGAGAATTAACATTTGATCATCATCATTTTTAACAATATACCAACCTTCTTCCTTTACTCTAAATATTTTTTTTTATAATTGTATGTCGTTATTCATTTGACAGCATTATTTTCATTGTTTCGTTACAATCACGTAATTTCAAATTAGGTATAAAGATTTTTGTAGTTTCATATTTTACATTTATTTTATTTTATTTTGTTTATTTCTGCTGTGTACATTGTTAAACTAATATGTTGTATTTATAATTTGATTACCATTTTCAATGTGAATGCAAAGATATCGAAGGCAGGATATTGAAGGTTCGGCATCAGCAAGAGACTTATGCTTTTTATTTTCAGCCATTTTCAGCATGGTACGTTGAGCATAAATAAGTATTATCGAGAAGCATTACTTCAGTTTCTTCCTTTAGTGTGAAATGTGTGCGGTTGTTAGGGACTTAAATGCTTTGTTGATGATATTATTGTTATTGCTTTAGGGTCGGGCAAGTTGTGATAGAATTTGCATAAAACGAGTGCACATTGGTGCCGAATTGCCGAAATGCGAATATGCGATTTTAATTCGCTAACTAAATTAAAACATTACTCACAATAAATTATAAAATTAACTACATATTGATGCGTGCACTATAATTATATTGTATGTATAACTAATTAGCTAAATTATCACAGTGCGTATTGTACCAGGTATTACATATTTTGAACAGTTGTTCAACGATTCCTCTTAACAAGTCTTCCCCGTAATGCGTTTGCAATTATAGCCAATTTGTAGACAATGTTTTCCGTCCTTGTTACTCAGTGTGCATGTGCAGCTCTTAGGCATCGAGGTGTGCCCAGTCTACGGATAAAGTTCTAAACACACTCACACACATACACAAATGCTGCTCGACATGTCGTGACGTGCGTGCGTGCGCATGAGTTGCATTTGAGCCCCTCGTTGAACTCTTGGTGCCATGTGAATGACCCAAATTACGGCAAACAAACCATAAAGACAAAAACAAGAACAAACTCCACTGATAAAAGTTGCCAAAGTGCAAATGTAAAGCGGTTTCGTAGGCAGTTTTCAAGCCCTTGCGTTGCTGCCGTTTTGGCCTCAGTGTCTGCCTGCCCATTGCCATTGAGCTCGTTTCCAATCTGGCTGCTTATTGGGCGTAATTTCCATAGAGCTCCAGTTGTATTCCTAGCTATAGCTTGCTTGTGTGATGTTATGTTGAAGTAAATTCCCTATTTGGCATGCCTGGTTACCTGGCCCATGAATGCGGGGCAAGTTGTTAGGCTGTTGCCAGGTGGCGGGTGGACGGGCTGCCCACAGTTCAGTTCAAATCAGTTGCTGAGCAGTGCTTCGCTGGTGTAGTTCAGTGCCTTTGTCGAGTTCGTGGCTCAATCATGCCCAGCGACAATCATTTGCATCACCATCACTTGGGTCTCAGTGGTGGACTGTCGCCCCATCATCATCACTTGGTTGGCAAACATTTCGTTCTACTTGGAACTCTGTTTAAATTTCAATTCTTAAGTTCATCCGCTTACTTTTTCTAAATTCAAATAAAATTGTAGTAATGCATTTCATAGATTGCAATGTCAATATAATTGTTAAGCATTTGCTTCGTCATTTTCTACAATAATAATTTAATGCTGTTGATTGAAACCTGCTGTAGCTGGACAATTCTTGCGGCAATGCTGGCATCACAGTGACTGAGCATCATCATGGCATCGATATGACAACCACACTGCGCAGCGAGCTCGCAGCGTTGTCCTACAAGAAGGAGCGACTGAGCAGCGAGGTAAGTTGAGAATGCAACTTGCAGCGAAACGCACTTTTGCCAACTATTCCCTTGCAGCTCTCAGAGACACGCGGCACACTGTGCAGCAAGGAGGCGGAGGTGGAGAATTTACGCGCTCAGGCCGCACGACAGACGGCTTTGATTGGCTCGCTGCAGGGACGCCTGCAAGCGTCGGAGAATCGAGAGCAGGCAGTGCAGGCGCGTTGCGATGCCACCATTCAAACGGTGCAACGCGAGAAGCGCGCCTCCGATGAGCGCAACAAGGAGCTGCTCTGCAAGCTGCAGCACCTCGAGAGCGCGGCGGCCAGCGAGGAATCGCACAAGGAGCAGGCCAAGGCGCAGCTGCATGATCTGCTGCGGCGCCTCAGCGTCTGCCTCGGCATGGAGGTGTGCGAGAGCAATGCGAACAGTCATGCCACGCCCGAGTGCGTCGTCTCGCGGGCCGAGGAGGTCATGATGGAGCTGCAGCGCGCCAAGTCGAAGGTCAGCAGCACCTGTGACACGCTCAGCTCTTGCGAGAACGAGCTGCTCAACCTCAAGTCGCTGGCCAACATTGAGAAGCAGCGCTTGAGCGCCCAACTCGACGGCGCCGGCAACCACAACCACGAGCTGGAGGGCCGATGTCGCCAGTATGAACGCGACCTGCAGCTGCAGCGGGATCGCCTCACAGAGTCCGAGATCAATGGCGAGAAGCTGAAGGAGGAGCTGCGCGGCTTCGAGTCGCGCTGCCATCGCCTGCAGAACAACTTGGATCGCATTCAAGCGGATCGCCTGCAGTTCCTGCGCGGCCTCAGCAATCTGCTCAATGTCCCAGAGCCCTGCGAGACGCTCATCAAGGACAAGCTGCGCGAGCTGCTCGCCGAGAACCAGGCCATGCATGCGGTAAGAAATTGCAGAACTCCGCTGCAAACCAAATGGACGCCATTTGTTGCAAAAGCAAAGTTATCTTTTTATCTGTTACGTCTGTTAAAGCCCTCAGTAAGAAGTAGCAGAACTCCGCTGCTAACCAAAAGGACGCTATTTGTTGCAAAGCACATTTATCTATTACTCTATGCAAGTTTATTTATTAGTTTACATTTAGCGCATTTATTTATTTTATTTGAATTACATTCGTTTGTTTAGCTCGTTTTGCATTTGGACTTTAAGCATGCATAGTGTTGACTATAAACGTTGTCTGTTCAGCATTAATTTTTGTGGTCATTTCATTTACTATTAACTTCCCTGGTCCGCAGCAAATGCACTCGCTGCGCGATCAGCTGAGCAATGAACACGAGAAGCTCAAGGAGACGCAGGAGTCCAGCGAGTGTCGCCTGCGCTCGGGCGAGGCGCAGAAATGCGAGCTAGCCGAGCGCCTGGAGAAGTGTCACGCCGAGATACATACGCTGCGCAAGGATCACATGAGCCTCTCCGAGTACCTGCAGCGCCTGGCCGCCGCGCTCAGCTGGAGCGAGTGCTCGGCGCCGCCGGCGCTCGGCGCAGACACCAATCTGATGGCCGACAATTTGCTGGAACGCGCCGAACGGCTGGCAGCCCACTGTGACCACGAGGTGGCACACCATCAGCTGGAGAAGGGCTGCTGTGACCATCACCACCATCATCATCATCATAATGGCCAGGGCAAGTTGCGACGCGAGCGCTCCTGCCACGACATACCGCTCAAGGAGAGCAGCAGCGTCTACAATCTGCAGCGACGCGTGCGCGTGCTGCGCGAGCAGGTGCAACGACGTGACCTGCACCTCGAGTTGCTGCGCCGCAAGCTGGCCATCATTGAGGACGGGGCGCGCGGCAAGTGCATGCTGCAGGGGGAGCGCGACGAGGCCGTCTGTCGTGCCAAGAAGGCCGTCAAGCAGGTCGACAAGCTGACCGCTCAGCTGGCCGACGCACGCGCCCAGATCGCCGAGGTCAAGGCGCAGCTGGCCGAGGCGGTGGAGTATAAGATCACGTCGCTGGAGCGGGCTCGCAAGATCGACGAGTTGACCACACAGATCTGCGATCTGGAGGATGAGAAGACGCGCATGCTCTCCCAGCTGAACGCCATGAAGGAGCGCATGAAATCGTCCTGCGAATCCAACCAGAATCGACGCTGTCGCGATGAGGCGCTCATCAATGTAAGTCCTTTGCATGCTACCATATTTCAATGCTCTCATGATATTCTACGATATTCATTTGTTGGTGTCTGCAGTCGCTGCGCGACGACGTCAGTCGCCTGAGTGCTCAGCTGTCGGATGCCAATCAGCGGCTGTCGCATCTGCAATCGTTCCGCACCTCGGTGGCACGCACCCTGCACTTAAGGGACCTGCCCGAAACGGATCTGTTGCACCGTCTGCAGGCTCTCTGCTCTGCCCACCAGGAGTTCACGCTGCTCTCGAAGCGCTACGAGACTGCCTCGCCCGTGGGCGATCATCCTTGTCCACGCTACGACGACCCCGTGCCGCCCTCTAGCCACTGTCGTGCACCACGTGAGCTGAGTCCGGCGACCGCACTTCATCACACCCCCTCACACACGCTCTCACACGCACACGCCCGCTCGCATGCCCTTTCCCACTCCCATGCACAGTCCCACACACACTCGCTGCATGGTCGGCATCATCAGCGACAGCGCAGCAAGAGTCGCGACAAGCGTTTGCACGACGAGTGCTTCGATTCGGACGTACATCGCTTGCATCACGGCTGCAAGGATCAACTACTGGGCAACACTTCGACGGGCAGCTGCGATGAGGACTACGACTTCAAAAGCAAATACTGCTGAACTATCGACAGCCTCTCAATGCATTTACCATTTTTTGTAAGCCTTTTTAAAATAAACTCGTCAATTTTCTTGCTGTCTCTCAATTCCATGCAGCAAATATTGCAGATATAACAAGTTATGCTTTAATACTAAACATATCAAATCGAATATTGGATTGATTCATATTTTGAATTCATATTTAGCGTATATATTTACAATTGTTTCAAAATTGCTATTAAACATTAATTTATTCATCAAATTGGTAATTACTTTAAAATTTCCATTTTTTAAATTTAAATAGAAATCCTATCGAAATTGCGTGCCTTCCCTTATTAATAAGCAGTTTTCAAAATTGTGTGCTTCCCCTTTTTAATAGTAAGAAGATTTCACTGACAGCGCTTAGATGGCGCCACTGCATGGGTGCGTGTCTCTGCTAAGCACAGACATTGGCTGGCTGGCTGGCTTGCTTGCCCCAGCAAAGCTGCATATGTCGTGAAGCACACTGCTATAAAACTCAACCGTTACATTCAATTTGCTGGACAAGTTGTCAAACTTTAGACTGCAGAGCATTTCTTCGAAATGCATATAAATCAAATGCTTAACGCAGCCAGTTTCCGTTTATCGAGGCGGACAGTTGGCAGTGGCGCTAGCGAATGTGCAATTAATCAAAATTTGCAGTGCAACATTTTTGTATTTATTTGTCGTTCTCGTTGCCGCCAATCAAGATGCATAATTTTTGCATGTTTAAACGACGGCAAATGGCAAATGGCAAATGTGCAAAATTGCACAATGCGGCCGGCACGTGAGGCAGACATGCTGCACCAGACAGCGTCCGTCGGTGGGGCAATGAACTTGACTGGCTAAAGATCGACCCGCTTGACTGGCTGCTGGCAGACAGCCAAAGGGCACCAGTGAAGGGGAGTGTGGTGGTCTGGGAGCTCACACGAGAGGGCGAGGACTCGCAGCCAGTCGTTGCTGTTGCTGCTACTGATGCTGCGGCCTGGCCAAAGAAGAAGAATGTTGTGCTGTTTGACTGTTGGCATAGCCAAAACACGCTTTGCGAGGGGACGAGACAGCCTCACATGTCTCGTGTGGCGACCACATATGCGTCGCCTCGGTTAGTGATCTTGCCACATACGAGCGCACAGAACACTAAAATGTGCCTGCCTTTTTTTTTTTTTTTGTGTGTGTTTGCCCCACCCAAGCCCCCAGGCAGCATGTCCACAACAGGTTTGCTCTTTGATCTGCTGGTTCTCCTGGCAGCCACAAATGCGACTTATGATCTCACCCAGCAGAGTCTTTTGCTTGACGCGGATAAGTCGGTTTTTGTGTGCTTTGCGGATGCCACAGCTCGAGGAGATTCGCCTATTAAAGCTAAACTCATTCAGGTGCGGCACAACTCTTTGCTAGACGAGTGCACCAGGTTTGGCCTGGCCTCATAAACAATGCTAATAAGCAAAGGCTATTATTATAATTCTGTTTTGTTGATTTAAATTCTTTAATTTATATTCCATGCCTGTTTTTAACTAAAATCTAAAAATATGCAAAACTTTAAAAAGTTTTCTTAATAAAAATCAAATGGAAATTAATTTGTTTAAGAAGTTTGATATTCAATTTATAACCGCAAAATAAGAAGATAAAATAATTTCTTTAACCAAATAATTTAGCGGTTTTTAATCGTTTTCAAACATATTTGTATTTACTGAAAAACTTAGTTAGCAGCAATGAAAACAATAAAATCAATCGAAGTATTAATTCGAATATTTGTTGGTGGAGTGCAGTTTGAAATTGGCAAGTCAAATATTGTTTAATTGGCATTTCGTATTGGCAGCGATGTCGAATGTGTTAAACACACAATATATAATCAATCCATAGACAAATATAAGAACATGACATGGACACGTTCCGTCGGAGTTCGCCTAATTCCAGCTCAAACGTTGACGTTTTGAATATTTCAACATGCATGTGATAAAATTCAAATGCAATGCAATGCGATGTCCACTTGCCCCAGCATGGGGAAGCATGGATGGCATCACGGCATGTCCAGCCTTTGGTTGTCGTCGGCATCGCCATTGAATCACTTTCAAACGTGCCCAAACTGCCAGTCGAGGATGGGACATGGTCAGGAAGTAGGCCAACGTCAGCGTCAAATGGAAATGTGCGAGGATGTGCACATATGTGTGTGTGTATGTGTACAAATACCTACACAAATGTCTCGACCAGGCTTTCAGCTCCTTGGCGTGGGAAAGTCTTTCTAGCTTGAACTGCTGCACCCCGTAAATTGCGCTGAAAGGTGGTGAAGGAGTTTGTAACAAATTTTGCAGTAGTATAAAAGCGGTGCAAAATAAATATAGGAACAGAGAATTCATAAATACATATTAAGGAATAACAATTATCAAACCAAATAAGTTGTATTATGTTATGCAATACACTAATACTAGACATTATAACAATCCCCTTCGTTCATAACATATTGAGCTCATGTAATTGAGCAAGTTAAACATTTAGACAACAAAGTGTCGAATAAAGCAGGCATTGCCTTTGAATATCTGCTAGTTTACAGGGTACATGTGTTCTGCCCTAGGCCTGTGTAAATATGTGACTAGTAAGGTCACACTCACACACACGCACGCACGCACTGGAAGATGTGTGCGTGTGCATGTTTCGTGTCACGTCAAATTGTTTACAATACAAAACACGTGTTGAAAAACTGTCATAAAAAGCAAAGCATACTTGCAGGCGCCTTACCTTGGCAGGCCTTGGACATCTTGTTGTAGCGCCGGGATTGCTTTGCTTTTGCTTTACTCTGCTTAGCATTTGCTAGCGGATTTAATGGTTTTTCAAAAGGCACAAAAGGAAAGCCCGTTGTGAGGACGCCTGACTTGCATTTTGATTCCGAAGCTGGCAAAGATGATAATGTCGATGTTGTTGCTGACGTTTCGTTCACAGGTTTCAGATTTCACATTTTTGCAGAGATTCACTTAGGAGCACAAAGCAGCTGGCACACGCACACACCGCAAATACCACACGCACTCAGACACCTCAATCCTCAATCCATGACGACAGGCAAACCACAAGCTTCCGCTTATTGTTGGTGGCAACAATTAAGCCGCAGTTTGCAGCAGTCAACAGCTACTACACACTACGACTATGAAAGTATTCAACCAAAATCGTATATTTTTCTGCGGCTTTCAATTGGCAAAACGCACCCACAAAACGAGTGCTAAGTTTCGAACCCACTTCGATGTTAGCTGCGTGTGGGTTGGCTTTGGCATTGCGACTGCTACAGCAAATTAAACCATAGTTATGCGCAGCGAGCAGACATCGGGTGTGAGTTTACAGGGCGTGACAGAGCGAACAATTAAGTATTTGCATATGATGCTAAAAATATTGGGGATTAGTCGACCATTAGCCTGTGGTCAGGCCAAAATATTTCAATGCACTCACAACAATGTGCAGCGCATAACAAGATGAAGAGTGAAGCACATGATGAACTAGAAGATACGCTGCTAATTGCTTCGTGAGACTGACTCACTTGTTTGACTGTGGGCAGCCCAAATAAACGAGTTTCGAATTTGCTGATAGATAGAGATTTTTTGGTATAGTTTAATTTCATTGTCTTTCACAAAGTCACGCCTACCACGTCTGTGCATTGTGCAGGGTATTGACGCGCTATTTGCCATTTTAAAAGCGACTAACAAATTTCAATTAGAAGTTGGAATTAATATTTGACTGTATTTTGAAAATAATTGACAAAATCACCACGCTAAATGCATCGGCTTTTGCAGTTGAAATCGTTTCAAAATGTTGCTGTTTAAATCGCATTTAGATGGCTCTATTGAACTGTCGGCATTGCTTTTCAAGTTCTGATTAACTTTTCTGTCGAGTCCTCACTTCCAATTAAAGTTATGTCAATGGGAATTCAGTGCATCGCAAGTTCATCCACTTTGCGGTGGAGCTGTGAAGTCTGGCGGCAAAAGCGAACATCAGTCAAAAGGCGTTGAAATGTGTTGAAAATGTTTTAAATTGTCGCCACACGAATTACTTGTATGCCGTATTTGTTATAAATGTTATAAATGTGCGCAATGATGGCATTAATAATGGCAATATACACACGAAACATAAAACAATAAAAAGACCATAAAATGCAAGCACATTCATAATGTTGGACAGCCGCAACCACGTAGGTTGCCCACCTTCTGCCCTCGCCCGTCCCCGGCCACTTCACTCTCGATGTATCTTAATTAGCATAAATGGGTATTATGGCTGCCTGGGCACTTATACAACAGCAATTGGAGACTGCAACAACCACAGCCACAACATTGCCTTTTGTCTGTGTCACATGATTTAAACACTTTTATTGCACTTCTGGCAGTCCATCAGTGGCAGCAACAGCAGCATCAGCCGCAGCAGCAGCAACTCCAGCTGCCACTCCAACTTGAACAGCTTCCAGAGACCCTTGATTAATTATGCGGGAGCCAGCCTACACTTACTTGCCCAACTGTATCTGTAACTGTAACTGTAATTGTAATGGTGTTGTAATTGGTGGCACAATTAAACACAAATTATTGGGTCTATGAGGGCAAGGGTAACCTAATTGCAGTTCTTGCCAACTTCAAATCGAGTTTCTGAAGTGCAAAGTAAGAGAACTTCAATTTGATGTAATTTGAAGTAAACTGAGTGGAAGAAAAGCAATAAGAAATAGCGCCAATCTGAGTAGCGTAAAATAGCAGTGCTAAATTTCGAATGAATAAAAAAGTTAAATTAAAGTTCAAATATATGCCTATATATTCCCATTCAATATACAGCACGCAGTTTTGCATTGTTTTTTTCAGCTTTATTTGATTTTGACATTTGCGTATGTAATTTTGGATGATTAAGAAATACAATAGTTTGTTAGCTTCAGAATGTACTCGTAATGCTTAGAGCTACACACGATCAGTTTATATATAGATAATTTATGCATGTATATATATATATTTATTTATTTATTTATGTATTTATGTATATTGTATGTTTGTATGCATATGGTACATAGAGCTAAAAACAGTTAGATAAAATTTGATAAGAAAACAAGCAAAGTTACAATATATTATGGACTTATGCATACAAGATGTCTATGAATGAACATTGCGTACACTTTATGGATAGCATAAACCACGTAAATTTATTCTCATTATTATTATCATTAGCATTACCATTAGTTTGACGATACTTAGAAAACGTTACAAAACTCGCTCGCTTATTGACACATCGCTCGAACTAGCTAAGTGTTTATCATGTTATTTTCATTATAATTATGATTATTTTGTATTTCGCATATTAGGACTAAATCTAGATGATGTTTATTGATTTCGCATTTGTTTCCATTTGAAATTGTGGTTGTGTGGTTGCACTCGCAATGCGCCTTTCGCTTGCAGTGCGCATATAGTTTGTATATGCATATCGCTAATGTCTAGGTATATATAGACGCCTAGATGGTATCACAGATAAATGTGCTCGACACCGGCCAACACATTGTCGTATAACTATAACAAATTTGATTACATAACTAGGCCTTAAGACGAGTTTTGGGGGATTGCGGGACGGGGCTGTGGTTATTGGTTACTGGAGACTTTTTATGGGGCTTTTGGGGGAGTTTGGGGTGGCTAATTCTGCCACCAGAGGGCGCTCGTGTTCCAGATCCACGCGCCCGACGCTGATCAACGCTGCTGCTGCTGCGAATTCAACGGACCAAATGCCTGCATGCTGTAGTAGCGCTCATTGTCCTCCTTGACCACACTGGTCACATGATGGAACTGGCACGGATGCGAAATCTGCGACTTGGGCGGCAAGGGAGCCGGCTTGACGCGTTTCTGCTTCTTCTGCTTGCGCCCTGGTACCGAGAGCGCAATGTTCTCTGGGTCGCTGACGAGCCGCTCGACGTGCTGCCAGAGCTCCCGGGCGGCGTCTGTCGAGTCGAAGCTGAAGCCAATCATTTGCTGATGGTTGCTCGACAGGCACATGGTGTGGAACGAGGGGCCCGCAATGCGATAGTTGGACAGATTGTCCACACGGTCCGACCAGAGCGCAAAGCACGAGCCACGCTCGGCCAGCACCAGCGTGACGCGCGGCATCGAGCGCGCCCGAGCATTGCCCTTGTCGTGCAGAATCACGGGGATGCCGGTGAAGACGAGACGCCAGTCGCCGTCATTGCCAGTGCCCTCGTAGAGATTGGCGAGCGCACCGCTGACGAAGATCTCGGTGCTGAGGCCGGCGAAGAAGCTCTCGACCTGGGCGCGCTCGTAGTCCGACAGATTTGTGTTGCTCGTCGTGTCGGTGCTAATTGTGTCCGCATCAATGTCGGACGCATTGTACAGCGATGTGGTGCCGTGGGCGCTGCTGCGCTGTGCCGACGACTGCGAGTGCGCCGACCAGTCGCCGTGCAGTATGAGCTCGTCCCGCTGCTCCGAGGAGGCGGTGCCCTCGCTGGACTCTGACGGCGGCGCCGAGTCGCTCACGGAGCCCAGGCGACGACGTGTTTGCTGCTGCAGTTGCTGGTGTGACATCTGCAAGAAGCAAGAGAAAAGGAAAAAACGTGGAATGAGCACATTTCCAAATTAGATTTGTGGCAAGAGTGTAAAAGCTTTTCAATTCTCTGCGAGGTTTTTGCGGTGGTGCACAGGAGTCTGGCACATTACGGCCAACGCTAGCGCTAACGCTAACGCTAATGCAATGGAATTTGTTTTCAGTTGTTGTGCTGCTTTCAAACTCGATCAAAGTTGGCAGCAACAGCAACGGGCTAAACAACAAATTCCCAGCACGCGCCTTGCCTTTTGGCTGCACTCCCTGCACTTTGTGCTATTGTTTGCTTGTTGTTTTTTTTGTTGCTTTTGCGGTCGCTCATCTGGTGAGCTCAACTGGAAATTATACACAATCAATTTCCGCTCCAAAAAGCTGTAAACAAAACCATCATCCAAATCAGCTCAACCAACATATATATTAGGAAAAACTATTTAAGCCAATTGAAACATTGATTTATCCATTCACTTAACTTTCAAGTGCACAATTTGCATTTCGTTTTGTAAAATGCACAATCAAAAAATATATGTGATGATTACTCATGCGACGTGCCACCAATATAAACTTTGCGTATGAGTAATTTGCAATTACGCGTAACAATAAACTGAGTTATCAGAACTTTACTTTTGCGCCCTCAGTTTGCTGCACCCCAGGGACTCATTGAAAACTTGAGAAACGCGCTGATAAAGTGTAATAAATTTAGCGTTAAATAAATTGCTGATTAGCGGGGCGCAAGTGGGCGTGGTCAAATTCTAAATCACACTTGAGCTGCTTACCAAACACACGAGTATTGCCACCAAGTTTGGTGCATTTAGCTCTGATAATCGCAGAGATTTATATATCGAAAAAATCATCCCATCGTTCAGATATCAAGGTGGATCAGTAATATATATCATCTACTTCTACTTTCTGTTCACATCGAGTCACATCTAATGGCCAGCGCACATAAAAATCACTTTGCGACATATTGATATTTCACGTGCATTTGCATAGGAAAAATGATCGTTTTGCGGAAAACGTGTCGCAAAACCTCTATAGGGGACATGGTGTCGGCCAAGGGCAAAAAGTGCACACTCACCATCAGTTGTTGATCTGCCCTGGCCATGACGCCCGCTGGCCCCCAGGCACTGTGTGGCCCCCCTCAACCCCCTCCCCCTCCGGCACACTCCCTTCCCTCATTCCACTGACCAGGCACTATATGGTCTCCCCTCACCCCTCCCACTCACCGTGCACTGTCTAACGCTACGGCAGCACTCGCTGCTGCTCTACCACCCCCCCCCCCCCCTATACCACCCACCCTGACTCGCAGTCAGCGCTGACTGCACACACATTTATGACAGGCATTCTAGCTAGTTGCTTGTTCACAGTGGCCTCTCCGGCTCTCATCTAAAGGAGAGTGTCGGGGAGCTGCTCTGATGTGTACTTCTGTTTGATTTTAACAGGAGAGCCACGACGCGACTCAAAGCTGTTGTCCAGTTGGACAGTGCGTAGCGTAAATCAGCTTTGACTGCTGACTCCCGGGTTAGTTGCCTGCAGATCGCTGCAGAGACGCGGACGTTGCTGCTAGTGGAAGTGTGTGTGTAGATTGTGCATTTGAATTTTGTGCTAACGACTATCTTACGACTCTGATTGGCGCCATTTGAATTCAAATTCGAATCAAACTGCTAAAGTGTAGAAGGCGCATTGCTAATTCAGAGTAGTTGCATGGAATCCAAATTGAAGTAGTAGTGTGTGAGGTAGTGGATCCTGAGAGTAAGGCAGAGGGAGCAGAGTGGAGAGCAGAGAGTGGTGAGCAGAGAGTGGTGAGCGGAGAGCGGAGAGTGGAGAGCGGAGAGTGGTTGCCTAGAATCGAAATTCAGGAAATTGTGTGTGAGAAAGTGGATCCTGAGAGTAAGGCACAGAGAGAAGAGTGGTGAGAGGAGAGTGGAGAGCGGAGAGAGCGTTGACTACACTGAGCGAATTTGGATTTTGGCGCCAACTGTGCACATCAAGTGATTTGTGTATTGTAACTTCTCCCGAATATGAAGAGCAGAGCAAGCGTCGTACTCGGAGCGGGGGAGCGAAATACAATCGGCTATACGTAAGGTGAGTGCTCTGTTTACAATTTGTTCTGTTTACAATATATTATTGTGCAAGGTTAGCATTTAGGTTCGCCTGGTAATATGCCAACTACTTAATCGACTTGTCCCTATACTTCGTAATATAAAATATACTTAAATGGCACTTAACTTGAATTTTTGAGCGCTATGAAGATTATCGTTTGCAGGTTAATTAAGCTTAGGGGATTATGGAATTGCTATTGGTTTTATAGTTATGTTCAGTTCTAAGATTCAATACAATTTGCTCGACTGCCTCTGAAATACAGCTAATCGAATTCAAATGATCAACGAGCTCGCGCCAATCAAGAAACTGTATTGTGGATATTGCGTCTATAGTATTATTTGATTGCATTCAAAAAGTAGCGACTGCTAGCTCTACTTCCAATCGATACCTTCGCTCCTGCACTGCCCCAAATTAATCAACTTCGAAGAACAAATATGCAAATAGTGAAAGAAGCTGAAGCCAATTAAATGCAACTGAAATTACCTGCTCCGCTCGTGGCGACTCAACTCGCTAATGAGCGAGCATGCTGCAAATTGTGGTGCTCTGCTGGTGGCAGAGTTTAGCTCGAGTTACCGAAACCGCCGCGCGCAACCCCAAAACGCTGCAGAACGCGGCACGTGGACAGTGGCACGTTTTAATTAACGCCACAAATTGCTGGTCACGATGTAATTAAATTATTTAAATTGCTAATTTCAAACGGAAAGTGGCAAATAACAATTTCGCAGTAGCGCTAAAATGGAAAGTGCTAACACAAAAACGAAATAAAACACGCAAACTTTAAAATCAAAAGCGCTTTAAAGTCGCACGCTGCCGAGGCAAAAGGCATAAATAATAATACAACGACATTTCGACACATTTTCACAGCGAGGCGAAGCGAATGGCAACCGACCAGGGACTCGTAATGGGCGGCGCAAGGCGTGGCGGGGCAAGTCGCAGTTGCCACAAGCCACAGCCACAGCCGCCGCAGCCCCAGCCGGAGCCGGAGCCGGAAGTTGTGTGGCGACAACAAAACATACAAAATGTATCTCACATCCGACGAGCAAGACAGAGAGAGAGAGCGAGAGAGAGCGTGAGTGAGAGCGATAGGCACTTGTGAGCCGGTGGCACACTTTCAGGCCAAGTTTTCCTTTGGCGACACAAAAACTTGCGGAGTAAACTTTACCCGAGGAGTTGTTGCAACATTAACGCGGTTATCTATAATTTACACGCACATGCCCTTCCCCTCGACTCGACTCGCCTTCCGACTTGCTACGTGGCATGTTGCGGTGATTTCTTAACTCAGCTCCAACAAGCTGGATGCACATTTATTGTGCCATTACACCCCCAACCTTTGGCCGCTCCCACGAGTCCCTTTCTACGTGTCACCCCAACCTAGCCAAAATAAAAGAAAATACTCCAAGTGGTAGAAAAAAACGCAAGAAAATATCTTGCGAGCAAAGATTAATTGCTTTGCTTTGGCTCGGCTCATGGCTGGCAAATATATTTAGTGCCGAGATTTATGTGGCTTCATTACGAGCCTCCAGCAGCGTATCAGTGTCCTTTTTGTCCATGGCCTATCCTCTGTTTGTTGTAGAACATTTGGTCGAACAATTAAACAAGTGCCGCGCTGCCCAGAACGAGCTTGACGTTTTTATTGTTGTGGCAGCCGTCGAGCAAATGAATATTTAATGCCTAATGCCACACGGCTCCTAAGCGAAAGTGGCGACTTGACCATGTGGCCTTCGTCGTATCGATAAAACAGCACACAGGCCAAGTTCAATGTCAACCCGTCCAATGCACACCCCGTGCTACGCGGCGTATGCGCAACATTTTTGTTTGCTTGCTTGCGTCGTCATTTATTTATAGCCAATAATCGAAATTCTACCAAAACTCTGGAATTGTTATTTACGATCATTACAACTGAGCGTATGCGTAACTCTTGATTAGCTACCGACTAGTTAATCAATATCGCCTGCAAGTAATTAGTTCTAATTTGAATTAAGTTGTTGTCGATGTTTTGTGTATGGCAAAGAAAAGCATTAGTGAGCTTAGCTTCAAATTAACTGCATTGTGAGCCCAATAACCAAACGTTTGCTAACTATACTGTAGGTGGGAGAAACCTCAACAATCCACTTATTTTATGGTGGCAAAAAACACTGATTGAGATTCACTAAAATCGCATTAATTTGCAATAATTAAAAACTTTGTTTTTTCATCATAACTGATTGTTTTTGCAAATTCAATTATGCAAAAGAAATGCATAAAAAATTAGCAAAAAAAAAGGATATGTGAAAAAATGCCTAAAAGTTTTTTGGTCATTTCTAATTGAAAATTGAATAAATTTAAAATGTATTCAACGCAATATTTCACGTATTATTTTGCTGTCAATTGACAAAGTGGAACTCCCACACAGACAGTTTATAGAAACTTGGCTTCAATCATTTGTCAACATTCCGAAGATCTGTCAAAATTTCGATATTTTATTTGATTTGTCAAACGCTTCAAATTGACAAGCTGAGAAACGTCAACAAAAGAACTAAAAATAAATCGAACGTAACAAAAGAAGAAACGAGCGAAATGAATGAGAAGGAAATTCAACACACAATTCGCATTTGTGAAAAGCCAAGCTGAAAGAGAAACCAACAAATTGTTGGCCCATCGTGTGCATGGGGCAGGTCAGTGAAATGTTGTCAGAAACAGAGGCCAGCAACTGAGAGAGAGACGCGGGCCATGAGCGTGGGCGGTGGGGGGAGGCGAAAACAAACAGAAATCAAACTGAAATTGTAGAGCATTGTTCATATTGTGTAGTACAGTTCCGTGGCATGCAACAAGCATACAAATACAAGCCTCCCAATTCGAAATCATTGCAAAGGGCAGCACAAGGCGTGCCGGGGAAATGCTGAAGTGGAGTGTGGGGGGGAGGCGTGTCATACAAGCTGATGGGATGTGGAGGCCTCTGGGGTCAGTTCGGCAGTTGAGGCCTTTTATGTTAATTTCTGCCTGGTTTGCATAGATCAACGTTGGCATTATGAAAAATTGTTCAAGTGCAACAGCAACAACAGCAACAGCAAAAAAACGTGCTGTGATTTAATTTTTGTGACGTTGGACGGCGGCAGCTGCCGGAGGGGGAAATTCAATTAAAATGCACAAAGCCATCGTCTCGCCGAGTGCACAACTCCGCCGCCCTGCGACTGCCCCTGCCCAGGCCCCTTGCACAACAAGAAAATTATTGTGTGCTCACGTATGTGTATCAAAAATGCTTAAACTTAAATTGAATTTGTTATTAAACCAATTTCGCTTGTCCATAAAGCAATTTGCATGCAAAGCTGAAGCTGCAACTGAATCTGCCTCGCTCCAAACTTTAAGGGCGAGTGCCGACAGACGTTGACATATCCATAACCAAAATTCCACATTCACTCGAAGAGAGAGGGAAAAATGCGCTGAGCTGGCAGCACAAATCGCGTTGCTTGCCACCACAACATTCTACTGACAAGCGCTCAAGTTTCCAGAACTACAAATTTTGCCACGTTGCGCATACGACATGCTGTGCGTCGCGTATACGCTAACCGACAAAATTTTCATAACAAAAACGCAATGTTATTTCGCATAAACATGCAAATTTCGCACCATTGTATTTTTGGCTGCTCCTGCCCCACTCGCCCCTCGCCAGACTACGCACTACACTGCACTTGTCCCAATGAGTAATTTGCATGTAAATACTTTTGCCGTTTGCCATGCTCTTTGTTTGTCTTCGGGGAGGTCTATTGACTATGTGGCAACAATAAGTATAAATTTTCATATACTTGCTTAGTCGCACAAAAAAAAAAAACATGAACTCAAAATACTGATTCTAATTCTCTTGCTCTTTTTCTCATGTTCAAGGTAAGTCTATTGTGTAACTTGACTTTAGGTTAACGAGTTTTTGTTCTTGGCTTAGCAAGATTGTGTTTTAAGATTTTGGCGCTATTCTTGCAACATATTTTACGTTTTTCTTTACGATAATGAGTATGAAAATATATTTAAGTAAATTTGTGAGACTCTCTACTATTCATATTTAAATGTTCTCAACTCAACAAGTGCGATATTGTGTGGGTTTGAAAATAGAGATTAATTCTCCTTTCTAAGCGTGATGATAAATTTAACTGTGTTCACATCCAAATACACTATATCTTTAGAGCTAAGAATTCTTTAGAGCATCTACGCCTCTGCTTGCGGGTCAACGATATTTCGCTTATTCATGTTTTGTTTTCATTCTTTCCTCTTCCCCTTTGGCGTTTAGTTTTTGTTCATGAACTTGACGACGTTCTACGTTTCGTTGCCATACAAAAATCGTACACAAAGCAGCGCATTGTGGAAGATGTTGACGTAGAGTGGGTGGGTAGCGCTCGAGGCGCTGGAGGTGAAGAGAGTGTGTAAGTGAGTGGCAGTTGAAGCTGAGGCTGGAGACGAGACTGTCAAGTAGCTGACTAATATTTTTGTTAACTTGCAAATTGCTGGCAGCGTCTGAAAAAGCAAATCGTACTCGTACAGTAGACATTCATTCGCTCAAATTGCATTCGGCCTGTGCCACGTTCATGTTTCTGATTTATGGCAAAATTATTTTAGCTAAAATTGAACAGCACACAAATTTCAGGTTTACGTAATGTAATTCTAAGAAAACATGCACATGCTGGTCGGGGTAAATTTCCATTTGGTCGTGCACTCGCACAATTATAATTGTTATTATTATTAATTTTGTATTGCTGTGAGAAATCGAACAGAACGTGGCAGGCAATTTGAATGTAAATGACACGTGCCCTGTACACTGCAGTATGACTGTGATTGCTTTGTTTTTGTCGGCTGTCTGCTGTCGGTTGTCTGCTGTGGGCGTCTCTGAATCACACTTAAGTATTGAATTAATTATATTTGAAATCTGCCAGCTATACTTCTGTCGGCTATTATTCTCTCAAACAGTGATTAGTCCCGAATTGCTGAAAATATAAGCTATTTTTAGAGGCAAACATTTATCACAATTATTTTGCGCAGTTGGAAATCTGACGAATTTAAAGTTTTCGCTTAATGCGACTTTATTGCAGAACAATGGAAGATAAGCTGGTGTAGTTTATGCTAAACTGACCAAGCGATCATTGAATTAATTTCACAGAAGCGTGATTAAGACTAATCGACAATAAAATTAAATTATGTTTCAAAGTGGTTTAATTAAATTGCATTTTTTGTGCGTATTTTTTAAATACAAATTCAAGCGCTGTGCAGACGACAAAAAAGTTTACATTTTGCGGACAAAAACATTGAGGTTTTCATGGCTTTTTGAGGCAAGGGCTTTGGAGACTCGTGTAATTGCTTGACACATCTGGCAAGTCATGGCGATTACTTGACTGAATGCTGAGTGGAAAGTGGAAAGCTGCCAGCAGGACTAAGGAGCGACGGTGCATTGGGCTTTCAACAGCAGTGCTCCGTGAGTGTGTCTGCTGCTGCTTGACGAGCCACAACCTGCGAGCGTTGCAACCAGCTGTTGCAGCTGCCGTGAGGACATGATTCGGCAAAAGTTTGCCAAACTGGAAATGGCTGCCAAATGGCCCAAATGAAGATGGTCAAGTAAATTGAATTGATGCTGGCCAAATCGTTTTGGCACTCGCTCAATAGAGCTTAGCTGAGTTCTTAACATATTTTAATGGTGCCACTGTCTCAGTGTCTGAGTGTCTGTGGCACGTCCCACATTGCGTTGCAGCTGCAACAGCTTGCAATTAATTGTGAGAAATTGTATCACATAACTTTGAATGTTGGCCATGTAACCTGCTCCATATTTAAATCAAATTCCCACCGCCAGCTGCAACAAGTGGCACTCAAAAGGTTACTTAAGCCCCTCCGCTTTCCCATCCACACCTGTCCCTGCTAAATTATTCAGTGCTGTGGAAAATTGCCTCCGGTTGCTGCTGGCGTGCTCGCATCGTCATCAACAGCAGCAGCAGCAACTTAAAATATAAATTTCAATGCATTTTTAGCATGTTTTTTTTGCTTCTTTTTTATCACACACTCACAGACATTAGCAATTTGCATTTTTGAACTTCACATGCAATGGGCGTGATTAACAACTTCCTCCCTTTTGGCAACAGGAATTCCTTGTGCAGTGCGTCAGGCATTGAGATTGAAGTTGACACTTGATAGTCATTAGTTGTTGCCATAGTTGCTGTTTAATTGGCTGTTAATACGGTTAAAATGCAGTTTGCATGCATGACTGTGGAGCGAGGTGTGTGGCAGAGATTGTGGATAATTAATTGACATGAAAGGATGTTCATTCTTTTGTTAATACTCAATGGCACGAAGTAGCGTATTAAAGGGAAAATTACATTATGGTTTTAGTTAGTATTTATGAAACTTTCAGTTTCTCGCTCAGCTTGAAGTTTAGTCTAATTGTGCTTGCAATATTATTAAATTAAAACAAATGCACTCAATGTTAAATAGGCAAAGCGAGCTGCAAATCAAGAGCCGTTATTAATTACATTACTCTGCAGCATTCGGATGTAATAAATGATCCAAGAGCTGGAATTTTGCTACAAAATGAAGTGATTGTTCAATATCAATTTGAAACGTAAGTCTGCGTAATTTGCCAACTGAGAGTTTGTTAACTGCTTCGACGCCTTCGGCTGCAATTCAACAACAACTCAAGTACAACAAATCCAGTTAAATAAGCAAACGAAATGCGAGAGTCTCGGAACATAGCTGGAGGCCTTATTAAACTAACTAACTCAACCGACTGAGAGCCACAGAATACCGACACAGTATTTAAGCAGCAGTTGAAATGGAATAGCATATTACTGCTCTTAAAATACGTAAATAAATCAGTTCAAGTTCAGCCTAGAAAATGAAATGGAAATTAGATGCAATGAAGTTGAACTCTTGGGTTAAAAGCTTTCCATCTATCTACCCTGTGCGTGGAATGGGGTAGATTTATGCAAGTAATAATGAATTAAAACATTACACAGATAATGTTGTCTTGCTGTTTGTACCAATCAGCCGAGCTACATATTTATTATGCCTAGTCATGCCAATGCGATTGTTTTACTTCGATTTGTACTTCTTGTAATCTGTAGCGCAGAATACGAGTATAGGGTATTTGAATGGCACTGCACTGCCCTACAAAGTGCAGTCTTTCTTGACTACTTCGGTTTTGTGAAGCTGCAAACACATTTAGTTCAAGTCGAAGTTGCTGTGCGTCGAGTAAGCTGCTCAACTAAGCCATAAAGATAGGTAAATAACTGGCATAATTAACAGGGTTTACTTCTGGAATTTACCTGGCTCAGAGTGTAGTTATCCACACATTGGGTTGTTAGGAATTTGCTGGGAAATTTCGCAGATAACGCAGCACACTTTTGCTGACCGTTAGGTAGCGTGTAAATCTGCGGCCTTGGCCTTTCCAAACTCAGGTAGTCCATAGACTCAACAGATAGATAGTCGCGAATGTATTTGCACTATCTGTGTGTGCTTTATACAGTCTAGCCTACTGCACTTGAACTTACATCACTAGTTTGCAGTTGATAGCGATTTTATTAATCGCCGCACTCGAGACGCGCCACTCAAGTTCATATTATCTAGTTAGTTGTTTATTACAACAAGTAAACTATGTATACATCGTAAATTCAATGTAGTACGCTCAGACAATTGATCGCTGCGATCGATCGATTTTCGCCGTTGCAAGGTCAGTTTCAAGTTAGCCCTGGCCAAAAAAATGAAGCGAGACAACTTTGGAGCAAAACAGGATTTGCTGCGAGTTAGAAGAGACAGCTCAGTGTGTTATCAGCACAATTTGATGACGCGGCAAGATGCAGACAAAGAGAGAAAGAGAGAGCGGTTAAGTGTGTGTGAGTGAGTGAGATATGTAAACAAATCGTATAGCAACTGAGTGCTGAATATACTGCTGATAATGATAATTCGTTGCGTCTGGTACAGCTGCTGCTGTATAAATTATTATCAGGACGCTGCAGAGTCGACGCAGGGCATGAGACAAGTCCGGGCTCATTATCAGCAGCAAAGCAACAACGAAAGCGAGAGACGCAGGCAGAGCGGGAGAGCGACTAAGAGAGCGCGAGAGAGTCGCAGAGATAACTAAAAAAGGGCGATAGCCGAGTGCAGTTTGCCGGGTTGCCGTCTCGGTTTTTTGTGTGTTGCGTTGGTCAGACAACGCTGGCTTGCTGCGTGAGAGAGACGCCGCGACGTGACTTTCGATTTCATTGGACTGTGAATTCGCTGTGCCGCAGGCAACCGAAGCAGGGAAGCATTGAAGCACTGAAGAAGCAGCAGCAGCAGACACTGGCTCTGTAGAGCTGCCATAATTATCTGGAGCTGGATCTTCTGCAGTCAGTTCGCCAACGTCCGTCTCAGCCGCAACAACGACAACATGTGGCTGCTCTTGCCCATACTGCTCTACTCGATCGTCTTTCTGTACGTGCGACACATCTACAGCTATTGGCGTCGCAAGGCCATTCCCGGCGAGGCCGCCACGCTCTCCTGGGACTTCCTCTGCCAGGCCTACCGCCGTGAGTTCCGGCACGTGCAGGCCATCTGCGAAGCCTACCACGAGGGCCGCGACCGGCTGCACGGCATCTACTGCTTCTTTCGACCCGTGCTGCTCGTGCGCAACGTGGAGCTGGCGCGCAACGTGCTGCAGCAGGCGAATGGGCACTTCATGGAGTCCAAATGGGACTACGTCAAGGGCTACAGGCGCTTCAATTTGCTGGAGAAGTTGGCGCCAATGTTTGGCACACGGCGCCTGCAGCCCATGCTGCTGAGCACACAAGCTGTGGCCGATCACATGGTCCAGCACTTGCAGCAACGCGAGCTGCACGGCGCCATCGAGCTGGACTTGCAGCAGCTGCTCAGAATGTAAGTCGAGATACTCTGCTCGTCTTTCAATGGTCTAATGTCTTCTTGCTTCGATTGTGCAGCTATGCTGCCAACGTGATGGGCAACTTGGTCTACGGCCTGGATGTGAACAACTTTGAGCAACAGGATCACATACTCAACAGCTATGCGAACAGTCCGGCGCAGCAGGGCCATCTGCAGTGCTTGTAAGTAGCACACAGCCACACATCTTGCAAATGCTTAGCAATTCATACGTTCTGCTTCAGCTCATTGCGCGGCGTGCCCCAGAAGTCCACGCTCACCTATCGCCTGCTCGACATCATTCAGCACAATGTGGAGCAGCGCGAGGAGCGCGGCATCATACGCAAGGACATGCTGCAGCTGCTGGTGAAGTTCCGCAACGGCAACGACTTGAGCAGCGACAGATGGCAAGTGGACCATGCCATAGGTGAGTTGAGCAAGGCAATCACCTGCCACTTAACAGCAGCTATTTGCATCTCTTGAAGAGGAGGACAAACTGATGTCCGTCAAGCGACTGGCCCAAGTAGCCGAGGACTTGCTGCAGTCCGCCTTGGATAGCCTGGCTGCCACAATCACGCTAACGCTCTACGAGATCGCGCAGCAGCCGCTGATAGTGGAGAAGCTGCAGGCGGAGATTAAGGAGCTGCAGCCCGTCGAGGGGCAGCTGCAGATTGAGCAACTGGACGGCATGAAGTACTTGGAGATGTGTGTGAAAGGTGAGCCATCACATTGTGTAGACGCGTGCATATTTCCTGCGAGACCACAGCAAATTTAAATTGAATTCCCCGCTCAGAGACCCTACGCAAGTATCCGCCAGTGCCGCTGATTGAACGCACTTGCCGCAAGAGCTACACGCTACCTGCCACCAAATACACCGTTGGCGAGGGCAAGACCCTGATGATACCACTCCTGGCCATTCAGCGCGACGAACGGCACTTCAGTGAGCCGCTTAAATACAAACCGTTGCGTTTTCTGCACGACAAACTCAAGCAGTCCACACACTGCCCCAGCGCCTTTGTGGGCTTCGGCATTGGCGGCGCTCAGTGCGTGGGTAAGTCTTTTGAATTGAAACCACAAGTGAGAATGCTCTGCTATATTTCACACACTTTTGCGCAGCCCAAAACTTTGCCAAAATGGTGATTAAAGTGGCGTTGATTAAGCTGCTGCAGCACTACGACTTGGAGTGGGATGAGAACGCCGTGGTGGAAGTATCGCATCTGCCCGCACCATTAATAACGTCGCCCGATGGACTTAGGATTAAGCTGAAAGCCCGAGAGATTTTGGCACAGAGCAACAACTATCGCAAGAATTCGATTTAAAGCGCTTTTTTTGGCGTTTCAATGGGTGAAAATTTAATTTATGCAAGCGCTTTTTTTATTGCCGTATTCGCTGTGTTGGACGACGCTGCTCAACACTTTATTTGAGTGTTTTGTGTGTTTTCAGCGCAGCGCTCCTAAAAATATGCCATAAATAAAATCCGTAAATAATGGCACCTAACTCGCGGTGTTGTTATTGTAGTTGTTGTTGTTGGTTCTGTTGCTGTTTACGTTGTCTGTTCATTTTGCTTCGTTAGCTACGCTTGGAAAATGCCAAAGGTCCTCAGTCCTTGAAGCGCGCGCACACGAGCTCACACACACTCACACGGCGTATACGCAACGCCGTTAAATTAGAGAGTCTATGAGGAGCCTGTTGTTGTCGTGCTGCGACAAACTCATCAAGGCGGAAAAGACATGTTCAAGCACATGAGCTTATCATTAAATTTGATTTGCTTTGTTGCCAATACACGCACATACACACACACACACACACACACTTGTACAGCAAGGACATTGTCTGATTGGCATTGGAATGTTATTGCCAAATATGCAAAAGTCACGAGCAGCTATGGTAATGCTAAGCAGACAGATAAGAGATCACAAATAATTTAGGGACCTGCACTTGGACTTCGACGACGGCAATCAAGCTTAGTAGCCACTAACGATGCCACAATTAGGCCGCATTATGAACGCATTTATCAAGCAGAACAACATCAAAGGCCGGAAGAAGGGTATTGCCAAGTACCGAGTATTTTGCGCAAATTTACAGCTAATATCACAGTCCAAAACTTGTGGTCGGCCTATCAAATTAATTGAGCTCTGTGGGCGGCCAAGACTCGAGTCTTGCTCCCAGACTCTCGCCATGCCACGGTCTTTCGCCAGGCACTCTAATGAGCCGGAAATTGTCCTTTCAGCCGCAGCCGCAACCACAGTCATTTGCTTTTGTGGCCACGAAATTATTAATTACGAAATACGTATACGCCCCAGTTGACACTCGCCACAACAGACTGAAAGACAATTCTTAAAGTTGAGCAAGAGTTGGCGAATTTAAAGCGCATACACGTGACCTGGCAAAGCAAGAAAATGTTGTTTAACATGCAGCTGACCCAGTTGAGCTGGCGCATATAAATTGCATTGAAGATTTCCTTGCAGATTTCCCCGTCCCAAAATGCCGAAACGTTGAGGCGGCGTGTGAAAATCGGGAGCTGGAGCTGGGCAACAATAGCGCTGTGTTTGCGCCGTTTACTGGCATTGTCCTGGTTACATTTAAACATTACTCATTGCATATTAAGTGGTCAAAATCCCCCCGGTTCCAGTCCCACGTTTGGCTTAAGCTGCAAAGCTACAAAGTTGCCGACGCTGCGTGAAATATGCGAAAGCATAAAATTTTCATTTACATGAGAGCCAAGCAGCATAAATTAAGAAATATTTCTCTCTTGGGGACATTTGACATGGAGAAATGACTTAAGTGTTTGCTAATTTTTTATGTTAATTTTCCCAGCTTTTTCTTCTTGTTGTCTGCGTCTTTTTACCATGTAATTGCCATGTGAAATGTTGCAAAGGAGACCCCAATTAGCACTGCTCTTTAAGCGCTGTATTTACTTACCATAATTTAAGATTTCTGCTTCTCCGAAACTTAGTTAGCTGCAATGAAGTAGAGAGTGAACTATTATTAATATTATTATTGTATAATTTGCATGGAAAAATTAATGCTGTTTTCATTATTCTACTTTTAAGGACAGGTTCATTACGCACTCGCTTGACATTGATAAACAATCAAAGTTTTAGGCAGAGCAAGTCGCGCACTCATTAAAAAATATATACATCAACTTGAAAATGTATTTGAAATACAAAATGAAAATCAATTTGTAAAAAAGCAAACACAGTCGAGCGACAAAAGAGAAAGATACGAAAAATAAAACATGAGAAAAATGCATGAAGCTGACATTAAAGGTTATCGTCGTCGACTCTTTTAATTAACCAATTGACATATGACTTTTGTCTGGCTGACAGCCCAGTTTGTAGTCGCTGCTTTTGTTGTTGTTGTTGTTGTTGTTGCTGCTGCCGTTATTGTTTTTATTGGCATTGTTTGATCAATCTGGTGAAAAAACTCCAACAAATAGCAGCTGAATAAAGTCAGTGGAAGTCAGCTTTAATACTAACAATAAGCAGCAACAGCGCACATTACATAAAAGGAGATTATTTATTTAAATATGCATGTAAAAGTTTATTAAATATGCTTTATGCAACTTGTTAACTATTTTGTATTATGTCATAAGCTGGTAAAAGTTATTTGTCATTAAATAATAAGGAAACTGACTCACTGTCTGCAGCACAACAACAAAGTTGACAAATTTAAATTTATTATTAATGAAATGTGCTTCAAACGATTAGCAGACAAAATAATTAGCATGATAAGCAATATGTTAGATATTCATCAGCCACGATTAGTCAGCGAAATTTGAATATTCCCATTGACTTGAAACTTTAAGCATCTACATACTTTAAGTTCTGCAAACTCAATTGACTGCAGAACTGGGTAGAGCAATAAGTCAAGTTTATTACTATAATTATATTGCAGAATTTTGTAGCTTCACAACGTTTACTTTTTAGAGTGTATGGATGCATATGTGAAAGATAATTGAATTGCACTGCAACGTTGCCAGCGGGCTGCATTTAACGCACTGTTTAAGCGCCTGGGGGAATGCAAGGCGCATAAATTAATTAAAAGTCGGAAACAGATATAAATATAAATAAAGTAAGCGAACATACACAAACATCTCACATGCAGGCGACCGTTGCAGCGACAGTTTGGCTGACAATAATTAAAGCAACTGTCTGCAGACACCAGCAACAGAAGTTGCAGCGAAGCAACAATGAGAACAGCAACAGCAGCAGCAGCAGCAGCAACAGCGGCAACAAACAAACAACTAAACAAACAGCGAGAGATTGAAAGAAATCAACAAACAGCTGCACGCACAACTCGAAGCGACGACGGCGGCGATGGCATCAAAAGAAGCAGCCGAGTCATCTTGCAGCGGCCGTTGCAAGTAGTTTGCTGGCTGTTGTTGCACGTGGAGTGGCACACACAGTACCCCATATCTGTGCATGGCTGTGTGGCAATTATGGCCCTGCAACCGTCGCACACAAATTGAAAAAGTAAGCACAAGCAATTCAACTAACCAGAGACAAGTTAACCAGCCAAAGCCAAAGCATGACGTCGACGACAAGTCTAGTGAGTGTGTGTGAGTGTGTGGGTGAGTACCCGTTCGTGAGTATGGGTACACTCATGTGCAACGCAAATCGAAAACAGTAACAACAATTGTCCCTTACAATTTGTCATTCCGTTTGTCAGCTTAGCAGTTACTCATCGTGCTCATCACGATAATAATGTTTAAAAGGAAGATGCCAACACACACGCAAACATACACACATACATGCATGCATACATTCATACAGACATTCAGTCATTCACATGCATGCAGATGTCGCTTAATTGTTGTACAAATAATAAAGAAGATACACAATGTATACATATTTTGTGCTCGAGTCAAGAATGGGTGACGCTTATTTAGTTTTATTACTGTGACCCTTTGAGGTCGCCTGTGTTGTTGGTGCGGCATTAACCGAGTGGCAAATTGAAGTTGCATGACATTATCAGACAGCTCGAGACACAGTTCAAGATAACCCAAAATTGCTGACTTGCGAAAATAACTAGCTAACTTTATGACTTCAATGACAATAAACTGCAGGCCGCAGGCTTTGCTTCAGCCATTTAGATAATGATAATACATTAAAACTTTTGTATATGCAAAAAAGTTAAATCATACAATAGAAATCTACAAGATTTAAAGCAAAATAAAGATAATCACGTATAAAGAATTATTAAACGGTTGCCGTCTAATGTATTTACATAAATGCATGACCCTCACTTTAGTCATAGCTCTACTTATTATCATGCCTGGCACATAACTCTACTCTCATTTTACAATATTTATGCTCGGCATTTATGCACAATTATAGACTCTAGATATTAGCATAACAGTTGCAAATGGTGATTTATTTTTGGGCCATAAATTGCGAAGCTGTTGCCAAATTGTGCATCGAAGCCACTAAATGCGAAACTTTGATTTGAATAATGTGATACGAGTTGCAGGCGGAGCTGGCAGTCGTGTCCAGCTGTGGTTATTAATAATGCATTTAAATTAATGAAATTAGCAGAGAGCGAATTACATGAGAATTTCTAAATTTACATAATTCAAGCTAATTTACAGCGAATTCAATTAAAATGCCGAATGCAAATAACGTTCTCGCATTATTGTTGTTGCTCCTCTTATTATGATTATTTTGTTGAATCAAAACGCATAAATTAATAAACATAATTTACACCTGCCAGCCAGCAAGGGCGTGTGCTTTTGGGTGGGTGGTTAGTGGGCGTGGCACAGCCAGAGAGACGTGCAAAATATGATGCTCAGTTTTAAGCAGATTTTCACGTTCGCACCCTGAGGGCAGAGCGCGGGGGAGGAGCGCACACAAGTTGCTGCGCCAAAAATATAAAGCCCCTAAATGGCAGTCGCTATTGTTGTTGTTCCTGTGGCTGTTGTTGCTGCGCTACTCTTGTGGTTATGGTTTTATTCGTATATGGCCTTTCATGTGACAAACTTGGGCAATTTCCGTCACACGGAAATGTGCACAATTTAATTTCTTTCTTCATTCATTCTATTTGCAACACCCCGCAGTCGCCAAACAGCCAGAGCGGGTATAATGATAGCAGAGATGTGCGTAAATTCTCAGAATATTTTTAAGATTTTGCTTAAACTAGCTGACTTGGAAATACTTTTCTTCAGTCTGCTGCTGCTTAAACTCACTTCAATGAAACCACATTTTGTAGCTCATCATTTTATTTAATTTAGCCGCATTTTTTTCGAGCAAATTAAGGCGTTTGGCAGCTTCTTTTCGCCGAAGCAGACGAAGCAGAAGTTCTTTTGGCTTTTGGATTCTCAGATGTTTTTATTTGCGCGCTCTTCAGCAACAGCGAGAGAGCTGGCCACAGTGTGTTGATAATTTTCCGCTTGACTGGGGCACTGGCTGTTTTTGCTGAAGTCATACAACTTCACTTGCTGTTGCTTTTAATTAGAATTAGCAACTTGCCACAACACCAGACACATTCAGCAGAGGCAGAGCGAGAGATACTGGGGGAATGAAGCGTTGAGAATGCGTCGTTTTGGCCTCGTCGCTTGCTTAAGATAATTTCTGCCGTGAAAACATAAATTCAACTTGTTTTTATGTGTAGGAACACACAAGCACACACACACACACAGATAGACAATTACACACTCTCACGCACTCGCTTTTGGTTAGAACTTCCATTTGTGGGCCCCTGAGCTCCGTGTCCCCTTCTGGCATTGAGAGTTTTCTTGGAAAATTAACAGCACTCGTGGCTTTGATTTATCGCGATAAGCGGATGTGTGTGTATGTTGTACATTTGTTCATCTCGTTGTTGTCTTTGTCGTTGCTGCTGTTGTATTTTTGGGGTATCCGCTTGGGGCACAGAGATTTTTGGCAGCACGTTGCTTGCCTCCCATAAACATATGCAGATTGATTTTGACTTTAATTAAGTTATCTAGGTTTCTCGGCCTAAACGATGCGAATTGATGGCAAGTGAAGGCTGTGCGACTGTGGAGTTTGGCCAATTGGCAATAACTTTGAAGAGCTTTCAGACTCTCAAGTGAATATAAACTGCTCTAGTTTACGCAGTTGTGACCCACATTTCTTCTCAAATATTACAAGTACTTTTAAAGTGCGAAACTTCTGGCTTAACTGCTTCGTGTAAAAGCCAATTTGTTGTTCGTACATACAACTTAAGAAGCAGCTCAGAAAACCATTTCTTTTGCACTCATTACTTGTGCAGTGCAATAGCTAATTGCTGCTAAATAAATATCGCTTTAAGCAGCTTACAAAGCCAGCTTGCTATTGACTTTGTTGCCTTGTCCCACAGCACCACTAATTCTCAACTTTACGATATATTTGTTGTTTCTGAAGACTTTAAGCAACAATTGTGTATGTAACAGTTTTCGAAATAAACTCAAGTTTTCACCTCTGACCAACCGCAAATAACAGCAAACAAGTAACAACTACAGTTTTTGGAGCTCTTCTCCAGCTCTAGTTCCAAGTTGAACGCCACACACCGTTGCACTTGAGGCGCAGTCAAACTTGAAGTTTTTGGCCCACACTCTGTATCACCAACTTAACATGGCATTGTTGTTGTTGTTTCACTAGTAGAAGTACTAGTTGTTGCGTTGCTTGCTGCAGTAGCAAAACATTGTCGTACATTAACTGAACTAACGATACACAACGTCGACGGTGCGGGGAGAGTGCGTCTGCTTGGTTATGCAAGTACGACTCCAAGTAATCTCATAGCCAAGTTAACGTCAACCTCTAATTGTTAGCCGCCCCCGAAGTGCACTCAGTGGCAATATGCTGCATATATCCATTTCACTATTTTCCCATTGTTGTGCCACAGAAGAACTCTATCTGCCCCAGCCCAACACGCCCCCCTTTCACAAAGCTAATCAAATGTTGCATGCGACCAACAATTTTTTATTGTAGTTGCCGCAGGGTACAGCCACGACTATATTTATACTTCAAGCAGACAATACATGCGCACACTTATTTAACTATACACTGAGAGAAGTGTAGAGTAAAAGATGTATGGTAGAGTGAATAAATAGAATCATTGTGTTATGTTAAGCTAAAGCAGCCAATGCAAATTTTTGGAAATTGTTAATCGAATTTGCATTCAACTTGAAATTTAATAAAGAGTTACTTTAACATATACAAGTGTCATTGAAGTCTAACTAAACATATTTAAAATTCCCTGTATTTGGTTTTATATTACATTGCAATTTAGTATGCATATATACATTTTTAAATTGCAATGCTTTGCAATCCACTTGATTTCACCAAATTTGATGCTGCTAAGAATTTTGGCAGGCATTTCTCTCAGTGTGTGTCAAAAGGACACATATGTTGTCGCTGTTGATGTTGTCATTTGGTCGCTTTTGTCGAAGCCCCTCCAGCCAGCAGCATGGAGGAGTAGTCGCAACGTAACGTAGGTGAGTTTGCCCATTGATTTGATGTCAGTCGCCCCGGAGGCAATTCAGCTGTGGGGTTCTAGCGCTGTTTGTGGAGCCCGAGCCTGAGCCTGAACCTGTCCATTTTGTGCTGGGCTAGATGTATCAACTTTAACTTTATTTACGTGCTTGATTAGAAGCAGCCAACGCGGGTTTTAGTTTACTCTCGCCCAGCAGGGCCTTTTGAGTGTGTGTGCTTGTGTGCTGTATGCTGAATGGTGCCATCAATCCAGCTGGCACCACGCCCCCGGTTCACACCTCGGGGGTCTCTGGATGGGTGGGCAACTTGATTGAGTAGAGTGGAGTGGAGTGGAGGAGACCCTGTGGCTGCTGTCTATTGTTATGAGCGATCCCAGGGCAGCTTATCATTGTGCAAGCGCGACTTAATTGAACGGCATTTGACACAATTTAAGAGTTGACTTTGTTTTGTTGTCAGGTTTCTGGGCCGAGGTAAATTAGTTTCACTTGTCTTTGGCTCGCATACACAACTCCCACGCCAAATTGCGCATCATTTGGCAGACGACGAGTCGAGGGCGGCGGTCGGCGGTCGGCGGGCAGACGAAAAACAGATTGGGTGAGATGCAGTCTGGGGAAATTGCGATAGTCAGATAGAGTTGTCATCTTGTCGTGTGACATGGAAACCCCAAAAAAACCCTACGAAGCCTCTTCGCTGCCCCTTTCTCACTCTGTGACTACTTTATTCGCATGTGCTGAGAGATGCGCACCGTGAATGGCAAATGTCATGACAGAGGCATGCTATACTATACCGTACTATATATATATATACTCCAGCGATTGCATGAGCTGCTGCTTTTCACTGATTGCGAAACCCCATGCTCGACAGTTGGCACTCCAAAGAGACAGCTCTTGCAGCTCCAGCTGCAGTTTCGCTTGTTGCAGCTGCAACTTCAATACTCGGCAGCTCTTAAGCTTGCCATTTGCAATATGCAACAGCCACACAGCGCTGTGTAATGCGACTAACTTCAACTGCAGCCAGAAAGTTCATTGCAGAAAAAGGGTTGCTTCCTGGACTCGTCAGGAGTTGAGTTATGAGACCAGCAGATAAGTTCAAAGCGAACAGCAAACAGATGAGACAACAAATACTCATTCCACATGCAGTCTGTACGAATTTGTGTATTTCGCAAATGAAATGATATCACATGCAATATCGTATTATTATTTTGACACCCGTTCAGACGAAGACTTAGAATCGTGTGTGCAACGCCACAAAATAGCTTGGCTTTGGGGCAAGACGATGCAAGCTGCAGCAAGTACATGATTCCAACTCAATTTTCTGTGGGTTTTATTTCCTATATATCATAGAAATTTGATTAGAATGAATAATATTAAAGAAGAGGGAAAACAATAACGGAGAAATGTGATGTTGCTTAAACTTGATACATTGCAGCGAATTATTAATCATTATTTATTACACCGATCTTTAACCTTTTGCCTTTGCTTACACAACAAATCTGTTGCAGGAACTCCTCTGGCAGAGCCAGACAGCCCAGCTGTGTCTCTTTAATATATGCCAAAATCAATGCCTCAACCTATCCCACACATTTCTCCACACAGACTCTTCCTTTGGTATCTCCGCTCTTTCCTTATCTCGTTGACTTCCTTTGGTAATTTTTCCTAGTGAAGGCGGTTTAACTTTTCACGTGAATAATGCCATCATAGGGAAAAGTTATTGTCTCCGTCGCTGAACTGCGACTGCAGCTGGGCCCCTTGATTTCTGTCGTTTGCCACATGCTGCATGCCTCTGGCCACCCAGTGAACTGCATTTGCTGTTGACTGCTATTTTGAGCGCATCATCAGCGACGTCGTCGTCGCCGTCGTCGTCGTCGTCGCCGTTGTCGCTGTCGTCGAGTTTATTATGCAACGCCAAAAATTTAGTGCCATTTGTTGTCAACACGCTGAATGCAACAACAGTAAAAGCAACAACAACACCAATAGAAGCTGCAACAAAATAAGCAGCAAAGTTGCGCGTTAACAATGGAATGGGTTGGGCAGGAGGGCGACCACGGAGTGGGGGGGGGAAGATGCTAGAATTGTGCTGCATTTGCGCAGTCATTGTAATGAGCTGCAGCTGGAGCCGCCGGTGCCACGTCGAATGTGGCAATATGTAAAATTAACTTGGCAGATGCTGCAGCAGTTCCAGAAGTTCCCAAATAAAACTTGCACAGAATTTCGCCAGCAAAACTAACGATGGAAGCTGCTGCAGCGGAAGAGTTGCAGTTATGGAAGTTGCTGTTGCTGTTGCTGGAGTCATGCAAATCGCAGCCTCTCCGCTTGTTGCATGCCACAGGCAAGAGATCGATTCGTGGACCGGTTGCGAATTTGCCACTAATTGCGGCATCTCAGCGTCAAAAAACTCATAAAGAAAAAAACTGCAAAGTGACGTGTATCGAACTGACAATGGCATCATGGCAAACATTGATTGATTGATTGATTGCCTGACTGATGAACTCACCAAAGCTGCGCGACACAGCACATGGACAACTTGGAGCAATTAATGCCATAATTACCATCAAGTTTATGCTAATCGGAGGCCCGAAATCAAATCGAATCGGGCAACAGTTTTGAAAAGTGAAATCCAACGGAATTCAAACTTGAAGCTGGACTTGTCAGCTAGACGTGGATGTAGTTGCAATTTGTGGTTGCCTTCTGAGTGTTGTGGCAGCATCCATCAAACCGCCGCCGGACACGCCAAATGCTCTGCGAGATCAATGCTCGTGCCTTGTCTGTGTGTGCGTGTGTGCGGCGAAAAAAATGTGTATAAATAAAATGAAAATTAAGAGTGAAAGTCCATTATGTTGTGTGTGTGTCTGTTTTTTTTATGGTCAGGCGAGAGCCATAAAAATACCAGCGACATCTGCGGTAGATCGAAAACCTCACACAGCCCAAACACCTCAAAGTCGGAGGCAGAGTTTGAATGTGTTTGTGTGCCTCACTATTCGCTGTGCATGTCTAATTACTGACAAGAGTCCGAGCGGCTTTGCTACATATAAGGTGGCTGGTTACCAATTGACCACACCTATCACTCAACTGACTCTTATCCAAGCCTATTTATAGTGCTTCAGTTAAGATACAAAAAAAGAGTTTTGACTGCAACCAAATTGAAGCGATTCAACAAATACCCACGATAACAAATCCCACTCACTTAAAGTTTAAATTTTCACAAATTTCCCACAATATCAACATATTTTTCTTTTTGGGAACTTGAGAACTTACACTTGGCATCCCCGATAAGAGGCAGGCTTCTAGGGTATTTTCAACTTTCTTTCTGGCGCCCAAAACTTCAACAAACGCGCATTGTGCGGCCTTTGTTGTCACTGCAAAGGCCAGCAAAAGAGGAAAAAAATAATGTTTGGTAAATACACAAAAAAATATATATAAATATCATTCAAAAACATATAAAAATACAATGCACGACACACTGGCATATAAGAGGCCAGTTTTTACTTTTTTTGCAGCATATTTTTTCACTTCTTGGACAAGACCTTCAAATGCTGAAAGCGAAAACTTTGCGGCATGAGTTTTTACTTTTTTTGGCAAGTTGGCAGCCAAAAGTAAGTGTTTCTGTTGTGGGTGTGAATTTAAATGTAACGGCCACAAATGTAAGACCTTTAAGCTGCCCGGCAAATCAATCAAATGTGAATCATTCAATCAGTCAATTGCTAATTAGCATGCAATTCAATGAACAATTGACAATTGCCGGCCGAACTGTGACTTTGATGTCATGTCCGCACTTTTATATGTACACGTATATATATCCAAGGGGATTATAAAGCGGCTTACACACATATATATAGCATGTGCAGAGTATATGTTGATGTATATCGGTGTCTGTGTTTGTTTTTGTGCCTCTATTCAAGGGCCTTGCAAACGTGAGCGCTTTTCAAATCGCAAACCGCTTTTTTTTATTTTTTTCATGACTTGCAAAGGTCGCAAATTGACGCTTGGGCGGAATTAACGCGCTTTTGTTCAAAATAAAATAAAGCAATAAATACATTTCTGTTACTTGGCATTCCCACAGTTTGGTTTTCATTTAGCGAATCTGCGTTAATTTTCACACACAACGAGAGAGAGAAAGAGAGAGAGGAGAGTGCGCGTGCAGCGAAAGGGAGAGTCGGGAGGAGAGAGGGAGAACAAGTTCTGATGCCAAAAAAAGTCACCTGCCTGCAAAAGTCCAAAAAAACCGGATTCAAATCGCATGTTTCCTGCTCATATGCAACCAGTTTTTCGTCGACGTATCGCATAACTCAAAGGCATTTCATCGTCAAATTTTACAGCTTCCCGGCGATACAACACATCTCCCAAACGAAAACTAATTAAAAACTCTTGTTTCATATACTATCGCTTGAAAACCCCAACTAACTGCATTCCAATGTGATGAGTTACCAACTGAGATACCCTGTTTATGCTGCTGGGCTGTTTAGGCAGTCATAAAATGAAATTCTTACAAGAATGCATTACTTGTTACTTGTTGCAGTATCATTGAATTTTTCTTGCATTCTTTTGACTGTTTTTTATATGAAAATGCTTACAGCATGTCTGTAAGTCAAGCATTGCCAACAGCAGGCTGTTCGTTTGATAAGGAAAAGCATGCACACACAAAGTTAGCAGAACCAAGCCTGAATTTTATTGATGTGCTGCCACGATATTGATGACAAGCGCACAAACCGTACAAAACAAATCCACAAAACATCAATGCCTTTATATATAGGTATATATAGATGTGGATCTGAATTTCGTGTCAACTGCACATGAAACCAAATTGGGCCAAAAATATTGAGTTGACTTTCGGCGTCACGTGACATATTGAATGGGGAAAAGCCAAACGCATGCCTACAAATTTATTTCGGCACATAAAAAATGCCAATCTATGCAAATAAGTGGCCCACATCTATATTCGGCGGGCGAGCCGCCCATAAGTTCCATTACCACCACCCCTCTCATCGGCCCATTGAAGATTTATGCGTATTTCATATTGACAGCCCTTAAACAATGAACTCCCAGCTGGCTTTTGTTTTACTCGTGTATTCCTCTTTGCCATGGTTACTTTTGTTTAATAAATGTGTAATAAATTGCACAAAAAACGCTCGGCATTGTGGCAAGTACACGCAAAAAAAATGTAGAGCAACGTGTAAACAATAATTAGCAAAGCCAATTACATTTGCCAATGCATTTTAATTAAAAATTCACATTAAGTTCTGAATTTTGGCTGCATGCCATGTAGGCACATTTGAACATTAATTGAATTGCTAAATACTTTAAAGTCTGGAATATTTTGATGACCTATTAAAGATTAGACTACACACAGGTTTCGCTCTATTTAAGTCTCCTTCCTTATTGAATCTCTGCGCATTATCCGCCTTATTTAATCATAATGCCCCCAAATTCATGTTGTTGTGATATGATTGCCACAAGTACTTGAACAACGCAACACGGCCTAATGATAGGCACGCTCAGCAATGTGGCTCGAGTGCGGCTTTTAGCTGGAAATCGAAATCGTGCCGCGCTGCAATCGCTTTAATTAAAGTTTTGCTCTTAAAGTTACAGTGCTCGAATTAGAGTTGGGACAACGCCTTAACAACAACGTCAAGTAGAAACAACAACAACAAAGGCACCCAAATTAAGCCAGCGACTTTCGCCTGAGCAAGCAAACCGCAGAAACTGCTGGAGCAATTTGTAAAAAATATAAAAAGAAGAAATTGTAAAAAATGAATATTGGCAATAAATCTATAAAGAAATAAACTGGTTAGGGTAGAAAGCAGCGCGACTCGGAAGCCGCCCAGATCACTGGTGATGCGACTCGATGGCCAAAACCAAAACCAAAACCAACACCCAAACAGGTTAACAGTTAATGTGCAGTAAAGTCAATAAACAAACATAGATCTCGTATCTGCGATCGTGCCATGTTTTGGGGCACATTGCGTGAATCGATGACTTCCGACAGCTTGTCATGCAAATGAGCCGACTGCCTAATCCTTTACGTGTTGTGGCAAGACGGCCAACAACATTGGCACAAATGTCCAAATGTCTTCAGTTTTTTTTATTTATTTCTTTTTTGATTACACCTGTTTGAACTGTTCCCCGAAACTTTCTCGGTCAAGACAAATTAGACTCTCACTCCCACGTCCATTCGCACCTCGAACGCACAGAGATCTTCTGTGATTGTGGCACAGCCAAAAACCAAAAAAAAAGAAGCGCAAAACGAGGTGGAGAACCACAACATGACCATTAGATATAGCAGATAATGAAAGCAAAGCAAAATAAACAAATTTGCTGTAATGAGGCAAGTGTGCGCAGGCATTTTGTTTATGTCCAGCAGAGTGCAGGTTTTTCACTTCGTTTTTCATCTCGTTTGCTGGTGTTTTTTCTCAGTTTTCACTTTCACAAGCAGGCGAAAATCTGGGGCCCACATGGAGCAACTGCGACTCGTATTCTGATTTGCGAGACCTGCTTTCATTTTCATTCAACAACGACAACGAAAAAAGTGAGACGCCAACTGCGGCAGCCAAACAACTTGAACAACTGCAACATCAAGTTGCTTAACCCAATTTTGATATCTTTGGCTCGTGGGTTACGACGCAACTCTGGTCGAAAAACAAAAACAAAAACAACTGTTGGCAATACATCGGCGTGGCTTAAACGCATTTTTTACTCGGTTAGCTAGAGCAGCGCTAATATCATGGAATTGCAAGTGCAATTTGCAATTGCACCTGTCCGTGGGCAGCAGCCACAAAATAAAAACTGTGAAAGGAATGTAAACTTGGGCAAGCCTTCGAATTGAGATCGCAACTCGATAGGTATTTGCATGTGGGAAATGAGATAAATATTCGACAACTGGCGTTATTACTCAACTGCAATTCACTTAACATTTTTCCATCATTTTCCCACCTCACGTCCAATGAAGCAGAGTCTAATGCTAAAAGCACACGTATTTAATTAAATTAAATGAAATTATTTTATAACAAAAGTCATTAAATTGCCGTTTTGCTAAATCACTTGCAACACTCATAATTGCAAATTCAAATATAGTAATTGCGTTATTCTCACTCGCACACACCCAATCGCCAATTAATGCAATTTAGTTGAACCACAAAAACTAGCATAAATGCTGCAACTTCAACAAATGAATTTTTTATCCTCGCTGTCCATGCAAACAATGTCTCTTATTTGCTTATAAATTAATGGCTTTTCATTATAATTTGCACGAACTACACAGAACAAAAAATTGTTTGTTTTCAATTTTATTATTATTATTTCGCATAATCTCGGCAGTCTGAAAATTTGGTACACAAATAAAACCAACGTCTGGGAACTGCCTCGAGGCATTTTTCGACCACCCAAAAATGTTGTTCAATAAATCAAAATACCAAAAACTAATTAATCGTACAAGTTAAAACGAGCATGCTGGACTGCAAAGTGCTATGTTGACTGATTAATACAAATAGTTTAGTCTCCGAAAATATTCATTTATTTTACTTCGAATTAATATTTGTATATAATTTTTAAGCCGCTCGATTAGCTTTGCGATTGACTGTGTGCAGGGTATTAAAATCATTATGAGTGGAATGACGGTAAAATTAAAGGCTCGAAGCAGAAAGCGTGAAAATATTATAAATGATCAACGTGGCAATGCACTTTGCACGACGCCGATGATGTCAGTAAAGAGTTAAGAGTGTGCGAATATAGTTAAAAATACATAAATCCAAAACAATAATAAAACTTGTTGATGGAGCCATATACAGACGTACACAAATATACAATACAAATTCACTATGATTATAGTCATTATAATTATTTTTAATGCGAATATCAATACGACTTTTAGTTCTCACAATACTAAATATAAACGCCCGACGACTGCAGAACTTCTGGAGGTCACATGTGCGCTGTCTGTGCGATCGTCAACTTCCCAAGAATCTCACAGAGGTTTCACAGTCGCCCCCTGGCCACGCCCTAACGTCGACGGTCGACGACAATTCAATTTCATATGCAACGTGACGTGAGGAGCTGTACCTACGGTTATTTGCCAGTGATTAGAGAGTGTCTATATAACATTTATATGTGTTAAGTGCATATATAATAATCCAGAGAATATACATGTGAACACTTCGCAGATGTTTGACGCATGTCGTGTAGCCAAGCCGTATCGTTAATCTCTTACATAAGGTGTGTGTTAACCCTAGAATGACATGCTATATCATTGGCAATATTTGTTTTTTCACTTTGTGTTTGCAATAGCTGTTATGAGAGTTGCATGTGCAATCAGTTAGAGGCAGATGAACTCTGTATAATGTAGGTCGAGAACGACAAAGATTATTTATGCAATTAAACTGGAATCTAAAGCGAGTAACCTGTTGATTTAACAGGTTGAAGCACTTCTACTAAGTCCGAATAAATTCAGCAATGTGTCCAAAAACAGCTCAATTAATGAGATTAAGCAAACACATAGTCTTGTTGCTTTTATTTGTATTATTAAATGTTGCTGCTGAATGCTTCCCATGGCAAGCCTATCAAGTTCCTTGAGATCGCAAAATATTTCTTAATTGAAGGACACATAAATAACTGCTGAGCAAAATTTCTGCGCTATTCAATAATAATAAATCAACAAGCTAAGCGCTCGTCTCTCCCCCTTTTTGTAGCAAATTTGCTATTCAGAATGCAATTTAAAGATTCTCAGAATTTTGGAGAACTTTTAGCAGGTAGTCAGAAAAGGGAGAAATAGAGACACCAGCAGCAGCAAAAAAGTTAGACGAGCAGAAAAGCACAATAAATTATGTCAGAAAGTTAAACTACAATTAGAAGACACACGGAGCGTAACATGAACGAAGGAGGAACTCAAACAAAAACAAAAACAGTAACAAGTGCACACATTTCAAGATTTTAACGACTTTTCACGACGTTTACTATGAAGACTAATTATTATTACCAGCCAAAGACGACGACGACGATGACGGTGAAGTGAAGTTTAAGTCTCGGATCATGTGATATTATGAGGGGATGAATTAATGATAAACGGGTCGTCATATAAAATTACGAAATTACGCGTCACGTAAAACTCACAAAACTCAATTTAATAGTGCGAATGGAATTGGGTTAAAGTGAAGAACAGTTACAAGTTATGTTATCAGATGGAAAGAGGGGAATAACTTACATTTCCGCAAAATCCCCGACACAATCGAAAAGTCGTCGCAAAGTCGTTAGAGCTGCAAAGACAGACAGAGAGAGGAAAGAACATTTTGCATACATTAAATAAATAATCTACAACAATTTGCTAAAAATATATTTGAAAGCTGCGATTTATCTGGGAGAAATTGCGCATTGTGCGCGATGGCAAACGGAAACGCTATAACAGATATGGAACCAGACAACAATTCTAGTATACTTTGTCGGGAATTAGACAAACGACGCTCGCCGACGCTACTTAAGCCCGCTTTGTAGTAGCGCGTACGGCGACGGCGGCGGCGGCGGCACTCAAGTTCAAGGTGAGCAAAATAAAAATATATGAAAAAGATCCATTAATATACATTTAAGTCTAGCCAGCTAGCTGAGAGTTACGAACGGCAGTCACAGTTAAGCGCTCAGGCAGTCAAGCAGTCAAGCAAGCCTGCCAGTCACTTCACTTAGTTAGTCGTTGCGGCTTTTCATTAATTTTTCAATTAAATGCAAATTTAAAATTTTTAAGAACACATTGCAAATTGAATTGTGTTCGCCCCGGCAAGCGACCTACCGCAGCTAAAGTGGGATTCCCCCCACTTCAGCACAGCGCTTCTCCTCTCCACTCATTGTGCCCCTTTGCAATCTGCCGCTGTTGCTGCTGGCTGATATTAAATTTCCAACTCATTAAAATTTTGCGCACTGTGTGCGAAAACTGCTCGAGCCCACTATACGCTGTCGTACTCGCTGCTGAGCACTCTCTTTGCTGGTGGCGGGCCAGACCCTCAATCCCTACCGCACTCTCTCTCTCTCTCAGCAGTCGTAACTTTAGCAGAGTGTTTGCATTTGCGCTTTTGGGCTGGCAAAAGGGAAAAAGATGAGCCGGCTTGTCATTCATAAATGAAGCCCATAAAAAAGTGGAGTATACAGCTAACGGTGAACTGGCGCTGAAGCTTAAATACTCTTACTCTTTGTAGTAAACTCCACTAATTAAGTTGAGTTCACTTAGATGAAAGTAAAGTTATCTGAGCTCAACTTTGAACGCTTCAACATTACAACTCTGTTTTTAACATGTGCTAAAAAATGATTATTCTGAGTCCTTTACAATTATTTTTTTAATTAAAAATAATGCAATTATAGCAGTAATATTTTATCAAATGATCTCAACACCAATTGCACAAAAAAACCTTGCAACTCTTGGGCAGTGTATAGGAAATTGTTTGAGTGCTGTCTGTGCACTGACAACTTACTCGTAATAAAGTGCAATATGTTCGTGTGGCTCAATCGACCGAGCATTCATGTATCAAGCGCGTTCAATAAAAACCTTTGACTTATCTTAATAAATGATTCACTTGAGTTTCGCACCGACACATTCGCACACGTATTGAGTTGTGGCGAGCGGAAGTGCGCGAAAAGCCGCAGCCGGAAGTAAATAGTTTAATTGTGAAAAATAAAGGTTGCATGTGGTATACACGCACATAATCTAATCGCAGCAATCGCTGACGTCATCTGAGTTATCGGACTACATATGCTCGCAGTGTCAGCGAATAAAATTGGAAAGTAATACATATAATTGGAAGCTTGCGTCAGTCAAAGTCAATCGGCAACCCACGCGAGACACCAAACAACAACAACAACGACGAAATAAATGAATACAAAAATTGAACGATAAACAACAATAACAGCGAAAAAACTGCGAACCAAAAAGCAAATAAAAAATTGCTGCAAATTGGGCGTCAGGTTGCTGGCGTCTCGCTCTACGGTTTTGTGTCTTTCTCTTTCGCTCACTTGTAGCTTGTCACAATTAGAGAAGTGCTTACAAAAGGTCAGCCGCGCACAATTGGCCAAAGCACTTGAGACAATGGCAAAAATGAAGAAAACAGAAATACGACTAATAACACAACGAAGCAATACAAATTTAGAAGCTTGTGGCAAAATTAAACGTTCGAATGCCCTATATGAAATCTGCTTCAAGAGCGTGTCTGATTGACAACTAACGAGATAAGATAAACTAAATAATAACAATCATAAGTCAAAGAGTGCAAAAGCACTAATTTAGTGGGAGAATCATAGTCAATTAAAAGCCACAGTCACATTGAGATATGATGAATTTATCAAGCTGATGTAATTCTCATATTGATTTCAGGTTCACATAAATAACGTATACGCAATGTGTGTTAATCTTTTCAAATAGAATACAACCAATTAATTTATTTAGTGTTTTTGCAAACCATAGGGTATCTTGTAGCCCAGCAGCTAGTCGTGTCGACTGTTTCTTTAGCTCGGTGGGTTTCTTGGCTCTTTGTTTTGCTTTTGGCAACTTGGACAGCGGCAAGCCCTTTTTTCCAGCGGTCTGATGGGAAACAAATGGTTTAAAAGAGTCGACCACGACAACGACTACAGTGACGAGGTCAGAGACGTAAACGGAGATGATGACGGGTCGTTTTAGCCAGGCTAAAAGCGGTATTAGAGCGACGTGCGATGCGCGATGTGTGGGGCGTGTAGCAGAGACGGCGCGCCGTCGATGATGTCCCTGGGGGAAGCGGGCAATTAATTTTTTAATGGCTTAGACGAAATGACTGACTTTGGGTTATTAGAAAAGTTCGTTTTTATGGTGCAGAAAAACTGCTTGAAATTGTCAATTAGCAAAGTGCTGAGGCAGGGCGAAATCCGAAGCACAGCTAAGCGAAAGAAAAGCAAGCCGGAAGAGCACAAGAAATGGCAAAAAGAATGGCAGACCCGACGCCAAGACATTGCCAATTTGGTGTGGCTATTGAAAAGAGAGTTTTAACTACTGTTTATTATTATGCCCGGGCTACACCGCTGCCAGCTTGACCATCTAATTGAGTCTGACTTACATTTTTATGATGTTTAATCTAATTTTTTATGGGTTGGATACAATTTTTTTTGTTTTTATTGCCGGACTGCCGTGCGCCATTTGCCTAACGAGCTAACAACTCGATGCTCGTTGCAAAGATTTTGGCCGATGGGGCCGCTTTTATTTATTTAAAGCTCGACAGGCTGGCAGCAATTTGTTTTGATTCAATGAAATATCAAAAACGTGACCCAACGTGCACCTTCCCCCCCAAAAAATAAAAGACACAGCAAACACAAATGAAGCTGGGCAATATTTTAGGCGTCCCGTGAGCAGCGGGAAGGGAAATCGCCGAGCAGAAGGGGGGATGGGTACTTGCCACTTAAATGTATGCAAATTGCATTTAGGCAAATTGAACGCTGAACGTTAAAGCAAGCACGTGCGAATGATTGAACTAAGCGGCCGACCAACGAGACAGATACTAGATGAATAAGCCGATATCAGCTGCTGCTGCTGCTGCATCTTCTTATTGGTATCTGCACACAGCGATAACGATGGACGAGCACAAATACCACAATCAACTGATTAAGCAAACACATCAAATGCGGAAGTGCCCCAATATGTAACCGATTCATTTGCAAGATTGTCCACGAGAGACGAAGCTCATCAGCACATGGCTGGAGCACTCAGTGCCCAACTGGGAGTCGAGTGGAATTGGCGTCGCATTAATCGTGTTCAAGTGGCCGGTTAATCCCGTCACTTCCGTTGACAGGACTTGAAGGACATTGACAGGCGACATTGTGCTTGCTAAGCTAGGCTGTACTGTATCATGTTCATGACTCTTTTATAGGCACTGCACTTCCGTGTGAATGTGCTCGAAGTGCTACCGTAAGCGAGGATGGTGCGAGAAGTTTATGGAAAGAGAAATTCAACTAAATATATGGTAAATTAATTGTGTCATATGGCTTATAAAAACCCTGAGCGAATCTATAAAAATTGGCAACTAATCCGACTTATAATTGTAGCTTTTTATTGGCTTTTTATTATTACTCATCACTTGCCGTTAAAAGGCAATAGAACTGCAATTCGAAGCTCTTTCTACGAACTGTCTGATCGATTCAGACGTGTTCTCTCATTACTCGATTGCTGCCCAGACCAAACCAGTTTCGGCACTGCAAGCTAATGATCGGTCTCTAAGCTCTTGCACAACTTGAGGCACAATTTAATGACCTAATGAACAGCTCGCTTACCGAGTGATCAAATGTTTTCTGATATACTGTTAGTTCGTAATGATCTAATCAACTGCGAAGCTCTTCGATCATTTATCAAAAGATGCTGACAGATCTGCGACAAGAGCGGGAGAAACTTCTGCAGCCTCCCACATGAATAGTCGAGCAGTCGTTTACATGCTCATTGGTCTCGGCCATTACTCGGCACTCTGGCATAGTCCGGCCCACGCCATAACTCTGCTGAACTGCTCTGTCTCCGTTTTAATGCGCTAACCATAAAACTGAAATTCATCTCTGTGTTTTTTGTTGCTTTTTGCTGCTGCAACTGATACAGATACTGTCCGGGAGTCCGGGTTTTGCTTTTTGGAGTTGTATGCGGAGCTTGTGGAGTTGTGGAGTTGTGGGGTAGGCCACTTGGTCGCGACCACAGAAGTGACTTAACTCGCTTTAAGCCTTCTCATCTGTGACTTGTGAGTAGCTTGTTGCCTCCTGTCGCCTGCCCGCCTCCGTCGAGGCAGCAGCAGCAACCGCATCTATTTCATTTCAAACTCCACTACACATGCCACGGCGAGATGACACTTGACTGAATATTTATGGCCACAAATGGAGCGAAAATAAAATCGCCAAGTCACGGGCGGACGCGGCAAAAAATAGAGGCAAGAAAAAAAAAAGCAAAAGCAAAATGCGAGCGGACACACATGGCGATGTCTGACAACGACGACGACGACGACGACGACGATAGCGATGGCGATGGCAACAGTCTGTCGATGGATGCCTTTGTCTGTGCAGTGGCCACATGGAAGACATGCCCTTTTTCGGGCGTGCTCTAACTGTGCCCCATCTGTGCTGGCTCTGCGGCTTTGTGGCACACAATGAACCACACAATACCGTTAGCCTGACCGACTCTCTAGCTCACAACGCCTCAGTGTCCATAGCCCCCACTCCCAAAATTTACACAAAAACCAGCTAACTGCCCCTTTGGCTTTAGGTTGTGGTTTTTTCCTCACAGTCCCTCCGTCGATTCGTGATCTTTATCTTTATCTGTGCACTTGGCTTATGCATGTATGGTCGAGACAAGCACATGGGAATATTCACAAATATTTGCGCTTATTTATGTGGCTTTTGTTTTATCAGCTTTTGTTTATTCAATGATTATGCCCAACTGATCTACGCCTTCCCCGCGCTGACTCCTCAACTGCTCGAATGCTGCTCAACCAGCCACCACATTGGTTTGCCTTCAATACGTTCTTCCGATTCTCAGTCGCGACTCATACTTCGCCTGCTGGCTGGGCAAATATGTAATGAAGCATAAGCAATTATGATAATGTCGTTTCTGTTTACATTTTCGCTTCGTTTTCGTCGCTCTTGCTGGAGCTTATCAGCAGCAGCGTCGCGTCGAGTGAACACAGCGTAGAGCAGCCTCCAAATTGTTGACAAAATATAAGGAACTTGGATTGCCTGGCTTTAGTCATCCAACACCGAATGCTTTGTGCTCTGTATGCAAGTATATAGTACATTATGCTCACAAAGCAATCGAGCATTTCAATATATGAACAAATAATCTTGCAAATGGCAATTATTCATTCTCTTCATTATGATATTTCAGCAATTTCGCTCAAGATATTTTGACGTCGTGCTCTTAAATAAGCTTCGTGAAGTGTATATCAAATTTGTGGCAATTCAATTTCCACTTTAAAATTCGTCAAGAGGATCGCAAGCACACACTTGTGTAAATACTTGAAGTGTCTAAAACATAAATAAACAGACAAAATGAAGGTAACCTCATTCTGATTGTTTCCCAGAAACGAAGCAAATATTAGAATGCCCTCTCGACCTGAGCTTAATCAGCTGGGTTATGTTGTGTGCTGATTACCAGCTTACACGTAATAACCCTTTGAACCAAAACTCAATCAGTTGGACTTTGCTTGCCAGCCAAAATGCAAATTTACAACGTATTCGAATACAAACGATTTTTTGAGTTTTTGTCGCCAATGCTGTGGAGTCAAGTTTAGGGAATGTCACGTAAGACACGCGCTGGCAAAGGCAAAAATATAAAATTGTATTTTTTGCACAAGGGGCAGGGGGGAAGGGAGAGGCAAAATCCTATCAGGACGCCACGCCTCCAACAGGTAGCTGCAATTTGGAGTTTTTCAACAAGTTTTCGTTGTGGCAGAAGGAAAGTTGCCGCCCATTGGCAATTTATGCAAATCAAAGCCGCAAAACGCAAACTCAACCTCTCAAGCTGAAGCCTCGACTTGGCCAGGCACCCAATGAAACTCAGTGGAGCCCAATGGCACCCAATGGCACCACTTGTCCGGCACTTGAATTAAGCCATCAGCTGGAGGCGCAGTAAATTAAAATTGACAAAAAGTAACCATAGTGAAATGCGTAGCTCTTTCACCAATTTACTGAATCATAATTTCGCCCTGGGCACCTCTCTGTCTCTGTCTCTTTCTCTACCTCCCTGATAGTTTCTGTTGCCTCGACAATCGACACTTGAAGACTCGTCGACTGGAGCGTTTATCTAGAGTTCAACAACTTATGCAAATGTATGGGTAGCTGAGTATGCTTCTTCAATCAGCGCAGGGCTTAAAGCCCCATTCACACATACTCTCTCGCACACACACACACAGTTGCTTACGATGTGCAGGAATTTGTGATTGTTAGGTTCTTTTCCTCTTCGTGCATTGCTTTCATCATATTTTTCATTACAAACCACAATTGTATTTATATGTCTTTTTCTTCTTTTTTTTTTTGGTGTGCTATCTTGGATCTCGAAGTTCATAGGAATATGTGTAATCTCGTATCTGTTGTTGTTCTTTTGATGATTAATGTAAATGTGAGTGAGTGCATGTGTGTGCTTGAACTCTATGTCCACTGCATTTTCTAGCCATTAGTCATAAATCGCTGTTGTTGTTGTTGTGGACGCTGCTCTTGAATTGTCGGTCAGGCAGTTAGGCAGTCACTCCGTATTGTTGTCGCTGCCCCTATAAGCTGCTTAGCAACGGGCAAAAGTGTAAAGGTTAACTCTGCCGAACTGGAAAAGCCAACAGAAGGCAACAACGAGAACGACAACGACAATAGAAGACTATTATTATCAATTGTCACATGGAATTGGTTTGATGGAGTGCGGTTATATTGACACATTGGCAGCAGGTACGTGCGGCAAACGGCAACGACAACGACAACGGCTACTGTTGCAAGTCTGCACTTCCAGATTATTTGTGTTTTTGGGCGAATGGATTATTTGAGACTGCTGTAAATGGAGAAAATGTTGCAACAGCATTTTAAATATTCCATTTATAATTATTTGATCAATGTGTGAATGCTTGCTGGAGTGTTGTGTCATTCTAAAAATGTCTAGTTGAAATTTTATACTTTATTTGCTGATAAATTTTGAATATGCAAAAGATTCCAAAAATCACTAAGCCCGCAGTTTGCCTCTCAGCTTATGCTGTATATTTAAAGTCGAGTTTGTTTTTGGGAATACTTGTAGATAAAATTGAAATTCGTCGCAAGCTGAGCACATTTCTTTATTTTCGGAATTCTGTTTATAAACATTGCGATATACCATATTTATCAAAACTTTATGGCAGCGCTGAACAGTTTTTTAAAAACGTAAACAACGTACGAGTATTATCGCAGCAGGGTCTTTAAGAAACGCCAGCACAAGTTCTCCACATATAATTATAGAGAAGTGGAAAAAATGGTCTGATTAACAGCAACTTAAATAACACATTATTCACTGCAGATTCTCGAACTCGCAATGTGCGCATTAACCCATTAAAGTGTCTCGCAATTGCCACTAAACGAGCGTATTGAAAACCACTTGTTTAAATACGGTAAATATAAACCATCTCATAAGTGAATAACAGCCAGACAACCAGCGATGAATAAACAAATAGCGAGTGCACTCGTTTCCACTGAAAGCTGATAAACAATTCAATTCGCAGTCGTCGAATGCAAAAGTCTGAAACAGTAATTATAGTTAATTTGATGTCTATAATTGATTAAGACGTTTATTTGACAATCGAAATACATGAGTACAAGTTTAGAGATAAGTCTTCAATGTGTGTAAAGCAAACAATGTTTTAATCAATTTGCTGTAGTTTGCTCAAAGTATTAGATTTTATTTATGCTCGAACAATTTCTTCGATAAAACCATAATCTCCTCTTGCGCTGTTTTCAATCTGAAGCATCGCATAAAGCTGTACAATTGAATCGCCACTTTGTCTGGTTAGAAGCGCAAGGCGAGTGCTTAAAGAGCGGCTTATAAACAATTACGGAGTATAAAGTATGAAGTGCTTCCCTTGGCAGCCACTTGGCCAAGTGAAGTGCTGAGCCAAGTTGTTTGTGTTTCAGTTTGAACTTGACCTTTTTTGCTGTAGGCATTGGCCGCATGGAATGCACTTAGCCCACAGCACAGTGGTGGTCTAAAGTGGTTAGCAGTCCGCTTGCCAGCAGAGTTTACAGTAGCTGCTTAAAGCCGCCATCATTCGTCATTATGCTGATACATGGGCATGGCCCCCGCCCCAATGTCTGTCGCTAAGTAGCTGCAACTAAGCCGCTTACCTCGGACACACAAAGCGAGAGAGAGGGAAAGATAGAGAGAGAGAGAGAGAGCGACTATTTCAGTGACCATAGCCCCAAGTGATTCTCAGTTGGCATCGCGGTCTCGTGCACATTGAGTGACCCAATTTGCGCGCTGCACGTTTTTCGTAGCCATATGAGTGTTCATGTGTCCATGTGTCCATGTGTGCGCCTTGGACTGTGCATGGCCTGGACGTGTGCCTGTTCTTGCGCTGCTGCTAATTGGATTAATAATGACAGAAACAATGGGGCAGCAACTGGTACAGCAATAATATGTGAGGGGATTATGTAAGCCAATCGACAGGCCAACAGACAGACAGCCAGATAGCCGGCAAATCTTTCCGACTCAAGTCCATGTATAGAGCTGTCAAGAGTGTTAACTGACTACCAAAACGTATTCAAAGCACACATAAATGGAGAATTTTTTGTTGGTCTGTTCGCTTGTAAAAGGCAACTCACAAAATTGGCTTGCCATAAATAATGAGAAATGATTATGCAATGCAGGCAGTTCAATGTGGCTGCTTTTACTTATGCAAATGACTTTCACGTCGAGCTGCTCCGGCATTAATTAGCCAACATAATGTCACAGCTTAGATCTAGCCATAAGTTGAGTAAGCCTGCAACACTTACTTGCCACTCTTATTTGCTTAAAAGTCTAGACTTTAAGACTCCGACTACCGTTGTGTAAGCAGTATAAGTTTGCTGACCCATTTCCAGCGCACAATTCTCAATTACCAAATTACTGACCTCATAAATGGTTACACACATCGAGTACTACGAGTTGTGTGTGTACAATCGTCTTATAGCGTTCACGGGGCTCCGCAATAAGCAGCAGAAAAACGCTTTATCAGCACAGGCGAAACAGTTAACAGAAATACAACTCTATCAATATGAATGGAACCAAGTTGTGTTGCTGTTGCTGTTTGTGTTGTGTGTTTGTCTTAGATACGCTATCAAGAATTCAGCTTGATGTCGTGGCCCCAATCTAGGCCGTATAGCAATACTTTAAATACCAATACTTCCCCCCCATCCAAAGCCATCCAAAAGGCAGATAAGCTGGAACGCTAGATAAACCGTAGTATAGCGCCAATAGCCGATTGAATTGAATTGTATTTTTATTTATTTCCTATGCCGTCGTTTGGCCAAATGATGAGCTCACTAATGATAGCGACAGGTATTTAAATGCTCAACGAATTTATGCACATTTATTTATATCGTATTCATAAGCAATTCTTTATTTTTATTCGCTAGCTTGTTGGGGCAGGCGGCGAGGGTTCGGGTTATGGAATTGGGGTTTATTATGAGTCAGTGTATTTGACTGTTTGTGTGTGCTTCTTTCTCTTTGTCTTTTGGCGTCTTTGTCATAGTCATTCTGTTGGCCCTCTGCCCGAGTTTCTTCAGGCAGCGGTAAATGAAAGAATCTTACGGGTTTCTGATCTCATACTCTTTTCTTCGTTTTGTTTTTTTTTTTTTTTTGTTTGCAGAATTCTGTATAAAATAATAAATTGTTATTTTGCGCAGCTGTACGAGAAGGAGCTAAGAACTTCTCTTAACAGCAGCTGTCTACATAAATTTAATTAAAAATCGTTTAAAATCCTTTTAGAAATTGTTTAAGCACAACTTTTTTGCTGTTGTTTTTATTTTTAGTGTTGTTGCCGAGGTGAGTGAGTGTCAACACGTGCCAAATTGTTTGTGTATATCTTGTGTATCTCGCTTGAGAGTTGCTAAACTTTTGCACCAACAACACAATAAAATGCTGCTGCTCAAAGTTTGTTGCTGCAAGGCAAAACAAGTACAGCGTATCTGCAAGATAAAAAATTGCTCAGATACATTCGGCAGATACAAGTGGAAGTTTTATGCGCATGCAGATATACTTAAATATATATGTACTGCGTTTTATTGGTGTCTGTTGTTCCGATTGCTTCAGTTGTGCCTGCCTGCCTGCCTGCCTGTTTGCATGTTTTTCGGCCGCATTAACATAAACAAATAGAGGCAAATTCATAATTGGCCATCGTGCGTCAACCCTCGACAGCAACCTGCAAGCTGCACACAGCCCAGCAGGGCGTCAGGTTGTGTCCCCAACACAACGCAACGCAACACAACGCAACACGCAAGACACTTGGATTGCGGGACTGCCGGGGAATTGTCAGGGTGCGTCACCATGGCGTATGATGAATATATAACGCACGTGCAAGTCAAACACGTTTCCATTGCGGTTCTGCGTGTTGTTGTTCGCGCTGTTGTTACTGTCATGTATTTGCTGTTATTTCGCGCTCAACAACTCTGCTGATGCCCTTGCTCTCAGTCGGAGTTTAAGGACTTTGCTAACAAGCTTGCCCCGCAAGTATTTATTTAATTTTTTACATTTCGTGGCAAATAAATAAAGTCAATAATATATGCAGAGAGCTTTAGAGCAAATGAAAATGTAGATAAATATTTCCGCTAAATGAATTTAACAATTTGTGCAATTGATTGCTTTGGTTTCTTATATTGAAAAATAAATATAAATATACATGTACTTTATTTCCTTAATTCATAAACATTCATACAACAAAGAGACAACTCAGATAACTACTAAATTGAGTCTATATTTTACGACATTTTACTTTTTATGAGTTTGTCGACAATTTGATTTTTCCAACTGAGAATTTCTTTTCCCGAAATTTAAATGTACTTTCATAAATCTAATTTAAAGTTTTAATAAGCGCATCTGAATAGTCAACGCACAGGTTTTATACGACAACATTTTGCCCGACTTCCTTTTTATCTTGCGCATTTTAATCAATTTTGTGAGCCATGGCGTTGTCAACGTAGCCAACTTGTACAAAATGCCAAATTCTCATACGCACCGTTGACCCAATTTATTAAGGCGAGCGAGAAACACCCTTGAAACGCAGGCAATCCCCACATGCAAAGAACACACAAGAAGAAAGAACTGTCCAAATAATGCCAGAAACACAGATAGCTTGCTGCGTGTGAGGGAGAGCGCACTCGAGCATAGAGCATTAAGGCAGAGAGGGCGGCGGAGATGGCACATGACAGGGAGGTTGGTTGGGTGGTGCAATCGGAATTTGGGGCGCGGCTCTGGTTTCTGTCCTGTGCATTGTTATGCATCTGCAAGAATTGGGTCAGGCGAGCTGGCTGCAGAAGTAATATATATATATATATATCCTATTATATGGCTTATTTATGACATTATGCGAGGCCATTTTGCAAGCAGTTAGTTTCATATTTTAATTTAAGTTGCGCCTCGGGCCTGCACTGCGCTGCGCTTCGGCTCATTAAAAGATAAAACGCGCCTTTCTCTCTGTTTCGTCATTTTGGCCTGCTTTTCCAGCCACTTTTCCTAATTATGAGCACAAACTGCAACTGCAATTGCAACTGCAACTGCAACTGTGTGTGTGTATTTGTGAAGGATTCTTTTGAATGAGCACGCTAAACAGCCCGAAAGCTGTTGCTGCTGCAATTTGCATTTGTTCAAGTGGCAAAGTGGCAAAAACATTGTTTAGCCTCGTCTCTTTATTTTCATTCATTTCATTTGTAATTTTTCAACTGTCGACCATAACAACTTCAATTTCCAAACCATTAACTGGCGTCAATATCAATGGAGTTGAGATATCTCAATTTTTATGGTCATCATCGTGAAGATATCTCTGTTCATCTCGGCAATGTGCCGTCATTAATGGACATTTGTTTGCCCAACACCTGAGCCGAAGACTGGCAGTCTCCCTCGGTCTCTGCAGCAGAGTGGCGCCACTTGGCGATAGATATTTGTTGAGCTGGCGAACAATCAATCTCATTGACTAGTCCCAAGTCTGTTGGTGTTTGGTTCGCTGGGCTGCGCAGCTTTGATAGCTTCATCGCCTGCTCTTGTCATATGCACAGCATTTCACTTTGGAGTTTTTCCGGCCTTTCCCTGTGCTATGTAAATTTTGATAAATGAACCACACATTTTTCCCCCTCCCAACGCAAAGCGGGCGACTGATGAGTGTTTCTGATGTTGAACAAGCTTAAGCTTGGCTTAGAGACGTCACTGCATCTCTGCGTTGGATGGGAAAGTTGTTTTTCATCATCGTAATCAAAAGTCTAAACCTAATCGGACAGTGCTCCGTGTAAGGTTAAGAGTTTACCCACCACACTTTTGTGTCACACAACTTGCAGATGTTTAACTTTGGGCTGAGACCCATTTAATAAGCGGCTGTCATTGTGCTGCGTTTGTTTTGCTTCTCGCCTCGGCTTTTCTCCTTTTCATTTTCATTTTCGTTTTCATTTTGGTTTTCATTTTCGTTTGCGTTTTGTATTTTTCATTTGGGCTTTTGAAAAGGGTGTTGACAAAACTTGTGACACTTGCGCAAACAATAAATTTCATTTAATTTATTTATACACTTGCCTGGCAATTATTTGCCTCTCCGCTTAGCGCAACTGAGGCGCAGTACCTCAGCAGCAGCTGTGAAATAACATTGGGAGTGTATATAGCAGAGAATACAAGAGAACACACAAATAATATTTTCATATTCAATTCTGCGATTATTATTCCAATTTGTCATCGATAGGCAGGGCGACGCGACTCGAGCTGAAATTTGATGCCACGAGTCGGCACTTTGAGTTGATTTGCTTATTTACAGCTGGAGCGAGGGCAGCAGCTTTGCCATATCACATGACTCGCAAAACTTTCAAAGGAACCTCGTCGAAATCATTGAACAACAGCTGAGCCAGCAGCGGCTCCCCAATAATAAAGAATAATAAGCGGAATGCTGTAAACAGGAACTGCTCGACAAGCGCATGCTCTGCAGCAAAGTGCTTCGCAAAATAGCATATTTCATAAGTATTTGCAACTTCTGGCATCATCAACTTCAAGTCTTTAATACTCAAAGATATCCAGAGTCATTTTTTATAAACTGGCGGCACCTATTTAATATACCCTTTTGACCCCTTTCAGCAGCATAAACTTTGTGCCTTTTTTCGCAAATCTCAGCGGATAGGCAAATTCACAATATGAAAATCAATTTTTTTCCTCTTGGCTTTGGTCTCTCGGGTTGCCTACTTGTTTTAACACTTCAGCGAGCATGGCGAGGGGCTGTATTTGAAACTAATTTAAATAAAAACCAATCTGGCTGAAAATGTCAAACATAATTCGAGTCTACGGCTTGCCATCTTATCGCTTTATGTGTTGTGACGGGTCTGGCAAACTTCGTCGTTGTCGTTGTCTGTGTTGTGTTCTGCTGGCGTGACTGTGACTGAGACTGTGGATGTGTATGTGACTGCAACTCAAATCAAATTGCCAAACGAACTTTCCACTCGGCACACAACAATTTTTATTTTTATGGCCCGCCCGAAAGTTGCCTTTAAGACGTTAACCAAGAACCCGACACGTTTCACTTTCGCTTGAACTTGAAACGACACAGCGTAAGAACGACAAGGAACTCGAGAACATGGCCGCGCATGCTGATGATTATCCTGCGAGCCGAGCAGCAGCCTTAAGCCTATGAACAGCCGAGCCAACAGTTTGCAGTTCTGCTGGGCAACAACAACGGAAAGAGCAGAAAAAAAAATAAAAAACAGAGCACAACAGACATAAAAATGCTTAGAGAAAAACTGCGATGAGTGTTCTGCGATAAGCAGGCCAAAACAATGAAAACCGAAAGTGGGCAGAGTGGGAGGATGGGCAGACAAGTGTTGCCTGCTTTTAGGCGTTGTGTCCGTGAATTCCACTCTTAAGAAAATAGGTCGGCGCGCTTAGTTATGACCATGGCCGAAACGCAGAAGAATTGGAGCAAAACATTTGCCGCTGTGCTCGTCCCCATAAAAGATTACAATAAAAACAGACAGAGCGACCGCAGAAATACAAATAAAAAGTCCACAAGCAATGGAATTTATATTGGCCATTCTGGCCATCTCTGGTCTGTTACATTTTTACCAGCTGTTTCTCCTGCTGCTGCCACAGCTTCATTCTGTGGCTGGCTCGCTCATTTGTAGCTAAGTTGAATGGAAATTAATTAGCTGCGGCATCAGACGCGAGGCAGGGAAGTAGGGAAGCAGTTCAAGCAAATAAATTCCCAATGTTAGCCAGCGAATGGCCAACATTTACCACTGGCAGACGAGTCATGCGAGGAGCTGTGCTGTAATGAATCTGATAACAAAAGCCTGTCAATATTTAAGGTAAATAGATTGGGCCAGTTGTGCTCCATTGATTGCCAGCCTTCATTCAATTCAATTAATCCGCGAGGCAGCAGAGGTCGTTCAATCACTTTAAGCGACCGCAGCGGATATAATTTTCATTTGCACGCCGTGCTCGATAAGCTGCGCAATATCTCTATTCAATTTATGCCTATTAATTAATGCCCATTATTATAATTTTGATTCTGTGTTTTAGCTCAATCTTTCACGGAAAAGAAAGCGACTTCAAGTCACGAATTTCAACACATTTCTGCATTTATTAATTATAGTTAATTGGGTGTTAAATGCAGGCAGCGGCTTAACATAATGAATACACATTTGCCAAATTCAGATATATGATTTATTAAGTGCAATGACATGTTTCAACATTTTGCCAAACACTTAATTGGGCATTCAAATTCATGAACTCACTCGCAGCTTAAAAACAAGTTTCTTTAGCATATTTTGATTGGCAAAGTTTCGATAAAGATTACAAATGTAGTGTAACTATATAAATTGACAAAGTCAAAGTAAAAAGTTTGCAATTTGCCAGGCTACGCTTTACATTAGTTTTCAATCTGGCCAAGGCATTCATACTGGTTCTCCTCACTCGCTGGCAAATCTTTTAAAACCTGTTACCAATTGCCAGAATAAAGCACAATCCCCTCTGCTGACCAGCAGTGCTTAGTACTTTATTTCTGGGTGCAGTGAACCCGAAAGTCAGCTTCATTTGCATTTAAGTGCAAGCCAAACCCAGGTCATAAAAACTGTTATCAAAGCGAGACTAAGACGAAACTATACACTCAGTTGATAAGCACAAAACTTTGAATTTGTTGGGGATATCCCCTCCGTTGCCCCTCTCCAGCGAGGGCCAACCACTTGGCCTTTTTATGGGCTGATAAAAAGACTCTTGGAGCAATCAAAAACCGCAACATGTTAACTGTTAATGCCCCAGACACCTATTCGAGCCTTTTTTTGCACAGCACTCTCCATATGTGGCAGTTGAGGCGCCAGTGGCTGGGGCCAGTTACTGACAATGAACTCGCCCTGGCGACCATAAATGCGCCAAGTATAAATTATATTAAAAAAAGGGGGTGCCTGAAGGGGGGGCGGGACAGGGTAGTCGAGTTCCGGATCTCAATAATTCAAAACAATTTCATTTTATTGCTGAAGTTGGGAAAGGATTCGGCAAAGCACAGTTTAACCTTACACAATGCAAAGGCAACAATTTGACCCGGGATTGGACCAGGACAGGAGAACCTCAGGGGGCCGTGGGGTGGGGGGATAACCCTTTTTAACTGTTCGCGTATATAAAACATTTTGTTGTAGGCGGGTCAGTTGAGGCCAACTGAATGGCAGGACAGGGAGGGGGCTTGGTCCATAAGGTAGGCGTGAAAGCCAACACATAAAACAGCCAGAGGATGTGCAATTGAGCAGGGGAGGGGTTGGGTAAGGGCAGGCGGGGCAAGGGCGTTGGCGTTGGCGGGTTTCAACTTACCGTTTGCGGATGTGCGCAAATATTTGGCGTTGTTGCCGCTGCTGCTGCTGCTGCTGCTCCTGATGATGAAGATGAACGGGTTCGTAATCCTTTTAGTGTCTGATAATGAAAATCCTGCCACGCTCACACACGCTGCCTTATGGCTATTAATGATGTCTAGTCGAGCAGGAGCTGGAGCTGCGAGATTTTTAATTATCCCCAGAGACAGAGCAAATGGCAATAAAATACAAAAATATCTTCGGCAAGCGTTGCGCAAGATTTAATGCAAAAATGTACCGCGTAATTAAAGCAATCTACCGGCTTAATTACCGATTGCAATTGCAACTTGTTGTTTATCTAATTAATTTTTATTTTATATATACCATATATACTTTTTATTGCCGCTAGTTACTGTTGCTGTAATTTGGATGCAATCAAAAGTCACACACAAATTCAATTTACACAATCGAAACACACTTTGGCATTTAATTAGTCACTGCTGTTATGGTTTTATTTTTGCTCTTGTGGTATTCGCAACCCACCGAGAACGCGTTAGACCAAAAACACCGGGCACTGGAGTTGGGTGCAGACAAAATAACGTCGAAACCTGATCGAACAACGTCAAACGATAACGATATCTGGAGTGCGAGAGCAGCCGCAACGAAACGCACAACGCAAGATTCCAAAACAGAATGAAACCCAGTCGTATTTTCAAATACGTTTGCTTTGCCAACTGCTGCCATCCAACAAGTTTGACGCGCCAGCGGCGGTTGTGCTGCTTGTTGCTGCGCGCAACACCGAATCGAACTCCAACCAAGCCATCAAACATGCCCGCTTGCGTGCATGGTTGTGCCGAAGGGGGGTTTGTAAACTGAATTCATTCATTTGTATATTGATTAATAAACTGCTAAATGTGTTTAATGCCCAATGCTAAAACTATAATTGCTCAGTAATTAACATTTTTAAAGTACATTTGTCACTCACAACAAGCCCTGCTACTGGCTGCGAGTCGAAGTTATGCTTTGTTTGCACTCTTGGCCAACAACTTGAGCGAAGTATTTGGTAACACAGCAAGTCAACAAATAAAACTTTCTGTAGCCAATTTAATATTTGCAATTCGTAATGTCATTCCAAACATTTTGAAAAGAAACGTAAGTCAATATTTGCCATTTATTTCAATAAGTGTTTTCAAGTCCTAAAAAATCACTATTCGATTAATTGTAGTAAATATGCACTTTATCTATAAATATTATATATTCTTTCTTTTATTTAAATTCAAGAAAAACAACATAATTAATTATAGTAAATATGTAAATTATCTATAGTTTATTTTTTGAAATTCTTGAACTGATAAAAATAATATATTTGCTGCAATTAAAATGAACTCAATTTAAGGACTCTTTCATGATTATGCTGAGCTGCAACTGGCGCCAGTGGCCTAAAAGTAATCCCACTTGCACTGCTGATGCACACGAGTCTGTCTCCCACAAATTGGCCGGACCATAAACCCATTTAAGAACTGAAAATAATATTCATTAATGAAACACGCCGTAAAATTGGTCTATGGGCTGTTCGCTGATGGTAGCTGGGCACTCATTTAAATGAGACACTTTTCACGACAGCAACAACAAAGGCAAACAAAAAGGGAAGCGGCGTAATAATGTCGGGAGTGAGGACACGGGACCGGGATAACACTGCATAGACAAGATAACACTGTGAAATATTCGAAGGGTATTGGGAATCAGATTTCATTTAATTTTCATGTAATTAAAACCAAACAGCGCAAGCGGCGAAGGTGCAATGCAACCGTCGAGTTTCAGCAGAAATGTGTAGGTGAAGCAACAACAACAGCAACCACCACAACTCGAACAACAACAGCAAGAACGAAGCGTTGTCAAGGCAACACCGGCCCAAGCAATTGACAGTTTCAGGTACCAAAACAAAAAAAAAACAGCGGCAGCAAATGGAAAAGCAGCTCAAAGACAGGCCGCGCACAGAACGAAGGAAAAAGGACACCAGCAAGGAGGCACCTGTAAGGAGCAGGGAAATCGTTCACGGAGCCGCAGCGAGCAGCAAGTGGAATCTGGGATTCAGCGGAAACCAGCGCGCGGAAGTGCGCAAAAACAGGAATTCACTGAAAAATCATTAAACAAAGGGCGCCCAGCCACGCCCAATAACAGCGCAGAGGAGAGCTGACGACACAGGACGCAGGACACAGGACACGGCACATCGGCACATCAACACTTGAAAGACCATGAATTACTACGATGAGGAGATCACAATCAGTGGCCCGGACAGCAAGCATCTCAGCAGCGTGCAAATGGACAGGTCATCGAGGTCCGACGCGGCTGCCAGAGGCCAGCCCGGAGCAGCTGCAGCTGCAGCAGCGCAAGCTACAGGCGGACAACGGGCGGCCAGGCAGCGCAATTTGGTAAGTGGCCCAAGTGGGTGACAATGGCCAGGGGGCGACATTTGCATCAGCTCACGATGGATATTCCTACACTGAGTAGATTTTCCTACACCGATTTGCCGTTCTCCTTTCGCTCTTGTTTTTCCTTTTGCTTTCTTCTCTGTTTCCTTATTTGTCTCTCACTCCCTCCAAGATCTTGTTTTCAATTTATCTTCAATCGAATCCTCAAGATCGCTTCAGTCCACCTCGGCTTGCTTTCTTATTTATATTATATTCTTAAAATAAAACCTTTTTTGGCTTCTCTGCGCTCCCTCAATTCGTCACTTCTTCAATCCAATCTTCAACACCATTTCATGCCACCTCGACTTGCCTTCTCACTTCAATTATATTCTTAAAATTCTTTTTTGCCCTCTCAGCTCACTCAATTCGCCAAACTCATTCCTCTTCGCATGTACTTCTACTTTTCTGCAACACAGTTTGCAATATTTTCTGTTATCCTTTTTCCCTTTCGCTTCCGCTCACATACAAAATTTCATGTGTCCCTACATTATATTTTCCCCTATATTTTCTCTTTACTCTCCCCATATTTGCTCTGTATTTTGTCTGCTCTTACATTTAAAACCGTAATCCCAGCTTAATTACAAGTGTCCTACTTAACACAGCAACTGCAGGGCAACTCGGCGGATGACGATGGCCTGCTGCAGGACATAATCGATCACGATGACGAGGCCGATGACAGCGACGAGGATGACGACGACAGCGAGCTGCATATGGCGGGCGGCAGCCTGGGCATGGCTCCGACTGCGCCCCGACCACAGACACGTCCGGGCAGCAACCGCAACGCAAAGCAGTCGCAGATCGCCGACGACCAGCTGAGCTACGGCAGCTCCGATGAGGCGGCGGGCGGAGAGCAGGCGACTGGCGCAAAGCTGGCACATCAGAAGCTGCCGCTGCCAGCGCAGCAGCGACGCAGCGCAGGGCCGGCGGCGCAGGAGGTGCACACGTTCAATCTGACGCCCGACAAGTGGGAGCAGCTGCCGCTGCAGGCGGAGCTCAAAGAGATCTTTCCCTACATACTGAAGTATACGCCGCAAACGATTGAGACGCCCTACCACCTGCAGCCCTTCATACCCGAGTTTGTGCCCGCCGTGGGCGACGTGGATGCCATGCTGAAGGTGCAGGCGCCAGCGCTGCTGCAGCCGCAGCGGCAACGTGAGCTGGACGAGCAGCTGCAGCGTTTGGGCCTAATGCTGCTCGACGAGCCGTCTGGCACGCAGAGCGAGCCCAGTTTGCTCAACATGAAGCTGCGCTCGGTGTTGAGCGGCAGTCGTGGCGCTAATTCGCGGCATGGCGGCGCCTACTCCGCCACGCTGGTGCCCACCGCACGGTCTGGCAAGGACATTGAGCGCTGGATTGGCGAGGTGGAGCAGGTGCATATGACACAGTCGATGTACGTTGCACAGCCACGCAAGGATGTCGATGCGTTGCTCGAGCACTGGCCGCACTCGTACGCCGAGGCAGCGACCAAGGATGCCCTCGACCAGGCCTATCGCTCCTGTCTGCAGCAACAAAGCTCACTGGGCGATTATGTGCGCGTGCTTTGTGAACGCTTTGGCGTCGAGGGGCCGCTGGAGACGCAATCGGATTACATACACAGCGTGCAGACGCTGTTTGCCCTCTACCTGGCGGCCAGTCAGGCCTGGGAATAGTCCGCGTCGACTGCTCGGGAGTGGGGGTAGAGTAGGTGACTGCACTAATAACGCTAATGGCTTCGATTAAGTGACAGCCAGACGCCGTTTGTTTGCCTTTGTGTCGGGATGCCCCTTTTGGCTGGCCATTAAATCGCTTGCAAAACCGTTAGTCTCCATAACTTGCACGTTTGATTCGCTCGTCGGACAGAGGGGGAAGGGAGGCACTGATGGTCTGTCTGCTGGTTGGCTGCTTTCTGTAGTGCGCGGATTCGTTTTGAAGGAACTGGTGAATGCAACTGCGTTGGCGACAACTTGCGAAATTGCCGCCGTTGTGCGCTTTGTCTGCCATGCCGCATCAGCAGCTTCCAGCGACAAAAATGAAATTTGGTTCACCATTTTTTATGCATCGCGGCCGCACACCAAGTGGGGTATATACAAATTAAGTTTCATATGTAAAAGTGGCTGCTTCAAATGCTAAAAATGTGTTGCAATTAGCAAGCACTGCTTACATTTTGTCGAAGTTTAAAGTGTGTCAATTCAACTGCTAATAGGATATAGTGCAGTCGTTCATTTCGACGAGCCTCTGCTTCGCCAGCGTTTTTGTTGTTCTTGTGTCTCATTCAAGTGCCAAAAGGCAACAATGCAGTGCATTTGGACGCAGAGGCACGGATGTTGCATTGAAAGTGGAATGAAAAACTCTGCTGAAAAGTTGACTGAAATGCAACAGAGTGGCAAATAAGAACAACAAGCAACTGCAATTGTCGCCGCAGCACCAGCACCAGAAAAAGTCTCTCGCATAGAAGCGTAAAAGCGCGAGAATAAAAGTAAACGAAAACTGGCAGCACAATTTCCATAGCATACTTATTGGGGCAAAGCAAATGCACGCACGTCTATTAAGTATATCTCTGCTGCAAGAACGGGGGAGATGGAGGGACGGGACGAGGACTCAGCGCACAGTCGTTAAACCAATCATGCACTTGACCAAACCGCCAACAACAACGAACGCCTAATTAGAGCCGCTTAAGACAACATTGACCTGGCCAAAGCCAGCGACATCAACAGCGATGTCTGCGTGTCTGTGCTCAATGTTGCTGCTCTTGCAGTTGACGACCTTAATTATGCGTAAACCAGTTAAGACCCATTAATGCCGTTTCCGATGCGTCTACGCCTGCTCTGGACACCGCTGACTCATGGCCAGTCGTTTGTGGGCGGCTGCCTGGCCAACTGTCAATCAAAGCCCGCCGCCATCATATGCAAAATGCATTATGCGCCGTAAATTGTGCACCGCCTTCTGCTCTGTGTGCAGTTGCAAGTTGCATGTGATTGACGTTGCCAGCAAGAGTCATTAACAACCGTGCGAAGCCCATTAGTGGCGTATCCTGTTAGATTAACTATGCTGGACTTAAAACTCAGATTCTCAGCACTCAAATATAAACTACGAGTAGTATTGTTTATTTATTTGTAAAGCTTGTTACTTAATAAAAATACACAAACATAATACTTATTAACGACTATTAGCCTACACATTGACTAGAGAGTATTATTATAATTACTAATATAAAATATATGACATATTTGTAAAAAAATAGAGGCTCGCAAGATAACTTCAGTTGTGGATGTTTGAAATACTAACGATTTAAATATATAAATTGAATATCAAATGTGTCAAAATTTTTAATACAGCATTATCTCTTTCAGCATAGGACAATCTTCGGGCCACTAGGGACCTTTGACATGAATCCAATATTCGTTCAACTTTAGTTCGGGGAAATGTGCCAAAGTAGAAAGAACCTGAATTCTTCAGACAGCAAAGGCCAGGATACAGCGTTATCATTAATTTTAGGTTTTTTTCCACTGCTATTAAAAAAAGTAGTTTGTACTCCTGCTGGAAATGTGTAATTCTGCCAATCTTTGAGGAACTCCACTATGATAAACTCCAGTCGCAACTGTTCAACCAACAAGAAGCCATATACATCACATATTTGTCGTTGAATATCCATTCCCAATTATTACCAACTCTCAATCATCATCATTAGTTAGCCCGACAACCTACAGTATTTTGATTAAACAATATCAATATATATCAAAAACATTAAGTAAAGATACAATTTTTAGTAAATAACTTCGCATTAAATTAAGTATATATTTTGAAATAAATATATTTATATAAATTACAAAATTGTTTCTTTTTATTACTGGAAATCAATAATTCTCGAAAGGAAGAGGTAAGTAACGTAAGTATTTAATTTAAATTCAACTGACAATCACGTAACGTAAGTATTTAATTTAAATTCAACTGACAATCACCACACACACACAAATTGCTCAACTTCAGCTGGCTTCCAACATCTGAAATTTTGAATTTTCTACCAGGCCAACAGAAGTTAGCAGAACGACGCTGAATAGAGTGTGACTTGAACCACGTGCGAGCATTTGTAAACAGAGAGCATTTCCCGCTCTTAGGATCCACATTTTGAGAGTAACCGTTATTTGCGGAGAGCAGTTTTCTCGCTCTTAGGATCCACATGAGCGTTCTCCGGGAGAATAACCGTTTTTTCCGGAGAGCATTTTTCTCGCTCTTAGGATCCACATGTGCGTTCTCCGGGAGAACGGAGAGCATAATTTCGCGCTCTTGGGATCCACATAACAAATTTTGCAGCAGCTGCTCTGGGTTAGATACACTTTCTACTCTATTATGTTCGCCTGGTACTTCAGCCGCTCTAGGTGGCTGTTTTTGAAGAATCTCGACGACAAATTGCACATATACACACACATATGTTGTTATTGTAATTGTTGTCAGCGACTAAAAGCCGCTGCAACGGAAAAAATCTGGTGAAACACCAGGCCAACAGAACTCAGCAGCAAGCAACTGTGCTAAAACCTTTTTTAAAGGTCTTCAACTTTTTCTTAACAATTTGAATATTCTACTCAAATTGTTTTAAATTTTAGCGCATTTAAATATTGTGTAACCAGTCGCTTAATATACAAGTATATTGTGATATTATACTGATATAAAGCAATTTGGTATATTTATTTTGTATTAATACTTTAAAAAATGCCTGCAACTGCTTCAAGAAAGTTTTTTAAATATAATCGAAATGCTTAAAAAAAAAAACAATATTAATATTTTACAAATAAGTTAAATACAATAAATATTAGAAGAGGTAAGTAACGTAAGTATTTAATTTAAATTCAACTGACAATCACCACACACACACACAAATTGCTCAACTTCAGCTGGCTTCCAACATCTGAAATTTTGAATTTTCTACCAGGCCAACAGAAGTTAGCAGAACGACGCTGAATAGAGTGTGACTTGAACCACGTGCGAGCATTTGTAAACAGAGAGCATTTCCCGCTCTTAGGATCCACATTTTGAGAGTAACCGTTATTTGCGGAGAGCAGTTTGCTCATAGAATCCACATGTGCGTTCTCCGGGAGAATAACCGTTTTTTTCGGAGAGCATTTTTCTCGCTCTTAGGATCCACATGTGCGTTCTCCGGGAGAATGGAGAGCATAATTTCGCGCTCTTGGGATCCACATAACAAATTTTGCAGCAGCTGCTCTGAGTTAGATACACTTTCTACTCTATTATGTTCGCCTGGTACTTCAGTCGCTCTAGGTGGCTGTTTTTGAGGAATCTCGACGACAAATTGCACATATACACACACATATGTTGTTATTGTAATTGTTGTCAGCGACTAGAAGCCGCTGCAACGGAAAAAATCTGGTGAAACACCAGGCGAACAGAACTCAGCAGCAAGCAACTGTTCAGAGAGTCTATTGAAAATTATAGAAACAGCTCTCCCTCTCTCTCTCTCTCTCGCTCTCTTCTCTGTTATGATCGCTCTGGTACTCAAATGCTCCACGTGGTTTTAATACTCACCTTCTTACCTTTTGTTATTGACATTCCTTCCTTTTTTGATATCAAACAAAACAAAAGCTTTGTTTATTGACTTTAATCATTTTTATTCAGATCTCTGCGCAACGCTAAAACCTTTTTTAAAGGTCTTCAACTTTTTCTTAACAATTTGAATATTCTACTCAAATTGTTTTAAATTTTAGCGCATTTAAATATTGTGTAACCAGTCGCTTAATATACAAGTATATTGAGATATTATACTGATATAAAGCAATTTGGTATATTTATTTTGTATTAATACTTTAAAAAATGCAATATTAGTTCGTACTCCTGAAATGTGTAATTCTGCCAATCTTTGAAGAGCTCCACTATGATAAACTCGAGTCGCAATTGTTCGCATATTTGTTATTATATGACGTTCCCGGTTATTGCCAACTCACAATCATCATCATCAGTTCGCTTGACATCCTACAGTATTTTGTTTAAACAATATCAATATATATCAATAACATTAAGTAAAGATAAATAAATATAAATTACAAAATTGTTTCTTTTTATTACTGGAAATCAATAAATCTCGAAAGGAAGAGGTAAGTAACGTAAGTATTTAATTTAAATTCAACTGACGTTCACCACACACACTCAAATTGCTCAACTTCAGCTGTCTTCCAACATCTGAAATTTTGAATTTTCTACCAGGCCAACAGAAGTTAGCAGAACGACGCTGAATAGAGTGTGACTTGAACCACGTGCGAGCATTTGTAAACAGAGAGCATTTCCCGCTCTTAGGATCCAGATTTTGAGAGTAACCGTTATTTGCGGAGAGCAGTTTTCTCGCTCTTAGGATCCACATGTGCGTTCTCCGGGAGAACGGAGAGCATAATTTCGCGCTCTTGGGATCCACATAACAAATTTTGCAGCAGCTGCTCTGAGTTAGATACACTTTCTACTCTATTATGTTCGCCTGGTACTTCAGCCGCTCTAGGTGGCTGTTTTTGAAGAATCTCGACGACAAATTGCACATATACACACACATATGTTGTTATTGTAATTTTTGTCAGCGACTAGAAGCCGCTGCAACGGAAAAAATCTGGTGAAACACCAGGCCAACAAAACTCAGCAGCAAGCAACTGTTCAGAAAATTATAGAAACAGCTCTCCCTCTAAAACGCTAAAACCTTTTTTAAAGGTCTTCAACTTTTTCTTAACAATTTGAATATTCTACTCAAATTGTTTTAAATTTTAGCGCATTTAAATATTGTGTAACCAGTCGCTTAATATACAAGTATATTGTGATATTATACTGATATAAAGCAATTTGGTATATTTATTTTGTATTAATACTTTAAAAAATGCCTGCAACTGCTTCAAGAAAGTTTTTTAAATATAATCGAAATGCTTAAAAAAAACAATATTAATATTTTACAAATAAGTTAATGACAATAAATATTATTTTTGGATGCAATAAACATATTTATTTATGTGCGTCAAGATAGCTCCGCAACTTTAGCGTCACATATCGATAATAAAAATATCGGTTGTGAAACCATTTTTATTTTTGCATTTTTATGAGTTTTTTGTTCCAAAATAAAAAAAAATAATATGCAAGATGATAGGAAATTAAATTTCCTTTCTATTAATGCTCTATTTGTAAGATTCTATACAGAATGTATACCTGAATTTCCTGTTTGAAAAATTGAGGTAGTAACATTTTGGTCATTATCATTTATCTGAAGACTTGTTGCCCAAATCGGCTAATGACAAGTCAAAAGGCATTCTCTTAAGAATATATTCCCAAAGTATCATTAAAATCGCTAGGGCAGTTTTAAAGATATTTGGGAAAAAGTTCACCAACCATGCTTCCAGTTCCATACAAAAACAGCCAAAAAGAAGCAGTGTTGCCGATAAATGGCCACAAATTCCTTCAACCTTCTTGTCAGCCAGGGCGCGCATTTCCTATTCGTAGATACATATCCATAGAACGTTTACATTAATTTTAGTCTAATTTCTTAGATCCGTTTTTTAGAAAATTGACATTTTATCAACCCACCTATACTAGTTCAATTTGCAGGTGTATCAAGCAGCCGGAACCACTACGGAACTAATAAAGTGTTAGTTAACGCGAACGGAGATTTGGCGCGAAATTTAAATCTGAAGTTCAAAATGTGATCGTGTAAAACTTTATTAAACAATAAAGATTCATATTCAACAAAATATTCGGATCTTCTTAACTTATTCGTATAAATAATATATTTATATATATATTTATTTATTTATTTATTGACTTACGCATGTTTATTAAAAATATTATTACCATGTACAGGGTTTAAGGCCAACCAACAGTTGTATTCACAATATATTCCCCATTTTCTTTGCAGCTTGTCTCCCATGTGGCGCAACTCCAATCTATGCGAATCGAATAGATAAATTATTTGCTTTTTGTTTTATCAAAATCGTCAGAGCCGTTTTTGAGAAAATCCAATTTGAGTGATAATTGCTGAAATTGTCACAATAACGTGGTGGCAGCATTTATAACGGTTAAAAGCTTAATAGCATTGTGGCAACTCTAGAATTTAACACCCAATTCCAAGAAAACACATTTAATTGGAAGTAAATTGAAAAAAAATGAGTTTTAACACGTAATGGTTAATTAGATTTGCAATTAGAGCATTAATAGAAAGGAAATTTAATTTCCTATCATCTTGCATATTAGTTTATTTCATTTTGGAACAAAAAACCCCTAAAAATGCAAAAATAAAAATGGTTTCACAGCCGATATTTTTATTATCGATATGTGACGCTAAAGTTGCGGAGCTACATATCTTGACGCACATATTATTAGGCGGTTCTAAAGCATCGATGATTACTGTAAGAAATCGATGTTATACAAAAATGAAATAACATCGATACATCGATACTTTCTCCACCTCCACTAAAGAGTTTAAGAATATAGCTAGTTTGTTGTAATTGGCAAATTTTTAGTTTATAAATACATTTAGTGCATATCATTTAGGCTTCAGACTCGCATCCAACTATGCAGGTAAGTTCGACAAGCTCGCAGCACTACGGCATCGGCGTTAACAGCTGCAGACAAAAGTTTAAATATGAATTACAAACGCCGACAGCGAAACGTAGGCAAAGAGACACGCAATCAATTGGTACTCTTGCTTCTTACTGCTACTTCATTTGTATTGTTTGTTTATGTTTTTTTTTGTTGGTTTCTTTTTTATAGTGGGTGCCTAGGCTGGTGTTGCTGGTGCTGGCGCTGTTCTGCAGCAATGCCATTGTCGATTGCTTCTATGTGCCCGGCGTGGCCCCCGTCGAATTTGTACGCGGCCAAAAAATCGATGTGAAGGCGGTGAAAATGACGAGCAGCCGCACACAGCTGCCATATCAGTATTATTCGCTACGCTTCTGTTACCCCAAGAATGGTACGCTAATTTTTAAGTCGGAGAATCTTGGCGAAGTGCTGCGTGGCGATCGCATTGTCAACACGCCCTACGAAGTTCAAATGGCTGAAAATATTAACTGCAAGCTGCTGTGTAATCAAAAGGATCTGCCCATAACCTGGTCCAAAGAAGATTCGGCCACGGTAGCGGAGCGTATACAGCACGAGTACTATGTTCATCTGCTCGTAGATAATCTGCCGGTGGCAACTCGTATTGTCAGCGCCAACAATCCAAATGACATTACCTATGAGCATGGCTATCGATTGGGCCAAGTGGATGGCGAGAACATTTACATCAACAACCACCTGAAGTTTATACTCTCCTATCACATGTACACCAAGGATAAATATCGCGTGGTTGGCTTTGAGGTCGTTACTGGCTCTGTGAACCACAAGGAGCTCAAATTTGAGGATGATACTTGCAATTTTCCGGATAATCCGCGACCACAGGTTGTAAATCCGTCGGGCGAAACAAAACTGTATTTCACCTACTCTGTGGTGTGGAAGGAGTCAAAAGTGAGCTGGGCCTCACGTTGGGACATTTATCTGGGCATGCGAGATGTGCAGATTCATTGGTTTAGCATCATCAATTCGCTGGTTGTGGTATTCTTCTTGTCTGGTATACTTACCATGATCATGATTCGTACACTGCGTCGTGACATTGCGCGCTATAACACGGACGACAACATTGAGGATACGTTGGAGGAGACAGGATGGAAATTGGTGCACGGTGATGTGTTCCGTCCACCGAAGAACACAAGACTCTTCTCAGCCATCATTGGCAGCGGTATTCAAATCTTCTTTATGGCCATGATTACAATCTTCTTTGCTATGTTGGGCATGTTGTCGCCGTCATCTCGTGGTGCTCTGATGACCTCCGGCATCTTTATGTATGTATTTATGGGCACTATTGCTGGCTATTATGCCGCTCGCCTCTACAAGACCATGAAGGGTCGTGAGTGGAAGCGTGCTGCTTTCCTCACAGCTACTCTATACCCGGGCATTGTGTTTGGGTAAGTGCCAGTTAATATTTGTCGACAATGACTTCATTTAATTCAAATTATTCCCTAGCACCGGCTTCTTTCTAAACTTTTTCATCTGGGACAAATCGTCCAGTGGCGCTGTGCCGTTTACTACAATGATCTCGCTTTTGCTGCTTTGGTTCGGCATTTCGGTACCGCTGGTCTACTTAGGCTTCTATCTGGGCTATCGGAAACAGCCATATCAGCATCCCGTGCGCACCAACATGATTCCACGTCAAGTGCCCTCTCAACAATGGTACATGAATGCCGCATTGAGGTATGTTTGCTTTATCGTTTCAGTTGAATCAATAATGACACTTTATCATTTCTCTGCATAGCACTCTGATGGCTGGTATTTTACCATTTGGTGCCGTTTTCATCGAGCTCTTCTTTGTTTTTACGGCAATTTGGCAGAACCAATTTTATTACTTGTTTGGTTTTCTGTTTCTCGTCTTTTGCATTCTCGTCGTCAGTTGCGCGCAAATCTCAATTGTTATGACATACTTTCAACTGTGTGGCGAGGTAAACAGAAATTCTCTAGCTCCTATTTAATCAATATATGAACATTTTACACTTGGTCTTTGCAGGACTATCGTTGGTGGTGGCGTAGCTTTATCGTGTCGGGCGGATCGGCTGTTTATGTGCTCTTCTATAGCATATTTTACTTCTTTACCAAGCTGGAGATTACAGAGTTTATACCCACATTGCTCTATTTGGGTTATACAGGTGCGTCGCAATGTTCTTTTAAAATGAATAAATTGTTCATCTCCCCAAATTGACTACAGGTCTAATGGTGCTTACGTTCTGGTTATTGACTGGATCCATTGGCTTCTTTGCTGCTTATGTTTTCATACTGAAAATCTATGGTGCTGTGAAGATCGATTAGAGAAGCTTCTCATTTACAAAACGCTGCACACCAAACTATCCCTGCAATATCATTTGATCATAAAACTTATTGCCTATATTATAAATACTTATCTTTATGACAGCCTAGCATTATAAAAGCAAATGTACCCAGACCCAAAAACAGCCCAAGGCCACGTGTAATATTCTGTTTAAAATTCTGCTCTCCTTCGACCAACAACAAAATAGTCCTATAAATTTCCTTTAATCCAACAGCTGAGCTTTTTCTGCAAATACAAATACCCACTACATCGATTCGGGAAAGTCGATTAACTCGTTGCATTAGTATTTTCTTTCCTTGGGGATCACTCAAGTCTCGAGTGCATTGCGTTAGGATACATTCTAGAAATGCCTAATTTATATATGTATGTAAAAATCCTAATCTATAAGCTAAAACATAAACACAAGAAATCTAATAAAATAAGCTAAGTATAAATGGCGAATAAGTGATTAAAGTAACATAATGATTGTAAATGTCTGATTTATGTTAGAGCGATTTATTGTCAGCATTTAAGTTGCACCACTAAATGTTGATAACAGTTTATCAACAGTATCTTAGCAGTGCAATGAATAAATAGCTGAGCAGGTGGTTTAAACGCAGCTTTATTTCATAGAGCTGGATTGGACACACCCAAGCTTAAATTGCAACAAGTCACAATGCGAATTATTTGTGTGATTACCATTGTGTTCGCATTACTATTTATTGAAATGGTTTCCTCTGGATTTTGGAATAGCTATTATAAAGTGAGAAACATTCCAATTAATAGACGTCAAATTGATTTCAATTAACTTGTCGTACAGAAACGCCAGCCGACAGACAAGCAGATGGTCATGAGGAATGTAAGTTTTGGATTCCTTTTGATAATGGATGATTTCGCTCCATTTTGGATACGTCGAGAAGATAGACGTGGTGTCTAGGAAAACATACAATTTTATTTATATTTGTATTTGTTATTTAAATTGACCAACTTAAACAAACTAGTTGTTAATTCATTTATTTGGGTTTATTTTTAGTATTTTACACAAAAATGTTTTAAACTAATTCGAAAAATATCGAAATATATGAAATCGTATACACATTGCCATATCTGAAGCCTAGACATTATATCTAATCATTTATTAAAGTAAGTGAACACTTAATTACATTCGCATTCAAAGTAGGATTTATTTTTAAAGTTTTCATTTAACTTTTGTTTTGTTTGGACACAATGCGAACTCATTCAATGTGAGCATTTATCAAACATATAGCAGTAGTAGTACATCAGTTTTTGGACTGGATCAATATTGCTAGTCGGGATAAAAGTTACTTAAAATTTACACACTAACAACTAAATCGAAAACAAAACTGTTTCAATTGCTGCTGATCTTTATCCATTTCCGTAGTCTAGAGGACTTTAGTTTAAGTGTTTGAATCGGTTTACCTCAGTGGGTTCCGATTCCTTAAACGCTAGCGATTCCGTTTCGTTTTACGACTCACGTTTCCCTCGATGATAATCTAGCAGCAAAGAATTCAAATTTAATTACATGTTGTCAAATTTGATATTGAAATTCTTAATTAAATGGCATTTGCTGGCGTCGCAATGCTGTAACAACTGCTATAAATGAGCCTAATACACGTGGACTCATGGTACTCGCGGACTCATCAGACTTATTCTCGTCAACAATCATCACTGATGGATTTTCTTTATTTATTACTTCAGCATAAGGGCATCTAACTTGCTGTTTAGCGTAATATTTTGATTTATTTGTTTGAGCCAGTTTCAGTCATAAAACAATTATATAATGTGCATAAATACCTGAAGTATCTGGCTGGCCTCAAATGCGGTGCCAGGCAATAATATAACTGGTGCACTGACATTACCAGCTTCTACGCACAGCATGTTGGGAAATTCATCGTCCCCAAAGTCGCTCATTTCCCGCGAGCGATCGATCCAGGGATTCCAAATTACTGCAATAAACAGCACACACACTTTAATTGGCTATCAAATTCATTCAATCAGTTATAATTAAGAAAATCGATTAATAAACCTATTAGTACTAATGTTCTATAGTGTCCCCAGTATTTTCGAAAATACAGTTGTCAATTTTTATTCGATATTTTTAAATACATTGGCTACATTTTAGGACTAACTCACCCGTGTCAGGAAAATTATATTTGTGAAGCCTCATCTTTCGTCCGGAGACCACATTAGTAATCACATGTTCCTGCGGTGTGTGCTGATAGATGCGGTCGGTCCACTCATTGACTGTAACGACTTCACGACCTTCCTATTTTTGAAGTTTACGTAGAGTCTGAATATAATAATAATACACTAATAGTTTACCTGATATATGGCGCCCTCTCTGGTTTTGTCTATAAAATGACAGCCCTGCAGTCCTGTTATCTGGCATCTTCGGACATCGGGCACCTTCAGATAGGTGTGGAGCAGCATATTGAAGCTAAAACTCAGATCCTTGCTGGGATTGTAGACGCCAATGTGAAAGTGTAGCTCCTTCTCGCGTAAAATCAGGCGGTAAGTAATGCGGAATCTAAGAGAATTTAGCGCACATAAATATAATATCACTGTGAATTTCTGTGGTCTTACTGATAGTTCCATATGGAGCGTGTAAAGTCGTTGTCCATCAGAGAAAATATCGCCTCGACATCGCCATTGTGTAGACGCTCCGGTGCTCGATCCAAGTGCCAGCGTGTGATTCTCGCAAAACCATGCTGTGGGCCAAACGTCCAAGGGCCAAATTGAGCTAGATATGATGGAAGATGGGAAACTGTTTGGCTACGCATCCACATGTGGAATGGGAGCAATAAAAACTTACGAAAGACAAAGGGTATGCCACCACGTATCGCCTTCTTGCCGTCAAACGATGCCAGTTTGCTGCAAAGGGCGAAATACTCGATTAGATTTGGGAAAGGGTCTGCTGCAGAATGGGCTGCCTTTGGGATTGAGCTTGTCTTGGTTATTGTTGGTTGGGGACCCTCTCTAAGAAACTGACAACTGGCAGGCAAAGCTTTTGAGCTGACTAAATATTTTGCAAGCATGGCCAGAAAAACTCAAGCAGACATTCAGATATTTCTGAGCGAACGAAAGAACTTCTCCGTTCTCGGTGCGAGTCACAAAAAAGTGTCTGGCAATTGCCCACTTTTTGCTCGATGATTCGTCAGTTTCGTCTTTAGGTTGTTCTCTTTTAACTTTTTTGTGTATTTTCCTTTATTTGGTCTTGTGTGCGCTAATTTGCCGACGCATCCATCAAGTGGCTCCTGCTCTGACCTGGCCATCTCCCTTTTGTGTGTCTGGGCTGGGCAATTGTGTCATTAATATTGTCAGGTTGCAGTGCTCGGCGAAGATGTTGCACATGCAACGGATCGGATCAGTTTGCCTGGCATTTTGGACAGCTTAGTTCAGTTTTGTGGAATCCATCCAAGTGGCAGCTCTTTAAGCATTTGCAGTGTTCCATCAACTTGAGCTTCAGCTTCTGCTGGTGCTTCTGTTTCAAATTCAATTTCAATTCCTGCTTCTGCTTCTGTTGCTGTTTCAGTTTCTGCTTCTGTTGCTGCCTAGCTCAAAGTCTGGTCACAGTTGTTGGCACACGTTAGCTCCTTCGGCTCCACAAGCCGCACACACAAAAAGTGTTCCAGGTTTTTGCCGCAAAACTCAACTCGCTGGCGGTTTTTGTGTAGCATTTCAAAGTTCCTCCATGCTGTTGCCGGGTTTCCAAATGCCAATGAGACGGCAACTGCCAACTGGGCGCAGAAACAACAACAACAACAACGAGAACTACAAGGAAAAGCAGGCAACGCATATAACGAACATTCGGACAAACAGTCGAAAAGTTGAGAAAAACTCGTCACAAAGCAAGGAAAATTAGTAAGAAAAAATGAAAGCATCGCTGCTCGAATATGTTTTACCCTGTAATATGATAAATATGCCTAGTTTTAATAAACAATTTAATTAATCCAATCTGAATCAAATTTAACAAGAAGTTAATAAAATTTAGTAAATTGTGTGTGAAATGTTATTTGAAAATATTATTATCACAAGTATGTAATGGAAATTTTCTCTTTATGCAAGAATTTCTTTAAAAATACTCATCTAATATGTGACCATAGATGTGATCAATTATTAATATATCTTCGAAACCCGAATTTTAAAATTGGTCTATTATAGTCTGTATGATATTCTGTTTTATTAAAAATATGAGTTTCTGGCTGCCAGATTCCAATGCAAATAACTAAATTTAAAATTCTTTAGAGTAGATCTAAGTATATTTCTTAATATAACACATTTTTTATTGTAACATAGGGTATTTGAGAGCACCACAGCAAGTGGTGAAGAAGGAAAGTAATAGAAACGCACAACTGTAGCCCAAATGTTGTTTGCCGGTCAAACATTAAATCCACACCACTGTGCGCACAACGTAGTCGGTACATGGAACATCATGTAGCCGTAGTCGGGATTTATCGATCTAGATGCCGCGCCAAAAACTCCATTCATAAAAACCAGCACATTGTTTGCCTTGTTGTTGTTAGTGTGTGCTGCTGGTGTATAGGAGGACGATGTAGGCAGCAAAACAGTGAAAAACAACGGCCCTCAATGGGAGAAGCACAAGTTGCCCAGTCCATTGGCCGACCGCCGGCCTGGCCACCTCCCTCTCTCTCTCTCTTTACCTCGCCAGCTTGATAGTGCATGTGCAGCAGTCTCTCTCCAAGCTCTCTCGCTCTTTCCTTCGCTCTCTAAGTTGTTTTTTGCTTTGCGTCTCTTGGTGCGGTTCGTTGGTTCCCTGCTGTTGTTGTTGCTGTTGCTGCCGTCATGTTTTTGTTGGAGCATCATACAAAAACATTTTGCCGCCAAACAGAATGGCAAAGGCTGGCTGCCTACGCTTCCCTTTCCACTCCTCTCCTTTTCGCCCTTGCCCAGCTTTTCGCAGGGCATCCTTTGTGGCCAGCTCTCGTATTTGTGCGAGTCCGTTGAAAAGTTTTAGCAAAACACTTTTTAGGTTGCATGCCGTTAGTTACCGTGGACTTGCGTAAGTTGGTTGCTTCGCTGCAGCCTCAACTTCAAACTCTTGTGGACAGTGCGCTTTGAGCTTAAAGAGCGCGCGCCACTGTGCCGTATGCGTAATATTTAAAAGTGCCTTAGTTCGCTTACCTGACAAACAACTGCTCCTGATTATTTACACGCCAGGACACAACAGTTGCACCTGTTAAGACAGAACATTCAAATCAATTGAATTTTATTCATTTCACTTATTTTTACTATTCTTTATTTTCATCTAATTTGCTCATCAAAATTGACTATTCATTTGCATTCTTTTTTATCCCTCTTTTTCGTAGATTAAAAATAAATATATTTTATTCTTTTAATTTAATAAAGTTGTCTTGTATTTTTAATTTTTTGAATGTAGTAGTTGCCCGCTTTTATACCGCAATTCTTAATTCTCTATATTTACCTTTGGAATGCAAGGTCTACTTTTTCAGGTGATGCATGACTAAAGCGCAACTTTAACTGACCTTGAAGTCAATAAATTTCAAGTTCTAAAGTTCACATTATATAAATTATTTTGAAATTGGCAATTTAACAAGCACAAATCAAGATGAACCGTTACAGTAGTTTTCACACTTTAAAACTCGAGTGTCTTTAAATTTAACAATAGCTTAAGGTTTATTTAGAACATGTCTGTCATTAAAAGTGAGCAAGTGAATAATTAAAATGCAAATCGGCGATAAAGTTTGAATCAATGACGCACTTAAACACACACATGCATATGCATCAAATACACTCGCTTCTAACCCACATCAATACATGTGCAGAGAGTCTTGACTCCAAGCAAACTGGCTGACTGGTGGGAGACTGAGACTTTGGGTCTTCCAGCTCCATTTCCAGCTACAGTACAGTTAGTGCTCTGTGGCCAACGACTATTGGGTGGGTGCAACAGTTTGGCGTGGGCGTCGATCGAGGCCCGTTTTGGCCCAAGCCTGGTTAACAATTTAAAGTTTTGACTTAGCAAAAATTGAGTTTTGAATATTAAGCGAAACAATGACAAAAAGAAAACCAAAATCAAATAGAGGAAATCAAAAGGTGGTAAACTTGTGTGTACTAAGGCAAAGCGCACTCGAAAACTTGTCGGAGTCGCGATTGAATTCGCTTGGCGTCTCTAGGTTTTTTTTTTGTGGTGGCAAATGTGTCTCTGACTGTTGCTCAAACGCAACGTGGGCAGAGCCCGAGCCGAACGAGTCGTAATTGTTGAAAGTGCGCTCTGTACATAAGGCATATAAACAGAAACACGTACACATAAGCATAACATACACATACACATATGCAAGTACATAACGCCTAATCGAAATGTGTCGTATTTGAGTAGGAGCCGCAAGACTTGACTGACGATCTCTGAGAGTCGATTTGGCTAGTTGCGCATATCCCAAAGAGATCATTGGGACAACGCTGATAAGATACTGACTGGCTGGTTACGTGGCCACTTAACCGGGCTATTCAGTTCAGAACATAACAGAACGCAATAATAATAAAAACAAACGCATACTAACAAGGTTAACAAGGTTGTTTGGCTTTGTAGTACTCATGATAACCTCTAGAGGTCGCGCACAAATTGTCGAACGTCAGCGAACGAAGCTCAATCAAGTTGGCGCTTTGAAGCTCTATCTTATAAAACGAAAGTCCATAAAACGCTTAAATAATTTAGTTGGCAAAAAACAAAAAAAAAATAAAAAGCTGAAACAAAAACATTGCTAATCATGCGCTAAAAATAACGCCAACAACTTTTCGAAAGCTCCAAACAACATGGAAACTGAAGATATGAATTTACTGCCAAATTGTTATTGTGGTTTACTTAATTATGATTAATTATTTTTTGTTTTAAAGCCATATACAGACAGACGCACGCATACTGATCAGTGATCACTTACCATGCAAGTTGATTGTGCATGTTGTATTATTGCCACGATCCAATACCACAACACTAGTCGCTGCCACGGCAGCCGCTGTCGTGGCCATTTTGTTTTTCAAGCAACGGTTTTTAAAGTTCTTTCTATTCCTTTGGCGGCAGTCGATCACAAGCTCCAGAAATTCGTATTGAAATTGGTGTCTTAAAGTTTATGTATTTTAAAACTGTTGCAACTCTAACGTAAGACGCAAGGCAAGTTTGTATATTTGAAAAATGGTATTATCTACGCATATTTTTCATTTATTCACTATGAATATTTGCAAAAAAATATTCTGCACACAAATCAACACGGAGCCGTAGCTGCACACACACACTAACACACTCGTAAAGGCGGCCTCACAAACGCGCGCACTCACATACACATACAAAGCGCAGCTTGAGTTTTTGTCAATGAATAAATACGTAAGGAAAAAACTCGTGCAAAAAACGTTGAGACCCAAAGAAACGCAGGCCGTACACACGTTGCGGCGTCAACAAACGACCGATTCAAACTAAAACTTGTTCTCCCTCCAGCTGAAAGTTTACAAGTCGCAGCAAAAGCTAACACAAATCAGCTGTTCACAAGCTAATAGCTATCGATAACTAGAATGTTTATAAAAATCGATTGCTTGACATCGATGAATAGAATATTCATTATCGATGCTACAAGAAGAAGCATTCTTTCGTGAAATAGTTGGACAATAAGGAAAATATAATCCATAATTAAGGAATCAAGACAATCACAACAACGAAAATGCCGAAGTTCTACAAGCTGGACATTAACCGCACCGAGTGGGAAATCCCCGAAACATACCAAAACCTGCAGCCCGTCGGACAAGGTGCCTACGGCCAGGTGTGCAAGGCATTGGTGCGAGGCACCAGCACAAAGGTGGCGATTAAGAAGTTAGCCCGCCCCTTTCAGTCGGCGGTGCACGCGAAACGCACCTACCGCGAGCTCCGATTACTGAAGCATATGGATCACGAAAATGTGATTGGTTTGTTGGATGTTTTCCATCCTGGTCAGCCAGCTGATTCACTCGAACAGTTTCAGCAGGTCTATATGGTGACGCATCTGATGGATGCCGATCTGAACAACATTATACGAACGCAAAAGCTCTCCGATGAGCATGTGCAGTTCCTAGTTTATCAGATTCTGAGAGGACTGAAGTATATACACAGCGCTGGTGTCATCCACCGCGATCTGAAGCCGTCCAATTTGGCTGTGAATGAGGATTGTGAACTACGCATCTTGGATTTCGGCCTGGCCAGACCTGCCGAGAGTGAAATGACGGGGTACGTCGCCACCCGTTGGTACCGTGCTCCCGAAATCATGCTCAACTGGATGCACTACAATCAGACCGTGGATATATGGTCTGTTGGCTGCATTATGGCCGAGCTATTGACTGGCCGCACCCTCTTTCCGGGCACCGATCACATACACCAGTTGAACTTGATCATGGAGGTACTTGGCACACCAAACGACGAGTTTATGAATAAGATTTCGTCGGAGAGCGCTCGCACATACATTCGATCGTTGCCGGTAATGCCGCGTCGCAGTTTCCGTGATGTATTCCGAGGTGCCAATCCGCTAGCTATTGACTTGCTTGAGAAAATGCTGGAATTAGATGCGGAGAAACGCATCACGGCAGAGCAGGCTCTGGCTCATCCCTATATGGAGAAGTGGCATGATCCCAGTGATGAGGCCACATCTACTCTGTACGATCAAAGTTTTGAAGAGAACGAGCTGCCAGTGGAGAAATGGAAGGAACTCGTCTTCACCGAAGTAAGTGGTTTCAAACCACCAAAGGCTTTCGCAGAACTTTTGCCGCAGGCCCAACAATAATAACTAGCCGGTGATTACAATAGGCAGAAGCACAGCACAGCATAAAATGAAGGCGATAAACAAACGAAAAGTCAATAAATGATGCTACAAATTTAGTTTATAACTAGCGAGAGTCCAATCGTATTCGTAACTGTTTCTAAAACTATAACGTCACACAGCCTTAATGTCCAGTTCAACTTTTTTTTTTGGTGTTGGTATTTAACTACTATAATCTGTTCTGTATTGTATAAATGTTCTATGTATCGATACTTCTTATGTACACGTCAAGGCAAAGTCAATGCGCGATTGGCCCCAGAAGTGCCTGAAGAGGGGCCATAAGCTATAGATATAGAAGAGCGCGAGCTCCAAATAATAAATATACAAGTGCTATTGAGTTTACAAAAGTGCTTCTTTCCAAAACCAAAATCGTCGGCTTAACTTTTCTTCACTTTTTTACATCAACAAATCTTCCAGATAACGTTCAAATTCCTGTTCTCGAGACGGTTGCTCTTTACTTATATCAAGCTGTTTGCTCCAGATTTGATCATCAGCTTGTTCTAGATTCTCCGCACTTTCAGTTGCTTCATCACCACTCGATGCATCTATGGCTTCCGTTTGCGGTTCTTCCAGCTCTCCACTTTGAAGTAGGTCATCTTTTAGCTTACGCTTTTTGTGATTTCTTTCGGCTTTGCGTTCTGCCTTCGCTCGTCTCCTTTGACGTTTGTGTTCTTTTTTCTTCGTTCGATAGTTTAGTTGCTCCGTGTGTATGGGACAAAGACGAACCTATTTGGTAATGGTTAGGGATTGCAATTATATCATTAAATAAATAAATTAGAATAGGAACATTTTCAATTTCAATAACGTTTCGAGCTAATAATTCTTATATATAAATATAACGCCTTCTACCTTGACTAATGCATTTTGAGCAGCTCCTTTTTCGAGATATTTGAAATTTACTTCCCAGCTGCGCAAACCTTCGCGCTCGCCACAATGTCGACTGCCACATTGGAACTGCCCCAAACCAGTGACAACTTCCTGTTCGGTGCGCCAACGCAAAGCAATTTTATTTTCCTTGTATCGCGTGAGATCCGCAATGCAGTATTCTTTGAAAAGCTTACGATAGTAGCGTAAAGCCAAACGCTGCTCCCAGCTTAATGAGTCGATGTCCTCATCCTCCTCATTCCAAAGAAAACGATGGTTATCCCTTATAACGTCAATATCTCGTTTATGTTGACGTGATTCAGTTTCAGCTGCAGTAGGCAGCACATAATGACTGAGAATATAATTGTGGCGTTCTTTGGCGGATAGTTTATCCAAATTTATAGGGAATAAAGTTGATTTACTGCTCATTTTTATTTGTTTTCTATTTGTACCGAGCGTGACCGCAAATTGAGTCAAAAGGTATACATTACTTCGTAAAAATAGGATATACCAAAATATACTATTGGTTAATTTTGTAAAAAAAGGGCCACACTAAAACTGAATCACAAATTGTGAAACTAACCAATAGTATATATACATTGTGATTCACAATGGTCTTAAGTTACTAAGTTGCTTTAAAAAAAATTTAAAAAAAAAGTAAAAAAAAAAAAAAATGGCAAGCAAGAAGTTACAAAAATAAAAATAAGCAAATAAACCATATACATATTAAAGCTGTTTAAATTTAAGAATAAGTGTGTAGCTGGTTCGATAATTTCTTAATCGAATACATTGTTCACTGTTCATAGGGGTGACGCCTCAAATTAATGTACTTAAAATACAAAATTAAAACTGAACGCTAAAAACTATGGCTTTTAGCCCATTGTTCTTTGTGTTTTGGCGCAAGAACTGGCTTTACTTGACCTACAACAAATTTCCATTGTTTGTCGTTGAAGTGGGATGGATTTTTGTGATTTTTGCTTACTTACATTGGACAAATCATCAAATTCTTATCAAATCGCAATACTATGAAACCAAAGACTATGTAAGTTCAATATTGACAATTTCAATATTGATAAGTTCAATATTGATTAATTCAATACTAATAAGTTCAATAGTACATTGCATTGAGGCAGAAGCGTTCCTTGGCGAGGCTCGTTTCAAGTTGATACGGCGGCATTCAGGTCAATTATTGTTAATTCGATTTTTATTTATTTTTTTTAGAACGCACTGATGGACTACTTTCCCCAAGGAAATGATGACTGGATATATTTCACGCCCATTAGCGAAAATGCAAAATTTATTACTGAGGAATTGGGAGCTCGATTCTCAATACAGGCAGCAAGTAAAATAAATGATCGAAAAACGCGAAAAGCAATTTTTGTAATTTATGAATAAATTGCAGATTTTCGCGGGTACAACAGTAGTACACAGATGCAAATGGACATGGAGGAAGAGTGCAGAGGAAGATGTTTCTCTATCGATTTCCAAGAGTTCCCCGATCCAATGTTAGGTGGTGACTTTAGGTACAGATTAAGTTCGAATCAAATGCGAACTTCGCCCAAAAAAAGATTCGTAAATGACGACGAAGTCAATCATCAAAAAGGTTCGTAATTTAATTCACCTTTTGACGATTGTATAGAATAGTTTGCTTTGTCTTCTAGATAATGACGAATATATACGTACTGGCTTTCTTACGTTGCAACTAACTATTGATCAACTGTATATGCAGAAACGTGATCTGACGATAAATTACGATGTTCTGGTGGGTGCAATGCCGAATCTGGAGGTTTCTACATCGGATAGCGATCGTCTTAACAATTGTGCAACATTAATGAGCGTCTTATTTAATATATTGTTGCTAAGCACATTTGTGGTACCCTATGTCGAAGAGAAGCAAAATGGCCTGAAAGAATTTCTCAACCTTGTAACTCCGATGAGCTTTTTGAATGGGCTCACTTTTTTTCTCATACGATTCATGTACTACTTAATATTCCTTGTGGCAACTGTGCTATTGTCATATTTCTACGGAGCTATGGGTCTTGTCAGTTGGCCCTATATATTTATTCTGTATTTGTTGTATATTATAGCCAACATGTCGTACGCGTATCTAATATCTGTCTGTTTTCATTCTGGTAAGTGTTACCTTTATGCATTCTCTAATATAATCTAATTATATATTTATATAATGTTTCTACTTCACAGTGTTCTATGCCAAAATTGGTGGCTTAGTGTTACTCATTATTCCATATGTGTTTAGCTTTGTCCGCAGCTGGTTAACGAAGCTCGCGTATTTCCTGTTTTGCACCAACTCTTTCTTGGAGGGTTTGGATGTTTTCCAGACCTTCAGCAACAAACGTTAGTAAAACTGCGATATGCGATATGCCTTTTTTTAATTTAAACTTTTTACTTGCAGATCGCCATTTCACCAGCGCCGATCTGTTTCACGTTGTCAAAGACGATTCAAGTCGTCTCTTTTCTGTTTATATTGTTCTCATCTTCCAGACGTTTCTATATGCTGTGCTTTACAATTACTTTGTTTGTGTTTTTCCCGGTCCTGGAGGACTCAAACGACCATTGTTGTTTTTCTTAAATGTAAGTTGCATACAGGTTCAAGACATCGCAAATGAAAGTTAATATTTATCTTAACCACAGCCTGAGACTTACAAGAAACGGCAAAGAAATGAATATACAACGCAACCACGTGGCACACAAGCTATAATCATCAGTGATCTCTGCAAAAGATTTCAGAGAGCTAAACGCGAAACCCAAATTGCTGACCATTTAAATATGACAATCAATAACAAAGAGATCACCGTATTGTTAGGGCACAACGGTGCTGGCAAAACCACCATGATGAATATGATAATGGGTAAGATGAAAGATATGATGGCTTATTTGCTAATAAAAAATATTCTTTGATGTGTTTATAGGACTTGTCCCAAAAGATTCGGGTAAAATTGTCGTTTGCAGCGAACGAGATGTGTCGTCGTATCGCCATTTAATTGGATTCTGCCCCCAACATAGTGTTTTTATGAGCTACATGACCTGCCAACAGCATCTGGAGTTCTTTGCACAGTTACGTGGAGCAACGCGTTCAGAGGCCCGACATTGGGCTGAAGAGAAGTTGCGTAAACTAAATCTGAGTGACAAGGCAAATGAATATGGTGAAAATCTGTCGGGCGGCATGAAAAGGCGTTTATCGCTTGGGATAGCAATAGCTGGAAATACCAAGTAAGTAATGCGAGATTGCTTTGTTATTTGTAATTGTGAATACCTAACATTTTTGTTATTATTTGCAGAATTGTAATTCTAGACGAACCGTCTTCTGGTCTAGATATTGAATCACGTCGGGAATTATGGGATATTTTGCTAACATTGCGCAAAGAAAAGGCCATTTTAGTGACCACACATTACATGGAAGAAGCAGAGGTGCTGGGCGATACCATCTGTATTCTGGCCAATGGTAAACTACAAGCAAATGGTACGCCATTGCAACTAAAACGTAAACTCGGAAGCGGATACCGCTTGAAGTTAGAAGCCCACGAAACGCATTTCCAGGAGAATGACACATTGGATATAATAAGACGCTTCGTACCCAATGCTTGTGTGGAGGTGAGATAGAATGCACAATTGAATTGTCATTTATTGAGAATATTTCGAATCATTTAGAGCATTGTAAAACCCACGGTCAATATATGCCTGCCATATGACTACCAATCCCAATACCATGATCTGTTACATGCTCTTGAATCGAACAGAGCAATGTTAGGCATTGAAACGATTTCGATCACGGATACTACGCTGGAAACTGTATTTCTTAAGTAAGTTTCATTTTTATAACATCTATTGTAATTAAACTATATTGCTTTGTTAGTTGTGCCGGCGAAGCGGATCAAGTGGATACCCCTGACATTGGTATACGCAATGATGGACCCCTGCTGGCCATGCCCTATAAACGTCTTCAACACAATCAGCCCAATTGGAGACAGTTATGGTCTGCGGTTTTCTATAAAAAGTTTACGTTTCTATTCAACGAATGGCGTTATGCTGGTTGTATGGTTAGTAAGCATAACTTAAATTTTACTGGTTCCACAATAATGCCTGTGTGTTGACTCATGAAGAAACGAATCATTATTTGGTATTTGGTGTTTGTGTCGACTATTTATTTTCGTCTAATTTGACTCTTCAACTTTCAATCAATTTAACAAAAATGGGTTCCATTCTTTTCAAATATAAAGCATAATACTTGAGTCAGCAGACATATAAAACCAAAATGTCATTTTCTAATATTTAATTGCATTTATCTTTTATAGTTAACCCTACCTTTGCTGATTATCTCTGGAGTGATTCTACAAATGCACGCAATGTCCATAGTTACCAATGAGGATGTGTTGCCGCTTAATCTCAAGCAAATGCGCACGGGCAGTGTTTATATCTACAACCCCATGGGACATGACAAAGCAGTAGAGCAGCGCCTACGTCACCTTATAGAAGTCAGTGGTCTCAATGCAAAAACCTTAACGCCGCGTTCTAGTATCACTCAACATAGTGTATCGTCGGTCGACAGTATACATGAAGAGCTTGTGCACTTGCAAGAAGACAATTTACCTGCATTTTTGGAAGACACGATTGGTTTGGTTACAATAGAGGATAACGGAGACAGGACGCGTTTAACGATTTTGTTTGCTACTAATCGATACCATAGCAGTGTCGTACTTATCAATATGGTGAACACCTGCATAATGCAGATGTCCAGCTCACAGCAGGACACATCCATTAAGACTGTATACGTGCCGATAAGGCGTTTTGTTACTGACGTCAGCTCATCGCGATTGGAGTACTACGCTGTTATTGTGTCAGCTGCAATGTTTTTCAGCATTTTTTATTATATCTCGCTACCATTTCGGGAGAATGCCAATGGTTTCCGTCAGCTCCAAGCTATGTCGCGGTATACCTTCTGGTTCTCCACCTTTGCCTTTGACGTGCTCCTGCATGGCATGTTTTGTGTGGCATTGTTTCTGATGCAGCAATTGATAATGCCCGGAGAGCTGTACAAGATCGAGGATCTACAGACAATTGTACTTAGTATATTTTTCTACGGCTGCAGCTATCTGCCAATTTTATACTCGTTGGGCAATAGCTTCAAGTCCATATCAACCATAACAACATATCTTCTACTGATGCTTATCATCTCTCGTGAGTAATCGAAAGTATTCCAAGTTAATCTCGTCGGCTCATTATATTTTAAATAATTACAGAAATTGCACCGCTGATCACATCTAGTAATTTCCAAGCAATGAATCACCATAGCACCGAAATTGGCTTTTTACGTTTTCTGCCCGACTTCAATTTAAACCATCAACTGCGAATCATTAATGAAAATTTCATATCACGGCAAAACCATTCCTCAAAAGGAATTACGGAACCCACCGGCATATTTTTTTTATATGCCATTTTTGTATGCGCCGCAGTCATGGGCTTCTTTCTCGTTATCTTGGAGAACAAGTATCATTGCCAGCGGATACGTGATTTCTTCCAGTGCAAATGTAAACAACCCCCGAAAAGTGGAAGTGTTACTGGCCTAGATCCCGTATTAACAGCGGATTGCCTTGACGACTGCAGGCGAGAGGAGAAACGCTCTGAGCGACTGCTGAATGAAGGACAACGGACGGCTCAAGAGTATCCATTGATTGTTAGCAAACTGTGCAAGAGTTATGCGGGCAAAACCGCTGTCAATTGTCTTGGATTTGCCGTGGAACGTGGTGAATGCTTTGGACTGCTCGGAGTGAATGGTGCGGGAAAAACGAGCACCTTTCAAATGATTACTGCGAATTTGGTAATCGACAACGGTCGCGTACAGATTGATGGTATTGATATAAAAGAGAATGAGATGGCATACCGCCAACAGTTCGGCTATTGTCCGCAGTATGATGCACTTAACAAATTCATGACTGCCCAGCAGTGCCTGCATTATATGGCTCTTTTGCGCGGCTTGAGTACAATAAAGGATGATCCAGCTGGAGTGGAGTGCAGCGTGCAATTCTGGTTACAAAAAATGAACCTGCAGAAATATCAGCATGTGCAGGTGAGTAATTATTCGGGTGGTACAAAGCGGAAACTTCTGGCAGCCATGGCCATGATCGGTGCCCCTTCATTGGTGTTGTTGGACGAGCCAACAACGGGCGTTGATCCCATATCAAGACGATTCTTATGGCAATGCATTAAAGATTTCCAGGATAAAGAAAGAACTGTGGTCCTTACATCGCACAGGTGAGTCCGAATTGAACTGTAATCAAGCATTGACAATAACTTAATGATTAAAACCTCTTTTTTTTACAGTATGGATGAATGCGAGGAGCTGTGCAATCGATTGGCCATTATGGCTAATGGGAAATTCAAATGTTTGAATAATATTTGTGCCCTGAAAAGATTAAGTGGCTTCATCATTAAAGTCAAAATGAAAATTGATACTGAAACGGACTCCAATGTGATGACTATAACAACAACTTTAAAGACACATTTCAAGGACTTGGATTTACGAGAGAGTCATGCAGGAACATTGACCTATTTTGTGAAAATTAATGAACAAATTCTTTGGTCGAATGTATTTAAAATTACGAAGGAATATCTTTCTGACGGTCTAAGTGAAATTGTCGAATACTACTCTGTGAATGAGTGTACACTGGAAGACATATTTTTGAAATTGGAAAAGCAACAAAAATTATCTTCGCGGTCAGAATCGATAAGTACGAGTAATTACGTTTGAATCTCCCTGCAAATCCAAGATGAATAATTTATTTTTAAAATTAAAATGTCTATAAGCCGGGCGCGTGTAGTCGCATTGTATAAGTATAATTTAGAATATACATTTTGTCATTCATTTGTATATATATTCATACCAGTACACACCAGCTTAAGATTACAAACACATGACTAAGAATAAATTATTAATTATCGATTGAAATGTTTTTATTTTCAATTCGGTTTCTGATATACTTTTTGATATACAGAATTAATTTTTATAAAGTATCGAATGAAAATGTTGAAAAAAATCGATAGAAAAATCGAGAACTTCGAATGTACTTATTACCTTGAGGGTATAGATTTATAGACATAAAAATTGGTCTTTGCGTCTATATTAAGAAATGATAGTGAAGGGATTAGATAGTCAATTGCAAGTGGAATTTCTAGTTCCATAATGATCACATCGGCAGTAAAACATCGGTGTGACCATTAAAAGTATCTTAAAAAACACAGCAACATAAATTTTTGGTATATTTTATAATATAGCTTGCGGTCACATTGCACGTAGACGCATAAATAAACAACGTAAATGGCGCGTAGCAAAATTTGGAAATATTACGATAAATTAGATCTTCAGACAGCACAATGCCTGCTATGCGAAAAGATTATCAAAACCAGCGGCAATACATCCAACCTCATGAAGCACATGAAAACACATCCAACCATGTAAGACAACCAAGGCCACCTGCCGCTGCACATTCTACTAAAAGTTGGCTTCTTTTTGCAGAGATGTGAATGATCATCAGTCAATTGTGGTGCGGGGAATGTTGAAACGAGAGTCAATTCCCCTTAAGACACGGGGCAGAAAGTTATTAAAGTATGCATCCATTAAGGTTAAGTCCGAGCCGAAGCGAGAACACGATTCTGATACCGTGGGCGATATAGATGGTAACTTGATTGAGTTTGTGGATGCCGAGGCTAATGCTGCGGTGGAGAGCGTCGTGAATGAAGAAACATATGCCAACTGGACCACCGCAGAAACAGAATCAGCCGCCGATACAGTAAGTGCGGCAGACATAATTGAATTTGAGCCAAAAGTGGCGCAAGACCCAAGCGATCAGGTGCAAGACCAACATGATGACTCGATGCCAGATATGGATGAAACGAAGTAAGAATTTACCAAGAACACAGTAGTCGATATGATAAGCTAAGCAATTACTGCCTTTACAGCAACTACCAAAGTCAGCACAGTAGCTTTTACCAGGATTGCCTCGTCTATTTTCTGTGTCGCGATAAACAGCCACTGGAGATCATAAGGGGCGAAGGATTTAAGCGATTCACACAAGTGCTCTGCCCGACCTTTCAGCTACCCAGCATTGACCAGCTCCGTGCTTGCATTGCTCAGAAGGCGCAGCTACACACGTCACAAATACGTCAGCAAATTGCGAACATTCAATCGCTGTCACTTAGCTGCACCATCAACACACCGTCAACGGGCTGCACCGAACAGCTGAGATACATGGAGGTCGTTGCCCACTACCATGAGGGAGTGCATCGACGTTCACGTACACTTTCCGTGCAAACATTGCCCAATGAGTACAATACCAGCAATCTTGTGGAGCGCTTGGAACGTATATGTCAGCGGTTTGACATTAACAAATCTAAAATTGCATGCATCGTTAGTCGGAGCAATCGAATGCTGGAAAATGCAATTGCCACTTTATTAGGTAGTCAACGACATGTGCCTTGCTTCGCTCATCTGTTGGAAACATTGTTGGATTCGGTGGTGGAACGCCAAGAGTTTAGCGACTTGTGCGTTAAAGTGCGCAGTCGTGTTGCCTATATTTTAGGCAACAGCACATCGACGCAACTAAAGCTTGATGTTTACGGACGTGCTATAAGTAGCTATGAAATGCTGGAGCTGTATGTGCGTCATGCAGCGCATACTACGCACAAATTACAGAATCAGAATCAATTGTCGACAGTTGATGCACCGCCTGCCTTGAATACTGATGAACTCGAGCTGGCTTTGGATCTGTTGGGTGTGTTGGGACCATTGGCTAGTGCAGTTCGTCAGCTATGTGGAGCGAGTATAGCCTCGTATCCTTGTGCTAGCAGTGCACTGCCCATATTATACACGCTCCTCAATGAACTGAAGCAACCAGAGAACGTCAATCAGCAACAACACCAAATCTCATATGAAATGCGCTTGTTTGTGATCAAACAGCTCGAAGATCGTTTCGACGGAATGGAGAAAAACCTATTGCTGGCTTTATCAAGTTTACTGGATCCTCGATTTCGAAATATGCCGTTTCAGAGTGCCTCTTTGGTAGCCAAATACATGACGCATCTGTACAATCTCTATGAGGAGAGGGGCGAAAGTGCGGCTACCGAATTCGAAGATGAAACCACAGCTGAGGGATTTGATATTTGGACTGCATATAGGGCGTTTTCACAAGAAAAGTACAAGCAAATAAGCATGATTGGCGAGCACGAGAGTCAAGATGAAATTTCCAGCTACTTCTGCACGAATATCAGCAGTTTGCAAACGGAGCCACTGCTGTTGTGGAAGGATCTCGCTCAGTTTCATCCATTTCTGCATAGTCTGTCCAAAAAGTACCTGCACATTCCGGCATCAGCAATTCCACCGGCAAGACTCTTTACGGCCGCTGGTGCCGAGGTGTTGGCACAACAAACTAGGTTGCTGAGCGATCACATGAATAATATGTTGTTTATGTCAGATTGCACTCAAGACGAATGGCAATTATAGTGAATATATATTTATAAATCTAGGCAATTTTAATTTATGTGAGTGTATTATTGAACACATGGTCTATAAGTATTTCAAATAAAACAATACCTAACGACGTGTATTGAAATCTTTTCTAGTTTGGAATTAGATAGCCCAGTATGCATCAAACTGTATGTTGCGGGTTCTTATCAGTTATGTCTGTAAGCCCTGGTTTCAGCTGCTTTGTAGCCCTGGATGATGGGATAATCTGGCAGAAGTGTTGTCACGGCTGTACTTGCTTGTACTTAATTTTGAAATACGATTATTTAATTTAATCCCTAATTCCATAGAAAATTAAATTGGTCGCCTTCGTGAATTTAGTGTTTTGTCGATTGCTTGTACTCATCTATCGATAAACACATCCACTTTTATCGGTGTGCAAACAGTCTGGCAATGTTGATTAGCACTGATGACGTTTTTTCACGCATTGTATTTTTTTAAGCATATTTGATGTGGAAAATTTAAACAATTGCAATATGCAAACGCATAAAACAATCAAATAACACACAGTGGGTGCCGATCAGTGCAGTAATCGAGCCAAACAACAGCAACACATCACACAGAATCACACACGCCCTGTTTGTTGTGGTCCGTTGTCGCATTGCAGCAGCGCGAAAGTGGCCATCACACCATTGCCATCGACATCACCATTCCCGTCGCCGTCTTACCACTCCACCAGAGTGTAATTAGTTAAAGAGGAAGGCAACAACCAGAAAAAACAAAGAATCGAACGACCTTGGAGTTGCATACAATATGCAAAGTAACTCCACGAAAACCAAGGAAATGTTTATTGTGCGTGCTTTAGAAAAAATCCTTGCCGATAAGGACATACGGCGTTCACACCACTCGCAGCTGAAAAAGTCGTGCGACACAGCGCTCGAACAGATCAAAGCGGAGCTCATCAATGCCGGTCAAATTGCCGAGGGCAATGAGCTGCCATGCGCAGCGCTGCCGCTGCCCAAGAATGACGCGGCTAGCATTATCAATGCGGAAACCTATTTCCTGCCCTTTGAGCTCGCCTGCAAGAGTCGCTCACCGCGCATTGTGGTCACCGCACTGGATTGCCTGCAGAAACTTATTGCATATGGGCATTTGACGGGCGCTATTCAGGACTCGGCGAATCCAGGTCATTTGCTGATCGATCGCATTGTTATCACCATCTATGGCTGCTTCAATGGCCCACAGACGGACGAGGGTGTTCAATTGCAGATCATCAAGGCTCTGCTCACGGTCGTCACATCACAGCATGTGGAGATCCATGAGTTTACGCTGCTACAGGCAGTGCGCACCTGCTATGACATCTATCTGTCCAGCAGAAATTTGGTCAATCAGACTACTGCACGAGCGACGCTAACCCAAATGTTGAACGTAATCTTTGCGCGCATGGAGAATCAAGTATACGAAGTGGCACCAACACCAACGCCGACAACGGTCGCAGCATTAAATGGTGTTATCAACAGCCCCGAAAATGCCAGCGATGATCTTTCAGCAGCGGTGGCCGTTGAAGGAGCTGACAGTGACGAAGCAATTGCCTCAGAGCTATTGGCTGAGATAATAACAGGTGACTAATTGCCCCTATTAAATTTCAAAGCGATAAAATTGTATATGGAGAAATGTCGATATTTCTTGTTAACAATTTGAATTTCATTACGGCATTTCGATATTGCAACACACATATTAATGAATTAAAACTGTTATATTTATAGCTGCCTTCAATGAGGCAATAAAGGAACAGAATGCAGTTGAGGAACAGACTGAGGTGGAGCCCTCTGTTAATGGTAATGGTTCGGTGGATTCCTCGCATTCGGATCACGATAGCGTCGAGCTGCATAGCGAAAACGATGCCATTGTAACGGCTAAATTTACACACATCCTACAAAAGGATGCTTTCTTGGTGTTCCGTGCATTGTGCAAGTTATCCATGAAACCGCTGCCCGAAGGTCAACCGGATCCCAAGTCGCATGAGCTGCGTTCTAAGGTATTGTCGCTGCATCTGTTGCTGCTGATACTGCAGAACGCTGGACCTGTCTTCCGCTCCAATGAGATGTTCATCATGGCCATCAAACAATATCTATGCGTGGCGCTCTCCAACAATGGCGTGAGTCTGGTCGCCGAAGTGTTCGAGTTGTCGCTGTCCATTTTTGTGGCCCTGCTGTCGAACTTTAAGGTGCATCTGAAGCGACAGATTGAGGTCTTCTTCAAGGAGATTTTCCTCAATATTCTGGAGGCCAGCTCCAGTTCCTTCGAACACAAATGGATGGTCATACAGGCGCTGACACGCATTTGCGCCGATGCCCAGTCTGTGGTAGACATTTATGTGAATTACGATTGCGATTTTTCGGCTGCCAATTTATTTGAGCGTCTCGTCAATGATCTCTCCAAAATTGCCCAAGGTCGGCAGGCACTGGAGCTCGGCGCCAATCCTATGCAGGAGAAATCGATGCGTATACGCGGTTTGGAATGCCTCGTCTCCATACTGAAGTGTATGGTTGAATGGAGCAAGGATCTGTACGTGAATCCCAACATGCCAACGCCTGCATTGCAGGTAAGTAATGCTCCACTTTTACTAATAGTGCTTCTTTAATAGTAATGCTTCTTTATTGCAGGTGCAATCACTGCAGTCACCGACGCAGGACTCTCAGGTTGGTGACAATGTGGACTCGCTGTCCGCGCATAATTCGAGTCTGCGTTCTACACACGGTGGCTCAAGTCATAGTCTCAACTCCTACGGCAGCGCTAAGAATCAAGAGCTGTTGGACTTACCCGAGGCACTGGAGGAGCGCAAGATGCGCAAAGAGGTGATGGAGACGGGCATTGAGCTTTTTAATCGCAAGCCACAGAAGGGTGTGCAATTTCTGCAGGAGAAGCAGCTGCTGGGCAGCACCTGTCAAGATATCGCACGTTGGCTGCACGAGGACGAGCGCCTCGACAAGACCGTTATTGGCAACTATCTTGGCGAGAACGATGACCACTCCAAGGAGGTGATGTGCGCCTACATCGATGCCTTTGACTTTCGCCAATTGGAGGTGGTGGCAGCATTGCGCATTCTGCTCGAGGAATTTCGATTGCCCGGCGAGGCACAAAAGATTGATCGGCTAATGGAGAAATTTGCGAGCAGATACTGCGAGTGCAATCCACAGAATCAGCTATTCCAAATGGCTGACACCGTTTATGTGCTGGCCTTTAGCATCATTATGCTGACAACGGATCTGCACTCGCCCCAGGTGAAGCATAAAATGACCAAGGAGCAATACATCAAAATGAATCGAGGCATTGGCGATAGCAAGGACGATCTGCCCGAAGAATATTTATCATCCATTTACGACGAGATCGCCGAACATGAGATCAAAATGAAAAACAACACGACAATGCTAATGGCACCAAAGCCAGCGGGCAAACAACCCTTCATAACGGAGAAGCGACGTAAACTGCTTTGGAATATGGAAATGGAGGTAATTTCGCTGACGGCAACCAATCTGATGCAGTCCGTTTCGCATGTTAAGTCGCCATTCACATCAGCCAAGCACTTGGAGCATGTGCGACCCATGTTTAAGATGGCGTGGACACCATTTCTGGCTGCCTTCTCTGTAGGATTGCAGGTCTGCGACGATCCTGAGATCGCAACTCTCTGCTTGGATGGCATTCGTTGTGCCATTCGCATTGCCTGCATCTTTCACATGTCGCTGGAGCGCGATGCTTACGTGCAGGCATTGGCACGCTTTACACTGCTGAACGCCAATTCGCCCATTAATGAGATGAAGGCCAAGAATATTGACACTATCAAGACGCTGATTATGGTCGCCCATACGGATGGCAATTATTTGGGCAGCAGCTGGCTGGACATTGTCAAGTGTATCAGCCAATTGGAGCTGGCACAGTTGATTGGCACGGGAGTGCGACCGCAGTTCTTATCGGGGGCACAGACCACGCTCAAGGATACGTTGAATCCCAGCGTCAAGGAGCACATTGGCGAAACGAGCAGCCAGAGTGTTGTTGTGGCCGTGGATCGCATCTTTACCGGTTCCATGCGACTTGATGGCGATGCCATCGTTGATTTTGTAAAGGCTTTGTGTCAGGTGTCTGTGGATGAGCTGCAGCAGACGCAACCGCGCATGTTCTCACTGCAGAAGATCGTCGAGATTAGTTACTACAATATGGAGCGTATTCGATTGCAGTGGTCACGCATCTGGCAAGTGCTTGGTGAGCATTTCAATACAGTTGGCTGCAATAGCAACGAGGAGATTGCATTCTTTGCGCTTGACTCATTGCGCCAGCTATCGATGAAGTTCATGGAGAAGGGTGAATTCAGCAATTTTCGTTTCCAAAAGGACTTTTTGCGTCCTTTCGAGCACATCATGAAGAAGAACAACTCGCCGGCCATTCGTGACATGGTGGTGCGTTGCATCGCCCAGATGGTCAACTCTCAGGTTAGACACTTGCTAACAACATTTTGCTAAATAGATGTATATCTATGTTTAATTTATTTGCAGGCGCATAACATACGTTCCGGCTGGAAGAACATATTTTCCATTTTTCATTTAGCTGCTGGTGATCATGAGGAGCCAATTGTAGAGTTAGCGTTCCAGACAACGGGCAAAATCATTGGCGATCTCTACCGAAGACAGTTCGCTGTCATGGTGGATTCTTTCCAGGACGCCGTCAAGTGCCTGTCGGAGTTTGCGTGCAATGCCCGCTTCCCGGACACCAGTATGGAGGCTATACGGCTGGTGCGTAACTGCGCCCAGTGCGTTCACGATGCTCCGCAATTATTTGCCGAGCATGCGGGCATGGAGAACGATGCCTCTGTGGCCGAGGAGGATCGCGTGTGGGTTCGTGGCTGGTTCCCAATGCTCTTCTCCCTCTCCTGTGTGGTCAATCGCTGCAAGCTGGATGTGCGCACGCGCGGCCTGACCGTTCTGTTTGAGATTGTTAAGACGCACGGTGATAGCTTTAAGCCAAACTGGTGGAAGGATCTGTTCAATGTGATTTTCCGCATCTTTGACAACATGAAGCTGCCGGAGCACGTGACTGAGAAGTCCGAATGGATGACCACCACTTGCAATCATGCGTTGTATGCCATCATTGATGTCTTCACACAATACTTTGATGTGCTCGGCCATCTGCTGCTCGAGGAGCTGTTCGCCCAGCTGCATTGGTGCGTCCAGCAGAACAATGAACAGCTAGCACGCTCCGGCACCAATTGCCTAGAGAATCTGGTTATTTCGAATGGTTTTAAGTTCAATGAGGTCACCTGGGACAAGACATGCCAGTGCATACTGGACATTTTCAATGCAACGCTGCCCAAGGAGCTGCTCCACTGGCGTCCCACCAAGGGCAACGAACAGCATCAGCAACAGCAGCAGCCACGTCGCGCCTCAACCACTCCACATTCCAATAACAGTACGCAAGAGCCGCCAGTTATGGCACTGGCCCACAATCACTTTGAGGCGCTGCATATCAAGTGTGTGGTGCAGTTGGAGTTGATTCAAACGATGGACAACATTGTGTTCTTCCCAGCGACGTCGCGCAAGGAGGATGCCGAAACACTGGCTCAGGCAGCAGCCGATCTCAGTGGCAGCCGCGGTGGTTCGTCGCAGTCACAGCAATTACAGCTGGATTGCCAGCGTGAGGAGCAGGGCATGTATGGATATTTACGTACGCGCCAACTGTTCACACTCGCCGAATGTCTGATGCAGTCGCATCGGTTTGCTAAACGCTTCAATGCCGATCAGGATCAGCGCAATTTATTGTGGCGCGCTGGCTTCAAGGGTTCGGTTAAGCCAAATCTGCTCAAGCAGGAAACAGCCTCGTTGGCCTGCGTGCTGCGCATCTTCTTCAAAATGTACGGGGACGAGAATCGTCGCAGCGACTGGCCGGGCATTGAGCAGGAGTTAGTGCAGGTGTGCAAAGAGGCGCTCGGCTATTATCTGAGTCTACAGAGTGAGGCGCATCGCGATGCCTGGACATCGCTGTTGTTACTCATCTTGACCCGGCTGCTGAAGATGTCTGACGACAGGGTGAGTACTTATTGAACCATGTGTCGACTCCAAGACTAACGCCAAATTATCAATTGCAGTTTGCCACACATGTGTCCAACTATTACAGTCTGCTCTGCGACATGATGTGCTTCGACCTGAAGCCCGAACTGAGAAGTGTCCTTAGGCGCGTGTTTATGCGCATCGGTCCAGTATTCAATATAATGAACGTCAATGTGAATATGAAATAGTCAAGGCGCTCCACTTAACAGCCACGCCCCGTTTGATGACCCCGCCTCCTAATCGTTACCGTTACCATCACCGCGCCCCTTTCCCCCTCACGTACAACTCCACCATGCACGGTTTTAGTTACGTATATGTACTCCGATATATATATATATATATATATGGATATATATCTTGGCTTTGTTGTTATCTTGTTTTCCCCATTGGCCTCCGTAAGCAGAGTTTATATTTTTTATTATATATTTATATACATATACATATGCAATTGTAACGTTTATAGGTTAATCAAAGTGTTGTTGTTTTATATAATGTTTACGCACACACTCGCATACACGCAAGGTGCGTGTGTGTTTGTGTGTGTGCGTGCGCGCGAAAGGCTTTAATATGTGAGTATTTGTGTGTGAGTGTCACCTGAATGATTTATAGTTTTTCGGTTTCCGTTCTGAATTTGGCAAAAAACAAAAATTGAAATTTTTGGTGTAACCATTTATTTAATTATTCACTACTAAAACTCTATTATGTAGAATAAATAATGATAAACCTATGCTAAACTTTAGCCTGTATATTGCTAGTTTTAATTTAAATCAAATTATATATTTCAAATATATCTATTACAACAATAAACAGTTTGAATTTTGTTTTACCAAATCCTTACATTTTTAAAACAAATACTGATTTTTCTTTTCAATCAATAAAAATGATTTAAGCAACAGCAAATAATAGGTTTAAAATACTATGTATACCAGAATTACTATAGTTTACTTTGATTGCTCATTTGTTGTTTAAGAGTTAGAAAAATATAACAAAACAAAATAAGAACAAAGAAAAATAACTCATAGGAACAAGCTCTCAATAATGTGATTAAATATCGTCACTAAGAGATACTTAATTCTAAAACTTCAACTAATTTCTATTTTTTCTTACTGTTGGATTTTCGATTTGCAGAAAATTGCAGGGTATTTGCGAATCTATCTTTGCCACCACAACATAGTTGTGCATGTAGTGTTCCCACGATTTAGTAGCCAGATGGTGTAGAGTATTTAAAAGTCAATCACTTTCGCTGAGTGCATATCATATGTTTTAAGTATTTGTTGCTGATCTTTGGGCGCAAATTTATAGCTTTTTTATGATGCTGAAGATGTGTGCTGCGCATTTATTATAATAAAGAAATAAATAAATTCCCTCGTATGTATATTAAGTATACGTATGTATGCTACTCAAGAGGAGTCTTCAGCACACGCGCAGTTCTAAATTAGGATCGGGCGGTTGGGGTTGTGGTTGTGGTTGGGGAATAATCGTATGACTACATGCTCGACGCGGTCTGTTGCCAATTTTGAATGAATTTGATTAAAGAAGCAGAGCAGAGTCCAGTCCAGTGCTATACCGAAATTTATTTATAAAATCTAATAAAAAGCGTTTAATTCGCTTTCTGCAAATGTCTGCTCATAAGTATTCCGCATGATGTCTATTTTAATGGGTCTTGGAGCGTACGATTTTCTGCTAGGAATGGTCTCATATACTTTGTATTATACACATAACAATTTAATATTGAGATGCTTGCATGGACCTTGAAAGTGTTTGTCTCCATGTGTTTGCTATTCCTTTCTCTCAAAGTCGCTCTGCTTGCTAACTAACCAAGAAATAGAGAGGAATCAATGAATGACGTGTTGTCTCACTTATTTGGCGAAAGTGACAGTGGGCAAGGGAGGGGAGGTGAACCATTTTTTGTGTGAGCTTCAAATTTTAAGTCTCGTGCTAATAAATCTTGTTAATATGTCAATTTCATTGGAACTTAATCAGGCTCTCACTCTATGACGCCTGGTCGCCATTGAAATCATCAGATTTCGAGATGTGCTAATTGCTAGCGAACGGTTTTTTCTGCATGATCAATTTGAGAAAAAAAAAAACCAGAAATTTGCTGGAACGGGAAAATGGCAAATTTTATTTTTTAAGAGAGTTTTTAAAAATTCCTTTCATTTCTTATTAGAAACTGTTTGAATAATCGAACTATTAAGTAGCCTATTTCTCAGTGAGACTGACTCAATTGCAATGTCTCTTACTTACAAAAATACTTGATGTGCTTTGAAGTCCATATTTTAAGGCAAAGCCTAACTAATAAAACATCTTTAATCTACTTTGTGAAGTGGGAAACAATGAGTAATGGACTTGCAAAAATCCTTAGCAACTTGTACGTTAGCAGTTCAGAATCGAGATAAGATATGTTTTTAGCCATTTAGCCTGACACTTTAGTAACCTCTTTCAAAGTGGGATCATTATGTATGCCCGTTGTTGAAGCTCTCTGGGTTAAAAGACATAAAAAATAATTGTATCATAATTCGTAAAGCCCAAACGAGTCGGATCTTAAGCCAAAAACAGTCTGTGGGCACGCGTGTTTATCTAAAAAGAAAAACGAGACAAACAAATGAGAAGCAAATAAACACAGTAGTGCAGGCTTTTAGGTCCAAACACACAGAGACAGATGCTGCTTTATTTATTCTTCGTTATCAGCGCAAATGATTAGTTAACGAAAAATGCGTCCATGAGAGAGTTCACGACCCGATCTTTGCCAGGAACTGTCTGAATGCTGTTCCTACTACAAATGTCTTAAATTGAGATCAGAATCAGACGAAATGAAATTTCAATTAAATGCAACTGACTGACCTTCTGCTTTCGGCAATTGCGATCGAATACTGGAATGTCGAAAATACGTTAACCCCTCCACTCCAATTTTGCATCACGGAATCGCAATTACGGAAATGTAATGAAGTTATCGGCGGGAGCTCACGTGAGTTCGAAAGTAGAGATAATAGTGTGCAAAGTGCAAATAAAAAGTGGTAGCTGTTCTTAATTGAAAAAATAAGTCTATAGAGTTGAGTCTAAAACAAACAGTTGGGAAATGTAATTTCGCACGCTTAAATTAATTGCGCATACGCAGCGTGGAACGGTTGAACGGGTCCCTTATACAATCCCATTACGGCAAGCACACGACGGTATGTATTTACATAGAGATTTATCATATGAGCAAAAACAGAAACAAAGCCAGTGAAAATTATACAAAATTTCAATTAGCAGCAAATTTGGTTTAACTCGCTAAACTGTCTGCGGCAACAACGTGTGCGGATCGGTCCACGCTCGGCTCTAATACAATAAACGTTGTCAGCATCGTTGATGAAAATTGAGGCACAGCATTTTGTGTTTCCCCGCACCTCCGCACCTTAGCTGCCCGTTTTAGCAAAAACATCCCCATGCCAATTGTGTGGTTAACCCCTCTGCCCATTTCCAGCTCAGATTAACTTGTCATCTCGCTCTCCCTCTATCTCTGTCTTACAACCTCTGATTGTGTGTGTGTGTGATCACGCGACAATAACAAAAAAACAATGCACTAAAGTTCAACAATAAATTATACGTCGTGTATAGACAATTTGCTTAGTACAGTGGGCTTTACTAGGAAATTAGAATGCAATTCACAGTCGCGCTGCCATTAACAGCGACTGTTAGCAGATGGCTGTTAACCGTGGACGGCGGCGATAACTGTTATCGATCGCTGTGCTCTCAAATACTCGTATTTTGTAGACATTGCGTATACGCAATGTATTGCGCCACAGTGCACAGGGCAATTAACGCGGTGCGTTGTGCGTTGAGCATTCGGGTGTGCGGGGAGCCGCGGTGGGGTGAGCTATTGAACTGTCAACAGTATTTTTAACACTCTGCCACTATTCAAAGCCAACCACACTGCCCAACCCCTCCGCAAGCACCCGAAACCCTGCTCTCAGTGAGGTTCAACTGTAGTTTAGTTCATTTTCGTCGCTGCTCACTCAACGCGCTTATTACTTGTTGTTGTCGTTCTTGTTGTTGCTGGTGCCAATTGCCGCGCTCTCTTTCGTCTTTCTCTCTTTCTCCCGCTCGCTCTTTGCGCTCTCTTGCCTCGCTGTCCGCTTAGGTGCGTGTTTTGTTGTTGTACTTTTTAGTTGGCGCAATGGCTTCGAAGTCAGCGACGCTACCTCGAGTCGAGCAGTCTACGGCCAGCGGACTAACTAAGCAGACGCGTTCCCATTCCCATTCCCCAATCGTAAACGCAACCAAGTTTCCCGGGTTCTGTATAAAACGACCCGTAACATTCTACACAAAACTCAAACGCGTGCCAGAAACCGCGAGTGCAACAACAAAGCGGCAGAAAGTCGTGCGATAAATAGACAACCAAAGATCAATTCTTAAGATGAGCCACCACTGGGGTTACACCGAAGAGAATGGTAAATATATTTTCAAAACATATTTCAAATTTTCAATAGCTACTTTTCCGATTTCAAATCAAGTTCAATGATCGAAAACAACCGCGACTTACGGTGCGAACGATTCTCGCAAAACAACTACGTTTGTATGTGTGAACACATATAGTGCATACAATCTTCGTTTTTGATTTTGCTCAAGCTAAAAGTTTTTGTTTACAAACAAGAAATAAATTCACGCAAGCGCGGCGTGCGTGTTTTGGGAAAGTTTTCGAGCCAGATTGGGACAGGTTCGATCCGTCTGAAGGGTGCTCAGATCTGTGAGTACGTGCAGTTTGTTGCATACAGATGCTGCAATACTGCAATGTTGCAGTGCTGCAGTGCTGTAATGTTTGCTGGTCAATTGAGGCGAGTCTTGATTGAATACACATGTTATCTAATAGATAACAGCGCTTGCATTGTTCTTGTTTGTTTGTCCGATGAAGCAAATACGTCATCGGCATTTGGGGCCATAGTCAGCGAGAGAGGCTTCTAATAAATTGTGCAAAACGATAAGATATATATAAGCATGAGAGGTAGGTTTTCATTTATCTGTTGAGAAACGTGTAAAATAATAACCAATTGTTGAAGTCAGCCGAGTCATTATCTTCCCCACTGACGACTGCCAGAGAGAGAGGTAGAGTGACTAAATTTTAAGTAATTGCTATATCATTGATTACTCAGCTGTGGCAAATTTTGGTTCCTTATTTTTTATTTTCGTTGAGCATTGAGTTCACACCGGTTAACACTGGTCGCTGTTTCAACTCCTTGTTTCCAGTTGTCTGTTCCCAGCTCCATGTTCTGAGTGGCAACATTCGCTGTTAATTGAATCAAGCCCTGTTTGCCCGCAAATGACGCTTAGCGCGTTCAATTACATGCATCATCGAATAGCCACTCCACAAAAGTCGCACACCCAAACACTCAAACACAACCACATATAGTAAATACAACCACAGTCAAGAGTTTTTTTTTATATAGAGACATAGGCACGTTCGTTGGGTGTTCATAAATATGCGACAGCCATAATTAAATCGTATGGCTCTGGCTCAGGAGAGGTGAAGAGAGCAGACTTGTTCCAGCAGTCGCCGCTTAGCACGAGCTGTGTCTCGTGATCACCGCCAGCCGCCAATCGCCACCACTAGTCGCTAGTTGTTGCGGGTGCTTCCCATTAAACCAGACGCAAGAGAGCCAGACAAACCGATCGCATTGAAACCAGTTCCGAGTTCTCTCTTACGATACACTTCGGCACGGGTTATTACGCATTTTTGGCAAATTCGCTGTGTAAATAATGATGCCAGCCAGAAAACGTGCAACTCTCAGTAATATAATGAAGGCTAAAGTATGCATTTTAAAAAGTGTTCTAATTATTCGTTACGACGCTGGTTTTATCTTCTGGAATTCTTGCAAACTCTGGAATTTCTTGCAAGCCCAATTTAAAAGAGAAATTAGTATTGCAAAAATTGTAAAAACCATTGATTTATGAAACATGTTCCGAATTCTCGAGTGTATTCAATAGTCGTTAGCGATTCACCGATACACTCCATTTTGTTCTCTGCCTTTACTGTTTATTTCGCATTAATATTATGGTCTGCGTTTTCGTTTTCATTTTCGCCTTCCCTCACTTTTGATGTATGGTGGCTTTTGAAGGCAGTTCATTTACTTGTGCGACGCTGGTCAAGTGCATGTTCGGTTCTTAAGGACGTATTAAAGACCGGTTTCAAAGTCAAACACAGTATTGTTGTCATGCCTCAAAGCCTGTCAAATGTTCTTTTGACTCACTGCAAACAAAACTACATCGAAAAACCCTGCCTTTGTTTGTATCTCTGCCCTTCCCTGGACTCATTTAGCGTCACATGATACTCACTTTACTTATCGTTCAATAAAGTGATATATGCCCTCGATCATAAAAGAAATGTTTGCATCTACGAAATCAACTCGACATTTTTGGCAATTCGTTTTGATTTGTTTAAATGGAGCTGATTGTGTTGATTGATTTGATTTCTCTGCGACGGAAACTTTCCAATGCGGGCGCGTCTTCTCAGTCTTCCTCTATCTATTATGCTTCAGTTCTTATCAGAAGCCAGTACTTCAGCCAAGTATAACACATTCATATTTATGGCCCACTCAACGGTTGAGTGTTTTTTACATTAAGCATAAGTGCTCCTCACTAAATTGAGTATTTCTATATATATATAAACTCATACACAAGTAGTACTATATTGTCTGTTATACTAGACACACATCAAGATTATGTGATCTTTCTAATCAAAGCATTTCTATGCACACACCTCTGCCCCTGTCAAACCTGCAGACACGCTTATACTAAAAATTCTGATTAAAACTCGCGTGTTTGTATTTTGTAAATCAATCAAATTTCATTAAAGACGCGTTACTTTTGTGTGCTGATAATACAAAGTCCTATAAATTATATTCTATTATTACTTGCTTGCTACTTATAAAATATTCTTTACCCCTGTCTTGACTCTTATCTATAGCAAAATCACAGAGGAGTTCTGCGATTTTGGAGATATTTGTTATCATAATGAACCAAAGCATGGTGTATTTATATTTCGTTCAAAAATACCTTTGAAGTATTCCTTAATTAACTGATTGTTCTCTTTGTGAACTTGCTTATCTTTCACCTAGCATTTCCTTTCTCTTGTGATTCACCTACTATGCGCACAAATCTCTTAAAAATGTGCAAATTCATATAATAATGTGAATCATTATTTTTTATCTTATTATATTATATTCCCCTCAGTTCTCTATGCCATATGTGAAATAAATATTCATCTTTCTACAGTGTGATTCCCTCGTCTGCATTACCAAAGAGTAACCTTATAGTTGATAAACTTATTGGCACGATCATGATAAACATTGTATATAATATACGATCCCTTACTTGATGACTGATCAAAGCTCCCTGCGGAGGTGTGAAAAAATGCTATTTTCATAATATTTTTATATCATTTCTTAGCTGGCGGTGTGATAAAAATATCCATTTAATTTATAAGCAAACATGCTTGAAACTGAGAAAAACAATCAAAATTTATGGTTTGGAAAATTTTCGCCTGCAGATTAGCATTCCAAGCAGCCACACAAATTGTGTTTTCGTACGTGACAATACGATGAAATTTACAATAGAATTTTGCAAGAGTCTTATTTATTTACAATACTATTGTTGTAGTGTTTATGGCAATCCAATAATTCTATTCCTGGGCCTTCCAGCCGCTTTTATGGCCGACAATTTCCACATGCAAACAAATAATTAGCAATAAAGAATTTGGTCAAAAGGGTGATGCGAGAGGGTTGTATCTAAATTGTACCACGACCATGAAGTGTTAGATAAACGTTGTCCACCAGCTTAAGCTTTCAGTATTGAGGCTTCCCAATGTATGTCGATTATGCAAGAGGGTTGCTCATTGAAGGCCAGTTCTAGTGGCAGGTATCATTTCAAATATGTGTGCTGATTCACGTAAGAATACGAGTATCCCAACTTGAATATTCCATTTTTGCCTCAGTTCAATGTACGAGTGCTCATTCATCTGAAGGCCCAATTAGCATGCATTTCCTTAAGCCCCGATCCCACCCGATCCGATTGGCGCATACGGCACGCAACCAACTCATGATGACACTTATATAAAGTTCTTATATATCGCTATATCAATTAGCTATTATCATGCAAGGCTCGCTCATCAAAACGTAAATTTGTAAATGCTAATGGAAAGCTTGGGGATGCGTCGTAACACTTTGCCTGTCCAGTTTGAATGTTTTATAGCTCGTGCATTTCATTCGCAAATCTTAATGGATGACACATGAGCCGTAATGCTTATACGCACCGTATACTCATTTAAATGCCATCAAAACCTGTGCGACATCATAAAGTTTGTCTGGCTGATCGCTGATACAGACCATAAACGATAAAGTTAGCACATTTCCACATTTCAAATCTCGTTTTAAAGGGTATATTTCCGTCGTTTGCTTTCCCATTGTTTGTTTTGAAATGGAAACGAGAGTACATGAACGTAGAAACTTGCATAAATTCTAATGAAATTTTCAAAGCGAGCTTTGACTTATTTCCTGGTGTCTGGAAAAATAAGCGCAAAACAAAACAAGTTTTCCGATTCAACAAGCTGTTGTCTATCTCGGCTATTCAACTGTTTACTATATAACACACTATTCTATGCATATATGGTGTGTATTTAGAATGCCATATTAAGACCGAGTTATTTTGTCATTTGCAGTAATTCAATTTGAAAACCATTTAGATTGTATCGTAACTTTTCCCACTGATCTGACGTTATTTGCTGCTTTTCTGCTCTAATTGAAGTGCTAAGTGTTGCAATTGTTTATACAGCGTGTGTTGTCGCAATTTGTTTAAATATTAGCGACAGTTATAGGTACTTAGTGCAAATATTTAATTGTTAATCCGTTAGAGCTTCCTACATTTCTTCCATATGCTTCCTATGATTTTTATTGTAATTGTAAATTTCTGGCACGTGAATTTTCCCAGCTGCTTTGCACAATTGGCCTTGCAATTATTATCATTCTATTCACTACGAACAAGAGTATATACCTGCATCAGGTGACTTTGTATTATTTCTAAAACAATTGTTTTAATTCCAATTTAACTGCGATAGAGTATTTAATTGCAGGTTATTGAAATGCTAGAAATTTCCAGCAGCTGTATTTATTTAACAATTTTTTATCTGTTGAACGAACGTTGGCAGTTGATCTTAAGATTCGTCAACAACAAACTTGGCACAATATTTGCCTGTGGCTGCAGGCCGAAAAAATATGAAAAAAAAGCGAAAAAGCGCAGTAAAACAAAAATGAGTAAGTGGAAAACCAACAAAGCAGCTGAAAAAAATGACAGATTCATTAACTTCGTAAGCTGGCAAAATATTGTTATAAATCATCAAGTTTATTGCTGGCCGGAAATTTGCACACACTCGCTAAATTACAGAAGGATCGTGCGAATAGTCGATCGTGGCGTATACTTGATATATTCACATAAAATGTAAGACAGTTCTATTTATTGGCACTGTCAATTTGTTTGTCACATGCTCGAATTGCGTGCACAACTCTCTATAATTCTTTGGCCAAATTGACGGTCTTTCACTTAGTTACATAACCAATGAGGAAGAGGAAGGGCGAAGAGAGCTAAGACATTGGGTTGATAAGAAAAATGCAATGCACATGACTTTGCTACGCTATTCATTTGATTTATCAATTTCGCTGGGCTTTAAAATCACAGACATTAAATGCGCAAAGACACCTAAAGACCATAGCTTCGGCTCAAATGATTTATCATGTGTCAAAGACCAAATTGAGTAGATAGATAGAAAGATAAGGCAAGTGCAACCTTAACATTCGCAAGATACTTTTTCTTTTTGTAGGCCGCAACTCGTAACCCCCTTTTAACCCCACTCTAAGTGTGTCGGCTTGGTGGCATATTTGCGGTTTATCTCGTGCGTGCGTCAGTGCGACGATCCTATCACATGACTCGCCCACCACCCCCTCCAAACTCTTGTGAGATTCTGTAGACCGGCACGTGAGGCGAAATGCCCGCAGTCAACATTTGTTTCTATTTGTTCTTGCGGTTGTTGCTGTTGCTGTTGTTGTTTTTGTTTTTGTTGCAGCTCCACACGACAGCAATAATTAAACAACAAATCAACAAGAAAGCAAATGCAGCAAACAGCACAAATAAGATCAAGCGAATGCTTGCACAGCCGTTTGACTAGATAAAATGCCGCTATTGTCGCTTTTATAAGTAAAAGTTATTTATTTAATACTTGCACAGGCAGGAACACACTTTTACAGTCTCCGATTATCTGTATGCCTATAGACATAAAAACAAGTTTATGCAAGCAAACAATACAAGTCGTATAATCCACCCACCCAATTGTAATAATTTTCATTACCGCTAGACAATGATACATATTTTTGGGATTACCTCGTCGAATCTTTTAAATTTCCCTTATTAATTATCAGTTGAAACCGGTTCTTGGCGGAAATTGAGCAAAACCCAATAAACTGTTTTTGAGTCGCAGAACTTGTTAGGCGGCCACTGTCAAATACTTACATGCCGTGTAAGCTGCAATATTATTCAAGACTTAAACAGAAAACCACATACCAATTAGCACTTAACCAGTCAGCTTTGCACCTGTCTTAATAACAGCCCAAACCCGTAACTTGTGTTAAACAAAACTGTGCAGCTAGGATAACTGATAAGAGTATTTTAGACATTCAATCCCAAAAAGTTGTGTCTTTTATAAAACTCAAGCTTAGTATAACACCTTTCAAGTATTCGCTTGCAACCGACATATTCCCTTTATTTATAAATCCATAAAAAAAAACAATCATTTGAATGTGATTTATCTTCGATGACTTCATTTCACCCCCACTAGTTGAGTAAATAATCTTCGTTTGTTTTATTAGCTTTGCTTTGTTTAATGACAAATCGGTTGTTATTAATAAAGTCGAAATGATAGAAGACTTAAGTGGAAAAGTGATTAGTAATTATAGATTGTGGACTTTAATAGAAGTTAGTCAATTGATTCGCGCTGCAAGGAAATGGCATTTAGTTAAATTGATGGCTAATAATAGTTTATTAACTTTATTCACTTCCAGGACCCGCTCACTGGGCCAAAGACTATCCACAGGCATCCGGCCATCGCCAGTCGCCGGTGGACATAACGCCCTCTAGCGCCACGAAGGGCAGCGACCTCAAGGTTGCCCCGCTCAAGTGGAAGTATGTGCCCGAAGACACCAAGAGCCTGGTCAATCCCGGTAAGTTGCACTAAATGAGATGCTCGACAGTCTGCTTATTCTCACTGATTGTATCGCTTTGCAGGCTATTGCTGGCGCGTGGATGTGAATGGAGCCAATTCGGAATTGACTGGCGGTCCGCTGGGTGATCAGATCTTCAAGCTGGAACAGTTCCACTGCCACTGGGGCTGCACAGACTCCAAGGGCTCCGAGCACACCGTTGACGGTGTCTCCTACGCCGGCGAACTGCATCTGGTTCACTGGAATACCACCAAGTACAAGTCCTTTGGCGAGGCTGCCGCCGCTCCCGACGGTTTGGCTGTGTTGGGCGTGTTCCTGCAGCCGGGTGATCATCATGCCGAGCTGGATAAGGTGAGCAGCCTGCTGCAGTTTGTGCTGCACAAGGGCGATCGTGTCACCCTGCCCCAGGGCTGTGATCCTGGCAAGCTGCTGCCCAATGTGCACACCTACTGGACATATGAGGGTTCCTTAACGACTCCCCCGTGCTCCGAGTGCGTCATTTGGATTGTGTTCAAGACTCCCATTCAGGTATCTGACGACCAACTCAATGCCATGCGCAATCTCAATGCCTACGATGTCAAGGAGGAGTGTCCCTGCAACGAGTTCAACGGCAAGGTGATCAACAATTTCCGCCCTCCTCTGCCGCTGGGCAAGCGTGAGCTCCGTGAAATTGGTGGACACTGAGGGGCTAAGGATTTGTTGGATAGAACGGATGGTCAAAAGTCATTGGATTCAAATTGTATGCTTAGTATAGCACAGCATGCACCTTATAGGATTGGATAGAAGGCAGTTCATGCCGAAGATCCAAATTGTTAGTCTCGTTTTAGTTCTTATTACATTATAACAAACACTTGTACCTCTTTATTAAGTATCTGCTTGTATAATTGTATGTGTAACTTGTATCTTGTATCTGTACGTTTGTTTGTTAAACATTTGCTAAATGACAATTAGATTAATGTGTATTACACTTTATGGTATTACAAAATAAATATACTACGTTTAGATGTTGCATTTGAAAAAAAAAAAAATCAACCACAATTAATTTTCCCTTTCAACTTATTGCGAAACCGGCCATTTTCCAATAGAGCTAATCGCAACTATCTTGTTATCTCTGACCTATCTGAGCTATTCTGCTGCCTATCTTGACGTACACCTAATGTGTGTATGTATTATTCAATTTGTGACAGAATACCGAAGTTATTTCAATTTTTAATACCTTATCTAGAATGATAGAAAATATGCCATTCTTATTAGTAGCCTACAAACTTTTCGAAGGTTCTTGAACTATTACCAACTTTATTGAAATCTTCTATTTCCTAACACATATTTGCGCTGCATACTTTCGGGCGAGAAACAAAACTTCATGCGGATATCGGCATTTAAAGATTGATGTTTTTTCCCTCATTATAAATTAAAGTAAATGAGGTACATTTAGAAACCTAATATTATAATTCCAACGGCTGATACACAAAAATAACAATTTATAATTGAATTCAATTCGCCAATAAATATCAGAATATGCGGTGTAAGGAGTACGTGTAGCTTCGATCTCCAAGTTTTCGATCAACTCACGTTAGAGCTTGCTTAGCATTTAGCATTTTGTACCAGGCTAACAGAAGTGGGCAGCACGTCGCCACACATGTAAACAGTGATCCGCTCTTTGAATCTAAATAGATCAGCTGATGTGCGTTTTCTAAAAATAACTGTTCTTTCCTTCGCTCATAGGACCCACACACATCAGCTTCTGAGAGAATAATTGTTTTTTTCAGAGAGTGTTGTTCCCCACTTTAGAATCTACGTAGATCAGCTGATATGTGTCAGCTATGTTGGGTTAGCCAATTATGTTCGCCTGGTATTTAATATGATCAGCGTGGCATTTCGTCATCATTTTTTGTTCTATTCGATCGGAGTCGGTTAAAGGGTCGAATCAGCGGGTGAAATACTAGGGGAACTTAAACCAGCAGGAAGCAATGGAAAAATGAAATAAACAGAGCTTATCATAAAGGCGTATGGCTAATTAACTTTTGCTTCCCATACTTACTTTTTGTTGATGCTTCTTTCATTTTCTTGATTGTTCTTACCTCGTCAGCCAAATTGTTGTATTAGAAACACTTTAATTTATTGCATTTATTTAATGCTATCATAATTTTTAGACAAAATTCGTAAGAAGGAGAGGGCAAAGCTGCGGGGCCAACTCGATAGTTAACCATAAGATCAAATAATTAATTAAATTGTAAAAAAAAACATTTTTCTCTATATTTGTTATACTATTAATGCTGAAAAGAAATCGAATTACATCATAGTCATAATAAAGAGAAGCCAGTATGGGGTGTTTAAAAAAAGATTTCTTAAATCTTTATGTGTGATTCATTCTCTCATTTCTCTATTTATATCGCAAGTATTTATATGCAAGTAAACCTTCATTTATAATTTTTACCAGACCAAAACAGAAATGGTCCGTGGAGAGGTTAGTTGGCATATGTATCGACATTTTTCCAAGCAATTCATCTTCTTCATAACAAAGCCATCGTCCTGATAATCATTTACCAATGCCACGCACTTTTCATCCTCTATATTATTATCGTGAACATCCTCTTCAAACCATTTGACATATTCAGCATTCGATCCCGTTGCAATTGAAACGTACTCAGTTTGGCCGAGATTGTTGATATCTAACCAATATTTCTTAGTCTTATCGAGATTCAAACTTATTATCTGACGTTCTTGATTCGATGCTAAGTTTATAAGATTACCACCCAGTTTTCGACATTTCTGGGCAGCTTGAAACCAATTCATTTCAGTCGTTGCATTATAATAATATTTTTGCCCGATTAATTTGAAGGGTTCCAGTCGACTGATTAAATCCTTCGGAACTCTAGTAACTTGCTTGTATTCTACTCTAGTGCTAAAATTAGAGCCTATTAAAGATTGGTATTGATTAATTTGGGAATATTTATTACATGTGATAAACGGCAAAACTTACTTTCAACCAGTGCCAAGCACATTAGTATTTGACCAAGCAACACAGTGACCACTTTATGGCGATACATTTCTCTTGGAATCCTATTAATGTAATGCTCGATCCAAATACTACAGCTTATATGACATCAGCTGCTAAACAGCGTTCCTTATATATCACTTTCCGTACTTTTTTATTCATCATCCGTAGGAGCATTGTGTGCTAAATATAACTGTGAAACCTCAAATAATCTCAGTTTATAGTGGTTTCATATAAAAACTAAAAAAGTTTTTTTGAGCAAGAATAATGGCTCGGCGTTTTCATCCTGGGTGCTTAGTAAATTCCTGTAGTTCTACCGGTTTATAGGTCCATTGCTGGAAGTAGTTGGACTTTAATTGTGACCATGCCAACTGATAATCTACAGCCATGTTTTTGCACTTTGCATATGTTAAACTGTTGATGTCAGCCAGTTGTAGCTGCAATTTTTCACGCAATTCGCTGCTGCAGTGAAGAATTTCTATAAAGTTGTTTAGAAACTTATATTTACTAACTGCACATGCGGCTTGTGGAGTGGACAATTGCTTCTTTGTAACGCCCTGGCGTTTGCCATTGACCGCTATTTCAAAGGGCCTATAGAAATGAATATTTTTTAAATTCACATAACGGTTAAACGTCGAAAAGTTCAAGCTGCTCACCGAAGTGTTTCTGGTATTTGAGACCATATTAAACCATTCGGCGATGGCTGCCAATCTGCCCGTTGCGCATAGTCAAAGGGTAATGAGGCATCGATTCGAATCAGTGGCTCTTGAGGTCGAAGGCGTCTATGATCGCAAGTCTGGCCCTGCCAACGTTTGTAAATCGCTCTTTCTAAGCTCTCGATGCGTGCGTCACGACAGCTGAAATTGTAGCTGCTGAAGTAGATGGGTTTGTCAATCAGCATATCAAGCAGCGCCCCTTGAACACCGATCACATTCCAGCGGGATAACTTATCGCTACAGGACATGGACAGCGTACGCTCGCCACGACCAGGTTTCGTCCGTAAAGCGCTCGGTGTTTGAAGCATACAGTCATCATTGTTCCTTACATCTTGATTTATCAGTTTGGCTCCAGTATAAACTGAAGTGGCCTCACACAATGGAATACCCATTTCTGAGGGATTTTCATTGCTGCCTGAAACGAGCCGTCGTCTTTTGGGTAATGATTCCTCCAATTCCTCAACTATACAAGCATCTCCGCAGGGCGTTTGTGTGCTTAGGAAATGAAACTCCAGTTCCTTTTTCAGTACAAAACATGCTGAGTCTGGTTCCCAGCTATATATTGTGTCGTCTACAATCTCCTGTTGATAACTTTGTTTTTTGGCTGCTTTCAGCAATTCGTAGTATAAATATCGAAGAAAGGCACGTCTTGCGAGTACCTCAGCGTGAGAATCATTTAATATGAGTCCATTGGAACAAAGCTTACTGCGCCCAATGCACTTGGTTCTATATATTTTGGATGTTCAAAATTAATGGGATACTAGCTCTTAACTCATACAATTGTAATATTTACCCTGTAGCAAGGGACACTACTTTACTGGATTGCGTTCGTCTATCGTGTTGCACTATTCCGGCTAATACTGTCCATTGTCCGTTGGTAGGTTTGCCGGTTTTTGGCAACTCGCGGAATTTGTTATAACACAATTCTGAAATCTGTCGCACTGTAAGTTTATCGTCAAGTTGGACGAACATTAGGGATGGAGAAGCATCGATGTTTGTTAAGTCAAGAATTTATTACTAAATAAATTAGTCTTCAAAATGATTTTAAACTTCTTGTTTTTCAGAAATTAGTTTATGTGACCCAATTTTATTTAACACCTGTGAGAGGTATGACCACAAACTTAATTACTAAAATGTACTTTTTAACGCTTATCAAATTACTGAACCACCGATAGCTTTAATCGAGATCGTAAAAAGATTTTCTGAATGGAGGTGAAGCGGATTTTGCATTAATGCAAATCATCACTTTAAAAATACTGACAAGAAGTGTAAGTACTTTTTGGGATTTGTAAACATAAAAATATATTATACTGTTGGCTGTTGACTGTTCTATATAAAGAGCCAGTTTTTTTTACGAATTTAGTACGAACGGTCACCCTGCAATACATGTTGAGTTTTTTCAATTAATCGATAACAACGCTGTTCTTATACGTTTGTGGAATATTTGTTTATTAAGCAATTTTGTAACTATAACAAACCAACAAGAATGCCGAAAGTAGTATCACGTAGCATTGTTTGTTCTGATACAAAAGATCAAGAAGAATATAATGAAGAAAAACCGCTAAACATCTACTACTGTTTGTGTGGAAAAATGTCTCTCATATTGGGTACGTCTGAAGATCAAAATTCTTATTTTAATATTTATGTATTATAACCTTTTTCATTTAGACTGCGCACTAAATCACTTGCCATTGCGGGAAGTTGACAATGCACGAGTTATTGATACCAACGACCATGCTAACAAATTAACATTCAACCCGGCACCACAAATAATTTACATTCGTCGCAAGGGCAAAGGAATTGAAAAGCAGTATCGCTATAAGGTGAGTACATAAGTATTTCAAAAAGCAAAATTTGCATTTTTTAATGTTATTGATTTTGGGTTTTAGTGTCGCACTTGCAGTTTACCATTATATTATAGACATAGCAATGATTCCCAAGTAACGTTTATTATGAATAACGCGCTTGTGCGAAATAAAGGTGAACAACCTTTGGCCCAGCTTCTGGCTGCGGAGTCTAAAAGTAATCCTAAAACTGTTGTTAATCCAAGTGGAGTCGGGGCAAAAGCGACACCGGCTGCAAATGTCGATGATTCTGGTATAGTGGACGCCAGCGGCAAAAAAGTTATGGTGACACGCCATACAAAGAATATGGGCAAGTTTAGCTCTGTTACTGTCTCCACTATTGATGAGGAGGAGGATGAAATTGAGGCGGTAAGTTGCACATTTCTCAGGATTATATTGATAATGATTGATTATTCAATATTATACTTTTTAGCGCGAAATTGCCGACAGTTACGCCAATAACGCTCGGATTATTGAGAAACAGTTACAGCGCAAAGGCGGCAAACTGACAGATCTAGGTGCGACTTCTAAACCGGATATCGGTCAACCACCGCAGAAAAAACAACGAGGCACTTTACTGGAAAGATAACATAAAATACCCATATTAATTGTTGCGACAACTTAATAAATAATAAACCTATTACTCTCAGGTATACTGGAATTTAATTAATCTGTAGATATGTATGTATAGAAGCTTTTCAATATAAAATGATAGTCATTGGCATTTGTGAGACTAGTTCGATTAAGCTGTTTTGATGGTTCACGCAAAAAGTTGATCGTTTTAATCTAGCGCTTTATATTAACAAAAATTATAAAATTTTCAATTATTTATTTTACACGCGCTTAATAAAAATAGCATTCTTAACAAAATGGACTATAGCAAATTGATGAATTTAATTTTATTAATGATAATTGTAACTGTTGACGCAACCATTTCTAATGAAAGTGAATGTGACTGCAAGCATTACAATGAATGCGAATCTGTGCGTAGATCTTTGAAACGAAGGGATAAGACAGCATTGCGGTCTTGCGATGATCCAGATTATCCAGACATTACTGGCTACTATTGCTGCCCGAAACCTACAAAATTCACAATATCAGAAAGAAGTAAGTTTCTTTAAAATAAGTAAATTTCGGAAATATAATACATTTTAATATTATATTATGTCGAAATGGCAATATTGATTGCTTTTGTTCTGTATTTATTATACAATTTTAAAGTGCATTGATAAAGATTGTAGTTTTATTATGCAATCACATGTTATTTTGCAATATTTCTCAACTAACGCTTTGGAAGGGGCTTAGACTATTTTTTTTTACGAATGGTGGATATATTCATAATTGAAGTTGCAGTGCCAAACATTTATGCATAATTTATGCATATTTTTTATGCATATTTTTTTTTCCAACAGAATGCAAGGAATTCTCTCAAATTGAAAACTTTTGTGTGGAGCACGGATTGATCAACAGGGGCAGGCCTGTAGACCCACACCAAATACCGTTCATCGCATCAATTCAAATAAGAAACAAATTTGATAAAAAATCTCCATGGATATGGAAATGCGGTGGAACGTTAATTGATCCAAAGTTTGTGGTGACTGCAGCGCATTGTTTTGACGATATCAACATGACAACTACGTAAGCCATTTAAATATATTGTCGTTTTTTTTATAATTAATTTTAATATTCCATAGAGAGATTACAGTTCTTTTAGGGGCGCATAATATATCGAATATAGATCAAAGAAATGATGATGGGCGATTTAATGTGACAATCAAAATCCATGATGACTACTACAATACTGATTTTGGAGACATTGCTCTATTAGAACTGCAAACTGCAGCCAACATTACAACGCTTAAAATTCGACCAGCTTGCTTGCCAAGAACAAATGGAAGTGATGTTCAAATATTTAGGGCTGCTGGGTTTGGTACAACTGATGGATTTAATTATCCGAATTCATTATTGCAGACAACTTTATTTTCATTTCCAATAAATAAGTGCCTGCTTCAGCAAGACACCAAGGTGAATGAAACTTTGCAATTTTGCGCAGGACCAAAGGAAGAAATAAGTGGAGATGTTTGTCCTGGCGACTCTGGCGGGCCATTGTTCATAGAATATCCTGGTCGCAATGATTGCCTATATGCGGTAATGGGCATTGTTTCACAAGGAAATTACTGTGCTAGCCCTGGTTCTTATACGCTTCACACAAGAGTTTCGATCTATCGCCCATGGATTGAGGAAAATGTGTGGCCGAATGAGAAATATTAAATGTTTTTATTTTAGATAAATTACTAGTAATTCATCTAACAATAATAATTTATGTATATGGACACTTAATATGTTTTTGTGGGATTATGGATACAATTTTCTTGGACTTTAAAAAGATTTACCCTCAACTTGAAATAATGTTATAGGATTAATGTGAACCTTTGAATATTTATCAAATTATTATTAAATTACCCTTAAATTTCCAATGGTGTTTGCAAATTTTAATAAATGATACATAATACAGTGCACGTTAATTTTTCACAATAGCAGGAAATAGACATATTTTAATTTTTTACGCTTTTAGAAATATATTGATATATACGTAAACTAAAAGGCATATGCAAAACACGCGAATAATTAATTGTGTATATTTTTTCATTAAAATAAATAAGTAAACATATGCATATGTATGTATGTACATACTTTTTTGGCAGGGTGACGTGTTTCTTTGATTTACTTATATATTTGTATGGGAAGCTGACCTATGCATAGATAAGGACACTTCACACCATCTGTATATAAAGATCTAAGCAGGAATTTCGAACCTAGATTGTAAAAATATACTTATACTGATGACCTAATACTATACGATAAAATAAAAAAACAACAAGGCACCTTTATGAAAAGATAACTTCATACGCCCACATTCATATCAACAACTATTAAATCTCATGTGTATACGACATAAAATTTGAATATAAAAAGCTATTGAGTGACATTTGTGACAGTAGTATGACTTAATTAGGTTGCTGTTGGTTTGTGCAAAGATACCGTATAAATCTTGTGCTTCACATCAACGAAAATAAGAACAATTTTAAATGAGTTTACTTAATATCACATGTGCCTAATTTTATCAGTGCTGTTAGCAAAATGGATTATTGCAAATTGATAGATATAACTATATTAATGCTAATAATAAATGTTGACTCAACCATTTCTAGTGAAAGTGAATGTGACTGCAAGCATTACAATGAGTGCGAATCTGTGCGTAGATCTTTGAAACGAAGGGATAAGACAGCATTGCGGTCTTGCGATGAACCAGATTATTCAGACTTTTCTGGCTACTATTGCTGCCCGAAACCTACAAAATTGACACTTTCCGAAAAAAGTTAGTTTTTTATAGATCTATATGCTGATAAAGTTGCTCATTGAAGTTGATTCATACACGTAAAAATAACATTATCATTTATTCTTTTTAATTTAATTTGTATTATTTAGTAGTCCCATATTATGATTTTATATGGTTCCACTTTGAATTGTAAAGCTATAGATTCCACCAGTTTTATTTTTCAATTTGGTGGTAACTTGGTAACTTGGATAATTCCATAATGAGATCGTATGCAAAATTCATTTCCCATTTGAGTATATATCTGTTTTCATCCATTAGAATGCAAGGAATTCTCTCAAATTGAAAACTTTTGTGTGGAGCACGGATTGATCAACAGGGGCAGACCTGTTGAACCACACCAAATACCGTTCATCGCATTACTTCAAGTGAGAGACAAATTTACTAAAAACATTACACGGAAATGCGGTGGAACGTTAATTGATCCAAAGTTTGTGGTGACTGCAGCGCATTGTGTTGAAAATATCGGGACAACTGAGTAAGCCATTTAAATATATTGTCGTTTTTTTATAATTAATTTTAATATTCTATAGAGAGATTACAGTCATTTTAGGGGCGCACAATATATCAAAAATAGATCCAAGAAATGATGATGGACGATTTAATGTGACAATCCAAATCCACGAGGACTACAAAAATACTGATTTTGGAGACATTGCTCTATTAGAACTGCAAACTGCAGCCAATATTACAACGCCTAAAATTCGACCAGCATGCTTGCCAAGAACAAATGGAAGTGATGTTCAAATATTTAAGGTTGCTGGATTTGGTACAACTGATGGATTTCATTATCCGAATTCATTATTGCAGACAACTTTATTTTCATTTCCAATAAATAATTGCCTGCTTCAGAATGACACCAAGGTGAATGAAACTTTGCAATTTTGCGCAGGACCAAAGCAAGAAATAAGTGGAGATGTTTGTTCTGGCGACTCTGGCGGGCCATTGTTCATAGAATATCCTGGTCGCAATGATTGCCTATATGCGGTAATGGGCATTGTTTCAGAAGGAAATTACTGTGCTAGCCTTGGTTCTTATACGCTTCACACAAGAGTTTCGTACTATCGCGAATGGATTGAGAGAAATGTGTGGCCAAATGAAATGAATTCAGAAGAGTAATATCTAATTCATTGATGGCAGACAATTAATCTTACTAATCTTACTAAAAATAATGTGTTTAAATTTAAATTTCGATTTTGCGTGAAATGTGTTATCGAATGGCTGTCGAATCGCTGTCGAGTATTTCGTTCGTTAACCAGCACTAACAAAGAATTGTGCAGCTAACTTAACATCGTTGTAAGCAGAATTTGCAGAGAAAATATATTGAAAAAAATTGTATGTATAGCATGTAAAAACAAAGTTTTGTTTTTGTTCGTTTCGATTGCAATTAATAAGTGCACTGCGTAGTGATTCAGGCAAAAAAGGATAAAAGCACGCCGCTGAAAATGCTGCCCAACGACGACGACGTTTCTGTTGACTAATAACAAGAGTGTATGTGTGTGTGTACGAGTGTATGTGAGTAGTGTGTAAGTGTGTGTGTGGAGTGCAGAAATGTTTTCAAGCGGTGGCAGCCATGGGATTAGCGTTGGCGTTGCTTCTTCCACTTCTGTGCAGGGCTCTTCCGACGGTTATGACTTTACCAAAGTCGAGAATGCTGCACGTTGGCGGGGATTGTTCATACCATCACTGCGCAAGGTGTTAGAGCAAGTGAACCCAAGCGTTACAGCTAAGGAGGATGCCCTGTCCTATGTGGAGAATCTCTGTGTGCGTCTATTGGCAAAGCTTTGCGCCAAACCGCTGCCGCATTCGGTGCAGGATGTGGAGGAGAAGGTCAACAAATCTTTTCCCGTGCCCATCGTTCAGTGGGCACTCAAGGAGGCCAATGAGGTGATCAATTCAAAGAAACGAAAATCTCTGCTGCCCACGGAACGTGTGCATACACTGCTGCAAAAGGATGTGCTGCAGTATAAAATCGATAACTCCGTTTCGGCCTATCTGGTGGCTGTGCTTGAGTGCATCTCCAGCGATATACTCAAGATGGCCGCCGAATATGTGTGCAATATCTCGCACTGTGAGATCGTTAAAGAGGATCTGGAGGTGGTCATGAATGCGGAACGTGTGCTCGATATGCTTGATATGCTTGATCAGAATAGCGAGCAGCTCAAGTGCAATATGCTGCCCAGTCCACTATCGCTGCCAGCACAGCGGGCGAGCGCCACATACGAGGAGACTGTGAAGGAGCTTATCAATGATGAGAAGCAATATCAGCGGGATCTGCACATGATCATACGTGTGTTTCGCGAGGAGCTGATGAAGATAGCACGCGATCCCAAGGAACTCGAGCCGATATTCTCAAATATCATGGACATATATGAGGTGACGGTGACACTGCTAGGCTCCCTCGAGGATGTGATCGAGATGTCGCAGGAACAGAATGCCCCCTGTGTGGCCAGCTGCTTTGAGGAGCTCGCCGAGGCAGAGGAATTCGATGTGTACAAAAAATATGCCTACGATGTGACCTCGCAGTCAGCACGCGATGCTTTAAGCAATCTTCTGGCCAATCCCAATGTAAGTAACGCAATCATTGGCCACATCCAAACGATGTCTTCAAATTATTTTTTTTCCTTTAAGGCCCCTTCGCTTATGTCAGCAGGTCACGGTTTCCGGGAGGCGGTCAAATATTATTTGCCCAAGCTATTGCTGGTGCCCATCTGCCATGCATTTGTCTACTTTGATTATATAAAACATCTTATGGATCTCAGTACATCACAAGATGACATCGAGAGCTTTGCCCAAGTGCAGGGGCTGCTGCACCCACTGCATCGCGATCTCGAGAAGGTAATGGCCAACCTATCTATGCCGGTGCCCGTTAGTGGACGTGTGCGACGTCAAATGGCAATTGAACGCACACGTGAGCTGCAACTAAAGGTCGAGCATTGGGATGACAAGGATGTAGGTCTGAATTGCAACGAGTTCATACGCGGTAAGTTGATGCGTAAGACTTCAGGCACAATTACTAATTGCACAACATTTGTACACACAGAGGACTCGCTGAGTAAACTTGGATCGGGCAAACGCATTTGGAGCGAACGTAAAGTGTTTCTCTTTGACGGTCTCATGGTGCTATGCAAAGCGAATACCAAGAAACAAACGCCGTCGGGGGGCGCCACCGCCTACGAGTATCGACTGAAGGAGAAGTTCTTTATGCGACGCGTGGAGATTTGTGATCGAGCGGATACCGAGGAGCTGAAGCACAGCTTTGAGCTCATCACGCGCATGCATCCGGCCATTGTGCTATCAGCGCAGAGTGCACAAGATAAAAACAATTTTATGGCCGATCTAATTATGGTGAATACGAAATCAATGCTTGATCGGATCTTGGATAGCATTCTGCAGGATATTGAGCGCAAGCATCCATTGCGTATGCCCAGTGCCGAAATCTACAAGTTCGCGGTGCCCGACAGTGCTGAGAATATTGTGCTTGAGGATCGGGATAGTGGTGTGGTGCCCATGATTAAGGGTGCAACATTATGTAAATTAATTGAGCGCCTCACCTATCACATATATGCGGATCCCACATTTGTGCGCACCTTTCTCACCACATATCGTTACTTCTGCTCGCCTCAGCAGCTGCTGACGCTTTTGATTGAGCGCTTTGAGATACCAGAGCCCAGTTTGGTGTATCAGGAACAGCAGGCGAATAGCAGCGGTGGCGGCAATGATCTCGACAAGGATGGCACAACGACGGCGGCGACGGCAGACAGTGACAAGATGCTGAAAAACTCGCAGCGCGAGGATTGGAAACGATATCGCAAGGAGTTTGTGCAGCCGGTGCAATTTCGTGTGTTAAACGTTTTGCGTCACTGGGTGGATCATCATTTCTATGATTTCGAGAAGGATCCGACACTGCTGGACAGACTGCTTCATTTTCTAAACGATGTGAACAGCAAATCCATGCGCAAATGGGTCGACTCTGTGCGCAAGATTGTTGATCGCAAGGTATTAATAACATTTAAAATATTTAGCAGGGAAATTCGTATATTTACTTAATTATTTTCATTGCCTTTTTGCAGAACAAACAAAGCAATAAGAAGATCGTTTATGCATACGGTCACGATCCGCCCCCGATTGAGTTTCATTTGAATGTGCCAGAGGATGAGATAACACTGCTGACATTACATCCGCTTGAGGCGGCGCGTCAGTTAACCCTGTTGGAGTTCGAAATGTACAAGAATGTGAAGCCGTCGGAACTGGTCGGCTCTCCGTGGACCAAGAAGGATAAAGAGTTGAAAAGTCCCAATCTGCTAAAGATTATGAAGCACACCACAAATGTGACGCGCTGGATTGAAAAATCCATAATGGAGGCTGAGAATTTCGATGAACGTCTGGCCATCATGCAACGCTCCATTGAGGTGATGATGGTGATGCTGGAGCTGAACAATTTCAATGGCATCTTATCGATAGTTGCTGCTATGGGCACAGCTGCAGTGTTTCGATTGCGTGCCACATTTAATGGTCTGCCGGAGCGGCATCGCAAGTTCCTGGACGAGTGCCGAGAGCTGAGCGAAGATCATTTAAAGAAATACCAGGAGCGATTGCGTTCCATAAATCCGCCCTGTGTGCCATTCTTTGGTCGTTACCTGACACATATACTGCATCTGGAGGAGGGAAATCCGGATTTATTGACTAACACGGAGTTGATCAACTTCTCGAAACGACGAAAAGTTTCGGAAATCATTGGTGAGATACAGCAGTATCAGAATCAGCCGTATTGCCTCAACGAGGAGCCCACCATAAGGCACTTTTTCGAACAGCTCGATCCCTTCAATGGACGCTCCGACAAAGAGATGTCCGACTATCTCTACAATGAGAGTCTACGCATTGAGCCACGCTCCTGTAAGACGGTGCCCAAATTTGTAAGTTTTCTCATAGTCCTCAAACTATTGTCATTTGAAATTAATTTTCGGATGATTTCGATAATGATTCCAGCCCCGTAAATGGCCGAACATTCCGCTCAAATCGCCGGGCATTAAGCCGCGTCGTCACAACCAGAATAACAACAGCAGCAAGCTGTCGAACAATGCCCCAACCAACGTTGAACAGCCGGCGGTTACACCATCATCAACTGCGGCAACGGCATCAGCAGCAGCGTCCAGTGTTGGTGATCAAAGTCCACAGCACAATCCGCATGCGTATACAGTGTTTGCACCCGTCATCATACCGGAGCGGAATGGCGGCAGCACCTGGAGCGGAATGGCATTGCATCGCACTACGGACAATGGTGAGGTGGCTCCGGCGCCGCACTTGCCTCGAAAACCAGCGGCGCATGTGTGGTCACACAATAATAACAACAACAACAACAATAATAATGCGGCAGTGGATAACTTTAGTCCAGCATCGGAGCAACAGCTGCCACCAACAGCAGCTGGTAACAGTAGTTGGGGCAATGTCAACGATTTATACGTAAGCTCTGACACTTCGGATGTGCTGCCGCCATCGCCGCTGCCAAAATTGATAGTAAGTCCACGTCACGAGGCAGTTCCGCCACCGCCACCAACTGGCAATCGTTCACCATTCCATGGACGCGCTCCGCAGATGCAGTACAGTCCCACGCACAGCATTGCCAGCACTGTAACACTCATTGGCGGTGGTCTAGGCGATGTGAGTCCTCAGCTAGGTGGTTTCTATTACAACAGCGAGCACGGTCATGGCCAGACGGGTGCGGTGCCCATTTCGCCGCACGTGAATGTGCCAACAGCCACGCTGGAGTATCGAGCAGTACCACCGCCGCTGCCACCGCGCCGCAAGGAGCGCACCGAAAGTTGCGCTGATATGGCACAAAAGCAGCAGGCACCCGATGCGCCAACGGTAAGTCTTCCATGCTGGAGCGAATTTGTCCAAGCAGTGGCGTTCTAATAAAACGATTTCTCTACCATCGCAGCTTCCTCCACGCGATGGTGAACTAAGTCCGCCGCCAATACCGCCTCGGCTCAATCATTCCATGGCAGCGGGCTATGGACGACACGGCCAACAGCCAAGAGAGTTTGTGGGTAAAAGCAACAGCCTCTTGCTGCCCAACACGAGCAGTATTATGATACGCCGCAATTCGGCAAAGCAGCCATCGCTGGGTGTTGGTGCAACAGCCGCTGCTGCCGCAGCTTCAGCACTGAGTTCAACAAATGCCATAGCCTCAACACTGATCAACGTCTCACAGTCGACAGCGGCAACGGCAGTATCGATGATTGGAATGGCCAGTGATGAGCAACACCTGCAGCAGCAGCCACCACAATCGATCTCACCGGCGTTAAGCTCCTCCACGACAACATCACCCATGACACCCATGACGCCCATGTCCCCGTACATTCCCAGCACAATTGAATGCACCACTTCGAGCAGTTACCCGCATCAAGTACGTCTAAGGTCACAACAACAGCAGCAGCCTGTGATTTATGCACAGCAGCAACAGCAACAAGCGCATCATCATCACCACCATTCACAGCAGCAGCAACAACATCATCACCACACGCATCATACGCATACACATTCACATCCGCACACTCAACATCATCCATCACAGCTCCCAAATAGACGCTCGTCCCCAAAGGAATTTTTCCCGATTAACACGAGCCACGAGGGCACACCCAAACTTCCACCAAAACCTAGTCTAAGCGCAAACTTCTACAACAATCCAGGTAAGTCGCACCTCTCGGGTGAATTATGCAGCTGTCAACTAACATCATTGCATCTTGCAGATAAAGGTACGATGTTTCTTTACCCAAGTACAAACCAAGAATAATATTTATTGCCTGGCGAAGTGTGATAGGACAAAAACAAAACAAAAATACAAATGAAAGCAGAGATACGTTGAAACGTGGGCAGCAAGTGCATAGGATATAACTGAAAGATAGATACAAAATGAAACAAAAAGTATATGTTTGTGTGTGTATTCAAATGAGATATGGACCGAGTTAAATCTGACCGATTTTTATTATTCGAAACTCAAAGCAAAATGCAAATTTATGTTATATTAATTATATTATAAACAATTGTAAATATCAAGAATATTGTATTGATCGTAGAGCGTAAAAACAATAAAGTATAACACTATTGTTAGACATTCGCACCGATCGTTTATTCTACACATTTCTAAATCATCATGTGCTTTCAGTTTTACAGGATTATATTCTTCCGCGATAAATTCGTGGCGACTAAATTATCTTTTTGATTGGCAATTTAGTTGTATGTTTCGTATCATTTTGATTTGTTTTCGTGGTGCCTCTTTGCCAGTTGATAAGTTTTCGTGCAGCATTATAAACATTCTTTACGGTTCTGACAAACGACCTTGCTGGACCATTGAAAATTGAAGACAAAACTGTGTCATTAACCAACTAAATAGCGCGCTAAAGCTCGTCCAACGGCGGCTAAACACAAGCTGACCGGAACACCTGGCAGTAGGCACCTTGAAAGGCATTCGCAGACATCTGTTAACATAAATCTACATGGTTAATTAGTTGGAAATAGGAAAGCCGCGGTCGAGTTGTTGTTAATTCCATGGGACACAGAAGGGCGATTGGGGGGAACATAGCGAAAGAGGCCTCATTAATGGCGATTGTGCTAATTGTTGTCGCTACTGTATTGCATTGCAATTATACTCACTGTGTTCAGTAACTGTTCGTTCGTTAGTTCGTTTCCTTTCGCTTTTCAGACAACCAACCAACTTGAGAGCAACTGTTTCGTTGACGTCGCTCAAATGCTTCCTGAATTTTGGATGATTGCTGCTTGAACTGGTTTTTCGTGCATTTTGAGACATTTATTTTTGCAACGAGCGATCAAAGGCAGGTTTTATTTGATTTCTTCATTAGAGAGGGTATCACAAGTTCCTATCGAAATTCGTAACTGAATTGTTGGGTAAATCTCAATACTTTCCATTCAAAATATTTTCAATTTAATAAACTTTAATTGAACAATACTATTAACGATTCAACCTCAAATCAAACGTATATTATTATAAAATAGATAGTTAAAAAATATCTGAAGAAACTGTTTCTAGTTGAGGTGTCGGTAGGGTGTTGCAAGTGCATTAATTATGAACAAAAATAAATGTTTATCAATTTTTATTGGTCACGTATTGTATTTTAATGCAATTCTGGTGAAGTACCTGCTGTTCTTTTTGGGCCTCTCCAAGTGAAAGAAGGTTGAATAACCTAAATTATATAATTAGCAAGAACAGAACATGACAAGCACTCGTCGAGGATATGTTTAATGGAAAACGCGTTGAGTAATCGTATGAAAAAGAATTCCCAAAAATATGTATAATTATGTAGCATGTACATACGAGAGAAATGTTGCCTGTAATTTCGCTTTTATTTATAGAGAAATTGAATTGAAAATGCAGACAGACAGTCAAGGCCATTGCCCAAGATCAGTTCCTTAACTTGTGGGTGCAGCATCATAATAGATACTACGTAAGTCAGATCTCTATGTAGAAAATGCAAAAATTCTTCCGCATTGATTTATTGCCTGTTGCAGTCAGAGAAAGTTGTTGATTATATCATGCTCAAGGTTAATACAGAACTATATTTAATAGAATTTTTTGATTGCATTTCTACATGACCAACTTCTTGATTCGCACCATCATCATGACCTAGACCAACAATTTGAGAGTTTCAGCTTTTTGCCGTGTTCACGTTTCAGTTGTGCAATTAACTTCCATTCAAAAAATAAAAAAAAGAAACACCCACAGCAATTGTTGAAATTACTCAATGAATTTGCATTTAATTGTTGGTGCTGATTGTAGCTAATGAGAGAGAAACCACGACGACAACAACAATTCAAATCTGCCTCTTCGAAGGCAATAGCATCTCACATAATTAGCAATTAAATTGGTCAACTGCATAATGGTCTTACATGAGCAAATTATTTAGCCAGCCCGCCAGCCAGCAAATTAACAAATACAAGTCGCAAATTCCCCCAACCTCAAATACACTAAAAGTATCTGTTTTAACAATCCCCAGAACCAAAACAAATTCGAAGTATTCGCTGGTGAATCAACCTGAAATTCCCCGAGCTGTCGCATAAAATAAACGTCACAACAACGTGTTGAAATTACAACTAAAACTTAGAGAATAACGAAAATGTCTTTAAGCATTGAATTGCAATCTGGAGCTGTCACATTTCCTCGCTAATTTATGGGATTTCCTTCTGTAATGTTTCTTTCCCTCAATTATACAAATATTTTCACAATTAATTTTAATTGGCAATTATATTATGATTCGAACTAAAAAGAATAGCAGGAAAAATTACAATTCTACAGATACACAGAACACGCCCCTTATACAATATACTATATAATATACATATACTTGAAGTTATCTTTAGCGACCAGAAGGCTTGGGATCATTAGCCTTAATCTTGAGCCTGCAAACGAGCCTCTTACTCGATAATTATGGTACCGCTGATGGGCTGGGGATGCAGGTGTCGCTTAACTTTCGCATATGATTGAAAAAAAAAACAGAAAAACACAAAAACCAAACAAAAACAAACTGCCGAGAGCCACTCGGGTGCGCGTTCTCGGTTCTCTCGTCGTGGGAGAGCATCGGCATTGTCTTTATGTAAGTCGCACTGCGTTTGCTTTGAGAGAGAGGCAGCTTTTATAAAAGCGGCAAGAACCACAACAATTCGTTCAGTTCGGTTGTGAACTTCAGAATCAGAATCAGAATCATTGTCAAGTGCGACATTGGCAAGGATCAGTCAACAGAGACACCAGAAACCAGCAAGCAGGCCGAGAGCACATTCATTCAAGAGCATTTAGCACTCAGTTCAAGAGATCAGCCACAAGATTTAGTGGTGCCAACAAAATGCTGGCCAGTGAAACTTTTCCCACCCATCACTTTAAAAAGTCTATATATAAGCCATACAATGCGGCCGCATCGAACGTGAACGTTGAAGATTTGGCAAGCGTGACCAAGACATTGGCCCTAAACACGTCGTCATCGAGTGATGCAGCTGTGATCGATGCACACTCAATGCAGTCAGGCACAGTCGAGCTCGACACACCACCCAAAATGTTGACCACCAGCAACAATAATAATAATAATAACAATAATCACATCAAGAACAACAACTGCAGTGCCAATGGTTTGTCCAGTTTTGTCGCGAGCCACCCAGCTGCTGAATTCGAGGGTTTCATACGCGCCTGCGTGGACGAGATCATTCAGCTGGCCGTTTTCCAGGGCACCAATCGCTCCTCCAAGGTGGTGGAGTGGCACGAGCCTGCCGAGCTGCGTCAGCTCTTCGATTTCGAGCTGCGCGACAAGGGTGAGTCGCAGGATAAGCTGCGCCAGCTGCTGCGCGAGACCATACGCTTCTCGGTGAAGACGGGACATCCGTATTTCATCAATCAGCTGTACTCTGGCGTGGATCCCTATGCGCTCATTGGACAGTGGCTAACGGATGCCCTCAATCCCAGTGTGTACACGTACGAAGTGGCGCCGGTCTTCACGCTGATGGAGGAACAGGTGCTAGCCGAAATGCGTCGCATCGTGGGCTTCCCCGACAATGGACATGGCGATGGCATCTTCTGCCCAGGGGGCTCTATTGCCAACGGTTATGCAATCAGCTGTGCGCGCTACAAGTATGCGCCCGAGTCCAAGGTAAGCACCATGCCGAACGAAGGCCAAACCACTTGAGGCTGCTCATTTGGTTCACTTCAGTGTGCTAGTTTGTCTGTCTATCAAGTCAGTCACTCTGACTGTCTCTCTGTCTGTCAGTGTATCTGCGTGTGTGTGTGTGTGTTTGCTGCTTGAAGCCAAACAAAGCGGAAGCACAATGCAAGCGACCTAGAGACGAACTCGGATATCGTAACATACAACTTTTTAGAGTACAGTCTTGTCTCCCATTCATACGAGTAGTAACATGTTTTTTTTCCTAATACTAATTATTAATTAATTTTAATTCCAAGGTAGTTCTTTGTGACGCTTACTTTTTGCGCCACTACATGGCGTATACGTAATACGAGCAATGCCCAGTACAACTTATTAGTAATTAATTCGATTATTTCATTACATATACGTAATAATTTACAATGTTCATAATTCCAATTAATTATCTTTAAAACGTAGTATTGATGTCTCTTACTTTCCGTTGAAGTCATTGCGTATACAATTCGTGCAATCTTTTTAACTTTGGTATTTGTAAAGTCTCTTCAAACTACTTTCTAATTGCATTTTTGATATTCGCTAGACGTATACGTAATATAAAATGAAATTTCCTAGCCAGCTAGTGCTTTAATTTTAATGTGAGTTCTCGCCTTCCATTCATTTCATAGCAAAAAGGTCTTTTCAATGCGAAGCCCCTGATCATATTCACCTCAGAGGATGCGCATTACTCGGTGGAGAAGCTGGCCATGTTTATGGGCTTTGGCAGCGAGCATGTGCGCAAGATAGCCACCAATGAGTTGGGCAAGATGCGACTCAGCGATCTGGAGGCGCAGATTCAGTTGTGCCTCGACAACAACTGGCAGCCACTGATGGTGTCGGCTACAGCTGGCACCACAGTGCTGGGCGCCTTTGATGAATTGGTTGGCATCTCGGAGCTGTGCCGCAAGCACAACATGTGGATGCATGTGGATGCGGCTTGGGGCGGTGGCGCACTCATGTCCAAGAAGTATCGCCAGCTGCTCAACGGCATCGAGCGGTAAGTTGCGCTCGAGAATTGCAGTATTCTTATGTTTAAATTAAATATAAACAATTTCATTGCTTAGCGCTGATTCGGTCACTTGGAATCCCCACAAGCTGCTGTCGGCGTCGCAGCAGTGTTCCACTTTTCTGACGCGCCACTCACAGATTCTCGGCCAATGCCACTCGACAAATGCGGCTTACTTGTTCCAGAAGGACAAGTTCTACGACACCTCCTTTGATACTGGCGACAAGCACATTCAGTGCGGTCGTCGTGCGGATGTTTTCAAGTTCTGGTTCATGTGGAAGGCCAAGGGCAGCGAAGGCTTCACGGCGCACGTCGAACAGGTCTTCAGCATGGCCGAGTTCTTTACCGCCAAGCTGCGTGAGCGTCCCGGCTTCGAGCTGGTCCTGGATCGACCGGAATGCACAAACATCACTTTCTGGTACGTCCCGCCCAGCCTCAGGCAAATGGAGCGCAATCAGGAATTCTATGACAAGCTGCACAAGGTGGCGCCCAAGATCAAGGAGGCCATGATCAAGAAGGGCTCCATGATGATCACATATCAGCCACTGCGCAAGCTGCCCAACTTCTTCCGCCTGGTGCTGCAGAACTCCTGCCTCGATGAATCCGATATGCTCTACTTCCTCAACGAGATCGAATCTCTGGGCCAAAAGTTGTAGTGCTGGCAAAGTTTGGTGTATTAAGGACATTCTTCTTAGGCATATGATGTACATAGCATACATGTATTGTAACTGGTATTAACTCGTTTATGGCGATTATCAATTCATATCGTAATGCAGATTGTAGTATTTTAAGGTGATACAATAATAAATATTTAGATTGAATAGAATAATCTATTTGTTAGCCAAGGCAAGTGCTCAAAACCAAAATGACAGTGCTGAAAAATCTGGGTATCGTCATCAGTGCACTGACACTAAATATAAATATAAATCTAAATACAGGGCAAGGTATGCGGCAGGATTAGTGTTTTATTTTAAATTTATTCTGATAATTTACATGGCCCTCCATTGTCCATTGAATCCACATATTTTTTGACAACAGGCCCGTCTAATTCGTAACAAATAAAAAAGGAACAATTATCCAGTTGTGTGCTTAATTTCGCTCCTCCTTGAGCCACTCCCATTGACTGACATCTGGACCACCTGCTTTGTCGATGGCTTCGCCTACGCTGAGACTTTGTCCCGGCGCAATGCCGTAGCCAATTTTAAGACCATGTGGATTCGAGGGCGTCTGGCAGTCCATGGTGCACTCTTTGCGCAGCACCGTGTCCACCTCAACGGAGGAGAAGAAAGCCACAGACATGGGCAGATCGGTAAGACCGATGCGAGAGGCACAAAAGGAGCGGGTTAACAAGTTGGTAATGTGCATGGCCAACGCTGCTTTTGGAGCGACTTCATCCTTGACTAGATAGCGCAATTCGTCGTGAAAGCTCAGGCAGAAGCGCGCATGGGGTCCGAGCAGCCAACGCATGCTGACCAACATCAAGTGCAGAAAATCGACCGCGCCACTTTGCACCACCCAATTGACGCGAGTGGGCAGAAAACGTTGCTCCTGATTCGGTTCGCCATGCGACTCTAAGGGACGGCTCAAGCGGCAGCCGAGAAACGGCGTTTCCGGCTGCTTGCGAGTGGCAATCTCCTCCAGCCGATTGAACATGGCGCTCTCTGTGCCGCCCTGCCAGCTTGGACGGTGGAACACCTCGCTAATGGGTCGTTGACGCTGCAGTGCCAGACGATTGGCCTCATAGCTGCTGTAACTGTAGTGAGATCATAGAAATTAGTCTGCTGCATATAAACATTGTGGCATATTAATGCATACGCTCTGTCATCCAGCTCGTCGTGGAATTCCTCACGCAGCCGATAGACACGTTTGCCCTTGGTGGCCGCAAACATCTTCATGGCCTTGGCCTTGGCTTCCGTGGCGCTTAGCGAGGGATTGAATTGCTGCAGCAGAGTCTCGGCAAATTGCTGGCCAGCGCCATAGATGCGCGCATAATTGATCACCTTGGCTTGGTCGCGAGAGATGCCCACCACCTTGGCGGTGATGGAGTGCATGTCGCTGCCATTGGACTTGCTGCCGCTGAGTGTCATCCAGCCCAAAGGAGTGGCTCCATGCTCACCATGCGCATAGGCATCGCCCAGAACCGAGGCTATCCACAGCTCCTGGGAGTCCACATCTGCACCGACCAGCTTGTAGCCCGGCGGCGCTTGGACCATGGCACGCAACTCGGAGCCAATGCGATTAGCGCGAGAATTGGAAGCCGTCATCCACGTGGACTCCATGGCGCGGCGCGTCAAGGTGCCGGCCACAACAACCTGCGGACAAATGGCGCCATAGGCAGTGCGTTGAGCATGCGCTGTCAACGCCGTGGGCAGCTCCTCTGGCTGCAACCACACAACCATTTGATTGAGAATACGATCGCGATTGTTGCGCCAATAGGACATCATGCGAGCTATCTCGATGACGCGCGCCGCCGCCTGGCAAGTGGGATCGCCGCTGCTCAACGCATTGTCCGAGAACTTGTTCAGAAAGTCCTTGGACAGTGGATTGCCCACACGAAACGAGGGTCCGTTTTTGTGCGGCAGCTTGAGGAAGAAGCAGCAGTCGTCCAACACCTGATTGCACCAGACTCCAGAGCCTAGAAATGAAGAAAACTATTAATAAGATAAAATGCATAAATACATTAAGAATATATTATAAAATACACAATTTCTTTTGATAGACGGGGGAACAATCCATAGGCAGATGGACATATCATTTATATATAAAATATTATTTTAAATTTCTGCCATTTCAGACCTACCTTTGTAGTTCTCCTCGAGCCGCTGTTGACGCTGTGAGATCTTTTTGTAGTGCTGCCGTTTGCCCAGCTGCTCATCGATTTGCTTCGGCAGCATATCCATGGCCAGATCACTCAGCTCCGCCGAAGCATAGTCCCGTGCGAATTCTGGTATGGCACAGCGCTCTAGCAGCTGCTCCATGGGCAGGTTGCTGAGCTCTCCGTTGAAATCGCTGCGAAACGGCACTAGAAATCCCCAGCCTTGCTCGCGTTTGTAGTGCAGTGGATATCCCTCCCAGCAGAGTGACAGTAGCTTCGGTGCAATCTGCATGCCAGTACTAATTTCACTGGCTCCCGGTGTCCACGGCTCCTCATCCTCCTCGAGCTGCTCATCCTCACTGTAGCCCATTGGTGGCTTGCGACACAGCTTGCGATACCATTGCGGATAGCCAGGCAATAGAGGACGTCGCGCCGGCAACAAGGCACGCTGATCGTACAGATGCTGAAACTTTTGTTGTAGTTGGCGTTGCTTCGTGTTTAGCTCTTGGTGCTGCAGCTCCACACTGGGCAATGGCTTGCGTTTGGGCGGCTGCTTCAGCTTAAGCGCCTGTACGCTCCAATCCTCATCCCACAGCCAAAGATGCTGGCGATACTGTTCGTCATGCAGCAATGCGCAAGCTTCCTCTGCCCGTCGACCCAAATGGTACTTGGCCTCAATGCTAAGGTCCTCGTAGGTTAGCTGAGCATCGCGTATGTAGCGCTCCCAGTTGGAGTTGACGGGCAAATACGCGGAACCCATTTCCAGCATGCCCGCCAAGGTGACGGGATGTGGAAAGCGTTCGGCGTACATTGGATAAAGAACGCGCAGCACACGGTGAGTGGCCTCCACGTCACCAGCGCAGTAATTAACCAGGGACTGAAAGTGCTGGCGCACCTGCTCAAGTGTGCCCTCGACAAAGATGTTGCGTGGCTCCTTGGACAACTCTTGGCCCCCGCAATACAACCGATGCACATCCACCAAACCGTTCAGGGAACTCTGTTCCAGCCAGTCAAGATCCTCCACTGCCGGCTCCTTCTTCGACTTGAGCAAGGCACGCTGATAGCTAGTAACGCCGCTCACACACATATGCAGCGACATAGTATCCACAAAACGTGTGCCCGTGTCCTCAATCAAATATTGCTCCCGCAGTCGCGCTCTATCGTACGACACATTGTGGCCAACAATCAGTCCCGGCTCGTCACGACCCAGCGGTATCAGCTCGTCCAGTATATGATGCGGCCGCTCGTTATTGTTATCTACATCGATGGGCTCCATGGGCGGCACATTTAAACGATGTTTTGTCAGCTTGGGACTAACCCAGCAATACCAACGCTTGGTGCTCACCGCCGTGGCCAGCACTGGGGCGCTGCCTTCACGCACACACACCTCCACATCGAAAACTAGGCCCTTCTCCAGGGGTTGCTGCACTGGAGTCGCAGAGCCATTCTCTGGATCGTAGGCTGTCCACCCGGCATAGAAGGCCCAACGCTTGGGTTTTGCTGGCAGCTCGCTGCAGGCCACCAAGGGCAACAATAGCGACTCGTAGGGTTGCACTTGCTCCTTAGCAATGGCATGGAAGTGATCCTCAATGCTCGAGCCGCGTAACGGCGGCAGCTTCAGCTGCACATCGGGCATGCGCGATGTGCTTGCAACATCAATGCCATGTCGCTTCAACTCGGCGTTGTAAAGCTTAGCAGCTGCGTTTTCCACCTCGTTGTATTGCCTTGAGGACTGTGGAAAGATTTGTCGATGTAAATTCTGCGATATCATCTGCACCTTTACCAGATTTTCGGCATATTCCTCATCAGCTGGTGCCGCATTTTTTGGCTTTGCCTTCAGTTTGTTTTTACTGGGCAGTTTGCGATACACTTTAATGCTGCTGCTGGCATAATGTTCACGCCCGACTTTGGTTGCATAACAACGTAAAAGACGCATTATTTGTCAATTATTTCAGTCATCGTTTAAAATATATTCACACAACTCAGCGCGCAGCGCCACTGTAAACATTTGTCGCGCTGGGCAATTGCGCCACAGTTATCGATAAATGAGTACAAGTGAAATTATCACATATTGTGTATCGATGTGCAATACCAGTATTATTTGTTGAATATATCGTTTCTTGTCATCGCAACGATTAGCGATCAACTGATTTTTAAACTGGTCCCCAAAGTAAAACCAACCCAGGAAGAGAACTCAACTTTATCAAATAGTTTCACTTGTTGCAATTGATTAGAAGAAAAACACATTATAAACACATACACAGACTTTTGTGATGAAATGGAAGAAAGAACATAATCTCCTTAGTTATTTGAATAAAAAATTAATATATATAAAAAGCTTTCATACGATACACAATTGGAAAAGCGATTTTCGAAAACATTTTGGCAAATACTGTGCATCCCATCAAGGCCTGCAATTCGCAAATTTGTTTTAAACAAATAATAGAATTGCAACACGACGATCCAACGAGCGACACACACATAGAAAATACACAAAGGGGTCAGATGCAAGATGCATTTTTAAATCTGCAGATTCCGCATGCCGCCATTGATGCCTCCTTGTTCCACATTCCAAATGACCAGCTGTCCATCCACTCCTGATGTGGACACCTTGCTGGCATTGGCCTTGTCTCCAGCATACAATCTCATGCTGGTAATAGCATTCTGGTGAATGGAATCGACGACAGTGTCAGTGTTCTCGGTGCGCATATTACGATCCATGGACTGGAAGATGCTCATGGCCGTGATACCGCTGGCCTCGCGCTTCTGGGACTTGTCCAGCTTGCCACTCAGCACCAGCTTATTATCGGGCGTCAAGCTGTACAGCAGCGGCACGCAACTGTAACCGGCCACGACAACGGATGTGGGCGACACCCATTCGCAGGAGAGGAAGGGCAAGTAGCCGGTGCGGCAGCGTATGACAGTATTGCCATTGGTAGCATCAGCAATGCTCACACAGCTGTCGTGACCCACCCAGCACACTTTATTGCCGTCGCTGGAGAAGCTGACATTGTTGATCCAACCACCGCCCGAGGTGAGCGAGTTTCTGAACTCCGCCATCAGCTGACCGAGAGGTTTGCGATTACCCCATGGCGTGGGTGACGGCGCCTCCTCAATGTCCTTGATGAAGGCGGAGAAGACGCGCACCTTGTAGTCCGTGGAGCCAGCCACGAGCAGCACATTATTGGGATGCCAGTCCAACGACGTCACCGTGGAGCGTATGGGCTTCTTGATGTGCTTAGAGACCCACCAATCGTTCTCAGATTCGAAGTAACAGACCGATATAAGTCGCGCGCCAGAACCAACAGCAAACTTGTTCTCAGCCGGTGACCACTTGACACAAGTGGCCGCCCGATTGATACGCAACAAGACGAGCGTTGGCTTCCACTTGCCATCATCGCCTTGAGTCCAGACATAGGCATTACGATCGGCGGCACAGCTAACGATGCGATTGGTATTCTTGGCCCAATCGATGCCCATGACACGCAAATCGTGCTGGTTGAGTACATCGGCTAATTTCCAGCTGCTGCCGTCGCGACTATAGATATGAATCTCATGGTTGTTGGGCGATAAAGCGATTTCTGAGTCAACCAAATAAAATGAGTCATTGGTTAGCAGTCATAACAAAAAATATCTTTTGTTTGTGGGTTACTCACGAGTGCGATCCTTGTTCCATGCGTGGCACGTTATGGAAGCCAATGAGGTGCCAAACGTATACTTCTCGGCCATGTTGCAAATCAGGTAATTGGTAATCACTAAATGCAGTACAAGTTTTAACCACACACGCAGTTGAATTGGGCGTTGTTTTGTGTCGAGGAGGCGTCGTTTGGTTTCTTGGCTAGTTTTAATCGCGGACTCTGGGCCGTCTACACGATTAAGCTAGTGTTGCAGCAAAAGTTGAACGTATGTGTCGCGCTTTACCTGCGTTAATGGAAGAGGAAAACAATTTTTTACTGGCGTTCACCCAAATGTAAAATGCAGAAATTAATCACCTTTGGTAGAGAACCCATCAAGTGTTGCATAGCGGCAAACCGCGTCTTTGGGTCACCAGTGTTGTGCAAATAATTATCCGATACCGGTCCGATAGTTTATGTTTAATGTAACCCTTAAACAGTGCTGTACAAGTCGATTGCAATACCGGCTAGATGGTTAAATAAGCGCGCAATTCTGCCAGCTGCTGCAGTCGCTTTTTGTTATTGAATGTGGACAGATGGAGAAAATTTGCGCAGCGTTGGAATCACAATTTCCATGCCGTGAAGCAGTTATATCCTCACTGGCCGAACTTATTGGCGACAGCCAAGAAGCATATCCACCGGCTATTTATATATTCGGTCACAGTGGAACTGGCAAAACTTCATTAACAAACAGTTTCTTACAACAATGCCAAAAGCAGCAGAAAGTGCGAATTGCACAGCTAAATGCCATCGAGTGCTATACGACCAAAATAATGATAGAAAATGTGCTGGATGCACTGGAGGCGAAACAGCAACCGGCTGACAATATGCTGGAATTCGTGGAGCAATTGCGTTGCCTCCATGGCCAAGAGACGCGGGGTTTCCTCATCGCCATCGACAATGCGGAACGATTGCGAGACATGGATGCCAATGTGCTGCCCGTGCTGCTGCGACTGCAGCAGTTGACCAGTCTCAATCTGTGTGTGTTGCTGCTCTCGCAGCTACCGTTCGAGAAATACTACAACAAGACAGGACTAAGTGAAATCATTACCCTCCACATGACGCAGTACAACAAAGCTGAAACGCTGCGTATTCTCAGCAGCGACTATGCACAAGTACGACAGGAACTATTGCAGCAGCAATCGCACCAGCAGCAACGTCTTGCCATTTGTGATGAGGCAATGACGCCAGATTTTTACAGCAACTATCTGAATCTGTTTCTCAGCGTCTTCTACAAGGCTTGCAGAGATGTACCCGAGCTGCGACTGACTGCGCGCAAGTGCTTTGGCGTTTACCTGGAACCAGTGCTGGATGGCAGCGTGGAGTGCACGGATGTGTCGCGTCTGTGGCGGCACATTGCTGGTCCATTGCGTGCCGCCCTTACACAGATTTATATGCGCATCGAGAAGTCGGGCGAGACGGAGATTGAGGACCAGAGTGTACGCAAGCTGGCGCAGTCGCTGGAGCTGCCCTATTATGGCAAGTATCTGCTGATAGCCGCCTTTCTGGCCAGTCACAATTCGGCTAAGCAGGACAAACGACTGTTCGTGAAACATCATGGCAAGCAGCGCAAGCGCATGCAGACCGTCAACGCGCGAGCCAAGGTAATTACTTCACCTTCTTTTACTTAACCCAATTAAAGTGTCTATTCTTTTTTTTTTTATTTTGTAGAATGCAGAGAAGATGTCCACAACGCTGGGTCCCAAATCGTTTAGTATTGATCGACTGCTGGCTATTTTCTATGCAATACTCGATGAGAAAGTCGGTCTCACTTGCAATCTACTGTCGCAGATCTCCACGCTGGTCCATCTGAAGCTCCTGGCCTTTGTCTCTGGTGAGCAAAACATTATGGATGGCTCCGCTAAGCTGCAGTGTACCGTAGGTCTCGAATTTGTGCTCTATATTGGCAAAGTCGTTGGCTTCAATGTGCGCCAATACCTCTGTGACTTTATGTAGTCAACAAAATACATTCAATTAATTTAATAACTTCTAAATATATTTAGCAAATAGTCTGGTAAATCGCTAATGTGTATCGTCTCCGCCAGCTGCGTGTCGCGGCTGCGCAACTGCAGCAGTCCATTGCTGAGCGTTTTCTGATCATCCAATAATAACATATATGGCACTCCCAGGCAGTCAGAGAGCTCTAGCTGCTGTGTCAGTTGGGCTTTATTTCTGGCCAAGGTGTAGTTATGTTTGTCGAATAAATGCAGACGCAGGTGAGCACTCTGCAGCACGTCCACCATGTGAGCGCACAGATCACGAAAATCTGTCGAGTTTTCCTCAGTCTGCTGTAGGCCCGCAATGCCGCATTGATAGGGCGCCAGCACTCGATTCAGCAGCAGGGATCGCGACTCTCTGCCATGATCACAGCCATCCAGCAAAAGTGCTGAAAAACAGAAGAACATTCAATCGATATGTATGTATGTATAAAATTGTTTGCCTTGAATTACTGACTAAGCTACCAACACCATTTCGAGTTATCTATTCAAAGAGTAATTGTAGATTAACTAAATTAGTTACCGCAGGTAGCTGGCTCCAGTTCAATGACGGAGCGTATAACTGTCGGCAGCAGCATTTTACCGGTACGTGCATCAGGCATTTCGAAATCCTGGCCACTGGGCAGCGGCACCAAACTGAGCTGCTCCATAGTCACTTCGCCCGCTTCACCAAATGTGGCTTTAATGTCAATGGCTTGACAATCGCTCTGCTGCTCAAACTCCGCTTGACAATCATAAGGCAAGATAGAATAACGACTGGGATTCGAGGAGTAGCGCATCCACCAGATTTTGCTTTCGCGCTGTACATTGTAAAAGTGCTCTAGACCACGATGTGGTTCCACAAAGAAGTCTGTCACCAGTTGTGTGACATTGTTTTTATAATGAAATATTGCACTTGATTTCGAGTTGGAAGGGCAGCTGCTTTGATGTTTCAGCAAAGTTGGACATTTGGCCTTGCTGTGATGTGTTTGATGCAGTTGTAGCAACTGATTCTTAAATTGCTCGGAATGGATAAAAGAGAAACGTTGCTGCCCAATGGATTCCGCTGAGGAAACGTTGCCGAAATTAACAGCGAGCTGTCGCATATTCAGCCAATGTTGTTGGAGCTGTTGGGCATAAGCAGAGCCATGATGCAGAAGCTCTAAGCAGGGCTGATTTCCATTCTCTGTGCTACGCAGAAAGCCGCTAGTTTGCAGGGATTTGAGGCAGCGGCTGAGACGACTAGGCATTATTGTTCCAGCGGTATGTTGCCCGGTGGCGACACGTAGTAATCCTCGTCCGTCACTTTGGCAATGCGCAGCAGTGCTTCCCGGCAATCTCCTTCGGTTACTTCGTCGTTGCGTAACTGCAGCTGTTGCGTCTCCAGCACCGTGTACAATGGACGCACGTTGTTTGTGTCAATGTGCGCGATCTTATCCGCAAATTGAATGCTGCTCTTGAGCGTGGCCAAAGCCTGCTCACTGTCCAAATCAACTAACGACAAACGCTCCAAGAGTTGAATTGTTTTTGTGTCGATTTCTATCTCGTTGTTGCTGGTGTCTGGAAATGATGTTGGCACCGGCTTCTGTGGTACTTTTGTAGGATGATTGAGTTGCGTAAAATCAATTTGACTACGCCGCTGCCGTTGTGTGCCACACGTTGTGGTATTGATAATATTTTCCGTTGCAATTTTGCAATATAATCGCGCACAAATTCGCAACATTGTGAGCCTCTATGCAGTGCTGCAAAGCGCTTAACGTCGATTCGGTGTTTTCAGTAAGATTATGTGTAATCGAAAGTGCTTAGTGTTGCTGTACAGTATCGATGGCTTTTGCAATTCGGAATAATCGATAAACGTCAGCAAATCAACACTGCCCGGTTTACAGCATTTAGCGCTGTTTTGTGTTTTTTTATTTTGTGTTAAAAGCGCTTAAAATGCCGTACGCCAATCAACCATCTGTACAAATAAACGAACTGACTGACGACAATGTCAAGTTCGTGCTGGAGGACACCGAATTGAGCGTGGCGAACAGTTTGCGGCGCGTTTTCATTGCCGAGACACCAACGCTGGCCATCGACTGGGTGCAACTCGAAGCCAACTCCACCGTGCTGTCGGACGAGTTTCTGGCGCATCGCATTGGACTCATCCCGCTCATATCGGATGATGTGGTCGAACGGTTGCAGTACACACGCGATTGCATCTGCCTCGACTTTTGCCCGGAGTGCAGTGTTGAGTTTACGCTCGACGTCAAGTGCAACGAGGAGCAGACGCGTCACGTTACCACCGCCGATCTGAAGTCAAGCAATGCAAAAGTGCTACCGGTGACGTCACGCAACCAGGGCGAAGAGGACAACGAGTATGGCGAGAGCACTGACGAAATTCTCATTATCAAACTGCGCAAAGGACAAGAGCTAAAGCTGCGGGCTTATGCAAAGAAGGGATTTGGGAAAGAGCATGCCAAGTGGAATCCAACGGCGGGTGTTTGCTTTGAATATGATCCTGATAATTCTATGCGTCATACGCTCTATCCCAAACCGGATGAATGGCCCAAGAGCGAGCACACTGAACTGGAAGATGATCAGTTTGAGGCGCCGTACAACTGGGAGGCGAAGCCTAATAAGTTCTATTTCAATGTGGAGTCTTCGGGTGCGCTGAAGCCCGAGAACATTGTCATAATGGGTGTTCAGGTGCTGAAGAATAAGCTGTCCAATTTACAAACACAACTAAGTCACGAGTCTCAGAATGATGCTCTCGCGGTTTAACAACAAGAAATGTATATTATTAAGTTTATAATAGAAATCAAAGCCTAATCCTTGAATAAACTGTCTATATTAATGCCCACGTTTCCTTCCTTTTTCGTTTTGTCATGTGTAGAAGCAGGATTCGTCTGCTGCTCTCCTGCCTGCTGGAAATCACTGAGCAACGAGCTCTTGCTGGCATCAACTTGATCATTGGAAAATGCCAAAGTTTCCTCGCCGACATCTGAACGCGACTGTTGTCGTTGCTCTGCCAGCATATCCAGAGCGGTTTCATAAATGCGCTGCTCATCCAGGGCTCCTTGCGACTTCAGACCTTCGTAGAGCTGCACAAATTGCTGGGATTGCGTGTGGCGTTTGTAATCAGACAAAGAAATGGTTTCGTTGGGTCTGTTTTGCTTATGAAGTTTCCTTTGAGAATGAAAGTTTAATAGATGCATTTAAGCTGTTCATTGTAGCTGACTTACGCCCTGACTACATCCTCCGAATAGAATATTTGACGTATTGGCAAATTTGGTGCCGGGCGATCGTAGCGTGGTTCCAATTTGGGTGGAAACGCCGCATAGACGTCGTACCAGATGGGTTTATCCTCTGCTTTCATTGCCCCGCCGCGCAACAGACCCTGAATTCTATAAAAGCAGTGTTTTAATAGCATTGTGGCATTGCTCCTTGGCTTCAACTCACCTGGTAAAGATGGTACCAATCTTTTCCAGCCTGCTTTGTGCCATATTTTAGCTATTTTAATTGATATTTGTTTTTAATTTATTATTATTACGACATGCGTTGCGGCAGACGCAAAATACTCGATACTTTTATGGAATATTTGGTATTTTTGGATTTTTACTTGTTTTGAGTATAAAATACTTAAAATTACTATGCCGTTTCAAATTTTAATTTTGTTTAAAACTTAGAAAATAATAATTTTAAAATTTTTTTTAAAATAAGGGGTTTTTTAATACGTGAATTGGAACTATATTAAATAAATATAAGTATATCATAATCTGTGTAACCGGTTGGTATGTTTTAGTATATTTATTTCCACCACTTCTGTGTGCCGAGACCGCAAACACCAAAATATGCAGTTATTAGAATAATGATACTAAAGAGCCAAAAAAGTGGGATTTTTTAAAACTGCTGTCCATTGCCAATCTTTGTTTCAATTCCATTCGTTAGAAAAAAAAAATTTACTCGCTTTAATATCTCATCGCAATATGTATCTTTTGCCTGTAATGTAATGAGTAAGAGAACGCATTCTAAAAACTCTGGAATTATAAATTTCTATAATAACGCTCCTTTTTATATGGATTTTTGAAAACAACTTTGTAATCCGTATGTAAGTGTAACCAAATCAGTGAAATTGCGTCTTGGTATATTCAACCGGCGTTAAAACGTCTATTTTAAAAAAGTTGGTTGTGGTCACACCCCGACACAGGTGTAAATATAAAACTGCTTTAAAGAAGCAAGCTCGTCGCTCTTTTAGAAAACAAAACAAGATATCTAAAAGAATGTGATTTAAAAATCATTGTTTATGTGTGGAACAGGTGTAATATTTACAATTTTTGTTGCATATACTCGTCATTGTTGTTGTTAATATGATTGCTCCATGGCAAGTATGTTGTTGCACGGTGTCATCGGTCTGATAGAAAATTGTGCCATTGCCTAGTGCGTGTGCGTGTTCGTGTACGTGTGTGTGTATGTGTGTGCGCGTTTAGTTTACGTTTTTTTGGGCTCTATCGGCATCCGAAGCAAAAGCAAACGCCACAGCGAAACCAAAACCAAGAAGCAAAAGCAATCAAGCAATTTAAGTTAATTAAAAACGTTAGCTAAATTTCGAGTGCTCGCCAACGCACTTACAATGAGTAATTATCATCCGCACGCGTCGCTGTCGCATCTGCAGCAGTTGCAGCACCAACAACATCAGCATCAACATCAGCTCCAGCTACAGCAGAATCACCATCATCATCATCATCTGCCGTCGCATTTACAGTTGACATCAACGCCGCCGCCCCAACCACAACAACAACAACAGCAGCAGCAGCAGCGTCAGAATCATACGCCCACAACCACCCAAAGTCAGTCGACGTCGACTGCGGTCGCTGCCGCTGCTGCTGCTGTGTCGGCTGGCAGCTCCATTTTGGTGGCGCAGCCGCCTCAGCCATTGATAAGCAATTCGCTGGCCATACGCCAAGAGATACAGCGCTTTGAGAGCGTCCATCCATCGATTTATGCTATTTACGATTTAATCGATTTGCTGCCTCTGCCGGACGCCCAGATTGCCCAACAGATACGCGATCACGTCGTTTGCATTGAAGGTGAGTGCGTGTGCCATAGACAGAGACAGAGGGTGGGACAGAGACAGCAATAGCTAGTGCGAGAAGTGCACACAATGTGTGCACATTGTTATTGTTATTGTGCATTGTGGTTTGCTTTTGTTACCTACAAATGTGTTTGTATGTGCGCGCTGATTTCCTTTGTATATGTGTGTGAGTGCTTTATGCTAATCTATGACCGAAAATCTAACCCTTGCCAGTCTATTGAAAGTGTTGCCTCTTGTTTTTGCCGTTGTTCGCTCGAAGCTGTTGCTTGTCCCTAAAAAGAAAGAGCTTCGTTTTTGTTTAAAACAAGCTTTTCGTCTCTGTGCCTGTGTGCCTGTGTGCGTATGTGTGTGTGTGTGTGCAGCATGAAATTTGATGCTCTCCGATACGCCGCCGTGTCTTCCTCTTCGTCGTGGTAGCAAGGCAAAGCAAAAACCAAAAGCCGAAACCGTTCACAAAAAAAAAAAAAAAATGGAAAGAAAAAGAAAAACCGGTTCTAAATGGTTTATTAGAAAATCTGTCGACAACAACAACAACAACAACGCCAAAATGTAAACAAAAATTGTCAGACGGCCTTTTGTTGCTGCTCCTGTTGTTGTAGTTCGTGCTGTTGTTGTTGCTGTCCGTGTTGTTCAACATGATTTTTGTGCGCTTATCGGCAAACCAGATACCAAATGCTTACCCCAAGCAACAGATACGTCTAGCGACCACAACAACAACAAGAACAAGAACGAGAGCAATAAATATGATATAAACTGTTTAAGTTTTGCACGCGACTTTCTTATTGGCATTGAAACTAATCGTGGTGGAAACGTCGAGCGAACCGATGATGGATGCGCCAATTCGTGTTCCAATTACCATTTTAATAATCAAAAGTTTTGGCGTTACGGTCAATAGGGTCAAATAACTGTGCAAAGCACAATAGCGAATACACACACAGACACACATACATTCATACGTGATGAAGCAACTGGGGAATGGCTTGAAAATGGAACGCAGATAAGATGATATGCATAAAAAATGGTTGCTAGGAATTGATTCGATTAACCTTAGAATTTTTGCATTCGATTCCACATCAAATATGCTTCAATTTAAATTCATGCGCAAATATTACCTAACAAATTATAGTCTATAGTGTGATTTGGCACACAAAATATATCATTAATATTTTGGCATTTCTTTTCGAGACAAATTTACCCTCGGGTAAAAAATGCTACTATAAAAGCAGTCGGTAGAATAGAATTAGTTAGGTTCTATGACCTTCAGCTTAAATAACAAAAGAAATCGATTCACATCATGGCAGATGGTATCAGCATATGAATAGCATCATTATAGATTAATGGACGCACACCTCAACAATATATTTGTAAATGTTTGTCTTTCAGTTTATTGTAAAAGCCACCAAAGAGCTGCAATATAAATAAAAACAATGCTCAAGGCGGCAGTCAAAAACAAATTTCCTCTCTTATCTCCAGTACAGTGGCCCCCATCAAAATAAGTACTTTTGCAATTAGCCGCCATAGACTGTGTTTACTCTACCCTAAGTTGTGAAAGGTAGCACGACTCATTATTGCTATTGAGCAAGAAATTACGTTAACTCAATTAACTCAAAAGTAATGTGACGATTTAAAACCTGATTTTACACGAGCTTCTTGATTCTATTCGTCATTTTTTAATAGGCAAGATTTGCATAGCTGGCTTGCTTATAAGGATTTTTACAATATAATTTATGTGCGAATTATATACGGTTTTTATCTGTCAACCTACGCCGCATATTTTTATCTTTTTAAAGGGATGTTTCGAATTGGTGTACATATTTATTTTGAAAGATTTCGTAGCGACAATCTTGTGTTCAAATTTCTTAATGAAACTTGAAGTTGTTTACTTGAAGTCGAAAATAAATGTGTTGAATTCCAGGGCTTTAGCTTTCATAAAGAATTATATTATTCAAGTCGACAATGCACAGCTTTATACAAATAATACAAAATTAGCATTTCATTAGCATATGCAGTTATTAAGGCCTCCACAGAATTTGCAAAATATGTCGAGCACAGTATATTTAAACGTAGAATTTGCAATAGGCCTGACAAGAACTTTGAACTGAATTGATTAGTGAATTGATGCAATTTAATTAATGAAATTGCGTATGACATTTTACGTTCTTTAGTCTGATAGAACATTTTAAGTTCGTCTTGTTGTTATTTGCTCTTTAAAATGTTGTTGATTTTACAATCTTGCTTTTGGCTTATCGCCTTTAATTGTGTCTCTTCGGATCGTACAATAATATTGATAAAATGTGTTTCAAACAAATTCCATTGGATGCCATTTGCATAGCTGAATCTCGTTTTTGGAGTGGAGTTGGGGGCATTCGGAAGTGGCAATTGTTGTGAGGCGACACGCTCGAATGCCCAGCATGCGATGTGCCATATGAACTGCGGGCTGGGCGGGAGCGCATGATGTGGAGCGGGAGATGGAGCAGCGCCAGGGGCTGGTGCGTTGATTTCAAATATCAGCGACCGGCGACAACAACACATGTGTGCTGCAGCAGCATCAACGGCGAGTTAGGCATGCGTGTCCGTCGTCTGGCTGTCCCAGCTCGCTTCCCCCTCTCGGCCAGTTGCCCGACCGTTTTATTTTTAACACAAATTGCATCAAAAATACCTTGCACTTTGCTTAGCTTAGCTATTTTCGAAGAAAATCATTGCACAACTTTGTTTTTGCAATTTTTTGACCCAGCTCGACAGTAAAAAGAAAACAAAAATTGGAATTACAATAAAAAAGAAATGAAACAAAAAACAAAAGAATTTGCCTTGTGCGCAATTAAGTCACAAATTGTGCCCAAATTGTATTTGTTGAATGCTTCTGATGATTCACGGATCGTGACAGTTGACAGCTATAGAAATTTATCGTCATTTTTTTTTGCTGTTGATTTCGTATTCTCCCCCACTTGCCATAAATGGAAACTGTGATAAACGTGTGGGAGGCCGAAGAGCATCATTTCCGCAGTCTCTAGTGTAAACTATACTTATATGAATAGATATCGTTGAACGACTCGCTAATGATACAATCGAAATTATTTCTCCAACTTGCGCATTGTTCGGATCGAGGTGTTAATAGAATAAGCGAGCTAAATAATTGAGATAATTGATAGTTTATACAAACTAAATAACAATCACCAGTTTGGTCTCACTTCAAGTCTTACAGTTTGAGATGTATTGAGCTTTCGCACTTATCGAACTTTCTATTGATGACAGCGTTGATGCAAATTCGATTAATTCACCGGCTTATCATCGAAATGCTACGTAAGAAGAAATTCCATGTACAACTGAAAGGTATTTTTATTCTTGCCGTTTGACGCTTTGAGCAAAGTAGTTGTCAACGCCGTTTTCTACCACTTTGCCGCTGATCTTGGCCATCTTCCAGAAGTAGGCGGACACATCTCGAATATAGCTTTTTGTTATCTCCTGCAGCTTTGCATCCGTCAGCAGCAATTGGTAAGCATCATTGCTGAGTCCCGTCTCTTCGGGTTTGTTGATCAGCAATGGCGATTTGCTGAACTATTGTGGAATAATATCAAAATTAGTGTGATAACGGCACTGCGAATATCAGCCAGATCAAGCAAATACCTGCTCGAATATGTTCAGCCACATGGCGTTCTTCCTATCCAGGTCCGGCTCTGCAATGGCCTCGTTCAGGCGCGATACATACAACTCAATGTCACGGGCACGTTGCGTAGTCGGAGCTAGTTTCGATCGCACTCCGCTAAAGTAGGCGATCTGTGCCCGGAATAGCGCATTTAGCAAGTTGATCGTCTCAGCCTGTGCCTCCAGTTCCAGCTGTTGTTGTGCGGCTGTTGCTTCATGCGGCTTGGCTGCATCAGGAGTGGGCGCCGCCAACAGACACTGTGGAAATAGTTTTTCTCAAATTCCGCGAATAGTTGGAGCTACTCTAAACGGCAACTCACCTGAACCACGAGTAAAATTATTGGCGAATATTTCAGCAGCATTTTTTCAGCGGTTTACAAATGTACGTCTTGGACATTCGTTTGATAATTTGAAACTGACTTGACACTGGAAATCTGATCTGGTGACTGTCGAATGTTTGCGGCACGCTTATCAGGCTTTTAGTCGGCAAACATTAAGAGGATCGGGCCTGCCAGACAAACAAATACCACGTGCGTTAGTTAAGAGACTTTTATAGTGCGGTCATTTGATTATACGATTCACAATGTTTGTTAATCAGCCTCAGTCAGTCTACCCCTTGTATAGGGTATAGCATTTAAAAATAACAACGAAAACATTGAAAATTTCTTATCAATTTCTTCTTGCCTACAGGGAGAGCTCCATTCATGTTAATAATAATTCAAAATGTGATCTCATAATATTGTGTATTGAAATTGCGTCGCAGCCGTATATGTATTTACTAAATTATTATGATATTTGGCACGTTTCTAAATTTGTACCCTTCAGACAGCATCAAGGTCATTGCCAGTCAATTTTTAGTTAGTCTGGTTTCCTCTATCTGATAAGGCGAAATCATATGCTGATCCGACCTTTTTAAAAATGAAAGCTAATTAGAAGCCATCTGTAAAAACATGCTGCTCAAAAGTATGCAGCACTCACACATATCGTGTTTATAAGTTGCTGATTTTTATTTATTAGTTTAATTTTAAATTCAAGTATGTAGTGACAGTTTATCGCATGCAATAATATATATTCTTAATTATGGTTGCGGTTAAAATATATCACCAGTCGTCTGTATAAAAACAGTGTGCAAAAGCATTGCATACTTTTAGGCTGACGCATATATTTGTATTCTCTTGAGTTCAGTATGGGCTGTTGCTGTGTTGCTTCAGGCGGCGTGGCTGCTGCAGGGTGTCGCAAACACACTGTGGAAATAGTTTTTCTTTTAATTTACCCAATAGTGGAGATACTTTTAACAGCATCTGTGAGCCAAGCGTTAAATTATTGCGGAATATTTCAGCAGCATTTTTCAACGGTTGGCCAATATGCGTCTTGGGCAGTCGTTTGATAATTTGAGACTGACTTGACACAAGCTAGCTTATCAGCTTTCTCAGGCTTTTACTCGGCAAACATCAAAAGGATTGGGTCTGCCAGACAAACGAATACCACGTACGTTAGATAAGAGACTTATTGTTGTTCTTAATCAGTCTCAGTTCGCAAATCCATATTATTGTGTAGACAGATTGAGATTGTTGTGTGATAATTTATTATTTTATATAATTTGTTTAATTTTAAATGCAAATATGTAGTGATAATTTATGGAATGCAAGGATATCTATTTTAAGTATTACTATATTTTACACGCCACTATTCTCCTGTTTAAATACAGTGTCTAAAAGCATTGCATACTTTTGCGCGGTCAGCAAAATGTTCGTGTTCGTTTGTGATTGTAATGCAGGTTTGAATTCTATTGCATACTTTTCTGCATACTGCTTTAGTTTTAATTTTGCCTTGAAAGTCCTAAGGTGAATTTATAAATATGAATGAAACTGCATTGCCTAATTAAGTCGAATTGATAATATTAAAAAAATAAGAGCGAGTTATTGACGTTGACGTTTATCATCACGTTCCTTCCATAAACGATTATATTCCGTTAATAGCGTGTGTGTATGGTTAGAAGCCACTACTTTAAGCTAATCTGGGTGATTAGATTAAACACCTTTATGATTGTTTTCTGGACATGTGTTTTATGGCCTCACCAAGTGGCATTTTAAGTGATAGCTGGAAATTGTGAAGTATTTCGCAGTTTTTATTAACGCCGCAGGTGTAAATATCTAATTGCTACCACCGCCATTGATGATATCCAGCAGATCCTTAATTGTGCGATCTCCAATGAATTCATTGCAAATGGGCGTCACTGTGCTATCGATCCAATCGGCGACCAGTTCAGTATTTTCATTGATTGTCAGATTGATGAACTCCTCGATAATCTCATTGAGTTTGCGATTCATGATGCGGTACTTGGATAGATTTTCAATATTTGACACCACCTTGTCGACATCAATGTTCACTTTGAGCTCCTTGATACGCAGATAGTTGTTGCTTCCCACAAGACCCGTTGAATACCGGATTTGTCCATAGACCCGAAGATCCTGCAGGGCCAAGAAGGCGCCTCCATCACGTGCCAAATGGTAACCAGCGCCGACATCAGCCTTGTATTGGGTGGTCACATTGAGGCTGGCAAAGTTCAGCTCGTATTTGATGCGGCTGACCACCAAGTTGACATCCATTGTCTTGATTTCGAATTCATTAAGACCATTCACGACAATATCATCAAACTCGCCATTGACGAAAATCTCGCCAGTCGCATAGTTCAGGTCCTTGTGAGCAATCTTCAGTGGAGCAAGGCTTGGAATGCCATATTCTGGCCAGCCGTCGACCATTTTTACCTTCGCCGCCTCCAGCGTGTCGCAAATAATGCTGCCCACAGATTTCTGCTGAGCTGAAATGTTATGGAAAATGACAACCTGTTATTTCATATAATATCACGATTACACCTACCAGCAAAACGTTCCGCAATTTGCGCTCCTTGACAGGCAGCAAGGGCTGCGATAATCACAAACAACGATAGGGACTTCATTTTTTACTGTTTGCTACTGATGGTATTACCTCGAAGCACGGTGTAAAACTGAACACTCGCGAGTCCATTCCTTAGCTCTTATATAGCACTCGAAATGTGTCGAAAAAATCTAAAAATTATATATATATATATAAAACACCTTTGTCAAATATTTGTATATGCGATCAGTCACAATCAACTGATAATTAATAACTGCTTTAGATTAGCTGTTCGGCTAAAAACGGTACCCCGCGAAGGTTCTTCAATTGGACAAAGCTTTAGAGCTTTTGCCGCCGAAAAGCTCTTACAGTAGAGCAACGCTAAGACAGTCGTAGAACCCAAACAACTTAGTCTATATATCAACGTAAGTTTCGTCTTAGAAGAGAAACTTTCAACTGATTTGAACTTACTGTTCAAATGGTTTATTTACTAGAAACCATAAGTTGTGCCCCAAACAGTGTCCAATAATGTGAAAAATACATGTTTTATTTTTCGTTGAAAAAGACTTTAATCAAATTAATGTGTCACACTGTTCACCAGTCCAACTCTGGGGGAATGCAGGCCTCCTTCTCGCCGCCGTCGCCGCCGCCGCCAGCGATGACCTCAGCAATGTTGAGATCATCCAAAGCATTGTTGACCACGGGCAGAGCAACATTCTCAATGGTCTCAGAGATCAGGTCCTCGTTCTCATTGATAGTCGTCTCAACGATCTCGGCGAGGTATTCGTTCATCTTCTCGTTGATGTTGCCATCGCCAAGGATGCCCTCGATCTCGGAATCAACTTCTCCCAGATGGGTGCGCACCTCCAGGGACTTGAGCTTCAACTTGCCATTGAGCACGCCCAGGGAGTACTTCATGGTGCCCCAGATGACCATATCCTTGATGGCGAATTTGGCGTGGCCGGCACCAATGAGATTGATGGTGAAGCCGAATTTCTTCAGTAGCATCTCCAAGTCATAGGTGGTGTCCACATTCACATCGCGGAAGCTGAACTTGTAGGTGACCTTGCTGGTGATGGCATTGATCTTCATCTCATCGATATCGAACTCGTTCAGGCCATTGAGGCGGAAGTGATCGATGCTGCCCTTCATTTTCAGGCCATCGGTATCGATATCGATGTTCTTGTGATCGATGCGAAGGGGGGCGATTGGCGGAATGCCCAGACCGGGGAAGCCGCAGGGCATCTGCTCCTGAATGCCCTCAATGACGTCCACAACCGTGCTGGAGATGGAGCGCGAATCTAGTTGGGGCCAAGAGCAAGAGCAAGAGCATTAAATGCGTGAAACTGCCCCGCTCATCGTCGCACGCTTCACTTACCAATGGGCTGGCCCACAGAGGCGGCATTTGCGATGGCAACGAGTGCCAGAAGAGCGACAAAGCGTTTCATGTTCTTTGACTACTGACTGAAGTGTCGTATGAACTAGACGAAGTGCCACCGGTATTTATACTAATCGTCCAGCTGCTTGTCCAGCTGGCTTTTATAGACCCCTTGAGGTGGGACGCGATAACAACGCAACAACAACAACAAATCGAACACTCGCTTCACATTTGATAATTTTCTTGGAGGACTGTGGGGGCATTTGCTGTCTTATCTCGACCCTCTAGCACTGGTGAATCCGTTTAAATGGCCAATTTCGCATGGCCAAAGCCAAAATCAATTTTTAATTAAGACCTTGTCTTGATTCACGTTGTGTTCAATAACACCTGGGAAAGTTGAAATCATATGATTGAAATAGAAAACATGACCAAAAGGAAACGATTCAGATCTCGGATATGGTATAAAAATCAATGCATTTCATGTCCACAATGTTAGTTGTTGTCCAGCATTTGGGTGCAAAGTTTTCGACCAGATTTGCAGATTTGCCCTTCCGCAATTGTTCAAAGTGTTGATGGGGTTAGGATTTCGACCCCCAGCTAATTCTTTAATCCAGCGTTATCAAGGAGTTAGCACTTATGGTTTTAAGTATCATTGCTTAGCCAGAAATAGCTTTTAAATTTAGAATTTCAGATGGATTAGCTGCACTACTTGAAATTGATTTATAATCATATTTTGCGCACTTGTAACTAAATGTATTTATACATTTTTTCGTGAATTCTTTGCTGCAGCGACTCGAGAATGCGCTGCGATCTACAGATTAAACATTGAAATACGTAGCTTTTATGACTTTGTCGAATTTTTGCTAAATATTTGAATGTTGTTTAAATTGTTGTACTAGGTCTAGTTACGGAAATCGTTGAATTCCAAGTTAAATTTCTTTTGCAGTAATTTTGTATGAATATTTATATGTATTTGTCGATTTTATTAGTGAGCAGTGTTACATTATTTATAACGCTTAAGAGCAGGGTTCGTAAATATTAAAGTCTAGACAGTTTAATGCCAAAGGATCGCGTGATCCAAGCAGCCATTGCATGATGTCTGTGAGGGATTGGTGAAACACCTGCGCACAGCTTTGACGTAGTAAATTGTTTTGATGTCGTTTGAAAATTTGACTATGATCGAAGTGTGGAATGCCATATATTTGAAAATAAATCATGGCGACATTTGGATTGGGCAATTGCTTAAAGATTAAGCCACTTAATGGATTGCTAAACAAGTGCGCCAAGTGTTTTGCACTGCCATTATAGCCCCTATATATAACGATGGGGCGATTACCGTCCCACAAAATAATCAACTCGAGAGCATGATATAAATTATGAATGAAATTATCGGTGACAACTCCGCCTCCACATCCATAAGCCGCACAAAGCCTTTCTGGCTATAAAAGCAGCCACCATCCATGTATTGAACAGCTTCAACGTGTAACAATGAAGGCTATCGTTTATGTTTTTGTGGCCCTTTTGGCCTGCACTGCTGCCTACGAGGTGGACCTCCTCACCGAGGAGCAGTGGAACCGTTTGGTCGAGAAGAATCGTAAGTTTGCGTTGCGTCGCTGTAAATTCCAGATAGCATTAATCCCCATTTTATGACTTGTGTGTTAGCTGTGAAGCCCGATGAATATGGTTTGATATTGAACTCGCAGGCTAAGAAAGCGGTGAAGAATCTGATGCAACAGTTGCCCTGCGGTTTTCCCGAATACGGTGTTCCTCCACTTGCGCCCTATACCAATGCCGATCTCTCCATCCATCTGGCCCAATCTGTTGTCGAGTGAGTTGCCTGGGCTGTCTGTCGCCGCCATTTTGAGGGTTTTCTAGTATGGTTTTCTTGTTTGTAGTTCGTTGGTGCAGTTCCTGCGCTTCCGCTTCGATGGCTTGGAGACCATGGAGATCAAGAAGATGAAGGTCAGCTATACGCTCAGCAAGAAGGTCAAGTTCCACTTCAACTTCAAGGAGCTGAAGGCCACCGCTCATGTGCTCAACACAGACACCTTGATTGATATGCTCAAGGAGTTGGGTTTGTCGGTGCGCTACGAGGGCACTGGACCACTCTCCTTCTCGCTGGAGAATCTCTCGATCCAGGGACAGTTCAAGTACAAGATGCCCTTCATCTTTGGCAGCATTAAGATCTACAAGTTCGAGTGTGTCGTCGGCCTTGGCGGCGTCACCTCGCACATTGGCGGCATTCTGGGCAACGGCAGGTTCAACGAGATCGTCAACGATATCATCGAGTACGAGGTGCCGGCCTTTGTGAATGGACGTCAGCAGCAGATCAGTGATAAAATCGAGCAGTTCTTTGTGCCGCTGGTGAACGAGCGTTTGAAGGGTCATAAGGTCTGGTATCTCTTGGGCCAGCTCACTAATTCGAGCAAGAAGTGCACGCCCACGCCGGCTCCCTGGCTGGCCATGCAGTGAGGGCGGGGCAAGCAGACGACGACTGTCCAATTGTCAATTGTCAATAAAACCAGAGCAGGTGTAGCGATTTAATAATCTGACTTTTAATTAGACCTTTCCAACCATGCAATCGATTGTATTATCTAGCTACCCAGCTACCCCCCGAAGGCTTATCTTCTGCCGCTGGCCACTTGATTGTGCGCCTATAAAAGGTGCTAGTCGGAGACTTGGCCATTCAGTAGCTGGTTGAGGTTTACCACAAGCAATTCAACATGCGTTTTCTGTTAGTTTTGGCCAGCTTGGTGGCCGTTTGTGCCGCCGGCACTTTGCACCAATCCCATCCCATCGAGCAGCGTCTGCTGCAGTTTGCCGATTCGAATGGCGACATCGAGTTCGTTGCCCAGCCCGAAGACGGTCTGGTTGAAGGTGAGCTCTAGTAATACCCGGTTGACCTTTCCTGCCATTACTCTGGTTGCCTTTGCAGTTGCCCCCCGGTTCATTGTGTCGTGGCAGGCGCGTCGCATGATCCGCAAGCTGCAGAAGCAAATGGCCTGCGGCTGGCCCGAGTTGGGTATTCCCGTATTGGCCCCGCTTAGGGTCAACGAGGCGAACTTGAACCTGAAGAAGGGCATCTTCGAGACCATCAACCATGTGTTCCGCCTCAAGGTGGCCGGTCTGGATGACTTCAAGATCAACAAGTTTAAGCTGAACGTGATCACATCGAAGATCACCTTCGATTTCCTGTTCAAGAACATCGATACCACCGCTCAGCAGTACGAGACCGACACTCTGATCGATGCCCTGCGTCAGCTGGGTCTTTCCGTTGAGTATGAGGGCTCTGGCCATTTGCTCTTCGATCTGATCAATCTGCGCATCAGCGGCGTCCTCAAGTACAAGCTGCCCGTGCTCTGGGGCTCGGCCAAGATTCTGTCGTTGAAGACAACCATCGGATTGGATGCCGTGGAGTCCGACATCAGCGGTTTCATGGGCAATGGCAAGATCAACGGCGCCATCAACCGTCAGCTGGAGAACGTTGTCGTCGCTCTGATCAACAACAACCAGGAGAGCATCTCGGATGCCATTGAGGACACGATTGTGCCGCGCGTCAATAAGCTGCTCAAGGGCAAGGACTTCTGGACTCTGGTCGATCTGATCTTGTCCAGCTCCGATGGCGAGAACGAGGATGACCCAATTGTTGTAAACTGTGTGCCACCAGCAGATCCATGGGCTTAAGTGCAGTCCATTGCTAAATAAAGTCAAGCGAGCTCTTTCACTAGACACCACTTTATTTTTCTAGAAATTACTCTAATTGTTGGTGAGAATAGTTGGGGAAAAGACCCGATAGAGGATACTGATTGTCTCTGAGACCCATTTAAAGTTGGCTCAATTCTGCTCAGTAAACTTTTACTTTATTTTGCATCGTCAAAATATCGTTAAAATTGCCTTAGCTGTGACTCAATTTTTATTTAGACCGTTGTTTAAGTACTTTTCGGAAATAATAATGATTTTTAGCTTGTAGCTATGATGATCTTGTATCGATATGGAATTTGTATTAAGACTTTTGTGAGGCAGTTCTTATCAATCTGACACTACTAGTTGTCTATAACGTTTCCCAATTCAACTGAATATTTGTTTTTACTTTTCTAGACTTGACAAAGACATTCCCTTTTTATGCACCTACATTTCTTCTAATTAGCAACTGATATTTATAATTTATTGCAAGCGTACTTTCTTTAGACATTTGATGCTTCTTATAGCTCAAAGTTATTACTAACGTTTTCCCCTATACCATTGAAATGTAATATAATATTTTGTTTGTTTCTCTTATTCTTTTCTGCAACTGTTTATTGCTCGCCACTGTCTTGTTGTCCTCTCTTCTTGTGTGAGACCTTCGCCCAGCCAAGTCTACTTTCAGGCAGCTGGGCTAACTCGTGCTATCAATGCACAACACCTGTGCTAATCCTATCTAATCGTTCGAGCAGCCACTTGAGCTCGTTAACGTTCGTTCTATGGCTGGCCAAATGGTCGGGGTATTAGGTTTATGGTTACAGCAGTTTCACTTCATTTCTCGCCATGCGCAGTTCACTGTTGATCCTTAGTGCTTTGCTCTGCTGCTCCTTGGGCACTGCCACGCTCTTCGATGATGATCTGCGCGAGCTAACCGAGTTCCTCCGTCTGCAGATGCAATGTGGCTACCCAGATCGTGGCATACCCATCTTGGCTCCGCTCCAGGCGGCCTTCAAGCCAATCGACATCACCACGGATAGCTTTCGGTAAGAGAGACAGCATCGTTTAGATCAATACACAGTTGACGCTTGATTTTGTGACTTGCAGTTGCCAGGGCAACTGGACGGATCTGTCGGTTGTGGGCCTGGATGGTTTCGAGTTCTTCCAGCTGCAGTGGAGCAACATAAAGCACACCATCAAGTTTGACGTGACTTTCCCTCGTATTCAGGTGAAGAGCAGCAACTACAAGCTGAATATACTGACTCGCCTCTTTGGCTCCGACGTGTCCTTGTGGGGCGATGGTGTGTTCGATGTGGAATTGACCGATCTGCGCGCCAATGGCAGCTTTATCATACGTCCCGCCGCGCTGACTCACGGCACTTACGTGAAGAGCTGGAAGGTTGATTGGCAGCTCGGCAAAGCGTCATCTCGCATAACCGGCATTTTGGGCAAATCTCTATGGGTCAACAAGGTCTTCAATCAAATTATCACAGATTTTCTCGAGCTGCTCATCAATGATAACCCCGCCGAGATCTCGCAGTTTATGGAGCAACTGATTGTGCCGCCCTTGAATACGGTGCTCGAGAATATCTCGTGGTACGAGATAACTGCTATCATTCTCCACCTGGCCAGTGGCATTTTGCCCGTCGAGCCCATCTGTTAAAGGCCCATTTAGCGCCTAATGTAAAGTTTGCTTGTCATCAATAAAGTGTTCAACTTTTTAAATACACTGTGCGAAAATTGTGATTATTAACAATATACAAATTGTGTGCCATTAAAATGGTAACGAATAATGAACCTCTGTCTAATGATTATTTCACCACTTGTTATCGCCACAAATATTACATATAGTTTTTCGAACTACTCTTGCCATACCCAACAAACTTATTGTTTCCCACTGAAACTTGACTAATCTCAAGTATATTTCCGCCTTTTTTGCCACTTAATTGCAAATGCTAAACAAATTCTTTTTCTCTTGCATTTTGCAGGTAAGCGCGATAAGATTGTCTATCTACGATCATAATCAATAGCAGTGAGTGAGTAAGTAAACAAAACAAATGCGTCGCATTGTGTCATCGGGGAAATGCTGAAAACTTTTCAATTTATTGCATTATTCGGTTGCGATTCGTTCTAATCGCTTTTACCATAAATTATCGGTCATAATGCTTGCATATGAGAGCGAGCCAAGCAGGGGAAGGTTCGAAAAAAAAGAGAGAAAATAGAATCCATAATCGGATTTAAGTGTCGCCGAGAGCGCCAGCGGGACATCTCAATTCATTGGCGGACATTCTGGTCGCTTGGCCTACTGCTGGAGAGTTCAAACCAATGCACGAGTCCTGGCACAGCAGGAGTGCAACGGGTGGTCCTCTGGCTCAACACTTTCTAGCCTCAACGGAGGATTTTGCGACACCCGTTTAATACTGTGACCAGACGACTCTGTGGCAGATGTTTTTTCCTCTTTCTTTCTATCCGACAGCTTTTTTGTTGTGTGCTAAAGCAGACGATATAATAATATCATTATTTGTTGTTAATTAGTGCAAATCGTGTGGCTCAGCTGAGCAGCAGTCTCTTGATCCTGTTGCTGCAATCGCTTGTCCTTATTGTTGGCTTCTCTACGATTCGAATTCGTTTTGGCTCATTTCATTTGCAATTTATGAGTCCTTTTGCTCGCACAAACACACGCACACACACCTTGCAGCTTGGCTAGGACTCGAGGCTGTCATAAAGCAAGACAATGCCAGGACACTGCACCACAGCGCGGCGCACTCTCAGCCAAATGTCCTTTTATGAGTACGTGCTCAGCCACAAACATCTGAGCCATCCGTTGCCATTGTCCAGCATCGAAGTTTTACGATCTAACGAACAGACTAACAGTCTGTTGTGCAGCGTGCATTGTGCATTGTTTCCTTCTGCCGAGATTTCCATGTCCTTGCGGCCTCTGCCCATTCAACTTGGGAGCCTTGAGCGTTCTCCCATTTCCCATTTGGGTTGCCAGCAAAGTTTCGCTTTCCTTCTCTTTGTTTATGTCCATTTTGTTGACATTTACGATGCAATTTTCCGAAACCCCTTAAATCATTCCAAACTCGGTCAATACTTTCGCTCTTACGGCTCCGCTCCCCCACCTCCCCCCTCAAGTGAACGAAGCACCCCTGGCAGCTAGTTGGCCCAGTTTGATTAACCTCGATTCTTGTTTGGGCCACAAATTGCTTAGGTCGCTTACCTAGTTTGCATATGCCACTGCTTGCAAAGTTTGTAGCAAGGAAGTTTGGAATACCCAGCAAAAGTTAAATTTAACCAGCAACCAGAAGGTAGGACAGAGTTTCCTTGAGCCAATAGTATTAATTACATTTAATTAGAAACCAACAAGAGGCGTGGGTGTTTGGTCAACAACTTTAATGAGTTCAATTAGGAATCGTTGACAGTTGGCGCAGAATTTAATGTCCTGCGGACTTGCAAAATATTTTGATTGTTGCGTTACTTTCCCTACAACTTTTTAATTTAGATAGTTAGTCTATTAAGATAGAGGCTTGTGGCGGGCAAAGCTCTGCTTCTTAAGATGATTTAAGCAAACTTTTATAAAAACTTTGCTTTTAGTTCCCTTTTAATCGGTATAATTCGCTGCAAGCGACCTAAGGATTAGGTTGAAATTGCCTGCGGTTGTGCTTTCGAGCATCCTTCATGGGTTTTCCTTGTGACTTTCCCTCGGCTGAAATTAATTGAAAACTTTAGACGAAAACTTGCAGTTTGACGAAACAAAAAGTCGTAAATATTTGCCCGCAGTTCGTGTGCTTCAGCTCTTTATTTAGCTCCTGTTGCGGAGCAGGCTGAAATCCTTGTGTAGTCGCTTGTATGCGTTATGGTTAAGCGCGCCATAAAAAGGGGTTTCGCGAAGAATTTAAAATTTATGAGCGAGGCACTTGAATGCAGCAATTGTTAAACAGAGAAAATTACGTTTCATTAGCAGGACGAGCACGAAGATGGGGGAAGGAGTAGAAGTAGAGGCAGCAGGAGCTGAACAATATGGCGCACATGGCAAACATAAATCAAAACGCTGAGCATGTGAGATGAAATTGAGTTCTGGCTGCAGTGTTTACTTAAAGCATTCTCGCCGTCCTTGTTGCGCATTAAATGAGTTTTAATTTGAAACGTAGTAGCTGGCAATTGTGTGCGTCAAGTCAACGGTGAACGCAAAAGATTCGCGTTCTGCTCTTTTTTATACGTATTATTTTCATTGCTCTTGTAATCGAGCCGCGCAATTTTCCCAATAGGTGCGTTGTCCTGTAAATGAGCAGCCCAGCGCAAGTAAGGATGGCAAGGATGCTGCCGCCTTGTGTTTTTTTCAATTAAGTTTGACATGTGTCTCCTGCATCCTTTTACCTTTCTCCGTGCGCCCGAAATTTGTTTCAGGCGACAAGTCAAGCTGAAAATTGCGCATTTCAAATTGGGCTGGGTGGTTGAAAAAGTTGCGACAGGATTACACTTTCCGACTAGCACTCACGCCGCTCGCGTCTTACCTTGGCTTGCAACTGAATCGGAATGCGAACGAACCTCCTGCCACTTGCATTTAAAGCAGCCTGTCTGTAACTTGGGCTTATCCCGTTTCGGAGTCGCGTCTGCAGCTCGCTTCCCAGCGATTTTGATAGACAGCTGATTGAATTTGATTGCCTGTGTCTTGGGTGCGAGTATCAATCAATTTGCTGCTCTGCTGCGTCTTTTAATTGACAAATTCTCTGCGCAATTCCTGGCGACTGACTGGGGAAGTGTTGAGGAATAGCTTTCGCCAGCTGAGTGGGAGTCCCAAGCTCCACATTTGTAGCACAGCACGGCTGTGTTAAGTGCTGGGCCCATCAATCAATCGATCAGTCTATACAATTACAGTTCAGTCGCACCGTTAATCCTTGCTCGGCGTGCAGGAGGCGCTCTAACAAACATTGTATATGACTTATTAGACTTTTGACAGATGTCAAACCAGAGCTATAGACACACTTGCAGGACGTTCGTTGCTTCCATTAGCATGACAATGCCACATACTCTATATTCTACTCTATTCCGGCATGTCCTGTTCGCATGCATGTGCTTGTGTGTGTGCGTGTTATCCTTTAGCCACCACCGGGAAGGCCCAGATCACCACAACACACACGGACAGATGTCTTAAGAAATCTGGCTACGATTTGATGTGACACTTTTGTCAAATGTTTACACCTTTAACCCTTTAGGCGCCATTGTTTAAGCCGGCATCTGCATTGGGTTAAGGGGTTACCGTCTCCGTCTCCGTCTACGTCGTCTTCAAGGCCGGACGGTCGGTCTACGGGCTCGGGATCAACAATTGTCGTCGAATTGTTGGCAATGTTTTGTTAATTTTATGTTTAATTAGTGCCATTTGTTTGGGATTTATGGGATTAACGGAGCGGAACTTCGCTCTGCAAATTGCTAAAAATATCCTTTGTACTGAGCACTATCCAGTATAGATATTTCATTGCGTTTTCTTGGAGCTGGGTACTAAAATTTGAAACTGAAGTAATTGTATTTCAAGTAAACTCATAAAAAGTTGAAATATATTCGAATTAACTAAAAATTGGCAGTTTTAAAGAAAACTAATTGCCATTGTCCAATAAGTATGTAGAAAAGTATGTTGAATTTTGAAATTCTTTAAAAATATTGAAATAGTTAGATATTTATTTTAGTTCAATAAAATAGAATAGTGTTCAATATAAACATTTTTCTATTGACTAAAATGATTCAAAAACAAATCCAATGGACAGAAAACTGTTGTTTAATGTTTCCCGCTGCAACCATAGCGGAATGAAGTTATTAACGGTTGTCAGAGACTGCGGCAACAAAACTCCAGCCAACTAAAATAATTCATCAAAATTATGTCAAATCATGCAACCGGCTGCTGCTAAAAAAAAACTCCCAAAATTCTGCAGAAGGTAAAAAAAACAAAGAGGGAAAATTCCTCATTGAAAATGCTAATGAAATCAATGCAAAAGTGCATAAAAATGTTGCAGGCGAGAAACCGCCAAGAATCGAAGATCGTCTTCTACTTCAGACCATGTCCAGGAGGGCGCAGGCGCAGACGCAGCTGCATCTCCAGCTCGTACATGAAGCTGTCATGTTTTGGGCAAACAGACAGCTAGAACAAACGCAGGCAGGCAAAATGCACGAAGCAGGACGTAGGACGCAGGACGCAGGACTGACTGACAACAATTACAATTTTCCTCAACTGCAACGTCATTCGATGTTTCCTTTTGGCTCATCATATTTTCCTGCGGCTGCCGTCGGCCTGATTTGCATTTTTAATCTCATAAGGATGCTGCTTTATGCCACGGCATTGTTCCTGCGGTTCCTCAAGCTGCAAACCAAAGACACACGAAGAAAAAAAAAAACATGTTGCTGTCTGAAGGACACAAAAAAAAAGTAGACATAAGAAAAAAAATCCTGTGTACCCCTGGCGGTGATCTACATATGTTTAATCCTGGATTTCTAACACGCCAGTCTCGCCTATGTTTTCCTGCTCTCCCCGTCAACGTCGTCATCGGCTCCGTCAGCGAGAGAATCTGTCTGTTACGCTTGAATAATTACTGTAATTAAAGTTGCTTCAAATTGCGTTTAGCTTTCGTCTTGTAGGACTTAGGAGTCAAGCGGATTTCCTTCGGCTTGTTTCCTGATCTTCTGCCATGTACAAAAGATTGTCAGCTCAGAGTTGCATAATGAACTCAGCCTCAGCTCAGTTGTATTTTAATTGCTTTGATTATCTCGGGAACTACATTAACAGACTTCGAGTGAGCTGTGAATAAGTCGCAGTGAGTATTTTTAGATTTCGATTGAACGCGAAATACTTGTTAACTTAGTAGTGATCTTATCTTTAGATCTTCAACTTGAAGAGGTTTGCAGCGTGTTCCCCCTTCGTTTGATAGCAGCGATTAAAGATATTCTTAGAGCCATCGCTTGACTGAACTTTAAGCAGTTTTGTATGATTGCCTCGCCCATATCTGATCCGATTAGGGTTCTGTTTCAGTGTCATAAAAGACAACCGCAACAACACTAACAATAGCTGAAGTAATCGATCTGTTTGTGTCGCAGGGGAACACAACACAATTGTCCGCGCACTTTCGAGATAAATCATAGAAATCTGAAAGAAACTGAACGCGATCAATGCCAAAGAGACAACACAAATTACGTGAAGGTAATTTTTTAGATGAGAGCACACTGATAAAGAACCCAGGAAATAAAAAAAAAGAAATGCAACTTAAAACTGTACAATTTTGTAGCTGGAAAAAAGTGACATTTTGTGTCGTCATCAAAACTCAATCAATTTGCGGTTTTGCGATCGTTGCAAAAGATGAAAAGCTGATGCCTACCCCACCACATATATGATTTATCTGTAACGGTTCAGTGGTTCAGTGGCTTGATGCTTGTTGCACTTGAGTGCAACACGCATTGCCGCATGTCCTTGCCGCACAGTCATTAATCATGCCCCTACGAAGCTGTGCTGCTAATGATGATTTTCTCTGCTTCCTCTTTCCATTCACTTTTTGGCAACTAATGAATGGAGTAGTGTACTCAGCATGCGGATAACCGCAATATTTTGTGCCTGTATCAAACATTCTGGTCAATAGATTGAACTTGCTGCCGCAGAGTTCACACTTTGAGAGTTGACATCACGCTTGTTTCATTAATCACTCATCGAGTCTCATTACTGCACGTTAGTTTAGGGTAATTTGATGTTCTTAGCTCGATTGTTAATGTGCTCGCTCAATTTACATTCAAAACTGTGGGAAATCTAGAGCGAATTTGTGCAGAAATCTGGTCAGGGATCCCCAGGGATGAATTCGTGAATTCGGGCATTTATCAAATTAAAACTAATAATCTTAATGCAGGTAAATGTTAAGAAAACCAGAAGTTTGCATCCATTTGGAATACTAGTTTTTGTGGCTTCAGTTAAAATGTTAAAGTAAATGTTAAGAAAACTAGTAGATTGCATTCATCTAGTTGTTATAGCCTCAATTAAAATGTTAAAGTAGTGTCTACATTTTAAAAGATTTGATGATGATTAAGGACTACAAGATTTACTTCGTTTTGTGAGCAATTGATTATCATACCACATTTAATAATTTAACTTTAAGTATATATCTAGCACAAGTTGTACAATGCACAACAGACTCAAACACTATAATGTATGTTACAGTAGTGTCTACATTTTAAAAGATTTGATGATGGTTAAGGACTACAAGATTTACTTCGTTTTGTGAGCAATTGATTATCATACCACATTTAATAATTTAACTTTAAGTATATATCTAGCACAAGTTGTACAATGCACAACAGCCTCAAACACTATATGCATATGCCAACAACTGACAACTATTTAATCTTTATTGCGCTGATTATCGCGTTATTATTGAATGCTGTTGTTTGTTTGTTTGCTTTGAGCAATTCCGTTTTCCCATCTATGGACTTAACCTTTTCCACATCTTCGAGTTCTGTTTACCCTTCTTGTGTGTGTGTGTCTTTACCTGTTTATGCAGTTATGTAAATGCAACCTCAAATTAAGAAAACTCACGACGCCTCTGCGTAGCATGTAAATCGTACGCACGCCTGCGGGGCACGATATCAGTGCGTTGACGCCCTTGGATGAGATCAATAGAGCGCCTGTTGTTGTCAAACATTTACCGGGTGGAGTTCACAAAATTTCTGGTCCTGCCTTCGCTGCGCCTGGGGCCGAGCCCGAGCTCTGTGCGCTTTGCATATCCCGCAGGCAGGTCTCCAGTTTGACGACCTTCCAGAACCAGAAACCACCGAGTGTGTGTGTGCTAAAGGAAGCGGGAATCTTCTGGGTCGACCGCCAACTGTGCGAGGGCACAATTATTAGCACTTAAGCGACACATTTGGTGCGCTTGCAGCAGAGCGCGCGAGGCGCTGTTGCTGGGGCAACCCTTAGCACAAGTGTCGATGACACTTGGTGGGATTGGAGGGAACGACGGCCGCTTTACCACAGCAAACGCAAGGATATGCAACGTTGCATGTTGTCAGGTAAAACGGGGCAACCTAAAAGGGGTAAGGGACAGGGGGCAGTTGGCAGGAACACCTCCCGGGGCACGTCCTGGCAAACACTTAAGCCAAAGTTAAACGCTTCGAGTGTCGTATTTTTGTTTTTGTTTGCGTGTCTCGTCGTGCTCCGCTTTCTGTGTGCTGCCGAAGACGCAGCAGGAGATGCTCTACATCCTCGTTCCTGCCGGGATCCTGCGCAACCTAAATCAATAGCGTCGCAGCGAAACTTTTGCTTTAATTCGCTTAAATTGTCGGCAGGACATGGGACCGCTGTCCTTTGTGCGAAAAAGAATCCTTTAAGGATTGCCTGTGTCCCTGCGCTCGCTCCCTCACCCTCTGTGCCCTGTTCCTCTGTTGTTTTGGCCCGACTGTTGTCACAGCTAAAGCGCTTTAATTTTGATTGCATTCGATTTGTTGCTGCTCCGTTTTTTCATTACTTCTACCTCGTAGTTGTTTGCACAACTCTTTGACAAATTCGCAGGCTTGTTCCGGCCAAAGGCATTCGGTGCGGCATCCTTTGCAATTTTATGCAGCGAAAGGATTAACTATTTGCGCTATTTGTCTTGTTCTCCGACACGCAAGTAGCCTAGATCTTGCAATTTCTGCTTTCCAGCTCTCTTCCTCTCTCTCTCTCTTCAAACCCGGCATTTCCCAAATTGTTGTCCTTTGGGGTCGCCTTGAGGGATTTCATTTTGTTTAGTTTTGGATTGGCTTAGATTGGATTCTGTGAGTGCTGCTGCGAGTTTGTTTGAAACAGTTATTATGGGATTTTGGCTTTGCAAAGCGGATCCCACAGCTGAAAAGAGTTATTGAAATTATTAACGCGACATTTGCTCGAGTGTGTGGATGAAAACCGTTAAATATTGTATGATTCCATTCGGATTATGGCAAGGAAAATTAAAACTGTTTATAAATATTAAGAAATGCTTCGATTTGCGAGTTAGCACTGTATCAAAAATTGGATTGCGTTGATCATCATCATTTACTTCATATGTGCATCATTTTATAAATGTTGCCTTTCAATTTTCAACTATGTTTGGCATTTAAGCTGATAGTTAGTTTGTAGATAGTTTAATTAAAACTGTTTCAAAAGCGATTTTGCCAAGAAACCGCAGCAAAATATTTTCATATTCACTCTTACAAAACGGGGTTAAAGGATAGGATTGCTAGCCGCTTGAGTGCTGGCATTGAGCTCGGTAATCCTCACGGCATCCTTGCGAAATCCTCACACAACCTGATGGCAGTTTTGTTGGTTTTGGTTGTGATGCTTTTTCGTTGTTCGTTGACAGTGACGGAATGTCAGTTGAGTTGCAGGATTTATCGTTGGCTGTCTACCTGCCGGACCTTATACAACATCTAGCCGTGGCATGTCAACTGTCATTCATTGACTTGCGGACTTGCGGGAAATTCCGGTCCCGGGGCTGGCCATTTTTTGGGCGATTGTTGAGCCGGCATTTGAGTTGTGCAGAAATCCCTTTAGCACTGCTTTCGCAAGTAATTAGTTGGCTGTCAGCGTTTTTGGTTTGTGCCACAGCTAAAAGGATTTGGCAATGAGGCCAACACCTGCCCACACACACATATGCCGCCTCTCGAGTCCTGCATCCACAGGACAGCAGTCAGCGCGCCTTCTCGTCCAATGCTTGCGGCAATCTATCAAGGCAACTTTTGTGTTGTGTTTCTTGGCAACGTTCGTTGTGTTCAACCTACTTTGATGAAATGTTGTCGTCGACGTCAAATGAGAAATTGCATGTGCTGCCTGCTTGTTTGCGCATCATTTCATGTCCTGGCAAGGGAATAGGCTCTGCTTCGTGCAGCATTAAAAGGATAACAGCGACAGACAGTCAACATCAGCCAGCGCAGCGCAGCGCAGCTACTCTAAATGAGTTTTGCTCTACATTGATGCGCCTGCAGTGTTACATTTACTCAGTGTCCTCAATGTCCTGAATGTCCTGTATGGTCCGCTGCATTGTGCCAGAAAGTGGGTCGGCGGTTTGTTTTCGCAAAGCTGTCGTCCCATTCAATGCATCTGACAATGCAGCTCCCTCGCAGCTCCCTCAATCCTTGTCAGATCCCGACGTCAGACAAATTAGCTTAAATGAATCGCCTTCTCCCGCTGTATTATGCCACTCGCCCTCAATTGGGGCGGGTGTGTCTTTAAGGTTTACGAGCTGTCGGGAAATATATTTTCAAATTGCATTCCATAAAATGTTAAAGATATTGATTCACGCGCCTCACAGCTGTTGTATTCCATTGCTGATCTTTCAGACGATTCGTTCTGTTGTCGATCAAGGCTCATAAAGTGATCCGTGACATCGGCAATTCAACTTTTTATAGACTGTGTCCAATCAGCATGTCGAAGGAGAGCAAGGAAGACTGTCTGAGAGACTTAATATAGAGTTTGGAATAGTTAACATTATGTATACCAATCTATTAATAATTAAATTAGTCAAGTTCGCTTTCTTAATAATCTGTTTAAAATAATTGCTTATAGTAAATATTTAAGAACTGTAAGTCAAAGTTTAAGAATATCACACAGGAATGAAGCAAATTCAAACAGACTTATAAATAATATCTTCTTATCTTTTTTAGCGCCTTTGTTGAGAAAGTTAACAAGTTGAGTGATCTTTTTAATCTGAATACATCTTATCTTATTTAAGCTGCTTATCATTTGCTTACTCATCTAATGATAGTATCTTAATTCCTAAACCATTTATAAAACTTATTCGTAGCACTAGACAAAGAGCGGCTATTTGAATAGATATCCTGACATTTTCCTATTAGAATTGTTCTACTTTACAGGCAATTGTTGCAATGACGGTTCTGTGAATATCTAAATTAGTCTAATCCATTCATGGCGAGCATTTTCCAGGCATTTTCCAGCCACTCTTTGCTGCCACTATGCACGTGATTTGAGTTAATTTCCTTGGAGGAACTGTATAATTGGCAAATGCCAAGCAATTAGCTGCAGTCGCTCCAGCCAGCCAGCCAGGACAATGACCGCTTTGGCCTCCGTGCAACTGCACGAGCCGGGCATATCTGCAGCCAGGATCATCTATGCATGCACATTTAGCACGCCGAAGTTGCGGCCCTTAAGTTGCGGCACATGTCCTGGCCGTTCAGCTGGCCAGCGACTTGGCCTGGTGTGGAATGCTTTGCGTGTCGAATGGTGGCAACTACCGAAGCTGCCGCCTACCGTGCGGCATGCAGCACGCTGTCCGCTGTCCGCTGCCCGCTGCCCGCAGTGCAATTGTTTCGGCCTGCACGAGACACGGACACGCGTCATATTTTAATTATGACAGCCGGCCCAGGGCTGTCGAGCGGTCAGTAAGTCAGTCAGCCAGCCAGCCAGTCAGGCAGTCAGTGAGTGAGTAGACTGACTTTGTCTGGTGTAGCAACCCCTTGGCGCTGTAATGACCAAAACAGGAAACAGGATATGCGACAATGCAGCAGCAAGTTCGGAACTCTCACCTTTGTTGACAGATTAGTGGCAATCGCTGTGCATCATAAAGTTGACATATTTATTTGACACCTCGATTGTTCTAAGCTTGTCATAATTTTGATATGCTCTGCATACATTCCACAGGCTAAAGCCCACATCCTTATGACGCAGGCACGTAGCATCCTTTTTCCACACCCTGTACTGCACAACTACTCTAGAACGAGAGGAATCCTCTGTGGGGTATATAACAATATGATTTCGGAGCATCCCGACACAAGTTTATTGCATGTTGCTTTCATCCGAATTCTGAAATTTTAGCAGCTACAGAATTAACTGCAAATATTTGTAGTGCCTTAAGTTGCAGCTTAAAATTCAACGGCAAATGTTCTATATTCTAGGCTCCATCTATGAGAAGTCTCTATACAAACTATCTACAATTCTAGTCTCCATCTAAGAGAACTAACTCTCTATACAAACTGTCTACAATTTGAGTATTGTTTTAAGGCTCAAAACTTTAACTATTTGGATCAAGTTTTCCCAAGTCTTCACTTGTGCTGGGTGTCTGCTAGTCGAGCAGATTCGCGTAATTTCAGTGAGTTGTATATTTTTAGCGCTTTGTGCTCGCCGAACAAAGTCGAACTAATGAGTGCGCTTTCATTGACTGGAACACTTCTTCAATGCGCAAATTTGCCAATTATGCGGGCTATGCAAAAAAACGGCTGACGGCGAAAAGGAAAAAAATTAATAATGAAAGTCAAGGTGCAAGCGAATAGCGCGGCACTTGACGTTGCACTACGGGGCAGGGGCAGGGATGGTGGATGGTGCAAGCATATGCATGTGGCACAAGCAGCGGGCAGTCTGTCTGGCCCTCTGCGCATGTCGCGTGTTCACTTTAATTTCATTACACTGCATTTTGCTCATTACAGCGCTCGCATTTTAATGAACCGCGCCACCCCTCCCCCACCGCCGCGTGCAGCGCGTATCCTGTGGCAGGATTTGACGATCTAGCGACGCGCCGGCGCAGACAGCTTAAATGCCCGTGCACTTACTGCACTTTGAGGGTTGTTCCAACAGCGCACGGCGACTCCCTCCTCCTCCTCCTCTTTCTCCTCTGGCCCCCTCCGCGCTGCCTGCTACCGTTTGACCAGCGGTCAACTGCTGAAATCCTTCCTTGTTGTCGCGCTGCATTCGACTTTTTAAGCTTGCCGTTTTTATGTTTTTAGCTGCTCACGCGAACCCTTCGGCATCGCAAGGGGACTTTTTTTAGTTCATGCTACCCTAGTTTGATTGATGCATCAACTGACCGTCGAGTGTCGGCGGCTGCACTTAATGGCTATCAAGCGTAATGTCATTTGTCAATAAACCATTTGACAGCTTCGTCTATATGGAAATCATTCGAATCAGCAGCGCAGGCATAGCGAATGCATAACAAGATCGGGATTTGAGTTCTTGATCAGTTGAATTGATCAGTTTAAACCGTGATATCTAAACAGTTCTGTTCTATTTACAAGTGTAAAAGTATCTTTCACTGCATCTTCGTGATTACTTCAGTTGTTTTTCAAAAGAAATGAGTTTAAAAAACAAAGTATTCAAAGAGAGTACAGTTGAGCAGGTTAAACCCTTAAATCTATTTATAAATACTTTTACAAGTGTAAAAGTATCTTTCACTGCATCTTCGTGATTACTTCAGTTGTCTTTAAATAGAAATGAGTTTAAAAAACAAAGTATTCAAAGGGTTATCCTAAAGCTAGCATCTTCTCTTTTATGCTACTTTAATCTATATGTAGCAGGGGTAGAGTCGATTATAAAAGCATTAATAATCATAACAATACGTAGATTATCCTCAAACACAATTCGTCGCGCTCTATTGTATCTTGTGCTGGATTACAGTCTGAGCATTTAAGTTGCATAACGGCCATCGTGAATTCAAAGTGATGGCTGCATAAAATGTAAGTAGAGCATATTTATAAATGATCCCGGCATTAGCATTTGTATTATCACATTGAGGGTTCGCCATTATTATAACTACACCAGGCACTCGCAGTGTCCCGAGCACTCCAGACAATTAGTTGGCTTTCCATTTGACTACACCATCAGCACGTGGCCGGGGTGGGGGAAGGGCAGGGAAAGGTCTGTGTATGGTCAGCAGCAGCTGTAATAACCAAAACATGAGCCAACCATGATAGCCAGCAACTTTTTTCATCACTTGCCCGACACATCACATCACACATCATATCACAATGAGGCGATGCTTTAATCCAGCTGCTGGGCAACCCAAATAAAAATATGTGTCTAACAAAAACCCACCCAAACAGCACCACTTTGAAGTAGGGGCCGTTTATGCAAACACATGTGGAGTGGGAAGCGAAGGCAGCCGGAAAATGCTAAATGGAAAATGCCGAGTGGACCTCAACCTGGACATCGGATGCTGTTGTTGTTATTGCTACTGCCTGGCAACTGGAGTTGTGTGGCCGCTAAATGTTTTTTTTTTTTTTTCATAACATCTCATAACATCAAGATATGAGCATTGTATTATCAGATCGTGGCCCGGGGGAAGCGAAAGTGGAGAGGGGGGCGCACAGCCCGAGGCGCTGCTCTGACGTTTGGCTAAGCCAAAAAGACAAAACGAACGCGAGCTGCATGCGTAATATCTAACGCAACGAGCTGAGCAGCCAGTGGATCAACCCCTTTGGCCGCCGCACCCCAACCCCTTCACTCCCCGACCCCTGGCAGGCCAACTAATGAGCACACTTGAGCAAGTCGGGCGAGTGCTGCAGTCAGTTGCATACTATTTGCTCGCCAGCGCTAATGAAATGAGTCGCGACGCGCGTCTGCCATGTCCTGCTGCAGGACATGCATTGTGTGTCCGTCAGGCAAATCACAAACTCAGCAACTGCCAAGCAGCAGCGAGAAAGTCGAACAGCAGATACCCTAAAAGTATCAAAATACATTTGCTCATTTGTATTGTGTTTGATAGGTTTTGCTGCTTCGAATATAATGCTGTAATAGCTTCAGATAATGTTAAACAAATTTCAATTATTAACATTGTGAAATTCCAAATTGTGAACAGAATAAGTCGAATTGTAGATACCCTAAAACCATTTGTGTGGTAGATGTTTGATAGGTTTTTCTTCAAAATTGCGTTTTTAAATAGCTACACATAATAATCTAACAATTAACTATTTACAATTTAACTATTAATATAGTATAATTCTCTCATTTGGAACACAATAAGTATCAAAATATATTTGCTCAATTGTATTGTATTTTAATAGGGTTTTCTTCTTCAAATATGGGTTTTCAAATAGTTACATATTGTAATTTAACAATTAACTATTAAACAATCGAACTATTAATAGTATAATTCTCTCATTTGGAATATAATAAGTCAAACAATAGGTACCCTAAGTATCAAAATATATTTGCTCATTTGTACTGTAGTTGATTGTTAGGTTTTGCTTCTTCGATATAGCAACATAAATTTATATATCTAGGCTACGTTGAACTGTATATATGTTTCAAGTATCAAAATATAGTTGCTCATTTAAATAGCTTAAAATAATATTAAAATGTATATACAGCACATTATCATAGTGTAATTCACTCATCAATATACGTTTTTAATTAGCTACATAGCATTTAAGAGACTTATATGTCTAGCATATAGTTTGAGCTATTAATATAGTGAAATTCACTCATCGGATGCAGGCTAAGTCGAATTGCAAAAACGTTAAAAGTATTAAAATATATTTGCTCATTTAAATAGCTTAATATAATATTAAAATGTATACACATATCGTATATATAGCACATTATCATAGTGAAACTTCCTCAATAAGTCGAACTTTAAATATGTTTAAACTTTAAAGTATCAAAAAATGTTTGCTCATTTGTATTGTAGTTGATTGGTAGGTTTTTCTGCTTCAAATATACATTTTTAAATAGTTACAAACAATTTAAGATATCTAGCATATAGTATGAGCTATAAACGTAATGATGTTTCTTTATTGGGAGCAGAATAAGTCGAACTGTCGATACGTTTAAGGTATCAAAACATATTACTCATTTGTTGGCTAAACTTTTCTTCTATTTAAATCTATTTTAAAATAGCTTTATATATATTTTAAGATAGATTTAACGCATTAGCATAGTGTAATTGCCTGATTGGAAGCGTATTAAATGCCGACTTCGCGCGGGGTTTGTCCCACATTGGGTTGGCATAATGGCAACCCGTTTGACTGGCTTATCTGGAACCCAGAACTCTATTGTGCGCTTCGGTTAGCACTGACAGTTCGTCCTGCGAGGAGGTAGCCGCGTTTTTTTAATGCCGTATAAATTTGATTGTTTAATTGTCTTTTTTCCGTCGTCCTCTTTTTTCAATTTCAATTATTTTAATTATGCCTTTGGGGTGGAGCAACTGCTGCTGCTAATATAATTAGTTAATTTCCAACGATTTGTCATTGGCAAAACCGCAATTACAGGTTAGAATGCGCCGAGGACACGCGTCACATGTCCTGCAAATGCCTCAACCTGGTAGCACCAGCGGGGCGGGGGTGAGTTTTTCGAACAAAATAGAGGAATGTTCGATGCCCATATCGCATATCCTTATCAGCGCATCTCGTGAGTTTGTTCTGGGCAATCTAATGCGCTAGCCTTGCGTGAAATCCTCGTCCTCGACTGTGGCGCAAGATTAATGTCAAATGTGCGCAGACGCATCGAGTAACTTGACATTGAAAAATGCCGCAAGATCGGCACCGCTTTTCCACCCCGCTCGCATTTCCAACTTGATTGATTGGGCAAACAAATTGTGTGCGATCTTGAGGCCAAAAATTTGCAGTTTCGTTCTACTTTCTCGTGAAATATCGCAATTTTCTTGCAATTTGTTTGCAATTTTCGTGTTGATTTAGGTCTCGACATGGGCCAATTTCTGGGTATATATCGCTTTCCCTGATGTATTTGATTTTCGTTGCTTGCTCATTTGTTACTGCTACACGCGCCATTAATCAAGTCAGTTTAAAATGTGAAATACTCTTAAAGTAGGCTAAATTTATCTTTAAGTTCTGTTCAATTGAGGATGATTCCTCAATTCCTTGCCACCTGCCATGAGTGTCGCTAACTTTTCCTTTCTCTTCTCTCGTTTTTTTATTGCAGGTAAGCGTGATTACATCAACTATTGCTCATCGAATGACTAAGTATAAATAACACTTTATTTGCGCATTTAACTGATCGCTCAGTTGTGCTGATATCATTACTAAATGCTGACTCAAACACGAGCTCAAAATATTGCTAAGCAATCGATTAAGGTTTCTTATAGTCGTGCATAAATCACAAGTTAGTTTACTATACATGCTAGCTGTCGATGTCATATGTTTTCTTGAAGTCTAGGGCATCAATAAGTCATACACTGTGGAACTCTTTGGTTCCATTCACTTCATGCAATTGGGCACATCGAATTCTACATGCCATAAACTTGCACTTACATAAATTCTGGCGAAATTATTAAATGGCAGGCGCATCAAATGCCTGGGAACAAGGAGCATGCGAAGTTGATGCTGATAATCTTTGGTAATGCGATCATAAAACCGTCACACGCAAGGCACAACATCACATAAAATGTCTTAAAAAATTGCGAAAACAACAAAAAAACGGAGACATGTCAAAATCGCTGTGGATCAATATTACATTTTGCACGGCATTTAAGGAGAATCGAAAAGATTTGCAGTTCCACCCCTTGCCAGAAATGGGGCTGAAAAGAATGCAAAAGTTGCAACATTTTTATTTCATGTATTTCAATTTCTCTCCTTTTTTGTGTGCCTCTACTTACTTCTTTCCAATTTGAACTATGACCTTGCGTGCTAAAGAAAAATTACTCGAGCGTGCCTCCGATGCGTGGAAACATCCCTGAACAAAATGTTGAAATATTAATTACAACGAGTTCGTAGTGAAAGTGAAAGGTCTTTCCCAGCAGCTAAACGAGTTGACCTGAATGATGTGTTCGACTAGCAATCGATTGCAGCAACGCGAATTGATCGATGCAGATCAGAATATTCAATTGGCTTAAGTCGATTATCAGTGGCAATTGCTCGATCTAATTATAGCAGACCCCATATGATATGTCATCTATCGCTTATTGCATAATTTCACAATTCCAATTGAGCACAAATCCAACGTCAATAATCCAGCATATTTTGTAACGCCGCAATTGCGCTCTGCTATTTGAGCAGCACAAGACAAATAAATAAACACGAACGGGCAAAAATTCAAGTGAACAAACAAGCAGCCAAGAGCTGCAACTCCCCTGCCCCCCTTGCCCACTGACCCCGTGGGGCAATTTATAGATAGAATTTGCGTCAGCTGTGCTCTTGGGCTTACGTAGTCGAATAATTGCCAGCGAATATATATAATTTAATTGTTTCACTTAAAATACTCGTCATCATAATTTTACTTTAATTCGTTTTCCTTCTGCTGCTTTTTCACTTCTCGGCTGCTGCAGCTAAAACTGAATTGTATTTAGCGTCACAACACTTACCCTATAATATCTCATTTTGCAAATACTGCGTTTACAATTCCACAAAAACTTCAATAATCTAATCAACAAATTGCTGATGTTTGAGACGAGGAATTGCTTTAAGAATCTGATAAGCAGAAAATGTTTCTCTTTGGGAAATACCTTTGATGTGATGCATAGGTGCAAATTGAATTTGTTCTTGTGCACAATTATTTATGCTAGGGTATTCGGGCATCGAGCTCCCCGGAGACAACTTCATTTTATCTCTTGCCTCTTTTGAAAATGAAATCCAATTTGACTGCCGCACCAAAGACGCTCGAGGCAGCAACCTCCCTCAACGTTGGAGCTGTCACAGACAGGGAGATAGAGGGAGAGATGTGCTCCACATTTTTGGGGAGTTTGTCGTACTCGGTACTTAACATATTTGCATTGACAAGCAGACACATTTATATATATATACATAAATGAATGTATGCACAAGTGTGGGGCGCAATGCGGGCTGGGGCCCCATTAAAATTATTGATTTTCTGCCGTCTGCAATTTTGCCCTTTGGCCACGCAATTGGCCCCTGCTCCCCTCGCCTCCTACACATTTCAATTAATCAACTCAATTTGCGCTTAAAGTGCAAAATGCAGAAAATAGCAGCAAGTGAGCAGAGATAATGAACGACTAGCAAGTGCACTGCCAAGTAGTGTAGGGAATGCATATCGACCCGCTGCGCCCGACGTTGATTAGAGGGTATTGCTGCGAGCATTTTCCGCAAAGTTCAGGCGAGTCGAGGGGTTTGACTTGTCGCCCCTCTGCCTTAGCGTACCTCTAATAATTATGTCAACTCTCATTGTTGCACATTCTGCAATCGCCGCGACTCTGTCTCTGTCTCAGTCTCTGTCTCTACTCCTTGGATTGTTTTTTGCAACGTCTCTCGCCCTTTTTGGCAGTGCAATTTCATGGATTTTAAGTTTTTCATGTTTCGCGCAGCGTTTTACGCTTCATTAAAACAAATTGGCGCATAGCTGTCGTGTGTAATATTTTATGCATTTCCTTGGCCCATCGAGAACTGAAGTTGCGATTTCCTTCGTTTTGCCATTTCGGCGAATTATGAATTATTAATTATGGCCAACCCGAAAAAAGGGTTGCCCCACAGCATGTAGCACGCAGCACACGTTGTAAGCCCATTTGGGCGTGAGAACTAATGCGCTTGTAATGGCCGATTGGGGTGATGATGACTCGACGCCATCTCATGCAAATTACAAAATTATGAATATGAAATTAGCTGGCATCGCAACGCAACGAATTGAATGAGTTCAAATTGGTTTTGCAGTGGAAGCCGATTTGCTGGCGTCATTGCTGCCTAAGAATGCGATTATATTGCCGCTCTATTTGAGCCAAGGAATTATGAGTGTAGCACTAAAAATTTTATTTGATATGCAAATAGTTATTACGTGTAAGTTGCTAATCTGATTTGAAATTGAATGTGTAAAAGGGCCAAGTAAATTGAAGAAATGTCTTATGTCAAGTTCTACAAAGTTGTGTGTGTATCTAACTTTTTTTTGTAGCCAAACATTTTTATATACGTTTATCTAACTGAAAACTATTTTGGTGTTTGGAAAATCCGTATTTTGACAGTGATTGAATTGATACACACTCGGATATCTGGGGCATCAGTGGAACTGCTCAATAAATTAGATCGTCTGCAGCATATTTGTTTTAGTGACAGCTCCAAGTATTTCTCGGAAATCCCTTGTGCGCCATGCAAATTATTCGCCGCGTTTAAATGAAGAGAGTCTGTTTACAGTGCGCTCACCATTATAAATACCATGCATAATCATCACATGCGATTTTGGAACAACTCATGAATCATCAACACAGAGACGTTGTGCGTTGAATATTTGAATACACTACACACTCAGTCATAGAACACTATGCACAATGTTCGGGCTGACCCATAAAACTTTCTCCGCTAGATGTTAATGCGAGTGTCGGACTCTTCAATTGTTTTCACCTTACCCCGTTTTCAATTTCCGCTTCCACACTCGGCAAACTGTAAATGTGTTCAGCTAAATCAAATGCTATGACTTGCCATGAGTTATAGAGCTCATCCCCCCGAAGAACTATGACAAATTGCGGAATGAGAGAGGGAGAAAGAGTGAGTGTTGAAAGTCAACTAATAAAGCTCGCAAATATTCGAGCAACAGTTGCGGAAATGGTGCAAAAGGGGCCAGAGGAAGCGACTGCATTTGATACAAAAGTATCAAATGACCGGGTGGGCAAAGGGGGAGGGCACGGCGGGCGGGTGGGTTTCTGTTGTGGTGGTTAGAGCTTTCGGTGGTTAGCCAACGCCTTCTAGTATTAAGTGACCAGCGCTCAAGGGAAGCCTAATTTGTTGAACATACACACATGCAAATACACAGGGGGAGAGGGAGGGAGGCATGCAATTAAAATTGCTAGGGGAGTTGCTGGGGGGTGGGGTGCAGCGCACCCTCGAGTCAAGTAGCTCACGTAATTAGCCGCAAACGGTGGAGGGCTGCAACACTGTTAGTTCTAGCGGCACTTGAGCTTTTAACCCTTAAAAAGCACAGCAATTTTAACGAGCCCCATTTAAGTTGCTTTGTTTTTACTTTTTTTTTGGCTCAATTCGAAAGGGAAAGTGTCGCACATGCTCCAAGCATGTTGCGTGCTGCAAGCAACCACCCACAACAGTGCCACCCCAAAGTCATCTCATTTATAACGCAATGTGCAACATTTGTCTGCCAAATCTGGGCAAGTCCGGGGCCCTGACTTCTCTTGGCGGGAGGGCGCGGCGCGCCCTTAAAGTTGTGGCTCGTCTGCTGCAGGTTGATTAGAAATTCCATTAAAATTCCATAAAAACGAAATGAACGCTGGCCACACCCGCGTTTTGTTCTTCTCGAGTAATTCTCCAAAGGGGGTCGAATCGTTGACACCCAGCGCCCACTCCTCCAACCACCCTCGACACTGAAAGTTCAAAACTAGCGACAATTCTCAACTTCCATTGCAAAATCGCGTGCGACTTCAGTTCCCTCCCCCCTCCTTCTGCAACGACGTCGTCTAATTAAGTCGCAAAGTGTGTCCCTGCTTGGGATGGTCTCGTCTCGTCTCGTCTCGTGTTCGTGCTCGTGTTCGTGCTCGTGGTCGTGACGCGTCTGGTGCGTCGTGTGGCCTCGATAAGTGTGGCGAGCGTATCAAATTATCGAGCACATAATGCAGTTCACGTGTCGCATACGGCAATCCGATTGCTCTCCGTAGTATTTTGTGCGCTTATCGCGTTTTGAAATCACTGCTGAAATTACAGTCATCTCTAGATTTGCATTTGTTATGAAACCCCAATAGAGCCGCTGTACGCATTCAAGTTAGATGCGTGATAAGAACTGGATTTATAGAGTCATACTCTTTGTTTACCAAAGCGCTCTATTTGTTTAGCTGGAGGTTGCGCGATCTGTTGATATGACGTTTTATTATAATCCCTCGGTCGAATGATTGCATGAAATTGAAATTTACTTTACTTATTTATTGTATAACTATTCTTAAGTGCACAATTTTGGAACACTTGCAAATCTAGAAGTTCCTAACTAATAATCTCGCCAAGCAAGTTGTAAAGATTTTATTTGGAAGCCGGCAATAATGGAGTACTTTGGGTTACGCTAAAACTGGCCATAATAGCGCTACGTAAGCTGTACATAACTTCAAAAATCAGTTTTCAATTAATGCGGCGTTTTACGGCTTTTCCGCCATATATTTTCCTCCAGCGACTTTCGTAAATTATCTCAGCATTGCATAAATCTCGTTAACAACGCCGCACCACCAGCAACAACAGCAACAACAACAACAACTGTAATAATAACGAGCGACAAATTATTGTTGTGCATAGTAATATATAATGGCACATGTTCGACTCGCGGCTGTGTCCGTTCATATTTGTTCGTCTCTGTAGGAAGTACATTTTTGCATTGCACAAATAAATGCAAAAACAAAAGCAACAACAGCCGTTGAGTTGAGGTGGCTCCCAAGCGGCCCACTAACCGAAACCCCGACTAACAACGACAACCGCAAATGTTGCCGACTGCCGACTGCAGACATGCAGGGTTCGGTTCCCCCCACATATTATCATCATTATTATTATCAGCAGCGCAGCAGCCAGTTGATTATTAGCTCTCTGCACAATAACAACAACCACAGCGACGGGCGCAACTGTTTATTATTGCATTTTGATTTCCGTATGCTTCCACTGACGCAGTACCATCACTCTTCCCAATCTTCCTCGCTAACGCTCTCACTCTCACTGGCCACAAGTGAGGAGGGAAATTTTAACAGAGCTCTGTTAAGCAGCCTGTTGCGGCTGTTGTGCTTATCAGCCGCGAATGCGCTCCCGTCACTTCTGTGTGCAGTTGATAAAAATTATTTTTAAAAAAAGGGTTTATTTAATATTGACTTTCAGTGAATCAGACGCAGTAAAATTCTTTGGATATCAACGTATTAAGAAAAATCCCCAGAGTACATCGATACGCGAGCAGTTGCAAGTCGGCTCTGCTTCCGCTACAAAAGCAACGGAAGTTTAAATATAAAGTTACAGGCTTTAAGCAGCACATATAAAAAACTGTAAAACAAAACGTTTTTAACGCTCTTCCTATTTGTCTTATTACCTGTACTTTGGCTCAATTGCAGCTGTTAACAGCACGTGCTCAGCTCACAGCTGCTGTTCAACAGGAGCGCCAGTTGTTTTGTTGTGTTTACGTGATATCCGGCTGCATAACATGCGCCAATTTGCGCTGCAGTTTACAGGCGTCTGTTAACGAACGCAAGCCGGCGCTCACAACATTTACAGCCACTCAACATGAGAGCGCTAACAGCGCTCTGTTAATTTTACCTACTGCCCGCATTAACAGCTCGCTGAGAGAGCAGCGTTGTCGCTATTATATGTGCTCTGCTAAAACTTCCCAGTAGTACGGTTTCGACCAGCGCACAGTGTAGACGTATGATGCGGAGTTATTGTTGGCCGCTTTTCGGGGTAGTGTTTCGCGTACATTTTGCGTAGTTTTCGACGGTCTAACAATTTTTTTCGTGGCAATCAAAATATTGACAGCAGTATAATACATTGCCAAAGCAACGCACCAATGCCGTCAGCTATAAAAATACTTACTATGTGCATATAAAATTTTGGCTGAGCCAAATATACAAAGCAAAGTGACTAAACAAGCAATCAAATCAAATGGATTCAGAAAAAAAACATTAGTCATAAACAAAATGTTAAGATGCAAAACAAAGCCAAACAAGTTGCAAGAATGCTGCCGAGGAAGCCAATAAGTGCAAAACAAATAACTAAATAAATAAATAAGTGCATAGCAGCAAGTAAAAGAACAACAAAACCAACAACAACATAAAGGATTACACCAAAATAGAGTCACTTGCAAAACAAAAACAAGTACTACGTAAAAATAGCAACAGCTAAAGCTGCAAACAGTTTTTCATTGCCAACACGTGCAATAACAACACTAGCACAGTGTAGGAGGGAGGGAAGCGAGGGCGCAAAGCGAATCGTTCGATTATCATCATCATGTTAGCTGTTAAAAACTTCTTTCTGCCGGAGCGCACCAAAGCTCCAGAAACACCGCAACGCTTCTCGAGGATGCCAGAAGCTTTCCTGCGCTCCATTCGACGTCGCTCTCTGAGAGTGAAACGCGCCAAAAGCTTAGTGGTGCCGGATCGCGAGAAACGCAAATCAGGTGAGAGGTACAGTGTCGATGTAAATGCGACCTGAGCTTAAAGCGTGCTTAGACGCATTACAGCTAAACGACATGTTAGTTAAGCTGTTAATATTAAGTCTGCAGTCTGTAACATTAACACAAACTGGCACCACAGCCAACTCCAATTGAGCATAACTCCAGATAATTGAATCTATGCAACTGACAAGTTTACGACAATATTTTACATAATTCGAAGCGAAGCTTCACCTTTAACTCCAGTAGAGTGTGAACTCTTTCATTTAATATAGCTTAAAGTTTACTGCTCATAACTGGGAGACCCCTATGTCATTAGGTTATATCGCATAAGAGCTGGTAGCCCCGAAATCGACACTTAACATAGTTTTCATTTACTACTTATTTTATAATTTGGTCAGCTAAAAGTTGGCTTCATTAAGTTGCAAGCTCTTTTATGCAAGTTTTAATTGTGCCCAAATGTAAAATCAACTGCTGACGACCTTGCGCAAAGCTGTATTAACGAAAGAGTTGCCCAAAAAATGATTGTCTATGGATATTGTTTGGAAACCTCCATCAAAAAATGGCACTTCGCGTGTCATATGCCAAAGTTTGGCAACAAAACCGAGGAGAAGCGGCAAAAAGACAATGATAATTATAATGCAATTTGACATAGTTTCTTTCACTCTGACACTTCCTCAGTTCCGAGAGCGGTTATGACAAAACTTGGCCAACAAATGGCAGAGATTTGACAACGTTTTGTCAAGGCGCTTTTTGATCAGCCAATATTAATAACAATGACAATTTGCAATGCTTTTGTCAATGTGCAAATCAAGTGAAAGGGCTAAAGCGAAAGTTTCCGCGTGACAAAGGAACCAAAAATAACCTTCACCAACATCAGGCGGAGTGCATAGAAATTGCCTCCGATTGTCAACCCGTAACACTGACTCACATTTGGGCTTCTTCCAGTAGTAGTTAGCATGCAATTATCGATTCTCGAATGATGCGGGCAACAACCGCAAACCTTGAAATGTATTGTAGGTAGAACGACACAGGCATTGGCACTGTGCAATGGCAATCAATGTCAGCTAATGACGTCAAGAACTAAGAGAAGAATGTGCGAAACTAGCAGAAAATAGTCTATATAGTAATGAGATTAACCCTTCCCATATTAAAGGGCTTGTTGGGTGGGAGGTGAGACTGATGGCAGATGCAAAAAAATAGATTGTAAAGTGACGTGGGACAAGCTAGAACTGCACAGTTGCTAAGTGACGGCAAAGATTGAAAATATAAGGGAAAGATTGTGCATGAACAAACTATAAATAGAACTGTGGTGCAGTATAATAAAGTTGCTTAGTATAGTCAGCTATAATATAATCCATTAGCTTGCCAAAAATATGCGAAACAATGAAATCAAGATTAAGCGAATCCGGCAATTCTCATTATACAGCCAAGCGAATGTTTCAAATTGCCTTAAATAATTTCATCAGGTTCAGCAACGTACCTGTTCTGATATTCTCAGGCTGTTTCGTGGCGTTATGTCACCATCTATTTTCAATTTGACCTCCCCAGACCCCATTAATCTGTATACACTATCGCAAATTGCAAATTTCACCACATTTGCCAGGCTCATTAATATACACTCGCTAATACACTATATAATAATTCGAATCCATTATTCGACGGGACCTTCTGCTGATCTTCGCTTCCACCATTTGCAATGGTCGAAGTGATAAGATAGACAGTTCTGCCATAAACAAATAGTATTTTTATTTATTCGCGTTCATTCACTTGGCGTGCTCCATAAATAGTTAATTAAATAGAAAGAAATCCAGATTCATATTCAGTCGAGCGACACGCATCTGTGCTGATAAGATACTGTGTAGAAGGTGCTGTCTATATGTCGATGTCGAGGCAGGCATATAGAAGAACATATAAGAAAGATTTCACACTATATCTCGATATACAAAATGTGCTCCAATTTCCTGCAGCTTGTTGACTTTTCAAAGACCTTGACGGTTCGCTGACGTTCCAACATGGAAATGGATCTTAGATTTACGTACATTGATATGACTGAAAGGCAGCAACACTTTTATATTATTCGCCTACACTCACAAAGGGTAATGCGAATTGGTCTCGCAGTATGTGACGCACTCAGATATTTCTTTTATCGGTTGACCAGCTATAGAGAATGTGAGGTGTGTGTGAGAGTAACCGATATTCGCTATCTCAATGCTTGCTTGCTTTATTACCTCCCTACACGTTCTTTTTTTTATATGTGTTTGCATTTGTTTATTTAATTATTTCTTTGTTGCCGTTTCTGAAGCTTAAATTTTATTTCATTTTTTGTTCGCTTTTTTTGTTGCTCGTGCACTCAGCGCAGCATTTTTTTGAAAAACATTTAGTTGGCAAACCAGAAAACCGAGTACAAAAACAAGCATTTACTTAACACATTTTGCGCGATCCGAAGAAGAGACGAAGATAGCGATGAAGAAGAAGATTTCGTAGAACGTTGCCAAAAGAAAATGAGCAACAAAAAAATTGAAATAATTAAAATAATACGCAATTGTTTATGCATATTATAATATACAACAAACCGGGTCTCGAATCTCTAGAATACCCAGCATATATGTCTGGCAGAAGCAGATCATGGGATCGTTTAGATGACTCGCTTGAATTGCTCACCATCGTCATCAGCATGATCGTGTGTGAGATCATGGCAATAAACGCTGAACTCTGGTCGTGTGTACTTGTACAAGTTTCACTTGGATTGCGTGTATAAATTGTAGAAGAGGTCGCTAAACTATGGGAAATCTGTGAAATTTTGTGGAAAAGTGAAATCAACGGAATTGCGGAACTTTCGGACATGTTTTCGTAGATTCGTATAATTGCATTATAATTGCTTTAATCACAGTCCAACGAAATGAATTTCACTTACTCGTCGTATATTCTAATCGCCCACGAAGTGACCTCAGGCGAACCACACAACTTCCTCGGACTAAACTCACGCGTGCCCTTAATTAAGCTCGACAAATTTTTGTCATCTCGCTGAGAATTTGGGTATCAAGCAACTCGCTAAGCTGAATTAATGTTCAGCCCACGTCAATTAAACAAAACCGCCCACAAAGTCAAACACAAAACACGAAAAAAAAGCAAAGAATTATAGTGTGGTAGTTGCCTTTTATGGCGCACTGTGTTTGGGCACAGCTCGACGACGGACTTGAGTCATGCCAAAAGTGCGACTAAATTACTATGGATTCGTTTGGAATCGAGCTGAGAGGCCGCTAGACCAGGTTCATCTATTAGGCACGCTTACAGAACAATCGATCGATTGATCGCCGCGACTTCAGCAGCGGTGAGTTCAACTCGCAGCGAACATCATTAATCATGGACTTCACGGCCAAGACGACTGTGACGCTTCTCTATATGGTCCTCTGGTTGGGCGCACTTCCAAATATGTTCGACGATTGCGACAGCATTTACCGAATGGTGTTAAATATGTTTCTGTTTTTCTTCGTTGTGCTTCTTACTACTATGTTCTGCTTATAGCTCTATCTTTTTATTATTTTGTTTTTCTACTTTGTTCGTCGCACGCGCCACCTCTGAAAACTGAAAGTAAATGCACCTTTCGATCTAGACCTGTAATTATCTTTTTCTCTTTGTCGCTGTAGCGTGAGTTCGGTGCAATAATTAATGGAGTTTTTTTTTATGATCTTTCATAAATGGCAGATATGATAATTTTAATAAGTACTTGACCAATTTTTAAAGTCTCTATCATAGCCCGAAAATTGGGGACGCTTAGTTAAGCTGCAAGTCATAATTATTGGAGTCTAACTGTGCCAAATAAGATGATATATGATACGAAAACCCTTGAGAAACTATCTTAGAATATAATTAAGTGCTTTTCAGCTGCTCCAAAAAGTTGAAGTAAAACACAATATTTCATTTGAATCAACGCGACTCTAGATTTGTTTATTTTCCAATTCAGCTTTTTTTTTACAAAGTTTGCTTCAAATTCCAACTGGCCGTGAGAATTGTACGCCTGTCACCCAAGAATGATCGCTGAGGCGTAGCTAGATCTATGGGCAAGGAAACTGATCTCATGAGAACTGTTGATCTATGCGTCTTCCTGTTGCTTCTTGCCCAATTCGAAACAAACTGTTTAACCAATTAGTCGAACCTTTGATAGCACCCACTCGCCTAACCCTCGGAATATGCAAAGCTGCGCCTTCGAGCGTGACGAAATCCCAAAGTAAGAGACTTTAGTTTCGGGTTTTCCCAGCAATCAAATGACTTCGAAGACAACCCCCTCCCCCTCTCTGTCAGTCGGCCGCACATCTTCAAAATTTAAATTTATTTAGACAGTTTTTCAAACACTTGGCGTATTTTCAATTAAATCATTTGAATGGAAGACGTGAAAAACCTGTCAAATGGAAATGAAATTTAAATGCATTTTCCTAGCGCTAATGAAAAATTGCTTAGAAAATGGAAAATAGAAGTGGAGGGGGGCAAACGAATATATACAGACAAATATATATGCAAATGAGTTGACCAAACGACACGTTTCAAGCGCCGCTTCCGTTGCCAACTCGATGGAGACACTTGTTTGATGTCCATGACAAAACATCCACCACCAACTGCACTTCCCCGCACCCGTCCCCGTCGCCGTCGCCGTCCAGTGGCAGTCCCGTTCCAGTTCCAGTTGCAGAGCTGCGATCAGGTTGGGCGAGCGGTTAGCGGGGATTTTCCAGCCAAATAAGCCGGCAGTTTTTATTGTATTGGCCATTGAAGCTCGCATTTGGTATCTATGCGGCATGCAGCAAACGATCAGCATTGAATAGTGAATAGTCGATGGTGAATAATGTGAATGGGCTGCTCACTTGTTGACCATATGCGGTGCTGGCCCTTTGGGCCCGAGCTCTATTGTTTTGGGCTTGGAGCATTCAACAAATCCCAAAAGTACGAGCTCTCCCCCCCTCGCTTGCGATCTCTCTTTTGCTCCCTCTCTATGTCGTTGGCCATGTTTGGGAAATCGAAAAGCGGAAGTTCTAAGTTCGTCGCTTAACCGTCTATTGTAATGCTAATGTGGCGTTGCAGTTGGACGCCCCGTAACACTATAACCAATAAAATGATATCCGAACTTCTTGAACATAAAGCCCAAGTGTCGATCATTAAGTTAGGCATCAAATCAAACACATATACAAATGTGTCTGTGTGTGTGTGTGGCAAGGTTCAGTCACACTCAAGTGATTCTCTTCTCGGGAACTTACATGAATCTTACAACATAACCGGTTCAAGTGGTTATTGCGGTTGTTGTTTCGCATTTTCGGTTGCTCTCCTCTTCGGTGGGCAGTTATGACAGTGTATGTGTGTCTCTGTGTGTGTGTGTGGAAATCTACACTGTCCTGCGGGTCTGCTAATGAGCGTCTCCCTAATTGAACACTGGCAATACACTAAAGATGCGAGAGATAGAAAACAGCCCAGCACAATTTGAACTAAAAAAGCGCTTCGGAATTTATCGAATATCTTAAGTTGGGTTTTTATGGCTTGGGCGTGTTTACGACACAAAGCTATTAGACACATTTGAAAGTCGCAAATGCGATATGGAATTCTAGCTATCTTTGTGCCGCGTAACAGAATCCTCGAGAATCGCATTTAGTTATAGCTGCTGCTCAAGTTCAATCCGCATGCTTTTGCTGGCCAGTGTAATTCAATAGCCCAGCAGCAGACATGCATTGGCGTATGACTGATAGCAGTTACCTACTGTCTCGTAGGTGCCTACGTAAGCTCTGCTAAACCAGCAACAACAGCCGCCTCAGTGTAATGAGCCGCAAGTCATTGAACTGCCAGAGACTGAGACATGGCCCGATTTGGGAGGGAATGAGGCAGCCGAACAGCCTCAAATATTCAACTCTTCAACACGTCAGACGGCGAGGGGGGGGGGGGCATATAAGTACAGCTAATTTGAGGATAACTGGCAATCAGCGTTTTTGGCTGTGCAGCCAACTAACTTTTGGGCCAACTAACTAGCTGCTGGTAACAAGCTGCCACACGATCTTGTTTATGGGCATATATAGTCGAGGCCTCGCCGGTCCCAGTGCCGTGCCCATAAATAAGAATGCAATGAACGAGTGCAGAACAATGGCCATCATAATTTTGCACACCGAGAGGCGCTCCGATTTCTATAGAAAGGTCAAGCGAACAAGCGACTGTCGGACTGACGGACTGACCAAATGCGCAGAGTCCCGCTGCGGTCGGCGGCAAAAGCGGAAAGTAAAAGTAAGCAATTTAAAGATTTGTTTCGCTTCGCCGAGCCAAGAAAGCGGGGAAAAGTCAGCTGGCCAGTCGATCGTCCGATCGAAGCGGACTATTCCAAGTCCAGCTGCTAAACGAAATATGCAAGACGCTGCCTAATTAGCTGCTGACCGTGAAAATCGATTAATTGCCTCGAATTTATTTCAGTTACAAAACTGTGCAAATATGCTGAATATTTTTGATCGAAATAAACTAAAAATATCTATCTGTGAGTGTTTTGATCGCCAGAATGCGGTTGTTGTTGTGTGTGTGAGCTCAGGATAACCACAAGCAATCCAATGAAGATGATTATGAACATAAATATGAAATATAAATACGTTTGCCATTTGCCCAGAGGCAGTTCCAATCAGGGGCAGGCAAAGACACAGACAGAGAGACAGAGACGGGAACGGGCACGGGCTGCAGCTGCAGCAGAGGACGCGTGCAGTGAGAATCCCAAGAAAATCAAATGCTGCAGAAGGAGGCGAAGTGAAAGAAATAATCGCAGCACTTTTCCTACCATTTTTGCCGTGCATTTCCCATTGCAGTTTCGCCTTTGTGCACAGCTGGCACTTCATAAATATGTCATATTTAATAGAGTTCAGCAACAGCAGTTGCAACTCCTGGAGATGCTACTGGGAATCAACAGAGAGAATCAACCACCAGCACTACTATCACCAGCAGTCAAGGAGAACGCCTGCTTTGACTTCAGTTCTCGTGCTGCTCACTTGCTGACTATCCACCATTGTCAACGTTTGATTGACTCACCTCATCTCGCTACCGGGTGTCCTTTTTTTTCCCACTTCGTCCTGGCAGTCGACCATCATGTTGTGTGCTTGCGAGAAAGTGGCAAAGAAATGCACGAAAAAAATAGGTAGAAAATGTAGTTTTTTTGATCATTGTAAACTGATCTGTGTCATAAATTTGACATTTAATCGCCGTCGCTGTTGGGTTCCCTTGCTATTGAGCAAGGTCTGGTCATTGGCTTAGTATGAGCAACTGCAGCGCCACGCCGATAAGATGCCTCAGGCATTTGATTAGATTAAATTAAGTGATTCATAGATATATTATTATGGTACAACCCATGATTATCGAGGCCTGTTTCGAATGCACATAAAACTTTCCATTCTTATGCTTTTGGCAGTGAGTATGTGGCAGTCGGACAAGCGCATTAGTTGTATTATTTATCTTTGTGCATTCCTTGCCACATAGACTTGTTCGACAACACAGTTCGAGACACTTTTGTGGCGCATTTGCGTGTCATTTCTCATGTGCTGAAACAATTTGCTAATTGCACGTAATTGAAATGGAAAAGAGAGAGCAAAGGCGAGACACTCACAGAGCAGGAGTGGGAAGTGGGGAGTGGGAGTTGGAGAGGGGGGGCGACTGGCGACTGGTAGTAAAAGTTGCAGCTTATATGGAAATTGATAAGAAGTCTCCCCGCCGAAGTGCTGATAGCTAAAGTTGTTTTCTTCATTTCATTTTCGTGTTTCGCAATTCGCTTTTTACTTGTCTACAAATGCGTTATATGATAAATGAGCTATCGGATTCGACGGCTGCCCGATAAAACGAAGCACAAACAAATGCGCAGCTAATTTTGCTTTTAAATTTGCTCCAAAATGGAGTGCAAGACCTTCAGCTTTGCGTTGCATAAATTGATCAGCTTCTACCTGAGCTCGTAAATCTTTGCGCCCTGGACCAATGAGCAGTGAGAGCGCGCTGCATCTTAGAGACTAACCCTTTCCAATTGACCCTCTCGGTTCAAAGGGGTGTGGTCTATGTGCTGATCTTTCTCGGCTCAGGAAGCTGGGCCACTTAACACTCGCTCGCTCACTCGCTCTATGCTGTGTGCTGTGTGGCATGCGGCAGCGTGCACAACCTTCAGCTGTGTTTGGACAGCGAATTAAAGGCAATTGGGAAGCGAGCGGTTTGGCGCGTCGCATATTCAATTCAATTTATCAAAATTCAACACATGTTTAACGCCCCCTTCCCCCTCCCACGCGCAACTATTCACTTAGACACTTGCGCGCTGGTTCATTCACTCGTCCATCTGTTTGTTTGTTTGTTTATGCCTCGCATTATTTTGCTAATGATGCGTAAATTTGTGTGTCAGTTCTTGGTTCGGTTTGAGCTCAAATACAGCGCCAAATACTTGACGGATGAAGTCATTGCAAGCAAGTAGTAGTAGCTATTGCTATATGAATTTAATATTCATATGAATATGAAATTCCTGCACGTGAGACACGTGACGTATCTGTCGGATACATGTTGTTGTTGTGGCCGGGGCCAGGGAACGTTGCGTGACCGAACCTCGAAGGTGTCGCAGCCATTCGTGCAGAACTTTTCCAATAGACAACAGTTGGATGAGCAGTCCACACCCTTCCCTTCCCCTCGTTCGAAGTGTTCGTGCTTCGTTTGCTTAGATGAGCCCCAAATAATGTCAGCCTTGTGCACAAGGAAGTTATCAAAAACAAATGCTGTACAGTGTTCATTATTAGTTGAGCAATTTCCCAGTTAAAGCGCATAATCTTATCTGGGCTAATGTAAGAGCATTCATACTGTAACTTCGAGATGATTATACGGTTTGTATCTTATCGACAAAAAGTTTCAAGAATTGCGAGTTCTTTCATGAATCGTGACATTTTTTGTGTCTTGAATACTTTGACTATCTTTGAATTGTCAAACCACGATAACGAGCAATGTGCTTAGTTTTGAGCGATGTTAAATAGGTTGGCATTTAAACTACGCGGATTTCGCAGGGAATTTGAGACTGCAGAGCAGTTGTTGATTTACCTTCCTGCCTTTCCAGCTCGCCCTCGATTCTCGACGTTTCTTTTGTTGCTCGTGTGTGTGTGTTTTGGCCCGTCTTAATCTTGTTTGTGCGATCGCCCTTTGCTCCTTTTTTGGGCTTTGGCTAATTTTCTTTCCCTCGCCTTTGTCTCACATTCGGCAATGAAAAATCTGCTTTCAACTACCGTTTTTGCTTGCTTTTTGCCACCAGTTTCCGTGATCTGCTCTTTCTCCCTCTCCTTCTCCGTCTCCGTCTCGCCGTCGAGGCAGCAGACAAAGAAAGTAAATCAGATTGTGGAGCAGATGTGCTGCATCCTACAATGACGCCAACACCGAAAATGAAGGAAATCCAAAAGAAATGCAACGGCCAAGGCGATCCTCGTCTGCGTCTGCCTTCCGTCTGATTTATTGTTCCACTCGGACGGTACACTGGACCGAGATGTCGACACGGCCAGCCTACCTAACATAAATATTATCATAGGCTCTTGTGGGCTCGCTCTCGGTCCATGCAAATACAGCAGCTACGCGTATGAATATGATTTATGTGTGCCTCAGCAAATTTGCGTTGGCTTATGGTTATGGCTTATTAAAAACCTATTATTTCCCCCAAATGTATCAAAACATGCATGCAATATTCTTCTCTCTTCGCTGTGGTCCCTCTAATTAGCGTGAATGCAATGGCAGCGGGACACAAGGCTGCATTTTAAATGCTTGTCAAGGCAACTGTCGCTAAATACTTTGAAATACCTCGTTTATCTCTGGCTAGTTTTATTTGCGTTTACCTGATCGTGTCAACAGCCGGACAGTTGCTCACTCTGAGCAGACACAAGCTGTGTTTGTGGTGGGCGATCGTAAAAACGCAACTGTGTTTGTGCTCTGGGCTACCGTTGACCACAGAACGGCAATAAAACTGATGCCATCTTCCAGGTCCTTGAGGAGTTGTCTTGGCACGCTTTCAATGGTGATCAAATAGAGCTCTTTTCAGCTGGCAGCAATAAAACTAAGCCAGCTACTTGATAACTCGGGTCGAAAGGTCAGTGATAAACTTGAAGAAAAGGCATAAAAGTTGTCGAAAATGAAGTAGAATAGATAAAAATGTTCACATTGTGCGCTAATTAAAATGCTCGAGCCAAATCCCTGAATTGGGTAGGCAGCACCACTGCGAGAATGGGAATTGTAATCGTGAATGGGATGTATGGTAAATGGCAGCAAAACAAACAAACAAACCAAGCAACTGGGCCAACAACAAACAACCCTTTCCTCTGCACTTTCTCCAAGCAAAGAAGTTTTCCGCGTTTTGGGAAAATCCGGAAAACGTCTTGGGTCGAGCCCGGCTCGTTTGCATACGTAATTAGTTTGGGAAATGTGACAACGATGGCGACATTTGACATGAGTTTGAGTTACGATCGTTGCGAACACAGATAAATGAAGAAAGCGAGCGGAGGGTGATCGCTAGACTGGGCCAGGGTCGGAGTTGGGGGGTTATCTTATCTTTACACCTCCGGCTGGCGGCTGGCTGGCGGTTTGAACTCTACGCCTAAGCCGATCAACTGTTGGGCTGAGGCCCCCTTCCCTCCCCTCCCCCGGCCAGACAGAATTTGACATCATTAGTCAAACTTAAAGAGGCATTTGTAACTGACGGTTTTGTCTTTGGCTTGTAACTTTAAGCGCCTCGAGGCCAGGCCCGATACACTCATTAATTAGACGACCGGCATTAGAACCTCGCTTTGAAGCGCAATCTGTTACAATTCCGGGGTTCGGTTCTATGAAGATGATCCGGAAACCAGTTGCCGGCCATATTTGATTCGATTCCACAACATTTTATGGCCATGCAAATTGCAAAACCGCGCTAATTTTTTCTACCTTAGCATATCAGTTTCACAAAGCATTTTCCTTCGTTTCTCTGCGTGTGCAATGTTGTTTTTCTTCTTCTTTTCGCTTGCATTATATAACAAAGGGCATATTTATTTCGTTTTAATTTGTAATTTTGCGCTCTGGTCGAGACTTGAAACCAGTTCAACTTGTTACCGAATCTTCGCTGTCCATAAAAGGAGTCGCAGCTCGGTCCGCACTCCTCGCGTCGCTTGTCTCGCGAAGTCCATTAACAAGCTGGAACAAGTTCTCAGTGTCACCCTCGAGACATTGTCCACGTCCATATCCATGTCGATCCATGTCCGAGTCCCTCGGCCCTCTCACTGTTTACTCAGGCAGCTCTTAACAACTCATAATAGAGCAATTTTCACGTGTCCTTGCCGGCTAGTAAATCATCACACGACCAGCAGAGCAGAGCAGAGCAGGCAACTGGTCAGTCGCAGAGGCTTCTTCGCTATTCTCACTCCTTTCGACCCAACAACAACAACAACAACTGCCCAAGGGGAGGGAGTTGGGCATGTGATGCGATGAGATCGCTTTTGGTGGGTTGAGCCCTTCCACTGGAATTGAAATTGATCGTGGCACTCGTGTTCTAATGGCTTGGGCTTGGACTTTGCTCTCAAGATTTACGAGTATGCGGAGTGGCACTTTTATAGTGTTTTTATTTTGGGTTTAACACTTAGTTACACTTTTGGGTCTGAAGTGAGCAATAAATTGCACAGCAAATTAGTCAAAAACGAGAAGTGTTGGAGAAGGAGTCACACAACTTGCACACAGACTGTAAGCTCAGTGGCAGCTTGCAAAAGCTCACCAATACAACGACAGCTGCTGCGCTGGAGCTTGAGCTTAATTTCCTGGCAACTGTTGCCGCTAATTTAAGCTGACCTTGAGGCTTCGTAATCACAGACAGCTGACTGTAGATCTTAGTTTTGATTGAGCGGCAGGCCCAACAATGCGCTCAGCTAATTTAAATCAGAAAAGTGTTCAAGCAACTGACAATTTCAAACTTTTTGCACAACCCTCACGAGACGCCAGATACCCCGAAGACAAGCCAAACAATTGCCGAAAACTCCAGACTCACAACTGTCTACTGAAAACTGAATACTGAATACTGAAAAGTGGCTTGCGAAGCTGTCAATCAAAGTGCAGGGCGAGGCAAGAAGTACGCTAATGATATATGTGTGTTCTACATGTGTCTGTAGTAGGTTCTCAACCGCATTTGCATAAGAAGAATCACTAATGATGGCCCTGCCTGACGGAGGGCCCCGAAAAACTTTAGCCCGCCATACGTATTGTAGGTCAACGATGAGCTGCGCATGAAACGAGTTTCGAATCGCGCTAATTATGTGTCGAACTAGTTGAGAAACTGTTTTGCTAATGACGCTTTGATTTCTGCTTCCAGATTCCTTTGTGAACAGCCAGGAATGGACAATTTCGCGTTCGGTGCCCGACTTGCGGCTGGGCATCGTCGGCTCCCTGAACTCGGGCAAGTCGGCGCTGGTGCACCGCTACCTCACCGGCTCCTACATGCAGGAGGAGTCGCCCGAGGGCGGACGCTTCAAGAAGGAGGTCTTCATCGATGGCCAAAGCTACTTGCTGCTGATACGCGACGAGGGCGGCGCTCCAGAAATGCAGGTAAGACTCCAAGAGCACACTCTACCACATTCTACCCCCAAGCCGAACTCATCAGCTATGCATGAAATGGTAAAATGATGTATTGCCCGTGTAGTGGGAAAAAGTTTGGGCAAATGTATTTGCCCTTATCATCTTGTAAATATTTGAATTGAGGTCAACGCGGGATCACGAGGGGGACGCAGTTGGGGATGCCGAACTCAGGCGAACTCCGAGGGTTGTTGAGCTGCAGGTTTCCACTTTTGTACACTGCAATAAATAAGGGCATATGTTTCGACTTTGTTTAGCTGTAAATAAGTAAGTGATTTATGCGGCAAGTGTTTTCTTAGCCCACTATAACTACATTTTCTTTGTGTGGTAACTGTGGCAACTCTGTCAGGTCTCGGGCAATTCACTGCAGAACTTTCCATTTGTCGCAGTTTGCCAATTATCAACTTTTTCTAGATGCCAGCGTTTTTGCTGTGCTGGCAGTTTTCGCAGCCACAATGTTGCCTCGGCCCCAAAGGACACAGGCTGAGTCACTACATCGAACTTCGACCTTTGGCAGAGCGGCGAGTGGACGCGGGGGGACAAGCTGGCCTCGGGCCAAATAACTTTTGTTGCAGCACTTTTTTTGAGCGTCTAGCCAAAGGTCTATTTACCGTCTTGACGTTATGCGCTGCGACAAACTTGGCCAATACAATTTCGGCTGGGCCTCTGCCCCGCACACCACACCTACCCCCCTCCTGTGCCACCACCGCTTGCACTGCATTCGCGTGTGCAATTAAAGCAGCGTCCTCCTCGAGCTATTTGCATTTCCATGGACCGCTTCGAGGGCAAGCAATTTGTCGAGTCATTGATCTGCGCAGAAGCTTTTGTTCCTGCAAGGAATTCGCAATCCGCACACAATATTTGCACAGACTTCTTTGACAGCCCGAGTCCCGCGTCCCGCCCCGCCAGCGGGCAGGCGGCACCGACGGCTTAAAGGGGTGAAAGTGTGGATTATAATTTTTAAGCTGCTTTCGCTTTTTTACACACATTTTTTTTATTTGCGGTTCGCTTTATGGGCCAGGGTATACACCCTTGCCGGCTCGGGCTGGTGGGGGGTAGGGGTTGCTGGCTCTTCACGACAACAATGTAAAAACTAAAAATGAAAAAAAAATGTGCCTGACACGCGACGCGACCCTCGCAAATCGCATAATATGGCATAATACCTCGCCTATAGAATATCCCTGGGCTCAGCAGTTGACTAATGCCGATAGCGCAGTTTATTTAAATTTGAGTTTTCATAATTTTCCCTTTTTAATTATTGTTGTTAATATTGTGCAAGTCAAGCATGTGATTGACCCAATTCCAAAGCGGAATATTCGAGTGTTGCGCAGTTTGAGCGGCACAGTCGGCAACAGTTTTGGAGTGACTGCCAGACTGTTTGCCGCTGCTGCTGTTATTGCATAACAGTGCTTGTCAAGCTGCATGCAGGGTGATTGTGTGCCTGGCTCCCCTCACCAACTCTCGCTCTCTCTCTCTCTCTCTTTCTCTGTGTCTCTGTTTGATACAGTTGTCATCTGCAAATCGTTTCTCTCGCGATTTAACTAATTTTATGTCACTTTCTTGGCTAACTTCTGTCGTTCGGCGTCTTTATGCAACACAATAAACCATATTTCATTGCGAAAATAACCCTCGGCCAACGCCAGCAACCCCATGCGAGTCCTGCCACCCCCTCAGCCGAGCAGCAAAACAAAAACCCGCTCAGGAATGCCAAACCTGCAAATACTCTGCAGACACATACTTGGAGTCAAGGGAGTTTCCTTCCAGGACTAACTTCATCATCGAGTACTCAGTGTTTTGGGGGTGTCTTAGGCATGCCCTTGCCTAGTGCTTACAGGGTATGGGAGTAGCACAGGACCAAAGGACTCGCGACTTTGGTTGAAATCACTCAATGGCAGCGCGACGCCACTCAGTCGCATTTCGTTATGTTTTTGTGTTTTTATTTGCTCGCTGGCTGAGCCAGGATATCATTACCATATACGGCACGACAATATTGCATGCGACTAGCGACAGTTGCCGATTCTACACAATTCCTCTTACTGCTTTTTCGGGTGGAGCAGCGCCACACATGGAACAGACGAGTTCAGGAAGTTAGAAGCGATTGCAGGGGATTTGTCTTAGCTTAATCAAAGAGCTATAAACCAATTAGAGTAGTTTGGAATGTGGAGTATTTAACTAAATGGCAATTTTTATGCTTAGCCAAAGAGCAAGTTTAACATCTTAAATACTTCAGTTCAATGGCAATTGTTAAAGCTGGAGTTTGTTATAAATAACTTATTAGAATTGTGAGGATTACGCTAAATATTTCTGTCTAAAATTTAACAATTACTTAAAGACTTTTATTTTGAAATTGCAATGACAGCTTCAAGTTGCTTTTATTTTTCTGGTATTGTTTAAACTGAAGTTTGTTATAAATAACTTATTATAATTGTGATTTTTAACTGTGAAGAATACGCTCAATATTTTTGTCTAAAATTTAATATTTACTTTAATACTTTTATTCTGCTTCCATTTTCTTTTTCTGGTATTTCTCTTGCAATATATCAGTTTAAAGTGTTTTTATTATTTTTCTGCTCTTTACAATTTCTTTATCAATTTAAAGTTTAGATTGAATGTGTATTCTCAAATTGTTATGACTTTTTGAAATCGCTCTAGTTTTGCTCACAACTTCTTTATTAATATGAGAAGTCTCTTCTGCAAGTTGCTGGCATTCTTCTGGCTAACAATTTCAGTATTTGTTTCGATTCAGGCCTTTAATCCTGGGGCAACTATTTGCAAAGCCTTTGGAATTGATTTTGAGGCTTGCGAGCAGACACTTGGAATGCTTCTTAACCCAGTTTGAAGTTGTGCCATTGTTCGCTTCTATTTGGCTGCACGGCATTGTGCTGCCCTCCCCCTCCCCCTGTCCCCCGCAATTGAATTGTATTGTTGTCAGGCATGTGTCTCCCTCCAAGTGTGCCTGTGTGTGTGACAATGTGTGTGACAGTGTGTGTGTGTGTGAGCTTCCCGTGTCGCCGCCATTTGGCGCTGCATTGCTGCAACTTTTTTGCCGTTGCTTTCCTGTTTCCTCTGCACACTTTTTCACAACAAATCATAAAAAGCGGCAACCACCCCGCGAGGCCGACAACGCCGCCCAACCACCCACCGTCGTTTGTCGCCGCGCTGAACCACCCACTGTGTCTGGGAGCAGCGACGCGTCGCAGGACAACGGCAGGATAGCGACAGCGACGGCGAGCAAAGCGTCAGTTGTTTGTCGACTGGCAAAGCAGGCGGGCGGCATTTGTTTCGTGAGCATCGCAACGCTCGCTGCTGTGGCAGGACTCTACGTGCCAGGATACACCGAAAACTGCATAATTAATTGACTGTGAATTAGTTGAACACATTGCCAGTGAGTTGAGAGTGCGATTTGAATGCATAACTCGAACAGCTTGCGAAGCGCATCGGTTTCAATCGATAGTTTGTTGCCAGGACATCTGAATCCTGCGCAGTAAACACACACACACACAAGAGCCTCTGTTTACATGCCATCCAAAAGTTCATTATCCTGCAATTGCCTCTGTGTCTGTGCCTGTGTGTGTTTGCGTGTGTGTGTGTGTTCGCCTTATACAAAAATCATTAAAAGTTTAGCACACGGCGACGGGTCCTGCCAAAGGATTCAAGTGCTTCATTAGCGACTTTCTCAAGTGTGTGTGCGAGTGCGTTTGAGACGCTGCTCCCCTCCCCTCCCCTCCACTGCCCTCCGCTCCTCGCTGTGCATGTCCATTGTTGAGCGCGCTTCCGCCTTTTGTGCCGTTTGTTTGCGCCTCGCGTCGTCCTTCGACTGGCAGCGAAGTCGCCTGGCAGCGTCTCGCAAAGTCAAGGACTCGCGGCGCAAAGTTTTGTGTTTTCGTCTTTTCGATTTAATCCTTTTTCTCATATTTTCGTGTGCATTTTAAAGGCGCTTTTGTTTTGTTTTGGCTGCCTTCGCTCTCTCTGTGTGTGTGATTTCGTCCTTTCTGGCTTACTTAACTGATGCCGAATGTATTTTGCTTGCTTGCAGTTCGCTGGCTGGGTGGACGCCGTCATCTTTGTGTTCAGCCTGGAGAACGAGGGCAGCTTCAACACCGTCTACAACTACTACACCAAAATGGCGCACTTTCGCAACGGACAGGACATACCCATGATTCTGGTGGGCACACAGGGTAAGTACAGCGCCAATCAATGCCCAGCAATTAGCGCAGCGCAATAGAGCTGCAAAATAATGAATGCACAGCGAGCTAATAGTTGCATTCAAGTTCGAGTTCTTCTCTTGCGTTGGTTGTAGTGTTTTCTAATCGTATCCTTTGTTCACTTCCTGCAGACGCCATCAGCGAGCGCAATCCGCGCGTCATCGACGACACGCGCGCCAGGAAGCTGGCCAGCGACTTGAAGCGCTGCTCCTACTACGAGACCTGCGCCACCTACGGCCTGAACGTGGAGCGCGTCTTTCAGGACGGTAAGTCGAGCTTTGCATAAAGATTAAGATTCGTTCACTCACGTCTCCCATTTGCAACCGCAGCCTGTCAGAAGATACTCTCGCAGCGCCTGCCGCTGCCGCCGGCGATGCAGCCGCCGCGCCCGACAACGCCGCAGGGCTCGCGCCTGGGCCTGGCCTCCTACCAGGCGCCGTCGAACGGCCAGCAGCGGGCCCAGCAGCAGCAGCTGCCGCTGCGCATGAGCGCCGACTTCGCCCAGGCCGAGCAGAAGCTCTGGTCGCTGCAGTCGGCCTCGTCGTCCTCCGCGGCATCGGCATCAGCATCAGCGTCGGTCGCCACCAACGAGAACAACAACATTACCAAATACAATCCGGCTGCCGCCGCCCCACAACAGCAACAGCAGCAGCAGCAGCAGTTGTCGCTGCAGGGCGACTGCGCGCAGGTGCAGCTGAGGGATCCGCGCGACCTGGCGCCGCCGCCCGGCAAGGAGCTGCCGACGCCCACGTCGACGCCGACGACGAGCCGGAAGAGTAGACGGCGCTCGAACCTCTTCATACCCTCGTCGTCGAAGAAGAGCGACAAGGAGCCGAAGAGCAGCGAGCTGGGCAGCGGCCGCTCCATACCCATTAAGCAGGGCTACCTGTACAAGCGCTCCAGCAAGTCGCTGAACAAGGAGTGGAAGAAGAAGTACGTGACCATCTGCGCCGACGGCCGCCTGAGCTACTATCCCTCGTTGCACGACTACATGGACGATGTGCACGGCAAGGAGATACCGCTGCAGTACGTGACCGTCAAGGTGCCGGGCCAGAAGCCGCGCGGCTCCAAGTCGATCATCACGAACAGCGCGCTGACCAGCTCGCTGCTGGCCAACGGCCAGCGGGCGCAGGGCACACTCAACGAGGGCTTCGGCTGCCTCACGCTCGCCAAGGACAATCAGCGCAAGCTGAACGAGAAGCTCTCGCTGCTGGGCGCCGCGCCCGAGCCGCTCAAGTCGAACAGCTCGCAGCAGACCAGCGGCGACGAGGGCATCGCCATGTCCAACTCCAACTCGCAGACGTTCATCGCCGGCGAGACCACAGCGACGGCCAGCGGCAGCAACAAGCTGGAGGCGCAGACGCCCAATGTGAAGAAGCGCCATCGACGCATGAAGAGCAGCAGCGTGAAGGCGAACGAGGCGGACGACAACGATGGCTACGAGTTCTACATCGTCTCGCTCGACTCCAAGCAGTGGCACTTCGAGGCCGCCAACTCGGAGGAGCGCGACGAGTGGGTCGCCGCCGTCGAGCAGGAGATCTTCAAGAGTCTGCAGAGCATCGAGAGCAGCAAGACCAAGCCCGCCACCAGCACCGAGCTGGCCGCCATGGTGGCCATCCGGCAGCGTGTGCCCGGCAACGGTCACTGCGTCGACTGTGGAGCGCCCAGTAAGTGATCTAAGATTGCCCCATTCAGTCTGTAGCATACTAATCTCGTGTTTTTCTACCCCTTTGCAGATCCCGAGTGGGCCAGCCTCAATCTGGGCGTGCTCATGTGCATTGAGTGCTCGGGCATACACCGCAACCTCGGTTCGCACATCTCCAAGGTGCGCTCGCTGGGCCTCGACGACTGGCCGTAAGTATTACATCTTCTCCAGCCTCTCCATCTCAATTGCTAATACGTATGCTTTCTGCTTTAAGGGCGCCGCATCTGAGCGTCATGCTGGCGATTGGCAACAGCCTGGCCAACTCGGTGTGGGAGGCGAACACACGGCAGCGCATCAAGCCCACAGCGCTGGCTAGCCACGAGGAGAAGGAGCGCTGGATACGCAGCAAGTACGAGGCCAAGGAGCTGCTCGCGCCGCTGGGCAGCGGCAACCACGCCACCGCCGCCTCGCCGGGCCAGCAGCTCATCGAGGCGGTGATACGCGCGGACATCAAGTCGATCGTCTCCATACTGGCCCACTGCCAGTCGGAGGTGACCAATGCCAATGTGAGCGCACGCGATGTGCGCACGCCGCTGCTGCTGGCCTGCGCCATCGGCAACCTGGCCATCGCCCAGCTGCTCGTCTGGGTAAGTGCCACACACACATGCCGCACTCGCTACGACACACTCGCTAATAATCGTCTTGCATTCGCAGAACGGCGCCAACATCAAGCACACGGACCACGAGGGACGCACCTGCTTGGCCTACGCACGCGCCGCACAATCGCTGGCCACCGCCAAGTCGATGAAGGCCGCCGCCGCCCTAGCAGCGGGCACACCGGCCCCAGCGCCAACTCCGGCGCCGTCGGCGGCTGCGAACGGCGGCATTCCGGCGCCGCAGTACAACGTGGAGGACACGACGGCGCTGGTGGAGCTACTGGTCGGCTTGGGGTGTCCGGAGTCGGCGCCACTGACGGCGAGCGGCACGCTGCCGCGGCGACGGGACACGTTGGGCACGCCGTACGAGAAATCGGTGTCGGGCGTCATCTAGATGTGGAGCGGAGGGAACATAGTTGAATTTGAAAGGGAGAGCTGCGTGAATTTGTAATGTGTATTGATTGTAAAATTGATTTCAAATGTTTAATATGTTGTTCGTAATTAGTTTAAATTCGCAATGGCGACGTTCACTCTGTGTATAGAAATGTTGACAAACAAAAAAGCAAACGTCAGTGTCGATTAGTTGATAGTTCTTATTGAAAATGTGCAAATTATTTGGCCAGCGTTGAATGGAAATTCACATAAGTTTCTAAATTTTAAGTTGTATGTGTATCTGTATGCATATAAGCACAATCTGTACAGTCTTGTTGTAATCTCAAGTGTTTTATTAATTTATTATTTTCGTATTACGTATTTTTACGCCCTATTACTACTACTATTATTATTATTACTATTACGATTACGATTACGACTATTATTGTTTTTAGATGAGTGCAGGTTTTTATTTTAATGTCGTTTGCAAAACAACAGCTTAAGTAATTATTATGTAATCCCCCCCTTTCCCCATTTTAATGATTTATTCGACTTTGAGCAGTCTCGTTCGCCATCGGTCGATACACAAGCATGTATTCGAGTATATTTGACCATGTACTCGCCCGATGCAAGAGATCAATATACGTATAAACATAGTGAAACTAAGACTAAAGCCAAAAACCACTTATTACACTACAGAATAAACAATATGAGTATATAAAGCAAATATATATTATATGTATACAGAGTTGAAATTGCTTGATAATCGGTCAAAAACACGCTTAACTTAACTTTGCTATCCAAATTCCAAAATACACCAGCAAGACACAAACACAACACGAAACTGAATGTAAACAAAATAATGAACATTTGTTGTCTGCGGATCGCATGAGATCGGAACAGTTATAAAGAGGTGGCAAAACATATATATGATATACTATGTAGCAACACTTGAAAGTATTTCAAACCAATTATACAATATAGTTATAAAATCTCTATACATAACAAATTATATATATATACATATATGTATACACCCCCAGAAACCTATTGTGTACGCTCTTTGTACCACTTGAAACACGGAACACAACAGAAAGTGACAAAATCAATTAAATTGGATAAACAGCAACAGGCACAAATATATAAAACACAAACAAAAACACCCAAAAAACAACAAATAAAATTGATTAAACATTAAATAACAACTGTTTTAACTAGCTCTTGATTGGGGCCATTTATCGGTAATCGGACATCAAAAATCTTGGGGAACCAGTCTATTTAGTGGTCTATCGAAATGTCCTTTGCCCTACTACACCAAAGCATATATAAATGGAAGCGGAGCGATGAATATCCTTTAATCAAAAATGATTCAGAAGGACGAATAACATCGTTGAGTATTAGGTCAATCAAAGGGTTCGCAATAATTATTGAGGTACAAATAGTAAGGAAAGTAAGTAAGGAAAAAAGAACCGACGGTAAACTGCCAAAACGTGTCGAATCTCTGATAAAATACCAGGCGAACATAATTTGGCAGCAAGCAGCACTATTGCTAGAATATATTGTACTCCAGCGCATTTCAAACTGTATATAAATGTCATCCTGAAAGTATGCACATAAAACGCGGCTTTATAATACATATTTCATCCTAAAAGTATGCAATACAAAATGGCTTCATTTGATCCTTCGATGGCCATATCTTCAGTTTTTTTTATCCATAACTCGGTCAATTCCTGGAAGATTTTGGAAGGATATAGTGTTTTGAAATCAGCAATATCCCTGCTATCGATTGGCAATCAAAAAATTTCAAAATTTTGAAAAAAAATTTTCACCAAATTTCGAAAAAAATTTTTAAGGGGTAGGCATAGAAAAATTGCCCGAAATCAGAAATTTCCGGCGTATCTCAGTCATTTGAAGGACTATCAGGATGTCCTTTGGCACATAGATAGGGCTCATCAGTTCAACCAAATTGACATCCGTCGAAGGACGAATATCCTGCAAACACTCGAGTTACGAGGACTTTTTTGTATACAGAAAAATGCATATATCTCCGGAATGTCCTGGCTTATCCTTGTGAACGTTATGTCAATCGAAGTGTTCTGGAGAGGGCCTTCACCTTGCCAAAGGACATTAAGATCCTTCGTGTAGTTCTCGAGATATTCAGGATTTTACCGCGGATCCATGTTTTCATTGCATTTTGGGAGGTGCCCTCGAAAGTATGCAATATAATTTTTTACCAAATCCGAAAAGCCGTTACTCTATAGAATTTGAAATGCCAGTCCGCTTGCGAAATATTGCAAAATCATCATCATTTCTCATAAAATTTTTTAAGGGGTAGGCATAGAAAAATTGCCCGAAATCAGAAATTTCCGGCGTATCTCAGTCATTTGAAGGACTATTAGGATGTCCTTTGGCACATAGATAGGGCTTATCAGTTCAACCAAATTGACATCCGTAAAAGGACGAATATCCTGCAAACACTCGAGTTACAAGGACTTTTTTGTATACAGAAAAATGCACATATCTCCGGAATGTCCTGGCTTATCCTTGTAAACGTTATGTCAATCGAAGTGTTCTGGAGAGGGCTTTCACCTTGCCAAAGGATATTAAGATCCTTCGTGTAGTTCTCGAGATATTCAGGATTTTACCGCGAATCCATAATTTCATCGCATTTTGGGAGGTGCCCTTGAAAGTATGCAATGTCATTTTATTTTATTTTATCAAATCCCAAAAACCGTTACTCTATAGAATTTGAAATTACAGTCCGCTTGCTAAAAAATTGCGAAATCATCGTTCAGCAATTAACTGTTTCTCTCGCTCTTAGGATACCTATTTAACAGTTATATATACCCGCAAGAGAATTGGAGCGTTCTCCACTGCTCTTCTCTTTTGTGCGACATGCGACTTTTTTATTTGATACTCACCATACTCACCTTTTTAAAGATGTTTTTTATCCTTCCGAATACTTACCTCTGCAAATATATTCATATATATTTGTTTTGTTTTTACCAAATGTTCTTTTTGTTTACTTACCTTCTCAGCGCTTTAAAAATAACAGAGCCAAACCTTGTTTTGTCGGGAGTTTTTATTAGATGATGATTCAGAATAGTATTACAATGCGGTTTTTGAAAAATTAGAAAGTACGTATGTAAAATGTGATGTAAATACATGTAAGAAATTCGATAACATCGCTTCTTGATCGATAATACTTATTACACACACTTATCCGACAATGGATTTTTTTTTGCAATGAATTTTAACGATTAAATTGTTATATATGTGTGATATAGATTGTAGTTATGCAGAGTTGGGCAGAAATGAATGAATTCTCCGACGCTGAAAGTTAAGATAGAATAAAATAATGCAATATGGTCGAATGGAGAACTATTGAACCGTTCCATGCAATTACGAGTTTTTTCAATTGAAAATATTCTCTGGAAATAGAATCTTTAGCTTGAGGGATGCGCGCTCTACAAGAAAGCTAAATGTAAGCGCTGCAAGTGGAGCTGGGCAGATGGGGAGGCTGGATTACGACAAAATCTCACGTCTCTTCAAGGACTCCATGCTTCGATCTGTTCGTAAACCTTTCTTTCCTAAGTTCTGGAGGTTATGTTAGTCGATAAAGTTGTATCATGAACAATTTCTTCTGTGATTTTGTTTTTGGTTTTTTTTTTTTGTAGTTAATTTTGCATTTTCATTATTTGTTCTTCGTTGTTGGTTGGCCGTAAATCCATTATACGTTAGCTGAGAGTCGTCATCGTTGTTGCCATTTGAGTTGAAAGTGAACGATTTTTTTTCATTTTTGATATTTTTGATTTTGTTTTCTAACACAACAACAACACAAGCAAATTCCAAGCAATGCTGCTGCCGCATGAGACGGACCCCTACTGATGGCTTGGTTGTTCAGTTTGTTGTATGTTTTGTTGTTGATTGATGTTGTTATGTAGTTGTTCTCTGTTGTTGTCATTGGTATAGTATATGATTTGTTCTCTTGAAAATATGTTGCTGGCGAATCACAACTACAACAAAGCGGCTGCTGTGGCAGCTGCTGTATACAACAACAGGCTAGAACAACAAACAGACAAACAACCCACTTTGTTTGAGGTGCAGCGATCGCTGGTTGGTTGATTTGGTTGCCGTTGCCCGCTGGTCGCGTCTTGAGAGAAACTTCGTTAACTTGGAACTCCATGTCGTTTTTTTGTGGTTGTACAGAGAACACACGCTTGCATCCTTGCATAATTTGCATCTGCAGTTGCCTTGCATTTGCCACCTAGCGTCCGCTTCTGGTCACTCATTTTTTGTTGGCCTTAAACTTGGCATAGAAGCTTTGGATTTGGGCATAGCGTACGGGTATGGAGTCGAGAATGCCGGTGTAACTGAAGTTCTGCTGCTGACGGTTCTTCTCATGCAGATTATCCCCCGACAGGTACGTGACTACGTTCTTTTGCAGCTCACTCACGTGTGGATCGGCATGATTGGCCACCAGATGATTGCAGAACTGTGCGATTTGTAGAAAAACGGATGCATCGCGATCTGCAAAAGACGATATTTGATTAGCGTTTCTCTTTCATCCCATATGTCGCTCAGCACTTACCCATTTTGCGCGAGATCTTGAGCAGCGAGAGCGGTTGACTCTCGTTGTCGCGCTGTGCGCGCAGATGACGATTGCCGTGCTTGAATTCCTGCTCTAGCCAGCGGATGACATGGCGTACATTCTCGCTGCGCTTCTTCAGCTCGTCCAGCTCATTGAGCACTATTTGAAAAAGAAGTTACTCTTTTAGTGTGCGTCTAAATTGCATAAATTCTCATAGTACTCACCAGCATTGGGTATGAGAACGATGCACTTTTTGGTTCTCACCAGTGATTTCACTATATTATTGTATTCGGTCAGCGCCTTGGCGTCAACCACAACGAAGGGCGACATTACCACATGGGCGGGACTGTCGCGCAGCTCCTCCTCGAGGGTTTCCACCTCGTTTTGCAGCCAGAGTTTGCCCATGATTTCGCATTTCTTGGACATGGCCTCCGAGCGTTCCTCATCGGCGCCACTGCTCGATTGCAGATTCAGCTTCTCAATGACGCTGTTCGTAGTGGTCGAGGCAGAAGCCGAGGTGCCACCAGCCACTGAGGTGCCCGTGGCGCTGGCAATCACAGCGGCTGCCTTCTCAGCATTGCGATTGCGTAGATAGCCCTTGCGAGGTAGCTTGCGGCACTCCTCGACGGTGTCTTTCTCCTCGTTGCTGGTGTAGCTCTTGCGCACGATGCCGTTCTTGCGATCCGAGTAGCGACGTGTGCGTCCCTCGTTGCGTTTGCGTGTAGTCTTCGGGGCCGTGCGACGCTCGCGACGTCGGGAGCAGCCGCCTTTCTTCTCCTCGCGCTTCTTCTTCTGGTTCTCGGTGAAGCGACGCGTCTTGACACAGAAGCGATAGTTGAACTTCTTCTGCTTGCAGATGAAGAAACCGAAATCGACCATCTTGAAGATGCGCATGATGGACTCTTCCTGGGGAGTTACACGCTCCCGTATAATAGTCTCCCAGTCGAGAGTAATCTGGGTGTTCTGGAAGATGTCAAAGTTCTTGAAGGAAAAGTCCTCCGTCAGCGGCACATTGGCGCGCACATCGAACAGCTCCACGAGTGATTCACGAACGTTGCTGGTGGTCAACAGATCGCGTTCAAAGTAAACCTTGCGAGTGAACACATCGATGTTGCAGTAGTTGAGCAGCTTCATGATCTTGTGCACGAACTCGGGATTGGAGTGATAGCAGCCAATCAATATCTCTGGATTGATGCGCAACCAGTCGAAGAGCATCTTTAATGCACGAATGGTGGGTTCATTGTGCAGGCAATCAATAATAATATTGGGATTAATCTTGGTGTACTTGTTGCGATACACCAGTTTCTTGGGTGGCTCAGAGATGGTAACTGGTGGCAATGGTGCTCCGCCAATACTGGCATCTGCCGGTAGAGAGGCCGTTCCAGTTGCAGTTTCCACATTGGCCAACGGATCCTCGGCGCTCTTGAAGTTCAGCTGCAGCACTTCGAAGCTGCGGAGCAGCCCCTCCGAGTCAATCTCTTGTGAGTTGGGACGACGTTCGATCTCGCCGGGATAAACCAGTCTCTCCTCCTCAATAACGACGTCCTCGCCATCCGAATAACCATCAGCTTCTGCCTGCTGCCGTCCTGCACGCTCCTTCTTGGCATAATCTGCTGCAGATTAAAATTATTTGCTATAAACATGAAGAATGCATCTAGACAGAGTTAACTCACCAATTGGCGTCTCGTCGGGCTCGGCGACATCAATGTCACTGAAATCGGTATCGAAGTTGGAGCTGAGATCGGTATAGTCCTCCTCATCGCTGTAGAAATCAGTGTCCATGTCGCTTTCGCTGTCGTAGCAGGAGCTATCGTCCGACTGGGCAATCTTGCGACGTCGACGACGAAGACGCATGCCGCGACGCTTGCTCTTGCACGAGAGTGGTGTCTTAAGATCGCTCTCCTTGGCCTCGTCGCTAGAGCGAGTGGAGATGGGTTCGCCGCCACCATGCTTATCGTTATCGGCGGCTTCCTGCGTCTTGGCGCCGCCATCATCAGCCGAGTGCTGCGAATCGCGCGAATCTGTGCTGCAATCCTTCACAGAGTGCGGTCTGGCCATCAGTTTCTTGTCCTTACGCTCGCATTCGCCTACAGCTGCTAGCCAGTTCTTGTACTCGTTGCGCGACTTGCGCACAGTGGTGTCAAACTCCTGGAAACGCTGCTCATAGTCCGCCTGGAATTTTTCATTTTCTGCGGCACGTGCCAAAATCATTTGCTCGATGTTGACAATGCAGGCATCCATTAGATCTGAGCAGGCGGCAACCAGAAAGGCGTGCAGCGAATACACCTTGGGTGAGTTGATCATCTTGAGCTTCGACAGGCAGAAGAACAGTATGGAGATAATCTTAAAGATGCTCGATTCGGGCACACGCAGCATTTGGGCGCAGAGTATCTTGCGCAAATCGATGAGCACACAGTGGCAAAGAGAATTGAAATCGGGCACTTCCTTGTCGAAGAAGAATATGTCAACAATCAAGTAGAAACGTGCATAGAAATCCTCAATGTTGAAATCCACCTTGGCGGGATCCATTTGCTCCAGATACTCGGTGTGCTTGGCGAACAGTTTATTCAAGTTATTCTCGCTCAACTCAAATGGAATTATGCAGACCAGAGAGTACAGGTAATGATAAGTGGAATCGAGATCATAATTCTGGCCATAGTAAAGGGTTCCCAGTTGATTCTGGGCCATGCCAATGGCCGGATTCAATTTGAACGCCTCCAAATAATATTTGGCCACCTGTTCCTTGCTGATGCTCAAACTTAGCTGACTGTCGATGCGAAAGTCCAGAAAATAACGATGCAAATCGCCCAAACTAAGCAGCGATGAGTGTATGGTGTCCAAGGCGAAGGACACGGCCTCGAGACTCTTATCAACAGCTCCGGCTCCTGTTGGCTCCACCTCCTTTCCAACGGCCGAAGAGTCGTCAATGAAGTCGCTAATGCCGCCCTCGCTGATGATGGAGAAATCAATAAGATACTTCAAATCCAAATCATAAATCTCCTCCATTTTGGCCGACAGACGCTTGTAGTTGAAGATGCCGGCGCATAGGAAGCGCTCCAATTTCTGCATTTGTTCTATTTCCATTCCCTGTCGGTGCGAATGCTTCTTCACAAAGGCGATGAACTCGTAGTAACCACGACGCCACATCACCTCGCGCACCTTCTTGCCCACAGATTGATGGTCCTAGGAAGAATGAGATAATTTATATTATTATCCATTATACAGCTGAGCAGTAATCGATCTATATGGAAGATTTCGGCAGTATGACCGCTGTCTATATATAGCGTTTTAGGTTTATCCCACCTACTTGTACATACCATGCATTGTCCCCATGGTATCTCGGGGTTGAAAACTAGACATCAGAAGTGGACACTAGACAAGATACCGACTCTACGACGTCATGAGCTAATATGACTCAGCTTATCGTAATAGGCGAGATGATAAAGCGATAATAGAGTACTGTACATATTGATAATATGCAACAGTGTTGCAAATGATTCGCAATTTTGTATTAAATTGATTCACAACAGATTAATTATATTTAAAAGCAACTGAATAGTTAGTCTTCGTTCATTATGATACTAAAAACAGCACTATATCTCGATGATGCCGAATTTTTGTTTTTTGCTAGTAATTTTTAAAGGTGTATAGTAAGAATTTTTTCCTTTCGCGCCCTTATAAACAAAAATATAAAGCAAATTCAACATAATTGTGGTATTCACCTAACAAGATTGTAAATTGCCCATAGTCAAGAACAAACTTTCAATATGATATTCTGCACATAGCCTAAGAAAGCTGTTTCGATATGGATTAGATGTCTTTGTTTATCAGACTATTACCTTGAATATGATCTGCTTGCACAGCTGCACCAGATTGGCGCGTTTTTCCTCGATATCATGCTGGAACAGCTGTCCAATACTCTGCACACTTCGCTTGGCATCGTCCAGCTGCTTGGAGACGGTGTACAAAGTGCTGTCAAAATTGGATACGTATTAGTTGCAAGCAAAACTCAATCGCATATTTAGATTGTTTTATTTACCGATAGAGATCCTTAACCTCCTGACTTAAGGATGTGTTCCCATTGTGGTGTTGCGATCCATGATGATTGCCGACGCTGCAAAGCGTCGATTCTAAATTGCGGCAGCGATTTCTGCCGACGCTGCCGCCGCCCGTGTCGACGGCGCATTCGCTGGAAGCGTTTGAGCCGCCGGAACTAAGTGTTGACTCCATGGTCAAAGTGTGAGACACTACAAAAAGTGTAGAAAAATAGAAAATTTTTTAACTAAGCGACAACTACAAAAAATGTGAATATGACAACTATGACAACGTCTAAGACGTTTCCAAAACCTTCCAGCTGATTCTGGACGATTTTTTCTTGTGGGGGGTTTTTTTTTTGACAACATATTGTTGCTGTTTTTTTCAAAATGCTGACGAATTTTATTTGCTCGGAAATTTGCTTGTTTTTCAATATTTGTTGTTGCCAAAGTTCAGACAACGCATGTTTGTACACACCACATTCACACGCGCAAATATATATATAGATGCTCGCATATGTTGTATTCACACATACACACACACGTATTGCGTATTGAATAATCAATTAAACTGACTGCTGCTGCTGCTGCCTCTGCGCTGCTCTGGCATTTTCTATGCAAGTCTCTTTAGACTGCTGGCGAAATAAGTTTTTGCACTTTCACGCACTTCTCGTATGCTGTTGTTGTTCATGCACGCGCAAGCTGCTGATTGCACGTAGATAGCTGTTTTAACGCCGTGATTTGCATTACCTTTATCAGTTTTATATTGTTTTAAGACTGCAGAATTCACGTTTTGCGACGCTTTTCCCTTCTTTGTTAACAACAAAGTGGCACGGCACGGTCAGTCGCCGAATTCCATGCGTTTTGCAAATTGAACTAGTTCCACAGCTGCTTCAGCTGTGAATATTTTTGCGGAATGCTTTTTTCGCGAATCGCAAAAATATCCTAATATATTTCAATATAATGCACTTACCACTTGCGGAATGCTTTCGTTGCATATAAATTAAGTATGGACGCTGCATATGAATTAGCAAATAAACATGTGTGATTCACTGTCAGTGTTGAGATGCGCGATTCGTCCGATAAACGGTTATCGATATGTAGGTGCTGGCAGTGCTGGCTGCCGATTAATACCTAAAGCAGCTGTTCTGCGCGCGCGTTTTGAATTTTTGACTTTGTTGAATATTCAAATTTCGGTTAGTAATTTTGCAATGTTGAATTGTTACAGGTGGGTAACTCTGTTTCTAAATTTGTATAAACATTTTTTAGTGTTAAATTCTACAATGTAATGTATATATAATGTTGAGTAACCCGGAATTGACATAAAATCGTGTTTTTTGTAATATTTCACAATACATTTTATTTTTAATTTTTCATTTAACTTCAACCTTTTTAAACACTACACTGAAAACGTTCTGCCTAACTATAGGTACATATAGATTTTGTGTTATATTCATAAAAATTATCACCTTTCTTCGGTTTTGACCAACAAAACTTGTCATCGATATGTGTCAGGCATAATAATGAGCATAAACCCAGCTTAGGTACGTCTTAGGTCCGTTTCAGGTAGGCGGCAGCTGCGCTTGTCTGACGTTTTCTTCACTTAGGTGCGCGCATCGACAATAAATATTGATCGGGTTTTAATTTTATCTGACAGCACTCTCGCCAACAGCGTCCACTTTATAGGCAGTCACGTTCACGCGATTCGTTGTCGGTAATCCATATCGTCTGGTCCGAAGCCCAACCGAACAGACTATAAAACTCACGCATCAACATTTCAACAGTTTCAGTTTCAATTCGCGCGCGACTCGTTCAAGATCGTTGCGGGTCTATCGTTTCGGCATATAAATTAGGTACGTTTCTGCTATTGCTTTTATTTTACTTTTTCGTCATAAGAACTTGAAGTGAGTCGTTGCACTCGCTAAAGGCACGATTTTGTAATTAATTAATTAATGCGAAATCGTCATTGCTTGCGTTTCGTCGCCTTGTTAATTTGTGTTTTCATTTCAATTTACTGGACAGTCAATTGCCTTGACAATCGTTTTCTAAATTTAAAATAAGTAATCCAATAATATATAAGTGTATATAGTACATAATCTATTGATAATACTCATATGATTCGTTTCACTTTTAACAATAATCCAAATCAAATCTTATCGTCTTACCTTATGAAAGTAGCCGCAATAGGTAAACGATGTGATCGGTAGTGTATTTCAGCTTATCAGCAATTATTTATGATCATGATAAGTGATTCAATAGAGATATAATCCAGCGTTGTCGCCAGTCAAGTGTTGAGCTAACATTACAGTTTACTTAACTACGTTAAAGACCACCCTTCTTCTTTCTATCTTAGCTTCTCAACAATTAACAAATATTTGCCATCTCATTGAACAGATTAAAACTTGAAAAACTTTCCATTCGACAGCCCACTAAAAATACAGAATTTATGTACTGTCTGAAATGCGAATATAACAATCAAATTTTTGTTCGATTTTTTTAAATTGCGATTTTAATTATGCACTTCAATTATATGACCTATAGATGATTAGAATTGCAGCTCTGAGATTTGTAATTCCAACTTGAAATACATTACTAGAAATGAACCAATAAATTTAACCAATTTCAATTCCTTTGATACGACTCTAATTATATAACTCAATAATACTTATCGGCACAAGTTTTGAACTATAATTACTTCAAGTAGTACTACCTTATCAGATTGTTGACGTATTAATACCTGGAAATGTGTAGATCGGACGGTACTAAAACTGATTGTGCAACTGGACAGTGTTTTGAGCTACATAGAAAGACAGCAAGAACAAATGATAAATGATAATGCCTGAGTAATTCGATTTTGAAGTAGATCTGACCAAATTGACCTCAGTGTCATCTTAATCAATTTTGTGCTGGGATACTATGCTTTTTCACTCTAAATATAGAACTAACGATCAGCGTCATCAGTTTTACAGATGTATTTTTGTTTAACTAATCAAAATTGAAAATGTTTACTTTCAGTTGAGAATTTTGGGACTATGAAGTTTTTACTGGTAGCCCTTGTGGCTACATTGGCGGTAAGTCTTTGGCCAGCATTTTCGATAGCTTCAATCTAACTGTCTAACTGGGTGTTATAGCTTACGCAAGCTCTGGTCAAGGAGGAAATTCAGGCTAAGGAGTATTTGGAGAATTTGAATAAGGAGCTTGCTCAGCGTACCAATCTTGAGACGGAGACTTCTTGGGCATATGCTTCCAACATCAACGATGAGAATGAAAGAAAGAAGAACGAGGAGTCCGCCCGACGTGCCAAGTTCTTGAAGGATGTATCTGTCGATATTCAGAAGTTCAATTGGCGCTCCTATCAATCTGACGATCTGAAGCGTCAATTTAAACTGCTCTCCAAGCTCGGCTATGCCGCTTTGCCCGAGACTGATTACGCCGAGTTCCTGGAGACAATGTCAGCCATGGAATCCAACTTTGCCAAAGTCAAGGTGTGCGACTACAAAAATAGTACTAAGTGCGATTTGTCGCTCGAGCCCGAAATCGAGGAAGTCTTCCAAAGCAGCCGCGACCCCGAAGAGCTCAAGCACTATTGGGTGCAGTTCTATGATAAGGCTGGAACACCTGTGCGCTCTGAATTCGAGCGTTACGTCGAGTTAAACAAGAAAGCTGCCGTACTAAACAGTAAGCACCTGTCTATATATATGCATATCTATCTTTTTTCCGTCCCAGAAACGATTAAACTTACTGCTTCTCACTTTAACAGCAACAATTAAAAATAGTGACATATACTGTTAGACTACATTGAAATTCATCATCCTATTCAATTTGTTAGCACGTGTTTTAAAATCGTTTTATTCAAATTGTGACAGATTTTACTTCGGGTGCTGAACTCTGGCTTTCTGAATATGAGGATGACACATTTGAGAAGCAGCTGGATGACATTTTCGCAGAGATTCGTCCGCTCTACGAGCAAGTCCATGGCTACGTCCGCTATCGTCTGAGGAAGCATTACGGTGATGAGGTCGTCTCCGAGAAGGGTCCATTGCCCATGCATCTGCTGGGCAACATGTGGGCACAGCAGTGGTCTGAAGTTGCATCGTTGGTGACACCGTTTCCCGACAAGCCGCTCGTGGATGTGACCAGCGAGATGGTTAAGCAGGGCTACACACCACTTAAGATGTTCCAAATGGCCGATGATTTCTTCGTCTCGATGAACCTAACCAAGCTGCCTCAGTAAGTTGCGCTGCCTAACAATCGTTCACCTCAAATTGAACAAAGAATTTCACTTTGCGTAGGGATTTCTGGGACAAGTCGATTATTGAGAAGCCCACTGATGGTCGCGATTTGATCTGCCATGCCAGCGCCTGGGACTTTTACCTCAAGGACGACGTGCGCATCAAGCAGTGCACGCAGGTCACCCAGAGCCAGCTCTTCACGGTGCACCACGAACAGGGCCACATTCAATACTTCCTGCAGTATCAGCATCTGCCTTTTGTCTATCGCACTGGCGCCAATCCCGGCTTCCATGAGGCTGTTGGGGATGTGCTCTCGCTGTCCGTGTCGACACCCAAGCATCTGGAGAAGATTGGCCTGCTCAGCAACTTTGTGCTCGATGAGGAGACTCGCATCAATCAGCTCTTCCTGACGGCCCTCGACAAGATTGTGTTCCTGCCATTCGCGTTCACTCTGGACAAGTATCGTTGGTCGCTGTTCCGCGGCGAGGTGGACAAGTCCAAGTGGAACTGCGCCTTCTGGAAGCTGCGCGAGGAGTACTCTGGCATTGAGCCGCCAGTTGTTCGCTCCGAGAAGGACTTTGATGCGCCCGCTAAATATCATATTTCAGCTGATGTGGAATACCTGAGGTGAGTAAATGAGCTGCAAATATGATGAGTGCAGCTTAAACCATTCTTTTTTCTTCTCTTGTATAGATATCTGGTTTCGTTCATCATTCAATTCCAATTCTACAAGTCCGCCTGCATCAAGGCCGGTCAATACAATGCCACAAATCCCGAATTGCCCCTGGACAACTGCGACATCTATGGCAGTGCAGCAGCTGGTGCCGCTTTCCAGTGAGTATATTGAGCTAACGGTTTAGTGAATGCTTTCTTTAACTTGATCCCGATAGAAAAATGCTCTCTTTGGGCGCCTCGAAGCCCTGGCCCGATGCACTGGAGGCCTTCAACGGGGAGCGCATCATGAGCGGCAAGGCAATCGCCGAGTTCTTTGAGCCGCTTCGCGTCTGGCTTGAGGCCGAGAATATCAAGAACAACGTGCACATCGGCTGGACCGCTTCGAACAGTAAATGCTTGAATATTCTTCTAACGATCACTTCACTGACTTCACTTTTCTTTAAATTTGCAGAATGCGTGTCTTCGTAATTGGAAATATCTCAACCAGCTTTCAGAAGTTCTTCGCCTAATAAAGTTTCGTGTGTATTTCTTTTACTTTTTGATATGCAGTATTAAAAGTCATTTAACAATCAAAACTCGTTGATGTTATTAAGTAGAGCACATTTCAATTACAAATTGCCGATTCGACAACGTCCAGTTTTCTCTAGGTGTCTAGCATGACCCTGAGTGTGTTTTGTCAGTTGCTGTCAAGAGCTGCGCATGCTCGGAACGTTTGTGTCTCGGCTTGAAAAGTTTAAAACGCGTTGCGAATTTTGATTAAGCCAATATAAGAAAACTTAGGGAAGAGTGAAATGCTCAGAGCTCTGATAATCTCTGTAAGTAGAGCTATAGATGGGAAAAATATATAGCTTGTTATTTTATTAGCCAAAATTTAAGACACTTAATAAGCAGTGAATGTATAATTAATTTGATTTACGAGTGGAGAGTGAAGAAAGAAGAAAGTAAGCTTTAGAAAGGGCAACGTTTGCAAATTTTTAAGATATTCGAATTAGATGATGCAATATTTTAAATGATCAAATTAGCATTAGCTAACTTTAGTTCGAGATGAAGAAGCGTAGTTTTATGTAAATAGTTATTTAAGCTTAAGCAAAAGTTGTTTGCAGTACTTGTGCAGGATTAAAAATGTATAATTCAGTTAGTATAAAGGACAATTTACCAGCTACATAGCTAAACACACAATTGTACCTTGCTTGGACAATTAATAGTAATTGCGCATTGAAATAGTCTTTCAAAAACCTCTCGTTATTGTTCCCTAGCTTGTACTGCCTCTAGTGCTGGCCAATACTAAATCTGAGTCAGGCTTGGCTGCATTTCTCTCAGAGATCAATCAGCAGCTGGCAGCTGTCTACGACGAGGAAGTGCTGGCTTTGATGAAGAGCGAGCTGCGTGGGCACAACGTTTCCACTGCATTGCTGCAAGCTAGTCTAGCCAATGAGAAGCTGCTCAACTACGTGAAGACGCAGCACTCGCGAGTGGCCAAGTACAAGCGACTGCATGTAGGGGACGCACTGCAGCGACGTCAGCTGGAGCGTATGCCACAACTGGGTTACGAGGCACTTGGCGACACGGAAGCGAATCATCTTTATGCGCTGGCAGGCAACATGAGCAACAGCTGCCAAAGGGTTTCTCTATGCGCTTATGGACAACCACACAATTGTACGCTGAGACTTATACCAGATGTGCAGCGCGTGGTGCAGGAGACTCAGGATGTGCAGGAGATTGAGTATTACTGGCTGGAGTGGCGGCGAGCTGCAGGTCTGGCCAAGCGTCGGCAGTTTGTGGCCTTCATGGAACTCTATCAGAAGACCGCTAAGCTCAATGGCTTTGTCCATGCCGAGGACTATTGGTTTCGTCAACTGGAGCTGAGTGGAGGGCAGGCGACGATGCTATTAAATGACATGATGACGGCACTGCGACCTCTCTTCCTGCAGTTTCATGCTCACGTACGTGCTTCACTTAGGAGGATGCATGGCGAGCGCTTAGTGCCACGAGGTCGTCCTTATCCCCAGCACCTGGCTGAGGTTTTTCTGGGCAATGCCTTTCGACGTGCGCGTGCTGATTGGTTTCAGGATATGCCGTCGCCCGAATGGGGATTCGCGAACATAACGGAGGCGCTTCATCGCCGTGGTTTGCGCACCACACAGCGTGTGTTCTGGAACGTGGCAGAGTATTTCCATGGACTGGGGCTGCCACAGCTGCAAAAGTAATTTACAACATCAATCTTCTAGCACTTTCTGCAAGTTATATATTAATTTCTTGTACACAGCTCTCTATGGACTTATGCCCAGCCTGTGGCTTCTCTTAACGAGGATCAATGCTGGCACAAGGCCTGGCGATTCTACACGCTGCCCAGCGTCAACTTTAGCTACTGTCCCCTGAACGATGAGGAGCGTTTCTTCGGCATGTTTGAGGCACAGTCTGACCTGCATTACTTCCAAGCAGCCGCAGCTCAGCCCACGCTGTTGCGAGAGCAACCTTTTCCCAACTTTGGCGATGCTCTAGGCAAATGCTTCTCCCTGGCCGCCTCCTCGCCGCGCTATCTGCGCAAGCTTGGACTGCTACGCGATATGCAGTGGTTGAGTCTTCCTGCACGCCTGAATCGTTTGTATCTGCGGGGATTGAGGGTTATCTTTCTGCTGCCAGTTTTCTATGTTCTGGATCGCTACAGAGTGGAAGTACTGAGTGGACACATTAAAGCGGACGACAACGAAGCCTACTGGAGGCTAACAGAGATGTACACTGGAGCTACGGCTCCACGCAGGCGCAGCAATGAACAGTTTGATGTGCCAGCGAAGCTCATAATGGAGGTGGATGATCAGTACACAAGGTAAATTAACTTTTGGTTGACGTTAATTATTTACTATATAGTCTTCCCTCTTCACAGCCATTTGCTGAGCACTGTGCTGCAGTTTCAACTTTACGAGCACTTCTGTAGCACGACAGGCCAATATGTAGTAGATTCAGTGAATAAACCTTTGGATCTCTGCGATTTGTCGGATCAGCGCCAATTGGGTACAAATTTGTTTCAAGCCATGTCGTTGGGTTCATCGCTGCACTACAAGGAAGTTCTACAGAAACTAATAGGCACCAGAGAAATAAGCATGAATGGACTTTTAGCGTATTTTCAACCTCTAAAGGATTGGCTGATGCAACAGAATCGGCAAAATAATATAGAAGTCGGTTGGCTTTAGAATTTAAATTCAGCTAAAAAGTATGCTACATAAAGCTAAATTAATGCAGCACAAAAGTATGCAATACATTACATTTGTAAGCAATACACATACACACATACCTGCTGTGCACTATTCGTGAGTCTCCTGCTCGTCCATGCCCACTTAGCACATCTGCCCACTTTGATTTCTGGGTCCCACGTGTAGACGCAGCCATTCACACGCATTTCGAGACCATACAGTCGAATTTTTGCCACCACTCACACACGCACGCACAAATCAACTGCCGGCAGCACGCCCTGCAATGCACTGCCAGTTCGGTAGGCTCCACGTGTCTATTTATAGTTTGTTAACAGGGACTGTTACGATAGCAGTGGATTCCATGTTCGCTCTCCTGCTAAACCACGCGCTCTGTGCAGATTTGTTCTCTATGATCCGCACTCCCACGCATTTCGACCACATAGAGCCAACGGACACTAACACACACGCACACACTAAGCACTTGTTGGCAGCTCACCTTGCAGTGCACTGGCAGCTCTGCAGCTGCTCCTTCGTATTTATAGTTTGCTAACAGGGACTGTTACAGTAGCAGTGGATGTCAAGAACACACATACGCACACACTCATGTACATCTAAGCCTGCTGAGCAATCTTTGGAAGTTCTCCTGCTAAACAATGCGCTCTGTGCGGATCTGCTCGCTTTGATTTCTAACCCTGCTGAGCAATCTTTGAAAGCTCTCCTGTTAAACCATGCGCTCTGTGCAGATCTGCTCTCTTTGATTTCATTGTCTGCAGGCATATTTCTGAAACCCCTCACACACATACATGAATTCATTCCCTGATAATTAACAGCAGCTGATTCTGTTCTTGCATTGCTTTTCTGCATATTTGTCTACATGTGGCAATAAAAAAGATAGGAAAGATAACATTTGAAGCTATTCGCTCACACATAAATTACATTTTCTACATATACAATATTTGGAGACATTTCTAAGATTAATGGCATATTTGATTGATTTTTATTTCAGCTACATGGATTTTAAATTATGAAGTAAAAGGGTTTAAACAGAAATCATTTTAGCTAACTTTGAAACTAGACAATTAGGTTGTGCAAAATGCGCATCGATCTCTTTGTCTAAAAATAAACGAGAAAACAACCGGAAAGAATCTAAAACGAAACGAAAAATATATAAGCTATAATTAAAATGCAATTCATTCTGCTAATTTACTGAGGTGCTTCACTCGACAACTAATAGTTAGAACAAAGTAAATAGTTGAAATAAATTATTGTGGCTTGCCCTCATGCCAATTGGGTGTACAAGGTAGGGGCGTAACGGGGATTCAAATTATTCATTCATAGACATAGCTCAATTAGTTACAGACACCTTATGGCAATTGATTTTCCCACGGTTTGCAATGGCTTCTGGTCACTGCTTTTATCATTCTTATTTAGTATAACGAAATTCCACGTACTTTGCACTTGACCTTGACTTTCAGTTCCTAAACAGAAATAAGAGAAAATAAATACGAACTGTTGCAGATATAAATACACTTATATTACTTCAACCACATCACAGAGCTAGCGCTTATTTATGAGCTCATTTCCAAGACAGAGCTCATTTCCGAGATAGAACCCTATCTCAATCCCGAACTAATTACATGCTGAATCACATCTCTTGCAATACCCTGGACTCATTCAAATGGAAATACTGTCTGACTGTTCTACACCCAAATCAAATTGCGTTTGCATGAATTTCTGGTTGAACTTCAAATTTGCACAACTATTTAAATAGCTTAAAACTAAATTAATCACTTCAACTATTAAATATTTGTATCTTGCGTTTATGTTTTCATAAAAATGAATGTTCATATTTATTAAATGTTGTCGAAAGCTGAGTAAGTTGTAGTCAAGTAATCTCGTTTTTAATTAAGCTAGCTAATTTTGCATGCTCGATGCGACAAACAAGCTATCAATCAGCATGCCAAGTCCGAGTACTCACTGGCGAGTCATGACTCCTCCACTTAGCACCCCAGAGACAGTTCTCTGTATCATTCAATTACACCATCTCACTCGCACTCTCCTTATCTTTCAGCAGATCTTACCTGCATTCATCAATTACCCCGCTCATATCCCCAACGCCACAACAGAGCATGAGTCAAAGCATATTTCACATGCGGCTAGGTCAAGAGTGACTACAACAAACATTCCATGCGCCCCACCAGACAGAATGGCAAGTGTGCGGGTGGCGAGGAGGTGCTGCGGGTGCTTTGCATCGCAGTGGAACGCATGCGCAGCAGCAACGATGCGGCCAGTGACTGCGACGCCGACATCGGCGTCAGCACCGGCGTTAGCTGCGACTGCGACTGCGCGACAGTGCTTGACGCTGGCGCATTAGGAAAATTAGTTTTGCAAACTCATTGAAGCATTATACGATTTAGTGCGATATTATATATGGTCACAGTCGCAAGCGAAGGTGATGAGAAATTGCTTCAATATGTTAATGACACGAATTACTTGGATTCACTTAAACTTGGTGCTTTAATGCTTACTGGTAATTAAATGCTATGTTTTTCCTAATTGGAGAGACTTTTCAATAAATATTAACCTCATTATAATACCTCGTGCTCCTGTTAGAAATTTCAACATTGTTGTTAATAATGTGAAAAACAATTTAGAATACGAGTATTAACGCATTTATCCATAAGTGAAAAAGTTAAAAAACTAGGAATAAATAATTTGGAATTCATTTCTGGAAAAGCTTATCTTGTATGCTAACTTCTTCTTCTGTTCGAAGGACTTTTTTTTGCCAAATTCATAACTTATGCCTAACCTATACGAGTATACTTTGATACTTTGCTATGAGATGCTTTTGCTGAGATGTTTCTCTCAATAGCTCTCGAAGCCGGCATTCATTCGCAGTTCATCTTTTCTATTATTCAAGAGTATTCACTCAGTCAAGAGTGGTTTGCAGTGACTTTCTCACAGTCACTATTATTATGCGGTTGAAACCTTTTTTTTTTTTGACTGATTAGTACTCGCATGAGTGTGAGTATTTGTTGACGTATTCGTGTACTCGTTGTTGTCAGTAGCGCCCTCACCCTCCCTTATAATTGCAAGCATGCAAAACATTTACATGCACACACACTCACACATGGACACCATTGTTGTTCCCAAGCTTATGGTTGATTTCTCGTGTTGTCGTCGTTGACAGCGTGTCGCCGGCGTCGACGACGACGCCGACGACGACTACGACGTCAGCAGAGGCAGCGTAACGAGTGCTAATTGCGATTATCTCATACAACATATAGAAGCATCGGGCATTGCGTTGACTGCGACAGCGACTGCGACTGCAAGTGCGACGTTGTTGAAATTTGAATTCATTTTCGAGTCAAAAAAGTCGCAAAGTAATTTCGAAAATAAAAATTCTTACACTCAAGTCAGTAGAGTTTTAGACGCGTTCTGTGACGTTACGTGGGTGTAAGTGGGCTCCGAGAAGTCCCAAACGGTATTGAAAACTGTGTGTGCTCTCCCAGTGTTGATAAGTGTGTGTTTATGAATTCACTTTCATTTTAATTTGAATCCGCTTCGAATAAATTATCTGTGTGTAGTGAAGTTGTTCTTCAGCTGATCCGCACTTTCTGCTTGGCATTATATAAGCGTGTTGCAGTGAAACACTGTTATTAAAATTGTTAATTGCTTGTGAAAGATTTAATAAGCAGTGCGAGTTGACCTTGACAGTGCTAAATATATACTACATATCTAGATCTCGTTGTTGGATAAGCAAAACATGTGGCACGGCCTCATTATCGTGTGCTCCACAATGTGGACGCTCGCTCTAGTCTGTGGCAATCCACAACTCCAGCTGCCAACGCCGCAGCCGGAGATCTTCTACAATGGCTACACGCCCAATGTGGCAACCACGCCCGCCCAGCTGCGAGCCGATCGCGATCGCAGCCAGCGCTACGGTCCGCCTTATTCAGACGACGGAGGAGGCGGCAGCAGCATCAGCAGCAGCAGTAGTGACGATGGGCTGGATGATTTTAGGGTGTGTGTTTTATATCGTCGATTTAGAAGGGAACTATATGACTGATTGATCGGTTTCTCGTTTGCAGTACGGTCAGACCTATGACGAGCGCATGCGATTGGGTTACGCCTATCCCACGCCCCGTCAGAACTTCAGTGATCGCGCCAATGACTCACCCTTTAGTGGAGGGGATGCTAATCGATATGCGAATCACAATTACGGTCCCACATCGAGCACGGATCGCAATTACAACGATGTCAACAATCTGAATAACAACAACTATAGAACAGACGGCAGGCTGAATGATCAATACAACTACAACAACAATCCGAATGTGGAATTCGTGAATGTGAATCAACGCAATCGCTTCGAAAATCCCTACTCGCCCAATCAAGATAGATTCAATCTGAATCAGGACTATGTGGATCGTCAGCGCTATCAACAGGATCGTCGCTATCAGCAGGAGCTGGAAAAGTTGCGCAATCTTCTCGTCGAGACGGACCAAAAGGGTTCCCTGGAGTGCACCGCCAATGTGGCGGCTCAGTGGAATTTCGAGACGAATGTGAACGATTTCACACAAACGGAAGCGGTGAGTGGGCTGCTTCAAGCTAAACTCGGCCTAAATACCCTTGAAATATTGCTATTGCAATCGTAATTGGAATTGGAATTGTGGAGAAGCGGCACGCGATCTTAAAACATGACTGTGTGTTGAGTGTATTCTCATCAGCCTCAGATTAATTCGTGTGCAGCTCGACAATTTTCTTGACACACACTTACAGCAATCACACACACTGACACAACAAAGTCGTCTGCTGAAGGTCGCTTGCCTGGCGAGTTTCCCAGGCAGACATGCCAATGTCAAAGTATTCGTATTGTACTCTGCGACTTTTAGACTATCTGCAGGGCAAAAGACGCCTGATATACACTTTTAGCCAAGGCTGCAGCCGGTCTTCAGCTGAACAAAATCATGTTCAAAATAACACTGACAAACTTAGTTGCTGAGTTATATGTATTTACTTTCAGGAATACAATCGAGTTATTTATATTACAAATTTGAAAAGCAGACAAACTGTGTTAGAACAATAAATCACAATATATCTAATCGAAATTAAATTGGATTGCAATGAGCACCAATTTAGAGAACTATTAATTTGGTGAACAAATTCTTATTTAACGCTCACATTTTGACTTCGTTTTATTGCTGTAGAATTTAACAAATAAAGTGTTTAGCTTCGATGCACACAGATCATCCATAATATAACAAATTTGCGAATAAAATGAAGTTTGAGACAATGTCATCCATGGACCAAACTTTCTAATCGATATTTTGCGATACATTTATTATAGCTAAATGCCCAGCAGCGATATGTGGAGTATCAGCGTATCACAGCCGAACAATCGAAGCACATTAACAAAGATCTCATATTCGATAGACGACTTTATAGACAACTGATGTTGCAATCGGAAGTGGGTCCCAATGCGCTGCCGCTGGACGTTCTCGACAGAGTAAATTCGATTCCTATCACACATTATTCAGTTCTAATATCATTTGTATTTTCAGTACAATCGGTTGCTGAATGAAATGCTGTTTCTGTATAATGGAGCCAGCATTTGTGCCTACCAGCAACCGTTCCAGTGCGATTTACACTACATTCCCAGCTTGAAGGACATCATGGCCAAGAGCAGGGATTGGGATGAACTGCAGCACACGTGGGTGGAGTATCATCGCAAGGCGGGACGTGGCATGCGCGACAACTACGAGCAGCTGGTCGATGTGATGCAAGAGGTGGCCTATGTGAACAGTGAGTACACCTTGGACAGCTCAAGAAAGTCGTTAACATCATACTTCATTTGCAGATGTCACCAACGGAGGCGAGTACTGGTATTTGGCCTACGAATCGGGCAACTTTCGCCAGGACATGGACATTGTTTGGGAGCAGATACGTCCGCTGTATGAGCTGCTTCATTCCTACGTGCGCCGCAAGCTGAGGGATTATTATGGACCCGATCGCATCAATCGTATTGCGCCGATTCCCTCACACATCTTGGGCAACATGTACGGTCAGTCGTGGTCGAATGTCCTGGACATAATAATACCTTATCCGGGTCGCAAGCTGATTGACGTGACGCCCCGCATGGTGGAGCAGGGCTACACGCCACTGCTGATGTTCCAGCTGGCCGAGGAGTTCTTCACCTCCATTAACATGTCGGCAGTGGGTCCGGAGTTCTATAGGAATTCGCTATTTGAACAGCCCTTGGATAGACGCGTGCTGTGCGAACCATCCGCCTGGGATTTCTGCAATCGTCACGACTTTCGCGTCAAGATCTGCACGGACATCAACCAGCGTAGTCTGATCAGTGTGCACCATGAGATGGCACATATTCAGTACTTCCTGCAGTATCGCCATCTGCCCAAGATCTTTCGCAATGGCGCCAATCCTGCCTTCCACCAGGCGGTAGGCGATGCGATTGGTCTGTCGGTCTCCACGCCGAAGCACTTGCAGACCCTGGGCTTGCTGCAACGCTCGCTGGATGAGTCCAGCTACGACATTAACTATTTGTTCACCATGGCCATTGACAAGGCAAGTCTAGTCTAATCGCAATTAACAATTCAATACTCAGTCTAATTTTAATTTAGGTTGCATTTTTGCCCTTTGCCTTGACCTTGGATAACTGGCGCTACGACATCTTCAGCGGGAACGTGAACAAACGCATTATGAACTGCCACTACTGGAACTTGCGGTAATAATACTGCGACAAAAGTTTCCACGGTTCACTTAACTCTCTTTTTATTGCAGTGAGAGATACGCGGGCATTAAGCCGCCTGTTCTGCGATCTGAACAGGACTTCGATCTGGGAGCAAAGTATCATATACCCGCAAATATACCCTATGTCAAGTGAGTACCATACAATTTAATCCAATGAGTAATTTATTTCTAAATAAATACGTAAATGAAACTGAAGTAATCTTTTATCATCTACTCATGATCACGACCATTTTGAATTCCATTTAAAATAGTAAAGTCTCTACGAAAAGAATTAAATAGCTGCCTAAATCGAGTATGTATTAAATGTTTTTAATTTCACTCCGCTTAGTTTATCCCTAGTTAAATTACCCGTAAGTGTTTCATATAAATGATGCTTGTTCACGCCAACGGCGCATTACATCTTAAGGAGCATTGATTACATATTATATTACCGCATGAATCGTTGCTTACTTATCTAATGTGCCACATAACGCAAATGTAGCAATTAAAAAGCAAACAAATAAAGCATGTTATTAATTTCGCTACTTTCGATTGCAATTCAAACACTCACACACACCACACACACTCATTTTTAGTATTTTCTATTAAATTGGCGTCGATTACGCGTCGTAATATTCGAATCGCTGAGACGCCAAGGCAATGTGGCCACAAAGTTGGCCCACTGACTGCACATAATGACCAATCCAGTAGACAAGACAGACTGTTGAGACGGACCGACGGAGGCATAGAGAGACGCACACATGTTTGGCTGGAAACGAAGGAAAATGAAATAGAAAACTTACATGTTCAAGATATTTCCCGCATTCACTTTCCACATGGCTGGGGACTGGTTCGACTCTACACACTGCCCCACTCGGCTCGGCTCTGACATCATTTAAATAAGCCAAAACAGAAACTGTTACGAAAAGTCATATATCGAATTGTCTCCCATGCAGGCTATCTGTCTGGCAAAACTGACCCATTAAACCAGAGAAATTGGTTTGACCGACTAGCAGCTATCGTGCAGCTAAGTCCTTAAGTGGTCCAAGTTCTCAAATAGTTACATAATAAATATTTAAGCAAGTTGTTGTTAGAAATGGTCTATAATTTTATCAGAATCACTTTCTATGTGCTCATTTGTAGTGGCTACAGGGTATACAAGCACACATTTTTCCGGCGAATACAAATGCAAATCTATGTCACCACAAAGCGGTGCCGAGTGGAGCAATGGCACCACCGTTTTCTGGTGGTGTCAATGACTCGACTCGGCCATTAACGCTGACCATGCCGACCAGTTGGAACAATGTTTTCTATACTGCGAGTATTGTATTTATTTTTTCTTATTTTCTTTTCATTCGTAGCTCGTTGCCTGCAGTTTTTTACTTGGGGTTTTGTTCACTTTGTTGGCGCAAAACGTCTATCGTCTACTTAAAATGTAAGGCAGGGCTTGGAGTGTTATGACAACCGCACTGGGGCAAATTGCATAAGATTTTTGGCCACCGGCCTGATGGTATTGATTACGGCTTTTCCATCGCGTGGTTTAGGGTTCTTTCAAGGTGTCGTGAAAAACTAGATGTGCGAAAGTCTAGATAAAACCACAATTCGTTACCCATTTTGCATAGCAGCTGTAAGCTTTTAATTAGCCAGACATGAAACCATTAGCCTGCCTTTTATGGCTGTCCATTCTTTAGCGGGGGAAATTACAACACTCGTTGTGGCCTATTGTTAGTGAGTGTGTTGATTATTTATTGCATAATCCATAAACTGCAAATGCTACAGTTACATAAACAAAAGCGAACACAAATCCACTAACCACCAAGAGAGTTAGCCTAGATATGGTAATAAAGACCAGAGCCACAGTCGCAGTCGCAGTCGCAGTTGAAATCGCAGCTACAGTTAAAGCGGAGCTCGAGCTCGAGCTCGAGATTGGGGAGCTGTATTGGTGTCCAACATTCAGCTCTCTGCACACTTTTCATTTCATTTCACAACACGTTTTGCATGCGCCTCGTCTGAAATATCGGTTAGGAGCACATGTCCTACAAACCGACTAAGGAAAACGTGATAAATCTATGCCCCACTTACTGCTTACACATTTATAGTAGTAGTATACTGCTCGTACCAAAATTGCAGCACCGCTTCAATGGAGCCGAAATGCAAATTGAAACCTAATCTCTGTACTCCCCAGCCGAGCTCACAGCGCCATAGGCAAGCTAAGTGCAACAATAGCGATTACTTGGTTATTCAATACTCTGTAGAGTCTTGTCCTGAACTTTTGTAAGCATATTTTGAAATTATACATTTCGTATACGCAATTTATATTTACTTACGATTGCTTGCAGTTTTGTTTAAAGATTTACGATTCTTTGCTGTATCATAAATACTCGGAAAACTGAAAAAAATGATATTATAATAGTTATTGTTTGAAAACTAGTTTAAATTCAACGCTAAAATTAAAATAATTACATATCAAGGTCTTAGAAAAAGGAGTTTTATGACTGCAATGCTATGCCTAAATTACGGTGACTGTTCAATTTTGAATCGTCTACACTAATGCAGTGCTTGACTACAGGGTATAGTAATTGACAACCATACGAACCACACAAATCGTCGGTGCTAATAAAAAGTAATGCCAGACCGCAAAATAAACGCTAGGAAATGGACGCCAGTGCCGTCAGCGGGTTGTCGTTGTCGTTACTGTTGTTGTTTTTGTTCTTCTCGTTGTCGTTGTTGTTGTTGTTGTTGTTGTTGTGTTGCAGTTGTTGTGTCATGGAAAGCGAAATGATAAAAACATAGTGTGGCAAATGTAATAAACATGTTGCCTGCCTCTCGCTCAGTGGGCGAGAGACATTTTGAATATGCAATTATGAATGCCAGGCAATGTTTACCTCATTTGAAAATTAGATAAGCCGTTTATGGGTAATGCCAAATGACTTGATTTCAGTTAGCATGACGTTGCACGTTTTCACTTGTGGATAAACACTGTCAAACTAAGGAAAGCTAGATGGGAAACTCAACATAAACTCTAATCTGGTCAACTGCATGTGCAATGAAGAAATCTGTTTTTGATTTTACCTAAAATTAAATTTAATAATAAAGATACAAAATGTGAAAGTATAAGTGGAAACGTTTAGGAATATTTAATTGAAACTTAAATTTAAATACTCATCATATTGTATATTTACTTTAAATATTTAAAACTCAAACAGAATAATAAGCAATTTGAAATAATTACAAATTGTTCTCCTCATTAGATTTATTTCATTCAAACACAACTTTCATATATTCGGTTTTTATCACTGGATTTTATTGTAAACATGTATCAGCTTCATTGATTTTAGTTTTGTGTTTTGTATAATATTTTGTAATTGCTTAACCTTGACAAGTATACGATAAATTAAGTACTTTTTATAAATCCGTTTCAATTGCTTTGAACAAAAAGCAACACTATAGATATGGTTGAGTTACAAACTAAATAGCAAACAATATTACAAATAATACAATACGTTCGTTTACAAGTACAAACTGACTTAAATAGGCTAGGCTATTTCTTCATCTTCATTCTCCATTCTTATCGAGTAATCACTTAAACACTAACAGAAGTCTTTTATCACACGCTATCCAGATCATCGACGAGATCTGAATCTATTACAACCATTTCAAGTATCGAAACAAAATCAACACATATCTAATCAATTCAAATCGTATCGAACCAAGTCGAACAGTCGAACCGGGTGCACAAGTCGGTGGACCAGAGCAGAAGGAGGAGAAGCCGCAGCTGGAGGACAAATCAGCAGCAGCAACCACGTCAATTGAGACACCCAGAGTCTAGGTCGAACAGCACAACATCCAAAATAGATCCTTTAGAGGTTTCTCATGTGTATGTGTGTGTTGCCTTTCATGTTGTTGTTGTTGATGATGTTGTTGGTCTAGGTCATGTTGGTTAGTTGTTTCTATATGTGGGCTGTGCGGCCCAAATGTGTTCTTGTATCTTGTTCATAAAGTCTAGTTAATCGTCATCCTTGTATCATTCTCATATTTTCGTTTCGTTTCTGGTTTTGTTTTTGTTTTGTTTTTATGGCTTAGTCTAGGTTAAGAGAGAGTTCGTTGAGTGTGTAAAAACTAAGTTCGTCGTCACATTAGTCGTTATTAAAATTGATATCTGAATCTCTATCGTTATCACGTTCTACATAGCAATGTGGAATTGGAATGGTAGGCATATGGTATGATATGGAATATGTTAGCAATGTTTCTAAGTATGTTTGTGAAGGAAATGTAAATTTTGTTAGAATTTGATCCATTCATAACCGCTACGCTTACGCTTTTCAATGCTGCAAAGAGAAGTGAGAGAAAGAAGTTCATTTCACCAATTTAGTAACCGTGATGTGAATGATAATCATGATAGTCTTGCTCCACCTCATGCTCATGTTCATGATGTTCCTCAATGGGGGTTGAGTATGAATGGGATGAGTGATGGATGGGCTGATGATGCTCTTCCTCCTCGATGTGCTTGTGCACAAACTCGGGCTCCTTGTAGGTCACATGTTTCTCGTGATACTCAGGGACGTGCTTTTCAATTGGAACATGAACTGGTTTTTCCACGGGAATCTTCACGGGGTACGGAACGTGTTTCTCAACCTTGACTGGCACTTCCTTGATCACGGGATAAGGCTGGGGCACATGAATCTTAACCTCATAAGGCACAGGCTTGTCGACATGGACGGGCACTGGACGATCATAAGGAACATGGACGGCAACTGGAACTTTCTTGATGACTTCGACAGGCACAGGCTTATCAACGTAGTGTGGCACTGGTTTATCAACATTGTAGGGTACTGGCTTCTCGACTGGAACTTTCACAGCGTAGTGAACGATCTTCTCAACGGGGTAGGGCTTGTCCACATGTACTTTCTTTTCAACATTGTAGTGGACAATCTTTTCAACGGGGTATGGGGCTGGGACATGAACCTTCACTGGGACATGAACTTTCTTCTCGACTGGGTAAGGAGCGGGCACATGGACCTGAAAAATTTGAGAGTTAGAATCATTTGTTCGCATGTTGTTGAAGGAGACTTACCTTGACGGGTACAGGACGATCGTAGGGCACATGGACTGGCACGGGAATCTTCTTTTCGACGGGATATGGCGCTGGAACTTCATAAGGCACCTTCACGATCTCCTTGACTTCATAGGGAACATGCTTGACCACTGGGTAGGGCTTGGGCACCTTAACTTTGACGGGCACATGGATGTGTTTCTCGACGGGAACATGAACAATCTTCTCAACGGGCACTGGGACTGGCACCTTCTTGATGACTGTCAGCGTCTTCTCCTCGTGGATGGGGAAGTGTGGCACATGATGATGGTGGTAATCCTCATAGTGATGCAGTCCGCGCTTTGATTTTGTGGTATCGTCGTTGACAGCTTCCTCAGCCTTCTTCTCCACAGGCTCAGCTTCTTTCTTCTCCACAGCGGCACTCTTCTCTTCTTCTGCCTGTGCATAGCTTGTGGCAAGCAACAGCACTAGAGCGAGCGTTGTCGCTGTACGCTGAAAGGTTGAAGAGAATATATTTATGTTAGGTCCTTTGTTTTGTGATATTTCTCAAAACTCATGGATTTTAGTTATTCCCAATGAAAAGAGCTCCGCTCTTTTCAGTTCAATTACGTTTACAAAGATTAATACAGTCCTTTTTTGTTTTTGTAACTTGAGACTTGCACTTGTGTTCTTTAGAGTTTTCAGAGATCACTTCTAAGCACTCAGTTTCACTGGTATCCTTACCATCAACTTCATGTTGCTGGTGTAATATCCTTGGCGATATTGTTATTTGAGGAAATCCGTCGATACCGTGTCCCGTCGATAATGTATTGTTATTTTTGAGGGGAATCGAACTGAACTCGATACACGTTCCGTACCACTCTACACTGTTCGATGGTTAACGGTTTAATGATGCCAACTACATAGATTGCCCGAACTTTTATACTCTTAAGAGCAGCGAATGAATGTGCCAAGTGAAATAACAGCAAAAGTGACAGTAGCGAAAGCAATAACAACATTAGCTATCGTATAACAAGTCGAGAGTGCCCGACTACCCTAACAAGTATTCGCACAAACATTCACACTAGCTATATACATATTTAAACACGCGAGCGAACACGCGGCAAACAGTTCGCAATTCGCATTGTGAAGTTAATGCTACTTCTTTTACTTCTTCCGCTGCCTCCACATTACGTAGCCTGCTGACTTGAATAACATCTGCATCTATTATCCGATCGTGATGTAAATTTTAGAATTGGCTGGGTTGAAATTACCAACAGAAAGCTATTTCAGAAAACAGTAGACCAGTCGTATGTATATTCATCATTCGTCATGTAATTGGGAAAGGTACTCAAAAGCCACAAAGAAACATTTAGATGAAGTGACTGAACTTCGACTGAACAGCTTTCCTTCAATGGCTGAAATATTAAAGTTTGAGAATAAATTGAATGATCACAGATAACTTTATCAACATAAGCTTATATTGAAGCACACTCCATAATATAAATTATCCCTGAAATTTGGATACAATCGCAATAATAATAATGGGCATTATTTAGAATAGGGCACAGATCAGTTGCAGCTGTATCGGATAAGTTTCATGGACTAACAAATATGGAAAATTTATGTAATACTAGTGGCTTTGCCCTGCACTTCGGGCTCTTTGCCTATACCGATTTTCTTTGTTATGTGTAAAGTTTGTCGACAGACATGCAGAATTGCAACCCATTAACGGATAATATGCTGTCAATTAATTTTTAATTGATTCATCTATGTTGGTAGCAAATATATGATTATACGACTAAAAGTTGGACCCCCATAATCTTAAGACGACGTGGTTAAGAAGGTGAGCTGTCAACTTTATTGGTTGTACTTGTGATCAAATCAACACATTTTTCTTCCATAGATTTGTTAATTTTGCGTTGAATTCATTTAATAATTCCTTAGTGTACTCGATAATCTTTTCAACGCTACAATTGCGTATCACGCCAAGTAATGTTCAGTAGGTTGGAAGTACAATAAATAACCTGTAGCAACAACTAAATGTGTTGTCAAATTGTAGGCTTTTTTTATACAGAGAAAGCTACAAGTAGTACTTTAGAATGTTTGATATATCTTATTCACTGAGATATATGTTTTAAGATTTTTAGTCATTAACGCACATTCAGAGCTCGGATTGCACAGGCTTAACTAGGAAGAACATGTTTTTTATTTTATTTTAGTTTTATTCATCAACATAGTTTCCATCCAATGCTTATTATTAGTCCCCGGCCTAACTAGGAAGAATTTGTTTTTTTTTTCTTAATTTTAGTTTTATTCATCAATATAGTTTCCATCCAAAGATTATTACTATTGAGCGGTGTATTACCAGTTATGCACTAGCGAATATAACATATAGCTATGGAAATAAAATTCAGGGCTGTGCTGCTGGGAAAAGTTTGCAGACCATAAAACCTTTCCTAAAGTCTCTAAACACTTCAAAAGTTCTTCATTTTTTGTAACTTATACATATATATCTTATGCTATTTAAAAAATTTGAATGAATATAAGAAATAATTTATTAACATTTTATTGATATTGCATATGTTGGAAAATTTTATTTCAAATTCGAAGACATATTTTTGTATTAAAAGAAGTAAAGTTATAAGCCCTCCCAGAAACCATTGGTTCCAAGAAAGAAATAAGTCAAAGTTGTTTTAGGTTTGATCACTTCGTTTTCGGTTTTTAATATTACAATAACATTTATCAGCTTCATTATAATTATTGATTTTCTTGTGAGGGTATTTTGTATTTTTACAGAGACAAAAAATATTTGGTAAATTAAGTACTTTTTATAAATCCGTTTCAATTGCTTTGAACAATAAGCAACACTATAGATATGGTTGAGTTACAAACTAAATAGCAAACAATATTACAAATAATACAATACGTTCGTTTACAAGTACAAACTGACTTAAATAGGCTAGGCTATTTCTTCATCTTCATTCTCCATTCTTATCGAGTAATCACTTAAACACTAACAGAAGTCTTTTATCACACGCTATCCAGATCATCGACGAGATCTGAATATTACAACCATTTCAAATATCGAAACAAAATCAACACATATCTAATCAATTCAAATCGTATCGAACCAAGTCGAACAGTCGAACCGGGTGCACAAGTCGGTGGACCAGAGCAGAAGGAGGAGAAGCCGCAGCTGGAGGACAAAACAGCAGCAGCAACCACGTCAATTGAGACACCCAGAGTCTAGGTCGAACAGCACAACATCCAAAAGTGATCCTTTAGAGGTTTCTCATGTGTATGTGTGTGTTGCCTTTCATGTTGTTGTTGTTGATGATGTTGTTGGTCTAGGTCATGTTGGTTAGTTGTTTCTATACGTGGGCTGTGCGGCCCAAATGTGTTCTTGTATCTTGTTCATAAAGTCTAGTTAATCGTCATCCTTGTATCATTCTCATGTTTTCGTTTCGTTTCTGGTTTTGTTTTTGTTTTGTTTTGTTTTTATGGCTTAGTCTAGGTTAAGAGAGAGTTCGTTGAGTGTGTAAAAACTAAGTTCGTCGTCACATTAGTCGTTATTAAAATTGATATCTGAATCTCTATCGTTATCACGTTCTACATAGCAATGTGGAATTGGAATGGTAGGCATATGGTATGATATGGAATATGTTAGCAATGTTTCTAAGTATGTTTGTGAAGGAAATGTAAATTTTGTTAGAATTTGATCCATTCATAACCGCTACGCTTACGCTTTTCAATGCTGCAAAGAGAAGTGAGAGAAAGAAGTTCATTTCACCAATTTAGTAACCGTGATATGAATGATAATCATGATAGTTAAAGTCATGCTCCACCTCATGCTCATGTTCATGATGTTCCTCAATGGGAGCCGAGTATGAATGGGATGAGTGATGGATGGGCTCATGATGATGATGATGCTCCTCCTCGATGTGCTTGTGGATAAACTCGGGCTCCTTGTAGGTCACATGCTTCTCGTGATACTCAGGGACGTGCTTCTCAATGTGAACATGGACGGGCTTCTCAACCGGGATTTTCACGGGGTACGGAACGTGTTTCTCAACCTTGACTGGCACTTCCTTGATCACGGGATAAGGCTGGGGCACATGAATCTTAACCTCATAAGGCACAGGCTTGTCGACATGGACGGGCACTGGACGATCATAGGGCACATGAACTGGGACTGGCACCTTCTTGATCACTGGCACAGGCACTGGCTTGTCAACGTAGTGTGGCACTGGCTTGTCGACGTGGTAGGGCACGGGCTTCTCAACGGGCACCTTCACTGGGTAGTGGACGACCTTCTCAACGGGGTAGGGCTTGTCGACATGCACGTGCTTCTCAACCTTGTAGTGGACAACCTTCTCAACTGGGTATGGAGCTGGGACATGAACCTTCACTGGGACATGAACCTTCTTCTCGACGGGGTAAGGAGCGGGCACATGGACCTGAAAGATTTGAGCGTTAGAACCATTTCATTGTACCTTTAGCGAAGGGGACTTACCTTGACGGGCACAGGACGATCGTAGGGCACATGGACTGGCACGGGAATCTTCTTTTCGACGGGATATGGCGCTGGAACTTCGTAAGGCACCTTCACGATCTCCTTGACTTCATAGGGCACATGCTTGACAACTGGGTAGGGCTTGGGCACCTTAACTTTAACGGGCACATGGATGTGTTTCTCGACGGGGACGTGGACAATCTTCTCAATGGGCACTGGGACTGGCACCTTCTTAATGACTGTCAGCGTCTTCTCCTCATGGATGGGGAAATGTGGCACATGATGATGGTGGTAATCCTCATAGTGATGCAGTCCGCGCTTCGACTTTGTGGTATCCTCACTAGCAGCTTCCTCAGCCTTCTTCTCTACAGGCTCAGCTTCTTTCTTCTCCACAGCGGCACTCTTCTCTTCCTCTGCCTGTGCATAGCTTGTGGCAAGCAACAGCACTAGAGCGAGCGTTGTCGCTGAACGCTAAAATTAAATAAAATGTATACATTAAAATATATTTCCTGCTTTTTATAATTTTGAATTTTCTCAGCATTGTTTGAGGATCGGTTATAATCTTGAGGAGGAACCATGATGTTTAAGATCCATAAAATAAGAATTTTCAGATGTTCACAATCACAAAAACATTTTTGTATTCATTCAACTAGTGAGTTGTACTCGTATTGTTCTTTATAGTTTTGAATGATCACTTCAAGACACTTCACTTCACTGGGATCCTTAATACATACCATCAACTTCATGTTGCTGGCGTAGTATCCTTGGAGCTGATGTTGTTATTTGAGTGAATCCGTCGAAACTGTGTCCCGTCGATAAAATGTTGTTGATTTTGAAGGGAATCGAACTGAACTCTACACGTTCCGTACCACTCTGCACTGTTCGATGGTTAACGGTTTAATGATGCCAACTGCAGCGCCTGCCCGAACTTTTATACGCTTAAGTCCAGCGGCTGAATGAATGTGCCGACGAGCGATGCCAAAGCCGAGCTCAAACACAACGCCAGCAACAACAAAAGCAAAGAAAAAACAACAAAAGCTATAGTATAATAATAATCGCAATAGTCCCAAAACACATGAGGCGAATGGTGAATGGTTCGTTGTTGTTGTCGTCGTCGTAGTAGTTGTTGTCGTCATTCGCGTCGTCGCGTCGCGTCGCCTCGGTTTCGTTGGATGGTTACTTTGGTTACTTGGTTGGTTGGATCGTTTGGTTGCTGGCTGGCTGGCTGGCTAGGTTGGATCGGTTGGTTGCTTGAATTTCGGAGGCGCGAACTCGGCGCAGCCAAGTGGCAAGCGACGCCAAATGCAGCAATTGCAACAACCCAACGCTGGCCGACGAGTCGCGACGAGGGGGAAAGGCAGCTCTATGGATGCGTGCCATTTTGCTGTTTAATTCGACTACCGCCACTTGCCAGCTGCCGTTTGCTTGTGGTTGTTGCTGTTGCTGTTGCTGCAGTTATTTTTATTTTTTCTGTGGTTTCTTAAGTCTTTTACGAGCATTGACTTATAGCCACAACAATCCCCAATAGCAATAAACCACATTTTTTTGTTGGTAATTGAATAATACCTAAATGTGCCAGATGCGATGCCATGAGGCTTCAACTTTAGCACTTTTTTGGTTTTGGTCAAATTTTAATTGCAGGCCAATTAATTGTACTAAATGCGATGGAAATTGTTTTGTCTCAATGCGGAATTTTTCCGTTACGTTAACAGCATTTACTGTTGCCCATAATCTAGCCGTGGTAGTATCATTTCTAATCAGCATTTAACATCCAATCCAAGACAGCTATTTAGCACTTCAATTGATTCTTTGTTTTCATACAATAATATTGTACAAATATAAATACTTTGTGTTTTTTATAATCAATTAACAATTAAATATTGTTGATTTTTTCAATTTATCATAAAGATCAGCTCTTATTAAATAAAATTTAAGCCAGAATTAAATACGTTCTTAAAAGTAATGTTATGAAATCTCTGCAAATGTGGCAGAGACCAAAAGTATAGCTTTTCGATTTCCTGGTTCAAATTTTGGAACCCACTCAAAATGCATTTCTCTTTAGTATTATCAGCATTCACAGCACGACTGCAGCCAATCCTCTGCAGTTTTGCCTGCAGCCAGCTGTCCTCTGTCATCTGTCAACTGACAAAAGGCCAATTCGAATTGCAGTCCTTTTACTTTACATTTGGCATTCACGTGCCCATTCACTTGACCAGACCATAGCAGACCAGACCTGAATGTCCAAGCCAGGCCCAACTCCCTCTTACAAGTTGGTCGCAATCGCGATACGAGAGCCAGGAAAGCAAGTGGCCAAAAATGGGGAAAACGTTTGTCAACCTAGTGAGTGTGTCACTCGGTCATTCGCTCACGTATTGTGTCACAGAGTTCGAGTTACGAGTGTGCAAGTGTTTGTGTGTGTGTCGGTTGTGGGCTTGTTGTGCGACCAGCAACCATAACCTAAGACACTGGCAACAAGTTTGGGGCAGCGTCAACTCGTTTCAATTTCATATTGTGGGTCGTGTAATTGACGCCCCAGTTGCTGTCGAAGCCGGCGAAGAAGAAGATGAATGCGAAGACTTTGGTTACCTTCCTCGTTATTATGTCAATGGGTCTGGTGGCTTTACCCACACTCATGCATTCATGCACCAATACACACAGCTTGTGTGTGGTGTGTGTGTGCCTCGTTGAGTCTGGGAGAGACTCTACGCGAGGTTGTTACGAGTTGTTGCTGTTGCTGCTGTTGCATGCAACTTTCGATTTAGTTTCATTCGCATTGCTTGCATGTCTTGACCACATTGTGTTCAATATAATGTATGGCAACGAACGAGAGAGAACGCGAGACGGCCACAGACAGTGAGCGGGAGAGAGATGGTGAGCTCCATTGGAGGCTGCCGCCGTTAGACGCTCCAGCTGATTATGTCATAAGTTGGCACGGGGGCGCCGCCGTCTGTTTGTTTTGATAGGCGGACGGACGGCCGGCTAGACAGACGGCTTCGAGTGCTTATAAGCGCCATTGTCTTAAGTCCAACATTACAATTACACACTTCCTTGAATTATTTATAAAACTTGCGCATATTATATGCACACACACACACACACAAGCATACTTAATCATTCGTATTTATAACTTTTGTTTATCAGTCTTCAGCTTATGAAAGCATTGTCCGCGTGTTTTATCATCTCTTCAGAGGCCTGACCTTGTATTATTTATGTATCGATAAACGTAGCTTTACATAAATTGTTTAATATTTTTAAATGCATTTTAGTTTTTTTTTTGATTTTTGGTCAATTTCCAAGACTTGGGATGTCAACAAAAGTGTCAGAGATGAAGCAGCTGTCGATTAATCATCATTGGAGGCGTCTTCAATTCGCATTTGCATTTGCATTTTCATTTGAGAGTTGCCGCTTTTTATTTCAGTTTTTGTTGTTTTCGTTGGTCGCTTTTGATTTGTGTAACAATTTATTGTGCGACGTGACGTGGACGCGATTCGACATGCGCATTCCATTCCATTTCGTTCCCTTTCATGTCAGATGATCTCGCAAATGGGCCCGACGAGGCCTTAAAGCCAGTCAAAAAAAAATGACAATTATGACATTTTATGTGCCACTTACAAAGGCCTCTGTTCAGCCAGGCTTGTAACTGTTTATGTTTCGGTAGTTTCGGTTTTAACATTTACGTTGCTTTTCTTTTCATGTACACACATCCATCCATTTAAGATCTACGGATTTACATATATTGAAGAAATATACATATACATGCACATATACTTTTTTCTTGGGCGAAACTCTACAGGGTTCATTGCATGTCTGGTCAAGGTCATTGCCTGTCGCTTGTCGCTCTTGTGGATTGTTGGCTGTTGCGGTTGTTAGCATGGCTAAGTGACTGCAAAATGCGGCCAAGTAATTGTCTCTCTGCTTATTTAGTTAGTTGCACTTTGTGTGGTTTTTGGAAGGTTTCTACCCACGGAAAATTACAAAACTTTTAGTTTCCATATAGACCCCGTACATTGAAAGTTGAAAGAACTAGTCAATTTGCAGAAATGAAAATCTTTTGTTATGCTTTATATTTTAGTTTTCAAAAGTATTTGTATAATTTAACAAAGCTGGGGTTCTTGCCTCATTTAAGATTTATGATTTTTACTTGTAGTTTCTTCACTTCACTCTTGCTACAATTTGTAAGCAAATCCATTTTATGTAGCACTTAATCAGTACTTTTTGTAATAATTTTTCTGTTTTGTGTTTCTAAACTTCATTGCAATATTTTCGAGTATTTTCGAAACCCAAACACAGCGTATTCGAGTCGTAAAGTAAGGTTTGCCCCTTAATTAATGGTTAATGGGAAAACTGAGTGAGCAAGCAAACAAGCTACAAATTGTAAAATGCAATCGTAATGGCAGCCCTTTCAATCAGCTGCCTTTTCATGACATTGAAGCATGTAAAAGTCACTGATTTGATTTGTTTTGATTTGAAAGTGATAATCACGGCAATTGAATGCACAGACTGACGAACAAGATATACACACGTCTCTAGTCTTAACACTTCTCGGCTGAGGTCTAACTGGTGGTTAACGAAAAGAGGTCAATGGCAAAAGCATTTGAACTCTTGTGGTGCGTCTTGGTTTTATGACCCACTCGTTGCCATTGTGCGATGATTGTTGTTAACTTGGCCAAATTGTCACGCGCCGTTGAATGCTGCGCCCAATTGATCAAACCAAGTTTCAGTGGTGGCTGACTAAAGTAACAGAGCATGACGTCCACTTAATCTGTGCGGTTGTGGCTGTGATCTATTTGCTGATCTCTTAAGGCTCGCCCAGCTGATAAATAAGGAAGTTGACCGTTGCTGGTTGTCGGCTACTTAACTGTTTACCTGTTTGGCTGTTCGCCGTTGGCCATTGGCCTAATCCCGCCGTCCCAGCCAACTGCAAATCTATGCAAATGTTGTGTTCAAGCTCCAGCCAGAAAAACCAGTCAAAAAACTATTTATTATCATTATAATTCCGCCTCTGGGCATCTGCAGCTGTGCCAGTCTCGCGCCAGTCTCGTGAGCCAGTCATAAGTTGTAACTGCAGAGGGGTGGATTTTCCGGGTCCGGCTGAGCAGAGGGGCGTGTAGCTTGACCCATTGACTTACACATCGTGTAATTTGCAGCCGAAATTAGAAGAAACTAAGCGTACTATATTTAGCAACTTCTTGGTGATTTGTTGTTTGGTCATTCGCCTCATTTGCTGGCAGCAAATCATTTTAATAATTTACTCGTACCACGTTTCGTTATAGTTTTTCGTACGAATTTGCCTTTACTTGTTTGTTACTTGACTCATAATTACAACAATACTAAGACAGTTGGTAATCAAACGCCAACCGAATTTTTGTTGTTACTGCTGTTGCTGTTTTTGGTGTAAATTGCGTAAATTGAATAAACATTATGCTATGAAGTCGGCTCTCGTTGTACATTTTGTAAATCTATTTGGCAGTCTTTGTTTTCGGCAATGTTTCTTTTTTTATTTTTTTCTGTTTTGGTTGCCGTTTTTGGCCGCACTGAGGCGTAGAAGCCGTTCGTTGTACGACGAATTTGCAGCGAGAGGTGTTCAAAGAGTAATTTATTTTTAGAATGGAATGGCTTATAGCAAATGCTTAAGCTAGAAATCACATTTTAAAATACTTTCTTAAACAGCACTTCCTGCTAATTAATTCATGTGCCCCTTCAAACAAATATTTGGACAAATAATTACGTGATTTTGTTTTCGAAAATAACTTGAACCGCCCTCTTTTTGGGTAAAAATATAGAGCGAGCTGTAATTAGGCATCACTAAAATGTTTGTAAATTAACAAAAGCACAAATAATACATAAAATAATTAAGCTATTGCCTAAGCCACAAAAAAGCTTTTCGGTGGAAAAGATTTGCACAGTTGTATTCAAAGAAAACGTGGAAAACGCGCGGAAAATTGCAAAATACCGTAGAATGTGTGTTAATTGCTTGATAAGCATTCAATAACATACGACCTCAAAACATCGATTAAATTTATGTTTTCCAAAAATCAACATTAAAGTAAAATTGATAAAAAGCGATTACTTCCTTTTTACGACGCGCAAAGCTAATACATCAAGTGAGGCAAACAAGCATTAAGAAAGAAATGCATACATTAAAAATGCATTTAAATTGGCATAGAGCTCCAGTTACGAGTTTGTTAAAGTAAATGGTAGGAAATGGGGCCAACGAAGAAAACTAAAGACTACAATTAAAATGAACAAATTACAAGTCCGCAAGTAATTTTAATACAATGAGGTAAATTCAAATTATGCATTTTCAATGACGAAATTATTTCTAATGCTATATATGATTAAATGAAATAAATTATTTAGTATCCGGAACTTATTTGGAAATCGTCACCAAGTGTTAATATAGATAAATTCTATGCAATCTTAACAACTTAATCCGAATTTCTATAAAAAGAAAGAAAATGAAGAAAATTTTCCTTCGCTACTCTCAGTTTTATTGAAAAAGTTGAAATGACTGCCATCGTACGCTAATGGTTAAGAAAAATACTTTATGATAAATGCTGATAAATTAGCCGCATACTTCACAACGCTCGGTGTCCCAGTCCTCTGTGCCGCTTTGTCGGATTGGCAACTATTGCAACACATTTGGCGAATTTCTTTGCAACCGAAAAGTTGCTGCAAAAGAAATTGCAAGTCAATTACCGCTAGACGGTCTGCTTGGCGCCATGACGCAACCGCCACATGTGGCAGTGGCGTTTGCAGCAACGTTGGCTTCAGCGTCAGCGGCGTCGGCTTCAACGTTTGTTGCTGTCGCCGTCAACGTTGTCGACGTCATCGTACAGCCGCTAATTGATTGCGTCTGTGCAACGCAATTGTTGCATTCACTTTGGCTTAGCTTCGACTCTTGTTTGGATTTTTCTTTAATTTCTTACTTTTGGGTCGTACCATTCTCCGTTCGCCGCTTGCCACATTCCACACACAAAACTAACACGGATTACTGCATGAATTGCCTGTAAGCAAAGGACAAGATCAATGCTGTGACTGCTGATCAGCTCAACAGGTTCTGGCGACAGCCAGAAACGAAAAACTTAGGCAACGAACTTGAAATACCAATGACGTTTCGCTTATAGTTGCTTGATTCCATTTGTCATTGTAATTAATGATGCTGCATTTGGGTGTTGATCTCATTTACTCTCAACGCTTTCCGCTTGCATTAAAGCTTGCATAATGTTAAAAGTTTTCGCATGTTTCATTTCGCTTTTAGCTTAATTATGTGAGAGATTATGTGCGAGTCTACGTTCATGTGTATGAGTACATGTGTGGATAAGAAGTCATTCCAGTTTCAAGTTGTTGCAAGTAATGATTGAGTCTGCAATATTGGCCACTCATGACAGATAGCTTGTTGTTGCGTTTTAAACTGATTTCAAATTAAATACGGTACATTTTTACAAATTGTATTTATATTAACATCATATTTTTGAATGTTAATGTTGTTATTCATTATAAAATTTTGCTGATTTTATACCACATACTATAACGAAATATATTTGGATTTCTGATTTCTGGCACAAAATTATGCTGATCGAAATGAAATATCACTGTAGTCGACTTGGTTTGTATCGCTTTCAGTCGTAGTTTCATCAATGGGAACACAGTTCTTGCTGTTTTCATCTGTGGGCTTGTAACCCGGCAGGCATTGGCATATATTGGGTTGAACGCACTTGGAAAATTCGTGGCAGCTTTCCTCGCAATGGGGAGAACAGTAGAGTTCTTGGCCATTGTTTTTGGAGAGCTTGGAATATCCAATCTCACATTCCCACTCCTCTGGGCGCACACAGATACTGTAGTCGGGAATATCCTCCAAGCAGATGGGTTGGCACGAGAATTCATTGTCTATGCTGGTAGAGTTAAAATAGCCATAATCGCATTGGCATTCTTCTGGCCTGAAACAGTTACTTTGTTTGGGACAACCGGCTGTGCAAATTGGTTTACAGTTGCCCAAAGCGTCCTTTTCATAGCCTTCCAAGCACTGGATGCTTATGCACTTTGGCTGGCAGAGAGCGCCATTCTCAGCTTGCTGATAGCCATGACAACACTCGAGCTGGACTTCGACTTTGTTTCGGATCTAATCAGTATGAAATAATTATAGTTGAAGATAGATTCAAGAGCGGTATATATTTACCAAAGCTCTTGCTGCTCTCGGTGTAGTCAATAGTAAGTTTAGGTTGCTCTGGTCGACATAGGTCACAGTCTTTTTACTTTTGCACAGATTCGGATCGTCTAGTTGAAAGTCTGCTGAACTCTTGATACAACTTCCGTCCGTTGACACCTTATAGTTAATATCGCATTCACATAAGCCCGAATCCCCGCAGAAACTGTGCTCACCACAGTTGGCAGGACACACAGGTTGACACAGGGGATTGCCATCTCTCTTTTCATAGCCCTCGCAGCAAAATGTTTCAACCTTTGTTTCCGTGGTTGTCTATAAATATATGGAATTACTCGTCTGCCAAACTGATATTCTTTGAACTCAATTGTACTTACAAATAAATCACTGGGAAATTGAATGTTGAGTTCATCGAAGATTTCTTTGAGGTGAAGCCAAGACGATGGTATACAATTTTTGGTTTCAACTTTAATCGTTTTCGTGCATAGATTCGGATCTTCAAGTGCCAATTCTCTTAATTTTTGTACTTCCTCAGTGTTCAAGCAATCGCCATCCACCATCTCGTATCCATCGTTGCAATCACAAAATTTCCCATTTATACAGTAGCTATTTGCAGAGCATGTTGATGCACAGAGTCGCCGGCAAGTGCCATTCAATTTCTCGTATCCAGAGAGGCATTCACATACATTTGGCTTTGAACAAACACTGTTTCTCTCGCATTTCGGAGAACACAGGGGTTGACATGGTAGATCATCACTCTGTCTCCCGTAGCCGTCGCAGCAGAACGATTCCGATTTCGAATTAATCTATTGATAAGAAATTGTACTGAGTAAAGTTCATATAATGCAAATAGTTTCCAAGTGCTAACCAATAATTCACTGGGCATGGTTAAATTGAGTTCCTTAAATAATTCTTCGAGAGTTTCAACGTCTTCCATATTCACTTCCACATCCTTTGTGCACAAATTTGTATCTGTTATGGGTAGGCTTAGAGCACTTTCATTCTGCTTCTCAGAAGTCTGAAGATTTTCGGGGATTGCTATTGGATTCGGTAGAGCTAAGCATCCGGCAAGTAGAAGCAAACCGAAATATATCTGACACTCTCTGCGCCACATGACACTGATCTGTTGTGTAGTTTACTCAAAAGAAACAACTCGATTGCTCCACTTTCAGAATGAAATGAATGCTGTTCATGCGGGAACAAGCATCATATAGTATGTTCTGAGCTTAATACTCGTACTTATCATGAAAAAACCCACTAATACCTTCACAACCGCGACAGTATGCAAGTGGCTCTTATCGCAAGTTCATGTAGAAACTAAAGTCGAAGGTGACCGACTGCGAGATACTCTGTAGCCATTATTTTTCACTGATAATACGTGCACTGTAAATATTCATAGTTTCCGTGAAAAATTGATAAGCATATATATATTTACGGTATATATTGCAAATTATTGAATTCACGTTAAAAATTGAAAATAAACTTGAACCGCGTGCTACCAAGCTTATCTGCTAAGTGTCTAAATATTATAGTATCTGTGATAGACAAACACGTCTATTGATGCGGAATATAGTTTACTTTTAATGCTTGTTAGAGAACTGTGTAAAAAAGTACGAATGCAAATAAGAAGTGGAAAAGTGCGAAATCGAATGAGACTTTTCAGAATATTTATGTGTACATTAGAAAGGACTTCAACGCTAAAGTAAACAGGTGTAGGGCAAATTTATTCATAGGGTCTTTCAGCAGTATTTGTGACTGCTGCTCGACTATGATCACTTCGCAGATCGGACGCCTTCAATTTCCGGGCCTCATGTGTAAACAACCAACGCAAACACATACATATATATTCGCTTCACACAGATGCAGACAAATTTTTGCAAACACATTTGCACGAATCGCTTAGTAGGTGATTAACATCAGCTTGGAGCAATAGGTTAGTAGTTTGAAATAAAATCAGCAAGTTTAATCAATAAAGTATACTTATTTCCTTGAATACGTAAAAAAGCTTGATAACATAAGTATGTTATATGTATAGTTTTGATTCCCAATCACACAAAGTCAAATACATTTTTTTTTGCAATTCCCGAGCTAGACCCTGAACCTTTTAAATAATATGTAGTTTAATAAATTCTGTAATTGGTATGCTGTACAAAAACTGTCACCATCTACATAGCTTATCAAGACTCTAAATAATAATTATGTTTATCAATTAATACATACTGAAATATAAATAAACATCTTGGGAAATCCCCTAATATGAATAATTGTGAGAATTGACAACAAACAAGTAGCGCACAAAGTAGCGAAGAAAGAGGGGTAGCGTGGTTATACTGCCCTATACAGCATACATGCATGAAAATGTAATCTAAATGAAATGAGTTTATTTTAGTTTATTTGAGAAATTTTTTCGTTTTAAAAAATTTATTTTTTACAATAATGCTGTCTGTATTTCAAGTTCATTGCCAGCTTCCTGGAACTCCATTCTCATTCTTTTTTGTTTTATAAAGTACCAAGACAATAATCCTATAGCGGCTATATTGGTTAAAACTAAGACAGCACATATAATAATCCAGTGATTAAAACTGGTTCGTTCTGTAATTAAACTTTGGGACATATTAGTAGTATTCAGCGTTGTTGAGTCCTGAACGTCGAAGTACTCGGTTGTGGTGGTCAAAATCGGCTGGCAACTAAGATTCAATGGACTTGTGCTCTCATACCCAGGGCAGCAGACTTCATGGACCTCCAGTCGTGTTTTCAACTACTTGCATACACAAATTGATTATTCCGAAGCAGATGTTTTCCATACTTTACTTACCACATTTTGCATAGTACCTTGAATACCATTTCTCTTAAATATTTCCGCAAAGGATCCATAGGCCTCCAAGGGCGTGCGTTCTAGAGCAGTATACTCAATCGTTACATTTTTCTTGCACAAATATGGATATTCAGTTTGAAGTACTGCACAAGGCAAGAGACTTAATAATATCACAATAATAAACTGATACATTTTCGAGTGCTATTCGCGATCCATGCTTGAGCATACTTGAATCAGAACTGAAACGGATTTTCGTTATTTTGTCATACTCTTGTGAGTTCACTCATATGATAAGTTGGACTTGGTTCTACAAATGAGTGGAAAGTATTAATACAGAACATTTATACAGTAAAAACACCCTTAGCGGACAGTTTTATTGACCGGGCACCTATTTTGGCAAACTAAGTTTTTTTTTAATTATTAAATATGATATTATAATTTTATTGTATTATATAATATTATAATATGATCTTATATTATTTATTTTAAATGTACATATTTTACGATACATATTATTTCAAAATTAACATTACTTATGAGATCTATTACTTATAAATATAAGTAATAATAATAATAGTCCTTAGAAAATATAAATTTGCTAAACGAAATAAATAGATTAGTTGAAAGAATCCAAGAAACAACGGCGCGTGTCCGTTCATGAGAGTTTTCGCTATATGCAGAGCTCGATCTCCTTAAAGTTGCATAGTCTTTGGCTTATCAAGTTAAAATAAAAATATTTTTAGCTTAACGTATTCCTAGTGCATTGCATACTTTTAGTAACACTATATATTTTGTACAAAAAAGCTTCGATCAAATTGGGGCTGTCAATAATGGGCTTTACGTTCGCGCGGATAAAAGCTCGACAAAGCTTGTTTGTAAAAGCTGTCTCTGCAAATGATACTTCTTTTAAACAGTAGTTAGTGCTTTCAATTTTAATTATTAATAAATCTGGGTCGGGTCTGTTCGATTCACAGATACCTGATAGAGAATACGAGTACTTAATATTCAAGACAGACTTAAGCAGTGAAACTGGTTAGGGTTGTGCCCATTAACGAGCTTTATACATATCATTCCAGACGATCATAATCTAAAAAATAATGTTATGTTTGTTTTAAGAGTCCATAGCTATCAAATTGCTCTTAAATTTTAAATTTTTTTTTATTTTCTTCCTTTATTGTGAAATTATATTTATTGTTTTGAAAACGGTTAAATCTGTAAGTTAAGCCCCTACTAAATATATTTCTGTTTTAACTTATAAGCTGAAACTTCTTCATACGAAACTTAAATAATTTTTTGTTTGTTATGACACGCCCATTTCAACTATTCTTTTATTTCGATAAATAAATTGATATCATAAGCTTAAGACACTTTTTATTCATGCGCTGTTTGAATGAACAAGTGGAATGAAAAAATCAGAATGTTTCATTAATTTTCTTTTTATTTACATTATTAAATATGTACAAAAATTTCATAGAATAGAAATTGACATGAAAAAGTCGAAGGAGCAACTATTTTTTGTTTTTCTGTCTAGAAAGAACTGTACATAAGAGGGGAGTGATATAATACACAAAAGCAGGACAAACGAATGCGATTTGTGGGATTGTTGGCAAGTTTCCAGAGGGTTCCGTCCAGGGAATCCCTTGTCGGAATATCGCATTATGTAAGATGTTGCTCGATTGCTGCTTCCTCCTAGAATTTCGGTTGGTATCACAAACTAAAAACTAAATTGTAAGTCGTACGTTGAGGGTGCGGTTTCGGGTTAGGGTTGTGTTCCAGTTTGGCTTGTTTTTCATTTTTGACGTGGAGAATTTCGAGAGGATGTTGATGTGCTCGCCTTCACCCGATTTCATTGTAGATGGCCCTCGAATGCGTTAAATTGATCTACTTTTTGTGGAGGTAGCCGCCGTGGCTGGAGACGCCGTACGAGGAGATGCCATGGCCAGAGATACCATGACCAGTGCTGCCGTATGAGATGCCGGGGCCGGAGATGCCATGACCAGAGATGCCATGACCAGAGATGCCGTGACCGGAGATGCCGTGGCTGTAGACAGCTGGGGCGGCAACGGTGTGGGTGATGGCAACGGCGGGCTTCACGTGGCTCTCAACGTGCACGGGAACGGGCACTTTCACCTCATAGGGGACTGGACGGTCCACGTGGATGGGCACCTTCTGGATCACACGCTTCTCGACGGTGTAGGGCACTGGCTTCTCAACGGGCACGGGGTATGGCTTGGGCACATGGACGGTGTAGGGGCGATCGACGGGGATCTTGACTGGAACCTTGACGATCTTCTCGACTGGGTAGGGCTGGGGCACCTCGACGGGCACCTTGACGATCTCCTTGACCTGGTAGTGGACGATCTTCTCGACGGGGTAGGGCTGTGGCACTGGCACCTTAACGGGATAGGTGACGGTCTTCTCGACGGGGTAGGGCACATGACGCTCCACCTGGTAGGGCACCTGGACGGTCTTGATCACGGTGTTGGTGTGCACCTGGGTGGGCAGATGGGCGACAGCTGGAGCCGCAGCGATGGGGGCAGCGATGGCAGCGTGTCCAGTGCTCAGAATGGCACCACCACCGATCGATGAGGGACCATAGCCGTAGCCCAAGTGGCCAATGCCGCGCTTCTCCTGCTTCTTCTCGGCTGTCGCGCTGCTCTCAGCGGCGGCCACCTCCACCTTGTTGGCCTCCTCGCTGGCAGTAGCAGCCAAGACGAACACAGCCAATAGGCCAAAAATAAGCTGCAATGCAAAATGTTGCCAAAGTGGGTTAGCCAGCCGTATTAGTTTGTTATATAAGACCGGCAGCACTTCCGTCTGCTGTGTCCATAATTACGAATATGACAATTATGCAATGTTGAAAGTGAACTGGCATGGTATGCAAAGCCAAGACAAGACAAGGCAAGTGGAGCCAAGCCAAGCCAACCCAAGCCGAGCCGAGCCGAATCAAGTCAAGTCGAGCCAAGCCACGCCAAGCAATCGCTCGGCAGTGCGCCAAGTTCAATTTGACGGCTAATCGTGCGCAACGGGGCGCATACGTGATGTACAAGAACTCGAATTGTGTACCAAGCTGCGTATGTGCAATGCAAATTTCTCACAATGAATTGCAAAATGTGTATAGGAAGTGTTTTGAAAGGAAAATTGACTTTTCAAACTTATTAATTCAATTGCCTAACATTATTAATCTATAGATTACAAAAATATTTATTTTGAAGTAGAGAACTTTATGAAAAATAGAATGTGTATTTGAAATTTTTTTATTTTCTATCTGATATATATTCTAATATATCGCGGTGCGTATATGCAACATTTTTCTACATCGAAATTAACCGCATTCTAGAACTTTTGGCAACACATTTAATTTTCTATGTAACACAAGTTTTATTAGACAGCACTAAACTCTTCGTTACATTATTATAAAAAGTTTATTTATTTTTTATGCCAGCACTTTAAGAACTTTCAACAGTTTCGGTGGATTTATATAATTATCTTCGAACTGATATTTAGTACGCTTAATCACAACATACCATGGATTTCATTTTTGCACTTTTTTTTATAACTCCTGGACAGGCGCACTCAACTCAATTTGGCCGGGGTGTGTATGTCTCAACCAACCCACAACTCTTAACTGAATAATTTTGCACAGACATTGCAAGCTTTTATATGCCGATGCCGATGCCGACAGCTTTGATGCTGCTTTGCGATTTCTGCAATGGCCGTCGACGTCGCTGTCGAGATCTGTCACGCAGCCGCATTCGTCCATAACACAGACCAAAAGCTCGCTCTCTCACCTCTTCTCCCTCTCGTTCTCTCTTCCGCGAAACAGGCACACTCTCGCTCTTAGAGCGTCGCCGCTCTCTATGCCAAAAGGAAATGCTGAGCAGGCAATCGGTGTGCACAACCGAAGCTTTCAGCAGCTACGCGAGCTGATCGTACAGCTCACACGGACACTATGTGTGTATACGAGCAATACGTGTGAGCTGCTAGCCATATACGTGTGAGGGCGCGAGTGTGTGCTTCAGCATTCATATCAGTTGGCAGGCCTGCTAACTTTTAATGGTACCAAGTACTTAGTAGTCAACTGGGGGCATGAGATACAAAAAACACTCTCAGCGTTTTAGTAGACTAAATAAATAATAATATATTTCACAATTAAAAAAAAAAACAGTTTAAAAAAATTATAGTAAATGGATTTACCATTTTATATTACAATTTACAATGAAAGAAATACCATCTGTGAAGTTAGCTTGTGTGAACTTAAAATACGTTCGATATCAAATATATAAAATCTAAAACATTTCAATATTGAAAATATTTTAAAAGTGTTACAAAGCAAATATTAATAGTGTCCGTTGAAAACCATCGATTTAATTCCATATATTTGCGAAACATATTCAAATCGCATTTCAATAGATATTTGAAGACGTGTGAAATATTTCAGTTTTCAAAGAGTAAATTGCTCAAATAAGCAACTCAGGATATATGATATGTCGTTAAAGAATATGTTGTTAGTGGCGGAGTAAGAGTAAGGCTTAAGTTTTGCTTCGGGGCTAAGTGAATTCAGTTGCATTTGCAAAATGCAAAGTTAATTTTGTAGTTGCTTTTTTTTTTTAAACAAAAACATGCGCCACTTGGTCTGTGAGTTCTGTGCAGAGTTCGGCTGGGTTCGGTTGGCTTCGTGACTGAACTTTTGATCTCAGATTTTGGTTAGGCGAAGCAAATTTCGAATTGTAGGTACAATGATTGAATGTTTTCTGTACCTCAATTTCTGTTTGCTTGTGTGCATGTGCAACTTGACATTTTAGTGTGCATAGGAAATACATAAGTCGATACTTGCAGTATCAGTCTAACCGGTCAGTGGCTATATAAATGGAACGTGTGAACAAAGAGTAACAGCCGGCCGCAAGAGTGGAGGAGAGAGATAGCAAAATTAAAAAGCAGAACAAAAACATGCTGAATCTTAGATTTACGGATATTTTTCACAACATTATTGTGATTAATACCAAAGACATTAGATGTCGTTAGAGCGCTGTGCATTGTAATGTGCAGTTGAAGGCGAAGGTCGACCATTATCATCATCATTATCATTATGTGGCTCATTTTGAAGAGAAGCAAAGTTGAACCACATTATCAAACAGATCAAAAATGAGGCCTTTGTCTTGCGGGGCATTGTGAGGTCTCTTTTGTGGCCGAGTCAAACGCATTGAAAGAACGATGCATCAAGCAGATGACCCCAAAAGCAGCATTGAAATCATCGCAGCAGATGAAGAAGCCGAATAAGAAGAAGAAGAAGAAGAAAATCAACAACTGTAGATGGCATAATAAATATGCGAAGTGAAGGGAAACGTAGCGGTTAAGGCCCAACATTAAATTCAAGTTCAAGTTTATGTGTATTTTATGTTTGTGTGTGGGGGTTTATTTATATCTACTAGTTTTTTCTTTTTCTGTTTTTTAACTTATTTCATATTGCTTAACTTTCATTGCGCACACGCGCGTTTTTAATGTTAGGCAAACAAAAAAAAAGCACTAAAATTTCGATCGAAGTAACGTTCTTGTTTTTAAAAACAGTCGTAGGAACCCCAGAAGCATATGCAAATTCAATTAAATTATAGCGCCATATATTCAGACCATTTGAATTGCTGCCTATTTGATGATATGAATTTGCGAAGTAAAATCTTTGTGAATTTTAATGAAGCTATCAATTAATTAAGCTTAACTTATTATTTAATAACTCTGTATTCTTCTAGGGTTTCATAATTTTCTCTTTCTGCGTAGAACATTTCGCTATAGAAAGCTCAAGTTAATATAAACACTAAAGCAATTTATTATTGAACGCTTAAATAATAACTCGTTTATATTGTTTGCACTATATACATATGTAGATATATTTTGAACTTTGTTGTTGTTTTAATATACTTTAATTTGATAAATTTATGGAGATTCTAATATCTGTGGTGTGATTATGCAAACGTCCAATTATGTAGTCAGTCTCTGTCTAAATGCAGAGCACAACATTTGCATAAAATATCAACCGGCCATTAGCTGAGCTAAGCATGATTGGAATATTCAGTGTGTTGGAAGATCTGAAAAGTTGTCGCCTGCCAGGGAACTTTAAAATTAATACTTGATGTCTGCTGGCGGCGTTGAGGTGAACCAGTTCTAAAGACGCGTAAACATATTAAAAAAAAGATTTCTTTTTTCTACATTTGTTTTTATTTCTCTTCTTTTTATTATGGTTTTACGTCAGAGCAGCATTTCTTTATATCAAAATTTCAGCTGTTTGCTTCATTTAAATTCAAACATTTCGGCAAGTTTGTTGAATGTTTTGTTGTATTTTCACAAAGTAATCGGAATTGCAAATAGGTACAAATGAAGTTTGAGTGCGAGTCAAAATTCGAACAATACAAAAATTGATTTATTTTTTAGCGAATTTAATTTTATGATCATAATAAAGTCACCAGACATTTAAATTAACTTTGTGTGTTTTCAATGAAATCTCAATGTATATAGCTTAAAAATATTGAATTTAAAATGAGTTTGGTTGCGTGGGAGGACGGCGCAAATTCTGACTTTATGCATTTTTATGATTTTGATCTAGAAATGAAATTGAAAAACAGAAATAACCTTCTACAAAAAGTGCACAAATTAGTTAAAATTTATAAGAAGTGTTTCTGCTTAAAATAAAAACATTTTACGTGTTTTACGTGTCAGAGACCATAAATTATTACCAAAAAATACATTCGATTTTGGTTTGCCATTGTTTATTGGCGAACAATTAAAAACTTTATAACTCTGAGGGTATGCAACTATCAGATACTCTGTGAAACAATTTGCGAATTATTATACATATATTTTAGTGTTCAGTTTCGTTTTAAGTAAATATGCTTTACGAAGTCGGCGATTAAGAGGTATTACTCAATAACTAATGCTGCCATTAAGTATGTTGAGCAGTTGCCGAGTTAATAAGCAAATTCAAGTTAGTTTGTTTTTTTTTTAACTCATCAATTTATTGGCTCTGTGCTAAGCATTTGTCATTTGCCATTTAATCGATGAAACTGCCAATTTTTTTGTTGCGTTCAACTTGTGCAAAATTTGCCTTTAATACAGTCGGATATGTAGGTCTGTAGTCGAAAGATGCGAGCAATCCCTCATTGCATGTGCTCCACTTTAAGATGCTTCGCATTTGTCAATCGTCGAGTATTTTTTTTTGCTGTTTTTCATGCCTCATTTGTTGCATTTTTGTCGCATGTTTTAAACTTTGCAATTGATTTTCGAGTGCCGAGCATGTTTCAAATGCACAATCGTGGAGCTATGTTGAAAAGTGATTAATTTTACTTTTTCTGGGTAATCAGTGGAAAGAAATCAGTAAAATTTATCAAAATTAAAGACGTCGGTCGACAATTCAACTCGAGCGACACAATTTGGCCTAAATTTTGTGGTGGACTGGCGAAGATTTCTTCTGTTGGCTGAATTCGTGCTTAGGTTGGAGCCAGACTGGGTTTGTGTCGAGGTTAGTTGAGGTAGGTACGGATAGTATTTGTCAATTGAAACGCCGGGCCTCAAGCTCGAGACAGTCGTGCAAAACCTTCGACATTTAATTTGGCCACATTTTGAACTGTGCACGTTTACTTTGTTTTTTAAGAAAACGGTCAGAAAAAAGTTGTTTACATAAAAAGCAGCCAACAACTACTTACATTTTTTCTTCAACTTGTATATCTTTTTGATAATTGCGCGAAAAGGTCAGGCAAGTAAAAATTTTGATTTCATTTCATTGTTGACGCTGGATTTTCAAGCCACTGTTAACGCAATTAGCTGTTATTACTGTTATTACTATTGCTTGACCTCAACACCCACCGTAATAAACGGTAGCTGACCTTTGTTTGCTCCGTAACGCTTTTCGCACTTAAATTTCATTTAATGTTTTGGGAAAATGCTCGCCGATCAAAGACAAACGAACAAAACCACAAGGCAAACTCAGAAATTAGACATCAGAAAAATAAAATTTTTATCCATTTGATATTTTCCATGCAATTGGCTAGGGGCACGGCTGGAAAGACCTTGAAATATCCAAGTTGCTAATGGGCAAGACAATGCCAGGCTTCAACTGCAAAAACAACTACACCTACACGAGGTGTACACGGAACCAGACTCGAGGCTCAACAGAATACAAGGGGTCTGCAGCATTCGTGTTGCGGCACATGAATCAAAGAACTGGCTGACACGCCCATCTAACGCCTACATCTGCACCTCGAGCAAACACGGATTGCCAAGACTCTGCTGAGCAGCGAGTTTCGATAAAAAGAAACAAAATAAATGAAGATTTGCTTCGGACGGGTTTGGGTTTAATGCTTGCCGAACAAACTTGACATTAAATTTGACTTAAGAATTACTCAAAAATGCCGAAACAATGAAGAACGAATTAAGCATAATTTATTTTTAAATCGACAAGTCTATAAATAAACATAATTGTGAAGTAAAATATTGACTTTCTGATTAAATTGAAAACGAGCATATCTTCGGGGATTACCCTGGCACAACATCATAGGGGATTACCCTAAGCATAGCTTCGGGTGGTAACATACAAATACACTGTGTACACTAATTAAACTGTTAAGAACTTAGTCAAAGCTGTCGTTGTCATTGTCCTTTTCTCAGTTCGTGCTATACTCGACTCGTGTTTGGCAATATAAAGTAATACATTAATCATTCAGTTGCTGTCGTTGCTTTAGGTTTTGCTGTCCACTTCATGTCGAGAAAACTGCGCAGCAATTAGCGCGAAACTGAAACAATAAGATCACGAAAAAATATACCGAATTGGATAAAAAAATGCAAAAAAAAAGAGCCAAAAACAAAAAGTAAAAACTAACAAAACCTTTTCTATGGGAATTATGTCGTTTGTTCGTGTTTGTTTGTTCGACTTTTGTTTATGTTGTGTGTTGTACGTTGTGTGAGACTGTGGATACTGGCTTATATGAGGTGTGTGTGAACCACATCTGCTCTTATTATTAGCACCAACGTTGAAGTAACTTGAATTTACATTATTGTGTCTGTGGTGCAACACTTTGCCGCTGAAGAAACACAATAAACAGATTCAAAGTTACAAGATTAAACTGGAAGAGGTGAAAAAGAGTAAAAGACGATCAAACTTTAGCTGTTCATAGAGAAGACACCTAATAAAAGTAAATGTTTATAGTTCAACTCTTAATTCAAGAAGTCGATTCCAATAAAATTGATCGAAATAACGATTCAGAAGCTGCACATGAAGATCTGTCCAAGTTCGAGTTAATCTCATCCTCTTTTAAGTATTCATTAGTGTCTGAAATATACAAATTTGCATATCACATTTGATAAGCAATCTTTATAATCGTTTGCCTACTTTAGAAGAACATGTCTTTGATATTAGATAAATTTGATGTTGTCCGCAATTCGATTATAATTTGAATTCTTATTATGTCATTAGACTTTGATATTTGCACTTTAGTCGCTTCTGACTTTATGCCAAACCTATTCTCTAATTTCTTGTCTTTATTCTAAATCTTCATTTTCATTTTTTACCGATCAGATACGATTCTGAATCCAATTAGCTAGTCAAATCGAATAGCCTCAGTTTAGTGTGTGAGTTATAGTAACCTTCATAAATTCACCTATTCTACAAACAATTTCATTCTCTTTTCAATTTAGTTTGTATTTCATACCACAAGTTCCAATAGGTTGTGATTAAAGAAACTCAACTTCTTTAATATACATTTCAGTAATCAGATTCTATTTTTAATCAATGCACTTATGTTGTAAAATTGAATTTGTGAAAATTAGAGTGCCACACCCATTGACATCTTGAATTCATATTATTGGATTTTCACAACCACAACAACAATGGTTAAAATAACAATAACAACATGCATGACAATGTGGAATATCAAATTACTAATATCCAAATTTTCAGACACACAAAGGCCCAATAGCGACAATAACAATAACGACAACAACAACAACGACACTAAAAACTGCTATTGAATGGCCTAACTCAAATGCCACAGTGACACACTAACTGGGTGACTTCCAAAGCGGCAACAACAAGAAAAACAACAGCAAGAGAAGAAACACATGCAACTCAGCCACGACGAAGTCGAAGAAAACTGAAATTATGCAACATTTGCGACTTCGCCAACGCGGACAGCTGCTAACAGTGGAACAACAGCGGCAGTGGCAGCGGCAGTGGTTGTGGCTGCTGCTGCGGCAGCGAATCGGTGGTAGGCAGCGGTAAGCAGTTGGCAGTCAAATGCCTGCCGCATTTGGGAAGCTGCAAACCATTCGCCTGGCTATTTATGTTGTATTTGCCAGAGATGTTTTTGAGATATGTCGCTTTCAATTACTCTACAAATGCATAGTTGTTGTTGTTGTTGTTGTTGGTGGTGTTGCTTGCATTGCTTTTGGTTATGCCCTGAAAAGGCGTAACAGTACAATTGACAATTATTTAAGTGCTCACTGTTAGAGAACACTTTCAAGGAGTGCTGCTGCATTTAGAGAGCGTCTCAAGGCGCTTTCAATGAAATAAAAACCGAACATGCAACTCGAGTTCGTTGCCTAAGTCTTTTGTTTCGCCTAGCAGGTGAAAGGATCTGAGGCGCTCCGATGTGCTCCGTTTCGGCAAAATGTGTACGATACGTGTGTTGGCAATGCTTCGATTTCGCCCAAGACACACCCCGGTGAGAAAATGCGGCGATAACTGCAATTTGGAGCTATAATTCATATTGCATGGCGGGATACGGACAGTGGAAAACTGCGGATCAACAAATGCTGGCGAAAAATGCCATGCCAAATGGTCAAATGGCCAATTGCATAATACACCGACTACGATGCGATGCGGTAGCTTTTATGGTTAGTTTAATTGTTGCAATTTAAATGCATGCGATGAGAAATATTTATGCTGATGTGCCACGCTTGATAGCCGATAGTTCGCGAATTCGTAGCACGGTCGTCGGGCAAGGGTTTTATGGCTAGCGAGAGGTCACGCATTAAGATTTAGAAATACAACTATCTTTGCAATGAGAAATTGTAGAGACTTAGTTATTTAGTTAGTCATTTATTAATTGCACTCATAAGGTAATAAACAACAATAATTCGCTTTACTTCTGTTCACTGTCATAATTGCAAGAGCAATTTCTTTTTACTGTACTTCGTTAATGCATTAAAAAGGCGCTTATTGTGAACATAAATCAATAAGCAAAGTACAACGGCAAGCCCTTAGGTTCAGCCGACGAGCTGAGCATACATATTAGTAAAAAGAGAATTGCGTCTGATTTCTCTGCATCGATGACTGCGATGACTGCAAGAGGCCACCCAAAATGCTGAAGAGACAAGCTACAAATTGCGGCAACTCAAGGGGCAATTAAAGCCATATTTTTGCCATACTATCTCGGCTGGAAAGGAGGGCAGGTTGGGGGTGTACGCATATTTGTTGAAATTAATTAATTGCCTCAAAATGACAGAGACAACGGCGAAGGCAACAGCAAATGGAAAAACTCAAAATGTAATTTTTCGCAATTTCGGTTTTTGCTTCATTTTTTTTTTCATTTGGTCTGTTTTATCTTTTTGATTTTATTTTGTCCATGTCGCTGTTGTCGCTGTTGTATCGTTGTGGTTGTTGTTGTTGTTGACTGTCTGAGAAAAAGCCCAGAGAGACGTTGCACATTTTGCTCTAATGAGCGACTATACAAGCAATGAACTGATCTAGACAGCTAGTTTTGGAGGTCATCGTCGACTCCGTCGCCGACGCCAAGTTGTCCATCCAATTGAAGCAAATGTGTTGTTGCTATTGTCGGTGTTTGCTGTTGACGCTGTTGTTGTTGCCGTTGTTGTTGTAGTTTGATTGCGAAATGAGTTTGGCTTCGTTTTTGGGTAAAAAATGCATCGAATTTGCGTCAGTTGGCAGCTAAAACGCCATAGCTTTAGTACAAGTTGCACCAGTTTCGGCTCATACGACTCGATACAGAAACCGAAACTCAACCAAATTGATATCGAAATCAGCCTCCACTTCGTCGCCGTCGTGGTCGTCCAACTGAAGCAGCAAGCAGCAACTGTGGCAATCTGGAAATCCCTGCCGAACCCCCTCTACCCGACAAAGTCTACAACGTATGCTACATAGCAAACGTGTGTCGTCTTTGGGATTCTTTGACTGCCCTGCATTTGGCTTTAATGCTTGAATTGGCCAGCAACTTGTACTGAAAACTGCTTTTCATATTGTTTTTTTCTGCTGCTTTTTTGCATGTTTCTTTTCATACATCTTTTGTGCAGCTATTCAAGTCGTTGACTTGATTAAATGCCACAAGAATTGAACTTTGCATAACTCTGTTCGTGGATTTATTTCTGCTTATATTATTCCTGTATTGTGGGCCAAACTAATCAAAGTCGGACAACTTGCCAATAATATAAAAGTTATAAATTAATAATTACAGTCTTGATAAATCAAATAAAATAATTTTCTTGTTATGCTTCAAATAATATAATCAAGATATTTCTTAATTGAGCTTGCACTTGGAATTCATGTTATTGTCTATGTAAAAAGTTCGTTTGCCGAGCAAATTGTTAATAATTATAGAATTTAATTACGTGCTGCATTCTTGTGCTCGATTTAATTTTGTATAATTGAACCCTAGAAAATGACTTTAGAACGATTAAGTTTCATTGAGAGATCCGCTTGGTAATTGCCCAGCCCCAGGTTGCACAAGCTGCAAGAATATTCAAGTGGCAACACCTACGAGACACTCGGAACCTGCAACGACAATTTGCAGCTTGCACAATTTGTAACAAATGATGGCAAACGAAAATTAAAATGTATTAATAATACTCGTACAAAATGAGCGACCATAAGTGCATTGGTAAACAAGCTGTAGACAGACACAAGCTCTGCCACGCCTCTTTATTTACGCGCCTTGTAAAGCCGATGACCTTGAGCAGATATTACTCGTAATTCTTTCGCTAGGTAACTGGTTCTGTTGTCTAGTGCTGTGCTGTGGTGTGGTGTGGTGTTGTATTATGTATGTTCTGCAGCTCTTGGAGCAGAAAAACAAGAATCCGAATCAGAATCGTAATGTATCGAAAAGAAAATTAAATCAGAGAGATCCGAGACGACTTTTTTATTAGAAAGTTGTTTTAGTTCCGTCAGCGGTGTCCTTGAGCATACTGAAAGGTGACTTGCGGGGGCTTTGGCCCCAAGATGAGATGCGCCACAGATCCAACCTAAAACAAATCAACCCATAGCAGATGTTTGATATATGGTTAGCGCGCTTACAAAAGCTTTTTTTTTACCGCCCATTAAAACGGTCCAAATGAACCGGTTTTTGTTTTTGTTTCGTTTTATAATTTTATTTTGTTTTTTATTTGAAATATCTTTTTGTGCTCTTAATGTTCCATCTTCTAATTGCTGTTTGAAAAACCCAAAAAGCCAAGTGGAAAATGCAAAATAGTCCTAAAATGTTAAATGATTCAATTCATCAAAATCAAACAAACAAACAACAACAATAAAACAAGACAATTTTTATTTTAGGGGTTTTTATGGTCAATTAAAAGCGATGTTTGCCTTTCGCTCTTAGAACTTGTCATCACTAGGCTGCAGTTTAGTTTGTTTGTTGTTTTTTGAAAGTTGAAATTTTGGTATTTTCAAGTTGCGAAAGAAAAAACCCAAGATGCCTTAAGTGACATATCAATTGTCCGTGTTTGCTCTGGTTTTAATTTGTTTGGTTTTTATTCGCTGTTATTAAAATTTACGAGCGCTTAGAGAGAAGTCGCTTCTGCTAGCTGACCTTTAGTTGAACTCCTCTTGAAAACAGTTGCAAACAGTTGACATGTGCACATCTGACAGGCCGGGATCTGTCTGGTGGCCTTGTACGTGCATCTGTCAGATAAATCGCATCTTATTTCAAGATATCTTAGCTGTTGCCCTGTGTCATTTACGGCACTTGGACGGACACTTTGCCGCGTAATGAGTTATGGATCGTTTCGCTATTGTCCCTCAATGCCAATGACATGCAGTTCCTGCAATCTACCACAAAACTGGGTCAATCCACAGCTCACTTTAGATTGTCCGCTCGGTGAATTGTAGAGCGGCTTCTGCAGCTGAATTCGCAATTTTGCGTCATATAAAACACAATTTATGATCTATAAATTAAGGCACATAAAAATTTAATCACTCCAAATGCCATACAAGTCATTAAATGAAGTGCTCTAATAGTATTTGAGACCTGCATATGGACATCTATTCCTTGCCTTTGTCGACTGCAATTTAGAACCACGAAATTCATTTCACTGTATAATTAACCATTTATTTAAGATTTATTGTGAGATTTTTCTTCACGCTCTGAGCATACAAAAATAATTGAAATAAATGTGATGCACAGAAAAGATTTATTAACGCTTTCTGAGAATTTCGTGAATGAGTCAAGAGTTAACTATGTTCTGATATTTGAAACCATCATATGAAAAAATATATTTATATTAAATAAAGACTTTGTGGAAACCAAAGAGTAAGGAACCAATTTTAACTAATCATGCAATTTAATTATTCAAAATATTATCTTAAAGTTTCCAATATAAATTTTTAATATATATGAAATAAATATAAAATGTTTCCAATTTCTAATCTTTAAATTTGACTCGTACCTATAATTCAGTACCATAAATAAAATATGATGGAAACAACTTTAGAGTTTCTTGAAAGGATTCTTGCTGGAATTATCTTAAGATACTATGTATCTTTAGCGTTATGAAAGTAAAACCATTAAAGTATTTTTATACAATTTTATTTCTTAAAAGATTTTTACATATTTGTTGTTGTTCTATGCTTTTCATTGCATGATGAAACCGATCACTGACAAACAGCAGCAGCTAAGATGATTATAAAAATTGAGATTCTTTTATAAACATTTAGCCGCGTTTTATCCTAAAGTGTAATTCCAAACATAACAATGCTCCATTTGATGGTTTGTTGGAAATAATTTACAAAAGGCATTTGTTGTTCTTCCTTGGGTTGTCTTAAGAGCTAACAGAGTGGCAGGGTGGAGGTTCTACAAAATCGAGAACCTCTTGAAAATTTGAAGGGGGGAGCGCAGAGACCGTGTGAGAAGTTTCATTTTTTTGTTTTTGATTTTTCTTTCTTTGTTTTTTGTTGTTTTGGATAGAATTGAAAAAAATGTTGCTAAATTTGATTCGGCTCATTTCTTGTTAATCCCGTTTGCTCCATTGGAAAGCGCTCCCGCTCTACTTGTGGTAGCCACCATGGTCGGCATAGACGGTAGCGTCATGGCCGATGCCGCTGATGGGGTAGTGGCCGATGGCGGGCACGCTGCTGACGGCGACGGCAGGCGCGTGCTTCACCACGGAGTGCGAGACAACGGGCACCTTGACGTAGACGGGGTAGGGACGGTCGACGGGGATGTGCACGGGCACCTTCTGCACCTTCTCCACGTAGACGGGGTAGGGCTTCTCGACGGGCACGGGGTATGGCTTGGGCACCTCAACGGGCACTGGGCGGTCGACGGGCACGTGGATGGGCACCTTCTCGTGACGGATGACTTCGTAGGGCTGTGGCACTGGCACGGGCACCTTCACGTACTCCTTGACGGGCACGGCGACCTTCTTGATCACCTCGTAGGGCTGTGGCACGGGCACCTTAACCTCAACGGGCACGCGCTTCTCGTGCACAACTGGGTAGGGGCGATCGACATGGACGGGCACGGGGATGCCCTTGGTGATGGTGATGGTCTTGTGCACATCGGCCTGCTTGCTGATCACATAGGGAGCGGGCACGGCGTGCGCCTGGACGGCAACGGCGGGTCCGCTGTGGCCATAGGCGATGCCAGGACCGCTGTGTCCCACAGCAATGGCGGCGGGGGCAGAGTGACCGTAGCCGGTCAGACCGCCGGCGAGGGAGCCGTGTCCGATGTGGCCGACGTCGAGACCAGCATGGCCATAGCCATAGCCGAGGTCGAGCAGACCGCGCTTGTCCAGCTTCTTCTCCAGAGGCACCTTCTCCTCCTCGGTCTTGCCGGCGTAGGCTGAGGCCACCAGCAGAGCGGCTAAGCAGATCTGGACGGAAAATGCAAATGCAAATGCAAATGTGTGAGCGCAGCGAACTTCGTTTGACATGTGTTCTAGTGCAACGGCGGCCTAAGAGTTATGTCACCGTCTTGCTATTGTATTGATTAGGTAATCGCATTAGAAAGTTATGCCGCCCACTTGGCTATAACATTGTCGCTTTACTACTCTTTACTGCGCTTTCAAATGGTCAAGTGAAATTGATATGTGCTCCGCATGCGTAATGCGTTGCCCGCAGTGGCTGCCCCAGACATGACAAAATGTGCGGCGCAGACGTCACGCATGAGCAGTTGCCACCGCGCTCGCAAGGCGGTCAAGGGGGGTATGTGAATGCATTCACCGCGGATTTTTATCATGTGTGTTGTTGCCAATTTAATTGATTAGTTAGTTGGCTTAGTCTGATTGCTTTAAACGTGGATGGCAATCGCAATGATGATCATTTGTAGAGAGTCGGCAATTAGCCATTGATTTGTTCAAGTTGAAGTTTATCATTTACTGTTTGTTTGTGTATTTCGGCCAAATACATTATGCAATTACCGTGTAGGAAGTGAATGGATCGGTCAAGCACCTAAGGCATGATCCGAAGACTTGCAATATATATAAATATATATCAGTAGATAACATATTACTGATGGATTAGAAGGCCTGTGCGTGTTACAGTTAATCTATGTGGGAATTGACTTCAATGGAAATTCATTTGATTACAATTCAATATTTCTCACATTCAAATCAGCGATTCAGAAATTCTTTTTCTATGTTTCTCAATGCAAATATTTACACATAATTGATGCAAAATAAAAATGGAATTGTTATTGTTACTTACGAAAACTTTCATTGTGAAGTGTGTTGGGACTTGCCAAGGCTGTAAATAAAAAAAAAATATGTTAATATATTACATATTTTCCATTACGATTACATTTAAAACTGTGCACACAATTTAAACTACGTTTTCTTGAAAATACGTTTCTTATAGTTTTTTGTTTATCACAATATTATTTTTAAATTTTGCACAATAAACTTGTAAACAAAGAAAATCTTGAGCATTTGCCAACACTTACGAGCAACTCAGAAATAATAGTGAAATCAACTGTTTAAGGATTGTAGAATCACACACGATTCCAAACCTTTGACTGGATGCTGTCTGTGGTCAGTGGCGCACTTTTATACCCCCAAAGAGTTTTTGTGTCAAAACGAAACTGAAAACACCGCCAAGCACAAGCAGCCAAGTTAATAGAGCGTCGTCGTAAAAGCTTTCAAAAGCGCAGCCGCAACCACAGCCGAAGTCGCAAAAGCCGAGAGACACTTTGCTTCGAGCGTGCGCTCGCTCTCTCTCTCTCTCTCTCTCCTTCTCTCTCTCTGCAAAGCTCACCTCAGTTGCGCTGGTATTGGTGAGCTTTGATTGTATGCGTTGGCTCGGAAAGTTTTCAGCGGAAGCGCTTACCACTACCACGGTTTAGCACTAATACCACTGCAAGATCTGCGGAGCTTTGAATGTGGTAGTAAGCCGAGCAGAAAAATATCATGATTTTTCGAAATTGATCAACTTAAGAGTCATTAAAAATGTCTACGTTCGCCATAAATTACTTTTGGTAAGTGAAACAATGTGCTTTGGGGAATTCCATAAAAATAACTTATTTATTAGATTTATTATATTTTTTGTGACTACTTTGTATATTTTGAAAGAACACTCGTATCCAAAGAAATGTCATAAGATTATTTTGAACAGTTTTTAATTGGCTTCTATCAGGTTTTTGAGTTTGGCGAACCTGATTTCAATAGCACTCAGGCGGGCAAAACCCAAAGAATCCTACATAAAATCATATTGTCTTGCATACGAGTGTATTTATTTGAATGCCCTGACAGATTTATAGTGCCAGACTCGTATAATTATCAAAATAAAGTATAAATTAGAATGTGCCAATTATTCAAATGAAAGCATCAATTTATGCTCTTTATGTGATTTCATTGCATAGCTTTGAGTGTTTCCCACATATGTCATCTGATTTCGCTAGGTGAAACTTCGATTGCATAATGAGAGATGCGAAACCACAGCTGACAGTTGTGGAAATGCTTTCGATGTCTAAATTTCAATTTAAATATCATTATTAGTCAGTCGATCAGCGACACTGAGAGAAAAATAAATAGTTCTATTACAATTATTGTTTTTTTCTTAGATATAATATATTCTATACCAAAGGGAGTTGTTGAACATATTAAGCACACATTATTTGAAATACGGAAACCACTGCTGGATTTTGGCGAGTGTTGTCAATTGGGTTTCGACTTCCTCACCGACAAAATGGAAGCGGAAGCTAAGGGGAAATGCGATAAGAGCGGCATATTGCCTGAGATCTATCGATACGATATTGCACATCGTACGCACTTTTTGGATGCTTTGCATTGTGGTGCATTGTTGCAATTGTGATTGCATATGCATCACATAATCATGTGGTAGCAACAGCAAAGAGATCGTGTTTCTAATTTAAATCACAGTGGTGCAACAAATCTGGAAATCAAACAGACATAAGTAGCTACTGGAGTTGACTGAGGCATTCGGGGTACTGGGATTGTGTGTGCGAGTATTTGCAATGCGTGAGAGTCGCCGCAAAAGTGAAAGGCCTTTATGGGTCGCTCAAGTCAGATTATATATCAGATGGATGGTTGCGATTTGGCAATTGCTGGCAGAAAAACGAAAAACCAAAAAAAATTGTGATCTATTTGACGCGACACACGAGTAAAATGAAACCTGTTGGGAATATTGGCGCCCAATCTCAACTAAATATTCCACAAACATCGATTTGCATTTTCTATTGTGTTTTTCAGTCGATTCTATAATGGACTCGGACTTTTAGACAAACTTGCTGACCACACATACATACGCGCACACACTCACATACAAAACAACTTTCCAAATTCAAATGATACTTTATTCTTAAAGGTCTGAGGATCGACTGATTAAAAATTTTGATGTTGTCGAATTTGATTTGAAAAACAATTAACAAGTTTCAATAAACAAATTGCTTTAGATGTCTAAATTATCATTATACTATTTCCAACATAATTTGCTAACTTTATGGTTCAAAACTGTTTAATCTAATTGGACCATTTTATGATGGTGTTTTGAAATTTAAGTCCGTTTCGGAATCTTGTTTAGTTATTTCAATATCTAAAATTAAATTTTATTGCTTATAATTAGTACTGAGATTCATTGACTGTGATAATTTAGGTATTTTTTTGTTTTTAATAACTGGCCACATAGCTGCAATGATAGATTTAAAGTGCTGGCAATTTAGAGTTTTACAGCTGTCAAACATTTTTCCGCTCCACGAATATTGGTGTTTATGTATGCTCAATTGAATCATAAGCAAGATTCAGGCAAGTTCTAGTTCTTGATTGGTTTTCTGTAAATGGAGCTAAATTTATTGTTGCATGTTGCAAGCAGCGTTGCGCCGCTGGTCGTCGGTAGCATCCACTTTAAGGCACAACTGGACAAAGTGGTCAACTTTTACTTTTGCAAAATGTGTCGTTTTCTATGTTCGACCAGATGGAACCGAGCTAACCGAGTCAAGCAACCGGTGCAGCTGCCCGCAACAACAACAGCAGCACCAACTGCGGCAGACAGCTAGAGCAACAGCAACAACAACAACAACAGCGACAAACGTTACGATTCTGTCAGACAACGAACCCAACAGATGCGAGTTACAATTGAGAGATGCCGGCGTTGGGGCTGTTGTTTGGCAGGAGATGGAGGCGGTGCTGCTGATGGTTGTGGCAGAGATCGAGGTGCAAGTCGAGGCGCAGGCGCAGGCGGAGGCGGAGGTCTCGGCAGAGATGCAGACACAGGCAGTGGCGGCGGCGGAGGCGGAGGCGGTTCGTGGTTCGTTGTGGAGGTTGCTTGGCTGTGACTTGGCATGCGACTTGGGCGCTTTGTTGCATGCTCCGGATTGCAACATAAAAGCCGAGGCGAGTGCTGGTTACAGCCAGCAGCCCCTCCCCCCCGTCTGTTTTGGTCTTGGTCTTGGTGCCACACACTCGTGTGGCTGCTGCAGTTGCAACTTGCATTGGCAGTTTTTGTGCTTCGCATTTCGGATTCTCATGTTTGCCATCGCCATAAATTGTGGTCAACCGATGCAGCCGATGCGACGTAATTCATTGATTATAACGACAACAATAACTGCACTGCAATGGAGTAGACCACCCCGCTCTCCCCGCCCAAGCATTGGGGTCTACCAGCACAAGAGCATTTGTTACCTGCTGATTTATGAGCAATTGTCTGTTCACTTATGTGTGCTAGTGTTTGTTGGTTTTGTGGGTCTTTTGGAAGGCCCAACCACTTGATCAGGCCGATGGGTTTTATTTGAAATTCAATATGCGAAAAGGAGGCCTCAAATTAGCTAATATAATTATGGATTATTGCAGCCACAAGACTGACAAGCCGAACAGCACACTGCCACACACAGCTAGACAGCCGGCAAGGGGCCCACAGTCTTTTAGACCAGTCTTTGTTTGCTGCCTGTCAGTCATGCGATTATTCACACAATTGTGCTGCAGCGGGCCTAATATAGATACTTTTTACATTTCAGCGGCTTTTATATAGGGTACATTCGTGAGTTTAGATCGCTTTAGATTGCAAGCAGACGACGCGGCTTGCCACACAGTCTGAGAATTTCATAAAGTGTGGAAAAAGTGTGAATGCAACATACAAATGAGTTGAAAAAAACAAAAAATTTAAAAGCTGGCTTACTTACTACCTAGAAAAAAACAGATCTTAATTCTTTAGAGCTCAGATAAAAGAGTGCCATTCAACAAGCAACGAGAAAGCTATGAGAAAAAGATGAAACCAAAATGATAATCAATGATATTTCTAAAAATATAATAGATTCCTTGTGATGCGAAATTTTCTAGCTTCAAAATATTCAAAATTGCAAAACTAAAACGGCTTCTGGACTTTGGCGCCTCGCATTTATGTTTAGTCGTTAAATAAATTTAAATTAATTTAGTGTTGTCAATTTAGCAGCTTTGTAGAACTGGAAATCCTTTTAGTCTCGTTTAGTTGCCGTCACAAGTAGCTTAAGTGAAGGGACCCGTCAATTAGCCCTTTGTTATTTTTGACTTTTCCATGCCTTAATTAAAATACAACTTTTCGATTTATTTTAATCTTTACTTTTAATATATGCGCTTTCAAAACAAACAAAACAAAAAACAACAAATACAGAGAGAAAAAACAACAACGAAACTGGTCTCTTGTCGGAAATCGGTAAAGTTTTTCACTTGATATGTCAAAATGCCAAAACGTTACAGCAGGCAAAACGATCGGCCAGTCTATGTGTATATATGGTAGGTATTAAGTATACGCCCTGTTGGCCATTTGCGCGCTTTTTCGTGGCCAGCCGCAAATCATTTAAGCGCCATAGGCGTGCAAAACTAAAAAACCAGCTGCAACAACAACAACAACAACAACGACAGCCACAACAAAAATATAAAGGCAATGAATGGAAAAATAGAGCACAGCTTCCTTTAGACATCGTTTTATAGTAAGTTTTTGGTTTTGATGGCTTTTTTGAGTTGGTTTTGCGTTGGTCGCCGTTTGGCCGCTTAGAAACATTGCGGATGCAGTCGCAGACAAGAAGTTGGGGCCGGTTTTTGTCGTGGCCATAAATAGTTGCTGTTGTTCGATGCGGTGCGTTGCACAATGCAACAGCTCGAATGCACTTTCAGTTTCAGCTTTTCGCTTTGATTTCGCACTCGAGCTCGAGCTTGAATTCCAATTCGGCGACAACTGTGACACAAAATCATTGCCAGGCATTTTGAAAAAAAAACAGAAAAACACTTGATTCTGATCCTAATTATGTCATTAGCCAATGCATTGTTACTGTGCCAGATCCGTTTTGCCAGCTAATTAGCCTGTAATTTGAGCTGTTCTCTGTTGATCGCGAGATCCGTGCCAAGATCCGTGCGCATAAATCAATATAAAGTATCTGAGTCATTCTCCGCAGTTTCCATCGTAGTCTCAATCTGAGCCAAGCAAACAAACGACTTGATCTCATGCTATACAATGCGCTGAAGGCAGTCAAGATTCGTTTAGATCGCAGGTAAACTAAAAATACGAAATCGAACTTGATCTAATTCTCTTAAAGTGCAATACTAGTTGAGCAACTCAATTTTTTTCTTGCGACTACTTCGCTTTAATAATATACTCTAAATAGTTGCATTTCCAAATGAATTCACAAAGAGTTCTACGTCATCTATATTTTGAATGAATTTAAAGAATAGTAAGTATATTTCGAATTTGGTATGCTACTTTAATAAATATGTATGTGCAAACTATAACTTTGCAGTAAACAGTTTGTCAGCTGCGGACATCAAGTTCTATACGCTATTTAAATCGTGCCTTTAATTTTTATGGTCTCATAAATGTTCAGATGCTAGCTACTACAGTTTATGCATTTTATGTGTATAGCTCTAGTTAAACACACTCGTCGTAGATCAGATTGAGATCAAATATGTTTGTTTACTGTGTGCTGTGAATGTCACGTTAATGTGAGCACGTTAAGGTCATTTCGATTGCTCTACCATGCTGTGGTCACTTGGCCGTCCACTGCGAGACACAAATGTGGTTCAATGTCCAATGCAGGCAACCACCAACAAGCTGTCCGAACATTCGGTGAATGCATTCAAACGTTTCGCTAGACGCGTCTGACAAAATTCAAATGGTCAAATGCTGGGCCAACATGTCAAGCGTCCAATAATTTTCGGGCATGTAATTTTGTGTTTATTTCTTTTCTTTTTTTGTTGGCTTTGACAAGATTATTTTTTGTCTTTGTCAGCGATGTTTGGGTTGTTGCTGTCTGACTTGTTGCTTTTCCCATTGTTGTGCTTGACAAAGCGAAAATTTTATTTTGTTTTTTTTTGCCTAGTTTACAACTTGACCTTGACATTTGTATGTTTGGTAATAATTTCTGATTTCGTAATGAAATTGTGAAAAAGTTCCAGGGAAAACCTTAAGGTGATTCAATAGCATTTCTTGAACAGAAGTAATTGCAGTGTTCGAAAAATAGCAATTTAATTTGGGCTCGTTAACTAGAGGTCAATTTACTCTACAATTTTGAGTTTTATCTCTTTTTAAAGATCACTACTTTGAGGTCGATTCACTTTGTCCCTTAGTTACCTTGCCTCCAACACAACCAATAATTATTACTTGTATTTACAAGCCAATTGGTTTATGTTCGTCTTTCACACATCTCTAATTCATTTGCCAATGAGAATGTTGCAAGCTTGTCAGAAAGAAAAAAGAAAAAACGCAAATATTTTTAATGCACACTTTTCACAATGTTCGATCATGTCGAGACGCAGAAACAACGTGCCAAAGTGCCATTAAGTGCATCAGCAGCAGCAGCAGCAGCAGTAGGGGCAGCAACAACGACAAAATTAACGTCATCTACAACAACTATAGCAACAGCAACATTGTGTGGTGTGTTATGTTTTTGGCACTTGGCAGCAATTGCCACATCGTCGCCACATTTTCCCAGAGACTCTCCGATCGAGACCGGGCTGAAATTGTGACTGAGACGGTGTCTCAGACATGACCCAATAACAGGGATTAGGCGACGGCGACGGCGACACGGCAGCTGCTGTTGTTGCTTCTGCAACGGTGGCAGAGCAACTTGGACTGTGTCTGTGTGTCGACTGTTGCCAGTGCCACTCAATCATTCAATCAAAAGCACTGACTATGGCTGGGTCTGGGCGACGGGTAACCAGTCCACGTCCAGTCAATCAGTCAGGCAGCCAAACAGGCAGCTCGGTAACTTGGCAATTCGGTTGCTCGGTAGCAGTAGCAGTGGCAGTAGCGGCAGCACAAACGATCCACAGCCGAACATTGCCGGCAATTAGTCCAATTTTTTGCTGTTTTGTGCTAAAATTAAGTGTTGCGAAAATTCTTTCAACTGTTTTCTGCTTGGACATGAAACATGTGTTTCGCGTCGCGCTCTGCAATGGGAAATATTTGAAAAATCTTTAATTCTCTAAAGCCATTCACAAAACGGCTTCAATTATTCAGCTGCTTTGGTGCCTCGGTGCTTCGGTGCTGCGGGGCGTATGCGCAATGTCGTTAAACTGCACACTGCTAATGAATGGTTCGCTGCAGTTCAAACTCGGTTCAGTGCAGTTGAGTTCAGCTTCGAGACATTCATTGGGTAACTTGGTAAATAAAAGATCTTGCTGGCTCAAGCTGTTGCCATTTGCACGTGCACAGCAATTAGTTCCTCTTGCAGTCTCCAATCAAAAGAGTTAGACCGCAAACCAGTTGTTCCAAAGGCACAACAAATATGCTCTTGTTCAGACTGATTTCAAAAAGTAAACAAATAATACAAGTTAGCACACGATAACAAGTTAGCCTAATCAATGAGTGTCTTGTTATACTTTCATTTCGGAATCATTTTTAATTAGCAAAACATTAAGTATTTATTCCGAGATTATCTAATAATCCAGCTCAGAAAAAAACTTCCCGTTAGCAGCAGTTCTTTCAAAGCATATTCATTTCAGTACTTTGTTACAAAATGTATTCTCTTCTAAATGTAAACAAGAACTGGTTAAAGTGGTGAATCCCAGGAGCAACAATCTAACAATATTAACTACCAACTTGCGCGATTATCAAGTCAGCATCATTAGATTCTTTTATTTTCCGAAAATAAATGGCTTTTAGATCATCAGTATTCTCGCATTCATTGTCTAACTATAGCTAGAAGAAACTTATCAAAATCTATCGGCTGAGTGAATTTGAAATCATCAACAAAATATATTAGTTGAACTCGTTCTGGATCACACAAAAGTTAACTTGTTTTGGCTGACAAAGCGCCAAACATTGCATAATAATAAGCGATCAATTTAGAAGTGACTTGACAAATTTATTAATTTATAAAAATATCAAATCTCGAACTTGGCGGCAAAATGCCACCAGCTTCACAAACGACCCTGAATTTTATATTTATCTTTAATGAAATCGTCAATCGTCAAGTTCAGCTTTGCAAAAGATGCTCATCAAAATCAGTTAAAATGTGAATAAATCTATTCAAGAAAATGTTAAATCATTTTTATATGGCGTTATAGAGTGAGCACATCCAAAAGATGTTATGGTTAATGAACTGATTCACACTGTAAAGTTATCAACAAAGTATTCTGTGTTTTCAATGTGTATTCTTGTGAAGTTGTTAAGGTCTTTGCTAAGACTCATTTGTTTGACAAATGGCACTTGCGAAATAAAAGAATGTTATCGAAATGTGATTGGACACCCTTAGTCGCATATGTGATTCAATGAAAGTGAGCTGAGCGAATTGCAATTACCGGATAATAAAGCAGACTTTTGCATGGTTGCGAAATGCAAAAATCAACTTGAATATAGCAATATACAACACAATATATTGCTATGGATTAGCTGCAGTTGCGGTTCGACCTTGAGCCACAATGTGGGGCCTAACAAGTTTGTACTTGGCTGCAGTAGATCAACTCTCACCCAGAACAATTGACAATTTTTACCCAACCATTGTATGGTCATTAAGCGTGACCGTTGCCATTCTAAAAGTCATGTTGTTTTACCATATAGCATATCATGTTTGTATCTTGCAGATACTTTTTCTCCACGGTGCTGCAGTTTCAGCTCTATAGACGCATGTGCCTTGCCGCTGGCCAATATGTGCCCAACGATCCGAGGAAACCGTTGCACAAATGCGACATCTATCGGCAGCCAGCCGCAGGCAATATACTCAAGTAAGTTGTGAATTCAATTGAATGGAATGTTACAGTCTGTCAACATTAGACACCTTTCAATGAAAAATAATTATAGTAGTAAGCCAAAACAAGACTGCAAATGCACATCAAATAAGTATTTGATATTTTTAAAACTATTAACTAAGAAGATACAGCAAACATTAAACTAAATCATACTTTTTTAAATATACAAATTGATTATTAAATGTAAAAAAGCAAATATGGTCATAAATAAATACAAATCAGTTATAATCAAGTATACAATGTTTCTTTTGCAGAAACCTAATGGCTAAGGGCGCTTCACAGCCCTGGCAAGAGGTGCTGGAGGAGACGCTGGGTGAAGGCCGCTTGGACGGAAGTGCGCTGAGGGAGTACTTTGCACCCCTGGAGGAATGGCTGCGCCTGGAATCGCTGCGCACCAATGAATACGTGGGCTGGAATTATGATGGCGATTACTGCAAGCGGAGCATCGAGACAGCCGGCCTGCAGATATTTGGTGGCTACTATAATGGTGTGAGCCGATCGGAGGGCAGCATAATAATGCTGTGCCTGGCGATCTGGCTGTGCTATGTAACAGTCTAACTGCAATTAGTCTAAGCTTAACAGTCAAATGCACTCAATTTTGTTGTAATGTACTAATTTCCGCTAAAATTCAAGTTGTATGCATCGTCAATATCGAGCCGCGTTGAACTTGAATCAATGCCAAAAACAATTCTAAACCCAATAAAAACGAAACACACATAAACAAAACACAAATTGGCGGCACCCTAAACAAACTATGGAGCCGAAACCTGTTTGTTGGGGTTCCCAGGGCGGGCGGGGGCTTGAACGACTAGGGAGCGGAGAGACGGGACTGCGTTGATGCGGGTCATTGGAACGCCAGCGTCGCACGCACATTTCAGCTGCTGCTGTTGTTGTTGTTTCATAATTTAATCAAATAATAAAAATAATAAACAAACCGCTTCGACTGCATTCGCAGTTTTTTCTGTCGCTTTTTTGTTTTTGCTCTCAACTGGTTTCACGGTTTGTTATTGCTTTTGTAAATTTGATTTAATAAATTGCAAAAAAGTAAAAACGACTTGGACTGCAACTACACGGTGCACAGTGCACACTGCAACTTCAGTGTAAACAAGATAATCAACGGCTCAGCGAGCTGTGTCATGGGGCGTGGTATGCCATGACCGAGGGGGGGTCAGAGCAGCATCAGGGGCAAGCACAGTGTGCAACTCAGTGTCATTGTTCTAAAGTTTGTCTAAGAAATCAGATACTTTCGCAAAGTGAGTGCAGAGCAAGTTCTCTGTCTGTCTGCTGGCTGAGTTCGCACTTTGTTTACAAGTCGATTACCATCATTGAGCTACGGTTTAATACTTGTATATACCAGTGTGTGTGTGTGTGATAAAGGATATAATTTCATTATATTATCATTACTGCAACTTAACTCAATTACTCAGCAAAGTTTTACACCATTTTTAAGTTGCGAATAACAAACGACAATAAATAGCTCCGTTTAAGGAAATGATATTGCAGAATTTAATGGACTCTGCACCTTGAATCAACTTCTTATAATTACCTACATATGTAGGAAATGCTTTGACTTCGTGGCAAATTCAATCTTGACTTTAACTAAAAATAATATTTATGTGGGCATTGCCCATTCTAAGCAAGAGCATCAAATTTGATTGCATTGTTGTGTGTCAAGCACCGGATAAAGAGAGTGTGTCTTTATTAAGAGCCTCACATGGCCAACTCTTTAAATATAATTGAATAAAATAGTTTTCAAGTGAATTCTATGCGTGATAAATAATCTAGACATTGTGGGTAATTAATTGTATTTAATATGAATATGACTTTCTTGAAATAGATCGAGTAACTCAACTTTCTCACACGTTGCTTCCCTCTTGCTGCCGGCAAAACGAATTGGAGCAAGTGAGAATGCCTAATTAAGCTTATCCGACTTTAATTTACCGGCACCAAGTACTAAATTGTATAACAAACAATTCATTTACTAAGCACACTAAAGTTGAGTCACACATCTTATTTTGAAGAGCTGTATTTGCCAAACAACTGTTTGACCACAAACGCATTCCACCTTCTCAGTCGTCGAGCGACGGGTAGAGAAACAAAAGCGCGTTTACCTCGCAACAACGACAACTGCAGTAACATGTTAAGGACATTATCAACATTTCAATTAGATGCAATCATCGCCAACGTCTGGCAGAGCGGGGCGCAGCAACTCGATCGCTGCGGAGAGTTGAGTGCAGCTGTGGTGTAGACTTGTGCGTGTATGTGTGTCACATTTCACTTTCATTGTAGAATTTAACTGTGCATTGCGTACTTCCGCCCTGTCGCCGCCTCAGACCCGCCACGCGCACAACGGCCTTCATTAGCTCGACAAAAAGTGTCGTCGGCGTCGACAATTTGCAATGACAACTTATTTTTTTTTATTTTTTTTTTTGTGTAATTCGTGCATGTGTGTATTTGTTTACTGTTGACTGTTTTTGGAGAAGGAACATGCGACTGAGCTGCGGGATCAAACAGTCTTTATGAGAGTCGCGCAATCAACGCACACGCAACACAAGTCGAGCGGAAAGAATCAGAACTGCTGGAAAATTCTGCGAAAGTTTAAGAAAGTGACGGAGTACTAATTGAAATTGAATTGAAGATACGTTTTAAATGCTAGTAAATTCGTGAATTGAATGCAACTAAATAATTATGCGTTGCCTTAACAAGTGGTGAAATAAATCCAACTGGTTTCAGCAAGCTTTTAAATTGAAAAACTGTCGCGCTAAATATGAAGCAGTTGCAACTTTGGCTCTTGCTGTTGCAACTGAGCTGCATTCGCGCTCAGAACAGCAGCCTGCGAGTGAACACATATCTCAAGGAGATGGATCCCACAGCCATGGCCCTGCCATCGATACAGGCGGCGGGGAATATCTGCACACGCGAGGAGCCCTACGAGGAGGTAATCCAGGTGCCGGAGCTGCAGCCGGTGCGAGTGCGCACGTCCAGCTGGTGCTTGGACATACCGCCGCGTTGTTCCTCGTTCAAGACGGAAATGCGCGAGGTGATGAGGGTGCAGGTGAGTAGTGTGCTCGGTTAATCTGCCTAAGCTAGGTGGCAGCAGCAGGTGTTTAACTGCCGGCTCTGCCTTAGCGGGGAGCTGTTGCGTCATCCCAGCCGCTGGCAACACCTTCGCAGTGGCCATTTATCCAGTCTTGGCCACTTGCCCCACAAACCTGATTTCATTTGCTAAACCAGGAAGCCGAACGTCGCGCTATTCCATTAAATTGCCAGCATTCGATGGCCGCCTTTTGATTATTTTGCTCATATTTTTGGTGTATTTTATGGGTTCTGTCAAACTAAAAGCCAAATCAATATCGAAAAAGTGAAAAACAAAAAAATGCTGATACCGTTGCGCAAGCGCGCTGAGAGGAAACTTCGCAGCACAGAACGGAAGTCGCAGCTGTGTTTGTGAAAAACCATTGAAACTTCAATAATTGCGACCGGTTTTGACCCACGAAAATACAGCGGCAGGCAGCGTCCTTGGCTGCCAAAAGTTGTATGAACTTTTCGGCACCCTCGTCGTATACGCGATATGCGTTTTGCATTTTCAAAGTGAATGCTACCTGTGAATACACTGTCAATGCGTGAATTTACGAGCTATTATACTCTTCGTGGCTACACAAAGTGCATAAAATGATAATAACTATTAAGCTCTAATAATAGCTTGTTCAACTATTTTGGGTTTAAGAAAGCTAATGATAATACATAAAAATACCGTCCACACGGATAAGTGTAAACACTTTTATAGTGGGTAAAAAAGCGAGAAAAATTGAGAAAAAACAAGTGAATAGCGAAAAACAAATATGATCAGAATCCGGTTGACTGCGTGGCGCCTAATCAGGTATGGCTGGTTTTTCCTCTGGTTTTTTTTGGGAGACGCTAAAAAAATAATAATTATGTCATGGTGTCAGTGACGGAAAGTGCAAATGAAAAGCGGAAAATCCAGCACTATGCGCAGGCAGGCCAACAGCACAATTAAGTGCTCCACTAGCAAGGAGTTTTGGGGCAGTTAGTGTTGAAGTCGCTGTCGCTGTCGCCGTCCAATTCGAAGTCGAAGTCGAAGTCGTAGTCGTAGTCGCAGTCGCTGTCGCCGTCGGAGCTGTTGACACACTTTCGATTGCATCACCGCAGCGTGCGGCACAAAGTGGCCATAAGATGCAGCCAGTTTTGGCTTAGTTTACGGTTTCGGCTCTAATTATTTGTGCACAAGCTGGACATGTGCGTGCGTGTGTGTGTCTGCCTGCTTAGCTTGATAAACATTAATTTCATAATTTAACTATTTAAGATTTCGTCATGAGTTGTCGCGGAAACTGAAAAAGCTATCGCATTGAATGCGACTACAAAGCAGACACTGTAAAGCACCCGTGTATTTGACAAATTAATTACAATTTAATTGTTTACCCAACTGATTCCATTATCCCAAGTTTTTCTATATGCTCTTTTAAAGGTGCGGTGTCGACCCAAAAATGCCGAGAAATCTGAGTTTTGGTGTCAGATTTTTGCAACAAAATCTCTGCAGAGTAAATGCCGTTGCTAATTGCCAATTGCGTTTAATTAATTAACATGAAAATTACAACAAAAAAGATACAGTGTCGAAAAGCCATTTACGAGTTGAAAAATAAAACAAGTTTCTGTCTTCAAATTTGCAACGACACTAAAGTGCCGAAAGATTTTCCAAAAATGATTTTCAAATCAAGCGAATTACATAAAAAAACCCGGCGTCATAGTGTTAAATTTCTAAATCAGATGATTGATTGACTGACAGACAGACAGAGTGAGAGACAGAGAAAGAGAGAGAGAGGGCGACTGCTCAAGAAGACGGATAGAGGGAGAGAGGGCGAGGAAGAAAAGAGCTGGAAGCTCAACGCGTTGTGGTCGAAATTTGAGTAGCAGCTGTATGTAAATCTTTACTCAACGTGTATTCAATTACCAGCCGAGTACTGAGTACGAGGTATTTCTCATATTTATGGTGAACATTTGACAAAAGGCTGCACTTAATTATGCTTACACTGAATGGAACGCAGCGGCAGCAGGAAGGCCGTCAAAAATAAAGAAAGAAAAGAAAAACGCGAATCGAATATCGCTGTTTATATTAAAATTTCCGCCTTATTAATTTATGCTATGACAAACACAATAATACGGAATTCAGCAGCTGCATTCAGCTACAGAACCAACAACAGCTACGGATACAAATTCATCAGCATCGGACAGAACAATGTGTAAGTTGGGCGGGATTGTCGTGAATGAAAGCAACCGGGAATGCTCTGGGATGAGCGCTGCAAATGATTGTGAGAAGCTGTTCGCATTCAGTTATTCAATTAAATTGGCAACTCAAGGGGTGTACATGAATGCCTGAATCACTGCGAGTGAGTGCGTGGTTGTGGGCCTGCCCTGCGGGTCGAGGCTTTATCATAATCAGCGCTTGGGCTTTTGTAAATCTCAAGAACTGAGCAGCGTTACAAAGTTCAATGAGGGCCAGTAAATTGACATTGAATTGCTCGAGGGGAAGATGTAAGTAACATCAACGGAATGTTCTCAGTTCTTTATTAGATTTGCCGCATCAGCTTTGGAGTCAGAATTAATGATTGTGGCGATAAGATATTGTGAAATCTGAATTTTATGTAAATGCAAGTGTTCAAATTATCATATAGAGCAAAAAAAGCTTAGTCGTTATACTGAAATACGGCATACCTTCGGGCGCACTATTTTAATCTTTACTTTATGGCATACTTTATGGATATTTTCGCAAATATCTTGAGCCATGCAAATTTTATTATGGTGAATAAGAATACGAGCGATATTCAGGGAGCATCCCCAATTTATTAAATATTCGAAATGGCAATTTAATCAAACTTAATTGTATCACATTTTGTAAAACGTTTTCTCTTCTACATAAAATATGCAAAATATTAAAGAAATTCAACTTATTTGCAATAACGCGTAAAGCTTTAATTTGAAGTATTTATAAACTGAGATAGTTTTACAATATTATAGGAATAATATATAAAAATGTTAGTGGCTTAAACCCGTTGCGCTTTAGAACTTAATTGCACGTCGTAATCGCGACTGTTTTTCAATTTGTAAATCAAGTAAATAAAGATTGCAACTATAAACACACAAAGCGAGAATATTATAAGAGTGTCCCATCTGCGTTTCGGTTTCGGCGGCTTGGCAGCCGTAATTGTTGGTTTGGCTGTGGATGGAGCTGTTGTTGTTGATTTTATTTCAGTGCTGTATTGTTGTGTTGTTGCGTCGCTGACTTCTGGCTGCAAATCGGTTGATGTCGATGTCGATTCACTTATCAAATCGATCATCATTGTCTCCCACTCACGGGAGGAGACACATGTGGCCAGCAGAATCATCACGGTTGCGCAAATTAAACTTGAAAACTTATAGCAAATCATTATATTAGATTTAGATTTAAGTGACTCTTGTTGTGACCGACGTCCAAATCCACAAGCTGCTTGTACAGAACTAAGCAATATTTAGATATGCTCGCAAGTTGCTTATGAATTCGCAGGCCACAACAGGAAATGCGAACTGATAACAATTTTAGGGAGTCATATTATTATACATATATATATCATATATATTCCAATCTATATTTAAAGTAAATATTTTAGACAGAGGCATTAAATTCAGTAAATTAAAAGTAGCAAATGTAATTAGTGCATTATTTACATGCACTATACATTATTTTATTATTTACAATATGTAGCTTATTTATCTGTTATATAATGCTAACATTTTCAAAAGCGTTTGTAGTTTTTGTGGTTTGTCAATGCTAATTCATTAGCGGGCATGTGAGTCATTTCTGATGGCATCACGCTCTTTGAATAAAACATACTAGTTATAAAATGTTTTTAAAAGATAAACATAAACAAACAAACTCATGATGTCGAGGTACTCATTGCTGTATGCCTTGCTCTCTTTTTCGCTCTCAAGCATTTTTCGAGTATTACTCATTTCCTTTTTTTTTGCTTGCGTTCTTTCAGAAATTGAACAAAACGCGCACAGTTCGCTTTTGCTGTCAAGGCTATGAGGGCAATCTCTCGGACAGCCAAGCGAGCTGCAAGCCCATCTGTCGCGGCGGCTGTGGGCGTGGCAACTGCCTTATGCCCGACATCTGCAGCTGCGAGGAGGGCTACACGGGCAAGCACTGCACTCAGCGTAAGTGGTCAGACACTCAAGGCCAATTGGCTAAACTGATTTGGCACTTTGTGACTTTTGCAGGCTGCGATCACGACCGTTGGGGACTGGACTGCAAGAATCCGTGCCAGTGCCGAAACGATGCGGTTTGTGACAACAAGACGGGAGTCTGCCACTGCATCGCCGGCTGGGCGGGACAATTGTGAGTAATGTCATCAATTTTCAACTGATTCAGCACTGAATGAGGTGCACTTTCAGCTGTGAACAGCCCTGTCCGCCGGGCACACACGGTGTCATGTGCCGCAAGGCATGCGAGTGCGCTGAGAGACTGTGTCACCCACAGACCGGCGAGTGTGTACGACAGGATCATGTGGGTGCCTTGAATGTCAGCCATGTGGTGCTGGAGACCATCAACTCGACCATGGCCAACCTGACGCACAATATCAACAGCATTGCCAAGCGCATTGGCAGCATGCAAGAAAGCAGCATTGATCAGGCTTCGCCCAGTCCGCTGCCCGAGGTGATTCTCATCAAACAGCCCGTGCAGGAGGCCTCGCACACGCCCAAGATCATTCTGCACGAGTCGAGCAATGCTCTCCTGGAGAACTTACACACAGCCGCAGCAGCTGGTGTGCCTGCGCCCGAGGTCATTCACGTTATCACGAATGGCGCCGGTGTGGCCCAAGAGCATCAGCCGCAGCTGAATCTCGCTGGATTCGCAGCGGGCGAGAGCAACCCGAGCAGAAGTGCGCATGATCACGATACCAGTCTGCTGAGCACAATGATCGTCATACTGCTCGTACTGATCACTGTCATTGTAATGGGCTTTCTCTACGTCTATCGGCGTCAGCATGTGCAGAAGGAGGCCGTCATCTATAATGCGAATGGCACGATTTCGAGTCACCCACATTTACATAGCACTGCCATCTCGCACTCCAATCCCGCTCCTGAAGTTGTGTTTAGCGAGTCGGGCGCTATGGGCAAAATATTTCACGGGCCACTGCCAAAAGTTCCAGCCGTAAATGCCGCCAACCAGACTCTACCGAATGAGGGTATGTAAGTGTCGCCCGGCTGTTGCGAGGGCGGTTCGATGAATAATCTGAACAACCTTATTGGCTAAGGTTTCTAATCTAATTAGAAAGCGAAAGGGATTCTTGCAAACAGTATCATATTATTCATCGTATTGGCCATGAATTTAGACATTTCAACTAATCATTCAGAAACCCTTACAGTTTCTCAACCGGAACTGTATGATACACCCAGCAATAACTCATCGATTAGAACACCGCCATATGCGTATGCCAGGAAAGAGTCACTTTACTCGGTAATCTCGCCCAAGTCGCGCAAAGGCAGCCTCGAGTCACATCTGTATGACGAGATACGGTACCATCAACAACACCAACAACTCCACTTACAACAACTGCAACTGCAGCCGCACCAACATCAACATCAACATCACCACCAGCAGCAATCTCATCAACCGCACACCTCGCAAATACGTTATCAGCACTCCACCATAGCAGCCGCCTATCTACCGCCCCCAGCTCCATTGATGCAGCGGCAGTCAAATCCCCAACCACAGCATCATCAGCAGCAACAGCAGCAACAACAGCAGCAGCAGCATCAAATGGCGCTGAACTCTCATGTTGCTCATTTGATAATACCACCTCAAGATTCAAAGTTTCTTCAGGTACCAAATCAGATTACAACCAAAAAAATTGCCCACTTGTAGATTTTCCCAGGCCTTAATCGAATTTATGTTAGTTTCTGATTTATCATAAGATTGAAAAGTTCTTTACGGATTACATCCGCAAAGAGGCCATATAACAAAAAACTTGCACAAACTCTGTATTATTATATATACATACATATTATTATATATACATACATACATATTTACAATTAACAAAATCGACATTTATTGATTTGTTTTATTTTAATTTATGCTAACCAGTTTGATCCGCAGATTTGTTAGCTTTGCATTTGAACAACAAAATTGATGTGTCATTGTGTCATCGAAAAGTTCTACATATTTTGAGTAACAATTCAACAATTATGTGTTGAGCGTCAAGCCTTTTTATATTACTTTTAATGCGAGATTTTAGATAGAGTAGGAAATTAGAAAAATCATATCTTATTGCAACAAAAATCCGTCCTCCTGTCTTTTAGTTTGCTAAAAATGTACATGGAGTACTAAGTTTCTAAATATTAAATTATAAACACCTTAACCAAAAGGGCTTCTCAAACTCATTTTGGTTAGTGATTTAATGTAGAATAGAAATGTTGCTTTCTTTACCACGAACTATTTATGTTCAATTGTTGTTGGCTCTGGTGTTGTTGAATTTGTCGTTGTTGGATCTATAGTAGTTAGTTCAGTCGTTGTCGGTTCGGGTGTTGTTGGATCCAGTGTTGTTGGCTCTAGTGTTGTTGGCTCAATTGTTGTTGGCTCAATTGTTGTCGGTTCCGGTGTTGTTGGATCTGATGTTGTTGGCTCAATCGTTGTTGGATCTGATGTTGTTGGTTCTGGTGTTGTTGGCGATGGCGTTGTTGGCGATGGCGTCGTTGGTTCTGGTGTTGTCGGTTCGGGTGTTGTTGGCTCAATTGTTGTTGGTTCTGGTGTTGTTGGATCTGGTGTTGGGTCTGGTGTTGGCTCCGGTGTTGGGTCTGGTGTTGGCTGAGGTGTTGGGTCTGGTGTTGGCCCCGGCGTTGGGTCTGGGGTTGGCTGAGGTGTTGGGTCTGGTGTTGGTCCCGGCGTTGGGTCTGGTGTTGGAGATGGTGTTGGTTGTGGAGTTATTGTAGGTGAGGGTTTGGGGGTTGGAGTTACTTTCGTTGGTAGAGTATGGTGAGTGGGTTTCGTAGGTTTCTTCGTGTGACGAGTGTGATGGGTGGGTTTTTTGGTATGGTGGGTCGGTTTCTTAGTATGGTGGGTGGGTTTCTTGGTATGGTGGGTCGGTTTCTTAGTATGGTGGGTCGGTTTCTTAGTATGATGGGTAGGTTTCGTTGGTATTTTTGTATGTTTCGTATGTTTAGTGTGTCGTGTATGGTGAGTTGGTTTTGTGTGATGAGTTGGTCTTGTATGATGAGTTGGTTTTGTGTGATGAGTTGGTCTTGTATGGTGAGTTGGTCTTGTATGATGAGTTGGTCTTGTATGATGAGTTGGTCTTGTATGATGAGTTGGTCTTGTATTGTGAGTCGGTCTTCTTGTGTGGTGAGTTGGTCGAGTGGGTCTTCTTGTATGATGCGTTGGTCTTGTATGGTGAGTTGGTCTTCTTGTGTGGTGAGTTGGTCTTCGTGTGTGGTGAGTTGGTCTCCTTGTATGATGCGTTGGCCTTCTTGTGTGGTGAGTTGGTCTTCTTGTATGATGGGTTGGTCTCGGTGGCCTCCTTGTATGGTGAGTTGGTCTTCTTGTGTGGTGAGTTGGCCTAGGTCTTCTTGTATGATGGGTTGGCCTTGGTGGTCGTCTTGTATGATGCGTTGGTCTCCATTGATTGGAATTGATTTCCTGCACAAAGTCATTGCGAGGAGTGCAGTCAGATTGACAGTTGTCTTGTTCACAATCGCTATTGTCTAATTGTCTGATGTAACCATCTAGGCAGACACATTCGCCTTCTTTACATTGGGTATTCGCATCAATGCAGCCGGCCTTGCATTCTTCAAAAGTTGTCCCCGAAGTGACCGAAATTGCAAGGATGACGACGATAGTGTGAAGTCTAAATCCGGGACTCCCAAAACCCATGGTATTTAACTACTATATTCCTGGTTCGTGTACACTTCAATAATTTATGTGTTCGACTAACTAAATGAAGCACATATGAAAGCCTTTTATATTTCATAACCCAAGAAATAACTTCGTAAAGTATGCGGGTTATTATAATAAGTTATTATTAATTATTTGGAGTATCAAATATTTGGTTATTTAAAAGTTATACGGGTTACGTTTATTAAGTCGAAGTTTCTCGTGATGCACTGTCCTGTTTTTTTATATGTTGAGCTTGCTGGGCATCCTCAGAGTCAGTTTTCTCAACTTCGGAAATATGTAAGATAATCGTATAATCTTAATATGTAAGATAAGCTTTCACTTTTCATGCTCATATGTATCGAATTGATTTTTATATTTATTCACTTAATAAACCAAGTGCAACAACCAATTTGCTTGATCTGCGGGTTGGATTGAAATAAGTCAGTCATACATGTTACCATTCTAAATTAGAACATAGGGGCTTAAAAACATTACTCCCAATTTTAATTTTCTTAAAACGATTTCAAAATAAATAATTATTTATTCTTTTTGTAATATCATGTTATAATTATTATTTAATGCTGATGATAGTACATATTATATTAGATTTCAAATATTCCTTCGTTCAACGGCGTCCTTCTGTAGAACCATCGATGTCGGTTTTTATAAAGAAGAAATGCGGCCACTGATAAAATAGTCACCATTAGAAATACAATTTCGGTGATAGCCCAACCGCTCAGTTTAGTTATTTGAGGCTTTCGGTTTGATGTGGGCAGTAAAGTAGTTGCTGTCGGGCTGATGGTCGTTATATTGGATGTCTTCGTGGAGTTCGATAATGCAGAATTGTAAAGCAGAATCAAGTGAGTTAATTTTGTTTCGTGGTGCCTATAATTTCGCGTTGATAGAGCAGCAGAAGTATTTCCAACAAGAATTTCAGCATTACTTTGCATAATACCAAAGAGTTTGAGTAATAAAGTGATGTAGAAAACAAACCCCAAGATCCCTGATGCCATATTTAGCACGTGTTGCCTCTGAGCAATGATGTCGACTATGTAGCAAATGTTCAAGTGTAGCTCTTTTAAATGTAATTTGCCTATAGCATTACATACGGGTGAGCAGCCAATTAATTACAATTATCAACTTAAAACACTTACACATATGCGGGTAATGAGAAGGAATCGGTTTTGTATTGTGGCAAATATGCAACACATTATGCTTAAGACATTGTTGTAAACCAGCTCTTAATGAATCAATAAATATAATATATTTGTCAGTCGCTAACTTTTATTTCAACATATCGCAAATTGTGGTTTGATTACAGATTATGGGGCGACTCTCAAGGTTCCACGGTGCCGACTCTTATAGATCATATAGGCTCCAAGTCCACCCACAGCGGCCACGAGCACAATAATCCCGGTGATGGCCCAAGGACTCATTGCGGTCTTTCCTGGAGTGTGATGATGTTTTTTCGTCGTAATTGGCGGCTTGTGGGTCGTCGTGGTTGTGTTGTGTGTGGGATGAGGGTGTATTGTTGTTGTTGTGTTGCGGGTAGAATGATGGTCTGGCGTTGTTGTTGTGTTGTGCGTTGTGTGGTGAGGTGTTGTTGTTGTGTTGTGAGTTGTATGGTGAGGTGTTGTTGTTTTGTTGTGCGTTGTGTCGTCAGACGTAGCTGTATTATTCAGAATGTTTAACTCGAGCTTGATCGTTTTAGTCTCAAATATCTCCGACATTGGCGGATCACATTTGGGAGCTCCAGGCACACCGTTGTTTTGTAAGCCATTTTCACAAACGCACTTGCCACTCTCACAAATCAGATTATTTTCGCACTTCGGATTGCACTCATTCGGCAAGCAATCGCCTGTCAAGAGTTCGGGATAATATCCTTCTTTGCAGACGCATTTGCAATTGGTGTCATAGATCTGATTCTCATTACAGCTTTCGCTGCAGTCGGCGTCATAAAAGTCCGCAAAGACCCCACATGTCATCAATAACAACAACAATCCCAATCGACAGCACTTCATTTTCTAGTTGGTTGCAGCTCCCACAGTTCAAGGTACAATAAAGTCTCTAACAGTACTGGGCAGTGTTAGCGAGTGTTTGCGCTATTTATAAATGTCACTGGTTTGCAATAATGGTGGTGCTAGTCATCTAAATATATTATATCCCTCATTTAAGAGAGCTGCATGGGGGCTTGAAACCGCAGCGCAAATTTAAGCGCCTGCAATCTGCAAAACCCAAGCTAATTAATTTAGAAACATGCATGCATATAATTAATTAATGTTCAGAGTCAATTCATGTATACCACATTCCTTAAGAAGATGCCAGTTGACATAATATATTAGTTATGTATCAAATAGGCAGAAGTGTCTTATTTCATTTAAAAGCAGTATTGAGAAGACTTAAAACTTAAAAAAATTTCAAGGTGTATTTACGAAACTTCATGTCATTGATGAAGCAAACAACACAAGTAAGGGGAACATCCATATTCTTCCGGCTCATTCTACAATTGCCTCAAGTCGCAGAGTTTGCTAGACAAATTCAAAACTAAAACCGATTATTGCTACTTAAGACAGGCATATATTTTTCCCTACAATTTTACACCAAATTTCAATTATAGGCGCTAGTGTTTATTATGTTTATTTGTGTTGCTATATTGACGTCACGCCATTTTGGAAATGAGTTCCACGAATCGAGCGACTTCAGAGATCATCCTGAGAGCGAGCGTGAGAAGCGTGATACTGATAAGGGATCCGCTGCCAAGAGTCGTAATCTTGGGTTGCTCATTCGCTGAATGAAGCTGGCGCGAGAAACAACACACAATGCACTGCAACTGGGGCGAGTCAATACTGACAACAGCAGCAGCGCTGCTCACTTTAACTCTGGCAGCGGCAGCAGCAGCGACAGCGACGTCAGCGTCGGAGCCGCAGCTCTATGGCGACATACACATTCAGGGCGAGTTCGAGTCGCTCAGTCAAACACGACAGCGCCAGCAGCAGCAGCATCTCTGTCAGCGTGAGCAGCCGTAAGTGAAAGTTGAGTAGAAGTTCAGTCGCCTCACCTCGCCTGTCTCAGTGCAATCTTCTTTCAGACCCACAAGAATTCGCCCGTGCGCGGCAATGGCTCCACAATCTATTACCATCGCATTGAGACGTGCTGTGACGGCTATCGCCCAAACCCGTACACCGAGCAGTGTGTGCCGGACTGCGCCCACAGTTCGCCGGACAACTGTCGCAATGGCTTCTGTCGTGCGCCCGGCTACTGCGAGTGCTTCGCGGAGTTTGTGCGCAACGATCAGGGCGCGTGCATCCACACTTGCCCCATTGCCTGCCAGCACGGCCGCTGCTATCTGAACGGCACCTGCGTCTGCCAGGCGGGCTATGTGCTGGACGCCGAGACGCGTCTCTTCTGTCGCGCACAGTGTGCGCAGGCGTGTGGCACACACGAAGAGTGCGTGGCGCCGGGACAGTGCGATTGCTTGGCTGGCTATCGGCGTACGGCACAGTTGGGCTGCCAGCCGATCTGTGCCCCAGACTGTGGATACGGCAAATGCGTGGCGCCCAATCAGTGCGAGTGCTTTCCCGGATTTATTAAGCGACCCCAGCGCAACGTCTGCGAAGCCGAGTGCTATATGTGAGTGCAGATAATGGCCGAATTGATAGCATTGATAGCAATGCTCTGCTTTTACCATTGACAGCAACTGCGAGAATGGTTTCTGCGAGTCGCGCTACAAGTGCCATTGTCGCGAGGGCTATCGGTATGATGTGAACACCACCAGCTGCTTGCCCGAGTGCCAGGACAACTGTGGCCAGGGCAACGGCGTCTGCATTGCTCCTGGCGTCTGTCGCTGCTTCCAGGGCTACGAGCTGCACGGCAACAGCTGCGTGCCAAAGTGCGAGCGGTGAGTATTTAACGAGAGATTTACGAGTCGAATAAGAAGCAGTGAGATTAATTCAAAGTGGTTGCACTGATTTTCCAAGCGTATGACGAGTCGAACGAAATAAATTCACAGGTTTTCTCCTAGCTGAATTAGAAGTTGCTTCTGCTTAAAAAAGTTGCATGGCAAATCAGACTATTACTAGCGAAATGTTGGAGTATTCGAAATGACTATTTTAAAAAGATATAAAGTTCTATGGAGGCACATTCGTATAACTATATAAAAAATTCATTAATTGCTGACTGAATTTGCAAGAATTCAATTTAGCATTATCAAACTTAAGCGTTGAATAGTAAGAATGTTCTTAACTTTTGGTATTTGAAATTGAATCAAACTTGCACAGACAAACTAGAATAAGTAGGTGTTCTGAATTCTACTTGTAGTAGTACACATTCAATACAATTGCAATTTAGTTAGTTCCCTTCGTCAAAGATACGTATAACTATACAAAAATAAGATTCATTAATTTCTGACTGAATTTGCAAGAATTCAATTTAGCATTATCAAACTTAAACGTTGAATAGTAAGAATATTCTTAACTAAAACGTCTATTAATAGAATAAGTTCACATCAGTCACTTCAAGTTATAAGCTTTGAAATATCGATAGTTGCAATTTAAAATGGAAACAAAGTTGCACTGGCAAACAAGAAGTGTAGAATATGAAGGTGTTCAAATTGGTATTAGTAGTGAAAATGCATTGCAATTGAGTGAGTTCCCTTATCGTCAAAGATATGCAAATGTTTACAACTTTATGTTAATTAGTCGCTTAAACCCGCCTCGCCTTGCTTGCAGATCGTGTGGCAACTATGGCAAGTGCCTGGCACCCAATGTCTGTGGCTGCGCGCCCGACGAACAGCGCTGCCTGCACGGCAGCTGCGACGCCAATGGCCATTGCCAGTGTCCGGCTGGCCAGATCAACTTCATAGGCCACTGTCTGCAGCAGCAGAAGATTGAACAACACCTGGGCAGCCTGGAGCGTCGCAGGGAGCGCAGCGAAGAGCTGAAATATGAATTCAATGCGCTGATTGGACGTCTGTTTAATTCGATTTGGGAATGACATAGACACTAGACGACATCGGTTTGAGTTTGAATAAAATGCAAATTAAACACGCTGACAGCTCTGACGGCCCTTGATGCCGCTCTTGATGAAGCCCGGCTGGCAGATGCAGAAGTTCGGCGCACTGCAGAAGCCGTTGGGACAGCCCTGGGGACAGTGTGGCTGGCAGATGTTGCGCTGCAGCTCGTCGAGCACGTAGCCCGGCTTGCACTCGCACTTGTTCTGGCCGATGCAGACGCCATTGAGGCAGGGTATGTCGCAGTGCACCACGCACTGCCCAGTCTTGCGATCCCATTCATTGCCAGGCGCACACTCGCAAGTGTTGGGCGCAATACAACGACCGTTTTGACAGGGTCTATGGAAGAGTATCATCAGTATGGCACACGTGAGGCTGAGTTGATGGCTACTCACTTCTCGCAGGTGGGTTCGCAGCGTCCCTCGATCTTCAGGTAGCCCGCATGGCAGCTGCAGTGTCCTGGCGCCGTGCACTCTCCATGCTCGCACTGCTCGCAGACGGGGGCACAGCTGCCGTCAGCCGCTTGGCGATATCCAGGCAGGCACTCGCATTTGTTGGGCGCCACACAACGGCCTTGGGCACAGCCCGGCTTGCACTCGGGCAGACAGAACTTCTGGCCAACAGGATCCAAGGTGTAACCCGCGTGACAGCGACACTGATTCTGCTCATCGCACACACCATTGCCACAGCCCAGGGGGCAGGTGGAGATGCACTTGCCCTCCGCGCTGCGCACATGTCCCGGTATGCAGACGCAGGTGTTGGGCGCGGTGCAGATGCCATTGGGGCAGTCATCAGCGCAGACGGGCTCACAGCGGCGATAGATGTGCGGGTTGCGCTCGTAGCCCTTGCAGCAGACTTGAATGCGACTCATGTCGGGGGTGGTGCCATTGCCGACGTACTTCTCGCGTGATCCGTGCAGCAACGAGGCAGTGCTGAGTAGAGAGAGCCAGTGAGTAGAGCCGTTTAAGAGCATGTGGCACTTTCAATAGATAAGTCTCGAAAAATGTCTTCCAGTTGAACTTTTACTACACCCTAAGCGACTAAGTGGCAATTCGTAAAGTAAACGCATATTCCTTATGTATAAATCCATCAGACAATCAAATGATCTTAGAAGTTCTCAACGAAAATACTTTAGAAGCTACAAAGCTTTGACTACTCTTATTCCAAGTGCTTGCAGCTTGCTATCACAATGTTTGTTCTAGGTCCGAATCTAAGTACGATTCTGAGTCTAGGTCGCAGTGCACATATATCACATTTAAATTCAAATGCATGCACACACACACATACACACACACAGACATTAATTGTAATCGCACATTGAATTCAATTTCAAGACGCATTTCATTATCAAGTCACTGAGGATGTCGAGGTCTTTAGTTCAATGTGCCACTCGCTTATTTTCAATTGCCTCAACAAACACTGTGATAATTGTCGAAGCTTATGCAACGGGGCAATCCCCCAAATACCACCATCTCTCTCCTCCTCCTGCGTCCCTGTCGAACTCCAAAGATTACTTACGGCACTTCCTCGAAGCAGATGCCGCTGGCCATTTCCGAGCGAGTTTTGTTAATAAACAGCGCCGTCTCATCCAGAATTTGTGGAGCCGGAGTCGCAGTGTGCAGGGGCTGCACATAGTGTCCGTTGTATTGGTTGAAGCTGCCGCCTTGATAGGTCTCTGCCGGCACAAAGCTGGAGTAGCTGCCGTAGCTCGTGTATTGGCTTTGTTCCGAGGCATTGCCAGCGTACTGCAGATTGGCTGACGGCGGCGGCGGCTGGCGGGTCTTAATGCCAGCCGTCTTGAACTGGGCTTGAGCTACGCTAGATAGCGCCAAGAGCAAGGCTAAGCCGGTGACCAGCTGCCACGATGACCTCATGCCTGATGTCGTTCTTTGGGGGGGGGAGGTTGAAAAGAAGTTGCTCGAAGTGATGAACTGCACACGTCTGCGCTCCACAGCTGCTGCACTTTAACTAAGCGCACAGCCGATTCAAAACAATAATTTAAATACTCAAACGACTCGCGAATCGGCTTCAAGTCTCTATGGTTGTTGTCAGCTCCCAACTCACAGCAGAGTACAAACAACATTTCTAATCAGCACCTCGCCATACGTCTATCAATAAAGCGAAGGTTACTACTCTCTCATCAGATGTTTCTTTGGAATTGCTGTTGTTATTATTTTGCCAGAGGGCGCAACCTACGCTCTCAGTTGCTCATAAGCTTTATTTTTGAAGCTGACAAGCTGCGCTCAACCTGTCAAAAATTTAATCGCTTTTGTATTATGTTCTGTTCTGGGAATTCGGTGAATGAGTAAACGTCGATTATTCAGAATACGTTTGGCGAGATAGAATACGAGCGCAGATTGAGATGTTAATTGCAATATTAATCAATTGATGGAACTGTATGCTAATAATTTATTCAGCTCATCACATTCAATATGCAGTGATTAGTTTTGAATGCATTGAATACATTATTTATACACTATAAGTTTACGGAACTTAGTTGACTAAAATATATAAATTTGCTTTATTATCACTTGTTTTAGTGATATATATTGTGGGAATGCTACAGCAGAAATAAATTCTGACAAATACAATATAAATGCAGACATATTTAGACCATTTAAAGTCAGTTGTTAATATCAGTTTTAGATGCCTCTTCTACGTTTGGTCAAAATGATAATCAAGTCCACTCAATTACTAATAGATTATGACAAGAGAACAAACGCAAAACACTTTTGGGAGCTGAGTAAACAACAATTGCTAAATATAGAAATGTTGAAGATTGTTTTTCCATCACAAAAAAAAGCCTTGAACATGTGTTGACACTCAGCCGGCAATTTTATTAAGTCTACTTGATTGGTTTACTATTCGCCGTATCTGTGGCAACGTGCCTGCTCTCTGTAATATCCCGGAGCACATTCGCATTCGCCAGGTGCGATGCAGACGCCGTTGGAACAGTCCTCGTGGCAGATGGGTTCGCATTTGAGTACTTTGGAGCTGCCGCGATTGTGGTAGCCCACGCAGCAGTAGGAGATCTGTCGCTGTCTCGCCAGAGGATTTGAGGTCTCAACACTGTAATGCAGATGATGGTGAGAGGCATGCTCTGATGTGCAAGGAAGCTATCTACACTTGTGTCTTGTAGCAAATACCCGGACTGCGCAATGCAATCGTCTCTCGCTCCCAGTGCTGCTGTTGACTCAGCGAGTTCTTCCAGAATTGGCCAAGTGTGTGTCTAGGCAGTCCCAATGCCAGACAGACAATCAGCAGACCAATTAATTTACATTGTGCGACCATTTCGCTGTGCTATCTGCCACTCGGAATCAGTGGAATGAGCGTTAAACTGTCGCGATCACGGCATAAACTGAGCTGCAAGAGACTGTCGACGCAGCTTTTATAGAGAATAAACCGAGTGTTGTAGACTCGCGGATAGATAATTATATTTGGGCAGTGGTGTCGCACAAGAGGGGATTACACTTAAACGAGCACAAAGAATCGCTAGCAACTAGACTTATACGTATACAATGCACTGCGCTGCTGATAACAAGTGCAGCAATATGTTACTTAGTATGCGTGTGTGTTTCAATTTCAAGACAACGCTTTCTTTTGTGCTTGACATCGAAAACGTACTCGTAAATAATAATGCACTTGCAGTGGTGCATTTGCTATGCCAATCGCCCGATCACACCCACCACATGGCCGAGTCGTGCATGTGGACGCCGCCCAGCCTGAAGTGCTTGCCCAGCAGCAGATCGAACTCGTGCATCAGCGAGGCGTTCACCCGCGGCGGATTCATGGCTGCGTACGTGGTAACCGTGTCCGGAGACATGCACATGTCGATGAAACGCGTCTTGCCCACCAGACAGCGGCAGTGGCCCTCAGCGTTGCAGTCGCCATTCTCGCATCTCTGGTAGCTGCTGAGGGGACCCGGTACCACGGCGCAGCCGCACACATTGGGTGCTATGCAGCGGCCGTAGAAACCGCAGCCGCGATCACAGACTGCTTCGCAGCGCTGGCGATTCCTCACGTAGCCGTTGAAGCAGCGACAGTTGCCGGGCGAGATGCAAACGCCGTTCTCGCAATCGTCGCCGCAGTCCGGCAGGCAGCTGGTCGTGTTCAGGTCGTATCGATAGCCATTCTGGCAGACGCAGGTCGTGCGATTCGCACAGAAGCCGTTCTCGCAGCGTCTAAACGAGGGAGGAGAGAACGAAGTAAGTCATTGCCAAGCTGAGTAGGTATAAATTAGCGAAGTAAAGTTGGGCAAAAACTGGAGCTATGAAGTAATTTTCTTCTACTTAACCGAATATTATTTCGCAAAGTTCTTCCAGTAATTTGTTGCCGAAGATCTGCAATTCTAAACCGAACTCTTTCGCTATAGCAATTGTCAGAAATTCCGAAAGTAATTTGTGACTTGATGGGTTTGAATGCTTAAACTATCTCTAGCACTTCTATTCCTACGTTGATGTGGTAATGATCTTCCTATATTGTCATATTCCCTTTCTTGTTAACGCTTTCAGACTATAGTTTCCTGCTATCCCTTTAGGTCTTGCCTCCACACTCACAGGTAGCAATTGCTTTCGCACGACGAGCGCCCCTCGCGCTTGGAGTACATGGGAAAGCACTCGCATTGGTTGGGCGCCACACAATGGCCGTAGCCACAGTCGGGAATGCAGACGGGCTGGCAGCCCAAGGCGTCGGACTCGCGCAGTCCCCGGGCATAGCCCTCGGCACAGACACACTTGCCCGGCTCAATGCAGATCTCGTTGTGGCCGCATGTGGAGTTGCACTGCGGCTGGCAGAAGCGGTGCGAGCCGTCCAGCTCGTAGCCCTTGTCGCAGTGGCAGGTGCCGTTCAGGTAGCACTTGCCGTGCGGACAGCCGAGCGGACAGGTGGGCACACAGTTGTTGCGATAGTTGAGCACGAAGTCCTCGAAGCACTGACAGCGGCCGCCCGGCAAACAGAAGCCGTTCTCCTGGCAGTGTTCGCCGCAGTCCGGCACACATCGGCTCCAGTCGTACTCGTAGCGTCGCCAGCCCTTGCAGCAGACCTCGAGGACATTGAAGTTCTGGTTGACGGTGCTGTTGCCCACGATCTTCACGTCCTTGTCGTACTGAAAGAACACAGCGCTGGCGGCCACCAAACACACATTTTATCACTGTAGTTCGAAATGATTGTGCGCTCAACTTACGGCACTTCCCGGAAGCATTTGGGCGGATTTATGCCGCGCTGCGGCAACGACAGACCTTGGGGTATCACAAAGGGTTTGCGTGTCGACGTGGTGGAGGAATGGCGCAGTTGCAGCTGCTGTTCGCGCTGCTGTTGCAGCAACTGTTGCTGGTGTTGCAGGCGCAGCTGCTCGTCGAGTGTCTGTTGGCGCAACTGCTGCTCGTGCAACTGCAACTCGAAGGCGTGCAGGCAGATGACCATCAGCAGCAAGCTGACCAGAATCACCAGCTTTTGCAGCAACGTCGCCATGTCCAGCGATATTCTCAATCTACTACACTGCGACTGTCTTACAACGCGTTCTCTCGCAACTTTTTGCCGCACTGCAGCGTTCCACTCGCTGTTGTTTACTGTTGTTCCGGCGACGACAGGCACGCTGGAGAAACGGGTCAGCGCCTAATCGCTGCTTGGGAGGCAGCCAGCGATAAGAGGACGGGCTTTTAATTAAAGCATTATTAGCGAGCGGCTGGCTGCCACTAGAATTAAGAGTGCTTCAACATGCTGCCTGAGAGTGGGAGCGGAACGAGAACTAGTTACAAATTGACAGATGGACAGCGAACTGAGAGCAATGCAAATAAAGAGCAGGATTGCTTGTGCATCATGAAGCAGCTGCCTCAATGTCTACATGGCATATTTCAGTAGGGGAAAAGAGCATAAATTAGTGTCTCTAAAAACAAAACATATTAAATGCGAAACCTTATAAATTTCAAATCTAGCTACTCAGAAATATTTATAAATTATTGAAGGATATCTAACAAATGTATCTTTAGTTATTCAATACTTTAACTCTATTAACAGTTCTACGCAGCAATAAATATTCCATTAAATGGCAATGCAAACTATCAAGTTTATGGCCATGTAGAAATTTACTATTAAAAGGAAATGTTTGGGCATTGATTGTTTTACTGCCGTTCAATAAAACAATCACATTTTATTGACTCAATTATACACACAATCATAAGCACATTCAAGCTAAATTTCTCAATGAATATTGAAAAACAGTTTTTTCTCAACTATGAATGCTCACTCAGCTTTCGCAAGGTCTCCACTGAGAGACACATTTCCGAAACGCTTGTGTACTAGAATAAAAACAACTGATAAGCCGCCTTCGGACTTTTTTGGGGCAGTGGAACAGCGGCGGAACTTGAGACTTTAGTTAGAATTTAGCGAGTGATTCGCAAGCAACAACAGATTGTGGAAATGTGCGCACTGAACCTGCAGTGCCAGAGGCTAATGCTGATGATGTGCCTGGCCAGCGTTGGCCTGACTGCGAGCAGCTACGCGGAATACGAACAGCGCTACAACAGCGACAACCGACGCGGCGCGGGACAAGAGGGACAATCGCGCTACTATCCAGCGGGTGGACTCAGGAATCAGCCGCCACCCCAGACGCTTTATCAGCGGCCGGGCGGTGCGAACTACAACCAAGTGGAGAACGAGCCCCAGCAGCCGCTGAGTCGGGAGTACTTGGTGCGCGCTCACGAGTCCATCACGAACCGCGAGCAGCACAAGTGCCGCATCTGGGTGCCGTAAGTATGCGCTTGGGATGCAGATGACAGTCAGTTGTTTGTGTATGTGTTTGTGTTGTGCTCAGGCCCGAGACGGTGTCCAAGTATCCCTACGCCAATCACATACAGACGGATCAGGCCAATAGGCTGGCCAACATTGAGGTCTGCTGCACCGGCTACAATGCCACACGCTACCTTGGCGCCACAGTCTGTCGTCCCATCTGTGGCTGCCAGAACGGCGTGTGCCGCGTGCCCGGCGAGTGCGATTGCTTCGAGGGATTCGTGAAGAACGACAACGGCGACTGTGTCTTCGCCTGCCCGCTGGGCTGCCAGAATGGCCGCTGCTTCCTCGACGGCAGCTGCCAATGCGATGCCGGCTACACGCTGGACGAGACCCGTCGCTTCTGCCGGCCCATCTGCAGCAGCGGCTGCAGCAACAACGGACGCCACAATTGCACCGAGCCCGAGACCTGCAGCTGTGCCAAGGGCTATCAGCTGACCGACAACAACGGCTGCCAGCCCGTCTGCGATCCCGACTGCGGCATCGGCGGCCTCTGCCGCGACAACAACATCTGCGACTGCGGCGCGGGCTACACTCTGAAGGACGGCGTCTGCCAGACCGATTGCTATCAGTAAGTTCCACATAACGAAACGATTACTAGCTTCTCTGCCTTTAACTTGCAGTTCTGCAAGAGCTGGGGGCGCTCACTAGTTTCTTAAGATGCGCAGTCGCTCACAAGTTAACCCACGCAAGCATAAGCTGGACAATTTACTGCCCGACCACGCCCACTAAGCACATCCGTCTACTTGAATTTCTCGGTCCCGCTTGTAGTCACACTCACACACACATATTTCGCATGCATAGAATCAAATTTTTGCCACCACCCACACACACGCACTAGTTGACTGCCAACTCTGCAGATGCTACGTCGTATTTATAGTTTGCTAACAGGGACTGTTACAGCAACAGTGGATACCAAGCACACACATACACACACACTCATGCACGTCTAAGCCAGCTGAGCAGTCTCTCTTTGATCTTCTGGGCCACCGCCAAGACGCACACATACACACGCATTTCGCACACATATAGACAAATTTTTGGCAACCCTCACACAGGCCCCAACTATTAACAGAAACTGATGCTGTTATTATTTACATTTAAGCTTGGAAACTAGAATTTCCACATATCAATCTGACCACAATTTGATGGTGCTATATTCGAATTCTTATATTCCAACTGAAATCGGGTTATTTGAAGGCAAAGTTCGTATGAAGTAGGAGACGAAGCTGGCAGTTTGATGAATTAAATTAGTATAGTACAGCCTATAATTCGCAACATAAGCTGTGTACATAATTTATTATTTCGCATTCATTCAAACATGTATTTAACTTTAGAATACGTTGGAGTACACTTCATAAAAAAGTAACTATTTAGAATAGAACTCATGGCATACACTGGTGGTATACTTAAGAAAAACAAGTATTAAAAAAACAAGTATACTGGTGGTATACTTAATGCATCAAGTAAACAATTCAGGGTTCACACTGGTGGTATACTTAATAAACCAAGTGTTCTATTCAGCTGTATGTAGTTCACACTTGTGGTATACTTAATAAACCAAGTATTATATTCATATGTGTGTTGTTCATACTGGTGGTATACTTAATAAAGCAAGTACATAACTGATAGTTCACACTGGTGGTATACTTAATAACCCAAGTATTATATGTATGTTGTTCATACTGGTGTTATACTTAATAAAGCAAGTACACAACTGATAGTTCATACTGGTGGTATACTTAATAAATTAAGTACACAACCCATAGTTAAACCTAGTAGTATACTTGATGAAGCAAGTATGGAAGTATAATTTTAAATATACAACTCCACAACTTGTAATTAATAAAATAATTCCACACAAGATTTTACTGAGCAACCCAACCACTATTATTTGTGCTTTATAGCGACATAATTATACATTCCATCTAAAATTCGTTTCAAAATGAATGAATTGTGATCGGATCACATTAGATTTACTTCATATTCATGAAAACATTGTTACTTTTAGAAGTCTATCTGGCTTTGTTATACGTATGATTCCTTTTCTTGCAGAAAATGCAATAACGGCATCTGCGTGAGTCGCAATCGCTGCATCTGTGATCCCGGCTACACGTACCACGAGCAATCCACGATTTGTGTGCCAGTTTGAGGAGAGTGAGCGTTTCAAAGGCAAACAAATGATTTATTAGCGTTAAACGTGCATTAAATACCACAATTAACAAATACATTATAACATAGTGTTCGATTAATGAATTAACAGAGCAATGGTTTAGAGTTGGTCATCAAAGCAGATGGCATCAAGCTCAGCAGCAGGCTGCCGATTTCGCTGCTTAAAGTAGAAATGGGCGGCAGCCGTGATCACCATGAGAAGGATGCAACTGGCGACACACCACACCAGGATCGTTGGCCACTTGACAGCGCTCGACTCGGACTGCGTAGTGCTGAGGACAGCCTCCTTGACGGTCAGGTCAGCCTTTGGGCTCATCGCAAAACGACACGAAAACGATCGCAGCTCACCAGAGCCGTCCACATCGCAGAGCAGCTGCCCCGTCAACTTATTGCAGCGACACTTGGCGAGACTCAAGCACGGCTTGTCAAAGTCATCCATACACAAGCTGAAGCATTTAATGTCTTCGCTGGCATTCTCACTCCAGCATCGGCAACTACTCGACGAACACTTGCCCAGCTCTTCCGGCTCCTGCGTGGTAGGTGACTCGCTGGTGGTGGAGCTGAAAGTGGTGCTGGTCGTCTCCAGTTGGCAGCCTTGAGCGCTGCTCGCGTAGCCAGCAGGGCACACACAAGTCTCGGGCGCAGTGCAGTCACCGTTCTCGCAGCCCGCACTGCAGTGTGGCTGACAGACGGACGAGTTGGCACCGTCAGTGGGCCTGTAGCCTGGCCAGCAGTTGCACACGTCTGGCGACACACAGCTGCCATTCACACAGCCTCCTTGGCAGCTCGGCTTGCACAGATGGCCCGCCGCTGCCGTCGTATCCGGTTCGTAGTGCAGATTACAGATGCAGGTCTGGGGCGCCAAGCACTCGCCGTTCTCACAACTGGGCTCACAGATCGGCTCACAAAGATGCTGGGAACCAGCAGCCAAACGATAGCCTTCAGCACATTCACAGACGCCGGGTCGACTGCAATTGCCGTGCTCGCAGGCAGGATTGCATTGCGGCTCGCAGCTGTTGTGGGGGCCCATCAGATAGTCCGCGTTGCAGACGCACATATCAGGCCCCATGCACACACCATTGGCACAGCCGCCGCTGCACTTTGGCGCGCACTTTTGCTGGGAGTCGAGCTCATAGCCGGGATAGCACTCGCAAACGTCGGGCGCCACGCACTTGGCGTAGGCGTAGCAGCCTTTGGGGCAGCTCGGCTCGCAGACGCCGTGCTCCCTATGGGCATAGCCGTCGTCACACTCGCAGCTCTCGGGCGCGCTGCACGTGCTGTGCTCCGCGCAGCCTTGACTGCAGATGGGCTGACATTTGCCAGCTTCCAACTGATATCCCGCGTTGCATGCGCACTGGCCCGGCTTGAGGCAGCTGGCATTTAGAGCGCAACCACCAGCGCAGATGGGTTGGCAGTCGCCAGAGTTGTCGTCTGACCGTCTGTAGCCGGCAAGGCATTCACAGTGCTCGGGCTTCTGGCAGTAGCTGTTGCTGCCACAGCTGGGCTCACACACTGGCTCACAGCTGCTGCTATTTGCCACTGCAACGTAGCCCGCTTCACACTCACAGTGGTCGGGCTCAGAGCAGAAGCTATGATCGCCGCATTTCTGGCTGCATCGCGGATTGCAGAAACTGGCGAAGGCGTTTTCATATCCCGTATCGCAAACGCACTTGCCATCCTGGCAGTGACTGTTTTTGGGGCATCTTGGGTCACAGTTTTTCACACAGTTGTCTATTGGGCCGCTGTAGCCGGCACAGCAAAAATAGTCCGTCTCGTATTTGTAATTGAGCTAAAAGAAATGTATGCAAATGAATGGCGAACTTAAAATGGCAAATTGCGTGCAATCAAGCAAGTCTGGCATGACTTTGTAAGTCACAAAAACAAAATTGTTTTATTCTTGATTATCGTTGTGTTCGGAAATGTGAAGAGAAAGATCGCTACAGAGTGGCTAAGTTTTGCAAATTGCTATTTTTATGCAATTTTGCGAGTAGCTATCTAGTCCTACAATTGACAAATACAAAACACAGCGTGCAATCAATAAGTTAAATAAAGTATAGCACACCAAAGACAGACTAAGAGACTCTGAAGTGAAGAATATATTTTTAGGTTTGTGAGGTCGAAGACACTTCCTTCGTCTCTGCTTACTGCTTTACTGCAAATAAATTTCAAAGTGTTTCTTTGTTTTAAGCTTTGAGTTTTGTGTTAACACGAACTATTTTGCCTGTTGCTTCTTCTTGTTTTCCGCTTCCTATTGAAGATTTACCTTTGACCTCCATTCATACTCCGTCCGGTAACGGGTTTCATACCTTCCATACCAATTCAATTTTTGATATGGCACCCTTACAGTCTCGTATACTTGGTCCATAAATGTTTTGAAGATTCGTCGACTACACACATTTTCAGAATAAGCACTTGATGTTGCAAGATGATTGAAAAGAATAAGCAAACTAATGGAAATATTGCAAATTCTAAACATAATGTTATTTCAACTTATTATGTTATTTTCGCTCGATCTGATCAGTTGTAGAGCGCGTTTTGAACTAAACTGGGGGATGTAATGTGGAAGCAGCCCGGTTTTCGTGTCCACACATCCGTTCAGTTCTCTTCTAACGATAAAACAAAATGCCTTTGTTTGAGCGAATTTCGAGAGCTTAGCTTAATGTTGATAAGACTGGATTCCACTTAATATTCATATGTGTGGCGCACTATTCACTTAAATATTTCAATTAATATAGACAATTTTCAGTCGTTAATCTCGATTACAATACCGAACGAGTTTCCGTTAAAATACTAATAAAAGTAATTAGATGTATAATAAATAATTAAAAATATACTCTCAAGGAGCAGGGTATAGCATGGGGTATATTTCCAGTGGTTTTATTATGACATGGTTATTTAGAAGCTTGTTTTGCAGCGAACAAGACCTTGGACTGCATCACAGCTCTTTATCGGCACACTTTATTTGAGAGAACTACTGATACAACGTAGTTTAGAATTCTCTTTTATCATCTCACCCATAAAACAAAATTCAGTTACTAGAAGGCAAAAATAAGCAAAGCGACTCACTGCAAAGCATTGCGGTGAATCACTCTATGTCGAATATCTTAAAAAGCATCCAATAAATAATAAGAAATATATAGGAGAAAAAACATTCTAGCAAGGCGACAATATCTGTCAAACTGTCATTATGCTAACGAACTGATTTAATAATAAATTCTATTTGCGCCATCTGAGCTGGACAATGCATAAAATTGTTAATCCATATTAGGAATTCATATATATTTTGTAGCGTCAGCTGCCAGCGACGAAAATAAGTATTATATAAAATAAATACACTTATTTGAGGTTTTCTTTCTATGTATTTTTGGGTGAATCAGAGCGTTGGACAAAGCATGAGTAGTTCGCTTAGGGAACCAGAGAATTGTGAAATATGGTCGGTTATATTAAAGTTGCATTGCATTTAAGATGTTATATATAGGAGCTGTTGTCGATGCCCTCGAGCCGCGTATCGATGCGACCGATATCCACATTGCGCATATCCGAGCCGTCGGCATCCGTGTGCGTTTCGTAGCTGGGCTTCTTGTAGCGCCGCGAGAACACAAAGGCAATGCACGAGATGAGCGAGACAACTGCAATCAGCGTGACGACGCCTACGAAGATGATTATCCACATGGCCGTCGCACTCGAGCAGCTGCGGTTCTCCGCATCGTCCGCCTTATAGCCGGCCACACACTCGCACTGCCCGGGCCGAGCGCAGTAGCTGTTGTCGCCGCACTCCCCTCCACAAATGGGTGTGCAGTGATTGCCCTCGCCCTCATAGCCCTCGCGGCAGGCGCACTTGCCCGGACTGATGCAGTAGCTGTGGTCCTCGCACGCTGGCGCGCACTTGGGCAGACAGTCGCCGTTGTCGGACATCTCGTATTCGGGCAGGCAGCCACAGCGCTCCGGGCCAACGCATGTGGCATGCGCGCCACACTGATCGCTGCACGTGGGCACACAGTCGACACTGTGCGGCGTAGGTCGGTGATAGCCGTGTAGGCACTCACACTGGCCCGGCTTTGGGCAGAACGTGTGGTTGCCACAGCTCTGGCAGCTGGGCTCACAGCTGCCATGCACGGACTTCTTATAGCCCGTGTGGCACTCGCAGGTGTCCGGCGCCGCACAGAAACTATGCTCCGGGCAGCCGCTTAGGCAAACTGGCTGACAGACGTGCGTTTGATTGTGCCTCTCGTATCCCAGCTTGCAGTCGCAGTGCTGCGGTGCTGTGCATTCTTCGTGCTCGCCACAAGCCTGCGAGCAAATCGGCTGACAGACGCCCAGGGCGTCCTCCACGTAGCCCGCGTGACACTCGCAGACTTCCGGACGCACGCAGTCTTTGTTGAGGGCACAGCCTTTGGGACACTGCGGCCGACACTTGCCATCTACCTTGGCGTAGTTCTTGACACACTCGCAGGTCTCCGGCTTGCTGCACACCTCGAAGCTTTCGCACTTGACCTTGTTGCAGCTCGGCTGGCAGTGTCCCAGCTTATTTCGCGCGTATCCAGCTTCACATTCGCACTCATTCGGTTGCACGCAGCGCTCAAAGTCGCCGCACAGTGGCAGGCAAAGAGGCTCACAGTCGGCCGGCTGACTTGTCGAGCGCTTGTATCCTTGGTGGCATTCGCAGGCGCCTGGCGTGCGGCACACTGTGTTGGCGCCGCAGTTGCGCTCACAGTGTGGCACACAACTGACTGCATCGGCACGCTCGTAGCCATTGTCACATACGCACTGTGGCGGCGTATATTTGCTGACCCACTTGCACTTCGCATGCTCCCTGCACCTTGGCCTGCATCGGGGGTGACAGTTCTCTGGATACACCTCCTGGATCTGTGCAGAAGACAGTGGTGAGTATGCCAACGATTGCGGCGATCAGTCAAGAAACTACTCGTAATACCTCAGTGATCGGGGTTTGCTCCCTCACTACAGCCTTATCCACAGCGCCAGTCGTTTGCATGCGATAGTGCGTGACAGTCACGCGTTCCATCGAGTCTACGGACTTCAGAGTGGGCACACACCACGAATTGTTCACGCTGCACTCACTGAGATCCACGCAGAGCTGGACCAGGCAGAGTACGAACAAGGCGCGACTAATCCGAGCCATCGTGCAAAGTAAAGTTTCGAGACGCGATTCACAACTGATTTACTGTGAGTGTTACATTGGACTTTTATGCACTTCCACAGGTCGTATACGTCATGGCGCATACCGCAGAAACCGAAGCAATCGCAGTTATTTCCCCACTCCATAACTTCATTTATAGAATAGTTATTTTAAATTCTATACTATTGGAGAAATTAGAACAAGTTGAAATCCCAAGCGACTTACAACAATGTATTTGCTCGCCAATAAAGTATATGAATGGTTTTGTTTTGCGCATACGAGGAGGCTTGATAAGCAGAATCTGTATACTCATTTGTCATATTCAATGTTAAGGACCTCGACTTATCATAATCAACAGCGCACTGCAGAAGCTGCCAGTGAGTGTGGGTTCAACAAACACATGCGGCTGCTCTTGCTATCATTACTCATACGTGGTATCTATCGACTGCTGATAAGCTGCTCTCAAGTCTCTTGCAATTGGCATCTCGTTTGCCAGTTCATTTGTCAACTGTGTCTTCAATCGAACGGTGTGAGTTCCCCAAGTTACCATGTGGCGACTGATACTCACAGTTCTGGCCAGCGCGGTGCTGCTGTGGCTCCAGATCGATGGCTGTGTCGAGCGCGTGCCGTAAGTAGTCGATCAAGTGTCGCATCCTCAAGTGATAACCACAACCACATTTCAAAGTGTGACGAAAACGCGGCTCAACTTTGTGACCATGCGAAAATACCAGGGCATGACTAATTGCACCCACGACTGCGGCCCGTTGGTGGTGCGACCCATTAAGGAGGTACGTACAGCCCGCTGCTAAACTACTTTTCAATGTCCCCGCATACACAGTTTAATTAAAAAGGGAATGAGAGAATATCATTGGCATGGTTTACAGTGTGGAGCATAGTATCAAATGTTCAAAGTATATCAAAGCAAATAATTAATTCTTGCATGCATGTTGTTAATACGAATTTCTGCAAAATAAAACCTCAAGGTCGGATTTGTAAGCATTTGCCAGTTTGCTTATTTGGAGAAAAAGCTACTGTGAGACAGTGTTGAAATTTGCCAGCATAATTTTAGCAAATATTCTACTTTGTTCAGAATAAATAATACAACTGCAAAGCAGAGGAAACTTTGTGATAGTCACTTACCCCTCTCATAAGCAGCAGCGTTGATCACACACACAAAAAAAAAAAAAAAAAAAAACATCCGATTACATGAATTTCTCTTTCCCGCATGTAATCACACAAACACGCATGCATTTTGCACGTATAGAATCCACTTTTTGCACTACACTACACACACACACACTCACGCACAAAAACTAGTCGACTGCCAGCTGCTCGCCCTGCAGTGCACTGGCAGCTCTGCAGGTGCCACGTCGTATTTATAGTTTCCTAACAGGGACTGTTACAGCAGCAGTGGATGCCAAGCACACACATACACACACACTCATGCACTTCTAAGCCAGCTGAGCAGCCTGTGGAAGCTCTTCTGCTAAGCCACGCGCTCAGAGCAGATCTGCTTTCTCTCTCTCTCTCTGATTTTCTGGTCAGCCGCTCACGCATTTCTCACACCTACGCACATGTTTTTATCAACCCTCACACATACACCCAAATAATTAACAGCAAGTGACGCTGTTAGTGCTTTGCATTTCTGCATATCTCTCTGTATATTAAATTCAATGTCAATGCTGCGATGAATTCTAAATTTCAAAATATCATTGAGTTAGCAAATAACCAATTATAATTAGTTGGTATTCAATAAAAATGCTTTATAGCATATATATTTACTGCTTCTTCTTTAATATTACCGTTTTCAATGATGTTTTTACTTAAGCTTTGCGTCACAGAAAGTCTCATTAAATACAATACTTGGATGAAAAGATTTTGAATTCATACCTTTGACTTGTGTTTTCCTTGAAAAGTTTAATTTTGCAGAAATGCATATAAAGTGCGTGAAGCAATTGAAGAATTAATCAGATAATGTACTTGAGTTCATTTGCAATTTGTTTTCAATTTGCCCGTATATACACACGAGCACAACAATATACATAAATGCTTATCAGCAGATTCGCAATGCTGCTTATAAGACAGATTTACACATTTATTGTGGTTTCAACTTGACCTACGAGCACATTGCTGGCAATAGCAGTTGCATGCACTCGCTGTATAATTTATATTTAATGAGTGATAAACACCTTTTAATTAATCGATCTTCAGCTCTTTGTTGAAAATCAATGAATTTAAGTAAGTTGTGTATACTAAGTTGGTGCAATTCTTAAGCTGTTTGTATTTCACACGACTGTTTTTAATATTTTCACTGCACTTTGCAGACTTACATGTCCACGGAGTTCGTCTGCTGCGAGGGCTACGAGCGCGAGGATGAGTTCAGGTAAGCTGGCACTCAATATACCAGATTGATTTACTTATACTTACATATATGTAATGATTTATGCAAGTGTTAGAGGGTTAGGTTATGCTCGATTCAGCGCACTGTTTATAGATCAACTACAAGCAAACCTTTCAATAATAATATAGATAATTGCATAGTGAATTCATTGACCTGTTGCCTCGAAAAATCCTGCATTCCATGCCAGATTTATATATTCACTTATATAGTAAGTGCACATTGTTGTAGCTTAATTATAAGCTATAAGCTTATTAGACCAATTTGAATCATATATCCAATATATATATATATATACTTACTTGTAGTGAATTCACGCTAATTGAAATCTGCACCTTATCAGCACAGTTTTGCAGCTTAACTATAAGTAAATATTTCAAATAGTTACGAAGAGACAACATTTCGAAACAAAGAATAATTTTATCTTAAATTCAGTGGTTAACTATCTGAATCCTAGACCAGATTTATATGATTTATTTGATTGTTGAATTCGCACTACTCAAAAGCATAATATGTCACATTTGTATATTTACATTCACATAACTGCACAGTTTTGCAGCTTAACTATAAGCAAACTTTTCAATATGCTTAAAAAGATAACAAATTTCGATGCTAAAGAATAATTTTATCTTAGATTGCGTTGCCAAGTATCTATCCTGAATTCCATTATTATATGATCGCACTATTCAAAATCACGGTCTTAGAAGCACAGCTTGATTGAAAGTATGTTTACAAAAATTTAAAGTATTTTGACGACCTTCCGCTTTGATCGTTGCAGTGAAGAGTGCCGCCCCAAGTGCACCAACTGCGGCACGGGGGGCAGGTGCATTGCGCCGGGCGTCTGCCACTGCGGCGAGGGGTACAGCAACCAGCGCAACCAGAGCATCTGCGAGGCGCAGTGCAGCGAGCCCTGCCTCAACGGCCGCTGCAGCGCGACGGACGTGTGCGAGTGCCACACGGGCTACCGCTGGCGCGCCAACAGCCAGACGGCCTGCGAGCCCATCTGCAGCACGGACTGCAGCCACGGCCACTGCGTGGCGCCGGAGCTGTGCGAGTGCCACGTGGGCTACCGGCGCAGCGAGGCGCTGGACAAGTGCGTGCCCGTCTGCGAGGAGCAGTGCGAGCACGGCGACTGCGTGGGGCCCAACGAGTGTCGCTGCCACGAGGGGTACGAGGCGCGTCTCGATCGTCCCTTCAGCTGCGATCCCGTCTGCAGCAGCGGCTGCCGCAACGGACGCTGCCTGCAGCCCGAGCACTGCGCCTGCAGCGTGGGCTTCAGCCACATCAACGGCAGCGTTGCCGCCGGCTGCGAGCCCAGCTGCCAGCCGGGCTGCGTGAACGGCACGTGCGTGGCGCCCAATCTCTGTCTGTGCCGCGAGGGGCACGTGCCACTCAACGGCTCGCACTCTGTTTGCGTGCCGAGCTGTCGGCAGGGCTGCGAGAACGGTTTCTGCAATGCGCCCGGGCGCTGCGAGTGCCACGCGGGCTACGAGCAGCTGTCGCCGCACCGCTGCACGCCCGTCTGCAGTCCGGCCTGCGGCAGCAATGCGCGCTGCACGGCGCCCGACCTCTGCCAGTGCGACGAGGGCTACACGCCGCTCAACGGCAGCCGGCACGAGTGCGAGCCGCACTGCCCCAAGCCCTGCTACAACGGCGTCTGCAGCAGTCCCGGCGTCTGCAGCTGCCAGGCCGGCTACGAGGCGATCATGTCCTTCTACTGCGTGCCCATCTGCAGCCCCCCCTGCATCCACGGCAGCTGCGTGGCGCCCGATCGCTGTCGCTGCTTCACCGGCTACCGGCCCAGCGCCGCCGACGCGCACGTCTGCGAGCCCATCTGCACGGACAACTGCGGCCACGGGCGCTGCATTGCACCCGACATCTGCCAGTGCGACGCTGGGTACGCCAAGCGCTGGCCGAGCGGCGTCTGCGAGCCGCACTGCACGCAGCGCTGCGTCAACAGTCGCTGCGAGGGCGGCACGGGTCGCTGTCGCTGCTACCAGGGCTACAGTCCGCGGCCATTCTCCAGCTCCATCTGCGACCCGGTCTGCGCGTCCGGCTGCCGGCACGGCAAGTGCGTGGAGCCCAACCAGTGCGAGTGCCTGCCCGGCTACGAGGACACCAAGGACCCCTACGTCTGTGCGCCCAGCTGCCGCCCGGCCTGCGACAACGGTCGCTGCGTGTTGCCCGGCCAGTGCGAGTGCCAGCCGGGCTATGCGGTGACCAACGCCAGCGAGCCGCATCTGTGTCGCGCACAGTGCCAGCAGCGCTGCATCAATGCCGAGTGCCTGCGGCCCGACGAGTGCAGCTGCCTCGCCGGCTACGCGCTGCTCGCCGGCAGCAGCAGCGAGTGCGCGCCCGTCTGCACCGAGCCCTGCGACGACGACGACGGCGGCGGTGGCGGCGTCTGCGTGGCGCCCGACGTCTGCGAGCGGCGCTTCTATCGCGCCCGCTCCACGGTCAGCGGCGGCGGCGCCGGCAGCGGCCCTTCGTGCTGGAGCATGCTGGGCGGGGCGCTGCTGCTGTGCGTGCTGCTCGTCGCGCTGCCGCTGCTGCTGCTGCGTCACGTGCAGCAGCGGCGGCGGCTGCAGGACGACAAGCAGCGCGTGCATCTCATCGAGAACCCCAGCTACGGCGTCTGCCTGGCGGCCAGCGAGGAGCAGTCCCACGACAGCCAGCAGATCGACCTGGGCGACTAAACCCATTTAGCAGCGATGGCACAACATATATTCTATATTTTCGTAGCAATAAGTACTCAATGCTTAAGCTGAAGTCTTTGTAAAGAGGAAATCAATAAAACAATTAAATAAAAATATTACGTTGATTAACAATAAATTTTGTCTGCTACAACTCTGAGTAGCAATGAATACTCAATGCTTAAGCTGAAGTCTTTGTAAAGAGAAAATCAATAAAACAATTACATACATTTACAAATATTACGTTGATAAACAATAAATTTTGTATGCTACAACTCTGAATAGCAATAAGAAATCAATGCTTAAAAAGCTTGTTTTCATGCAGGAACAATTTGCAAAGTATAATAATAAAAACAAATAATATAAAAATTAAAAAGGGAAATATACAATTTCAATTTGAATAAAGTTGGACTAAAGCTATTATTGCAAAGCTACTTGTGAATCATAGTAATAAGTACTCAATGTCTAAGCACCTTTTGGTTCAAGAAGACTTTGTTAAAAGAACAATCAATAAATGAATTTAAATGATTCAATAAATGATTTTCAAATGAGTGCTTAAATAATCAGTTTTACTTAAGATTTACAAATATGTATATTTTGATAGTCGATTTTACTACTTGAACTATCAATTTCATCTCTTTATTGAAATAAGTATATGAGTAAGTATAAGCCTAAACAGCATCTATTGATTTTAGAAGAATTTGTGCAAAGAAAATAGTAAATGTACTTATAATTGCGTAAATCGACCACCAGTTTTACTGCATACAACATTTTGTACACGATGCTCCCACAACATCTTTTGAAATTAATTGCAAAATGCATATAAATTATAAGTAGGTGCTTGCTAATAGAACAATATGACAAAGAATTATGTCAGAAAAATATTCAATATAAATTTAAAAGCAAGTTGGCTTGTTCACACACAAAACGTTCAATTTCAGTGGCTACAGCTTGCAGCAAAAAATTTTACATTTACCATATTCTACCAAGCCAACAGAAGTGAGTAAAAGCTCGCTCTGAGAATCCACAGTTCTGATGATGAGCAATCTCTGGGAGAGTAGCTGTTGTTTTCCTGAGAGTATCTCGCGCTCTGTGAATTTACACAAATGAGCTGAGAGAATTAACTGTTGATTTCCTGAGAGATCAGCTTAACTGAGAGAAATAACTGTTGTTTTCCAGAGAGTATTATCTCCCGCTCTTAGGATCCACATAGATCAGCTGCTGTGCTCTGAGCGACTACCTGTTGCTCTGGGTTAGATCCACCTGTTCTCTATTATGTTCGCCTGGTATTTCAAATGCTCCTCGTGGCAAATGGTCAATGTGATAGCCTATTAAAATATGCTCCACTAAGATGACCAGCTGGCTGTGTGAATATGCTACAGATCAACTCATGCTGCTGCAGCAGAAATCAAATGTAAAATTAGATAATACTTTTTATCTATTCGACTTTTCTTGCTATGATCTGTATACTTTATTATTAGATGATGTTCAGAGGAGTTGAAGAAAGCCAATTAAATTGAAACCTACAATCGCAATAAACAAAATTGCCAATACAAATTTACTACAAATATTAATCATAGGGTTTCAACAATATGACGAGCTGTAAATGGCAAAAATAAACATTCTAACTAAATCCAAATTTGCTTAAATGATTTTCCAATATCACCATGCAGAACTTTTTCAAATACTTATTTTACTTTTTTTGTCCCCAATGATGCAAATATTATAGATATTTTCCCAATTTAAACCGCAGCTTTAGTGTCTCGTTTGCTGCTGTGTTTTGCAAGCCACTCCACTCATAATGTATTTAACAAGTAAAATTAATAAGAAGTCAAGCACATTTACTGTAAATAGATTAACTTTAATAATTTGTATGGCTTGGTTTCATATCGTTTCGCTTTAATCGATCTCTATACATATAACTACTCCCTCTTCCGCTTCGAGCTGCTGAAGTAACTCGAGCAATGCTTTGCATTTGCAGTACATCGTAATATAGACATATAGACCTATGCTAGACTATACTATGGACTATGTGGGCTGTATTGAACTATAGCTACGGGTCTAACCTAGGGCGTACATCTAGTAATAAGTTACATACATCAAAACTATGTAGTACATTCTCGTAATACTCTTGCCGCAAAGCACTTGTGCAACTGTTGCGCGTTCTTAGACTACAGCAATAGTTGGATTCTCGACTCGAAACCCACAAATTGACTACTTAATACTAATTGTTGTTCGCATCGATGCAGTGTTGCAACTTTGTGGCTCGTCTCGCTATTACACTATGCCCCCAAATAATTCTGCTGCCCAGTACAATCTATGAACACAGTGAGCTTTCTGTTCCCTATTGAATTCCCCCCTTGCCCCGCCCACCCAGTCAGAGAAAGGTTTCCGCTGCAGGTTTCCTTCCTTGTCGCCGCCAGCTGCCCCAAAATCCCTGGCCACTGCCCGGTCACGGCGGTGCATCGTTGGGCGCCGGTGGCGGCTTATCCGGTTGCAGTTGCGCTGGTGGCGTCACCAAAAATCCGCTCGACACGCCAGGCAGCGGCATGCCCAGGAACGTGGCGCCCCCAGCCGCGGCATTGGCCGAGTCGCCGTCCTCCATGATGACCGAACTGTCTGCTGCCGAGGGTATCGTGGGCAGAAACCGCACTCCCAGGCGCGGCGGCGATGAGTCCTCCTCCTCCTGCACAGCCTCCTGGCGCACCAGGCGCGGCTTGCTCAGCGTCTCGTGCTGCTGCTTGCCATTGTGAGCAGCTGGAACAGAGATGCATAATTTACTTAACTGCCGTTGCATATATAGGTAAAGTAATATTACTACTATTCGACTGCAATACAGAATACATCATATAATAATTATGAAAATTAAATCCTGCTTTGGACAGCCTCTTTGAAGACTCTAATTTTACTTGGGACACTCAAATTTCTTTCTATTATAGAGTTTTTTTAGATATTACAATTTATGTATTTCGATCTCTATCCACAATATTCTACTATTTAGAAGTTCGCAATAATCCTGATTTTCTATATATGTTACTTGTACTTGCTTCAAAACTAAATTACAGGTTGTAGTTTAAGCTGCGAATGTTGAACTTAATTAAAAAGAAAGTTTCTGAACTGTCACAATTAAAATAACTAAACATAATGAATATACTACAATTCTATTTGATGACTAAGCTTATTTAATATAATAACCAAACTTTTAGCATATTAGCGTTCATCATATTAATTGTCTAATTACAAAATATTTCAATTAATATTCGATTTCAACTAATTTCTGTGAAAATTACTATTGAATGACATCATAGAATAAGCTACGCTGCAATTAATTTTGTTCTACGTCTGTAATCAACTTATTTTGTGAGTAAATGTAAGACGAAATATTTGCATTGTAGCTAAAAATATCGCATGCTATTAAATCTATCGCATGCGACTTAATCGATCGCATGCGACTATATCAATCGCATGCGATAAATGCATAAGTGAAGTAAATTGCGGCAATGATTAAAAGAAGTTGTGCTCACCTATTATCGAGGGCAGGGGCGTGCTGCTGCCGGCGCTGGAGCGCGACAGGCGGAATGTGGAGGTGCTGGCCGTGGTGGCGGAGGCGGAGGAGTCGTTGCGCGAACTGGACAGATTGGAGTCCTGTGACGTCTTGCGCGTGATCAGCCAGGCGGAGTGCCGACGCCGGCCGTGCGTGTGGCCCTGGTTGGGATCCATCAGCTTCAGCGGCATGCTGCAGTTGGACTGCGGCGCCGGCGTCGATGAGTTGGCGCCGTGGCGCCAGCTGGAGCTGCGCGAGCTGCAGAAGTTCTCGCTGGAAATGGAGCTGGCGCGATTCTTGCGCTGCTGCCGCAGCTCGGCGAACTGATACTGATAGGGATTGGCGGCGGCGGCGGTGTAGGCGCGTTGGCGTCGCTGCTGCGGCTGGCGGCGCTGCTTGCGCCTGTTGCGCTGGCCGCAGCACAGCCGCTTGAGGCGCTGCCACAGCGTCGGCGCCTGCTCCATCTTGTGCCAGTTGGGCATCTCGCTGGGCAGCATGCGCAGGCAGCGGCAGCCGGGCGGATGCGCGACGGCTGCGGCGGCGGGCAGCAGCGGCGGCGGCAGCTCGACGCCGCGCTTGCCGCGCGCTGCACGCGCCGCTGTGGCGCCGCCGACGCGCGTCTCCTCGAAGTGCTTGCAGAGCGTGACGCAGTCCTTCTTGAACTGCTTGGTCATGATGGCGTAGAGAAAGGGATTGCAGCAGCTGTTCAGCGGCAGCACGAACACCGTGAATATCTTGGCCTGCTCCAGCGATATCAGCTGCAGCCCGAAGATGGCCGTGATCGAGAAGAAGGCGATGGGCGACCAGCACAGAAAGTCGGTGAACACCAGCAGCGCCATGCGCTTGGCAATCCGCGAGTCGTTCGTGTTCCACGCCTGACTGCCGCGTATCGCCCAGTACATCTTCAGGTAGCAGCCCATGAGCGTGAGGAAGGCGCAGCCGTTGATGAACATCAGGCTGATCACGTAGGTGAGGCTGGCCGGGCCCGTTGTCGTCTCGAACGGCAGGCAGACGGCGAACTTGCGGTAGTCGGAGACGCCCAGCAACGGCAGCAGGGCCATCAGCAGCGCAAAGATCCAGCCGACGCTCATGATGTAGCCCGCCTGGCGCAGCGAGAGTCGCTTGTTCAGGTGGATGGCGTGCGTGATGGCGTAGTTGCGCTCCAGCGTGATCACGGCCAGCGTGTAGACGGACAGCTCGGAGCTGAGCACGGCCAGGAAGCCGGCCAGCTGGCAGAGCAACGACATCTGCCAGGGTATGGCGAACATGCGGAACTCGCCCAGCGTGGCCGCGTCCACGATAGCCAGTATGCCCAGGTAGATGCCCATGAAGAAGTCCGCGGCGGCCAGATTGCAGACGAGGAAGCGTGGCACATCCATCTTCGACCTGGAGCAGACGAGCACGAACACGACGGTGCCGTTGCCCAGCAGCGCCAGCAGAAACACCACCCAGACGCCGCAGCGCAGTGTCCACCAGTCGAACAGATCGGCGCAGGGCAGGAACGGGCCGGGCATGGGCAGACACTGCACCGACCCGGGCTGCAAATCGTCCGCCGTGATGCCGCTGAAGAGCCCCGTGCCGAAGCCGAAGCCAAAGCCGGTGCCCGGCGCGCTCACGTCGTGGCTCTCGAAGTAGTCGTCCATGTAGCTGCTGGGCGACTGGCTGCCCGTGGGCAGCTGCTGCAGATCCTCGTTGAACTTGTAGTTGCTCATATAATTGGGCGAGTCCCACAGCTCATGTGAGCTGGCGCCCAGCTGCTTGCTGAGATTGTCTGCGTGGGAAATTTACAAAGAAAGAGAGTCTTAAGTCTGGATATCGAAGGATTTTTAAGTGATATAAGTAGATTTTAGTGTGCTCAAAAATCTAATTAATTATGTGTGATAAGAATGCTGATAGCGTGTTAAGTAAATGCGAGAGTTTGTTAGGAATAATAATACTTTTTATTAGATTGATTTCATTAGATTTAGTTCTTTAAGCATTAGCATATTGCAGCTCAAAAAATTCGAATTAATCGTGGCTGCTAAAAATGCTGCTACAGTGTGCAATAAATACAAGAATCTGCTAGAAACAACGAAGAAAGATTTTGGGGTGACTTAATCCAATGCATTTCATAAAGCATTTAAATATGTCGTCTAATAAAGAAGTTCAGAAAGTTCCAAAGACTTCACTGTGGATGTTAAGAATGCTGCTAAAGTGTGCAATAAATATGTTGGTATGTTAGGGACAAAGATAAAGGGTTGTGGGTGAAATTTAATTAAATGCATTTCACAAAATATGACATCTAATATGGAAATTCAGTAAAACTTGAGTGAGGGTGCTAAGAATGCCAAATTTACTTCAATTTCTGAAACAATAAATTGATTTTGACTCTGGGTGCTATGAATGCCAAATTGACTTTAATTTCTGAAATAACGCATGGAATTTGACTGTAGATGATTACCAAGTGCGTCAGCAATGGAATTAATTTTATTTACGTAGTCAGTCATTACTATTATGACAAAATATTTAAGGTAACTAGTAAAAGACTATTTAAATACTATGTGTTTATGTGGGAAACGATAGTGCTTCAAACTCCTTTTATTACAAAATATTCTTAGTTAGGTGAAATTCCTATTTCTCTCACTAGTCAAATATAGTTACTCTACTTGCTACTCTATTAAGCATTCTAATCTTTTCCAATATAAGTGTTTGCACTTTGAAAAGCACTGTAATCAAACGCAAGAAAACTATTTAGTAGACTATTTAAATACAATGTGTTTATGTGGGAAACGACATTACTTCGAACTCCTTTTATTACAAACAATTCTTAGTCAGGTGAAATTCTCTCACTAGTCAAATTTAGTTACTCTACTTGCTACTATTAGGCATTTTAGACTTTTCTCAATATAAATGTTTGCACTTAAAAGCTTTGTAATGAAACGAAAAAACCATTTAGTTAGATACGCACACATCTGTGGCCAAATGTTCATCATGGTGGTGTTCCACAGAGTCATGTCGAACTCGGCGTCGGAGGGAAAGAGCACCGCCTCCTGCACCTGCGACGTCTTCCGCTTCGAGGACATGGCGACAAGCGGCAGGAAGGCACAGCAATGATAGGCATAGGAGAGAATCAGCGTCTGGATGCGCGGAAAAGTGTCGGGCGGTGGGAATTCACGAAGTCGCGGATTGTTGAACGTCTTCAGGTGGAGCAGTGCACCGAGGCCTGCCTCGGGCAGATGCGGAAAAATGTTGTTGCCCAAGTTGAGGTCCTCCAGCGCCGTGAAGACCGCAAAGGCCTCTTTGTGTATGAAGGCGATCTCATTGCCCTCCAAGTCGCTGCAGATCAGTAAGTTAATAATGCTATTCGTTGGTATTGCACACACTTACAGTAACTGCAGCTTGGGTATGCCTTGAAAGGCATCCTGCGGCAAGGACTTGATGCGGTTGTAGGACAGCAGCAGATCGTGCAGCTGCTTCAGCCCAAAGAACGGTCGTCCTTGCAGTGTCTCGATTTGGTTACTCGATAGATCTCTAGCGAAAGGAAATGCAAATCAAATAAGGCAATGCAAAGTGTGATTATTAAGATACTTACAACAGCCTTAAGTCTCTGCAGCTATTTAAATTTGGGATGCTTTTCAAGGAGTTGGTTTTAAGTTCTCTGTTTGAAGGGAGAGACACTTAAATCAATTTGTATTTAAAAGGAATATTTCAAGTGATGCTTACAAACTCTTCAGTCTTGGCGTTTGACGACACAGTTTCGCAGGCACATCCTGAATGCCGGCGCGATCTAACTTGAGGATCTCCAGGGCATGACACGCCTCCAGTTCTGGGAAGTTTCGCAGCGTGCGCACATCGGATAAAATGCTGCACATGGCACGATACATTAAAGCACGCTTTACCACAATTGAAACAGCATTTACTTACAGTTTTCGGAGCTTGGACATGCCGCGAAAAGCGCCGGCTGTGATGGTGGACAACGGATTGGCCCTGAAGTCCACCATCTGCATGCTACGCGGCAGTTCCGTATCGTTGATCCAGCGCAGGCGATTGCTGGTCATGGAGCTATGGCAGAATCGGGGTTAATATCTGTAGACCGCATAAACATGTGCTTCTAAGTTGCACTCGCTGCACTCGAGTGCCACTCAATTGCAGCTGCATTTGAGAGTCGAGTTGGCGCGGCACCAAGTCCAAGACATGTGACAACTGCCACGCATAAAATCACTATATATTTCGGGGCTAACATTTTGTTATCGTCTTGCGCTTTTTCTTGGCCAACATTCAGGAAACGCTCAAGGACTGCTTTAAGGCAACCCAAAACTTTGCTTCAACTGCAACTTATTTAATATTGATGCCACTAGCTGAATGCCACAATTAACAAAGTATTTAAGTGGCGCCTTTAATTTCGCTAACTTAATGCAAGCTTCTAGGAAATCTCTGTATTTATCGGGTTAATTTGTTGCTTCGACTTCGACTTCGGCTTCGTGTTCGTCTTTCTGTTTTCTTTTCGCTGCCCCTCGAAGAAATAGTTGACTTTGTTGGCAATCAACAAACTGCCAACTGCCAGCATTACAAAATGTTTTTAATCCTTTTAAATTTGTTTTTCCAACAGCAGCAGCAGCAGCAGCAGGAAAACCCACATCACATGAAAAAAGAGTGCACGACTTCTACTCGACAGAGTCTAGGCGAAAGTAGCGAATTTATTTACCAGTTTAATTCCCCAATCATGGGATATGCAATGGCGCGGCTGGATGGTGAGTGCAACGCAGCGTGGCTTTTATCGCAACATTTAACATGCTCATAATTATCCTGTTTACCAGAAATTGAATTTCCTTGGGGAGACATTTGAGAAACGTTGCAAGGCAAAAAGTTGCAACGATGTCAACGATTCCAATGACAGTCGCCACAGTTTCCGCAGCTGCCACTCGCAGGAAGTGCGTGGCAAAAACAAAATGTAGCCACGACTACTTAGATTACAAACATCGCTGGCCAACCAGCGAACTTGGTATACTCTAAAAAGTGTATATAACTTGAGAATAAAATATTTTAAATATTATTTGAAAAAAGCTCTTGTTAAATCATATTTCTTTTTCACTAGCTATGCAGATTTTTGTTGGAGCAAAGTGCACTCAGGAGGAATTGATTACGTGGTGTGCAAAGTGAGTGACAAAGCAACTGCAGCCCAAGAAAGTGAAATAGAAAAGAGTTGCAGCTGCAATGGCTGCAGGATGTGGCACAAGTCAAAGGCAACGGCAATCACACCGGATGGAGGGGACTTAGCGGGTTGTGTCGTAAATTCACAAAGTAATGATGCGTTATGATTTTTGGTTTCCGCTTGTTTGCCGCCTGACAAAGTAGCAAATGTTGCGCTGCCAGCGGCCACAGCGAAGGCGCCCCTTGTGCTTAAGTTGTTGCTAATCTTTGAGCAACACCTGTGCACTCAATATACTTACAGCTCCTGCAGTTGTGTCAGTTTGCTGAGTCCCTCCGGCAAGCTGCTTATCAAATTATCATCCAATTCCCTGCAAGCAAACCAAATATACAACACAAACTTATATTATTGCAGCACATTTCAAAATTCGCTTATAAATATTGGGATTCGATTCGCTTCGCGCTGTGTGCCACTCAAAAGAGCGTATTTGCATGAGTCCCACATTGCGGTTATTTCGAGGGTCAGTCCGTACGTGTTCGCACGTAGTCGGGCCACAGTCTGATTGGATCTGATTCTGATTCTGATTCCGATTCAGATTCTGTTTCTGGTTCTGGGACACCAACTGTGTGTGTGTGCAAATTTATGCACGAAAATAAAGTTTAGTTCCCTGCAAAGTGCATTGATTTCAATTATACGTGAGGGTGTTCGATAAAACCAAAAGAAACTGCAAACGCTTGTAGTTTAACTGCGTATTGAAGGTGATTATTTAAAAGTATTTTTATTCACGAATTGCGCTTAGCTGTCGCTTATTGAATGCATTGAAAATGTATAATTCATATGCATTAAAATGCTTCTCATAAATTTTTATTTAATTTCATTCAAGCATTCATTGTTCAGCTTATCCCCTTAGCTACAAATAACACTTATTTATTATTTAGTTGTAGTAAACGAAATGCATCAATTGATTCCCATGTAAACCCTTCATCAATCGGCAAATGCTTTTAGTGCGTTCACATATTTAAGGCGATTATTTTATAGTGTTTTCATGCACTATAATTTGCTATCGTTTGTTGAATGTATTACAAATGATGATCCATTTAAAATATTATTAAAGTATATAGACACAATGTAGATCTTATTGAATTGAATCTAAAAGTATAAATCATTTGTAAAAATCTAAACTTGATTTAATTTCAGTACCGAATTTATTTGTTCATTTGAACGCCACCTGAATAAACGAAATGTATTTATTCTTTATTTGCAATAACCGAGATTAATCAATTGATTTCCATATAAACCCTTATAACCATTTTATGTTAACGCTGTCGATCCCGAGGCGTGTCCATTTCCCTTTTCAGCACTGTGCGTGCCTGGCATAAAACAAAACTTTCCCAACTTTCACTCGCAGAACGCATTACAGACACGCCACGCTTTGGGAGGGGGAGGGGAGGTGGATACTCATAAATCTTCGACGAATGCATACGGTAAATTTCTTTATACTTTTCAACACAGATTTACGCGTGGCACGGCGAAAGTTTTTCACTTTCACTTGATGCACATAGTTCGTCTTCGGAGGTTGCACGCTCTGCTTCTCCCCTGGTAACTGGAGGTTTGTCTGTTTGGTTTGACTAACGCGTCAGTCAGCCACAACATAAATTTGCATATTTGTCATCGTCTGCAGCCCTCGGCGTCTGAAGTTAAGCGAATTTCACGCGCACGCCCCAAAACTATGCAACGCAAAAACCAAAAATTTGCGGTAAACAGCGACGGCAACGGCGACGGCGACGGCGACTGCGACGGCGACTGTGACTGCGATGTCGGCAGCGGCGTCGCCACGACGACAATTTAAGCTGTCGCAAAGCAAAGTACAACAGCAGAAAAAAATACAAGTTTTGCGCGCTTTGTTGCAAAATTGAAATTTATTCGAGTTGTGCCCCGAAAAAAAAAACCGAATGGAAAAGCAACGGATAAACACCATTTCCACTTGCACTTCAACTTGCTGCTGTTTACTCCCTTGCGGAAGATTCGAGTATTAAAACTTTGAAGCGAAGTTTGCGGTGCAGCGGCACATTCAATATACACTCTACTTGTATAGTGTGGCGACAGTTTTGCTGTTTAGATACTTTGAATAAGAATATTATTACAGAAATCAGTAAATTGTTGAATCTTCAATACTAAATAATTACTATTTCTAAATAAATTATTTAATGCTCGTTGATTATGAAATCTTTTAAATATTTCAAATAATAAAAGTTTATTGCAGTTTATTGGAAATAATAATTCCACATATTAATTATTGTTATAAATCAAATTTTGTTTAAAAGGGCGTTCAAAAGTCATTGCAAAACTAAAATTGAATTTCGCGTTGATATCAATTGCATTTTGTAGGTCGCACCGTGGGTTGTCTGTCCTGTTCTGTACCATCCTGTCGTGTCCTGTCAAGTCGTGTGTGTGTGTGTGTGTGTGTGTATGTGTGAAGTTCTTAAAGTATTTGTTATTGCTTGAGTTACTTACAGAACTTTTAAAGCCGTTAAATTCTTGAGAGCGCCCGCAGAGATTTTCATGATTTGATTTCGCTTCAGCAAACTGCAAACATTGAGAGAAAGAGAGCAAATATGAGCAGCAGTTGGCAGCATATTAAGAGCCAGAACCAAATGGAACTCATCTATGAGCTATCACTTACAGCACGATCAAGTTTGGCATCCTTGGGAAATCGTCATCGTTTATTATTGTCAACAAATTGCTGCCCAAATTGCTGCGGGTTTCATTAAAAACGAAAGCGGAGAGAGAACAAAATTTATGAGTAATTGCACAATTTAATGGCCAACAACTTTAGTTCTGAAATAATTTAATCTTTTTATAGAGAAGCGCAGTAGATGAAGTAACTACAAGTTCCTGAATTATGGATAAAAGTTGTAAATGAAGTTATTGAGAGAGTTGAAAGTACGTTAAAACATGCGCATTAAATTAAAGTTAATTTATCACATTATAACTATGAGGAAATCAGTTTATAGCTCTGAGCTATAGCTCGTAATGTGAATACAGGGCGTATACTTGATTTTATGTTAAAATAGTATTACTAAAACTCACTCCTTACTCCAATTATATTTCAGTTATTCAATGACTATTATTGAACTTAAATAAAGTTGAAAGCCAGTTAATAGCTTTGAGCTAGAAATCGTTAAGTGAATACAGGGCGTATACTTGATTTTATTTTAGAAAATTATAACTTAAATAGACTCTTTACTCCAAATAAGTAATAAATGACTAATATTAGGACTAAATAAAGTTGAAAGCCAGTTAAAGCTTTGAGCTAAAAATCGTTAAGTGAATACTGGGCGTATACTCGATTTTATGTTAGAAAATAATAACTTAAACACACTCTTTACTCCAAATAAATTTCAAGTACTAAATGAATAATATTAGAGTTAAATAAAGTTGAAAGTCAGTTTATAGCTTAGAGCTTGAAATCGTAATGCGAATACAGGGCGTATACTTGATTTTATGTTAGAAAATTATTACTTAAACACAGTATTTACTACAAATAAATTTCAATTAATAAATGACTTTCGTTAAACATTAATAAAGTGGAAAGTTAGTCTCTATTTTAGAGCTCATAACGTAAGTACAGGGCGTATACTTGATTTTAAGTTAGTAAAGGTAGAATAGTTATTTAAAGCACTCCATTTCATATTTCAGTTAATAAATTACCTCTATTGGACTTAAATTAAAGTGTTGAATGCTCTTATAGTTAATAAATTTTGTAAGGCTGATGAAAACAGCAGCACATCGTGTTAATGACAATGAATTGCATTCCACTGCAGCTCTCATTTTACATAATTTTTCGTTCAATTGAGCAGAGAAAATGAAAAGCAGGTTAAATGAAATTTCGCCATGCGATTAAAGGCAATTGTCAAGCCGTTGTCAACGCATAAAATATAATACAATTCACATGATTCATGCGGCGCATGCATTTCGATTAGACCCCAACAACATTTGTAGCCAAACCGCACATAAAATACACATTTCAACACTGAGGCCAAATTTGCTAATTACACATGGCAAACTATGCAGCAAATTAGGATTGCTGCACTTAATGCAAGAATACGTAAAATGCATAATGCGGGAGCAATAAATTTTCATAACAAGTGCTGCCAATTTGTTCAAGGATTATTTCGAATTTAGCTTTAAGCATGCAGAGGGTAAAAAGGAAAACAAGAAATGATAAAAAGAGAAAACTCTCACAGTGCTTCGAGTGTTCGGAGTCCGGCCAGTGCGTTGGTTGGAATGCGATAGAAGAGGTTCCCCTCGAGGCGCAGGGAGCGCAGTTTCTGCAGGTTGCCCAAACAATTGCCATCCAGGCTGACCAGGGCGTTGCCATTCAATTGACTGCGTCCGTCAGCGATTCGCACGGTTCACAACAGACACAGATACAGATGCAGATGCAGATACAGATACAGATACAATTGCAGTGTGGTGTGTGTGTGTGGGTTGATTTTTGCGTAGTTTTTTAAACGTATTGCAATTTGAAATGAGTGAAAGAAAGTGAAAGCGAAAAGTATGAGCAAAATAGCGTGTAATTGCTGCAAGTGCTGGCACCAACTCTTAAGTGAGCGCGTGTGTGTGTGTGTGTGGGAGTGTTGAGTGTGTTTGGGTGGAGGCAGCAAACTAAATGGCAGCAAGCGTACTAATTGATCCTGCGGGCGTCTGTTTCGACTTCGGGCGCATCCTTCGCTTAAAAGCAAACATTAAGACACATTCGCACGCACACACGGAAGACAGTCGCTCACACACACCCACACAAAAGGCATTGACTTGTGTTGCATACTCACAGGCTGACGAGCTGGCCGAGTCCTTGAAACGAATGCGGAGCCAGCGATTTGAGGCCGCAGTTTTGCAAACTTAAACGTTTCAATTTGGCGAGTCCATAAAACGTGTAGGGATCCATATTAATGATGCTATTGTCGGACAACGTTCTGCAAATAGAAACCATCCCTTGGTCAACAGTGGTCGAAGTCGAAGTCGAAAGTCTTTAGACGCTAAGCGAAAGTGCAGGAAATTGCAAGGATAACACAGCCTGAGTAATTAATCCTGCAAAGTCGCTGAAATATACAACGTAATCAAGTAATTTATATTACCCCCAACTGCTGCAGCAATCAGCTACAGCTGACTGACCACTGTGATTTCATTTTTTTTGTTTTTGCTTTTTGCTGCTTTTGTTTTTTGGGTTAGGGGTGTGGCTGGGGGGATTGCTGTGAAATTGAATAATGAGTCGCAGCGCTCATGACAGGCAACAATGAAAGTTTCGTTTTTTTTTTCGCATGTTGTTGTCGCCTTTGTTTTGCTTTTGTTTCGCTTTTCACATAACTCTGTGTGTGTAGATGCTTAGTATACAGATTAAAAACGGAAAGGGAAGGAGGGGTCGGATGAGGTTTGTGGTATGCAAAACACTACGTGGATTGGGCAGCTTAAACAATACAGGAAGCTAAACATAACAACCCAGCTCATTTATAACACGGATTTAACAGCATCAAGTTTTTTTGCGGAACGAGAATTAATGTTTATAGCTGAAGCAAAAAACTATTGAGATTTTTAATGACTAACTTTACACTTACAGCTGCTCGAGGGTCTATTGTTTTTACATTTACATCTTCTATTAGTCAAATAAATCCATTTAATTCTCAATATACAAATATAATCGGAATTGAAAGAAACGCATACTTACAGCTCCTCCAAATGTGGCACCATGAAAAATGAATTGGCCTCCAGTTTGGTTATGTTATTGTTGCCCAAGTCGCTGGGGGGAAAGAGCAGAGTAAAGAGCAGAGAAAAATAGGCTTAATAAAATTATTAAGTTTATCGGCCCTCACTCAATGTCATCTATCAATTTCAATAAGCTACTTACAAGTGAAATAAAAGATATCAACAGTCTCTTGAATACGAAATGAATCCTAAATGTTGCCAAACATGGCAAAACTTTCTGTCAGCCATCAATCACAAAACGTAAATGGCAAAATATTGAACTTGCCCCCAAGCGGGCGAAATGGCAAAAAAATGAAGATGAACTGCGAACGGCCCAGCAAGAACACAATTGGAAACTGTGAATAACGCAGCGCATATTTTGCAGTTGGTCATAATTAAAGTGCGATTTGATAGCGTATGACTTGCCGCTCTGGGCGATGCGTTAATTAATAAATAATTTTTTTTTCACTCGATTTATTTATTTATTTATTTATGGCCAGTTCGCTTTGGCCATTAATCAGTGGGCAGCTTTAGCGCTGCAGCGGCCACCAAAATGGGGGCTAACTCCTTTGAGAGGTCTGCGGCGGCAAGAAAACGTGACTGACATACGCGACGAAATCCGGCGACGGCAAGCGATTGCGAAACTCCGCACAACGTGGCGTATGTGTAATTAGATTAAACCGCATGCCAAAACAGAACCGAAAACAGATTCGAAACACTGCGAAATTGACTTGTAATTATACGAATGGGGAAAACGAGGAATTCGCGCAACTCCGCTCAATTCTAGCAGCGCTGATAATCGCTCAATAATGCAAACGTTTAATCATTTAATATCAAATGGATGCGAATTATGACGCACGCGGGGGAATGTGGCACACTTGTTTCCTGCCCCCCGAGAGTTCAAGCTGAGAGAGGGGCAAATAACTGTCACGAATCATGATTGTCTTCGTTAACCAAATTAGTTCATTTCTGTGAGACAAAGGCGACTAGCTTGGCATTGTATACAAATGTTGAAGATGTTGAAGATATAAGCTGTATTAATGTAAATCAAATACTAAATGCTTCTTGTATTAAGTGAAGTTTGTGTTTGTAAGTTACTAAGCTCTAAATTCAACTGTTTTTCTAAAAACATAAACTTTGTATCTTTGTGTTTCTTTATGACGCTAAATTTTGAATGAGACATTTTACTAAAACTTCTTTAGTTTAAGTAGTAATAATGAGGATTATTTGTATTATTAGAGATAGTCGTTAAACTCAAAAGTCCACTGTTTTTCCAAATACTTAAAGTATTTATTTTTATGTTTTTTCTTTGCTAAATTTTTAATGAGACATTTTACTACAACTTCATTAGTTTAAAAAGTTATAATGAGGATTATTTGTATTATTAGAGATAGTCGTTAAACTCAAAAGTCCACTGCTTTTCTAATTACTTAAAGTATTTATTTTTATGTTTTTTTTTTGTAAATTTTTAATGAGACATTTTACTATTACTTCTTTTGTTCAAGTAGTATTAATGAGGATTATTTGTATTATTAGAAATAGTCAAAAGTCCACTGCTAATCCAAAAACCAAAACTATTGATCGAGTTTCTCTTTTTGCTAAATTTTTAATGAGACATTTTACTACAACTTCTTTAGTTTAAGTAGTAATGTGAATTATTTGCATTATTGGAAAAAGTCGTAAAACTCAAAAGTTTACTGTTTATCTAATAACTAAAACTATTGTTTATTTTTTCTTTTTTTCGGTAGATTTTTAATAAAATATTTTACAATAACTCCTTTCGTCCTAAAACCTTTTAAGTGCATAAAGTATGTTAATGATTTAGTTAATGTTATTGATAGGCCACTGCCATTATTTGACTATGCTTCTTGGGAACAGAAATTATGAGACTGTGTTGTTAAGATATTGCCTTTAAATTGTGCGGCTTCTGCACTTAAGTAAATCGAAAACGTGTTTTTGAATACGAAAAGTGTAATTTGAAATTATTATCAGCAATAATAAAGACAAAAGTAGTTTAGAAGATAACTGTTTCTGCTGTCGCATTTAATTTTACACTCGACAACAGCTAAAGTTTAAGAATATAGGCCAAATGCACGGGGAACTGAACTGAAATTCACCTGGGGGAAAAGTCAAGTTGCAGTGGCGCGAATGTGTCCAAACTTTGAGTGTAAATATGAATATGCAATGGGTACTCACAGCTGCAACACCTCGCTGGGCAAGTTGACTGGCACCGCAAGGATGCCGATGCTGCGACAGCTCAGCTTGAGATTCTCCAGGCTGCCGGTGCAATGGCAGTGCTTCTGCAACCACAGCTCGCAGACGCTGTGCAGATTGCGCTGCGCTGCCGTCTTGCTGCTGCCGTATCCCGCGTCGCTGTCGACGTCGCCAGCTGGGAGTGTGGCCGTCTCGGTGGCGCGCTGGGCGCCGTGGTATTCCTGCAGTGACTTCTCGTACAGGATTTGCGCCTCTCGCTCCGGGTCCGACGAGGGCAGCATGACGTTCTCCCGTATGCCGATGGGCGTCGGTGTGGGCGTGCTCGACACAATATTGACACTAATTTCGCTAAGTTGCGTCGCCTTGCTTCGATTTTCTTTGGTTTCGTTTAACGTCGACCGCAGCGTCGACGTCGATGTCGACATCGCAGTGGCGAGCACAGACAGCGATGCGGAGAGCAGCAGCAACTGTAGCCCGATCGCTGTTGTTGTTGCTGTTGCTTTGCCGGCGTCGCTGCGCAGTTGGCGGCGGCGCCGGCACTGCGCTGCCATCGTCTCTGCTCTCCGCTCAGTCGCAGTCGCTGCTGCCGTCGTCGTCTCGGCCGCCGTTGCCGTTGCCTTTGCTGTCGCTGTCGCTGTCGCTGCTGCAGCAGTTGCTGATTGATGCTGTCAAGCATTTGTCATTTGATGACAGTTTTGTGCGCAATTCGTTTCTCGCTCATGATTTTCTGCTCTCGCCGTCGTTGTTGTTGCCGCCGCTCGTATTATTATTGCGGTTGTCGTTGTTTCTATCGTTCTCGTTCTTGTTGTTGCTGCTGTTGTTGTTCCTTTGCGCGACCGCTGCTGTGCCGCCGTTATTTCGCTCACTTTTTGTGTTGTCTCTTTGCGTTTTGCTTTATTTTATTTCATTTGTTTTACATTCACTTTCTGCTTCAGTTGCATTTCATTGTGTTTTGCTGCGTTTTGGCTTCGATTCACTTTGTTATCTCGCATGAAGTTTGTTTAAGGTTTCAAAGTTTACTTTTCAAAAGTTGCCAGTGTTTAGCTGTGATTGATGCTGTCCGTCAGTTGGCAAAACGAAATGATTGAAATGTGCACTATTAGTTCGCGCAAACGCAGCAAGTCTGTTGCTCGCAGCAACATTAACTACAGAACTCGACTGTTATTAAGAAGAAATATTAGCTCAGTAATTTGTGCTTCGCTAAACAGACAACTTGCTTAAAATTATTTCTAGTTAACTATCACTTATGTCGACTCTTGTTATATTAAAGATTGTCTAAGTAAATCAAATTTTCCACAAATATGTAAAAACTTAAATGTAGTTTGCAAAAGCTCCTCCCTGTAAAAACTGTATTTAGGGAAAATTCTTCGCAACAGATAAAATCGGTAGTTACACTAAATTTTATTTGAACAGTTCGTTGCTCGTTAAGGCCGTTGAGAAACGATTTATAATTCACATTAAGTCCAGTGCCAACATTGAAAATCGTTTTCTTGTTTTTTGAACTTTCGTCATAAACAAACCGCAAATTCATATCTGACAATAAAAAGCGTAAACAATTGCAGAGCTTATCATCCCCCAACATCCGAAACTCAAAGACCCAGAGTGACCCACGCCTTTGACGCTGCTGCTGATGATGTTGCTGTCAGAAACAAAGGGCAGAACGAATCGAGGGCCAAACACAAAGCGCAGCTGATGAATGACAAATTTGACAGTTGCCACGCCCACTTCTCAACACTTGCTGCACGTAATTAATGAAGCCGCTGACAGCTTTTGAATTTTTGCAATGCGCTTTAAATTGCCTGCAGAACTAGAAAGTCGAGTGATGGCGAATGGATCTCTAAACTAGCCGTAGATATTGCAGAAATGTCACAATAAATAAAGCACATTTCCTGCTCACTCTCATTTCCCTTCCATTTTCCACGCCCTGGCTTTAATCCGTCGCACGCGCCTCCATTTAACTCGCACATTTCACCGATGATTTATGGCATGTTTATGTGCCGCTGACCTCGCCAACAACAACAATAAGAACCCCACACAATACATATATTTAAGGATAGTTTGTCTTTGTGACTCGACTCGCTTCTTCAGTCGGGGAATAATGTCAATTGGGCTGCTAATCGAAGTGATTGTGAATTGTGCACAGCATAAATCGATTTGAATCTGTTTAGTATTTATGAGTATTCATTCATAAATAATCTGCTGCTAGTTCGTATAACTGTAAACAATAGTTGTCTATTTATTAGCTACACTTTGTGCGTTATAAACAATCAATATTTGCTCGGCTTGTTTAATGCGATTCTGAAAGAGTTTTCACAGATTGGCGACAGCCGCTGAACAATTTCTCTCATGTTTTAACTTGAGCTTTTTCGATTTTCCGAAAAATTGAAATAGGCTGTTGAAAATGTTGTATTTTTTAAGATTTCTCGCAAACAACAACTGCAAACGAACCGACACCGAAATGCAAATATTTACACTAGCAGCAGAACTTCCCATATACTGGTTCAGCATTTAAGATGCGCACACACGTGTCTGCATTCAGTCTGGTTTTGTTTTGTTATTACTTTCGGCATTTGCCACTTGGCCGCTTTGTGGCAGACTCCGTCTGGTGGCGGCTGTGGCAAACTGTTTGCTAGCTGCCGAGTGCTAATAATAACTGAAAGGATTCTGTTTGCTCTTGATAAAAGATACACAAAACTTGCGGCACTTTCGGCTACGATGAGTTTATTATTTTAGCACTGCTTTGGGCTCAAGCCGGAAACTTGGTAAATATGCCAATCAAGAACACCGCTGCAACTTTGATGCCACTACTTGTTTAGTCAAGGATTTTGGCGCTGAATTGCAAATTACAACATATTTATAGGGTTATCGAATATTCAAGTTTAGTTACGATTGGAGATAAGTCCTCATTATATATATGCATGAGCTTTGGATATAAGTTGTTCCCCTAATGTGTTGTTTTGTTATGATAGTAGCAACTACTTTCTAAATCTATATAAATCTAAAAAAAAATTACCTAAGTTGAGTTTATTATTTTAGCAGTGCTTACAGCTTGTTCAGGAAATGCTAAGTAAAATAATGCACTAAATGTTTTCAGTAACTTTACTAAGTGTATTAAAAATTTAAATTTTTGTTGCTGTAATAGTTCTTTAATCACGTTTAGTTACGATTGGAGATAAATCCTTATGATATATATGCATGATTTTTGGCTATAAGATGTTCCCCTAATGTGCTGTTTTGTTATGATAGTAGCAGTGCTTATAGCTTGTTCAGGAAATGCTAAGTAAAACAATACACTAAATGTTTTCAGCAACTTTACTAAGTGTATTAAAAATTAGAATATTTTTGCTGTAATATTTCGTTAGCTTTATAAATATTGGTACTTTATGTACTCGAAAACTTTTGTTAATGGGAACAACTATTTCAATCATTCAGCAAAATGTTGCTAGTATATTTTATATAAATAAATAAACTGTGACTTTCCGCATTGAATTGCATATTTGAATACTTTTTCAGCAATATTTAAAATAATTGTAAAAGATTTATAATTTATGTAATCCAAAACTTTTGTAAATCGGAATAACTATTTAACTCAATCAGCAAGAGGTTGCTAATAAATGTTGTAAATTTCGTCAGCATGGAATTAATACCTGAATTGCAACTGCAATTAATTGCAACATTGCATTCGGTTGTTTTGTATAAATCTCTTAATTATGGATGCCAGTGCGCGAAATGTTAGTGAGTAAATCAATTGTGTGCTAGGCGCTTTAATTAAGCCGCTCGCTGGCCATATGCAAATGATTGCACCTGAACGCCTGCCAATTTTTAATTGTCACACAATTTGTTGTGACTGTAATTGATATATGGGCACTTTATACTCAAAAAAAACACACACACACACACAGGCATGTGTTGAATGAAAATTTATAGACACACGTGTTTCATTTTTTACGCACTTCAATGCTAAGCTGAAAATTTTGAGAGCAACCCACACATAACTCAAAAGGCATCAAAATTTCATGAAAATCTCATAAATCGCTGCACACACAGCGATTAATTACAAGCGAAACTTGGGCGACGCTGCCACGCCCCAAAACAACTAGTCTGCGTATGGAAAATATGAAATTCCACCAGCCCCAAACATTGTGATTTACTTTGTTGTGTATTACGCACTGAAATCGATGCTGAAATCGGAGAGCAAACAGCAGATACTCGTAGTGCAATATGCGATATGAGTTCATATTATGCTTTGAAAAGTTGGCGGAAAATTGCAACAACAGCGGCTAAAGTGCGTCACCCAAATCGAAGACTTAAAAAGGTGTCGAACTATGCTTCGGGGCTTGGCGCACTGATTAAATCATTTTGCAATTCGTTAGCCTAAAGCAACAGACTGCATACCCTGCAAACATTGCACTTTCACTGTAGTTCACAATTGTTAATTGCTTGTCAATACTTAGAGTCTTAAAATAGTTTGTATACAAGCGATATTCCTTGCAACATCGAAAATAAAATAAAATTTCACTTGCATATATTGAATAGCGTCAATTGTATTTACAGGGTATGCTTGGATGCAATCTGGCTTTTACTTGTCGTTTTTCGCTTATTTTCGCGTTTTTATTTCAAGTGCAGCTTACCAAATACAAAACTGGTATTTCAACACAGACTGCAGCTTTAATTTGTTGTTGCTGCCGATGTTGTTTTTGCCGTAGTTTTTGTTGCATTTATGCTGCTTTATGCTGACCTTCATTCATTGTGGGATTTTTTTTCGCTCGACTTTATTAATGACAGTTGTTGCATAATTTATTTAATTTCTGTTTTTTTGGCTCGTTCAACAAACTTTTAGGAGCTAAATAATTAAATGTGATTTTCGTTTTGGGGCTACAATTTTATGGTAACTAATTAATAGTGCGAGCCAAAACAATGACTGCTCCACAAGTTAAATAAGAAATGTCTGCTAAGCATCAGAACTTTTCCGGTTGAAAATTGATTGAAGATCAATTCACACATGATTCCTCAATGTTTCCTGCAAATAATTTCACAGTTCCCAAGCTATTTTGCTGTAAACAATTGCGGAAAAAATTAAAACGATTTACATAAAATAATATGATGAATAATATGTGTGCTCTTGAGTAACACAATATATATGTTATTTTGACTGAGCACAGTGCCCATTTGATTCAAGTGGCACGATGCCACATCAAAGTTCACACCTTGCCGCTATTTAAAATGCTGATATCGTTGAGGCGCTTTGATCTTTGCTCTTGATACTGAACTGTTCCTGTTCTTCCCTTTGCTTCACTGTCTGCGATTCTTTGCCACTCTCCGTTGTTTGTGGCCGCCAACAATTGTTGTTATTCACTATTATTATTATTTTGCGTGTTGCCAATGAATCGATTTCGTGTTCCGCCCGCGGCATTCGCATTATTGCTGATTATTCAACTGTTTATTTTATAGCTTTCTCATTACATACTCATATACACATAAGCTATGGAGAATCTGTGAAATTGGCAACGTCATCGAACTCATCATAATCGGGCTATTAGTGAAGCCTTCTTATTTACATTTCATGCTACTCAATTTTATTGGCAGTTTGGGTCAATTGTCTGTCTGTCGAGCGAAATGTGTTGCTTTGGTCGAGTTTCAAGAGAACAAATCGCACATCTCAAGGTATTCACACTATTCTCAAACATATCTAAGAACAGATTGTAAATTTCTTGGCCAGATTTAACTTTCATTACGCTGCTTTAAACTGTTACAACTATTGGTTTTTAATTTAAAATACATTTTCTTGCATTTTTCGCAAGTTTCGAAGTATTTTTCTTTTAGTTCGCGATTGGCATTGCCAATCTAGTGCACAAATTGCAACGCAAATGCAATTTACAAGCAGTGCTTGAAGTTCTCATAAATTTGGATATTTTACAAGAATTGTTTATCTCTAGTTGTAACAATAAACAAGTAAATGGATTGGGAACGAACCGAACTCTGTTTATTTGTTGAACACTTTTGGCAAACTCAATTTTACTTCACTCTTCGTTTTTTCATTCATTTTTTTTGGAACAATTTTGAATGCAGCTTCAAGCGGAGACAGTTGAAAATCAATAGAGACTGAAAAGAACACAAAGTCTGCCAACTGACCTGAAAATATGCGCAGAACTCGATTAAGCAAATTGTAATTGTGACAAGAGCAAAAAAATAAAAAAAAAAAAAAACTGTGCAAAAAAATAAACATATAAAAGAAAATGTATAAAAGCGAACGCAAATGAAGCGGAGCCAAAGCAGAAGCCAAAAATAATAGGCAATACGATTCGTTGGCGGGCGGTTGAACTGTGTGCTGGAGGTCAAGCGTGCCACTGGAGCAGCTGCAACAATTGATTACGTATACGACACGCATACCACGACCCGACTCCATACAGATAACAATTGTAATTTTGCCAGAGAACTAAGAACTAAACGAGATGAACGTTTTCCACATTTCGTTTGTCGTTTGTTGTTCTCTCGTTGTGCAGACATTTTTATGAGCCCCAGCCACAGAGGGGCCAAGAGGGGCCAAGTGTCAGTCGCAGTCGCAGGACACCCCAAACGATTGTGTTCGCTCTCACACTCTGCGCTGCTGCGTGTGAATATTTTCGTGTGTAATTGTTGCTGTTGTTGCCAGATTTTTGTGGTGCCTCCAAGTTGTCTAGTGTGTGTGTGAGTAAATTCTGTAGAGTCTCATTTGGGTGTGACATTTATAGCTATCAGGATATACGCTGGGACTGCAAATGAGACAGAGTTGAATAGGTTCAACCGCTGAATACCTTTCACGCTGCGGCATCTATTCATTTTTCCAATCAATCTGACACTGAATGAAGCACACTTTCATCAATGCTCGCTAAAGTTCACACCTAGCTGCCGAGCTGAAGGGATGCCCGCGAGAGTCTTGCCACTTGTCGCTACAAACGAAGCAGAAAATTTTCCATTTGTGGCAACTGTTGTCGCAAATTGCATTAGCGCAAAAGTTTTGCTTTCAACTTGAGCGATTTTCCCACTTCCATTTTACCATTTCCCCCTTCTGCCCCCGCCGCCACACCTTTCTTTTGGCCCATTTGCCTAATTATGGCAGAAGTGGCAACATCATTAAAAACTTGCAACGGCTCTGCTTTGATTAAAACCAAGGCAACACAAAGGATGTATATGTGTGCGAGTGGCTGTCTATAGATCTGCTGCTCTCGTGTGTTTATTTGGGAAATCATGTCAATTGCGTTGCAATTTTCCATACGCACGTTGTAAAAATAATAATTTCCGCAGACGCCGCAGACGTTCTGACACCCACGTCAAGATTGTGCCTCCAGATATCGGTCGAGCCTATCGTCGCAGCATATATCATTTCAAAGAAATGTCGCCAGCCATTCAATAAATATAAAATTTTAATGAAAATGATTATTTTTGCGCTACCAAAAGCGCTCGATGCCCCAAGACTTGTTTGCATACGCTTTCAGTTCAGCGAGTACAGCGAGTTCCTCAACCATCTGGCAGTCGACCGAAGACGTTACACGATCGGATTAAGGCGGATTATCGTCGTAATTAAAACGCATTTGCATTTGAAGATGATTGCTTGTCAAAACAAACTTGACATTAACAAAATAATGCTTTGAAGACACTCTCAACTAACATTGTCAGCTTATTTATAGTGCTGCAATTAAATTTGTAGACAATTGGACTTAAAACTTGTAGAATTTCTTGTATTGCAAACACTTTATTATTGACTACTGTTCTCGAATAATAGAGTAGAGCATTCAATTGTCGCCTTTCGCTAGATTTTTATAATGAAAATTAGTTGACTGTGCGTAATTTTCATAAACTGTCGTCATCGTCGCCTCTCCCCCTAACCCGATCCATCGGTCGTTTAACGCAAACACGCCTCCTCCAAAGCTCGCCAACTCTCGGCTGTGGATCGCCTTGGAAATGCACTTAGGCTTTAATAATATTTCGTTCTATACTCTTTACAATTGACTGCAATTTTGTGCACTGACCGCAGCTGCTACGCATTTTTAACAGCCGCAAAATTGATGAAGCTCCCCGCAACACAAAACTCGTAAGACAATCGAGCAGAAAAGAAACCAAGAGAAACAGAAAAAGGTTTCTTGATGGATTACCAATGAAGACGTAATTGATATACTGCAGCCCAAAAGTCAAGCTGAAGTCTGTGAACGCTGTCAGGGTCTGATTAAATATGCAAGAAAGGTGCCCCGACCAAAAGTTGCGGCCCAACTCAAAATCCAAACACGCGCCACTTAGTCAACACTTTTTGGCTGGTCGGTGGGTGGCTGGACTCAGTGGGAATGAATGCTATTGGCACTTGTCATGAGATTTCAGTCGCTCTTTCTTCGTCTCCGTCTTCTGTCTTCTGTCTGTCCCCCATCCCAAGCTATGTGCTCTTTCCTCGTTTTTTAGCCACTAAAGTGTTATGTACATTTTGCTACCACATTGGCATACATAATTACTTGGTAACCATTGCAATCGGTACGTACTTCTGGCTAGATGGTCGACAAGTTGTTTCTTCTGCTATTTTTTGTTTTGTATTTATTTTCGGTTGCCTCTCAAGTTTGGGGCAGAGTGCATTGACATTTTTATGGACATATTTGCCGGTTGTCTTTTACTATAAATGAGTCTGACCACATTTTATTATAAAAAAATTCACTATTCGTCAGTCAGTTAATAATTACTTTATTAAATGCGCTTGGTATAAACAGTTAAACTGAATTAGGTGTTGATTAAACACTTAGTAAACGTGAGATTGTTTATGCATTAAATTAACTTGGAATACACAATAGACAGAGCAAACTTTTTTTTAATTCCCAGCACTCTCCATTTAATTGTTACTTAGTTTGCATCACTGTTTAATTGAGTTTAGTTACTCAACTAACATTAGAACAATATTTTAGTAGCGCAAACATTTCATATTAAATTGTGTTTCTCAAAAAAAAGTTTCATTCAAACTTATTAATGAATGTAATACATTGCAAAGCACTTTAAAATTTTAAAGCACTACGTTTTTTGTACAACTGTTAATTTTTTGTTGCTTTTATTGTTTGTTTACTGTTCATTTGTTATTCATTTTATGGCCAGCAGCGAATATTATAATTGTTCGCACATTATTTACGATGTTCGGTCGATTCCATAAGGCAAATATATGCATTTTTTATGTGAGTACGATGCGAGTTGGCCATTTATCACTTTGTGCCTAACTAACTATTCAATTTTCTTGCTTCAAAATGCACAACATTAAATACAAACCTTCTACAGCATACTGATTTAATCTGGCAAATTAAAAATTATTATAAATTTATCTGCAGCGCAACTCCGATAACTTTTCACTATTTCGTTTTACTTTAGCGTAAACTTGGGTTTGTTGTTTTGGTTTGATATCAGTTAAAATATGTAGATTATTTGCTCAGCACTTGAACAATTAATTGCTTCCAAATGTGGCGGAAAATGAATTTCCACGCACTTGTCGCGTAATTAAATAAAATTAACAGAAATAATTCAACTTTCAATTGTATTTTCATTTGGAGTTTACAATTTGGCCAGAGCGAAGCACTAAGCAACGTGTGCCACATTTGAGCGATATGATGTGTGTTTATATGGCACATATAATAATTTTATAGGCTATCGAAATCACGACTCTGGGCATATATAATATCGTCACGAGTAATGCAAACAAATCGACGTCATCGATCAGCAGTCGAGCGCGCGAATTTTATTGAAAATTGAAAGTGTGTTTTAATATATGAGCTACAAAAACAAACACACACACACACACACACGCACGCACACTCGCTTGACACAGGCAGATGAAAATCAAAACAACAACAAAAGTTGTTGATGCCGCCAAAAAGTAAACGACCTTTAACGCCAATAAAAACCGCAACAGCAGCAGCCGCAGTAGCAACAACAAACAGAGGAAAGCTGCAACAATGCTGGCGACTCCTTGCAACAAATTGCACGCAGTCGCTGGCGTTGCTGTTGCTGTTACTGTTGCTCTTGTTGCGTTGATCGGCTGTGCACAAAACTCGGTCAGAAATTTAATTTATGCGTAACGAGCTCACGCGCCTACAAAACTTGCGGCACCTTTTCACACACAGCAACGCTAGCAACACTGCAAAGCTCAAAGCGTTGAGCCAAGCTATCCGTTTTGGCCACGACTCCAACTGCCACTTGGCTATTTAGTATCCAGTTATCCGTTAATATGAACCGCACGCGTCGAACGCACAAAGCGTACTGAACTCGCAACTGTTTTGTTTTTTCGGGGAGCCTCATTCAACGGCAACGGCAACAACGACAACGACATCGCCAACAGCAACAGCGACAGCAACAGCAACGGCAACGACAGCAGCAGCAACTGAAGCGTCAGCAACATATTTGAATGTTGCCAGCAACATCATCACGTGTTGACACACTACCGCAATTCTCTGCCATTCCACGCTTCCTTTTAACACAGTTCCCCAGAAATTAAGTTGCTTAAATTAAATGCTGTACTTTATTAATTCACTTTTTAGCATGACTTATTTAACTAAAGTTAGTCTTTTTGTTTCGCTCAACTTCTCACAACAGCATCTGCAATTGATTTAATAATACTTGTATACAGCAGTTAGTGTTTTACTTTATATAAAAAGCCGAAACCTATTTTAAATTATGATAATAATAGTCTTATAACTTTAGCTAGCTAGTCTTCTTGTTTTGAATATTATTAACCTAACAAAAGAGTTTCCTTGTTTCCCTAAACTTATCACCACAGCATCTGTCATAAATTTATTAATATTTGTACACATTTAGCTATGCAGTTAGTGTTCCATATTGGAAAAACGAGAACTATTTTATCGATAATAATAATAGTATTTAAATTAGTTAAATTAACACTAAGCTCTGCTACACTTCAATTATAAATTTAATGTGCATATTTTGCTGAAATAGATTATCTTAAAATTTATAAATTCAAATCTAAAATTAAACTTAAATAAGTATCAGATATTGTCTATATTAATATTAATAAACAACACAAAATCGACAAAATTTAAGCAAATTATATAACGCTGTCCTTGAATCAAACAATGATCTACTAGCGAGTTTAAATGCCCACTAAAGATAGGTGCCAGCTTCTGGATAATAAAATAGTATTTGAAGTAAGCGCGTTGCTTGCCACATGTTGCAGCGTCTGCGCATATGCGAATTAGAAAGCCGGCAGCTGGCTGGCGTCGTAAATGTTTCTGGTACTTTAACGAAGTGTGCTTAATGCAAGATTTACGCCTCCATTCATTGAATGGCCATGACCACCTGTTGAATCTGCCCCAGTGTTGCACATTTACCAGCCCCCCCTGTACTATGCTTTGTTCTTCTAGCAACAGTGAAAACTTTTTACTACCCTCCAACAAAAGTTGTTTGTAGACATTCGAAAGCTGCTTAAGGCAAATTTAATGGAAATTTGGTTAATTTTGGGGGGGAAATGCGTATTTCTTTTTTTGGAAGCTTGCTGAGCGTTGCGCCAATTTAGAGGGAATTATTATATATTTCGAAATCGTATTTGTCTAATTTTGTTTTGAACTACAGCAAAAACAGCGGGCAGCATTTGTTTCCATGTGAAAAATGTCATATGAATGACAGCTGATAATTGAAACGTATTATTTTGGTGGCCTTTGTAATTGTTGCCATGCGGAAAATTAACAAATGGAATTTTCGGCCATTCATTAGGCATTTTCAAAACTATGCAAATTATTCGGGCATTGACTGCGATTTAACGATGTCAATATAAGTAAAGAGCTGTCTAATTTATAAACAAAATATTGTTGTTTTAAATCAAATTGTAATTGAAGTGCAATTTTGATTGCAAGTCATGAATATACAATTAAAATTAAATGGTGTTCTAAATCATTTCTAAATATATATAAACAAAATATAGTTGTTTTAAATCATTTTATAATTAAAGTTCCATTTTGATTGGGAGTGTTAAAAATACAATTAGAACTTCTAGCCACTTTAAATCATTTGTATTGCGAGTTATAAACAAAATGTAGTTTTACATCGTATTGTAATTGAAGAATTGAATATACAATTAAAATTAAATCATTTCCATAGTGACAACAAAATGTTTCTTAATAGGAGTTTAAATAGAACATTGTCTGCTTGTTAATAGTGAATGTGGAAAGGAACATATTTTTGGTTGGCTCCCGTTTTTAATTATCGCATTTCGTTGACGGCACATAACTTGCAACTCGCGACCATGCAACAATGGTGCGCACTGCAAATGGTTGGAGCATTATGCATAAATTCCCGTTAATTAAAAGCGTCGACAAATTGCAAGAGATAGTCGCGAGCGGGGAGCTCTCAACTCTGCACTTTAATGCAGGCCAGGTCCAATATAAAATATGCGTGTCGGTAATTTGAGGAATGCAGCATGTGGCATAATCGTAAATTTCCAGAAGCCTGCTATGCTGACTAGTTCTGTGTAGTCGCAATCACACACACACACACACCAGTAGCAACAGGGCCCATCAGCCGCGTAACGGAAACGGAAGTTGCAGCAAATGGCGAGCAATGGGCCGCCCATTAGGGGGTGTGCAAAAGGCAGGCAAGGACGAGGAACTGGGCGTCCTTGTAACATGAGCGCTGACCGTGCGGCACAAAGGACAAATGCAGCGACAACTAGGACCTCTCCACATTGCCTCGCCAGGCATTTGGGCTTTGCATGGAGTGCAAAATATTTACACACATACTAAATCAGTTAAGTGACTCTGTGTGAGTGTGTGTGTGTGTGTGTGTGTGTGTTAGCCTTAACTCTGCAAGGACATTTGCTTGTCGTCTGAAGCATTTGGCTCAAGTGCCTGACCAGAAGAACTGACCTGCTGCCATAGAATTTATGCACTAAGTGATCACTTCAGAAATCTCATTTAACTAGTTTTGACTTGAGTGCAAGCTTGACCATATTTGTGCTCAATTAATCGTAAAGTCTGTACGTTTAATGTGTTAAATTGAGCAGATATGATTCTATTTAAATGTGAGTAAGTAAGCCAGTTGATTGTATTTATTATATTTGCTTACTTGAGGCATGTAAAAATATTATGGGAAGTCGTAAAAAACGTGTCATTTACATGGCCGCGTAGATTTAAAAAGAATGGGAAAAGCAAACAAGCAAGCGTCTAGAGAGAATTTCCCGCTCTTGCTAGCAATTGGGAAAAATTGAGATTGCGTCATCAAAAAGCGACAAAAGGTTGAACTCAACAGCCCGTCGACTTGGTGAGCTTAAGCAATTAAATACACTTGCGAATGTGTAACAAGTTTCTGTTTAATTTAAATAAATAATTATAAAGTGACGTCGCAAATAAGCACAACGCTGACTTCACAGCCATGGCAAAATGACGTACATTCATTTCCTCATGCATGGTAAATAACGCGGCCCATATCGTTTGACTATATATCCACACATTAAGCTCAGAGATGCGACCGAAATCACGCCCATTATAACAGTCTTTGTGCTGTAATTTCTCGGAGCGCGTTCGCATCTCGTCACCGGCCACGTTGAGTTGCTCAGCTGCGTACGCTTGTAGCCGCTAATGCATTTGCACTTCGAGTACCCATTCGATTCCTCGTTCTCGTCGCAGGCAACGCACTCGTACAACGCGTTGCGTCTGAAGTTCTTGGAACAGATGCACGTGTTTTTCTGGGCACACCATCGCTCGTGTTGACGTGGACAGTGAACACACTCGTTTCTCTCGTTGCGGTCGAAGCCTGCGCTGCAGCTCGTACACCTGCCGAATACGTCTGATGCATAGGCAACGCCGCAATCACACGGTTCGCTAGGGGGCTCTGGGGCGGACATCCAGCAGTGGGGCCTCTCGAAGAAATCCTTGGGTGGCACAACATCTTCGTGATCGCCGCAGACTGCAGGAATTGCAGCTGCACACAGCTGCAGTGCGGCTTGTAAGGCCAGCACACACAATACAATTCGCTTCACATATTTGCGCATCGCTGGCGAGATCTTGGAGAACGAATCAATGACGAGCACACCTGAACGTCTACTGACGACTGACACAAACACTGCAAAAATATATACAAACGAGAGTGAGAGTGTGAGAGTGAGTGGGGCGTCGTTCTCTTGCGCTCATCAGCATGTAATGTGGCGTTGACATAACGTGAGCGCAAAAGCTTTCAATCGTTCTCTCCCTGAGAGAGACAGACTCTTGTGATAGAGCAAAAGATATGCTGGCAATAGAACTCTAAGCACATGCATTTGCATTGAGCGATTTCTAAGCAGACAATTTACTTATGTTATCATATCTGATATATTCTTCTTATACAAACTCTTATACATGATAATACTAACACACTGAAGAAATGAAGAAAGAAGCGAAAAATATATGTATTCACTGTAAGAGATAAAGAAAATACAGAAATGTAAACAACATTTCTGATTAATAATTTAATATACAAAAACATTTACAAAACAGTTTCCTTGCACAATCGTAATGTAAGAAAAGAACATGTTCTTCTGCTGTAATTGTATGTAATTTTTATGTAATTTTATACAAATTGCAACTGTTTTTAATACTGAAAACATTTGGTTGAATTTTTCGCAATTTTTTGCCTGCTTGATAAAGCTAAGTAATGTTAGAGAGGGACACAGTTAATGCAAATATCAAAATTGGTTCCGTCCCATTCCAATTTTCATATCTGATGAAATTATTTTTCTCCAAATAAGCAGAAAATTTATCTTCTTGTGTTTATTTAAAGGTCAGAAAATGTTTCGCATTTGAAAATTACATTACAGTGATAATTAAAAATATTACGGTTACATGTAAAATATGGATTTCACAACAGTCGTTATACATTTTTATACAAAATAAGAAATACAAATTGAAATCATACAAATTTAATATAGTTTTTACAAGACACAATCTGTTATCAAAATACAATTTATTCACAAGAATTGCAGCAGGACCGGATAATGTAAATGATGCTTCCCATTATCAGGCCGGTGACAGCAAACAAAAGGCGAACAATTCCCCTGGTAAACCTGAATTCAAATTTTTTAGGTTGAGGGCAAAATTCTTTGGAACAATCGACACATTGGTAAATTAAATTACGACCATAGTCTGGATCACAGACGCATTTGCCTAATTTGCCACACCATTTTTGATTTATTTCCTTGCAATACTGAACGCACTCTCCAGCCTCATTTTGTATTGAGTTATTTGGACACACACAGATGGAGAGGCTTCTTATATTCCAGATCTTGCAAGCTATTATGTTTTTTTCAGGTTCTCCGCACATTTCAACTGTCCACTCTGCATTCAACGTCGTTATTCTACACATCAATGTGAGTAGAAACAGAGCACTTAGCCCCAAGAAATAATCCATTGCAGAAGCTAGCTTTCGGAAGATCCAACACGCCTGTTGGACGAATGCAGACTGAAGAGCGTCGACATCAAATGCGACAAGTACATCAAAGTGGCGTTCGAAAACATCGATACATTTATATATACCCGAAGCCTGGAAGAAATATTTTTGTTATGGTCCGAAGAAAGCATTTCTACCAACATCGCGGCTTCAGATTAAATTAAAAATGCAGCTCGTTGATTATTGATTAAAGGTCGTTCAATAATAATGTTTAAAAGACCTTATCCTTCACACAAAAATATCGATAGCCAACATCGATGTTGACTTGTATAAATCGATATTTAAAAAGCTCAACACAGTTCAAGCAAGCGAAGAGTTTGAATTACTCCGAATACTCAAAAATGCTCAGACCGCAAAATGTTTATTCAGCGTTTTCAGTCTGATTCATATTATTCTATTGCAAGCCGCCGTTTAAACAAAATGATATTAATTTTTTACATTTCTGTTCAGAAGAAGTGCAAATTGCATTTTAAATTTTCAAATAATAAAATGCAAGTGAATTTAGATTATTATTACTACTGTGCATTGTGAAATTTGAAATGTACTTAATTTTGCATTCTTTATGGCTCGTCTTGTCTGTTAACAATATTAAATCCTATTTTAGAGATTTAAAAAAAAAAACGCTTCTCAATGTTAATCGCAAATTCAAGTGCTCAGAATACAAATTCCTCGCTCTCAGAGCTCTCAATTTACATTCTCTCACTGCAGTCATTGTATGCACAAACACATAAGAGAACTTTTGAGAGAGCGTATGCTATAGTGTAAACAATACACTCTTCATTTCTGCTGGGAAAATCCCCATAAAGTTTTAAATATATACAAATACGAGTACTCTTGAAAAATGTTGAATTATCAATTTATTTTTACTCTCCTTATCTTCTTATTGTACAATATTGTTGGCTTGCTGATCAGCCAAAGTCTTTACAAAATTTTTCTTAAGCTGAATATGAACTCCTACAATAAATACAATAATCAGAATAAAAAGTGCTATGTAACTTGCTATTAACACACCTTTTCGAAATGGCTCAGATTGCGGTGAATTACTTTGAATTAGTTTAATGAAATCCATAATTAAGTAATCCAACATTGATACATAATAGCGAACGGCAAACTCGCAAACTCCACGATCATCACGTTCACTGCCTCCCAAGCAATTGCAGGCCAATGTGGGGCTGCTCCCAGCTGCCGTTAATGTGAGTTGCCACTCCTCGTTGGCGCCCAAGCAAGCGGTATAAGGGGCACAAATGTATCCACGATCAGTGCCAGTTTCACACATGTCTCCTTGTACAATGCACTGAATCATGCGAGCTTCGTAGTCAGCTGGACACTCGCAGATCTCGCCATAGTAGCAGATCAGCCCATCGCCACAACTAATTTGATTTGAACAACTGATTTGGGCTGCCAGGCATCCGAACAGTGAGAAGACAACAGCTATAAACAGCATTTCGCGAGTAACTTTGCAAATAAAATCACTTGCAGTCCCAACGCAATTAAAAAGCTCACTGTTCATTGGACCTTGCTACGCATATCAAGAGCAAGTTCAGCGAGAATCACAGCTTCTGAAATTGGGTCTCTTTGCCTAAGAGCATTTTTGTGGCAATCTCTTAACGCTCGCTGTTTGTATATAACAGCAGAAATCGATTCATTGAACTTGTTAAATCATCAAACAAATCACATTTTAGTCAGTAGAAGATGACTTAATGCTCATAATTAAACATCTATCGGTGAACTTTATTTGTAATATTTAAGCAACCGACTATATTTTTTATGTTCCACTTTTCTTAAAGGCCACATTAATAAGCCTTAGTTGATTTATTTACTACAACTTTATCATTATTATAATTGTCATCAGTCTCATTAGCGACACACAACAAGAGATACGTGTGTGTGTGTGTGTTTGTGCGTGTTCGGAGTGGGGCTAAACAAGCGCAATGAAAGTTGGCGTTTGGCGACCTACTTACTTGAATGTAAAGCCTGGCCGTATTGATGGGTGGGTGGCTCCTGGAAGATATATCGATATGGCATTGCCGCTGCCCCAACTCCCCTTGTGACAACGAAGCGGAGGGGAGCGGAGGAGGGAGAGCAGTGGCAAATGTGGAATATGAGAACTGTAAGTAAAGGCGATGCGACCGCAAGAAGTCGCAGACACAAAATTGCATGTCGAGTGCTGCATAAAACTCAAATTACAGCAAAATTCATGGATGTACATGAATGTAGACCAAGTGCTTGGGCAAAACAATGGGACAGGCGGGTGGCGGGAGCCGTGTGTCTGTTGGTCCGACTGCATTTCGCTTTTATTTGACAAATATTTTATGATCCTGACAGAAGGCGACCAACGAAATGTGGAAGACAACCGAGAGCATAGAAAATCGCATAAAGAAGCAATACTTAAGGATGCGCTAAGCTATAATCAAATAAAACGACCACACTCTAGAATTATACGCTACACAAGATCGTTTTACTTTTCAACTTAAATGCACAGGGCAGTTGAACTTTTCAATATGCAAATATTAAGTACAAAAATAGGTTTATTATTTGCTTTTTAAATCATACTTTATGACTATATAAATAATATGTATATTGCAACCTAAAACAATTAGTCAGTTATTTGTGAACTTAAGCAATATTATTTCCAACTCTTGCAATCTGTGTGATTTATAAGCGTATTTTTAAAAGGCTGCTCTTCGAACAACACATTGAAGCACTTGCAGTTTCTTATTGCCAGGACTCTTGACACATAAACTAAGTGGCAAACACTGTGTTCATCAGTTACATTCTGTTGACCCATGAACTTTCAGTCACACCCTCCTCCCGCAGCTGCAAATCACACTGCATTTTGGCGAAGAAGATAAACAAGCTGCGATGTCAGGGACAATTAAAAACTGTAAAGCGATACGACTTCTGTCGCGTCCTCGACGCTCTCGACGCTCACGCTCACGTTGGCGTCCTCGTCCTGTCCGATGCTGTTGCCTGTTGGGTGTTTATAATATTTTTGACATTTTAATTGCCCAACAGCGTGTGGAGAACACAATAAGGATACTTGCGCAAGGCCATCAGTTACAATCTCAAATGACGTGCATTATTTGCGGCTGTTCGTTTCAATTCCTCGCCTGGCTTTAATTGCATTTACCGAGTTTCGTCTTCTTTTATTTATTTTATTTTTTACTTAATTTAAACAATTACAACGTACATTGAAGCAGCATAGCAGCAGGGAGAGGAGATGAGTGGGGGCCGTTGCAATTTGCGGGCGAGTTGCTGCATTCGCAGACGCCATAAAATGCAAATTCCTGTTGATCCTGTTTGCCAATGCCAATGCATGTGCCTGGCCTGGCCTGGCCTGTCCTGCCGTTTAGAAGACGGCTGCCCGTTAACTCTTGCATCCCCTCGAATCTCTCGAGCTTGTCATGTCGGTTTGTGTGCCAATTTCTTGTACCACGTTCCGTTCGCGATTCAGCACAAACCAATCTAAGGATATTGTCGCTGCAATCCCCAAAGCACTGCCAACTGCCGCTGCCGCTGTCATCGCTGCTGCTGCTGCTGCTGCCACGCGGAGGCAGAGGCACAACGTTGCACAAATATTTGATTCGAACTTTAGTTGCCTGCACACTGATAAAAATAGCTGCAATTAAAATCATTTACATTGCCAATCTTCAAATTCTTTTCAAATTCAAGTTATTTCATCTATATTTGAGAATCTTTAATTTGAAGATTGTATTAAATTTGTATTAAATATTAACATAAAGGCAAGTTATAGTATTTCAAATTGATTAAAGAAAGAAAGATTGTTTTGAGATCGAAATAGAAATTAGAGGAAACATTTCAAGTATTATTTATTGATGACTATTTTCAATAATTGTTCAACTGAATCAAGAATAATTATCTAAGTGAACACTTAAGTATTTATTTAAATTGATTGTCTCAACATCAATATTATTTATTAAACTTATTTGAAACTTTTATACTTATACTTCGCTGATTCAATCATACTCTTACTTAACCAATTAAAATCTACTGATTTGTATTTGCTTCGTGCAGTGCATTCGCGTCTAAGTGCTGCATTTCAGTTAGCAACTACATGCGGCATAATCCTCGAGTATTTTCACGCTGCCATTGCACCTTTGACCCCATACACTTCGCCCTCCCCCGCACCCTTGGCAACTCATCAAACTGCCATTACTTCGCCCCACACAGTTGCAAATCCGACAAGGACTGCTGCGCTGTCACCAGCTGTTCTTCTGGCTGCTGCCTGGCCAAGTTAACAGTATTAGATAAATATGCAAATAAAGTGCAAGTCAGTATCCAGTGGCGGGTCACGTTAAGTATACGACATGTTGTGTACAGAGAGCGCGCGATTAGCCGAAACTTTAAATGAAGCAACTCGATTCTCGATTCACACAGACCGCACTCAATTGAGAGATACCAAACACGCTTGTTCATAAATCATCGAGTGTCTCCCGTTTGCCCATCGGGCAATGGGCTCATTAATGGGGTTCATTGACCGCAGAACTTGCCACCGCACACGCCCAACTTTTGCCATAGTTTCGCCCACAACCGAACCCTTTTCGTAACCCAAATACAATTTTTATCAGAGAACACGCATGTCAAGTTCGAGCTGAAACCACAGCCGCACTTTTTCTACTGTGGTTTATTTTCATTCTTATTTTTATTTATTTCTATTTCACTATTTTTTTTTTTTTTTTTAATTTACTTCTCTGTGTGGCAATTTCGTTTGCTCATAATTCAAAATGAAAATAAATAGAAAATGTTGTAAGGGCGGCAGACGAATCGAGATAGCTATTAGAAATGCCGAAAAACATTTTACATATAAATTGCTTGCGACTGCAAAATGTGAAGCCAGCAAGATTTATTCGAATATGTTTAATAAACTCGCACAGATACGAGCATTTGGCATATGGTCTAGGTGGACTTTGTGGCTAAACGCTGCCGGAAACTCACATGAGAAATGAATATTAGAAAATGTCATATCCAAATATCTGTGATTAAGCATTTTTCTCAACATCGGCGTGTGAAATATGACATGTTGTCATGCTTACAGCCTGCGATAAGGGTATGTTAATAAAGTCGTCCTCTACACGCAAGCTGTATTCTGTATCGAATTACTATTCACAAATGTTTATTTATTTTTTAAGTTTTCTTTTTCCAAGTAATGCTAGTATAAACGCAAATACTATAGAGTAGAAAACTGCAAGTTCCTTGAATTGCAAATCCAAATCCAGCTGTTCCTTTGAGGCAGCTTTAAGGCAGGTTAGAGCATTTCTCGAGGCTTCTATGCCCAGCTTTTTTCGCAGTCAATCAGCACTTGTTCGCTTTTGGGGACCTTTTCAACTAGACGCAGTTGAGGCATGAAAATTCTGTTAATTCATAGACCATTTCGACTTAAATGTCCCCACTGAATGCCGTGGCAAAAGTGGGGAAAACTTGGCTATTCAGCAGTGTCTTTTGGCCATGCTTGCCATGCTGGCAGTCCAATGGTTAATGTGCTTCCTGTTGACGATGCCGCAAGGAAACGTGTCCTCTGTTTGTCCAGTCGGCGTCGAATGACATGTCAAACACGCAACTGCTCCGATTTTGTCTGCTCCTTCTCTCTCTCTGTTTCTCCCAATATATTTTCTGCGTCCTCGGGGCTTTTGGGAAGCCACTGCTATTGCGTTTAGTTTGTTGTCTTTCAGCAGCCAGTAGGAATATTGATTATTGTTGTTGTGGGCAGAGCTTTCCGCGGATTTGAAGCAGCTTAGAGTGCTCGGACAATTTTGTTTTTGTTTAACCATTGGCCTTTGGTCCTTGGCCATTGACCTTGTCCCTTTGCCACAGGCGTAAAAGTTATGACATTGTTCAAAATGATACGTCAAATTTATTTCTCCACCGCTTTTCTGACAGTCACAAAAAAAAACCAGCAATTTAGGCGTTAATTTTTTGATAAATTTTCTCAGCTTGGAATCAAAGAAATGGCCTCCTAAATTTTGTCGCAATGGCGATGGCCAATTTGACCTTATCGTGACATTAAATTTGTCACGCTGATTATCTCAAATGTTGAGTTAATTAATTTCATTTGAGCCCCGGCTACTGATGCTGACATCTTTAGTGCTTGATCCACTGATATCGAGAGGCAGCGTTTGATAATGAAGAACTTAAACAACCAAAGTGGACTTGGATTGCGTAAATGAATCTTTAAGCTTCACATTAAAGTTTGACTAAGATACAAATGAGAAGACAACCATTATTACTCAAGTATTTCCCGACTACTTCTTCTTAAGTATTTAAAATATATCAAATATATAAAATACCACAATGACTCTTCAACAAAGTGTGCGGATTGTCAATGAAAACTGAATCAACATAAGAACAAAAAGGAAAATTGAACAAACATAATCAAAAAGAAAGTATGGTAGTTTTGGTAATTAACCCTACGCATTCATGGCAAACAACGTTTATTTCAATGCCTGTTTCTCGCCACGTCTCGACAAATCTCTCTCAGATTCCGTGAAATGTACCAAGTGCATCATCTGAAATACCCGGAGTACATGAGTTTATAACATCAGCAAATTTCGCACGGTAATAAATAGCTGCTTCTTGCTGGCTTACGTTCGCCTGGTATTCCATAGGAAAATTGAACACTTTTTAACTGGCTGCAAGTGCTAAAAATATCTCGACGGGATTTGTTGAAAAAATGTCACGTGCAGCATCTGAAATACCAGGCGAACATAACAGAGTAGCCAGGTGAATCTATTCCAGCATAACAACTAAAAACATCAGTTATGTACATCGATAGAGCAAGAACAACAGTTATTATATGAGCTATGTGGATTCTAAGATCGGCAGATAATACTCTCTGGAGAACAACAGCTATTCTCCGAGTTGAATTTGTTTGGATCCAAAGAGCGACTGAAATACTCTCTGGAAAACAACAGCTATTCTCTCAGAGAATGCACATGTGTGGCGACCTGCTGCCCACTTCTGTTCGCCTGGTAGAATATTTGAAACTTTAGATTGTTCGCTGCCAACTTTGGCCACTGACGTTGAGCGATATATGTATGGGGACGGGCCAGATTTATCAACTTGAAATTAAAATGACTTTTATATTGGCATAATTTGATCTAAGCTTAGTAAATAATTGCGAGCTTCATTTAAGATCATGAAAAACATAGACAATTGTCTCCTACATAGTTTACAATTACAGTGATGTCTAAGTGCTGTGAATCATCAGCGTGGACAAATACTTACATTTTATATAATAAAATATGATTGCGAAAATTAGTGGGCATTAAGTGCCAACTGAAGTCACAGTTAACAATATTCTGAGTAAACCTCAACACACTCAACCAATATCAATCAGTGTTGGCCCGACCGAAAGTTGGGCTGTCCATAAGTATTTATAAAACTGCTCGTGCAGGCAATCAAAGTTCGCTGGCCAACAATTCGCATAAAAAATCACACAAATATTTATTCATATGAATTCACTTACATGCACTCAAAGTGCCCGCCAACGGAACTCCAAAAAAATCCTTTTATTTTTTGGTGGCACTCATTTTTTATCGACACAGCCAAAAAGCAAAAAGATGACAAAAAATAACGTATTTTTTATACATGTCTGTTTTCTTGTCGGTCGGATTATTGCAGTTCGTATTGACTTTTGTTTTGGGCAACTTTTTCTCACCCGTGGCATGTTTGTTTGGACTCGCTTCATAAAGAAAATCTCGACGATTTATCAATTTGAAATACGAAAAACGGAGCCAGAGAAAATGCAAGCTGGATTTTCATCTGCTTCAGCACTTCAATGTTTTCCTTATGCAAAGCGACTGGCAGAGTTGATATTAGCTAATTTGCAAATGCTTTTGGGGAACATCTAGTAGCTCTCGACATTGTAATTGTTGGAGAAAGTCATAGGTAATGCTTGTGAAATGCTCATATTCAACACAAACTTCAAACAAATAGACTACATGTAAAACAAATTGTTATTTTGTAATCTCAAAACACGTTTAGAATTATTTTCATCAAAATTGAATGTTCGTGCTTTGTAATTCTTTTTGCTTTATGTTTTTTTATCTTATTTGATAAAGTGCATCACAATGATGGCTTTCGCGTTCAAGAATCCAACCTATCCGTACATGGTGAACTTGCAGAATGATCTGATCGATCGACAGATTAGCGAGTACAAGGTGGCGCATCCATCGCGCTGCACATCCGATCTGATGAACCGTATGTCTCCCGAAATTCGGGCACAACTGTTCCAGGGCAATGCACGCGTTCGCCACATCAATTGGTCGAAGATTCTGAAGGACTTCTTGCCGCGGAACCCGCAGAGCACCGATACCATTCCAAATAAACAACGAAATAAGCAATACAAGCCAGTGGTTTTACGAAATAAGACGCCGTTTGTGCAATTGAATCCCGATCCATTCGAATTGGAGGTCAACACATCTTCTCGTCCTAGCAGCGCATACACCTTGCCCCAGAACCGCGACAGCGATGTGCGGGAACTGCGGCCCACCGGCGACTCGTCCACGAACAACTTGACGGAGATGCGCAACATAGTTCTGCCGTTCTACCAACGCATACTCAGCTTCGATCTGCAGTCCGTGCTGCGGACGCTCACCACTCAGCTGCAAGACATACAGAGCATGGTGATGGGCTCCGATTCGGTGCGGCAGTTGAATCGAGTGCTCAACTTTCTCTACGACTTGTTTGTGTCGATCACAATGGGTGGCAGGCAGGCTGTTCCCAGGCTTCAGCGCGCCGTGTTGGATACATATGCACATTTCAATACGTTCGATGGCATCGCGGTGCCATTGTCCCTACATGTAGTCCCATCCAATACCTCCACATATTCGCCGAGAGCCGTTTTCAATGAGCTGCCCCGGCCACGCATCGAGCAGTCGTCATTGTCGGGCTCAACCATTGCCAGTTACGGTCGCAATTGCTGCCCGGAGAAGAAGAACGTCCAATCGAATCCAGAGCCTGGATTGAAAGCGACATGACAAGCAAATTTCTTGTACGCAACTGATCATCAAAATTTTAACGTGAATACATTTTAGCATGATTTACACAGTCTTTCTCTAATTCAATGCCATCATTTTCGTGCAACATTCTCGCAGGCCACGCGCCGTTTCACATTTCAACACGCATTCTATTAGCTGAGACACTTGTGATTAGATTTAATAACCCATATGATGTTTGAGCTATTCGGACTTTAATGCTCCGCACTTATACTGATGCCGGAGCGCGGATTTTTATTGCTTAAATCAGCATCTACATATCCATGTTTGCTGTGGGGCTTTGCGGACGCAGTCGCCATAACAATTTACCGCGATGTCACCTCTGCGGCAGCGCAGAAAGTTGCACGCTGAGTTTTATAGGAGAAGCCAGCGAGGCGCATTAAATAAAAGCTACGAGACGAATCTCATTTAATTTTACGTTAAGAATTTCAGCAATCCCCCAACAAAACACAAAACTAAGCGCACAGAGCGCTCAACGACATTAGAAATACACTAGCTACACTTTTTTCCACCTCCAAGACGTTCTATAAGTTGCATTGATTAACTTTAGTTAAAACACAATTTAAATATTAGTTTTGTATTTATAAACTTTAGCTGATGTGTTTGGCAAACGCTTTTTGATAGTCTTCATGCCCGAGCAGAGCAGCCAACTATTGTCTAAGGGTTAGCCAAATTTGTTGCCAAATGTGGTCTCTTGCTCTTTGTTTACACTTGGCTCGTCTGGCTTATCGCTGACAGCTTCTGTCTGGACAAATTCGTGTGCTAAATTATTGAAATTTGACAAGTGAACTGAGTACTGAACCGACTGAACGCTGCGACAGCCATTGAGATTTTGATACCGAGACTGGTCAAGACACCAGCTGCAGTTTCAGCCACTGCCACAGACACAGAGACAGCTACAGTTACACTGTGAGGCTTGGGTCTGAGTTAAGAAATCCAATTAATTAGCTTTGACATTGCGACACTCGAGGCATGAAATTAAAGTCAAGCGGTTTCATAGTCGCACTCGTAAGTGTTGCTTAATTTGTCAATTATCGATTATTGATTATGTTGTGCCCTCGAAATGGCGTCGCAAGTGTAGCTATAATTAGCTACTTGCCAGCGAGTCTTGTCTGCCGTCGCAAGGACTAGAGTTCAAAGGTCCTCGAGAAATGGATGGCGTTGATACACAGCTGCAGGTCACAGAACTTCCGCAAATCGAATATCTGCGTTTGATGTGAAGCACTTAAAGATAAATGCCAGCAAACTATCAGCTTAGCTTTAAGCTTTCCAAACCTGTTGCTCTTTGCCAACACTGGTTAGCTTAGTGTCGCATACATTTGAAGCGCGAGTATCTCGCAGCTACTTTTTGAAGCTAATACGGTTTTGTGCCAAATTAATCAAAACAATGTTGTAGCGCAATGCCGCAAATAAATTCTCTAATGAAATTGCACAGATTTCAGCTGCCGCCCACTCTTCACTTCTCTTGGCCATTTCTGGCTTTTTCTTTTACCCGTTTTTATGGCCAATGCCGTTTTATTGGAGACTGCAAACTATCTGGTGTAGTTAAAGCCAGCTGAACACATGCAAATGCAGCTGCACATGTGTGTTGTAAAATGGCAATAGAATAGAAAGACTGCTGCAAGGATACCAAACTCATTCGCTGCTACACAGTATTCAATTGAATCCTCAACTAATTGCAACTAGAATCGTTAAAACTATGTGTAGTAGAGCCACAAAAAATAAAAAAAAATTAAAAGCTTCAAGCGCCTCTCAGGTTCTACCGAGATTTGAACTCGGATCGCTGGATTCAGAGTCCAAAGTGCTAACCATTACACCATAGAACCGGTTGTTTGTCTGCCAACTTTATAAGGAATGTAAAGTGCAAACAGACACATAATTTCTGTAAACTTATTCTTTACTGAATTAATAGCTGATTTAAATTTTACAATCTCGCATTTATGAGTTAACATTTTTATTGTACTAATTAATGTGATTAGTTAGTTGTGCGGAAAATGGCTGAAATGTCCCTAGATCTTAGCATGTATTTATAACGATTCTATATTTAGAAATGTTATAGTACACATTTTAAAATTATGCGAATTTTTTGAGACTTGAAAGACAATAAATTATTCCATAATTTGCGGTTTGTTTAATCATATTAAATAAATAGAAAAACGTAAATATTTCGAATAACTTAAAGCAAAAGCCAAAAAAAGCAAAAATAAATATGTCAATTAAAAAACAAATTATTAAAAAGTATTTCAACGTTTTCAAAAAGCAAAATTATATATAAAGCTTAATAATAAGTGACACACGGCCTAATAATTATCTGTATTTAGTATAATTATAATGATTAGTATTTAATGAAGTATCGATAATTGTGGAATTTCTATATTTCCGAGCTGTCCACTTAGCCATTTGACTCCCTTTTTTTTGGACAAGTTGAAGCATTAAGAGCATTATGAGCAGCATAAAATTTAAGTGGACCATTGGAATCATGTGAAATCCCCAGAGAGACAGCGCATAAACTCTGATCTTTTACGTTCAATTATAAACAGTTCAACTTTGCTTTCGTCCTTTGTTGCGCTGCCCTTGCAGCTGGGCGTTTGGGCGTGGGGGCGTGGCAAGTCAATTATATGCAGTTCAGTCCTTCATTGTCTGGCTTTGTGTGTCGCGCTTTCTATTCAACTGAGCTAATTAGCTAAACACTTGTTATCCCAGCAGCTTCTCTGCTCAACACCTACCTCGCCACCACTCCCCTCCCCGCTTCCCGCTTGTCCCTTTCGGCCCATTAAGTGCTGTGAACTTGTTGGCAATGCCGGGACACGTTCATTGCGCTGCTTACCTGTGTTTAAATGGTTTTAGAGGTTATTTTTAACACTGCTTGTTGTTCAACCCCTCCACACGCCCACATTATCGTCACATCATTTGCATGCGTTTAGCGCGGGGGCGTGGCGGACGCTTCTCTGCGGCGCTGTGGCGTAAATAACAACGCAACTTTGCGCCAGTAATTTGATGCGCTTGACGACAACTTTGGACGACAATCCCATTAACATGGCATGACATGAAAATCAGCATTTGAATCGACATCGACATCGAAATGCACGTCGCAACGGTTGCTTCGTATTCATATCATTCTAGTGACAGGATTCGCTTCTCATATAACCAGCAATAAGAAGGACACAAATGAATATGAGACGACGTCTCCCACTGACTTTATGTGCACTAACTATTTTGCCATTGTCTCCAGCTGATGATAAAATGTTGAACACTGCAAATTGATATAGCAGTGGAATATCGCTTAAACATTCGCACAAACCTTTATGCACATGGCCATAAATTGAATTTGTAGTTACGGCGAATTTCACGGCGAATTCGACAAAAGCTTTAGCTTGTGGCACTGAAAGCTTTCGCTGGGTTGAAAACATAACTGGACAGCGAAGCTTTCGCACAAAGCTTTGCAGTGCGTCATAAAAATAGTTACTCACGTTATTATAAATTCAATACTTTTAAATTTGGCATGTAACAGTCTCTATGTATTAATCTTAATAATAATATTAAATAATTAAGTATAATATAATAATATATATAAATATATATATTAAATTGCATTAAATTTCAAACAATATTAAAATATATTACTTCTCTTATCCGCTATAAATGTAAATATACAGCTTTTTTAAAAACTTGTTAATAATGGCCTCTAACTTCTATTTTAATTCATCACTTTTTTTTAGGTTAACAATATTTATTTAATATAATGCTTATCATGATCATGTATAGCTTTGTTGCTAATTCATAATTTGCCATGATTAACACAAATTTTTAAATTTTACTCTTATCATGATGATGATTTCAAATAACTTTATCGCTAACAAGATTTCTGGGATTCCTTCAGCAATGTTGTCTTTAACTAGAACCTCTTGTACTTGAGAACTTTTCGCAGTATTGCCAAAAAACCGCACCTAATCTGCTAAGCATGAAACACGCGTGCTTTGTGCACTGATAACACCAGAAATCAATTTAAATAATAGAATTTCAAAAATAAATACTACACGCTTGTGTGAGAATGTACCTATATTATCTATGATTCAACAAGATGTCACACACGGAGATTAGCGGCGCCAGCACTGAAATCTTCTGACATCAACATAACGAACTTCTTCATTTTCATCACATTTCAATCGTTTAAAGTATTCCGAAGTGACCACAGAAAAGCTTGTGAAGCCAGTATTTTTACTGCTTTGGAGATAATCAACTAAATCTTTGCGGGTTATAACCATTAACATGCTATAATTGGTGATTTATACACGGGTATACCTTTCGCTATATCTTATCAGTGGCGCATTGGCAGAGCCAGCTGCATTCGTTGCTGCGTTGCGATCGCGTCATGCTTCGGGGTGGCACTTGATCCCAACGGCAACAAGTCGAACCTTTGGCCTGCCAAGTTGCTGTCCAAGATTAGAGTGGGGCGGAAGTGTGACCAAGCTGGGCATAAATTTTGAAAGAACTGCCGACTCTGGTATGTACATGTACAAGTACCTATGTGCTTACCTTTATATACTGCAGTTTATGGGCTCAAACTACTGCTACGTACATGTTTATCAAACCATAAAATTGTATAATTTGATAAGCGGTCCGCAGAACAATTGGCAACAGCCCAAAATTGTGTTATGAATCGGTCAGTTGATAGTGCTATTCTTTTTCTTGTTCGCATGCAAACGAGGGTCAACTCACAAGTTACCAAACAAGCCACCAAGTGATGCAAGTTATAAAGCAATAAAAAACACCTTTACTACTAAATACAGAGAAACTCAAGCTATCTTGAAGTAAGCCTGGTATAAATAGCAATATATAAATGTTTCCTATTTTGTAAAAGAGAACAAAGAGTTTAATATTGGGACTGCCCTCGAGTGAAAACATTTATATACGATCGTTCATATAGCGTACACTGTTTGCGTCTGTAAATACATTTCAATTGATCACATCGAACAATCAATAATTTCAGGAATTCAAAGCAGATAATGTACGCATACTTTTCAAATTTATTCAACACTGCGATATTATCTACTAGACATTGTGAGTAATAAAATTATTTGCAACTTTTGATTAACAAAACAGGTGATTGACTTTAATAAATAATCATAATCTCATTGTGCAAATTTGTTTTCCAATTTAAAACAGAACCATTTTTATCAGTCATATTTATTTTTAGTCTGTTTGCTACAAGTGAATCAGCTTAAAGAAGGGTTATTATTCCCATAGGCATTACAAATATTCAATCAAAATAAATAGAAATTTATAAATCAGTCTGTTGTGCAATCGTTTTGCTGGCTGCAATTTCATTGACAAATGTTTTCGAAATCAAAATAATAAATAATTCTCATGCTTAGTCAAGTTCATGGATTGTCTCAAGGCCCAGCACTATAAAAACTATCACTACGCACTAATTTTATGTGTATTCTCATAGTATCATGCTCATATTTCTAATGTCTGTTGATAAGTTTATTTCAAGCTAAGCTGATTACAATTAGACGCTTTTATTGAGATTAAAGTTGAGATTTTGTTTAATAATAGTTACTGCGGAATTTCCTAGAATGAAATGTACTGAGGCCTGCAACTGAACTCTGCTGATAAGGTGTTAAATAAAACATCGTTCAGTTTGTTAGTCAATGCATTTCATTATTTTTAGACTTGCATCATGCAAATACGGCGAACAAATTGGAAAAAAACAATTCATATATCATAAGAATGCACAATATGATTAAGTGCAATAATTACAGAGGCTTGATGAATGTTGGGTTGATTAGTGGAAGCGTTAACAAATTGCTTTCTCCACATTGACAATATGCCCTCGGAATTCTTGTAGCAGAAACCATCCCTCAGATTAGAAACCAACTGTGCTCCCCGATAAGCGCAAATACATTTGTCCCCTGTCTTTTCGCTGCGAGCTGGAGAGATCAGAAGATTTGGTTTCGCTGGCGCGAGCATGCGCCGGGCATGAGCATGAATTAGGCATTTCAGTTCGATTTCTAATCAGCGTCGTGCGTGCGAGCGAGCGAGAGGGCGCACAACTGATAACAGAATTGCGCCAGCAGCAGGTAGCTGCTTGCCTAAGACACTCAAGCCCGGAGCGATCGACACCACGGTCAGCAACAACAACAGCAGCAGCGTCGACACCAGCAGCGCGCGTCAGCCGAGGCAGCGACAGAGGCAGCAGCGACGGCGATCGACGATTTCTATAGCATCCGATCCTGTTCTGCTTTCAGTTTACGCTTTGGCTTCGCTGCGTGCGGTCGTCTGCGTTTGACGTGCTCCAAGCTCTGCGAACAACACAACAAAATAAACGAAAAGAAAAGCCATTAAACAATTGCTACTGCAAATTACAAGTGTCGTGCCGCATAGCAAATACAATATTCAAATTCTTTCAATTATGTAAGTTTGTCGAAGTAATAAAATACTGCTGCAAGTGCGTGCAAAACTCCCCCACAAAAAACAGATATAAATCCGCTCCCACCAAAAAATGAAAAAAAAGAAAGGGAAAACACGTGTGTGAGCTTTTCAAAATACATTTTCCCACATTTACCGGCTGTTTTGTGTTTTTATGCAGCATTCTCTCGGTTTGCCTCTCAACATTTTAGTGGGTCAGTGCACTGTTCTTGGGTTCATTGTCACCTTGACGTGCCGTCCCTTCTCTCTCTCTCTCTTTCTATCTGTCTCTTATTATTCTCTAAATTTCGCTTGCCGTTTTGCTTTGGTCGCGCTTCTTACATTTACCAAAAACTCTTTGCCCAGCTCTTTTCTTATACCACTTTCGAAAGCAGCAGCAACAACAACGGGAACTTGCAGAGCTACGTCAACGGCAAACGACAACAAAAATATCATAAAATTCTTCAGTTATGTGACAATTTGGATTCTCGACTGTTTCGTTGTCCCCGAAAAACGGAAAATGAAAACGAAGAACGCAAAAATACAGACACACACACACACACACACATGGCAAATATTTTTAGATCAGCTCTCATTATCGGTTTTTGTTTTCATACGCAGCTTCTGCGCTCCCATGTAATACAGCGTGCGATTAAAGCTGCAAGAACAATGTGCTCCTACATTAATATCAATTTATTTCAAAAATTCAACTGACAGGGGTAACCAGCGAATCGTACGACCAGCACATGTCTAGACTTATGCGCGTCTTATCAAAAAGCCGGTTTCCTCCTCCACGCTCAGTTTGAGTTTCTCGCCGCAGCTATTAAAACTACGCAAACTACAGTCAGTAGTAGTTGAGGCAAACATACGATTTCGCATACTCATATAGATACGTCTTAATACAGTCGTATGTATGGTATATATATGTAGTTTGGTTGTATATTATAAGCTGAGTCAAATATGTAGATCTATGCATGTTGCTTCTGGCCAAACCTGTGTGGAGTGTTTTCGAATGTTTCTCTCTGACATAAGCAGTCAGTTTTTTATAAAATGTGTATAATATTCATTATATAAGTACACATCGCATCGAACTTAATTATCACGAATGATCATCAGAGCAGCTGTGGTCGCATATCGTTGCCAAGCCAAATCAAATCGAATGCTCTGCTTATCAACGACAAACTAGAACCATACAAATTGTTTGTTTATGACAGCATTTACAGTTCAATTGTTCTCAAAAGCTGCGACTTTGTTTGCCCTCACTATTGCTCGATTTGGGGAACATTTCGGAACCAGTTTCCTGAACTAAAAATAGCACAAACTGTCGATCATTACTTGTGATTTATTCTCGCGGAGCCTTCAAGCCTCAGCTCATAATGATGTCCAACTTAATTGCGTTGAAAAATCTGTGAACTCATCGCATGCTTTCTAAAAATCTGATTCGATCTCGCCACTTCGACTCTGGAATTTAAACTGAATTCATTATATCTATGATGTTTACTTTCCATATTTAAGAATCAAAATGCTTTGGCTAAAAACAACAACACAATCACAACACTATTAAAAGACATTTACGTCGTCGAGGAGCGTGTGCATTAGTTGACTGTCAATCAGTCAATTTTGATAGTAAATTGCATAGCCGGAGGCCCCACCATCAATCAATCAGATCTAATCATTGGCGGAACTTAGGCTAGTAAGCAACCTGACTAGGCAACTGGAAATTTTTCCAGCCCAAACAACAAGAAAAATCAGCTGGCTCTGGGCCTTGTCAATAAACTTTGGACTCATTCCGTTTTCATTGTGAACTGAAAAATCGGGCAGCTTGTTTATTTTGGGCATTTGTGCTTATCACTCGAAACATTCGGAATGCTTTGCGCGCTTCTTTTATTGATTAATAAAAAATTATGAACTGGTGTAAATACAAATGTATACGTATAGATAAATATCGTGGTGTTTGTCGCAGCCCTTTGTACCCAGAAACTTGGCTCGTATGTTAACTATGGTAAGCCAAGACAGCGGTAGTCTGGCATTATCATACCTACATAAGTTGTAGATAAGATCGAGCGTGCCGAATGATACCACCTCTAATGACATGTCACAGCGAAAGGAAACACGAATTTCCCACCTTGATAAATAATATGATATAATTTATATAGACTCACAGTACTCAAACTCAAAGACTCACACTCTTTATTCTCAACTCACAATCTCTTTAATTATTTGCATTTACAAGCGCTTGTTGTTTGCATAAAACATTCAAATATTTGTCATTGTAAATTCTTTTAATTTTGTTAGTGAGCAATAATTATGTTAATAAACCTCCGCTCGAATTAAAATGCAATAAAGTAACAAACAAAACTTAATTGGCTCATTATTGAAATCATAGAAGCGATTGTCCAAATTAATTACCACATTTCATTTCGCGAACAAATTCAATTATTATTTCAAGCGAATTATTTTAATATTAGTGATATTCTATTATACTTGCAACATTTAGTCGTATTACTGATACTTCTTATTAGTGGCATTGTGTGTTACTGATACTTCGAATTAGAGATATTTTCATTCGTCATATTTCATTTTCTTTATATTCTGTCGTATAATTGATTCTTTTGATTTGTGTTATCCTGTCGTATAATTGATATTTCATATTAGTTATTTAATGGCGTATTAGTAATATTTCTTGATTTGTGATTTTGTGTCGTATTAGTGATATTTGGTATTGATTAGTAATAGTATTAGTAATATTTTTGTTAGCGATATTCTGTCGTATTACTGATACTTCATATAAGTGATATTTTTATTTGTGAATTTCTGTCGTATCAGTGATGATTCAGATTCATTATTTTCGGTCGTATAATTCATATTTCATCTTCGTTATTTAATGCCGTATTAGTAATATTTAATTTATTTAATTTAATATTTAATGAAGTTCTGTTTTATTAGCAATATTTCTGTTAGCGATATTCTGTCGTATTACTGATACTTTATATAAGTGATATTTTTATTCGTGATATTCTGGCGTTTTAGTGATACACTATATTGATTATTTGCTGTTGTATAATTGATATTTCATCTTCGCTCGTTCAATTGAAAATTCTTGATTTGATTAATTCTGTCGTATTTGTGATATTTTGCATTGTTGAACTTCTGTCGTATGAGTAATATTTTTGTTAGAGATATTCTGTCGTATTACTGATACATGAAATAAGTGATATATTCGTTTTAGCGGCATATTATATTGTTTATTTTCTTTCATATAATTTATATTTTATCTTCAGTCGAACTAGTGATAAATCTTGATTTGATGTATTCTGTCGTATAAGTGATATTTTGTATTCATGAAGCTCTGTGGCATTAGTAATATTTTTATGCCAACTATTCCGTCGTATTAGTAACTATTTTTTTCTTAATATTCTAGTGATATTTCATGTTGATTATTGATATTTAGTCTACGTTATTTACTGTCGCATTAGCAATATTTCTTGATTCCTGATACATATCGCATTAGTGACATTTTGTATAGATGAAGCTCTGTCGTATGAGTAATATTTTTGCTAGCGATATTTTCTAGTTCTAAGTATTTTGTATGTTGATTATTTTCAGTATAATTGATATTTCAAATTCATTTAATGTCGTATCAGTACTAGTTTTATTCAAGATATTCCGTCGTATTAGTATTATGTTTATTGGAGCTGGTCTGACGTATGAGTAATATTTGTGTCAGTGATATTTCTTCGAATACACGATAATTCGTCTTAGTGTTATTTCTTATATAGTATTACTGTTGTTACATCAAAGTATTATTCATCTTTCAGTGAGTTTAAATGAAATTTGTAGTTCATTACATGTTGTAAAGCATCAATTTTGAAAGCTACTCAAAATGCTAAATTGTAAACTGAAGTAAAATGAATTATTTAGCTTACACTTCACAGAGATAATGCTATTATTGATGGGACTTTAAGCCGTTGATCTTATTTAATTGCAAGTTCACTTGGCAATGATTTACGCTTCTTTAGTTTGCAATTTCCCCGTGTTATTTACAATTTGATTGCGTGCATAGTTGGCTTTATTTGAGGCAAAGTAGTGGAGCAGCTACCTTAGAGGGTTCGGCACTCGAGACCATAATGTGCCATAAATTTTGATATATGTATAATTATTTACAGCCACACTGCGCCCGCCGCCTCTAATCAGGTGTTAAGTCATATTTTAAACACCACGATAAGAGGCTGCAAGGTGGCGAGCGTGAAGCGATAACCTTGACACTGCACCCCTTTCCTTCGATTGAGGGGGGGCGTGCTTCGAAATCGTTTGTACTTTAGCCACAGGTCGTATGATTACGCCAGCGAGAGAGACTCTCAGCTAATTGCGTTAATCGAAATAGCCACAAACTGAGTTAAGTCGAGCTAATCGGTTTTGTAACTCGATTTCAGCGCTGCACACTTTTGAGAAATGGCCGCGAATCCGAACGAAGCGCTCCTCAATCGCCCCGGCCCCAATCGCCTGCGGCCCGCTGAGAACTACCGCACCACGAATCCCGAGGAGGCCGTCAAGATACGCATGGCCAAGGAGGGCTTGGGCGCCGAGGAGCCCATCTCCATACCCGGCCTGCTCAAGCGCAGCGTCAACAATTATCCCGACTATCCGGCGCTGCGCACCAAGAACGGCAAGAACGGCTACACCACAGTCACCTACAAGTAAGTAAGCGACTCAATTACCACGCTCCCACTTAACCCCTCGCCCCTCCCCGCCAACAGGCAGTACGAGCAGAAGGTGCATCAGACGGCCAAGGCATTTGTGAAGCTGGGTCTGCAGGAGCATCACTCCGTCGGCGTGCTAGCCTTCAACTGCAGCGAGTGGTTCTACTCGGCAATGGGTGCGATTCATGCGCGCGGCATCATTGCCGGCATCTACACGACCAACTCGGCGGAGGCGGTGCTCCATGTGCTGGCCGATTCGCGGGCACAGATCGTCGTGGTGGACGACGCCAAGCAGATGGACAAAATCCAGTCCATACGCGACAAGCTGCCGCTGCTGAAGGCCGCCATTCAGATCCAGGAGCCGTATCCGGCCTACCTGAAGAAGGAGGACGGCTACTACAGGGTAACAACTAAATGACTTTGCTCGCTCTCGAGTGGTTAACTGATTAAACGTTTGGCTGTGACAGTGGTCGGAGATTGAGGCGATGAACGTGAGCGATGTGGAGGACGAGTACAAGCGGCGGCTGGAGAACATCGCCATCAACGAGTGCTGCTCGCTGGTCTACACCTCCGGCACCGTGGGCATGCCCAAGGGCGTGATGCTGTCGCACGACAACATTGCGTTCAATACGCGCGTCATTGCCAAGGGACTGGAGAAGGTGGTGATGGGCTCGGAGGCGATGGTCAGCTATCTGCCGCTGTCGCATGTGGCCGCCCAGACGGTGGACGTCTATACGGTCGCCTCGATGGCCGGCTGCATCTGGTTCGCCGACAAGGATGCGCTGAAGGGCACGCTGGTGAAGTCGCTGCAGGATGCGCATCCCACGCGCTTCATGGGCGTGCCGCGCGTCTTCGAGAAGTTCCAGGAGCGCATGGTCGCCGTCGCCAGCTCCAGCGGCAGCTTCAGCAAAATGATTGCCGGCTGGGCCAAGGGCATCACACTGAAACACTACATGGAGAATCAAGGGTAAGTCGCTTGCAACATGCGAGCACTTCAACTTTAACTTTGCTGTGCGCATAAATTATGCAAAAAGGATGCACAGTTAAAGTGGCTGCAGTCCCAGTCTTGCCAGTCTTGTCGGCAATCCCTGCGAGGCACTCGCTAAATTATGCAAGCGAAGCGGCCAAAGGCAGCCAGCCAGCGGCATGCTCTGGTTTAAGCCAAAATCACAGGCAACAACATTACTCATACGTCAGGTTGTACACGTTGGCTACCAGCAGGATGCTGCCAGCAAGCTCATGCATGCGGGCACGTCCTGCGCTTGTGACTGCAGGAATGAGAGCGGCTCCCCCACAACTCCGGCAATTTCGTGGCAGTTATTTGCCAGAGCACCGTAGAGCTTCAACTCTGTCAGTGATTAGTGCAATTTCAGCTGCGCCTTAAAGCGCGGGCAGTCTAGACGTATTATTTGAATAGTTATGTGCGAGTAATCGCCAGAAATCTTAAGCTATTTCTTTACTGGAACTAATCCTCACTGCATTAGTAACTTGAAGTCATACAGCTCGCTATTTCTTCATTTTCAAATTGACAAAAATGTGAAAAGTTTCTTATATTGCATATTTATGTTTTATAGTATCAAATAGTCACTTATTTGCTCTTTTCTCCACCAATTTGTTTTCTCTAAAACACTTTACAATTAACTTATTCAGAGCTTACAACAACTAGACACAAAAAGCGTAATCAATAAGAAGACTTATTATTCTGCTTCAAATCAGTTGATTGCTGTGAAGTTATGAGGCTTGAAATATCTTGTTTAAACCTTAAGAATCACTCTTCAATTGAAATACTAATAAACAGCAATATATTAATAACCTTTTCAATAAAAACTCAAAGGTCTGTAGTATCAAATAGTAACTTATTTGCCCTCTATTTCTTCATATGCATATTGAAAAAAATGTGAATAGTTTCTTATATCGAATTTTTTCGTGTTTTGTAGTATCAAATAGTAACTTATTTGCCCTTTTGGTCACCAATTTGTTTTCTCTAAAACACAATTAACTTATTCAAGGCTAATAACAACTAGGCACAAAAAGCGTAATGAATATTGAATTTGAACACTTTTTACTCTGCTTTAAATCAGCTGATTGCTGTGAAGTTATGACGCTTAAAATATCTTGTTTAAGTCTGCTTAAGAATCACTCTTCAGTTGAAATACTATTAAACAGCACTATATTACTACCCCTTTGAATAGAAAGTATAATCACTATATAGCCTAGAACGTAGCGCAGCTCTGTCGAACTCCAAACAATGCCAGCACCTGGTCAACTTGCCACTTGCCACTTTGGCGCTTGGCTGTCATCTGCACTCGCCTTGGCCGCTGCAATTAGCAAGTTGGCCATCCAAAGTAATCAAGAATTCCAATTAAAGTTTGCTAAACAACTTTCCACATTGCTTTCGCTTGCAGCAAGAGCAGCGGCGGCTTCCGCTACAAGATTGCCAAGTCGCTGGTCATGTCCAAGGTGAAGGCGGCGCTGGGCTTCGATCGCGTGGTCAGCCTGGTGAGCGCCGCGGCGCCCATGTCGCCCGAGACCAAGAAGTACTTCCTCAGTCTCGATCTGAAAATACTGGACGCGTTCGGCATGTCCGAGACTGGCGGCTGTCACACGCTCTGCCAGCCCGACTGCACGCTGTTGAACACCATTGGCAAATCGATGCCGGGCTGCGAGTCGAAGATCATCAATCCGGATGCAAATGGACATGGTGAGCTGTGCATTCGTGGTCGTCACGTGTTCATGGGCTATGTGTCGAACAAGGAGAAGACCGAGGAGTCGCTGGACGACGATTGCTGGCTGCACTCCGGCGATCTCGGCTACATCGATGACAAGGGCTATGTGTGTCTGACGGGTCGCTCCAAGGAGCTGATCATCACAGCTGGCGGCGAGAATGTGCCGCCGGTGCACATCGAGAACATCATCAAGAAGGAGCTGGACGGCATCTCCAATGCCTTCCTCGTCGGCGAGCAGCGCAAGTACCTCACAGTGCTGATCTCCATCAAGGTAAAGTTGTTGAACTCTTTTTGAAACTGTTTTTCGATACTAATTTGTTGCGTTTGCTGCAGACGGAGGTGGACAAGGACACGGGCGCACCGCTGGACGAGTTGACGCACGAGTCGACGGTGTGGATGAAGTCGCTGGGCGTGGAGCACAAAACGCTGACGGACATCCTGAACGCCGGCCCCTGCCCCAAGGTGTGGAAGTCCATCGAGGACGGCATCAAGCGCGCCAACAAACAGTCCATCTCGAATGCCCAGAAGGTGCAGAAGTTCGCCATACTGCCGCACGACTTCTCCATCATTACCGGCGAGCTGGGCCCCACTCTGAAGGTCAAGCGCAACGTGGTGAACAAGATGTACGCGGAGATGATCGACAAGCTCTATGCATAATTCGCGACACAGGGCGGCGTAGTGATGAAGTGAAACCAAAAGAAAACCAACCAAAACTAACAAATCCAGCGAGCAGAGCAAGGGGGGAAACTTGAGCTTTAAAATGAAATGAATTTAACGGACTTTCAAGCCATTGAGTGCCAGCTAAAAATACTACTACTACATTACTTAATATATCTATTCCTATATAGCATACGTACTATATAGAGCGCGAGCGGGTAATTCACTCAATTTGTATGAGTGGCCAATCATAGCAATGATGTACATGATGATGATGATGAGACAAGATGCGGATGAAGTTTATGATTATTATATTTAATGCGTCCTGGTAGCTTGCCTACAGCTTTTCCCTTCAAACCAACAACCTATATTCGAGTAGACAATTTAGCTCATAAGTTATACATTTTATGTTAATTTGTTTTATTTACTGAAACGCAATTGTTTTGAATTATTACAATAAATTTGCATATATATTTTTAATTTGCGATTAACAACATTTACTTTAGTTAAGTTTTCAAAAATATAAACTATGTAGCGGTAAATGTGAGCAATGTAGGGTCGCTTTAAATTGAATTTAATTAACTCTACCCCATGGGCAACGATGATTTTATAGTCCGGCACCCAGACTGCTTGCAATTTACCACCACGAGCACCTGAACTACCCGACGAACTGAACAGAGAATCAATTGGATCAACTTATATAAATTACAATTACTCTCAGGTGTGGATTCTGTGAGCGACAAAAAATTCTCTCTCAAAACAACAGCTTTTCTGTGTGGATCCTAAGAGCGGCAAATACTGCTCTCAGTTATTCTCGCGCTTCTGCTGCTCTGTGGATCCTCAGAGTGGATCTTGTTTTAGCTGTCCAATGACTTGCTGCGCACTTCTGTTCGCCTGGTAGAAATGCCAAAATTTAGATTTTTACTGCCAGCTCAAATTAGTCAATTTGTGCGTTAAAATTTAAATTGAATTTTTTTTTAAATTTACCATTAAAAATAATACGTTAATTTAAAAAAATTGCATACTCTTTATTTATACATTTTCATTTTAGTTGTGTCAATTTCACATTGCTTTTATTCAAAAACGAAAGCTGTAACTTATAGTTGCAAATTGGCAATTGGGGCTTCTTTGTGATTGCAAATTGGCAATTGGGGTTTATTTCGGCTGTGCAGAGAGTAGCAGAGTGTTTACAACAACAACACACAGGTTTCTATGACAATACTCGCCTCTGCATTTCTACACAAGAAGCAATTAGGAGGTAATGATCAAAACAAAACAGAAATAACCACAAATAATGTATTGTTGTTGTTGTGGAAGCAAGCTCGAAAGCGGAGAGCTCGCAACTCACACGCACGTCATACACCGCATATGTTCTACATATGTATTGGTGATGGTGCGAGTTTAATGCGTAAATTCAATTAAGAACGCTAATTAAATGCACTTGCAGATGGGATTAAGAAAAACCGCTTTTAAGTGCCCAGCCACGGAATTTACTTCAATTAATTGCGAAGGAGTGAAAACTCTAGGTGCTGATTGAGCAAATTGGGCAAATTTATGTACATATGTATAAAGAACAGTCTGATTGTACATCAGAATTTAATTGATGTATGCCAATATCTATAGCTACCTTTTTGAAAATAATTCAAGTTACACACATTTGGTATAATATATGTATATATTTATATTTCTATATGTTTCAAGTCTTGAAGTATTAAAGTATTAATTTATCATCGTATCTTAAGTATTTATTTTTCTTTTTGATACTTTAAATTTATATGTGCATTTTGATTACATTGTTAATGAAAGACTATTTGCTTCTTTTATACTAATTGTCCCCACTAATGTTATTTATATATTTCAAGTCTTGAAGTATTAAAGTAATAATTAACATATAATTGTATCTTATGTATTTCTTTTCGATTCTTTACACGTCGGATACTTTACATTTTTTATATGCAATTTTACAACATTTTTAACGAAAGACTATTTGGTTATTTTTCAATTCATTTCCTTACTAATATTATTTATATATTTAAAGTCTTGAAGACTGAAAGTATTAGATATTTCTTTTTGATACTTTACATTTCTGATACTTTATATTTGTGTGTGCATTTTGGCAATATTTTTAACGAAAGATTATTTGCTTCTTCTTCTTCTAATGTTATTTATATACTTAAAATCTTGAAGAGTTAAAGTATTTGTATTTGTATTGTCATTGTATCTTAGGTATTTCTTTTCTTTTTGATACTTTACATTTTTTATATTCATTTTGACAACATGGTTAACGAAAAACTATTTGGTTTTTGTTAAAATGCATTTCCATACTAATGTTATTTATATATTTAAAGTCTTGAAGATTTAAAGTATTTATTATCATTGTATCTTAGGTATTTCATTTTGATACTTTACATTTCTGATACTTTATATTTGTATGTGCATTTTGGCAACATTTTTAACGAAAGATTATTTGCTTCTTTTTCAATGCATTTCCTCACTAATGTTATTTATATACTTAAAGTCTTGAAGCATTAAAGTATTAATTATCATTGTATTTTAGATATTTCTTGTTGATGCTTGATATTTCTGATAATAATAATATTTTTAAGTGCATTTTAAGAATATTGTTATCAAAAGACTATTTGTTTCTTTAGTACTGCATTATCTTACTAATGTTATTTATATTTTTCAAGTCTTGAAGAATTAAAGTATTAATTATTATTGTATAGATATTTCCTTTTGATAGCTTACATTTTTATGTGCTTATTAACAATATGGTTCAAGAAAAACTATTTTCTTTCTGTTTTACATCACTAAAAAGTTGAAGCTTTTATAGAGTTTTCTGAGCTTTGTCTATTTCCCAGCTCTTCACTTAAAAGAGACCCAGACAACGCTGCATGCTCAATCAGTGTCTTATCGCCTTATTCAACCCATAAACACACACAATATTACAACTCGATTCCGCTTGCGACGCCGCTAATGCTCCTCCAGCGGCTGCTCAGTCTCCACGTCCGCGTCCGCGTCGGCGTCGGCGTCGACGTCGGCGGGCAGACCCTTCTCGAGCCGCTCGGCGACGCGCTGCATGAGCTCCTCCATGCTCATCTCGATCTTGACGCAGGCGCGCCGCTGGATGTCGTAGCGCTGCTCGAGGCCGCACTGGATGCGCTCGCAGCGCAGACTGAGGCTGAACCAGCTGCTGACGTCCTTGAAGCCAGGACGACACTCGCACTCGTTGTGGGCGACGCAGTGACTGTGCTCCGGGCAGCCGCCGTGGCAGATGGGGCGACAGATCAGCTGATGCTGCTGGTTGGGATGGTGCGAGTGCTCGTAGCCCCGCTGGCATTGGCACTTGTTCGGCTCCACGCAGGAGCTGTGCGCCGGACACGGCTCCTGGCAGATGGGCTCGCAGAAGCCGAAGATGATGGTGCGGTAGCCGGGACAGCAGATCTGCACAGTGTCCCAGCGCACGCGCTCCTCGTACGCCACATACAGCTGCTCCACCTCCACTTCACTTGCATTGTTGGCGTTGGGGACGTGGCGCGTTCTGGTGACCGGCACTTGGTACTTCACGCTCACGTTCTTCTGGCAGTGACCGTTGGTTATGGTCATGGCCTGCGACCCGCCCAACAGCAGCAGCAGCAGCAGCGGCAGCGGCATACACAGCGGCAGCATCTGGAGCGTCGGCATACTTGAAGTCGACTGTTCGTCGAGTCGCCTGCCGCACAACGGCTGCTGATAAAAGTGAAAGCGCCACAATTCTTTTGTCTCAACTCTGCGGGGTCAGACGGCCACGATAACTCCCTGTTTTCGCACTCCCTTATCTCGCGCTCACTCCCTCTCGCTCGCTCTCGTTCTGTGCGCTGAGCCCGTCACAACATTGGAAATCCACGCAGAGTCTGCGAATGAGGCGTAGTCGCGTGGTCTCGACTGCAGTGCGAGCGCATCGAACATGTTCGATCGAACATGTTCGCCAGCCCAGCAAAAGACGCTGCACCAACTAAGATCGTATATAACACGCATATAATATATTAGCTTGCTCTTGCTTATTAAAAATTGAAGAAAATGCAAATAGATATTGATACAGTTTATAATCAGTTTTTGATGCAGTTTATAATCAATTAGTAAAAGTCGAAGGCACTCTGCATACTTGCTCTAAGCGAATATACTTCTACAATCATACATCTACCATATGTAATTGGGCATTGTATAGTGGAAATAAAAATACCCCTAAGTTTATTATACCCTGTGCCATGAAATAGTGAAAAGGAAAAAGAAAACATCGTAGATCATATTTTGTTACCACCAATATGCTTAGAATCGCATTCTGAATCGATTTAGACATGTGTCTCCGTCTGTCCGTCGGTCTTGGAGACTTTAAGAGCTAGCATAATCAAAGTTGCTATTCAGATTCTTTAGATTTTGATTCTAAATGAGTTTACCAGCCCCACTAAAGATTTTTGCGAATAACAAACACTTTTTTCAAACTCAGTTATGTGTGTAAATATCTAAGTTTCAGGATTGTTTTAAAGTTATTGAGCAAATACATTCGATTTTGGCCGCTTTCACCAATAAAACTTTCAATTAGAACTGTTTTTTATCCATAAAATAGAGCTACAGAGTATTTGACAGTCGATTAGTCTCAACTGTAGCGTTCATGCTTGTTTTTGTTTTCAAAATAGTAGATCGTTAATGCAAAAACCACAACAGTCATAAAATATTTTTGATAGGCTTATTAACAGCGCACTTAAACTCTTGCACAAGCAATCTAAAATTAAAACATAATTAAATAAACTAGAGCTGCGCAATAAAAACTATTGACCACAAGATGTTTCTAAGATTAATTAGGAGCGCCGCAGACAGTTGAACTTAAAATTTTTCTTGTGTTGAGTGGCTCAAAATTGTAATATAAATTCGCTTTCATTTTCAAAGCGCAACAAATAATCATATTTATATTAATAGATCCCGAGGACTTTACTTCGTTTTCTTCCTATTTTCTACACAAATCAAGAATTTTACTTCATTCAGACGTTCATTTAAGATCGATTTGTAATTCACAAGAAATGCTTACATCGTCACACCTAATGCTAAAAAAAAAGTAAACACAACAAAGTGAGCAATGAATTATTTTTGTGCTTAAACAATCAACAAGCTGCAATGCTTTCGCTTCTTGCAACAAATAGTTAAACTATGAAGTGTTGCCAAAGTGATTTACATTCTTTGGTAACTTACAACTTTGAGGCGATTCCTTTGATTTCTACACAAATCTGTAATGCAATTGTAACAAAGATTTGAGAATCTATTTCTAGGCATATTAGTCAGTTTATTCCGTTCCAGTTCTTCAGCAAATTTCCGCTTTTAAATTAGCCTAACTAATTATACTATCTTTAGAACCCCTTTTTATACCATGTTCCCATAGGTAAAAAGGTATATTAGGATCGTTCGAATGTATGTAACTGGTGGAAGGAGACTTCGCAGACCACATCTTGTTCAGAATCGAAAATAAAATCGATTTGTCTGTCTGTCCGTCCGGCCGTATGAAGAACTAGATCTCAGATATAGTAGGAGCTAGAGTAACCAAACTTTGAATTTATGTGTTATATGCAACTACGCAGATCAAGTTTATGTTTTTTCCTCCTTCGCCCTTCCCCTTGCCCACAAACCGCAAGAAACTGTGGCACCCTTAGAGCTAGAAACTTAATTCAAAGTGCTATATGTAGATATTTATAATATGAACCGAAATCGGAAAAAACTAGCTTTGTTATAAACAAAAGAATCTTGACATACGCAACAAGAACAAGAGCAAGCATTAGTCTGCCAGTATATTCATACGCATGCATACACATATGCATGTATGTGTGAGTGTATGTATGCGTAGTAGAAAAACAACATGATATGACATGAATGTTTTTGATTTTATCTTTTTTAAATTGGCTATTATTATTATTTTAATTGGAAGTAATGGAGGACGATGACAATTTTACATATGTTTGTTTTCAACTTTATTTTGTCAAATGGTACATGGCATATCACATATATATACGTTGGATCACAGGTTGTATATACCAGAAGAGTTGGCTCTTCATCTCCTTGCATGATCACTTTAATGGCACTTCGCACAGCAAGTCGCTTGTCGTGTTCTTTGTGGTGTATCTCGAAGCAGACTGACTCGCAACTCTATCTCTATTTCACAATAACTATTTCATCATAGTTATTTCATCACTATCCTTACATTGTATCTATTGCATCTCATTTGAGCTTGTATCAAATGATGCTCTCTCAATTTAACCGAATGTTACCTAACATACTTTCCGTTAATTTGAAACTAAACATATTTAAATTAGTAATTCTTCAACATATATAAACTTCGATATAGCCTAAAAAAGGCTTTAGATATGCTTATGGTGGTTAAAAAAAACTTGGGCATTTTATATGGGGTATGACGACCCACATCGCAGTCACTTTCGCCACCATAATCCCGAAGGGCGACAAAGAACTCTGCGGTGTGCGCCGAGCTTATAAAAAGCAAAGCGAGCGCAGCTGCAAAATTAGTTTAAGCTGCGATCGCGTGGAACACATTTGGATTTACACGATGCGGGAGCTGTTAGTGCTGACGTTCGGATTGATCGTGTGCTGTGGAGCAGAGTTACGCACAGTGAGAAACAACACTTGCCACAATTGTCCACACTTTACATTTACAGTGTTTGCTTGCAGTTGAACGCCAGCTGGCCGGTGAGATGCCAGCCCAGTTGTGACAACCACGCCACGTGCTTGCCGAACAACATCTGCCAGTGCTTCCCGGGCTACATGGAGCAGCAGGGCGTCTGCACTCCCATCTGCAGCTATGACTGTGGTCCCCACGGCAACTGCATAGCGCCCGACAGATGCGGCTGCGACGCCAGCTACGCGTGGGACGCGCAGATCAAGCGCTGCAAGGCGCACTGCACTCCCGCCTGCAAAGTGAACGAGTTCTGCAGCGAACCCGACGTCTGCTCCTGCAAGCCGGGCTACGTCCACGAGCAGGAGGTCTGCCGGCCGCAGTGCAGCAGGGGCTGTGGCACGCACGGTCGCTGTGTGGCGCCCGAGACGTGCGCCTGCTTCACGGGCTACGAGTGGAACAGCAAGCTGTTCACGTGCGTGCCCAAGTGCACGCCCAGGTGCGGCTCCCACAGCTTCTGCCACAAGACGAACGAGTGCAAGTGCCTGCGAGGCTACAAGCCGGACGATGGCAAGAGTCTGAGCTGCTCGCTGCCGCTTGTCTGGTGGATCTATCTGATCATTGCGCTGATCACCATTGTGATCGTGTGCAGTGTGGCAGGCATTATCTACTACTTTGTGGCGCGCGGTCGCAACGTCAACTACTATCCCAACTCCAACTTCTACGACACGAATCGCATTGTGCAGTAGCCTCTGATCGTTGAGTTCTAGTAGATCCCGAAATAAACATAATTGTAAGTGGCTGGCGATAAAGCGGCTGTTATTACTCTTCGCATTACTCACGCTTGAGTCAGCACACATTATAAATATACTCTATATGGGCAGCGGGTGCTAAAAGAATTCATTGGCAGACAGCTCTGCGTCAGCAAAACCACCTGACACCATCTCGGAGTCCACCAAATGCACACGTCTTTTCTTCAGCGTCTATATGGGAACTTATCCAACAAGCTGTCACTATTAACTAGGAACATAACTTAGAGTTAATATTTTGAATTAACACATCGATAAAATAGCAGCAATCTTGATTTATGTAACTTTATTTTTACTTGAATTTATAAGCTTGCAGTTGACGCTTTAACACGATTTAACAGCACTGTTAGCAGTCTACAGAAATAGATTAAAGTTAAACGCATACTATAGACTAATGTTAAACTCACAATACTGTTTACTGGATTTAACAGCTGTTAGCAGCCTACTGTAATATTAAATTTTAAACGTGTACTACAGACTAATGTTAAACTCACAATACTGTTAACTGGATTTAACAGCGCGCTGTTAGCAGTCTACTTAATGTTCAACGTATACTACTGTAAAGCAATTAACAGACTAATGTTAAACTCATAATACTGTTAACTCGACTTACAAGGCGCTCTTAGTAGCCTACAGCTCGATTTAAAAGCTCTGTTAGCAGCCTTCAGTTTTGTTAACTGATTGATGTTAAACGTATACTACTATATAGAGCTCATACTACTGTTATCACGCTTAAAGAGCATTTTTAGCAATCTACAGTTCTGTTAATAGTTTGATATTAAACTCCAACTACCATTAACAGATTAATGTTAAGCTCATACTACTCTTAATTCGATTTAACAGCACTACTAGCAGCCTATAGCTTTGCGTTAACAGATTCATGTTAAACTCACACTACCGTGAAGCCGTTAACAGCTTAATGTTAAACTCCTACTACGCCAAGCTATTAACAGCTTAATGTTAATCTTATACTGCAGTTAACTCGATTTAACAGCACTGTTAGCTGCCTACAGTTTGGTTTACTAATTGGTGTTGAACTCCTACTACTGTAACGCAATTAACAGCTTAATGTTAAACTACTACTACTGTAAAGTTATTAAGAGATTGTTGTTAAACTCCTACTACTGTTAAGCGAATGTTAATGCAGCGCTACAGATGTTAGCAGTACGACATGCTTCATTTTATACTTTATTCCCTAAATAAGAGTAGTAACTGTCTCGCACTTGATTGCAGACTGCTTATTTTCACTCCTGAATTGAAAAGCTAAATAAAAGCTGCAAATTTAGTGTTTATTCCCAGTGATATATGAAGCATAAGAAGGAGCTAAGTGAGAGCTATTAGCCTTACCTTAAGAACGCGGCTTTCTAAGTCAGCGCTACTTAAAGTAGCTTCCTCCCTTTTCAACATATTGAATTCAAGGAAGCACTTTATGAAGTGGAAGTCTGATATATTGAGTGGTAAAACTTAGTTTATTTTAAGGAATATTTGTATGAGATATATTCTACATTTCTCCTCTTAACTTATGCTCGCGAAAAGCAAAGAAGCTTGGTCTTGATAACATTCTCTGTCTGCATACATATCTTACTCTAGCTTAAATAGTGTTGAGCAATGCTATTCTATAGAAATAGTTAGCAAACAATTTTGACAATTATGCAAACTATAAGTATTCCCTATGAAGCAAATCGAAAGCAGTTGTAATTAGTTGATCACACTTTTCCCCAGCACTCAGTGTCAAATTGAAATTGTAGGCAAGGAGTTTGAAGCAACGAATCGTTGGGAATGGCTGTGCTGAAGCGCAAGTCGCGGCAATCGATACACGAAAATTCGAAGTGAAGGAAGAAGGAGCCTCCGACACAGTATTACATGAGTGTTGCTCAATCAACATGGCTCCCCACGCTCTGCCTCGCCTGCTGTCTCCTGCTGCCCGCTGATGCCGCAGCCCTCCCCAGCGTCCAAGTCGATGCCTCGTTGGTGAGTGGACTGACAACGATTTCGCTAAGTAGTTAACTATTCGAACTGGTCGCAGCTTTGCCGGCCGGGCTACGAGGGCACGCCGGGCAGCTGTCGACCCGTGTGCAATCCGCAGTGCGTATACGCCGTGTGCACCGCCCCGCAGCAGTGCACCTGCGATGCGGGCTACGAGACGTCGGGCGGCCGGGAAGCCAGAGCACACGGCTGTCGCCCGATCTGCCAGGGCTGTCACTACGGCGACTGCATTGCGCCCGGCCTGTGCCACTGCTGGCCGGCGTTCGCCGAGCGCGCCGACGAGGGCTGCCAGCCGCTGCCGGACTTGCTGCTGCCGCCGCAGAACTGCCAGAACAACTGCGGCTGCTGGCAGACGTATCCGCGGTCGGCTTTCACCGCCGCCAGCTGCATCAGCGCCTGCGATCGCTACAACCCGGAGCCGTGTCTCGACCTCAGCCAGTGCCTGTGCAACCGCATCAATCATTTCCTCGTCTGCACTCACCACAATGCCACGCAACAATATGTGTGCGCACAGCAGACGCGTGCAACGAGCGAGTCCGACGAACTGGAGCGTTTGCTGACCACACGACAGACGTATCAACATGCGTATCGCTCGCACTACTCCAACAGGGTGCATTGGTCGGATCTGTCGCTGGGTCGTGGCGATTTGCCGACTACCACAACGCGGTTGCATGCCACAACCTGGCCAGATGTGCCGCTGGAGGTGAGCTATCGCTCGCATCGCTTCAAGGGCAAGGCGCGTTGGCGCGGCGAACGCTGGACAGTGCCAGCGGCGTGGACTGAACAGACGGCATCCACGGATCCAGTTATACGTCAGAGCATTGCAGGCCGAGCACCGATTTTCGTGATCAATGTGCGCCAGCAGCCGAGCACGCTGGCAAACGTGCAGCGTGCTAAGGGCGGTGCGACCACCACCGAGGGGCATCACGAGAGCTCGACCCTGTCAGGCGATGACACGAAGCAGGAGGCGAGTCAAACGTTCCCCAAGTGGGCCGTCGTTGTGGCAGCCATCCTGGCTGTTGCCCTCATTCCCTGTGTGGCCCTCGCAGCCATCTGCTTGCGGAAGCGCAGCCCAGTCCGTGGTCACTGCATGTGCTGCGAGCGCCAGCAGAGCTCGAGGTGCTAACTGGCAACGGCTCAGCTCGGATCTCAGATCTCGGATCATTGAGCCACTCAAGTTGCACACTATATTCGATTTACTTAGTACAGACACGAACAACTCAAATTCGACTCTATTGTGAAGTAATGTCGTTCTAACTTGCATTAAACTGTTAAAACTCCCAACCAATTGAGCAAAGATTTTTAAGTTGATTGAAGGATTCAATTTCAAAACGATTAGAAGGGTCACTTAAACAAGAAGTTTCAATCCAATATGTAATAGTATAACAAATGAAATTTGAGTCTACAGTGAAGTAGTAAAATGTCGTTCAAACTTCCATAAAATTGTGAATACTTCCCAACCATTTAAGCAACGACTTTTAAATTGACTGAAGGGTTCAATTTCAAAACAATTAGAAATGTTTCTATAACAAGAAGTTCCCATCTTATATGTAATAGTATAACACTTGAAATTCTACTATATTGTGAAGTAGTGAATGTCGTTCTAACTTGCATTAAATTGTGAATACTTCCCAATCATTTCAGTAAAGATGTTTACGTTGAGAGCTTCAATTGCAAAACAATTAGAAAAGTTTTTGAAAGAAGAAGTTGTAATCTAATCTTGTGTTTTATTATTATATCAAAATCGTAATCACAGCAATAAGCTGAATATATTATTTATAATTGCTTAAAATTGTAAAATCTTTTGACTCGATTTAGAAAGAAAACTTCAAAGGTCAATGATGAAATATTCTCAATCTTTCATTAAGATCGAATTATTTAACAGAGCATTTTGTTCGCTCTAAAAAAAAAGTAAAAAAAGCATCATATTGTATCACAGCAATAAGTTGTTTTGTTTGTTTTTTATGATTGTTTAAAATTTTAAAATCTTTTTATCTCTCTAGATCTCCTATTCACGATTTAGGAAAACAGCTAAAATGTTTTCAATCCTTGATAAAGATCAAATTGTTTAAAGAGCGTAAAGAAGGTTCAATCTAATATTATATCACAATTACAAACACAGCAATATGTTCAATGTATTTTTTATAATTGCCTAAATTTTGAGGATGCTTGAGCTCGAAAAAGCTTTCACGCTTAATGATGAAATCCTTTCAATCCTTGATTAAGATCATATTGTTTAAGAGCTAGATTTACTCGCTTTAAAAATAAAAAAAAAATGAATTTGCAGAATTTGGAACTTGGGTTAATAAACAATAATTTCGTGTGTATTTGCTTAATGAATTTATTCTTCAGTTTAGAACGAGTTTAAGCTAAGCATAAAGCAAAAGTGTTGTGATCATCACATTTAGTTAAATTAATTTGCATTTCTTCATTGTCATGCAACATTTGCATTGCACATTGTTATATTTTGAAGTGTTAATTATACATTACTGAAAGATTAACTCAAATGTTAGTAGAATTTGTGTTCTTTGAAAAGTTATCAACCGCTTGTTGACACACATGCTTAACATGGATATTCATTTCCCCTCTCAAAGTATGAGCGTCCAAAGTGAAGGCCTCAAACAGTCTGTGGTGCGACGAACAGGTGCAGATATGTACATACATGTGTACGCACGTAGTATGAATGTAAGAGTGTGAGCTGTCAAAGCATTATTGTGTTTCGTATCTACGCTCGTACTTCGCTCTATCTGCATAAATATGTATGGACAGCGGTGTCTGCTGGATGCACACACAAGTGTGTGGACATACTAACGGTCGAGCGAGCGAGCGAGAGAGCGAGCGAACATACGTGCATATGTATGATTAGTGATGTGTATAGAGATGTATACTAGTTGAGCGTGTTGTTGTTGTATGTAGTCGTGCCTTTGCATATGAGTGCTGTGCGTTTGTGTTGCTCGATATATACAAATAAACATGAGCACAAAGCAGGCGCACAGCAATGATTAGCAGGCGAGCGTAACCATGTAGGCAGTGTGCGTGTGTGTGTGTGTAATGTTGTTGTTGTTCATGTAGTACGAGTAGAAGTAGCTTTCGCTGCCGTCGCAACAGCTAAAACAGTAACAGCGACGCCAACGGCGACGGCGACGTCGACGTCGACGCTGGCATTCTCAAATTGTGTTTATGTTCGTATGTACAATACCATCCATGCCTGTATGTTAATGCATGCATACGAATGTACATACGTACATACATATGTATGTATGTAGGTGAGCGTGTGTGTAATGAACGAGCGTGGAGAGCCAATGCAAAAACCAGAAATGGCTTGAAAATTAAATGTAATGGGCAACAACGAGAACAACAACAACACAAACACGTGCTCAGCGACAACATTCAAATATGTATGATTGTGTGGAACACATTCACATATCGTACCTGATTGTTGGTCTCAAGCCGCCTGCCTGCCGTTTAGATGATGACGTAGCAGAAACAACGAGCGTCGTTTTGTTGACAACACAGCAACACCGCGTCGCGGTCAGCGTCGCTGCGGACGTCGGCGTCAACAGCACTCTTGGCCTCTCTTAATATAGCGGACGGAGACCGTCACTAACAGCAACGACTCAATTCGTATGATTATCGGCGCTTTACAACAAGAAAAAAATTCAGTGATTTCTTGGCAGTGGCGGACAAAAAAATACACACGCTTGTGAGTGCTTTGACAGTGGCGTTCAGGGAGATTAGGCATGCTGCAGCGAATATTTAAATCAAATCAATTGCGAGCGATTAATTGATCCTCAGTATTTTCATTTTTTTTATTCTTTTTTTTAGTAGAATGGTACATATATATTATTACGATTTTTCGATATCTTGTGATCGTTTAAAGTTTTCATAATATGTATGCAAATTTGGGTGCCTGTTGTTCAATAATTCGTATCTACATACATATATGTATTATAGGTCAACTGCTCATTGAGAGGTCAATTGACGTTTCAATATTTTAGAATTTTTCACAGCCAATCATCAGAAAAATGCTGCGTCATCAACGATAACAACGCAATAAATTGATAAGCACGACTGCATGCAAATATCAGCAGCACTTGTAATTTCTTCTTTTCTTTTGCACATTTCTTTGACGTCACGCATTGCAGCGAAGTTGATCAACCTTCGTGGTGCAAGCACTGCTCTTAGTTCACTTACAGACTCTTTGGCTCTCACTTGCGGCGCACCCGACAAAACTTTCATAATCGCATTGTCAAACACAGCAAACGCAGCAGAATCAACAACATTTCATAAAATATTACTCATACGTAATATAAACACGATTAAAAATAAGTCAAGTTTGTTTGCACATTTGTATCGTATTTGTATTTGACATTTTTGTGGGATGTGTGGTCGACACCTGTTTAGTTTGCTGTTGCGTCGGCTTTTGTGCTCGTCGTGTGCTAATGATGGGATTAAAAACATTTTTAAATACCGGTTGTTATTGTAATTGCTACTTATGTGGTTGACTTGTCAAACGTGAAGAGAGAGAACCAGAGAGCGAGAGAGAGGGAGAGCCGAACGACAGTAAGCAAGCACATACATAGTTACACACATTCGCACTTATGCACATGTAGCTATGTTGGTGTGTACGTATGCTGTTGTTATTGTTAATTTACGCCCACCCCTCCCCTCTCCGAGACGACCAACGTAACAACTTTGCTGTTGATATGCTACTGCTACGTTTGGCGTCGACGCTGGCGTCGCTGTTCTCATCATGAGTGTAGAAATGAGTTTGAATGAGTTGCTAAAGGGGGCCGTGGTGGATGAATCGTGAGCAGTGCAGTGCATGTACACACGCGCATACCTACATATGTGTGTGTGTGTGTGTGTATACATATGTTCACTTGTTTGTCAATATGTACACATGTTATTTGATTTTCGCTTTTTTTCTTCATTTATGTTTGTGTACCTCGAAGTGTATGCGTGTGTGTGTGCCACACTTCTTATGTTGTTGTTGTTGTCGTCGCTGTTGTTCTTGTTACTGGCGGGTACATGAATATAAATGTTGTTTATCTGTCGTCGGCGTCGTCGTCGTCGTTTTCGACGCTGCCGTCGCCGTCGCCGTAGTCGTCTCGGGTGTCCGTCGTCGGGCTCTTTTAGTAGTTTTGTGTGTGTATCGTTTTGTATGGCGATGTTGTTGTTATGCACGAATGTGTGTTTCTTTATTGTTGTGTGTACTTGTTGCTGTTATTGTTGCCTTGCCCGCCTGCTCACACTCACTTGCTGTGCTCGCTCGCATGAACTTTTTGCTTTGACTTTGGCTGCTTGGGCTCTTTTCCGCCTGCTAATCAATGCTGTGCGCCTGGTTATTTTGCTATATCTATATGTACACAAACAAATCTACAAAAGTCACAGACATGCACATGCATACCCCACAACACCCCCCTACCCCATACTGCTGGCAAATACCATCTCGAATCGTGCGTGTAAATAGCATGTACAACACATGTTACCCTACGTAACGTATGCGATTATGAGCAAGAAAAATCGAATGAATATACGTATACATATATGCATATACATACATATGCATATCAGTTCCGTTATAGTGAATATGACTGTGACTTTGTGTGTCATATGTACATCTCTCCACATAGCACAAAATGTACGAACGTATGAGTTACGTATCCACTGCGGTGGGAAAGACTCGTCTATTGTTATTACCGGTGATTGAGATTAAAGACTGCGGTAGACTGGGCTTCAGACATGAAGCATCTTCCATAAAAAAACTCCACAGTTGTAAAGCACAGTGCACGCTCTATAGAGTGAATATGCGAGCACATAAAATATTGACTGCGAATTGATTATTTATTATATTTTATTTTGCTGATTTTTATTAATATATTAAGTTCATGAAATTGTTATTCTTTACCTTCGTTACCAGTTGTGAATTATTGAAAAGAAAGCAAAAAAAAAAATTGTCATATGATTCAAATATTTATTGGGTCCACCCTAAAATATTTAGCATGTCTGGTTCTGTTATTTTGATTGTTATTGCTAAAGTGCTTTAAAGGTTGAGTGGACAGCGGTACATATTGAAACACACTGTGCACGTATGCGTGCATTGCTGTTGGATGTGAGCACATCAGCCCACTGTGGTCGTGGCCGACACACTCTCCTCAATTTACTTAGATTTATTTATCTTTTGTTTACCGCTACCCATCGGACACTTCTCTATGTACACATGTTGCGCGCTTTCAGCTCAAACACAAATACGAATACAAATACAAAGCAAACGCAATATGCAACTATTTGTGTTTGTAGTTTTAATGCCAGCAAGCCGCTCTCCACCCGCCCAGCCCCCTCCCCCCATCTCTCGCCCAAGACCCACTGCACTACATTTGCTTCTCTCTCTTTTTCCTTTTTGTTTTTGCTTTTTGTTTTTTTTTTTTTTTAAGGAAACGACATGTTTACACTTGTTTGGCATTCATGGGCTGCTGTTCATTGGTAAATAATTTCATAATAATGTTGTTGTTGCGGCATGACAAATGATAAGCCGCAGTTACAAATTGCAACAATTACAATTGGGTTAATAATACATCATAATCATAGAGCTATGCTGTTACCGTCGTTGTTGTTGTTGTTGTTGTGGTTGGTATTACCGTTGCTGGAGCGAGCGCTGCAAACACTTCTACATGCACACAAAACACGGTGACGGTACGCGTGTGTGTGTGTGCAAGAGCGAGAGGGCGCGAGTAAACAAGGCGAAGCTGTTTGACATTTTGCAATAAAATAAATTAAACAATAAATTATAAATTTGTACAAAAAATGACTGTTGCTCGAACAGGCGCACATCAAAGCACGCTCGCTGACTCTCTCTCTCTGTTGGCGTCAACAGCGAAAACGACTTTTCTGCTGCTTCCTCTTCTACTTGTGCCTCTGCTGCTGCTGCTGCTGCTGCTGCTGCTGCTGCTGCTGTTTGTTGTTGCTGGGCGAGCCCACTGTATGCCAGTTTTTCTGCTTCTATTTCATTGCTTTGTATGTACCACCAACACACTTGAATACAAGCACAAGCATGCATGCTAACATGTGTATGCATGACTGTGTGCGTGTGTGTGTGTTTGACTGCGTATCATGTTTGGGCACCAGGCGCCTGTAATGCGAGAGCAGCGACGTTGGTCAGACCGAAGGTGGGCAGACTAACAAACCGTTACAATCCCATGCTTTATGTACAAGAACAGCGCAGCAGCAGAGGACAGAGCGATAGTGAAACATGCGTATGCTCTGCTTTCTCGCTGTGTGCGCCTCTCTACAATGTCGCTAGCTCTGTCGCTCTCTATTCATCTCCCGCCCTCCGCATGCTAACACACCAATTCACTCAATCAAGTGCCGGTGCGAAGGTCAGTGGTCAGTGAACAGCGGTCCAGCTGTGATGTTCGCTGTGGCTGAGGTGCGTGTGTCTCAGGTCAGTGATGTTGAAAGGCTGCAAACACACTTTACATATGAACATTTATGCACATATTTATGAATGATGAATATATTAATGATAAGACTGGACTCAAAAGCCCCTGATGTACATATAGAAATGTGCATGTATATTTATCATGAAATTTAAAGATTAGAAAAGGTCAGGAAGTTGAAGAACCGACAAATAATCAAAATTATATAGGATGATCGTGTATCGTCGTTCATTCATGTGTATGTACAATCTTTAAGCATGTCAAATATGCAGCTGTGTACTTACTCATTATACATTTTAAGACGTCAGGCTTTGAGATTATCAACGCTGGTTTATTCACACGACTGCTGATTCAAGAAAATTACTATATTATGTATTTTCAAGTTTGTTCTTCTCAAAAACCTGCCAAATACATGACAAAGGAATTGAAAGCTCTTTTTAGCTAGGATAAGAATGATTTTTAAAGCCTTGTTACAAAAAGAATTGTATAAGCTAAATCCTTACATCTAAAAAGCACTAATCATAAAACATGATTTATATAAAATCAGTGTAAGCATTTTATATAATATAAATACTTTTAAGATTATAGAGGGCGTATTAACATTAGATTAGTGTTTAGGTTTGTTTAAATTCAAGAAATTTTCAAAAATTCTTCCATTTTTCTAGAATACTTTAATATTCAAGTAGCTTTAATAATCAAATCCAAATTATAGAGGGAATATTCAACTTTGATTGGTGTTTAAGTCTGCTAAACTTCAAGAACTTTTGAAATAGTCTTTAATATTTCAAATATACCTTAATAACCAATTAGAAATCGAAATTATGGAGGGTAGATTTAAAATTTATGAGTGTTTAAGTTTGCTAAAATTTAAGAACTTGAAAACAATTCTATAATTTTTGTAGACTTCTTTAATAACCAAGTAGAAATCAAAATTATAGAGGGTATATTCAACTTTGATTTGTGTTTATGTTTGGTTAAATTTAAGAACTTTTTAAAAGTTCCATCATTTTACTAGAGTTCGTTAATAACCAAGTAGAAATTGAAAATTAAAGGGTAGAGTTAAATCTGATGAGTGTTTAAATTTGGTAAAAGTCAAGAACTTTTCAAAAATTCTTCACTTTTTCTAGACTTTTTTTATAACCAAATTTAAATCCAAATTATAGACGGTAGATTCAACTTTGATTAGTGTTTAGGTTTGTTTAAATTCTATAACTTTATAAAAATTCTTTATTTTTTTTAGACTTCTTTAATAACCAAGCACAAATCCAAATTGTAGAGAGTAGAGTTAAATTTGATGAGTGTTTAAGTTTACTAAAATTCAATAACATTTAAAGAATTCTTTTATATTTCTAGAAAATTTTAATAATCAATTAGAAATCCAAATTAAGAGGGTAGAGTTATATTTTATGATTGTTTAAGTTTGCTAAAATTCAAGGAAATTTTCAAAAATTCTTTAATATTTCTAGAATGCTTTAAATTTTCAAAAGACATCCAAATTAGCGATATACTTAAGCAGAGCAACTAAATTATCCGAATAGCGCAGACTTTATCTTCAAACTGCTTTAACTTGATTGCAGCTTTTGGAAAGTGGAAAATTTGGAGTTGCGATTAAAGAGATGGGCTCCTTGAGCTGTTGCGTCTTATCTGGCCGGGATTTCTGCAAGTTGTGTTGGCTTTGTGCGCGATTCGCAAGTCATCTGCAAGATTATCGATGTAACTGCGTACTTCTACTTTAATTACACTAAGCATGACGTTGCAGTAACCACAGCCAGCGACTTGCAACAGATGCAAAGCGACTGTGCAGCGACTGGCTCGAATTGGGAGTCGTGTCCCTTATCGTGTCTCACCCCAAGCGACGCGTCGCCTCAAGCGGATCCAGATAGTGAGTAATTTCGAGGAGACGACCGCGATAAGCAGCGGTCTAAAGGTCACTCAAATCATGGCACACTTAGAGCCGCCAGACCCCAGCCAGCCAGCCAGCCAGCTCTTTCACGCAGAAGATTACGAAAACGGGCGCTTAATGAGCGGCTTGGTGTTATCAGGAGCGTCGCCTTTAAAAGCAGACAAGCCAGTGGCCCGGGCGTTTATTCACTCTAGACAACTCTCGGCAAGATGAACGACGGCAAGCTGAAGCCCGCCAGCAGCTACACGAGCACCTCGGTGCACGAGGCCGTCCAGCTGCGACTCGGCAACGATCCCCAAATCGCGCCCCAAACGATACCCGCCTACTTCCATCAGATCTGCGAGCGTTACGCCCAGCGGCCAGCGCTCGTCTGGGAGACGTCGGACGGCTGGCAAACGGCCAGCTACGCGGAGTACGAGCAGCGCGTGGAGCAGGCAGCGCTGCTGCTGCTGGACGCCGGCCTCGAGGCGCGCAGCTCGCTGGCCATACTCGCCTTCAACTGCCCCGAGTGGTTTGTGGCCGAGCTGGGCGCGCTGCGCGCCGGCGCCATCATCGCTGGCATCTATCCGAGCAACTCGGCGGAGGCCGTGCACCATGCGCTCGAGACGAGCGACGCCACCGTGTGCATCGTGGACGACGACAAGCAGATGGAGAAGTTGCGCGCCATCAGGCAGCGGCTGCCGCGTCTCAAGTCCGTCATTCAGCTGCACGGTCCGTTCGACGCGTTCGTCGATCACGAGCCCGGCTACCACAGCTGGGCGCAGCTGCAGCGCCAAAACTACGGCGATCAGCTCAAGGCGGAGTTGTTGCAACGCGAGCGCGACGTGTGCGCCAACGAGTGCTGCATGCTCGTGTTCACCTCGGGCACCGTCGGCATGCCCAAGGCAGTGATGTTGTCCCACGACAGCGTCGTCTACGACGTCACAGTGGTGGCACGCAACATGCCGCAAGTTGTGGAGGGCGGCGAGCGCATGGTCAGCTATCTGCCACTCAGCCACATTGCCGCCCAGATCTTCGATGTCTTTCTGTCCATGGCGCTCGGCGGCTGCGTCTACTTTGCGGACAAGGACGCGCTCAAGGGCACGGTGGTGCGCACGTTCCAGAAGGCGCGCCCCACCCGCATGTTCGGCGTGCCGCGCGTCTTCGAGAAGTTCCAGGAGCGCCTCCTGGCCGCCGAGGCCAAGGCCAGGCCCTACTCCCGCCTCCTGCTCGCCAAGGCGCGCGAGGTGGTTACCCAGCAACAGCTGGCCACGATTGCGGGGTAAGTCAACAGAGAACACACAGACAAAGCAGTGCTACAATCTAGACAAAATGTCTATAATCAAAACGAAACGTTGTCGAAATTAAGTAGAGCTAAAGTCAGTTCAAGATCAAGTTCGAAACTGTAGATAAATTGTTATTATTGACTTTGAAAATAAGCAGAAATATATTCGCAATTCGGGACTAGTCCTTATGACATGTGTGTGAGGTTTGGTCAGTTTGAAATGTTTACTCAGTAAATCTAAAAAATCAATTTAAGAATGTTAACATCTCAAAATGTCATTCAGCAGCTAAATTTTTAAGTCATATCGACGATCTAAGCGACTGTCGACGATTGATAAGCAGTAGAAACAATCTCAATTCAATAATATTTTCTTCAAATTATCTAAATCAAGTTCGCAACTTTTAAAATTTGATTCTTTTTCCCTTTCATAAAGAGAAGCACAAATATATACTTCCTTGAAGAAAAGTCCTCACGACATGTGTAGGAATCTCAAAATGTCATTCACTTTCTGAATTCCTAAATCATGCTAAATCATTCATGAAATGAAGTCCGCAATTACTGAAATTTTATTATTTTTGAGTTTGCCATAAATGTTTTTTTTCTGTATATAGTTGAAGCAGTATAGTACTATAATAACACATTTCGGGAATATCTCATACAGAGCAAAGCTCAAGCATATATGTCATAAGGACTAATTGAAATGAAGCAGAAAGATATTCTTAATTCCAGTTTGAAAAAGGTCAAAAGTGATGCCAGAAACTAAATTCTTAAAACTAGTTCAAAAATTCTTAAATTCTTTACTAAATGCAGAAACTAATTTCTTAAAACAATCTGAAACATTCTTAAATTCTTTACTAAATGAATTTATTATTCACAACTACTTTTATTTTCGTGTTAAATATAGTTTTTTTTTAATATTGATTGCCATTTTATATCGAAACGAATGAAGAAACTACATTTTTAAATGCAGCTCGAGCATTTTACAATTCTTTACTAAATGTATTCATTTATTCATATTCAAAGTAGTTGTGAAACTTTTATTTTTGTGTATTTTGAAAAAATGTAAAATCTGTTTGCAAAAGTTGAATTTTTAAATCAAGCCGGAACATTTTTAAATACTTTACTAAATGCATTTATATTTTCAAATTTTCAATATGTTCATATTTTTTTATAAAACTTAATTTCTCAATATTGATTACTATGCAATTTTATATCCATTTAAATAAAGGACTTCCTAACAAATGTAGAAAACTTAGTGACAGCTTTGCTCTATGAACGAATGCTGACCATATTATAGTTTGCTTTAAGAAGGGTATTTAGTAGAAGATAATAGCAACAGTTTAAGGGCGAGTGCAAAGTCAAGATAACATTTTGAGATCCCTGAAAAATGAAAGTCAAGAATGAGATCTTTTCGCTTGAGTTATCGCATGCTAGAAAGTTGTTCATCTCGCAGTGTAATATATTAACGAATTCCGTTTGCAGCCAGCAGCAGTCGCTTTATGGGATGGCCAAGTACTGGCTTGCTTCGCGCCTCATTCGACCCGTGCAGCAGCTGCTGGGGCTGGACCAGTGCCACACGTTCTTCACGGGCGGGGCGCCAGTCTCGCCGGAGCTGAAGCACTTCTTCCTGGGGCTGGACATGCCGCTGGGCGATCTGTACGGCATGTCGGAGACGGCGGGCGCCATCACGCTGCACACGGACATCAACAATCTGTACAGCTCGGGGCCGGCAATTCCGGGCACCGAGGTGCAGGTGCACCAGCCGGACGTGAACGGCTGCGGCGAGATTGTGATACGCAGCCGGTCCAACTTTATGGGGTACTTGAATCAGCGCGACAAGACGGACGAGACGATTGACGAGGATGGCTGGCTGCACACCGGCGACATTGGCTCGATCGATGCGCGCGGCAATGTGGTGATCTCCGGGCGACTCAAGGAGCTGATCATCACCGCCGGCGGCGAGAATATACCGCCCGTGCACATCGAGGAGCTGATCAAGCGCGAGCTGCCGTGCGTCAGCAATGCGCTGCTGATTGGCGACCATCGCAAGTATCTGACCGTGCTGCTGGCCCTCAAGACCAAGTCCGATGCGGAGACGGGGCGGCCGCTGGACGCGCTGCGCGAGGAGACCGTCGAGTGGCTGCAGGCGCACCACTTGCAGCAGTCGAAGCTCTCCGAGCTGCTCGGCATACCCGCCGACCTCCAGCTGCCCAACGAGGCCAACGCGCTCGCCGCCGCCCTCCAGATCAGCGCCGAGCCGAAGCTCTACGAGGCCCTCGAGGCGGGCATCAAGCGGGCCAACGAGCACGCCATCTCCAATGCTCAGCGCGTCCAGAAGTTCGCCCTGCTGCCCCACGAGTTCTCGCTGGCCACCGGCGAGCTGGGCCCCACCCTCAAGATCAGGCGCAACATCGTCCACGCCAAGTACGCCCCGCTCATCGAGCGCCTCTACAACTGACAAGCGCCACAATTGTCATTATTACTGTTTAAGTTCTCTTATTGCATCCACACTTTTTTACGCAGATTTACCTTTTAATTAAATGCAACATGATATTATAAACTACTCGCTTTTTTAAATATCATCTGACTGAGATTACAATCTTCATATCTTCAAATAATTTGAACATTATATTGTTGCGTTTTTTAAATTTCATCGTCCGCTCAGTGACTGAATGAGTTTTTTGCTTTAAGTTTGAACTATGTAAGTGCTACAAGCATGTAATTCTATCTCTACTATAAGTTTTAAAATATCATCTGTCTGAGATTTGTTTTTTTAACTCTAATCTATGAACAATCAACTAAACTTTGCGCTTAGTTGCCCTTTTAAACGCATCTCAAATAAGTGCCACAGTTGTCATTATTAGTTTTCAAGTTTATATCATTGATTGAGATTAGTTTTTTACCTCTATGGAAGAGTTGCTAAATGTAGCGCTTTGTTACTTATTTCAAATCTCTTCAGCTCTTTAAATAAGTGGAATAGTTCTCATTATTAGTGTTTTAGTTTATGTCATTAAATATTATAATTTGATGCCGTTTTTAAATATCATCGTCCCTAAAACTGAGCGCGACGGAGAATTGTTGTTTAACTCAAATCTCTATGATTAAATGCTGAGCTTCTTTGCCCCTTCAAACTTTCTTCATCTCCACAAGTAGGTGTTAGAATTGTCATTATTAGTGTTTAAATTTATTTTATTACTGTGCATAGCATTTACACTTTTCTTGGGCACATCTATTGTTTACTTATGGAGTATATACTTTACATACAAGCAACTAAATATGTTACAAAACTTTGTTCCCTTCTTTACTGTCATCGTCCGCTGCCGTTTCTCAGACGCTGTGTTTCCGCATCCATTTTGACGGTTTGCTGCAATTAGAAAGTGTAGATTTAAGAGTTGAATTACTGTCTGATTTACATTTGATGTATTATCATTGAGATAGTGAAGCAATGATTTGTTAATGCAAAATGACTGTTGACTTGTCGCATTTTCTATATTCTGAATCTCATCAAGTATAAGCTACATTAACATTTTGCATTTGAATTGAATTTTAATACCATATTATATAAACTTAGGATTTTTTTTTAATTTTTCTTAAGTGCCAATATAATATGTTTAATAAATAAAAAGATCAATAATTTATTTGGTCATATTTTGAATATTTTGTTCATAACATTGCAATAAATATTCACAGAAAATCAAAGTAATATTTCAAAAAAATAACATATTAAAAGAATTGCCAAAATATGTAAGGGAAAAGTTGTTTATATGACATGAATTTAATGGGCCTTTGGTATTAACACAGTCGCGTATAATCGACTCGAGTGTTTTGGTTTGTGTCTAATTGCAAACATATTTTCTTTACTTGATTGTTGTTGTATTCATATTGTTTTTTAATCTCTTGTCACGCCAGATTTTCCATAGCTGGCACAATCTGTTCACAAATTATCTTACAAAAAATGTTCTCTTATCTTAGGTCAATTTACATTTCGTAGAATGCCAACTGCTTGCCAGACTCAGTATACAATATATAATGTACGCAAAGAATAAGCATATAGACATAGTTTATATTTAAGCAAGTACTCAAAATACTAGTGTGCTAATCTGCATTAGACTGGGTTCCTTTATATGTTTTACATTAAGAGAATAAATTGTGTTCAACTAGGTGTTTAAATCGCGCGTTCTTTTAGTTATTGTTAAAAATATTATATTCACTTTTAAACCTTTAAATTTAGGTTTCAAGTTAAGAGAGCAAGGAATAGAAGAAACTCTTATAATTTCCCTGCTTTTTATTTTGAAGTTGCTCACAATAGATACTATTATTCTATAGATTCCTAAGTTTTACATTAAGAAAGTAGTTTGCATTTAAATAGGTGATTAAATGGAGCGTGCTAAATATGTTATATTAACATTGGAATATTTATGTTTCCATTTCATTTAAAGCGATCAATGAATAGAAATAGAATTAGAAATGATTTGCTCTTTATTCAGTTGAGAACTTCTTTTAAAGTTGCTCACAAAAGATCCTATTATTCTAATGCTAGTTCTAGTGTATTAATCTGCATTGGACGAAGTTCCTTTTTAAGTTTGCATTTAAATAATTTAATTTTAAATAGAGCGTTCATTTACCTATTGATAAATATATTATATTAACTTAATACTTAATATGTACTTAAGTTTCCATTTCATTTAAAGCGATCAATGAATAGAAATAGAATTAGAAATGATTTGCTCTTTATTCACTTGCCAACTTCTTTTAAAGTTGCTCACAAAAGATCCTATTATTCTAATGCTAGTTCTAGTGTATTAATCTGCATTGGGCGAGGTTCCTTTTTAAGCTTGCATTTAAATAATTTAAATTTAAATAGAGAGTTCATTAGCTATTGATAAATATATAATTTTAATATTGGAATATTTAAGTTTCCATTTCATTTATTTATTTTTGATCGCTTATCAATGAATAGAAATAGTAATTAGAAATTTCTTTATTCAGTTGCCAACTAGTTTTGAAGTTGTTCACAAAAGATCCTATTAAGCTTCTTCGAGTCTTACGCTCAATCAAATAGTTATTGTTCTCTTACCGCTTCGTTGGCTTCCCGCAGCTTTCTGGAAACCTCCTTGCGCTCCACGAAGCGCTGTGCCCAACGTAGCCCGGCAAAGGCGAGAGCAATGGCCACCAGCATCCAGATGATCACCGAGCGCGAATCGAAGCGATCCGTGCGGATTTTGGGCCAGGTCAGCGGCGGCGTCAATGGTCCAATGTCATCGCCACTTGCCTGAAGGCAGTCGGGTAATTATAACCACATTAACGACTGACTAACCTGACTCACCTCGCAGTTGCAGCTCTTGAGCTTTTGTTTCTCCACTCCAACATTGAGCAGCACAATGGAGCGATTCTGTTCGCCATCGAAGCAATCGATGCCGCGCACATTCAACAAGTCCTCGCTCCAGCCACTCAACATGGGCCACGCCCGATCGAAGCTCAACGTGGCTGGCGGCGTTCTCAGCATGTGCCTGGCCAGCCACAAGCAATCCCAGCGATTGTCCGCCAGCTGCACATGCTCGAACAGCGCAAAGCTGCTCAGGTTGAGCGATCGCATGCGATTCGAGCTGAGATCGATGCGCAGTGTCAAGCGATTCAAGGCTGTCGCCATGTGCTGCAGCCAGGCAGCATCATCCAATCGATTCTGGGCGAGATTCAAGCGATTCAAATGCAACAATTGCTTGAGCCACTCAGTTGGCAACTTCTGCAGCTGATTATGCGACAAGTCAATGACTCGCAGTTGCGTTGTCGCCTGGAAGAGTTGCTCGGGCAGAGCAGTCAATTGGTTGTGGCTCATGTCCAGCTTTTGCAGTGTGCCGAGTGGTTGCAGGCAGTCGCCATCGAGCTCGTCGACGCTGTTGTAACTCACATTGATGAGCTGCAAGCGATGGAGATTGGATTGGATCAGCATCACTAAACTCTACAATTAAATTCTAAACTGCAAGTAGAACTATAGACTTGTGCAGTAATCTTTAAAAGTTCAATCTTCTAAAGAAACCTTAAAACAATTCAAATAATTTATCTTGAAGAAATTATAACATTGAAATCACTTTCACTAAAAACAAGAAAAAAATTCTAAACTGCAAAGAGAACTTTAAACTTGTATTAGGTGCAGTAATCTTCCACAGTTTCAAGCTTATATAAATGCAAATAATGTATCTTGAAGTAATTATAATATTGAAATCATGTTCACTAAAAAATACGATAAAATTCTTAACTGCTAGTAGAACTTTAAACGTATATTAGATGCAGAAATTTCAAACACTTTTATGTTCCAAAGAAAGCTTTATCTTGAAGAAATTATAATATTGAATTAATTTTGACTAAAAAAAGCAAACTAATTCTAAACTGCAGCTATCTGCAACAATTTCGTGTTCTTAAGACGAGTTCTACGAGAAATAATTATAATATTGAAATCATTTGCACTAACAACAATTAACTTCTAAACTGCAAGTAAAACTTTAAACTTATATTAGATGCGGTAATTTTCAACACTTTTATGTTCCATAAAAGCTTAAAGCAATTCAAAGAATTTATCTTGAAGTTATTATAATATAGAAATCATTTTGACTAAAAACAACAATCAAATTCTAAACTGCTGGTAGAACTTTTTATTTGTGTTAGGTGCAGTAATCTTCAAGAATTTTGCGTTCCATAGAAAGCTAAAAGAAATTCACATAATTTATCTTGAAATAATTCTAATATCAAAATCATGTTGATTGAAAACAACAACAATATTCTAAACTACAAGTAATATGAGGTGCAGTAATCTTCTAGAATTTTATGCTTATAGCAATTGTAATAATTTATCATCAAATAAATATAATTTCGAAGACATTTTTAGTAAAAATAACAGCAAAATTTGAAATTCATTCTTGCACTTAACATAGAATATTAAACCTACAAGTGTTTTTGAAAAGAAGTTTTTAATGCTTAAGAAAAGCTTAAGAAATTAGAGTTTCCATTTGCTATTAACGTGCTCTAAGTATGCGTTATGGAATGTATCGCTTGCAACTAATCTATGCTTCAAAATTCTATCACAGCAATAAAGAGCAAGCAAAAAATATCATGTTGTATTTCTAAGCAAAGCTTGATACTTTCTGCTATTTCAGTTTTCTAAGTCTGATTCATGGATTATATCGCAACTAATCTGGGCTTCAAAATTCTATCACAGCAAGCAAAAAATATCATGTTATATTTCTAAGCAAAGCTAGATATTTCCAGCTAGCCTTGTGCACATGATTCACTCTTGATATCTTTATTTTCTTTTTAGAGTTTGGAATATAAAACGTTATCAATGCTACTTCAGAATAACATACTTTCCGTATTATCGACTTGTTTAAAGTTTAAGAATCTATTTAATGTGCTTACTGGAACATATCAACTTTCTTGCTCTTTAGTTGCGCCTCACTTACCTCCAGCAAGTCCAGACCGCTGAAACTGTCGTTGGCGAGCCGCAGTAACTGGTTGAAGCTCAAGTCCAGGTACTGCAGCTCAACGTTGTGCGCGAATCCTGAAGGAGCTAGCGTGGTTAGTGCATTGCTTGATAGATTCAAGAGCACCAGCCGCGAGAGACCTGGATTGTGGAGGAACTGCAGGCTGCTGATTTGATTATGCTCCAGTCGCAAAGTGCGCAGATGAGTGTTGCTCTCAAAGGCTGTGGCCTCGATGCCACTGATCAGATTATGCTGCAGTGAGAGGCTGTGCAGTCGCTGCAGACCGTGAAAGCAATTGCCATCAAGCTGCTGCAGGCGATTCTCGTGCAGCTGCAATTGCTTCAGATGGAGCAGGCCGTGGAAGGAGTTCGCATCCAATTTGGCGATGAGATTGTGCCCCAAATTAAGCTCCTGCAGCTGCGGATAAGCCGCAAAGCTCAAGGCCGCCAGCAGCACAATGCGATTGTGACTAACGTCCAGTGAACTGAGGCCCGCCAAAGTGTCCTGCGACCACGACTGCAGCTCGCTGATGTTGTTGTGGGCCAGCGACAGGCGTCGCAGACGCGTCAAGCCATTGAGCGCACTTGCCGTCAGCTCGCCCAGAGCACAGTGCGACACCTCGAGGCGCAACAGTTGGTCGAAGCGCTGCAACGTCCCCGTCGCCTTCAACTCGGGCAGGTGGCAGCGTATCAGACTGAGAGTGGTCAGCGTTGCAGCGTTGTTCACGGCGTTTAGCGCGCTGGCGTTGCAGTTGGTCAGCTGCAGGGACTGCGAGCTGCTTGCAGCCGCACAGCAGAGCAGCGAGACGAGGAGACGCAGCAAGAAGCTTCGGTGCCGCATTTCAGTCAAGACTGAAACTGGGCCCCGAGTGCAGAGGCTGTGGTTGGCGCTGTGCGGCGGCTTATCGCAATGCAGCTGCTCAAGGGGGCTGTCAACACGTCAAGATAGTTAATCAGTTAGCCGACTGCCCAACGTGTGTCTTGGCCAAATATTTGCCACCAGCTCTGTGTCTCTCTCTGTGTGTGTGTGTGCAAACACAATAACACGAGTCGCGACTACCGTTTGAAACGCCACTAACAAGTCGACTGGGATTTGGACCAGGTTTGCATTCGACTGCATGTGTGTGTTAATTATTTGTTGCACAAGTGTGCAGTGGCGTTGCACGCAAATAGACCGTGGAGATATTATTATAATTTGGCTTTTACAACCCCTTGTAGAACTATTATCGTGAAATTACTGCCATTGTCGGCTAATAACAACTATTGTTTTATGCACAAGGCAATTTGAATTTGCTTTGATTTTATTGCTTAAATAGATACATTTTTAAAATTTGTATGTACATAAGTAACAAATAAATTTATTCTCTTTCGTTACTTTTTAGCAACTAGATACATTTTTAAATGTTGTATGCACAAACTTAAAAATAAATGTATTCTTTTTTTGATACTTCTTAATACTAATCCAACTTTGTATATAGTTGCTATTCTTTTTAACTTGTAGACTGAACTATTATCGAGAAATTATTGGAATTGTGGGCTAATAACAATTTGAATTTGCCTTGGTTATATTTCTTATAATCTTAATAAAAGATATAAGATACATTTTTGAAAATTGTAGGCACATGAGTAAAAACTAGTTTAGTCTTTTTTTCGAGACTGCTACTAAAACTTTGTATATAGTTTGCTTTAATATGTAGGCTGAACTATTTAGGGGAATTTTGGGCTAATAAAATGTATTGTTTTATACATAAAGAAATTAGAATTTGCTTTAGTTTTATTGCTTAGTAAAATATATAAGATACATATTTAAAAGTTGTAGGCACTTGAGTAAAAATGAATTTATTCTTTTTTTTAAACTTGTGCTTAGTTGCTTTAATAAGTAGGCTGAACTGTTATCGTGAAATTAGAGGAATTTTTGACTAAAAGTAACTAATATGTTATGCATAAATATTTGTACAAATATTGCTAATATTTATAGTATTAGATACATTTTAAAAAGTTGTGTGCATAAAATTCTCAAAATTCTCTTATTTTTTGTTTAGTTCTTTACTACTACTCCTACTTTGAATATAGTTGCTGCGTTTTTTTTTTTGCAATTTGTTGAATGAACTATTATCGTTAATTTAGCGAGATTGTGGGCTATTAATAACTATGATTTTGTGCACAAAGAAATAAGAATTTGCTTTAGTTTTATTTCTTCTATTTTTAGTAGAAGATACATTTTTAAAAGTTGTTGCCACATAAGTTAAAGGTAAATGTATTCTTCTTACACCACTCCTTTACTTGTAGAAATTTAGAGGAAGTATGAAAGAATAATGCATAAATTTAATGCACAAATAAATTAGAATTTGCATTAGTTTTGGCCTCAGCATTTTTAGCAGTAAGTTTAATAAGACACCTTTTAAAATGCTGTCCTCACATTATAAAATATGTAATTTTTGTTTTCTTCTTACTATTTGAATTCTACTTAGACTTTGTATATAGTTGCTGTGCTGTTCAACTGCAGCCAATGTCAACTCACTTTGAACCTTGCACATTCTAAAATAACTGAATATGACAAATGCAAACTTCGCGCAACTATAAATTAGTCATCTCAGGGACTTCACTTGGCACAATATAAATTCGCCCTGCGACTACTGCGAGTAAATGTGGAGGCTATTTCTATGACTTGCTCTTATACAGACTATAAAAGCGCCTGTTGACTTCGCGTCGATTAATCATGAGCACGATCGTTAGTTTGTGTGGAACCGTACAGCGGAAAGCTGCAAGTTTTCACATCGATAGAGTGTTTTCTGCAATCAATTTGGTACGCGAAATGATTAAGCAGTGCGCAAATCACTCAAGATATGCGGGCCTAGCGTTGGTGATAAACTTACTTCTACTGATTCGAGCTGCTCATGCTGATGGAATTTGCGCCAAATTGAAATATGGTCCACAGGAAGTAATTGCTCAATGATCATTGCAAGTCTCGACTAGTGTTTAAAGTGCTGTTTTCATTATCTCAGCAAGGTTATGCGCCCGTGTTAGATGTGCAATGTTGTGCGGGCTACGAGGAAACCGAAGACCACGAATGTCTACCTAGATGCGTTATGGGTTGTCCGCCCAACAGTCACTGCATGTTTCCCAATTTGTGTAGCTGCGATTCGGGCTACGAGATCGCTGAAAGTTTTCACTACTTCGGCGTGGAGATGATCAAAAGCTGTCGCATTGAGGGCGCTACAATGGCGATTGTGGTGTCTGCTCTCAGTTTGCTGCTGCTTCTAATTGTAATTGCCATTGGGGGTTTCTTTATACGCCGTCGAAAACATCGAAAAACTGCAGAATTTGACAAAGGTACTGAGGAATTTGAGGAACATTGTGGCAGACTAATGATTCCATTGGCATAACACACAACACTCTAACGTCAACTATTTGTAGCTTTGTGTATTTGATTGTTGAATAAAAAAGTGCAGTATTATTATTTATACTATTTGTCAAGTGTAGATTCATGACAATGTTATAGTGTACTATATTTTGAACAAAAGTGAACTAACACTGATTACAAATTTCGAAATTTTCTGAAGATAGTTTACTATTGCTTCCATGACGCTCTCAAAATAAAAGCTTACTTACTGGAGTGCATTTCTCTCAGTGTATGCTCGTGAGTGAGTCTTGAATCATGTGCGCAACTATAGCAATTTATTGGCTAGATGTGGTCGCCTCGACAACATAATAACTTAGTGTATTGTTCACCAGCATAGGCTCAAGTTGTAGAGCGCTGCTGCTGCAGATCTTGGAAGACTTAGAATGTTGACTTACCTGAGAATCTTGCTCACCTTACTGTTGGCTTCTCGCTGGGGCTTTTGCCAGGAGTTCGATTGCGTAGAGCAATATTACACGGTATGCCAAGAAGAAAGCACACTTGCTGCACAAAACTAAGTGGTTATTTTGCGACACAGGCGAATGCTCGACTGGAATTCGCGTGTCGCAAGGGTTGCACTGGAGTTGCGCCAGACTGTTTGCCGGATTGTTTCAACAAGTGTCCTGCGCACAGCAAGTGCGTGAGTCCTCAAAACTGCGCCTGCGATGACGGCTACGTGGTGAACGAGACCGACTTCAGTCAGCTGCCGAGTTTGCTGAGCTGCAAACACGCCCTGGACTTGAGTTGTCCGCCAAACAGTCATAGAGTGGATGCGATTACTTGCGACTGTGATGCACAATACGAGGCGAACTCAACGGAGCCGAGTGCGACACCAAGTCTGCAGAGTTGCAGACCAATCTGCCCGGGGGATTGCCCCGAGCACAGCTACTGTGCCGCACCAAATAGTTGTGTGTGTCGTCAGGATTACAGCTCAACGATCAGTGTGACGGGAGCTTTGGAGAGTTGCTGGGAGGACTATTTCAGTAGTTGGCAAATTGTGATCTACAGTCTGTTGATTTGCTGCATGATATTCACGTTGGGCACACTAATCGCCATGACTACCATTCGCTGGAAGAGGCAGAAAGCTGCTGTAGCAACAACAACTGCTCGCGATGCGGCATCGTGGCGTACTTCTTTTGCTTCATACGCGGAATATGAATGAAAGTAGAGAGCACAAATGAATAGGTTGTGCTAAAAATATAAGTTAACTGAAGTCAACATTTGTTGATGCAAGCTGACCACTGCATGTTTGAGTGGCCCTAAGCTTCGCTGTTGTATTAGTCCTAAGTAATAATTCTGTATCCCCTTTAGTGTGTAGCAACAAAATTATATAATATTATATTATTGTGCATCGAGCACAGCTATCAATACACAACAAATCATAATAATATCTCAATCGTTAACTCAGACAATCAAATGACATTTTTGTAGCTAGTGCAACGACAGGCACAGCTAACAACATTCACTAAAATAACTTAATTTATATTTTGCAACAATTGCATAAATTTACGGAATTGTTCTTTATTATTAGCAGCACACATTCGATTGAAGACTAACTGTTATTATCTGCGTCTTATCAGGCCGTCTACACGTCAAGTTGGCTGACTGAGTTGGCCAAATATTTGCCGACTGATGTGTAAACAAAAGTCGCGACTACCAATTTCAATAGTTATCATTTGGCAATGTCTACATCAATTATCTGCTAATCCTCGTTATCTAACTAGCGAATAGACGTTTAAGTATAAACTTTCTGATATCCTTTCCCTCACTAATACTTTCTCTTTCATAATCTTCAATCTGTTACTCATTTATATAGTTCAATTTTATAGCTTTAAGTATAAACTTTCTGATATCTTTTCCCTCACTAATACTTTCTCTTTCATAATCTTCAATCTGTTACTCATTGATATAGTTCAATTTTATAGCTTTAAGTATAAACTTTCTGATATCTTTTCTCTCACTAATACTTTCTCTTTCATAATCTTCAATCTGTTACTCATAGATATAGTTCAATTTTATGGTTTTAAGTATAAACTTTTCATTGATATAGTTACATTTCTCGTCGATTTGTGCTCAATTTGCAGATTTGAAATTGGAACACTCCAACTCATGTTCCATTCAAATTGAGTTGCTGTTCTTTGTGTATCGCTTTAATTTAAATAGAACTCGCTCTGCTCTCTCTTCGACTCTCGTAAGTATTTATACATGGATTGCGTGGCATGAGTCATTGTTGAGTACGCACAACTAATCAGCACTTGAGGGTCTCATAAATAAAAACAAAGCAAACTGAACGGTTCAGCTCTTGTGCACATTTGAATTCAAATAAAATTAAATATAACAAAAATAATGGATCTTCACACAATACTCGCATCTCCACTGCTCGTTCTCGTCTACAGTCTCCTGATATGTACTTTTATTTTTGTTGTAGTTGCTATTGTTTTGATCATACGATACAGAATACTCAAAAGACGGCAAAGACGAGATGCTAGAAATACTCACGCATCTGCGGAAACGCTGAATATTTAAATCACAAAAGTGCGCGTTGTTGTGTGTGATTAAACTGATAGACTATTTTATTCAGTTCCTGATTCTAACTGAGTTTGTCTTGTAAACTATGCAAGAATAAGCAATTATTCAAGCATTCAATACATTGCAATTAGCATTATTTAAATAAGTAAAACAGTTGATGGCATGAGAGATGCTTACGAATATTTATAATTACAATTTTATGCATTTGCTTGCTGTGCGTGTTCATTATACTCTCTGCTTTGCAAATGTTCGCAAAGTGTTGCATGAATTATGTATTAAACGAACAAAAAAACTAAGAGTAAATTATCTTTAATTTTATATGTTTTTGTTTAAAATTAAAAAATATTTGACGAGTGCTTATTTTATAAATCATTGTATATTAGGTAATTGAATAATAAAAACAATAATAAAATAAAACTAAACTAATGTTTGTTAAATAATAAATATAATTTAGTGTTTACTTAATGAATAGTTTTGTAAATTCTATTAAGTAAATATATTTAGAAATATAACAAAAAAAACGGACTTTATAAAAGTAAATTTTTGGCTGATTAAGCATATTTTTGCTTAATTTTAAAAAATATTTGTCAATGGTTTAGTTGTTAATACAATGCATATAAGTTTATAAAATATTTAAAATAAATTAAATTAAATTTTATTACATTTTAAATATAGTTTAGTGTTTATTTAATGCATATTTTTGTAATTTCTATTAAGTAAATATATTTATAAATATAACAAAAAACGCGGTTTTTATGAAAGTAAATTTTTCAATGATTAAATGTATTTTTGTTTAAATTAAAAAAAAAATTGACGAGTGCTTTGTTGTTAATACATTGTATATACTTTTAATAAATAATAAAGACTATAATAAAATTAAATAAATTCATATTCATAAAAAATATGAAACATTTATAGTATGCTCACGTATTTTTGAAAACTCTGTTAAGTGGACTTATTTTGAAATATATTCAACAAAATCTTTCATCTTTAACCACAATTCACAGAGCAAAATTGAATATATTAATTAAAATCATTTATTATTCTTTTGATTATTTGTTACTTCTAGATTTAATCATGTTTTTGGCTTTATTTTTAAATACCTTTCTGATGGCAAATTAGAGCAACGAGCAGCCAACAAGTACACTAAATATTGCGTTTATTTGCAACAGTTTCGTGTTTGGATTTCACCTGCATTTCAGCTTTTAGCCAGGCATATGTGCTTGCCAATGCGGCTCAGTTGCAAAGCCACAGGCTCAAATGCACTTAGCCAAGTTGGCTGCAGGCAATGCTACAAAAGGCTGGGCGGAGCAGCAGGAGGCAGACGAAGCGATTATGACTAAACAAATTTGCTTGTTGCCGCAATTGTAACGTTTATTAATTTGGATTTTGAAACAGTGCCAAGCATTGAGTGTTGTGTGCAGCAGCAGCAGCAGAGCTGTGTCCGAGGCAAAAAGTACTTGCAGACCACAGACAAATTGAAATTGATATAAATGGGCCAGAAAAAACAAAAGATTACTGCAGCCATGGCCGCATGCGAGTGCGCATGAAGTGCGCCTTGTGGTTACACTCCAAATACATTTTCATGTGTGGTTTCATAATCTACAAGATGGGAAATTGAATGATAATATTTTGCCAATATATCACACTGAGCTAAGCCTGCAATTGTGATTGCCATAAATGTTTATAAATTATTAAGACGGCCAAGTATTTCGAGTGGAATACTTCAATTATTTCCAATGCGTTTCACCCAAAAAATGTTGCACTTATTTAGTAAATAAACACTTTATGAATTTAGTTGCACAGAGACCAGAGCATGAATATCGACTAGTGATCTGGGTTCAATTTGTGGCTCGATGCTTCGATGGCCTGCAGCCAGAGTTTAAGGTCATCGGGCATCACATCTGGTCGATCCATAGTCTCTGGCCATGATTTCAGCAGCTCCACCATATTGCAGTGAATAATCGAGTGTTTGGAAAGGACTACGGCGTTCACAAAGTCATTGATTAGGCTGACAAACTGTTGCTCCAGATAGATGGCTCTCTCATCCCACCAGACGAGCTTCGTGAGTATCTTATACGGATGGAAGATGGGTATGAATCGACGATATCTCAAACTGACAGCGCCCTGCACCACAGTACCGCCTCGCTGCCGCACGCGATTATACAGATCTGTGACGGCATAATAGTGCAGGCTGGCAAAGTTGAGTTCGCGCAGAAACCGCGCATTGTTCATGTGCCGCAAGAAGATGTCCACATCCTGGGGCGTGCACAGACCGACGATGGTTGTGGTGTCGGTCAGTCGATGCCTCGCTTGCAGTACCCTCGCAGTGAAGTAAACAAATGCACAGCGTATGAAGTAGTTGACATCGAGCAGAATGTAGAGGATGAGTAGTAGAAGAGCCGCCGAGTAGCCGAGTGAAGTCTCCATGGAATGTGCTCAAAAGTAACTGTCCAAAAATAATAGAAAACTGTACAAAAGCATTGTGCCGAATAGTTGAATATTTATTTCACATTCAAATGGAAATATTTTCGAATTTCTCAAATGCTGTCAAAACATCTTTGCGAGCAGACAACTAATTGAAAGGCAATTCGATAAGAGAATTCAGGCCAAACTAGCCGCACTGCAAATGTGCATTTTTGGCAGTGCAATTAAGGACTTTTCGAGACCAATTTCGTGACATGAAGTCCGTTGTAAATAAGTTTGATTGTCGCTCTTTATTTCGTTGCCATTTCCATAAATACCTGCAGTGGGCTGCGGGTTGCAGCATAATATGTTTTTTATTGCAGCAGCGCAAAAGAAGCAACCGTCAATTACCGCCTCGCACAGCTTTGTGTACAAATTGCGCATACGACGCGTCGGCCACTGCGCAATTGCACTTTGTTTGCCGTTGCTGCATCTGTTGCTTAATAACATTCTACCACTGCAGTTGTGTATGTGTGTGTGTTGCAGCCAGGCGATTTATAATTCAATTTTCATGGCCAACGGTTGCGAAATGCGTTTTTAAATTGCACTGCAATTGACAGGGACAACAGACGGCGGGCGGCGGGCGAGGCAAGCGGAGGGCAGCTGGCGGTAAGGATAAATTGGCCACGCCTCGCGTTTGCCTGCAACTTGTGCGCAAAATGACAAATTTAATATGTCGCTCTTCCTTTCAGTCGCTTGCAGTTGCAACTCACTGGCAATAAAAAAGCCAACTTGGCCAAATGCCAGGCCAAAGAGCCAGCATAACTTCACTGGCCAACTACAGCGGGAATTTGCACACTTATAAACCCGCGTTTTATTTGCTGCCGTGCTCTGTCTGTCTCTCTGTCTGTCTCTCTGTCTGTCTGTTTGTCTGTCTGCATTCCGCTGCATTTGGGTCTGTGTTTGGCTTCATGTCTGGGTCTCTCTCTCTCTGATATTAAGATATTTTTTAAGCATATTTTGGCTGCCAAAATTATTTCAATTTAGTTCCGCAAAATAAATTTGCCTTTTTTTTGTATATGCAGCTTTTTGTTGTTGTGCGCGGAGTGTATCACTTTTGGCTGTGTAATGAAGATAAAGTGTCCTAATATTTACTTAACTTGTCTTATTTATGTGCTCGCAGTTTCATATTGCTTGAATCGAGCTTTTAAATAGTTTTGTCAAGCACTTCAGTATCTTAAGTAGCTTATTTATTTTTTGTGTCTTAATTGATATTTTATATGAATATAATTTTTGTTTTGATTATTGTTTCGTTGTCGTCATCTCTAACTCAGTTTTTATCCAGCTCACGTTGCTGCTCATTTCACATTAATATCTAGCTTTATAATAGAGTCGTTGCCTCAGCTCCAGCTTCAGAGTTCTTACTCTGGTGTACTTGCGCTTTGAATGAATTTTTTAATATGCGCATTGTCCTTTTTGTTGGGGCACTCACATCTCTCTGCCTCGCCTCTGCATTGAAGCAGAAGTTGTATTATGTTGCTTTAACCTCTAATTGCAACACTGGCCATTGCGCCCTTGGCAACTCCAACAGAAAAGGGCAGTCTTTGCTGCTGCCTTTGTTCCTGCTGGATCTTTGCTTTGGCTTTTCAATTTTAATAGAATTTTTGGTTTATTTACTGCAACAACAATTGCCGAATATAAAAGCTGAGCTCGAATTCTAACATACTTAACTTACACTTGTGTGGGGTAGTTGGCTTTTAAGCAGCTCAATTGCTCATGAATGGAGTCTGAGTTGAGTTTAAATTGAACAAAAATAACACTGTGAAATATTAAATTGCTTTATAGTTTGTTTCAATAAATAATTTACTTTAAATTATTACCAGCTTGTGGTAGTTAACTTTTCTGTTAAGTTGAATTGAAGTCAACCATTTAAATTTGTTAATCATATTCATTCAATATATTTCTTTTCTTGTCGTAGTTAATTTGTCTGTTAAGTTGAATTGAAGTCAGCAATTTAGATTTATTATTCATATATATTCTATATATTTCTTTCTTCTTCGATCCAAGTTGGGTATCATTTCGTCGAGCACATTTTCAGCTACCGACTTAAAGCTCTTTTTCCATTTGTGTTTTTCATTTCTTATTTGCCGTCTTGCAGCTACAAAATTTCTAAAGTTTTCATTACAGGAAACACAGGACTGCGTTTAGTTTGTGTTTCCTTTTTGCCTGCACTTTGTACAAGTAAATGTGTGTGTGTGTGTTTGTGTGTGTTGCTCTGTGAGTATGTGTTTGAGTGCGAATGTGAATTGCTGGCATTCGACAATTCTCGAATGTGTGTGTGCGTGTGTGTGTTTATTTATTTGGTGTGCTACAAAAATTCGGCATGTGAACAATGGACGAGAATGTGAATGTAAAACGAAACATGGACGAAGCGCTGGCTTTGAGCTAAGAGGATGCGGACTGTGGGAGCTCGGGCGAAGAGCAGAGAGCAGAGAGCTGGCTAACCGGATGCCTGGCTGACTTCTCGTACTGTATACGACCAGTTGACCGACTGACGCTGCTGACGCTTTTCCGCCCGCACGCTCTTTGCATTTAATTTCATTTTGCTGGCTACTATTTTGCTCTATTTTCCGGGCTCTTGTACCCTGTAACCTAAAAATGGGTTACCAGCATATTAAAGTGTTTCAATAAGTTTTAATGTAGAAAACCTAAGAATATTTATTAAGTCAAAATTCACTTCTAGTTATATTTTATGTACAACAATTCGCGCAGTTAAATAGTATTTGTGTTTAAGGCAGGGTATTTCTGTGGTTAGAACTTGTAGCTAAAATAATCTTATTTGTATTTTTTGCAGTTTTGTGGCCAGGCTTCATTTCGTTCTGCTTTGCGTTGCTTTGTTTTGCTCTTGCCCAAGTAATTCCTGTGCATTTTTTGGGCGTTGTTTTAATTGCTGCTGACAACGTAACTTTCAACAAATCAGAGTCATGTTTTCCACAGCTTTTCAAATCGCCATGAAAAGCGTTTAAATTCATGTTGTTCCACTGATTGAATAAGCGAGATAATTTATACAGATAAACTAAAAGCCCCAAAACTCATTGCATGAAATTTGTATCCATAATCTGTTTACAACTACACCAAAGAGTTGACAACGAAGTGCTTTAAAAAGATTAGATTGAAACATAAATTGCCATATTATGAAAGTTCATTTTAATTTTACTATCAAACTATATTAAACTATATAAAAATACTCTTAATGTTGTACATAAATTGGCAAAATTTTCTGAATGCTTTTTAGATACTTGAATTATTTTTAAAATTCATTATAGATATGAATTTATTTAATAATTTTTTTACTTTTTAGATACTTTATTTTGTTATTTATTTTTTACTTTCTTTATTATTGTTATAATCAATTTATTCGCATCGTTTTTGTTATTCAAAGACTTTAAAATATAATTATATCAGAATTCAATAAATAATAAGTTGTCAACTTATTTCATACTCAATCTCGCGCAGAAGGACTTACGGAGTGTGCGTGGAATTAATTAAATTTGGCGACAAACGTTTTCCACTTCATTCAATGGGAAGCACGATAAGAGGAAGCGGGCTTAATTTTTATGCTCAAACATGCGGCGATTCAATGCGCGCTATTGATAAGCGGCCAAGAGAAAGGCAGACGTCGATGGCCAAACAACGAGAACCGAAGGACCAGCTCGCCTCTCAACACTTTGTCGACTTTAATCCGCAGCTCACGTATCGGATGGCGTAAGATGAAAGCACCACGGTTGTCGGGAAGGATTGGTGGGGTGTTAAGGGGAGTGGCGAAGGGGCGAAGTGGCGGACAGGAAGTGCAGTTTCCTGCGCTGTCATGTTATAAATGGCAGCTTCATTCAATGGGCGTGGTAACTGTACATTTTCCATTACGGAGCCAACTTTAATGCAATAATCCTCAACGTCGAACGCACGGATGAGTTGATAACAATTTCAATTTTTATGACAAGTCAACTTGCAACGGAACAACACCAAACGAACTGCATCCAATGGTCGATACTGCAACAACAATATCGACAACGAGAACGACAACAGCAACAACAACAACAACAAATAATAACATGACCGATTGCACCATTACCGTTGCCTTGCCAACACTCGAGTCCGAGAGTCTGACTGAGCCGGCGCATTATGATTTATTGCCGTGCAACACGAAAAGCTGCACAGTGTCTGTGTGTGTGTGTGTGTGTGAGTGAGCGTGTGCAGCCAATTTTATGAGAGCGCGTGTCGGGAGGCGGAAGAAGGGCAGCATTTTTGTGGCAGCTTGGGTAGCAGTCAACAGTTTTTGGATGTTAGCCAGGATTGAAAACATTCACAAGCCTCGCATGCAACGCCTTTGGGAAAGCATTTAATTGCCTAGTGCAACAGGGCAATAAATGAAGATAGCTCTATCTTGAGAACTATATCTATATCTATATCTATATCTATATCTATATCTATATCTATATCTATATCTATATCTATATCTATATCTATATCTATATCTATATCTATATCTATATCTATATCTATATCTATATCTATATCTATATCTATATCTATATCTATATCTATATCTATATCTATATCTATATCTATATCTATATCTATATCTATATCTATATCTATATCTATATCTATATCTATATCTATATCTATATCTATATCTATATCTATATCTATATCTATATCTATATCTATATCTATATCTATATCTATATCTATATCTATATCTATATCTATATCTATATCTATATCTATATCTATATCTATATCTATATCTATATCTATATCTATATCTATATCTATATCTATATCTATATCTATATCTATATCTATATCTATATCTATATCTATATCTATATCTATATCTATATCTATATCTATATCTATATCTATATCTATATCTATATCTATATCTATATCTATATCTATATCTATATCTATATCTATATCTATATCTATATCTATATCTATATCTATATCTATATCTATATCTATATCTATATCTATATCTATATCTATATCTATATCTATATCTATATCTATATCTATATCTATATCTATATCTATATCTATATCTATATCTATATCTATATCTATATCTATATCTATATCTATATCTATATCTATATCTATATCTATATCTATATCTATATCTATATCTATATCTATATCTATATCTATATCTATATCTATATCTATATCTATATCTATATCTATATCTATATCTATATCTATATCTATATCTATATCTATATCTATATCTATATCTATATCTATATCTATATCTATATCTATATCTATATCTATATCTATATCTATATCTATATCTATATCTATATCTATATCTATATCTATATCTATATCTATATCTATATCTATATCTATATCTATATCTATATCTATATCTATATCTATATCTATATCTATATCTATATCTATATCTATATCTATATCTATATCTATATCTATATCTATATCTATATCTATATCTATATCTATATCTATATCTATATCTATATCTATATCTATATCTATATCTATATCTATATCTATATCTATATCTATATCTATATCTATATCTATATCTATATCTATATCTATATCTATATCTATATCTATATCTATATCTATATCTATATCTATATCTATATCTATATCTATATCTATATCTATATCTATATCTATATCTATATCTATATCTATATCTATATCTATATCTATATCTATATCTATATCTATATCTATATCTATATCTATATCTATATCTATATCTATATCTATATCTATATCTATATCTATATCTATATCTATATCTATATCTATATCTATATCTAAATCTATATCTATATCTATATCTATATCTATATCTATATCTATATCTATATCTATATCTATATCTATATCTATATCTATATCTATATCTATATCTATATCTATATCTATATCTATATCTATATCTATATCTATATCTATATCTATATCTATATCTATATCTATATCTATATCTATATCTATATCTATATCTATATCTATATCTATATCTATATCTATATCTATATCTATATCTATATCTATATCTATATCTATATCTATATCTATATCTATATCTATATCTATATCTATATCTATATCTATATCTATATCTATATCTATATCTATATCTATATCTATATCTATATCTATATCTATATCTATATCTATATCTATATCTATATCTATATCTATATCTAGTTCGATTTCGCTGCCAATGCAAAAGTGATTTTGCACTTTATCTAAATTTAAATAGAATTGACCATGGAGCTAATTTTGGGCGTCAGCGTCCTCGACATACTTTTCCGTACAGATTTCGGTCGGCAGTCACGAAATCAATTGACAAAGTGAATAAGCAAAAGTGAGGAGCAGCAAATTGTTGGAATTTGCATAAATTATCAGCTGGCAATTGGAAGGCGAAATGCACAAATTGAAACAACGAAGCGACCGCTTGTCGAGCTGACTGGATTTCTGCCACAACAACAACAAAGACAACAACAACAAACAGTCCCCTGGCAGCGCGAACTTCAATAAAATGTCGTCGACTTCGCTTCAATTTGCGGCAATTTTCGCGTCGTTGCAGCGACTGCAGCGCTTTGCATTCTTCGAGTTCAGTCTCTCTCTCTCTCACGCTGGAGAAGGACTTTCGCAAATGGTTCGTGAAATCAGCGCAGTCACGCCCACTCAAAATAGAAAAAAAAAATGAAGGAAGATGAAAGCAATCCTCTTCCGCGGCGGCATATTGACAAAAAGACCCAAAAGAAAAACAAAAACCCAAGCGAAAGTCTGAAATAAAACGAAAATTCTTTTGCTTTGGCTTGCATGTTTTTTTTTCTGTCGTTCTTTTTTTTGTACTTTTTTCTTTTTGCTGGCGCTGGAGTCTGCTCTAAATTGCACTTTATTTGCGGTTTGTTGATTTTATTGCACAACTTTGTTTACAATTCTGCTTAAATTTCATTACACGATCCCAGTGAAACGAACCAACCGAATCGGCCCATCAAGCTGAGCTCGAGCAGACCTTCCTGACCGGCGGAAGGACATGCAAAATGAATGGCGGAACCTTGATATGAATTAATATTTGAGCAGTGTTGAAATCAAATGCCAAGTGCTGCAAACTCTGCTCCACACACTCTACTGTAAATGGGTCAATGCAAATCAAATTGGCATCCCAGGCTCGTATTTTCTGCTGGAGTTTTTTAAATCGCCTTCGCATTTGTGGCAGCTGATTTAATAATTATTTGGAACTGAATTTCATATGCATTTTTATTGGTCTTCTTGAGTGCATCGCAGTTCGTTGCGCTGCATTGTGTTTAGTTTATTTTGATGACTTTCAGACTGGCTCGTTATGCTTATGCTTGTATGTCACGCTATCGGTCAAATCGTGCAAGGCAAAGGTCAAATGCACTGAGGGCAGCTTAATCAGTTGAGTCGCGAACTCGTGCAAAAATGCTTAAAGACGAGCAACGAAAACAGGCACAAACAGAAAAACGAAACATGGAAAATCAAAACAAATAAGCAAACACGCCGACAAGCAAAGTGCCGAGCAAATTAAATGAAATGCACATACACAAACACCGAGCGCAAAAGGGACGAGTAATAATGTAAAAGCATAACACCAGCCGAGTATATCGTAGGCACCAGGTATCCTGTATATATAGCTACGAGGCGACTGCGGTTAATACTCTCTGTGCTCTGTTTGCCTGCAAGTAATGAAAATGAAGCGATTGAGCAGCGCGCGACAAAGAAAAAACAGCAACCTGTTTGTAGAGCAAGCTGAATTGTGAATACTCTTCCACAAACATAAGTGTTGCAAGCTTAAATAATGAATTAAGACATTTAAAATTGCTTACAAAGTTCAATAAAATATTTATATATTGAGATTAACAGCTTTGTAAAATTGTAGTTTGAGAGTAATTAAAATATTTATTTTAATTTGAGATTATTTCTTAAATATAGTTTTTTTTGTTGCAAATTTAAGTTTGTGGGGAAATATAATATATATTTGATTTCTCAAGATTGTTTCTGAAATATTGTTTTTGTTTTTTGAAAATTTAACTCTGCAGCCAAATGTAATATATATTTGAGTTTTCAAGATTGTTTCTGAAATATTTTTTTTTAATTTAAATATATATTTGATTTTTTAAGATTGTTTCTGAAATATTGTTTTCATTTTTTTTAGGTGTAAATATAATATTTATTTGATTTTTTGAGATTTTTCTTTAGAATTCTAATTGTATTTAATAGATTAACATTTAAGAATAATTTACTCACATTCAAAAGAATATTGGTTTCATAAATTTCATTCTTACTGCTAGAGATTCAATTAGCTTGCTCACGCAACGCCACATAAACAAACATAAAGTAATTATCTGGATTCGTAAAGTGTGCTAGCAATAAAATTCAAAAGAAAATTAAGTAGAATAAAGCTTTTCCCACACACATATCTATTAAATAATTAAGAAATCTCGCTCGGAAGTTGTATTTTTTCGGAACTTTAGAGTTTGCTTATCCCTTAAGGTTTTTATCATTACTTTGATATGTACCATAACTTTGAACGGATAAGCCTCCTAGGTCTTGTCAACACCGTAACATAGTTATTAACCTGCTTCGACCGCACACACACACACTCACACACAGGGCAAAAGCAAAGGTAAATAAGCAAAGACAATAAAAAAGACACGCCGCAAAGTACGCTGCAAAAACAAAGTTGCCCATGTCTGTGTGTGTATGGAGGTTTGGGTGAGCGGAACCAAGGACACTGGCTTGGCAGGACTTGCTTGCAAGATCCCAAGCACAAGCTGTAGCATTCAGCGTGCTGTGGCCCACATCGGCCATGTGCACGGTGCGGTGCGCCTCGCGCAAATGCTGCGCCAACTGCCATTATCAGCCTCCATTCATGGATACCAACCGATTCGGCAAAGCCGAGCAGCGCTGCCGAGTCGAGCACGGCCGGAGGGAGTTTCGACACGAACGAAAATAGCAGCTGGCACGCGAGCTAGAGCTGGAGCTGGCGCTGCCGCTGCCGCTGGACGTGGAGCTGGAGCTGGAGCAGCCTCCTGCTTCGTGTCCTTCGTGTGCGCGAGAAAAGTTTGACAGTCATTGGAAGTGCAAACAGGGATAAACACAATGGAAGTCGCAGCAGCAGCAGTGAGCGATAGAGAGTGGGAGTGCGAACGAGAGCGAGCTTTAAGCTCAACTTAAGAGCGTGCACACAGTCTACAAGTGGCTTGGAAGAGCGTTTTAGCTGCACCTTGGCACTCTTAGAATACGTTTGGCTGTTTGGTCTCTTGCACTGCGTGTAGGCGCCCTGTAGTTTTCCGTTTGTAAAAGCCATTTTTCATTCATGCGAATTTACTTTAAATTAATTTTTTTTGGGGGTCATAAATCATTTTTGGCTCCTGGACCAACGCAGCGACGGCTGCCTCGCTGTGAGTGTGAATATTTGAGCGTGTGCGTGAGAGCGCTGGCTTGTATACATGTGTGTGTGTGTGTAGTAGGCCAGCGCGTGGTTCTGTATGTGCTCTTGTGCATGAATGAACATGCGTGAAATTTCAAATATTCGAGTTAGTTGTGATTGCATTGAAGGATTCTCAACATTTAGGTCAAGTGAGCACTAGCTCACAATCGGTTACAATTGGCTCTGCAACGCTATAAGCGGCTGAGTGCTTTCTATAACAGCTGAAGCACTTGATTGCTCAATTGAGAGGTTTCGCTTGAGAGTTGGCTGCATTCACAATAGAGTTCTTTAAATATTGATATATAGTAATATAAATCTATTTTGTAAATGAAAAAATTTAATTTTATTCAATAACGAAAAATAATTGCATTAATTTTAAAAGAATTATCTTACGCTTAAATTTCTTGTAAAGTTGTTAATGAAAGCACTCGCACTCAGCTACCAACTCATTGCGAGTTGAGTGAGCCACTGCGAAAGTTTGCAGCTCACACCCTGTATGCAGGCAGCGAGCACAGCGCACTCACAACTGTGAAACTACCTCAAGTAAAGCTCAATGGAGCTCGCTCACGCAGCTTCCCGAAAGCCACGCGTATTGAGACTAAATAAGAAAGCAACAGCGAAAGCTTTGGGCAGCCGCCTAAGCCAACATGTGAGCTGTAAGCTGTGTGCTGCGAAGCCTCTCCCGCTCTCGCTCTCGCTCTCGCTCTCACTCTCGCTTAGTTCCAGGCACGAGCTCGTACGAAGCTTTCCAGCTACGTGCTTAGCATCCCCACGACAGCTACTGCTGCTGCTGCTGCTGCTGCTTGGCATCCAATCGTTCCTCTGCAAGAGATGTTCGTTCGTGTGCGAGCTGGCTGGCTGGCTGTTCGGCTGTTGGGCTGTTCGGCTGTGCGTTCCTGCAGTCACTTCCAGCGTCGCCTGGCTGGCAATTGCGGGCTGGCAGCGCATTCAGTTGGTGTTCCGGTTTCGGGTTGTGCTGTTAGTTGCCTTTTCCTGCACAGAGCTAAGCAGAGCCAAGCAGAGTCTCGCGGTCTCTCGGTCGTGCCTGTGCCCGTGCCCGTGCCTGTGCCTCCTGAGCTTGTGACTCTGACTCTGACTGTGTGTGAGCGTGTGCTTGGTGTCTGTGTGGACTGCGTGTATGTGACTGTGTGTGTGCGTGTGTGTGTGAGGAGTGTGTGCGCTTTTCTATCCTCCGTGTATGTGCGTGCGTGCGCGCGCTCCAGCGTGCGTGTGTGTGTGTAGCCAGCGCCAGTGTGTGTGTGTGTGTGACTTTGTTGTCTGTCGCTAGCGGTGCGCGCGCGTTTGAGACAGTTCGTACTGCGTGGCTGCGTGCGTGTGCGTGTGTATGTGTGTAGGAGTGTGCTGCAGCCTCTGCCTCTGACTGTGTAGGAGCCACAGCCAGTGTGACCATATGCGAGTGTGTGTGTATGTGTGTGTGTGTGCGCCACAATACTAATACTCATGCATTAACCAAAACACTCGCACACCAACTAAATGGCAACATTTAAGCGCACAGCAGGATGCTCGAATGGCCGATATAATCCACAAGCAGGTAAATCGAAGATATTTAGCAAATTAATCAGCAGCTAAATATAAATTAATATCTACATCTACAATATATATATATATAGTAAATTGTGCGTGTGTGTATGTGTATCTAGCTATCGACTGGCTCCTCAAAGTGCGTGAGAGACCGTGTGTGTGTGTGCGTGGAATTGAACATTTTTGGCATTGTGTGCGTGCGGTGCGCTTTCCAACTGGAGGAAATTGATATTCTTATTTCTTCTTGTGCTTTTTTGCAAAAAATAACGGCACGAGGCTCTCGCTCTCTCTCCCTCCATCCCTCTCTCTCTCCCTCGCTCTTTCTCGCTCTTTCTCTCTATCTGCTCCTCTCCTATGCGTGCGTGTGTTTGTGAAAATTCCATCATCATCATCATCATCGTCGTCGACGTCGTCGTCGTCGTCGACGTTCGCTCGCTCGCTGGCAACATTGTTGTACACATATTTCTTGTTCTGTCCTCGAACACAACTCCCACCTCTGTTTGGATGCTCCTCTTCCTGCCCGCCCAACTCTCTATCTCATCATCTATGTATTTTATTTACTGGTTGCTTTTCTTTTTTTATTGCTGCGGAAAAACGAAATGCGAAAAACGAATTGTAAATGGCAGGCAAATTTCTAATTGACCATCAAATAAATGTTTCAAATTGCAGCAGCCGCAGCCGCAGCCTCAGCTTCAGCACCCCAGCATCCCCCCCCCCCTCAAAAAAAAAACCCAGCATCTTACAGATACATGTCAAGTGCAAGGTTGTGTGTGTGTGTGTGTGTGGGTTGCTTTGTATAAATATAGTATGGGAATATGTGTGTTTGCATGTATAACAGGTGCCAATATATATGTATATATATAGATACATAAATATGTGCGTGGAAATGGCAAATTTGATATTCATATTGTGTCAGTTTGGCCCAAAACTGCCCATAAAATTGAAACTACGAACTTGCTCTTGCATTGTCAACAAGTGAGCAAGCTCTGCACATTGCTTATGATTTGCCAAATCAAGTGAATCCTTTCAAAAGTAGAAATTTTAAATAATAAAAGCTTTTCGATTGAGAGCTTTGAATAATACACTCTGTAACTATTTTTGAGTTCATCAACTAATGCGAAATATTTGCTTTTGTCTTTGCAGCCCAACCACAAAACAATGGATGTCAGTTCAATATAAAATACTAAAAACAAAATCAACTATACTAAAATACTTATTTAATACTAAGCAATATTTTGATGATTGAGTGAGACGCACCAAAGTATTTAATAATCCGTGAAAACCGTGTTTGTGCTAGTGAAAATTACCGCAAGAGAACCAAAGATTACCGTAAGCAGTGTTTAAGATCGAGCAAGGAAAACGCTAAGGAAAAACTCTCACTGAAGCAATTGATAAAGGCTTAAAATATGCAACACATTTATAGGCAGCACGAGCGCAACTGAAATGATTGAGAAACTATGAATAATATATTTGAAACTACAAACGAGGAGAAATGCAAATTTTGAAATTTATTGTACATATTTAAAGTTACAAAGAAAACATTTACAAACACAAAACAAAAACCATACAAGTATTTATGCAAAGATGACGAACACATTTTTCGCTGAATGAAAAACGTTTTTAATAATAATTGTAATACGACATTTTCTATTATATAGAATTATAACAAACAAACGGTAATTAAACTCAATAAGCAACTGAAACACGCACAAGATTGAAAGAATAAACAAAAACAACAAAAAAAGATAAACAAACGAATCTACGTTTTAATTTCAAAACAAAATTAATCAATTGGCCACATTTGACAATTTGCATTGTTGCATTTGACCTGTCGGAGGAAGTGTCGCAATCAGAATTCGACGCCAATTTACTCATAATTCAATTACAAGGAGACGGACAACTTTTCAATCATTCGAGACATACATATACATATTCGATAATCGCAGCTAACTAAACTAAAACAAACTAATTAATACCAAATACAAAATACAAATACAAGTAAAAGTAATAAACGTAATTATAATAATCACTACAATTGAGCTACAATTAATTCATTCATTCACCTTCCGCTGTATGAATACACAACTATTTATACGACTCATAATTATATTGCAAATGTGCATAACGAAGCTGCAAGAAATTTGATAAATTATTTAATATAATACATAAGAAACAATAAATGGAATATTTATAGTATTCAACTAGATCAACTAAAACTTTATACATATACACAACAAACCAACAAATTGGAAAGTGAAACATTTAACTCAATTTGAAAGTAAAGGTGAGTACTGCAATTAAAAATTATTACGTATACGCAATGTGAAGCATTGTATTGAATGAATTATAGCCACAAATCTGCTAGAAAGGAAAGATATATTTAAAAATGCTGGAAACATGTTGAGAATTGTTAGAAAGTGTGGCTGCAAATGTGTGAAACTATAAAATCTTTTGAATATATACTAAACAACTTTAGGTATCCATTGCTTTTGCCTCATTTCAATTTGTTTTTTTGGGGTTTGTTTTTCATGGTATTCGAATGCGCATAACTGCTGTATTAAAACCATAACTACAGGCTCTTTTGGCAGCGCATAATTTTTTGCGAGATGCCTCCTCACTCTGAACGCTGATGTGATGCCCCCAGGTGCAGTGTGTCCCCAAGTAGCTACAGTTTCGACTGTGGTTTTCTTTTCCTTTTGTCGTCGTTGCTGTTGTTGTTGTTGTTGATTCAGTGCGGTTTTGGTTTGGGATTCACTTCATGGGCGAGCAGTTGAAAATTGTTCCATTGACCTTTGGCGACCACGCAACGTGGCCAGCAGCTGGGGGCATTCAAAGTGGGCAGTGGGCAGTGGGCAGTGGGGGGTGGGGTGGTCGCTTGATTGGGATGGTCGTCGGGCAATGCCCAAAAGCAAACAGCAGCTACCGCAACTCTGACGACAATAAAAAGCAGCGAACAATTGCCAAATAAATAACTTGACGCTCGCTCGCTCAGCGCGTTTATTTGCTTTTGTGACGAGGCCTGGGCTTGATTTTCATTTTCATTTCGCAAACACACACACAGTAACAGACAGCGAACACCCACACAGACACACGTGTAGCGAGTGGACACAGCACATTCAGTCGCTAGACTGTTGCATATTAAAAGTGCCTCAGCTTCCTGTTGTTTTTCTTATATTTTCTTGGCGTTTCCTTTCTTGTTTTCATTCTGCAGCCGCTGCTCATTTGGCTGGCCAAAATCTGGATCTGCAGGCTCTCTTGCTCCGCTCACGGTCGCCGTCGTAAACTTAGTACTTGTTTTTCTGCGTTTTTGCTTTTTTTTCATTAATAATATGACACAATTCCTGCAGCATTGTCTTGGCCAGCTGCGCCTGAGAGCACTTTTGGCTTTGACGCCTCCTTATGCTCATTATGCTCATTTGAGGCTTTGTCTTCTTCTAGTCCCGCACTGGCAGCCAACGTCTTTTGCCTTTTCTTTCATCATTCATTCATGCAACACACACACACACACACACAGCCAGAGACATCAGCAAATCCAAATGCAAACAGAGCAGTGAGAGAGAGAGCGAGCAGCAATGAAACAAAAGTGCAATATTCGGGTGCACAAATTGTAGATACCCTAGCAAAAATACACGCACGCATATTTCAGCTTTTAGTAATTAAAAATGTTGCATATTTAGTGGCAAGTTGCAAAGTGTTTTGCTGCCTAAGTGTATTGCGGCATCGGCCTAAGGTTTTCGGTTTAACTTGTATTTGTTGACTGTTTGCTGGCCGACGTCCTTAATTATGTGCCAGCCAAGCCATAGCACAGTGAGTGAAAGGACACACGCACACACACATTGACACGCTGTCAGGCTCTTCGGCGCTCGCGACTCATCGTGTCATGTCGGAGAGACTCGAGACTAAAGTCCTTGTTGCGCTTGTTTTTATAGCCTGTGTTTGGTCGTTGTTGATGAGTGTTGTCGCCTCGCTGCTGTTGCTGTTGTTGTTGCTGCTGGTCGTTTTTGAAGTGCGCCGTTGTAGTGGGTGTCATGTCCGCTTAGTTGTTGCTGCCGCTGCTGCTGCTCTTATTGTTGTTGTTGTTGTCGTTGATGTTTGCCTGGCACTTTGAGGCGACGCCGCCTGCTTACTGCTTATTTATGTATGAAGGACCTTAAACTTTCTTGCAAATGAAAATGGCCGCGCACAGAGATGAGAAAGCAGCACAAAAAAGCACATTTAAATAAAAGTATAAATTTCTAGATACTCTCTAACTAGATACCAAATATCTACAAATAACAAAGATTTTATGGGAGCAGCGTAAGATCATTATTTCATATATAAAATACGGTGTTTTGCTGTTAATTGTTTGTGGCATTTTACTTAAGAGGAAATTATAATTTTTTATATGTAAAGTAAAAGTATGCAAAAATGAGGGAATTTTCTATGAGGCATTGAGTATTCTGAATATTACCCTAAGTGTATTCATAAATTATAGAAATACTTTCAGCATGGCAGGCAGGCTTCATATATTATTCCTTCGTCAAAGTTTGAGCAGCACACAACGTGCGGCACTGGCACAAACAGCAACGAAATGGCGTAGATGCTTTTTAATTACAGACGGCGACGCAGTTTCCCACCGACCCACCGACCGACAGACGAAGCAACCAACCATTTGCAAAGTTTCTCACGTGTGCCAACATCCTGACTGCTGCTGTTATTCTTCTTGTTGTCGCTGTGGAGACAATGCGAACATTTTTGTAGCTCGGCTGCGTTTTCATAACCTTCGCTGCGCAAAACGAGAACAACAAATTTAAGGTTACAAAATATCGTTTTATTATTGTTGGGCCACTTAATTTCAAACTAGGCCAGCGTGAGCTTCGCCCCCGCTCAAAGCAAGCAAAGGTCTTGCAGGTATCAGCGAAGAAAAACAGGCCAGAAAGCTGTGTAGGGATTGGGAAACGAATATTTAATATAGAAACACTAACTTACAGAATATTTGGCAAAAACAAACGAAACAACTTGTTGAAATATATCTCGATATCTTTTTTGTATCATTTCATTTCATTGGAAAAACTAACCATACTTTCATCTCTAATTATGAATAGAAGGATGTTAGTTTGTTGATTAAGGTTGAAGCAAGAAGGTCGTTCTGATATTTGAGAAGCAAAATAAGCCAAAAAGCTGTTTAGGGATTGGAAAACGAATATTTAATACTGAAACACTAGCTCATTGAATAGTTTTAAGTTTGATATTTTTTTTGTATTTCATCACATTATTGATAAAGCTAACTATACTTTCTTCTCTAATTATGAATAGAAGGTTGCTTATTGAGTGATTAGGTTTCATGAAAGAAGGTCGTCCAGATATTTGAGAAGAAAAACAGGCCAAGAAATTTTAAATACTGAAAGACTACTTGAAACACTAGCTTACAGAATATTTGATTTTAGTTTGATAACTTTTTATTACTTTATCATTTCATTGATAAGCAGACTACACTTTCTTCTCTAATTATGAATTGTTGCTAGTTTGGTGATTAGGTTTGAAGCAAGAAGATCATCCAGATATTTGAGAAGAAACCCAGACCAAAAAGTTGTGCAAGGATTGGGAACAAATATTTAATATTGAAACATTAGCTCACAGAATATTTGGTTTAGTTTGATATATTTTGATCATTTCATTTCATTGATAAAGCTGATTACACTTTCTTCTCTATTTATGAATAGAACGTTGCTTGTTTGGTGATTAAGATTGAAGCAAGAAACACTAGTTCGCAGAATATTTGGTTTAGTTTGATATCTTTTTTGTATTTCATCACTTCATTGACTAAAGCAAACTATATTCTTTTCTCTAATTATGAATAGAAGGTTGCTAGTTTGCTGATTGGGTTCGAGGCAAGACATTCGCAATTGGCTTCGTGAATACACATAATTAATTTAGCAAATGCTATTAAGCAGTAGTTTATGTAAGTGGTCTAATGCATAGTTTTGCTTGCTGGCAATTTCATTTCATTTTATTACCTGATATCATCTGGTCGTTAATGTGACTTATTTTTGACTATTTACTGCTCAACGGGGAGAGTCAGCTAATTCATAATTTAAACGATTGCCTAATCATTTGGGAACTACTTGCACTGCCTGCCTGCCTGCTGCCTGCGAACTTGGCGAAGACGCTGTGAGACACCTCAACACTTTGGTAGTTAAACTGTCTGTTCACATCCACAATCTATGCCCCCGTCGCCGCCGCGGGTGGCTGGGCAGCATACAATCCATTGGAGCAGCTCGTTACGTGTCTGTGCATTGAGCACCAGATGTCACATGGGGTTGGTAAAAGTTTTCGACGCTCACAGCTTGGATAATTTAACAGTTAAGCAGAAGGACACAGCGAGCAACACAGCGACAGAGACAGAGAGAGAGAGTGTGAGAGAGAGAGAAAGTGAGAGATGGTGTAGGATGTACCTTTCTTTCGCGCGCTCTACGTGAGATAATGCAAATTTATGGCTGGCAATTAGCGGGTCGCGAATCGCAACCAAAGCCAAGGTAATAACTCAAGCGAGCCAACTTGGACTAGCTCAAAACTTTGGGCCTAATTGCAGTTGGCGAACGTGCGAAATCTCGGCCCGAAAAGGGGAGACAATGACAAAACCAAAATTCAGTTAGCGAGTCCTCTAACCATTAATTATCAAAGGCGACGCCGTCGCATATGTGTGCTAACTGGAGCATAAGCCGAAGCTACAAATATAGTTACACACACACATGTGTATGTGTGTGGTAGATATAGAAATACAGCGACAGTTGGATGTCGAGAGATAGAGAGACAAAGCAGCAACGGCAAAGCAAATGCTGTGGATGCGGGCGTGGAAAAAACACAATCCCCGACTGAGGCGGCGACAACTGTTGGTGGCACATGCCCCAAGCAAAAGGCAGCCTGCTGCTCAAAATGTATCTAACAGTTACACTTTTCACACGCACTCACAAAGCCAACGTGCTGTATCTGCTCTATATGTATCTGTATCTGTAGCTGTAGCTGAGCGCAAGGCATCAGTTGCAATCTGACTTCAATTCAATTATTTTAGATTAGAATGTGACTGTGTCACACACACGCACACACACGGCACACACAAACCCCCCGCACACACACAGTGTTGTTTCTATGTCAGCTGTCATTCATCCGTTCATATGTTCATTTTGCTGGAGAGGAGAGGAGAGGAGAGACAGATTGGAAGACAGAGCGCAGGATACGTGCCCCGTGACGCCAGTTTCTGCATTGACAGTTGATGCCTTGTGTCCATCAGCTGTGTGTGCGTGTGAGTGTGTGTGTGAGTGACTGTGCAGCTTGCTTTGAAAGTTATTAAGCCGAGCACTTCACACTATTCTTGCTTTAAAGTATTCGATTTAAGTTGCCACTTATACAGTATTAGTCATGCTAGATATAATTGTCTTAAAGTTATATCAATATACAACTCGCAGCAGCCTTGTACTCTTTTGGGTTGCTAGTCATGCTCGAAAGATAGCTAATGCCTTAATAGAATATCTTGTTTAATAGCAAATAATTGAATATATTTTTTAATACATAAACTCGCAGCAGCCTTGTCCGCTTTTGGGTTGTTAGTCATACCCGAAAGACACAGCTAATGCTTAAATAGAATATCTTAATAGTAAATAATTAAAGTTTATATTTATTTATCATACACTTTAATTTATATTGTTTTCATATCTATATATACTTAAATATAATACCTTGTTTATATATATATATGTTATATATAATGTTTTCATTTCTATATATACTTAAATAGAATATCTTGTTTAATGGTAAATAACTGAAGTATATATTGAATTATTATACTCTTTAATATATAATGTTTTCATTTCCATATATGCTTAAATAGAATATATTGTTTATTTAGTTTAATAGCAAATAATTAAAGTTAATATTTATCTATCATACACATTAATATATAACGTTTTCATTTCTATATATGCTTAAATGGAATATCTTGTTTAATAGTAAATAACTGCAGTTTATATTTATTTATTTAATATATGTATTTAATATATAATGTTTTCATTTCGATATATGCTTAAATAGAATATCTTGTTTAATAGTAAATAACTGCAGTTTATATTTATTTATCATGCACTAATATATATAATGTTTTCATTTCTATATCTCATGCGCTTTCTCACAGATACATAATATGTTCGTTTCTTTATCTCGTGCTACATTTCGCATATTTCTCTTTACTTGTATCTTTAGCGCATTGTATCTGTTCTGTATAAGGGAGTAATGTATCTACATGCATTTGTCGATTGTCGATTTTCCATCTCTTACCTGATCGCTTACTCTTTGTTTGCCTCTTTCTCTTTAATTGCCTGTTCTTGGTGTTTCTCTGGAAATTCGTAGTTTCTTTCGCTGACCTCGATGTATGTTTTCCAAACAGGTAAAAGTCGCAGCCGCAGGTAGCTGAAGTGAGTTGAAAACTCAACAATTTCATTTCGTATACATTTCCAAACCGGTTTCAAAGAGAGGAAATTGAGTTTTGTTGCTCTCAGGGCAAACGCTGATAAAACGCTTGAGCTTGACCTTATCGAATCAAAATAAATCCTCCCTGGTGTCAAACCATGAGTTTAGTTCTATCCGCAAACGCCTCTTATTGCTGTGACGCATATAGAGAAGATACAAATGTATCTCGAACACTGTTTAACAGCTTATCAACGTCTTGAATGCGGGCGAGACTTGGGAGCGCGACGTATTAAGCGGGCATTATGATAAACTCAAATCTGCGACCAGCATTCAGCACTCATTGTCTTTCAGTGCAGCCACAAACAGCTGACAACACTGCGCTGCACGGCAACACACCAAATGCTCAAGATACTTCAAGTATCTGTATACATATTATGGGTTTTCCCTAGTTGTGTCGTATAGTGTGGACGGGCTGCCCGCCTGCCTGCTGCGCGCTGCCTCCTGCCGATGCGAGCAACAACAACCCTCGGCTATCGGCGGCGAACGGCATAGAGCAAGGGTCGGCCCGGGACTTATCTAGCGGCTGGCGGATGTTGTTGTCATTTCGAGGGATTCAAACAGCTCTCGAGCGAGCATCGCTTGCTCGCTTCGTCGTCAGTTCTCGAGCGAACCTCAACTTGAGCAGTCGCACTCTCAGTCGAAACTAACTTAACACCAATAAAAAATACAAGAAAAGTCGTGTGAAATGAAGCAAGAGCTGTGTTTGGCGTTGTGGCTCTGCCTCGTGGGCAGCAGTGTGGCGCTGCGGGAGCACTACTGCGAGCGCAATGTGTCGATTAGCCGCCAGGTGCCCGTCAGCAAGCAGCGCACCATCGTCAAGCAGCCCTCGAAGTGGAAGTTCTGGAAGAAGGCCCAGCACATCACGGAGACGTACGAGACGCACGAGACGCAGCTCAGCTACAAAGTCATCGCCGAGTGCTGCCCCGGCTATCTGCAGATGGAGACGGGACTCTGCGAGCCGATCTGCGAGCGCGGCTGCCCCGCCTTCGCCAGCTGCGTGGCGCCACAGCGCTGCCAGTGCACCACCGGCTATGTGTCCGCGCGAAACCATCGCGACGGCGGCCACTTCTGCGAGCCCGTCTGCGACGCCTTCTGTCCCGCCGGCACCGAGTGCGTGGGGCCCAATACGTGCGCCTGCATGGAGGGGTATCGACCCGATCAGCCCGCTGGCGACGCTGTCAGCGCTCCGTGTGTGCCCACCTGCCAGCGTGGCGATTCCTGTGCGAACGGCAAGTGCAACGAGACGATCGATCTGTGCGTCTGCAACGAGGGCTACTCGTGGAGCACGGTGATCCACAGCTGTTCGGTCGACACGTTCCGGCCCACCTCGATGGAGACGGCGATGGAGATGCAGACAATGACAACGATATTCAGCGAGGACAGCGGGGTCAGTGAGCCCATCGTCTGCGAGAAGGGATTCGTGCTGTATGCGGGACAGTGTCGTGTCGAGTTCTTCGAGAGCAACGAGAAGCAGGTCAAGGACTGTCGCAAGACGGGCTGCGGCGCCCATCAGAGCTGCGGCGAGCACGGCAACTGCACCTGCAACATGGGCTACACCGCCGACGAGCACAAGGAGGGCGAGGCACTGTCCTGCCATCGCAGCATTCTGGGCGACATACTGAGCATCGATCAGGCGGCCGACGATGAGGACGAGATCAACTTCTTAACCATACCCGTGCTCGGCTTCGCCTCGGGCTTTCTCTTTGTGCTCGTCGTGGCCAGCTGGATAACGCGCCTGCGTCGTCGTGGTCGTCGTGGTGGACTGGACGACTCCGAGTCGCAGCCCAAGGCGGTGCTGCACTGTGAGTTCTCGCAGAAGACCTACGACGTGGATGAGTTTGTGCCATAAGCAGTTGGCAGCGTTCGCATGGGCTGTGCTAGTTGAAGTTTCATTATTACCCGATAAGATTGATCTAACAAATACACTTTAGACTGTTTATAGAGAGTCCGAGTTTGTTTATTGGGTTTGGGAAATGCAAGACTTTGCTCTTCTCTCGCTTGCCACCATGTTTAATGTGTATTCGCTTTGAGCGCTGCTTTCTTCGTGATGCCACCACTATGAAAACAGAAAGGGAGGAAAGCCGAGGGAGAGGGAGGGAACTAGCTTCTTGCTTCTTGCTTCTCAGTTCTATTTTTACCTATCCACGATTTTCTCTTTTGTAACCCTCGGAGTGCTCGTTAAGCCGCTTGCGTTGGTCGCTCTTCGTTTTCACTCTCGCTGCGCTTCATGAAAACCATAAAAGAGAACTAGGGAAAAACACATGCAGACTTCTTTGGAACTACAAACTACTGAAAGCGCCCAGCAATTTTACTGTTCGTTGATCATTAGACTAAATTGATCACTTGTCTCTACAGATTTCCTGTAAAATACTGTAGTTTATTATGCTTTTGCAGCCTGTGAGTCACAAATACATATGAATACTCATAGATTACAATTTATTAATACTGCGCTGAACTATCTCTTGCACACAATGCTTTTGTCTTCCAATGAAGATTTGCGCTCATGCTTAAAGTGACTGCGCTTTCAAGGAGCATACGATAATAAAAACACATAAAATGAAATATCTTCCCGGTAGCTTCAAAGAGACAATTGAACTTATCTTCGAAAAGCAGCTCGCAACAAAGAGAATACATGTGATAAGGTTGTTTTAATCGGCGCTACAGAAGTTATGACTAAGAAGAAAATGTAGATGTTAAAATACTTGAGTTTGGCATCTCGAAATGAAGACGGGGAACAAAAACAGCTGCCATTTATCGTTGCATAGAGACGAAGCAAATAGTGTTGACTAAATTTACTGTATCAACCTTATTTCTCTTTAGTTCTTAGCATATTAGGTGAACAACTTGATGTCTTACAATTTTAATATTATAAATCACCATCAAGAAAGCTACGAGTGTTAAGAACATGAAACTATTTTAAATGACAGAGCAATTAGTTGCTCACTTAATTGTATCTCTAGTTATATCTATTTATCTAGCTATCTATCTATCTTTCTATATATGTATGTATCTATCTATCGATCTATCTATCTATTTATCTATCTATCTACCTATATGTCTACTTATCTCTCAATCTATCTATCTATATATCTATCTATTTATCTACCTATCTATCTACGTATCTGTCTATCTATCTATCTATCTATCTATCTATCTATCTATCTATCTATCTATCTATCTATCTATCTATCTATCTATGTTTTTATGAATCTATCTATCCACGTATCTATATCTCTACCCATCTACCTATATATCTACCTATCTCTCAATGTATCTATCTATATATCTATCTATCTATCTATCTATCTAACTATCTATATATCTATCAGTCTATCTATTTAAACTAGAAATTGTAAGAACTGATCGTTAAACTGTTACAAGTATTATTCTATAAAATCAGAAAATTCAAACTCTATTCAAATCTTAAAATAACTGAAAGCTTCTCATTTGAATTACAGATAGACCGCAAAGTTTTGCAGCAATACGCAAAACTATAAGGAAATAATGTTGTTATTTTTGTCTTGAGAGCACAAGTTACAATTATTTTTAGCCCTCGTATTAGACCTCGTATCGTACGAGATAACTCAGCGAATATTCTAAAAATATGCGCAAAATGATTACTAAAACTTATGCACAAATTGTGGAGGAAATATGATGGGGCATTGCGATGGGGTCCCCGAGCAGTCATATGCACTCATCTGACGATAACAGTCATGTTATAAAAAATGTATGCGAAAAACGCGAGTCGAAATGAAACAAAAACCAACAACTTAAAAGTGTCTAAAAATATGGAAACACACGCACACACACACACACACACACACACATACACACACATGCTCGCTGGGCTGTCACTCTCACTAATGTATGCGAGAGTTTTGGAAGCCAGGCGCTTTAATATCCTAAGCAATTTTTTATCAGCTGCAGATATATGTGTCTATATGCGTGAGTGTATTTGCGGCTGTATCTACATATATATACATGTGTGTGTATATGTGTTTGTGTGTGTGTGACAGTAGCACAAAGATCTTTTTGCCATAATCGCTGCACATTTATATATTTTTCGCACTAAGCCAAATGCCAAACACACACACACACGCACATATACAGACGCCCATTCACGAGCTTTAAGGTGCGCAGAATGTGAGTGAGAGCGAGAGAGAAAGAGAGCGTAAGAGAGAGCGAGCTAGCTGGCGAGTGCGTGAGAGAGCGCGTGAACTTTGGCAGGCGTGCAAAATCTTAGGAAAAAAATATAAAAATAAGCAAGAAAAATAAAACAAAATGTGCGGCAACAACAACAGCAAGAGGACAACCAATTTCTGATAGCAGCAAACAGCAACAGTAGCAGCAGCAGCAGCTTCGTCCCCCCGGCCTCCGGCCCCCCCCGGGCCCACCGTTCGCCCCTGTGCGCTACCCTTCCGTTATGCCCCTGTCGAGCCTGCACATTTCCTGTGGCGTTGGCGTTGCCCTCAGAGCAGCAACAAGGATACTTAAAGCTTCTTTAATTTTTATGTTGTTTTCTCTTCTCTTTGTCGGTGCGTTGAGTGCGTCCCTCTGTGTGTGTGTTAGTGTGTGCCTCAGCCATTCTCTTTGATTGCTTTTGTGCGTGTGTCTGTGTCTGTGTGTGCGTATTTGTATTGGTAACCTTTGCTGGCTATGCTAACATTTTGCGTGGGACGTTGCCCAAGGACATGGACTCGTTGCCTCGTTTGCCCCGTTTGCCATTTCGCTTCACTATTGCCCTGTCTCAGGCTCACTCAGCCTCAGCCTCAGTCTCCCAGTCTCTCAGTTTCTCTGTCTCAGTCTCGGCCACAGTTGCTGCTTGCTCTCTCCTTATATATAGTATACATATACATAGACTTATGTATATATCTTTTGTAGTATTTTTGCCATCGCTCCACTCTCTGCTCTGCGCTCTGCTCGCTGCGCGCTTAGTTATTTATTTATTATTTGTTGTTTGCAACATTTATTTTTGGTTCAGCTCTAAAAAACGTGCCGAGTGCCAACTTGCCCCACCTGCATTTAATTGAATTAAACCTTGAACAGAACTGCAAATGGCTGCTTAGCATAGTCTCGTCTTCTAGCACGTTTCTGGCTCTCAAAACCTAATTATTTCGACAGCTGCAAATGAAAAGCACTAAAATTGCAAAATCAACATTTATGCAATTATAATTAAATTCGATGTCGGCGAGATTGAGCAATAGAAATTTGTGTTATTTTAAATGTAAATTGCAAATATTGTTCTTGCATTGCACTCGAGAATAGTTGCAGATTAGCTGACTTAATTGATTGATTAGCAATGCCTTGACTTTCAATTCGAAACTCAAGTTACTTTATGTTGAACGTTAAGACACAAAATACAAAGGTTTTTCGTTGCTCCATTTGCAATGCACTGTGTTTATTGCTGGCTTTACGACTACCCAAATTGATTTATGAAACTTACAGCTCGTTGCACTAGCTAAGTAGTTTCGTTTATTTCAATTTTGACTTATTTTGCTGATGCTGTTATTATTGCCTTTATGATTGCTGCGCCAGTTGAAATTGAAGTTGCAGCGAGTGATGCAGGCGAGAGCTATAAAAGCAACGCCCTGTTGCCTGCTGGGGGAATTGCTGTGTGTCTGAGTGTGTGTGTGGACTTGTTGATGCAGCTTACAGGCATGCCTTGCCACATAATGTGTAGTGAGTGCAGCTGCAAAAATGCATTGTCAGAAAGTAGGTCGCTGCTGTTGCAGCGCCCGAAAAGGAAATGCAAAACAGCAGCAGCCATCAAATATTAACCACTAGTTGCATACAGCGGAAGGCTGTAGTAGCAGCATGCCACGCCCACATTTGCCCGTCGCTCGATTAACTGGCAAGTTTTCGGGTAGCTATTTGATGCGTTGAAGTTTCAGCAGCTGAGTGGAGAGAGCAGGAGATACACGCGGCCAGGCGACAGCTGCGTGGCTGCAACTTCAGTTTGCCACTTTGCCGTCACGCCCAGTTTAACAAGCAACCTCAATCGCTGCAACAGCAGCAGCGGCAGCGGCAGCAACAACACAGCTGACCTATTTTTGTGGCACGCACACTCGCACAACAGATTTTCAAATTACTTACAGCAAAGTGTGAGAGATACACACAGAAGCACACAGCCAAACGCAGCGAGCGCCGAGCTGTTGAGTGCATTGCGTATACGACGTGTGCTGCATGCCGAGTGAGCGCATATTCTCAGGTGTGTGTGTGCGTGTGGTGTGTGGTGTGTTGTGTGTGTGCACATTTCAATAACCATGGCAAACGTTGGCTGGCGTTTTTCATAATTTGCAAGCCATGTATCCTGCATTTTATTGTCAAGCTGTGGCAAGGCTACAGCCATCAGGCGCAGCTGCAATTAAACACACACACACACGGCGAGAGGGGGCGGGAGGGGGTTGCACTAGGCATACTCCTAATGCATGCGCCCTGAAGTATGTTAATAAGTTTCGCATTACAAATGCGCGCGGACTGAGCTGAGTTTGGGCTTTTATTTTTTCCCAACTGCTTCATACAGGAAATGCTCATAAACTGCACTTTATATTAGGCTCCCTGTGTGTGTGTGTGTGAGTGAGTGTGAGTATGCTGACATTCGTAAACTGCCGCGGGTAAGTCGGCAAAAATATTCACATTTTTATGCTAAAATATTTCTGCAGCCTGACCTAAAAAAATCGTTAAATGTTTGAAAAGCGGTTTCGCTTTTGCTCTACCTTTCCTTTCCACTCTCTCCGCGCTCTCTGCACACTGCCTGCCTGCTGCCTTTTAGAGACCAAAGTGCCCAACCCACAAAGCATTTAAGTTAATGCACGTGGCACTCACACACACACCGACACAGACACAGACACAAACGCATATATATTTCTCGAAATGTGGCTTGACAGGTTAAAATGCTTTTGGATGGGAAAGAGTGAGCGTTCTCTGCATGGGATTGAAACAGCGTGAAGGGGCGCAGAGTGAGCGAGAGTGTGTGGCATCTTGTTTGAGTTGAGCGAAACTTTGCGGTTGCTTTAACATTTATCATGCATACATCAGTTTCGAATATATGTATATATATTAATAGATGGTATCTCTGCCAGCTATCTGAAACAACTATTTCGTGGGGCAGGCAACTAAATAGTTGCGCGACCAAAAACTTTCCAGCGAAATTTTCAGCAGAAAGCATTCGAAACCTTTCCCTAAGCCAAACCAAATGCCGCATCAGTTTGGAACAGAAACTGTGTTGGAAATGTACGTGGCACTGCTAATCCTTAGTAATACGCTAATCAGCGGTAAACCTTTGAAAATAAACAGGATTGAAAACGAGTTTTAGGAGGAAAGACTGCTGTGCAAAAACAAGGAGTTGCTGTTCAAAAATCAATGTCCAAACTGTATGTGCAATCGATATACAATCTAAATGGAAAAAATGTAGTTTCAAAATGCTTTTACAAATAAATACTTTTTTTGATTCATCTGTGACTTAAAAAAAGTATTATTCTTAATAAGCAAATAGTGATAAATTGAATGTCCACATTTAATCCTTTGCTTATATTCAAAAAACCCTAAAGCTTCTAAAACTAAACTCTTGATCTCAAGCTAATGATAGAAAACTTGTCTACAACAATATGGATTTTTACCTTCTTATTTGAAAAATGGTAATTGTTTACTACGTTTACATAAATCAATTCAATTGATTGTTAGCAGTTATTGTTCAAATTGCAAACTAAGTGTGTGCTGTAATCAAAGTTGTGTATTAATGCTAAAAAATTATTGAAAGGCTGCGCTCTGTTTGAATGCAGCATCTTGAGAATATTGTGGCGCAATGACCCTGCTAGTTGGCCTGAGCTTGGACTTGGTGGTCAGGTTTTTTTGGATTTGGTTTTGGGTCTGGGTTATTGGGGCAAATGGCGTTCGCTGGGGCTGGCTGCAATTCCCAATCGAGACAAGGAGGCGGTGTTAAGTGAATGTTTAATGCCGCCATAATGGTTGAATGTGTGCCGTTAACACCTGCCATAAAGTTAAAGCTCAACTGCAACATTTGCAGTGTGGCGCAAAAAGGTAACTCCAGAGTGCCATTCTCATTCCCCGGAATGCGTCCCCGCACTCAAATTAACAATTTGCTCTGCGACTGCCTCAATTAGAAGATAAATGTTTGTGTATACCAAGAAACTCGCTGAGCAAAAAAGGTTAACGAGTCCCTCACACTCACACTCACACACACACACACAGAGACGGCGACTCGCAGGCACACATGCATATAAAATTATGCTGCAATATTTTGTAGAACAGCAAGGAGGAGGGCAGGGAGGAAGCCAGGCTGCCGGGTTGTTGCGGCTTTGGCCAACAGCTGCGCGTCAAATAACTCAACTGTGCGTTGAGGCGAGCTAAAAGCGGGCGGGCAGCAAGAGCGGGGAGTGGGTAGTGGCTGGAGCAACAAGGCAGCAAGCTATGGCTCTGCAAATGTTTGTGCAGCCGACGGTGAGGATGTGGGGCATGTCGCGCATTTACACGGCAGGACAACCTCGCCAAACACTCGCTCTCGCTCTCTCTCTCTCTCTCGTCCGCCGTCTTGCCACGTCTACACGTTGCCTGATTATTGGAGCAAAAATTAATTGAAAATGTTGGTCAATTGCCTCGCAGGAAGCGTTGCCACAAGACAAGCCCCAGCCCCTGCCCCAGCCGGTGGCAATCTACGCAGCCTTGCCCTGTGTGTTTATTCTGCGCAACAAAATGTTGCTTATTACTTTATATTATTTATCCAGCGTTGCAACGAACTTTGCTGCATGCCTCGCTGCAAAGCGGATATTTTTAAATCATCCCCATGGCCCAGCATTAATTAGTTTTAATGGAGTTTGAGGCGATCCGCGTATTATTGGAAAAATAGATAATGAATTGTGTTGCATCAGTTTAACGGCTTGCCTCTTCTACGCTTTCTCAGCACTTTCGACACGAAATTCAACTACTGAGCAAATTTCGTGGCACATATTGCTCGAGGGCCGGAGGCAGAGTGTGCGAGCTACTGTTCAAGTGCTTGCCTTTGTTGCATGCTCCTTTATCCGTTTGGCTGAATGGATTATGTAGCTTATTTCGTAAGCTCACTTCAACGATTAATTTAATTACATTTTATGCATATTTGAAGAGAGCTTAAGTGTGCTGAAATTAAAGCTTTTCATTCTGCATTTAATCTGTAGTGAAAGTTTTCTAATTTGTCTACAAAATGCCGCAATTATTTTCGTCGAACTCGAGTGGATGGCGGATGGATGTCGTCATGCAAATTGAGTCATTGAAAATTAAATGTAACTGAAATGAAATGATGGCAAAATTTGTATTAAGCAAAGTAAATTCATTCAATAAATATAAATAGTTTTAATTGAGTGGCCAGTTGAGTGAGACGGAAATTTGTAAGTGCTTGTCGACATTTTCAACCCAAATACAATCAAAGTGGCTAAAGCAGAGATGAGCCGCGATGCCGAATAAAGCGGATTTGGAATTGCTTAAGCATCTTCATTTAACAGCTCAGCTAGCTATTCGATTTTGTTTAACTTGTTATGATATTGCTGAACTAATTCAATATATCAAAATAAAAGCAAAGCATCTTCAAGTTTGTCTGGTTGACGAGCTCTTCCAGTCCAGTTGCCGCAGTGCAAATGATAAGATCAGCGCTGCATGTTGCAGCAATAGTGAAATTTATATGTGAATATGGTCATGGATATTTACTATATGCATGCCGACTTCTACATGGTTGTAGGATAATATAAACCGCAACTACAAAAGCAATCAAAATCAAAATGAAATTGCGTGCAGCTTCCAGCAACGTGCGGAACGCACACACACACTCAAACACACACACAGAGTTGCCCTCGAAACTGAACACGGAGGACAAACATTAACATTTCTATGCGTGCCACAGCCTATAAGTAGGCAACGGAAAAAGAAGCAAGCAGAACGCAACAAACACGCAGGCAGCGAAAGGAATTTCCAGCAGCATCCAGGGATAATACCAGAGTCGAGCTTTCGCCAGACTCGTGACTGAACGCAGCGTGCGTGAGAGAGAGAGAGAGAGAGAGAGAGAGCGTCAGCGGGCGCAAGAGCGAACGCAAAGAGAGTTGGCGCTCTCTTTGATGTACGCATAGGCACCACGACTAATTCGATTTGTTGTTGGCCGTGTGCGTGTGCGTGTCGTGTATGTGTAGGTGGTGGTGTTGTGCTCGCGCTCTTTAAGTGTTTGTTTATGCATGTGTTTTTTGGCTTCGGGCCCGCCTAATAAAACTCATTAAAAAAGCAGCAAGACACCCACACGCACCCATCGGCCAGAGAGTCGCTGGGCCCACGCGGCGTATGTGGCATATTATTGTAACTCTCTACTTCACTAGGCCTGCTGGCTGCTGGCTGCTGTTATTTCTAGTTTGTTGTTTTTATCGTCGCCATTGTCGCCGTATATATTTCGCATCGTGACATTTATTTTAACTTAATTTATTTTTGCGCCGTCGCTTTGCAAATTCTCCACGCAGTCCGTGTGTATTTTCCCATTTTCTGCGCATCTTCCTCCCGTTGCCGCTGCCGCTGCCGTTGCCGCTGCTGCTGCTGCCTTTTTCGGCTTTCGCTTTCGCTTTGCCGTTCGTTCATTTCGTTTATTTGTGTACATACATATTTATTTTGCAGCATCCCCCCCCCAAAAAAAAAACACCCAAACTGCCCCCGCCATGGCAAACGCTTCGATACACGCTTCCAGCTCATTTGCCGCTTCGACGACAAAATTTCAGTTTTCAGCTTTGGCTCTGTTAATGTTCGACGGGGATCAGGAGGTTGGGGCGTCGCTGGTGGCAGCTGGGGATACAGAGGTGCACAAATATTGGGCACACTGATTGCCGTCGAATAGGCAACGTTCGAGTGAGGTGTGGGGCGGGGGAGAGGCGGTGGCGGTGGCGGTGGAGGCTGTCGTGGACTGTGAAGTGTTTGTATGCGAGCAGCTTTAAGTGGCAGCAGAGCGTACGCAGCGGTGCGAGCTTGTCAGCCATTGCAAATATGGGTCAAGTTGTTGCCGCCTGTGCTAAAAATTAAGTCGTCGCTGCCGACGTCGCTGCCAACGTCGCTGCCTGCGTCGCAGTCGCTGTTGTCGTTGCCATTGCCGTTGCCGTTGCCGTTGCCGTCATGGCAATTATTGCTGTTGCGCATTAAGGGTTAATCCCATTGCCTTATAGAGAGTACAGAAATAAATTGCTGGAAGTGTGTGTGTGCATGTGTTGGACCAGCATCCAAATGGTCGCACTCTTGACCACTTTCATGCTGTTCTCGTTGTTACTGTGCTCTTTTCGTTAGCTATTTTGTGGTTGGTTAATCGCCAACAAAATATGCTTATTTATTATTGCAGCTGCCGAATTTCATTTATACCTCGTAAATTCGACTCCAAGATGTGCGTGCTTATCGCCCGCAAAGATCGCACTGCAACACACGACTGCTTAGTCTATTTTAATATTTCGACTGCCTGCGAAATGGAGCACGAAACTAATAATCGTATGGCCTATAACTTTAGCAACTACACTGGCCGTAAGCCCATAAATATGCAAACAAAATGTGCTCAATACTTAATTAAATGTTGGCAATTATTGGCTTAATTAGTGCGCAAATCCAAAAAAGATAAGTAAATAACTTTTAAAGTTAGAGAAAAAGTTCTTCAGTAGTTACTACTTCATACATAATTAATTTTAATTTTACGTAAACTTTTTGAGTGTAATTTAAGGTCACTGCAATCTTATTTTAGTTTGCTCAGAATTCTGCTGTCCATGCTGGTGATTAACTGCCCGACTGTTGCTATTAATGGTCTTAACATCTGCCAGCATACTTCACACTCGTATCTGGCAGTTGCAGCGCCTCTTTTGGCAAGTGCAATAAACAATTGCCGAGCAAAGCCAAGAGAACCTCAAAGAGCCGCAAAAGCCAAGAATCAGTGTGAATGATAATGCATTCGTGGCATATTCATTATTTATGCGATGGCTTTCGAATGATTTATGTTGGTTTGTTTTGCCGACAAGCGGCAAGCAGTTGCAGGATGGGCACCCATCATTCGACACACAGCGGCAACACATGCAATGCAATTATAGGCGTGGCAGGGGGCCAGCCAGCTGGGCTGGGCAAAAGCGTCGCCAGTTTTTAATGTATGTGCGAGAGCACAAACATATATAGTTAGGAAGTGTATGCAAAAACAACATGCCCGATGACAACCACAACAACACAGCGGGAGCGGCAACATAAACAGCAACAACGCCAACAACTAGACAGAAATTCCAGGCAAACATCGACAACGATAACGACAACGACGACTGGCAAATATTCATGAGCTTGTCATGTTGCAGAATCATAGATACCAGCATAGCACTGAGAGCCCTACGAAGTCTCTGGCCGCCCACAACAATAACAACGACAACTACAAGTATAGAGACCAGCCATAAATTGTTTCTTTGCTACATGCGAAATGCAAAATAATTTATTTATATTTGAAATGCAAAAAGCGATGCCAAACAATTGTTTTATGAGCACAAGTCAAGAGAGTTTGTCGACAGCATACAAAGTTCAATGCACCATTTTGAAGAATTGTGCGACATGAAGACAACTCCAACTGCAATGCGATGGGAAATTGAAGTGCAGTCGTAATTGGAGAACGAAATGAATAGCTGATTGAGGCAGCAATTAGACAATACGCAAGAAAAAGCAGCATAATTGAGATTGCAATAATTGACGAGAGTGCAGCTAGAGACGGCAGCAGAGTACAAAACAGATTATGAGATTAAAGGCAAAGAGGATAAATACAGCAATGGCTGATGAAAAGCTTGGATTCAATTACGATGCGAAGTCAGCATTGCAAGAGCTTGTTAGAAGCTAACAACGATTGAATAATAAACACGGAATAAGCAGAAAACTTGCGCACACTTCGATGTAAAAACAATGTTGTTTCATTCTTGGCTCTCAATTTTCACTATTTCTGCAAAGTTTCGAATATCGCTTGCGATAATGCCGTAAAATTGTTGTTATGCTTTCCCCAAGCCAAGTGAAGTTCTGGCACATATTTAATACTCCATGTGCTGCGTATCGTATTGTGTTGTATGCTTGCTGAAATATATTTGAGGGCGGTCACAAAATGTGGCAAGAAAATATGCTTCCAGCTCATTGACCAACCTCAAACGGGGACTCGGCGTTGAATCTCGGGCGTCGCGTAAACTATGCAATGCAGTGTCCTGTTTATGTGCAGAAATATTGCCAATTTAATGGGCCGCCCATGACCATAAAGCGACTGTGAGACTGTGCGACGCAGAAGCTAAAAAGCTTATGGCACCCACCACAATCCATTTTCGGTCCATTTTCAGCAGCAGCGAAAAAGCGAAAAAACCCTTTCACTGCAACTAAACAGCAGCACAAAATAAGCAAAATGCGCAATCGTTTTGACTTTTACACACCCTGCAAAAAGTATATACCTTAAGTTCTACACTACGATATATTTTGAAATAGTATCTCGGTTATTTGTTGCAAAACGAAAGGAGGAGTAATACACGTTTTGATCAAGTGCCACAAAATTCCATCGAAAATGCTGCGTGAGAAATATTAGCTGTCAACAACAACTTCATTTACAAGCCAACCACAGTCATCGACAATAATGCTGACCTATCAAGAAAAGACTAAATAAGCGAAAGCTGTTTCTTATAGAGGTAGCAGCAACTAGCAGATACGCTGACTCCTTTGGAGACTTCAAATAATACTCTTTTATATTTAGGTTTCTTTCTCTTATTAGTCGTTTAATTTAAAGGCTTTTCAATGAGATTTTTGCTTTTAAAACTGTGTTTAAACTCAAATCATATTGAAGCAAAGATAGATTTCTATATTTCTTAAAGTATCCTTCTCTTGTTTTAATTTATTTTATTTTATTTATTTCAAATCAGCTTGTGGTCGAAGAACTTTTCTTATTAGTCGTTTAATTTAAAGGCTTTTCAATGAGATTTTTGCATTAAAACTGTGTTTCAACTCAAATCATATAGAAGCAAAGATAGACTTATAAATTTATATATAAGTATACCTCTCTTATAACAATTTGTTTTTTTTTTGTTTATTTCAAATCAGCTTGTGGTTGAAGAATGATAATAATTAAATTAAAAAATATACTACTTTACTAATATTTATAAAAAATATACTATATTATTGGTGGATCAAAAGCCACGGGAATATGTACTCGAATGTGGGTATGCAAGGGTATTAGGAACGGACATTTGTGGATAGCGCCGGCGAATTCCCTTTGCAAACAGCAAACACAGAGTGAATTCAAGTCCAAAAATAAATTACACGCCATAATGGCCAGAGTCCGAGGTTTCTTTTTTAGACACACGCATCGCATACAAACAGACGCACATTCAGATACACATTGAAAGTGACACACTGGCGCATTTTGTTGGCTCTGGCTGTGGCTCTGGCTGTGGCAAGATGCTATCGGGACTTGGAACATGGCACAGCCTGCTGAGGACACGTCGCTTTGTTCCACGTCAATTGGCTGCCAGCGTGCTCACACGCAGCAAAAATTAGTGGGGGATCCTGTTGGTGGGGCCGTTAAGAAATCACATAAAATATTGCTAATATAATCCTTTATAGTTAATTCGACAGCACGATAGCAGAGGAAGAAAAGGGTTTCTGCCTGTTGTTATTTTTCTGTTGATTTTGCCTTTGTTGTCGCCTTTTAAAACGTTGACATTTTTTTTCCTTGGTTTTTTGCTTTTTTTTGTCGGTTTCCCATTGTGAGAATAAGGTCAAAGGGAACTAAATGGACAGCACTGTGCTAACAGTTGGCAGCTAAGGACATGACGCTAATCCCAGCAAGCAAGAGTCCAGAAATGTGTGCAGCATTCTGGGCTTGGGGTGTTTGAGAATGCTTGCGTGTTTATCATTCGATAGTTACGGTTGCCCTATAAATTTCGGCGTTATCTTTGCGGATTTGATATGCTTTACGCTGAAAACAATTTGTGGTCAGTTTTCTTGATACAAACATAATACCGTGTGTGCTATGCTTTCGTGTTTTTCTTGCTTCGGTGCACAATCCCAGCACTCAGAATAAAAGATGCCGCTGGTGACAGGGCAGCCAAGAGACTTTTTAGCGTTGCCGGCTGAAAGATAACAATGCAGCGCAATAACACTTAAACTACAATTGAACTTGCCAAAAGAGAAAAGGAAAACTAAAGTCTGGCTGCAATGAGCACTGCCAAAGCTCACGACATTTTCAACTGTTGCAAATGCGCTGCACAAGTTGGCAGCGAATGGTGGCAAGCCTGAATGCGACTCGGTCTGTTGGGCAGGCATTTTATGGTTCACTTGGCCGCCATTTTTGGACAGGTGAAAGCAGCAGGTGCTGTTTGTTGTTCAATGTCTAAAAATATTGCGCATACGCCGCATGCTTCCAGTGCAGCTACAAATAATTTTATTGCATTTTCGTTTCTCAGCCACGCTTTGCTGTGTGCGCTGCCTAATCAGCTGAAGTGGCTACCGCACCGCAGGTCATGTCAAAATAAAAAAGTAGATGGAAAGCCATTGACCCATTCTCGGTATTCGGGTAGCGTAATATTGATGTATGGAATTTCATGAAATTTCATGAAATTTATGAGATGGCCGCCGCACGAGTTGTGTGTGCATAAAATGGACGCCATTTTCGCAACATTCGTAGCACAGAGCGAGCAGCGCAAAGAGAGCAAGACAGAGAACGACACACAGCACGAGAGAGACAGGGAGAATGCTTTTGGTAACTGGCTGCGTCGCATTGCAGATGTAACCATTTTTGAAGGCAACAACTGCGAGCTGACTCTCGACTGGCGCGTGAGCAAATTAATTTTCATCGTCAGAACCAAAAAAAAAAAAGAAAATACAGAAGCAAAAATATGAGAAAAATTCAAATATGCCAAGCAGATACAGTTCGACCAACAGATACTGTTCAAAAGCCAACAAATATTTAGAAATGAGAATATTTCGAAATGAATATATTAATTTTAATATATGCTTAACTAAGAATACCAATACATTTTAGTTTGTTGTTACTCCATTTACAGGGTATGTAGCATAATACAGCAGTAGCTGAAGTGCATGGTGCAAATGATATGGCGGACAGTAGAACTCTTAGCAAAGGTCCCAGCGCAGAGACCTCTTCCTGTAGCCGCCGTAAGCCCGTTTGGGCTTTGCCTCTCTCGATGAATTATGAATTCGTTTTGTGTGCAGCAGCGGCAAAACTTTTTTTCGCCCATTGCCTGCCGTTTTTTCTCGGTTTTTTCTCTCTTTTTTTTGGGTTTCTCCACCCATATTTTTGTGTAAGTTGGTGGCTCGTTTTTATTTTGCGGCTGGCAAGAATTATGTGCAAAATGTTCTTAGCCATGTTTGGCTTTGCTTTTGTTGTTGTCGGCGTATTTTAGAGCACTGGCGACAGTGCCGGAAAATTAATATTTGTTCAAGTGGATTTTAGGGTTGTATTTTCTTTTACGAAAAAAGAAACTTGGTGATAAACTGCGCGTATTTCGCTCGGTATTATTTTGTAACATTTGTCGCAGCATTGTGGTGCTCTATAACACAAATTTAGTGTTGTTTTCAATGACAAGACAAACGTAACTTTAAACTTGCAAATTCAGTTGCTAATTTGGGGACATATAAGTATTTCTTGTCTATTAGACAGCACTTGATTTACAGACGTAAATATTTGCAAAAATTGTCACAACCAATAGGATTATATAACAATTACAAATATGTGTCTTTTTGCCAATTTATTTGGTCGAGAGCGAACACAACTTTTTGCTGTGTTTTAGGGGGTCGAACGGAAATGAAGCCACTGTTATTTCTTTTAATTTTCAAATGCAACTGACAGCTGCAAAGCTGAACTTTTGACAGCAGCCAGCTATCTCTACATCTCCATCTTTCGCTCTTGGACACCGATGGAACAGTTTTTTGCAACTGCATTTGCCAATTGGCATTTTATTTTCGTTATTTCAATTTTGCTCTACAACCGCAAAAATGTACGGCTTTCGAAAAACAATTGACAGCGAGTCGCCTTTGTAATGCTGGAGCTTGTTCTTTTGTGCTTCTGTTAGTGTTGCATATTCGAGCACTGCCAACAATGGACAGTGCCCAAATTGTATGCAAAATGTAACAAGTTTTGTTATAAATATGCATAAGCTGATGTCAAGTGTCCTGCTCCAAATAGGAGATGCTATAAATGTCCACTACGTGTCCATCAACGTCCAATGTGTATGTGTGTGTGTGTGGCCTGCAAAAGTTTACAATTTGCATTTGTTGCACGTCATTGTTTTGGGCAGCTGCAGCTGCTACTCGGCCATTTGGCTGGCCACAAAATAGGCACTCACCCAAAAACACAAGGCTGTGGAGGTCGTCCAGGATGCACTTGTGTATTTATCGTTTTGCACACGCATTATTTATGAATGCCGGGGGCAAAGGCTGCTTCGCATGCAGCATTAAGTAGGCGTCCAGACTGAGCTGAGTCCTGTCCAACAAGGACAATTCTGGACTCTCGCTGCAGTTGTGCAGCAGCTGCAGCAATTCCTACGAGTAATTAGCATGCAAAATGTTTTGGGTTTATTGTTTTCGCAAAACTAATTAGTTTGAGCAGTAATTGAAACTCTTGAATGCACTTGTCTTTCGTCTCTGCCTCAATTTCCCTGCTAACATATCAATGTTATACTTGGAAGGGAACTTAAATGATTTCCATTAGCTGGCTGCAATCCTCACCCTTTGTTGGCCAACATCAAATGCAATTGTTGCTGCCAATTACTGTAAACTGAAACTGCCAAAGTTGACATGCACTTTTGCATTCAGATTTAAGCTGAATGTACCAGAAACCACAAAGACGGCTACTTGATTTCGATGGCCAGCTAAAAGCCTTCTGGTGTTTTGGCCAAAGCAAATGTATTTCGAGAACTGTTTTGGATACTGTCATAAGCTGCCAGTGAGTTTGTATCTTCAGACTGAATAATTCACAAATTGAATGCACACAGCTCAGCAATAATTGAGAACGCAAAGAGGATTCAACAATTTTGAATTATTGCAGGCAAATAATTTTAACATTTGCGCAAATATAGAGCAAATCCAATAAAGATTACAGATACATAGCGAGCTAAAAGAGAACAATAGTTGATAAGCACTAAAGACTTCGAAAGAAACTAATTAAAAGTCGAAATATTAATTGTCAATACTTTTTAGATTCGATTTCAATTAAATGTCATTAATAAAGATGTATTTTATTATCGTTTCAGGCCCGTCTTGCCACAGCAATAAGAAGCAACAGCAACAATAGCAAAGAGCTACAAAGCACTGCCATCTAAAACTGCATACAATTGCAATTGAACAATACCCACAACAAGAAATACAAAAAGAACAAATATAAAACTACAACTTAAATTGCAAATATACATGAATAAAATACAATATATATAGTTGTATATATATACATATATTAAAAACTAGAGAAAGCAAATTTTACAAAAAGCTGACCACAATATAAGCTGCAAGTCATCGCATCTACTAGGTTCTTGCTAAAAGATTTCAGAAAAAAACAAAAATAAAAACAAAATAATAATAATAATCACGATTTACAAGGCTCTCTCTCAAGCACATGGACAAGAGAAATGCATTCAAACTGAAGCTGAAGCGCAAACTTAAACTATAAGACACAAGAAAATAAGAAAAACACTCTTTGGGTTGTAAAGACAAACACAAAGAAACCAAAGTCGAAAGGAAGCAACAAATAGAACACAAAAAAAAAAACCGAAACTAAACGATAAATTTAATAATATTACAGCTAAAGGCAACAATAAAACATATACTCGCCATATTGAATAATAGAAAATAAAATAAAAACATAGACAAGCAGAGCACAAGAAGTTGAACATTTTTGTAAAATTAAGAGCTATTAAGGAAAGTTGTCGAAGCAGCGCAAAAACTGTGAAAGAAAGCAAGAGCGAGCGAGCTTGAGAGAAAGAGAGAGAGTGAGAGTGAAAGCGAGAGAGAGAGAGAGAGAGTGGGGTAGAGAGACAATGTAAGCCACAAGGAAATTTTAAGGATAAAAGGGAAAAAAAAGACAAAAGAAAAATTGGAAGCAGCTGCAGCAGGAAAAGCAAAGTAAAAACAAATATACGCAACGTCATCAGCAAACACCGAAGAGACTATGAAAAATGCGCAACTGAAGTTGAGTGAAGTTGATGATGATGAGCTGTGGCTGTGGCAACAACAAGAACATCAGCAGCTGCAACAACTATCGTTTAGATTAGCACACAACAGAAACAAGAGCAAGCAACTTACTCAACTGCAACTAAAGAGCTTAAGTACAAAACACCACAGCGACAACACAACAACAGCAACAGCAGTAGCAGCAGCAGCAGCAACTAGAGCGAATGCAACGCAGCATGTAGTCAGCGTGTCAAGCGACAACGGCCAGCAATATGTTGAGCAGCAGCAACGGCAACAGCAGCGAAAGCAGTTAGACAGCAACATGTTGAACCCGGGTGAGGCCGGCAGCAATCAAGCAACACAAACAAACATAAGACTGTGCGTACGCAAGCGACAAAGATTACGTCGGCGGCGAAAAAGAAAACCAACAACAGCAGCAGCGGCGGCAGCAGCAGCGGCAGCAACAACATTTAGCAATAGCAACAACAGCAACAGCAATCAAAGCACCACCACAACAAGAACAACAGCAGCAACATCCACAACATATTGGTTAGCCCGCAGCAATGAAAACAGCTTAAACGTATTTTATGGCATTTGGTCTGTTAGTGTTGGCATTGTACTGCATATGTTGCTGACGGCACTGAGATTGTGGAAACTGCAGCTGCAGCACCAACGGCAAGTGGCAACAGTGCTCAGAGTCATTGCTAATACAACCACCGCCGCCATCGTTTCCTATGCAAATGCGATTGCACTGCAACTACACTGCTGTAAGCCCAATAGCAGCAGCAGCAGCAGCAGCAACAGCAGCACCAACAGCAGCAGCAGCAGATACAACAGCAACAGCAGCAGCACACAAATAATCAACGGACTTAATAAACACTCATGGATATTTTTATTGATATATTTGAATTTATCTGCTAGAGGTAAGTGCACTCCAACAATTATCCGATTATCAAATCATACAACAAGTGCAAACACTTGAGGGGCAGCAACAGCTAAGGCAACAGTCGGCTGTCGACTGTTGCAATTGTTGTTGGCCCAACCACTTGGCGGCAACAGATGCCTCACAAGTTCTCCTCGCTCTCGCTCGTGTATTGTTTAGCTGCACGCCAGCAGCAACTTCATAATGCACGCCGCCAACATATTGTCACTTTGACACATAAAACCACTCAAGGGTGGGACAACAACAGTTTCATTTTTTTATCTTCTTTTCTTGCGTTTTTTGTCGTTGTTGTTGTTGTTGTTGTTGTTGTTATGGGCGTTGCTGCCGTTTGTTAGTTGTGACATTTACGACAGCTTCAAGTGAAGCATGTCGACAACAACAAAATCCACAACAAACAGCAGCAGCAACAGCAACAGCATCAGAACCCGACCTCAGTCTCAGACGCAACCTCAGCCGCAACCTCCATTTATGCCGCAGCCTCCGTCTCTGTCGCCGCCTCTGCTTGGCTGTCTATGGCACTTGAAAGCGTCTGCGCCTAGGGCTGGTTTTTTGTTGCTATTGCTGTTGCTGTTGTTGTTGTTGTTATTTTTATGGTGGCAACTAAAACGAAGCAAGGCGCATAAGAACGACGCTTGGGCCATTGAATGCTACCTGAATGAATTGTGCAGACAGTTTAAAACGCTTAAAAGTATGCTATAATATTCTTGACGTAATGGAAATCCCGCCCCAAAGTAATGGCAAATAGTGTACTTCAGTTGCAAGCATCAAATATGCACTGCGGGCTTAAAGAGTAGAATATTTTGTGACTAAGATTGCCACGATATAAATGCCAGAATGTTTTGAGGTTCATAAAGAATTCCACGGCAGAACAAATCTATTTAAGATAATTGAATTATTATAAATAAAAAGCAACTTTAATGATTCGTTTAAGCGACTCGTGAATTTGATTTTATTAGAACTATTTTACAATGTTCAACATTTGAGTAAAGAAGAACTTGCGTTCTATTTCTACTAATAAATTTAAGCGATTCATGAATGTGATTTTATTAAAACTATTTTACAATGTTTCACAATTGAGTAAAGATGAACTTGCAATCTATTTCTTCTAATAAATTCGAGCACAAATTCCATTGCAAAATATTTAGCATTAAATACTGAATTCAAATCAACAGAAAAGTTAAACCTAAGACTTTACATTTGCTATTTTATTTTATTTTTGTCACTTTCTCAGACGCCAATTTATAAGCAAATGTTTCACCTACAGCATTTTTGTGAGGCGACGCTCTAAAATGCAGCTTATAAAAATAGCTTATGAAAATATGTTGTGTCGTTTGCCTGCAACAATTTCCATGTGCAAAATATTTTTAGCCAAGTATTTTGTGGCGTGGGAATTTTGTTACGCTTTCGGTGCAAATCCAGCTGCTGGCGGCAGGATGCTTGTCTAGTTTCATTTTTCCTGTGCAATTTTGTGTGCAGTTCGGTTTGGCAAAATCCTTTTAATGGCTTTTTAGCAGCTTACAAATTCTTTTGCCATGACAACAATATTTTTAGCGCCGCGAGCCGGACTTGCGGCGTCGGGGCGGGATAGGGACAGGAAGTAAATGTAATGGCTGAAAACACACACCTGACGACGACGCTGCCGCCTGGCTGCCACTTACACATATTGGGGTTATTAATGGGGCACACGCACACACACACACACACAGGGAGAAAATTGTTATGGAAGGGAGTGATCACATTGGCAGCAGTTGCAAAGTGTTGCCCTGTTGATTTGCCTCCTCTAACTCCACTGTGCATTCGACTGTTGAATAAGTCGTTGGGCTTTGCGTGTCGTGGTGGTTGTTGTTGTTGCTGCCAGCTATGAAAACATATGACCACACACACATATGTACAAGTAAACTCATTATGCACACGTGTGTGTGTGTGTGTGTGAGCGGGGCGACGTCTTTGTCTCTGCATTTGCAGAGTCTTCGTCCTTTCGTCCTGCTGTCACTGGAGCGAGTTGCCAGCGAGTTCATGTTTCATGCAGGCACTGTCGCTGTCCATGTGCGTGTGTGCATGTTTATGATTTTATGGCAGCACTTCCGTTTCCGTTATGCCATATTGTACTCTATGTGTAACTACCCCTGTAACCACCCACTCTCTCGCCTGCCCCCCCACCGCACTTGAACGCTGCCAACGATAATCAGATTTAAACTTTACACAACGTCAACGTCGCTTACATCGCTGCATATGCATGAAGCGCTGTGTGTAAGTGTGTAAGTTTCTGTGTTTGTGCGTGCTCTAGTGTGTGTGTGTGTGTAGAAGTGTGCGTTGGTGTTTTAGCTGCCCTATGACATCGTTCATACGCCCCGTTGGCCAGCCAAGTGCCCCTGTTATGACGTTTATTGCTTCGGAAAGCTTTTTGGCATGCTTCAAGACTTCAAGACTTCGAGACTTCAAGACTTTGGCCATTTGACAGCCAAATAAAGCGACCAAGTTGATTTTAATGCTTTTTGTTTGTGCCGCTGACTAACGAGCTGCATGTGCCAAAAAGGGGGCAACACGTTCAATGGGGGAAGCACAGGAAATTGTTAGCATTTTAAAATATAATTTCTGATGTATACACAAGATGGTGTGTGGGCGGGGTAGCCATTGCCTGGAAGGGTTCACGCACTGGAAGGGTTGCGAAATAGTAGTTTAATAAATTTCACGGAAGAGCGGCAAATATGAAAATGCTCTGCAATATTCACAGTGAAAATAATAAAAAGCCTTTATATCAACTTATAAAATAAATCTAATTAGTAGAGGAGGCTTCAGGCTATCTTTATTTGCCCTTTATTTTACCATATTTATTTATTAATGTTTTCATTAAGTTCATACGTTGAAGGTTTCCTGTGGTGGCAATATTTCTAGTCTTGTGGCATCTGTGCACTGTATTATTCAAGCTGTAAAGACACGTATGATTTTCGAGCACCATTCGCCATTCATCGATCCTGGCTATCAATCTATATTCGTACTGTCGCTCCCCCTAAATGTCATATGCTTTTTCCATCATTAGCTAAAGGGTTACACAAGAAAGAAAAACAGAATGTCATGACTGCCATTTGCATTAGTATACATACGCCGACACACACACACTGACACACAGGTACACATACGCAGCCACAGACACATACTCAGGCAAAGATATATGCCCATCATGCTGTACAAACAACTTCGCTTACACCTCGCTCTCGCACTTCGCTCACAGCCACACAATGGCAAAGGCAGCGGCAACTTTGCTGTGCTGAAATCAATCATCAAATATGATAGCATTCATAATTTCAATAGTGGACACAGCCATTTGATTGATAGCCTGCCCAGGAAATTGCCCGCCTTCAGGTTATCCACCCCACAGCATCTGCTCTTCTTCTGCCCCTCCCCCTGGCTGCTGTCTGTCGATTTGTAGCCATTTTTGAGTCTTGTTTCGTCTCAGGTTACCCGAGAATAAAAAACAAAAGGGAGATAGTCATAAGCAATTAAATACTCAGCCAAGCTTTATCCAATTAGGTTACGTACTTACGAGTATGTATGTATCAGACCCTTGGATAGCTGCTGCCATTTTTATTGCATAAATTAAGCTTTGAATGGTTAAGCGTCACCTTGGCGCTATTAAAATGCTCAGCTTCAGCGCTCTTTATTTCGTGCTCTCTCTCTCTGCGCCCTCCCTGCCTGTCTCTGTTGCTCTCACCACAGCCATTAGCAGGTGCTCCCCGCCGAGCTGAGTGGAGGTCAGCAGCCACATGGCCGCCGCTCAGACAGCCCATCAAGACTAACGAGTCGAGCTGTGACCATTCTACATGAACCCTCCCCGTTCCCATCAGACTCTCTTTTTATATCGCAGCTCACTCCTTTGTATCGGTTTTAGCCGCTTAAGTGGTTTGGCGCCGCGTCAGTTTTCATTTCGCTTTCAATTTTTAATATCGACGTGCAGCACGAGTGCCAAATGGCGGAGGGCGGCAGCCAGTTGTAGGGTATATTTTGCAGGGAGTTACAACTGCCGCTTAAAGCAGGAGAGCAATTGAGCGGAATGCGAAAAAAATAGAATTAGAAGAACTGTATTGAAAATTTAAAGCCACATACATCATCATAATAGACGCCGACTGAATATAGTTCAATCTTAAATCTTTTTATTGTTATCAAAATATTATAGACTTTGGGTCTTCTGTTATTACCAGCATTTCCAGCAAATTCGCTTTTAACTATATACAATGGGTATGTATATAGAGTTCTGTAGATAGCACAGGGTACAAGCACTTTATTGTTTCTTATTTGCGCTGGGCTATTCGCTGATCCTGGGCCTTTTTGTTGTTGTCCATATCGGCGCTGCCTTTTGTAGGCGACTGCATTTTCTAACCAATTTTGTTGCTTTTTATTTTGTGCACATTAAATTGGCTTTGGCTTTGCGGTCGTTCTAGGCAACTGGCTTTGTCTCATCCTTGTGCAGACCGTGGCCACGTTCTGGTTCTGGCCTGTTGTCTTTGCTGTCCAATTTCGCAGCTGTTGCCGAATTTTGTTTGCTTTGCTCCTCGTAGTGGCGCTGCGCTGACTTTGTGAAATAGCAATTACTTTTTCATGCTTCACTGCAATAAAATTGCAATTTTATGCGGCCTGCCGCAAAACAAGCGAAGCTAGACAGCAACAAAAACACCAACAGCAAAGTAACGAGCAAAGGCGGCGGACCAAGTGCAGCCATTGAAAAGGCATTTCGAAATGGACGCAATTTATGGTAGCTGCCACCAAAAGTTAGAGCCACAATACCGACCGTGACTAGAGCGTTTAACTGCCCCTTCATGTGAGTCATTAGCAAATGTCGACTGTAAACTGACTAAAGTGCAGTGTGCATCAATTTATCAGGCTGTACTCGTATATAGAATGCACTTCCACTCCGATTCGAGCAAAGCTTCACTTTGATTCAAGCCAACGCCTGCATATTCATTAGTTGACTTTTCTACATTCGAATGTGTTGTTGTGAATGCGCATAAAAAGCGAAGCAAACAAAAGTCTTAGCACTGAAAGTGCATTTTGAAATACACAATGGTTTTATCCACAACTCGCTTGCACACTGGCTCCGTCTCTGTTGGCCTGCTTGAAGTATTTGTTTTATTATTACATTCATTTTGACACTTCATCAGACGTTGGCCCTGTTTTATGTTGCATTTTTTTCCTCTTCTACTTTTTGTCGCTGCTCCTGTTTGCTTTGTGCTGTGATGTCAATGCTTTGCCTTAAAGGCTTAACGCTACCGTGTTCCTGCCTCCCTTCATTGTCAGCTCGCTCTGCTCGTTAGCAGTTGGCAGTCCTGCCTGCCAAGTCCTCTCTGCATTTTGTTTAAGAATTTTTAATTTTAAATGCAACGCAAACGCGCGAAAAGAGAATGAAATATGCAAACGGGCGAGAAAGTGAAATACAAGAATTTCACCCATTTTCCACAGGCCGCCTAGAGCTTGAACACACTCACACACACACACTCAGCCTTACGATACGTTTAAGTTTGCCTGCCAAAAGACTAAAGGCGAATTAAAACTAAGTAAAAAATTTATGTGCATAATTTTCAAGATGTTCATTTCGTATGCAAATCTCGTGGCATAATATTTAACAAGTGGAGAAAACTGCAAAGACATTTTTGCCACACACATGGTAGCAAAAGCATTTCTGACAATTTTAACAAAACTAGGGAAAAGTTATGTTTTTATTTATAATTTTTGTTGTGCTATTCTTCACTTTTAAATTTATACCCTATTTAAATGCAATGCAGTGTTTTTAATATATAATTGAATGTTAAAGAACTTTGAAAAAACTGTTTGGCATTTAAATATTTATAGCCTCATTAATGCTTTTCTAAAGCTTTAATCGATGACAATTGAATTGCAAATTGTTCCAAATTGTGCAGCAATTAAATCGATATTCCATTTAACATGAAATTTCAACGTAAAATAGACAGGATATTAACTGACGGCTCACTCTCCACACTCCAATTTGGAACTATTGAAAATTCATCACATAATAGTTACAGTATTATCTGCTCCATCCTACTGCAAGTCTTGCTCTCTCCTTTGGCGCTTTCATACACTTTGGCATTCGGGCGCCACAAGTGGCGAATCATTAAAAATGAATCCTTGTGCAATTTTCTTTCATTTTTCGTGGTGCTCCCCACAACGTGCAACGTGCAACGTGGCACTGAATAAATCCGACACTTACAACTACTTTGCAGCTAGATTTTTGTTATTCTTATTGTAGATTGCGGCATGCAACAAAAGAAACTTGGCGCACTGAAGCATTCTCGAGATCCTGCAATGGCATTGTTTGCCCCAAATCTGCAAAGGACCCTTAAGAAATTATCAAATTGAAAGAGGAGAGTTAAGACAGAAATGCCCCACATGGTTGCCGTTCACAGTTCTCTTCTTTGTCGTTTTTGTTGCATGCATAAATAATTCGGCGATAACGTTTCGGCAAACGGCAGACAAATAACGAGGCGTATGACTGTTTTTTTTTTCTATTCTTTCTTGCTTCTCTTCTATTATTAGGTGTGCGTGTGTGAGTGTGCGAGGGCGTGTGTGCGAGTGTGTGTCTGAGCCAATTTATTATCGACAAGAAAGCGAGCAGTCTTGTCCGAGAAGAAAGCAAGGAAATTTGTATGTTAAAAACTTTTGGCTCAATAAAAGTTTCTCTTTGTTAGTCGCAAGCCAGAACAATAGAGAAACAGAGGTCGACAGGAAGACACATAGACAGAAAGACACTGGGACATATGCCGAACCAAAAAGACAAAAAAAAAAACAAGAGAGCAAAACCAGAAAAGCAAAAGTTTCCCAAACGAAACCCGCATGCTCAAATAGAAACAGCAACAGCAACTGAAACAGGAATAGAATCAGTTGGCCAAGTTGCAAAACCAAACCGAAAACTCGTAAACTTTTGCATATCAATAAATTTCCAGTTGAGTCCCTCTCCCTCAGATTCACCTCCATTTCCTCTTATCTCTCCATCGTCTCCATCGCCCACTCGCCCTTACACTTACTTTTGTCTCTGCTTTCCATTTTGCCACACGAATTATTGATGTTGATTTGCGGTGCTTTTGTGAAACAGGCAAACACTTGCAGCGACCCTCTAAACTCCAATTCCACATCCTGCTGTCTCCATGCCCACCTTATCGAAACAGTTTGATCTTTTCAAGTGCTGCATTCAAAGTTTGTGGAAACTAATTTCATTTTTATCTTGTCTTTTGTATCAATTGCAGTTTGCTTAGCAGGATATCATGAAAAGAGACTGTTACATGATCTTTTGGATCCTTATAATACACTAGAACGTCCGGTTCTCAACGAATCGGACCCGTTACAATTAAGCTTTGGGTTAACTTTAATGCAAATTATCGATGTGGTAAGTAACACAACTTATTTCTATCTAACAAATTCTCTTTATAGTCAATATAAATTTAAATGGTTTTCCTAATATATATTTCATAAAATTATAGACTATAATTTTGAGTTCAAATCTGTGATGATTTTCCTTTTCTTACTAAAGGTTAAGCTCTAAAAAATTCTGTTTTATCTCAATTATGGTGCATCCAAATTTATTTATAGTTTACTTTGATAAATGCAAATGTCGAAGTTCTCATTCTAGAATTTACCTAATAATACTTTAAATTAAAAATAATTTTTATAACAAAATACATTATAAAGATATGCCTGATATTATAAAAGAATTAATGTAATTTTCTTGTGAATTCGATTTGTTCCCTATAATATTTAAAAAATTAATTTTAAAGCCCCGGACGCTTTAAATTTAAAGTCATTTGAAGCTGCATTCAGGTGCCACAGCACGAAGGTGACAAAAAAACTGATGACACCATTTTGTGCGCTGTGCATGAAAAGTGAATTGCCAAGAAAGTGAAATTTTAATTATTTGCCTATGTGTGCGGGTGTGTGTGTGCAAGTGTGTGCGACTTTGTGTTTGTGCGAGTGTTCCCTGAATGACAGCTTGGCTCGAGTTCTCTTCTGGCTGACTTGCTGACTGGCTGACTGGTTGACTGGCCTGGATGCAGACAGGACGCACACATCCTGCCCGACTGCCAACCTGACTGCCAGGTGGTGTCGACTAAATTACATGCAACGTCATGTGGCGTGTGGCATTTGGCTCATTCTCACCTCCAGTCAAAGGAGTGATGCAGGGAGGCGAACGTACGGAATTGCATGTTGCATTCATTGGGGCAAAGTTTGTTATATGTTTTTTTTTCCCTCTGTTCATTCTTTCTGCTGCCGTTGCGTAGAGGGCAGCAGCAAGGTGGTGGCAACATTTGTATATGCATCAAGCCAGCGCGTTGCGTTTGCTTTTGTTAGTGAGACAACCTCAATTCATATTAGATTTCCATGTGAGTGTGTGCGTTGTTTGCTGCCTGCCTGCCTGCCTGGCTGCCTGGCTGGCTGGCAGCCCGACTGACTGCCTGGCAGTCAGTGTCCCGACCAAAGTTGGGATTCAGCAAAATGGAGCGCACAAACAAAAGATACTGCGCCTGAAAGCAGCGTCCAGAAGAGAGTGTGTGTGCGTGTGTGTGTGTGTGGCAAGCGAGGATGGGATGTTGGGAAGTTGCTGCTGGCACAAAACAGGCCTAGAACTGCGCATTCACTGGCGCGTTAAAAGTCACACACTGCGAAAATACTGCAAAGCATTCACAATACACACACACACACACAGAGACAAATACACACGCACATTCACACTCACACTCGCATTCGCAGATGTGGCATGCAAATAAAATGAATAAATAAAATTTGCACATGTGTTGTTCACACCTGCCGCTACAACACATAAAAGTTGCGCGCAGCAATGAAGTGCGAGTTGCTGTTTTATTGTTGTTGTTGTTGTTGCTGTTGCTTTGCTGCTGTTGTTGTTTCTGTTATTGCTGCTGCTGTCACACAGCTCCAGCAAAATGAAGTTGAAAACGAATGAGGTACAATGCGTTGGTTGTTTGCTTGTTTGTTGCTGGCGCTGCGCTAAAACTGCTGGCAGTAAAAACTGCAGCACGCATACTCAAAACGCAGCAACAGAAGCAGCAGCAGCAGTAGCAACAACAACAGCAATTACAGTTGGTATGTCGGGCATAAAAACCAAAAATCGGGTCATTTTGTTACACTTGGAGCTGTGTCTGGGTGTTAACACAGCACCCAGTGGAGCTTGGCACAAGCAGCCAACGGGATCTTATGTTGCTGCTGCTACTGCGCCAGCTCCAGCTCCAACTCCTGCTGCGTTTGGCCCGTAAACTTTATGTTGTGTGCAAAGTGTCAGCAACATCTCGGTGGCCAAAGTATGTGGGTTGGCCAAAAGCTAGCGGTGCTTAAAGTTTTTATTCAACGAATAATTTGCGAATTGCTTAGGTGTGGCAAACGGTTCGCATTTTCCTTGCATATACTTGTGAATTGTAACCCAAAATTAAGCCGGGTAATCAATGAGCCAACTTGTTAACTGCAACCATGAACCGATGAAGCACCAATTATACAAATTTGCCAAACGATTTCTGATTGCGTAAAGGCAATTTGTTAGCCTGATAACAGCAACGACATGTCAACTAGCTTTAAAGAGACAGTCAAATAAATGATTTTCATTTATTCTATAACTTTTTGCAATTTATTTTTAATGTCCAAAATAAGCTGAGAAGCTAAATACATTAAAATCACTGATAATTAACAAGGTTAACTTAAAAAAATTGCAAAACAAAACAAGGCTTAAAAGCCATTTTCCATTGAATGCAAATTTAATGTATAAAATGTATTTATTCAAATTAAAGTTTGACCAAAATAGTTTACTACATGACATGGAAAGTTATTTAAGGAAATTATACAAATTAAAGTTTGACAAAAGTAGTTCACTATACGACATAGAAAATCGGTTCAGGAATTTTTACACAAACTCAACATGATTTGTTTGGAAAATTTAAACGATATTTCTGTCCAATTGAGTATATAAAGAATCCATAAATTCTATTCGCTTGATTAACTAAAAGCCCTCTATATTTACTTTAAGATCAGACTGCTTTTTTAGCACACTTGGCATTCAAAATAAAATGCCTGACCTTACACTAATAGCTGTATTTTTAAGTAACGTTGCTTGCTTAGATGCAGTTTAGATAGCAAGCAACGCTATAAATCATTTTGGGAAGTAACTTGAGAATTCCGACTCGTAGTCGAGCCCACAGCTGCAAACCGAAGGGAAATTGTTGCAGTCGAAATTCAGTATAAATCTTTCAATTTTCAGCAATTCACACCCAGTTCAAGCACTTCACACTTATTTACACTTAAGATGAGAAATATTTATGCACATTTCCTTCACTTCTTGCCCTTTCTTTTTGTCGCCAGTTTTGTGGGTGTACGTAAGGCAATGCTATTACATTTCCCTCGGGATATTGAGGCATTTGACACTGGCAATATTTTAACTGCTAACTGCACTCGTAGTTGCATTTGCATATTTTACGTGCTCGACTGTAGGTGAACAGCATGAGGAGGGCTGGTCTCAAAGCAATTTGAAGATTTAACACCTGACAGCGGCTGCTGCAGCTGCTGTTGGCAGCTGGGATTGAGGGGCGTGGCAAGGACACGAAGCTGTTGGCAAAGGCCAAGCGACGTTTTCCCCAGAGCACCAGCAATTCAATTTGCAGGCAGCTCCAAAAACTGGAAACTGGAACACAAGTATGCGTGTGTGTGTTTGGGTGTGTGTGCGAGAGTGCAAAGTGTGTGAGCGTTAAGCATCATCAATTCAGCTGCTTATCAGTGCGACAGTCGACGTCTCTTATCTGTCAAGTTGGCAAGTGATTAAGCTTTAAGTATGCCAAACGGAGCCTGTCAAAAGGAGCCACGACTCTCGGTCGCAGCGATAATCGCAGCTCCCATCCAATGCATTATTATTGCAGTCGATTCAAATAAGCGCCAGCTTGCCGTAATTGCGCTCCTGGGAGGTCAACTGGAAAAGGACACACAAGGCACAAGTGTGTGAAGTGTGAAGTGGCAAGTGTGAAGCGCAACAATAAACGAGTGTCTCGTGCCATAACGACAAAACGAATCCAGTTAACAATACGCTGTGCGGTGCAGCTTGAAATTGCATTTGAATAAGTCACAATTTATGTGGCGCATTGTTCTGCACACACATTGGACTGCTAGGTAGAGAGTGAGAGAGACAGAGAGAGAGAGAGAGAAGGAGCGAGCACACAATGAGAGGCAGCGTCGCAATGCAACTGCCCTGAAAAGTATGCTATGAATTTTATGCTTTGCACACCTTTGTTTACCTGCCGACTGACGACGATGATGTTGCTCAAATTAGAATGTTATCAAGTTGCAGTTTGTTTACAACTGGCTTCTGCTGCTGCTTTTTCTGCTCCTTCTTTGTTCAGGCCTGTCCTTTGCCGTGTTCACCTAATTCCAGATTCCCGTCAATTTCTGCATCGTTTTCGTTTACGTTTACGTTTAGGTTTACGTTTTCGTTTTTACCTACGGGAATAAAAGGCTTTTCTAAGCGTCATACATGTATTTCATCAACTTAAACAGGACACCTCTCTCCCTGTTTGGCACACTTTTCAACATTTTCAATGCATTTGGCTTTGCATTTCATTGCAGCAGCAGTAGCAGCAGATGCTGCTGCTTCTCAGTCACTTTCCCTTTGATTGATGTTGCTGCATTTGCGAATGACTGCGGCTTGAGTCCTGCAATGTTCGAGCTTGTACGTGTTTTGAGTCTGTCCGCATTTGTGTCTACTGTGTGTGCTGTCATTCTCAAAGGCTAACGCTGCCAAATGAGTACAAGCGCACACATACACCAAGCAGATGTTGGCTGTACTCGTATCCTGTGTCCAGAAACATTGCTCAATGGCCTGTGCGAGTGTTTGCTCAAATTGGGACAGCACTTCGACAACAAATGACACAACTCCTCTTAACGAGCGCAGCACATGGCAAATGTCCATCAGGCTGCTATCTTCCATCATAAAAGCATTAACTTCTCAAGCAGTCAAGTCGCACAGTCAAGAAGCTGAGCGCCAAATGCACTTTAATACTTCTAAAAAAAGTACAGAAAATTGCTCACGTGTTCGTGCAATTGAATGAACTATAAAACATGATATCATCTTCAGAGCGTGGCAGAGTACATAAGAGGAAGTGCAAATGCAATTTGTTTAATTTTGTTTAAATATTTTACTAAACACTTAAATGAAGTGGCATATAATTCAATTTAATTGCATTAAAATTAATTGTCGAGTCTAATGTGGATACAAAATAGGTTCATAGTTGCTACAGTTCGCTGATGAAATGACGAAACGGAAAGCTAATCACTCTGTGTAATTTATGCAAGTTACTCTCACTCATAGTTTATTGCCTCAGAAGACAGTGGATAAAGAAGAAGTAAAATATATAGTTTAACTGAAAATCCATCTAACAAATGGCTATTATTGTCGTTGAAGCCATTGCCATGCACAGTTTGGCCCGAATTGATGGGCTTTATGGGCCACAACGGCTTTTCGGTTTAATAGCTAAGCCAGTGTGGCACTGTGTTGAACATTGCGTAAATACTTCACAATGGAAGTCAAGTTTTCAAAAGTCCTTGAAAAACATGCGACAAGCAGTTCAGTGTGTGTGTATGTGTGTGTGTGTGTTTGAGTATGGATGATGATAAAAGCGTAATTTAATTAACTGAACGCGAGCGATGCGCGCATCAGATACAAATACAAATTCAGATACAAATACAGATACACACAGCAGCAACAGCCTCTCACTCTCTTTGTCTCTCTCTCTGGCTGCCATTCCCCATTCGCCCGTTTGCCTTTACTCGATATCGAGGTTATAGCCCATTCATATATAGTATGTGTATGTATATTTTATATACTCACATATAAGTATATTATGTGTGCCGCCTTGTAAATATTTGCCGGCAGCTGTCATTTTGATAATGGAGTTTCAAATGTTTGCTATTCATGCTCATAAGCACATGTTGGTAAGTCCTATGCAAGGGCCTAAGCTACCCTTCCCCCTCACCCATCTGGCAACTGTGTTTGCCCACCAACAGAGAGAGACTAAACCACATGAACACAACCTCCTCGCCGACACGCACTCATACATAAAGCACGTCCGTTGCTTAAAATATGCAAAAAGGGCCACGCCCACACTGACGCATTCGCCCATGCTTCTATTTAATTGCATTTTGAAAGCATACGAGCCACGCAACAACAACTTTTTCCTGCCATTTTCAATTAATTCCCGTTGCGAAAACTCCCAAATGTTTTTTAATTAAATGCGAAATGCATATCGATATCCATTGAACGCTCGTGCGATTCACAAAACTTTCTTCAACTCCGTTCGAGCAATTGTAGTTTCCGGTCGCCATTTCAATTCAGCACAATTTCATCAACATTACTTACCATTTTGAAAAAGTGATGAAATTTAATTAATAATTAAGTTGCCCATATTTGCTTGAATTGTTCTGGAATTTATACAAATATTTTGGTAACTCTCGTTTAATTTCCATCAATGAATTTGATAAGTTGTTAAAGTATTCGTAAGTCAAGAAGTCGAAAGTCGATTGTCAATATAAAATAATGCAGTTGACTTTTTAATTTGATCTTCAAGCTTATATTAAAATTAAAGGAAAGAGCAGCAGAAAAAATTTGAATTAAATAACCAACTATAATTTGAAAATGCCTAAGTATTTTAATTAACTGACTTGGCGCCTACAAATTAAGTGCAACACAAACACAATATTAATGCGAAAATCACATAAATAAGTGTAACTTAATAAAATCATTTTGGAAAACTGTGTTAATCGCAGAATGTCAAATGAAGCAGCTCTATAATCGGTATTTCCAAAGAAGCTAAAGGAATAAATAAAACACAAGGAAGAAGACGATAAAATGAAAAAAAAAATATAAACAGCAAGACAGCAAAAAAAGTCAACTCCCAAGCGCATCAATTAAAAGGCAGAGAGACAATGCGAGGCGCAGATTAATTGGCGTCAATGAGTAGCAGACAAATAGAAGAGGGTAAGAAAAATGGACCAAATGAGAGACTGAGAAAGGAACCGAAACACAAAGAGAGAGAGTGAGGCAGAGTGCAAGAAAGATAAGACGAGCAAGCGACAAGGACGAAAAGTGATTAAGTAGACACCGGCAATGGAAAAGGCATCGGAGGCAGCCAACAAAAGGCCGAGGCATATCAACGGATATCAGCGAAAATGAGTAATGAACTCGAGTTGGAGCCAAGCGCCAGAACAATAAGAAACTAGGCCGGTCTCTGTATGTGTGTCTCTGTGTGTGTGTGTGCGTGGGGAATGCTACAGTTTTTTGTGTTTGTTGCTTTTGCTGCGCCTTTTTAAATTCCCCGAACGCACCATATGTCAATGAACTACTGCAGCTTGTGTCTGTGTGGCGGCGTCTCTGTGTGTGTGTGTGTGTGTGGGCTTGTGCTGTATAAGTGTGGGAATATATGCAAATTATACACAAGCCAAAAACTTGTCTTTGGGCAGTGAGCGAGCACCAAGCAACGCCAGTAACTTGGCTGTAATAATTTTGCCGTTTGCTTTTTTCTGCTCATTTAAAATTCAACAACTGCCGCCGCTGCCATTTTTACCACTACATTGAAGAGTGGGAATGGGATAGAGCCATGAAGACGAAGAGCGATAGCAACCGAGCGAGCGAGAGAGAGAGAGAGGGAGACAGCGGCTGCGAGGGAACAAGAGAAGAGCGAGCTCGCACTTTTTGAATGGAAATAAGCCTCGTTTATGTTACGTCTGTTGCTCCACTAAAAAAAAGAGGCATAGAAGCAGCAAATACATACATAGCATGCGCCTATCCCTATCCCTATCCCTACCCTGTGCCCTTCTCCTGTCTGCTGTTTTACATGCATGCAGCGGCACCAACTATAACAGCAACAACCAACAACCATAAAAACAACAACAATAGTAGCTGCAGAGGCCACCGAAGGCGACGACAAATAAGCACCACAAATTCTGTGGCTCCCATTTTGCTATTTGTCTGACTTTTGCTTTGCCCTCCGCTAACTCCCACATTTTTATTTTAATTAAACTTGAAGCAGTTCCTTCTCTGTACATATTTTTTCTTTTATTTCTTAGCAGTCATTTGTGTTGCTTATATTTTTCAGCTGTATAATTGTGTTGAAAGTTATAGTGGAGCTACAAATGAACATGTGTAAGGAAATTCGACATGCACATACATTTTTAGCAAAAAAGAAAGAGCATAGAATTTTCGCAAGTTGCTTGAATATGCGAGAATATTCTGCGAATGCCAAACAACTAAAACCTTCTCCGATCTTAGCTTAGTCTTAAAAAAATACACTTGAACGCCAATGAAATATTAATATTTACATTGGATGTCAATCAAAAACCAAAATTTATGAAATCAAATGACATAGCTACCAATTTAGTTCATTTGGCTTAAAAAATTGTCACAAATACTTCGTAAAAATTGTAAGCCAACAAATTCGAGGCACACTATTAACAATTACTTAATAGAAAATGTTAACCAAGAAACAAATTTGCATAATTAAAGAAAGCTAAACTCATTAGGATTGCAATGAATACTCCAAATAATCAAGCAAATCACTCTGTAAACATTCTGGAATAGAAAAACCTTCCATTCTAAAATACAAAAGCATTATTGCACTAACTGCGAGCCATAATCCAAACATCACAGAATAAAATGCAACGCCAAGGGCCGCAAAAATACGCGATTGCAGCCATTTGGGCAATATCGTGAATTGGACCATCAAAGCGAATTATGCGAGTACACTTAACCAATCCGAAAAAGCCAAGCTAAAGCACAAAACCCAATTTTCGTTCTAATTTGTTGAAAACGAATTTGATTAGGTTGACGCTGGACACTCACACTGCCAAGGGAAAAAGGACAACTGAAAAGCGTAGCATACTTTTACGCGCGTTCAATTTGTTTGGCCTGCGGTTTGAGACCAACAAAATGCACACACTCACACACACGCGACTACGGCGGCGGACTGAAATGGAAGCTGCAATCATGTGCAATAATGTAATGGCAGTTACCGAGTGAGATAGACAGAGGTCCGGAGAGAGTGGAGAAGGAAGGCAGCGAGTGAGTGTGGTGAAGTGTTGTTATGACCACAATATTACGTGTTCTGTGTACACTTCTTGCAGCATCCTGATTTGACGGCAACTCTGTTAGCCGCTGCTTGCTTTTATTTGCTAGCAGTTCGATTTTGTTATAACCCCTCCAACCAAAAAAAAAAAATGACGGCAAAAACTTATTGACGATTGCAGTGTGACCCTGTTGGGTAGGCTGCTTGCTTGCCCGGGCTGCAGGACCTTTTCATTTGGGTTCTGGCCATTGCTCCATTTCATTTTACCGCATTTCTGTCGCAATTTTGCTGGCACTTTTGTTATTTGTTTGTTGCTGCTGCTGATGCTGCTGGCGCTTGGCGCATTTTGTGATTGCACTTGCAGCTTGCGCACAGTTCATACCCGGAAATTGCTCGGCCAAAATATTTCTACAATGCCGCGGCTCGGTTCTCTTTGCACACTCTGTACTACGTACGCCCTTGCAATGTAGTTAGGCGTCCAGAGATTTGGTTTTTGGCAGTCCTCTGGCCCGTGTGCGCCTATGAATATTTCAGGCATTTAATTGTAAATTACACATTCGCCCTGTGTGCACTTTATGCATTTTTTACAATTGTTTGCGAGCAGCTTGCCGCTGCGCATGTTGTTGTTTTGATTGTAATGCGCGGATTTGACCAGCGGGCCACGTGCCTAGGGAAAGGCTTTTATTGGGGTCTGGTTACGGCGTATTTAAAAATTTAACGTGCTTGATTAAAGTTCGCGTAAATTGAAATGGTTTCGTTTGTCGCTTGCTGCTCTTCAATTATTCAGCAATTTGATGGATGATGAAAAATCCTGTGGACTTCATAATGCCCGAGAGCTTAACTGAATAAATGTACATATTTGCCATTATTATGAGCTGCACAGCGCTGTACAAATTAATGATATTTAAATATTGATAATTAACGAACGAATTTAATCACATGCATTTGATATCTCTGCGAAGCCTTAAATTGCTAAATGAATTTAATTCGTTTCGTTGCAGGATGAGAAAAATCAATTGCTTGTCACGAATGTGTGGCTAAAACTGGAGTGGAACGACATGAATCTGCGCTGGAATACATCGGACTATGGCGGTGTCAAGGATCTGCGCATACCGCCGCATCGCATCTGGAAGCCTGACGTCCTGATGTACAACAGCGCCGACGAGGGATTCGATGGCACCTACCAAACGAATGTTGTGGTCCGCAACAATGGATCGTGTCTGTACGTGCCACCGGGCATCTTCAAATCGACTTGCAAAATCGACATCACGTGGTTCCCATTCGACGATCAGCGCTGCGAGATGAAGTTTGGCAGTTGGACCTATGATGGATTTCAGGTTTGGTTCAGTCGACCGAGTATGCAAAAAGCGGGGCAACCAAGGGAGTATAATGCTCGTAGTTGTTATGCTTAAACTATACATATTTGCGAATCTTTTTGTTTATATTGTGTTTATAATTTACTGAGAAGAAGTTGAAGAAGAAGGAGAAGATGGAAGAGAAGGAGGAGGAGGAGGAGGCGGAGCGATATATATATTTATATTATTCTACCCTCTCCCCCCATTGTAACTAAAGCTGGATTTGCAATTACAAGATGAAACTGGCGGTGATATCAGCAGTTACGTGCTCAACGGCGAGTGGGAACTACTGGGTGAGTAAGCCAATGCCAGAACCAAACAAGAAACAAGAAACAAGTAACAGAACAATCAAAAGAATTATCCATCTGGCTCTAAAGGCAGCCGTTTGCTTACTTTAAGAAACTCACGTTCTCAGACAAATGAAACGAAAACATACACATTAGAAAAATTGAGAAATGACTGCCGCAACTAGAGGCATTGTCATTGTGTACCATTTATGTACTATATATGTATATACCCATCTATATATACTATACGTACATATGCATATATATATAACGTGTATGCGTGTCTGTGCGAAACGCGTTTGCCCAGGCAGAAAAGACAAAATGAAAAATAAAAGGAAACAAAACAAAACGGGCAGACATGAAAAAAACACACAACTTATTTCTCATCATTCTGCGAGATGTTTCCATAAGTTTCCATAAGAACACACACACAATGGCTGAGCCAAGCCTTAAAGCCTTCAAGTAGTTCGACTACTCGTCTCACGTCCCCCACCCACCACAATATGGCATAAATATTTCTCACTCAACTCTCTAAACTGAAGCAGGGTTCAGGTTGCGAGCTAAAGTTCCGAACTCGTTCCGTTCGAAACTCATACTGTTTTATTTGAAAAAAAGTGCGTTTCGCTCGACAATTGATTGAATACTATTGCGCCAGTGTTGGCTAACAACAGCCAACTTCAATTTCAATCAATCGGCTGCTTTGAACGCTCTCCGTCACTGTTGCTCACATCTTAATCATCGACGTTCCCAATGCAATTTCGAGGCCAATGAATACGGAATGAAGTAATGCACCTAACGAACCCTGTTCTACTCCCAACTACTACTGTTCTTATCTATATTCTGTACTTTTCTACTACTGTTTTTCTTCAAGTACACTCCAAATACCAAATACCACACGCTTATCCAGTGTTCTCCCATTCACTCACTCCAACAAATAAAAAAAAAAAAAATTAAATAACATAAATGCAACAAATGCAAACTAACAAAAAAGAATTAGAGAGATAAAACTACTCGTATCATTCAACTTGGGCGCTCTAACTTTTCAAGTCCGAAATAGCCGCGTAAACGTTTCGTTTACCAAAGATCAAACTGAAAAGATATTGATCACAAACATGTCAGTGGTGTAGCATACTTTTTGGCTGAGCCCAGTCAAGGATATGCTGCCCCAGCTGCTTGTCTTTCTCACATACCAAATCGACCCCCAATGCAAGAGGTAAGGCTTGGCCCGTTTATGCATTCCCTTAGAAGTTTTCTAATCTCTTGCTCTCTCTCTCATTTTTTACGAAGCTCTTATGGCATGAACAAGTTCCACAGTGAACTGTCCTTTAAGACTTTAATGAATGCTGCTTAGAAACAATATTGTACATATACAATACAATACAAAACAAACTACTGCATTTTGTGTAGTGTTAAGTAAGCCAAAGGATGACGAAACGATGCAATAAATATAGCGTCGCTAATTATTATGGAATGAGACTGTAAAGCTCCTCCTTATTTTTCATGTTAACCATACTAGTACAATACACGAAATTTTGTTGGAATACCAGATAATATTGAATGCTTTTCATTTTCCGTTGCATTATGTTTAAGTCCTTAAACGGTTTTTAGTTAGTTTTGATTACTTCGTAAGGTTATGCGATTAACAAGAACGTACGAAATGTTGTCGAACTTTGAAAGAAGTAGGAGCGTTAAATTCGAGCTGAGGCAGAGCAGAAAGTTGTAAATTGCACTTTTCCGCATAAAATGCTGAAGCAGCCAAATGCGCAGTCCCTCAACCACACACAGATACAGATACAGATACACAGACCTAGACACACCAGAAAACTTTTGTCCAGCATTCACTTAGCCATTGAATGAAGAGATTTGGTCTTTAGTTCGCTACAACCACGCACCAAACCAATTAAGAAATTAAAAGACAAATACAAATACATTCCTGCCAAATACATACGAACACTCCAACACACACATAAGCAGCGCTATAAATTAGCAGATGCATACACTCGAACACACACACACATACACATACTATGTATACCCGGAGGGGAGAAATGGAAGCGAAATGTTCTTTGTTCAACACTGGCCACAAAAGTTCACAACACACAAAAGTGCCGAGGAAGTTTGTGCAACAAATTTTATTTTTACTCCTTTTGCCTTATTTTCGTTTTGTTTTCTTATTTTTTTCTGCATTGCTCTGCAGCATTTTTTTTTCATTTTATTTTCACGATTTCATTTGGCTTTTCTTTTTATTCGCTGCGTCAGTTAAGTTTTTTTTTTCGTTTTTCTTTTGTTTTTAGAGTTCTGTTAAGTTTTTTGGCTAGCCTAATGTTTTTCCATCGTTCTCGGGGCGCATTTGCAGCATTTGCCTTTAGCAGCCAGTTTATGCAAATAATTTCGGAGTTTCACTAGTTTTTATTCAGAACCCAAAGAGCGAAAATGTTAGCTGCCATTTTTGTTTAAATGCTTACCAAGTTGGCCCCTATTTTAAGCCCTCAAGTAATCGGGCCATAATTCGAGCAAATTATTAAGCATGCAGTAAGTTTATTGTGATTAAAAAAAAAGAGAAGAAATTGGCAAGTTGAAGTGAATGGAAGCGATGTTAGCCAAACAGTTAGCTTAAGTTGTTCAGATTCCGCATTCGGCAACATTGTTGGTAACCCGGCCCCGCTTTTGAAATCAAAATTCTGCTCTTGCATTTAACTATTTATATTACTTTAACTAACTTGCTAGTATTTCAACTCGAGTAAAGTGCTAAAAGTTTTGGAAACATGTTTGTCTAGAGCAAACTCAGTCGGCGCTTACTTCAAATTAGTTGCTCGTATGCAAATAAAACTTTTACTGTAACTACATACTGTTACGCATAGTCGTAGCCACCCTTCTAGCCTTCTACCCTTTGCCCCCCCACCACAACCTACATCCCAAAAACACGCTCAACTTTTTGACTACACTTAGACAAAACCACAGCATGCACAGAAAGGTTTTCATACTCAAGTATTATTCTACTCTACTACACTTATAAGCTCTATCGAATCTATAAATACATTATCTATCTATATACTCTACACCCACTTGAGCTGCAAACACTTCTAAACTTGTAGCGAACGTTTCAATTTTACTCGCTTTTCTCTACCTACCAACTTACGTACTTACTATACCTAACTCTCTAACTACTTACTCTTACTCGTAATTGCCTGTATGCCATGCTCGATACTATACACTACTATTACTATAGACATAAAGCTCAGACAAAAGGCTCAAGTAAACGCTGACACAAATACAAGAAGTTAACAAATTGCAATCAGTGACAAAATGTTTGATGTATTTTACTAATCTGAACGGTCTTTGTTATAACGTAACCACAACTCACAGGTGTGCCCGGGAAACGCAATGAGATCTACTACAACTGCTGCCCGGAACCGTATATAGACATCACATTTGCGATTATCATACGACGACGCACTCTGTACTATTTTTTTAATCTGATCATACCCTGTGTGCTGATTGCATCGATGGCTCTGCTCGGCTTCACACTGCCGCCGGACTCGGGTGAAAAACTGTCGCTTGGTAAGTTGTCGACGATAAACAAAAACTACTTTTATCGAAGCAGAAGCAGAAGAAAATGGGCGTTAAATAGTTCAATAAATTAATATGAATTTTCACTCATGTACGGTAATGCAAACAAATACTTGGGAGCCGCTCAAGAGGCGCTTCGAAAAGTATTTGCCAACTACTCTTTATAATAATGACAGCCCCTCGCTTCGAATTTAAAATAAGACGCGGCTGATGGCGCTGAAATCCCCTCAGCTTGTCGTTGGCAATGCCGCTGATGAGTGCTCGGAGAGCTGGCTGACGAGCGTCGAGCTTTGAGCGTCACATGCCTCCTGTCTCGAGCATTGTGACTTCAGCCCGGCTGACGGCGCACATTAGTCGTTATTGTCAGACCGACGATGATGGGTGGTGATGATGACGCCACACAGCTGTGCTGCTTGGCTGGTAAACAAACTATTGAACTTTTAATGCTACACTGGCAGTGGAGTTATGCGCACACAAAGTATCTGAGTTATGTTCAACCTTACAATATCGCATCTAAACAAAATACGCCACAGGGTGGGAACAAAACTGTCATGAGATAAGTTTCAGTTGCAATAAACACTTATTGATAGGAACATCTTTACGTCATACTGCTTAGTATAAAAATGAAATGTAGTAGACATTTTTTTAAATGTATTTTTCTTTTATATAAAACTCACCACGTTTTTTTGAATATTTAGGCGTCACGATCTTGCTCTCGCTGACCGTGTTCCTCAATATGGTCGCCGAGACAATGCCGGCAACGTCAGACGCAGTGCCTCTGCTAGGTAAGATCATTTTGTTTGCCAAATTTGCTGCTGGTAATGTTTACTCTATATGTAATCCTCGTAATCCTAATTGTGTACTCGTATGTATTCGTATAATCGCTGTGTCTTCGTTCGACTTTGCTTTTGAGTTCGTGTGCTTATTTGTTTACAGTTTATAGAACCATATTCAAAAACAAAAACAAAAACAATTATCATATTTCTAAAGTTGCAATTACAGTTCCACGCATATATTCATATTCATGCATTTCTAAAATGATTTTAATAACCAAGTAAAATCCGATGATTTTATAATATTAAAACTTTGACACACAATAACTAACTTGCATCAGCAACATTTTGATCAATCCAGAGCAGTTTCTTTGGCCCTAAAGCCAAGCCAATTGGTTTGACTTTATGGCGACTGAAGAAACTGCCGGCTGATGCTAAAAAAAAGAGTCTAAACATCCGTAGAGAAAGAAAAAAACTATATAAAAATAATTAAAAGGGCATATGAATTATGCAATTAAACTGAATAATATTTTGAAATTTTAAAACAAAATACAATGCAATACTAAGAATAATATTTATAATCCCAGATATGATACACAGAACACACGAGTTGGTTTGATAAATGCACACACATTTTGAAACAAGTTACTTGCACGCTAAAATCTTTTTTTGTGCTATTAAGATCAATATCAAGTATTCTTACATATACTCATAGAATGATATTTAATCTATAGGTTTCTTCAATATAAATAAATATTTAAATATAATAATAATAATAATCTCATTAATATAACTATATATTTAAAGACGCGGCTCCTTAAAACGAATAATAACAAGAATTTGAACTTAGAATATACATTATTTACATTAATTGGTCATGAATAAACCTATGGAAAATACATTCAAATCTATTATCAAATTAAACTGATTGATCTCTGAAATTGCTTCAAAATTTGTTTAAATTCAAATATAAAAATTACGACAATTTTAACTATTTCGATTCCAATTCTTTAAATAAAAATCTCTTCAAAATCAAATACTTAACTCTTTAAACGTAATATATCTAATTCAGTTTCTGGCATACATTTTTTGGGTGTCTAATTCTATATCATATACTCTTCACTAAAATTACTATTCCAACTAAACCAATTTACAAGTTACCTGTGTGTGTGTGTTTTTAAATGATTACTTTTCGATTCAATATACATAATTGCTATGACTAAAAAGTTAAAGTTAAATCGAAAAAAAAAAACAAAAAACGTAAATAACAGAACATAAAAATTTAAGAAACAAGATTTGCATTTACTATAAATACTAACTCAAATATTGTATATATCTCTGCCTTTTTTCTTTCTTTCAAAAATTGTATACCTTTTGCCAAACTACTATCAATAACCAAAAAACAAAAAAAAAAAAACTTCAACAAATATGAAACACTGAATGAATTCTGAACGAAATATGCTACCCTGAACAATGCTCGACAAACTAACCAAATCAAAAACTAAACTGAAACAATGATAAACAATTCAATCGATACAAATCCACAAACAAATAAATAACCATTCTGCACAACAAACAACCACAATTACCACAACAAACACTCCACCAAATAACACACCCAACGATAAACGACAAAACTACTACTATTTTATATATTGACAACACGCCCAACCAACCAACAGGTACATATTTCAATTGCATAATGTTTATGGTAGCTTCATCCGTTGTGTCAACGATTTTAATATTAAATTATCATCATCGAAATGCTGATACGCACGAAATGTCCGAATGGGTAAGTTTCAAACGGGTCATTCAAAAAACCCACTCAAAAAATACTCGTATATGCAAAAAAAAAAAAAAACAACAACCAACCAGCCAAATCAAAAACCAACTTACAACTCGTATCCAAATCAACTAACAAACAACAAACAACTGCAAAATGCGACCATCACTTATCATAGCCTCCAGCAGCAGCAATGGGAGCAATCTCCATTCCTGGACAATAATGTCCTAGTACAGGACTTGCTCGCCTGCTACTCAGCTGTCCACAGTCGCATAGCATTAGCATATTTTCATATGATTTATCTCTCTAGCCACTAACAAACCGAGACAACTGCATATCGCATATCGTATATCGTATATAAATATACATGTATAATTTGGAGAAATGCGCTAAATAATTTATGTGTTTAGTTTAGAGAAATGTTTTTGTGTTTACTTGTTTCGTGACATTCTTGTTATTTAGTTATTGCTGTACCCTCATTTGTTATTGTTGCTCCAATACCAATTTAGCATATATTTATTTTGTGTTCGTACATAATTAAGCCACACCTTAATCAGCAAATTCAATTTCAAATGTAGCTGCCCCCAAAAAAATCATGCAAAGCTTTAAAATTTCAAGTTTTGGAGTATTTCCGGATACGAAAAAAATATGCAGTTCTCAATTGCAAAAACTGCACATACAAATAGAGAATTTCAATGTACTATTATTGCAGATGTATTTTAACACAGTGTAAAGCACTTTCAAACATTTATCATAAATTATCGTTTGTAATGTAGACCATAAATCTCCGAGAAATCTCCAAAAAAAAAAAAACAAAATTACAAAATGCAAATTTTGCTAGTTGCTGCACCACAAATATATGTTTGTTGTTGTTATTATGATTGTGCAATTATTATTGCTATTCTGCCCAGTTTGTTGTCGTTGTCGTTGTGTTGTCGTACAAATATTTTCATTTCGAATTATGTTATTTGTGCGTTTTCCTTATTATTGTGTTTATTGAAAGCCTACTTAGAGGCGCTTCTGCAAGCAAGTTGATTTCTTTTTTGTTTTCTTTAGAACTGTACTTAGCCAACAAAATGTCAGTTGAGTTACAACCCATGTGTGTTTGACCCAAAAACTAAATGGAATAAAATGAAAAGAAAATGCAATGCCAAACCCAATGTGACGGACGGATGTACAGAGTTCAAAATGAATGTTGTAACTAAGTGTATTAACTAGCCAACATGTCTGCTACGACGAGTACTGAACGTGTCTACTATAAAATAATTTATGTAATGAAAAATATCGTAATGTTGATGTTGGGCCCATAATTTCTTCTTATATAAGCTATGTATGTCACTCTGTACAATGATCCATCACCGCCTCAAAGAACTACCCCGCAAAAAACCTAACCACAAAACCTACTCTCTAACTAACTTACTAACAACCCATCACTCTGAGCCTTTGCTCTCGTATTCGTCACCAGTTGCACAATTTCCACATGTTATTCGTTTTCCTATGACTCTAACAGTGCAGCCCAGTTAATTTAATATTCAACATTCTCTCCAATGATGTATGTAAATGAATGTTGAACTCGAAATGTGTGTAAATAATAGCTCTCTGTATATACAAATATTTTTAAATTTCAATTTGAACTAACTGAATGGTATGTATGGTATTTGATAGAATGCTCTGTCTGCTGAACTTGTATTATTTAAGTGGAAGCTCTACAGAAGTAGATGATAGAATGATGTAGTCGATAGAAAGAAAAAACAATGTTTAAATTGTCAGTATGCATATTTAATAGTGCTTGCGATTGTGCTGAAAAGCAATTTATTGACAAAGTACTCGTCTCCATATCAAGACTCGAATATCAGGCAAAAAGAAATGCTGGTATCATACACATCAGTTTTTTGAAGCGAATTGAATATGGCCAAGACGCCAAGTGGAAAGCAATTTATTCACATTATTGCAATTGCATGAAGAGCATAATGGAAAGTTAGAAGAACTGAAGAAGTTTGGCTCGCAAGTTGCGCTAAACCAAATGCAGCTCAGCTCAGTGGAAGTCGATTGGCTTTTAAGAAGTCAGTCACATGAAAAGTTCTTGGCATGCTTTTCGCCCAAAGAATGTGGACAGGCACTTGTACCGCCTCGACATGCAATTGAATTTGGAGCAATTGAAGGAAACCCCCAAATCGACAACACACACACACACACACACACATACCATGTACAAAAAAGGGAAATACACAGTCAAAATGTGGCAGCTAGGCGACAGTTGGCCCAGTTGCAAGTTGTCGTGACACGGGCATGAAAATTGAGCCAATTGGCAACGCAGGCAGGTGCATTAGAAATGTGCAGCTTAGGGCACATGACATCTACAACGGTTACTGCGCTGTTCTCCGCCTTTTCCATTTTCCCTGCCCCTCTTTTACTTGGCTGGTGTCTGACTTGCCTCCTCTCCTCCATCCGCTCTATTCTGTGATAACAACAAATCAATTTGCACAAAATTTGCACAAAGCGAACGGACGAAATGGTTAGAAAAAAGAGGAAACAGTAGAGCGCAAGGGGATGGGAAAAACGGCTCCATTCGCACAGCTGCGGTCTGTGGCCATGTCGCATATCATAGTCGTGGCGATATGGATACACTCGTATGCCAATGCCAGAGTGCTCCAACAGTGTGCTCCATTCGATCGCAGTCAAAACTTTGCATTTGGTTTGCATGCCACGTCCTAGAGCGCATTTCCATGTTACCAACGCTTGTTAGCGAAACCGCCAACCGTCAAAGGAGTACACCAAAAAAGAGGATGGCGGGCTGGAGTCACTGCAGCAGATGTCAACGTGGCCTGAGTTTTAACCAACTACAGTTGGGCAAAGTTGAGAGGCGGGACGAAAAGCTGCCCTGAATGAAATGCAGCTTAGCATGACAATCTCTTTGGTCCTTAGTTCCTCTTTTTTGGTGTTTTTGCTTCGGCTGCTTTTTGCAGTTCCATCAAAAACAAGCCAAGTTATGATATCTAATATGAAAATAAGTTATTAGACTTTGATGGAAGCTTTCCAAAAAATAGATTTTTAAATTCTGAGCTTAGTTTGAAAAGAAAATATGAAATAACAGAATCATCTGATGCAACCAATGTTGAATGCGCTTTTTAAATTGTATTCCTAAATCACTTTAAAGTTGTTAAAGAGTAAAACTCAATATAGTGAAAAATGCTATTTACTATTAGAGAAATTCTAAAGATAATTTATAAAGATATGAGTAAAAACATAAAGCAGCTAGAACTCAATTAACTCTCTTAAAACTTGTATAAAGTAAATATCGAACTATTTGATTTAAAATTGTGAAAATTTGAGGCAAACTTGTTGCATTGTGTTAACACAAAGTCGTAGACGACTTAGATAAATTGGATGGATATAAGTTTGAGTTCAAGTGTGCGTGTGTGTATGTGTGATTGTTTTGAATATTTATAGCCCAAGAACAAACGAAGGGAGGGCTTAGAGCCCTTTGTACTATTGTGTGTATGATGTATGTATTTGTATCTCTCAGCGATAATACTAAATTGTTCTGCCGTGTTCTTATTGTTGCTCTCGTATGTTGTTGTCTATGTCGTTGTCTATGTTGTTGCTGTGCCGTATTATGTTGTAAATCATAAATTTTGCATGCTTCATAGCTATAAATAAACAGAAACCCGCCATGGCGCTAAGCAGATCAACACCGAGATGCGCACACAAATATTATTATAGCTAAGTGTAATAGTGTAGCGCACCAGCGACTATCATACCAAGCAGGCAAACTGCTAACACCAGAGCGACACTTCCCAACACTAATCGACACGTCTGACAGACAGACAGACAGACGGACAGAGGGACAGGCAACACCAGCCACTAAACGGCAGCAACAACAATAAGTATTACAATTTGCGCCTCACTTGAGCACTCGATGGGGTCATATTGTTGCTTTAGTTGTACTTAAAATCAAATATAAATCATAATTGTGGCATGCGTGAGAGTGTGTGTGTGTCTGTGTCATGCCTCACTGTTCATGCAAAAGAGCAATAAATCGTTGCCAGCCCAGTAAGTATGCCACACACACGCACACACAGGCACACACACTGAGAGACAGACAGAAAGAAAAGCGGTGAAATTCGCATATGCAAAACACACATGAAACTTGAAATACTCGTAATACACGCATTTGGAGTCGAGTCAGCCTGCAGTTCGTCTACTAAACGTTTCAATTTCCACCTGCCCCATGCCACTTACTACTACTCGCCGCACGTTAGATTCGCATCGTATTTTTATGCTGGCTACCATGGATATTGCGCATGAGTCGACCAGGACGACCGCTGATATTGGAATTTCCCACAACGCCCTGCTCGGATACGTCGTCTGAGCGCAAGCATCAGATACTGTCCGATGTTGAGCTGAAAGAGCGGTATATTATGCAATGATATTTAAGCAAATTGAATGATCTGTCTATATGCTAAATTACAATTTTTCTCTTTTCCCTTTACGTGTTACGTGTTACCTACAATCAATCGGAAAATCGAAGGTCCTCGAAGTCGCTGCTGGCCAATGTGCTCGACATTGATGATGATTTTCGGCACAATTGTCGCCCCATGACGCCCGGCGGAACACTGCCACACAACCCGGCATTCTATCGCACGGTTTATGGGTAACAACAAAACACATGCAATCACACAATGCACAGGCTAATCTCACTTTAGTGCTATGCCCAATAAACTTATGCCACTCACACCTCCCACTCTCTCTTTCTCTATCTCTCCTCGATTGGCAGGCAAGGCGACGATGGCAGCATTGGGCCAATTGGCAGCACACGAATGCCCGATGCGGTCACACATCACACGTGCATCAAATCATCAACAGAATATGAATTAGGTTTAATCTTAAAGGAAATTCGCTTTATTACTGATCAGGTAAGTGCTCCGGTTGTCATTCTATCAACTAGTTTTCTCCAACTACATTTACTTTAACAAAAATGCTTGAATAGCTTATATTCTCTAAGTATTATTTTCACCAATATAGGAGTTAGGGAAAATTATAACACTGCGTGTAGATCTTCTTATATAGCAGATGAGATTAAAGTCAATTATTCAAAAAATATTTATTTATTTCGAAAATTTAAAGTGCAAGAATTATAGAAACTTCAAAAATGAAATTTGTATGCAATAAATATTTGAAACTTCTATCAAACGTTTCTAATCTGTCGTTTGAATTGTCAATTATTGAATTCTCTTTTATATTGCTGAAAGCAACAATATTTGATTAATTTAATGTAATGCATGTCAGTTCCTAAGCGCTATAAATTTATTAATCTTAGTATTAAAAGCATATACAATTTCGCACATTTCTTAATTGTGGCATATATTAGATATTAATCTTTAATTAACATATTTACTATAGAAAATTATATGGCATTTAGACAAATTTTGTTGAATCGCAAAACCAATACCCCAATTATTTTTGCTTCTTTTCTCTCTCCAAATCTTTAACAATATCTAAAAAAAAATACAAATACAAATAAAATTCATCAACCAACTATACACCTATAAATTAATATAATTGTACAAATACAGCTACGTAAAGATGACGAGGACAATGACATTGCCAATGATTGGAAATTTGCAGCTATGGTCGTTGACAGACTGTGCCTTATCATATTCACAATGTTCACAATATTAGCCACAATAGCTGTACTACTATCAGCACCACATATTATTGTCTCGTAGCCATATGGGCGAGGTGGTTATTGTTATTGGTTTTATTATAAAATCAATTTGTTAATTATTAAATTAATAACGAAACTTTTTAAGTAAATTTAAAAACGTTCAACAACAAAAATCAACAAAAAAAAAGAGAAAAACACTTAAATAAAAACCATTGACTAAATAATACCAAAAGAAAAACCCAAAAAAAAAACATCTATAAAACACAATAATTTAAACATAAAATGAAAATTCATTTAAACAAGTCTTTAATATAAAATTAAAACAAAAAGAGACTTAAAAACAATATAAAATTGTTTACACCTTTTTAATTAAAAAAAAAAACTCTAAAACTATTAAAAAAAAACTTAATCCTTTTGAAACCCCTAGAAACCTACGACTTTCCAAACTGTAACTCCCAAGTCAGTAATTAAGTTTCTTCCAATTGAAAAACAAAGAACGAAACGGGTATATTTTCTTTATAGATTTGTATATTTTACAATTTAAGAGCAATTTTTCTCGAAATAGACAACAATTTCCAACTTTTTTAGCAAACTTTTAAGAAATTGCAGTATAACTCGTATATAAATACATTTCGAAGACTTCATTGTATACGCTCAATTTCGTTTTGGTTGATATTGAGCTTTATAAAGGGAAATACATAGTAGAAATTAAATGGATCCAAGTGTTAGGCGAAACCCAACGTTTTTTATTCTGGCTCTCTAGCAAGATTATTAGAATTACTGAATCCTCTGATACTCTTCTCGATCATTATTCAAGTCAGTTAGTATGTGTAGTTTCCAGATTCTCTCATAAGCTCATCGAATCCATTGCTTCCAAACAGTCTTGAAAGGAATTGGACTAAACACATAAGATAAAAGTTCCATCTGCATTTCTAAACAGAACCAATATTGACGATCTACATATCCAATGAATTGTACGTAATATTCCTTAAATCCACTGTATTATTTTCATTTCAAATAAACAAAATCGTAAACAAATACCTATCCCCCAAACTAAACGCATATACAAAACCAATAGAATAACCCATCCATCGAATTGAGAAGCAGAAACTAATTGGAATCACAAAATTATAAAAAAATCACAAATTTTAATAAATAAAGTGAAAATCAGACATATTCCAGAATACACTTTCGAATCGAGTTTATTGGTTTGCATACTTTTTGGCATCAATATACCCCAAAGAGTACGGCACATTGTTAAAGTTGATTTGAAAATGTCATTCAGGAGTTGCCTGTGAAGCACAATTGAAAAATAATGAATGTTAAATGAAATCACACAAATCTGTAGGTCATTCCTCAGAAATAGTAAAAAACCAAGCCCAAGGCGCGCACAATAAATGAAATGCAATTGATTGAATTTCATCTGATTGTGAATGATCGAAACCGAAATCGAAAACACAAATTGAAAAATTGAATGGTTGCGAGCAATAATATCTGCGTGTTGATGAATTGCATGATTTTTTGGTGATGCAAACAATGATCGATCGATCCATTGCATAGATACGAACATACTGATGTCTAAGCAAAAGTTCGCTTTTTCATTGCATTGAGAACAGCGAAATGTATCTAACTGTATACAAAACTTACAACTTTCGGTATTCCATATTATTTTTAATTTCATTAACCTTTTAATTTCGATTATTTTTATTTCTAAACAAAACTTAAAACAAATCTAAATAATTTTATTATTCTAAACAAATGAATACTGAAACTTGCTACAAACACCAAAATGCATACAACATGATTCAACACATTCCAAAGATGAATATACTCACAGATTACCAGAATACTGAAATACCAATAACAATGAACATCATATTGAACACAAAACATGTCTGGTGCATGGAAAATTGTGTGCTTTGCTTTAGTATTGAGAGCAAAACTATATTAACACAAAACACTTATTAAAAAGAGAGAGCTTTATACGTATAGAGAAGATCACTAAAAAAAGACAAAGAAAATAAAAAAAAAAAATGAAACGAATATCATGATTCATAAGCAAATGAATCTTCTTGTTGCATTTGGCAACTGTCAGATGTACAACACGCGCATATACTCAATTATTAGATGATCTTTCCACATAAGATCCATAATCATACTGTCCGCAAACTAGCCAAGCACACAATTTCTATTCATGTGGGCCTGTTTCGAATTCCTTTTCAGCTTAAATTCCACATAAATATGAGAACGATGCTTTCACGCAAACTTTACTTTTATTTTTCATTTTCACACATGCATTGAAGCATGCTCTGCGCGATATTGTGGAATCGATGCGAAAGTTGAATTCGGAATGCAGGTCTGATATACCAAAATACACATAGCAAAACAGAAATCTTAAAAATTACTTCCGCATCTGAGAGATTTGGGGAATTGCAATGTGAATCCGATTATTTATTCTGCCCTTATGCGTGATGTTGCAGTTCTCATAAGATTCTCACATGCCTTTAAACAAAAACTAATCTAAATATGTTATATTTTCACAACATAGCATTATTTTTATAATTTTTAAGTTACAGCAATTCTGCTTCTAATTGTAAATCTTGTGCATTGAAAACAATCAGAATTTTTCTTTGAATATAAAAATAAAACAAATGCCACAACAACAATTAAAACAAACGAAAAGAAACACGCAAAAATACAAAAATATTTAATAAAATTAATAATACGATTACCAAACCATAAGAAATGTCATACAATTAAACTAAGCATACAATTAACAAATTACACACATAGATATCTCGTTATTAAGATTCTATCCAAGAGCCCAAGGTAATAGCAAAAAGGGGGAAAAATACATATTAGCAATAATTTTTACAAAACAAATTAAATAACTGAATGAAACAAAACAAACATACAACAGAGTAACAGAAAAGTAAAAAGAACTCCTTGTATATTGTGAAAGCAATGGGATCGAAAGAATTGCAAACCCTATTGATTTATAATATGTTTTATTTTGTATTGTTTACCACTTGAGACTCTTTATAAACATGTTTATTGTACACAAATTTTATACGATTATAAGCAAGTGCAATTTTGAGACTATACAAAACCTGCTGAGTTGATTTTTATTTTGGGTTTCCTTTACAATACGAGTACACTTTATTTTTGAATCAATTTTGAAATCGTAGTGTTTTTTAAGAATGTCGAAATTTGTGGGACAGTTTAATAAAGTTAAGGATTAGCTTTTGATAAAAGATAAAAACAAACAGAACAACTACAAAATTTGAACTCTTTGCAAAATGTAATTAATAAAACTAATGAGAGGTGAAAACATATTTGATTATTTTCTCTAATTTTTTCCATATTTGATAATCTGATGTATATATTATTTTGATCATTCCATTTCGATCCTAATACGATAAGGAAGATTTACAATAAACATAATAGAAATGAAAATAGCAAGCAAGCTGCCAGCATTGAAAAATAATAACAATAATTAATTTTAATATTTTATACAGTTTTATTTCATTATTTGCGCTCGTTTCTCTGCAAGAAGGAAAACAAAAACAAAATAATTAACAACTGATATCAGTTAAATGGAGAATACTTAGTACAGCAACAAAGTAAGGCTTAGCATTCGATAATGGGATTACATTCAGATCTTATCAATTGAAATACCGATTGAACTTATTCATAAGCAATTTTTAAAGAAAGTCAGCAAAAAATGCAGCAAATAGATTTAAAGTAATAGCAAATAATGTGGATCAGCTCTATGGAAAGATGAAAACCAAATAACTGCACCCGAAGTGATCGATAACTGATCGAAACAGTTAAAGAGGTTAATACTACGTATAAGGAGCATACATAAATACAAATACATTTCTAGTATATAAAGAAAACAGTTTGGAAAACGTTTCTTTCATCATGCATATATACACACACATATATACCAACACACACACAATCACACTCACATACACATACATATATATATATATATATATGGAATATATTTCTTTTTACACTGGAAATAAATATATATAGTATATATATTTACTTAGTGTACTGTGTAATAATACAACAAAATATTTAAAAGCAAATGATGAAACTTTTTCCTAAAAACTAGTTGCATTTAAATGAATTTTAAAAATATACATAAAAGTATATATTTATTAAATGAAAAACAAAACCAAATTTAAAGAAAACCATGCTCCTTTCTCTACTAAAAACAAAAAAAAAAAACATAAAAACAACTTTAATATAATACTTAATTAGACATTAATAATAGTCAAAGAGGGAAACCAAAAGAAGCGAGAAAAAGAAAACCATGTAAGAGCGAAACAAGAAATCGTAAACTAGAAAATATTTAAATTAAATTAATTTTTAAAAATGAGAAAACCAAAAAAAAAAAGAAAGAAAATGCGCTGATTTTTTATGTCGTTATTAGTATTTAAATTAATTGCATAACAAAATAAAAATTAATGAAAACCAAACCAAAAATACAACAGAAAAAGACAAAAATATAATAATAATAAATTAGTAAAATTGAAATTGGTCATTTTGACCGAAATAGTAAATTATAGAGAAAGCAAACAAAAACCAATTGAAAGCAAACCCCGAAAAAAGAAAACAATTGTAAAATTTTAATTATTATTATTCAATAATAAAAATACAAAAAGAAACGATTTGACAGAAATACAAAACATGACGGCGAGCAACCGGTTTTATTGGAGGATTTCCTTTTTATTTGTATATTAGTGAAGGAATATCAGAGTGAAGAGATCCACATCTACTATGACTTCAAGTTCCAGACCCAGCTTCGGTGACTCGTATGGAAAGGTAAATCCAGTGACGCTACTTCTAGTCTAAATTGATGTAAGACCAATGCAATGTATTATAAACACTTTCCAGGAATTGTTCAATGTAAATATTATTTAGATTACTAACATTCATGATCATTGCAAGAACACTTTCTCATCGCAAAACATTTGTGATGACGTTGGAAAACAAAACAAAGTTTTTTTTTTGTGACATTCTATCATTGCAATCATTTTGTGAAAAAAAAACAATACTTTGTAAAATATAGTATGTAACAATAACAAAAATCAAACAATGCAAAAAATAACAACGAAATATCACATCTCGAAATCAAATTAATTACTTATATTCAAAGTGGTAAAATTTCAGAACAGGGTTCATTCTGATTCTTTCAAAGAAAATTTTACATAAAAATTCTGATGTCAAGCGCAGTTTGTCAACAAAACCAGCTGAAAGAAAATTAAATACAAGTCATTTCTTTACAACTATTTCCAATAACAGCTGCCTATAATCATCAAATATAACATGAACCAATAGCAAACTATAAACAAATATATCAAGCAAGCCTGACAACAGAATCGACCTTAGAGTACAAAATAAATATCGGATGCTCCGTGTATGTATAAAAGTTATCCTTACCACATCTTCAGAATTATACTACGTACGCTTGTTGACAATCTGTTTAAATCAAAAAATTCCCTATACATTTTCAATATTTCGGCATGATTTCTCCATTAACTCCTGCTATTTTCTTCCAACTCCACTAAAAATTAGAAATTTCTTAAAAATGTTACCAAACAAACAATAAAAAGAACATATCTTCTTCATTACTCTGCACTTAGATTAGCATTTGTTATCCATTTTATATGCATGCATCACTTCTCATTAGCTATTTAATTAATTTAACGTTATATTAGATAAAATTACTAATACATGCAATTTTATTTTTATGCTTTGCAATGCCACGGATTGGAGAAGTAAGTCTATAGAAAAGTATTAAAAAAATATATAATATTAATTAGCTTTTTCTTCAACAGCGGACTGACGTTTGGAGAGTTTGGATGTATGCCTTAACTTCTTGGAATTCTATTACGACATTTTAATATTAATCATAGTATATAAAAACTGTTTAAATATCTTAATAAATAAAAATTATAACGTTTTACTCTGAAGTTACTAGGACTTTTAATTTTGCCATGCAAACAAAATTTACAATGTCTATTGTCAGACATTCTGTCAATTAATTCAAGGTCAATATAAATTTTTCTATATAAACGGATCTTTTATAACTCAGATGACTACATACAGACTCTTAAATATATATTTCTGATGAAAATAAATAATAAATAATAAAATAAATGGTTAAGAATAATTCAAACTAAATGTTTATTTGGTGTATTATGTATTTGTTTTTTATTTTAATATTTTAATGTGAAATGGCTGTTTTGTGCAAAGCTGGGATAAAATTACAAAAATATACAATATACAAAATTTAAAGGAAAACATATTTGTATATGGTTACTTATTAAAAACTAATATTTAATTTAAAAGACCGCAGGGCTGTCTGCATTAATCGAACACAAAATCGAAAATTTCGATGTTCCACTAGATCAACAAAAGTGCACAGCAGCAGCTCGCAATATATGCAAAAACAGTTCAGCTCTGAGAAACCACAGATCACCTGTTGTGCGTTCTCTGAGAGCATGGCTGTTCTGTTCCTGAGAGTATCTCCCGCTCTGAGAATCTACACAAATGAGATGAAAGAATAACCGTTTTTTTCCTGAGGGTAGCATATTGTGCTCATACGATCCACACAGACCAGTTGAGAGAATACCTGATGTTTTCCATACCTGATGCCTCTCATAGGGCAGCTGTTAACAAAAAGTTGTAAATTTATAAATAGAAATTTACTTTAGAAATGCCGTACTCTGTTATTAAGAATTTATCAAATTGTTATCATATGTTTGTCGTTTTTAAATTTAATTTTTATAATATGTTTGTCATATTTTTAATATCTAATGTTTAAATAATATTGTAAGCAAGAAGGAACCAAAAAGTCGACATTTGTAAGAATTGTAACGTATAATATGATGGCGATAAAATCAGCAATAAATAAAAATATTTAATATAAGACAATTTGACTCTTTAATGATCATTGCAGTTTACCATTGAAAGGCACGAAAAATTAGGAAAATTAAGTGTGTATGGTAGGTATAAGCAAAAACCAAGTATGTGTCGCATAACTTCAGTGACCACCAAATCCGGCAGTAAAAAATTGAAAATTTGGCATATTCTACCAGGCGAACAGAAGTGCGCAGAACGTCGCCGAATAGAGAGTGTATGTAATCAGAGAGTGCCCCTCATTACTGTTCTTTTCCAGAGAGCGCAATTTCCCGCTCTTAGGATCCACGCAGAGGTCTGAGAACAACTGCTTTTTCCCGGAAATTACTGAGCCTCGCTCTCACGATCCACACAGATGGGTGAGAATAACTGATGTTTTCCAGAAAACACAATGTCCCACTCTTAGGATCCACACAAATATGTGAGAATAACTGTTCTTATCCAGAGATTGCCAACTCGCGCTCTGAGAATCCACACAGTTGAGTTGCGTTGGATCCACCTGCTATTTTATTATGTTCGCCTGGTATTTCAAATGTTCCACGTACCATATTTCAAGAGATTTCGACGAGATTTCAAGACGTTGTTTGTTGTTGCAATAAAATAAACGTTGCATATAATTTACTTTATATGCGATTAAATTAAAACATAAATTATAGTGATTATAACAGCAATAAATGAAGATATTAAATATAAAACTATTTGGTTATTCAATACACAATTAATAACGAAAGTTTAGGAAGCGTTCATACTTAAACAAAAAATGTTAGTATATAAAGCATAAGCAAAAAGTTATATGTCGTACAACTTCTGTGACCACCATCTCCGGCAGTAAAAATCGAAAATTTGGCATATTCTACCAGGCGAACAGAAATGCGCAGAACGTCGCCGAATAGAGAGTGATTTGCAAGACATGCATGTAAACAGAGAGTACCCCTCACTTGGACTCCAGCTGATGTGCGTTCTCTGAGAGAATTACTGTTCTTTTCCAGAGAGTATCATGCCTCGCTCTCAGGATCCACACAAATCTGTGAGAGTGACTGTTCTTTTCCAAAGAGCACAAAACCCCGCTCTTAGGATCCACACAGATCTGCGAGAATAACTGTTCTTCTCCATAGAGTACTATATCCCGCTCTCAGGATCCACAGAGTTGAGTTGCGTTAAATCAACCTGCTGCTCAATTATGTTCGCCTGGTATTTCAAATGTCCCACGTACCATTTTTCAAGCAATTTATTTCAACGAGATTTTATGACGTTGTTTTTGTTGTTGCAATAAAATAAACGTTGCATATTATGAAGGCATACGGTTAATTAAATTGAAATTATTATTTGCCATACTTATCCTTTGTTTATCTTTCTTCAGTTTTCTTTATTATTATTACTTTGCTTCTGTTTTCATTGCCTCGTCTGGCTTCGAAATTCATTGCCTTTATTTAACTTTTTTATATTATAGTTTAAAATTCCATGTAAAAGCTGTTCAATTGGACACAGCCTCATTAGTATAAAATATTATATGTTTAAAACATATTGCTTTTTTACAGCTGAATTTTATTTTGGCTTTCTTATACTGCACTGCATAAAAAACTAATTTAAAAAAAATGTTAAAACTTTATAAATATAAAATTAACTGTGGCAAAATCCTACTTTAATATTTATAAATTTATTAATTGTTTATCATGTGTTTGTCTTTTTAAATATTTTATGATCAACTAATATTGTAATCAGGAAAGAACGAATTACCCCAAATTATAACATAAAATAATATAGCAATAATAACAGCAATAAATAAAGATATTTAATTTAAAACTATTTAACCATTCAATAAAAAATAAGGAAAGTTAAGGCAACATTCACACTTATAATTTTAGTTACGACAACTTCTGCCAGCGAAAAACCAAAAATTTGGCATATTCTACCAGGCGAACAGAAGTGCGCAGAACGTCGCCGAATAGAGAGTGGCTTGCTTGACGTGGGCGTATGTAAACAGAGAGTACCTCTCTCTTGAACTCTAGCTGATGTGCGTTCTCTGAGAGAATTACTGCGCTTTCCAGAGAGCGCAATTTGCCGCTCATAGGATCCACACAGATCTGTAAGAAGAACTGTTCTTTTCCAGAGAGTATCATGCCTCGCTCTTAGGAACCACACAGATCTGTGAGAATTACTGTTCCTTTCCAGAGATTACCATCTCGCGCTCTGAGAATCCACACAGTTGAGTTGCGTTAAGTCAACCTGCTGCTCAATTATGTTCGCCTGGTATTTCAAATGTTCCACGTAGCAGTTTTCAAGCAATTTCGTCAAGATTTCATGACGTTGTTTTTGTTATTGCAATAAAATAAACATTACACATTATGAAGGCGTATGATTCATTGAATTGAGATAAATATTTGTCATACTTCCTTTGTCCTTTGTTTATGTTTCTTTAGTTTTCTTTATTGTTTTTACTTTGCTTCTGTTTTCATCGACTCTTCTGGTTTCAAAATTCATTGGCTTTTTTTAACGTTCTTATATTATAGTTTACAAATTCAAACAAAAGCTGTTTAATTGGAGACAACCTTATGAGTATATAATATTATATGTTAAAAACATAAACACAAAAACTAATTTTAACAAAATGTTATAACTTTATAAATAGAAATTAACTGTGGAAAAACCATCCTTTGACATTTAGAAATTTATTTAATTTGTATCATGTGTTTGACTTTTTAAATATTTTATGTTTAAATAATATAATCAGGAAAGAACGAATTATCCCAAATTAAAACATAAAATATTATAATAACAGTAATAAATAAAGATATTTAATATAAAACTATTTGACCATTCAATAAAAAATAAGGAAAGTTAAGGCAACATTCACACTTATAATTTTAGTTACGACAACTTCTGCCAGCGAAAAACCGAAAATTTGGCATATTCTACCAGGCGAACAGAAGTGCGCAGAACGTCGCCGAATAGAGAGTGGCTTGCTTGACGTGCACGTATGTAAACAGAGAGTGCCTCTCTCTTGGACTCTAGCTGATGTGCGTTCTCTGAGAGAATTACTGCGCTTTTTTAGAGAGCGCAATTTGCCGCTCATAGGATCCACACAGATCTGTGAGAATAGCTGTTTTTTCCAGAGAGTGCTGTGCTTCGCTCTCAGGATCCAAACAAATCTGTGAAAATAACTGTTTATTTCCAGAGAGTACAAAGCCCCGCTCTTAGGATCCACGCAGATCTGTGAAAATAACTGTTCTTCTCTTAGAGTACTATCTCAGGATCCACAGAGTTGACTTGCGTTAAATCAACCTGCTGTTTAATTATGTTCGCCTGGTATTTCGAATGTTCCACGAAGCATTTTTCAAGCAATTTCATCGAGATTTCATGACGTTGTTTTTGTTGTTGCAAAAAAATAAACGTTGCATATCATGAAAGCGATCAGTTAATTAAATTGAAATTATTATTTGCCATACTTATACTTTGTTTATATTTCTTCAATTTTCTGTATTGTTATTTACCTCTTTACTGTTTTTATTGACAATTTTTTGTAAAACCAAATGAAGTTATGCTTTAAACTTGCTAGTTTTAAATTAAAAAAATAACTTTTAAATTGCTTTTATCATTTTTGTTATTTAAGTGACTGTCGTGTATTTAACTACCTAGACTTAAAGTAGAAGAAAGCCTGCCTTTTAACTTGTAGTTGTTCTTAATATTCAAAAAAATTGTGAGAAATTCTTATTAAAATTACAGCAGCTTATGGGAGCAACGAATCAATTTAAAATTCGCACATATTTTAACATACATATTTCATATTTTAATAAATTATGAATTTTAAAAAATCAAATTCATAAATTTCAAATTTTGCAAAGTTGATTTCGTTCCAGTTTATTGTGAATATGAGCATCGCAGCCAACTTTATTAATTTCCTGAAATCCGCAAACGCCATCTACATGACATTTATTGATTTAGTCACAGCCATGTTGATGTTTATAGTCTTTAGTACACATCTATAACCATATTCTCTTAACGCAGTTTTTAGCTAGCCAAGCAGTATGAATGGTTTTGTTATCTGCTTCAGCCCAGACACAAACTCTCAACATTCGTGGAGTTATGAAACACACCCTTGATTCGTACAGCAACTGTGACGAATTTTTATAAACCTACATGAAGCTATAGCATGAACCAAAGGATACGTGTTCAAATGCAACAGATTTATAGCAACCCCAAAGCAGAGACGCGAACCCTGCGATTGAGCAGACAAAGAAGTTTTGAAGGAATGCACTTAAATCAGTTGCAGATCGATAGCAGAATTCAACAAGCGCCTTGCGTAATCATTGTAACTTGATTTCAAAACGATGTTGTTATTTTAAATAGTATGTTATAAAAGTTGGATAAAGTTATGCTGGCACGCATATTCAACAGAACTCAGATAATTAGGCTGTTGATGTGCGCTCTCCAAAGTATATTTAATTATTTGTCTAAGCTGGAAATAATGAGAAACAGAAATAAGGTCAAGTTGTTAATAAGCCAGCGAATATTTGTGAGCAGAGTAGAGCAACTGTTGTGTTTGGCGATGTTTGACGTCATATCAAATTAATGGTGCTTCGCTGTCTGCACTCCGGAGGCTTATCATAAGCATCAGCCACGCTTATGTCGCTTCTCCGACCTCAGCCAGGGAAATGTTTACAGTTGCACTTTGTTTAAACATGCTGCGATTTTTTCGCACTTGTAGTTCAAATAACAAAACAGACACATATTCACACACGCATTCAAATATGTGAGTACGTAGGCACTCTTCCCACTTGTGGCTCCATGAAGAATGCAATTCAACTGTAATCGGGCAGCAGGAGTTGCAACAACAACGCCTGACCATCCCATGTGATTTTTGCTGTTTTTTTATGTTATTTTTTTGCTTTGTATGCTATGGCATGTTGCGAAAATTTTCAAAGCAAATACTCAAAACAAGAGCTTGCCGAGAGAGAGCGAGACAGAGGGAAAGAGACAGAGACAGAGAGAGAATGAGAATGAGAGTGGGAGGGAGAGGAACAAGAAATGCGGGCAGCTGGCGGTAATGATGCCGAAACGAGGTGGATAGGCGGCATCCCAATCAATGACCCCATCGTCTATGCACTGAAGAGCGGCGGCGTTTGCTTTTTTCATCGCGCACTTTTGTGCGTGTAAAAAAATAATAAATGCACTTTTTTTGCAAGCTTAAAAACACACACACACAAAAGAGGTTTAAGCCTATTGTATATAAGCTATGTATAGCATATATACTTCTGTTTGTTTGCATGTGTGGGTATATAGTTGACCCCCCGCGTATTTATTGTAGTTGTTGGTTATGTAAATGCAATTCTATGTACGCAATACCCACGCACAATTGCACCAGCAGCTCAGCAACAACAACAACAACAAGAACAACAACAGCATCCGTAATTATAACAACAACAACTATGGAAAATGTAACGCGCTTTTGTTGTACATTAAAATTGCCGCCTGTCTTACTGTCAGCATGTGTGCGAATGCGAGTGTGCGTGTGTGTGTGTCACGTAGGCTAGTGTAAAGTATATAATTAACGGCGTATCACATACATACATATGTGCAGTGCAAGCGGGCAAACGTATCGCGTACATAAGCCTCCCAACTACCCCCTCTCTCCTTGCAACGACACCACTGATTACACGGAATACATAAAGTAAATGTCAAAAGCGACACACACACACACCTCCTTCCCTCAGTTGCTGCTGTTGTTGTTGTTGTTGTTGCTACTGCTGCTGATTGAGTTTGAGTTGATGATGAGTGCAACTGGCGACCCCAATGAAACCCTGCCCTCCTCCTACCCCCATTTAACCCCACTCGAACAGACCCCATCCCAGCTCAGCCTCATACCTTAGCACTGTTCTCGAGCCTACCTCAATATTAGCACACACACACACACACATACACTCAGACAACTGGAGTTGTGTGTGCGTTCGAGTGTATGTGTCTCTTGTTGTTCTTGCCGTAGTTGTCATTGGCCTGAGCGCACTCCCGCTGTCCGCTTCTTTTGTAGCCCGTGTGCATGCTGCACTTGCATCTTAGGCACAGCCACCCCACCTCTGTCCACTGTCCACTGTCCACTCCCAACTGCTTGCACCCCCAGCTGCACCATGGGGTACTTTTCCATTCTTAGCAAATTACTTATTCCTACTGCACTTCGGCTTATTTTATTTTGATGAAAATACATTTTAAAACAAATATTGACTATTTCGGCAAAAAGGTTTATTACAGCTGATTATTGGAATTTCGTAGTAATTTCAAAATTGCATTTTTCTCACTAATGATTTCTAAGTAGTAGCCAAAGTCAGAAAAACAAACAACACATGTAGATTTCTTAAAAATGTCGATATAAATATTTCTTTTGAATAAAATTGTGATATTGTAATAGATATCCTCGACATCCGAGAAGGAAAGGGTACGACATTAATTTACACTACTTTACTTTACTACTTTTCAATGAAATCTAAGTATGAAAGGTTCGGACTTTAAATCAATCTATAATAGAATGATTCTTCACTTCATTTTTTCTATTGTGAATATTAAACTGCTAATCAATTTCTAAAAGATTCAGTAGTCAACTCATTACAACAATAACTTTGGCATGTTTCTTCATAAAACGAATTACATAAAAGTGTTCCACAGATTCAAGATTTTGAAAGTCAAGCAGAAGTTGTCTAAGGATGCTTTTTTCTCTCTTGCAATTAGCTTAAGATATTATATGCGACAGTTAAAGGCACAATAATAAAAAACAAAAGTAAATATTGCTTATGTCAATCTGAATAAATGAATGAAAAAAGTTTATACTGCAATATTTTGGCTTTAGACAATTATGGCATTAAAAAAAGAAACGTCAAGCTTAAATCGCATTTAAGCTATTATGGAAATTTGAAACTGAACCCATAGTGCACTGGGCTGCACAATAAGCACAAATTACGGGTACGCATTTGACTAGATCTTAGGGTGGGACCTCCGCATTCGCACATTCGATTGTCCTCCATGGGGGTCAACGTCGACATCCTTGTTCTCATCCCCGCCACAGTCCGTGTGCTCTTTATCCAACATGTCGCCGTTGTGGACGTTGTGTGTTGTGTCTGATTCTTGTTGTTGTCAGTCGACGTCTTTGGTGTCATTTCTTATGGCAAAATTTATGTGGCCTCTTAATTTATGCATTGGGCACCGTTGTAATGTGCTCTGATTTTAAATTCGAATATGCAGTTTAAATGTTGCAGCTCACGATATTGAGCTCTTTTCATTAAACTGCTCCCTTTCGTTTCCAAGTGTTTTTCTTTTATTTTTTTAAGCACAACTTATTTTCTGCCCTTTGTTGTCTGATGGCGTAGTTTGCCATTGACTTTTTAAACGACAATTTAGGTTCATTAATTTCATTGCACATATTAATAATGATCAAGTAAATGAGTTTTGCAAATTATGTTAGATTGCCTTGCAGACACAATGCCAAATTTAACAGCTTTGCTATTTAGCATTAAACGCTTCTGTTAACTGAACAGAATGTTAAATGTTCAGAAGGTTAACAACAACATGTTATGTTATATTCTCTAACGTAGAGTAGGGGGTTTCTTTTAGTCAAGCACACTCGTCTATAAAAGTAACTCAATATCCAATTAAAGACAGAAAAACTCTTTTCAGATGCATTGGAGATTAGATTTTATATTTCACAAAATAATAATATAAATCATAAAATTATTGTCAACCAAATTTTTTTTTGTTTTTTCCTTATAAGCTCTTAGTTCTTGTTCATAAGATTGATCACATTATATACTTCATTAGTCGACTCAACTCTTCATTGCTTTAAATTGATTCAAAATTTCATACCGCGTGCCTGTACATGTTTAACATATTTAAAATATTCGAATATTATTTGGTAAGTTACCTTTTTCAATTGGTAATTAAAGAATAGAAATAAGTGTTGAAATATTGCAATATTTCGAAAGTCTTAAATAATACTTGACTATAAATTCCGAAAACATGAGAAACTTGATTGGTATTAGATTAGTAGCAGCTTGATGTTCAATTGTGATAATAAAAGATAGTGTCTGTGATCATCAAATATTCAGGGACAATTTAAAAATGCATTAACAATTTGTGTGCAATCCAAAGTGTCATCAAAAAGTATTTTTCATATTTTATTATTGTGAAACGGAATCGCTCGCACACTGCCTGCTAAAAAACTAACCAATTACATAATTTGGCTAATGGCAAATGAACAAATGCCGAGCACTCGATGCAAATTCACACAGCAAACAAACAACACAACAGACTCTTATACATGGATGCCAACACACACACACACATGCACACACCTACTCTCACACCCGAAGTACCAATACACATGCAATTCTTGATATATACTAATGTGCATAGCATATAGATACATAAGTGGCGTTTGGCCTGCCGGCAGTTTTACAGTACATAGAAAACTGTACTCGGCATCTGTTGTGGCATCTAATTATATACACGTACAAAGAGAGCAGAAGAAACACCCTGGACAGCCAGCTGCTGTGCTGAAAAATCACTTGAAAATCGACCTGCTACTCCCGCTCCAACAAGCGGCGTCCGGAGAGCCAAGCGAGCTGACCCAAGCATTGCCTAAGCATGTGCAATGCATTTGCCCAAGCTGCAAAGACAATGGACCTGAGCTGTGCTGAGGCGCCTGCAAGTAGGCTTAAGATTTTCTTCGAGTGAACAATGCAAGTTGCAAGCGAGGCAAGACAAAACCAAATATAATGAAACATTTTTGACAAGATGCAGCACGCACAGCCGACGCACACATATCCACATGAATGCAGCTGCAACAATGCAAGTGCATCTATGTGTGTGTGTGTGCGTGTGTGTGCTGGTCTATGTGTGTGTCTTAGTTTACTTTACTCATTTGCAATGTTTTTGGTAAAATGTAAAATTGAATTATTTAAAATTTTAATAGAAAATCTTTGACTTGCACTCAAACATATACATATTATATCTATACATTTACATACAAACGAATGCCGTTTATACATAAAGGTGAAGAAGTTTGCTATACACTATCAAAGGGTACTCTCGACTAACTTAGTAGTGAACTACTTTACTTAGATAGGCTATGATACAATTCTAATACTGAACTTGTGTGAGTTTATCTTCTACAAATAATATTGTATTGATGAAATGGAAAACATATCTGTTAAGTAGTTTTTTTTATATTAGAAACTATTAATAATATGTAATATATTTAATTTTTATTGCAAATATTGCTGAATGCTGACAAGCGTATTTCGATTTCGTTGTCCAATGGCCATTGTTTTGCATCTTGTATATTAATATATATTTTATGCTTCACTTCAGACACACAAGCACACTCACAGCTCAGACTCATACGCACACAGACACGTACAATCTGCATGACTAGGATATCAACATCTTGAGTTGGCCGGCAGAGTTGAAGAAGGCATCGTCTCGAATCCTTTTTGCTTCCATAGGCCATGTTATCATTTCAGTAATTGCATTTTTGTGTTTGTCGTTGTTGTTGTTGTTGCTGTTGTTGCACTTTGCCGTTTTTGCTTCCTCTGGATTCTCTCAGGGGTTATTTTGGTAATTTTCTCAAGAAAACTCAACCCAACGCAAACATGGCCCCATAAATACTTGACCTGGCCTCTGTGCATACTTCTGTGCGTCTCTGTATCTAATTTTCAACAAAATGCAACGACAACACACGCACACACACACATGTTATACATATCCATCCGATGCAGAATTGCATTAATAAATATGCACAGCATGCATTTATAGAGCATACATTCAAAGTGTAGTCTGTTCGCATGTTGCTGTTGCTGTTGTTGGGGATTTATTTCAAAACGCTTTTTTCCAAGTCCCACTCGCATTTCCTTTGGCTGCGTCTTCTGCTAAATTTGTCTCGGCTCCTTGACGACGCCCTTAATGAATGGCAAACAATGCAACGCAACAAAAGGACATGCCCATGCAAGAACTTTCCTCATTGTTCGCATTTTCTAGCCTAAGCGCATTTTCATAGCTTAAGTCAGCTATCAAAACTAATTAATTGAGATAAAAAAGCATACATAATTAAATATAATAATATTTAATTCTACCTAGAACTGTAAATTATTATTATAATTATTTGTATCATTACTATAATGAAATATATAAATATATAGTGTGGAATTATATAAATATATATATAATATTATAATGTTGAATTCTACCAAGAACTGTAAATTATTTTTATAATTTTTTTCATTACTAAACTAAACTAAACTCGTTTGCTTACCTATTTGATCTTTGTGTCCATATAACCCAATTTCAGTTGAAGTTCCAAAATGATTAATGATAGTTTTAAATAGAGGAAACAAATATAGATATTTTCAAATCAAATAATTTCACTTTCCAATAGCGTGTCTAGATTGCCAATGAAAAAAAACAAACAAGCAAGAAAAATTGAAGGAACTTAAACAAGAAGTAAGTATGCTCGGTACGGTCTCACATGATCTACAGTCGCTATTCCTCGAAAACTGACTCATGGAGCATCTGAAATACCAGGCGAACATGATACAGTAGCAGGTGGATCTAACCCAGAGCAACTGGTTGTCTCTCAGAGCACATCAGCTAATCTATGTGGATCCTAAGAGAGGGAGCTAATACTCTCCGAGAAATAACAGTTACTTCTCTCAGCTGTGGATCCTAAGAGCGGGAGTTAATACTCTCTGAGAAGTAACAGTTATTTCTCTCAGCTGTGGATCTTAAGAGCGGGAGCTGATACTCTCTGGAAGACAACAGTTATTCTCCGAGAGAACGCAGATCAGCCACTCTGTGTATTCTCAGAGCGAATTCCTGATAAGTTGGCGACGTTCTGCTAACTTCTGTTCGCCTGGTAGAATATGCCAAATTACTAAATTTTACTGTCAGCTGTCGTCACTGAAGTTGAGCAATTAATGAACGCATGAACGAACGTTCGTTTATATTCAAATTAAGTTTCATTATGAACGACCATACAGAAACAAAAATATTTTCTTTGAATTTTGTTAAATACTGCAACAAAAAGTCTCTAGGTCTATGTGTATGTTTAATGCATAAAGTCTATTTCCAATGTTAATTAAATGCCCTTGCCATTGATATTGTGAAACAAAACTGATCTAAATAGTGATCTAACACAGTTTTCATAAATTTATTGTCTTGGAATAACTTTCTTGAGGTTGATGTTTAGGCTGCAGTTTGATGGCCGGTTATTAGTCGTTAAAATTTAAGTAAAACATTACAAATGTAAATATTGAATATTTTGGTTATATTAGTCACTAATATGTATGATCAGTTGCAAATATGAAATTGCCACGTGAACTATTTGATTTCAAATAATTTATTTTTGTATGGAAATCATCAAATTTATATCATATAAAATCTCCCTGTTCTTCTTTTGGTAAGGGCAATATGCAGAGTTAATGAATTACTTTTCTGAAGTTGATTGTGAAGAAGTTTTCGCATCGGAGTTTCAATGGTAATTTCAATTATCTGATTATTGGATGTTCGAATGTATAGTTCATAAATAACTATTATTTGCTTAAACCCAACAACGTTTAAAATCCCATGAAATTGAAAAAAAAAAAATGTATCAATCAAACTATGGTTTTGTATAGTTTTCGATCTGGATGTATTGTAATTCTTTTGCTTGTTGGTGGAAATTGCAGGCAAACAAGCAAATTGATAAGGCGAGAGTGCGAGAGGGAGACAAAGCTTAAGCTGGAGAAGGAGAGAACAAGGCAAACAAACGGCAAGGATTGCGGTGCCAAAGCGAGGGGGAAGAGTGAGAGAAAAATGCGAATAGGGAGGCTGATTGAGGATGGCAAATAATGAGCTTTGGCAGCGGACTGAAGCCCAAAAAGAAGCAGTTCGTGTGCGAGTTCGAGGGCAAGTGTGCATGTGTGTGTGTGCATGTGTGTGTGTGTGTGAAGCTTAACAACGCAACATAAATTAACGCATATTTCAGTTGCAATATAAAAACGCACAAAGCGAGTGCCGAGCTCTGCAACGGACAACAACGTCAACGTCGATGCAGCTGGCAGAGGCAGCGGCAGCGGCAGCGACGTCGGCGGCGACGCCAACGTTTCAATTATTTGCTGTTATTGTTGTAGATGCGCTCGCTGCTGTTGTTGTCGTCATTAACGTTGTTGTTGCCCAAAGTATTTTTTTGCGTGTCCTTTTGTTGCTGCTGCTGTTGTTGTTGTTGTTGTTGTGTCAGCCGATGCACGCACAAAAAATGAATAAAACAGACAACGCCCTATCGCACACACACTGACACACACACACACACACACGGGGGAGCACACACATCCTCCCCCACTTGCGCTGTAAAAAGCTGTCGCCGCGCCTAAAAGTATGCAACGCATTGGCTGCCTATCTGTCAGGTTGCATCCTGCTGCAGTTGCCGCTGTCCACAGTTGTACATTATTTACCTCTTCTTCGTTTTTTGCGAGTGCAGCCGCCGCAGTTTTTTACGCGTTTTATTGTGTGCGTGCGCGAATGAAAAATAAAATATATAAAAATATATAACGGTACCGCTCGAACAGCGCCGGCGTCGACGTCGCCGCACGTTGCACGCACATTGTCATGACCCACCATTGGCCTCGACGTCCAGCGTTCGCCTCGTTTGCCCCCTTCCCCTCAACAACTCTCTCGCTCGCTGTGCTGCATGCTCCTCCAGCCAGAGGCGCGTCGCCATCAAAAAATGAACAAAAAGTAAAAGAGATGCCCAAATGCGAAAACGCGTGCAAGCAAACGGGCCGAAGCGATATTTTGCTGGCCGGGATCAGGGCACATATATATATATATATATATATATATATTGCCATGCATATATGCGTGTACGTACACATATAGGCGTCTATATATAGGTGCACTGATTGCCACCGCATGCGGCAAACGGCGAGTGGTAAGGGCAGACTCCACGGAGTGGGTAGCGGTAGTTATGCTATAAACACACAAAAAAAACGACAAGCGACTCCCCCGGACAGCCGGCGGGGCCAATGGTGCGTATGTGTCATGATGGTGGCGGCGTCGCCTCTCCAACAACAACATCAACAACAATTAAAGCAAAACATAAATTAAAAAAAAAAGAAAATAGAAAAAAGAAAACCTTCCCCGCTGTTGTTGTTGTTAAGCGCTGCACAAAAATATATCGCAAATATTTGTTGCATATTTATTTTATTTGTTTGTCGCGTTTTATTTGGACGTCCTAAAAGCGCACAACATTTTTTAATTGGGTTAGTAATTGAAATTTATCGAACGCTTCCACGCACCGCACACAGCACACAGAGCACACAGCACACAGTGCATCGACACAGTCCACAGGGACTGGTTGCTGCACAAAAAGCGCCAAATGAATTGCACGCATTTGAAAAGTAGACATCAGTACAACAACAATTGCTCAGTAAAACTGAACAGGTTAAGGAAATGAAAATACCATTTTTAGTCATTCAATTGTAAATGTTTAAAAGACCCCAGGGACAACTAATTGCCATTAAGGGCTTCTAGTGGGTTACCAAACTATTTGCGGCATAGCTCAGTATTTCTCAAACACTTTTCAGATCTTCGAATTTACTTCTATGCGCAATCGAGCATCAATAACAGATTATAATTTTCAAATACAGCTATCAAAAAGTTATTGAAATAAATAATTAGTAATCTCGTGCGAATGTTATTAATACAAAAGTAGTAGAAGTACTTGCAGATCTATAATGAGTTTATATTGCCTAAAAATCTGTTAAAATTCTTTGTCAGAGATTTATTGAATTAATAATTAGTAATCTCGTGCGAATGTCATTAATGCGAAACTTCTACTTGCAGATCTATAGTGAGTTCATGTAAAATAAATACTGCGAACTTACTGGCTGAATACTTATTGATTGATTGTTACTAATAGATTTGCTAACTTTTTAATAAATTGTATCACATTTCGTCAATTGATTAGAGGTAATCAAAAACTCACAGAATACATTAAACTAAAAAGTAATCTGTTAAAATTCCTTGTCAGAGATTTATGAGTTGGCTCCGAAAAGTCCACAAAACATTTACCCAGAATGGCCAGTCCATTAAGGAGAAACTGGCTTTCGATGCAGAATGTGTGGACTTTTTATTGGTGTCCTTTGGCACAGCATCATTATGAGCAGCAACAACAGAAACATGAGAAAAGCAAGATCATCTCTGCCACAACTAAATAGTCGCATTCACACACATACACAATGGGGACTGCACAAGAAACTGGACATTATCTGCCCAAAATATGAGGAAAATCGTAGAATAGTGAGGAGGATGTATGCGGGCCAGGAAGATTGCAAATCAAAAGGACAGCAACGGCAACGGCAGCGACAGCGACAGCATCTCGGAATCCACCCCAAAAAAAAAGCAAAGAAATGACCAGCGGCGGAACTTGCGAAGAAACTGGTTGAGTGCTTGACCAAAGGGGGTTGCATCTTGGCCGGGATGCGTGTCAAAGTTCAGCGCCGTTGATGCTGTGTCCAGTTTGAAAAACCGGCCTGTTTTTCTGCCTTCAAATCTGTTGAAATTTTGATGTGAAAGTTCAGGAGATTTTTATAAAAGTTTCATGTCCTGCCACGGATGCTCGATGCTCGATGCTCGATTCCCGATTCCTGCCGCTGATGCTGAGTCTGAGCGTGAGAAAGTTTCAATGGCCATCGACGAAACTCGTTTATGGCCAGTGTCCTGCTAATGTCCTGCCGCAGATGCTGTTGTCTCCTCGCTAACCAGTTGAGCATCGTCTTGCCACTTAGCCAGCGCCCGAGCGATTTATTCATGTTATTTGGCCAGTTTGCTAATTACTAACCAAATGCCTTGGCTCTGCTGCCAAACATTAGCACAACAAATGGTCAAGAGGCTGGCGATACGAGGCTGGCGTATTGTTTGTCTCCAAGTCGTTGCACTAATTGTCCTCGAAGGCACTGCCAGTCGCAGTCCTGGCTCTGGCCCCCGTCGCAGTGACTTCGCTAACTTCGCTGACTGCGCTCGCCGTTGACCGATGTTGGCCCTATTAGCTTAGATATTCCATTAGGCGGCATCGATTACTCAGACATGCATTGATTTTTTCACAACTGACTGCAAATTTCAATGCATAGCCGATGAGCTGCAGTCCCTAATGAGCTCCTGCTTAGCGACGTTATGCGGTTGCACTCCCCATGCGATAAACAAGCCAATCTATCAGGGGACTTTATAACTTGCTTTCTATCAATAACTTGCATGTATTGCCAACATTATTTAAGAACCTGTAAAATAACTAAATACTCTACACTCTTTTTATTATTTTTTCTATCACTTCACATTTTTTGCATATATTTTTTAACAACAAACTAATAAATTTAATGACAATAACAATTAGTTAGTTCTAGCTGAGTTCGTTTCGTTCTCATGCATTTCTCCTTACAAAACCACTTAAGATATTAATTTTTTTTGGAACTTTCTCGACGGCCATCTAAATTTCTGACATATAATAATGTCTGACCCCTGGCACTTTCTCATTCTGCAAAACCGTTAAACAAGACGAATGCTTAGTGACATCTCAGCTTCCAGATATTTCAAGAGAAAACGTTACATAAAACCGGTCGGGTTCTAATATTTTCAGTAGACGACAGTTGATGTCTGCGTAATTTTGGCGGTTAAGGTACAACAAATTTTATGCAAAAAGATCAAGTTTTGCGCCGAAGCTATGAAGGTCCAGCAATTAAGTTGAACCTGGTCGCTAGATGCTGAGCTGCAGACAGAAGTCACATAAACAGGGCAGGGCAAAGGGGGAAGGAAGTTCACCGTTCTGGGACAGTTCTAGCGGCCAATCAGGAGTCCCGATGCGATGGTTAGGAATTCCAGCACATAAGAAATATTCAAAACAAAAATAGATAACCCTCAAAAAGACAAAACGACAACCACCCCAAATTTAAAATATTTTATGTTATCTACTTTTGCGCGCAGGCAGAAATTCTAAAGAACGACTGTACATATTTAGTAAGGTTTTCAATGTCTTGCAACTGTTATTTTTTCACCTTGTCAACATGACTCGTTTATGAGCAACATGTGGCTCAGTGAGACGCAGAACTCGCAGCTCGAAAGTCAAAACAAAAACAAAACAATGCGTGTGGCAAGGCGAAAGGGCGCAACAGGCGACAGCAACAGCGCGTGGGCGTCTAAACGTGCCTCGGCATGTGGGCGAGCGAGCGAGCGAAATGAGCGTACAACATTTTTAAAAGAAACACGCAAAGCGTGGAGCTCTCGCCGCCGAAAAGTATGCTACGAAAAATGCAAAACACTTGGGTCACGTTTAGGGGTTGCTCGCCAGAGAGAAAGAGAGAGAGAGAGAGAGAGTTGCGGGTTGATTTTGGGAAGACATTTTCGGGCATTCCTTGAAAAGCACAACGCTGTGCGCAGCCCTCATTGGGCTGGCCGCTCACTCTTTGTCTCCGACTACAATTGCACATTTATTGAGGTAGGCACATGGTTATCTATTTGTTTGAGGACGTCTTCCCTATGTGCCAGCATTTGGTGGTCGTTGCGCTACCCCTTTGGCAGACTGGCCTTCATTAACTTGACGTGCAGAGTTCAAAGATGCCCGGTCAAGCAACCGGTTTGCATCTGGCCCAGCCTGTCTTCGACTAGACCTGGCCCTGGACCTGAACCTGATTGCCGATTCTTGGACAGCATCTTGGCTCGACGATGGCATCGGCTGGACCCAAAGCTGATCAGTTGAGTTTGAACTTTCATTTCGGTCGCGTCGCGTTCGCAACTTTTCTGTTTCGGCTTTGTTAGCTCTATTGAAATTCTCCCGTTTGTTTTTTTCGTTAATGTGGGGATTTCAGTTTTCTGTTGCTTTTTACCGAGTTGTTATAAAATTAACATTTGTTTTTGTTACCCCGTTCTGTTGAACATTTTCGTTGTGTTTTCATTTTAATGCAAACTATCAAAATTCAAATGTAAGTGCGAGTCCTTGGAAAAGTGAAAAAGTGTTGCAAAGTGAAACTGAAGTTGTGCATTTGATTTCTCCCTCTCTCATTTCCAGTGCACCGCATGAAATCCCACATAGCGAAGAATTGATTTCAATATAACAAAGCCACATACAAATTTCAAAACCTGATCTAAATTAAACCCACGTTTAATGCGCTGCCACATCGCTTGGACTTTGCCTAGATCCCAACTTTATATTGCTTAGAAATTTAGCCCTCATTTCTCACACATTCCCATGGAGCAATCCAATGGAGCCAATCGTAAGCAGTCCACTGAGTCCTCGCCAGCATCCACGGCCCTCGGCATGACGGAGAGTTGCAGCAACAAGCGAAAACTCTACGCCATCGCTGAGCGCGAGGAGAGCTCTCCAGTCGCAGCAGTGAGCGAACTGGAGCCCGAGACGGAGGCTGCCTACGATGTGGATGCAGATGTGGATGAACTGGAGCAGCCCGTAGCCGGGCAGCCGCTGACCAAACTGGCCAACGAGCGTGACGTTATCTACGAGCTGTTCCAGCCCTGGGCACTGAAAACCTACGGCGATCAGGCAAAGACCAAGACGATCACGCTGCGCAAGAAGGCGCGCATCCTCAAGGCACTCGAGGGCAAGGAACACAGTCGTCCCGACAGCTCCAAGTTTCGATTCTGGGTGAAGACAAAGGGTACGTGGACGAAGTCACACCCAACCACACAACTCGGCTAAGCGAAGTATGCGCTTGAATTGCATTGCAGGTTTCACCACCAAGCGACCGGAGGGCTTCGAGGAGGCGCCAGGCAGTCGACGGCACCTCCAGCCGCTGCCGAGCAGTGCCGTGCTCTCCGACAATCCGGGTGCCGTCGATCTGTTTGCGGCTTCGGCGAGCAAGGACTTTGGTCGTCGCATCTACCGCAAGGTGGCTTGCGTGGAGGAGTTCTTTGACATCATCTACAACGTGCACATGGAGCTGGGCGGACGCAGCGGCATGCACGCGGGACAGAAGCGCACCTATCGCATTGTGAGTGTAGCGTACGAGCCATAAATCGGTCAATTAATTCTCCTCGACTACCAATAACTTGCTTAAGGACACCCTGTTTTCCTTTGCACTCTTTTATCACATGAAAACATAATTGGAAAAGAGTTGAAGTCACATAGATAGTTGATGCACTTGATGAACAATGAGTTGTACTTATCTCCTAATCAATGAACTATTTTGTGTTATCCTTGCTCATATATGAACATATTTAGAAATGAGTAGAAGACATAGATAAATGCAGTTGCTTTACTTTATGTAATTTTATTGTCAGTTGAAACATTTAGGTGTATGTACTTAATCAATGAACTATTTTTATTTATCATTACTCACATATAGACATAATTAGAAAAGAGTAGAAGACACACAGCCAAATGCAGTTGGTATAATTAAAGTATTTTCGTTGAAGATCTTCTTAACTCCTAATTAAAGAACTATTTTAATATATCACAATTAGAAAAGAGTAAAAGCACAGAAAAAAATTGTACTTAAAGTATTTTCATTGCCAGTTGAAACAATGAGGTGGAGTTAATCATTGAACTATTTTGATTTATCATGGCTCACATATAAATATAATCAGAATAGAGTAGACGACACACAGATGAATACCAATACTTTGCTCAAGGACACTCTGTTTTCTTTTGCACTCTTTTATCACATGAAAACATAATTAGTAAAGAGTAAAAGACATACAGATAGTTGCTGCAGTTGATGAACAATGAGTTGTACTTAACACTTAATCAATGAATTATTTCTATTTATCATTGCTCACATATAAACATATTTGGAAAAGAGTAGAAGACACACAGATAGATTCAGCTGCTTTAATTAATGTAATTTCATTGTCAGTTGAAATATTGAAGTGCACCTTATTTATAAACTATTTATTTCTATCACTACTCACATATAAACATAATTAGAATAGAGAAACAGATAGTTGATGCAGTTGATGAACAATGACGTGTACTTATCACTTAATCAATGAACTATTTTAATATACATACATAATTAGAATATATTAGAAAACACAGATAAATGCAGTTGCTTTACTAAAATTAATTTCATTGTCAGTTGAAATAATGAGATGTGTTTAACTTATAAACTATTTTGTTTTATCATGGCTCACCTACAATATAAACATAACTAGAAAAGAGTAGAAGACACACAGACATATTTAGTTGCCTGACTCAAAGTATTTTCGTTGCCAGTTGAAACAATGAAGTGAACTGAATCATTGAACTATTTTTATCATTACTCACTTAAAAACATAACTAGAAAAGAGTAGAAAACACACATGAATTCAATTGACATTGACTTGCATTTAGCGATTTCTAGCTAAACACTTTATATATGTGTAATTAACTAGTTGTATTTCTTGCAGATTACCGAGACATATGCGTTTCTGCCCCGCGAAGCAGTCACACGCTTTCTCACCATTTGCCCCGAGTGCAAGAAGAACCTCAGGCCCTCGTCGCCCGCGACGGGCGGCAAGGAGGCGGACCTGGTGGCCAACGAGAGCTCGTCGGAAGTGGAGAACTACTTGAGCTACTCGACGCACACCGAAAGCGCGCTGGAGACGGGACCTGCGGCCAAGCGGCGTCGCCACTCGAGCGCCGATCTCAAGGCACACGCGCCGCTGGCCGCTGGGACTGTTGCAAGCAGCGCCAGCGCCCAGCAGCTGGACGCCATAGCAGTTGCTCCTCCAGCAGCAGCAGCAGCCGCACTTAGTCCCAGCACAAGCATGAGCTCGGCCAGAGTCGAGGTGGCTAGCGAAACGGCGGCGATCAGCGTGCCCAAGATACGCGTAAAGAGTCAATTGCAGCGTCCCCTCAGTCCGCCCCTCGAGGCAGCAGCTCCCCAGCCGCCAACTGCCCCTAGTCCCGCGCAGCAGCTCCAGGGCATTGATATGCAGCTGCTGAAGTCGCGGGATAATCTTGTCCGCTACTACGACTTCATGCGTCGCTTCTACGCCGGTGGCTCGCTGCTCGGCCAGCCGGTTTTAGCGCCGCCCCTCTACGGCAGCAGTCTGCTGCAGAGTCTTAGCTATCCAACCACCACCAGCAGCACAGCAACAGCAACGGCAACGGCAACAGCGACGACAAGCCAGTCGCAGTCGAAGCCGTTGTCTGTCGCCGACTCGCCGCTGTTGCAGACCTCCCCTGATCGCTCGACTCGCGCACGCTCGCCGATCGTTTCGCTGGCCACGCCCTCAGCCGCACCCCATACGCCCATCAATCTAACGAAAGCTCCATTTTCCAGTTCCAGCAGCAACGGCCAGCCCCCCTCGACGTCCACGCCCCTGGCCATGCCGCCCCTCAAACTGGAGCTGCTCAGTCCGCCCAAGCCACTGGCAGATCTCCGCATTCCGCAGCTCTTGCTGCGTGGAGCTGCAGCCGCTGCTGCTGCCGCCGAGCAGTTGCCAACGCCGCTGCCGCCGCTGGACTTGGAGCGACTGAAGCCCATCACATCGACGTACTTGCAGCTGACTCGCAGCATGGGGCTCAGTGATGAGGATGCTCTGCGGTTCGACAACCTGGTGAGTAAGGACTTCAAATACACGCTCTAAACTTACCCCTTTACAAAAACATTCATTCAATGGTTTCGATGATCTCCTTGAACCATTTTTATACACATTTTAATAGTCTAAGTTTTTATCGCCAAAGTATTCCCATATGATCTCTGTCGCAAATGGAAATCATACAATTATTTATTTATATACTTTTTATACTTAACGCAATTATTGTCGATGGAAATCAGCAACTGCGAATCAGTCTATATTTTATGCGACATGCAATTCACATTTTCATATTCTATTACATATTATCTGACACGTTTTTATTAAATTTTAATGCCTTCGGCTCTTTTGAACATGCATTAAAAACTATATAACAAAAAAAAAGGAAAACTTTTATCGATTTCATCCATTGTTTTATTTAGCACAATGGAATTGCGAAATCTTGAAAAATAAATATGCAAACTAAATTTTCATATATTTATGCTTTTTGTAATAGTTTAATGTTTTTGTTAAAATGCTTTTTGCTTTTTGTAAGCGCGTCTGAAATGAATTCGTTGGCTATGCTTTTTAATTAGTTAAACACCTAGAGCGCTTATTCTTTATATGAAGTACAGTCACAATTAGTAAGGACGATCAAACATACGATATAATTAACAAGATTCTTCGGACTTCCGAAGCTCTACATAAATTTATAATTATATATGCTTTGTTATTGAAACACGCATTTTTGATGAACAAATTTTGACTAATTTAGTTTCTCTTTTCTCTGACATGCTTGGCTTCTAAATATAACGCATCTATCGCAATGTAATCGAGCCTTTTATCTATATGAGAGAGTAACTACAACAAGTACCACTGTATCAGCTACATCAACAACAACTACAACAACAACAACAACATGCTTTTCGGCCACATCCACTGCGTTTGCGCTGAGCAACGCACAAAATTATGCAATAGTTTTTTGTGTGTTTATTTGAGAGTTCAAATTGAATTTTCTATGCACATTTTTTATGCACATCATTTTTGATCTCTTAATGCTTGAATTATTTGCTGCAATTTACGTTCTACTTTAATAATACTGTAAACATGCTTAATGCAACGCTTTTGTATTATTCATATTTTTATTTTATTATTTTTTTCGCTTATTATTATGTTTGTTGAATTTCATATTGTTTGATTTTATTCTCATTTCTTGTTTTACTTTTTCTTTGTTATTTTCCAGCTCAGTTATTAGCGCAAGCCAAAAAATTGTTGTAATAAATTAGTTAAACACAAAATCTAATGCTTTTTACTAAAGTTCTAATGCATTTGCAGCGAACTGTTGAATAAATTAGTATGCTTATTTCAAATGCTTTGCGTAGCTTAATTGTTAGACACTAAAAATAATGCTTCTCTTACAGCTGGGGTAAGTACTGCAAGTTTATTCAATTTAATGATTGCTACTAATTTTAAGTGTCACTCAACAACAGCGATTTGCTGAGTCATATTTTTTCTGAGAATGCTACAATATAGTGCCCCTAAACTACTTTGCTTCTGGTTTGGGGTAATCTTGAACAACAATACGAAGTCTTTACGCTGATAAGAAGTGTTTTATTGAAACATGTTTTGTGTATTTAAACACTTCATTTCGTTGGCTCCTGGCCTTGACCCGGCTCGTCGCCCTTGACAGTGCTCAGCACGAACTTGGCGCTCAGCACTCGGCCATCCTTGTCGACAATGGTCTTGACCACCTCCCCGTTCTGCGCCTGAATGTCGGCGGGACTCAGATTGACCTGCGACAGAAACCGCTCAATCGACTTGTCCTCGCCCCTCGTCGTTGCAGGCACTGACTGTGGCACTGAGGTGAGCACGGGCACCGAGTTCACACGCACCGTCGTTGTGATGGTGCGGCCGTCGGGCGTGATGCGCGTGCGCACCACATCTTGGCCCCTGGCGCGCGCCTTGCTGATGTCGTCGTCGGTGATGCCGCCGCGATCGAGCAGATCACGCATCTGCGGCTCCAGCTCACTGGCCTTCGGCGGCTCCAAGCCGTAGAAGCTGCGCGTGAAGCTCGTCACACGCGTGTTGTCGGTGGGCAGCTCGTTGACGGCGCGAAACGTGGGCATGCTGTCCAAGTTGAAGGTAGCTATCGTTTTGGGCGTGACCTCAGGCTCCACTGCGACTGGCGGTCGGGTGGGCAAGGGTGGCAGCGGCTGCGGTTGTGGCTGCGGCTGCGGCTGCGGCTCGCTTGCTGCCACAGTTGGCTGCACGTTGCCGAAGAGCAAGTGCGGCTGCTGGCCGGCAAAGGGCTGGCGACGTCGCTGCCAGCTCTCAGGCAGCTCGCCGGTGGTCTCGGGCAGCCAGTTATTCGGCTTGTACACACGCGTCGTGGTCGTCACAGTGCGTCCCTGGTCGTCCTGCTCCGTCTTAGTCGATGTTTGCGGCGTGATGCCGCTGGGAATCGAGAAGCTCGGCCAGCTGCTGATGAACTGCGGACCCGTCGACGACCAACTGCTGCTGCTGGTGAAGAGCGGTGTGCCGTAGGACTTGATGGTGGTCGTCACAGTGCGTCCCTGATCGTCCTGCTCCGTCTTAGTCGATGTCTGCGGCGTGATGCCCGCGGGAAACTCGAAGCTGGGCCAGTTGAGTGTGCGTGTGTGGGGGAAGCCATCGCTGCCAAAGCTCGGCCAGTCGCTGTCCAAGTTGGTGCTGCTGAAGCTGGTGCGTCGCTGGCCCAGCGAGTTCGGCAAGTACTCCCACTCATTCTGCGGACTCACGGGGGGGCTGGCGGTGGTTGTGGTCGTGCTTGTGCTCGTGCTCGTCGTCGGCAGCTCATCAGGCCGAGTGGCGGCGATAATGGTTGAGCCGTCGGGCGAGAGGCTGTAGGTGGTGGTGCGCAGTTGACCCAGTGCGTCCGGCTTGCTGATAACCACCGGCTGCTTGTTGCGCCACAACTCGCCCAATGTCGGCGCATCGATGCCAAGTTCGATGGCTTGCCTGGTTAGCGCTACGCTCGGAGCGCTCGCAGCGCTGGCATTGCTGCTGCGTGGCTGCGATTAGATAAGATGACGTCACTTCAGTGTTAATCGACACTCCACCGTCAACCTGACCTACCTCCAGTCCCAGCAGACAGCAGCCGATCAACATCAGTGGCCAATTCATGCGTCTCATGCTGTGTGTGTGCTCTACGATGGTCTCAACTCAACTGAGCTCTAGTCGGCGAGTGGTTAATGCCTAGATCAGCCACATTTGTGCGAATATATAGGCTGTCTGTTTATGTAGAGACTGTCAAAGGTTATCGCCGCTATTTACTACGACTCGACTAGAAACATTTTGCTGCTTTTCTCTGGGAATACTCACACGTAGTCTGTTGCATTGTGTTGTGTTTTACGACTGCATTTCAATATGCAACATATTCCAAACTTAAGCATTATATTATTCAAATGTTAGAAACTTTAATTTCCTACTGCAATACTTTGAAAACATTCGAGTTGCATTGGAAACATCTCGGAAGTATTGTAAACACACTTGCAGCACTTTGAATACTTCTTTAGAATCAGCTTCTATTTGTTGGCTGCATAAGCAAGCAATATCTTTTTTGATAGCTTCGATAGTTCGATTGTTCTCGGAGCACGCCGTGCTGTTGACACATTCAAATTGCTTTACAAGCCGTGCAAAAAACTATTCAATCGGAACACATTTCAGCCGAAAGTACATATATATATTTATGTATTATACTCGTATTTGTATATGCTGAGCACAAATATTTATACAAATTTCTCGCGTAAATAAAAAGCATTGACTGACCTGCCCGACATCACAATAAAGCCAACTGCTAACAAAGCTCTCGAAAATGTTCGTAAAAAAGCAACGCACATATTTGTGTAAATAAACAGAATGTCATATTAATTAAATTTCGCACAAAGGCTGCTTAATACTCTAACAAACACTAACAAAATCCATTCAGTTTTTGCAAGTTCACAAATTGATTAACCATTACTTTTTCATTTGCATTCGTTGGGCACTTTAAATATTTCATAATTATTTAAAATAAAGTAAAAGAAATATTCAATCATTTATATTTAAACTCTTGTATTTTCCGATTAATATAAATTTCTAGGAAAATATCTTGTTATTCAAATTAAAAGAAATGAAATTGCCAATCATTTATATTTAAATCTTATATCTTCCAATCAATATAAATTTTTTGGAAAAAACTTTTAAAAGTTGTTTACAAACTTGCACTTCGATTTGCATTTGAAATATTGAATAATAATTTAAATTAAAGTCACGAAAGATTCTAAGCATTAATTATTAAAATTCTATATCTTCCAATTATTATAAATTGCTCAGCAAATAATTTTGAAAACATATTTACCAACTTGCAGTTTTATTTGCATATAAAATATTGAATAATAGTATAAATTAGCGAAATGGCAAAATCTAATCATTTATAATTAAAATCTAATATTTAAAGTTAACGAAACAGAAAAATAGTGTCATTTATACTTATCTTATGCTTTCCAATTAAAATAAATTTCTTGGAAAATACTTTTTAAAATATTAAATAATATTTTCAATTAAACTCGCGAACGATTCTAATTATTTATAATTAAAATCCTATATTTTCCAATTAATATAAATTTCTTAGCAAATAGCTTCTGTAACTTGTTTACTTGATTTCTCTTAAAAGTCAGTCGTTTAACAATTTTATTAACTAGCTGATTTATGCCGCAGAAATGTGAGTTTTTGAAAATACTCAGTTCGCAGATAGGGTGTAAAAATCAAGCAAATGAAAATAAAGTACGCGATTGATGGATTCTCGGCGAAACAATAACAGCGCTCGTATCACAAACATGAACAACAACAACTATAACATGATGAGCGGCAAATATAAAAATGTATTAAAGTTTCAACAGCATTCGCTGCAAGTGTATGAAGGTTAGCTCAGCAAAACAGCAAAACAGCAGGACAAAGAGACAGAGGGGATATTGAAGATGCTGTGTCTGCGATAGGGAGACTGAGGTTACGCTCCAAAAGGGTGCAGCTTCCCCAAAAAAAAGTAGAATGATATAAAGCAGAGCTGGCGGTGCTGGGACAGCAGCTAGCTGGCCGGGTTACTGCTGCCCAGGCAGTCCGGGGACAGGATTTACGCTAAAAAGACGCCATAAACTTTGAATGCCGGCGTAGGGGAGTAAAAAAAGGGACCGAAATTGGAATTTGATAGACGCCTGGGCCTGTGACTAGTCCTCCAAAGTTCAGAGGCCGCTGCACGGTTGAGCAGCAGCAGGGGAAGTATGGCGGGTGGCGGTGGGCGGGGGGTGTTGCAATCCAAGTATTGACGACTTTTTAAAAGGGTCGAGTGACGTCGAAGCTGTTAAGGACTTCGCAAGTGGAGGGCAGAGAAAGCGAGGCAAAGCGAACTCGCTTGGCGCGTGTAATAAACCAAGCGATTTTAACGCTTGCGAGACGAGTGTGGGGCAGGGGTAGGGGTAGGTGTAGGTGTAGGTGTCGCTCTCGACGGGCTGAGGCAGCGGAGCTGGCCAAAGTTATAAAACTTTACAGTTAACTAGGCTTGGCAATCAAGCTAAAAGCAAAGGCGTCGTCGTTGTCGTCGTTGTCGTCATCGACCCCCGTTCCTCGCCCCCCTCCCCCACAGCAAGTGCCTGTCGCGTCACGTCTGGCGCCACCTAGCGCCCGTTGCACGAGACATACAGCCAAAAACAAAACTAAAAAAATGTGTATGCGAAAAAGAAGGCAACACAAAACGGCAGGCAAGCACCTCTAAACGTGGCCACACACACACACACACACATGTGAAAGCAACCCCGACGCCCACTTGTGGCACACCATGTGTGTCCAGTGTGCCCAGCCTGTGTGAGTGTGTGTGGGTGAGTGGGCTTTGCCTCCCCGCCGGGGTTTGGCTTATCCAATGTGCCGTTTGTTTGCTCAAATCGCTTCTCGTTTTAAGCATTGCCTTTTGTTGCTGCCTTTTGCCTTTCCACCTTCTGCCATTTCGTTTGTCGCCTTTATAGACATTGTCTATGCCGGACCTCCCAAATGGCCAGCACCTTTTTCCGTGAGTACCTCGTGAGTACGAATTAAATCCCCATCAAGTATTTACTTTAATAGATCCTAAATTCGGAAGTCGTTGGAACAATTGAAACATGTTTTACATTATCTGCTCAAAAGCTTATTTGTTTTTTTTTAATCCATATATAACTAAAGGAATATCGAACCTCGACTCATACTGAATTAGGAAATCAACTAAATGTCTAATTTACTATAAATTTTAAAGCATAATTTTACGTGCATTGAGTAATTCATTTAGGTTTGCTTCGATTACATTGAAATAACTATTTTTTATATGTAGAGAAAAATCAAACTTCAAACTTAACAAATCCTATATTTGGAAATCGTTGGAACAATAGAAACTTGTTTTACATACACAAATGCAAATCGAGCCAAACCTCAAACTGAATTAAGAGATCAACTCAATGTTCAATTTACTAAAGCATCATTTTAGGTGAGTTGAGTAATTCGTTTTGGTTTGCATTGATTTTATTAAAATAACAATTTCTCAAATGCAAGCAATTCAAATGATCTGCATAACACTTCAAACTAAACAAATCCTAAATTTGGAAATTGTTGGAACAATTGAAACTTGTTTTACGCTATGTGCTAAAAAGCTTATTTGTGTTCTAAAAATATATATTCATGGTGTAGAATCCAGGCAGCAATTTCGTATACATAAATTCAAATCGAACCGCAGCTCATGCTGAATTAGGAGTTTTTCATTTAGGCTTGCTTTGATTACATTTAAAGAACTATTTGCTATATGCAGAAATATCAAATGATCTTCTGCAAAACACTTCAGATTGTTTTTTAATATATATATATATTTAAAGTGCAGAATACAAACAGCAATTCCGTTTACATAAATGCAAATCGAACCAAACCTCACACTGAGTTAGGAGATCAACTAAATGCTCAATTTACTAAAGCATAATTTTAGTTGCTTTGGGTAATTTAGTTAGGTTTGCTTTGATTACATTAAAAGAACTATTTCCTATGTGCAAAAATATCAAATGATCTGCATAGCACTTGAGACTTCAAGTAAGCAATTCAAAAGCATTAATTGCATGAATCGAAACAATAATAAAGTTCCACTTAAAGGTTTCCTTTCTCGCAGACATAGAACATAATTTCAAGAGTCAATTCTGTGGAAATGTAGAAAAAGAAATGTTTGGTAGCCAGACAAAATGTTGTGCAAAGGTACCGAAGTTGGAGCTGTAATATTGGGGAGGGGCTGCGAGTAGGGACTGGGCACGCACCCTTGCAAGGTGAAGGCGCAAAAGCAACATCAAATGGAGCTTTGGCTCCAGCAGCGCCATCGCTTCGTCCTCGAATTTAGCCAGGAGGAGGGAGAAGACGGCGGGGGGAGGGGGAACTGGGCACGTCAGTCGTTGAGGGGTTGACGGAGTTTTAGGTCCGCTGGAACAAGGGTCGGGCACTTCTTCATTAATTTTCATGGCGGCACAAGAACAATGCACGGAACGAAACATAGTCCCACCATCGTCTCCGTCTCCAGCTCCAATATGAAAGCGTAGAGAACAGAAATGATGAAAAAAATGGAAACGAAAAGGAAAAGCAGGAAAAGTTACTCCTGCTGCCAAGTTGTGGGTGTGTTTTGTGCAAATGAGTGGAGAGCGAAGGCAGCCACTGAAGTGGCAGTGGAGTTGCAATGGGCATAGAGGGCTGCCCATCCCTCCGTCCGTCGCTCTGTCTGCCCGTCTATGTATCTCTGTGTGTGTGTGTGTGTGTGGGTTGATTACTTTCTGTTTTAGGTGCCCGTCCGTCCCGTCCACGCCCAACGCCCACCGCCCAACGCCCCCAGCCGCCTTTCAGGGCACAAACTTCTGACGGCAAGTACGCATTTTTATGTTTGCTCGCCTGGCTAGCGGTCCTTATTTTTTATCGCAGCGCTGGAAGCCCTTTTCGCCTCTGCCCCATCGTCGAGGACAGGCAGAGACAATTGTCGAGACGCGCCGGGGATGGGCAAAGAATTGCAATTTTTGCGAAGAAAAAGCCAAGAAAATCGTCTTGCAAACTGTTTGACATGCTCAGCCTCCCTTTGGCTAGAGCTGAACGCTCTAATGAATTTCCGTCCAAGTCCTTAGCGAGCAGCAAAAAACTCAAAAAAGAAAACAATTAAAGTGGACTTAACGTGGGGCTCGTAGGGGGGCAAGTGGGAGGATCGCTGGAGCGCTGCTGGGACGCACCCATAATCATAATTGCGCGCCCGAAAGTTACCCCTTGTCTAAGTCTTGGTCCTGGTCTTGGTCTTGGACTTGTCGATGCTGTTCTCGACTTTCAACAGGCTTCGTTCGTCTCAGTTCCCATTCCCACTTTATTTTTTGCTCTCTAATTGTTCACTCGGTATTCCTCTACTTTTCCTTCTCCTTTTTCCACCCGTCGTGTGCTTATTGCGTGGCCCGTCCAATCCCTTTGCTTAATTGTGTGCTCGGCTCGTTTCCCTTTCTGAGATCTGTCCTTCAATTTCTACATTTTTTTCTCTGGTTGAAGTAAAATTTTCACTTGCTTTTAATTTGTCAATTTTGTGCAGAGCGCAGCTTCAGGTTTTTCTTTTTTATGTTTGTTGATGAGTTCTAAAAGTTGCAAAACAAGGTGGCAATTACTTATTTTGGCTTTTCAGCGACTTGCGTGTTAATTACTACTAGATTCTACTCCTAAAACAATCGCTTCAGCGAGTCTCATTTGGTTTCACACATTTTTAAATTGGTAGCATAATTTTAAGCAATTTGTGGTGAAATGAAAACAAAGAAAATACGATTGGAAATTTGTATGAATGGACGTAGAAATCGAGTCAACAACAGTTTGCCTGATGTTCATATAAGATTTTGGAAAAAACAGTTTTCAGCTCTAAACTCTAAACTCTAAAAATATCGGATAAACACATTAATACCGACAACATTTTGGTGTAATGAGTTTTAGAAGACGACAGAAACTATATTTGAATAATATTAATATAAAACATTTTCCATGCATTTTTGTTTTTGCCAAAGTTAGTACAAGTACAAGTACTATATAATATAATAATTATTATTTATTAATAACAATATTAACAATTAATGGGTTCGCTTAGAAGTTCTATACCATACAATGTATGACGTTTTATTAAAATTTTGATATTCTCAGCCAACGCTGATTGAATTTCTTTAAATTATGTGTTTAACCAATCTTCCATTGAACTCGTCATAAACTATTGTTTAACAAATCATTGATTCACACCCGCAATAAAGAAATCTCACTTCAGTCACGAAAACGAATAGCAAAGGAAGACAAGTGAATAGAAGAACAGAATAGAAAAGAAATAAATTGGCAGCGATTGAACTTCCGTTAAGTACGCCGACAAAGCGACAAACATAAGCGTAGCAATAAAGAAAACAAGAACAAGAACAACGATGATGGCAAATAAACAAGCGATTAAAGTCAATGTAAAACATAGAAAGAATGCGGCAGAGAACGGGGAAGCAACGGAACAGGCAAATAATGAATTCCTTTGGCAAACGCAAATTGATAAATTAAACGCCACTTATGACAAAGTGAAGAGTACGGCAAAGACTCGTAAAAAAAGAAGAAAAGAGAAAAGAGAGCAAGCGTAAGAGAAATAAAGAAATCAAAATAAGCGGCAAGGACACGCACGACTACAACAACAACAACAAGCGACCGCAAAGTGCACGCAAATTGAAGCGGCAATAAAAAACAGAGCATAAACAAGGCACAAAATAAAAGTCAAAAGACACACACACATTCTTTCTCCCGCATTTCCGGTCACCATCTCCCTGTCTCTGTTCCACTGCCTCTCCGCACACACAACAGCAGACGAGTTGAATAAAAAATAGAAGCAAAACAATTAACGTCCTTGGCGAAAATATTTTTATTTTGTTTTTTTTTTTTGTTTTGCACGAAAGTCAAAGTGGAGAACATGGAGTGAAGGAGAAAAAGAGAAACTTGAGTTTGGCCATATAAAAGTGCAAAAAGCAAACGAAGAAATTATACACAGCAGAAGGGCAAGAAGGAAGGCGCCGCAAAAAAGTGAAGCAAAACAAACAAATAAACAAATAAAGGCGAACAAACAAAACAAAACGACGCCAGCGCCGACGGCAGCATTGACGTCGACGGCGACGCCAGCGCTGACGTCGACTTTGGCGTTAACGTCCTGAGAGCGGTGGCGAAACGTAACGTTTCACGTCGTGAGAGTGCAAAGAGAAAAAGACAATGTTGTTGTGAATGTCGAGATGACGATAATGCCGGCCATCATCATGATGATGGTGATGATGATGATGATTGTGCACACGCACACACGCAAAGAATGGCGCAGGCAAAAGTATTTGGAAGCAACAAAAACCAAAAACGCAAAAAAAGACAAACTAGAAAACAAGCAAAAAATACTCAATGACAATGCCAGCAACAACAAGAGCAACAAGAACAAGAAGAACAAGCGAGCCAGAGACAACAACCTGTTGAGTCTGTCACACACATACACACACACACAGACAGAGACTGACAGAGAGACCTGCAACTCAAGCGGAAATGCAAATAAACAAACACGAGGCTTGGCGTTGCGTGGCGAAGAGGAGCGAAGCAAGACGAGGAGCGGTCGCGAGACGAGGCGAGACGAGCGCCAGCCCAAGAGCAAGAGCAAAGCAAGAGAGCGAGATGGAGAGTGAGCAACAGAAACTCGCGTCGTTCTCAACTACAGCAGCCTTTCATTGTACTGCGAAACACACACACACACAGAAACATGTATGCATGCATACGTACACACACATGCATGTATATTTACACGCTTTGAATAACATTATGAGAGTTTCGCCTTTTACTTTTAACACTTTTTACAACATAAAACAAAAACAACGCGCTAAAAAGTAAAACAAAACAAAACTGAATCAAGCGACGAGCGAAAGTTGGCCGCCCGTTGCTAAAGGAATTTACGACTTTTGCGAAATCAATTGAAAACTGGAACAGAAAACAGACGCAAAAACTCCCATCTCCATCATTCATCCCCTCCGCTCTTCTTCGCACCCGTCGCCGGTGTCATGTAACTGGAGTGATTTTTGATTTCGCTGACCAAAACAGTTTTTTCTTCGTTTATTTCGTCATTCCACTTCGTCGTTTTTTTGTTTTTGCTACAAAAGAATTTTGATTTATCATTTGTTGACGGGCGTGTGTAACGGTACTCAATGCATTCAATAACCGTTCTGTGGTCGGGGCTTGTGCTGTAATAGATACGCCGTTCGATTGCTTTGTAATTGGTTTTTATTGGTGCCGACTTGTGAAGCGTTTTCGACGCTCTGTTGAAATATTTCTCTTCTCGATTATGCTTACTGCTAAATGCACCAGTTGATGGAGTGCTCAGTGCCCGATGCATGGAGCAATGTGCAAAGTTGATGACGAGTGAGCAATGAAATTATTATTATTATGATTAAAAAGGGGGGAGGGGGGGAGAGAGATAGAGAGAGAGGGAGTTCGATAGATTATTGCTATGGCATAAATTTGTAATACTCATTTTCATAATTTTACACTATTATTTCATATTGAACCATTTGAAATTTATTCATATGCTTACATTAACCTGACAAACAACAAAAATTTTCATTTGATTATTGTCTGATATGTTTTTTTATACTCATATATTCATATTCTTTATTTTAACATGCAAATAAAATTTAAAAATTATAATTGAAAATCAACACTAGCAATTTTTGATATTAGTACAAATTACAATTTCAATTCACGGTTGAAAAGTATATAAAATAAAAAACAATTCACGTTTTAAAATAGAACTTGAGATGATCGAATTTGTGATTATACTCAATACAATTACATACAGTTTGTCAAGAAATTGTCTGCAAAGCTAATAATTGTTTGCAATTTCAACTTTAATCTCTTATTTCATACGAGTATTATGCCATTTTTATAATATTTTTTTTACACAACATTAAATCCATTTATTTTTCATACTATTAAACTAAACAAATTTCAACTTAACAAACCCAAACCAATTCACATTTTGAATTCTCAGCAAATTGCAAACAGCAAATTAAGATGAAAACATAAACTTATTATGGATAAGATTACAAAAATCATCTTTAGTCAAAGTTGGCAGTACAGAACCTCCAAACTTTATTCGACAGTTCGCTAATACTAAAAATATACCAAATATAAATTTGTTATACTGTCTGCCCTACAACAACTTAATTGTTGTTAGAGCATACAAAAATCATGTGTAATCAAAGTTGACAGTGCTGAAACTTCAAACTTTATTCCACAGTTCGCTAATTCCTAGCATACTAAAAATATACCAAATATAAATTTGTAATACTGTCTGCCCTACAACAACTTAATTGTTGATAGCGAATACAAAAATCATCTGTAATCAAAGTTTGCAGTGCAGAAACTTCAAACTTTATTCGACAGTTCGCTAATTCTCAGCATACTAAAAATATACCAAATATAAATTTACTGCAGGCAATACGACTACTTAATTGTTGTTAGATTGGTGCGAGAAACAATAATTACAATCCCTGAAAGTGGAGTCAGAGTCTCGCCTCTGTCAGCTCTCCATCGATTTGAGTTTGGGTCTGGTGGGCAATGAGCGTGCAAACATATTTTACCAAAATCCTAAATTATATTTTGCAACTAATTTAGAGCAAGCCAATGCTGCCGTCTCGCTCACACACACACCATCTCGCTCTCTCTCTCAGTCTGTCTCGCTCTGTGCTTGTGCTGCTGCTTCCACTCACGAGTCTTTTGCCGTCGCCCAAAATAGTGTGCGTCTCTGTTGCGGCTGTGGAAGAAGAAATGCATTGATTATGCATGCGTAAAGCCGAAACTCAGCTCTCAGCTCTCAGTCTCAGCCTCAGTCTCAGTGGATGCCACTGTAGCAGCCTTTGATCTTGGGCAGCCCCACAAGCAGTCGACTGCTGCTGATACAGCACTCGGCTTGCAGCGTGGAGGCTCTCAAGTAAAAAGATAAGATAGAAGGACAATTTGCAGGCACTCTCCTCGCATCTCGCATGACCAAAAAGGCGCACAAGCCATGTCCCAAGATTTGCCCAGTCTCCCAAACTCTGCTCAATTTTCTTCCAAATGCTGCACGTATAGCATTCAGGTGCCTTTTCTTTGTTTGTCTGTGTGCGTGTGTGGGCTGTGCAAATTAAAAGCATTCATATATGTATGCTGGGACGCACATGCACACATAGCTCTGGGGAGAAATTACCTCATGCCCCCCTTTGTCACGAATTATGCACAAAACTTCATTCGCTCAACGTTGCGTATACGTAACAGTCGCCTGCTCCGGCTCCTGCTGCTGCTGCTGCTGCTGCTGTGTGTGTTGATTAGATTTTCTTGCAAGAAAACTGACCGAAGAGTCCTCATACGTCAGCAGCACATGCATGTGTGGGTGTCGACCACAAACACACACCCCCCTCCCCCCTCACACACACACTCTTACTTGTATATAGAAGTAGTTTGTGTGTGTGTTACTTTTACTCGAAGAATTTTTGGACTCTGTGTGCGTGTGTGTGTGTGCCTGCATTTTAAGAAGCTGACCACACACACACACGTACACACACACATGCACAGCTCTCACACACACACATGTGCAACTTTTTGGGGGGCTTTTCTTGGGCTTTTCTAATGCACATTTTTGCATTTCCTCTAGACAGAGTCGACTGCCAATGCGAGAGCGAGAGCGCCTTAATTTCCAAATTTCTTATTAGTGCACACACACACACGCACACTGCTTACTGGCAGCTGGGAGTGCGAGCGAGACCGATATATGTTTGCGAAGAAAGTGCAGCAAAGTTTGTGGTTGAGGTTCCCAGTTTACGGGTCTAGAAGTTTCGGGTTTTGGGCTTTTGGGTGTCAACTGCTTGGGTCAGCCTTAATGCAACTAACTGTGTGCCGGCACACATGCATACACATAGATGTATATGTGTGTGTGTGTTTGTGTGCAATGCATTTTTTCCACTTCAAATTTTAGCTCTGTTCTTTCGCTTTTAAAGCGGCAAATTTTTAAAATTTCTCAACTGAAATCAGCCGCAGTTCGCATTATTTGCAAATTTATTTCTTTTTTACTGTCTTTTGGCGACTTGATGGAAACAAATTGCAAATTGAAGTTTTTCGAGCGCTGAAATTGATATTTATTTTATTGCATAAAGCAGACAACAAATCACATGCAGCACTCTTACAATGTGCATTTTGGGCTTAAATAATTTATGTGAAAGACTTCTTTTCCATCAAATGAGCCGGCATAATAGTGCAGACATAATCACCTCAAGAATATTAGAAAATACTCAGCAATTATATAAATTTCGAAGTGACAAAGACAAAGCGATGCAAGCAGCGAGTGAGCGAGAGAGAGAGAGGGGCTAAAAAATAATAAATATATGTACAAATACATGGCACAAGCAAGGAATATAAATTAATCTTAAAATGCTAGAGAGCAGCCATCAAATGCCAAAGTAAATTGCTCATTTATGTATAAAACCGGCTGCAACAAGAAAATGCAATTTCTTAAGACATTTTCCCCTCTCGCCAAGGCAGCGTCTAACCTCAAGTCTAAGCCTGCCGCACACACACGAAAAGTCAACAGAGATTCAAGTGAGAAAGAGCATAAATGTGTGTGTGTTGGTGTTGGTCAACATTTTAATCAAAGTGCGTCTTAAGAAAAATAGAAATGCTGCAGTGGCCAACGGCCTGAGTTAGAGCGAGACGAGCACAGAGCACAGAGCACAGAGCACACACAACAATTGCTGCAAATCGATGGCGTTGCATACTTTCAGGCCTCCAAGACGTGGGCGTCACACACACACACACACACACACACACACCCACACACACGCATGCTCGATAATAATTATAACAAGACAAACTTGCAGGCCAAACACGAACATTTTTCAGAGCATTTCACAGCTGTCTCTGTCGCTTTGTTGAAATAATTATAAGGACATGCCAAGTATAATAAAGGTGCAACTTAACTCCTTATCTACACACACGCACACACGTGTTCTGTAGGTGTCGCACTTGCCACAGGCAACAGCAACGTCCCAAACCCAAAACTAAACCCTAGGCTCAGGCTCAGGCTCGGGCTCGGGCTCATCCACATCGATTGTGTCTGGCGAAGTCATTGATGAGCACAGCCCTAAGCTGACCCAGCCGCCTTCCGCCTGCCGCCTGCCGCCTGCCGCCTGCCGCCCACTGGCTGCCAGGTTGACCAGATCCTGGATATTGTGTGCGTGTCGCTGCCACACAGCTCGCTTTGTTCTACCGATGATGCATCGCCATCATTATGATTTTCTATACACACAACGCTCTCTCTGCGCCGGAAATGCTTGCTGGGGGCACACACATCAATGTGTTGGTGTGTGTTTGTGTTTGTATATAATTTTCCACATATAAATATGCATACGGAGCCACCTTGATCCCTACATCCTTTCGCCCACTGCCCATCGACTGCCCGCTGTGTGTGAGTAATTATGCTCGAACGTTGCTTCTTTGTGTATTGCTATTGCTATTGGTATCGCTATTATTATTGTTATATATATACATATTTTCCTTTTTTTTCGAAATGTTTTCATTGCATTGCGCTGTATGTTTTTAGCTGTGACAACCCGCAGTCGACATATGCGTGCGGCGCTCATTCAATTAAACGCATTAACTTGATTTTCAATTAACTTTAAATGTGTGTGCGAGATTTTTACGATCGCGCTGCAAGTATAAATGCCTTTCTGATTGCCAGCCAGCCCATAACCAAGATATGATGATGCGTAAATCGCGAATGCTTATCACATTATCAATTGCAAAATAATCGGCTTAACAAGCTAGCAATGAGCTGCGAAAGTCGACAGACAAATTCGCCAGCAATTTAGTAGAGTAGTAGACAGAATCCATAGAGAAATAAGTATCGCTAAAATATGAAAGCGGACTCAAGCGAGTCAAATTATATGTGAATTACTTAATGTAAATTGTGCCTCACAGCTTCAAAAATATAGTTTTTATTATACCACCAATTGTATCTATAGTTACAAAAGGTATATTAAGTTCGTTCGAATTTATGTAACAGGTTGAAGGAGACTTCGCAGACCACATGATGTTACAACCAAAAAGTTCAGAATCGAAAATAAAATCGATTTGCCCATGTCCGTTGACAGACAGACAAGTCTGTCCGTCTGTCCGTCTGTCTGTCTTTCCGTTTGAAGTCCTATATTTCAGAGATGATAAGAGCTAGAGTAACCAAACTTTGGATTTAGGTGTAATATGAATTTACGCAGATCAAGTTTATATATTTTTCCTCCCCTGCTCTTGCCCTTGCCCACAAACCGCAAGAAACTGTAGCATCATTAGAGCTAGAAAGTTAATTTAAAATACAATATGTAGTTATTTATAATATGAATCGAAATCCAAAAGATGGTTGAAATCGGATGAAAACTAGCTTTGATATGGAAAAAAGAAGTTTGACATATGCAAAGCAAGCGCAAGTACCGCAACAACAACATGAAGAAGAACAAGCATTACTCTTCTAGTGTATTCATATGCATACACACACATATGCAGGTATGTTTGCATGTGTGTGTGCATTGCGTATTCGAACAACAGAGCTGAACTGCTGCTCTTCTTATGAAATGATATGAAAATCGTTTGATGTGATCTCTTTTAAACTGTTTGTATTTAAGTATTCGCTGGGTTTCATGTATTAATATTTTAATTAGAAGTAAACTAAGGCGACGACAATTTAAATTTTACTACTACTTACCAGCTCAATTGTAGCCGTTCTCACTTATTTTTATATTCATTCATTTAGATTAATTAATGGAATCAGTACCAACAGTATAGTACCAACACATTTTAGGTATATCTCTTACTAACTAAACCCCCACAAATATGCCATAAGGAGTTAACCATTTTCGTTCACATTTGAGTTAAGGTTTTTGAGAAATGCCTTAAATTCCTAAGTGGTCTACAAGGTAGGATTCTCCTAGCAAGTCTGCTTCGGTGTCTTGTCGCTAAAGCGCCTTGTGTGTCTGCCTATCTGTTCCTCCACAGAGTGCAGATTTAGATCTCGATGCAATGTGGATCCTCTCAGTTTGTTGCTGTACCTTGTTGCACTTGTAATTAGACTTGGCTGTAATGCTCCAGATCTGTAGTCCGTATGGCGATATTGATACTTGATATTGGACATATAGCTCTCATAGCTCTTTTAGGCTCCAAGCAGCGCAATTTCTACAGCCTTTGGCCACAGCTTTCACGCCTTCACTGGAGTAGCCGAGCAATTCTTTTCAGGGATCATTGTTTTTGTGGGATATACTCTCAGATTCCACCTTCTGCACCATGCAATCAATCCAATCAATCCACATATTCCCGCAGTACTAACTTTTTATTAATTTAGTCAACTCTGCCACGCTTCCAACTTGCGCTCGCATGCAATCGAAATGTGCCGCACTCCCCCAGCATATCTCGGCATTATGTTTAATATCTCTTTGATGGCAACGAGCGCAAACTACTCGAAAGTAAGTTGAGAAACATTCGCGGCGCGCGCTGCAACCCTTGATAAGCCAGCCCCAGAGCCAATTTGCCACCCTGCTCAGACTCAACCCCTTGATGGTATTTTTTGGGAAATTTTCGGCGCTTTTGTGCCATTATTTCCATCAAATACTCGAATGTTTTGCTTAAATGGAAAACACAATTAACTGAAATTAAAATAAGCAGAAAGACAAGCGACTGAGTTGAGTGAGTGAGCGCAACCCTTATAGAGTCGTTAGCCCCGACCATTTCACCTGCACAGACTACGCTCGGCACATCTTGAGTTGACACCCCTTTGCCCCCGCCCCCCTCTCTGCCTTTGCTTTGTGCCACGTCGCTGTCTTGCCTCAATTTTTAATCACTTTGTCACCCCTTTGGCTAGCGTCGTCCTCATCGTCGTCGTCGTCGTCGTCGTCGTCTAATCCTAATTCCGAGCGCGCACTGCCAAACCCTTTTCACAACACTGTGGACGCTACCCGGCCTCAACCCCCTCCCCCTCCCCCCTTTGTATGCCAGATGCCGTACCCGTCTTGCTGTCGCCATCCCCGTCCCGAACGCAAATGCAAATCAGACACATTTTCAGACCCAAAATGAAAATTCCAAACGAAAAATGCGACATTGGGTGCCCTTTTTATACCCAGCAAACCCAAAAGAGAGTAACACAAAAAGGTATATAACATATTCAGCTGTAATTGTTATCATTGTGAGGTATGCAACCTTGCAGCACAGAGTATCGTCTAGTTGAGTCAGTCAGCAAAGTGTCTGCGTTTTTCCCAATTTTTTCGGGAGTCGCACTGTGAAAAGCGAAATTTATTTTTGATTAGGAACACCCCGAATAAACCCAGCAGAAGAACGAGAACGAGTCGAGTAGAGTGTGAGCGACATGTATGTATGTATCTTTGCTGCTGCTCATCATCATCATCAGCATCGTCGTCGTCATCATCGTCGTCGTGAGACTTCATCTCGCAACGGAGCAACCCCACGCAGCTGCGAAGGGGCGGGGAGCAGACGGGGGCAGAAGACTTTTGCGCCTGGTTGCCTTGACGGCGACGACATTGATGCCCAGACCAGAGCAGACCACGACCACGACTACGACGAGGACGAGAACGAGTGGAGTCCAGGGGGCAGCTCCATCTAATGCTCGAACAGAACTTGATGTTCTACCATAATCCTGCACGTAAAGCGTAAACTAAGGTTGCCTTCTCGCCCCACTCTCCTTCGCATCGTCGTTAGCGCCGCCTGGAAGGACATCTTTGTATTATTTTCAACATTTAATTTGTTGCCTGCGACGACGACGGGGATGAGCACGAGGTCGACTCAGCGCGACTTGCGAGGAGTGCGGCAAGAAGGCCTCCCCAGCGCGCAACTTTGTTACTTTGTTTCCACATCTTTCGTGCCCAAATATAAAATAAAAATGCTCGCAGACTAAGCCAGCACCCCCCCTCCCCCCCCCCCCACACACGCCCAATTTCGGCCGCTCGTTTGCGCTTATGTAATAACCTCGAATCTAATTACTTTCCGACAACGTCGAGAAGGGGAAGTTTTTTCCCGCTTGACTTCGATTTCATGCGGTGGATCACATGACTACTCGACTGTAATTGCCAACTAAAATCATATAGAAAATGTCCTGGCATCGCATGACGAGCTGCGACTATTTCGCACTATCTCAAGTCGCTAGCAATCGCTGGGAAAGTTACTCTGCATCCTCACGTCGACGTCTTGCTACCCACTCCTTAGTTTTTTTGAGGTGAGTTGAGGCAAACCTTTCATTTTATGCAAAACAGCACTTGATGAGCGGCAAAAGAACCCTTGCATCGAATTGAAAGCAACTGCAAGGGTGAAGCGAAGGGTCGCTCTACCTACCCAAATTTTTTACGTTTTTTTTTGGTGTGTGTGTGTGTGAGTTTGTGGACCCAAAAGTAAACTTTTTGTTAGCCCATTTTGCAGCAGCGCGAATAAAAAAGTTATGAAATATAAAAAGGAAAAAGCCAAGGGATCCGAGAACCTGGGGTGCGGCATATCCTTCATTAAATCGAAGAACAAACGAGCAGACAAGCAGCATGGCGTCGTCCTCGTCGTCGTCGTCCAGAAACAGGACGAGAGCCAGACCCAGCCTCAGCCTCAGCCCCATCCTCAGTCGTAGACCCTGAACTCGAGCCAAGCGCAGCCAAGGGGGCTAAGCCCAGGGCGGAACGTAGCGCGCAGGCTAGGAGACGTTGATGACGACGCTGCTGGCTGCTGACGGTGTACACACATGCACCATGTGCCGCCCCACAGTCGACACAGCCCCTCCCCAACTCCTAGCCCAACCTTAGCACGAACTCCGAGACTCGATTTCTTTCATTTTAGCTGCCCCCCCCCCCCCTGGCTCCCCTCGCCAAGCACGGGCTGGCAATGTGTGCCAATGCGAGCGACCCTCTTCAAATGTGTTGCCGTGGCTGGCATGTGGCGCGACGACCGGACCCCCAACACGCTCCCACCCCTCCGCAGCAACAACGTTTCAAATTCAACAACGACGTCGACGACGACGACGACGACAATGATGATGGGAACCGAGGCAGGAGAATGTGGGAATAGCAAGGGGCAGCGACGTCAAAAAAAAAAATGAAAGGAGAAAAAAAGTTTTTCTTGGCATTTGTTGAACAGGAAATAAAGTTGGAGTGTGGGTTCGTTTCGGGAGGGGGCGGGTTTTCACTCTGTCCACAAAAAAGGCGGCATGCCAAGCTAGACGAATGAGCCAGGGCAGCGTCTGATGTGTCCTGGGTTCGGCCCAGACCGAGGCTCGCCCTCGCCCTCGTAATGGGTATATAGGACTTGGGCTTGGGCTTGGGCTTGGGATTGGGACAGGGATTGGGATTGGAGCTGACTGACGAACGCGCGCGTTTCTCTTCTTTTTTTTGGCTGTCGGTTGTAGCTGGAGGTTTTATTTGGGCAAGGCCAATGGATGTGTCAAGGGGAGTGCGACGGGGCGACGGGGCGCCGCGGAGGGAAGCATGTGTTAGTTTGAGTTAGACCCTTGGCTGGAGCTTTCGCATTCGCCTGGGGGGTTCGCTGCGGTAACCATGTCGCCTGATAAGACACAATGGACATATCAAATTGTGGCTTAGCTCATGTGTGTGCTGCCCAAGCAAGCAAGTCGCCCCCATCCCCCACTCTCCCTCCCCACTCTCCTCCCCCCAAGGGGCGTTTTTTGCCTCTGGGGCGCGGCTGTCGGTCGTGCAAAAGTTTCGGGAGCTCGTTTTCGTTCCGGCGTGCCAGAAGTAAAAATATATAAATGGAATTTATGTGCCAACAACCCCTAGCTGACTGCCCCCCCCCCCCCACTCCCGTCGCAAGCATTTGGTTTATGTGGGAACCAGCGACCAGTTCAAGCGGACAGTTCTAATAACTAACTAGCGAGAACGTTCCGAAAACCTTCAACATTCGAGTCGTCCTCGACTCTGACCAAGCCCCAAACACGCAGGTTTGCCCCCCACCCGACTTCCTGACTACCCCTCGCTCCAACTGAAAGTTGATGGACGCCAAGTGCCGTGGCAAGCATAATGCGCGCTAGGTGAAATGAGTTGTGTGTCGTCGTTGTGTGTGTGACAAAGAGTGGCAGCCAGCGTCGGGTTAGTCGACATATAGCCTCAACTAGAGGCAGCCCAGTGTTAGTTGGGGAATAGCTTGTAAGTTCGCCATTTAGTGTAAATTGCAAACAAGAAAACTGCTCTTTGGATCGATCACATTTTCATAAATGAACAACCGCTAAGTGATCGTTGCAAACCTGCTTCAAGTCAGCGACGGAACTTTTCAAATTATTCATTGCAAGACAGTTAAATTCAATGATCTTGAATTGGTCAACTTGAAGATCGTCTTATTATCCGACATCAATTTATTTTTAACTAGTCAGCCTGACTTTGAAGATCTTCTCTTTCTTTGCTGCTAGAAGTTTTCTTTTAAAAGCATATTCACAAGTTCCTAAAAGTATTATGAACTAATTTTGTTGTTGCTCAGCCAGCTTCAAAATACATATAAATTGATTAACTTCAAAATATATGATATCGCCTATTGTGTAACACGAAGTATGCCTTCGATTTTAGTGTTTAATTGGTACTTCGAAAAACCTTGCACGACGAAATTGTGATCTATAGGAAGCTGCAGCTGACGTCTAGCAAAAAGCTTACTCTAATGGAATAAATATCAACAGAGAGCACTCAGCAGTAAGCTGCAGCCTCATACAAAGCTCCTGACTGCAGTCAATAGTAAGCTTACTACTCCTAAAAAGCTTCTCACTCACTCAGTCTCTATTCATATTTAATTCATTGTAGGCAAAAAATTCAGCAGAAGGCAGACTGAAAATCAACTGAGAAGCGCATTGTGTGTATGTGTGTGAGTGAGTGTGTGTGTGTTCGTCTAGACGGCGTACCGAGACGTCGAAGTGAGCGTGGTGGCTAGGTGAGCGGGGTGAGGCAAAAGAGCTTGCCATACATTGACCAGCCTGCGCATACATGTGTAAGTGTGTGTGTGAACTTGAGAGATCAGCAGCTGCAGCTCGAGTCAATGAGCAATGTGTGTTGTTGTAATCAGCAGACTGACCAAAGAGACTGCTCGTCTATGCGTGTGCATGTGTGTGCAAGCAATGACCAAAAAGCGAACGAAATGAAAGAGAGAGAGATCAGATTGATCTGCTGAGAGCAGCAGAGTTCCAACTTGTGTAGACGTACCTGAGAGCGACTGCTACAGCAACAGGTCAGATTTCTATAAATAGAACCAAAGCTCAGGTAGAAGTGCATAGCTTAACAGCGTAAGCTGCTGTTAATAGATTGTGTGAACGAAATGGAAGAGAGCAGACAGATCTGCTCAGAGCGACAGAGTGCCAACTTTTACATGAGAGCGACTGCCGCTGCACTGTAATAATCTATGTTAGACTTCTATAAATACGACTAAGGCTCTAGCAGAACTGTACAGCTTAACAGCGTAAGCTGCTGTTAGTAGATTAGTGTGCATGTGTGTGTAAGTGGTGGCAAAAATTTGATTGTATGTGTGCGAAATGTGTGTGCATGTGTGTGTCTACACGCGGGACCCCCAAAATAGTGTGGGCGCATCAGATGAGTGGGCGTGGTCAAGCAGCAGAGCTTCACAAAGATCCACCGCTTTGAGTGAGTGCGTGCGTGTGCGTGTATGTGAGCAATCGAGATCAATGACTAAGCGGCAGCTGTGGAATTGCGTGGCTCGGATCAAAGGTAATTAACAGAAACTTTTGCGTTGGCGACTGTTAAATTTTCAAATAGATTTTCGAATTTTATTGTAACACTTTAAATGCAACTGAAAATCAATGCACGTGAACAAGTACTAAAAACTTAAACCAAATCAAAGGCACGAGCCAAAATAGTTTAGTTCCTCACACAACATCACAAAGTACTATAACAAAGTGAGATTCATATTGAACAGAATCTTTTAGACCGCGCTTTGATGAAACAATTATTCTCCAAGGTGAGTCTGCTTTTCTCAAAAATTTAAAGTCCTAAATAATTTAGAACTATTTGATTTCTGTGCTGATCATTTCACTTTTAACTGACTCGCTATTGGGACTGACTAAGGAAGGGAAAATAGGAAGATAATCAGCTGAAGAGTTTTTCCGTCTCATTTTTGTGTGTTCGCAGGAAGGTGGTTCCAAATCGAATCAAGAATTCAGTTGGCCCATAATCAAACCGAATCTGTCATAAGTATTTATCGATAACAATTCCTGGGCGAGCCATCAATACATAACCTAATCGTTTTATCTTCCTGTTTATCAGTCTGCGCGACTATAACCTTATTTCTCAGCGCTCTCCCACAACACTCGTTGTGCAAGCACCCAACTCCTGCTCCAGCTCCTTGCGTTTCCTTTTATGACGATTATTTTTATGCGCTCACCCTTCGAGCGTCGCCTTGGCAGGCAGCTCTCTCTCTCGCCCCCCGCCCCTACTCCCGCTCCGACTCCCGCTTCGAGTCGGGCGCTTGTCTCACGCCTCGGCAAAACTTTGCTGGCTGTTACCAAAAATGTTTGCGATTGCTTTGGCCCCCCATATTCCGTTGCTTCAAGCTTAGCGCAATGGAAAAGGATTTTTGGTCTTTTATTGCACGTCAGACGTTAGTCCGCTCACAGGACCTCTCCTCTCGTGCGGCTCCTGCGACGCCCGCCTGATGTTCCTGTCCCGTCGTTGCCTGGGCCATTATGCTGCAGCAGCAAGAAAAAATTTAACGTTTATTGCTTGCGCCAATGAGCTAGTCCTGCCTTCCTACCCACCACTCCCCCCTCCTCAGCTGCTTTCAAGATTTGTCGGGCGCCAAGTTGTGTGCGCTGCCGTACCGTGCCCCAGCCCCACTCGCTTTTGGGGCTTTCTTCGGCTGCCCTTTCGTCCAGAGCAGCGCCATCTTGTTGTTTTGCTGAAATGCGAAGGACATTTGATGTAATGATGCCTGGAGGCAGCCAGCTCTCTGTCTCTCTGTGTGTGTGTGTGTGTGTGGCCGACGGGGGTCCTGCGCTCCATCGTTCTGCTGTGGCGAGAAAGGCACTGTGGGGGCAGCTGCCTCGCCACTGCTCCACCGCCGCCTGCGCCTTTTGTTTGAGTTCACTTAAGTTCAACGCTTGGGTCTTGGATCTTGGGTCCCGACTCCCGACTCCCGAGTCCCGAGTCCTTCTAGTTGCTGCTGCTACGCCTTGCCTTTTTGCAAACTTTTGCCACCGCTACTGCTGCTACTGCTGCTGCTTTCATTATCCTTTTTGGCGTATCCTTGGCAGCCACTGACTCATGTGGGCGTCTTGAGCAGTCGCAAAAAATAGAGAGAGCGAGCAAGCCAAAAGAAACGTGCAAAATAAAAGAAATAAGATGAATTACTTCTTCTGGCTGCCGCGCCAATGACCAAACGTACCCCACCCCCCACCCCTCTTCCACTGCTTGACGTGGCTACGGCTTGGACTAGTCCTAGTCCAGCAGGACAACCCTCGCCAGCTGCCCTGGCCGGTCATCAATTTTCGTTCTGCGCGCGGGCAAAAGATGTCCGTTTCGTTTCGTTTCGTTTCGTTTGGAAAAGGAGCTGTGGGCGGGGGACTGACGGGGGGACTCACGGGGGGGTGGTCACTGCTTGGCTGCGTTGCTAGCGAGCGAAGTGCGATCCGGGGGCATCAGCAGTCGCTAGGAGATTAGATTTGATGGGCTTTAGGTGCCGCCATTGCTGCTGCAAACATGCGCCATGTTTGTGTCCTGCCACATTATGTGCGACTGCTGACTGGCGACATTATCGCGCTGCAACTACAACTGTGCAACAGTGCAACAACCACGATCAGTAATTAGAAAAATGCATGCACAATAGTTGCAGTCGCTTGCAGCTGCTTATAAGAAAGCAATTCCATTTATTTGCTCCAATCAATTTTAATCAAGCCCAAACACAAGCTGCAGCCGGCAAACAACACACACTCAGCCTCACACTCCCCGGGGCGGGCTGGGTTTTATCTTCGGGTTATTACCGCTGAGTGTTGCCACACAAAATAATGCATTAAGGACGACAGCGCAGAGGACAGGAGAGCATCAACAGCTGTGTCGACAAAGGACGAGAGAACTGCCAACCCCCAAAACACACGCACTTGCAAGGCGAGACAAACCCCCCACTTCACTTGCACTTCAGTTGCCTGCTGTGCGCCCCCCTCTCGCCCTGCCACACTGAATGCATTTCACTTGCTTGGGCTTTTGCCCCATCGAAATTTATGATGCTTGGCAGAGAGGCAAAAGTGTGAGTTTTCTTGGGCCTTTGACCAATACCAGACTCGCTATCTGTGCATATAGATGCTTAGAACTATATGCAGGCAGCCGCACACACGTATTGCTATATGCCACATATATATATATATGCCATATAAGGCGCCCTCAAGTGCAAGCACAACAAAAATGCATCGCATACTTACAGCCGTCGCCTGCTGAAGCGTCTTAAAATTTAATGAAAATCTGCAGCTTCCACACACACACACACAGCATGCAACATGGACTGCTGCTCATTGTCTGGCTATGGCCAAAAATCTATATACACTCTAACAAGTATATGCGAGTTTTGCTGTTGTTGTTGTTTTTTGTGCTCGTCAGAGCCTGCAATAATAAGTTTCCAATGCACTTAATGTCAAGTAAACAGAGCAGCTGCCCGCTCTCCAGCAGCTGGAGGTGCAAGTCCAGCTGCTCGCTCGGCTCCGCACGGTTCGGCACTGTTGCAAGACGCCCGACGCCCGAGCTCGAGCGACTTTTGCATAGTTTTAGACGGCTGCCCAACACAACACTGCCACATCACACATACGCACCGTGGGCTGGCCCTCCTGCTGCAACTGCAACTGCAACTGCAACTGCAACTGCAGCTGCATCGACTTCTTGTGCAACTTCTTAAGATTCGAGGTAGCCGCAAGCTGCACTGCTCTGGCGTTGTGCTCGCCTCTCGCTTGCACCTGTTGCCAGCTGCCGTTGCAGTGTCTTTGGGCTCCAAAATTTGTGGCTGCTGCATTTTCTTAAAATTTTCTGCAAATTTCTGAGTAATTGCCGAGCCTACGTCTCTATGTGCACTCTGCATTTAATTTCCCCTCTCTCTCACTCGCTCTCACTCTCTCTCTCTCGCTCGCTCTCTCTGTTTATACATAACCCAAACCAGCTGTGTTGTGGCTTCTATGTATTTGTCGAAGCTCCAAGATATTTTGCAATTTTCATGCTGGCGCCTTTTGTCAACCCGCCGGAGACTTACATGAATAACTAAAATTTTAATATGTGTTTATTAAAGTACACTTGGCTTCTAAGTAGTCAGCCATCCCCTGCCGCTCGCCGGTCTAATTGTGCAACTTTTGATTGGTCATTGATTGTATACTTTTGCCAGCATTAAAATTGCAGCACAAAATGGGAGACGGCCCCCATTTGGCTGCCTGCTTAAATATGCACATTCGACGTCTACATATCAGCAAATAAGCAACTGCTAATGTGATATGTTTCTCGAGGAGTTGAGGGCGACTTTCCTTCCATCATTAAATACTCGTGCATAAGAATGATTAAGATTGCTGGGGTGGAAAAATAAAAGGCATTATCAGCTTATGCTCGCTTCGAGTTCAATGCACTTTGCAGCAGGCTTAACTGCTTGATTAGTGGTCAAAAATATAACAGCCAGCTTGGCCTAACATTCAGATACCAATTTAGAATAGTCCATTAGATCTACAGTTAATTCCTTTAGCGTTCACTTCAGTTTTGCGCAGCTTTCTTTCTGCACTTTAAATTCTTCTGCAGTCAGCAGCATTTTGAAATATTTTATAATATTTTATATAATTTTTATTTTGCCAGCGTTTTACTCAATCGATTTAGGAATTTCAAGTTATTTTATTTTCATACTTTTGAATTGTTTGCTCTGCTTTCGAGTTGATTTTCCACGGCAGTTTGAGCTCATTGAAGCTTCTCTTGCTCCACACTAGAAGCATTTATTTCTAGCTTAATAAACGATTTCCTAATTGCGTAAAGAACTTTTTTAAATATATTCAAATTTAAAGATTTCCCAAATTTATGCTTTTGCGTATCTTTGCGCATTTTCCTTGAAGTGTAGTACTTTCTTTTAAGATTTTTGCCATTAACCATATTTGCGATCGTGTGCTTGAGTAGGGAATTGAATTGATGCATTTAATGCGGGTCAGTCGTGATTTATTGGCCAAGCCTAATGCTGGATTGCAGACCACACCCATAGCTGATTAACCCAATACACAGTCTATATACATGGGGCCTTATTTAATATATAGTAGCCATGCTGTTCACATTTTCTGGTCGCTTCTTGCTTAACCTACCTCAACCAACTCGCAGCTCAACTGAAGCGCAAAACAAACAAATGCAACCAATAGGAATAGAGGCGCGCCACGAGCTATCATGCCACAGTTATAACCATAACCGACTTTCCTGCCCCACCCGTTCGTCTGTCCCCCCTCCATATAGTTTAGGGCAGCGCTCAAACCGTAAACCGTTGCCAATTTTTGGTGCACGCGCGTCAAAGCAGAAAAAACATTGGGCACAATACAACTTGTGTAGGCACATTGTGGGCAACGGGGGGATGCCGGGGGGATTGTAATAGGCGCTGAGGGTCGGGCGGGTTGTGGGTGTCTTTTGACTTTTTTCCATGGCGGGTGCAAAATATTTCGATCAGGCGTAAAATGTGCGCAAAATTCAGCAGCATTTTTTGTGCCAACGACAACAATGGAGTCAAGCGTGTGTGGGTGTCTGCGTGTGTGTGTGTGGGTGTGTGCATGTGTGTTATACTTTATTATTTATTATAAACACACACACACACACGGGGGGATTGTTGTAGTTGTCGCTGCATTTGGTCAAGCGCAAAAAATAGACAAAATGCAGGCGAAAAAAAGAAGCGAACGAAAAATAAATTCAAATAAAATGTTCTATATACAAAAGTGCACTCTATGCTTTGTCCCCCTGTCTGTGTGTGATGGGGCATATATGCACAGTATGTGTGTGTATTTAGTTTGCTGTTAAGCTGCATTGCCTGCCCTGCCCGACTGCAGCCAGGGCTGACGACATTTGAATTCGAAACGGAATTTCAATTATTTTCGAATGAACTGCAAAGTAGTTTCGAAATGAACTGCAACTCACGCATCGCCATTTGATGTATTGGCGAAATTGCACAATCAGAAAGTGAATTAATTCGACTAGTTTTTAATGCGCCATGCCTGGTTGCCATGTGGCACCAAACCTCCTCCGCTCCCCCCTTGCAGCTCATACCATTTAAGCTTAAGTGGCAGATTTTTAATTGAATTGGCTGCAGTTGCAGTTGCAGTTGCAGTTGCTGCACTGCCTGCTGCATTGACCCTCGACCCCTCTTCCCCTCCTCCACCTGCTCACATTTGTACCTATTTTGTTTCGTTTGGTTTTTTTTGTTTCGCCCGTATTACAAACCATTTGTTTTTGCATTAGTTTGGCCAGCTTGCAAGCTGAAAAAAGTGCGCGTAGAACACAACAACAAATCGTCTGACATTTTGTGCATGTTCCGTGTTTTATATACCCATATATAGCCAGGCTAACACCCTCCTCCCCCCCGCTAGTTGTGTGGGTTTTCAAAATAGAGGCGACTGCGCATTTTACGCTTTTTTTCGCATTGCTTTTTTGCGTTCCGTTTGGACTGCGCATTTTTGCAATTTATATAAATATTTTATACATTATTTATTTTACATATCATATTTTTTTGGGCCCCCGCCACTGCAGCTTTTGCTTCGTTTTGTACGCTTTATAAATATTGCATTAATTTCATTTTTACTCCACGTTTTGCGTATCCGCATTTATGCATTTTTGATGAAATAGTTTTTGGATTTCCTACAACTAATTTCGCTGCCTTCGTTTTTCGCTTATTCCAAATCTCTGCAATTTATTGCCGCACATATTTTCCCAAAGATTTACTGACTTCATCTATCGACTCCTGATCGCGTTTCTCCATTAGTCTTTAACTGCTTTTTAATTTTTAATTCAAACAGAAATACTCCTAATTAATTACAAAATTTTAGAGAGTGTATGAGATGGGAAGGTTGTACTTTTAAATTCTATTCATTTTTCCAATGTTTCGATTGAAACATTCTTAGAAATGTCAGGTAAATTGTTATAAGAAAGCTGGGGAAAGGAAGCAGTCTATTATTCTCAACTTAAATACAGATAAATTGTATTATTTGAAAATCAAATCACACTGAAGTTTCTCTAAAGAATTCTGTATTATATAACATGTATTGTTTATACACTTTAGAATAATTTTGTTTCTCTAAAGAACTCTGCATTATAAAACATGTATTGTTTATACTATTTTTACTAATTTTGTTTCTTTAAAGAATTCTGCAGTCTACAATATTTATTGTATTTACTATTTTTAATAATTTTGCTTCTCTAAAGAATTCTGCATTATACATCATCTAATGTTTTTACTATTCAAACTACATTTGTTTCTCTTAAACATTCTGCATTGTACAACATGTATTGTTTATACTATTTTTACTAATTTTGTTACTCTCAAGAATTCTGCATTATACAAAATTTATTGTTTACAATATTTTTGGTAATTTGCTGAAGCAACGCAAAGAATAATTCTATCTACTTCAATATATATATTTATATGAAATTCAATATATTTATACCAAAAGCACTTAGTAGAATTATTATTAAATAATACAATAATTTTGTGACTCTAAAGAATTCTACATTATAGAATATTTATTGTTTATAATACTTTCAGTAATATACTGAAGCAAAGCAAGGAATAATGCTATTTACTTGTATATAAACAATTCAAGCTATTTATATGAAAACCACTCATTAGAAATATGATGAAATAGTACAAGAAGAGCGAGTTGAAATTGGGCTGCTATCAGCGAGATTTAAACTTATAGAGAAAGACAGCATAACAAGACAGCAAAAGAAGGTAACAGCCTCAGTTTAAACAACAGTGATTGTAAGAATAAATAGCGATGTGCATGGGAAATTAGGCAGATCAAGGGATAAACAACGAATATAACGAAAGCAGGGAAGAAAGAAATACAAGTAAGACGGATAAAGAAGATATCGTATTATTTGCATGCGAATAGCAAAGCGAGCTGAGAGACAAACAAACATTCATATATGCACAATGATGTGATAATAGCCGACTAAATGAGCTTAGAACACGTTCTGCTCGAGGCAATTGAAGGCAAGTGATAAGTCCATCATATTATGTTAACAAATCAATTGACAATCGAGCGTTAACCACTGAGCACATTCATTAACCCAATTATCGCAGACTACCTCGCCACTTGGACATCGAGAGGATGCGAATATATTAATGCAATCAGCAAACTTCTACCTGAACAATGTGCATTTCACTCGTTCGCAAAGTCAAGAGCAACGGCGGCGAGCTTTAATTATATATTAGCCAATTGGCCTCGTTAGCTCACACACTTTGACTTATAAATGACCAGCAGACAGCAACCATATACATATATATATATATATATATGCTTGAATCTCTAATGTTGTTATTGGAAACTTGGCCCAGTGAGTTGAAAATGCAGCGACCGCGTCAATTTGGCTGCCAAGCTGAAGTCGAGGTCGAGACGACGCATTGTGCTTGTGGGGCACGTGTTGCATGCCACGCCGAGATGCTGACGGCATGACAAACACCATGATAGCCATAATAACTATAATAATCAACAGCTAAGCCCGGCGAGTGCGTGTGGGACGCAGCTCGGTGGGGCAGCTCGTTGGCCACAAATACCAAACAATGGCGCATTAGCCGCCGCCTGATTTGGGGGCTTAAATCGAAGGCGACAGCAGGCGCAGAGCTCGTGATGAGCTGGCAATTTGAAGGCCTCGCTTAAAACGAGCCTCGTCTAACTTGACTCCCCGCTTCAAGTCAATTGATTTTGGCTTTTTTGTCAACTTCATTCCCTGCATTTGAGACAGACACAACAAAGCACTTGCTTTCAAATTTCAGTAGCTGAACTATGAAACAGTTCGCCAGTCTCTTGCTTATCCTTTTTGCTGCTATTTTCGGTCAGTTTGGCATGACGCAGCCAAACCCAATTGATGAGGCCGACGAAAGCAGTCGGAAAAAACGCTGCAGACAATCGTCGCATAACTGACAGACCCATCGACGTTGTTTCCGTTCTCTAGCTCTGTTTTAAATTGCATCTGTTTCACAGTTCCTTTACTCTTCTATTGCTTCTTCTTTTTTTGGGAATTTTCACAAATTTCAAACCTTTACAATTTTAAACATCAACGCGTGTCGCAATCAATATTTTGAAGAACACAAAATTTCATATTCTGAATTTTTGTAAATTGTTGTTTAATTGATGCCACTGATCATGAAAAACTACGCTTAAATTCACACTCTGTTTGAAAATAGCTTGTAATAATTTCAATTATATATATTCCAATATAGTGAATTTAAATCTAGCCATTAACTTAACTAATAAACTGTGAAAGCTCCCTAAGTTTTATATGCAAGAAGAAGTATATAGAAAGAAAACAATATATATATTTCTACAGCACAAAAGAAGGAATAATTTTGAATACATAATTAATTAGAGTTCCAAAATAAATAATCAAAATTGTTCAAGACATATTAGTGCAAAAATATTAGCATTTATTTAAAAAATCGTTAGAGAGTTTTCATTGAAAAAAGGAATAATTTTTAAAACAGAAATAATTGCAGTTCAAAAGTAAATAATCAAAATTGTTAAAGACATATTAGTGCGAGAGTATTAGCGTTTATTTTAAAAATCGTTAGAGAGTTTTCATTATATATAGACTCCATAAGAATTGCGAAAGACATTTGGCATCTAAAAGTAATAGCGTTTTGACAGCATAATGGTGTTGATATAGCCCTTAAGGAAGTGCTTCAATATCGCATACTGCGCCTGCATAAATCTAAATGCTAAAGACAATAACCTGAGCCCAAATCAACTGCAAACAGAATGAAGACGACGCCAGTCGCCAGTCGCCAGTCGCCTCCTCAGACAATCTCAACCCAAGAGCAACAATGATGACGTACAAGGCCCATGGCTCAGCCCCTTCCCCTCTTAGAGCTGCGTTCTCACTATTGTTTGCTGGCCAGGAAAAGCGAGTGGAGAGAAATGAAAGAAAAATCAGTCGAGTTTTATGATCAGCAATGGACGTTGCTCTGAAGACAAAACCTCAAAAATGTTGAAGCAGAGCGACGGACAGGGACAGGGGAGCTCCCTGCTCCCTGCTCGATAAACACGCACCGCCAGGCAGAGCCCTAGCTGCCCCCCTGCCCTTCTTGCCGTGCCTAGCTAAACATTTCTTTTGGAAAAGGTAGCCATGGCCAAACGCTCTTGACCCTTTTTGCACTCAAACCAACGGCGAGAAACGAGTGAACCCACCCCCTAATCCCCCTAGCCATAGCACCCGTTGCCTTTTTCCTCTTTTATTCTTTTCAAAAACTTCACGCTGCCCAAGCCACAAGCAAACCCCCCTCCCCTCCCTCACCGCACGCAGCGCACACGGCAGACAAGCGACAACAACGTTGTCCACTTTCGCACCATACCACCCCGCCACCGCCCACGCACCCACACACACACCCACACACACACGCACACAGAGACGTGGCACACGCACCCTCGCACCCCGACGCGGCTCGGTTGCCCCTGCCAACAGGAACAACAGCAACAACGTTGCGTTGCCGGCTCGTATATTTTTCTCATTTATTTTTCCAGCTCCCAACTCCGGTCTGGCAACTTCACCGAACACCCCGCCACCCCGACACCCGGCCACATCGCATCATCATCCCACGAACGAAACCCAACCCAACCCAAAGCGCCGCAAAGCATGCTTTATTTTTTGTGCGTTTTTCATATCCGAAACGCCGACGAACCCCGAACCCAGACCACCCGACAGCTGTCCCCAAACCCCCGTGCACCGCGCTCTGTCCCGCCCGCTCTGACGCACCGACCAACCGGCCTTTTTTTCACCATGCCGGCGAAAGACAAAAGCAACAACAACAACAGCAGCGGCAGCGACAGCCGCAGCTCTCGGCCCCTCTCACGCTGCGAACTGCGCTCGGCCTCTGGTGCCGCTCTCAGTCGCGTTGTTGTTGTTGCTGCATTTTTGTTGGCGACGCGCAAAAAAAGCAACAAAAATAATTGCCATTCCCCCGCGCTCTCGCCATACCACCACTCAACGAACTCACAGCTCACACCTCAACTCCGTCCTCTCTCACCCCCCCTCACACAGCAAGCCGAAAAACCTCACACTCTCTCGCACTCTCTGCCCAGTGTCTCCCTAACCATTCACAAAACTCGGCACTCAGCTGTTTGTCAACTCATCTGCCGTCGCCATCCGCTTTGGCTACGGCTGATTCAACTCTCCCTCCACGCACACTCTCGCTCTCACTCCCTCCGCTGTGCTCCATAAAGCGTGCTCGCCGCGTTGGTTCGTTGACGCCGCCGTCGCTGTCGCTGTCGTCGTCGTCGTCGTCGTCGTCGCTGTTGCCGTTATCGGCGTTTCTCTGTTTTTGTACTCATATCCCTCGACTCGACCATGGCTGGTCGGTCGCCCATTGCCCATTGCCCGTTGTTCGCCATCGTCGCGCCTCGTCGTCGTCCTTCGTCTGCTTCGCCGTCCAAGCACATTGTGTTGCATACTTTTTGCCATTTGCCTTCCACACGCACGTTCCGCGTTCTCCATGTGCTTTTTGGCGGCGTCCCACATTCATATCGCCGTTTGCTTGCACACACGCGCATGTCACGCTCTCGCACTCACTCGCTCGCCCCTTCTCGCTCGCGCCAATGCGCTGGCATGGCAACGTGCGCTCTCCATGCACTATATGCTCTCAGAGCATTGCTCTCTCTCGCTGCCGCAGTCGACGTCGCTGGCTGTGGCGGTTGAAAACGCATTTGCCTGTCTCTGTTTTGGTCAGTCAGCAGTTGGCTTTCGTCGTGTTTGGTTCGCCTCTGGTGGAGCGCTCTAAACTCAGCATTAGAAACTGAATCAGAATCAGAGAACAGCAGCAGCAAAACAAAAACAAACAACTAAATCTCCAAGAATTTCAACAACAACCGATTTGTCGATTTTGTGTGCCAAAAACTTGTTAGCTTGTTGCATTCGCCGCGTCACAAACAGCTGCAAGACAACAACAAAACAACGCAAATTCCCAAAAAACCAAGCACAACAAAACAAAACAAAACTGAAGTGTTGCACATCGAAGCGAAACGCAAAGAAAACGCGCCAAAAATCATTTTTGCATATTATTACACTCGCTTGCTATCTCCCTCGCACTCTCTCGCTGTGTGTTATCAAATCAAGTTGTGAAGTTCCAGCCATCCAAAGTGAACAGTGTTTAGTGTGAAAGATCAACAACATACAAAGAGTTGCCCAGATAGCAGCTTTGATATCGTCAAGTTTTGGCAACGTCTGCGTCGATTTAATACTTTGGTTTTTGGCCAATTTCATTACCCGGAGCAGGCACTCAAAAAATTTGCCAAAATTCCGAAAAATCCGAGAAAAACACCAAAAACTTCGACACGTACCGCATCGGCAACCGGTGGCGGTGGCGGAGGTGCTGGCGGAGGTGCCACCACCAGCACAAAAATGGCATCTAAAAGAAAAGCCTCGGTGTTGCTGCACAAGGTGAGTCTCCTCAAGTCCTGTGGCAACTATAGTTATGAACGCAATCCTTGAAATACACAACGGATTTACAAGATGTAGCACAATATAAAAGTTGGAACATAAGCTAAAGTATACAATTTAATTCATAATTGTATTTCACTTCAACAACCTAATGAAATTCTTGCTTATTTTATTGTTTTGTCAATCAAGATTAACAATTGGGGATTGTTGTGAAACCTATTCAAAAGTCTTAGATTGATTAGCATAAGTTTTTCTTAAACTCTCCCTAACTTTAAAGTAAGAGTATCTGTCATTGCAACTTCAAGCGAAATTCCACGGAATTGCGCTACTTCATAGTTTGCTTGGGCTTCGTCTGGAAATTGCGATCAACACCAAAGCTCTACCTAGCACAGGGAGAGCATCCCCTACCTCTCACCCCTCTGGCTACCTTCGTTGCGCCGCTGCCTTCTAAGCCAATATGAAATCAATTTGCCTCCTTTACCCAGCCGCACATCCGTTCTTTTGGCAACCTTGCGCCCAGCCGCACAGCAAACAGGATTCGCTTACCCTCCCTCCCTCCCTGCCTCACCTTGCCTCAAGGCGCTCAAAAGAAATCGAAAAAGAAGAAAAAACAAGAATGTAGACAGTCGTAGAAAATATTACTAATACGCCGCGTAGGCAGCAGCCGCATAAGAAAACCTGCTCATAATGCCATTTAGGATGAGTTGGTGCCTAGACGTGGGGGTGCTCTAATGATATACGACAACATGCAGCGTGTGTGAGTTGTAGGTGTGCGTAGCCTGAGGAGTGAGTGTGCGAGTGTCGAGTATATAGAAGCGCGAATGGAGCTGACGTGTGTGTGTCAGTTGTGTTGGCAGTGCTGAATGGGTGTCTTCTGCTCGCAGCCCAAAATGAAACGCTGTCGGCTTCCTATCTCACTCCCGTCCCACACACGCTCACTCCCATTCAGACTGTGCTCAGATAAACCACCCAAAAAGGGCGCACATTCCGTCCCCCCTTCCAGCACGGTAATTCATCAAATGACGAAGACGCAGGCAGAGACGAAGATGAAGGTGAAGGCGGTGGCGACGGCGGCGACGGCGACGGCGACGGCGACGGCGACGTCAAATGGCCGACGGGGTGGGAGACATGAGAACGGACTCTCAGGGTAACTTGGGCGCCACCGCTGTCGCCACAAAAGAAGTAAAGCTCCTTGAGCCAACTGCCACCCAAGCCCACAGTTGATACACAAGCACACACACCCCAAACACCCCAACGCGACCAGAGACTGTCCAGCAACCAGTTTATGTGTGCTGCTTTCTATACCCTCAGCTAAACAGAGCATCACAGCTAAAGTATAAAGTTTAATTCAAAAAATAAAAAAGAAATCGAGTTACAAAGAAGTCTTCAAATGATTAAGTAGCTGCGATTCTTGAGTGATTGTTTTACAGTCTAGCGAAATGTTTTCAACAGAGTGCGAAGTATTTTATGCAATATATCAATAAAAAACACTACCAAGTTTCGAATATAATTATCTCACTTTTCTGCCACTTCTTTTTACTACATTAAGCTAGAAAAACAATAAGCAGTTTTGAATGTAGTTCTTGTAGTTTAGTTCACTTTTCTGCCACTTCTACACTAAGCTATAAAAACAATGCGAAGTTTTGAATGTAATTCTTGTAGTTTACCTTGACTTCAGCCACTTATTTTTAAGTGTCGTATTTTGCCAACTCAACATCAGTTCTTGTTCTTACTTTACATTATCTGCACGCTCGCAATTAGCATTAGAATTTATACTTCGACTAGAGTATTTGAGGTGCGCTGCAACTTGGCTTCTTCTCAAGTTGTTTGTTTATTGCAAATATGGGCGGGTCAGAGTCGAAGGGGTCGCGTGGCGAGCCCCCAAACTCGGCGAGCAACAAAAGCATTGACTTTTGTATATAGTCAGCGGCATTTGTATATAAATAGTGGAGCACCCCATGTGCGGGTGTCTTGTGCTGTGGCCTGTGTGTGTTCGTGGGAGGGTGTCAAAGGCGACTTCAAATCCATGAGGGCACTCCACACACACACACACACATTGCGAGGGGGGGGGGGGGGGGACGTGTGTATGTGTGTGGTCAAGCTTTGTGCTTAAGCGCACATAAGCCGCCGCAGGACATCGTGTGTCCAAAGCGTCTTTAGGTTTAATTTGTACCTCAAAACAGCTCGTGGGTTTGGGCAACTTAAAGATGGAAGAGCGAGTGCGAGGCGAGCACTCGAAAGTTTGCAGCACTCGTTGCAAGTCAAATAGCAGGCATAACTTGTTATGCTGCTCAGCTGTAATCAAACATGATTTCATGCTGATGCCTGCCTCTCGCCTCCGCCCACCAGTTATCAATTTGTGGGGGGTGACAAAGTTTCGACTTGGCTGGAGAGTGCTACGGTTACACATCTCAGCATTAGTGTCGCAGGCAGACGACGTGCCAGGCGAATCGAAGAAGACATAGCAGACAGCAGAGCCAGTCAATGGCAGGACTAGCGCCAGGATCAGCCGTGGAATGAGTTTGCAGCGAGTTCGGCGACGATGTCTTTGCCCAGCTCTAGTCGTGGCCCTCCACCTCGGTTAGATGTTACGGAAAATTGCTTACGGTTTTTTGCACACACCACACACATGCACACAGGCACACAGGCACAGAGAGCGTCTTCCACACATGACTAGATAGGGATAGAGACCGTGGGCGACGGGGGGCGGGGGTGGGCAGGACCGCGGGTAGCGGCACATCATACAAACAGACAAGTTAGACAGCCCAGGACCCTCATCTGCTCATCCATTGCTCGAAAATAGAAATAGATGACAAGAAAACCGACGAAGACATTGCTGTAGAAAGAGCTCCAGGAATGGGTAGCGATGCCTTGCACGATGACGACAGCAGCAGCGGCGACAGCATTGAGAACGAGGACGACTTTGGCTAAGGGCGAGCGACAAGCTCGACGGGTTACATTTGGCTGATGCCACGCAAACACTGCGCGAAACAGTTGACCACGAAGGCGACCAGAAAGTCAAAATACTTTGTGATTGTAAAGTCAAAGGGCACGTTTTGCAATCAATTCGTATTTATTGCAATTTGAGTCAACAGCAAAATTGTATTTATTATTGAAATTGGTTTCTTTAAAAGTTGTAGTTATGTTTACATTTGCACGTCACTTTGATCTGGCTCATAAACAGCATAAAACGCATTTCGTTTATCGAAGTTGTTGCCTGATAGTCGCTTCGTTTTTGATTAGTGTAGGCCATCACTTGCTCCTGGGCTTGCCCTCCCAGTCCCTCCACATGCAAGACACACACACAGACACAGACAGCCCCAGCACACCCATATAAATAACAGCCATCAGCTCAAAGCTGTCCCGCTCCACGCCACTCTACGCCACACACCCACTTGCCTAGGGGAGGAGACCGAGACAGAGACGGGAGTAGAGGCGGAGGCTCTTGCGTCTCTGGTTTTCGGAAAAACCTTCCATAGAACGTCTTTACGTACTGTCAAGCGCAAAACAGACAAACCAAGGTGGCTAGGCCATCACCCACACTCATCGAACTACACACAAGCACAAGCACAAGCACAAGCAGAAGCACACATGCTCAGCTCACACCGAACTGAACTCCATCTTGGCCAAAATGAAGGCGCTGCAGCAGCACAAGCAGCAGCAGCAGCAGCAGCAATGCCACAATCAAAGTTGCTGCGAAAACTGAGTTAGAGGCGGGTACAGACTTAGCTCATCCCAAACTAAGCACACACAACCACACACGCAAGCACACACACACTTAGACATATAGAGAAATCCCACATCACAAAAAGGATGCCCGACATGCGACGCCGCCCTCAAATCCACACACACACACAAGCACACACAAAAACAATGCCAAAAGTTTCTATACACACGGCAACTAAGAGCAAGGAAGGGCGCCAAGCGGCGGCAAGGAATGGGCGGGGAGGGGTGGGCAGGGGAGGGGAGGAATGGCGCCTCACCTTCGTGCCAAGTTGGATGCTGTCTTGCCATGTTGCCAAGTCAAAGCAAAGGCAAAGGCAAAGGCTCCTGCCATGCACTCTCTGCCCCAAATTGTATGCTACACTTTTCGTAGGCACAGCTACGCCGCACTACTCTGTGTGTGTGTGTATGTGTGAGTGTCTGCCTGCATGCCATACGTATGTGTGTGTGTGTGCGAGTGTCTTCGACTTTGGCTTAGTATTTTTGGTTAATTTTCTTGCAGTTTTAGGTTACATTTTTGGCTTTTCCCCACTGATGCCTGTCGGCTGTCGACTGTCGACTGTCGGCTGGGCTCTGCTTCGAACTCCCTCCGCCCCCAAATAACCCCACACGCCAGCTACCGCTCGGCCCCAGGCCTTTCACTTGTAAAAGACGTTTGCTTAAAAGCCACCACACCAGCACACACACAAACACTCACAGCCGCACACACACATTTAGTTAGTTTGTGATGCTTTTTAGTGCCGGAGCCCGAGACATCTTAAAGGGGTGCCGCCGCACACACACACACACACACACACAGACACACATGGCAGCTGGAGCTGGAACAGTGAGCAGGAAGACTCAAGCTCAAGTCTCGCCCCCGCCACCGCCCCCGCCCCCGCTTGCCAGTGTCGCCAGCAGGCAGCATACAAATGAAACCCATGTCAGTTTGTAGCAAGCTCAACCCCAGTTTCAGCCACAGTCCTTGCCGCATTCTCGTTCTTCGACCCTGTGTTCGACGGGGCCGGCGAGGTAACTGCGAGCCAACTGTTAGTTCGAGGCTGCTGATGAGCTACAAAGGCAGAGCCAACAAATTTTTATGCTTGCTGCCTTTGTGCGCTGTTCATCAGCCGCATTTTACTTTTATTACTCGGGACAATGTCGCAGACCAAAGCACAACCGCTGCCCGCCTCCTCGGCCCGAGTTTTGGGCTTAATGAAAATGAAGCCAGCGACAACGGCAACAGCAGCAACAACAAATTGTGCGCTGCTTATCCGTTATCCCCTGAGCAACGCCCAGCTCAAAGCAGAGTCCAGTCAAACGGTCGCACGATTGATGTGTAGCTGCCGCACACTTGAAGGCGTCGCTAACCAAACGTTCGCCTCTCGTCTCGTCTTGTTTCGTCTCCTCAGGAGCCGTCTAAAGGTTATTACTTGCGACAGTGTCCTCCACAGTCCGACACTGACACCGACTTCGACTTCGCCTTCCACTTCCACTTCGACTTGGACTTAGACTTGGACGGAGTTGCAGCTCGTCGTCTTCGTCCCATTGTCGCCATGGTCTTCGTCGTCGTCGTCGTCTTCGTCATCGGCAGCAGCGGTTTTTCTTTGGCCAGGCAGGACGCACGTCCAATCCCTCCCCCACCCTTGACTTCCCCGGGCTGCCCTTGCCTAATGGTCGCCCACTCAGTCTGCGAGTCGCTCACTCGAATGCTCAAAACGCCAACACAAAACGATTCATCTTCCCGTGCTTTCAATCCCACCCCCCGCGCTCGTTCCTCTGTTCCCCTTCCAAGCCCAACCCCAACCCGGTGCCATCCCTTTCTACGTTCCCAGCAACAACCGTTGGAGCCAACTTTCCGCTTAGCTAAAACGTTGGCCTTCATTCTTGAGCTGCGTTTTTTCCCTTGTCGTTTTTTCTTCGTCCTCTTTTTTTTCTGTGCTCTGCTCTCTTCGTTTTCCTTTTGCGAGATTTGAGGCTGGCGGCCTTATCTTTGGGGCCTGAGCAACGTCTTCTTGTGCTGCTGCTGTCCTGCCTTCCTGCCTGATGCTGATGCTGATTCACAGCGATGTCTCCTCCTTCCACGTCCACATCCACATCGTCTTCGCTTACAGTCCCTGGATAGCAGTGCCAGCAGCAAGAGCAAGAGCAACAACAAAAAAAAGGTTTCCGGTTGCGACTTCCTTTTTGGCTACAACGTTCTCGTTGCTTGGCTATTGGGTTTGGCTCAACTCGCCTTCTCCTCCTTCCTGCGACTGCTCTCGGACACCAGAAGCTCAAACACAAATTAGAGAACTTTGCAGGCAGGCAGCAGGCATTCCCTCGCTTCTCGGGGTCTCGGGCAAACTTTGAGGCACAAAATATTGGATAAAAAACGTGGCAACAAATACAAGCCGCAGTTGAGTAATGAATAAAAGGGGTTAAGAAAATGTTGCGAATGTTCAAAGGGAATGCATGTTGAGAAGGGCACACACAGCATCCACAGATCTTTCGGCCGTAGTTTAGCAAAAACTTTAAACCAACATCTCGCAGGCAGCCGCCACATGTCTCCTGCCATCAAATAGACAATTTAGCTGGTGCCCTGCACCTGGCCTACAGCAAAATTAGCTATCGAGCGCACACACAAGCTCATAGTTTCTCCAACTCCAACTCCAACTCCAGCTGCGAGTCCCTGGTGGACGATGACTCCAACCCCGAGCCGTGGCCCGCAACCCACTCCAATTTACTCACTGACTATCAGAACTGCTAATGAAATGCGCCACGTAGCGTGCGCCAGCAACTTTTCCTTTGGCTCTGGGGGTAGTTGAATTCCTTCGTCCTGCTATTGAATTACTCAAGCATCGTCGTTGTCCGCCCCCTCGAGCTCCACTCATCGTTTCACTTGGACTGCAGACCTCACTTCCCCAGAGCAGCTGGCAACTAGCTCAAGTCAGCAACATTTCAACGCGAACGTTGTGTCTTCTTGTACCCTTTCAGCACTCGCCCCCCCTTGCACTCGCAAGCCAACCCGTCCCCCTTCCATCATAGGTGGTGCACCAAAAAAAAGGAAAGAAGTAAAATAAAGAAAGGGGGAAAAAATCTACTCTGCAGGGGCTTTAACAAGAATTTGCGCTTTATTTTCTACTACGAAGTCGAGTAACTGGCCAAAGCTGGCTGGGCTCTGAGCATAAACTGTGGAATGGATTGGCAAATATTTGTAGTTTAAATATTGATCAGCATAACATGTGCGAAAGTCCAATATCGACACCTTTGCCAGCAGTTTGCAGCTTAACTTAGCGGCGGCTAATTGTTCGTAATCCGACGGCTTTTTACGGGATATCGGAACAACTTATTGCTAAAATAATGTGATTGTAATTGGGTATTTTTGTTGCTATTTAGACATTCTATGACAACTATGCTTGCTTTATGAGATTGTTCTTCTTTCATATTCAACTATTTCACATATTTGATCCTCAACTCTGCGGCATCGTCGACTTCTTGTCGTTGGCAATACTTGTGAAGCATTATTTCTGATCCACTGTTTGTTATCGCCTGTACCTTTGGGTGTCTTTGATGCTGCCCTCAGCCAACACCTCGCCACCCCTCTCAACCGTCGTCGGTAGCTGCTGCTTGTGATGCTGTCTTTAGCTCGGTTTTCTCCCTCATTTTATCATCTCTCCTGCCCAAGCCATTTGCGCGTCCTGTCCCATTGTCGCTACCCACAGCCAGCAGTGAATTGGGAGTTGCAGGCAAGACAGCAGCAGCGGGCTAACCTAACCCTTCATCAGCTAACCAACACCCCAGGACCCTGCCACACCCCTGCAGCATTTGGTTGGTTACCCTTGGCACGGTCGTTGTCTGCTTTTTGCTCGCTTTGCCGAGCGCAATTTTTATACAAAAATTTTCTTTTTCCGCCACCCAGCAGCGATAGACGCTTTCCCCGGCCATGCCAAGCATAATTTGGGGTGTAGCAAGCAAAGAAACGGAACGGAATAAATTGGAATGGTTGAGCGCCATGGGGGTGTGGCAGGGAAGCGAAGGTAACCCTCGCATAAGAGTCACTTGGCAGCTGGGCAGGGGGAAGACGACCAGAGAACCGGGGGACTAAAGGACTAGTTCACGCGGACGTTCTCCGCAGCGCTTTTTATTAGTGTATTTCAGATGCTTTAGCCCTCCATCTCCCTCCCCCCTCCCCACTCTTTCTCTCCCTTTGCAACTCTCCCTGCTTTGTCGTCGTGTGCCCTATGCGATGTACTCAACAGTCGCAGTCCTTGCTCATCAGCGAGTCGTTGGTCGGTGGCTCGGTTGCTCGCTTGCTCGCTTGGTAGCTGTAGCTGCCTCTGCACGTTTGTCCATTTTAAGTTCGAGCTCTGCCCGTGGCACTCATCCAGCAGCGCGGCGAGTCCTTCATCTGGGTGCTATCCCTCCGCCTCCCCCCCCCCCCTCACGACATCGCCCTCATTTATTTTGCACCCACGCCTCGCAGCAAAGTTTGTCTTGCGTTTCGTTTGGGTTTTTCATTTTTTAGATTATTCCTTGCCCCACTCGGCCCACTCACGTTGCTTTTCCCGAGCACACCCCCCACCCCCGCATTTGGCATTTTCCATTTTTACTTTAGCATCCTCTGCTATCCTGGCCGGGACTAACGAGCATGTTACTCCTTTCCTTGCCTTTCGCTTTTATTATTATGCTTTGGCGCACATTCCAACCAAAAAAAAGTGCAAAAATATATATATATATAAAGTTGTGTGCCGCTCTTCCCCCTCCCCGCCCCTTCCCCGTCGTTGTCAGGCTACAAGCTCCTAGTTCTGGACGCTGCAAAAGTTGCATGTCCGACTGGAACTCAAACTGAAACTCGGACTCGGACTCGCTGACTCCGACTACGACACCGACTGCGACTCCGACTCAGACTGGGACGCGCTCTCGCTCGGTCCCGGTCTCGGTCTCGGTCTCGGTCTGGGGGCCATATAAAATAATAACAACTAACTAAAAATCCGTACGCTTTAGCTGCAAAATCCTTTGTTTTGCTTCCACTATATAGAAAAAAACCGAAACTACTTGCAAAAAATAACAAAAATAAAAAGCCGGCGGAGGGCGGACTATAAAAAACAACAAGAACAAAAAAAACTGAAATTGTTTGGCCCGCTCAAATTCAATGCAAAACTTTTGCCTCCGTCGGCGTCTGGCAGCCCACATAAATTTTGAGCCTGAGCAGAGCAGCCGACCCCAAGCCCCTGCGAATCCTCTAAGCGCTCGCTTTTTCTGGCCCGGGTGGAAAGTTTATCAGCGCGTTTGTCTGCCGGTCCCCAAAATCCCCAGTCCATCTCACCATCACCATCTCATCTCACCCCTTGCCCGCTGGCCCTTCACCTCAACGACCGCCTACACTGAGTCCTTTTCTTTTTCTCTTTTTCTTTTTTTTGCGACCCCCGTCCGGCTTGTTTGTCTTACTTTTGACCTCTATAAGCGCGGCGCCGCCGGAGCCTCTGAAGCAGCCCCGATAATAATGAATTCGAAAATAAGCGAATGCAGTTGCTGCACACTAAAATTATATAGGAAGTGTCGAGCTCGCAGCGCCAAGAGATCACAAGGATTAACTGTGAACAGTTGCTTTGTGGCCGTAATAAACTTGACTGATGTATTGCAGTTCCCACAGAGTCCTTGGAATACAAACTAAATATAAAATACACTGGAGCCCAATTTAAAAATTATATAGTTGGGCATTTTATCAAAGATGAGAAGTACTTTGCCTTCAAAATGAATGCATACTCCTACTAATTATTTGTATTGTATTAAAATAATGCATTTCCTTCTCAACTAATTAAAGTAGCAAATTATTGTTTTGTTTTTTTATTATTTGTATTGTAATGTTGCAAATTGTTGTTGATATTAAATATATGAGATAGTTTTAAATTTGAAATTAATTCGAACAAAATTTGAAGAAATTTTACGATTTTGTTTACTTATAAGTTGAAACTACGAATGCAATAACTTACTTACCTTTCTAATAGTTATAACTAAAAATTTGCGGATTGTACTTGCATAAATAACTACCTAGTTATATTATCTATAGAATCTTCTAAATATTTGCAAAGCATTTGGAACTAAATGCAAAGTATATTTCAAATATTTATGTAATTATATTGTTGACATTTTATTGTCTTCTTTTGGTTTAGCATACATTTGCTATTCAAAACTAATCGACTCATTTATTTTCTTTCGTTACAGGTAAGCTCGGAAAATCAATTCCCCATCACTGAAATTAACAATTTATTGTGAGCTGTAAGTACGGAGAAATTGGGTTAGCAGCGTTACAAGTTATTCAGCCTACTTCTCTAAATGCGCCATCTCTGAGAAGTTGAAATCTTTATGGTTGCGTCCGTTTAGTTTATAGAGACTCCGAAAAAAACTTTTAAACTGAAATGAAAAATGTTCTCTTATGGCTTAAGCTGCTTAAAATTAATTTACATGGAACAGGACCCCACAACGATCTGGGTGCTGTTCGTACTTAGACGAGCTCCTGGGCTTGCAATAAAAAAAATAATACTCAGTTGCAGTGGCATAGGAATTATACATTTGCCGCCGGAAGTTGAAAGTGGCAGTCGCGTTGCTTACACAGAAATCGAGTGAGCGAGACAGAGACAGAGAGAGAGAGGGAGAGCGAGAGAGTGGAATAGAAATAGAGAGGAGAAAGAGGGTCAACATGTAAAGCCTCCCAAAACCTAACCCCATCTGAGCTGAAACTTCACCCCTCGCACCGCTCAAACCCCATTCCGACCACGCACTTAATAATACGGTTTATTAGCGACATAAGCACATCCGACGCTGGGTGCAGACATTTTAATTGGTAGGCGAGTGCATGGTAACATAAAAATTATAGTAGAGTGCAGTGTTGAGGACTGCTCTGGGGGGGGCATAGGCAAGGGTGCGGCCTGTAAACAGAGTCTGTCTGTTAGCGCGGCAAACAGCCGGGCTCCTGCCACGTCGAGGGGTGCAAGGCTGAGGCAATTGAAATGTAGGATATACTCGTACTCGTACTTCAATCATTGCCTGCTTTTGTCTTTTCCCAGCAGTTGAAAGTGCTGCCTGGTGTGGTCTAGGTGGTCTGCCGGCGAGGGTGTTAGATGTTGGCGGCCGTGTGGCTGAGGGCGGGGGAGTAGGGGAAGGGCAATAGTGCCTGCTGCATTGCCACAAATTAAAAAGTGCTGCGTTTTTTTAATCAAAGCAGCATTAAGAACTAATAGATGTGTGTAAAAAGAGCGCAAAACACTCTACTACATCATTCGGGTGCTCGGGATTGAGAAGCGTTCTAGACATTGCTGGCTAGACATTTAGGGGATCGAAAGAAATATAAATAAATAATCAAAACATATAAATAAAGTCTATATAGTTTATAGAATATGCTGACCCTCTGATTGTTTAATGGCCATACTCTAAATATATTTGATGTAAATGCGCTTTGCTTTTCTGCTAAACATTGACAACAAAATATTCAAATTGTGTCTCTGCTCGGGTCTGAGAAGTGCAGTTTTATATTCATTCATTTCTGTTTGAATCTTTCTGAAAACTCTAGAACTTTTGCGAATATTTCAATTGTCGTGTTCACTGCCAAAACTCAAGCTGTTGCGGAGTGTAATTGAGTGCTCGTTTAGGGTGTGGGTTGTCCAAGGGATTCGGGACTGAGAGTCTAGGTAGCGCGTGTCTTTGTGACTCGCCGTGTTGCCCATTTAAATGCGGCAGTATGCTGCGCTGAAGTGCAGCTTAACATTTTTCGTGCCTCGCTGCAAGTCGCGAAAACAATTCTAGCGCTAGCCTGGGGAGACCCAGCAGCGAACCCTTTTCATGTCCGCGGTCCGTGGGTCGGGTCGGGTCGAGTCGAGTCGTGTGGCTCTAGGTGGCTCGTTGGCAGACGTACGAATTTTCCACATCCCTAAATCGCTAATCTGCTACGCATTTTTGCAGACCCGGGCCCAGACCCAGACCCAGACCCACCTTCGACTTGCCCACTGCTTTTTGTAATAATTTCGCAATGTGTGTGGGCGAAAAGGGGGCTTTTCCTCTTTTTCATTTCGTTGTTGTTGTCCTTTTTGTTTTTTTTTTGTTTTGTTGTTGCACCCAAGCGCGAATCGGCAACTTTGAGCTGTAAACTTTGGCGGGTCCTGGCTGGGACCGTGCTGGATACCCAGCCGGGCTTAGCTTGGGTTCGTGCTGTTCTGCTGCTCGTTGCGGGCCCTGGGTATGACGCTCTCACTGCCACATATGTGCGAGGGCGCGATAAGGCGTCAGAGAAATTGAAATTGTTACCATTTGTGAAGGTTGCCGCCGCAACGCTAGACGACGACGACGACGACGGCGACCCTGCCAGGCACACTCTAACATAGGTGTGTTCGCCCAACCAGGGTGGGGACGCTAGAGTAAAAAAGGGCGAAAAACAACAAAAAATGAAACGAAACGAAAGAGCAGAAAAAAAGCGAGCAGTGAACGCAAGTTTCGCCTCGGCGAAGGTTGTAAAACCGCCAGTGACGACATGGGAAATGGCAAATGGCAGTGGGAGCCGTTGGAACATTTTGTGTTGCCAACTTTCAGGCGCGCTCACAAAACTCAAGTGCGCTTCGGGGACGCGACGCGTGTGTTGTTGTTCTTGTTATTGCTGTCGTTGCTGCTGCTGCTGCGTTTGGGTTGCCGTTGAACTGACGGTGCACGGCGGGAGGTGAGAGCTGAGGGACAAAAGGTTGTAGGTGTAGTGGGTCTGAGGCGTTGTTGATTATGATGGCATCGGCCATCAAATTGCGGAATGGGCTTGGCTTTATTTCGCCATGGAGCTGCACTCTGGACTTGAGTTTAAGCGAAACTTGACTCAGCATAACTGAAATTGCCGCCAGAGAGAAAATGTCTGGAATAAATTAGATTATAACGCTGCAAATTATGACTTACAAACAAGTCGCAGTGCTCTTGTCTGCAATTTAATGGCGAATGTTTAAACAGATCCTCGACTGCAGCTCAGTTAATTCTTCTTGTTTTCCAACAGTGAATCGATCAACTCTCGTTTGCGCATTTCAAGAACATTCATAGCGAGTGGCACAATGTCATTTATACCAGTTCCTTTGGCCAGCTCACTTCAAATTAAGTTCAACCCGCTGATAATCCAGCACAAGCTCTAGCTCAACCCTTTGCTTTGCAACTTCTTCGCATTTGTTGGCAACGTGGCCGCCAAGTGAAAACTTTTTCTTTTCTTTTTTTTTTGCAATACATTTGGTGTATTATCTAGCTGGGTTTCTTTTGTGCCAAATGGGGGGATGGGAAATCGCCCATAAAGGCGAAATTCGATGGCAAAAAGGGGCTCCCATTTTTACCAAAAATATCACCTAAAAAACGAAATGAAGAAGAATGACGGAAAAATAAAAGAATGCGCAGTGCAAAGAGAAAACCCACGTGAACTCATGCCAACAAAACGTTTGCCGCATCTTTTGGGATTTCTTGCCTCGTTTAAAAATCATTCAAGCAGCAGACACAACCCAGCTCACAACTCACAACTCACAACCACCGAACCACTGAACCACCACCACCCACGAGGCAGTGCCACACAAATTGTGTCAAAAACGTTTGGCGTTGTCGCTGGAGGCAGCAGCAGCAGCGAAGTTGGCTGTTGTAAAAAGTGATGGGTGGAGTGCGATGTTTTGGGTCCATGTGCCCACCTCCAAAACGTTTGTTTGGTATCCCCTTCATTTTTATGTTTTTGCGCAGTCCCAGTCCCGGCCCTGGTCTCAGTCCCACTTTCGAGACTCGGTCTCCTTCCGCCGGTCGCCTCCTCACCTCAGTGTATGAAACTTTGACGCCTAACGAAAGAGGCAGCAAATAATTCATCATTTTGCCTTCAGACTTCAGAGCATTTCCTCTGCCAATGTCGCTGGCAAATCCTCTGACTTGCCCGCCTGCCATGCAGCTAAACTCGCCCATCTCCCGCTCCACCTCCAGCTCCATCTCCAGCTCCATCTCCGTTCAAGCCCTGGCTGAATACTGCCCCTTCGGCGGTAAAGCAAAAAAATATTATTTGGAACGGTTTATCATCAATTTTATGTGCGATTTTTCTTTTATTTCCTTTCTTATTTTTCTTTTTTTTTTTTTATTCTTGTTTGTTTGCGCTTTGCTTTTAGTCTGCTGTCTCCCCCCACCCCGCACCTGACCAGAACTTGGCTTCATCAGTTCCGTCCCCTCTCTCTCCCTCTCTCTCTCTCTCTCTGCCCATTCTCTCGTTTCTTTATGCTTATCTTAGTCCGCTCTGGAAATGAGCCCCGCTTGCAACTTGGGGCTCTGGGGGGCGTCAGCAGTGAGCCACTCGCTGTGACTGTCTTTGCGAGTGAAAATCAACTGAAATTCGATTTGATTATGATTTGTTTCGATTGCCGAGCGAGAGCCGAGCTGAGCGGCAAACAGAATGGTTACCCACCTCAGCTCAGCCTAGCAACCCATCAATTGCAACGAGTGGAGTCCTCAGACTTACACTGCGAGTTGAATTTGATTTTTCGCATTGCTTGCCACTTGCCAGAGAGACTTCAATTTAATAGGATTTTCTAACGAGGTTTTCTCAGGCCAACTAAGAACTGCTGCTCAGATCGCTTCAGAAATGATAGTTTATAAGTCACTGTCATTTGGATTGTTCATTGAAGCAATTCCTAATATTTATAATATAATTCGCATAATATTTATTAACGCTGTGAAAACAAAGATTTCATTATGATATACATATTTCAGTTGGCAAATATTTTTCTATTGAAATTGTATTATTATTTAATTTCGTTTTACTACATAAATATTTTGGCATTTATATGATTTAAAACCTGTATTATTTGTTTCAATCTGCATACATGTTTTATGCATCCTTATACGTATTGTTTAGTTTCCATAAAAAACATTTATTGGTGCGCGTCCTGCAAAAACTGTCAAACGCAGCAACGCATCAATCAGCGGTCAACTGCAACAATAGAGAACACCAAAAATTATATTTATACATACACAGACATCGAAGTTCCGTATAGAGGAGAATTTGAACGTATTTATGTATAAAATAAATATTATTTTTTAGACGTTGTTTAATTAAGCTGCGTATTTTGCGATGATTGTTTTTTGTTGTTTGGCAAAAAAATTAGTTTGTTTTAATATTTCATGCGTTAAATATTTGATAGCTAGCATTGGTTATACAGGTGAGCACATAAAGCAGTGTACATTATTTTTTCTCGCAATCCACTCAAATTTACATCCACCAACCAAACAAAACTGGAAAAAATGGATCAATAGAAATGATTTAAAAAAAGTATTATAAAACAATATAAATACAAAAAAAATGGTAGTGCAGCTCTTGCTGCATTTGCATATTCAAATAATTTTTTATGAAACAAGAGTACATATAAAAAACACGCGCACGTCGCGTATTCGACATGGGTGCATATAAGGATTGCATAAAATATGAGCGACACATAGAAAAATCAGCGCTGCATTAATAAAGACCCCTCTCACCCCTTCTAACGTCCGCCTTGCCACACACATATTCTATTTCAATTATCCCGTCTTCCCGTACTTTAGCAAATATTTCATTTTTGCATATTTAATATCAATTGCATTTTATTTTAGCAGCAAAACACGACACTTTTTTTATATTTTCTCCATTTCCATTCGGCTCTTCAATATTTTTTTAAATATATAGCGAGCAAATCACGAGAATTCTGCATAAAATAGGTATTCATTTGAGCGATTGCTTTCCATTTAACAAGAAGTGCTAAAGACGCCATTGAGTACAACTTTCCCAGCTTGTTACATGCCTCATCCACCAGCACTTGAGCTGCTTGTGTCGAACTGTTCTGGTGTCACTGATTTGCGTTTTGGATTTGCATATGAATTCTCATCATGTTGCCCATGAAGATGGCGTCAGTGATAATGATGTTTTAGCTGCTGTTGCTGTTGCTGTTGCATGCCTGTTGGCGACAACGGCACAACAGCTCAACTGCAACGCACTGCCGTTAACCGAAATCTATTGAGTCCCTTACACACTTGACCAGCAGCCCTTCCATCAGTCACCCCTCCTCCAACCTTCCCGCTGTGCTATTCATGCCCCAGCACATGTGGCTCCTGTGTGCGTGGCTTCGTTTACAGTTTAGGTGTAAAAAGGCAGCCTATTTCGCCTGAACTGGAGTGAAATGCTAATGGTTTTTTAACCAATTACACCTTGTTACGGTTTTGCGATTATTTCAATATATTCGACAAGTTGTAAAAGTCATTTTGCATTTATTTGTTAGTTGCGTTTCAATAATTCAACTCAATATATAAAGCTGATTAACATTTGCATTTTTAACATTTAATGGGAATTATACAAAATAATTACGATTTTAATACTCAAATTTAAAATATACTTTAGCACTTTTACAAAATTTAATTACATACATAATTAATGCTTCAAATAAAATGTATACCTTTTAATAGTTTAGTTTAGCAACTCACTTTTTGCCTTCAAATTTAAAGCGCAACAATTACAAATGCAGGCAATTCCTTTCTATATAGTTCTTCTTTGAGCGACAAATAAGTAGCGCTTTACTCGTAGCACAAATTATTGCATATAGCTTTGGCCCCTGCTTGCCATTGCGTCAATTCGTTTGCGTTTTGCAACTAAAAACACAAACATTTCGCCAATTTACATGCACAACATTTGCCCACTTTCAGGTCTGTTCTACACATTGCAAAACTCCCCTCCTCCCCTCCAGCCCTCTGTCGCGTCGCAGCTACCATTGTGATGGCGCGTTAAGCTGGGGGTACTCAGCTAATGCATTGACTAACGGCCCATTATGCATACGTAGCGTATGAGTGATTTGTTGTTGCCAACTGGCGGGAACGCTAACAAAAAAAAGCTGAAGAGAATTTGCAAAAACCTGCAGCGCGCTGGCAACACGAGTTGCACGCACCAAGAACCAAAAATAAAATGCAATTTTTGTTGCTGTCGGACGTTAAAATTATTGCATTTGCTGGCCGAGTCCAACGCGGCAACAATCGTGGCCCTTGTGGGTGGCATTAACTGGCTGTCCACCCACTTGCCCCACTGCCACCGCCTCATTTGTGTATACGCGCGTCTGTATGTGTGTGTGTGTGCGTGTGGGTTGGCATTAATTGTGATGTCTGGCGTGGTCAGCAGCCGGCTGATGAGTAAGTAGATTTCCTTGTATGCTGCATTCGCCTGCCTCTTTTTTTTCGTATACATACGACGCGCAATTGTTGCTGTTGTTGTTGGAAGTACGCCTACTTTTTGCGCACAGCACGCAGGAGTGGGAGTGGGGGTCAGGGTAGGCGACTCGGTTTGCTTTTTTCTGCAATGCCTCATTGATAATAATGCCCCCCGCCCGTGCAGCATCGGCTGCAGTCGCGTTGTCCGCTCGGTTTTTTCGCCTTGCACGCGGCGTGGCGTATGCGTAATATTTTTAAACACACACGCACGCAGAGGCGCGTGCAGCGATTACGGGGACAGGGACAGTCCTGAGGTAGCCGTGGGTAGTCAGACATCGGCCATTGCCCACCGAGAGAGTCGTCGTCGTCGTCGTCATCGTTGGCGTAGTGCGTTGAGCGCTGTGCGTGTGGCCAGCGCGAAAAAAGGACCAAAAAAGCTCCGCCTTAAAAATATGTGCGCACCAATTGCCATTTGTGTCTGTTTTTCTCTTTTTTACACGCACACGCGAAATGTGGGCCTATGTTGCACAGTGTACGTCTGATAAGCGCGCATAGTTGTTGCTTCTCTCGTTGTTGCCGCTGCTGCTGCTGTTGTTGTAAATAAAAAACGATGCACACAGCAACGACAGCAACAACAGCAACAAGAGGAAAAAGTGGAAAGCGCACGCGATGCCAACGGCTGACAAATGAAAAGTGCAAAAAGCGTAAAAATCGCTGCGTCCGCTGGAGAAGCCTTCTCTTTTCTTTTTTCACACTTTTGGACGGCAAGCTCCGTTACTGGTCCATGGGGCATCCACGGAACATATGGCAACAAAACTTTACATACTTGTAGGCGTTATTTTTTTGTATTATTTACGCACCTCTCCATCGCAGGTCGAGGGTTGCGGTTAAGTGGCCTCGCCGAAAAGAGCGAGAGAGCGGCAGAGGGCGAAGACGAGGCGCAGGCGGTGGGCGGAGGGTGGCAAAGTTGTTGCGGTTGCTGAGGAAATGGGCATCAATGTCTGACAATATTATGTTTCAATTTCTGCCTTGGACTGGGACAGCGTCCACATAACACCGAAGCGAGGAGTTGGGAACCGGGCGACAGTCGAGGCTTTTGTCTGCGCGAAATTTGACTTGATGATGGAAATATTAATAGAGTCTCTGGAGAGAGAAACATGATAAGATACGCACTTACGACATGTCAAAGGCAAAGGCAGAAATTGTTTGATTTTATTAATGAGGTGATTGCTTTCGAGTGCGAAATACCCACAGAACAACTTTAAAATGATCAACTGCAACTATTTACTTACAAATGGACAAAATATTTCATTCGATTTGAATTTTTAAACGAGTTACACTTTATTTAGATTATATGCAATATGCACAATAAAAAGTGTTTGCTATAGCTTCTTGTCAGAGTAAAATGCTTGCGATCCTTGCTCAGCTTGACCTTAGAGAAGTCCATTGTTGGACAGCATCATCATCATCTGCTTCAACTGCGCACTTTGCACCTTAATGCCAGTTTTTTCACAGTCGCCATTGTCACAGGCAAAGGCAATACTCATACGCCCCGTATGCACTTTTGCGAAATTTTTGGCGTTTTCCTTTCCACATTTTTTTTAGCATTTTCATAACACAGCTGAAGGGCAACTAGTTTGACTAAATTGGTGTTTCTATGGACACCCTTCGAGGCAGGCAGATGCCTGCGTTTGTGTCTGTATTGTTTCCACTCATTTTGATGTTTTTGCGTTTGCCGCCAGGCGCAAAATGGGCAAAAGTGCAACAAATGCTGCAGCAGTAAATGTCGCTAAAAATAATACTCAGTAAACAAATACATATATATTTATATATTTAAAGTATATGGCAAACATTGGAATATAGCGTATTCAAAATGTATTGCAAAATGCATAAAAATAACCAACTCTTTGCATGATACCCTGGCTAGAAGTTCGATGTGTACATCATAGCATAACAACCAGGGCTTAGTGTGAGCACCTCTGACTCAGCCTCCAATGCTTTCTGCATTTGAGAGCATTGATGATGTTTTGGTTTACCATTTGTGACCCTGGCTATATTATATACACCAAAAACTAAATACAACACAAAAAAATGTGTATATTTATATAAAAGGGCATTCGAATTCGCCTCCCGCCCGCCTTGCGTCCCTCGTGGCTGTGCGAAGCTTTTGATTTGCTTTCAGTTTTTGGGGTTTTTTCCCCTTTTTGATAGCATTTTATTTTTCTATTTTTGCAGCCACTGCCCACAAAGCGGGTCAAAGTTACTCACATCACTCGGCGCACAGCGTACAGCCAGCAAAGCAAGGTGGTTGAGTAGTCGCTGGGCGTGTAATTGTTTCGGCATAGCATGCATGTAGCATACTTTCGGCCAGCACTGTAACTAACGCTACATGCCACTCAATCACACAACAACAATAGCAAACATCAAGTGCTGCTGGTGGGAGGTTGGCGTTTGCTGTTACGCTTTTTGTGCGGCACGCGAATATTATTTGTAGTGCACCATAAAGTATGCAACATTCTGTTGACCGCCTGGGCAGCGTTTCTCCTTTTTTACGGTCGGGTCCGGCAATGCCTTGAGCTCACTTTGCTACCGCACCTTGTCTGGCTGATTAGTTTATGATGTGGTTGGGCCAGACAGCCAGGGGTTCGAGTTTGGGGGGCTTACAGTTCGGTTACAGTTTCGTGGTTCGGTTGCGATTGCATTTTTGTGCTGAACACTGCTCGCAGGTTCTTCTGGCCACCGCAGGGAAAGTTTAGCCGCTAATTTGAGTAGGCAAGTGTAGTAAAGTGTCTGTTTGTCTGTCTGTCAAGGAAGTCGTTAAATATTTACCATAATAACAAGCTACAAATTATGGTGCAGTGAAGTTCAGCTCGAAGCGAAAATGTTTTTGAAAACTGTCAAATAGAGATGTGATTTGAATAAATTGAAATCTACGGTTGCCAAATGAATTTAGGAAATGTACAAACAATATTTAAGGAAAGAAGTAACAAACTAATTTTAAAATTAATTTAAATAAGCTATATTGAGCTTTTTGGAATTATAATTTTTAAGCATTTATCATTCACTCGCTTCCCTTTACTCTACGTTCTTCCTTCGTCCACAAGTGAGTGTAGTTCGGGTTGGTTACTAATTTAATGCTGGCCGCTGTCTGCTTTCAACCCATATTTGCATCTGCCGATTTTTTATGTACACCATAGATATATACATATAGGTATATGTATTTTCAAATCTATTTTTTCGACATCGTCACAAAAATGGACGTCTATCCAAAGGTATGCGGCACTAAAAAAAAGGTCTTGTAATTGCTTTGACCAACATCAGGGAGAAGTGGGGGAAGGGTTTGCCATATATATTTTATAGCTGGGCGTGCATTTAATGCATTTAGACTGCAGTTGCATCAAAATGACGCAGTGCATCAGAGCTACGAAACTGAAGCGGCGAACATGCATATGAAAATTGTTGGCCAAATATTGATATGCATATTCATGCCCTCGAAGAAGACTGCAAGCGGTCGCATTTTGAGCGGAATCTAACCAGATCAATATTTGTAACTTTAAGGATTTCATAAACATTTAGCATTTTAATTGGAATTCAACTAAACAAAACAATATGGAAATTAAATATTTATTTTGTTGTGTCGCTCACTGCAACTGTACCAAGTTGTCATGGGCACTGTGTTGTGTGTCTCTTTTCGTATGTGGTACAACTATCTGAGGTTCGATTTGCGCTCACATCTCATGTGCAATTTCTTTTAATTTCTTCAGCACGATTGCGTAGTTAAGTTTCGAATTCTCATTAGACTAAGTTGCCAGCCCACAGCTCAAGAGCTAGACCGACTCTGACAGACATCAGGGTTTCCCTTCGCCCCCTCCGGGGCACACCCCGCCGCCGCCTTCGATTTGGCTTGTATGCTGCAGCCTCCCCCAAAAACCAATGTCGTAACCACAAAAACTTTGGAGCATGCCTCCCCTTTTTACCGCCCTTAGATTGAGACGGCAACATGTGTGAGAGAGACGTCTGAGACAAAAACTAATGCATATGTTTAGGCATTTTAATTTATATACGGCAACCCACTCACACAAGCACACACATAGACAAGCATACATAAAGGCAGGCAACTTCTAAGAAAGACGCACACACATGCAGACACTAACCCCCACTCTCTGTGCTGCTGGGGTAAGCATAACCCCTGCCACACTTGCCCCGGCGCCGTTGATAAAAGCAACTTCCATTTCATTTAAACTACAATTTCCTTGACAGCGCACAGAGGCAACCACCTCCCCCCCCCCCTACTCCCGAGCAAGCTAGGTCGTAGCTTGCTGTAGCCAGGGAATAGGTGGTTGGAGGGTGTGGGGAGTGGGTGGGGGGTTGGCAACCCTTTCACGCACTTATGAGTTAAACGCAAATTTTCTTAGCTGCCTTTTAGGCGCTGCTCGGAGAAGAGGCTGTGTTCTGTGCGCACGCTGCTCGTCTGGAGAAATATGTCATCGGCAGTTGGCAGTCATGAGACGCACACGCACACGCACACACACATGTGCACTCACGTGTAGGCACACACACACACACCCACACTTATGCGTACTCTCGAGCCGTTTGGTAATTCATTATGCGTGTGCTTAGAGGCTTTCTGCCATTGTAGTGGTGTGTAGTGGCAGTCGTAGTCTGCTTTTAGGCGCACCAGACAACAATAATAACAACAACAGCAGCAACAACGAGCTGAAGAGACACCACCCCCTATGTTAGTGTTTCATTTGTGCCTTTTGCATTGAACTTCGTTTCGTTGGCCATGTTGGCTTTTGCTTTGCTTTCTTGCAAGATGCCACAGCCCGCATATTTCTCAGCATTAGACTTGGCAACCAATCTCTCGCTCCCATTCAGCATACTTTTAGGCGCAACCGTAAAAGGGTTACAATTTGTCTGCCTCACACCAGCACTATCCCACGCCCTTTTCCATTCCCATTCCCAATTCCATTTCCATCCTCCGCAAAAACTTCAAAAGCAACTGCGCTGCGAGTCTCGCACAAAATGTTGTGGCAATGGAAATAAATGCTTAGATTTATGTCCAACTGTGCGAGTGCCTGTGTGTGCGTGTGTTTCTGAGTGGGTTGGCTTGCCATTGCAGGTGTTACTCATACGCCTAGCGGGCAGAACACACAGCACACAAGGCACAACAAATTGCTTGGCACATGGCTGGCAATGGGCCGCAACGAGAAGCGCTTTACTCTATGCCAAAGTCAAGGTTGCCCTGGATGAGCTCAGCAGCAGCTTAAGTCGAATTGTCCCAGCCAAATGAAGTTTCGTCCATTCCAAGCCCGGCATCTTGCCCCCCCACTCAGTATATATGTGTGTGTGCATAGAAAAGACTCCCGGCGGAGTTGCTTAACTTCACAAAAGTGTCAGTCGTTTGGTTCCCTTGCTAGATTTAACCTGCCTTCCCACAACTCTTTTCGCCCGTCCAAATGTCCGGCTTTCTGTTCCTGCCTGGCCATTGACTTTGTCCAGTCAAACGCTCCCGCTGCCTGGGCTCCCCAGTTGCTTTTCTTATACCGTTTTAATTAATGTAAAATTTGTACGTTTTCTTCTTATTCATGTGGTCTTTCCTTCAATCGACAGCGGTGCCTTAAGCCAAAGGGTAACTCCAGCTAAAAGAAATTGCCAGCTAGCCAAGGCGAGCTTAACCAGAACGCAACACACAATATCCACTCCCACACACACATGCACTCGCACTCACACTCACACTTGCATTCACATTCGCAATCCCAAGCCGAGAACGAAGAACCCAATTCCATTCCCTCTGCACTCTGTCGAAAGAGGAGAGCAACTCCCTCAAGCTGTCCATCGACGGCTCTGTTGGCTACTTTCGTTTGACAGTGTTCAAAATCCAAATTGTCATTTGTTTTCCACAGCTTGATTAGAAAATTGTCTTGGGAGTTGTTTGCCTTAAGCTGAATGAATGATTTTTCCTCAACTAAACTAATTTCAAGGAGTCCCTTCTTGCTCTTAAGTAAAAGACGATAGCTTCCTTGATACAAATTTCAAAATTGTTATGGAAGTTTCTGTAATGCATCTTCGATGGTTTTAGTTTCCTTATTTGTAGATAATGTAAACATATTAGTGAAAACTGAATTTAAACTTCATTAGTCAGTCGAATATACGTCTGGGATTTTTGACAATATAAAGTAATATAATGCATGCGAGCTTGAATCGGACTCTGCTAGGCAGAGAACTCCTTCAACTCAGTGTTAATTAGGAGCAGTGTCCAAACTTCATTTTCATTTGCTGCCATATTCGCTTCCTTTCTTCTGCCTGCCATTCGCACAGAACACAACTTCATTTGTGCTGGGCAACAACGTCAGACAGAGTTCGCAAAGATGGCAAGCTGGCTGGTCAGGATGGCTGCTCTAACCACTGTCCTTCAAACCACAGACCAAGACCAAGACAGAGAGCAGGAGTGGGGAAAAAAAAGCTGAGCTGAGCTGAGCGAAGACCAACGTCTTGGAAAGAAGGCAAACGAAATGTTTCATTAGAGCAATGTTTGCCACAAATGGCAGAGACCCAAAAGCGCCACCCACTCACGCTCTGGGAGAAATATCCTGGGCAACTAATTTGCAGCGCAGCATAAAAAGGAAGCAGTCGAAGAAAAAAGCAATCTGAAGCAGAGATGGGAAAAAGCGGAACCCGTTTCCCTGGACTTTCATCTTGGGCCAAGATAAACTTTGCTGCTGGTTGGGTTCAACTTGCCCATTCACGGCCAAAGGGGAGTGGGAATGGGCAAGCAGCAGCACACGCTGTAGATTCTTTGACGTTTTTTGCGCATACTTTTCAATGGTCTAACGAGTTTTGGGGCCCTTCTAATCATTGAGATTTCGGTAGATCGAACGCTGTCCCAAAACTTTATGCGGTCATCGAAACTTGTGCAAACCGAACTTGTACTCATCTCTCATTCACTGCATCCCACAGGAAACCATTCCAGCAACACCGGCCACAAGCACCGACACCAGCAGCGCTGTCGGGGTAGGTGGTGGCGGAGGCGGTGGCGTCGGCGGTGGCGGCGGCGGTGGCGGTGGCGGCGGCGGGATCGCCGGTGTCGGCGGCGGACTGGGCGACATAGCTAGCAGTCTGGGCGGCGGCAGTGGCAGCGAGTCGGAGGCCTACGCGGGCCTCATGAAGGATGCGGACAAGCTGAAACTGATGCTGCTCGCCTGGAACTACCAGAACTCGACGGCTGTGCGCAATGGCACCGAGGGTCCCGATCTCAGTGTCGTCGGCGGCCTGTGGGCGCAGTACCAGAATGCGCTGGCCCAGAACGCGGCGGCTGTGGCGGCGGCCAGCAATAAAATGGACAGCTCGCTCTCGCCGGTGCCCAGGCAGGATGCGCACTCGCCGATGGAGGCGCAGGACGAGACGAACTCGTCGGGCCAGAAAGAGGAGGACGAGGTGTCCGAGGACGATTCAGATGACAAGATGGACGAGAAGCTGGCCACCACACACGATCCCGAGCGCCTCAAGGCCTTCAATGTGAGTAAACTGCGTGATGATGAGTTGTTTGCAGTTGCGCAGCGAATGTAAAGCAAGCGTTGCCAATGAGACCACCGAAAACGGGATTCACTTCCCCACTTCGCAAAAGGAAATCCCAATTAATCGTTTGTACTTTGCCTTGCAGATGTTTGTGCGTTTGTTCGTGGACGAGAATCTCGACCGGATCATTCCCATCTCCAAGCAGCCAAAAGAGAAGATTCAAGCCATCATCGATTCGTGTGCCCGGCAATTCCCCGAGTTCAGTGATCGTTCCCGCAAACGTATTCGCACCTATCTCAAGTCCTGTCGGCGCAACAAAAAGACACGGGATGGCTGGGAGAATACGGTGAGTGATTTCACAAATCCTGCTAAAATGCAATTCAATTTCAAAAGCAATTTGATTTGCTTAGTTTAAAAGTAGATATTGAGACATAATACTCGTTTTTAATAATAATGCTAGTTTTAGTTCAGTTTGCATATTTCTATCAGAATGACAATGAAATAAATTCGCTTTGATGAAACTGAAGCATTCTAGCTTTCTTTCTTTAACAGAATAAGTTGCTGTTAATTTTATATAAATAGATTCGCACATGACAGAAAAAGTTGCTCTTACATTTGATAGTCAGTAGCGCATAAAAGTAGAAGTTGCTGTAAATCCGCTGTTAGCCGATTCGCGCATAACATAACAAGTTGCCATTAATCTTCTGTTAGTTAGCATAACAGAAGAAGTTTATAACAGAATAATTAGCTGTTAATCCTATATAAGTGCATTACGCACATAACAGAAGCAGAAGTTAGTCGTTTCGTACATAACAGAGCAAGTTACTATTAAACCTATAGTTAGTCGATTAACGCATAGCACAACAAGTTGCTTGGAGTCAGCTGTTAGTCCTTTCGCGCATAACAGAATAAGTTGCTATTAATCGTCTGTAAGTACATTCGAGCATAACAGAATAAGTTGCTATTACATAACACAATAAGTTGCTGTTAATCCTCTACTAGTCGATTTGCGCATAACAGTGTAATTAGGTCTTAGTCGTTGCTTTAATCGTCTGTCATTGAAGTCATGGCTATAATCTCTAGTAGTTGATTACCACATAACAGAGTAAATTGCTATGAATCCTTTACTAGCCAATTTGCGCATAACAAAATAAGTTGCTGTTAATCATCTGGGACTGATAAATTGCAGACAGAACTTCTTAAAGATTCCCAGTCTGTAGAGATGCATGTATGTTATAGAGATATATATTTCCGATTGACTTAAATACAAGAGAGTTCTCAATACAATTAAAGTCGTATGTTGAATAGTTGCTGAAATGTGAAGCCATCAAATTTTTAAAAAATATTGAATGCTCTATAGATGAATTGCACTTTAGTGTATTAGTAAGCGCCATAAAATGAGTAAAATTGTCTTGATCAGCATGTAATAGACAAATTGATATTCATATATTATATGAAACAGTGGCCAGCGCTTTGAAAGTAGATCAGATAACGAAAGGCTATCACGCAGGGATCGTAGAATTGTTTAACCAATTTTAAAGTGAAAGCATTGGTGCGGCAGTGGAGCTGACTTTCATTCCGGTATTTATCACACTTTAACATCTTTGCTTTTCAGACTCGACCGACGCCCGCCCATCTGACCTCCGTGCAGGCGGAACAAATCCTGGCGATTGCCTGCGAGAACGAGTCGATGAATGCGAAGCGAATGCGCATCGGCCTCGAGCCCATCACACACGCGGTGCCAGCGCCGGGCAGCGTTGTGGCCGCCGCAGCAGCAGCGGCAGCCGTGGCCGGCACCAGCACCACGTCCGCGAGCAACGCTGCCACCGTCACCTGCACGGCAGCCGACGCGGCTGGCCTCACCAGCGTCGCAGCAGCTGCGCTGCCCTTCGTCAGCGCCGTGGGCTTCGCCCGCTCCACGCCCAACTCGGAGCATGCGGACGGCGCGTTCGGTGGCGCCTCGAACATGGGCGCTGGCGCTGGCAGTGCGGGCGGCAACAGCACCAGCGGCGCTGCCGGCGGCGGCACCGGCGGCATGAGTTCGGCGCGCAGCTCGCCGCTGGCGCTCAGCTCGAATGCCAGCGTGGGCGGCGCAAGCGTGACGGGCTTGGCGCTGGCCAACGGCGCCGGGGCATCGAATGGCGCCGGCCTGCCCTCCAGCAGTCCGTACACCACGGACTTCAGCTCGCCCTCGGCGGCCTCGCCCTTCGTGGCAGCTGCGGCGGCCGCGGCCGTGGCAGCCGGACGTGCGCCCAGCTACCCGGGCTACTTTCCGGGCGTGGCCGGCCTGGGTAATGGTAAGCAAATAGTTGAAACTACTTGAAACGCACGCCGTACTAACCTGTCACCTCTTTGTCTCCGCAGTGACGCCCACAGATCTCTCCATGAAGCCCACGGCGCTGGGCGTCGGCGTTGGCGTTGGCGGCCTCGCTGGCAGCGGCAGCAGCAACAGCAGCAGCAACACGGTCAGCGCGCAGCTGAGCGCCGCTAACCTGGCCACCCTGAGCAGCGCCAGCAGCAACAATGTGCTGGCCACAGCCACCCAGCAGCTGCAGCAGCTGCAGCAGCAACAACAGCAGCAGCAACAACAGCAACAACAGCAGCAGCAGCAGCAACAACAACAGCAGCAGCAACAGCAACTGCTCGCCACGTCCGGGGACGCCAACTGCGCCCGAGTGCCGCCCATTCTGCCGCACAAGCTCAGTCCCAACGAGGTGACCGCCGCCCGGCAGGTCATATCGGCGTACAGGGAGAGCGCTGCGTTCCTGCTGCGCACCGCCGACCAGGTGGAGCAGCTGCTGGTGCAGCAGCAGTAAGCAGTTGCTGCTGGTGATGGTGGTGGTGTTGGTGGCATTGGGCACTTTCCAGACCCGGGGCGACGCGAGGCGCGCGCGGGTTGTTCCTATTTAAATTTAAATTTAAATTGAATTACACAGAGCAACAACAAAAACCAAAAAAAAAAACACACACACAGCAACTAAGCGAATTAGAAAGCGAAAGCTACAAAAATAGTCAAAGCATAGCAGCAAAAAGGAAACCAAAAAGCAACCCGAAACCCAAAATAACTAAAAACAGCAACAGAAACAGAAACAGATTAAAGAAAATAGTCAAACAATGTTCGTTTTAACAAGCATTTTAAGTGTTTTTTCCTCCAAACTACGTACAGCATATTACAAATAGCATTAACAGATAAACAAAATGATTAATACAGAATACCGCAGAAACCAAAACAGAAAAACCAGCAACCAATCACTAAATATTGCAATTATCGCAGCCGTAAAACAGAATTTCGCTTGGCAGTTCAATAACTCGCAGACCCACTGAAAATACTAAAAAAAAAAAAACAAAACAAAAAAAAAATATAAATAAATTTAAACTTAATGTAATTCTTTAACTGAAGTGATTTGTTTGTTCTTTTCGGCTGCGAGATATTGAATTAAGAAGCTTAAATCTGACTAAGATATCAAATAATAAAATGAAAAACAAAACAAAAAAACAAAAAACGTAAGCAGCAAGTCACCTAACTACAGTGTCTACTAAAAGTAAATCTACAATAGCCACCCACGCAGAAAGACAGTCACTCACATAAGTTCACACTCGCATTGCGTTCAAGTTTTTGTTTAAATTTTACACGTTTTTATTACATTTTTAGAGCTCGAACTCGAGCTGCAATTTCCGGCCCAGTTTGAAGTGCGCGATTTGTTAAAAACTAAAGAAAAACAAAAAAGATATACAAAACCAAAAAAAAAAAAAAACAAAAAAACGATAACAATATATTGTATTGTATGTAATTAAGTTGAAGTATTGTTGTAAATTTTAAGTGTATCAAAAGAGAAGGTATGGTCGAGTTAGAAAAACCACATTTTAAGGCAACAAACATAACAAAAAAATAGGAAGAAAAAAACTAAAAATAAAACATTATTTAAAATATATGGGAAACTATGAGAAAACACAGGGTGATACTTTCAGAAATTATTACAAAAACCTAAGCTAAAAATTAAAACGAAAAAATTGTAAAAAATATAACGAAATGGTATGGCATAGAAGTTGGTATATGTGTATTTAAAAATGAAAAACAAAAATAAAAAAAAAAAACAATTTTAAGTTTCTTACATACGATGTTATGATTATTATTTTCTTTATGCTGTCTCTAGTTTAAGTTTTGTATTTTGAGTTCGTTATTCAATTCAACGCCATTAGTTGTATAGATCATTTTATGTTTGGTCATTTTTTGAAGTGCATATGAAATATAAAATAAAATACATAAATACCAAAATAGCCATTAATGTTTTTTGCATCTATAAATGTGCATGTAAAAATACAATACAAACTGAAATTAAATCGAATCAAGAGAAAACCAAATGGAAAAACCGCTATGCAAAGCAAATTATAGAGTTTAATAACATAATTAACAAAATACATCAGTATTTAATTATTTAATCAAATAAATAAAATGAATTACATGAATTACATGGAGCGTGGCGCAAAGGGATTCGATTAAATTGCTGGCCAGGCAAAACGAAAACTATTATAATAACGAAAATACAAATTTATTAATTATAATATTATGGATTGGTATTTGCATAGAAAAGTAAACTGATTACAAAAGTCCGAAAACGAAAAAGACAACACAAAAAACAAAAACACACACACACACATTTTAAAAGTCGACTTAATAAAGAATTTATGAGAATTATATGTATATTAAACACTCGCTGTATTTTATTATTAGCTTACTTGGAGAGAAGACTAAATTTGCTGAAAACAACTAATTGATTGGATGTACAAAAGGATAGAATTACAGTCAGTGCAAGGTGGAAAGTCTAAGGATGTGTCTCATAGGTGGTATTAACCAGAGGGGATCTCATATAAGAGTGCACTCCTAATTGTGCTGCTGAGAAAGCTGTTAAAGTGACTAGCAAACCTGGCAAAGAGAGCAAAGAGAGCCGATGACACGATTGGTCTTAATGGTGAGGATTTGTGGAGATCTCTTGGCGCACTTTATACAATATATTAGTTTTTGAATATGTCAAATAAGTATAAAGACTCGTACATAATATAAAAGCTCCCATTAATGCTGAGTGCATCCACCAATTTAAAAATTTACATGAAAATAGTACTAATGCATTTAGTTTCGAAATATTTATAGAGACATCAAATTTTAGATCACTTTGTTCCCAGCTACTAATGAAAAATCAAATGTGTGGGATCGCAATTACTTTTAGTGCCGTTTGTACAATTATTCGGAAAGTGTTTGTTTAAAAATTTCAACAGTTGTGTGAAAAATTATAGTAAACTTAACCAAAGTTCACATATGCAAATCGGGTGTTGTGCATTGCAATACTTCTGTAACTGTAGCAGCACAACTCAGTTTAGTACAGTGACACTCTAACCGTGCAGCTGCCGAGGTGCCAACCGCTGTTGGCAGCGGCCGTGTAACTGTGAATGCATAGCGAATACACAAACCTACACAATAATTTATTGCCGCCCTGCAAGAGTTTTGTTAGCGTTTGCTAACAGTCAAGATAGTAAATATTGGCTCAAATATTACGTTAAAACTTGGTTTTATTCTGTACAGTTTATTTAATTCTACATTTAGTTAAAACATATGAACTTAATTAAAATTCCTTATTAACAGAATTTCGAATTGGAGGTAAAGCCCAAATAATAAATTAGATATAAAATTCTTAAAATTATTCAATTTGCAATGCTGTCTGCGTTCTCAGAACATTGTTTTTCTTTGTTTTATTTTTTTACAATCTTCTGTTCTGTCTTTCACTTAGATTAAACTAATGCTATTTGTAATGACTTGTTTATGAAAGCGAAAGAAAAAAATACAGAACTCATAATCGAAGCACCCAAATATTCTGATCGTCGTTCGTTGCTATGTCTGATCATGTTTTGCACCGAGTCTCTACTATAAGATTGCGATTTCTACACGTAGTGGCAAGATTTCACTAACAATTTCTGCTTGATTTTGTGTCAATTATTAAGATACCCCCAGCTTGGTCAATGCAAACCAATGCAATAAACTTAACGGCTAAACAAAACTTGCGATAACAAGGCCCACAAAATGGCCAATCTAAGCAGGCGAAACTCTTCACGCCAGCACTCCGTCCAGAGCATGGATCACACCATTGGTGGCCGGTATGTTGGAGGTGACCATCTGTGCATCGTTCACCTTGATTTTGCCAGCCGAGGTCTTCTGCAGCACCACCGTTTTGCCCGTGTACAGCGAGTCCTTGACCTGGTAGAAACGCATGCCAGCCGAGAAGAGGGCGCCGGGCACAATGTGCTTCATGGCGAACTGTTCGGCTGCCTCCTTGTCGGTGTAGAGTTTCTCCAGCGTGTCCGAGTCCAGTTCGCTGAAGCTCTTATCCACGGGCGCGAACACGGTGTACGTCTTGACGCCTAAATAGCAGATGCACTTTAGTAGCTGTTCATTGGTTGCTTACTATTACTAGAGCTTACCCTTGCTCTGCAGCTTCTCGGACAGGCCCGAGGTGTAGAGTATCTTCAGGAAGTTGGAGAAGCGACCCTCGCGATCCGACTGTAGCGTCTGCAGCAAGTCTCCAACGGGCAGCGGGAACATGACGCGGTCCACAGCATGGGCCACGCCTTGTGGTATCTTAATGTCCTTCTTGTTCAGCACAACCATCGCGCCGTTGATGGTGGTGAGCTGTCGAGAGTTCAAGGGTCAGCAGTGAATACTACGAATTCTAGCTTGAGTCAGACTTACAGTGACATCGTTCCACTCTTGGTCGTGCATATTGTACTGATTGACACGTAGCTGCGTGCCCGCCAAGGAGACGCCCGTCATCTCGTCCTGCAACGTAGCTATCTCGAAGGAGCCAGGAATAACGTGGTGCAGAAGCAGCTGCAAAATGACAGAGGGTGTGTTAGCAAGCATTCATACGGTAGGCGATGTCAAACTTACGCCACTCAGCAGCCGTGGGTTGGAGCGGAACTTCTCCTCGGCGCGCTCGGGGCCGCCCAGCTGGACGAGCAGATTCTTGAACGCCTTGTCCGTGGGCACGAAGATGGTGTAGGGTCCCGTCTCGTTCAGTATGCTGTCGAGTCCGCTCTGGCGCAAGTACTTGGCCATGGCGAACAGTCCGTTGCTCTTGAGTATCTGCAGCAGATCCTCGCTCGGATTGGACAGCACTGAGGAGGAGGCAGCTGCCTTCTCCGTGTTCTCCGTCTCCTGCACCAGAGCATCAGCGTATTGAGCAGGCGTCTGCGCCACGATCTCCGTCTGTGTCTGCGCAATGTCCGCCAGTCGCTCGGTCACCACAGGCAGATGCGTGGAGGCGCCTGCAATGTAGTGCGACGACTGCGTCACCGGCAAGGAGCTGAAGATGGGCGCGGGCGTGGTGCGCACCAGACTAGCGCTGATGCTGGCGCTGCTGCTGCTGCTCTCGTACAAGCCGGGGAAGCGCGGCGTGTACGGCGTGTAGGTGGTGCTGGGGATGCTTGTGGTTGACGGAGTGGTGCTGGTGGTGCTTGAGAGGCGCGACGGATGATACTGGCGATGGTTGCTGGGAGTGCCGCGTGAAATGAATGGCGTTGGCGTCGTGGTTGTGGTGAGTCTGGCTGTGGTCGTGGTGCTGGGCGTGGTGGTTGTTGTGGTGGTGCTGGTGGTGGTGGCGGGTGCGCGTGTGGTGGTGGTCTGGATAATCTTGCCGCTCTTGATCTCAACGACCTCGTCGTTGGGCAGCGTCAGGCGGTAGACCGACGGCGGCAGCTTGATCTCGCCGCTGCGTATGCGCTCCAGAATGCTCTCCACCTCGGCGCCCGTTTGCTTCGTCTCCTTCTCGCCGTTGGCCTTGACGCCCTGGATCTTGAAGCTGCCGTCCGCCTGCTCCTCGAGGTACACGTACGTCGCCTTCTTCTTGGGCGGCAGCGTGGGCGGCGCGGGCGTTGTCTTCGGGCTGAGTCCCTCGATCTCGTAGCCGTCGGGAATGAGGCCGCGCTTGGCCAGCTCCTCGAGCGTGGGCGGATCATCCGAGTCCGAGGTGATCACCGCCGAGCTGGCAATGCTGTTGGCCCCGTTGCTCACGCCCTGAATGTCGCCCGCACCGCCGCCATACAAAGCCGCTAGGCTGGAGAGATCAACGCCGCCGGGCAGGCCGCCCGCGGGTAGAGCATCGGATTCCTGTGGGTCGGGGGAGCGCAAGATCTGCACCTTGCCGCCGCCAGGCAGCACCAGGTCCTTGCTCTTCGTGGGCGCCACATCGCTGAGACTCAACTTGCCCGCTCCGCCCAGCGCCTGCTGCGCGAGCAGCGTCTGCAGCTGCTCCTGCGAGTAGGCCTGCTGTCCCTGCACCAGGTTGGGGTCCGTGGTGCGTATGACCTGCACACGCTGGCCGTTGGGCAGCACCAGGTCCATCTCGTCGTAGGTCTTGTTGCCCGTCAGCGGCTGCTGCGGCGCCTCGGACAGCGCGGCCTTCAGCTGCTTCAGCAGGTCGTCGCGCGCAATCGTCTTGACGGGCTTCTTGCCCACCAGCTTGGGGCTGCTGTTGTACTTGCCCAGCTCGGACTTGACCTGCGCATAGATGTTCTTCTTTGGCGTGGTGCTGGCCTCAGTTGTAGTCGTGGTGGTGCTCGTTGTCGTCGTGGTCGTGGTTGTGGGATGCTCCTTGTAGTATTGCTGCAGTGCGCTGTTGAACTGATTGTATTCCGTGGGATGGGCGACGGGGCGGCCACGTGGTGCCTGCACATACTGCTGCTGGATCGGATAGTTGTTGTTGTGCTGTGTGATGATCGTGGGCAGCACGTGCTGCTTGATCGCATGCTGCTTGGCCAGGAATTCCTCGTGCTGCTGGCGCACTTTGTGCTGCGATTTCTCGTACTGCTTGGCCACGAACTGCTCGTGCTTCTGTATGATCTTCTGCTTGTACTCCTGGTCCGCTTGCTGTGCCTGCGGTGCGTTATTGATGAACTGATGTTGCTGCTGCTGTTGAGTGTATAGCGGTTGCTGCTGCTGTTGCAACTGTTGCTGCTGCTGGAAGGTCTCGCGCGAGGGCTGAACGGGGAAGGGCGTCGACTGCAGGTTGTTGAATAGCGGAGGCACAGGCAGACCCAGCTGTGGTGTCAGCTGGTATTGCTGTTGTTGCTGCTGCTGCTGTTGTGGCTGTTGCTGGTAGCTGAATTGCTGCTGCTGCTGCTGCTGCTGCTGCTGCTGCTGTTGTTGTGGCTGAGCTAGAGTCTGGAATGTGGGTACTGGCAACTGACTTGGCAGCTTCTGCGTGGTCTGCTGGGCGAACTGCTGTGGCTGCTGGTAGGCAAACTGTTGTTGTTGCTGCTGCTGTGCCTGTGGCTGCTGCAGTTGCTGTTGCTGGTAAACGGGTGCTGGGAACGCGGTCGACTGCAGAGATGTGCTCGGAAATTGCTTGTGGCGCTGCTGCTGCTGCTGCGGCTGCTGCTGGGAGCCAGCAAAGTTGCGCAAATCCAAGAAGTTCTGATGATGCAGGTCCAGATTGCTGCCAGCCGAAGGCAACTGTTGCTGCTGTTGAGGAAATTGCGGTGCGGTCTGCAGCTGATTTTGAGTAGAGCGCTGGAACTGCTGATTGCTGTGCGGTTGCTGCTGCTGCTGCTGCTGCTGCACTTGTTGCTTCTGTTGATGCGGGAATTGAGCAAAGCGATGTTGCTGCTGCTGCTGCTGATGATGATGCGGCTGGTGCGATTGCTGATGTCCATGATGCTGGCGTTGCTGCTGATGTTGCTGAGGTGGTATGGGCAACTCCACGCCGGCCTGGATAAAGTTCTGTTGATTATACTGCGGCAAGTTCAGTTGACGACGATGTGCATTGTGAAAAGGCGGCTGCAAGAAACAACAGTAAAAACACACAATCAATCAACAATAACGACTACTTTCTGTTGCATCACTCGCTTGACATTTAGTCCCCCCCTACAGTTGGAGAGCAGAGAAAACCAGATTCATCTGCGAAATTGAAAACTGGCCCACAAATTTGCTGTTGCCATTGATCGATTGAAAAGTGGACTAACCCACAACGCCCCAACTCGGATTAATGGAGTTGAACCAGTTTTAGAGCCACTTTGTTTGCTCCACTTCGCGATATTGTTTGTGGTCCTTTGGGAGCAGCGGGCCAAGTTTAAGTCCATTAATTTTGCAGTAACAATGTGGGTTGCAAACCAGTCATAGTTATAAAACTTGCTCTCAATTATGCCACCTGCAAACAGGTTAGCGAATCGAGAGTAAGTTAATCACGTCACAGCGAGTTAATGATCTATTTTGTTACTTACATCCGTATATCACATATTTGTGTTTATATTTCCGCAAACTATGAAATATAATTGCCTCCACAATTACGCCTTAATAGCAACAAAATGTTTAATTGCGGAATGAAAGCGCAAGAAGTGCAAGCAGAAGATGCGCTCAATTTGATCGACAAAATACAACTGACAGCCGCCAGTCGACTTTTTAAACCGATTCAAAAAATTATACTTATGCAAAATGCACTATTTCCGCTATATACCTTCAAATACATTAGTTGAAATCCCTTCCTTAATTAGTGCATTTCGCATAGGAAGTTAATTAGTTAACACTCCTTTTTTCTGTTACAACTCTTTATACAAATGACCGCAGTTGCACTTAGCTTCCGAATTCAACCAAATTTAACAATTGTTCAAAATTAAACATATGTTGTGATCTTAATTTTATAATATTAATAAGGCAGGAGGTGTATTTTAAAAGAATATCTAGATCAATTTCCAATAAAGAGAACTAAATAACTTAATTTTCAATCAAGTTGTTTTACCTTACTTATTGTGGGAAATGACAAATATCTAACTCTTAGTACATTAAATTATAATAAAGTGCAATAATAATGACAATTAAAGTGTGATTAGCAGCAGTCATTTTAACTAATTAAAAACAATGATATATATTTAATTTATAACCCTGTAGTCGTGTTTCGTTTAAAGTATAATAAATATAATTAATGTTCAACTTTTATGATTTTGTGATAGCTCATCACCAATTGTGTTAATTTCAAATAAAGCCAAACAATCTTGGCGTGGCTTCAGTGTAGTCATATGCATATAAATAAGTGAACATGCACGAGAATGAGAAATCTTAGGAGAGCTGTCAAATGCTGCGCAAAGATGATGGATTGAGACATTGGTTGGCCAACTGACAGAGGCAGGGACTGGCGCTATTTGCTCGCACTTCCTTTCAATTTGTGGAGTTGATGCATTGCAACAAATGTTCATTGTTTTCAATTGAGTTAACATCTTCAGTTGCAATTGCTGTGAGCTGTGAGTCGCAAGTCGTCTGGGATCTATTCACTGTTTGCAGTGGCACAACAGCTTATACAATCGCTGGCTCAAACGCTCAAACTGCTTGTCATACGCATCGTCTACGCATCTCATCGAGCCTCAAATGATTCGGCGAAAACAAAGCGTGGCAACAACGACGACGACGACGACAAAAAAGGTAACCGAAAATCATTTTACAGCCGTTATTCAACGCAATTTTCGTAGGCAAGAAGTGCGGACTTATAAAATGCTTAGCAGCATGCATAATTTAATTGCCAGGGTCATAAATCTTATGGCTTTTGCACTTACTTGCGACATTTCCATGCGTCTGCAAGATTTTCAACGTCAACACAGGCAGCGTCAACACCGCCTCCTCGCCCCGTTAGCTCTTTTCTTTTCGCATGGTAATTATGTTGTTGGCACTAATGATGCAGCTCATCATCGGCATGCCGTCGAAGCTGCCACTGGCACTACTGCTGCTGCTTATGCAACGCCAGTCAACAACCAACGACAGCACAATGATTGAGCTCCTGTCCGCGCTACTAGCTGTGAAGCCAAACAGGTGTTGCATGTGATTCTCGCTGGCTGGGCTTTCATTTAAGCTGCTCGAGCTTAAGCGTTTAGCGGGAGCGTCATTGTTCGATGTGCGTCATCTGGAATCTAACCTATCCCAATAGGTCAGCGTTCAATGACTGCTGGGGCATCTTCTTGAATAATTTTCCACACAACGACAGAGATTTCTTTTTTGTTCAAAGGTTTTCTTTGGGCACTAAACAAAAAAGTTTCCCTGCCATTTGTTTTTGTGTGTGTGTCTGTTTTTTTGACAAATTGCTCAGCTGGTGAAAACATCAATCAATCATCAATCAAAGTGCCCAAAAACATTGGCATCGCCAACCCGGACTCTGAGACAACAAACAGTCAGTCAGTCTGGCAGACTGGCAGACTGGCAGACTGGTAGTCTGGCGGCGAGCTCCATCAAAAGGGTTCCATAATTTGCGTCATATTTCATGGCTGGAATCTTGCGGACATGTTAATTTCACGCTTTAGCGTCTTGCTCTCAGTATTTGCTCGCATGCAAAACACTTTCATTTCTTTTTTTCTACTCTCCTCCATTTCTTCTCATGCCAATCCCCAGCATTCAACGCTACGCATGCGCCCAGTTAACGACTCCCATAACCACACATATATATATAAATGTGTGTGTAACCATATCGGCAATGTGTAATGTGCAACAGGCAGGTGTGGCTTCTGTGTTGTTGTCACATGCCAACACGACACCCATTAGTCGATTATTGCCGATTGTCGTTGTCGTTGTTGTTGTTGTTGTTGTCGTTGTCATTGTTAGCGTGGGCTGCTCTTGTGTTTGAAGGTGTCAATGCTTCGACTGCTTCAGAGTTGGCGTTCTCTCAAGCTTGAACGCCTGATCAATAAACATGCAAACGGTGGCCATGTTTAAGCTGCAATCAATTAATCATTGGCTTTGGATTGATTTTGGTTTGGTGAAAATAGTTTTGATGTTTGTCAGTTTGACACAAATTAATCGTCTGACTGTCTGCATCTTAGATGAGTAATGTGAACAGTGAAAAGTATATCAGTTGTTGTATGGAATATTTGAAAACGTTTAAGTTTGTTCCTACGCAACTCTCAATGTAATGGTCTCGCACACTCTGTGCATCAAAGACGTGTGAACACAAATGAATGTATAGTTTTAAAATAATTTAATAAATTTGTGAAATAAATTCAATAATTTATGCTTTACTGGTAATTAAGTAATCTTGTCTAAGTTCTTGCAAAACTCACGTCACGGAAATCATTTCATTTTTATTTTTACGTAATATTCATTCACTTTGATGCAAGGTGTTAAGACTGCGTTGGGAAAGGTCGTTTGGGAAATGCAGTGAATAGAGGCAGTTCATTTATCAGTCAACTCAATAATGTCTACTTAATAAGCCACAAACAACTTAGTAGCATAAATTATGACATGTTTTGGGCAACAAAGAAAGTTCCACGGGACCCAAAAGTGTTGAAGCCCATAAAAAAAGAAATGGGAAGACTAAATTCCCGCCTTCAAATCGATTCCATGTTCCCCAAATTGTAGTTTATTACGAAAGCGTTGCATATTTGGGCTGTCATATCAAACGAGCATTATGCTAATGAGTTTATATCGGACATGAGATTGGAGCACAAACATGAAGCACAAGAAAAAAAGAAGTTGATGTAAAAGCCGGTTACGGCATCTGTTTCTAACATTTGGTTTCTACTTTTTTTTGTGTTGAGGGGCGTTGATCCATGATGTTAAATCTGTCAGTTACACGACTCGCTGGCAATCTGACTAATTTGTTAATAAGTCATAATTGATTTCACATCACATCGCACATCAGCACAGAGCAACAAATTTGAGTTGAGTTTCAGTTTCGGTTTCAGTTTCAGTTTCGCGGTTACGCTGGATTGCCCAAGCTCCAGATGAGCTCCAAAAGCAGCCAATGAAAGCGAAATCTTCAATCTGAAATTTCTTTTTGTTTCTCGTTGTTTCATTCGGTTTCTGCTTTGTGTGTGTTTCGTTTCGTGGCAGTGAAAGTGATTTGTAGACTCTAAGTGAGCATTTATGTGGTGTATGTTAATCAGAATATAATGGATCAAATCAGAAGCCAACAACCAGCCAGCCAAACGAACGCCACTGGCGCTCACCTTGTTTTACTCGTTTTAGTTAATTAAAGAGTTACCCAAGTGCTCTGGCCGTAAATTCTTCAAATCTCCAAGCCAACCGGGTTGCGCAATGGCCATGACTATGCGACCAGTCGAGTATCTTTGAGAAACGTCTGCATCTGAGAGTTTCTGCTTTTGGTAACGTCAATGGCCAATGGCAACCAATCTGTGCAACTACTTGACTGGCCTCGTTTCCCGCTGCCTTTCGCATTTCCTGTGCCATTACCCCCCCCCCCCCTCCAGCCGCCTGTACACTGCATTTTAGTTTATGTGTTTGTTTGTCCGCCGCTTGCTTGTTTTTTAAGCTTCTTTTCTAGGGCGCCTGCATTTTTGGTCATTCGTGGAGTTTCAAGGTTGCTGCTGCTCAGTTTCCTCCGTTGTCGAGGGAATCTGGTAGCTTGCAGCAGCTCAACGTGTGCTGCAATCTGTGCAGCAGATGCATGAGTCAAAGTTAGAACAGCTTGTTGTTTTTTTGGGCATACTTAATGAGCACTGTGATTGTATCTGCTGGCGACTTGATGGACAGTTCTGAATGCAGCTTGTAAATTGAATTTAATTGGCCCAGAAACGATTGCAGCCACAGCAGTTATTATGTTTTGGATTAAGCTATTAATCTTTTGCTAGTTTTCTGTCTTCTGCGATGACTGGTTCAATGAATATATTGTATCAAACTACTAGCGAAACTTACCGACTTGAGATGTGTTGCAAAGCAATTTGAATCCGTATTGAAAATCATTGTTTAGCTGCACTATTGTTTGCCAATTGAATTGAGTAACAAGAAATAATCGCGTCTTATCGTTGATCACAAAACCCAATCGCAGAGATCGTGCCCACATCATTTAAATGTCACTTTGATTGCAGCCACTAATAAATTGCGATCCATTCAGAATGGCAAGCAACAGCTTCAATTTCTGTCAACAGCCTGAACAGAGTCACTGCCTTCTGTTAAAGTGTGCATAATAAACATTTGACGGCTGCTTTTGGCTTTTGGTTTTGAAGTTTTGAATTTGGTTTTGGTTTTGGTTTTTGGGCTTTGGTGGTGTTGTTGGTCAATCTGAAGATTTGGCAATTGCCTTTCACTTTTTCAGTTTTGTCTGTCTGAGCTATCGACAAATGACTGCAGTTAGTAAAGTGGCCCAAGAGATCCCCAAACTAAAGGCATTTTAATTGCCTACAAAATAGTTTTGCTTGCTACGCAAATAAGTAATTAATTCGTGGCCGCACAAAAGAATGCACAAACGCAACAACAACAACAACAACAACAGCAGCGGCAACAAGCAAAAGAGAAATTTACATAAAATTGTGTAATTAACTGAAATTTTGTCTGGCCAAAAGCAAAAAGCAAATACCTTGCAGCAAACACCTACACCTACCTATAAAGCTGAAGTCCAGTCGCCGAGAGGTGAGGCACGAGGCGAATCGCATGCCCCAACCGGTCACATGAAAGCGAAAGAAGCCACCCAAAAACAACAACAACAACGGCAACAACGACAACCACATGGAATTGCCGCCAGCAAGTGAAACAATTGCAAGCACAACAAGTAACAATAAGTCCAGTTGGAAGCAACGGCAACAACAACAATCACAAATGTTACTCAACAATTGCTTTGGTAGAAAAAGAAACTTGGTCAAACTTTTGCTGATATTATCGCGTCGTTCCCCCTCTCATTCCTCAACACGAGACGAAGTGTAGCCAAATGCTCGTAAAACTGTTTATAAATTAGCACGATTTGTCTTCTTTTATTTGTAAATTGTGAGCAACAGCAAGTGAAAAATGTGTCTTCATTTTCGGGCCTAACATTTTGCAGCCAATTTACGGACTACACTTTGAAATGAAATGCAAAAGGAATGCCGAAAGGCACACTTTAGTTAATGTTCTAAACTTGCGAATGCCCGTTCAAATTGCATAGAATTTGGTATAAATTCAAGTAGAAATTTAAAAATAAAAGTTTAAAAAGTAAATTAAATTCAGAGCTGCAATTGAAACATAAATTAGAGAAGTGATCTAATCTTAATTATTTAAATAATTAGCAAATATTGGGAAACAACAGAAAACTATAAATTAATAGAACATGGCTAATCAGAAATATTGTATATATACAAAAAAATGATTTCATAAACTAAATTATAGAAGCTTAAACTTTAAAGTTAATGTTGAGTTGCAACATAACATAAATGATACAATTTCTAGTGCATTTTAAAACAGAATGTTTAATCACCTGTGCTGCAAATTAAAGAATTCGATTTGATTTTATTTACTGCAAAAAGCAAGCGACCCAAAAATAAACAGTATGAAACGATGATTAACCCGGATTGGCGGCTGCCAAGGCAGCTTGTATAGTTTGTTAGTTGGTTGTGCCAGCAACTGCAGCAGTTGGTTAATTGCGAATGTTTTGCATCTTCGAGATGCGGCGATTCGAGCCGCATGTGCAACGGTGGCTGGCTTATGTAACGGCCCCTGCAGCACAAACAAGTTGCAGATACACTTAACGCAATCTGCGACTTTAGCACTTCAACCCGATGTTGCGTTAAACTAATTGAATGTAATGCATGCAAATTACTTTGAAATTGGGACAAAATGCCAATGGCCATGTTGGGAGCAAATGAAACCCAGCCAACACATCGCCCACACTGATGCCTTCCACTCGACAAGGGGATGAAATATTATGCGGGTAGTTGGTGGCAGCTACTGCTGCTACCTACTCTCATATGACATGCCTAATTTGACAGAGTCTGACGCGCTTAACGAGTTACAAAGATTTATTATATCATTAGCGTCTCTGCCCCACTGTGCCGCCTCCCTCGACCCACAAGCTCTGTAATTGTTATTTAAATAAACCCAGTTTTCGGTCAGTCTTTGAGCTGCATGTGAGTATCGAGGTTTATGTGCCAGTTAATTTAAATGTTCATATGGCTAATTGCACTGAAGTTTTTCCTCTTTAACTTTTGTTTTCTTCGCTAAGATGTGTTTTACGTGTTGTTTTTGGCTGCGTCGTCCATAGAGAGATCTGACGCAAAGTTTACGTTGAAATTAATTAGCGAAAAAGCGATGAGCAAAGAGCGGCGAAATGAGAGCAGCTCTGATGGACCAGAGAGTTCAAAAGGGTAATAGCAGAAAGTTAATAGAAAGTTCGTGAGGGTGGTCTCCAGAAATATGCCAAATGAGATAAATACCAAAGTAGTTAATCATTGAGAAGAAATCGCAAGTTTTGACATTAAGAAACCAGTTCTGAATATTAAGGAAATAATAAATTCCAATCTCGAATTTGCGCACCAAGTAAATTTATTGCCACTCTCATATCATCAGATCAAACAAACAACTTAATTCAAAACACACTTTCAATTTACAACTCATCATTCCACAAATAATAAATAATTATAATGTTTTGGCATCTTCTGCAAATACACATAATTATTGAAGACAAATTGCGTGCTGGCTGCACATCAAATGCGAAGTAAATTTAAATAGTTGTACAAAATTAACTGCAATTTTACTTTCCAATTCAATAAATTTGACTTCGCGTGTCTTCTATCTTGTGTCTGCATCCGTCTCTCTGTGTATCTTCTAAGCATGCTTAGCTTTGTTCAGAAAACTGAGTCAACATTGTTGCCGGTCAGTAGCGTCAATCATCACGAGTTGGCCAAAAAGTAAGACGCAAAGTGAACTAAGAAAATCGTTCGATAATTGCACAGCCTTGCCCAACGCTTCGCTCTCTACAGATTTGCATTATCCGGCAAGTTGCTGGCCAATGGGATTTCATAACTTTTAACTAGACTCGCAGTCTCGCTTGTAGTTTGTAGTCGTACTATTTCATTGACAGTTCCACGCCCAACACGACTCAACACAAGCTGACAACCTTTCCACGCTCATCAAAAATTTCAATCTTTTGTTTCGTTTCTTACGCCTCTTTCGACATTTTTTGTGCAATTTTTCTGCGACCACAAAAGCACCACGAAACCCAAACAAATACAGAAATACAATTTTCGAACCGAAAGCTATTCAATTTTTGATTGTTTGTCTACTCGTTTTCATGGGCTGTCACTTCAATTGAGGCGTTCAATTGCAATTGACGCCACACAGCCATTGAAAATGGGTCAGAAATAAGCCAACGTACTCGTACTTGTCTTTAGACTAACAATATTTGTGCAGATGAGTTGCACGTCTTGACCTTCGTGCACGCTTCGCTTTTGCCTTTGCAGTATTAAAATTAAGTAGTCTATTATACGACACAGATTTGTGGCAAAGATTTGTCTGAAATTGTCGTGGGACTGCCTCAAGTACACCTTGAAGTCTGCAAGACTCGCCAAGATCGTCAAAGATCTGCATTAATTAGGAGTTATTTGCAATGATTAGGATTTTCCCTCATCATCATTTGTGTAGAACTCGAGAGCTGTTCACCTTCTTCAAATCAAATGTGCCACAGGCAGTTAAATACAAATCAAATAAATTAAAACTCCAGTATTTAAAGTCTTTCACCAACATTCCGACGGCGCAGTGAATCCGCAGCCGCAAATTGCAACTTTACGCTTTAGATCTTTCTAGTAATTTCCATTTTAATTCATAAATTACACATTAGCATTAAACTCAACAACATTTTCATTGGCCTGCAGTCGCTTCGACATGCGATTGCATTTCCAAAGCAGCAGGCAATCCCCTCCCTTCTTCAGACTCTCCAGTCGCTCGCTCTGTGTCAATTGGACTACCATTGTTTTCAATGAAATGAAAACTCTTGTTGTGTGTTACATATTTATTTTTTCGCAGTTGGAATTCATAATTTATGGGTTAAGCGTGTGCAACTGAAAGCTGAGAGCCGTTCTTTTGCATTTAATTATTTGAAGAAGTCAGAGATGATATCTGGAGACGAGCTGCTCCTAATGCTGCTCTTGATTTTCCAAATACTTAAGCGTCTCTTGTGGTTGGACTCATGCCCAGTTTTGGTCACGCAAACATTGCACTTGCCTCGCTCACTTTTCCGAGAAACGGTATTTAGCGCTGTCCCGACATGCAAATTACTTTGAAGAGCTCTCTGGGGTCTCAGGTCTGGTGTCCGAGGTCTGAGTCTATGCTATGCAAAAGCCTAAGCTCGTAAACTCGTGCAGAGTCAGTAAACTTTCGCATGTTTAGTTCGTGACAATTTTTAGCAATTACCTGAACAAGACGATGTCATCGTCTACCTAACTAACGGGAGACTGACCATTGTTCCGCGGTTAATAACCTGGCGTACTTTGTTGCCCACTGATATGACAGACTGCAGTGCAGTCTTGGTTGGCAAATTGGCAGAATGTTTATCACGCGACTGCAGCATGTGTTTGTATTTCGCCCTGAGAAAGTTGCTAACAGTTTAGCTAAACGTGAGAACTTTCTGAGTGCCGCAAGTAGCAACTGCAACTGTGCTGCTTACTTACTAAATGTTTGTCTTTAACTCACTGTACCTAATTTCAGCAGCTATTTATGCTAATGTCGTTTTATTACTTTAATAGTGTGTATAATTACTAATTTTGGCCTAGAAAGTTTCCTTGAAATTATTCTATTTAACTGCCTCGCTTTGCATTCTTACACGAGCCACATTCTTTAGCAGTGCACAAGTGAATTACTTTATCTTGCGACTATTCTTAAACTTTTATTCACTTTGCCGTCTATTGCATCATCTGTGAAGCAAAAATTATGTAGTCATAGCTGCCTACTTTAAGTCAACTGCACTGCATCCATCATATTATCATATTTACTCAGCTCTGATGCAACCGGGTTTAATTTGTGGCTCTTGAAAGCATTTCTTGGACGCACAATTCACGGCTTAGCCGAGTTTAACGCCCACAACGATGGAAAGTCAAAGCACTCGCAAATGCTGCTGGTACTTAGCGCCTATCGAGGTCCGAGACACCTCCCCCAAAGCAACGACTGCTAACTGCCAACTGCCAACTGACGACTGTCGACTGTAACCCACTTCACACTAGAGTGCGGTTGGGCGAGTGTGGCATCCATGGCGCATAATGGCCAGCTCCAGATACGAGCAGCAGCGGCAGCAGCAGCTTTGTGCCAGACTCACTGCCTGGCTGCCACTTTCAATTTTGCTGTTGCTGCTGGAAAAAGAAAAACACATTTCGCAAGCTTGGCTGAGCAAAGAGCATACAACAATTCGATGCGCCCATTCCCCGCTTGCAGTCAACAGTTCTTCTTCAGTTGCCAGTTGCAAATACACGTTTTAATTTGTTTTGTTTTGCGGCATCTGCTGCGCATTTGAGTGCATCAGTTGAGCATGCAACACACTCGTAGCGTATCATACGCGTAAATTGCATTTTGCTTTCGATTTCATGAAGAGAAAATCACTCAAAACTGTGCATGTGGCTTTCAATACAAATTTCATTTGCTTTTGCCTCGCCAATTGTTCTTTTATCGCCAGCCAATTGCTTAACCCTATCCCGTTTCAATTGCCGCAATTTGTGTTTTGCATAATTCGCCAGCTGAAAGCTTTTTTATTGTTATGTTGTTTTCATTTGTCCAAACAATTTTTGCCAATTTTCTCTTGCACCTAGTCGACCACAAAAATGTCATTAAATAATTGCCCAGCGCATTTTCTCGTTCAAAACAATATTAAAGTGCAAATCAATGGACAAGTCTTGGCCACAAACACTTTGACTCCCACCACGACTCGCTGGCAGCAACAACAACGAAATTTAGAGAAAAACAAATTATGCAACTCGTGTTTGGCTTGCAACATCTTCGAGTCAGACAAACAGGCAGGCGGCCAACCAACCCAGCCAGATCTTTGAGGCGGCATAGCTGAAATCTTGTTTTGGAACTCTCTCGCAGCGTCAGCGGCAGCAACAGCAACAGCAACAGCAAACGCTTCTTCATTTTCGCGCTGTAAACTTTTCACCCAGCCGACAAGCAACAACAAAAACGAAAGTGCAACAGCCGCAACTAACCAGTTGCCCAGTTGCCAGTTGCAGAGTTGGCAAGTTGCAGCCCAAGAGGCGATTCGTCTGGGTCTCTGGGCTTGGTCGGTCGCTTACGTGACCGGCGACGAGGATCGTTTGACTTTTGGCCATATTTGTGTTGAGTTATGGCGAGAAGACGCTGCACCAACAACAACGATTTCAACTTCGACTGCGACTGCGACTTCGACAGCAGTTGCAGTTCCAACTGCATTGGCGGAAAACCAGTTTTATGTGGCGTATGAGTAATGCGGAAGTTGACACTTGCTGCGCTTGGCAAATCTGTCAGCGGCGGCGGCGGTGGGTGAAAATTGCTCCCCGATATATTTACAGCGCATTGCACCACTAATTGCGGCATTCATCAGGTCCCCCCTCTGTACAATGAAGACATGGGCTAAAAACGCAAACAAAACTCATTTTGTTTCGAGTCCCCGGCTTGCTATTAATGACCCAACCCAGCGTAACAACAACGGCAAAAATTTGTTCAAAACTGGAAATATAAAAAAAAAAATACAAAAAAAAAAAAGAAGAGTCGCCTGTCAATAAGCAGCGATGAGTTATGTCGCAGGCCCTTTTACTTTCTTTTCCCAGCATCGCTTAACTACTATCTGCAAGATGCCTAAAGTAGAAGCATTAACGATCCACCTCTCTCGCTGCTCGCTGTATTTTGAATCACTCTCTTTTGCTTAACTTTATCATTTCGACTGCAAAACTCCCAACTACTTGAAGTTTGTGAAAACGTCTTAATGTCTTAATAATTGACCCTATATAACTGAGGTGTTCGAGAAATAAGCGCAGGAAATAAGTTTGTATTCGGTTAGCTCTGTAATTAGAACATGGCATCAAATGATATTAATGTGAATCGTGCTGTCTCTTACAATATTTAAATTATTTCTACCGAATTCAGTTTTTTTTAATTTCACCCATTGATTGCAATTGTAGTCTCAAAATTACAACCATTGTACACAGTGCATTGCCATGACCATTGTCCTTAACCTTTTGTGCAGCTGCTCAGTTTCCTTTTTTGGCTTTTTCGCAAATTTCTTTGAGAGTTTTCAAAGTTGCAACAAAAAACGTGTCAGACCAGATTGCTGCCGTCTGGCTGCTGCCTATTGACATAAGTTGACTGTGGCAACAGCAACAGCAACAGCAACGTGAACTGGGCAACGGCAACGGCCTGCGATTACAACAACACAACACACACACACACACAGCGCATTGCGAACTTTTTTTTTGTTTTTGATTTTGGTGTTTCGGTAAACAAGAAAAACACAAGAAAGCATTTTCAGCCACATCATCATCTTCCTTTTGTCTGCGAACAGGAACTGGTCACAGTTAAAGTCCAAGACGAAGACAAAGACGGAGACGAAGACGTAGCTGAAGCTGAATCCGAATCCGAAGTTGAGGCTGTCTCAAGTTTCTTTTGTGTGATTTTTTGTATTTCTTAATTTTAAGCCTTATATTGTTTTGTATGTATAAGAGTATAGTAATTTCATATAGATGCATACAGCATGTACTTATACATTGCCTCACGTAGAGTTTGCAGTGGCTTTTTTGTGTCGTGTAAACAACGAGCGGAGACAACTGTTCAACATTGCAACAATATGGGCAACATCTGTTGCCCATCATCCAATTGGTTAGTTGGTAAGCCATGTTTCTGGGTTGGCCATTATCGCCCTGGCCCCTTCTGCAAAATTGTTTGGCATAGCGCTGCCTTTTAATTTTCAATTTCATTTGCTTTGTTGTTTTGTTTTTTTTCGCTGCTTTTATTTGAAATTTAAAATCTTAATGCATATCTCCGCAATCGGCGATAAAAATATTCCAAGTTTGTGTGCTTGCTTTCACTTTCGATTCAAATGAAACGCCTGAATTGATTATGAAATTGGCTTCCAAATATTTTAGGAATTTGCTGATTTTAACTAGATCTCGAGCTTTTGACTGACTCAACATAAAGTAGTCCAATGCGATTTTTACGAATTGAAGTAGAATTCAATTTGCTTGTAATCAATTTAAATTTTCGTTTTAATTACTGTAGTCATATTTTATTAATGCTCTGAAGAAATTGAAAAGTAAATGTTTGTATTTTCCCTAGAATCAAGTAACTGGCTTCGTAATAGGCTTTGTGATTTTCTTAAATTGAAATCAATCAATTATAAGCAGGCATTTCATTATAAATTACCCGCAGACAACGGGCAACTGCGTGAAGATACTTTTTGTATCTTTTTCTGTATGATACGAGTACGACAGCCCTTGAACCTGTTCATTGTCCGCTACAACTCGCATTTCTTTTGTACGAATTTCAAGTTGTAATTTCTTTTCATTTTTGCTTCTTATTTTCGCGAGACTTTGAACGGGGCTCGACGTTCTGGCAGGTATTTTTTTTTTTTTTTGTTTAATTTTTATTTTCTGTTGAGTTTCGTTTCGTTTTCATAGCATGGAAAGTAGGTCAATCGAGAGATCTTTATAAATTTTTGGGTTGCATATTTATCTGAAAGATATTTTCGAGTTCCGCTCAAGTGACAACAAACAGTTAATGGATTTGTGTTGAAAAATGAAAGTTGTTTGGCAACAGGAGTAAATAAATGATCGACTGTCCGCTTCTGACTCCACCAGGATGGCACTTGCCCAGCCCAACAGCAAGCTAATTGGGCATCGTTCGAATCAAATTATCTATTAATAACCCACGAATTTTCCACTTTATGCTTGTTAGCTGGCGCTACAACAAATCAACTCAAATCGAATCGAATCGATTTGAGTTGCAATTGAATCACATCGAATTGGATCTCATTGTTCGACCACAAAAAACAAATAAAGTAATTGTGCGCTAATCACACTGAGCGTCCATTAGCGTCTCCCTTCTCCCCGGACTTGCATTCACTTCAACACTCAATCGTTAATGTGTTAGTATTGTGATTTATTTCACTTTGAATTGACTTCGTAGCTGTTGATTGGGCTGCTGTGTCAGTTGTGCAGCGAATGAGAATTAAATCGAGTTTCAATTTAATTTCAACCCATTGGAAAGTGCGCTAGTGCCTCAGATGACGCGCCTGATTGGCCACTGGCCACCGACACTGAGCCACGCTAATGGAAATTATGCCAATACTGTTGGTATTAGTTTTGGCCCAGGAAGTGCAGCAAAGCACAATAAATTGGAAATGAAATTGGGCATAGCATTGGCATGATATAAGCGAGATTATGAAATCATAAGGCAGCTAGATTCAGGTAAAAATTCTTTAGATGAGTGGAAGTAAAAGTTACAGTATCTATATACAATAGTAAATTGAGTTGTTATCTTTAACCGGATTAATCTTTTTGTTACTAAGCTCTGCTTAGCTCGAGGAAATGTATTGATATTTATTCAGCATCACACTTGAACAAAATGCTTGTTTGTTACTAATAACAACAAAATATGGCCTACAGCTGAAATCGAAATGCGTTTACGTAATACTCGTATTGCTTTAACAAAAGCACAAAAAATCCCAATTATAAACATTAGTTCATCCGCAAATCAAAGACCACAAAGCCCAACAACAAATAATATTTGAAATCATAAATGATTGGAAGCTGTTGCCAAGTTTGGTGGTTTGCTGGCCATGAAAGTGAAAACTAAGTATAACAGCGGATGCCACAGATGCCGCATTGACCAACAATCAAAACACAACAATGGCAACAACAACAATATAACTAAGCTATAATCCAGCTACATCACACTCGCACTCTCATAAGTAGCAAATGGCTAATGGCAATAAATTATTTTGAACCAGCAATTTGTTGATGAGGCATTACAAATTATCTGGCAAAAAACAAGTAAAGCCCACAATCTTAGATAAGCAGATAAAGATCGAGCTGAGAATGCAGCTGAGTTGCAGTTTTTCAACTCATGCATAAAGCTTTTTTGGATCTTTTTCTTTTTCTGACCCGTCAAACCGAACAGGTTTATTATCTGCCTCTGTTGTGGTTGTTGTTGTGTTGCTGCGGCTTTAAACGTTGTCATGACTTTATGGCTTTTACTCTCCGCTTGGTTCGTGGCGCTTCCTTTGCATCTTCATTAAACGTGTAACACCAAAAACCCAAAACAAAAAAAAATACAACAAAATAAAAATAAATAAAAGGGAAAGTTCATTGAGGCGTGTGAGGCGCTCATCTCTCTGCTCAGTTGCATATTTGTACAATTAATATGAAAATGTATATGAAAATATTTTGAATAATTGAATGCTTAAGCAGACCCCCAGAGAGACCAGAGGCGAGGCTTATGCAAGTGTTCAGTCGATAGGAATTCGTTTAATTTTATTTCCGCTTCCAGTCTATGATTGCATAATCATATCTAGACCTACTCACTTTGTGCGTTTCTTAGACTCTATTTTGGCATCGATTTTCCCCAGCAACTTTCTTTATCTTAACAAGCCTTCAAAAAAAAAACTGTGTCACTTTGATTTTGTTGGCCTAACTTCCAAAAAGGTGAAAAAAAATAAATTCACAAAATAAAAAAAGGTCCAACAATAAATATTTGCATAACTAACGTTCAATGGAAATGCAAATTGAGTAATAAATATTTTTTTGTTTGAATCTTTGGCACATATTTGGCCTGAGAGCTTTGTCTATGAGTAACTGGGACACCTGATTTGGTATGTATCAAACTTGGTCTATTTTTAAATTGAATGGAATGTTGCTTGAATGGAAAAGTGTGCACAGTCATAATGAAATTGTACACCTTTGCAATTTTGAATAAAAGCCTATGATGAGTTGAAGAATGGTGAAGAAAATATAAAAGGTGGCACAAAATTAGGAAATTAAAGAAGCTTTGTGTACCTTTAAAATAATTCAAATAATTCCACAAAAGTTTTTGACAATTCACTTTTATTTTATTTCACACTTACCGCATTATGCAGTGCCGCATTGGGTGGTATAAATCCTTGGGCATGGGTGGAAACCGCCCACAGGCACAAGGTGCCCCAAAGTGCCAATAGAAGTCGCATGATTCGCACAAATGCCAAGCAATTGATGTGCTATGTTTAATCAGTCCCGGCAACAACTTGCAATTGTTATGTCAATTGTATTATTCAATATCGTCGCACTATTTTTGTATTTTACTCGATTTAAAACAAGACACGATAGGGATGTAGAGTCTGGAAATTTGGAAAACTTCCAATTCGGCGCGCGAGAAATGTCAAAAATGCGCAGACGATAAACAACAAAAAAGTGAGCTCAAAAATTGAAATCAAAATTCAAATCAACTTTTGCTTTGCGCGTTTTGAACTTAACGTTTTCTATTTGCTTTATGCAAATGATGCAGTTTTTTTTTGTTGTTGTATGCTTTCGTTGTGTGTTATTTGTTTTTAGTATTCCGTTAGTGTAGCTATTGCTGTTGCTGCTTCGCGGACTCGACTCGAGTTGAAGTGGCAAGTGGAAGCCGCAGACACGACTTGTCTGGTAAAAGTTCGATGCTTAACTGAAGATCATTAAGCGTTTGGTAACAATTTAAGCCAAGTCAAGCGACGATGATGCCAAAAAGCACAGAAACAAATACGCGAAGCAACTACGCTTGCGATGAGCCAGCAACATGTTGCTGGCAACATCCGCAACATCAACTTCGAGCCATCAGCACCGACATGGCAGCAACTGTTGAGAGCTGAGAGCGCTTGCAGAGAGCGAAGAGAAAGCAAAGAGCACAACATTTGGGCGGAAAGAGAAAGTATTGGACTAGCAACATGAGGAAATGCTATGCTCTAACTTTAATTTTCAAATGCATTTCTTGTTCAACTCTTTCCATAATGTCTGAGGTCTTCTATCAAACCAGAAATAGCTATCACAATATGATGCCATCGCCAGAGATTTCGATTTGACGCGCTGATCACGTAATTTCCTCAAGCTAGCGTACTCGGAAATGCGCTGATAAGAACGTAGTATAAATGGAAGGTGTATTTATTCGCACCACACACAACCATGTATAATAAATAAATCTTAATGGCTTACGAAGAAATGCACACATCATTATTATCGCTTACAGACGTGGGCCAAAATAGTTGTTTCAACCACAACAACAACATGAACGAAGCTATTTAAGCTGCATTCCACGGCACGCAGCGATGTGTCGTTTAAGTCTTAATACCAAACAATTTGTCTGCCTCGTTTAAAGTGATTCATTTTTTTCCGATAATTATGGAAGTAGATGATTAATGTGGCCCACTCTCATATCTAGCAAATACATTATTCACGCTGATTGGTGAGTAGTAGCTCTGATCCCGCTGTGATCACAACTTGGTCGCTCTACTGATCAACATATTACGCACTTACATCACATTTGAATGCCATTGGATCAGTTGATAGTTCGGGTTTGCTTTGAATTTTTTGAGATGGCACAGCATGACTTGATCCACTGGACACGAATAATTACTGTTTGTTGTAAGCGCGTCATGATTGGTGGGAATTTAAGTTATGCTCTACAATTTTGATCTGTGCCCTATAACTTCTCTTTTAATCATTACTATTACAGCTCGCGTGTGCCCTTGCGGTGAAAATATATATATAGAATAGAATTCGCTTTGACTAATTTGCTAGAATAATGAACCCTTTGTAGAATAGTTTTAAAATCAAGAATGTTGACAAACTACAATTGTCATTTCTATCTGAGTTCTGTAAACAGTTTCGATTTTAACAATTCATTTAAGTAAAGTGGAAAATTGATTTCCTCTTGTGCAACTCTTGACAGCCAGTTAGCTTGCACTTTTGGCCCTTATCAAAAAGCAACCTGAGCCAATCATCAAATTATGGCATTTTCAGCTTTCCAGCAATTATAGCAGCAATTTGTGTGAGACCCACAGCAATTCGGCAGTCGAGACAGCAACACAACTAATCGACAGATCCATCAGCGAAGGCACCAGACACTTCATCGCCAGCTTTCATTAATAAATTTTCACTTTCAAAGCTGAGCAATGCACAACAACACAAAAATGCAAGCCAAGGGGCTCCATTAAGTCAATGCCCACTGCAATTCTAGAGAAGCTTCGCAGCCAGACCCCCCAAACCATTCCCTTGTCGTATTGCATAAGCATCACACAGCTTATCAGGTTTCCATTGAGGTAGAGTCAGAGGCAGAGGCAGAGGCAGACGCAGATTGAGACCCAGACCCAGACAATGATAATGGCTCTGCTGATTTGACTGATTTGGACGATGACGCCCAAGCCATTGTCCAAGTCATCCGACTGAGTTGCTCTTTTGTATCTCTGGGATGTTTAAATTTTATTTGATGGCTTTCTTTATTAACCGATCGGTTGTCTGAAAAGCCTCGATGAGTCTACAATCCATGTGGAAAATAAATAAAAGAAAACATTTTCACCTGTTTGCCTGGCAACAAGCACATGAATATCTAAGCTATAGATACGGTGGATTTAATTGCTTGGTACAGGTCTTTGCCAGGCTTCGATAATGAAATAATGTATTTTTATTATCATATAGTCCATTTCTAAGTTTAAAATTTGTAAACTTTAATTATTTTTAATGCTTAGGACTGTCGGATGTTTATTAGAATTTTGTGCCATTATAATAATTGTTTTATTAAGGAATTAAAAAAATCGCGAAGGTTTTTAGATCGTTTTACTTAATCCCAAACAGCCTTGTACATAGACTACAAATTGGCCTTTGGGCCTGTCGTATACACCCTTTCCGGCTTAATGTTTTATTTGTCACACATAAGCTTGGTTTCCATCGTATGCTCAACTATATTGACCTCACTGAGACGTGACGAGCTTGCAATTTATTTTTATATCTCAATAATAAAAATATCTTTTTGCTCACCACGCCTCGGAGTGCGTCATGAGATTTACTCTGCTTAAAGTTAAGAAACGAAATGATTTAGCATCAGGTTGATGTGCAGATTTCTGACATAAGATTGAAGTAGTTGAAATGTAGGTTCCGTTGGATTATCTGTGCATAAAATATTGCACTACATTTTAAATAAATTTCTGCAGCTCTGTGAGTTTATTTATTCTTCAAACTCATTATATAAATATATAATATATAATATATAATATATAATATATAATATATAATATATAATATATAATATATAATATATAATATATAATATATAATATATAATATATAATATATAATATATAATATATAATATATAATATATAATATATAATATATAATATATAATATATAATATATAATATATAATATATAATATATAAATTGAATATAATATTGAAGGTTTCAAAAATTATAATTTACATTAATTATTTATATTGCAGTATTCTAACTTCAAAATAAGATGAATAAAAATTACAGAGATCACTACAAGGTTCTTATCAAATCATGACAAACACAAAACTTGGATGATTACAACAACTTACGTATAACACGGAGCAATATAATATGTAAACAGAATGTCTGCTGCGATCTGGGTAAATTCCTAATAGCCAGGTAATATTTGTGCAAGAGATTACCAAAAGAGCGTGCAAACCCACAATCCAAAGCTAAGCAAAACAACAGAAATCAAAACATTTTGAAAGAAAGAAAGAAATACAGAAAAAAAACGAGACTAAAAGCTGTACAAATAGCAACAACAAAATGCTCGAGGGAGAAATACTTTCACCTTGCGACGAATGATCACCATGCGCACATACAAAATGAAAAAAAGTCAACCAGAGGCAGCAGAAGCGACGGCCTTCGAGGTGCCATGGACCCATACCGAATCAACCCGACTTGGCCTGGCAACAAGTGCCATGAAGAAGCCTCACCAGAGATCGAGTTGGAGCTGAGGCTGAGACTCAGACTGAAACTGGAGATACAGCTTGCGTCAATAAACCTTTGACTCAATGACGCTTACACGCAGCAGCTTATCACTCGAAGCTCTCAATGGGAATTTTGGTGTTCGCTTCTGTATTGCGTTGTGGATAAATGTGGGGAAGTAAATTTTACTTTTCATTCAAGAATAGGCTTTCCAACGTATTTGGGATTAAGTCATCTACCACTTAAATGAGTGGGTTCCTACTCCGAAGTACTTAGAATTCTCAACACTTTCTCATTGTCAGTTGATATTCCCCACGCAAAAAGCGATCATTAAAACTTATCAAGAGTTTCATACGAAAAGTGAAAAGGAAATTTGTTTATGAGAATTGAATCTACAGGCAGTAGAGGTGGACTTGGTAGTCAAATTATCATCCATTAATAAGGTAAACATTTATATTAAATTATCTCCACGAGTAAAAAAGAAAAAGCAAATATACGATGCTTTACCAAAATATTCAACAAATTTGCACAGTCGTATATTACATAATTTCTGTGACTATCTTTAAAAAAAGTTAGTAAAAAAATTTAAATTAACAAATTTATGCCCTGCGGTCTTATCGATTGGTGTCAAATGCTGCGATCATTAATAAAATCGCATCACTGACACAGCCAAATATTGATCATGAATATTGACATGCGTTGAAGACTTCTCCAAAGTCTGCCAATTATTTCAATATATATTCATTAGAGCATAGGTGCGACACTTTCTAGACATACACGGCTAGCACCAGACATTAATACGTAAGTATTTTTTTTAATAAAAAACTAAAAGTATGCAATGTTTAATATACAATCCAAGGTCATCTTAACTCCATGGTGCCCAACAAACTAGTAAACATAGTATATTGACCCCAGGATTGAAGGGCTATGAGCTTATAGTTTTAGTTACTTAGTTGATTTTGTTTTAATAAAATGCATTATTATTCGACAGTATTCATCAGCAAAATATTGGTTATTATTAAATTAAATATAGCAATTTCTCAAGAAAGGTGTTAGCCATTTCCTCCACGTGAATTACAATAGATATTATAGAGAATATTATATGCATAAGTCGTAACTTCAATTTTATTCTATATATAATATCTATATCCTAATTCTATTATTGTAATTATTGTGAACCGCCGCGAAAGTGTGAAAATATAAGGTGAAATGCCAGGCGAAGAGAAATCAACAGCAAGCTTCAATAGTATAAGCTTAGAACATATTACATTACAATGCTTTCAAAACTATTTACGAATAAATTTTATAAATATCTCATACTAAAAGTATGCAATATAAAATAATATTATTAATATTGTGACATTCTAAAAGTATGCAATTCTAAAATGTTGGTTTTTCGATCTTCAGGTGGTCCCATGTTTTTTTGTCTAGATATTATTCGGTATTTTCCTTGTAGATCTTCGAAGGACATGTTTTTTTGTAATCAGGAAGAACACTGCTATTGATCTGTATTAAGGAATTTCGAAAATCGGCTCAAAAATTTCTCAATAAATTTTTCCAAGGGGTAGGTATACAAATTTTGTAAAAATTAAATTATGCTGAGGTATCTCAGCCATTTGAAGAACTATCGCGTTGTCCTTTGGCACAAGGATAGGTCTCAGTAAGACAATCAAACCAATATCCTTTAAAGGACGAATATCCTTTAGACAGACAAACTACAAGGACTTTTTTATATACACAAATTAGCTTATAACTTCGACATATCCTGGCATATCCTTGTGAGTCCTGTGGCAAACAAAATCGTTTGGTGAGGGCTATCATCATACCAAAGGACATTAATATCGCGTTTGTAGTTTTCGAGTTTTCCAGGATATGACCGATTTTGCATGATTTTTGCACTCTTTTCTTCGAGTGCCACTCAAGGTATGCAACATTTATTTTACATTTAAGAAGTTGCAATTATGCAAATGTTGTTGTAGTTGTTGTTATAATTGTTGATGTAGTTGATGTTGTAGTTGTTGTTGTAGTTGTTGTTGTTGTAGTTGTTGCTGTAGTTGTTGTTGTAGTTGTTGTAGTTGTTGTTGTAGTTGTTGTTGTAGTTGTTGTAGTTGTTGTAGTTGTTGTAGTTGTTGTAGTTGTTGTAGTTGTTGTAGTTGTTGTAGTTGTTGTAGTTGTTGTAGTTGTTGTAGTTGTTGTAGTTGTTGTAGTTGTTGTAGTTGTTGTAGTTGTTGTAGTTGTTGTAGTTGTTGTAGTTGTTGTAGTTGTTGTAGTTGTTGTAGTTGTTGTAGTTGTTGTAGTTGTTGTAGTTGTTGTAGTTGTTGTAGTTGTTGTAGTTGTTGTAGTTGTTGTAGTTGTTGTAGTTGTTGTAGTTGTTGTAGTTGTTGTAGTTGTTGTAGTTGTTGTAGTTGTTGTAGTTGTTGTAGTTGTTGTAGTTGTTGTAGTTGTTGTAGTTGTTGTAGTTGTTGTAGTTGTTGTAGTTGTTGTAGTTGTTGTAGTTGTTGTAGTTGTTGTAGTTGTTGTAGTTGTTGTAGTTGTTGTAGTTGTTGTAGTTGTTGTAGTTGTTGTAGTTGTTGTAGTTGTTGTAGTTGTTGTAGTTGTTGTAGTTGTTGTAGTTGTTGTAGTTGTTGTAGTTGTTGTAGTTGTTGTAGTTGTTGTAGTTGTTGTAGTTGTTGTAGTTGTTGTAGTTGCTGTAGTTGTTGTAGTTGTTGTAGTTGTTGTAGTTGTTGTAGTTGTTGTAGTTGTTGTAGTTGTTGTAGTTGTTGTAGTTGTTGTAGTTGTTGTAGTTGTTGTAGTTGTTGTAGTTGTTGTTGTAGTTGTTGATGTTCGTGTTGTTGTAGTTGTTGTTGTTGTAGTCGTTGTTATAGTTGTTGTAGTTGTTGTAGTTGTTGTAGTTGTTGTAGTTGTTGTAGTTGTTGTAGTTGCTGTAGTTGTTGTAGTTGTTGTAGTTGTTGTAGTTGTTGTAGTTGTTGTAGTTGTTGTAGTTGTTGTAGTTGTTGTAGTTGTTGTAGTTGTTGTAGTTGTTGTTGTAGTTGTTGATGTTCGTGTTGTTGTAGTTGTTGTTGTTGTAGTCGTTGTTATAGTTGTTGTTGTAATTCTTTTATTAGTTGTTGTTGTAGTTGTAGTTGTAGTTGTTGTTGTTCGTGTTGTTGTAGTTGTTGTTGTTGTAGTCGTTGTTATAGTTGTTGTTTTAATTCTTGTATTAGTTGTTGTTGTAGTTGTTGTTGTAATTGTTGTTGTAGTTGTTGTTGTAATTGTTCTTGTACTTGTTGAAGTTGATGTAGTTGTTGTTGAAGTTGTAGCTGTTGTTGAAGTTGTAGTTGTTGTTGAAGTTGTAGTTGTTGTAGTTGTTGTAGTTGTTGTAGTTGTTGTAGTTGTTGTAGTTGTTGTAGTTGTTGTAGTTGTTGTAGTTGTTGTAGTTGTTGTAGTTGTTGTAGTTGTTGTAGTTGTTGTAGTTGTTGTAGTTGTTGTAGTTGTTGTAGTTGTTGTAGTTGTTGTAGTTGTTGTAGTTGTTGTAGTTGTTGTAGTTGTTGTAGTTGTTGTAGTTGTTGTAGTTGTTGTAGTTGTTGTAGTTGTTGTAGTTGTTGTAGTTGTTGTAGTTGTTGTAGTTGTTGTAGTTGTTGTAGTTGTTGTAGTTGTTGTAGTTGTTGTAGTTGTTGTAGTTGTTGTAGTTGTTGTAGTTGTTGTAGTTGTTGTAGTTGTTGTAGTTGTTGTAGTTGTTGTAGTTGTTGTAGTTGTTGTAGTTGTTGTAGTTGTTGTAGTTGTTGTAGTTGTTGTAGTTGTTGTAGTTGTTGTAGTTGTTGTAGTTGTTGTAGTTGTTGTAGCTGTTGTTGAAGTTGTAGTTGTTGTAGTTGTTGTAGTTGTTGTAGTTGTTGTAGTTGTTGTAGTTGTTGTAGTTGTTGTAGTTGTTGTAGTTGTTGTAGTTGTTGTAGTTGTTGTAGTTGTTGTAGTTGTTGTAGTTGTTGTAGTTGTTGTAGTTGTTGTAGTTGTTGTAGTTGTTGTAGTTGTTGTAGTTGTTGTAGTTGTTGTAGTTGTTGTAGTTGTTGTAGTTGTTGTAGTTGTTGTAGTTGTTGTAGTTGTTGTAGTTGTTGTAGTTGTTGTAGTTGTTGTAGTTGTTGTAGTTGTTGTAGTTGTTGTAGTTGTTGTAGTTGTTGTAGTTGTTGTAGTTGTTGTAGTTGTTGTAGTTGTTGTAGTTGTTGTAGTTGTTGTAGTTGTTGTAGTTGTTGTAGTTGTTGTAGTTGTTGTAGTTGTTGTAGTTGTTGTAGTTGTTGTAGTTGTTGATGTTCGTAATGTTGTAGTTGTTGTTGTTGTAGTCGTTGTTATAGTTGTTGTTGTAATTCTTGTATTAGTTGTTGTTGTAGTTGTTGTTGTAGTTGTTGTTGTAGTTGTTGTTGTAGTTGTTGTTGTTCGTGTTGTTGTAGTTGTTGTTGTTGTAGTCGTTGTTGTAGTTGTTGTAGTTGTTGTAGTTGTTGTAGTTGTTGTAGTTGTTGTAGTTGTTGTAGTTGTTGTAGTTGTTGTAGTTGTTGTAGTTGTTGTAGTTGTTGTAGTTGTTGTAGTTGTTGTAGTTGTAGTTGTTGTAGTTGTTGTAGTTGTTGTAGTTGTTGTAGTTGTTGTAGTTGTTGTAGTTGTTGTAGTTGTTGTAGTTGTTGTAGTTGTTGTAGTTGTTGTAGTTGTTGTAGTTGTTGCAGTTGTTGTAGTTGTTGTAGTTGTTGTAGTTGTTGTAGTTGTTGTAGTTGTTGTAGTTGTTGTAGTTGTTGTAGTTGTTGTAGTTGTTGTAGTTGTTGTAGTTGTTGTAGTTGTTGTAGTTGTTGTAGTTGTTGTAGTTGTTGTAGTTGTTGTAGTTGTTGTAGTTGTTGTAGTTGTTGTAGTTGTTGTAGTTGTTGTAGTTGTTGTAGTTGTTGTAGTTGTTGTAGTTGTTGTAGTTGTTGTAGTTGTTGTAGTTGTTGTAGTTGTTGTAGTTGTTGTAGTTGTTGTAGTTGTTGTAGTTGTTGTAGTTGTTGTAGTTGTTGTAGTTGTTGTAGTTGTTGTAGTTGTTGTAGTTGTTGTAGTTGTTGTAGTTGTTGTAGTTGTTGTAGTTGTTGTAGTTGTTGTAGTTGTTGTAGTTGTTGTAGTTGTTGTAGTTGTTGTAGTTGTTGTAGTTGTTGTAGTTGTGTAGTTGTGTAGTTGTTGTAGTTGTTGTTGTAGTAGTGGTTGTTGTTGTTTGCTGTTATAAATGTTGTTGTACTTTAAATAAACCATCCATAAATATTGTAAATATACCATCCTGAAAGTATGCAATATTATTGTACTTTTATCCGATCCTAATGTTTTTATTTTAACCATAACTCGGCCATTTCTTGGCAGATCCTTTCAGGACATAGTGTTTTGTAATCAGGAAGAGCATTGCTATCGATTTGCATTCAGCGATTTGAGAGATCCTTTCAAAAATTTCTCTCCAAATATTTTCAAGGGGTAGGCATAGAAAAATGGTCAAAAATCATATAGGTGTGGTCTATCTCAGCTATTTGAAGGACTATCGCGATGTCCTTTGGCACAAGGATAGGTCTGAATAAAACATGGAAATTTACATCCTTGAAAGGATGAATGTCCTGTAAATAGTGAAGTTATAATGAATTTTTCATATTCGGAAAATAGCTCATATCTCTGGCATATCCTGCTTTATCCTTGCAGGACTAGTATCGATCGAAATCTTTTTCTGTGCACTATTATCGTGCCAAAGGACATTTATACCGCTCAAGTAGTTTTCGAGTTAGAAAGGATTTGACCGATGAGGTGTGTTTTCCTCGCATCTTAGGAGTGACAAATTTAAGTTTTTGATCCCTAGATAACACCTATTTCTTTGAATGCCAATTGATAGAGTTGATTTTAGCGGACGTGGGAAGCCATATCCTTTTCAATTATGTAAAGAATTAGACGAGTTTTAGCAAATTGAAATCCTGCGGTTTATTTAGGTGCCCCTAAAAGTATGCAACGATTTTCATTGGCGAATGGCGAGTAATTTTGAATTTAAATGTTGAAATTGCAATTTTGTATGTTGTTGTAGTTGTTGTTGTAGATGTTGTTGTAGTTTTTTTAGTTGTATCAACACAACATTTTTTCAAGGGTTAGTTATAGGAATATTGCAAAAATGTAATTATTTTGAGGTATCTCAGCCATTTGAAGGACTATCGCGTTGTCCTTTGCCACAATGATAGGTCTAAGTAATAGAATCAAATCAACATTCTCTTAAGGACGAATATCCTTTAGACAGACAAACTACAATGACTTTTTAATATACACAATATTTTGGCATATCCTTGTGTGTCCTGCAGCAAACAAAGTGTCTCGAAAAGTGCTATCATCGTGTCAAATGACATTAATATCGCGTTTGTAGTTTTCGAGTTTTCCAGGATATGACCGCTGTAGCATGATTTCTTTACTGATTAACAACAATTATTGAAATTGTAAACTAATTTTTAGATTTTTCTTTATCTTACGTTTCAATAAATTATTTTGATTAATACATTAATATCATACGTTACAATCAATTATTTTAGTCTTTGCTTGAATATATCATATATATTTTAAATCTAAATTGACATTAAAAAAACTGTTAGCAACTTGCTGATTTAATATCAGATTTTTTTAATTAGCTAAACCATTTTACATTTGTTTCTCATATAATAAATACTTACCATACCTCTTTAGGGATATCGTTTAGCTTTCTAAATACTTATTTCTGCAAGATATGCTTGTTTTGTATAAATTTCGGTTTGTTAGCTGAAGCTTAGTTCACCTCACTTGTCAACACTCGCATACTACAATATATACATATAAGTTGCTGAAATAAAGGAACTTGGAATTAATAAAAAACATTCATAGATTTGAATACATAATTTTTTAAATTTATTTTTTAATTATTGTAATTGTATTGATTACATGCTTGATTTGTTTCTGGCGGCTAAACCATTAATATGATTCATTAATTAAAAATTGATATATTTTTATAATTAAATGTAGATTTTGTTATTGTTTAATTTAATACTAAACTTTAAATTCGAATCAAGTGTGTTTTTTGTTTCCTTTTTGCTTGTATGTATAATTTGTTTTGTTGTATAATCAAATGAACAGGCCTAATACATAAAAGGAAAGAAAATAGTAATTGCAGTAGTAAGAATCAGCAGAGAAATACATAATATAAATAATACGTAAAATAGGCGAATTAACTTGTAAATATTCTAGTTCCGTGATACATTATATTCGTACATAGTCGTATTTATATATGTATACGCAAATGTAGTATAGTATATATGTACCTATGTATTTATAAACGTTTACATTATCAAAGTCATGAGCAAAAGTTGCATTTGTTTACAGTGATATCTAAAATTACATTACAAACGTTCGTTCAATGACAGTCTAGGTTCAGATACAGAGACGGAGAGTGTGCATGTGTGTGTGTGTGTGTGAATGGGGACAGGGGAGTCCTGGAAGGGGGAAGGGGTAAAGAGGCACACTCTGCCAACGCTTTTACTCAAGTGTGTGCTCTTCGTTTGTGTTTCTTAATTGATTACAATAAAATTGTATTTTTTTCTTGCTTTGTTTCGACTAATACGATTTACATATAATTAGTTAAAGTTCATCTTATATATTGGCCATAATTGTTTGTTTGTTTGTTGTTGTTGTTCTTCTTCTTCTTCTTCTTCTTCGATTTGCACAAAAGTTTATTATAACTAGGCATATTTACGTAATATAGTAAGTTCATTAAATATGTTTACGCATTAGATTATGACATGTTTGATGAGTTGATTTGTTAGATCCTTTTCCATAATTCTCCCATAAATGGGGTGTCCTAACTAGGCTCGAATGTTTCAATTTCGGCCACAAAGAGCCAATGCAATATATATGTGAATTATATATTCGATATAGTTATGTGTAGATTGATAAGTTGGTGGGTCTATGAATATGTTGTCTGTTATGAAGTTACATGATATTAGGCTTCATGTTGTTGTTTTGATCAAATGTTCGCGAAATATACTATATATATATATGTGTTATATGAAACATTCGAACCTATACCAAAACTTATGCTATACATAATATTTTAAGTTTGTTGAATATTACGTAATGTTTAGCTACATTTTGCATATGTAACTAATAACAGCCTTGATACTGTTGCAAAAGACATGGAAGCTGTATGAAATTGTTACAGATTTGAGTCGATACAATCGTATATCGTAGAATTACCATATATTACTATATTAGGGTACTACAAACTATCCAATGTATATATAACTACGTTATGCTGTTGCTTGTTCCTTTGAGCTGGTTGTGGGTGTTGAATGGGTTGCGTACAGTACAGTAAAATTAGATAGGTAGGGCAAGGAGAAATACATGGGGCAAATACTTCTTGGGAAAATACGAATACATAGTTAGCTATGGCAGTAGCAAGAAATCAGAGAAACTGAGAATACTGCAGAGTGTTGCGCGTGTGTGTGTGTGTGTGTGTCTGTGTGTGTGTTTAACTACAAATATTATTGGATTTGTTGCTTATTTAGTATTCTGTATAGGTATAATTCGTGGCTTTGTATTGAGGAATACAAAAACAGCTTTGCGCTCACTTTCAACAGAACCGGGACATACATACGAACACACAAACATTTACAAATATAAACCAAATCTACACGTACATAGCCTATATAACATTTATAGATGTTTAGATCTAGACAGGGCCGGGCGGAGCCTTCGCTTCGTCCAGCTCCTCCTCCCGTAGGGCAGCGCATTGCTGTGGACGCCACTTCTAGCTCCAGAAGTCCATCATGTTCACCAGCTTGCACTTCTTGAGCTCGAGCTTCGTTGGCCGGGCGCGAAGTCAAGCCCGCCCAAAGATGGCCCGATCGGAGACATCGCCAGTCGACTGCGAGTGCGACATGGCCACATTCGAGGAGGCGCCACCACCACCGATGCCACCGCCTCCCACCTGCGTCTGGCCAACGCCGTGATGATGATGGTGATGGTGTGTGGCAGTCGCAATTGTCGCCGTCGAGGCATTGTGATGCGTCACATTGTGATGATTGTGGGCCAGCGTGGAGCTGCCATACTTGCTGCTGCTGCCGGTCGTGTTGCCGCCGCTGCCGTTGCCGCTGCCGCCATTCAGATGCTTCCTGGTTGCCGTCGACGACACATGCTGGGTGCTGCCCCGGCCAACGCCGCCGTAGATGCGATGCAGCGAGTACTGCTGCACCGACTCCAGGTCCGAGACGCTCGAGGTGATCTTGGAGCGCACCGCCACCTTTTGCATGCTGTTGTATTTGTCGCTGGCGCTGAGCTTAATGTCGGGCAGGTGTCCGTTCGACTGGGCATGACTGTGGCTGTGGCTGTGGCTCTGGCTCTGATTGTGACTCTGGCTGTGGGGCTGGCGCGAGCTGGAGCTCGACTTCGTGGTGATGGCCGCATTGCTGACCGCCGTGGTGCTTGTTATGGAAGCCACCACTGGACCGCCGCCGCTGCCGGGTGAGATCTCTGCGAAATTGTAGCAGGAAGACTTCTGGGAGACACTGTTGAGGCCCGAGCTCGACGAGCTGGCCGACATGCGGCAGCTGCGATGGCGACTCGACGCCGATGGCTGCAGGAACTCGTGATGGGCCGCCTCATCGGGCGTCATACGCTCCGCGGGATCCCACTCAAGACAGCGCTGCAGGAAATCAATGAAATAGTGATCCTGGCAATGGACAATCTGTGACAGCTTCTTGCTGCCCGGCGTCCGCTTGCGTCCCTTTGTGTTCGTGATGCAACGTGGCGCATCGCGCGAATCGAAGAACAAGCGGCGACGTCTCGCCACCGAAATGAGCACCTTTGGCGGCAGTCCGAGCACCTCCATGATGCAGGCCAACTGCTCCACCTCGTTCTCGCCGGGAAAGAGGGGGAATCCCGTGTACAACTCGGCCAGTATGCAGCCTGTAAAAGTCAACAAAATAATGGCGTAATTAATATTGATTTAAATCGACTGTTTATCATCGTTTTGCTGCAGTCATTCTGGGTGTCTGACAAGCGCATTGACCTTGACTCTCAGTTCTCTATACACAACGCACACGTGCTTGTTAGCTTGACCACAGGCCACAACCCAAACAGTCCTATGGGTATTATTTATTTACTGCTGCCGCTTTTACAAATTGTTTAAGTGGTGTTTGGGTTCAAAAGTTCACTGCAATATTGATTGGCTACAGCGACTAATGCTCGCACTAAGTTGAGGGCAATCCTCAATTAGGTGAATACCTAAAGGGTTCCATCAGACACATGACAGCTCTACACTTGGCAGTTCGTGGCATTTATAAAACCCAAAGTCATTTTAATAATGCCAAACTGTACAAAACAGATGGCAGGTTTATTAAGGATTCATAATTGCTTTTTGGGAATTTGGCAATATGTCGCATAAATCGAATAAGTTGCAGTAAAGCTGTGCAGCAAATATTTTTGCATTAAATAGTTCGAAAACTCATCGAATTCGTGTAATCTTTTGTGAAGAGCACGTGGCAAATAACACTTTTATTATTGATTGCTAGCCTAGCAACAGTCAGCAAAGTCTTGTAATAATCCAAGCAATAAGAAGCCATGAGATGGATATTTGATTAGTTTTCTTTTGCTCCGTAATTAGTTTGAAGAGCAAGTCTATACTCCTCAAGTAAATCCCATTAGTTCCATATCAGTTGACTGCACTCCACAATTTCCTAGACTCATTATCCGTCCATTCACATACTTGGCTGCTAAATGGCAACGTTCAATCGCGCCGTACAACAATTTCGGTATGAAGGCAGGTACGATAGAACCCATCCAAGTGTAAAAACACGCACTATGCCAATTAGCAGCAACAGGCAAGGAGTCGGCTATAAGCTATAACTGGAGCAACGAGATAGCATGCAGTGCAGATTTCAGATTTCAGATTTCAGGCGACGGCACTTTGGTAGACGGTTAGTCGAGTTAGGCGGCTACTCAACAAGTGCCGCCCACTTGAAAGTTTATGTATACAATAATAATGTCCGAACCGTTGTGCCCCCTAGCAGACCCTATTCGCTCGCCCCTTTTACATCCTTTTAGCAGCCATTTCCGACGACGACCACATCCGGTCAGCACAAAATATCGCACAACTCTGCTCGACACAAAAGACTCATTAAACGTGCACACTACGTGAGCTATAGTTTCTCCTCGCCCCCTTTCGCACTCTCTCTCTCCCTCTCTCCTTCTCTCTTTCCTGCTCTAATAAAAGCTGTCCGGGTTTATTTTTACTCACTGTCTTGGCTACCCTACGATTGAAAGCGCATGTGGGCGCTTACTTATTGAAGTTACTGTGAACGCTTTCCAAATGGGTTACGTGTTGCACAGTGTGAATCTCTTAACAAACTAGCTGGGGGCAGGCCTCCTTTTAATGTACCACAGGCGAGTACATGAAAGAGGTAGTTCTGTGGGTTTGATAAGCACACGAGAAGGGGAAGAGAATTTCAATTATATAAATGAGCACAATATAAAAGTGCTGCAAAAATGGGAGCACCTGGAAATTGTTTGCACTCCACGTTGTATATAAAGTACTTCCAATTGAGAAAGTGAAAAAGCTTTAATTGCAAACACACTAATTGAATTGTATATTGTGGAATATCAAAATTCTACTACCAATTTAGGGATTATAGCTATTAAAATATTTGCATTTTACCTATTTATAAATAGGCCAACTAATTGAAAAAGAACTGGAAAAGCAGTCGTCAATCTTATTAGTTAAATTTAAATATTGGCCAAGCTTCTAACCCGAAGCATTAAGCTTGTATAAACCTCTCGCGTAGTTGTTTGACTTTATCTATGCACGTTTAATACCCTCATCATTCTGTCATTCATTCAGCGGAATATTAATGATGATAACAGGAACGAATATTCGCTTGGCCGACATTAAGAGTGATAGCTGTCAATAAGTTAGCAGCGTAGCGGCCACCAACCGTTTGTGGCACTTAAAACCCTTTGAAAAATTGCGTTAGATACCATCCACCTTGGCTTGCAACACGCTCGTGCACACAAATGGATGCCACATTCAATGTGGCTATAAAACAGCATATAAAATATTTAAATGTTACACGTAAGCTGGCTATATGGGGCTATACACCTACACACTTTACTACACGCCTTGTGCGCTGTAGTTATTTATAGGTGTAACGAGTGACTGTGTGTGTGTGTGTGTGAGCTATACACATGGCTATAAATTTGCTTGCCAATGCAGGGCAACCATTTAAAAATTCATTTTCATGGCATCGAGGTCAAAATGGCGCTCGCAAGAGACACACACAGAAATTGCGAAAATGTTTTTAATTAAAATCAACCAGTTGACTACATATTGCACTCACCCAAGCTCCACATGTCAATGGCAGTGCCGTATTGCAGGCCCAGTATCACCTCCGGGGACCGATAGAACCTCGACTGAATGTACGTATAGATTTTCCTATCCACATAGCACGAGCTGCCAAAATCGATGACTTTAATGGAGCTGCTGCCGCGCTGTTTAAGCAAAATGTTTTCCTGCAAAAACCAGAGCGCATTGATTGTTAGTTAAATATTTAAATGTGAAACGTTGCTTTGGGCTTACCGGCTTGAGATCACAGTGTATGATATTCTCTTTGTAGAGCAAACGCAGGCATTTAACAATCGAATTGCAGAAGCGTCTTATGAGACTCATGCTGAAACCATTGTAATTGTTCTTTTTTATCAGCTCGTAGAGATTAAGGCTGCAAAGAGAGAAAGGCATTCGATTAGAATTACACAAAATTCAAGTCATGACTCACAGCAACCCCATCAACGAGACTTTCCCGAAAAAAGACGCAATTCAGAGCTTTTGGGGGGTCGGAATATTCCAAATAACATTGTATGTGAGTCGAATGAAAAAGACGCTACTAAACGCCGGCCGCTTTAAGCCCACATCGGAGCAGCAACAATAGAATAGCATGCATTGAATTAATTTGCATTGCATGTCGCACAGAAATTTGGATATATGACGATAACAGCAACAGCAACAACAGCAGCAAATGGTAATAACAAGCACAATTGTGCCCCAAAGTAATACAGTGGAAATTTGTTGCTATCGATTATGAGATTTGTAAACGAATCTCGATTAAAATAATCGCATTAACAAATACTATTGAGTGGATGACACCAAACCAAGCTCAGCAATAAGTACAATGAAATAAAATTGCTATATTGCGATTTCATTTTCATTATTTGCTGCATTATAAATAGCCTAGAATTCTATTTAATGTGTTTGACAATTTTCACAATGGCACAATACCAACAAATTTCACCCACTGTGCCGCTTTTGGCTTTCCCCCGACGCTGCTTTTGTCAACCCGTTTGCTATTTTTGTTTACAATTTCTTCTCTTTCTCAATTTTTTTTATTATACGTTTTGCATTCGCAGTTTGTGCGATTGTTGGCGATTAATTAACTGATAACGAAGGAGGTTGTTTTAGTTTTTTTTTTTTTTACGAATGTCATTGCAACCACTAAAACCTTATATACGTTGTGTGGTTGAAACTGGGGTTACACCAAAAGAGTATCCACCATGTTTTATCAATTGTTTGATGACTGTCAGTTTTGGCTTCTGCGTTGCGCTTGATGAGTTTTTGACGGTCGAAAAATCATCAATTCTATCAGGAATCACCACACTATGTGTGTGTGTGTGTGTGTTTGCCTCCATCTTTATTGACATACATTTCTTGGTCATATATCATGTGATATTAAGCTTGCAGCCATGCCGATTTATTGAGCTGTTAGACCACACAGTTTTTGCTTTCATTTCCGTTTCCACTCCCATTGACCCCTCGTGCAGTATGCTATCAATAACTTCATCAGCAGCTCGCATCTGCTGAGCTAAGCTGAGATACTTTGACATGCACTTAATAGATGCTCTGACCTAGTTGCGAGCCGGAAAATGCCAAAAGTAATAACTGGCAGTGGCATGAAAGCAGAGACCCAGAAGTGTGATTCTCTGTATTTTGCTGGAGATGTGGCTCAGCGCACTTAATGAGAGAAGCAATCAAATAGTTCAGTACACGACATTGAAAAAGGATTTCCGAGATTAAATTTCTTTGCGCGCCACAGCGAAGCTGCACAGAGTAATTCAAATCGATTAAAATTAATTAGATTCCATTTACCACAGTGTTTTTGTTTTAACTGCCAGCCGCTCTCTCGTTCTTTTATAGTCAATTATGACAAGTGCTGCATACTTTTAGGCGAGCGCATGTCATGTTCAACATCTTGTTATCAAGTAATCCAATTAAGAATCGTGTCTTATGGTGCTAAGCGACAAAACTCAGCCACCTACCCACCACACAAGCACACACACACCTCCACTGGGCTGTTGTAGTCGATTGACAGTTGGTTGAGGCACAACTGTTAAGGAGGCCTCAAATCGCGTTAGGCTTATTGGGTTAAGCCGGCGTCGTTGCGAGGCCTTGACTCTAACCGAAATAATGGATGGCTGTCAGAGCGCTTGAGCAGCGTAGTCAGGCTAAAAGCCAGCAACAGAGGTCACACAGCTTTGGCGAATTGCAAAACTTTTCTAATGGCCAAACAGTTTGGCATTTAAAGTGTCGCAGTGGCTTTAAAGCGATGGCATTTTGTGTATGTATGATGTATTGATTTTGCGGAAGCAGCACACCAGAAGAAGCCGGCGACTTGCATCTATAACAAACCAATAAGAAAATCATCAAAATGTCATAATTTCAATCGGGCAAATCGAGCGCAGCAACTAACTGGGCCCATTGCTTTGATATCTGGTTGACTGCGCCTCTTGCCAGGCATTGTGTCAAAATGGCATATTATAACTGCATTATGACATGCCACATGCCGCTGCCGCTGACACTGGCAATGCCAAGCATGAAGAGAGATGGCAAGCAAGATGGCAGAGGAACAGCGAGTGAGCAAGTGAGGACGAGTCCATGAACTTGAAAATTGTTGTTTATGGCGCTTTTCCTTTTGCTTTCGACACTGCTCCTCCCTCTTTCTTGTGTGCCAAATTCCGCTCGGTAATTTGATTGATTTGCCAGCTGTGTGAGGCAACCAACCAGTCAGGCAGGCAGGCAGGTAGTCAACATGCAACTGTAACGAGCCACTAATGCTCACATTTAGCGCGCCAAAAACACACACACAGAGCTAACAAAATTATTGTCTAAACAATGCGCACAGTTCGTAACGTGTCACGCCCCCTATAAACAATATACACATCGGAAAAGACCTTCACAGCATAGAACACTTTTCATTGCATACTTCCGGGTTTTTTTTTGTTTGAGGGCTGTCAATTGGCCGCAACAATGAATTCGTTCGACAGCAACAACAAAATTGGTGTCGAAAAAGTTTCGCTAGTTTGCATTTCGAGAGAGCGAAAGTGAAAAGTTTTGGTTGTGAAATTGATTGACAGACAACTGCAAACAGCTGCTATTACAAGAACTGCAAACACCTTTTGCAAACCGCACGACGCCAACATAACTTGCATTGCTCGCAATAAACTTGAAACTCGAAGAATTTAAAGTGAAACCACAAGCGACTTCCTTTTGATCTTTTTTCGTTTTGATTTGTATTTATTGGCTTGCTCAAATGCCTGCCTAATGCCACTCTTAAATATCTATTAATAGAACAGCATTTGGGATGGCGCCTTAAAGTAGGACAGGCAAATGGCAGCTTTGTGTGGGAGGATTACTAATTAATGATGCTGTCCCCGACGACAACCTTGATTTGGCCGGGTTCAGGCCCACGGATGTCACATTGGCTCAAGGCCTAATCCCCATTCATATTTATATTCCGTTCGCCATTCTCTATTCAGCCAACGACCACAATTTGTTGTCTGGGTGGCATTTTAATTAGAGAGCAGTCGCAATAGTCGCTGCTGGAATTTTGTCGAAATATCCGAAAGCGGTGCATGCAGAATGCCATAAATATTTCAAAGAATTGCCAGCTAAAACACATGATGAATGACTTTCGACCTTGGGCATCGTGGTTTATCCTCTTGCTTTATAAACTGGGATCTGTTTATATCCAGCTTAATGCCTGGCAAATGTCAATTAGCGGTAATTACTGTGCCACGGCACGGCATAATAATAACCTACATCAACAGCAGCAGCAACAACATTGACAATGTCAACAAACAACAGCTGTCGACAGGGGTGTTGTTTGCGCAACTTGCCCCCGCTCCAACTTGCCGCACCTCTTCTTGGCCCTCAGTGAGTCGCTATGCTGGTAACTCAATCCCCAGTTGCTTCCATCTAATTGCAATCTACACGCTAAGTGCAAAAATTAATTTAAAATAAAAACCCAAGCACAGTATGCTGCTCATTTGCATGCACACCGAAGGGCGGCTGCGCGGGGAGACGGGCGGCATTCGCGGCATGCATGCTGCGCTTTTAATTAAAAATCTCCGACTATAAACTGACTTGGCTGCTCTTCAACATTGTCTATCAGTCGCTGTTCATGTCAGCCTTCATGTCAAAGTGGACAATTACATGGCTGCCATCAGGAGCAGCCACAAGCTATATGCAGTCAGAAATATACATTTATTATTCCGCACATCCATCACTCATCTAAGCGCTCTTAAAGAGCTTGCCACATTAAAGACGGCTTATTTAATTAATAGGAGAGCAAGATGCAAGCTATTTCGTATTAATTTGGATTAATTGGAATTTGTTAATTGATTGCCTAAATTACACAAAAGCCGCTCTTAAAGCGTTCGGCATGAAGAGCAGTTAAATGTCGAAGCTATCGCCTTTCTATAGTTCGACATCTATAGACAAAAGCCTTGATTATCTCATCATGAGCTCAGCAAATTGAAATAAATTTAACACTGAGACACAAATTCTTGACACATTGCCCGCATGACCACAAAAACTACAAGCAAGGGAAGCGGACTGAGCCGAATTTACGACCCTGATACCTCCCACACACTCTCTCGCTCCCGCCGGTCGACCCAGGGAGAGAAGCAGCAGAGCAAACTTGGCCATGACAACAACATTATTTTGGCAACGTCATCTACACAATATGCTGCATAGTTATGGCACTCAATGTGGCCATATCTCATGGCATTTGATGGCAACGCTCGCTGTGTCGGCCGACTTCCTCTCGGGTTGGCAGCTCATTTTATCGCTGTCGCTGTAAATTACGTGGCCCATAACATTTCGCGTACTGAGAGTTATGGGCCAGTGGACGCATATATGTGCCACAGGACAACTAACGACATGCTGCAGGTGAATTTCCCACCGTCAGACAGCCCTCCATCCGAAATTAAGTGCTTCAAATGTGTGTTAGTGGGCGAGAGAGAGAGAGAGAGAGTTCGCCTCTCTGTTCCCCTTGATGTGAATGAAGTGTCGCATTAGAACCATGGATTAAGTTTCATATTTGCAGAGACTTGTCGCAGCCCCGCCCGTTTGCCACTTTTTTGCACAGTTTCCGGCAGTTTTGCACAACATGCTAATTAGCTAATCAGCTTGTGGTTCCCTTTGCATGTTTTGGATGAGCTTTTGGACATGCCGCAGTCGCCCTAGTAACAGCAACACCAACAAAAAAGCTGCCAATTAGAAATGTTTAAGTGCTAAGTGCACACGTTCGCTAATTAATTATAAAGGCCCCTAAAAAAGGAGTAAATGGATTTGATTAGATGCAAAAGTCTGCAAAAAGTTTACAATTATTTTCATTAAAATGGGTATACAGAAGTTCCATTTGCTCCAACTTGTTTGAGTTATGCAAATACGTAAATAGAAAACATCTATATACTATACTTAGACCCATTGATATACAATGAAATATATCCATCAAGAATCATTTTACAACTCGATCTCAGCTCGTTGCAACAAAACAACCTTGGCGTACTTGATCTAACTTTTAATCCATCATTAATCCTGTAGAGCGAAACCCAATTTACAGTTGCTGCCCGAGCGGAAATTAGCATGTAAAATTGAATTGCGTGCAAGTAAATTGAATTACGTAAAACTTGGCCACACAATTTGTTTACTCGTTCAAAACAAACTTTAAACTTGCCGCTGGGTTGTCAATGCACAGCCCCCTTCAGCTTTTCCATTTCCCATTTCCCCTCCACTACATTCCTCAGCCGTTCCTCTATTCATTACAGTTTCTTAGTTCCATGGTCATTGCTGAAACTTTGCCCATTGCTCTAACTTGTTGGGTGGCATAAAAAAACAAGACGCAAAGTGCGCACTCGAGTCGCGATTTTGCGGCTAATTAGCCCAAAAGGCAAATAATTAATTAAGTTTGTGATTTCGTTATTTCTCTGTGTTTTTCGCCGTTTTTGCATGCTAAACAATTTAATTTTGTCGCGTTATCGATTCGCCGACAAGAGCTGAATTAGGGAGCCGAGCCGAAATTTCTGCTTGCTTTAATGGCGTGCCGTTAACCCATTTGAAATTAGAGATCCGAAATCGGTGCTCAAAAATGTCAAATGGAAAGCCTGCAACTTGTAGGCCTGCAATTAAGACAAATTAGTTGCCGCCTGCCGGAAATGTCAAGGGACTTCTGATAGGGGCACAAGCCAAGCCAAGCAAAAACATAAAAAAGCGAGCAAACGGAAGCGAGGCAAGTCAATGCAATGGTTAAACCATGACCTTCAGCGTTTTTTTCAAAACTTGTTCTTACGGCTTTTTGTGCGCTGTATTCATATTCTGTTGGTATTTCGCTGCATCGCGTGTTGCCAGCCATATTTGCGTTGCCAACTGTCTAAACTTTGACATATGCTGGCTAAGACAAGGAGACGGAAAAGCGAACACTACCGCCGGGGACCCGCCTATAAAATCAACACCTGATAGGGGCGTTGGCTGTCTATCAATTAAATTGCCCGACCCGCATCGCATCGCACAACAGGTAAATATAGACACCTCACACACACACAAAGTGAGCTGACTGCATTTGTTGCACTTGCACGCATGCAATGCATTTGCGAGCACCTGAAAGTAGGCTACACAATATTTAAATTGAAATTGATAGTCGAGCGGCGTCTGCGGTTTGTTGTTCATACACTTCCTTTGCTGTCTACATTGTGTGTGTGTGCGTTGTGTGTGTAGGCAGGCATGCAAGCAAATTAAATAGAAATTTATTTGTTTACTGCACTTAAGTGGCATTCGAAGCGATAAAACTGCCATTTCCGCCGAGCAATCAAAGTGAACACATACAGCTGAATGAAAACTCTAGACAGCAAAATATTTATACCTACACTTGATAAAATTAGAATAGAAGAGGTTGCTAACACTCATTAATAATACTGCTTTAATTGCAAATTGTTGAATAAAGTTATATTCAATAATTTAATAAATATAGCGAAGACTATAAAAATTAAATGAATTATTTGAGCTTGACATTTGCATATAATAAAAGCGGAGATAGCAGTTGAGGGTTGTTAATTAGATAGTTAAGATTGCCATCAAAAACCAGAGTTATAAAACCATTAAAAAGAGTTGTTAAATAATTACGATAACCACTTGACGTTTAACGATTCTCATGTGAAAGACCAAATGAGATTTATGATGCCATAAAAGCAAAATCAAAATCAAAAGACAAAGACAATGGCAATGGCAAACAGCAACAACAACAACAGCAACCATATATGACACGAGCTGATAATATGTATTTATAATCAGAGGGGTTGTTGTCTTCGAGGCGAGGGCAGGGAAGGTGTATGGCTATTTTTAACACAAGCACATAGGGGTCTGGGGTCTGAGGGCGCCGACATGGTGTGTTATGTGTTGTCAAGGTAAAAGCGCAACAGAGGATCAACGTAATGCGTGCTAGGCACTTGTGATGGCGGAATGAACGAAGCAATGATTACGATTGTCGTTTAATGGGCGCAACGCACGCTAGGATAAAACTTGCGAATAAATTTAATTGGCTGAATGCTAATAGAAATGCGAGCGATACGCGTTTTTAATTGACTAGTCGAGAAGCGACAGTTGTGTCGTGACAGCCACTCGGTTCAGCATTGACGTCACAGCATATTAACTAAGTAGCATAAAGAAAAAAAAGAAAGGGGAGCGATTGAGACTTACCTCATTAACTCGAAGGTAATGCACAAATGTCTACGGAAATATGTGTAGTCCAGCATGTGAATAACATTATGAGATCCATCCGCATCCTTTTCCCGCAGCTCATCCAGTATGTTGAGCTCGACGACCGCCTGGTTCAGGAAACGCTTCTTATTCCTTATGATTTTAATGGCCACGTGTGTATTGGTCTTATGATCTAACGCTCTGATCACCTGACCAAAGCTCCCCTTGCCAATAACTTCCAATATCTCGTAGCGAAAGGCTATATGATCGTGCTCAATCTGCCAAATTGCAATTATTAGTAGATACCGAATTGCTTCGTTATTTTGTATTGCTTACGATTTTGTAGTTGCCATTATCATCGTCATAGCCCATGTTAGTTGTATTGGCTGTGGGGGCGGGCTTGTTGTAATTCTTGCTGGCATGCTGGCCAAAGTACCAGACCTCCTTGTACACCTTCAGCTCCTCAAACTCCAGATCAGTCAGGTAGTTGCGATACTTCTTGACCAGCTCTGTGGAACATCAAATATATTTCAGTAAAGTAAATTGTAAAGTGATTTCAATGTATTCTACTTATTACTTAATATTTTCTATATTCTCCATCCACTACAACATTTGCTCATTTTTGTTATAAATAATGAAGTCACAGTCCAATCCAATCCCACAAACAAAATGTTCATTACATTTTGATGAAGCAGCATTTCGCCTTGTTTGGAAACCATACAATTATGTTCCTATGCGCTAATATATTATATTTTGATCCCTGAACCTTTGCAAATATCGTCCTTAGTGAATCCCATCAAAGGTCAGTTTTGCAATTTACACTGTTTCTACAGACCTTTTGCAGCTTGAGGGCCATTCCGTTGAGTGCCAAAGCAAACTAATTGAAAACTAACCTGCTATAGCGCACAACACAAGTCTGACCTTGACCTCAATGCCATTTGTTAACCATATATATATAACATATATATATATAAAAATTAATTAATGGCAGCTTCCAACTGTGGACCCAAAAGCGAAACTCAACTGGGAGCTGCTTTGCTAATTCGCATTGGACGCCAGCGATGCGTATTAACCCAACGCGTTAAACATTGCAAATGTTGACAAGGGCCCGCCTCTCAAACAGCTTGTACTTGTATGCCCTGCTCACCAGGTAAATGAATACCCCCCTCCCTTGTTAGCCTGGCACTTCATTACGAACCTGATGGTGTCATGGGCGTGTTGCATTTGAGTTCGGCGCTTCCTGTGCTGCTCGCCGAGTTGCCGGAGCTGCCGCTGCCACTGCTGCTGTTTGATTTGGTCGAGGAGCCGCGCTCATTGCCGCTGCTGCTGTTTGTGGTCGAGCAGGAGACCGGCGAGCCAAGGTTGTTGTTGTTGCTGCTGCTGCCGTTGCTGCCATTGCCATTGAGTGTTGTCGTTGTTGTTTCATTCACGTTGCTATTGTTGTTGTTGCTGATATGGCTATCAAGGCGACGACTCACGTTGCACAACTGTGGTAGATCCAGCCTGGAGCCGGACAGACGCACGTCGCGTCTTAGCTTCTCGTTGTCCAATTGTATCTGTCGCATCGCATCGCATCAAGAATTGATTTTTTTCGTATTAATATTGCAAGTATCAAAATATACGGCAGAAATGACATTAGATATAACGATTTATTTCAAGCATACTTTTGGGCTACATCAAAAACGTGCACGACTGCTTGTTTTATGTTGCATACACTGCGGTGTTACTATAAAACTCAATCAATTATTTGCTCTTAACAAGAACTGAAACTAGCTAAAATTGAAAATATTCATTATTTTAATAAACAACTCTATCTGAAAGAAACTTGTCTTCTTCTATATGTAACGCTTTGTTCTGTTTCTGCAGCTCAAATCTATAAATGTTATCTATTAGAGTGTGTATGCTTTACATTTCTTATTGCAGCTTTCTTTCAATTTTCTCTGAATCATTAATTCCAAGTCAAAATAAATATCATATTACAAATAAGCTTATTAAATTGAAATGAATTTCATTTGCTTTGGGTTTCTTTTTAGTTGCGAAATTATTAATCTCTTCATCTCTTTCACAATCTCACAGTCGATGTCATTTTGGATCTTTTGTTGGCCACTTACCGGCATTTCACATCGATCCAACATTGTGCTGTGTTCTCTGTGTGTGTATACAGTTTACAATGCTATCCAAAATGGCACAGTGCTTTCGCCGCACAGTGCTTAGTGGTTGCTTGTTCTTATGGAACCGGCCAAAAAGAATTATTATTGATAACCAGCGCACAACATTTGCATTTGAATGTCTTGGTTTCCTTCCGCCCACTTTATACTTGATTTTCTCTGTTGACGGGCAACTGCAAAGAAACAAAAACACGGAATCGAAATATTTATACAAGCACAAAAATATAAACACATTAATAATATGCTAAACTAAACGGACGGATGTCTTTAAACCCTTCTTGACTTTAACCCTTGACGTTCAACGGCACTAACTGTCGACGGGCTGGCAACCAAACACTGCAGCAAGAACAAGGAACACCGAATAATCGATGTGCATTCGAAGCACACACCATAAATAAAATGGTAAACCAAAATAAGTTCCCCCTTCAAAAGTAAAAAGGCAAAGAAACCCCCAAAAATCGTCGACTTGTCAAGACATAACCATAACTAACTCAATAGCGAGAACCAACAAAAAAAGAGAAGAGAAAACCCAGAATGTCAGTCAGTGGCATTTAGCAGTTTTCATTGTCAAGGCGGTGTTTGTCGGCAAATCATCAAAAGGCCAAAACTTTATTAATATTTTATTCAAAGGGTCGCTCTATGCACTCATAGCCTAACTAGACACTCTCCCTCTCCCCCCTGTGCTCCGACTTGGAAGCCTTTTGCCGGTGAACTCAATGCAAGCCGGCATAAAACTTGGTAACCAAAAGTCATGACCAATTATTGGCTTGTTGTGTTTTTCGCCTTCTTCCTGTTATCCCTTTCATGTGCATTTTGTTGCGAGGGGCATGCATAACGATACCTAACCCTTTTCGATGGCAAAGAGGGACACCAACCCCTTTATTTGGGGGGCTGATGCAGCGCAAAAGTTCTGCTGTGCTCGACAAGTTTCTCTATGAATAGCAACATAATGAGTAAACAGTTTGAGCTAAGTACACTGAGCGCAAAAGCGTTAACAGATTGAGTATAAATCGATTGCAATTCATCCTCTTTCTATTTTACATTCCTCAGGGTATCAAATATTTATTTAGCTTGACTTTGGCTAATGGTAGTTCGTTTCCGTTTCCATTTCTTTCAGTGCACTTAACTGGTTCCTACATTTCAAGGTGGCACTGAGCTAACTTGTCTACCACTTCTCAAGTTTAACCTATTCCTTTAGCTCTCTTTTCCATTTTTATATTTTCTTTTCTTGGCCTCTTGACGTGCCCTGCAAAATTTATTGGCTTTTAAAAAGTTTTCTGTCATAAAATCATAATTTACAGCATTCGTTTTTGACGCTGACTTTTCGGATCGACTTGACAGTTGTTATGGCATCAGTGGGAGGTTGGGTTGGCATTTCTTTCGTCTCTTTTGTATTTGTACACACATACATCGAAATGTGTTTTTTTGGCAATATATCTTCGTTTCTTTTTTATTTCTTCATCTGCTTGTGCCTTCTGCGAATTAAGTTGAAAACCGACTATAAGCTTACATTTTGGAGCTTATTAAGTTTGTCTTCAAAATACTCTCTGGGCTGGTTTTTCGCCAAAAGAAATCCGTTTATAGAAAGCAGAGAGTCAGTTGTGTTGGAAAAGCGTAAATGACATTTGCTCAGGTCATTGAGTTGCTCGTATTTCACGTTGTGTCTGTCTGTCGCAATTTGAGAAACGAAAGTATTTTGAACCCATTTCGAGATACGACTCGATTACAAGGCTGTCAAATTATGTCCAAAAATAACTGTCGATGGTCATGGTCCACATTAAAATGACAAATCAATGATACAGCTAAGAGATAAACAAAAAAAAGCAATGTATAGGCGTTCACAATTCTTTATTTTCTACGGTGACTTTGAGCTCAAAATGTTTTTGCATTGATTTCAATTGAAAAACAGCAAACTCTTTGACGCATTTGCCATTGCTTTGACACCCACCCAATTTATCTACGAGTGCTCATGTATTTAGAGGCACTGAATTGGTTTTATAGACTCAAGTATAAACGATATCTGCAATTTCTATGAATGACATTGAAATTTAAATGTCAGTCAGTCAGTTTCAATGATTTTTCATGTACTCGGAGTCGGTTTACGTCTCAAGTTGGCGAAGATGTGTCAGAGAAGTTGTTTGGGCTTTTGTTGGCATTGGAGCTTTGTGTTTTTTGCGTGGAACATGATTCAGTTGAACCTGACCTCCCAGGAAAACATATTGTCAACTGATATATGGCGTTATTGGAGACAGCGTTTTATACAACAATCAAATATCAATATTAGTCGACCTTTATCTTTTTTCACTTGAATTGAAAGCGTAGTTTGTAAACGAACATTTGTGTTTCTTTTTTCTGCGTGGGGTTTTGGCTTTAAGTCAGCTTCTGCTCTCTTGACCATTAGCTGCTTGCGGTTTTTATGCTTTCAGAGCTTTCACAGTAATTTACCTCAGACTGATCTCAGCTGACCCCAGACATAACTAAATATTAAGTCATTTATTTAAAATTTCTACGTCAAGTGTCGGGGACCCTTAGCCAAAAAAAAGCGACAGTAAATTGGTCACTCAAAGCAATTGACTTGCTTCTTTTGGGTGAAACAAAAAACAAAACATGGCGAAGGCAGCTTTGATGGCAATAAAAACGTCGTGAAATTTATGGGCATAATTTGTCAATTTATAGCAGAGTTTTATTTTGACAAGCGCGAGAAAATCATTTCAATCAAGTGACCGAAAAAAAAGAATAATAAAATTGTGCAGCGTTTTTCAAGTGCATTTCATTTTGGAGTTCCGCTAAAGCTGCAACTCAAATTAACTTAATAAATGTCAATTGTTTTCTCGTTTTATTTATCTTCAACTTTTCGCATGCTTTTTTTTGTGGTCGATTCGTCAATGAGCAAACACATAAAATAAAACAAAACAGAATAAAACAACAAAACGTGACATTTTGTTGTTGACTTTTGACACTTGCAATCATTTTTGGGCAGTCGGATGGAAGATTTATAAACTGCGCGTACAATTTTCGCGTTGACTCGGCAAATCTCAGCGAATCGCATTATGTAAATAACATTTTAATACCCTATAACCAATGAAAATGCTAAACAAAAGAGCGTGTAATACTTTAATGCAACATCAAATGCATTTAAAAGGTTTACAGAGTATACCAACGTCGAGCACTGTTGCGAGGAGTGTTATCACTCGTTTTGTTTTCATCGACAGTGAAAAACCTTGTTGCAAATGCCAAACTTGTCGGGGAGTGTTGCCATTTAAGTTTTCTGCTACCCGACAATTTACAGCACAGCGACAATTGGGCCAACTGGCAGATTTTTCCATTCACATTGAATGCCAAAGAACTCTTTTCTTACAGCCAAATTCTTTATGCTTGGCTGTGTCCGTCTATTGGCCGAGCTGTCTGTAACTCTCCATTCAAAACTGTGATCCATTGTGGCAATCGGATTTATTAAAATGTTTTCTTTTGATTCATTCTTGACGCCTCAAGTGATTGTCCGCCAAAACTCAACAAGCTGCGATATGCATGCCAGGCACATTGAAAATTAAATAATTCACATATCTTGTATTGTCTTTCGGACATGTACACACTTGTTGACCATACTCAGCCGCAAGGCATCACGTCTATGGATCTTTTTCGAACGATCTTACATCCATTGTTCCATCAATTTATTGATTTATCTGAAAGCAGCCCAAAACTGCCAACATTTTTGACAGTTTGAGGGTGAAAAAACACATTTCGGGGCTTTGATCTTTGCATTTCGTTTGAAGAATCTCAATCGTAATCACATGTTTGGCTTCCTACAGAGCACTAGACAGGCTTGAAAACATTTGTAAATCTTCGCAGTATGGAACGATTATTGCACTGCATTTAAAGCAAGTCAAGCAATGAAGCTCTGGCTATTGTTATTGCTATTCACAAGCCATAACTTAAAAGTACATTTTATTCGAAAAGGAAATCCTGAATAAACCGTTTGTTTGTCAGTCGGAGATCGTAAAAAAACTAAATCGCAATCTATTACTACATGAATATAACATTTTTTTATGGCTTCGTTATGGAATCCAGTTAACGTGGGCAATTTTGTAATAGCTGTACATGAACAAGATAATTTCTGACTGCGATTTGCGCTAGTCGAAGCCCATTTACATGCTTTCTTTGCCCAACATAATAAGCCTATAATTTTATAGCAACTGCATTTATGCATGCAAGTCTCAAATTTCAAAGCAGTCGAATAAGAAGAAAAATCGAGGCTACGAAATTTGGGGCACGTAACCCCAATGGGCGTAGTTGGGTCGAGTTGAATATCCTAGAACTGACCCACGACAAGGGGAAATTGTACTTAATCATACGGCACCACCGGGTTAAAGCGCAACCAAAAACATCGTTTGTCACAACAAGCCAGCTGCTAGCTGCAAGAGAAAATAAAAGTATCGGCCCGTGTGGCCCAGAAAGAGTCGCCCTCAAAACAAAAAACACAAAACACAAAAAAGCCAAAACACACACAAAAATAGCAAAGAGGCAGCCAGCCAGCTAGCGACATGCTATAAACATTTTTGTTACATTTAATTTGGCGCAGGCACGACACATAAGTGAAATTCATTTAGTTTTCATTATTACCCGAATTATTATTATTCGTATTATTCCTATTACTTTTACTATTGTTAATGTTGAGCAAAAAAACTAAACTAAACGGGTCAGAAATTGCATGCCTCAGAAACAGAAACAGACCATAGCCAATCGGCGTATATAATTTTGGTGTGGCAGGCATTAACCAGCTAACTATTCGAACTAACTAATAGAGCCTACCAAATGTGACCTCATAAGCTATTGACCCACTAACCCCAGCAGCAGCAGCACTACACACGCACCCCCAAGTCCCAAAGTAATGACCTCAAGCGAAATGTCAACTAATCGCATATAGATTTCAACAGTCCAACGGAAGTAGCCAACGCTGTTGTACGAGTATGTTGTACGCTTCGCGAGTACTGTGGGGATCTTTTGGGGCGGAACTGGTCGCTGGCAGTCGGGGGAGACCAGACAAGTGTTAAGCTTCAGCTTTGCATTTGTGTGTGTGTGTGCTGTCGGCATGTAAAGTAGTAGAGTAGCAGGTGCTATGATTGGATTAATAAACGTGCGAAGGCGTGTTGCGGGCACAAACAATGAAAGCGAAACTGGCATTCCTCATGAAGAATCGTAGTCAAAACTATGTGAATTTAATCAACTAAATGTAGTAGATTATACTCAGTTATTTATTTGTAATGTCAGTGATCATTAATGCAATAGCTTATATTCATTTATTTATTTGTAATGTCAGTGATTATAACTTCAATCTACATTTAATTCCACTTGCAGAGTAAAACCAAATCAACGCAACAGTTGTTAACGCAACAACAATACAATACTAGGTGTGACATATAAACCCTAATACCGTCACACGCGCAGACCTCCAACTGTGTGCACGTTGCGTATGTGTAATAATTGCTGGTCAATGCACTGGCACTCGCTCCCTCATCTTCGAAAGCAACGGTACCCAACTTGACTACTAAAACAATTTTAATAACTTCCGTTCTACAAACACTTTTCGAATCACCTCCCCTCACCCATCTATTTGCTGCTCCCTCTCTGCCACTGTGACTGCACAAAGACAATAGATGTGAACGTGTAACATGGCAGACTGCTGGCAGCTAGTTGGGGACATTTTCCACTGCCGGGGCCAACAAACTGTGGCAGAGAGTTGGCTAAAGAAAGTCAAATTCTAGGGACGATGGCGCACTAGAATTATGCTTTATTGTGCCCAATTGGCGTAGTGCGGAAAATGAACGGAAAACTGCATTAAACTGCGCCTACTGTGGCTGGCGTTCCCCTCAATTGAAGTTGCTGTTGTTGTCGGAAAATGACAATTAGCCTCGGTGCTGCCGGGATTCTCCCTCTCATTTGCCAGTTGACTGCATTTCTCTTTTACTCGGACTAGCCAATGTTATATAGAGACATAGACGTTTGCGGAAGTCTTTAAAGTTGATTGAGTAATATCTGTAAGTATATTTAACTGTATAGTATCTGTATCTGTATCAGTCTGTATCTTTACTTTGTAGTTATAGTTGTAGCTGTATTTATTTGGTTTTCGTATCTATGCTGGCAGCTGCTGCTCAAACGTATTGCCAATTTTGTTAATAGCTCTGATGATAATGTCTGGCAAAACAACGTCTGTTGTCGCTCGTCTCAACACCGAGCAGGAAGCAAACGAAACTATTACAAAGCGCATCGAGCACTTTTCGCCAGCGGCCTACTCAGCTACTTAGCTCAGTGTAAATACAACGGACGATCGTAGTAGGGAGTAAAATGGAACTCAAAGTGTAGGTGGAGCAGCCCAAACTTTGCAAAAGATTGCTGAGTTTTTTTCGGGTGTGGCACAAAAGATGTTTTGATTTTTAGAGGAGCTACATCACATAATAATTGCTTAGAAGTAAATCGGCTGATGTTTATATATTTTATTGTTGACAGAAGCGAATCGATAAGTCGTCAGATAAACAAAGAAAATTGCGACATTTTCCTCTCTGAGCTCACACTTCGGCGAAGTGATGTCTGTGATCTTCATATAACAATTGTCGCAATCATAGGGGTATCATAAAGAAACTATAACTACGCTAATTGCGTTCATCGTGCCTCTTCAAGCCAGAGACACACACACACACGCACACACACATTCTCGTGCACACACACAGTTGTAATAATTGCTTCAATTATTTTCATATTATGATGTGTTAAAATGCTTTTTGTTCAGTTTATTTATTTCACAGTCTAACCCGCCGCAGCCTCCCAACGTCCTCACATCAATTCATTATGCCGCCATGGCCTGCGTCCGTCCGACTCCCCGTCTCTCGGTCCGCTTGTCTGTCACCGGGTCTGGCTCTGCCCATACGGGTACTGTTCGCTAAAGTGTGCTCATGTTCATTAACGCCAAAGTTGAGGCAATTGTCGCCGTCGTCGCCGCCGTCGCCGTCGCTGTCGTCTTCGTCTGTCCGCTGTAATCTGAGTGCCAAGCATCTTTCCGCTTTCCTCTGCTGCTCCAAGCTCTTCAGACCGTCGTATGCCAACAATTGCCAGCATATTCCATGGCTCATTGTAAAGCGAATCGTCGTCCACTCTGAATTTCTATACCCTATACTCCACATCAGCAGTTCGATTATACAAACTGTATTGCGAATGCCCACTAATGGGTATTTTATTAGTCGTGCCCGCTTTGGTAGTTGCAGCATTCTCACTTTTTATTAATAGTTGCTTGATAAAGTGGTTGTTGTAGCTGGCTTTTTTTTTTTGATTTTGTTTTCTTTAGTTTGTCAGCTGTCAGCAGATTTTTTCGGGCATGGAAAGTGTGACATTTTGATTAGTTGATATTTTTTTTTTTGCTGGTGCTGCTTGTGATTGAACTTGAGGCGCTTGTGGGTTAATGAACGTCAAGGTTGGCCAGAGAACGCATATTAAATTGAATAATTGGGGAAGTTACCCAGGGGAGAATTGGAAAGTGGGTACAAAAAAACGAGACTGAATACAATTTGAAAGCTAAACTTCAAATTTTCTGCCTTCAGGGCAATTTGATGCTTCTGCGTTTTACACGGCACTTGCCACACTCTCAATCATGATTGATCAATCCCCCTGTGCGCTGTGTGTGTGTCTGTAATTGATATGTCTAAAGATGCTGCCCACAAGCTGCGTTTTGTAGCGCCGCTTTGTGGTCGATTAGTTACTCGACTCAGCTTACACTTCCTCACTTCCCTTCGTGCTTCCACCACCACTTGATTTCTCCTCCATGTACCCAGTTCCCAGTAACGATTCTGTAAGTCTGAAACCGCAGGCGCACCCAATTGACAGTTGATTGACTGACAGTTGTTTGTCAGTTTTTTGACAATTAGGCGGCAAAGTGAAATTGCTTTCGATTTCGATACACTACAACAACAACGTACTGCTAGACGAATAAGAACTGTGCAACATACGGAAAGACGAATGCCCCACGATTGCCTTGAACAATATTGATTGGGAAATTATAAATCAAAATGGTATTTTTACACAACACTTACTATTTTTATACCACACGAGTACTGCTATATATGCGATTCTTTTTGGGCACGGAGAAAGCGACGACCCAAAGCGAACACACTAAGACTGTGGGTTGTTTTGATACCCTTTAATTCGCATATATTGGCTAAGACAAATGATTGGTAACATAGTACTTGTGTTGGGTCCACTTGATTCAAGACAAACTCACAATTCAATCTTAAATTGGCGATCGTCACAACAACAAAAACAAACAGCATCAAATCAGTGAGCGTATTTAAGTTTCGAACATAGAATATGCCCTTGTTGTGGCTCTTATTTCTTGAATGTCTTCGATGTCGTGAGTTTTATTTTGGTTGCGGAAAATTGATAGAATGCTGTCAGAAATTGGGTCACTGCGAGTCACTTGACATGTGAATGCCGAACTTCGTGGTGTTTTGCCATTTGAATATATGAAACTAATTAAGAGGCTGCGCAGAATACTCGCATATATATTTTCTAATGAAATTATCAAGTGGACCCCGCATCAACATCATCGTGATCTCTATTGCCATCGCCGTCAAACAAGAGCGCTCCATAGTGTTTTATCATAAGCCACAGATCAGTTTGATGTTGCCCAATTTCTTTATTGCCATTATGATGCTTTTTCAAATGTTTGATGTTCTAATTTCGTGAGCTCAGCAGGCACTCCGAAAGCAGGCGCTCGATGTTCATTTATTATGTAAATTTCATTTTATTATTATACATTTCTTGTGATACGTTTACTTTCTGATGTCAAACTGTGCGAGCAGTTCAACATATCAATTGATAATGTTTTGCTGCCTTTCAACTACATTGGTGTCTTCCAAATTGGGCATTACCATTGACTGCTAATTTTCACAGCTTGTGTTTTGATCTTTGTATGGAAACTTTAAATATCAAGTTGCAAAATCTTTGCAAGTTCAGCGAACTCACTGTGGGTTTTTATAACATTGTTCCAAGGTGTGATGATCATTTCTCACGAATACAAAGATATATCGTTTATGATATTCTAATGAAATACGTACTATGTTTTTGAAAGAATTTCTTCAACAAATTTAGCTATTGAAGCAAGAAGCAAGTTGAACAGGGGATTTATGAGGTCATCATAAACATGTTAGCAAAAATAACTCTAACCATTGACGTTGTTATTAATTGCGGCATGCCGAAGAAATAAACTAATTTCAAGTGATGACCTTGCCTGCTCAGGTATACGACTTGACTTAAGTTTTGAACGTTGCTCAACTGTTTGGCAAATTTACATCAGCTGACAGCCGCTGCAAAGTACAGTTAGAAATTGCTTTACTAAATCGCAAGCACAAGCCCAACTTCAGCTCAAGTTGCAGCAGCTTCATCGACATTTCGCACTCCCACAAAAACGCATCGATTACCCACCCGACAGCAGCTGAAACAGCAGGAACTTTGAGTGCCACCACCGCCATCTGAAGCAGCAACCACAAATTGCAAACCACGCAAAACCCATTCACTGTGCACTCCATGCAAAATCCCGTCTCCCACCACCACCACCTCCCAGTCACCCTCCATTGCTTTTGGCAGCATCAAAAACGTTAACTAAAAACACAAAAATCCATTTGGCAAGCACCTAAAAAGCTGCTTCTCAAGTGGCTAAAAAAAATATGTATATATATATATATATGCACACCCCACAACGACAGTGTAGAATATTGTTGTATTTTGGCTGCATTTCAGGTTGGACAAGTGTTTTATTACACGTGGACTGGGCGCAGCCTTGCAAAAATCCACCAAAGACTACAAAAGGAATCTTCAGAAAAAAAAAAACAATTTTATGTTCCCTTGAGTTGCGCTGTTGTTGGCGCTTTTGATAAATATTTGCGCCATTAAAAATGTTTTTTATTATGATTTTTATGCCATCATATTTATATGGCTCAACTGATGGTTGATTTTCGTATGCCTCAGTTTATGCTTTGTCTTTATAAATTGGCCCAATTCTTTTCGCATTGAGGGAGGGCAGGGTCAGCAACAAACAGTGAGAGAGAGAGACAACAAGTCAATTTCGTTGTTTACGCAAGAGTTGATTTTTATGGGAGCATCATTAAGAAATTTGACCTAATTTGTTATCTTTTTGGACTGAACTCTACCTATGTCGGCTGACGCAATACTCTAGCTGCACTGCACTTGCCGCACCCTTGCCGTCGATAAGTAACGTCCCCTCAGATCTATTGTAAACGTTTGCTGTTAGACACAACTTAGTCAAGGCCGTAACAAATCCCATTCACTCGTCTTACTCATTTGTTGATGTTGGTTGGCTGTTCGGTAAGTATGTTGCCAACTCAGCGAATTGCAAAATTGCGAAAATTCGATTTGAAATGTTTTTGGTTTGCTGGTAATTTTCTTAGCACAGACAATAGCAATACAATACGAGTACAATGCACAAATCGAACATTTATCGCATCTCTTCAGGCAAAACAAACAATAAATTGGCAACCATCATGAAAACTTTGAAACTCAAATCTAAAAACCCCACGAAGCGCAAAGCAATTAGACATGCAATACTCGAAAGTACTCGTAATGTCATATTTGTAATTAAAACCAAACTCGATTTCCATTTAGCGAATTGTAAAGCGATTCAGTAAGATGTTTCTGCCGAGTCAACCAGCTGTCGAGGTAAGTCAACAAGTTGCAAAATTAACTAGCAATTATAACAATTTTATTGAACAAAGTGCACGTTTCATTGAATCTCTGAAGTTCAACTATCAAATTGACAAAACTGTTAGAAAAATGCTTGCGAAAACTTATGAAAATTAAACATAGTAATTAATAAGAAAACCTACAATTATTTACTGTTTAATTGCAATGTGTTGTTGGGTATTCTTTAGTTGTTTCGCATCTTCCATTGACAAGTAAAAACCTCACACTTATTCAGGCATCTCAAATCTTATAGCCAAGTTGACATTCATATAAGATTCATGGATGCAAAACTACACGCCTTAACTTTAAACGATCGAGACAGGCCATATATCAGCTGGAGCAGACTGCAGACAAACTGTCAGCCATCTCTCGTCGAGTGTTTCCCCTCCTCCTCTCTCACTCGTTCACTCACTCAATGCCCATTTCTTTGCGGACAATCTAAAAGCAAACGCCGACATACATAGAGGCGCAAACGACGAAAATCGTAAATAAAAATGTCACATGAATTTCCATAAGAAAGCACGAAAAGTCAACTGAAAGTGGAAGTTGGTTCGAACAAGACAAAAGAGCGCAAATACAAAATGGTCAAATAGGCTGTCTGTTAGCGCTTTAGGAGACCATTTCATGCAACTTTGAAATGATATTAATGAATTACTAAATGGAATCGTGTGGGCCCCAAACTGCAGTCTGTGTTTTGCGGCAAGCAAACACAACAACAACAATAGCAACAACTATAAAAAGAAAAAGGTAATTGGGCAGCCGCGGAACTGAGGCAACTGAGCCAACTGAGGCAACATTGTCGTGTCGTTGCTGTTTGGGTGTTTGAGAGTTGGAATCAAAGCCAACTCAGATAAACCCTAACACGTTTTGACCGCAAAGCAAAGAGTCTGGACTTTGTATTGAAGTTGAAACTTGCTAAACTGGCTTTTAAAAGCTCTGCCGCTGCAGATGCTGCTGCTGCTGCTGCTGCTGCTGCTTCTTTCATATGCGACTGCGAGGTTGCCTTCAAGTGTTGCAGGTTTCTGTGAAGATCATGGTCCAAGCCAACAACAAGTTGTTGTTACTCTCCTTGTGACTATGCCTCCGACTGTCTGTCTCTGTTGCTCTTGTTGTTGTCGCCAAATACGCATGCCTCCTCCTTGTCGTTGTTGTTGTTGTAGTTGTAGTTGCGAGCACTTAAATGCTGATTGTTAAGGTTAATGCACTTGAGTTCGTTGTCGCTTCTTTGCGCTCCAAACTTGGTTTAACCGCAATTTGCGATCAACTGCGATCGCCCCGAGGATTTGCCATTTAACGACCATGCACCAATAAATGCACGCAAAACGTAATTAAAACGCTCTCCATGACAAATTTCGTATCATCAGCGAATTTCGTAAACAGTTTTCACTTTAACAAATAGCAATCATAAAACTAAAATATTACGCATACGCAACGCTGCACAGCGCTTTTCTGTATGTACACATTTTCTGACTTGATGGGCCTTGCTAGGCACTTTCACTTGTTTAAAGCCTGCTTAATTAAAGAGACATATTATTTAACTAGCAGTCATTTGACCGAAGGAAAAGTTGGCAAGACTGCAGATTTACAGATTTATTAAATAGCAAAAAAAATCAATGCGAAAATATGAAGGTAAATATTAGTTAGGGGGCCGAACTGCATCAGGCCAATAATTACAGATATTAACAATTGTTTTGCTTTATAAACCATAATATCTCGATAAATTATACACGCTGTTTAAAGTCCTTATTGAAATTAACAATATTGAAAAGTTAATTGCAGTTCATAATGCGCTTGAACTTGTTGAACAGTTGAATATTAAGCCATTTTGTATGCCGCATGTGTTTCATTGTAAACAGATCGGCAATGCCAAGAAGAACTTCCTTCATTTCTTTCTGCCAGCAAAATTTTCCACTCGTTTCTTGTTTTCTTTTTGTTTGCATAAATTCTGCATGATGTTCGTATTGTTTATGTTATACACACGTTTTGTTCTTTCTCTGCCTGTTGTCTTTTATTTTACTTTACTTTTTTGCAATATCAAGTAGTACGACGAATAAAATTTGGGGAGGCCGTTGTTGGTTTTTAAAATGGGTCAGTGTTGTCAGCTTTTGATGATTTGGGTCAAATGTGCGTTGAATACGAGAGAGAATAAATCATAATTATTATCATTCGCATGGCAATAAAAGCCACAACACAACACAGCACACACTCCGAGAGGAAGTTGTTAATTAATGCTCGCCAGAATATGAAGCAAAGGCAGAATAACTTAAGAAAAACGAGCTGGAAAATGTTTACGGGTTCTGCTTGTGGCTTGCCTTTTAATTAAAAACTTGTAGCTTGAATTTTTGGATGGCTTTAAATGGACGCAGTTATTTTTTATGCACGAGCAATTCCAGACACTGCTGAGGTCAACAGACGATCTGACCCAAGAAGAGGTTAAACTTAAGAATACTGGTAGAATACTTGTAATACATACGCTCCACTTGATGAATCACTACGGAAAATTTGTCATATTTACCTGCAATGTAAAGAAAATAAAGTTAGTTACGTTTGCTTGATTTGCTATTTTAGGCACACAAGCTATAGCCTAATTCCGAAACTAAAAACTATTTGTGTTCAGGAACTTCTTTGTGAAAATCACTTCCCCCATTTTAAAAGTCAACCGTTTGACAGTTTTCCTAGCCGAATTCTATTGATTGTCCGCAATTTCCAACTTCCGATTGCTTGGCTGCCTCGTCGTAGTCGGTTTTAGCTGCAGGCTGACAGTTTGTCTGGGTGTCTGTCTTGATTGTCTGGCCACATAACTTACACACACGCCACACCTCACAATCTCTTAACCGGGCTAAACAGAGCGCACTGCCGGCATTTTAAGGGCAGCCAGGGTCGATGTGGCTATTAATACTCTTAACTTGTTCTAGCTTTTCATTTTTTTCGTTTTGCACACTTTGTTGCTCTGGCACGCAATAAATTTGTATGTTTTCTGTCCAACTTGCGTTGACAGCTGTCGCAGATTGTCGGTTTGTCGTGTGCAGAAAGTATCTACAAGATTTCCCAAGCAACTTAAATTCGCACTCAAATCGGTTTCCCCTTAAATAATATATGTATTTGTTATCCGTTATCCGCTGGCCGGTTGTCGATTGTCAGCGTTTTTCCCATTTGCTGCGATTGAAATGCGAGGGGCGACAACTGTAATTTTCACTTTTCTTTCATTTAACAGCCACGCCCATTTGCCAGCCACACATAACTTTGATTGATGTATAGCTGCGCCGCATGATACCTAATCAATTATTAATTTACGCTGTCCATCAGTCGAGTGGCCAACTTACATCACAGCCACCACATAGAGTTCCAATATCATGTGCATTAATTACAGCTTGCAGTTGCATCAGTTAAGCAGTCAACGAACCACAACCAATCAACCAGCTCCAAAACAATAAAAACTATGAAACACGTCGAACTCTCTTTGAAAATTTCACCCAATTTCCTATCAATTGGCTATTCAATTTTCACAGTCATAACAGCAACAACAACAAAATCAGCTTTTAATATATAATGGAGAGCAGCGAAAAGGAGAAAAACAAAACAAGATGACAGTTGATAAAGAAAAAAGATAGTGTAGTTGTGCAGCTGCATTGAGGGGAACGACTAAAACATACCATGTACATTGCGTATTACATGATAAATAACGAGAATACTAATTAATTGATTGTAAATGGAAGACAACAAATGTTAGATCAAGTTTTTGAAGTAAAAATTCATTTTTGAAATATAGAAATTGTTTCATTCGCTCTCATCCTACGCGCCGCATGTGAAGGGTATTTGAGAAAAGTTAAAACTGGGTGCTTTTGATTTAACAACTGCCTGCAGCAAGAGCAGTAGCAAGCAACGGCTTTGTTGGACAGCGTAATCAACTTTTTGCTGCTCTAGCTGTTGTCTGCCGTTAGCCGTTGGCCACTGACCATTGACCAGCACCTCGACAACGACAACGACAGCGACTGCGACATCGACATCGACATCAGCAGCTTCGATGGCCACTTGGAGGCGCTGCTTAATCATAGTGGAGCAGCCGAGTCTCCCCAGTCAAGTAGGAGGCGCACTTTGCTTGGCCAGGGGCAATTGTTCAGTCTGGTTTTTGCTTCTTTCCATTGGCAATCAGTGCAAAGTTTTGTCGCGTCTCTAACAACTCCTTCATGCCCTCCTCCTTATCATCGTCATCATCATCATCATCATCGTGATTATTATCCCGATTCATTTGGCTCGCTGTCAATTTTTGCTGTCTATTGGCTCTGACCTACGATAAATTTCGCTGCGCGCTTGATTATAGACTCGTTGAGAGTCTCGCATCTTATTGAGCCATGCATAATTTTCTTCAGTCTTGCGACTCTTAAAGTCTTCAAGTCTCCGGGCTGTGGGCAAATCGAGCGAAAGGTCTGCGGTCTGCCTACGATCTGTTATGGTTTTTATAGGTCGTCCGGGGTTGTTGATTTCAATGGTAATTTATGAGATCCAACCAAAAAACGATTTAAATTTCAAATGTCAATTGGATACGAAACGTTCGTTGGACCTTTCCACGACATGAAGTTTTACAGTGGCACAAACTGCGAATATATTTGCATACTATCTACTGGTATTGCGATCGGGGAGCTACGTATTTAGTTTTGGTAAGCTTATATTTAGTTGCTTTTGACTTCGAAACCATTGCATACCATTTTCAAACAATCACACAGAATCTTGTTTTCTCCTCAATTCATTTAGCTTTAATCAACTCCGTAAATTGGCTAATTTCACCGAATTTCTTAATCGGCCACTTACGCTTCCTAATTATAATTCTCGGAATCAAGAGAAGCACATAAAATGCAACCACATGTGGATTTTAGCCATCTCAAGAGCAATCAATCGATAAACAAAGTTTTGTGGCCAAAAAGTTTTCCCTTTTTTCTTGTTCTTTGTGGCGTGCTGAGTTGTTGTTGTTGTTGTTGTGCGATTGCTACCTGTTGGTTGGCGATGCATAAGTAAATAAATAGTAAAGCGGCAAGAAGACGAAATGGAGGCAGAACAGATCATGGCGCAAGATCGTCGAGTGCCAGACGTGGTCCGAGGCCGACCCAGTGACCAAGTTATGTTAGCCAGGTCGACTGAGGTGGGCAGCACAGCAAAGAGAAAGGAACTCGGCACTCGGCATTCGGCGGCAATTGCCCCCGAAAGAATTTATGAGATTTTTCGTCGAATGTCTGTCTGTGTGCTCAATATACTTTAGATCGCAAAGAGGAGCGTCAGACAGATAGCAACTAGAACGGCAAATGGGAACAGTTGTTGCTGCTCGTATCGCCTGCAGTGGCGCCCCCTGGCGGCCGAATTGTCATTGCAACTGAAAATGAAAAGCGCATGCGCGAACGAGTTTTACAAGCGCCAGTTTTGTTTTTCCTTTCCACGCCCCTCTTTCGATCCGCGAGCGCGCGCGAGTGAAATCGATATCGAGAGTGTCGTCTCCTCGTCGGAGAAGACAAAGGGGGGCTGGCCATACCAAATCGCGCTTATAATTTGCTTTGTTTTCGCAGTGAAATTGCAAAAAGCGCTGTCGAACATCTTCACTTTGCTCATATCTTGCGTCTAATTAACGCTTCGACGCTGCCTGCTTTCCAATTGTTTGTCTCGCGCCCCAAATGGCACTCGCTCCTCGCTTTTGGTTCACAGCCACATCAGCATCATCGTCACAGCCCCTGGCCCCTGGCCCCCGGCAGACTCCTTCTGGCATTCCTCCCCGAAAATGAAATCAAACGAAATCTTTCACGCGCCAATTCCTCGCATAGTTTACGCTGTTTAATCAGCACGTAAATGTTTGATTTTTATTTTTAGCCAAAATAAAACAATTTGAACCGAAAAGGCTGCAATATGGCACACACACACACACAAGCTGCTACACGCAACCAACTCACACTCGCAATTAAGGATTGTATAATGAAAAACTTGGCGCATCGAATTTATTTTGTTGGCAAATTCTAATTGCCACGTGCCGCGCAACAAAATCTTTGATATATGTTATTGTGTGGATTCAATGAGTATTTAATATCAAAATCAATTCCAGATATTAGCAATTATTATTTGTAATGTACAAACAGATTTTCGTCAGTTTGTCTGGCATTTTGACGCAGTTCAAAATAATGAAAAAACGCCTAGAAATTTACAGACTATACCGGAAAAATAAGCAGTATTTTGAAAGGTTGAAGACATTTTCTAATTGCAATATGCAGACACGCTATTTTCGAACTCTGCCGCAATTTAAGTATTTGTCACTTTCCAATTAGTTTGCTATTTTGAACACTTTTTAAGATTTTCAATTGCAGAACCTTTATTGAAGTGCGAATGTGCGTGGTTTCCCCCTTTTTTGGTTCGCCATCTAATAAAATGTGCCGCAAATATGTATTTTTATGCATTTTTAACTGAAAAACCATTTGGAATTTTCGTGGAAACACAATCTGATGTCGTTGATTAGTGCCCGAAGGCGTAATAAAACGCGCTTTACTTTTAATGACGTCGCAAAAACAAAAACAAAACAGTGATGACATGGGCTGACTGTAGCCCAGAGAAATTTCATTGCACATTGAGCATAGACATTAAACAGAGGCCCAACATAAAGAACTGTGGAGCAAGCAGGAAAACCAATTAACATTCCCCGGTATTAAGGATGGGAGCGCTTCTAGTCTCTCTATATGAAATATGTGGCAGGCGGTCAGCCGCAGCTGGAGTTGGTAGTTGTGAGCTGTGAGTTGTGAGTGTGGACCGCATATAGAGCGGTTAAGTGGCTCCACTCTGCACGCGTCACGCTTTAACGGCTCTCTGACAAACCGACAAGCCGCACCACCAACCGACACTCCCTACCCCCTACTCCCTGCCCGGGTGGCGGGCAGTCACCCAGTCGGGCATTCCAATGGAGTCCAATTGGAAGGGAGCCGTCACTTTGCATCTATGCAAGCTGTTGTTGTTATTGTCGTTCTTGTCGACCCTTTGACAACTTCTCGTTGTTATTGTTTTGTGTGTGTTGCTGCTGCTGTGCTTCGTGCTTCATTCGTTTTGCTTTGTTTTGTTTTTCTATCGGAAGTTGTTTTGTTAATTTATGACTTTTTCAAATGGAATTATGTCTACCCTCTACAGGAAATGCAATTAGTTTTTTTTTTCTACTTCCCCAACTATTTTTTCGGGGGTTCTGCACTTCGCCTCTACGCTTTGTTGTTGTTCTTGTTTTGAAGTATCGTCAATTGTCGGATGTTTTTCTGCTGTAGTTTTCCCGATTCTCTGTGTGTGTGTGTGGCCGATATTTGACCCACATGTTTTTATGTAGCGGGCTGTTTTCAGCGTCTCTTAAACATTTTTATGACACATTTGACAAATTAGTTGAAAATTTACTACTTGACGTGCGGATAGATGAAGAGTGGCATGCAATTGATGTTACAACTTGGATAAATGACAAGAACATGTGAAGTCTTGCAGTCTGCAGAGCGTTGAACGAACCAATGACTAGCCGCTGACAACAAATTAACGATGTAAGATAAAAATATTAAACCAACTGTTAGATACTAAAGAAAGACATGGCTTAATAATAAAATAATCATATTCTCGGTAAAGAGTGCTTCCATTTAAGAGATGTTCTGCATAATACTTTAATGATGTTAGTGTAAACACCATCGCAATCTTTATGTTTGTAAACAACGTGTACGTATCGTCAAAATTCTTCAAATCTACAACAGCAAATTCATATCAGGCAATGCCTCGTTGCGAGTCAATGCCCCGTTAGGAAGATGTTTTAACCAATTTGCGTATTTTTTTGTTGAGTTGAGTTGAGTTGAGTTCTTGTGGCGTTAGCTGTGAATACGCTGTGACTTTGCATTTGAATATCAATTTGCGATTTCCTGTTCGATGCGCAAACAACGCGCAATGAAGTGACAGCGGCGTGTGATTGATATATTTATATAATTATTTATGCGTTGAATTCATATTTATGCACGCTCCGCACATCTGATAAGCTTGACTAAATATTTATAGGATACGCGATTTTTTATTGAAACCTTGACCACCTTGGCAAACCTTCGTTTGCTTTGCAGCGTCATTTGTGGCTATTAGCTAACACTTGCGATTACGTGTTTTTGCTGCTGCACTTTATTTATATATGTAGCAAGATCCCCCCACCACCACCACCACACAGTTAGTCAACATAAATGAAGTGTGTGTGTATGTGGCGATTCTATATAGAATTACGTGGGACACATTCACAGACGCCGCGCCGTTTGGTTTGCATTTCGTAATCCCGCAGACAAAGACGGCGATAAAGACGTCGTCTATTCTAGCATGTTGAAAGGCAGAAGCAACGTAGAGGTTAAGGAATGACTGCGCAGGGGGGTGTGCGGTAAAGGGGGTTAGTTTCTGGTGAGGGAGAGAAGTGCAATCTGCCGGCTGCCAGTCTTTTGTTTTGTGTGTCAGTCTAAGAATACACACAGACACACATCCATTGTTTCGCTGCATTTTAATTGTGCATTTCAGCTGTGAGCATTCGCAATCTCAAGATACGCGTTCTCGCATTCGCCTTCGCATTCGCATTCAGATCGGTATTCGTATGCGTCGTATCTATGCCAAATAGTCGAGCAGTCCCACATATGTCGAACTGTTTGAATGAATGCTTCAGCTATTCGCAGTTTGTAGACTCTGCAAAGAGGGTAGACTCTTCAAATGCGATTGTTTTATAACATTTATTGTAAACCTGGAATCAAAATTTACCCAACTCAACTGCTTCGTTAGAGTATTCAAATGTTACGCTCGCACAGTCGTCATTATAGTACTCTTATGTGATATCTTTAGCTTAATTGTTGCTACGTGTATTTGCAGAAGAAGAAAAACAAAACTTTTCTAACTTGAAGGTAATTGTTGCTTATTTGCCTGTCTCTCTATCTATCTGTTTGTCCGTCCGTCTGTCCGTCTGTCCACCTGCCGCACACGGCCATTGTATAATGTCAATTACTTGTGATTTACGACAGTTTAATGATAGACGCTGGCTGAGTTTGTCTTGGACTTGTAAGAAGCGCTGCTAACAATTTACATGATGCGAGCTTAGCGTGTGATGCTTGCGATAAGTTCTTGCTGCCCAGTGTTGCATGTAATTGGCTCGTAAAACTTTGCCAACTGCTTCTTCTTTCTTACTTTTTCTCTTATCCAATTGCAATCTGTGCATATGTGCATTCGATGGGCCCAACTAAAGGGACGCCCCAACGTCGTCCATAAAATGTCAACAACAATTTCCACATGCCGCATGCCACAGCGTGATGATTGTTGATTGTGACGTAATCGAAGCATGCAACAAAAATGAAAGAAACGATAATTTGCAGTGTGCAAATGGTTAAGTATTTGCTTATTCAGAGGACAAGCTGCACAGGTGTGTTGCCTCCTATTCCAATCACACTAAATAACAATTAACCATATGTGGAAAATGCTATTTTTTACAGCACTTCTTCTCCTCTCTTTCGTCTGTTTCGATTTTTTCTTTTATTTCTGTTGTGTGTTTCGATTGGGTGCGCAAAAAACATTTGGCAAACGACTTTTTACTTTGGGGAAACGCCAAATGTTGTTTTGAGTCAGCAATCGAAGGCGACAATGGGTTGATAACAGACTTCAATTTATTCCAATCCATGTTTAAAGCATATAAAAATCGCAGGAGCAGATATTTGTTAAAGAAGAAGAAATAGTTAATCATGAAATTCATTTTTAATAACAAGAAGAGTGTAAAATCTAACACTTAAAGCATGAATAGCAAAAATCATAAATTAGTTGAACTTCCAGTTCAAGAGTGATTTATAAATATATTTTCAGGTTCCACTGCTGAACAACTCTAAGCTGGCTTAATCATTTTAGAGACATGTTCTTTCATTTTTTGCCCATTGTTCCACTATTTCTTTTGAGTCACCGCACTAATAATTCAACAGGTTCTGCTTTAAAATCGCTGGCTGCTTGTTTTGGTTCTAAGCAGCAACTGGAACCTGACAATCTAAACCGACCACCAGCCGACTACCGAAAGGGAAACGAACTCATTGAAATTCTTGACAAGCTACGCACGCGAATTGGGTAAAATAATAAAAGAGCACAATAAAAACCAAACGAAGCGAAGTGTGGAGAAAGACTATGAAAACATGTCAGTGAAGAGGGCCCAGCTGGTCGGGCTATAGGTCGGTCTCTCCCCCAAATATAAGCTGCGTGTGTCGAGAGTTCTCTAGGCGCTTATCAGCTTGTTGCAAGACCAATAAGGCGCCGCAAAGTGGAAAATTCGCTAAACTAATAAGCCAGGCTCACTGCTCACAGCTCACAATAAAGTTTCGCCTTGTGACTAATGCAAAAAAAAGTTTTAATTAGAAAAAAAACGCAATAAAAGCTTATGCATGAATATGAAAAGTTGTTCCTCAGTTTTTGCTGCTGTTGTTGGAGAGGCGAACAATGGCACAGCATCGGCGCATCAGCGGCGTAGTTGAGTCGAACAAAAGCCCGGCTCAATGACAGCCACAGCCATGTGTAGCAACTGTAGCTGCAGCAGCAGCGCAGCCATAGAAAAGTATCTGTGAAGTTGCAAACAATAACTTGACACATATTGGAGTGCCCAGAGTATTTATCATACAGGAAGCACTCGCGTCGTCAAGTGCATTACACTTTTAGCATGCCAAAGCAGGCAGCTTCTGTCCGTCAGCACAAGCGCAAGTTGAATGAACCAAAGCCCCACAGTGCTGCTGCGTCGCCTTTCTCCTACATTCTCACATGCCCGAACTTCGTTTATGGCTGATTAGGGAGTTGCTCCCTTGCAACTGGGACAGCAACTGTGTGTTGACTCACACAAATGCGAGTATTCCATTCGACAAATATCTAGAGTCAACACTGATAAACAGTCGCTCGAACTGTCAATCACATGCGTTATGCATTATGTTAGGCAGCGACTTTGCATTGAAATTTTTATCTTTTGTCGGTATTTGTGAAAGAATTTACGATGCAATTTGTGGCCGTTGCAACATTGTCGCTGCTATCAATTATGGTACTCAGGCTGGGAAGTCAGTGGGTCAGTGGAGCAGTCGACTGATTACACTTAGATAAGCGCTAACTTATACGCTAGATGTGCACGAATTTAAATCAAATGGTTCTGGTCATTTGTCCAACTTCACGGCTTTAGATGGCAATCTATGCATGACAAATGTAGTATTGTGTAGATACTATATCTTTGAGATTTAATAACACAAACCAACGTTATGCAATAGTTCAAAGCTCATCAGTCTGTGCTGCCCGATCATATATCATATGCTACGATTGTTAATTTGATTAAGTCTGCTCAAGTTCGCCAAGTCAACGAACTTTTCACCCCTTGACATGAACACACGCTCGCTTGCATAAGAATCTGCCATTCGATACGCCTCCAAACGTCTTTCATTAATTATTAAATATTGCTTATAGAGTTTTTCTCGCCTTCTCCATATTTTGCTTGTACCCCAAAAGAAAAAAAACGTTGCTGAAAGTCGAACTCACCTTTACACAGAAATTGTACTTGCGCAATTGCCGTGATGTCTGCAGAAAAAAAGAAACAAGAAAAACACAAACGAGCGTTAGATAAATGTCAGACAAAGTTACATTACAACAACAACAAAGTAACAGATACGCAAAATATTAATGATTATACAAATAAATATGCAATGTCTGCATGGAGTTAGTTAGTTAGTTGTAACAACAATCAGACGACTGTCAGGGGCTCTTAAAATTAATCAACGTCGTAAATGAAAGAAACCAGAAACCATTACAACTCATTATACACGTCGTATGCGAAGTACTCGCATAATAAACCTCGCTACCTGCCTATTTATACAAGTATTCTCTCAACCCACTAGACTACAAGACTGGGATCTGAGAAGGTAAGCGAAACTTGTCAACTGTAACGCTGGCAGGCAATCAACAGAAATGCATAAATTAATAAAGCCCGAGCAATGATAATATGAAATGTTATCGACTGTGACTACCAACAACCATGCTGACGATGGCCATGTAATGAGTAAAACAAAACATGACATGAAAGTCAGGGTTACTTCTAATTGGGGGTGTGTATTGAACGCGTGAGAGTGAGGTATATATCCCTGTCTCTGTCTCTGTCTCTGCCTGAACTGTCTGCTGCACGCAGTTAATTTCATGCTTAGTTGCGCAGTATCTTTTATAATTGATAGACCAGGTAACAACCACTCACACACAGACACAGCAGACAACTCAGTCAAAGGACTGATGCAAAATACGCACTGCGGCTCCAGCAAAGTTTTGTCGATTTTAAAACTTATGGAAGCGGCGAATTTGAAACAAAGAGCACTAAAAGGATTGTCAGTTGCAATAAGTTTGTTGCCCAAGTAAGTTGTAATGAATGCGTAAAGATAAAAACGCAAATATTTGTATTTATCTTTATGCATGTGCCTGCATTAAACTTTCTAGTTTTTTATTTGGAAACTTTTCTTCAAGAATTAAATCAATTTTGCAAAGTGCCAACAAAGTTCTACGCTTAAGTGCACGATGATGAGGGCAATTTATGAATAGACGACAGGTTCGTTAGTGACGTCTATAGTTAACCGCAAGTAGTTACAACTAATTGCCAATAAACAGACTGACTGATGTCCTTGCCACCGTTCGTTGGCCCCCGAACGAAATGTGCATCAACTGATGACACGCACTTTGCGTGTTTATTTAATAAATACAAATTTGCATAAATTTGCGAACGAGACGAATACAAATAATCCGTTGCGAGTCTTCTTTGATATTTATTCTGGCGAGCAAACAAAATTTATTCAGCCTCATACGCAAAAGGATTCGTATTGAATGCGAAAAGTGAGAGCAAAAGAGTAAACGTTGTTGATTAGCAATGCGAACAGGGGAAAATGACACTGATTTTTCATGCATCAATTCGGTGGCTCTCATTCGGATTTATTCGCTAAGCCAAATCCTTGGCCTTGTCTGTCACTGTCTGATACCAAAAAGACACACCCATGCCACCACTTTAGAGACGCGACGTCTGCTGTTCTGATGATGAGCTCAACTCGAGACTCACCTTGACCCAACCCAACCCAGTCTAACCCAAACCCAACCCAACCCAACTCAAGTCGAGCTTAGCTTAGCACGTTCGGACAACTTCTATGCATCCATAACTCAAGAGCCCGTGGGGCACTTTCAATGAGTTTCGACTCCCCCTTGGCCCCTTGCTGCCAAAGTGTAACTAATACGCAAGCTTGGACTGGCACAATAGGTAATGGGAGTACACAAAACCGATGGCCTGCTCTTTGATTAATGGACGCCGCTACTGTTTGAAACACGCGGCAGACGGAGCAACGGGAGGAGGCGCCCGGCTCGGAGGGGCAGAGCAATTTATGCACGTTTTGATTCGAAACGCTCTGGCAGCAGCATCATGATTCTTTTCTCGAAGACGCGAACATAAAGAAGACGCAATACTCGTATGTATAGAACCAGAAATGAGGCATAGAATGAACCGCAGCAACAAACCCAGTTCCTTTGCCCAACCGAAGCGTAGCGGACATTCAGTTAATCGACTTTAAGTGGTCGTCATCGGGCATTAAATGGTTGCCAGCCTTAGCCTTAGCTTTAGTTCGGTTCAATGCTAAGCATATCATTTGTCTTATGCTTTAATAGTTAAGTTAGAACCCAGCATGCGGCGTATTCTTCGCGTCCAGTTGAGAAGGGGCCTAATTAGCGACAATCATTTTTCATCTGTTGTCGAAGTTTGAATTTGTTGCATTCGAGTTTTGTTTATGTGATTTGGCTCAACTCAATGCCATGAAATCAGCCAGCTACTTTTGTATCTCACAGATACATTCACGAAACTATCGCTGCACAGATATCACAACTTTTGTTGTGAAACGCCGAGCTTGTTTCTTTTGTTCTGCCACAATTAAGCAAAATATTCAAATAAATTATCAACTAGAACAAATTGTCGAGCGCGAAACGCGGGAAATGGGGAAGGGGGGAAACAAGGGCGGTTATCACTTGCCAGCTGCACAGCTTTTGCTTTTGTTTGTCGCTCCGTTGCACCAAAGTTTTACATGATAATACATTTGTGGGCGCAGCTGAAGGGGGCGTGCCAAGACTACTGGTATGTGTGTCATGCGAGCTCCGGGTGTCTCTGTGTGGGTGTTGCAAACGAGTTAAGTCGAGTTGAATTGCGTTGAGCAAGCGTAGCCAAGAAGATGTTGTTATGTATCGCATCGTACAAAGGAGAATTAACTCATTGGATTGTTGCGCGACACAGACACAAAAGCGAACAAGTTAATAATGGGGCGCACGCTTGAGATTGTCTCAACTTTTCAAGTGATATACCAACTAACAAAATCACTAATGGATTGCATTATAAATTCAGATTTTCTGCTCGCCCAAATGCAAATGAATTTCGCAAAGTTACAGCCGTACTTTGCAGAGATCGAAATATGGAGTTTGCGCTGTCGCTCTTGAATATTCATATCACTAATATTTAATAAATATAATATCCATACACACTTTGCCCGTCGTCTGGGCCCCAGCTACGAGTATTTGCATTTTGAGATGCATTTTCAATTTTCCAAGTTGATCGCACATTGTAAATGCAAATTCAAATGCCAAGACGACGCCGCTTTGCTCGGTTGTTGTCAACTTTGTTGGATAGACAAGTGCCGTACTTAGTATGCAAAGTATGGTATATTGTGGCCACGACAAGTTGTGCTGTCATTTTGCGTGATTGTTCAGGCGACACTAAACCGTAGCGAACAAAAGAAATGAGTTATGGACGCCACTTGAGTGTAGTTGCAATCTATGATAAATCTTGATCAGTGTATGCGCCACACACATTTACGGAAGTCGTTACCCAACCAGTTACCTGGTAAGGGGTGCGGTCTAATGATGACCATCAAAACTTACGCATTATCGATGGCAACAAGCATCTCACTTATTTGCACTTACCAAATGTAATAAGTCGAAATAAATGCTAAACCTGTTTACTCGAAATATATTTTATTATAGTATTATAGGTACCTTAAGTTGTACCTGATATTTCAAGTGTTATTTGCTTCACTTCGTTGCCAGCGTGTCTTTGTTGCTGCCCGACTCCATCAGCAAATATTTAATTATCGCATGTTTTTGTTTGTTGCCATTTCTAAAATATAATTCTTTTTGGATTTGGGTTTTGTTTTAGTGAGCGTTTCTCGTGTGCAATAACCTTGCCAGACGGCGCAGCAAACTTGACATGAAATAAAAACAAAGCGCGAAATCTTAGATAAGCTCGAATTGCGTTTCTTTTATAGGGGTTTCTTCTTTTCCTTTTTGACTTGTGTGCCTGGTGTTTGACTCTTTTTTTTATTGTATTATCTGAACTTATGAGGCGAGCATGAAAAGTATCTTCTTTGATAGCGCGTTTTGTGTGTTAAACACATTTTATGTTAACATTTCTCTCTCTGTCTGTCTCTGCTGTGATTTATTTATCAACAATGTTAAATGTCTTCCTACTTTGCCCACACACAAGGTTGACTTTCACGCGACACTCGCCTCGACTCGCCTCGAGTCGGAATTGTTTTGTTTCCTTTTACAGTTTTCTACTCGTAATATACGTAATTCGAAATCGATTTCAATGTGCAATATGTGTGGAAATGTGAAATGATGTGCCACAAGGTTTGTACACACACACACATAAATTTGAGGTCTTTGTTGAGCAAAATCTTATCACATTCGATTGGGTTTCCAATGCGCAATTGGAAATCGAATGCACAATGTAATTTATATCGCTTGTAATTCTCATTAACAGTGTGCGAACAGAAGTTTTCAGTAATCATATAACTTGATTTTTATGTACTTTGATACGCATTAGATCCCTATTAACTTCCAATAAACTGGCAGTTCTGTTTCGCAATTCCAAGAACTTTCGGAAGCCACAGCTCTATTATCAGCAAGTCATGCAGCTTGCTATTTTACGATATTCTAAACAAACACCGATATAATATACAATATTTACGCCTACATGGAGAAAATGTCGGACGCTATCAATGGGACAATTTATTGCTGCACAAATTGCGACGCATGCAAATCACAGAAATGCGCTGTTAATTAAATACCAGTTGCCATATATTCTGCTACGCTTGTGCCACAATTATAAGTCACTTAAATTATTAGTGCATAAATATTCATTTGCTTGAAAATCAGAGTACGCTGCTGCATAATTATTCACTGGCCAAACGATATCGGTTTCAGTTGCCAGTTCTGCGCAATTCGCACAGCTGTTTGTGTGCGGAATCTTAATAATTCTGAGCACGAGTATTATCGCCCAGTTGTTACGCCTCAAATACGGCGGAATTTTCATCAAAATCAAATGAAATCTGAAATTTGCCGAGTGCGCAAACAGCTTTACAATTGTTTTCTTCTCATCAACTTGGAATGTGCTCAAGAATTTACTTAAATTGCTCTTACAATAAGTATGAAAAACTTACCGAGTTTGTATGATAGTTACACCCTAAGTTTCTCCCGATATGTCAAGCTGGTACATAAGGTTTTCTGTAACAAAAATACAAAGAGATATGAATTTCAAGGAAGCATATTTATTAAACTAATCGATCAATTGAGTGCAACTGTTCAAATCCCACGCCCAATTTGATCGCATATACAACAAAGTTGCCCCAAATTTACTTGAATGTAACTCAAAAACTATTGATATCAACAGCTTACACAATACAGTACATAAATAATTCACATTGCGTGTATCTAAAAAAATAGCAACGATAACACAATATTAATTCCATTAAAACCTAGACAATTTAGTTGTAGCGCCTGTCTTATCGCTGGCGTGTGAAACTAAATGTTTGACTGATAAGCGTCTGTTAAAGGTAATCCACATGTTTCTATATATATTATATGGACAGCCCAATCAGTAATTGGGGCGTGTGAATCACTTGACAGACCGACGATAGTGCATGGCAAACGATAATCAATTGAAACAAACTTGCAACACTAATTGATAGGCGGAAAAAGTTGTAGAATGTGTTCGATAAGAGCACAAGAAATGTTTTAAAGTACTTCAAAGGCCTTCCTCAAGCTTTTTTATTGAATTCATTCCATAAATGAGAAACGAGCACTCCATATACAGCAACGATGAGCAAATTCAGCTCAAAGTTGCGCTTCACACATAAATCAGCTGTGAAAACAAATGATAAACATTCGATTGGTTTGATCAACAAATCAAATTGTTGTTATGCAGCATAAATTTCGCATTGCTCGGTCGATAATTCAACGATTTAACAGCCATGTGTTGCCGCTCCTCCTGCAATCGCATAAGATAAATAAAACAAAGGCAACATCGAAAGTGACGACTGCAAAAATCTGAGGATCATATCGGGTGTGTTCTGTTGTGTGTTGTGTGGATCACGTCGCTGATATTTCATTTAAATGTGTAATTTGCATGCATGTGCAATTTTTTATCGGTATTCAGTGAAATGCGCCTTATAAACGCGAATCAAGAAGTGATTTCCTCGTTTTATTTGAGTTCCAAGCAAGCCCCCCAGTAACGCACATAAAGTCTGGCATATATAATTTATGACTACTGTAATTATTTATATGCACGCCTCTGAATGAATTGCAGTAAAAAAACGAACTCAAAAATACAATGTTTGCATTTTGAAATACGACAGAAAAGTATTTTGTTAACTAAATATAAACCGCACGGCAAGTGACATAAATTAATGCAAATATTAATAGCAACAAGTGGGAAAAATAGAAATGGAAATAGCTCAAGAAAATAAATATACTGTCGAAAGCACGCAAAATGTGTTTGTTCGAAATTGAAAAGCTAGTAAAAAAATCAACAAATCAACAAGTGAAAGCGCCAAAAATAATACAAAACTTGTATCTATTTATTACTCAGCTGTTTCGCAGCTCTTGTCTCTGATTTATACCGTATCTATAAGTATTTTATGGACACCAAAGTAAATAAATGTATAAAGAAGGCACTTGAATTCATTACGACAGATCTTTGACATCCAATGCAATCAACTAGAGATGTATATGGAAGTAAGAGTAATATTAATTTAATATGCATTTAAAGTTTTATCTAATATCGATTTATTTCGACACTTTCATAACTAGAAATATAAAGAGCTTCATTGCCCTTGTTTGTTAATTAAAATTAGGCAAATTTTATGTATGATAATGACAAGGGCCATGGAATAAACAAAGTAACTGAAGAGTGTCAAGTACAGCGAGCAGTGAGCAGTGTACTTAACATTAAATATTGCGCATACGTAGTGTTGCACACACCACAATTGTGGCATTCAAATACTCCCATATCCTGCTAGCCACTTTTCAAAAGCAACTTGTGTGCAGCTGCTAATTTAACAGCAACAGCAGCGGCAACAGCAACAGAAATATGATTAACCACAACTGCAGCAGCCCCGAAAAGATACAAAATGAATGTTGCAATCTGTGCAGCAACAACAGCAACAACAAAGGCAAAATTGCAGCCAAAGCATTGCATGATTTTGCGAGTCATAATGAAACTGAAAGCAGCCAACAACTGCAACAACAGCAACAACAGTTGGCGTAAATTAACGTTAAAAGAAACACAGCAAACGAACTTTTCGGAGTTGTCGACGCGCGAGCCAAAAGAGGCCGCTGCAGTCTGAGAGCGGCGACTGCTGGCGAACATTTAACAATTTCTGTTTTATTTTGCATCTATTTTGTTGTGCACACCCCAAATGTTGTGCACAGTAGTCGGCAAATCACCACAGATCTCGCACCGCCCAGCCCCGTGCTCACTTGTAACACAGTCGTTATAAACTGGCCAACAACGATTTGTTGTTGCTACGGCCGTGCCTTGGCCTGCCTTGCCCCGCACTGCTTTATAGCTGGCCACATCTGGGGGCCAGCTGAGTCTGGTTTTTCAGCTGTTTTTTGCCGTTAATTTGTCGTCGACTTATCCGCATCTACATAAGTAAATCGCTTTAATTTGCCTGTTAATGCCCATTAGTGAAAGTCTGAAGGGGATATCGCTAAAACAGTGCACAATCCTGATTAGTAGATGTACATATAAAATTTGAATGCAAGTCGATTTTAAAATGCAATTAGAATTGGTCTCGTTCTGATTGTTTGATTGCAAGCTAGTCTACAATCCTGATTAGTAAATGTATATTTCAGCATACTCACAGATGAAAGATTTGAATGCAGATTCAAGACGATTTCAAAATGCAATTAGAATTGGTTTCATTCGGATTATTTGATGGGAAACTAGTCTACAATCCAGATTAGTAAATGTATAAGATATGAATGCAGATTCAAGACGATTTTAAACTGCATTTAGAATCAGTCTCCTTCTGATTGTTTGATTGCAAACTAGTCTCAAATTCCTGAATAGTAAATATAGAAGATTTAAATGCAGATTCAAGATGATTTTAAAATGCATTTAGAATTCGTCTCCTTCTAATTATTTGATTGCAAACTAGTCTACAATCCTGATTAGTAAATGTATATTTCAGCATACTCACAGATGAAAGATTTGAATTCAATCAATTTTCAAATGCAATTAGAATCAGTCGCCTTCTGATTGTTTGATTGCAAACTAGTCTCAAAATCCTGATTAGTAAATGTATCAGATTTGAATGCAGATTCAAGATGATTTTAAAATGCAATTAGAATTGGTTTGAATCGCATTATTCGATTGCAAATTAGGGTACAGCATACTCACAGATGAAAGATTTGAATGCAGATTCAAGACGATTCTAAAATGCAATTAGCATCAGTCTCTTTCTGATTGTTTGATTGAAAACTAATTGCAGGGCAAAACTTAATTGATTATTCTTGCGTTTATGATATAACATATAAATTATGCTTCTTATCGTTAAAGAATATGCATTGATTTCTAAATTCACTTTATATTTGTTTTGTCAACACTTGTGAGACTATTTTAATGTACAACTTATATCATCAACATCAAGTTTTGATATACAACTTAAATCATCATGTTTATGTTTGTGTGTTATATAAGTAAAAGTGCCGAAACAATTCGCAATGAAGCTAGCGTTTCCTATTGCAAAAGTGAAATACTCGAAGCATTAAATATGATTAGAAAATGAAAATGAGCAATATTAGCGAAATATTGTATTTGAAATGTTGGCCCATTAAGACGAAATGTGAAATACTATTGTACGCTTGAAGTGTTTTTCGTGTAATTATTTTGTAGGCCTGCATTTCTTTGGGCGATCTGTGTGATCGCGCGAGTACGCCTACTTTTTACATCATTTATTATGTGGGCAATCTAATAATGGCCGCGATTCGACTTGGAATTAGATTTGACTTAACTGCAACTACGATTTAAGTTGGGGATGTGTGTGTGTGTGTAGGGTATCGCATTGCATGTTGTGCGGCACGCTTCGCTGGCTGCCACTGCGTTTATCGAATCGCTCAGCTGCAACTGAATGCAACTGCGATTGCAGTGAGCATTGAGTGAGTGATTGAATCGAAGGTAGGCAGGCAGAAGGCAGCCAGAGCAAGAAGTTAACAACGAGACTCGCTCGCACTTCTAGATACATATTTTTGACGCATTACTTTGGTGGCTCTCTGTGGGCGTTGTAGTCTGTTCGCTGGGCTTTTGAGTGTCAAGAACTTGTCTTGGCCATAAAAGAGAAACCGGCAGATATATGCACCAAATGCACCAACAACTTCCAACTGCCGACTGCCAACTGCCAACTTCCAATTGGCAGCAATTTGGTTGTCGTTGTTGTTAAAGTTCAACCAGTTTCGCGGAGACTTTTATGGTAGCTTGCAGACTAAGAAATAGCTGTCAATGCGCAGGTTGAAGTCATGGCTATATGCCTAGGCCAAGCATTGTTTATTTCCAACTTAAGGGCGAGTCTACTTTCGTTTCAGCTTGGCAGCTTTGTGTCTCACTCTCAGTCCTACGACAATCTATCGTTTGTACTTCAAATTTCAGTCTGCAAATTTGATGAACTGCTTAGCAAAGCATAAGAAAGTCAATAAACCCTTTAACATGATCATCATCATTAACTGGCATAATCAAAACAGAGAAGCAAACGAGCCAAAACAAGTTTAATATATTTAAAAGGCTGATTCTGCTCTTTACTCCAAATCCACTGACGCTGCACGCAGTGAAGCATTGCGAGGCGAGAAAATTGTGAAAAATGGCGTATACTACAAATGAATAGAGACAACAACAGCAAAAAGTAAACAGCAAACGAGAATAGCCAGCGAAAAGCGTAACAAAGAGGGGACACACACACACACACGCACACACACTAAGTACGGATAAGTACCTACGACAAGGCAAGACGAGTCGACAATGCGCCTATGAACCTAGCAACCTGGCAACCGGTTCTCAGCTCTGGAGTAGAAACACAAATAGCAGAACTTGAGCTTGAGTATCCATAAACCAAACAGGCAGCAGCAAAGGGCAGCAACCAGATGTAGATACTTGTGCACAAAATCGAGTTTTAGAAGCTGCTGCTGCTGCTGCTGTTGTTGCTGCTGCTGGCCAAAGCCAAAGAGCACAGGTAGATGCACCTCAACCTGAGTAGGAAATGCTTTAGCCCAGACCAAAACTATAATCTTACACTTCAACAAATTCGCTGCATCAAAGTCAATTCACTTGGATTCAGCTCAGTTTTGCAATTTTAATTCACTTGCAATAGTTGTAGGATTGAAGTCGTAGGGCAATAACAATAAGTAAAGACCAAAAGTTTAATTCTACACTTTAACAAATTCGTTGCAGCAAGAACATTTCACTTTAGTTAAAGTCAATTCTGCAATTTCAATTCAATTGCAATAGTTTCAGTATTTAAGTCGTTTATTTTCATCTTGAAGAACCCTAAATAATTGCAGAATTCACAAAAATTATTATAATTAGTGTAGGACAATAACAATAAGTGAAGACCAGAAGTCTAATCGCAAACTTCGTTGCAGCAAAATCAATTCACAATTAATTTAGCTCAGTTTTGCAATTTTAATTCATTAGCAATTGTTTTAGGATTGAAGTCGTTTACATGCATCTTGAAGAACCTAAAATAATTGCAGAATTCACAAAAATTATTGAAGACACGATTTTAAGCTACTTTTTCTAACAGTGTAGGGCAAAAACAATAACAATAATAACTTAAACAAATTCGTTACAGGAAAATCAATTCAATTCGTATGCGTTATAAATGGTGTTGAACTAAATATTTACGACAATCTAATCTACTTTTTCTGCCAGTGTAACGCAATAACAATAAGTGTTTGTTTGAAGCCTTTTTGGTCAATGGCTTTCGCAGCGCTAAGGTCAGCAGCAGTTGCCGCAGAGAGGGCGAGACGTCGCCCCTTCGCTGCAAGCTCTTTTTGGCCATCTCCACCACCGCCTCCCCCACCCCCGTCGCCACCGCCGTCGCCGTCATTATCATCATTCATTTTTCATGGCTGAGTGCCTGCCATGCAGTTAGCTCTGATTGTTTACAGCTGCCGTCGAGAGGCACAGACTGAGGCCTCAAACTGGTTTTGTTTCTTGCCTCAGTGTTTGTTGTATTTGTGTTTTTTTTCGTCGTCAGTCTCAAGTCTCGCCCCAAAGGCGTCGCACAGCTGTTGGCCAAGTCCAGAAATTTAATATGCTCCACGCAGGATGCAGACACCCAACAAACAGGGACAGACACGCACTCAAATTGCGGACTCACCGACTCTCGAGCTGCAGTTGCAAGCGGCAAGCGGCAAGCGGCAAGCAGCCAGGAGCCCAGTGGCTGCGGTTTGACCTAAAACTTTTTCAAGACATTCGCAGTTTTATATACAAACGTCTCGCATACGAAAATGTTGAAATTTCAAGCTGGCCCAAAGAGCTTGCATCGTCTTAGCCAGATACCCTGCACATTTGAAGTGCCAGCAATATTACTAAACTATTGATAAGTTCCTCTTCGATAGGCTTGCAGGGTATTCGAATGTCGTGGGGCCGCAGATTGTATTTGTATTTCATTTAGATTTCGTCGCTTTGCCCGTTGCTGCAACTCATTATTTTGCGGTTGAAGAAGTTCGTTCTGGGACCGGGGCCCAACTTCTGTTATGGCGTTGAAGTGCATAAATAACTTTTTATTTTTATTTTTTTTTTTGTTTTTGTAAAACGGTAAACGATATACGTTGCTGACTTTGGCATAATCTCTGGGGCAGTACTATACCTTCATATATATTTATACGTGTGTATGACTGACTGTTGGCTTAGTCAGATTCAGATTCGGATTTCAACGAGTTTTGCTCGTGGGTGAAGTGGATGATGAAATGAGTTAAGATGGCTGCAAATGATTGCTGTGGGTCAGCAGAACAAGGAAAGCGGCTAACGGCTCTTGCCATCCATCTGCAGCTTTAAGGAAATGCAAAGAACATCATGGACCCGTTTTGAAGCATAAACTGACGTAGAAGGTCTTCAAGTATTAAACTCAATTAATCTCAATTAGCTAACGTTTCATTTGAAGCCTACGCTTTAAGTTTTAATTATTGTTTATTTATAGTTAATTACAGTATTTTGAATATTTTGCTTATGCCATTAACTAAGCATCTCTAGAGTCTTTAAAAGCGCCCAACGAAATCAGGTTTGTGGAGGAAAAAAGAATTTGCCTAACATATGATTATTTTTGTTATTCTTGAGGGGAATCTTAAGTTCTCTTGTAGCAAGCATTTAAATTTGTGATTACTTGTTGTTTTTAAGGGACAACCTTTAGTTCTTTGTAGTTTTTTTTTCAATAATTTCTCATTGACAAGTGTAAAGCCACAAAGTGCAATGCCAACCTGACGAACGACAACAAAATGCCGAATAGAAAGCAAATAATGAAAGAAAAAAGCAAAAACCTTATGCTTTTAAAGCTGCTGCTGCCGCTGCCCACCCAACAACAATCTGAGACGCCTAATTAAGTTTTGTCGCCAACGTCAGCGCGACAGCGACTTGTTGTGCCCAAAAAAAACTGCATTGAGTAATAATGATTCAATAAAAATATGCGATACTATTGAAATAAATTTATTGTGAGCAACCACAGAAAAGAAGTCAATTGCTGACTTCTTCAGAAGCAAAAGAAACTGCAGTTGATTACTGAAATGAATTTTAATTTCTCGACTTCTTATAAGCTAATTGCAATTGGTTATAATTGAAGTTAATTAAGCTGTCAGACATAATCAGTTGCGAGGAAGTGCAGCTGAAATTCCTCAATTTCGGCCCGATCTTTATTCAAATTTCAATTGGCTGCACCTCGTCTAGCGTCTAGACTGAGATTGAGGCTCAATGACAGCATCGCTTGCAAAGCTGTCAAGGTATCAACATTGTATTACAAATACTTCAATAACTTGGCTAATTACACAAGCGACTTGTGTCTAGAATCGTTTAGTAAAAGCGTGAGTGACAATTAGAGAAAACTACCAAGTCACTGCAATACAGAGAGAGGGGAGGACAAGCTGATGATTAAAATTTAATTACAGCTGCGATTTCACTTTTATTTACCTATACGATTGCCTTACAGACTTGACCCAGTTTGCAGCAAGTAGCTGAAGAACTAGCGAGAATCATAATTTGAAAATGAATATTTGCCGTTGCCGTTGAGTTACTCATCAACGCACGCCCTCATGCGTGAGTATCTGACGGATACAAACGTTTGGCAGGTGGCAAAGCAAAGCAGCCGACCAAGACCCAATTTTCACATGACAAAAGGAAAATTGTTATCAAGTTGAACGGGCATATTGAGTGTCTGCTGCCGTTTCAATTACAATAGACACTCGGAGGTCTCTCAGTGACAATTAAAATATACATAGTTCCTTCACATGTACTCGTCATAATGAATGACCTCAAAAAGATACACGCAAAAACTTTGCACAAGTGCTGAACACCACCCACGGAACTGGGAAAGTTTGACTTATGTCGAAGGTCTGACAAACCCCTAAAAACGCTGATATCGCAATAACATCAACAAAAATATCTAGCAAGCTTTTCAAATCGAACATTTTCGGAGTGGGCGTCGTTTGTCTTTCATTCGCAACTTTGGAAAATCCAGTCCAGCGTTAATTAAATAATTTTGTGCATGCGTGGATGTCGCGCGACTAATCAATTTCAATTGAAGGTGTCGGCATCATGGCACTACAGTTAAATGATCCATTGAAGGCCTAGAGGCCTAGTGAGAGAATAGCAACTGACGTAGGCGCCATAATTGTGCTACGACTGTGACATCCAACCGAAGGTCGCCTCAAAGTTGTGCCCAGCAACAGATTAGCGAAATGGAACCGTTTCTCAGCATACCTCTCAACTTTCTTTCATTTGACTCACCGAAACTGCAAAGACAAAGAAAAAGAAAGAGAACGAGAGTGAGTGAGAGAGAAATGGTTAGAGTTTAGTTAGTCATAAAGTGTTTGCTAAAGTGCAATAAATTGCTCATTGCCATGTGATTACAATTTCAATAAAAATAAGCTCTCAAGTGCAAAAGGAAATGCCATTTAGTTGTACTTTTTAGTGTTTGTCTGTTAATTGTGTTAGTTACGCTCGGGCAAAAGTTGCTGCTGAAATATATTTGTGAAATTATGTGAATTAACAACGCTGTAGATTTGAATAAGCGACAACACTAAATAACGAGGATATCTGATCAATTTCATCAAGCTAACGAAATTCTCAACTGCAATCAAAGTGAAACTTGTTTGGCTGCTCATAGAAACGTTTTGCCAGCTTCAAAGCTTATCGCGATTTAAATGACCAGTTTCCAGCTTATTCCGATATTAACCATATACATTTATTTAACTAATTGCCTAACATACGCCGGCAATCATAAACATTGTCATGAGGCGCGTTAGATAAGAGTAGCTAAAAATTGATAAGCGCACACGACCTCGTCGAGAATATCGTGTAGAATATCACTTCCTCTAGATATACTACATATAGTTGGATCAAGAAACCCTATAACTACACACGCAATCGAATCGTGAGTAGAAACGTTTTCTATATGCTCGGCAATTGCTCGAAGATTTATGCCAGCAATTGTGACGCACATGGGGGTGGGGCAGAGGGAAGGGGTTGGGAGGGAGCGGAACGACGTGTCGTCAGTAGTTCTCGCAGTGCTAAATTTAAGCACAACACAGAGACACACGTCTTCCGATGTGTGTGTGTTGTCTGCTGCTTCGACCAATCTATGGAGACTTCGCATTCATAATCTGAATGCCGCCTGACAACTAAATACTAGACCTCCCCCCCTAAACCCTCTCGCCTTTGCTAAGTAATTTGCTGTGAATTTCAATATCGATGCCACTGTGAATACTGAGCGCAGCTTTTATCAATAGCTCTCTCACCTGTTCGCAGCAAGATTCATTCGTCGTTTCGCTGGAAGCTGAAGTTTGTCATCGAAATTTTGAGGAAGTTGCGGTATTTCAATGCCGATTCGTAATCTCATAGGTTATTTCTTGGGGTCTTCCCTGATAAACCAATTTCTGTGTCATTTTTTTCGATTTCGTCGCCCATTGATAAGGCCCATTTTAAAAATAATACCAACTCTCAACGCGTCTAACTTTTCCATGTGTTCTTTTTAGAGCACTGATATGAAATACTATATATTATATGGTTTTTTTTGTTTGGAACTTTGATACTCGAGTTCAGTTCGAGCGAACTAATCACGTTGATAATTTAAAGGGGCGTGCGTTATTCATTCAGCAATCTACGAGTACTCAAATCGAACTTGAAGCATTCTTGGGTGAAATATTTTTATTTCATGTCAATCGTGCCAAGATTTTGTTCCACAGATTTTGAATTTCGAGTGTTGCGATTAAGTGGCAATGACCTAGTATTATGTTCTTTGGGTTGGTCTCTTTTTATGGTGTTTTTAATGGTACTTAAACAGATTATGATTTGCGAAGGGGAAACGAGCAGTTAAATGATCATTTGAAACGATCTATTAGCCAGAACACGCTTAAGCTTGATAGCAACATAAACAAACATTTCACAAGTGATATTATATTGAAATACATTTCATATATAATATGATATACAGACTACTCTGTTTATACGATGTATTTACATAAGCTGTGTTATTACCGCAGTTCAAGCAAAACGGCGGCTACTCTTCGAGGGCTTTTCGGGGCCTAACGGTACTCTTTGGCCACTTATCTCGGTATTGCTCTTGCTCGGGTTATTCCAAAAGTTTTCTGCACATCATAAAAATTGCGCAAATGGCAGCAAAATAAATACTTATAGTAATAACATTTTAAGTATGTCCGTTAGGAAACGGAGCAGTCAAGGGGCCCAAGTGGGTTACCTTTTTTTTCATACGACACCATAAAAACGAAAACAAGAAAACTACGCATGCAGACAAAATTATATATATATATATATATTTAAATCACACCTGAGGGCATCCAAATTGTGTCACTGTGAGTGCTTTATGCGTGAGTTCTTGCAGAAAAGATACTACATTTCATTAGAATTTCTAAACAGGTCAGAAAATTTCATTTCATTTGCATAAGTTGATGAGTTTTATGGCAGCGAGCGAGACAGACAAAGAAGCACCAAAACTAACTGCCAGAAATTCTTTATAATTCTGAATTCACTCATTTCGTTTATAAATATTTAATGTTTTATTATTTTGCAGGGTATACAAGTAGTGTGAGTTTATAATAAATGTGTTGCAGTGAAATGGAAAGCTTAGCTAAAGCCAAATGCAAAAACGTGTTGCAAATTGATTAAGAAGCAAAATAAAAGCTGGCAAATGATTATTATTAATGCTTTCAAGCCAAACAAAACGTTGATTAGCCAGCAGGTAGCCAAATGGGGGTCGACTTTGAGGCAAGAACAGTTATCTGTGGGATGCTGAAAACCAAATACTCTGATTGAGATTTGTGTGGCTGATTTAACTGATTTAATGCCAGCTGCAGTCGATGAATTGAAGACGATTCACGTGAATGATTTAATGAAGCACATTAAAATAATCTTTACTGCGACTCTTGATCCACAAATATTATGGGTAACTGTTTAATCGAACTAGATGATAAGCGACTTGCAAAACGCACGAATTTGAAATTGTAATTATTTCAATTGAGTTTCAAAACTGTTGCATATGCGATAGCAAATTCAAGATGCTCTTTGGAAGCACACAAATTTCACTAAAGCTACATTTTGTAGCTGAATTTTGAGCATCCACCAAAGTGTTAAAGTGTTGTTGTATTGACTTGACTGAGCTGATGTTGTTTGTTGTTGCTTGTTTCTTATCGTGTCGCAGCTGATTTAAATCTCCAATAGCCCCAAGTGTGTTCCCCTTTGTACACGAGGCTGCTCATTAGTGGCCGGCGATTGACATTGACAACGATATCGATGGCTTTATAAATTGCTTGTGTGTTCTTTTTTTACTTTTCTGTTTTTGCGCAAAAGTTTCACCTGAAATTCGTCACCTTTTCTCTTCCACACAGCTTGCATTGATTGTACGCTGAATTCGAGTCTATATGCAAAGTATTTTCATTGAAACTCTCCGTAATCTATAATTTCATCTATTTCTTGTTTTTTTTTAATGCGAATTGTTGAAATCACCTTATCTGCATTTTTGCAGTGGCGCTACGGCATTTGTTTATAAACAAATCAAAAAACTAATACAAAAATAAATACAGAATACACATTCGATAGACAGACCGTTGTTGAGGGTGAGGGAATTACAGTTAGCGTGAATGAGAGCTCAACAAATGTTTAGCAATTTGTATTCAAAGGTGATATAATACGTAATTGAACATTTTGTTTTATTTATTCAAAGTGTCATCGTACCCGACACCGCGCTCTAAATATAATATAGAGGCAATTAATTGATATTGTACTCAACAGCTGAGATGACCGATAAGATTTATTATATTTAAACGTGCTCTCTCTCTTAATTTTTTCACATTTACCGTAAACCTAGCTTCGAAATGGATTTTTATAGAACTCCACCACGTTTTCTGCAAATCTTGCTGTCTGCTTTTGCATTGCATATTTGTTTTCTTTTCTTTTTTTGCTGTCACATTTTGATTCATTTTCGCCTTTCGCTCTAAGCTTAAATAGAATACATGTCCTGCATACACACACACACACATGCAAACATGTTCAGAGGCAATGACATATTCACACTGCTTTTGGGATGCTGCACAACTCTCCCAATTGTACTCTCTCTTAGTTTCACTCCCTTTAACCAACTTCCGCTCTCTGAGCGCAATGTGACAAAAAAAAATCGACTTCAATTCGCATTGTTGTTGTTGTTTGCTGGATGCAGGCAGACAAATGGTTACTGTGTGTGTGTGTGTGTGTGTGTGTGTGTGTTTGTGTCTACACCTTCCATCTACACACAGACAAAATACATACGTGTATGTGTGTGCACACCTCTACTCGTACCTTATTATTATTGTTGTTGTTGCTGCTGCTACTGCTGCTGCTGCGTTGTGTTGTTATTGTTGTTTCTTGAATTCAAATTGAAATCGCTCGATATTATTGTATGAATATATTTACACCAAAGGAACACTTTTAATTTTTACTGTTAAACTGTTAAACACTTTTGGTAACAAATACCAATTAGTAATTTGCTATTGCCGTTAGATTTTTTTATTTTTTTTAGATTTTTTCTTCTTGCTTCTTTTTAGCGTTTCATTCAAAAAATTTTTTGCGCGTCGTCGCGGTGTATTTGCTTTACCGTTGTAATTTCTTGAAAAATTTCACTTTCAATTTTTTACTGATTTCTATTTAAATATTGCATTCATAGAATTTATTGCCGCGTTTTATTCAACCGATTCAGAAAGCAGCTCCTGCAGATTTGTCGGATGCTGCTGCTGCTGCCGCTTCGCTCACAATTGAAATCAACAATGCGCCAACCGAACGAACAAACGAACGAACGAGAGTACAACACAAATGAAAAACTTTGGACAAATTGAAAGTAAATTTCAAGTTTCCGCTCCACACAACCGCACAGCGCGAACAAATTTTCTGAACTGAAATCCAATAAGAGTCTGGCAGCAGTCAACGCGGTAGCGACGGCAGCAGCGACAGCAGCTGCAAGCGACGGACAAAGGCAAAAGAAAACAAGTATGAGACTGTTCGAAACAGAAGCACGACTGCTCAAATACTCTGGAAAGCTCCGACGACGAATACACAAAACAAAGCAAAAAGTAAAAAAAAAATATATATACATTAATCGGAGTTTTTATTAGAGTTGCCAAATGTAATTTCAGAATATTGGTTATAGTATTTTTTATCAAATTTTTGAAAATTTCTCAAATTCCAATAGTATACGGAGTATTAGAGGAAGGTAAATGCACATGGCAACAGCAATGAAAAGTACAGCTCACGAAAGCAACAGCAAAAACAATGGCATACAGGCACTGCAAACACAATGTTGGAGCCAGAGAGCTACAGCGTAAGAGAGAGAAAGAGCGCGTGAGAGCGCATGAGAGTAATAACAGCAACTCAGCAACAACAATACAAGGAAAAGAAAAGTAAACAGAACGAAAAGCCAGCACAACATAATTGAACGAGAGAGACAAGCCAAAGAACGGCATAATGAGAGAACGCGAGAGAGCGCGAGAGCGGGGCGCCAATGGTGTGCGTGTGAGTAAGTTCGCATGGTTAAATGTACGTGTGTGTGTTTGAGCGGGATTTTGTGCACAAATGAATTCTTTTGCTTATGTGTGTTCATTAATATTTCAAGCTGTGTATTTCAAATTCACACCCAAATATTAAACTTCAATTGTAATTATGTAGCCATAACGAAAACGTACAATAAATTTCCAAGTTCATATACAAGTGCTGGATGCGAATCGATCATGTTGCATGCAACTTTATGTTGCAAGCGGTCGAAACTACCCCTAATAGCCATAATAACAACACATTAAATTGCTTTACGAAATGCGAAACGATCCAAACAATCATACCCGTATTTGACCGATGGCTATCAAAAATTCATTATACTTATTTTGTTTACCTCCATATGGGCACTTAGATTTCATCCCTTGAGTGCTGATAAATTATCATTAAACAGTTGCATTGATCACCACTGCAAGGGGGATATAACACCAGATGACAGTCTGGCAACGCTTTAAGCGGCACTTCAAGCAAAGTCAATTTTATTTGCTAGGCACACAACACACAATCGTGCGCACCTCTCTTGTTATTGTTTTGTCTCTGTCTTTGCTGGAGAGAAGAGAGCAACAGCAAACTGCAAACACACTATGCAAAGACAAAAGCAAAGATTGCAACTCATTCGCTCTCATCACTCTCTGGCACCAGCTGTTAACAGCACCGCGTGTGGTAGTCATTAACAGCACGCTGTAAATTAACAGTGTCGATTAACATTGCATGTAGGCAAACGAGATTTAATTAAGTCATTTCACAATAATTTAATTAGACGCAACAAAATAAAAAGGGAAGCAACTGGTCACCCAGCTGCTGATAATGCGCTACACGAAGCAACCCAACTGTGCAACAATCTTCTTATCAATCTCTGCGAACGCCAGGCAACAAAAATTGTTTATTCCAATTACAACATATGGAACAGCTGTTGTTAACGGCTGGAGGCGCGGGCAGAGAGCAAAACATAAGTCAAAACTGGAAAAACAGACAAGAGCAACAACGGCAGCTAGAAATCAAAACAAGCTCGACAAAATTTCAAAAGAGGACGGTCTGGGATGTGTTTTGAATATTTATCACAAGAAGAACCAACGAAAGAGAGGGAGTGAGAAAGAGAGAGGGAGAGGGGAATTGGTGCTAACAAGTTGAAATAAGCTCGATACACATTCATTTGAAATGGTGTCGACATTGACTCACACCCAGGTAGTTAAGATCTGGATGAGTTAACGATGGTCTTAAAACAGGATAGTTAAGATCTCTAGATAGCGGTGACAATGTTTGATTTGTGGTCTTGGTATAATTACGATGCTAAAGGGAGCAAAGCTAATTGGAATTCCCGAATCGAAAATACTGCAAGAATATAAATATAATAAGTATATATAGTGAATTACTAATTATATAGTGAATTACTAATAATTCAGCTTAAGTTGCTCCCTTGAAAACACTAAAAGCTAATTCCCGAATCGAAAATACTGCAAGAATATAAATTCAATAAATATATAGAGTATTACTACTAATTCAGCATAAGTCGTCTTTAATATTTTAATAAATATTGTTGCTCAAAAATAACTGAATCGAAAATACTGCAAGAATATAAATCTATTAAGTATATATATATACTCGATTACTAATAATTCAGCTTAAGTCTTTAAGAATTTAATAAAATTTTCTGCTTACAAATTTCTCTTGGTCTTAACTTCCTTGAGCAGCTTTTTCCACCTTCACACACCCACATTCATCTACGCATAGCTCACCTCAAGTCCCACATTCAATCTACGTCGCTTACACGCATTTTGAATGATAATTTCGAAGCGAATAAAAGCTGAAGTACGAAGAAGAAGAATATACATGCATAGTACAACTTCTGCTATCACGAGAGCAGCCCACATAGGCGTAGTGTTGGCACTTCTTTCCACAGTTTTTATGACAGGAAGAAATCCATCAACACGATTCTTCTGGCCACGCTAAGCACAGATTTTCCAACAATTTCAAGCAGCTACAAACCAAGACCTGCAAATACTCTGTAAAAACCTTTGATTCTTTATGTTACTCTTCCATCAAGCAAATTTAATTTCGATTACCAAAATAAAAAATACAAATACTCTGTGATTCTTTGAATTACTCTGCGACAAAGCAAATATAATTTCGATTGCCTCAATTTGAAACTAACTTCCAAAATTATAAAATTATATTTTTCCTGCAAATACTCTGTGAAAATCTTTGATTCTTTAAGTTACTCTGTGACAAAGTAAATTTAATTTCGATTACCTCAAACCAGCTTCTTAAAATTTATATTTTTCCTGCAAATACTCTGTGAAAATCTTTGATTACCTCGATTACCTCAAACTAACTTCTTAATCTGTGAAAATTGTTGATTCTTTAAAATAGTCTTCAACAAAGCAAATTTAATTTCGATTACCTTAAAACTAAATTCATAAAACTTATACATATAAAGGTCGTAGTTCTATCATGTAAATTGTTTTTTCTTGTTGTTTCGCACGTGTATACCCTATAGGCGCACGTTACAGGGCATGCGAAAGGCAAGAAATAAAAAGTTGGAACAAAAGTTGCATTTAACACTCGCTTTCTTTGCGAGTCATCGTGTAATGCGGCTTGAGGGCCCGCAGCTAAATATTACTACATTAGGCTAGTTGCCACACACACCCCCCCCCCCCCCCCCCCCAACACACACACATACTTGCCACCTCCCTTGGGGACGCAACCCGCGTGTCAACTGGCGTTGGGCAAACATTTTACACTGTCACGGGAAATTGTTTGTTTAACATGCGCGGTGCGTTTAAAATTACATGATGAGCCGCATTTATCAAAAACAAAAAAAAAAAAACAAAAAAAAAGCGAAGCAGGCTGCAGCAACAACGAGGCAAGTAATCAAAACACAGACGGGGCAAGAGAAACGAGAAAAGAAAAAGTCGACAGAAGAAAACATTTCTGCACATTGTCTACAGCTCTGTTGGCTTCCTCAACGTCTTCTGTCTGCAGTCGACGTCGTCTTCGTCTTCAACTCGAAGTCCTACGCAAGTCGTGTGTGTGTGTGTGTGTGTGTGTGTGTGCCAGACTATATATTTAGCTGGGGTCGTCGACGGGGGCAGTCGCGTCGGCAATTCTCGAGTCTCGATTCGGTCTTCGACTGGGCAATCATTGGCGCTGACTTCCCGCACTCGTCTGCTGACCTATGCTGATTTCTTGGAAACAAATTATGATATTTCTCGTATGCCATCATTCTATCCGACTTATTTGGCTCCTACTGCTGCCCACCTACGCACAGCACTTCATAGAACTCTCTGGGGTCAACTCAACAACAATTGAAGCAGTCTGCAGCTTAATTCGTAATTTAATAGAGACTAGCTGCACTTGGAAGATCAGAAAAACTGGGAATTTGCACACAAAGGATTTGTTGTGATACATCATGATATCTTTACTATATTCTACAGATTCTTGTTATTTACTTTTGAGCTGTATACTATTTGTGAGCTATATATTATTTCTGAAACTACAAACTGCTTATAATCTATAAATCTACAAAAAATTTATAATAATATTAGACAACTTATATATCTGTTTGTAATTAAATTTCATTTAGACGATAGAATAACATTGCTATTATAATACATTTCTAAGCAAATCTTTCCTTTATTCTGTAGATTCTTGCTATTTCTTATTTTTGAGCAGTATATTATGTGTGATCTATATTATTATTTCTGAATCTACAAACTGTTTATAGTCTACAAATCTACACAAAAATTATAATATTAAACAATTTATAAATCTGTTTATAATTAAATTTAATTTAAGGATAGGTTTACTATGCTATTTATTTGTTATGACATATTTCTAATGAAATCTTTACTATATTCTGCCGATTCTAGTTCTTGTTTTTGAGCTGTATATTATTTGTGATCTATATATTATTTATGAGCCTAAAAACTGTTTATACATCTCTTTATCTCTTATTTACAAATTTAAAAACAAATGATAATAATAATAGATCTGTTTATAATTAAACTTAATTTAGAGGATAGGTTTACCATGTTATTTGTTATTTCTTATGATACATTTCGAAGTAAATCTTTACTTTATGAAAATCTTTACTTTATTCTGAAGATTATTGCTATTGTTTGTTTTTGAGCTATATTTTATTTATGAACCTACAAACTGCTTATTATCTACAAATTTACAATCTACAAAAACTTTATAATAATATTAAAAAATGTATACATCTGTTATAAATAAAATTACATTTAGACGTTAGGTTTATCAAGTTATTTACTAGTTTCTATCTATGTACAAACTGTATTAAAGTTCATTAACTTTCAGATGCATCATTTAGATTTGACTACTGAGATTTCCACTTGCCTAAAACGTTATGAGTTCCGTTGAAGGAATCGAAAACTTTGAAAGCCCGCTCATATCTAACTTGCTCTGCATTTGCGCCCAACAAAGGCGCAACTGGAAGCCAAATGTGGGCTCCACAATTGACCCGAATCGTATAAGTCGAGATGGTGAAGTCTTTGTAATGTGCTGAGGTTAAGACTCGACAGTCACTATAGTATAAATCTTCATTAAGGCGTACATCGATTGGTTTATTCCCGGATTCTCTTAGTTCTTTAAGCTGCAAGCACTTTCCTCGCTGCGTTGACAATTAATCACAAAGACAATAAGTACGAGCTCGCAGACTGGGTCGCCAAAGGGAGGGGGAGAAGTTGTGGAGCCATAATTACAAGCACCTCTCCCTCTCTCTCTTCCCGCGCCCACTGTGCTTCATTCTCTATCTGAGTGCAATTGAAAAGTTGAGCAGAGTTTGCGGACTTAATCGGCTTGCAAGACGTCGCGATAAGGTCTGCGACGGCGAGGGGCGTGGCGCGGCTAGCTTGCAATCAAGTAACGGTTAATGTACGCATAAATTAATTATGCCACATCAGCTGCGGGGGCAACACGCAGTGAAATCAAATGTCAATTAAAAGTAAAGCCACAAAAGCAACAACAAAATATGCTCGCATGTAAACAAAAGATCAAATTGTTGTCGATAAGGCGCGGCTCTTAACTACGAGGCACATCCAGTGCCAGAGTGCCAGCTATAGTCGTAGTGTGGCTATCCCGGGGGATTTACGACCTCTCCGAAAACAGAATGCGAACCGGTTGAACATGAAGCAGGAGCTGCAGCAGGGCGGGGTCAATCAGTCGCGGTTCAAAGTCCAGCAGCACAATTTACACAAGATTCCAAATGATTCGAATCAATCAAACGGGGCTGATGAGAACTTTTCTCTTGAGAGCCTAAGAAATTTGTGGGCAGAGCTCATAATGAGCACCACTTGATTAGCCAGCCGAATTTTCATATCAAATCAAGTCGAAAGGCAGGCAAATTGTGGTGCGCAACGAGCACATACCCTGTACCAAGTAGCCTGAAAATGCAACCTACTTTAAGTGTAGCTTAAATAAAGCGCACAACTTTAAAACTAAGCTTGCAAGTACGGGGTTTTAGATTATCATCTATTATTTATACTTGCAAAGTAACCCCTAACTTTAAGTGTAATTTGAGTTTTAAAACCAAGCTTACAATAAGTAGATTATTTCTGAAGAATCTCTATATTTTATATTTGCAAAGTCCCCTCTAACTTTAACTTTAACTTGTGCTAAAATTAAGCAGAATATTTCTGAAGTTTATTATATATTATTTATATTTGCAAAGTAGCCCCTAAGCTTAAGCATAACTTGTGCTTAAAATATACTTAAAATTTGTAGAAGAAGAATCTCTATATTTTATATTTGCAAAGTTCCCCCTAACTTTTAGTGTAACTTTAGCTTAAAAACTAAGCTTACAATTAGCAGCATATAATATAACCCATAACTTTAAGTTAAGCTTCTGCCTAAAACCAAAAATTACAATTAGCAGAATATTTCTGGAGATAGTCATCTCTTTTTTTAAATTTGAAAAATCACCCCTAATTTTAACTTTAACTGTTGGTTAAAAACTAAGCTTACAATTAGTAGAGTATTTCTGAACAATCTCTATTCTTTATATTTGCAAAGTCATCTCTAACATTGAGTTTAACCTCTACCTGAAAACTACGATTACAATTAGCAGAAGATTTCTGAAGATTATCATATAGTATTTATATGTACTTGCAAAGTAACACCTAACTTTAAGTTTAACTTCTGTCTAATACCAAAGCTTACAATTAGCAGAATATTTCTAAAGATTTCATCTATTATTTCTATTTGCAAAGTCACCCCCAACTTTAACTTTAATTTGTGCTTCAAAACTAAGCTTACAATTAGCAGAATTTATCAGAAGATTATAATTTCTTATTTATATTTGAAAAATCATCCCTAACTTTAACTTTAACTTCAACTTCTGCCTAAAAACTAAGCCTGTAATTAGTAGAATATTTCAGAAGTCTATCCTCCATTATTTATGTTTGCAAAGCAACCCCTTTAACTGGTGCTTACAGGGTAGATGGTGCACTCCATGGCGAGTTGCTTACAATCTCAAGTGGCCTCAAGTGGATGTGGCAGCAAATGTAATTCGATCTGGAGGAGCAGGAAAAACGAATCAGCAAACGTCGCTGACTGTGCCACACACCACGTCAAGCATGTGTGGCGGGTGTGGCATGGAGCAAGAAGATACTTAAAAAGGGGCACAAAGAGTTGTGAAAATTGCCACAGCGCATTCGCCTAGGCGACGCTGATATGATTTTTAACGACTCGTCGCAATTGCAAATTGAGCGAAATAAGAAATTATTTTCATGAAGCAAAGTTCGCTTGTTGCAGTTGCAGACACGAAACTATTCTCTAGATATTCTAGATATTATGCACAACCACACACAGCAATTTCAATTAAAAATTTTAGTAATTTCCTTTATTTGAATTTTTGTTGCTTTGCTTTTTAATAATTGCCGACCGTGCGCAAATTAAAAACTCGACTGTCAAATCATCAGAGTTGTGCAGTCCAGGGTTGTCATGCTTTGCAGTTTAGCGTGAACTAGTTCTAGATTACGAATCTATAATCATACAAATACATTGAACACAATTGCAAAAGGGAAGAAGTTCTTTTTGTTAGTTGAAATTGCATGTATTTACTTTAAGTGAAAAGCGCTTAGTTTCTCTAAATTTTCTTGGTTTATTAGCACACCAATTAATTGAGAAATTGCGCACTCGCTAACCTTGAAATTGGACCCTGATCTTGATGAATGTGCGAGCGTTTTCCTTAGCATTCCCAGCAGCATTCTTGGCCACACTTGACCCACTTTTGCGCACAATTTTGATTTGGATTCGCATCGCATTAATTAAACCTTCAAAATAGACCTCGACAATTGTAGACATTCGAGTAGTTTACAGTCCAGAAAGCACGAACCGAACGCACCACACACTTCAGACACTATATAGCAGACCTTACACAATCGAGCGGGCAACGAAGCGATCCCAACGACCCGACCCGATCCGACCCACATACCATAAAGGCCGCAAAGTGTGCATCAAAATTGCTAAATTTTCGTGTAATTTTCATGATATGTAATGAAAAGGGTTGAGCGCGTTAAGTGAAATTTTGCCCAACTCTGCTCGCGGGCAGTTTTTCCTCACACACAGAGAGAGAGACACAAAAGGTCGCTTTCTGCACACGCTAATGGATTCATTATAGGTGGACGCGAGCGTTTTGTTTTCTCGAAGGGGGCATTGACACACTTATAAAGTAAATAGGTGTGAATAATACTCGAAGCGTTAGCGGCTCGTAATTGAATTGCACGCCAAAATGTTTTCTCCGATTCGAGTTGAGATATTTGCATCATACGCTGCGTTGCCGTTGCTGTTTTGTAAACACAAAATGCTAACGAAAATGAAAACAAAATCATTGAGAACGCATCATAAACATTCTCACTTCTGCTCCACCTTCTAACGTATTCCGGAAAAACGAAACCTCCCAATACTTCGCGCCGGGAACAACCATAAAATGCACGCGTTGCAACTGCTAAATTTTCCGACTCGAAACGCACAGAGCAACGGCGAAAGCAAATAAACAAGCTGGCCGGAAAAGTGGGAGAATGCAGCAAACAAATACTTATTACTATTCGCTGGCACGCTCTCGAGAACTGGACCAGATGGTCGAGAACTTTGGCAATAGAACATGATTCCTAGCTAGGCGTGCGAAGAACAACTTAAGATTAATGACGCCATACGGGGGTCGCTCCAGCTCAATCTAAACAAAGTTATGCCCGATTAAATTTTGGGGCAAGCAATCGAGATGCACAAAGCTTTCGAAATTCAACTGGCAGAACATTGCGTAAACCTTCTCATATATAAATCTGTGTTTCAATGGTGCAGTCATCTTCATCTTCAAAAAATTAAAGTTTAAACAAGTCGCAATATTTATTTAAAAGAAGCGAGAACGGCTACAGTCAAGCTGGGCCGACTTAACTTTCTAGCTCTAAGGATGCCACAGTTTCTTGTGATTTGTAGGCCAGGGGAAGGGTGAGGGAGGAAAAATATAAACTTGATCTGCGTAAATGCATATCACATCTAAATCCAAAGTTTGGTTACTCTAGCTCTTACCATCTCTGAGATCTAGGTGTTCAAAAGGACAGACGGACGGACAGACAGTCGATTCTGAACATTTTGGTTGTAACAACAAATAGTCTGCGACGTCTCCTTCCATCTGTTACAAACATTCGAACGAATTTAATATATACATGGTATAAATATTATAACAATCAAAATTGTTCAGTCATCTTTATTTTAAAAACATTGTGTGCAAAAAGTTAAAGCCACAATATTTATTATAATGAAAAGATCTGCAGTCTAGATATGCTCTTCTTCAACATTTTTTATAGTCTCATTTACACCTAAAAACTGAGTTAACTCACTATGTTTTAATATTTTCGAAATCAGAACTGATTAACAGATAAGATCTGTTTCACTCTTACTTAAAAGGCCATCATTCTTAACGAATCGAAAGCACTGAATTTGATTTGCTAATCTGCTAGAGTCGCTTTCATAAAAGTGCCTCGTAAAATAGGAGAAAGGCTTTAAAACTGCTTGCTTTACATAAGCTTGAATAGAATGGAACACAATCATTTGGTGTGAAACACAAAGACTAGAATAAGATATTGTGCGACATGAATAATACCGATCGCAGAGCGACTTTTGTTGTCTCGCCCAGATGCAGATACAAGTCGTCTGAGATTGAACTTAGCAATGCAATTGCGCAGCTCGCAAGTGATAAACACATTCTGCACTCACTCGTCGACGAAGTGAACCAATTTCAAAATGCCACATTGCACATTCAATTTATGTGCATTTTGCGCCTTTTGTGAATCAATTGAGCAATTCGCTAGTGCAGATATATAAAATACCGAATCTCTACAGTTGACGCGTTGACGTCAATTGCAGTTTACTTGGATTTCTATGGCTGACCCGATAACTGCCGTGTCGAATATTAAGAACTTCATATTTCAATTTGTCAAAGCTCAAATTTGAAAATTAAACAAATGTTTTCACGATTCGCGCTGCCTTAAAGTTTAAAGTTCAGTTCGTTGCGCTTTAACTAGAACGAAATTTAAACATAATTATAAAAAATAATAAAACTGGACACAGTTAGCGCTAAAAGATACGTTAACTATTCGAATAATTGCATACCATATTTGAAAACTAAGTCATTATGATATATTTGTACTCAATGTAAATACATGTATATAAAAAAATATATAATTATTAAAACATTATGATGCTTGCTTAGTGTTTAATACTGCGACTTACATTTCTTCAATTATTATAATATTATCATTTTTGCTTAATGTTTAATTATGTGATTTTAAACATTCCTTGTTCTATATTTCGTCAATTATTAAAACATTATCATTCATTCTTGCTTTGTTTTTAGCAATGCGACTTAAAACATTCCTTGATTTATATTTCTTCATATAACATTATCATTCATGCTTAGTGTTTAATACTGCGATCTAGAACATTTCTTGATTTATATTTATTCCATTATTAAAAAATTATGCTAGCTAAGTGTTTAATTAAGTGATTTAAAGCATCCTTTGATTTAGATTTATTCAATTATCGAAACATTTTCATTCCTTGATTTATATTTCTTTAATTAGTAAAACATCATTCTTGCTTTGTGTTTAATTATGTGATTTAAAGCATTCCTTGATTTAGATTTATTCAATTATCGAAACATTTTCATTCCTTGATTTATATTTCTTCAATTACGAAAACATCATTCTTGCTTTGTGCTTAATTATGTGATTCAAAACATTCCCTGATTCATATTTCTTCATATATTTATTCAATTATTAAAACATCATTCTTAAATTACTTGAATTGATTTATATTTCTTAAATTATGAAAACATTAAAAAATCATGCTTGCTTTGTGTTTAATACTGCGATTTAAAACATTACTTGATTTATATGTCTTCAATTACTAAAACATTTTCATTCTTGCTTGCTTTGCGTTTAATTATGTGATTGAAAACATTCCTTAATTTATATTTATTCAACATTGCAATTACTTATTTAAATATCTTTTTGCTCAAGTCTGAAAGTTGCTCGCTCACTTGGCTCGCAGCTAGCAGGATTTTCTTGCAACAATTGCCTGTTATTGTCACTTCAGAGCACTCTGCGGCGGCTCTTGAAGCTTGCCACATTTTCAACAGTATTATTGCTGCGTTTGAAGTGGAAATACACAGCTTAATGAAGCACATTAATTTTAATGCAGCGGCATTTGTCGGCTTTGCCAGCTTTTTGGGGAGCAGCAGGAGAAATGGCCCCCAGGGGGGGGGGGGGTTTGGGGGGCGCCTCATATGAAATTAATGGGTTGTTGTTGTTGATGCAGTGGCAACATTTCGTGTCGTGTTGCCGCTGCAAATGTCAGGCACTCAATCACATGCGGATTTTGTAGACTCCGAGGCAGATTCGCGTCTTAAGTAGACACAGTTTTGCTAGCTCTGTGTGTGTGTGTGTGTGTGGCAAGTATAATGGATTATAATGCGGGCGCGTGGGCGAGGTGCTAACGAGTTATTAAACATTCAAGCGATGCCACATTAATTTATTGAAGCACACTAGAACTCGACATTTTATTTATTTTATTTACTCCTCTGTGATTTATTCTAGAAGCCAAATCGATCAATTATTCGCTGTGCAGCCGAGGGAGCTGTGCCTTCAGATTTCGACTATATTTGCTATAATTTCATGAGTCTTGCCATAAATGTCTTAATTAATTAATTGCACTTGCCCCCAGCGGGCTCTGCAGTATTTTTGTGGTCTGATTTTCGCCTTTCTTTGAATTTGCTCTTCAAGCGAACTGCGACAATGTTGAACGCATTTACTTGGCCATTAACAAATTTGAGTTCTCGACAATTTTTGAGTCACAAAGCGCAAATTGTCCACCTGACAAAGTGCGGAATTCCACAGAATGTTGTGTATATAATTTTCATTTGCTTTTTGTTTCCCCGGAACTCGATGTTTTCATGCGCAAGTCAGCAGAGAGATAGAGAGACAGAACATGCATGAGCAAATCATGTTATTTAATTGCTTTCAGTATCGTTTTGGTCACAAGGAAGCCCCGCGAAAAAGGCTAATGGAACGGCAAGGTCAGCCACCTGCAGTGGGTGTATTGGGGGGGGGGGGGTACGATTGCAACGGGTGGGTTAACATTCGCCTATTAATCAACAAGTGGCTGCGACTCGACGCACCCAATACTTGTAATACGCGCAGCTCAGCGAATGAGTCGACCGATTGTTGAGCAAAATATATTGCACATCAGATTTCTCAAGTGCAAGCACAAGTCACGCAAATGTCCAAGCTGCAAGCTCAAAGTCATTGAACCTGCGGCCCAGGCCAGGAAATTGCCAAACGGAAGTCGCACTCGAGAAAGGAGTTGCCAGTAAAAGTATCTGCAGGTAAGCAAGAGTATCTAACAGTTAGATCGCATGCTGAGGCCAAACTACTGTTCAAGCGCCTTGCGTGCTCAGTTTCACTGCTAAATTAAATTATTAAAGACGCAAAAATAAAACAATAAGTGCCAACAGCAGTTTCACGCCTCGCCAGCGAAATGCTCTTTCTGATGCACTAAATGAAATTGCTAAACATTTAAGTGCAGTTGCAAAGCAGTTGTGAATGTTGGTGAATAATTGTAAATATGGACTGCGAAGTTCGTTGTTCTTTCTTTTTATTGTTCTTGGCATTTGTTGATTGATTGATCAAAGGCAAACTCAGTAGTATTAGTTGCCATACTTATCTACTAGCTATAGGTAGACTTCGTGCTCTAAACAATTAAAAATTGCGGCATAATTGATTAGATCTTACTAAAATTAGTAGTGTATACAACAATTTGCAGCATGTTCGATAGAGTAGCTTATGTACACTATAAAGTGCAGGCAGCTTAAGTTGTGTTTGTCGAACAGCCAAAATATATTTAATATATAATAGCCAAAATTGCCTGGCATCGTTTAAAAAAGTTATTAGAGTGCGTCAACAGCAGCGATGGCAACGAAGCCAAAGACAATGATGATCACGTTGATCACGTTGATGACGATGATGAGGTTGTAGTTGTGGCTGTTGTTGCTGCTGCTGTCGCCCAAAACTGATCATTGACCGTCACGCCTGACGCAAATGCGGCATCGACTGCCGGCAGCCGTCGCTTTCCAAAAATTCGTGTGCCAACAGCTGAGTGGGCGTTGAACAAAGTGCTGAGCGGGCAAGAGCGGGGGGGAGTGAGCGGGTGAGACGGGTTGTCTGAGCGTTGGCTACTCAATCAAATGACCAGCGAAGCGCCAGGCAGACAATGAGCAGCGAGCACACACGAATTCGCCAACTGCGATTTGCATTTCTCAGATACTCAACTGCGGCCAGCACGCGTTAGAGATACAGATACAGCTACAGCTACAGCTACAGATACAGATACGAGTGCTTGTTTTTCTCAGTGTTATTTTAATTTGCTTCAACTAGGCCTCCCATATGAGCATGCAAAATGTAATTATAAATCAACGCAAGTGTGAATAAACTTTTGTTTTGATTTGATGGCGACTGCGCAGGCAGCTTAAATTTGTATTTTTCGGGGGGGAAACGGGGCGTATGAGTGACGCGTTTGGGCATTCGTATTGTGTGTTTAGATTAATTCAAATTGGTTGAGCCAAAAGAGCGGCAACATTGCGAATTTGTAATGATACGATTAGGCACACAATCTTTTCGCTTGCCACACACGATTAAAGTCTTGATGCGATCGATGCTGAATTATGAATAATTACTTTTGTTTGGCTACTGCTGCATAGTTGTATTTCAATTAATTTTGCAGCTCAAAACACTATGCTAGTTAAGAAGTAAAGAAAGTTGAGCTGCAAGCAAGTCCGGGTTAAGCAGAGTTCAAGTTAACTTCAAGGTAAACTCGGTTGAACTCTCATTTTGGCAGTCCGCAATCGCAAAGTCAATTTACATAAAATGTTCATGCGGCTAATCTCCCGAGATTCATTGTGTGTTCTTTGCACATCATTGTGGAAATCACACACAATTTCCCTCCTCTCCGACACATTGTGGCAATTGTTAAGTTCCATGTTGGTTGCTAGGCAAACAACCCAAGCAACCCAAGCAACCACAACAACAGTGGATGCCAGCAGCATCCACAACAATCAACAGCTTGTCTATCAAACAGTGAAAAGGCGCCCAGCTTGCTGGCAAGTAAATAATGTATTGCCCCAAAAGCTTCCCTCGAAAAGTTCCATGTATCACTTTCGCCTGTGCGCATTTCCTATGTAAATGGCCAGACACAATGCGAGCTGGGTCTGAGTTGCGCCTACGTCAACGCGCCAGACACTGGATGAGTCATCGACAGTCCGCAGTCCGCAGTCGTCAAACAGTCGCATCCCGGAAGTCCTCGCATTCCACTTGCAAAAAGCGGGAGCAGCGTTTTTTATCCAATTTTGTCGTCGTCCCTTTGCGCAATTTCCATTGCTCCGCATTTTAGCCTAATTAAGCGAAAACTTGGCAACACTTTCAGCGTTTTGATATCGACTAAAAGCTCCGGCCCAGACGATTTACACAATTCCATTTCGCCATCCACCCCCCAGCAAAGTTGTGTATCTGTTGGGGTTTTCGGATGCTGTCACACATGCAGACTCCCCAATCCCATTCGCCTCTCTGTCTTTCAGTCGCTTTGTCTCCTCTTGGCAGCTCTGCGGTGTTTGTAGCTTTTAATTTTATCGATTTGTATCTGGTCGTCTGCAAAATGCTTTTTGGCCGCCAACTGGGGGTTGTCCTTGCTGCTCGCCGCTGGACCATACAATGTGCTTTTTATTGGTCATGGGCAGGAGACTGTTTCTTGTAGCCTTGGCTGAAGCGCCAGCAACTTTCTTTTCGTCCCTTTTGCTGGGCAAACATATTTACATTATGAAGTGCTCTATTTTTCGGGGAGTGAGACTTTGTGGCATGCGATTTGGTGGGGAAAGCAAGCTGTTAGACATTGTGTGCACATTTAAGCATATAAATGAGTTCAAGCGTGGCATGCCACACTTTAAGCTGAGCCAAATAGATTCATTCTTCTCACATGAATACGACAAAGAGAGATGCAATCAAAGACTGAACACAATATAAAAGAATAAGTTTTCTATTAGTTAAATATGTACTCAACATTTGTGTGTTAGATTATTTTTTAACTTTTAAGCACATAAATGAGTTCAAGCGTAGCATACAAAATTTTAAGCTGAACCAAATAGATTCATTCTTCTCACAGTTTTACTCAATTGCGTATTCATAGTTATGATAAAGGGGAATGATATCACAGACTGAACAAAATATATTTAAACGTTTACTTAAAAGAATAAGTTTTCTATTAGTTCAGTAAAATATGTACTCAACAATTGTTTGTGAGATTATTTTTAAACTTTTAGGGATATACATGAGTTCAAGCTTAGAATGGAAGGAATTTTGTATATTCATTTATTTACATAAGTAGTTGAACCACTACCAACAATAAAGTACTATAACAGCACATTTTAGGAATATCTCATATCAACCAAACCTGACAATATATGTCATAAGGACTTAAGAATGGAAGGAATGAAATTAAAGACTAAACAAAATATGTTTAAATATTTGGAGGAAAAATATGTTTTCTATGAGTTCTGTAAAAATTTTAAACTACATTTGTTTGTGACATTATTTTTTAACTTTTAAGGGTATACTCGTACATGAATGAGTTGAAGCTTAGAATGGAAGGCATTTTTCATATACATTTACTTACATAAGTAAGTTACATAGTTGAACCAGTACCAACAATAAAGTACTATACGAGGGCTGTAATATATATATCGTAACATTACATTTTAGGAATATCTCATATCAACCAAACCTCAACATATATGTCATCAGGACTTAAGAATGGAAGGAATGAAATCAAACAAAGTATATTTAAATATTTAGAGGGAAAAGTATTTTTCTATGAGTTCAGTAAAAAATGTACACAATGTTAATGTTAGTCAGATTGTTTTTCAATACCACAACATGCAGTTAAATGGTTAAATGCTTTATCGAAGTTATTTGTTGTGTTGTGGTAAAACTCTGATAAATTTAAGTTTATATATATATATTTCTTTTTTTAAAGAGAGTCTTTTTTCAAAAGACTGCCATTATTTATATTATATTTTAGTATGTATTTATCTCAGCTTTTTTTCAAAAGACTACCTTTATTTATATTATATTTTAGCTTGTATTTATATCAGCTTTTTATACAGAGACTGCCTTTATTTATATGATATTTTAGTATGTATTTATCTCAGCTGCGTCTTTGGGAATTCGCTTGTGGCCAAGCAAAAAAGTTCACTCAACTATGGATTTATTTATACGGCGCTATGAACTGATCCCAGTGGAGCAGCGAAGTCAATGCCCCAAGGATTTGGGATTAGCGTCGCAGGCAGGAAATGAGCATCATACAGATGCCTATTTAGGAGCGAATAAAACAAAGCAGTTGCCACGTGCTAGCTACTTGCTAGCTTGACCTTTCAGTCTAATAAATTTTGAAGTAAGTGCAGGTGCCGACGACAGGGGGCTGGGAGGGAAGGAGATGAGGCGGAAGGCGTTCGAAGTTTGTGCCAAAACTGTTGCCTACTTTCCGAGCGTAGCAATAAAATTGAATTTTATTACACACATGTCGAAACGGCTAACGGAACTCACATAACACAACATGCTGCTGTCTGAGCCAACTAAATATCATGTAATGTATACACACCAACACACTCACATACAGACACACACACACATGGTGTGGCCTCGACAAATGTTGAGTTCAAGGAGACGTCACTGATGCTGTCCTCGTTGTACTTTTATAGTTGCAGCTTCTCACAGCTGTTGGCCGAACTCTCCGCAATGCTGTGCGCTCTCTCATGCTCGCACTCTCTCTCCCACTCTCTCGCTCAGCGAGAGTGCGCGCTTTGGGCTGGCAACTCTCCGCTCGCTTGCATCGCACTCACAGCACACTCAACAGTTATGCAATGCGACAGACATACATTTCGCCATGAATGTCTGCATGTTATGCTTATGCTGTGGGCGCTGTTCTCCGTCTTTGTGCCTGACATTAACATGGCGCCCACGCATTGCGAGTTCTACAGTCTCCCATCTGGCGTCTCGCTCTAGCATCTTGCTGCTCTCAATGACGTCAAATGTCTGCAGGCAACTCTCAACTGACTGCACAATGCGAAGCCGAGCGTCTGTTCTGCGATTATACAAGGTTTGCTTTTTAACTGTCGTTGACAGCGCCACCAACATGACGTCAATATGGGGAGTTTGTTCTTTTCTTTTGACTGCTGGGCGGCGAACTGTTAGCAGTCACTGTGGCCAAAAGTTTTTTCAAAGTTTCTCGTATGGCAGCCTAGAAGACACCTGCAGCTTTGGCGCTTTCAGAACTTTGTCCCCTTCAGGTTTATTAAATTTGCAACTTAAAAGAGAACGTTGCATAAGACAATAGGTGCAGCGAAATTTTGATTCTAGGGAGACCGAAAATATTATTAAGTTCTTAAAGCTTCCAACAATAATATTTTAACCTACTATTTGCATTTTTGTATTTCTTAGACTTTAGTTTTACTCTTTAATTTTTAAAACTTTGTGAACTAAGTTTAAATATTACAGATATAATAGGTGCAGCGAAATTTTGATTCTAGGGAGACCGAAAATATTATTTAGTTCTTAAAGCTTCCAAAAATAATATTTTACACTACAATTTTCTTTTTTTTTTGCATTTCTTAGACTTTAAATATAATTTTTATTTTTGAAAACTTTGTGAACTAACTTTTAATATTGCAGATATCCATATGTTCAAATCGTTTAGTGTACAATATGTTGTTGCATAAGACAATAAATAGGTGTAGCGAAATTTTGATTCTAGAGATACCGTAAATATTATTAAGTTCTTAAAGCTTCCAAAAATGATATTTTACTCTACAATTTGCAATTTTGTAATTCTTAGACTTTAGTTTTACTTTTTATTTTTTTTAAAACTTTCTGAACTAACTTTAAATATTACAGATATCCATAACTTTAAATCGTTTAGTGCACAATCTCTGTCAATTTGTTTACGATTTCATAAGTTTGCCACAACGAAATAATAATACCAGAAAAAGTGTTTACGACTATGTTTTCAATTTTCTTTAATTTGTATTTTACAGATATCGAACCGTTGAGTATTTGCATAGTTAGCTGCATGATCTCTGTCAATATGTCAACGTGCCGCTGTCAAACTGTTGACAGTTGACAACGATTTGCAGATAATTTCATAATTTGCGTGAAACATAATTTGCTGGACTCATGGCCTACAACTAGATAATAATACCAGAAGCAGTGAGTAATACTACTTATTACAATAAGTAAATAGCGGCCATATTAGGTAACAGCGTCAGCAACAACATTTTCATATAAATTGCACTTGATGCGTTGATTAACAACAAAAAGGAAGTCGTGAAAATGCACAAAATAATATAAACAATTACAACGAGTTTTACTTAACGATTCGACAGCGAGTCGTGAGCTAATTTACAGTACGCAACGATTGCCTCCAATACGAATTCCATGACAATTTCAATCAAAATCAAAACAAACATGATTTTTTAATGCGTAATTCGTCAGATAAAAGACTGAGATAGCGTGTGAGAGAGCCACAGAAAGAGAGTGAAATTAGTTTCCTATGCAATGATTTCCGCAATTGGCAGGCCAATTAATACGACTTGGGTGCCAAGCCAGGAGGGGGGAGGGGGTGAAGCATAAGCCACGGCATTTGGGGGCAATTTCAAAATTGTGGTTCAAGTTGTTGAAGGCAGTCTTCAAGTGCGCCAAGCGATGTTTCAGTATTGAATCTTTGTGATCATCTTGTCGAGATAACAATAGCATTAACTATAATAACAACAAACACAGTCATTCACCGACTGCAACCGATGCAGCAACAGCAACGGCAGCTGTTGAGCTAAAGGAGCAGAGCAAACAAACTTCAGCTACCTCGAAGTTTTATTACTCTTCCCAGCAATTCAAAAGTGTTATTCATGCAATTGAAATGAAGTCAGTCTCATTTGAAGTCAGTTAAACTCTATTTATAGTTTTTTCTTATCGATGAACGCAAGACATCATTTTCATGTCGAAGTAGATGTTATAATAACTAATGATATAAAAGTGTTCTAATTGATGAACACAATACATCATTTTTATGTCGAAGTAAATGTTATAATAGCAAGTAATTTAAAAGTTTTCTAATTGATGAGAATCAGAATTTAACTATGGAAAATATTAAAGTTAAGCACAGCACAAAATTCAATGAAATTTTAGTTATATAATAATAACGTTATAATAACTAATAATCTAAAAGTGTTCTAATTGATGAACACAAGACTATTAATCTAAAAGTGGTCTAATTGATGGGAATCAAAATTTAACTTTGCAAAATATTAAAGTTAAGCACAGCAAACCAATTATAGAGCTTTTCAATGAAAGAACCTATAGAATTTTAGTTATATAATAATAACGTTATAATAACTAATAATCTAAACGTGTTCTAATTGATGAACAGAAGACTATTAATCTAAAAGTGGTCTAATTGATGGTAATCAAAATTTAACTTTGGAAAATATTAAAGTTAAGCACAGCAAACCAATTATAGAGCTTTTCAATAAATGAACCTATGGAATTTTATTTATAGAATTAACATTATAATAACTAATAATCTAAAAGTATTTTAATTGATGAACACAAGACATAATTTTCACGTCGAAGTAGACGTTATAATAACTAGTAATCTAAAAGTGTTCTAATTGATAAGAAGCAGAATTTAACTATGAAAAATATTAAAGTTAAGCACAGCACAAAAATTATAAAGCTTTTTTAAAAGATCCTACGGAATTTTAGTTATATAATAGTAACGTTATAATAACTAATAATCTAAAAGTGTTTTAATTAAGGAAAAGCAGAATTTAACTATGAAAAATATTAAAACAAAAATCATAGAGCTTTTGTGGCATTGAAGTGGTTATACCCTCTCTAAGCAAGTGTATAACAATAACACAAAAAAAGTAAAGTTTCAACTGTAAACAAAACGCACGCGTCGCATATGAAGCCGAAAAGAGGAGAGGAGCGGAGTGGGGAGAGGAGACCATTTTTGGCTGGAGCCGCGAGACGAGACGAAAATTTCACTGTGTAACATCGCCAGCCTCATATGGAAAATTTCACTTGCACGCTTGAGAAAAAGTGCAGTCATAGGGGGAGGGGGACCGGGGTTGGGGGCCTGCTGCTGCTGTCGAGTGCGGTAATCACGCGTTTTCATGGATTGCCAATGGGGGAACCGGCTACAATGCGTTTTGTATTTGCTATTTGTTATTGTATGTGCTTCGTCTCCACCTCTCTCTCTCTCCGCCCCTCTCTCTCTGCGTCTTCATCTGCAGCGCTTCGTTTTGGATTCGTTTTTGTTTTTTTTTGGCACTTTCACTCTCATCCTCAGTTCGGCGTCGCTTCGTTTCGTTGGGGTTTAAATATTACGTTATGTTTTGGATGCCTTTGGAGAGATAAGCGGGGCATTTGTTTATGTCATTTGCAAGTTTGGCTCTGTCAAATGGAGCGATTTAATTATACCCTGCCACGGGGTACTACAACTCCAAGGTAAAGTCTGACACGCTATATATAGATATAAAGAAAAATAATATATTATACGTTAGTTTGCTACTCATCTACTGGCATTAATATATCATTTTTTAATTAATTTGTATAAAAGACAAAAAGCTAATAGATCTTTAATTGGTATTTTACTTAACTTGAATATAAGTTACGATTTATATAATCACTTTGCTAATAAAGTTAAATTTTCATTTTAATTTATAAATGAAAGGAAAAAATAGTTAACGATCTATTTTTATTCATTTTTTATGTAACTTAAAAGTTACAATTGATATAATCACTTTGCTAATAAAGTTATGTTTCTATTCAACTACTGACATTAATAAATAAGCTAATAGATCTTTACTTCTTATTTGACTTATCTTAAATAAAAGTTGCGATTTATATAATCACTTTACTAATAAAGTTAACTTGTTATTCATCTACTGACATTAATAAATAGGTTTCAATTCAAAGCTAATAGATATTTACTTCGTACTTAATTTAAAAGTTACGATTTATATGCTCACTTTACTAATAAATTTAATTATCTAATTCATTTTTATAGAATTTCATTGTATTTCCATAACTTATAAATAACAATTCCTTGAATTTAAACATTCATCTTCTGTGTAAGCGTATTAAGTATTCGGTCAACTGCAGTTAGCGACGCCTTCTAACTCTGCTGTTATTTTCGGTTCGTTGTGAACACAAACAAAGCACACGGAGATTGAATTGGAGTCGTTTATTTTATACGAAATTGGGTGCAACGAGTGACTCGACCAGTTGAAATCATTGTTTAGTTGTCCAAGGTTCGACACACCGGAGACTCTATAAATATATTGTTGATAGCATTCGCTCGTATATTTCCAGCTCGAGTCTTTAATTAATTCATGCATTTTTATAGCTACGGGGGCGACTGAAATTCATAATTCCAATGCATTCCGATTACCACATCATGCGATTGGGCTATCAAAGTTAAAGCGATCGATTTGGGCTCATTACGAAGTGATTAAGTGAGATATACACTCAAAAGCAATGCATTTCCCTTTGTTTTCCATAACTTTAAACATGTTTACGCGCAATGGAAGACAAGCAGTTTAATGATCAAAGCGCCAGCTGAGCTGCAGCTAGAATTTATAACTCGTAAATCGTATGTGGATAAAAATGGTTCCGCTTGCGTATTGTTTATTGTTTATTGCGGTTGCAACAGCACAATAAATACCACCCAGTCAATGACAGTTTTGCGCCCCATTGCCGCAAGGGGGAACAGAACGCATTGCCAGGATAACTGTGCACTGTGCACTGTGTAGCATCTGGTCGCCACATGGCGCTACCTTGCCCCAATCCAGCTGCAGCGGCAGCAATCTCATTGAACTGTCGACGCAGTGAATTCGAATTGCATTGCGAAGTTGTGTATTTGCTTTAAAGGTTTGTTTATGCACTTTCCCCAAACGCAACGGTTTATTAGCTAACGGATAATAGTCGTATTTCGCAACTGCAACGCATTCCCCTCGCTGCTGTGGCTGCCACGTGTGGCGCGTTAAAGTGTCCGCCAGGGGGGCCTTCTTTAAGTGTCTGTCAAAAGCTGACTAATGGGCTACGCATTCGATTTATGTGGGCGCCGCTGAGGACGAGGCGCGACGGGGGGCGGGCGGCGAGGCAGCTGTCAAGCGGGCGGCGTGTGAAAATCGTTAACAAATTGCAGCGTCGAAATGATTTGAGGCACACATCGATTTCAATTTACAAAAATATAGAAACTGCACTCAAAACTGAAATGTGTGAGAGAAATTGTTGTAGTTCTCGTTTCTATTTTCCCTCCGCTTTTCAGTGGGCGGATGATGCAGCTTTAATTGACAATTTAGTTGGAAAATGTGTAGGAAATGGGGAAAAACCGCTGTGCGGCTAGTGTGACCATATTTTGTTAATGCAACACGCGATGAAGGAAATGCAATTAACAAGCCATTTAAGTTCATTTTAATGCATCACGAATTTAATAATTTCATGCTTTGTATACACAAATGAAATTAAAAAGACTAACCTAATTACGAATTTATTGCTTAGCCAACATGATAAACCTTTTTGGCCTGCTGCTGAAGGTTCTCTTTATGGCGCTTTAATGTGGTTACAAGATCAGCAAACATTGGAAGGCGGTGGCAAGCACAAAATGATAACAATTCACACCTGAATGTGGAACACGTTGTCGTAATTAACCCACTTAAGATTGCCTCGTACCTGGCTGGTTCCAGGGCAATTGTGCTGGTGACTCGACTGTTGTCTGTTGTTTTAAGTAATTTGTGCGAAATGATGGGCCATCGTTTGAGGCATTTTATTGTTATTATAACATTAACACAATCGCAAGACTTTCGTTTTGTTTACTTTTCAATTTTACATTTCTTCGCTCTTTTCGCTCTGATTTACTTTTTTCGCATTCTCCGCACACGCATTTACTTTCCAATTGCGTCGACTTCAAAATGATGTATCGTAATCTTGAGGCATGAGGAAGTTTCGCGACTGCTAACTTGTTGTTGAAATTTCAAGAAATGACAAAATTTCATTTCAATTGTTTACGACATTGAAGGCCGATCGCAGACAACAGCTAAAGTAGTGTGCTTAACATTCTGTTAACCACATTATGTTAATCACATTCTGTTGACGACACTCTGCTTATAACATTCTGTTTCTTACATTTTGCGTACTAAAGGGAACGTTGTAATAATTGCGGTTCTTGGGCGAATATATCGAAATATATAGAAATATCTTCTATATTATAGTTGAATACTTAGTATACTTAGTATATACTTATATAAACCATATATACTTAGTAAAACCATTCTGCTAATATTCTGATATTTCAATTTAATTTAAGTTGAACTGTTCTCATCTTTACACCTCTCAGCAACATAAAATGTTCAATTTATTACTTTAGAGTACAACGAAATTCAGTATTTATCTAAAAAGTTTCGAGATTATTTAAAAAGATTGCTGACTTGTTGTTGAAAATTCATGAAATTACGAAATTTCAATTCCGCAAATTTCTCGAAATAAAATCGCTTAGAGTTCAACGTTTTCTATGAGCTCTATCATCTAGAGATTTAGTCACTTCGTAGCTGATCTCGATGCGCAGCACACACGCTGAATGGGGTCATAGGTGCCCCCCGCAAAGTGTTACGCATTTCGTGACAAATGTGTAATAACTGCCCTTTAAAAATAAGACACGACTCTGTCTTTCTTTGTGTCTTTCTTCTGTGCTGTAATTTCACAAGACTTTTGTAATTTTGCGCATGCGTCAAAAGTCATTTTCTTGTTCGGTTTTAACAAAAAAAAAAAAAAAAAAAAAACAAACTGGTTTTTACCGTTTGCCGACGCTTCAATTGCTAAATTCGAAAATAAACAATAAACAATAAGTATACATAGTATAGACGAGATCGCGACGCTCAAGATTTTTGGCACATGCGGAATGAGTAATCGAAATGTGATTCACGACACGGGGCCTCCGCCCGTCAGTTTTGACAGCTCTTTTGTCTCGCCTGCGTTTGTGGAGCAAGGACGTAAAGCCCACTTGCCAGACCTTGTGTTTCCTGCTTTCACCTTTATTTCGGATCCGCCCACGCGCAGCACCCCCAAAAACGGCAGTGTCGTGCAGTCACCAAGAAATAAAGAAAGCTGCATTCAGATTAAATAATGTGTTTGCGGCATTTGTACCAATTGCCAAATTCCGTTTGCATTATTGTGTCTAAAAAGGCAGATCGCAGTCGAAGTGTGGCAGGTTAGCAGCTAAAGTACTGTGCTTAACATTCTGTTAACGGCATTCTGTTAACGGTAGTCTGTTAACAACATTGTGTTAATCACATTCTGTTAACCACATATTGTTGACGACATTGAAGGCAGATCGCAGACAACATCTAGGGTACTTAACATTCTGTTAACCACATTATGTTAATCATATTCTGTTGACGACATTCCGTCCACAACATTCTGCTTCTTACATTTTGTGTGCTAAAAGGAAAGTTGTAATAAATGTGGTTCTTGGGCAAATATAATTGACAATGAGTAGTATTTCTTGGCAGTTCGGCATTTCTAATATATGTATATTATACATTTGAGTTTTGCGTTAATATTTTACTATGTATTATATTTGTATTTAGTGAAACCATTCTGCTGCCAATATTCTGGTATTTCAATTTAATTTAATTTGAGCTGCGATCACTTCAATTAACATTAACAACCCAAAATGTTAAATTTATTACTTTAGAGTTTTCTTATATACATTTATTTACATTAAGTAGTTGCACCAGTACAAGCAGTACTGGTATCAGTATTAAAATGTTTAAATGTTTTTCTATTGCAACTCTAAAATGTCTTTAAAAATTAATAAACAAATTATCATTGATGATTCAAGTTTCAATGTATCTCTATTTAAACTCCAAGATAATATACTAAATTCATTAATGTTCTAAAAACATTAAAGTTTGCAATAGACAAATTAGCATTGATAATTGAAGTTTCAGTGTATTTCTATTGTAACTGTAAAATGTCTTGATTTATGAATGTTCTAGAAACAATGAAGAGAAAACAAAAATAGACCAAATTATCATTGAAGTCGCTGGAGTGTAGTGACTTAATTCAAATTATTATCATTATCATTGATAATTGAAGTTTCAGTGTATATCTATTGCAACTCTAAAATGTCTTAATAAATTTATGAATGTTCTAAAAACAATAAAGAGAAAATATAATAGACAAATTAGTCGCTGGAGCAAAGTGACTTAATTCAAATTATTAAGCAAAACTAGCTTGGCTTTCTGCTCATTGATTCGTTTATACTCATTCCAGCTAGCATTCAGTGTTGGGCTCTTGGAAATTGTTGTGCTCTCCGCATGGCCTCAATCTCCATCCTCAAATACCTTCCCTCGAGTTTCCGTTCCAACTCGTCAATGTACTGGCCGCCAATCTTGTCAAACAGCTGTCTCGCCCCATTCGTGATGAGGGCGCCTCTGTGCCCCGCCGCATAGGGCGACTTGTCGTACGTCTCCAGGAAGTAGACGCCGCTCGCATTGGGCGAGGCGTGGTAGCCCATCAGGCCTTGCAACGGCTGCCGCGTGCAGCGCGCGAAGTCATGGACGTGCCAGCTCTTGCACTTAATGCCCCAGAAGCCGCTGCGGCTTGTTATGGACTCGGCGTAGAATTCCGGTGCACGATTGTGACTGCAGGAGCCTGGATGTGGATCGTGCTCGCAGCCAGGCTGTTCGCCTTCGCGGAAATTCACATAGAAGTCCGCATGGCCCATGGGCTTAAGGATGCCGCGTTGCGCAGGATTCGTGTGTATGATGTCCACGAAGTCGGCATCAGCGGCGTCCAAGCGATGTATGTTGGCGGCCACAACAAACAGCGGCTTGCTCGGATCCAGACCGGTAATGTGATGCAGTCTGCGCTTCACATAGTTCGACGTTTGCCCTGCCACCTGAGCACCCAGACTGAAGCCCACGAGGCGCAAGTGACTGTTGTCCACAACTCCCGAGTCCACCAGTTGATTGATCAACTGCGCCAAACACTTGCTGACCAGCGGCACATTCAGTACAGCTTCCCTGAAGCAGGGATCCTGCACCAAGGGACCGTAGTCAATGGAGATCACATGCGCTGCCGCCTGCTGCAGTAGCACGGGTCTGATTTGCGGATTGGGCGCAAAGTCGCGGTGTCCTGTATACCCATGCAGCAGTATAACCACAGGACGTCGTGGCAAAAAGTCTCTGGGATTGATGCGCAGTGGATCAATTTGTTTGGGTTTGTCTGGAGCTGCGCTGCGTGTTGAGCGGAACGTGTTAAAGTGCGTTGAACGGCATTGAGTTGCATCGGAATCTAACTCACTTGGTATACAGCCAGAACGTCACGTTCTCGTTGGGACAACCGCCTGCACCCACGAAGCAGCTCCACGCCGTCTGCAGCGCGGAGCAGAGCACTAGAGCTATGTGGGTAGTTGAATTTTGAGTGTGTTTCAATTCGTATTTGAGCACAAACCTAGCAGCGGTATCTTCATTGCGATCAATTGCATAGCCAACTGCAGGCTGTACAACTGAACATTTTGCCTTTTAAGGTGACAAAGGCGCATTATCTAAAGTAATATTACAGTCATTAACCTCAATTCAACGCGAAATATAAATGATGAAGCGTTCAAATCGCATGCAGCTCATCTCAACGAAAGCCGCAACAAAATCGAAAGTCGCATACACAGCAAATATTTCTCTTTCTAACTAATAATTGTGTATCAAGTGTGTTTTTCCTCTACACAATTTGAATTATTTTTTCTTAAGATTTATTTTTGGTATTTTGTATTTAAACTCCTAATACTTTTATTCATTCTGCATTCAAAATCGAAAGTCGCAAATATTCTCCTCTATCTGAAATAATTGTGACTTTTGTCCGATTAGTTAGCTTAGTATTATTTTTTAATACTTTTATTCATTTCACATTCAAAATCGAAAGTCTCTTTTTCCCTTTCTAACTGAAATAATTGTGACATTAGTTAAATTATTCTAATTGAAGTTTCCCTCTACTTAATTTGAATTATTTTTCATTAAGATTTATTTTTTGTAGTTACACTCTTAATACTTTCTAACTGCAATAATTGTGACTTTAATTAGTCAGTCTATTTTTGCTTTTCATCTACTTATTTTGAATTGTTCTCTCTTTAAGATTTATTTTTGGTATTTTGTATTTAAAATCTTAATACTTTTATTCATTTTGCATTCAAATCTAAAGTCGCAGTCCCAGCAAATATTTCCCCTCTTTCTAACTGAAATAATTGTGACTTTAATTAAGTCATTCTACTTGAAGCTTCCCTCCACTTAATTTGAATTATTTTTCATTAAGATTTATTTTTTGTAGTTACACACTTAATACTATCTAACTGAAATAATTGTGACTTTAGTTAAGTCATTATATTTGGAATTTTTAATAATAATTTTAATTTTAATTTTAATATAATTTAAATTGTCGTTCTGCATTCTGCATGCAAAATCGAAAGTCGCAGACCCAGTAAATATTTCCCTTCTTTCTAACTGAAATAATTATGACTTTAGATAAGTCATTCTAATTGGGATTTTTCTTTATATAATTTAAATTGTTATTCATTTAGATTTAATATTTGTATTGTGTATTCAAACTCTTAATACTTTTATTTCTACATTAATATTTTATCTTTTGTCTTCAATCTTTGACCTTTTGCTCTTCAAGTTGCTATTTTTTCTAATCACTTTAAGTTCACCTTCTTGTAAAGAGCATTTTAGAAGCCTGAACAAAATATTCTCTGCCTTGCGCTGAATACAATAGGTAAACAAAGTGAACCTGCGTTTATTTCTGGATTTTATTTTAAGACTGAACTCGAGTTCAAGTGAGTTTGAACTTCAAACAGCAACACCTGGCTGCAAATGCATTGTGTGTGGGTACTTTATGGGCTTCAGTTGATCAGCTGCAGCTGTAATGGCGACACAACGTGCTGCGAGTGACAAGAAAAAAACATTACGTTTCCAGCAATTAGTTATCGGAATAAAGGCAAACTCTCAAGTACATTAGCCTATCGATTTGCAAGTGGAGACGACAAGAGAGAGCGAGCGAGGAGGCAGAGTTAAAGACTAGAGCGTCTCAATTTGCAAAATCAAACTAATCGGCTTAAAAGCTTCGATTTTGCGAGCAGACAGCAACAACATTGCCATTGCTGCAATTGAGGCGAAATAAGCCACAGTGGGGATATTGATTTGCAAACCGGACCCAGGTGAGCAGTCAAGATGGGTCTGGCCTCAGACACGTGACAATGCATGTGAGCGAACAGACAGACCGAGAGAGACCGACAGAGAGGAAGGGAGAGAGCGTAGCAGTTATTTTGAACAATGCAGCTGCTAATTTTGAGCACCTGATGCTAGTGTGTGTTTCTGTGTGTGTGTTGGTTGGGGGGCCCTGCTCTTAGCCAACTGAGTGGATAAGTCGCCCGAGCTGCCGGCTAATCAAAAGCCAAAGACCCACCCAAGACCCATTTGCTGCCAGCGACCCACTTGAACATGCGCGCTCGTGACATTCGACTGGGAAACGTGCAAAGCGACGGGAAATCGACCAGAGGCCGCAACAAAACAAAATGCGAAACGTGCAAAACGTCACTTAGCTGGACCCCAAACCCCGACGCGACATCAGATGCGTCACAGCGGAAAAGCAAAACAGAGAAGCCAACACAGCACTCAAAACAATAACAAACAAGCAAACTTAAGCAGCGTCTCTGCTTTTTATCACTATTCGCACAGCTGTTGCCCTACGATAAAGCAGTAAATTAAAAGTAAATTATATATATTTAAAAATATTTGAGGTTTTATTCTCACTATTCGCACAGCTGTTGCCCTATAATGAAGCACTAAATTAAAATATAATATTATTTAAAAATATTTAAAGTTTTATTCTCACTACTCGAACAGCTGTTGCTCTATAATGAAGCAGTAATATATATTATAATATTGTTTAAATATATTTGTAGTTTTATTCTCACTAATTCTCACTATTCGAACATCTGTTGTAAAAGTAAAATTAATATTACTTAAAAATATTTAATATATTCACTATTTATTCTCACTTTTTCTCACCATTCGAACAGCTGTTGCCCTATAATGAAGAGTAAATACAGTATATATATTTATATACTTAATACTATTTTTTAAACATATTTGAAGTTTTTGCTAACGACAAAAGCTTTTCACAAAAGATATATTTATTATTCACATTATATTGTATTAAAAATATTCTAGACATAAACATAATAATTATATAAATACAATTTAAATGAACTAAAATACTGTTTGCTCTTAAAATTATTTAAAGTCAAATAATTTAGATTATACTCATTATATAATATTAAAAATATTCTAGACATACATATAAAAATTATTTATAATTTATAATCAAATGTAAAAGGATTAAAATACTACATGTTCCTAAAATGTTTGTCTATTTAACAATAAATAATTTAGATTATTCTCATTATACAATATTTTTATAATTTATAATAAAATTTAAAAGTACTAAAATACTAGATGTTCCTATAATTATTGTCGTTTTAACATTAAATAATTCAGACTATACTCATTATATATAATCATTATTATAATTATTATAAATATTTGTTCACAATTTATAATAAAATTAAAATGGATTAAAATACTGTTTGCTTCTAAAATTATTATCCATTTCAGAATAAATAATTCAGACTCAGTTATATTAAACAAAATTCTAGATATATATTTATAATTATTTACAATTTATAATAAAATTTGAAATGGACTAAAATGCTATCTATTCCTACAATTATTATCTATTTAACAACAACTAATTTTTGTTTAAAAACATAATAAATATTTTGTTTAAATATAAATATAAATAGTTTGTAAAAGAAAGCAGTAATAGTAATATATTTGTTATACCCCCGCGTTAGGGTATAGGAAACAATAGTGTTTAAAATGCTCCAAACTAAAACAATAATCAGGAAATGTGCAGCGCGAAAATGCGCAGCTGAGCAATGAGACACGCACGAGAGACAAGTGGAGACAACAAACAAGCTGTGAGACTACAACGGAGATAGCAACAACAACAATAACAGCAGCGGCAACAGCAGCGACTGCAACGGCGACAGCAAGCAACAGTGTGACAATTGCCAAAGCTGACAGTTTGACGTTTTAAATCACGCGCCAAACGTCAAATGTGGCAAAAGCAACTGCCACAGCAGCAATGAATATCTTGCAATTATTTATGTTTCAATTCCGAACAATAACAAATGCAATTAACGGCAGACAACGAATTTATGGCAACAAACGCAGCTGAGAGGTCAACGGTGTCAGATGCCAATGCAAATGCAAACAAATAAGCGAATACAATGCTTGTCAAACCGCGTGCAGCAGCGAGCCGCTAAAACTGTCAAGTCATTGGACTGACTTGACAAACCGCTCGAAAAATAGCTTAGAAAAGACTTGCCTAACAAAAAGTAATACAAAATTAAAAACAAATTATTTGTATATACAAATTTCGCCAGAATTTCATTGAACATTTGTTTACATTCACAATTCTTGACACATTTTCAAGATGACCACAGTTTTACATTGAAATTTCAATATTAATGCTCAATATATTATTTATATGAGGCTATTTGGAGCTTCATAAAACTGCAGATCTACTTATACTACTTACAGCAAATTTCTAAATTCTTATTTGACCTAAACTTCAGTAACAATGCACAACTACTGTTATTAATAATATTTTTAAGCATTTCTTCCTCATTCCATAATATTTAAAATTCCACAAATTTCTACTGGACTTTCTTTCGACGCGCATTATAAAAAGCGAAATGCCTCTCAGCCCCATGTCATTTCTTTGTGCATTTATTTAAGTGTCCAAGAGCTGCCCACACTCGGAATAGTTTCAGTTGAGCAATTTACTCGCAGTTGTTGCATTGCATCAATTGTTATTAATTTGTGCGCCGAGAGTGTCAACTGCACAACAACAGTTCCAACAAGAAGTGTAGCAAGTTACTGCAGAGAATCGCACGCGACTCATGTCAATTGCATGCCACATTCCCAGGCTACGACCCGGGTCAACTGCCTCAAGATTGTTGTGAGTATCACTGGCTGCCTCTCTATTATTCTATGTGATAGTTGAGCATAAACGATACAGTGAATTAGTGGTGAATCTTGAAGACTACATTTGCTATCATTTACCATTCCAACTTTTGTTATATGCCCTCTAGGAATAGATTTAAATATAAAACTTAACTTACCCACTTCAATATGCAAATGAATTTGCATGTGGAGCAAAGTTTTGGAGCCAAGTTTGAGGGTTATCACAGCATTTAAGCGTTTCAATAGACTCTCATTTGTTTGTTTAGGCAAAGTTTTCTGCCACGTGTCAAATGTCACTGGCGACTCTCAACATATGAGTTTCCAGCTCCTTGAGCCGCCAATGACGACAGTCGTGACCTAGAATACGCAATTAATAAGTATGCGTTAAGAAAATCCAAGCAGTCTACGCAACATACGCAGATTTATATGAAATGTATTAATTCCAAAATTCCCTGTTCATTTACATTACGCAAATAGATTGAATAATAAACCATGTTTTGTTGTACAGTGTTCGCCTGCATAAATAAGTTAGTCGCGTGCGTGTTGCATACTTTTAGGCAACGACTGAAAAAAACTTTTTCCTGCTGAACGAAATTTAATTTGATTTATTTTGCGTCAGCGTAAATTCGCCAAACGGCGTTTGCTAACGACAGCTGTGGCAAGGTGAGTCGCTAAGTAAACTGGCCCAACTACAAAATACCTCGTCTAAAAACCAGTTGCGAATTGAATGTTTTTTAGAAGAAGGGTATAAAACTTTAAGTAATATAAATTTAAATTAATATATGTGAGAGACTCTTTAAATTAAAGTATATTTATAAAAATCAGTCTTCTTAAACAAATATCCCACTGCTGCGATTTATTTTTAGCAGATTTGTAATGAAATTCAAATGTTTGTCAACGCGTTTGACGTCAAACGTGGAGACAGATTGCAAGGCACTTGTAAGCGATTTATTTCAAAACTAATTAAACAAATTTAAGCACATATTTATTCACGCTGTCACATGAATTTTATGAGAGATCCTGTTGTTCAAGTGAGTGACATAGCAGACTTTTATCACAAACCGAAGTTTACATAGAAGTTTCAAAGTGAAAAGAACCGCAAAAAGCCGGTTAACTTCCAATCTCGAACATCGAATAAACAGCGAACAAGTGCTTGAAATAAGTTCACTTAATTTGTATCCAGAGAATACCGAAATACATTTATAATATTATGGCATATGGTACATATGTGATACAATTATGGAATTATTTGTAATGTAGAAATTGGCATTTAGGTATTTCCTGGGTGCCAATCAAGTGAAATTGGCTTTTTATTGCGTAGGCCAATTACTTGTACTTTTCCAAATTCCAAATCAGCCAAACACTCTTGAGTTTCTTGTCATTACTTGAAGTTGCGATAATTCAGGTTTACACTTTGACACAAATACATAGCACATATGATTGTCTTCTTTTTGTACAAGCACTATTTTACCATAACAACACATTTCGGGAATATCTTATACACACCAAACCTTAAACATATATGTCATAAATACTTATCAATTTACGATCACATAAGAGTAAATGTTTTTGCGAAATCTTTTGGTTAGTCGCGCGTAAATGTTGACGTGGATAAAAAGCATTGCATACTTTCAGGCGGCAATACGATTTGTCAACTTGTGACTGTCAAACTGTTTAAAGCAAAGTGTTATTTGCTATTGTGTAATTTATCTATGCAAATTATGTGTATTTGAAGGAGATATTTTCGACCATAATTTTAGAAACTCAGAAACGTTAAACGGCAATGAAGACTGAGTAAAAATCTCTTCCCTGCAACAACATGAAAATGCAATTACTTGAAAACCCAAAAAAAAGAAAAGTTTTGCTTTGAAATTGGCTTTTTGTGAGATTCGATATTTTCGTGAAAAGAGGTCGACGTGTTCTTGTTCTACCCGTACATCTAATTTGCATGTAATTTGTTGTGTCGGCACCACAAGAGCAACATGTAAATGAAAAAACGCTAAATTGCAAAAAACTCCAACTCAACTCCATCTTCAGGTAGTCCCAAAACAGGAGTACGCTCAATATTTTGCATTTGCTGCCTGCAAAGATGCTTATCGAGGTGACAACAACAGCAGCAACAACATCCACACCAAATTGGCAGCAGCTACAGAACCCAAAACCCCAAAGCAAACTCGACTTTTGTCACTTTGCATATTGGGCCGGCGGCTACTTTGCATAATATCAAGTTCACGCTGTGCGCCCAGTTAACCTGATCAGCATTGTTGTTGTTGTTGCTGCGGCTGTTGCCATGGATGTTTGGTCGCCTGATCATGTCTTCTTTTGGGCGAACTACAAACAACAACAAACACTGCAGGCTCATTGGCCCAGTTGGCAACCGTTTGACATGTTTACCACGCTTCTGTGCAAAATCTGAAGACGGATTAACCTCGGACCCAAAGACACGGTTGTTCTCTCATTTGGTTTCCAGTTATGCGGAAGTTATTCAATGCGTTGTTCTTTCTGTTTGCTTGTGAAGGTGTCGGCTTTGAGGCAAGATTGATTGGGACTCACTGTAGACGAGAACTTGCACTTGACTTTTACAAACCTTTTGCAACGCTGAATGTACTCAATGTAGTCTCAATTAAACATCAAAATGAAGTATGTAGAAAGCATGTGGAAGTTAGGAGTTCAATTTTAACGAAAATCTTAATTTATCTCTGCCTTAAGTTACTGACACACTTTACTTTCCTCAGCTTCATTTGGATTTCTCCAGCAAAGCCAATATGGTCGAGATACATTCACACCAGCAACAAGCTCACACGCCCCCCATATTTTCACTTGCCTCGCCGCAGAAGCGCAATTGTCCAACACTCGGAAGCCCGACCACACTTGCCACCACATAATACCTTTAATTACGCCCCAAATAATGCGGCAGACAGGTTGATATCAGATACAATCTCGGCGTTTAATCAGCAAAGTAAAGAAAACAGCAAGAGCAGTGGCAGGACTGGAATGTTATCAGTGGCAAGCAATCGGCGCATGCGCCACACGGCCATCGGTTGTGCCGCACTGCAAAAGCAATTACACGCCACATGAGATGCCAAGCCAACCAGTTGCAAGCAAGTAGGTTTAATACTTTTTACCCGCGCCTTCTCAAAACTTTGCTCATTTTATGCAATGGTAACATCAGCTTCTCAGCTGTCTCAGTTTACCTTGAACTTCAGCTTTGTTCGCCGCCTTTCGCCTCTGCTCAGGCCGCAACACAAATTGAGCGTTTAATAGGCGCTAATATGCTTTGCCAGCTACCGCGTTCATTTACAGTTTACTTTTCGCAGTTGCCAGTTGCCAGCTGGCAGTTGGCAGCCCACGCGTCCGACTCGCAAATATAATGCTCGGCGGCAATGCGTCGTATACTTTTAACGATTTTGTAATACCACCAAATGGCGCCTCGCCCCGAGGTGTAATATTTTTGGCGAGAAACGTGTGTTGTATGCGCAAACAACAAATTTACATGCCACCACAACAACAAGTATTTGCCAGTAGCAAGTATTCCGAGAGCATGAATCATCAAAAGTCTGTAGACTTTGAAATTTGCAGTAACAGTATTTGTGCAATATTTTCCCTTTAAGTCAAAATGGTTTTAAGTCAAAATATTCATAATAACCGCATCTTTGTAAATAAAACGAAGTTAGCATATTGTAATCAATTCTTTTGCATAAATGTTACTTCAAATAATATATAAAATTATATTTTTTTATGCACATTTATATACATTAAATTTATGAAATGATATTGAAATATTTATATATATTTTTATATACATTTATTTACATTAAATTTATTAAATTATATTAAAATGTATTCCCACTGAATTTACTATTTTTTAAAATTTCTTATTCGGTATACTTTCACTACTAATTTATTTGCTGTAAATATTTGTATAGTACATCTAATTTATAGTACTTATGAGTCTGCACTTGGCTGAATTTCAAACACTTTTAGCACATTATTTGAAGTGTATAGTGATGCATTATCTTTCGCTGAAGACACACGGATCTGCCATGCAAAATAATAGTGAACAGTAAATCCATTTATGAACTCGCAATTTTATTTTATTGGAGTGTCTAACAAAGCAATTAAAGGCAATGCAACATTTTTGCATGCAACACACATCGCATTTTAAGCCGCCACAGACAATGCAGCAAGCTCAAAAGAGACAGAGAGAGAGAGAGAGAGAGGAAGCTAGACAAGTTTATTAGCTTAATTAAAACTCTTGAAAAGGTTCATCAAAGCAACGGAAAGAGTCGATTGGACGCGCTTCTCTTAGCCCAGGGGCAGGCAGGCAAATGCAACAAAATCATCTTCGAAATGGAAAAATGTGTTGAATGCCGGCAATTTAGCAAGTTAACAGTTCGCTCGCCGAGACCCAATAATGGAAACCTATGCCCCACTCGGATTCGCATTCGCATTCCCATTGCCATTCCCATTTCCATTTGAAGTCCAGTCCTCGTCCATCGTCCACTGCTGTCTCTCATTCCGTGAATGACGTTTTACTTGATTGCAGTTAATTTTCTTCCCTCAGCTTTGTTCAGATGCAAATTCTACTTTTCTATCGGCTCCCTCTCCACAAACAGACAGACAGAGAGCGAGAGGGAGAGTGAACGAGGGACGCAAGAGGAAAGTGGTTTTGTGGCTGTGCCACAGCTCAAGTCCAATTGAAGCCACAGAAACTTTTGATTGTTTGCCCCTCTATCCATCCACTGACAGGGTTTCTTTGGCGGGCTACGGCTCGTATAATAAAAAATTAAGTTGTAAAATGTGAAAAACGTGTTGAAAGACTTTAGAGTTCGGGTGAACGCTTCGATTTTCTACACCCAACATACATTTTCGAGTGAGCTGCCTTCGATTCGATTTTTATTGCACTTTAATGTGTGTGTGTGTTGCTCTTGTTGTGGTGTGTCGGAAGTGTGAATAAAGTAAAACTAAGGATCGAATTCAAAAACGAAGTTACATTTTGTGGGCTAACAATAAAGCAAACGAAATTTGGCATTTTATGGAGTTGTAATCAGATTACTTAACACTAAATTTAGGATTTCACTAACTGGATTGCATATTGTGATATGCATAGAAAAGGTTTTATAAAAAGGAAGTAAACTGAAAACATAAATAATAATAATGAAATTTTATAATATAATTATTGCAATTTGATTGTGTGTTACATACATATACATACATAAAATATATAAAAAATAATAATGAAATTTTAAAATACAATTAATGCAATTCAATTGTATGTTACACATATTTATTAACTACATACTTAAAACATATAAATAATAATGAAATTTTAAAATATTATTTATGAAATTCAATTGTATGTTACACACATTTATTAACTATGTACATACTTAAAACATATAAACAATAACAATGAAATTTTATACTATAATTATTGCAATTCACTTCTATGTTACATTTATTATAGCTCTATAAATTTATTTCCAATAACCCATGCTCAAAAATCGCTCGTAACTTGGTTTTCGTGAGAAAAAACTTCGTAATGGATTTGATGTTCAATAGACTCCATTACCAGGAAAACGTAGGGCAATGGGAAATTGAAGTTTCATGACTTTTGGCTTGTCGTTGAACTATTGACCTGGATAGTTATTCGGTTGCCCCCACGACACAAAACGGAGTCGTCAATGACGTCGCTGATGATGACTTGTGTTTGATTTGCCGAGAGCCCAGCGCAAACGCTTAGCCATGACTCTGACTGAGATTGAAACATTTCGCCAATTGCAAGACGCAAAAGGTGAGGCTGTGGGTCAAAACAATGGGGGAAAATATGCAGAGAGCAATATGAAAATTTGTGCATCAAAATGAATGGCAATTAGGCAACTTCCGAGCAGAGAGAAATTGTAGCAAGCTGATGGGTAAACAACTAGAAGAAGCTGGCAAAAAACTGGTTAACGAGTGGAGACATCTGGTTCTGGGTATAAACTTGTTGAACTTGTTGTCAATATCAATTACGTAATGTGGGCATGTCCCATATTTAATATTCAATGTTCAACATGAATCGGCTGGCTCAATGCTTATCTAATAGAGTCATAAAACTAAGCAACGTTTTCGACAGATTTTTGCCAATAAAATGTGTGGCCTTTTATAGCAGTGGACACTTTTGTGGCAATTAACAGCAGCCAGCACACGGTTCACAATTAAACGAAACTGTCAGCAATTTATCTTCAAGCGTCGAAGATGTCGACGACGTGACTTCCCACAAAGACCCGGCTGACTTTTCATTTGCGCCTCCATAACTGGCTAACTGGCAATGCGACAATGTGGCTATGTGGCTAGTCGAGGCGGCAGGGAATGGGCAACTACGCGGCCTGGTAATGAGGCAAACAACAACAACTGTGGAAAGTAAAAGGGTTGCGATTGCAGTGCTGTACATCCTCCACCTCTAATTGGCACCAAATATGGCATTTTAGCTTCTGCCCATGGCCAAGGCTGCCGCTGCTGTGGCATGCAGCAAAAATATGTCAAAATGTGACAAAATGCGTGTAGACTCGTTGTCTACACTCGCTGGCGAATATGGGAGAAAGGTATTGGCGGTGACTGCGGATAAGTCCACATACCAACTGGCAAAACTCTGGAAAAGACCATTTAAGGTGTTCATTAGTCGCGGCACAGCGCAACATCGAGCATCGAGCGATCCATCGAAAAGGGACGTCCAAAAATGGCAGCAAAATCTCATCAGTTTGTTGCCCATTTCTGAAGATTACAGACGCAAGATCATCATCATGAGCGTGATCAAGATCGATAATGGAAATGCCAGCATGCCGCATCGATCACTCCCCAACAGTAGAGAATTCTCTTCCTTCGCTTTCTTCGGCACAACTGCAAACAGTTGCCCTTAAATGTCACTGTCCAATGTTGAGAGCAAACCGAAATTAAGCGATTTTCGCTTTGCTCAATTTACATTTCTCGTTACCAGATTTCGATTATTGTCTGTCCATCAAGGCAATCGTAAATCGTCCTCAGGTGTAAAACGAAACGAAACACAAAGAAATAAAAACAACAACTTTCACTTGTCGTGTGCTCATTGTGCAACATGTTGCAATTGCGGTCTTCTGTATTGTATTGCATTGCATATTGACCAGGCAGATAATGTCCTATTTTGCACAGCAGAATTTCAGCTTGTTAAGTGATTTGTCTAGAATTAATTAAATTGAACATTTTATGCCGGGAATGCGATAAGCCTGGCCACAAATGAAGCCAAACACGCAAGCTGCAAGCAATGCCAAAGGCAAAAACCCGCCCAGAACACAATACACTCAACGAAAAACTAATATTTAATGAAAATCAAGGAATTTTGTTTACCAAATTATATAAACAGCTTATTTTAATAAGCTTTTTTTAAAATAAAGAGAACAGCCTAGTTTTCAAACCTAAAATAAGTTAATTGCTGGAGGTGAATTTATAGAATTTAATGAATATAATTTGTATAATTTAATAATTACAATTATATGAAAATAGAGATGTAATAATAATAACAATAACAATAATAATATAAAAATAATAATAATAATAATAATAATAATAATAATAATAATAATAATAATAATAATAATAATAATAATAATAATAATAATAATAATAATAATAATAATAATAATAATAATAATAATAATAATAATAATAATAATAATAATAATAAAAATAAAAATAATAAAAATAACAATAGTAATAATATTAATAATTATTATTATTGCTTAATAATAATAAAAATAAAAATAAAAATAAAAATAATAAAAATAACAATAGTAATAATATTAATAATACTAACACGAACTGTTGCGTGAAGTTGACTTCGACCAAGTATTTCTTTCAGTGTGCGCATAATCAGGGCGCAGGACCTAAATGGAGTTTAAATTAATGGGCTTTCGGTAGCACACAAAGCAGACAGGGGCAGAGGGGGGAGCATCCGACAAAGAGTCGAGCCTGGCAATGGCGTAGGAGTCCAGGCAACCTGTAGACAGTGCCCTCGAGTGGCGTCTGTGCTGGCGATGGCTAATCAAAATATTTAAAATAGTTTGCCGCAGGCTCTGCTCCTCATAGGGGGCACATAAATAGCCGGCAAGGAAACCTACTGCAATCGACTGGCGTGCGCTGGCTTCATAAATTATTGAATCTCATCTCTGTTTGCGCCCAGCAACGTCTACGCCCATTTCATATTTCATAATGTTGCACTGAGGCGGCGACTCAAGCAATATGCTTAATCATGGCCCAGGGGAAAAGTGACACTGGAGGGGCAGCGTTGTAATTGCGCATGCGCGACATGCTCCAGCGGCGGCGGTCTCTTTATAAGCAAAATGTACCGTGTACCCCCATTAAAACATACAAACATATATCATGCCTTTTACGCGTACTTACGCTCGTCCAATTGCCCCCCACCTACCCACCTACTCCACCACGCAGCATGAGTATCTGGTTCGTTCTGTGGGTGACCTACTAAACGCATTTATTTGACCTCTTTCCCCACGCGTCTTCGCTTCCAGTCCAGACTCTGATTGTGCGGCTGTCTCTTTATTTCAGTGCCTTCGCGTCACGCAATCTTGCGCCGTTCTGGGCGTGCTTCAGCATTTCCCTTTCATTCGATACAGCTCCAAAAGTTATCCTCGAGGTGCACTAATTTCAGTGATTAGACAACAATACAGCCTGATCAAATTATGGATCATCATCTAAGACCGACCACACAAACGACTTGAATCGAAAAGCAGAAATTTGTTTAAGATAAAGATGCAGAAAGTTTAAAGAGTTCGAGACTAAAAGTGTATCTAAAAGTTTCTAGAAACTTCAACATACACAGTAACATTTAAGTTTGAACTATGTGTAAATCAATTAAATTACAATTTAGTTATTCAAGTCTTCCTAATTTTATGCCGCTCACACATTGCTGAACCCTTTTGGTAACAGACCATAATTAAATTACAGAATGTAACGCCTCCGCGCCGTTGATGGCACTCTGATTACAATCTGTTGGCCAAGTCATGCATTTAGAGCCCAGTTATTTGTAAGTGGAACTATGCGTACCCACAATTATAACTTAATTTTATAACATTTTAAACGTTCTGGGGCGTAATCATATTAATTTATCGTAGAACTCTCCAATTAGTGGAGCATTCAAAGCGCCGCCTGCTGCACAGCTGGCGGCTATAAAAAGCGAGTCCGAGCGAGCACAAAAAGGCGTTACGAACATTTTCCAGTGTCAAGAATCAAAATGCGATGCATGACACTTAAAAGGTCATAAACTTGTCTGGCACCCCGACGGTCAATAGAGCTCTTCAGCTCTGCTGTTGAACTGAAAAAATTAGTAAACACATTTCATTCCCATGGGGTGGTCGTGATTGTGGTCGACTCAAGAACCTTTTCTTCCACAGTCTGCCCCCAAAGAAAACAGCGCACTTAATTATGAATTCTATATGCATAATTTTGTCATTTCAGGAAAACACATTTTTTTTTTGGGGCAGGTTGCGGCTGCGCATAAGAAGAGACGGGTCGAAGATCTAGAAATGATCTAAAACCTCAAGTGTTCAGTATGCGTGGACATGTAGCATGAACACAAGTGTCTAGGCATACATTTGGAGATGAGAAAGAAATACATGCATCACGTATTTGTGAAGTTAATTGGGCATCAACTGCGATTCAGGGCTGCGATTGAACGTGTTACATAACTTGAACAATTCTTGGAATAATTCAAATTCATTAGAAGCAGGTGTTTTCAATTTGAAATCATCAAGGAATATTCTAAAGCAGTGTCTTAAATGCATTACGATGATGCAAGTAGATCAAGTAGCAGTGACTAATGAAGTGATCAACATGAAAACCCACAGAGAGCATTCATTGTTTTTACCGCTAGCTCTGTGACCAAAAATACGAATACATCATTAATCGTCGAAACTCCTTGGGCAATGCCATAAAAATATTTCCTGGAAACCCGAAAAAACACATAGAAGGCAAACGTGAAACGCAAAAGCGAGAGAAGTAAGAAAAAATGCAACCTTGTTAGCACTTGGACGTCTGAGCTGTGCACTCGATTCACCCACAAGAAACTCGCAGCAATTTACATAACAAGACCAGTTCCCAAGGCGAGAGACAATCAGTGGCGCTACAAAAAACAAAAAGCAAAGAAACAGATACCTAGAGCCTGTCAACATGTAATCCATCAAACAAGAGCGCTCAACATGTGAGGCAACAACTGTCCGAAGCATGCAACATATGTATGTACATACATAATGCTAGAAACAAACAGTTGGCAACTGGCAACTGGCAACTTGCAACTGGAAGACCCCATGGGCGATCGAAATCAATTTGGCGCTTTAACACACGAACGTGCCCCCAACGATGACACGCCCACCGCCTCTTTTTGCTAGTTGCAGTTGCAGTGCAACAGCTACAGCAACAGCAACTGCAACTGTGCTGCCACAGGAATTGCCAGTCTTGGAGATTGCGCCTCAGCTTGCACCTAACTCTAATTGGGCATAATTTAAATTCCGCTCGTGAGCGCCATGAATTGTATTTAACGTTTTGGCGCTTCCAAAGTTGGACTCGATATCCATCCAGACCGCAAAAGTCTCGATGGCATTGGCGGTAAATTTCATTTGATTTTATTTTTATTTTCTTCTAACTCTTTTTTTTTGGTTTGTTTTGTTTTGGCTACCGGAGAAACTTCCTTACTTGCACGAGCCAGCAAAAAGCTTCTTTTTTCTCTTTAGTTTCCTCCCAATTCTCGGCTTGGCTTAATTGGTTTTGCGCCTACAGAATCGTCGGGAAGTTCGATGCCTTAGTTTTGATTAGCAGGCAGCTATTAGAAAATTGAATACACGAGTTTCAACTACTTAGATTCCATTCGAAAGTCGCAGGCTAAACAAAGATTGCCATCTAGCAAAGTGGTCATGAAAAATTACATCACAGCTCCCGCTGAAAAAAGCGTGTGCTGTTCAGTGGGTCATGAAAGGTTTCCAAAGCGATTAGTCAGAATACCATTTTCCAGCTGTTTGATTAGTACTAAATTAGACAACAATTAAATTTGCATTTGCCAACAAATAACTTCAATCGGCAGATGTCAAATAGTATATAATACTATATTAGTTGCATTATTTTTGAATACTTTTGAGCTATGATAAATTTATTGCCTTCTATAAAAAATGTAGTTATCCCAACTATACTATGTTTAGGCTATTGACTTCCTTGTAACTTTTCATATATAAATTACTAAAATAATTTATTCATTGAAAGCGTTTTCTCCTTTGACGTCTTTGTACTATTTCTAAGACTCATGCAGTAGCTCCTCCCAATTGCTTAGCTAAAACTAAATGGCATTCAATTTCTATGCCTTAAAAGTGGTTCTTTAATAGCATTGCCAGCAGGAAGTTGTCACACTCCATCAAGAACCGATTCTAACTCTATTCACGTTCCACTCTGGCATTCCGGGAAACAGAAACTCTTTTGGCTGTCATGCCAAGGCCAAGCGTGTCTCTGTCTTTGGCACTTGCGCCAACAATTTGTAAGCCATCATTTCAATTAAGTCGCATAAATCACAGAGAAATCAGCAGCATCATCATCATCATTACGATCATCATCGTCCTCGTTATCCTCAAGTACAGAGAGCACTTAAGCAGGCACTGGGCATGCGCACAACCTACGCAACCTCAAGGTAACCGCCGAGAACCTTTTTTTTCCAACTCGTTCGAGTTCATTTCATTTGGTAAACGAACCAATTTAAACGGCGCATCGGCAGCCAGCAGATGATCAAGTAGACGATGAAGAGGAATACGGAGACAAAGGGCCGACAGACTTAATCCTTGTCATGACCGATACCTCGGGAGGGGGGGAAGGAGAGACGCCTGGCAATTGCAGCAGCTCGTGAAACTGCTGTTTCACGCTTCGACAAATGCCCTTTGTGCTCGCTGCTTGCTGCTCGGTGCCCTGTGTCCAGTGTGTTGAGTTGCAACAAATTGCGGCAGATACTTCTCGTTGTGCCGCTCAACATGTTGGTTGCACTTATTAGGCGCAGCATTTCGACAACGAGGTACGAGTAGGAGTACGAGTATTTATGTAACTGCCACGAATTGAGTTGCAAATAGCCGGCGGGGCAACATAAAACGTGCGCCACTGAAACTGAGTGGCTCAAGTATCTTTCAGATACTTCTACATGCATTTCTACGCTACGCCCCGGAGGCGGCGTTAAGTATCCGTCATTCGTTGCGGATCCATCACCTGCTGTGTTGCAGTGCGCGGAAAAAAAAAATAAAAATAAAAACACGAGCACAACAAAAGCACCGCAAGGATAATCAGGAATGACCCCTGGCCAACATTCCGTCCGTTTTGTCGGTCTGTTTGTTATGTTGTTCGGCTGGGCCTAACTGGCAACTGTCAAAATGAATTTCAAGACAAACAATAAAGTGTAAAATGTGAGACAACAATGACAGGAGGCTCAAGGTGCGGGAGGTCATAACAAAATGTTTTTCTTTCGCGCACCGGAAAATCCCATTGAACCCAATACGCATGTGTATCTTTGAAGTACCTGTAAAGTCACTCGGCAACAGGTAAATACCGGCAAACAAATCAAAGCCGGCGCAAGAGAACTCAGCAGAGCGAGCCAAAAAGAGCATTAGATCATTTGTGGAACACAAGTTCAGAACAAACTAGAGGAGACAACTTGGCTAGTTTCGAAGCATTGCAATTAAATTTAGTAAGATTTATGCAAAGTTTGTGATAAAACTTGGAGTATAAACATTATTTTAAAGGCAGAAGGAAGAATGAAAAAATCTCGTTAAATTAAAACTTTGTTTTGTTTGAAATAAATTGTGGAAAATATATGGCGAAACGAAGGCATTGAGAGATCTTTAATAAGGATAAATTCTAAGGAATGTCTGTAATTGCCGCACAAATAACACGAAGGAATCAACACAGAAATACGTTCCACAAACTCAGACAACACAATTACATTCCCGCTTGCACTCAGTGCTGAACAACTAGCTAGTTTCCAGCTAAAATCACAATATTTTAACACTGATAAAATCAACGCTATCAACGTTTAAATATTGTATCATAAAAATTATTTGAGATAAAAAATATATTGTTAAATAACTCTATTTGATTCTATAATTATTAATTTCTTTATAAGTGTAGAAAGTTGTAATATAAGTATTATTAGATTTGTGGCAAGTTTGAATGATGTTAGGAAATCATTCTCCCACTGCAAACTTAAACTTCAAGATTTTATGCAAGACGAAAACTGGTATTTTATGCTTCGTGTGTTCAGCGTGTTTTTTATTCCAACTCAAAAGTTGGCATCACTGAGTGCAACGAACAGGCAGCACGATCGCCAAGCCGGCACGAGCGTTCGCATCAGTTTCGATTTGACGGTCGTTTGTGTAGGACGTAGATCTCGCTCAAAGGCCGACGCGAAGAGATCGTGTAGAGTTCGTGCGTTTGTACTCGGTAAAAACAGAACAACTGAGTTCCTCTTCTCGTTCGCGTTCTCGTTTCTTGCCGTTGATAATAGTGCGTGCTGGTGTTCGCATGCGTTTTTGTTCTATTCTTTGATAAATAAGCGTGTCATAAAAATTAGCTCTTGTAGTGATAATGCAGTGCCAATAAATAAATGCAAAATCGCTTTATGCAACCCCACAGATCGCCTATATATTTGTGTGTGGATGCATGCACATATATTGATATCATTATTTTTTGCTTCTGTTGCGTCGAGGATATACGAAAATAGCCAGAGAAAAATTTGTCGCTGTCGCCGTGCAGGGAAGTGCGAAATGTGCGTGAAACGAAAATAAAATTAAATAGCGCAAAAATTGCAGCAAAAAAAGAGGCGAAAATAAAAGATTGAAATGTTTTTAAATACATATAGAAAGTTGCAATAGAATTTGCATACCAAGTCAAATAGAGTGCCAAAGGAAATGTGTAAAGAAAAATAATAAAAAACAAAAAATCAGACAAACGTCGCGTCATCGTCTGACAATCGGAAATTCTAAAGAAAATACGAAAAAAAAGAATTACAAAAAAAAATAAAAAATAAAAAATTATGAATGAAAATTCTTGGAAATGGGCTGTGTGAGTGCGCGATCATTTTGATATAAGCTATAAAAAAAATCTTAACGAATACAAAGTTGAAGAAATAATAAAAGTTGGCAAGTTCAAAGTCAAGTCGTTAAACATGCGCATTTAAGTTGAGTTACAGCATCAGTTTTGTGTCACAATGAAAACCAGAAAGTTGTACAACTGCCTTCCCTGCTGCCTGCTGCTAATCCTGTTGATGGCCTGCGGCGGCCACAGCAGGCGACAGGCCAAGACCAAGGCACAGACGAAGCGCCTTCAGATCTTCTCACCTGCCCAACTCCTAAAGGAATACAACGCCAGCGATAGCTATGCAGGCTCCTCTTCGGATGAACACATAATGTCCTGGACGGGCGTCAGGATAAAGGAGCAGCACAGGCAGACGACGACGACGGCGAAATTGCAAAATCCGCGTCGACGAAAAACCAAAAGTGGCCTCCTCATCGAAAGTAATATTGCCGACGAGCAACTGATGACAACTTCCGCAGAGTTTGGCTCCAGATCTGGCAAGAAATCCGCACAGCAGCGACGTCGCAATGGACGCCTCCAAAGGCCCAATAGCAAATCGAATGCGAATGGTAAGTCGATGGCTCCAAATCAAAGCTGCTCTCTCACATAGCGGGGGTTTAATGCCCAGCTTGGAATTGCATACTAAATATGGCTTTGATCGATTGTTGCGCCTCAAAGAAGTCGAGCGTTGTTCGGCTTCCTTGTTGGTGTTCTTGCTCTTGTTGTCGTTGTTGTTGTTTATGTGGAGTTGCTCTTCGCGTTGTCGTGTCCAACGTGTCTTGCGTCCATATTTGGGCGCTCAAGTTGAAAGAACTTTCATGTGAAAGTTGTGACAGGAGGAAGAGATTTTTTCTACTTATTTTTTTTTTTATTTTCTTAGTCTTTTTTTGCTGTTGTTTTGTAACTCTATACATTATTACGTGAGAGGTCCAGTTATGGGCCGGCAATGTTGTCGTTGCCTTTGTCGTTGCAGTTGTCGTTGCCTTGGCTCCAGTTGTGGTTCTTTGCTTGCTCAGCACTTGGTCGACGTCTTTGTCTTCTACTGCAGCTGTGATGTGAACTTTGCCTATTAGTCGTGCGATCTGCATAGTTCTGTAGCTTAACGCATCAACAACGCCGCAGCTAAATTGCATGCCATGTAAAAAATCGATTATAAATAGTTCTAAAACCGTTTCCACAATCGTTCTTTATTAATTTGAATATTGTCTGCAAAATTGTTGACAGATTTCCAAGCGATTGGAAAACAATATCCCTATGTCAACTGTCAAAACAAATAACTGCATTGTTTCTTTAAGAATTGAACCCATTGAAACTGCAGGCACAACACGATTACCAAACAAATGCCCGATTAGAAAACCCAAGAGAAAAGCAAATCGGGGACACTAAAGAATGTTCACCACTTAACGGATAGAACATGTGTGCGTCCGTGTGTGGGTGTTTGACAGTCGGGTACGAGACGCACTTTTGACCCCAAACTAAGAGCACACCAAACAACTGGGCATAACAATAGCGCCAGGCTCTAGATGCTCTGTCGCTACTACCTACTCTAGGTCTAGTTTTAGTAATTGTGGTCGAGCCTAAAGCAGAAGATGCAACAACAACAACAACAGCAAGAACAATGCACACAATGGCCAATTGTTGAGCATTTCGAAAACCCTCTTGAGTATATAATAGATGGGCCAACAGGGACTGGCACTGAGACTGCGTGAGTTGTCGGTACTCGTAGCTCGTAGCTCGTAGCTCGTATCTCGGCATATGTCAGACAGGAACCGCAACACGCGCTAATAGGAACATGTGTTGAACTCATAGTTCAGTGTTTAGGTGTTGACCAGAAGAATCCCGCCGCGGCTGTAACTGTAGGGTTAGAATTTCAATTTGGACGGGTTGCACTTTTTCCTCCGGCTCCGACGACGCTGACACTGTTCATAAAAATTAAGTGGCTTATCGTGTTGTCGACTGGCAACGCCGGATCGTTTAAATTTGTTATGCCCTAAACCAATTTCTCGCTTGAATATGCATTCTTGCGGCTCTCCAGACACATGCTTATGACTTGCTAATAGATGGGCCTCAAAACGATGAGGCCTCTTACAAAGTTGCGTGCCGATATGTTTAGGAGTTGATAATTTGAAGACAGAGAACTTTTATGATAATCGCTAGTTAATGCTGACGGCTATAAAATTTGATTGTGCTTCCACAACACGCTTGACCTAGTCTGATAAGATTCAGAGCACGAGTTTAATTAGGCAATCATTTCAAAAGTATCGAACATGATGGCAATGATATCAAAATACCTTCAATTTTATAATTAAAGAAAATTATATTGAACTAAGTTTTAAAATGAATATACGAATCCTGTAAAGTCTGAAGCTTTTCTAAAAAATCAAACACAAATGAAATAAAGTTTACTCAAAATTTGTAGCGTTTCTATGAGCCTCTCAACTAATTCAGTTTGTAAATGAAATTGAATTGCAGCAGGAACAACTTTCGAGCAAGTCATCGCAAATGAGTTTTATAAGTGGTCGCCGTAATAATTGCAAATCAAATGCATCAAGTAGTTAAGTTAATCAGTCAATTGTAAATAGATTCAGCGAAATTCAAGTCTGTGGGAAGTCAAGTGGGCTGCTTTGGGCGATGTGTGAGACAGCGAGACATAAATGCGAATTGATAGAGCAAATTATTTGCGATTAAGCGGCGTGTTGACTGTTTATCAAGCCAAACAGCGAATTCAACAGCTAATGGCATTAATTGATTGATGGCTTGTTTAGATTCGAGAAAATGAAAGTTCGTGAGCACTCGAAATGGGTCACCAAAGTCGTAAACCACAAGCTACAAGCAACAGATACAGATACAGCCATAGATAGCGATACAGATACAGCTACAGATACATTTACTGAAAGCTACAATGGCTACTGCATGATTGAGCCACGCCGACGCCGCTGCATTTCCGTTGTTTTTGTTGCTGCTGCTGTTGCTGCTGGTGTTGTGTGTTGTGTGTTAAGCCATGCCTAATCAACAAACACGCATGCACACTTTAAGAGCTCATTAGTTGCTCCGTGTGGTTATAGATTCTTATATACAGTGATTCCATAAGTCATGGCCAACCCCTCACGTATCTCAAAGATATTTACACAATCCAAGCTGGAAAGCTGCTGCTGCTGTTGCTGTTGCTGTTTGTCCATCGGCAAACTGTTTGGAGAATGCATTCTTCATTGATTTTTAACGCGGCTTTTTTTTGTTTTTGTTTGCTTCTTGTTAACTGCATTACACAATGCATCCAGCACAACGTACATTCGAGTATAGACAGACAGACAGCAGCAAGCACACTACGAAGTGCTGTAAATTTAGATTTGTGGGAAAAACGGCCGCAGATCTCCAACTGTTTCCCTTTGCCGCTTGCCACTTCCCACTTGCCACTTGCCCGTTGCCTCTTGCTGCCGGCTGTCATTGACTTTTATTTGTTTTTAATTTTTTATTGACATGTGAAGTTGTAGAAGTTTAGTGAACTTTACTGTTGGTTTTCTATTGCCTTTTATGCTTAATCTTCGTCCATAAAGCGTGAAAAGCAAAAGTTGCGTCTGATTTTCAGTGTTATCATTTTATTGGAAATTCGTTTTCCAAAAAGGCAACGTTCAAAGCATTTCCTAGAAGTTAAAGTGTTGAAACTCTTTAGCTTTAACGAGTAGACAAATTGGAAACACTCAATGAGAATTGAATAATTTAAAAAGTGAAGAAATTGTCAATTTTATATTAATGCATGCTAAAATAATATCCACTTTATTCTATTAGCGTTACATTATAAATTATTGTATAAATAATGGCTTTTTAAGCTTTTGTTTTCAATGCCCTTAATTGCAGTTTACGTTTAAGTGTCGACACAAAATTTAAAATCCGACCAGCTGCCAAAACTGTAATTTGTGAGTTCGCAAGACTCACCTACAATAAACAGTTTACCTGCATTGCTTTACACGAGCTGTGAATCATGCAATTCCCCCTTTTTTGCTGCTGCACTTCACATGCAATTTGTTGTTCCAACCTTTGTTATGATCATTTATTTAAATGCAGTTTATAGATGATACAGTTTCATATATGAAGTGAACACCTGGCCAGCCACCTGTCCATCTGTCTGTCGCTCTTGTTTAACGGAAGTGCAGGCAGCAGCTGCAAGCCCTGGGAGTGTTGCATATACAACAGTTGCCAAAAGTAGATCAGGGAGCAGATATAATCTGTAGATGCAATCGAAGAAAAAGGATTTACAACTGTAATTTGGAATGCTATACAATTTTATGGAATATCCCACAAGTTATTTGATATGGGGGCGACCTCAATTGGGGAAACACATGTCAAAACTCCACAAAAACAATAAACATCCAGAGCGCGCAGATGACGACGATGATGAGGAAGAAGATGTAGAAGTATCGGCTACAGCAGCGGCAATTGGGGAACTCATTAAAAATAAACAAAAGCTGCGAGAACACAATGAAGTACAGAGTTCTGTACGGCTTGGTTATTGTTAGACAGGGTTATTTGATACGGAAACCCAATACACGGCCATACAAATTGCGAGCGCGCTTTTGAAGTGAAGTTCCAATAAATAAACCACTTAAGAATATAAAACTAAAGGGCACGCAGGCATTTAAAGTTTTATAGATCACACTCTTTAGACAAGTATAGTTTGTGTAAAATTGACTTGAAGATACCCTGGTTTTTAATGCGAAGCAAATAAAATTTATTGAAAAGAACATTTGAATATACAACCCGTTAGTTTCATAATTCTTTCGAACAAAACTTGTTATAAATTTGTTCAAGACGATTTAAATTATCTGTTTTACCTTTATGTTCTAGCTTTAGTATGCATGACAGAGTATAAAAAAGACGAAGATCAGAAAACGGCTTGTAAACATTTTGTTAGGGCATTCATAAATACAAACACTGCGCAATTTGTAGCTGTAGTTGTAAGTTTTATAAACAAACAAAAGAAATCGAGTTACAACTTCGCGCTGACCGAGAAGACGCCACAAAATGATCTATAGAACTGAAATCGAAAAACTCCCAAAGTGGAACTCTACGTGGCGCTGTTTACATAACTAAGAACATAGTTTTGGTTAGTTCGGTTAGCCGGTTAGCAATAAACTTATGCTTAATTGCTGGCAGATATCTGATGGTTCCAGGCAGCTCTCTGGATGCCATAGCTTTGAAGTGCCCCCCAACTGGTATGTGTGTTCATGCCTCCAGGCAATAAATTAATGTTATAGACCAACGTTTTGATAAGACATTGACGCCGCCAGTCAGACGGCATCCCTGCTCCTCTCTCTCTCTTTCTCTGTCTCAATCTCATTGACCCTCTCGCTGTGTTGGGCCACCGGAACATTTAACGGGTCAGCGGCTGTTGATGTGCAGCCCGTGGAAACAACAAATTCGTAGCTCGTTAGTGCAGACACTTGAGATAAGAGATGGAAATGCAATGGGCGCTGTGATTGAGGTTGCAGCAGCAGCAGCAGCAGCGGGAGCAGCAGTTCCAATAAATTCTCACAGGCCCCACAAATTCTTGAAATTGGGTCAATGAAAGAGAGCATCAGTGCCACATGGTTTTGTAAACTAGCAAATGTGCTGATAATGATCATAATGCACGTGAATTGAGAGTAGATTGAGTAATCAATAAGGTAATCTCCATGGTATATGTTTTGAAAAGGGTTTTGTTCTAATATGCAGTGACGATAGGTTTACCATTTGTTAAACATACAATGGGAGCAACGCCATTCTTGGAAGCCCATTTAGAACTAGCCAAATTACTCATAAGTGGGGAAATGTTCAACAGATATTCGAGGATAAAGCCACTTGGGCACTCTCTTCAATTTGTCCATCACGACGAGCGTTTATCTTTCGTCCATCACACAATAAAATAACCATATTTCATAAAGTATAAAGTGTATTGTAGAACTTTGAAATTTGCAGCAAAGAATTCAGTAAATCATCTTGCACATTAATAGATTAACGTTTAGTTTACTACAATTGCGCATCTGACTTTTATTTTCAAAGTTACAAATATTTCCACTTGTAGAACTTTGATATTTGTAGCAAAGAATTCAGTAATCAGTAATCATCTTGCACCTTGATAGATTAACGTTTAGTTTACTACATTGTCACATCTGACTTTTAAGTTACAAATATTTTCACTTGTAGAACTTTGAAATTTGTAGCATAGAATTCTGTTCACTTTTGACTCAACGTGCACCTTGATAGATTAAGGTGTAGTTTACTACAATTGCACATCTGAGTTACGTTCAAACTTCTACAAATATTTTCATTTGCTCAGTTTTTTCCGCCTTTCTAGAACCTTAAATACTCGCCGTAATACCTAGGTCTCATGCCATCCTTTTTTCAACTATCAATGCTTGTGTAAATTCGGCTCAACTTTTCGTTATCTTGCAGCTCAGTTATCGGCTGGCAACACTCATCAATGTCAGCGTCGCCTTGTAGCGCCTACATGTTGAACACTATCATTCCGAAGTATTTCCCTTTTCGTCTCCTCTTCTGCGGCGTCTTTATCGGGGCATTTGTCAATATTTAAGCTGATAAACGATCATTGATCGAAAGCTGCAACAACTGTCATTGAACTTCATTGATAAATGTCGCCACGGCGACAGGTTTTTCTCGACTGCATTCCACTCCAACTCCAACTCCAACACCAACTCCACGTTGAAGTCCACGTTCACGTTCACGATGTGCCGAAAAGTATCGACGTGCGATGTCATTGATAAGCTTAACACACAATCCATTCTCTGACTGTGGCTGGCAAAGAACTTCTATATCATTCCCTATATCAGATTACACTCTTTAACCTGTTGTCGCAGCCTGTTTTGTAACGAGCCCAAATCGCAGCAAATATTTTAGTTAACAGACCTTTCCATGTCATCGCCTCGCAGTTCTCGCGCACAGATGAAAACATTCTCGATTTCTGAGAAGGGAAACGCGTGCTTACATTTGCCCGGAAAAATGGGGTTGTGTGAGGTTTTTTGGGGGGGGAAAACACTTGAAAGTTCTGTATAAATATTGCAGAGGGCAAATCGCTGCTGTAGCTGTCAGAGACTAGCACTAATTATGCTTTATGTTTGTGTGTTGAAAGAAGTTCTTGCAGTCGACAAATTGTTTATTTACTTTCAATCTCTGCGGTTGCTTCCCTTTGAGCATTCGATGAAAGCTGCATAAAAATGACTTGCAGTTAAAGATCTTCTTTCTTTCCATTTATCAGTCAAGCCGAGCAGTTGGGCAAAGTGTTGATATTAATTCGCGCAAATGCACAGGATGTGATTTTAGTAGGTCTTTGATCAAGATGCTTTGTGTAACATGTGGAGTTTGTATTTGAATGTCGGAATTCCTAAAACATTACTGATGTCGTATACACTATGCATTTTCAAATGAACGGGAGAGGTAAATGTTTGTATAAGTTTTATAATGCACTTTCATTCAAAATACATTTAAAGTTAAAAATATAGTATTTCACAGAGTTTTGCTTTTTATGGAGCTGTTCTGCTGCTATAGAGTCGCAGTGAGTCATCAATCAGCTACATATGACCTCGCTGACAACATTTTGTAACTCTAGTCTGCAACTTCACTTGCCTGACTGTCTGTCTTTGTGTCTGTCTGTCTGTCAGCCCGCCTGGCTGTCTGACATTTGTACAAATGTGCCGACAATCGGCGACAACTTTTTCGCCAGTCTATTTTGAATGCGCTGCCAGTGTGCTTCCGCAAGGGGGCAGGGGAGTGTTGGCAATGATGGAATTTCTATCAACATGCAGACGATGTGCAGACTATTTACAAGCTGGAAGCAAATGCAAAAGCACCAGAGGCGCATACAGACAGACAGTCAGGCAGATGGCAGATAGGCAGACAGTAGTACGAGATGGATGAACTGACTGACTGACAGACTGACTGACGGACGGATGAAGAAACGTGCCTTAACGCATGACTCACGCATCGAGTGCGAGTGCAGGGAAATTGAGTTGGGGGAAAAATGAAGTACGAAATTTGCACAAAACTTGGCTGAGCTGGAGTGTTATCGAGTTATCACGCCCCTTGTGTGGGCGTCGACAACACTTGTACAATTTTCACAGGAAAACATCGCCAGCAAAATGCTTACATGGTATTTCTGTTAGAAGAACTAACGCGACTACAAGTTACTCTGCACATTATGAATGGAAGTTAAGTTTAACTAAAGCATATCAATTTTAAGTGGCAACAGTTTAGTATTTACTTTTATATGCAGGTATTAAGTATCAGGCAATTCAATTAGACTCTCATAAGCAATTAGTACAGGGTAGAGCAAACTAAACTGGCTGTCAAATCACCAGAGAAATGCACGACAAAACAAATTGTCTACAGACACGCGGCGCAGACACGTTAAAACTCAAGAAGCTGGCAATGAGGAGGCTGCCAACAGACCTGAGATCAGGTTCGGCAACAGCCACAGCCACAGCTTTGGCTTGAGATACAGATACAGATACAGATACTCACAGCTGGAGCCGAGTGTGTGTGTTTGTGTGTGTGGAGATGCTGCAGCTGTTGAGTGCCGCTGGCGGCTTTTCCTTTCGCGGTCTCGTGACAGCTTCTTGAGATTTGTCTTTAAAAGGATTGAAACATTTGGGACTGCCATGATTAGTGTTCTAAATAACGCAACTGTCGCCTTGTCAGGGGCCAACCGACACCAATCAATGAGAAATTGACACGCGACATGCAAAGTGATTCAGTTGGTTAACTGGAATTGATTCGGGATCTGAGATTTTGGCCGACCATCCGATCCGCTGCCTGACGCCTGACGCCTGACAAATTGCTTAATTAATACGCCGTGAAGGCGATTTTGTAACTTCTGCTATGCGAAACCTGTTGGCATTGTGACATCAAAAGCCAAAAAACCGACCACTGACTTTAATTAAAAAAGCTGAGCTGAATACTTAACTACATTTCGCACATAAATCGAAAATGTTTCAATTTGTTACGTTGCGAAAATGACGTCAATATATGTAGCTGCATCCGTAGATTGATATTTGAACAATTGTTGATTTGCGTTCATAATAAGGAACTAATTAAGGCTAAAACCGCAAGCGTGATGAGACAGCTGGCAAATATGACTGATGGGAAGCGAATATGTTATATAAAAAGCTAACAAATTAAGGAAATAGTGTCTGGCAAATAAAATAATAAATTTCTAATGTCAGCATTATATGAAGTTGTATGACTGTTGCTAAAACTAATCGGACATAAAAGTATTTATCCTCCGCAAAGCCAAAGAGCCAAACAGTTACAACAGTCGATTAGATATGGAAATCTTTAGCATGGCCGAGATCAGGTTGATCTCAGCTTGCAGTCAGCTTGATCAATAAAACGTTAATTGCTAATCAAAAGCAGCATTTTTGTGACGCGACAGGATAAGCGCTTATCAAATTGCATTGAGTATATGGTGGATAACTGGTTCTGGTTGGTTCACTTGTTCGCCGAGGCGATAAAAATTTGTAAAATGGAAAACAAACCAGGCAAAAGATAAGCATCAGCATCGTCATCACGATTATTACGAGTGTAAGCATAAGTCGTCGCTGTTTTGCTTTTGCAAACAAGCAAATTAACGCAATTTTCTTTCGATGTATCCAGCAAAGATACATTCGACAATTAACCAGCGACAGCTGACAACAATTACGGATTGCATATACCATAAAAAAAAAACACACAATGCAATACAAAACATTGGCCAGACACACACACGGACTCTTGGCCACATCTGGCGGCGCCATCAAATGGCCGAATGCGGCGCCCGAAGCGTTCGTGGGTTGACTCTGGTGAGTTTTGTCTCCTCCGGCGGCGCCTTTTTACAGCCAAAACTGACACGCTGGCGCGTACGTACTAATTAAATAGTTTACAAGTCAACTTGATTGCGCCGGAGGTGGTGCCTTCAAGCGTTACAGCGCTGCCAGCCAAAACAATTTCGCACAAAGTTTGTCCAGGCCTGAAGATTTATTGCAGCAACATGCTATATCCTCGTAGTTTCAAATGGGCTCAAAACGGGTGTAACCAGGTTGCAACAAAATTATTTTTATGACAATTTAGTTGCCCTCGCAATTGATAAGCATTTTAAACACACAATAGTTTATGGATTTGCAAGGATTATTCATAATTAAATTAGAGGTTTAGAGGGTGCTTTTCAGTCAATAACATTAAGGCCAATTGTACAGGTTTGAGTTTGGGGCGGATCACAACGCTTTTATAAACTTGTTCCAGTCCGCAAACGCTTTAAGTTTTATGTCTATTGCGAATGATTTGTTTATTGCTGATCGCGTACAGCGTGTGCCATTAATGGCTGTCATTTGGATTACCAGCCGATTTTCAAGCTGACCGCGCGACCCACTTAAATGTTGACTTGCCGCCTCTTGCCCGCTGCTGGTGCTGCCAACTCGTTAAAATGCACTAAAGTTCGATCAAGCTCGTAAATGCAATGTTTTTATTGCCATTCGCAACTGATTTGCGCGTAAGTTGAGTGTCAAGAAACAAAGTTTAAAACGATGTTGTCGTTCAATTTCCAGCTACAAAAGTAACGCAACTTTGTGATGACACTGGAAGCAAAGATTTGCTGGAAAATTTGCACGAAAAACTGATATGACAAGTAAATGTCGTAGTTCTTTGAAATGCGTTCTAAGTTGTATGAAATTGTTTAAACTATATAGTAAGAAAATTGCACAATACAAGTAAGTTAGCATGTAGATATAAATCCGAAAGTTTGCTGATTTGGCATTAACTCTATGGTCTAGACGATGTCGGCGACATGCCGTGTTTTCCAGCAAAGTTGTCTTCCCGTTTGCCGCCTGTTTTGCTGATGGGCTGACTCAGAGTTTATAAATTTAATTATGACATTATTATGCGAGGCTCGCACACGACCACAACAAAAACATGCAGACAAAACAGTGCACAAGAGACAAGGCGCATTTATTAATATAAAGTGACAGCTCATGACAAATTAACAGCTACAAAGAGTGAGCCCCAAAATAACATAAGCAGCGCAACGGACTGTGGGCGATTTTTGTGACTTGCGGCTCGTGGCTAAGCCACAAATATCAGATATCCAATATCCAAAGTCTTAAGCTCGCCCAAAACTCACCGAGACGTAAGTAATGAGTGTTGATATGCTGCAAAGAGGCCCAAAAACTGTCTGTGCGCATGTGTTTCGCCAGTGTTGGTCAACGCGAGCAAATATTTGTCAGCGGCGCGAAACGACTTCGCTGCAAATGCATTTCAAGTGATTGGCAAACACCGAGAGTCCGCTTAGAGAGCGCATTTGGATAATGGACAATTCGACGCCTTTTCGTGCAGCTAATGAACCGAGCGAGCGACAAAAGCGATGGCAATTGTTCGATAAGAGGCTTTTTGGGGGCCTCATAAATCGTGATAATTATCGCGGCAAGTGCAGTTAGAGTATGGCCAAAAATATCGAATGTATATTCGTGATGTTGTGTCACTTATTAAATTATTAAATGCACCGCTAGCCGAAGCAGCAGCGAAGATCTTTGGAGATTTCCTTGTCGCTGCCTCGTTTTTCTTCAACTTATTTCGCCTGCCAGTAGCTTACACAATTTCGATCGCAGATTAGATAAAAAGTCGAGTGCTTTTGGCGCTCGAGCGAAACAAGTCGCTTAATTAACAGAGGTGACGACTGACAGACTCAGGAGACTCAGGAGACTCAAGCGACCAGCAAATGCACCAGAGCAGAGCAGACCAGAAGAGTTGCCTCAAGACTTTGTGTCAACGTAGGCGCTGCTACAAAATGAGTTAATTTATGTTAGCCGTAAAAAAGTGCTCAAGGTGTGACTGGTTCTGTTAAAATGTCTGTATTTACATCCTTAAGGTGTTGAAAGCAGACGGGAATATTAATATTTAGTATATTCAGAACGATCAGTTTCAATTTCAATCAATATGAAGCAATCAATAAATAAGAAATAAAAAATAATAAAAATAGGAAAGAAAGGATTCTTAGACTCTGCTTCACTGACTTTTTATTTATTATTTCCGGAAATAGCAACCAGCTTATAGAAGACGTTTAAGATATCCCACAATTTTATTAGCAGACAGCCCAAAGAGTTGTGATAGAATTGCAATTAATATTCCTCTATAGTCAATAACATCATAGATGATTTATTCATATTCTAAACTTTTTCGACAGTTCAAATCTTAAAAACCTCAGTGTTATGTCCCATATATCGCCTTGAGTTTGTCGAAATCGCTTAAGTCAAGGAAGAAACAAAAGCCCACAGCTCAATTAATTTAGTTGGCATAGAGTGAAAACATTCTCTGAATAAAAGTCTACTGAACGTATGTTCTCACACCTCCATTAGAGGAGTAGCCACCCAATGTGAGCGGCACTCGAATTAGTCTCGCTGTCTTTGGTCAACTCCCTCGACTCGAAGCGCAGTTTGATTGTGTTGTGAGTCATCAAAACAACAGCAAGTGGCAGCAGCTACCAGTCTTCAATACCAAATCAAGCATTACTTGCATAACCCAAGCCGAAGTCATCGACCATCGTTATTACGTTGATGATCATCGTCATTGAGCTGGCATGCATAAATATTTTTCTAAAGCAAAACTTCAGCTGGTCGTGGCACTGGGAAGAGCTGCATCATGGAGCTGCAACTTGGAGGCCACTTGAGGCCACAGAGCGCGCTGTCAGAACGCCGGTAGCTGCAACGTGTGGAAGAGAACTCGACGTGCTGGATGGACATGTGTATGCTTCTCACTGGTTCCCATTGCAGTCAGCTTTGTTGAAGCACCCACCAACCAACGTCCGACGACCGTCGGTTAACGGGCAATGTGCAGCATCCACTTTTGGAGACACTGCGAGTCGCCGTCGTTCCCGGTACGGCTTTCAAGTTTGCTGGCTATGTGTTGTTGGTGTGTCGTCGCCGTTGCCGTTGACGTTGGCGTTGCTGTGGCTTGCAGTGGTGCGCTGATGCATGTCCAAACATCCTCAGTTCTGGTCAGTTTGATGCTTGTGTTGTTGTTCGTCGTGGTGCTGCGTTCTATGTGCGTTCATTTTATTTCTTTTCTTGGAAATGCGTTTGTCGCCTCGTCCGTCGGCCGTCGCTTCGTCCGTTGTCGGTTTGCCGTCTTGTTTGTCAGCTCTGTTTATTTGTTTGCCCGCTGTGTTTATTTTCAATAAATATTTGACATTTGTCTAGGCATTTCGCCGTGCCTCCCTCAGTCCCAGTCGACCGTGCGGCTGCCAACACGGCGCGGGTACATTAATTTTTCAAGTATGCCAACCTAGCCAAAGCCCGCCCATTCTACTCGTAGCATCTCCTCGCAACACCTGCCACATCCTCCACAAGCTGTTGCAAGCTTTGCCAAGTTTATGCATTTTTAAAGCACCTCCGCATCCTCAATGCGGATGTTTGAATTGAACCTGCTGTTCTACTACACATTTGGTTGCTACAAATTTGTGCATGGCAATTGTGCGACATTCCCAGCAAAGTGTTGAATTTATCGCTTTACTTCGTTTCAAATGCAAAGCAAGACACTTACTTGTCGTTCAATACTTCACAAACTTGGCTTAAGTGGTAAAGTCAATTCTACCTCTTGTGCAATACCATTACTGTGTATTGGAAAATCAGTTGAGCAATAGCTGCGACTCGACGATGTCAATGACATGTATTTGTAACACTTTTCAACGTTTCCTGCCAGAATACAATATTATTCAACTTTAAATTGCCTTCTTTCAACACAATCTAAAATCCAATTAATATATGCGCATATTATAAATTCAAATTCAAATTAAAACAACAGATAGTGGCTTAAATATGAAGCAAAATATAGAGCTACTGGTTTTAACTGCATTTCTTTCTAGAATACAATTTTATTCAACTTTAAATTACCTCCTTTCAACACAATTTTTACTCAAATTAATATATGCACATATTATAAATTCGAATTCAAATTAAAACATCAGAAGATGGCTTAAATATTAAGCAAAATATAGAGCTACTGGCTTTAACTTCATTTCTTTAGTGTTTCCGCCCAACGTATAAATTTTGATTACTTTTCATTAAGTGCAGCAGCGAAAAGTGAATTCCACGAAATTTGTTCGTCGTCGCGAAATTCCATTAAGTTTTCGAAACTGCTGCATCACCGTGAGGTCCAATGCCAACCATTGTCGCCATTTGTAATTGAGCCGTTTTTGCATTTTTTATGTATATACTGCTTTTTTGTTGTCGTCGTAGACAGTCTGAAAAGTCAAGTCGGGAGTCGCGAGTCGTTTTGGACGCCTATTTATGGCCATATTTTGATTGCTCCTTCGTCTGTGCCATCAGCCATGCAGTCGCGCAGCCAAGCAACCAATCCATCCTCCAGTCGTCGCTGGGGCCCGGGTCCAGGTCCGAGTCCAGCTCCAGCTCCAGACAAGGCAGCAACGGTAGCCGGGCAGCCTGTCAAGTTGCATAAAGTTTGTTTTCGTCACGCTGCCGCCTCGCATGAGACTCATCAGCAACGTCATCGTCAGCATCATCAGCTGCTGCCGTGGACCCATGTAGACTTTTTTGTTTGCCTTGCCTTCTCTCGTTTTTCTTTCCTTTTCTTTTTTGGCCAACAGCGATTTTTTATTATTATTAAATTTCTGTGCGGTGCGAATGTCGTCATCAGACATTTTGGCAGCTACTTTGGCTACCGAACAAACACTTTTGGCCAGGTCAGAAACAAACAAATCAGCAGCCAGGCAATTGGTAACCAGAGAGAACGAGCACAACTACGAATTGCAGGCAATTTGAGAGCAGCACTCTTTGAAGTTCAGCAACTTGAAATGACTTAATAAGCAGCTTGCAACTGGTAGATTCAAGTAATTCATACCAACTAGATTGGCCCACTGTGAAAGATCTGTGCATATGCATAATTGGCCTCCAACAAGCAGCGAGAGGAAGCCAAGCCATAAAGCAGCCAGGCCCAATCGAATGCACAGCTGTGCGGATGACGACGATGAGGACCAAAAATAGTGAAAATATTTTTGTATTTCATGTGCTCGTTCGATATGAATAAAATGCAGAAAACAGTAAAATGCTTTCAACTATGCAACAACAACAACAACAATAGCAACAGTCACGACAGCGAACAACAACAAACAACAGCTGCTGCTGCTGCTTCTGCTTCTGCTGTTGCATCCCATGAATGCGGCATGAACTGCAGTCCGCAGAGTCCAGATACATGCGTGTGCCCATAATGGTTCGTAATTAATCAAAACGAGTAGCAATCACTTGCTTCAAGACACTGCTCGCGTGATGCTCTTCTTAAACTGCCAAATATTAAGTTGAACTCAAAACAAGGCATTCACATTTCAACTGCACTTTAAAATACTAAATTTTTATATTTGAGTCAATTAACTGCAATTTGCATAAATGAATGAGAACTTATTATTTATCATATTATTACAAACTAATTATTCAGCAGTCCTTCATTTTCTGATCCAATAAAATAAGCGCAACACAAACCCAAATTTTCTATTTGAATTTCTTGCAATTGTAATTATTAAAAATAAAAATAATTATTACTGCTCAACATGCACTGATGCTTATCTTATTTTCTTAGTAATGATAGATGATGATACAATATATTACAGACTTTTATATAGTCCCTCATCCTATTTATGTTAATGAATAACTATCTAAGCGTTTATGTGTCTTTTGATTATTACTTCACATTGCCAACAACTTCATTCTTATGCCACTTTGAATTCAAAAATATACAGTTTCTTTTTAGAATAGATACTCCAAAAATCTAACTCCTTGCAGTGTTTTCTATTGCGTTCCAAACTCAATAAGAGATTATAAGTACAGAGCGGAGTATAGGGGAGTTTCGCGCCTATTCTATGGACCATTGGTTAGACTATTTCTGGCTTGCGACTTCTTCTGTATTAAACCAATTTTATGGATTGTTTACCTTATAGGCTGGCATTGGTGCTGAGTGAAAATTGCTTTGATAAAGTTGTCTTTCACAGATCTCACAAAAACGCTGCAACCATGAAATTATTAATACCAGTTTTCTTTAGCTCTCTCTTCCCCTTTTAATGTTGCATCGTTTTGTTCAGGCGCGACGCCGCTTTTGTTAATGTTTTATAAATATTGCCATTCGATTTGTCAAAACATTTAATCAGCAAAACTTTTCTCACTTAAGCTGTCAGCGCATGGAAAACTTGCCCAAAAAACACGGTCTCTCCATCGTGCCGAGGGGCGGGAGGGGGAACGCAACACACTTGACTTCGTAGATCTAACTGCGGTTGCTGTGTGTCGAGTTGAGTTGAGTGGAGTCAACTTTTTGGCTACCGCAAATTTGTTATTTGTCCAGACATTTAAATGCCATTTGCGTGTAGCGTTGCATTTTGACAGTTGTCGATAAATTTTCTTGGTTTTCCACGTTTTCTCACACCTTGCCCTGGAAGAGTGCTCGCAGCGAATTTGTTGAACATTTTCCTCTTGACTTTCTACACATTTCATAAACTCATTTAAATAATTACAGACTGTTTCTTTTCGCTTTTATTTTTCACGCTTGTCTTCTTGCTCAAATGAAATTAGTGTTAAGTGAAAGTGATCTGAGTTTTCGAGTGGTTTTATTGCTTTGCGTGTTCGCTGCCCCAATTATTGATAGCTTTAATAAGCACTTGGGGGAATAGATTTTTCCGTATGTTGTTAGCTGACGTGGTAATTTTCAGTAGTTTGCACTAGTTGATTCGGTTAGAGGAGTGTGGCAGAGTTTGGATGACAAACTGTTTGCCATTTATAATTGAATCTATTTTAGTTTTTGCCTCTAAGCGAGTTTTAAAAACGTCGTTCGCAATTCGGTTCAAATAAATAGTTGAACTTTGCAAACTCATCACATTTACGAGCCGGTTAACTATTTTCCAAAGTTTTTGGAGCTTCTGGCAAACTTTGAAGTCTTGGCTCAAAACTTCTATGCAATTTCACAGCAATTACGTCAACGTTTTTGCATTGGACAAACAAATGCGAAAACTTTTTGTTGACAATTGCCAAAATTGCACACGCTGACACAACAACGATAACAACGCAGCTACACACACCGACTACTTGTAGAAACAGCAGCCAGCCAGCGATTGGAAGCTAGTCGCAAGAAACATGCAAATCGCATACCAGGTCAACATTTCAAACTTTGGCTACAGCTGCTACCAACTGAGCAGCGATAAACATTATCTCGAAAGTTGCCTTGTTTGGCTATCTAACTGCAGACGTGAGATACATACCTATCTACATTTTTATTCTTCAAGCTGGCCGGCCAGCCAATCAATGCAAACACGACCGCAAACTGAGCTTGGTGAGCGAAAAGTCCAGAGCAGCTGTATCGGTGATTTATGGTCATTGTTGAGCTTGTTCGAGCAATTAATATGATTTACATGGGAAAAACTGTCAAATGCATGCAGCGAGCCTGGGAAGCGGCTCTCAAGGGGCAGCTTTAAGCAATCTACTACATTCTTTATTGTTTTTTAACTAATTAAACTATCAAATATTATTTTGCATTTGACGAACATTTGGCGAGAAGCGTCTATCGATGGGCAATAGAACTAATTAAACTATCAAATATTCTTTTGCTGTCAAATGCAACAATCATCGAGCCTGTGAAGCGTCTATCGATGGGCAACTTTAAGCAATTTAATACTATGACTTCTGTATTAGTTTTGAACTAATCAAACTATCAAATATTCCTTTGCTGTCAAATACATACAGTGATCCTGAGATGTGGCTCTCGATGTGCAGCTTCAAGCAATGGGATATGTTCTGTATTAGTGTTGAATTAATCAAACTATCCAATATATATTTGGTGTCATATGTACATAGAGTGATCCTGAGAAGTGTCTATCGATGGGCAGCTTTAAACAACTACTATTATTTCTGTAGTAGAGTTGATCTAATCAAACTATCAAATGATACTGATATTCTTTATTATTTTCATACTAATCAAACTATCAATATTCCTTTGCAGCTGTGCGCGATCTGAACAGCCAACAGGCGGACGATGTTAGTGGCGGAAGTGCTGGCGGCCTCTACCCGCCCGTCTTCAATGTTGCCCCGCGTGCCTCGATTACGGTGAATGCAACGTGCGGCCAAAGTGGCGCCGAGGAGTACTGCAAGCTGGTCGATGCGTATCCGCATCGCAAATGGGCCACGCAATGCGGCACCTGCAATGCCCACAGCTCGGACAGGGCCAAGCAGCGGCCCATCGAATCGCTCATCTCGCCCGGCTCCAGCTTCGAGGAGAGCTGGTGGCAGTCGCCAACGCTGCAGGGTGGCCGGCAGTTTGAGTATGTGACCATCACATTGGATCTGAAACAGGTGAGACTTCGACTTCCACTTCGATATCCACTTCGACTTTGACTGGGCCACAGAGCATAACCCCAGTATTGAGTTGAGCTCGTGTGACAGCGTAGCTGTGATCCAGTTTGTAATTAAGCCGCTGACTTGTCACTCATTTACAAGCGATTTAACGCCAGTTCCATGATCCATCGGTGCCTTGGGCTTGTCGCCGATCATTAGACTATGCATGAAATATGATCGCGTTGGGTTGGATCGGGTTTTTTTCTTTGCTTTCCTCCAACCGGTCACTGGGTATTACATTCTAATGCTCAAAATGGCAAACATAAATTTGCTCTGATGGAGTTTTGATTAAGTCGTATCGTTTTACACTCTAGCGTGGCGATTGGAAATCGTTTCCGGGTTTTCAAGCGCGACTTGTTTAAACACAGTCAACAAACAATTTCCCATCACGTAGCCGCTGGAGTTCCATCAACGTTAAAATCCGCAAAAAAATAAATATATATAAATCAAAATGCTCTGACAGTCTGTGAATACATTTTGCGTTCATGCAAAATCAACTTAATGGGAGCGTGTAAATTTTGACACATGCCGTTGATGTGTTGAGCTGTCTCCCTTTCCCTCCCCTCGCTTCGTCGGCATCACGAAAATGCCAGTGACTGACGCTGCCCTCATATACAAAAGTCATGGGAACCGTACCAACAAAAAAAAACGCATATTTTTGCGTTTTTTATTCTTTTGGTTTGCGACATTTTAAAGCAATTTTGTTTGTATGTCGCCGCCTGACCAAAAATACAGTTCAACATGTGTCAATTGTAGCCACAAAATCAACGAAACCAATAATGAAAACTATTCGGGCTTCGAACTCTAACGAAGCATCCATACAAGGTAATTCGTATCGTATTTTTTCAGCAACTATTTTGCTGTACTTTTTCTGCGTTTTGGCGAACTCTGGAGAACTGACAAAGTTAATTAAAGGACGAGCCAATTTAAATATTTATGCGATGCTCTCGGGAGGTTGGGCTGCCGTTTGCAGTCTTCGTTATTTATTAATAACTCTTGAAACGCATGGCTGTCATAAATCTCTCATACTTGAGGCATATGCGAAAACATTGTTCTGGCACCCTGTAAAACGAATGAGACCAAGGGGTATACTCAAGCAATGAGCAGAGTAGGTGACTGTGCGTTTAAATCAAATTACATTCTCTTATTACATGAATCTTCTTGGTTCAATTCTTGTACGCTTTTCGTCAATCGAAATGAATATTCTGAAATAGAAATAATAGGGTAACATTGTTCTGGCACCCTGTAAACCGAATAAGACCAAGGGGTATACTCAAGCAATGAGCAGAGTAGGTGACTGCTAAGTTTCAAGTTCATTGAGCGATTAATTAAAATTACATTCTCTTTTTACATATTCATATTTTTGATTGAATTCTTTCATGCTTTTCGTCAATCGCAAAGAATATTCTGAAATAGAAATGATAGGGTATCTAGTGATCGCATCGTGATACTTGGTTTATGCATACTTGTTAATTTGAATCAGTGCTCGAAGTTCGTTCTGAGATCGTCGAGATCTGCACTGTTTTAATTAAGTGTGCACTTCCATAATCTTGGCTACGCGCATCTTTGTCTTCTCTGGTCTTGTCTGTGGCGTCTGTCTGCGCCTTCCGCCGGCATGTGGCAGTGAAAGAATTATATCAAAACATTGAAATATCTTTTGAATCCGCGGCGAGGCGAGAGTCTCGAGTGCAAACTGCACTTGAAATGTCAACTTTGTGTCGGCTGAAGTTAAGCAGACCATTTTTCAGCACATAATTGCCATATAGGAAAAGATTGTGAAAGTTCAGCATTATCAAGGCAATCATAATGATGATCGTGCGATTGAAAAAAGCTTTGTGTGTGGCCACTTATACATTGTTGTTTTCTGTTTACCTCCTGGCTCCACAATGCAACTTCAATTAACACCCCAACGAACAGTATACAATCAGACAAGTATTGGAAAATGAAATGTTGCAGTGATTATGGGGTAGGTCAGACGCTTGAATAAGAGATTTTCATTGTGGAAGCAGCTCACGAAACAGCTGCTGACGATTGGCGCCCAAGGCAGGCTATTAAAATATGCGTGCTCGGACTGGAAAAAGTCGACTCATAATTTGTTATTTACGAGCAAAGAATTCGTATAGAATAATTTAATAATAGAAAACGAAATAGTATTGAAGCTTAAATAACAAGTGCGATAGTTTAAAATATTGCAATAATAAAATAAGAATTTCTTATAGTGCTTCCTTCAACTATCTATAAATACGCATTCTTTTGGAGTCTCAGAGAATGGGAAGCAATTATTATATTTATTTTTAAAACGTCTTCTGCTTCATGGGCATGTCACAGGCAATTAGCACCCATTTCCATTTCCTATTCCCATTTCTTCAATTCGTCAGCAGCCCCCAATAGTTAACGCTTAATTTATGTATTCATCTGTTCCGACTGGAGATATTTAAGGCATTTGTCACAACTGTTTAAAAACACATTTGAAAATCTCACCACGACACAAACAAATACCATAGACGAGAGACAATCGCAGCACCAGATTTATGACCTCTGACGAAAACTTGACATTCGAAGTTTGTATTTCGCTTTTTCATGGGCGACAAAACATTGAAGGCTTCGAGTTGATTTTAACAATTAGACTATCGAGTTATTTACAACAAGAACAACAACAACAACAACCACAAGACAGGCATGTGTCAACGATTTGACAGCTTAAAATATTTTTGTCGCTCGCAGACTGCCGCCAAATGCGGCGAGAAACTGCGGCCAAAAGCCAAATGCAACTGTCAGCCAAACAGTCAGTCAGTCAGTCAGTCAGTGAGTCAGTCAGTGAGTCTGTCAGTCTGTCAGCTTGGACTGGCCACAACAATGTCTAGATTTATGCTTCAATGAGTTTGGGGCGCGCGTGACTAATTGAAAGTCTAGCGAGCATTCTGGGAATTGCGACTGTGTGAGTTGCTCCAGTGCCACCAAAACTGTAAAATCGATGCGACTGCCGGCAAACTTTAAAATCCGCTTGCAGTTCAAACATCATTTCAAAAGTAATTTGAATTTAAGTTTGTTTTGTTTTTTTTTTTTATCTGGTTTGCAGAAAAATGCTGAGCCTCCACGTCGATTTCCTTTATTGGATTAATTCTGAACCGGTTAAGAAATCGATTTATATAATTGATTTTGCGAAAATGTTTGCGATTGTTGTTGAAGCGGCAACATCAACGCAATGGTATAAAAATGTTTTTCTTTGATTTTTATAGACGTTTAATTGCTTCATTAAATTTTGCCAAATTTGGCCAAAAAGTTGTGCTTGTTGTTTGTTGCTGTTGCTGCTGGCGGCGCCCGCGGCTTGGGGCAGCTTTACGTAACTGTAATTCAAATGTTTGACAAGTTGTTGCAACATTCGCCAGCAAGCAGCGAGCCAACTGAAAGAGCAACAACAACAGGCAAAGCGTGTTACAAGCCACGTTCGCAACGCATTTAGGCGTTGCAATTATTTTAATGGTCAATTTATTTATTTGTTTTCGACTGCGATGTTTTTCACGTTTCTCCTTTTTCAGAATGCTTCTCCCCTTTCTGGTGTTTGCTCGTTTAATCGTTGTTGTTTCAGTTGCTGTTGTCGTTGGCATTTACATAAATCGCTTAAAGGTTTTGTTTTTTTTTGCCAACGTGATTGAAGCTTTGCTTGAAATCCTCCTCACATGGCTTTGAGACTCGCATCGCAGTTTTCCTCCGTCTCCGAAATTGAACTGTGAACTTGCTGCAGTTGCAGTTAATGCGCCAATTTAAAGATAAGAAAAGTTGCCAGCTAAAAGTTCGCCATGTGAAGCATTGAACTTTTTATTACCCCCACACGAAGTGTAAAGAAAACTAAAGCAGCGGAACTATCAAAGTTTAAGGTCAGCGACTACAAAATACGCTGCAAGCATAAATTAACAAAAAGTATTATTGAAACAAAAACACATGAAATGCTGCTCTTCTATATTAATTGCTGTTTAATATTATTTAATTTGTAATAGTTTAGTTGGTTTATAAGCTCAGTTTCCTCATCATTGTAGGGTGCATGCTTAAGTTCATTCACTACATAAGCCAAAAATTATGCGCTTCGCTGGTTGGCCGCCTTATCTAAAAACGTGCCAGCCAAAAATTCTATTTCTTGGCCGTTTCAAATGGGCCAAACTTTTTTAAAAAACAGACGAATGTAGTCAACGTCAAAATACTCTATTAACTCAACAGGATTGAAAGCTTTTTTGAAATGTTATGCTCAAAAAAGAAAGTTGATAATAGTTCATTCAAGTTATATTGTTTTGAGCGTTTTTTGCTACAGGGTATTGACTGTAGTCGTGCAGACATTGAGGGATATGCGGATGGTGACTGCAAACACAGAAAATCTTTTTCGAATTTTTGTTTTTACTTTATTGCGAACTGTCAGCTAGTTTGCTGTCTGTCTAGCCACCAAATTTCGCGCTTGTTTATTTTTAAAGTTTATGATGCGACTCAGTGAGTTCGCTGGGATTACGACATTTGTTTTTATGGTTATAGTTTTCTTCCATTTCAGAATTCAGATTTCAGCGTCTTTTGTGCAGCGCGTTGCCGTTGTGCTCGATTAATATCGGTCATTGAGCGATAAATATTTAATGATCGTCTAAATGCTAAATAATATGAATTTATGGCCAGCAATTGTGAACTTTGATACACATACCACGCATACAACTCAATGGCTCAACCACCGCTACATCACCGCTGATAAGGCAGTTTGTCTTTGTCATCCCAATTAAGTTGTGTGTGTGTTGCATATTTTTACCATTTTCTTGTCTAATTTGACAGCGATTGGGCTTTATCAATTTGCAGCATCGGAGAACGGGTTTCATTGTAGTCTCTACTATTATCTGGCCCACAATAACTTAGGCCTGCCTGACCGAAAATATATTGATACATTTGTGTTTTCTCCGACACGCCCTAGAGACGATCATCGCTTGATCAACTCGTCGCTCCGCTCCCCTCCCGCAACTGCTGTTTTCGCATATGCCGAACACGCGCTCTGCTGTGTTGTGTGTTGCCATTGAAAGTCATGTCAGTCCGTTGCTGATAAAAATGTCAAGAGAAACATTGCCCGCCCCGAGCACTGACAGCTTCCAGTTGCCGTTGCAGCGATTGCAATCTACAGAGTTCCTCCAGTGCCCTATAGAGCGCACAGACGCGTACCTGTCTCTGCCTCTCGCTGCTTGCTTATCGACAACTTGTTTGCTGGACCAGACAGAAGAGCACTTGGACTCTAATCTGTGATCGGGGTTAGCGCAATTGACGGAGACAACATAATTTCAGCAGATGAGTTATCGACAGTTCATTGCTGGCTAAAAACAAATGCAATTTATATTTAGATAGCTAGCTCTCCTGCCTGGAGTACCATTAGAAGGAGGCACTTATAATAATCATAATTATTTTCTATTTTTTTTATTTGTTTCGCATTAAACTTGTCTTGTATTCCAAGTAAATTGAATATTTAACAATTGTATTCATTAAATTATATATCATTTTCGTTATAGACACTTTAATTACAGTTTTACGCTGCTCATTTTCCTGTAGTCCACAAATCACTTTGTCGCATGCAATAAATTTCTCGCCTGACACTTGCTAATTTGCCTTCTGCGAATCTCGTTGCATTTCTTTGCTTCTGTCGCTGTCTCCGACTCTGTTGGCCTATCTCTGTCCAATCTTATCAGTGTCGTATGTCAGTGTTGCTGTTGTTGCGCCAATGTAATCGAATACGAGCGCACAGCAAATTGTGGAAGAGCGTTGCAATGAGGCACGCATGTGCAGTGGCTTTTCCGGTGGCTTTTCCAGTGGCTGCGTGCGCTTTATCAGTGGCTGCGAATCGGAAAACTTGTAGCGCAAATGTTGCAACTGTTGCCAACAAGTGCCTTTGAAATTTGATAGACTCGTTGCGGCTCACAGCTTGCTGCGCTATCGCGCTGCCTGATATGGTCCTGACATTTTGGCCATGAGTTTTTGGCTGCGTCGCTAGATGGCGCCAGCTGGCTTAGCCACCGCGTCGCATAATCAATTAAAGGCTGTGCGCCAAGCCACACCTTGCCACAAGTTACCTTTTATTGCCTGCAGTTTTCCATTTTGCGATCTCTTGACATCGATAGGCACAACACGCGACGTTTTCGGCATTTGCCATTTTATGTGCAGCATTTTTCAACAAGCCACCACCAAAATAAATAAATAAATAAATAAAACTCAAATATAAATATCGCTTGTCAGCTGCTGCTGCTGCTGCCGCCGCCGGGCGTGTTCCAGGCGTTTGCTAGGTGGTTTTTCGCGGCATTTTCGTTGACAGTTTGCAAAATTTATGACGCCCCGAATGCGCGTTGCGCTATAGTTTTTCATGCCGTTTTCTTCGCCGCTTTTTTCTTTTCTATTTTATTTTTTTTTTGTTTTGGCAGCCAACGGCAACAGCAGCCAGCTGAAGTGGCATTAACAGAGCCATTGCAGTTTGCTGCAGCAGTTGCTGATAGAAAGATATAAAACTAAATTGAAACATCAGCGACTTGGCCCAAAGTGACAGCAACACCGCTGCTCGGCTGCCTTTCCCAAAATCATAGCCCAAGCAGTGGCTGTAAAACTGTAAGTCAACTGCGTGTTGTTCGCAGCCTAATGACGAGCTCAAGTCCAACTAAGCAGCTACATCTTGCAACGAAAAATTGTACATAGAGTCTTCTACTCGCTGTCTATGTTTTGCTAGAGTCATATAGATCATTGCATAGCAGTTAGAAATGCAATTTTGTAAGTCAACTGCGTGTGATTCGCGACAAGCACAAGTCTAAATAAGCAGCTACATCTTGCAACAAAAAAGTGGACTTCGAATCTTTTACTAGTTGTCTATGTTTTGCTTAAGTCATATAGATCAGTGTAGAGCAGTTAGAAATGCATTTCAGACAATTTAAATATAAAATATTGCCTTGTGATTTAACACTGACTTGACTTTAAAACTTTCCCTAGATAACGTAGTCTTGAGCTTTAATGCTACACTTAGTTTCCAAGGGATTTGTGATATTAGATCTTTCATTAGCTGCTGAACGTATTATAGATCCACTTATTTAATTCAATTACATTCAAATCATTATAGAGCAGATAGAAATAAATTTCTGCCATTTCTAAAATGAAATATTGCGTTGTGATTTACCACTGCTTGACTTTAAAACTTTCTTTAGATGCAAATTCTTGAGCTATAATGCTAAACTTAGTTCCCAAGGGATTTGTGACAAGAGATCATTCAATACCTGATGAACATATTACAGCTCCACTTCTTTAATTCATTCACATTCCAATCATTATAGAGCAGAGAGATATACATTTCTGCCATTTCAAAAATGAAATATTGCCTTGTGATTTACCACTGCTTGACTTTAAAACTTTCCCTAGATAACGTAGTCTTGAGCTATAATGCTATACTTAGTTTCCGAGGGATTTGTGCTATTAGATCTTTCAATAGCTGCTCATACTATAGCTCCACTTCTTTAATTCATTCACATTCCAATTGCAGACCTATCAAATATTCTTCGTGATGCTGAAGTCGGCCAACTCGCCGCGTCCCGCCAGCTGGATACTGGAGAAATCGCTGGACGGTGTCAACTACGAGCCGTGGCAGTACTTTGGCCTCAGCGACGCCGACTGCAAGCGACGCTATAATCTGTCTGGGCAGAACGGCAAGTACATATTCCAGAACGACACCGAAGTCATCTGCACCACGCAGTTCTCGAAGGCGCTGCCCCTGGAGAACGGCGAGCTGCACGTCTCCCTGATGAAGAACAGACCCGGAGCTCTGGCCCAAACAGCCGAACTGATGCAGTTCATCACGGCGCGCTTCATGCGCATTCGACTGCAGGGCATGCACTCGACGGCGAATCTGGACAACAGCGTGGACTGGGTGCTTGACTCGCAGTCGATGGAGAAGCGCAGCTTCTACAGCCTCAAGCAGCTGCGAGTCAGTGCTCGCCTCGACTGCAATGGCCACGCGGATCGCACCCAGGAGCTGGCGGCAAGCGGCGGCCAGTTGCTGCAGTGCAGCTGCCAGAACAACGCCTGTGGCCTGCAGTGCGAGCAGTGCTGTCCCCTCTACCAGGATCGCGCCTATCGTCCTGGCGCCGAATGCGAGATTTGTGAGTGCCACGGCCATGCCTCCAGCTGCAGCTACGATGCCTTCCTGGAGCGTGGCATTTGCGAGGAGTGCGCCAACAACACGGCCGGCAACGAGTGTGAATTCTGTGCCGCCGGCTTCTACAGAGCAGCCGACGCTTCGCCCACTGAACCCTGCCTGCCCTGTGCCTGCAACCCGCAACGTTCCACTGGCATCTGTGCGCCCCTCGGCGGCGCCTGCCATTGCCTCGAAGGCTTTCAGGTGAGCAATGGTCTTAGTACTCAAAAGCAGTTTGCAGTTGTGAATAGCTCACAAATCTAGGCGAGTTTACTATTAAACAAACATTCGTTTTCTATTAATGCAACTTTTATGAATTGCAAGTGCTAATAGCATGCTACTGAAGTTGACTAAATTAAAATTCACTATTGCGGGCAATAAAATTACGTTTGTCGTTTATAATTGTCTGCTAATATTTCCACAAGAAGTATTCTTCAAATCAGCGCTAAAATTGATTGAACACAAATCAGTTGCAGTAATAAATTGAAGAATATAATAACCTTTCATTTCCACAAAATATATAAAGTAGCAGCGAGAAGTTGTTTAATTTAAAATAAACTGAAATGGTATAACAAATTTATCGACAACCGAAGGAAATTAATTAATGACTCTGACGACTGGTTTTAAGATACAATTTTAAGAATCTATATATGAATTTATAGGTATATGCAGTTGTGAATAGCTCTCAAATCATTGCGATTTGCTATTAAACTAATATTAAACTTGCATTTATTTTCTATTAATGCAACTTTTATAAATATCAAATGCTAATAGCTTGCTACTGAAGTTGCCCAAATTTAAATGAAGTTGACTAAGTAACAAAATCGCATACATCATTTCAAATGCTCTGCTAATAAGAGAAGGAAGAAGGAAATATTCTTTAAAATTCAAATTTATAATTGCTAAGTAAATCAGCGCTAAAATTGATTAGTGCAGTCATCATATAAATCGGTAATTTATCGACATGGGAACATAAAGAAATTGCACTAATAAATAAATCTTTCGTAACTCAAATATGTTTGCAATACATATAAAATAGTAGTTATAAGTATTAATTTGCAATAGCATAAAAAAGAGGAAATATTAAGCGACAACCGAAGGCAATTTAATCATAAATTTGACGACTGGATTTCAAGTAAAATTTTAAGAATCTATATTAGAATATATATATGTTATATATGCAGTTTTGAATAGCTCATGAAACAATGCGGCTTAACTATTAGACAAATATTAAACATGCATGTAAAATGCTAATAGCTTGCAACTGAAGTTGCCCAAATTTAAATGAAGTTGACTAAGTAATAAAATCGCTTTCATCACTTCAAATGCTCTTTAATTTTAAATTCTTTAAAATTCAAATTTAAAATTGCTAAGTAAATCAGCGCTAAAATCGATTGCAACAGTGATCATATAAATCAGTAATTTAGCGACATAGTGCATATATAAATAGCGTTTATAATATGCACTAATAATTAATGTAAAATAAAACTTGCTACTGAAATTGACTAAATTTAATATCACTATTGCAAGCATTAAAGTGGCATTCGTTATTTAAAATGCTGTACTAATATTTCCAAAACAAAATTTTTTAAAATTGCTGAATAAATCGGCGCCAAAATTAAACATATCAAATGTAAAATAAATCGGCAATTTAGCGACATGGAAACATAAAGAAATTGCACTAATAAATTAATCTTTCGTTTCTTAAATATCTTCCACAAAATATGTCAAATAACAGCGAAAAGTAATAAAATGCAATTGCATAAAAAATAGGAAAAATTAAGCGACAACCGAATTTTATGAATTAAAAGTGCAAATAGTTGGCTAAATTTAAATGCACTATTGCAAGCAATAAAATGGCTTTCGTCATTTGTTGATTTTGCCTGCTAATATTTCCACGAGAATTATTCTTCAAATTAGCGCACAAATTGATGACATTAATAGTCAAATAAATCGGTAATTTAGCGACATAGAAACATAAATCAGCGGCACTAATAAATTAAAGAATTATAATATTCTTTCGTTTTTAAAATTTAGTCCACAAAATATATAAAATTGCCAGAAGTTGTTTAATGTTAAATAAAATGAAGGCAGTTCAATCATCACTTTGAGCAGAGTTTTTAAAATAAAGTTTCAAGAATCCATTAAAGTTCACGAGTGCAGAGTGAATCTACATCAATGTGCACTTTATAATATACTTGTTTTATACTCTATCGTATTCTATTCTATATCTATTGTAAGTAATCTTTTTATTGTATTGAAGAGGAAGCCAAATATGCAGTGAGATTGCAAGTAATGTGTGTTTGCTTTCAGGGTGTCCACTGCGAGGAGTGTGCGCCCAACCACTACGGCGACGATTGCCGGCGCTGCGAGTGCGACGCGCGGGGCACGCGGCAAGGCAGCGGCTGTGCGGGCAGCTGCGAGTGCAAGGCGCACGTGCAGGGCGAGACGTGCGCGGAGTGCGCGGCAGGCTACTACGACTTGGACGCACTGAACCCGGAGGGCTGTCGTCGCTGCTGGTGCTCGCACGTCGCCGACAGCTGCCACAGTGCGAAGCTGCAGACGCTGGCCTTCGAGACGCTCAACGACTGGCGGCTGACGGACTTGCAGCGTCAGCAGTCGATTGCCGTGGCCGTCGATGCGGAGCAAATGCGTCTGATCTTCGGCAACGAGCTGGACGAGGTGGAGGCCATCTACTGGCAGGCGCCCGCCGGCTATCTCGGCAATCGGCTGACCAGCTACGGCGCACGCCTGCAGCTGCAGCTCTCGTGGGTGGTCATGCGCGGCGACACCTCCGGCAAGCCGACAACGGGCCCCAACGTGATACTCTGCGGCAAGAACGGCCTGAAGATCGCCTATGCGGACGAGGCGTTCGAGAGTCTGCAGCTGGCGCTGAACGTGACGCTCAGCGAGCACGGCTGGTACCACGTGCCGCCCGCCGTCAAGGACATCAAGACGCGACTGCGACGCACCGAGGGCGGCGCGTATCACGGCGAGTCCGTAACCCGCTCACAGTTTCTCTCCGTGCTGGTGGCGTTGGATGCGTTGCTGATACGCGCGGCGTACCACACGGATCAGGTGGAGACGGCGCTGGAGCGCGCCGTCATCTACTCGGGCGGCGTCGAGCTGGGCGCCACGGCCAGCACACAGGTGGAGCAGTGCGTCTGCCCCGCCGGCTACACGGGACTGTCGTGCGAGGGCTGCGCGTTCGGGTACAAGCGCATCTACGAGAACTCCACGGACCACCTGCTGCTGGGCAAGTGCATACCCTGTCCCTGCAACGGGCACTCCAACTCGTGTGATCTGCAGAGCGGCAACTGTGGCGACTGCATGCACAACACCTTCGGCGAACGGTAAGTAGTCGTAGTGAATGGCTTCCACAGTCCACAGTGCGCTGTGGTTGGCGCACGCGCTAAACTCACCACACTGCGCGAGCGTGGGCTAGCACCGTTTAGCCGAGACACACACCCAACCGCTTTCTGTTTTCGCAGCTGCGAGCGTTGCCAGCTCGGCTTCTATGGCAATCCACTGCAGGGCACGCCGCACGACTGCAAGCGCTGCGCCTGCCCGCTGGCCGACGAGTCGAACAACTTCTCGCCCAGCTGCCAGCTGAAGAGCTACAACTACATGGACCTCAGCTCGCAGTTCGAGCTGATCGAGCACGCCGAGTACATCTGCACCCAGTGCCCCGAGGGCTACACGGGCGACCACTGTCAGGTGTGCGACGACGGCTACTACGGCAACCCCATGCAGCCCGGCAGCAGCTGCCAGCGCTGCCACTGCGACGGCGGACCCTGCAACGTCACCACCGGCGCCTGCATCACCTGCCAGGGCCACACCGAGGGCTGGCACTGCGAGCGCTGCAAACTCGGCCACTGGGGCGATCCCGCCGTGGGCTGTGAGCCCTGCCACTGCTCAGCCGACGGCGCCGAGAGCGAACTCTGCGACAGCACCGACGGCCAGTGCTTGTGCCGGCCGCGCTTTGCCGGCCAGAAGTGCGATCAGTGCGCCGACGGTTACGCCCACGTCGAGTTGCAGTGCCTGCCCTGCAATTGCGACGTCCTCGGCGCTGCAGTGCTCGACACTTGCAACGCCAGCAGCGGGCAGTGCGCGTGCAAGCTGGGCGTGATGGGCGTCAAGTGCCAGGAGTGCCAGGACGGCTACTTCGGCATGAACGCCAACTACGAGCAGCTCGAGGATCTCGCTGCTTTGCGCGAAGCCGACAACGATGCGGACTGGGAGCTGGTGCCGGACGACGACGAACAGGCGGACGCTGTGGCCTGCGAAGGTGAGTACACAGCTTTGCTGCTCTTTGAATGTGCCCAACAGCAAAGTGTAGTGGGAGTTAAGTTTAAACTTATTTACTCCAATCCTTTTCTCTACTTCAATATTGCCCCAGCTTAAATGAAACACAAAGCGGCACAAAACTTTATGAAATATACAAAAACTTGTCATGGATAAGAACGTATTCTTTAGAATCCAGCTAGAATAATAATATGCATACATTGCAAATAAAATAGGTAATTTATTGAATTGGTAGTGAATCGAACTTTAATTCCAGCTCCCGGTTTATTTCAATTGATATTTGTAATTTTGTTGATCGAAGCTGCTGCTCAGTTTCGCATAAGTCTGATAGAAAATGAATATAAATGCATAGCAAAACAATGAGGTAATTTTAAATGAGATAGCAGATAAAGATGGCTCCGAGAAATTACGAATTTAACTTTAATTCATGCTCTCAGTTTATTTCCGTTGATATTCGCAATTTTATTGGTAAAACTCTGATAGAAACTTAATATAAAATATCAGTGCAATATAAATAAAAATTATTTATATGACAGATGATGATCTTAAATGTTGAAATGCTAAAATCGATATGCCACAAAACACTTTTATATTAAAAGTGAGCTTGTGCTTAATAATCCTAGTCATATTAAAAGGACACTAAAGTGATTTGAAAGCTTGGATGTTGAAATCGATATGCCACAAAAAACTATTCAGGGGAATGTGTATTTTAAGTGAGCTTTCACTTAATCGAAAACGAATAATTTTACTTAAATTAAAAATGTCTGATATACTTTCTTGTTTTTTCGCGACTTCTTTAGAAGATCTGAAATGTTGAAATCGATAGGCCAGAAAAAGCTTTTCAGGGGAATGTGAATTAAAAGTGAGCTTTTACTTAATCTCCAACTGATAATCAATCCTATTCAAATTAAAAGTATATTCAAGTGATTTTAAAGCTTTTTAAATAAATAGTCCTTCACTTGAGTTTTATACTGACACATTTTGAATATCTTGGAAACATTTAGATGTTGAAATGCTGAACTTTTAAGAGTGTATTAAAAGTGAGCTTTCACTTAATCTCCAACTAATATTCCTACTCAAATTGAAAAGATACTAAAGTGAGCTTCTTAAATGATCAGTCCTTCACTTAAGTTTGATACTGTGGACACATTTTGAAGATCTTGGAAAATAAAGATGTTCAAATGCTGAAATCGATAAGCCACAAAAAAACTATTCAGCAGAATGTGTATAAAAAGTGAGCTTTTGCTTAATAATCGTAATCAAATTAAAAAGCCACTAAAGTGATATGAAAGTTTGGATGTTGAAATGGAGATCTTGGATGTTGAAATGCTGAAATTGATATGCCACAAAAAACTATTCAGGGGAACGTATATTTAAAGTGAGCTTTCACTCAATCTTAAACGAATAATTCTACTTAAATTAAAAATACATTAAAGCCATTTCAAAAGCTTTGAAATGATTAGTCCGCATAAGTCAGATATACTTTCTTGTTTTTTCGCGACTTCTTAAACAATTATCAACAATAGAAAAGCAATTGTTTCTTGGAATTTATGCAAGGGAATCATCAGTGTAATGTAAATAAAATAATTTATATGACAAAAAAAAAAGGATTGAAAAAGGATTCAGAAGATCTGAAATGTTGAAATCGATATGCCGGAGAAAACTTTTCAGGGGAATGTCTATTAAAAGTGAGCTTTTACTTAATCTCCAACTGATAATCCTACAGAAATTAAAAATATATTCAAGTGATTTTAAAGCTGTTTACATAAATAGTCCTTCAATTAACTTTTATACTGTGGACACATTTTGAAGATCTTGGAAACATTTAGATGTTGAAAAAACTTTTCTGAAGAATGTGTGTTAAAAGTGAGCTTTCACTTAATCTCCAACTAATAATTCTACTCAAATGAAAATGATATTAAAGTGAGCTTTGCAAATGTGATGAGTCCTTTACTTAAGTTTGATACTGTGGACACATTTTGAAGATCTGCGAAACGTAGATGACGCACTCGCCTGACAGGGAAGAACTGCAGCAGACTGTTTTTAGTTTTCAGTTAAGTGCGGCTAAGAACAAAGAAATTCTTGAAATATTCCATGTTGCATGTGCAGCATGCCCCTAATTTGTGCTGCTGGCCTTTGATAGATGGATGGATATATGTCTGTGTGCTCGGCTGTGGTCGCACCTATGAAAACCAGATGTGAGATGTGCGGTGTAGAGTGCTGTGGCCCATCAATAAGTGCGCGGCGCAAGTGGAACAAAAATGCGGTCGATCTACTGCAAGCTGCGAGTAATTGATTTCTGTTCCATTTACAAGTTTCTAGTCGCAGCGCAGTGGACTCTTCGCATATACCCTACCTCAGGCTCAACGCAGCTAGTTAATTCTTTTTGAAAATCAATTACTAGGCTGACCGTAGCTTATTAGCTAATTAACTACGAGTAACACGCAAAAACGAAAATACGATAATAAAACCCCTGAAACGACTACCTTAAAAACTCGACAGCCGCAGAAGTTTTTAGATGCCTGTCATGGGCAGAGAAGACAAGTGAGTGAAAAAAACAAAGGCGAGAAAATTCAAGAATAGAAAAGGCAGCGTTTTGGATTATGCAATTCGAGTTCTTGTTCAAGTACAACACGAGACCAGACGACCATAAAAGGCGCAACTGATGAAGAGCCATAGAGCTGCTGAGGCTTCTTTCAAACTTTGTTGCCCAGCCGTGTTACAAAACAATAAATTGTTATTTGAGCACACTGTGTGTATCATAAGCTGCCTTCTTTGCCTATTGTCTATAGAGGAAAATGGTGTTACAAAAAGCGTTGACGGACTCCAAGGAGAACTGCCTACAAGTCACCGAAGTATCAGCTTACAATGGGCCGCTATAATGAGCAATGCATGATGCGTTGAATTCAGACAGAACTGCAATAAGACGGCCATCAATTTCATATATTTCACAAATTTAACTTGAGCTCTACAACTTTCAAATAGCTCACAAATTTCCTTAAATAATTGGATTGCCGCGGTAAAGAACTCATAAAGTGTACTAAAAATGTGCTGGCCAAGCGCACATAAAACCCCCACAGCAAAATATTTGCGCAGAGAATTACAAGTTTCAACAATTGCAACTACAACAATCGCAACGATGATTTATAACCACAGCAGGAATTCAAGTTATGACAGCACAAAAGTTCAGATTGTGTTATGCAAAACTTTTGGTTTGTGACTCGGCTAAAAGAGCGACGACAAAATAAAGAGTGAAACCCATGTGAAAATAAATGCCTGCAACGCAACGTTCAAGACATTAGGGTCAAGAGTCGAGAGCTGAGCTTGATTGAAGCGACTTTAGTGAAGGCGTTTTCAGTTGCAGCAAGTTGCAAGCGGTTTTTGCTCAACAATTGCTGACTTTTTGGAATCGCTTCGACCTCACTTGGACCATCATACTTAATTAACAATTTGTGGTGTCTACAGTTTCAGCAGCACTGTGGGCCAACCAGTTTGCTCGCCACACTCTTTGGCAATGCGATATCTAACACCCCAATCGCAGTTTGACTTCTGTGCTGCTCTCAAGAAGTCAATAGCCAGCAGCCTGTTTCGGGTTTGGGTCTCCACACTCACTCTCCTATCGCCACACTCGCTGAGCAGCCATGACAATGAAAGACTGCAATGACAATTGCGGCCGTTTGCCACACAGAAAGGTAGCTGCGTCAACACAGTAGCTACAGCTGTTGCCGCAACAACAACAACTTTCATAAGCAACACCCACGCACATGCCACCAAATTGTGCGCAGAGTCAATGGCTCCAGATACAAGATATTGAATGAGAAACGACTTGCGAATGAGCGCGGCGACTCTATAAGAATATGTGTTAATAACTACAAATTTGATAGAAGTATTACACTTAAGACTACAGACATTTTGAATGCAAACTTCGAAATGGTTAAAACTGAAATTATCTTCAAATTTTGAGCACATTTTACGTATACGTAATTTAATAATATGTAGCATGAGTTTGTTTGCAGCCAAGTCTATTTTAGCAGAGAATTTCAAATAAATTTTTAGTATTATTTTAAGTTTCTTGCAAGTGCAAATGGACATAATTCTATAAGCTTAACATAAGTTTAATGCAGTCCAAATTTACAGCTTAAAATGCAGATTTTGCCATTATGCCTCGTGTTTAAATTACATCTGGTAAGACTACTGAAATTTCATATTCAAATTTGGCAATTGCTGAATTAACTATTTAAGCTAAAGAGCTTAAATAAAAGCCCTTTTAAAAATTCAATAAAATGTAGAATGAGTTTGTTTGCAGCTAAGACAGAGAATTTCAAAGACATATATTTTTATTATGTATTTAATTGTATTAGCTTAACATAAGTTTCTTGCAAGTGCAATCGGCTCGAAATGCAGATTTTGCCATTAGTCGTTGTTTGCTAATTACATTTGGTAAGACTACTGAAATTTCATATTCAAATTTGGCAATTGCTGAATTAACTATTTAAGCTAAAGAGCTTAAATGAAAGCCCTTTAATATTTTGAGAACATTTTACGTATACGTAATTTAATAAAATGCAGAATGAGTTTGCAGGCAAGTCTAATTTAGCAGAGAGAAAGAGCTTGAAATACATATATTTTTATTATGCATTTAAGTCTATAAGCTTAACATAAGTTTCTTGCAAGTGCAATCGGCTTGAAATGCAGATTTTGTGTTATTCCTTGTGTGTTTATTGTGCCTGGTCGATTCCTTTCTCTTTTGATTTGGGTAACTTTTATCAATTCGGCAAAAATCAATTTGAGACTCGCCGCCAACGCAGCTGAGTTTCAACTAAGTTCATTTGGTGCCGCAGTTTAGTGAAAACCGCAGTTGCAATTAATTTGAAGGTATTTAACACAAATATTTTCAATTGCTGCACTAATCAACGTAAATCGGCAACGGAGCAAAGTCAAATAGAAGGCAGTGACAATTTTCGCATATCGATATTTGGCTTTTCGTTTGTTTTGCTTTTTCGTTGTTGTTGTTCGTTTTCGGATTCGTTTTCGGTTTCTAAGGGGCCAGAGACTGGGCATACCAATGTCCATAAAAATGTCAACCGCAGCGGCAGCGGCAAGAAAATATGTGCCGCTTGACTTGGATTGCCAAAGTGGTTTGTCCCAGTGGTTGGCAGTGGTTCGCTTGGGCCTAAAACTGGACGCCATCTCGCTTGGCTCCATGCTGTCTGAGACTTTGCTGTGGTTGCGCCTCCGTTGTTGTTGCTGCCGTTGCTCTGTAGCTGTTGTGGCATGTCTTGGGTGAGCGGCAAATGGAACTGATTACAAAATATGACCAGCGGCTAAATGTATGCGCCGTTTGCTGCTTAATTTCTCAGATAGCAACGACTTTGGACCTCTACAACTCTTTTTGGTTTGCAATTTTTATGCGTGGGTTATAAATTTTGGTCGCCACAAAACGCACGTGCTACTGTTTCATACATTTAATGTCGCCGTTGCTGTTGCCGTTGCTGTGTTTGTCGTTGGCCACACTAATGACTAACCAACTGCCAAATTGGTAATGCAAATGAGCTCTTTAAGTGCCTGGCCCAGTTCGCAACTACATTAGAGTCTGCTGCAAAAAACAACTCTAAATTATTTTCAAGTGTGCTTAATCTCGACATGGGAACAAAATTCGAACACTAGCCAAACACAAAACTCAATTTTAATGAGCAAACTACAGCGTGATACAACTTTTCCATATGCATTTTATGTTTTTGTTGTCCACGTTTTCAGTTAATTGCCAGAATTGCAAGCTTAGTAAAATTGATGTTTTAAAGCGCTTTTGCCCTAAATAAATTGATGTACTGTACATTTTAAGATGCTTCGGCTGTTAACTAGGCCAAAACAATTACAAAATTATAGGTAACAAACACAAAAAAAGAGCAACTCAAATGTGTGTGCAGCGAGTATCTTTTTCACAATTGCCAAAGACAAGACGGAAAATTGCTCACAGCTAGAGCAGAAGTATAAACTAAGCAACTGCTCGACTCACAAATACTCTAGACAAATGTGCGCAACGTTTGAGGCGTTCAACGTGCAGCTGTTTATACCCCATTCGCTAGAAGTGCAGGGTGTAATGCAAGCAACTTAATACAACGCGGACTCCGAGTCGGAGTCGGAGTCGCAATGTCGCAGCAAGGTAATCAAGAAGCGTCTAAATGGACAAAATGGAGCAACAACAACAACTCTGACAAGTGGTTGTGCTTGTGTTTGTTGTCTCTGCGGCCTGTCAACGCATCGGGGTCTGAAATGATGACTGCAAATGGGAGCAAGAGGATCCTCGCGCTCACGTGCCAATAAATTTGAAATCATTTTCGCAAGCGAAATGTTTGCTAACGGTGAATGTGATGCCACTTGGGAATCAGTTAATGCGATTGGTAAAAGGAGTTGAATGCAAAGCACTTGACACTAATGAATGCGGCTAACAAAATGTAATTGTCAAAAGATGACAATTTGCGCTCACAATTTGAGTCAAATTTATTGCCAGCAATTGCTTTCAAACTGTGTCGCCATTGGTCAAATGATCTCACACTAGCGCCTCCAGGCCTTTTGACCATATTGACTATCTCTAATTTATGGCCAGTCTTTAAGCGTAGCAGTGGCAGCTGCTGGTCGCCTTGTTGCTGCTGCTATCGCCAAATGCCACACGACTATCCGCGGCAAACACGTCTCCAATTTCCACGCGATCGTGGTGTGATTTTAATTGGTCCAACAAATATTCTTCGGGCGCGAGTGCAAATCGATGTCGTATTCGCCGAGGCAAGCAATTGGGTTGACTGCGGGGATTAAAACTCCCCCCTGCGGGTGCAAAGACAATAAAGCAACGACACTATTCGACTTTGAAATAAATTGCTACATTACATTTACACATTTATAATTAAGCATACATTTTTGTAGCATTGCTTCATTTGTATCGAATGCAGTCAGCATTAGACTGATTTTGACACTTGAATATCATGCTTCAATAAACATTGAAATTAAATTGATTCACTCGCAACTTGAAGCTTAATCAGCAGCCAAATGATGCGTCGCTTACGAAGCACTTGAGATGAAATATAAATAATCTTGAAATGCCACCCAAATAACAGAGCTAATCACTGAAAATATTTTTGAGGAAATGGAAATTAATTAGAAAATATCAAATTCGTAGCTCGCATGCAGTCGAAGCCAAGCAAAACAACAAAATGCCATAAAAAGACAAGGCACAAAGTAATTAATAAATTATTTCCAGTCAATAAACTGTGTGTAGGGGTCCCAAGTTGCAACATGCTCGGCTCTCTGTGTGTGTGTGGGTCTAACGTAGGCGCCCCGCGGATGCGCTAGCGCCGCACCACCGCACCACGACAAGCGCCTTGCTGCTGCTCCATGTCAGTTCATTAGGGTCAACTGGCTGTCGGCAACTGTGGCAACAGCGGCAACTGTGGCAACTGTGGCGAGTGTGGCGACTGTGGGTTGAGAGAGCTCTGAGCTTTGATTTTTCCACATTTTCCATGCATTTAGCGGTTCATAAAAATTAGCTAGACATAAAATAAGCTGGCCGAGAACGTAAATTGAATTGCAGTTCATTCATGAGCGCATTTTCAAATTCTGTTCCCTCAATATTTGTTTTCTCCTCATCTCGACATATATTATTATTTATGACGCAGCTTCCTCAGCAGTTTTCCGCTCAGACGATTTTACGAGCAACGCGCCGCATTCATTGACCGACAATGAAACTTTTATATGAAATCGAATAGACTGCGCTATTGCTCTCTGAATATTGAATGAGTCGAGTGAGTGGCAGGTGTGAGTTTTACATTGTCTAACACAACAAATAGGCTGGGCAAAGTGTTCGAATTTTAGCTCGTCATAAAGCTGTTGGCTGCCTGTTGTGGGAATGTTCTTCTTACTCAAACGAAATGTTCTCAAAATGCTGGGAATAAAACTGCACCTTATTCTATACACATTGTGAAACATAATGCTGGTAAATTTAGAATATATTTATAGTTTGTTTGCAATAATTTAACTGCCTTTTAATGTGGCATCCTTGCTTAACTAATTCGTAGTATTCAAATTAAGCAAGTTAGTTAACAAAATTTCCACTTTTTTTTCAACTCAACTCTTAACTTTTTAACTTTAAATTTAAATTATTTATAGACCTTAGTTCTAATGTAATCCAAGAAATTTCTTTATTTTGATCCTTTTCACTTCTAATCTCTACCCTTTTTCTACTGCATTCACATATGAAGAAGCTAGTTAATTAAATTTTCACTTCATTTTCAACTCAATTCTTAATTTTTTGACTTTAAATCTAAATTATATATCCCTTCTAATCTCTGTTCTATCCTTTTTTCCAACTGCATTCACATATGATGAAGAAGTTAGTTAACTAAATTTCCACTTAATTTTTAACTCAATTCTTAACTTTTTAACTTTGCATTTGAATTATTTAGAGAACTGTGCTTTTGATTTCTAAATCTCTGCTATTTATACTCTATTGTAATCCAAGCAATTTCTTTCTTATTTTGATTCTTATTCCTTCCAATCTCTTTTCTACCCTTTTCCAAATGCATTCACATATGATGAAGAAGTTAGTTAATTAAATGCTGACTTCATTTTCAACTCAATTCTTAACTTTATAACTTTAAATTTAAATTATTTAGGGAAGTAATCCTTTGATTTCTAAGTCTCCGCTTTTTATACTCTAATGTAGTGCAAGGAATTTCTATCTTATTTTGATTCTTATACCTTCCAATCACTTTTCTTCCCTTTTTCCAACTGCATTCACATATAATGAAGAAGTTAGTTAACTGAATTTCCACTTCATTTTCAACTCAATTCTAAACTTTTTAACTTTAAATCTAAATTATCTCTTGACCTATGCCTTTAATTTCTCTTTAAATCTAAATTATCTATTGACCTGTGCCTTTGATTTCTAAGTCCCTGCTATTTATACTCTATTGTAATCCAAGGAATTACCTTCTTATTTTGATTCTTACACCTTCCAATCACTTTTCTTCCCTTTTTCCAACTGCATTCACACATGATGCCTGCTGGAATGAAAACTCGTTAAGTTTTGTTTGTTCACCCCAAATCCAGGCTGGCCAAAACAATTTTCAAGCAGCAACAGCAGCTCGCTGATTGATTACAAAACGTGCGCCAAACATTTGCACGGCAGCAACATGCAACAAGCGTAGCGAGATAGCAACAGCGACAGCGACAGCAGCTTGCAACAACAACGTTGCAATTGTTTTTCGCGCACACAATTTTGCCACAATGGCATTTTCTTCATTTGCGCCTAACAATGGCAACACTTTGTCACGATTTTGCGCCGCTGCAGCGGCTGCAACTAACAAGGCACAGGCAACATGTTGCTGGCGTTCTGCCGCAGCCAGCCACCAGCATGCTACCATTTAATGTTGCCGTTGCTGCCGTGTTGAATTATCACCGCGCATGTGTGACTAACCTCCCGAGGCGGTGCACAACAAAAAGATAACGAAACGCTCGCTCTTGCCTCGATTTCGGCGACTCCTGCCTAACTTTCGTGCCCCACTCTGTGGACCTGCTAATGTTTTTCCTCAAGCCTGCGCTTCAGTCATAATTTCTGCTGCCAGACGACACCGAGATGCCCGCCTTATTTATGAGCGCATCGTCCACTGGCCATCCCAGCTCTGATGCCCACCACCAGCTACTGTGGGGCCATTTGCAACTAGCAGCAACCAGCAGCGAGCGACTGCGGCACGTTAATGATCTTGTTACGCTCGAGCATCGGTCGGGCCCTTTTGCATGCGCGGCAAGCCGACTAAACGGACAAAGGGAGGGGGTGGAGGAGGGGGGAAGACTGAGCGAACCCATGTACAAACTTAGACTAACGAGCAAAGCCCCTTTTCGCGTTAATTTACACGTGATTCCATTGTGCGATGTGTGTTGTTGTGTGGTGTGATGATGAATCACCCAATCATTCACAGTTAGAATGGGTTATGAAATCAAAATATGGCATACGCTGAAAATCACATCAAAAGCAGCATCATCAACTAACAAATTCTACTGCGAAAAACTATGATATTTAATATGGAGTAAGATCGAACTGTGGAAGCTTATTAAATAGTAAAATAGATGACGAAGTCAAAATCTATAACACTACTAATAAATAACTAGAGGCAGCTATAATAATAAGAGAAAAGTTACGTGCTAGTAAAGTATATACTCTAAATATCTCAGCAAAAATACGAGTTTTTCAAAGATTGTGGATTCAACAACGCAGACAAGGCAACAATTAGAAGCAGCTATAAAAATAAAGAAAAATACATGCTAATATGTCACCTAAATAATCTAATATATATATTCTAAATATCTCAGCAAAAATACAAGTTTTTTAATGATTGATAAAATAGTTATTTGTTGTAAAAATAATGTGAGAATCTTGCGATCAAACTGTGTATTTCAAATGCTCTACTTTAAATATAAATATTGAAAATACTCCACATAAATATTAGCACTGGTTGATAAAAGAGTTATACAAGTATGTTTTAAAAATAATGTGAGGATTGTGTGATCTAACTGTTGAAATGTATGTATTTCAAATGCTCTACTTTAAATATATAAATATAAATACTCCTCATTAATATTAACATTTATTGATAAAATAATTATTTGTTGTAAAAATAATGTGAGGATCTTGCGATCAAACTGCCAAAAATAAACATTGAAAATGCTTCACATTAATATTGAAATAATAAAAATAATGTGAGGACTGTGCGATCAAACTGTCCCAATTTGTGTATTTCAAATGCTCTACTTTAAATATAAACATTGAAAATGCTGCACATTAATATTAGCATTTATTGATAAAAGAGTTAAATGTTGTATTTGTGTATTTCAAATGCTCTACATGAAATATAAACATTGAACATGCTCCACATTAATATTGTAATCTCCAAGCGACTTTGGCTGCACATGATATTGCGAGTGCTAATCTCTAATTAGTCCATATATATCACAGTTTTTCTGAGCCATCACTTGCACCCACTCTCCCCCCGCTTGTCCTCATCCGCGTCGGTGACGTGGCCGTTGTGGCCGTGTTTCGTGCTCTGCCCGATTAGCACTTCCCATGCACTTCGTACGAACTCTATATGAATTTGTTTAGACTGCTGCACTTCCGTTTCGGGGTCTTGCAGTTTGCCAGCTGCTAAAGTCATCTGTCTTGGCCACGACAAAACAACAACAACAAAGAGTAGACTGCTGCTCCAGCCAACAGACACGACACGTCATCAACTTGACATTTAAATTGTACTCTTGATAAAGTTGCCAACATTTTTTATGTGCTGTGCTGGGAGGAGAAGCCAACAGTTGGTCACATTGTTGCAACGTTGCACACAGCTGTCATATGCTCTAAGAGCTGTGCCCGTGTGGTCTCTGAAAATAATTCACATAAAGTAATTTATGTCAACTGAGGTGACAGTTTTGTTGTGCTTTCACACGAACACCAACTCGACATTTACGTGTGCGTCAGGGGGGCATGCAAAATTCTGCTAACCGTTATAATTAGCTGCGTTATTAGAATGTGTGTTGGGGCCGTAAAAAAGAAGCTTTCGACTCATCAGAGAGTTGCACCCCCAACTCGTTTTCCAGCCCAGTTGAGCGCCGATTTTACGGTTATTAGAAGCTTTCAACATTAAAAAATCGTAAAAGAGAAACAAATTTTTGAAGTAGTTGGGTTTAGCACACGAGTCGCTTGGCCATTAGTTTTATGGCTGAGAATGTGACCGCAAAACATGTCAAATGCATTTAGATAGCAGCGCACAGATCTGCAGCTACTCTGCGATCTCTATGCCATATGAATGTGAGTCGTTGTGGGCGTCACCCGATGCACTTTCTAATGGCCATGCAACGCCCCTCGCTCCATCAATCTCATACACTTCTCTCTCTCTCGATCTCTCTCTCTTTGCCGCACGCAATGCATTTAATCAAAAGTGGAGTCTGTGGCAAGCGAGCAAGCAAGCAAGCGAGCAACGAGTGAATCCACTCACATTGCGTGTATTGACACTCGACAACGTAAATCACAAGTGCAATTAACAACTCCTCCAACTCGAAACCTCATCAGGCAATCCATTTGGCCAACGTCTGCCAATATAGTGGAGTCGTGCCAGCGGAAATTGTTGTTTGCCCAATAAAAGTAAATTGCAATTAAATAAAATTGCTAATTTCAATGATGACAGTCGCCATAAATTCGTGGCGTAAAACAAACCGGCAAGTTCATAATAAACGCCACTTTTCTTCGTCTGGTTGGGTAGACGTTTAACTGCAGCTGGGAAACTCTAACTGAATCATGGTACTTGTTGTTGTCTCTCGATTTATGTGATTTGTCAACCTCAATGAATTAGTAAGTGATATGCTTGTATTTCCTGTCTATCTGTTAAGCAATTTCCCACACAGATATGAACCTTAAAACATTTTCTTGCTTATGCAATTAATAAACTAAACCTATTATGTGATTTGTCAACCTGAATTAGCAAGCGATATTCTTGTATTTTCTGTCTATCTATGATGCACAATAAAGCAATTTTCTACTCTGCTATAAACCTTAAAACATTTTCTAGTCGAATTAATTAATAAACTACAATTGTTTGTTGTCTCTCGTGTGTTGCACTCGTTTTATGTGATTTGTCAACCTCAATGAATTAGCAAGCTATAGTCTTGTATTTTCTGGCTATCTTTGATGCACAATAAAGCAATTTTCTACTCTGTTATTAACCTTAAAACATTTTCTTGCTGATTCAATTAATATACTACAATAGTAGTTGCCTCTCGTGTGTTGCACTCGTTTTATGTGATTTGTCAACCTCAATGAATTAGCAAGCGTTAGTCTTGTATTTTTTGCCTATTTATGATGCACAATAGAGCAATTTTCTGGTTATAAACCCTAAAACATTTTCTTATCTATTCAAATAATGAACTACAATTGTTGTTGTCTCTCCTGAGTTGCATTCAGTTTATATGATTTGCCAATCTTGATGAATTAGGCACACTGATTTAGTAAGCGTTATGCTTGTATTTTATGTCTATCTACGATGCACAATAAAATCAATTTCTTAGACAGATCTTAAATCATTTTATAGTCGATTCAGTGAATGAACTACAATTTAATGGCTTGCATATGTTCGAATTCAGCGACCTCAGAGAATATGTACAATTAATTAGTTTTCTTTTGAGAGTTGAGATTTCCCAACTTTGCCTCAAAGTATTTAATAAGTTATAGGTGGAACGAAGGCAACCTTAGGTGCAACCGAGCACATGGCTCAGCATTTCTGCGCTGTGCTTTCTGTGGCTGCAACTCTTGGTGGCGTTGCAACTTTCGCCCGTAGCAACATGTTCTCAAAGTGAGGCAAGCGCACAAAGCCTTTGCCGCCGCGTGCAGCAGCAACAACAGCAAGCCCCAAAAAATCAATTAAAATCAAGACGACAGCAAACGAGGGAGCTGCAGGGAGGCGGGCTGGCGGGGGAGGGGTGGCTGCAACAACATTTAAGGTAACGCTCAAGTGTAATGCATTTACACTTGGCACGCAAAGGAAGTTGCAACTGGCAACTGCTGCTAATGTTGCAAGCTACACACACTTTCAGTCGCTGCCGTTGGCGTTGGTTGCACGGCTAGAAAACAGATCAAAAGGTCGAAGATTGCGCCAACCCGAGGACGCCCACTTTTTCGCACGCCTCTCTCGCTGTCCCGCGCCGGATACGCGCGGATACGTGTACACAGATAAGCACTTCAGCTAGCCAGAGCATAATCTATAATAATGCACATGGAGGAGAGGAAGAAATTGAAAAAAAAAACGTGGCAACGACAGCGCCGCTGGTGAAATTCTATCAACGTTGAGAAAGTGGCGTGAGGAATGTTAAAGGATCTGCAGCGCATTCACGAGTTCAGCTTACAGCTGCGGGCTGCGGGCAACTCGACAACCCTACGACACATGCGTACGAGTACAACCAATAAATAGTATCAATCACAAATGATCGCAAACGAGGCAGTCGACTGCACCCAGAGGGTCCAGCAAGACGACTGGCCAAACTTGCAGCTGTCCCAAAGCTGCGACTTCGTTGCGACTTCTTGGCGGATCGCTTAGGCACAACAAATAATGATTCATGCGAGAAAAGTAGCGGCAAGAACAGGTTCCACTGCGAAACGTGACTGCCAGCAGTAGTAGTAGTAGTAGTAGTAGGTTTGTAAGGTTTTTGCGCAGAGAGAGAGCAAGAGCCGGTCTGTGGTTTTGAGATCCTTTCGGCACATGTGCAAGCAACTCTCTTGAGGGACATACATTATGGTTCAATAGGTCAACGATGCGTTGAATGACGACGACGAAGACGGCACCAGCGCTGCCATAAGAAGAGATCATTGCATGAAAAATTACAGTAAGACACATCAATCGCTGAACTGATCTCGCAACGAGCCATGTAATGGGCCGACGCTCCGTAAATAATGCTCCGACCCAGACTCGGGCCGAAGCCAAAGCGAAGCGATTGCGATCGCTACAAATCTGAAAAAAGAATATACGAAAGACGCGCTCAAATGCGACTCGAGCGCTCTTCTCTCTCCCAGCAATGCGGCGGACCACCAGAGACAGCTGCGGTTGCTTTTGGGGCCAGCCAAGGAATAGAGGGAGGAGACAGACACACGCCGGGGGGAGGGGGAGGGGCAGGAGCACACTGTGGCCTGTTCGCAGTTTGTCAAAAAGATGTTGGCGTTTTGATAATTTGCTGCTGCAGAACACAGCTCACAACACACAACACACAACACTGTGCACTGTGTAGGATTTCCTGTTTCTAGCATCCAAAGTTTTATAGTAGTACGCTTCATATGCACTTTTTTTTTTAGCTGCGGCCGCAACAAATCTGTAGCTGATTTAAATCTTTGCATTTACTTATTGTTAGTTTCCAGTTAGAGGCTTAAGAGATTCGTGTGTCTGTGTGACAGTCTTTTATTTTTATTTTTGGTATTTCGTGGGCTTGACTTTGACAACCAACGTTGCAGATGATGGCAGGTGGGGAGGCTAAAGCGACGCAAAGTCTCTTAAGTGCAGAGAAGTGAAGTTAGTCAGCCAGCTGGGAAAGAGTATTTACGACATTCCTCTAAAACATTATACATCTGTAGAAGAAGGGAATTGTTTTCTAAATGAAAGTTGCAAGCTAACTAAAGTTCAACAAAACGTTGATTTGAGAAGCAAGCATCAACTTGCAATATTTATTAGATATTTAGTTATATTGCTTGCAGCCTTGATTTGGGATTTATAGACTAAAACGCACTGCAAGTCTACACTTTGTTCGTTTATCTATTGTGCAGCACTTGACCTTGTTTTGCATACAATGCAGCCTCGTAGTTTCATAAGACGACCAGCTTTTATCCCCCACTGTCGTATTTATAGACTTTACTCATGTTTTTAATTGTTTCAATTGATAAGATTCGACATTTTGAAAACTTGTTGAGCTCACTCTGCTATTTTTGACTGCACTTCGGGGCGTGAAGCAATGTGGAGACTACTCTAGACCCCAGAGCAGAACTGGATTGAGTCCACATCTGATCTGCCCAGCTAATGCCGTTACGCCTTTGTGCGTGGGGTCTCGCCTTGCGCCCCTGTTGGCGTCTCACTTAGCATACGTAATTTCTATAGAGCCCTAATTAAGTTTGTTTTTTTTTTGTCTTGTCTGTTGTCTGCTGGGCGAATTCAATGGAAAAGAAAAGCAAAGTCTGCTTGGGATTATTATTATGCGACGCTCGTCGATTATGGGCCATAAGTTCGAGAGCGTTTTGTTGTTTTTGACATTTTTATCGCTCACTTAGCTCCCAAAAAAAAATGAAAAGAAAACAACAACGAAAAGGTTACTAAAACTCGTTGCAAGCGGCGGCAAATTGTCATCAAAATGCGACACACGCATCGCAGACCATTTGCTTTATTGGAAAAAGTAGCAGAAAAAAATGATTTTCCCGCAGAATGCGGACACACGCAGCTCCAGGAGAGCAGGCCAAGGAGATGGGGCAGGAGGAGGAGCAGCCAAACCGGCTGCATTTTCAGGCTTGGCAATTAAAATATTGACAGTTTTTCTATAGCGATGAATAATAAGTTTTTCTTTATTTAAAAGATTTCACAAACACACTCACAACACACAGACAGACTTGTTGTTGTGTTTGTTTGGTTTTGGCGCGAAAGGTTAAGGCGACATGTTCATGTGACAATGTCAGAGAACTGCCGGCAGTCGGATCGGTCTCCGTGCGTCGACGCTGAAGCGCATAAATAACTGCGTTTGTGACATGGAATGCTTGTTGCCGCAGACCGTGCCCGGCCAGAGCCTAGTCGAAGGCATATGGCCTAGACGGCTCTCACTGCCCGCCTGTCTGGGCTATTGGCCATGTCTGGCGCGGATTGTCTTTGACTTCGCTGCTGCTGCTTTGCTGCTGCTGCTGGTAGCAAGGTGCGGTGCCCATATGCAGCACTGAGTGCTATTTGTAGCTTATTGTTGCTGCTGCTGATTATGGAAAATCGTAAGATGTTTTCCTCGTTCGCTTCTTTCTCTGCTTTTCTTCCATTGCATCACCAGCAGATGCGTAGAGTTTTTAATAAGTGGCATGCAGCGTGTTCCACTCATCTGGGGCATATGCCCCAATCGTTGAGATGAGCGTTAAAGCCTGCGGCTTTATGTTGATAACTTTGCTTATTTATGAGCCATATTTTCAGCTGAAGATTACACTGAAGACAACAGATTGTCGCCAGCACACAAATCTACAATAATTATTACATTTCCTCGATTCATCTAAAACTTAAGCAATCATAAACATTGCTGAACTTGGCTTTGAAGCTGGTGTTGCCAACGCACTTGTCGCTAGCAACATGTGTCGAACGAACGGCTTGGCAACATCGCGCAGTCGCTGGCAACATGCTCGCAACATGTTCGAAGCGAACATTCGGCTCTCGGTCATCGTTTTCTGATTGGGACAATCGCGATCAGTTGCAACGAGACGTCGCGCGCGTTTGGATACATGAAAATCGTTCGCTCGGCTGTTCTCGCAGTCTCGTCTTGAAAGTCGCTGAGTGTGTGTGTGTGTGTGTGTTAGCGTTTATGTGAAAATTCTGTTTATGCAGAAAGCAACAACAACGAAAAAAAATAGTAATCCAAAACAAAAGAAATAACAGCAAATCATCTTTTCCGCGGAAGTGGCAGAAACAAAAGTTGTATCAGCAGTTAAAATGTTGATTCTGTTAATGCTGGCAGTGATTTCCTCCCGCGACACGTACGAGAACAACTAAAGAAACCTTTTCATTTGCCATGGAGAGATTGAGGCGATTCGATTGATTGCTTGATTGATCCATTTTTGCACTTGATTTGCGACGCACGCGCCGCGTTCGCAACGTGACTGGCGCTCCATCACCGTCGTCTCCATTCCCAGGTGCAACTCCATTCCAGTTGGAGTACCGCTGTGCCGCAGCCGCAGTGGCAGCTGCTTCTCCACCTCGTGCCGCGTGCCGCGTCGGGGGCAATTATGTTGATTTGTGTACCGTGCGACTTCATCGATCGATCGTTTGACGGAACCGAACCAAACCAAACCGAGCGAACCGATCGTCAACGTTGATAACGAACAAAATTTGCAATGCAAAGAAAGAAAATTGATTTGATGATCGCCTCGCCCGCCGTCTCTCTCTCTCTCTCGCCTCTCTCGTCCACCAGCAACCGTCGATCGCTGCACGCGACACGCCCACAATTTGATTATAGAATGCATGGCCAAGGTGTTCATTAGCTGGGCGTGCATTGCTTGCATTTTACACGAAATTATCTCTAGGCCAATTTTATTTTTATTTCTGTGTTGTTTTTTTGGTAAAATATAAAGGTGCGAAGAATCGCGAGTGGCATCAATAAATCATTAAACTGATAGTTGCAGCGTGAATAATAATCAATATTGAAATATATCTATACACATCATTAATTCTTTGGCTAATGAATAAGCCGATTAAAAGGCTAATGAAACATTTGTCTTGGCATTTGATTACACAAGTTCCCACGTCTTTTCTGCTGATTCTCCCCACAATTTATTAAATTTCATCAAAAACTTTGATTGAAGCAGTTTCGTTGGAAACGAATGAAAAAAAGTGCTCGCCAATTCTAGCTATAAATCAATTCCAAGTTTTCTGTTTTACTCACTTATTCAAATAACCCTGAGCATATCAGATTTACATAAGTAATCAGAGAAGTGAGCGAGGCGGGGCGCTATAAGAAATCCTCCTACTGCTTTAATGAAAAGCTGCTTAATTAAAAGAGTAGCAAATCAGTGCCGAAATCATCGACCACAGAGATTACACAATGTAAAGAGCCCATAACTCATTAGTGGAACGCCCTATAGCTCTACTTAGTGGCTGATTGTCTACAGAGTTGTTGAAATGCGCTGCAAGTGATGATTGCCTCGGACATCCGTGGTGATTAATGGGCGAGACTGCTCAGATTTATGGATGAACAGGCCAACGCAGTGGGTAACTAGTTGTTTGTGCTAGGAACGCTAATAGAGCTGCAACTGACAGTTAACTTGGCCAGCTAGCAATAGGACAGTAGTCTGCCTTTGTCTCGCACACTTGGCTGCTCTATTTGCCCAACAAAACGACAGATAAAACCTAGCGAGACTTTGCGTCTAGCTGGCTTTGCATTAGCTGAATTACGCTGCGAGAGATGACAAATGCATATCTTGAAAATGTTCATATTTGCTAACTGATAAGCTTGGAATTCTGTGGCGCGTATTTTCCTATTGTTGTGTGACTTGGGCAAATAAAGGTGCCAACATTTCTGGCATGCTGTTTGAAGTTTATGACTCAACTCAGGGGGGGCGGCGCGTGTTGCCAAAATATGAGTCGTCTAATCAAAAGGCGGTAATCCAATTAAACGTCTCAGTCGACAGACCGGTTGACCCAATTAGCTGCGCTTCTTGTCGATCCTCAACGGTCGCGAACAGCAACGGCAACAAAACAGCATCTTGAACTTGAAAGCGGCGCCTCTCCATTGTTCTTGTCGGATCCCTAAACCGGCAGCCCGCTCTTCGAGGAGCGTGCTACAGCCTAAGAAAAACAAAAAACAAGTTCTAACTATGCGCAGTTAACTCCCTAAATAAAAATAAACGAATCGAAACGAAACGAAACGAGACGATCGCTTCGACTTGATCTAACGGCCGCCCTGCTCAGGCTCAGTCTGTGATCTCAGTCTTGGGCTCCTTCGCATTGCTCTGCGTTTCAAATTGTAGATCAAAGATCAAGCTACAAAAAAATAAGAAAAATTCTTAAATTGGCATACCGAAGCCACAAGCCTCAAAGCCTCAATGTTACCCTGCAGGCACAACGAAGCTTGGTTACCCTATGATTTCGTTTCTCCTCGATCACTGCGAATTGTGTACTTTGTGACTGAACTCGGTCTTATCAAAGGCACAGATTGGCGTGTTCATAAATTAAACGAAACCAGATCATAACAGAGGAATCCATATTTCTTACTTAACTGTTGAAGTATAGAATGTGTTGCAATTGAAACGATTGTTTCGTTTGTGCAAAATTACATGCGCATAAATCTAAATTGCGGCACACATGGTATTCGTTATGGAGATCGCCAGCGATCGATAGAGCATCATTATAATCTCAATTTAATTGCTTCCTCAATTAATGGCGCCTAGTCGAAGTACTTTCGTGTCACTCAAGTCGCTGGACATCGCAGATCGAAAGTCTTGCAGCTGCTCGAATTCAATTCGATGCGATTTGAGACGAGACAAGTGCATTTGCTTGCGCCACGTGATCGAGTGAGTGCAAGAGATTCATATGCATATGAGTGCTACTTTCTACGCTGTGCATGTTATTGGGGTAACCCTTTCCCAAGCTCCAGTCGACGACACACACACACAGACACACACACGATTAATCACATGACACAGTCGGCAGCCACGATCTGTGATCGCTATCGCAGCCAGGCATAAACTGACACAAAGTCAAAGTTAAACAAAATAAACAATGCAACTTTGCTTGAACTCTAGACTCCCAGGCTAGACGATCTACCTCTCCGCCGATCATGCTGTGTGCGATCTTGACAATCAAGATCAATATCATGCCATTACAATATTTGTACAAGCTCTTTTGCCTTTACCATCAACTCCGTCGCTGCCACAGACCGACTTTCCAACCACATCCACATCCACATTCAAGCCAGATGCCTACGGGCCATAAAGGAAACAACAAAATGCTACATAATCAAGCTATGTTTTTGGTAACGAAATTTGAATACTCTTTGTCAGCATTCAAAGTTCTTCTTGCAGCAACAGTTGATGCATATCAGAGAATATAGCTTGCAATTGCCAAACACTTTTGTTTAAGCACTGCAACATTGTTTGCTGAAGCTAGAACAAAGTTGAGTTCAAGCTGCGTCTCATTAGCAAATAACTTGCAGTGAGTGTTATCGCTCGAGTGGGTTTTACAAGCATCATAACACAGTTGTAGCACCATCCACATCCAAGCACCACGTGTACTCGCATTACCTAGATTATATGGACAAACAAACGACTGCTAAACAAATTAGCCTGAACCTAGGCCAATGGCTGCAAAGCAGAGCAATGCAGCATCAGTTGCCTCCGCTGCCAAGTTGGGCTCGGCTGCTGTGCTTGTCTCGTCGTCTCCTCTTGGGTCGGCCGGAAAATGCTATAATTATGCAATTCCTCAAAGGCGCTGACGGTGGTCCCCCCAACTCAGAGTCTGAGGGCATATAGTAGTATATAATCTGCAAATGACGCGCGTTTCGGGGCATCGGAAATTATTGACTGGCAGTCATGAGTTAAGGCCTTCAAGTAAATTGCCGTAAATCTTTATTTGTGCAGCTACTTAAAGACTCAGTCTGCAGTGGGGTTAACAAGCCGCCAGCGATTAAGTCATTTCTTACCAGCGCTCATTATTATTTTTTCTATCTTTTTTTTTTGTCGAATATTTCGCTGTTGGCTTGTGGCATGCGTAGCTATTGCTACTGGGCTTGGGTCTTAGGCTGCTGCAACCCCGTCGATGGCATTGCAATTTTTCACAGTCTAAGCCCGAAATTTAATGTCTGTTGCGTTTGCTGGCAAACTCGTTTCGTGTGGCCGTGCCACAGTTGCTGCCACTGTTGCCACACTACTCGCAAGTGCCCGCAACTTTGTTAGTGAAATATTTTTGCTTTTATCTGGACAATGTGTTTGTTGCTCCTTGTATCTCTCTTGACTCTTTCCGCATTTGTTCTAATTAAAAGTGACAATTCTACGTAATTAGCTGGCGGCTATTTTTAACACTCGACTGACTTCGGCAGCCAAAGGACAAACTTACCAACGTTTTTTATCATATCAAATTTCCACCAATTATTGATTTGTTTATTTCGCTAATTAGCCCTGACAGTTTTGCTTCTGTTTGCAGACTCAAAAGTTTCGAGTAAAATACACGACAAAGTTAGTTTAACTTTTTGTTGAGTCTTTAACGTTATTTATACTTTTAATTGCCACATTTGAATTGCATTTGTTTCCCATACCTTTCACTATGCGCCCGCTGCGTCATGTCACATAAATGTCCTAGTTTATTATATTTATTCCTCACTTCGACAAGCAGTTGCAGGAAATTGCTTAATTCAAGTGGAGCCCATCAACAAAACACAAATTTTCAGCTCAATTCAACGCACCAATTGCAGCGAAAACACACAGATAAAATGTGGTGTCTTCATAAAGGAAATTTATGGCCAGCAGAACGTGTGTTGTGTGTGCGAAGCAGAGTCTAACACAGATCATTAACATATTTTCCAATTCGAAGACTTGAACAACAACAAAATGAAATCGAAACGTGCAAACAATTCAATTACAATTATGCAATAAAAGATTGGAAAACCGAAATCGAAATCGAAACGAAACCATTGCTATAAAGCGCTCCATGTGGCCATGTCCAGTTGAGACTGATCAAACGGATCAGCGGGTGGTTGGCCCGCTGGTTTTCCGCTGGTTTTCCGCTGCCGTCTGCACTGCACTGCAAGATATTAAAATAGTTTATGGCCGGCACTTTGCACTATTCTCTACTTCTTCTATATTCCCCCCTCCCGTATTTCTTTTCTTTATTTGGTAGCCTGATGAAGGCGTTAATAGATTACTTTTCCTCTGGGGTGCAAAGTGAGCGGTCGAAATGTGCGAAATGTTCAACAGTTTGTAATTGGGTTACACTCCAAAAAGAATAAACTGAACTGAATGTAGTATGTCGGCTGTCAGCAGGTGAAAGATATTAATTAAACTCACCGGATATCTGCATAAATATAGAGAACGAGAAGAAGACTTGATATGTGCAAATAAATTATAAACAAATTGGGGTAATTGAAAAACAGACTACTTGTCTGGAATGAAATAGGAACTCATTTCACTTCATCTTTTTTAAGTTCTACCTCTAAACTTTGATTGTCGATAAACTTCTAAATAAAAGAATATCCCATTTATATTATATATATATATTACGTATTCTAAAGTTTTTGTTTGTCTGAAAATTGAAATGAATTAAGAACGCATTTAACTTCATCTTTTTTAAGTTCCATTTAGAAACTTTGATTGGCGAAAAACTTCTAAATAAAAGAATATCCCATTAATATTATATATATATTACGTATTCTAAAGTTTTTGTTTGTTTGTTTGTCTGGCTATTGAAATGAATTAAGAACTCATTTCACTTTATCGTTTTTAAGCTCTACTTATGAACTTTGAGTAGCGAAAAACTTCCAAATAAATAAAGAATATCTCATATATATTATTAATATATTACGTATTCTAAAGTTTTGTTTGTTTGTTTATCTGACAATTAAAATGAATTAAGAACTCATTCAACTTCATCTTTTTTAAGTTATACTTCTGAACTATGATTGGCGAAAAATCTTCTAAATAAAAGAATATCCTATTTATATTATATATATATTACGCATTCTAAAGTTTTTAAGTGATAATTAACTGGTTTTTTAACAAATTTGCAGCAGTTTGTTTGAAATTTAGGATACTTCAAATCTATATATATATATACTTCGATGTATGCATGTAACATATACATAATTCCGATTCTCAAGCCACGAGCAAAAACCTGTATCATAAATAATTCGCGTCACTTACAAAAAGGGTCCGTCACATTCAATGAGGCCCAATTTCGGAATTAATTATTTACGCGCTCAACTCTGACATATTTGAGATTTTACATTAATTTGGCACTAAACTGTCAGTCCAAATGGCAAGGCAGCCGCTTTATGTGCTGAAAGTCAGTGCCAAAGGTAAATGGCCCAGGTAAAACGTTCCAAAGTTGAGCAATGTTTTCAGGCTCAACATTTAATTGTAATGTGAGAAATTTAAATTAGGTAGCCGCAAATGCGGCTCAGAAACCTCAAGCGGAAGATGCCTAAAGAAAACAATAACAACCACCAACAACTCCAAAAATTATGAAAAAAAATGTGTTTTATTTGTTTTTGTTGTTGTTAGGTTTGTTAAAAAAAGATCAAATAACCAAAAGCCGCCAAATTTCAATGGAAAACAAAAGCTCACTTATTTGAAATTTGTTGCTCGACTCTCGAGGCAACTAATTTTCCACTTGTGAATACAGAGAGGGAATGAAATATAAATATATAGAGAGGCAGGGAGTGAGATGGCAACAAAAAACTGCTCATTTCATAAACATTGTATTGTATTTTTTCCCGATTGCTGAAATATTTGATGTTCATCATAGGCTCGATATAATATTTTTATGGTCGTCGTACGCCGTACAACTACGAAAATCTTTTCGGCATTTTTGTTTCGCAGTTCCATACGAAATTTATTACATCACGATCATTTCTGTTTGCTTTCGGATTCTCCAGATCTACTTTGTAGTTTACGATCATCTTTTCGCTTTTGTCTGTCTGCTGCTGCTGCTGCTGCGAATTTGCTTTGCAGCTGCGTTTCCTGGAAAACAATTTCAGCTAGCATCTGATGACGATAGGAACTGAACTGCTAACGAATAGATATTTGTGTTTGAACTCTCTTATAAACCATTTAATAATAAAGTTCTCGACACAAGTTTATGGGTTTTGCGGTACATGTTTATGGCATTTGCCAAACGATACGTTTTTGTTTCTGTTTTCTTTTCGTTAAGCAAAGGGTGCCATAGATTTCTCCAAAAAAGATTGGGATTCTACTTTATATAATTCGGCAAAACGAAATTCACACATTGCCACATTTTGTGTGTCCAAAAAGAAAATGATTTCGGCTGAACATAAACAAAAGTCTTTTACAAATTGTAACACAATTGCTTAGTCTTACTTATACCCTGTAATGTGTGATTATGCCAGCTATTTGAGGAATTAGCTACAAGGTATCCATAAGTCTGGCATCTGTTCTATTGCTATTTTTGTAGAACTTCACTAATTAGTTCGCCAGAGTCCACACATATGTGTTTGTTTTGTAAAATACTATTTGTTTATTTACAAACTGTCAATAGTTTTGTTTAAAAATGTGCCTCAACTGTTGCCGTCTTGTTAACAAACAACTTTACTTATTCGTTGAGCCAAATGAAGCCAAATTTCGTATTCAACGAAGTTAATAAAAGTGTATAAAATCAAATTAACGCTGCAACTGTCAAGAAGTCACACTTTGAACAAACTTGAAGTTTTTTGTGAATTAATTACCCGAAAAATGCAGTGTAAAGAAAATTGATGGGAACTCGAGGCAAAACGATGAAAAGCACAAGCAAAGCGAGCCGCAGAATGTGTGAAAACTCAATGAAAAGCATCGCCTACTAATTGGAAACAAATTTTCGAAAATGGGAAATGTGTCAGCGGCTGACAAGCGAACTGTCAAAATGACAGACGCGTCAATAAAACAAAAACATGAACAACAAATGACAGCAGCAACTCAACGACAACTACAACGACAACGATATAGTACAACAGTAACCACAGCAACGACGACGACGACAACGACAAAATTGCTGCACTTATGCATTTTTCTAGTCTGCATAACACACACGCTGCAACAGCGACATGCAACGCCCGAGGGCAACATGTTGCAACAGCAACGGCCACAGCATCGAACAACTAGTGTAAATAGCAGTGTAAATATCAATTTAAGCAGTAATTTCAATGAAATTGTCACTGCCACGGCCTCTGCAACGGCAACGGCGACGCTTCAGACTGCTGCAGCTGGGAGATTAACCACAGCGACAGCAATTGTAACAACGTCAACAACAACGACTCCGATGCGACGCAAATGGCGTCGCAAGTTTCCCTTTGCCGCAAATCGCAGTGCGAGCCACAATAACAGCCACAAACGACGCAAACTGCAGCGTCCTCATCACTATCAGCGCAATGTGACGCATGCAACGCGCACCACAACAGCAATGGCAACAGTTGCGACGGCGACAACTGCTGCCACATTGATACCAAAGATACAGCAACAACACCAACAACAATTCAGCTATCGCACGCGCTTCGAGAGCAGCTTTCAGCAGCAACAGCAGCAGCAACAGCAACACATTGCAGCCAGTCCGCAGCAACAACAACAACAGCAGCAGCAGTACTTTGTTGCCATAACGCCGAGACCGCAAAGTCAACAGCCACAGCCACAGCAACAGCAGCAGCAGCACGGCTTTGCATTGCTGCCAGCCACCTACTATCAGCAACACCAGCAGCAGCAGCAACAACACTTGGGCAATCTGAGCCAACAACAACAGCAGCAGCAACAGCAGCACATTCTAATACACCCGGGTGGCAACAATATTGTGTTGTACAACAACCTCGACTCAATACCTCCCTGTCCACCGGGCATCCTGCCCACGACTGGTGTGCGTTTGATGCCACAACACTTCATACCGCTGCGGCCCACAACAACCCAACGCTCCCGGCAACATCAACGCGGTAAGCAACATCTACGCACTCACGACTCACTTTTCGTTTTTGTCACGATGCGCGTTGCAAAAAGCAGAGAGAGAGGGGGCAAAAAAAGAAGCGAATTATAAAAAAAAGCCTAGGTGTTAATTACGCTAATAAAAATTGCATTCGCTCCGTTTATGGCATTAAATGTGTTTACCCACTTAAATGGCACCGGGGCTGAAATAAGCTCGTCATGCCTGGCGCCTAAATTGCCCCTCTCTACCCATAATTACGGCCAAGCAAGCGCTGGCTATTGGCGGCTTAGAAAGCCTGCCTAATTGGCCAAGGCAATTGGCATTTTGGCAGCCAACGGCTTGAACAGACGTCAGATTATCCAAGCAAGCCAATGTAAGTGTCTGTCAGCAAAGAAAGCTTTGATTCTCAATTAAAGAAGATTAAAGCAACATTTCACAACTCATTTTAGTTTAAGTTCTTTTCGAAAAAGAAAACAAATATTGAAATTTCAATACAAGTCTGTTGAGAACAAATGTTTTTTTCAATTAAATCTGATATGTCTACTTCGCCTTTCGGGGCACTTTGATATTTCGTGTTTGAAATCAATTAGTGGCATACAAATGACCGCATCGACATAATTTATTGATTTCTATTTATTTCAATTTTTTTTTGTCGACTTTTCGACTTTTCGCTTATGCAATCGAATCAGTCAACAAATTTGCAAGCAACTCAAATTACATACACATTAAAATGCAAAAAATGCTGCTGCCAATTTGATTGGGGTACCTGAGAGTTGTGGGTCCATTGATAGATTGCTTCGACGTCGGACATTTGGCGCCTGTTGCGCCTGCTCAATTAGCATTTCGAGGAGACAGCCAACAACGACAAGGGCAACGACAACATATTTGTAGCACAGACATGGCCGCAAACGAGCACGAAGCTGACATTAGAGAGCTAGCTGTTTCAATGGGGTATTTCGTCTGGCTGTAGGCGCCCAACGTGGGGTGCTGATGACATTCGTCGCTGACTTGTTAGATGACTCAACTATTGTTCATTGTGCCTACATCCCAAGATTTCCTATTCGTTATGATTAGACATTCCAGAAGCAGGCATGGGTATAAAGAATCCCCTGATTGGCTAACAAATCTTTAAGCGAGACGCCTCAGATCTTTGAGCGAGACGCCTTCCGCCGGCACAGACAGACGGCAGCAACACCTACTACATGGGTCAGCAATCTAGAATTCCGTGCACCGAATTGGACAACATGTTGGGGGCCGCAGTTGATTTTTTAATTACAATGAAACGTGCCACAAAAACAATGTGCTCGCTAATTGCGCATAAACCGCCCAGCAAAGAGCCAACAAAAATAAACAGGAAAAAGGCGACGTTGGGGAAAGGGGCGCAACGGATAAGGAGGGGAAATTCTGTAACATTAACAAACTGGAAATTGTAAGCGGAGCAAATGGACAGGCAAACAAAGGCACAAAACAAAACCAAAGCAAACAAATGAGTCGTATATGAGACAAATGCAAGTGTCAAAGTTATAGGCACGACAGTTGTTGAGCTGACATTAAGCTGCAGTGACTCTCAAACTGTATCGATGATTGGGAAATACATTTTGTTTCGGCACAGTGTTGAACAACGTTATCATTTAACTATATGCCGACGATTTTCTCTAAAAGATTGCGATAAAACAGTTCCAAGTCAACTTGAACTTTCAAACAGGCAAACAAAGGCACAAAACACAACCAAAGCAAACAAATGAGTCGTATTTGAGACAAATGCAAGTGTCAAACTTATAGGCACGACAGATGTTGAGCTGACATTAAGCAGCAGTGGCTCTCAAACTGTTTCGATGATTGGGAAATACATTTTGTTTCGGGTTTGCACAGTGTTGAACAACGTTATTATTTAACTATTTGCAGACGATTTTCTCTAAAGGTATTTTAAGTTTCAGTTCCAAGTCAACTTGAACTTTCCCAACTTTTGCCAGACACAATTCTGTTTGTTCCCTCCAAAGATTTCCAAAGATCAACATGCGGAGTACGGCCACTTATTCAACACTTTTACGGTTGCAACTTCCTCCTTTTGCGGTCTTGAAGCACATGTTATGCCAACTTCTTTGACGCTTCAACTGGCAAGCGCAAAAGTTGCCGTTTCATTTAAATTGCCGCTACGTTGTTGTTTACGCATCGCCACAACAACAACAACAACGAGAAAAAAGAAAGACAGCAACAGTGGAGGGGACAAAGAGGCAATGCTAACAACAACAAAAAATCATTTGAAGTGCATAGATCAAAGTGACCGAGGCGCCAGTTCAGTTTGTTGTTGTTATTATGGTTGCTGTCGTTGTTATTGTTGTTGTTCCAAGACTTGTGTCTGTTGATTTTGGCCCACGAGGCGGGCGTCAGCTTTGGCTTCAGCGTCATCTCGTCTCTGACCTTAGACAACCCGGCACAAGTTGTGGGGCCCAGACATCCAAACACAACTCCACAAAATTACCAAATAAATATGAAAACGTGACTGGCCACAAATAGTACAAGTATTTGCAAAGCTCTCCTGGGATCATAGACGCTTACGTGTACATGGAACTTGAACGCATGCACACATATAGGAGCTTAGCTTGTAACTGTGTATCTGGACTAGTTAGCATCAACTGAGCGACGACAAAGCAGCGCTGAGCTTGCATTAAAACAAAAGTGAAATTCTTCGTCGTTATGTTATTTGAATTTCTCTGGCGCTGTTTAACCTCATTTTCCAGCATTTCCAATCTCGAAACCACAATGAAACTCGTCACTCTCCACACGTGGTCTTTCACACAGGGTCTCGTATTTCCGGTGTCTCGTTTTCTTAATTCGAAATTGATTTATAAGCATATCGTGCTTATCTCGCATTGTCTTCACGTCTATCTGTCTCTCACTAATTTGACATTTATTTGTCATCTCAGACCTCAAGAAGAAAACTGTGCATTACGACTCTCTAGAGTAGAAATGTGACTACTAGTAACTAGTCAATTACTCTCTCTATTTCGTGTTTATCTCTCATTGTCTTCTCGTTTATCTGTCTCTCGCTAATTTGTCATTTATTTGTCATCTTAGACCTCAAGAAGAAAACTGCGCATTAGTACTCTACTAGTAACTAGTCAATTACTCTCTCTAACGTTATTTATCCAGCATTCGATTAGGCGATACACATGGCCGAAGTTATCGCTCCATTCGCTTGTCACAACAAGCACAGCAACACCTTAAAAAATGTTTTGCTTATTTCGCGACATGATCTCTCACATATTTGCGACGGCGCTCGAAAAGATATTTATGAAGCCGCCAGCAGCCCATTGCGAAAATTAATGCTTAATTTAAGCGTCACAGAAATAATTTGCTGGCATTTTTCTCTCGCAATTTACCACGACGGCGAACGGGTTAGCCGTAATCAGATTTAATGAAAATTGAATAATAAATATTATCGGGCGCAAAATTGTTCAAAATTACAGCTGCCAACTGCGAGCCGGCAACAGTGGGTTAATCTTTTCATGCACAGAAGCTGATTACCAAATAAGCAGCCAGAATACTAACTTCGCCAGATCGAACACAGCATACGCTAACATTACCATTATCTCAGTTATGCGAGAGAAGCCGCAGCTTCTTTTTTAATACAACAGCTCAAAAAAACAGCAGATTCACAGAATATGTTTCAATGGCAGACATTACAGTGTAATATAGCTAAAGAAGTGAAGTAGTTTTTCTTTCCGATGATTTAATGCGCTGTCGATGGTTCTAAAAGTATTTTAAGATTATATTAAAACTTTTAAGTATTCTAATATTTTATTTTATTTTATTCAATGAAATTACAGTGTAATAAATAGAAGTCAATTAGATTTTCTTTCTGCTAGTCAAAAAAAAGATTTAATGCGCTGTCGATGCGTCTAAAAGTATTTTAAGATTATATTAAAACTTTTAAGTATTATTTTATTTTATTTTATTTCATTAATACCACAGCTAATAAAACAACAGATTCGCAGAATGTGTTTCAATATAATTACAGTGAAATAAAAAAAAATTAATTCGTTTATCTTTGTGCTAGCCAAAAAAAGATTTATTGCGCTGCCGATGGATCTAAAAGTACTTCAAGATAAAACGTGAATCGTGTGCGTCAATCTTCTAATTTTATTTAAGTCTTCTATTATTTTGTTTTATTTATACCACAGCTCATAAAACAGCAGATTCGTAGAATATGTTTCTAGATATCAATGCAATTACAGTGCAATAAAAATATACGCTAAAACTCAATACGTTTTTCATTCTGATTTGATTTAATGCGCTGTCGATGGATCTAAAAGCACTTCAAGATAATATTAAAACGTGAATCGTGTGCGTAAATCTTCTAATTTTATTCTTACCCAATAATAAGCAATTTACATTTGCTGGTGATTCTGTTTTATGGCTCTTAAAAAAGTCACTATAAATAGTAGCAATCAAGCCAGCAATGAGAGAAAAAAAAAACTTATTATCTATGAAATATGCTGTAAAAGTGAATTAATTGAAAATTTGCCAACTTTTCACACGTTTTAATGGCCGAACGAATCAACTGCATGAATTATGGGTATACCAATGAAAATTCATTTGCATTTGCATGCAAATATTATCGAAATCTATTCGTAGACCGTTCAAATTGCCCATAAAACGGGTTGCATCTTTCTAGCCAGAAAACAACTTTCACACTTTACACACACACACACACAATGTCATGAGCTTACACATATTGAATGAATGAGAGCTGCGGCTGTCTAGACCGCCCCTAAGCAAGCAACTGCAACTGCAACTTCTCACGTATTTAGCCAAACTATCTCCACATGCCATAAAAACGTCAAATTGAATTTTATTTCAATTAACGAAACTATTTGCCAAAAAAAAGAAAAATCCAAAACCAGACAGACTCTCGAATATTATCAAGCACTAGATGCTCTCTTCAAAGTAGTCGACTAAATGATGCCCAGTGCGCACTTCACCTACTCCAAATTTTAGTCTCAAAACTGACCAAAGAACTTGCGCACTTTCAAATCAATTAAACTTGTCGTATACTTAATTTTCTTTGCAACAAATATAGCCTTTTACTACCAAGTCTTTTTCGCACTCAAATCATCACATTCCGGTTACATAAGCCCCATTTGCGGGTTTCTATAAGCACGCGGTATTCAAACAACGTCAAAGACTGTAGCCGGCTGCTTTTCAAGTCTTGAAGAGCATATGCTCGCTAAGCCCCAGCAGCTAAACAAAAACCGAAAAACCGAAGTAAAACTAAAGATTAAACAACAAAAACGAACCGAAATCCATTTAACAAAACACTTTGGGGCATTGTCCAGAGGGAGTTGCTGGCGATGCAGTTTAAATATTTGATAGTCGCGTTTAAATTAAAAATACATGTCGCAAATAAAGATAAGAAATTGCCAGACATAATGCTGCGACTGATCGAGCTACCTCCGCCTCCGCTGCAACAGAAAAGTTAATTAAAAATACCAAAAGTGCAACTGCTGTAATTAAAATACAACTGCAATTAGGCAAAAACACGTCATGGCCTTTGAAACTTTAGTTTTTTTGTTGCTTGTGGATGCTGTAATAAAACATGCTTTTATTGCTTTGGTAATTACGATTTCGATGTTTTTATGGCATTTCCGAAAGGATATCTCGAAGATGCAGATAAATCTTTGAAATTGAAACAATTCAACGGTTGCCAAATCAAAATTGTAATATCTAATTCGTATAAACTTCAAGTTACAACAAATGTCAGAAATCTTTGAGGAGCTGTGGCACTTTATCACACCTTTAACTTGTCTTTTAGTAATTTGCGAAGTAGTTTAACAATTTGTCATAGCACAATGGCAATCAATCAAGCGCTTGGAAGGTGTATTCCATCTGTCAATCAATTGTCATGGGAACAATAGCTTTCAAGGGTATACCGAGTCTTTGCAATTCAAATTTTCGGCATCCCTACTGCAGTTTATAAAAAGCATAACATATGCTATCTAGTGGTAAATGGCCCCCGTTGGTGTTGTTGATGTTGTTCGCCGGGCTGTGGTGCTGACTTGTGCTTGCTGCAAAACCATGAGACACACCCACAGCATTCGCAGCGACTGACACACATGTAACTTTGCATGTCGTGTGTTGTGCTTGTGCTGTGTTGTGTGCGAGAGGACTAACAGACATTGAGACAGCTCGGCAGCTAGGCAGACAGCGAGGCAGCGTGTATGGGATCCCGAGACGCGGAGATATAGTGTGCACACACCCATGAATTTGGCTGGAGAGTTGAGTTGAGAAGCTGTTGGGTGCAAGATTCATGGCTGGGCTGGTCGAGCAATCGGCCAAGTGACAGGAAATGCAATTTGAGCCCGCCAAACATTTGACTGCGTTCATTTTGATGGGCGAAAGTGCAGTGTGGCCAGGTCTGCTACACATATTGTGTTCCAGGTGGGAGTTGCCTGGTGGGCGTAGCCAAAACAAATCTCGCAGCCTAATGGAAAATTGCTTAATTAAGCGCATTTAGAGGCTTTAATTGCGCGAAAGTCTCGACGCAGTCACAGTTGATTGGAAATCCGAAGACATAAGGATTAAATTATATCGATAAGATTATAAACGATTATCTGCAATACAAATATATTTATCAGTCTTCCTTTTGGCAAATCTTTCATTCGCTATTGCTCAAAGTAATTTAGATAACTTTGAGACTTCTGCAGAAGCTGAGAAATAACTTGTAACCCGTCAAAATGTTATGAATTTAATTAAATAAATTTCAAATTCAATGTTATAAATAGCATTGATTTCCTACAATAGATAAAAATAGCAACACGTCGCCTAAACACCAATCTTTATTTTTGAATGAATATCCAACCAATCATTGATTTACACACTTCATGTGGGCACATTTGGAGACATTAGACAAATCTTTCAAAACTACCGAAACACTTGCCGCAAACAGAAACTCTTCAGATGATAGACCGACGATTTTTCGAGACTATGATAAATGCTTTGCATAAATTTGCACGCACAAACTGTCAACGGAATTAAATTTGAAAAGGCCGCCAACGCCGCCGCAGCAAAAAAAAAAAAGTAGGAAAATCCCATTATAAATTTAAATATTTTTTCGTTTTGTGGGGCGCGCCTGAAATTTGGCACCACAGCGCATTTTCAGCATGTGAATATGACATTTACAAAATGTGTTTTTCATATTTCGAGCGCTGCAGTCCGATCTACAAGTATTTGCTCGCTGTAATTTATGTTTCCTGAGCTCGGCCCGAAAACTGTGTGTTATTTCCATGAAAAACTAGCTGTTTCCCTCATTATTCAATGACAAGTTGAAAAGCTGAACGGCAATAACCCGACCCGAAAAATGCAAATTAATATGCCATTCATTAGCGCTGTGGCAATTCATCATTTTGCACAGTTTGACAAGCACTGCGAAAGGTCAAAGCGCTTCAAATTGATTGCCAAGTATTACACAAATACATAAGTATAGCGGACTAGCTTTCGAAATTCCTTAAAGCCCCACCAAAGCAACTGGGACTGGCAAATACCCTGTATACAAATAATGCGGTGGGAGACAATAAAAAGTGTATTTCAATTTAGTTGAAGTCATTCAAGTCTTATACTTAATATCTTTAAATATTTTCATAAGCTTATAATGCGCTTCGGTTCGGCATTTGATGGCTAGAGGGTATACAAAAACAAGTCGCCTAATGCCAAAGTTTATGCTGCTTAATACGCTCGCATTACGTGGCATAAACAAATTTGCATATGATTTTTTATGGCACGGGTGCCACAGCATAGCATAAGCCCCGAAAACTGCCACTTGTCTTAAAATTCCCCAACTACTCGACTCCAACGCCAAAATTCGTGACTTCAATCTTCCAAAATGCCAAACGACGTGAAAAAAAATCTAAAAATACATGGCGCGAAATTGTAAACTAGAAGCAGAAACACGGAAAAATAAATGGAAAAAAGCACTATCCATAATTTAGATGCCGAGACGTCTTAACGGTGTCTGGCAGTCTGCAGTGTGGTTACCAGAACTACATCATTTATGATTTGGTTTGTTTAATAATGGAGACATTCGGATTAACTGGTGTTACAAATGTGGCTGCATTTGACAAGGCGTAAATACGATGCAGTAAATTTCCACAGCTACGAATGCGTTGCTAAAGTCAACATAAAGAGATCGTTTCGAATTCAGATTAAAACTATTAAGAGCAGTTGCCGAGTTGCTGCACTGCGATTACCAAATCACTCTAATCTTCCAGCTTCTCTCTCCGCAATGAAGACTTCATCTTCAACCCAATTTAATAGAGTCAACAGGAAAAAAGGGGAATTTAATAAATTGCATACAGGCGATATTTTAATGTTGCCACTTCCACGGCGACCGGCACTTATCAAGAGCCGCAAATTCAACACCGCCGAACCGATTATTATAATCAACAAAATGCTATAATTAATCTATACCCTGTACCCAGAAACATGCAAACACTTTTCCAAAGCATTATTATCTGAGGCAATAAACTGCAACTTGGTAGATTACCCATTTGTGATTATTAGTAAATGTAATGAGAGTATTTAAGTGCTATTAAAGTAGAAATTTGCTGGGTATTTGCCAGTCAATCCCTGTAGACAAGCGCATTCTTGTGATTTTTCTATTATTTTCGAGGTGGAGCGATCGGCCTGCAAGTCAAAGGCAATTTCCTGAGTAAAGTTAACATTCGATTAATTTATGGGGCGCACGAAAACAATCGAGGCGAGACGCCGTGCTCGGGACGCTTTGCTCGGCAACTGTGACTATTATGACGCTTAAGCGCCGAGTTCGATCAAAGAAAGCATAAATAATGCCACGCCACGGGAGTGGGAATGGGACTGGTCCAATAATAGTGGTTGCTGTTGTTGCTGTTAACGTGTCTGTGTCTGGAGCAACTGGTTGCAGCCAGCAGGACCAGTCGCAAGGCCTGGCCGAAACAAAATGTATGCAAACGGGTTAATTAACTACGAAATTTCGAGCGTTAGCGTTAGCTACGTGAGCCTATTAAAAGGCAGCACAGCACAGCCGGGTGGTCGTCGATTCCTCGGTCGACTGCAACGCGCTCCTCCGCAGTCTTTCTTACTGTCTTTCTCTCACAGTTAATGTGGGTCAACTGTGGGCGGCTAACGAGGCAACAACAATAACTGCAACTGCAACTGCAACTGCAGTGAACGCATTAAGACTGTGGCTGCCGTTGGCCGAGTATTTATTTGACATTTCGAATGTCAACTTACACATAAATCTTGTCAAGACATTTGGTCGCTCAGTCAGTAAGTCTGTCAGTGGCTCAATCATTCATTCGTTCAGTGGTCAACGCATTGCCACAAGATTGTTATCGCAATTGCATACAGATGCTTAATTGCCGCCCGATTTCTCGCACAATCCAGCCAAAAACTAATATGCACTGAATGCCCTTTCCAATGTCGGGTGTTACACTTTTATTAACCAATACTTAGTTGTGTTAAATACTGCACAAATTTGCACTCGAATTGTTTCCCTGCTTTTATGGTGAAATAAACTATTAAGAGTATTTAGACGTCACACATACAAGTTGTGGTTAAGCGCTTTGGGTATCTCAACAATTTTGTTGTTGCTGATTGGAGATTTATGATAATTGATTGACCGCGTTGGCGCGAGTTTCTTTAGCAATCTGCACATTGCGCATACGCAGCGGTGTCTGGCAACTGCTCGAGGAATAAATCATTTAATCAATATTTTGTCATGTCGCGAGTGAAAAAAAACCGCATGGCAGCCAAACACGTGCTCTACATTTTATCCGCTAACAGTTTTTCATGTTGCTTTATTTATTTATTTCGGCTCAATGTGGATTGCAATTATACTGTCAATTTTCGTCATGTTCGTTTATGGCATTTTAGAATTATTATTGTTTAATTGCTAATTTATTGCATTTTGTGTTGAAATATCAATATAGAGTGCAGACTGCATTTGGGAACTTGTTGCCATTTTGATTGGTAGACAGCTCGAAGGCCAATATCATGGCATAGCACACAAAATAATTTGTGTCATTGTATAAATCTGAAAAACTCGAGTTTCCTTTTGCCACTATCAAGATGAAATGTTTCGTATCTATTAGTTTGTGTATGCAATCAATTTATTTACAAATCTCCACACAACATGTTGCACTTGCCTAATCTCAAGTTTGCCTCTAAATGTTCCACAATCACTCCAAGTTTTATGGCTATCCATCAAATCAGCTTGAAAATGCATAAATGCTACGCACGCTAGCTCAAAGGCCCGTTAAACGAACGGAAGTGCACTTTAACTACCCACAGATGCCCCACACACACACACACACACACACGATCCACATCTGACCATAGTTGTAGACCTCTAGCCAGTTTGTGGCCAAACTTGGAAGCAGTCAAAGAAACAGACAACAAAACGCGCTCATTAATAAAGAGGCAAACAATGAAAATTGTCAATAAGAAATTGAGGGAAACAAACACAACAACGACAAAGTGCTGCAGGCCCACGCAGAAATCAAAACGCTAACATTTTCAGTCAGCAAGCAGACGGCGCAGTTTCTGTGGGTGTTGCGATTGCTGCGCAGTGCCGCTCAAACTGTGGCATGACAAAAGCAATTCTGAGGCGTCGAGTCGTGATGCCTCATTGTACATTTTAATGGCATCATTTGATCAGCGAGAGTGAGAGCAGAGAGGAGAAGCTGCATGAGTGTTGCATTTGACTTGCATCAGTTGATTGAACCTTTTATTGGGCGACTGTCTGCGAGGTGGCAACAAGCAACAATAACAAGAAGATTAAGCAAAGGAAACCTTTCTCTTGGGGTTGTACTCGTATTTAAGCTGGGATGAGTTGCAACTGCGCCACTGCGCCTCTCGTTCATTCATGAAAATGCAAATCCCAAGCAGGCACTTGACAGCTGAAGCAGTCAAAGCCTCAGCCAAGTGCCTTGCGGCCTGTCTGCCAGTCTGCCTGCTCTTCGAGCAACTCCTCCACAAAAACTCCTCTCGTGGACGCAGTCGAACTACTATCTCCTCGTGTCGCGTGCTGTGGCATGTTCATATTTCTAAACATTTATTTTGCATACGCTTCTCATGCGAATGGGTATCACAGCTATGCAGATACCAGTATGGAAAAGTAAACAAGATAGACTCACCAATGATTCGATTGATTCATTCTGCAAGAAAGACAAATGGAAATAAGTTAAATAATTAATAATACTATTTTGCACTTAGAAGTAATAAAAACTCGTCTACTTTATAGTGGTTTGTTTTGCCCAGCATGTAATTGATCTATTGATCTAATTCATGTAAGCGTACTTCAAGTTCGTCAGGTCTAAGCATTCGTTTTGAGCCCAGTCTTTATAGTTATTTTTTATGTTAAACATTTTTAGTTACTTTTTTGTGGTAGTTGTTGTTGTTGTTAGATCTCGCAATCAATTTGAATATTTTTGCGTTGGTTTTACCGGATTTATGAATGAATTTATTTTCGTACTCGTATATGCCTAGCGAGTCCACGTACGCTACGTTGGCTGACTGGCAGACAGGCAGACTTGTCTGCCACATCCATGTGGTAGTCTATGTTTTTGCCCCGTAAGCGTCTATCGTATCCCCACTCCATGTGTGTGTGTCGTGGTTGCATTTGTCGTTTGTCGCCCGGCTAGGAAACTCTATGCAAATGTGGGCGGTTGTGCGGTGCTGCCTACGCGCAACCCACAAAACGACCAACTAGCTGACTGATCTTTCTGCCCGGCCAACAGTTGTTGCCAGTCTTTTGGGTGCAGTTAGCTTTGGCTGCCGTTCGACTTGCCGTTCATGATGGTGATGATGGCAATGGATGGTAGCACATATGGCCCACTAAGCGAACGCGAACAATATGAATGAATCTACATTGACCTATAACACTGAGCAACCTTAACAAATACGACCAATTTTATGCATTTCCAATTTGTACGTTATTACTTTAAATGATTTAAAATATTTTAGCACTGACTTACCATCAATAGAATTTGCTTAGATTTCAGTAAACATTTTCCAAGTTCAGCGAACTTATCTTTGAGGTTTGCACTTTAAGATTTGACTTTGTTATTTTATTACTATTAATATCACTTTTTTCCGATCACAAATTTCAAAAATTTTCGTTATTAGCGGGTTTTTATTTAATAAAATATATACGAACTTCATTGATTAAGAACCGATACGTTATTAATTTAGACACAGATTGAATATATTTTTTTTGAAGCACTTTCTTTGGAGCATTTATGTATTTCAACTTCATAATATTTCCTTACTCTTGACTCTCTTATTTTATAACTATTAATTTCACTTTTTTTCGATCATAAATTTCAAAACTTTTCGATAGCTTTTATTTAATTAAATATTTTATTTGTATAATCGAACTCCTTGGCTTCTTTGATTAAGAATCAATACGTTTTGAATTCAGCCGCAGACCGATTTTATTTTAAGAAATATTTCCTCTTGAGCATTTATGTTTTTGAACTTCATATCATCTTTACTATAATATTTGACTCTGCTATTTTATAATTACAAATTTAATTTTTTTGGATTATAAACTTATAAACTTTTCGTTATTACTCGATTTTTAATTATTAAATATTTTATTTATTGCGTAAAGGAACTCCTTGGCTTTCTTGATCAAGAATCACCACGTTTTTAATTTAGCCACAGATTGATTTTCTTTTAAGAAATATTTCCTCTGGAGCATTTGTGTTTTAAAACTTCATATTTTCTTTACTATAATATTTAATTAAATATTTCAATCATATAAACGAACTTCTTTGCTTCTTCGATTAAGAATAATTGCGTTTTTAATTTAAGTAGGATTTAAGATTTTATTTTAAGAAATACTTGCTCTTGAGCATTTGTGTATTGGAACTTCATATTATCATTGGACTTGGCTTGTTTTTACTCTGAGTACTTTATATATTATTTTATTGTTTTATATATATATTATATATTTCATATATTTATATATTTTGCCAATTTTGTACTTTTTAAATGCTTTCACAATTAGTAATTAGTAATACCTTATTTCCATTCCATTATTATTTATTTATATTTATTATATATTTATATTTTTAGCCGATTCTGCACTTTTTGAGTATTTCAAATGCTTTCACAATAAGTAATTAGTAATACCCTATTTCCGTTCCATTATTATTCATGACGGACTTTTCTCTCTCTCTTTTCTCTCTTCAGATTGCCAATGCAGTCCCGTGGGATCGCTGTCGTCGGCTTGCGACAAGCGCTCGGGCCAGTGCTCGTGTCTGCTGAACGTGGCGGGTCGTCGCTGCGACAAGTGCAAGGCGGGCCACTGGAACCTGACGCAGGGCGTCGGCTGCCACGATTGCCAGTGTGATCCGCATGGCGCGCGCAGCCACGAGTGCAATCCGTGGACGGGCCAGTGCGACTGCAAGATCGGCGTTGGCGGGCGCCATTGCAACGAGTGCACCGAGGGCTTCTACGGCTTCAGCACCGAGGGCTGTCAGCGCTGTGCCGCCTGCGCGGCGGAGGGTCAGGTGTGTGATCCACTCAACGGACGCTGCATTTGCCCGAAGTTCACGCGCGGCCTGGGCTGCGGGCAGTGTGTGCCCGGCACCTGGGGCTGGCAGGCGCGCCTGGGCTGCCGCGAGTGCGAGTGCGACCACATCGGCTCCATTGGCCAGCACTGTGCGGCCGTTGGTGGGCAGTGCCAGTGCAGAGAGGGCTACGCTGGGCGCACCTGCGATAGCTGCGCCGTGGGCTACTTTGGCTATCCGGAGTGTCGTCGCTGTGGCTGCGATGCAGCCGGCTCCTTTATGCGCGCCGACGGCCTCATTGCCTGCGACGCGAACGGACAGTGTCCGTGCAAGTCGCTGGTGGTGGGCCTCAAGTGCGACACCTGCATGCAGAGCACGTTTGGGCTGTCGGCCCTCAATCCCGAGGGCTGCACGCATTGCTTCTGCTTCGGCCGCGCCGCGGAGTGCGAGCAGAGCGAGCTCTCGTGGGGTCACATACGCATGTCGGAGGCGCGCAATCTCAGCGTGCAGCTGCTGCGCGCCCAGCACGTGCCCAGCAGCGAGTTCGAGTACATTGTGGTCGTCCAGATGGCGGGCAGCGTGTCCTATCGCGAGGATGCGGAAATCCAGCGCATGAATGACCTAAGCCTGGTGCCGCGCTCCACGGGCAATGTGTCCATTGGCGCCTACACGCCCTTCTATCAGCCACTGTACTTCCAGCTGCCGCCAAAGTTCTATGGGGATCGCACCGCCAGCTACGGCGGCTACTTGTACTTCTCGCTGCTCACCGATGGCGCCCACACGCCGCTGGAGCGCAAGGTGTTGGCGCAATATCCGCTCGTGCAGCTGCATGCGCATGCCAAGCTCGTGCTGGACTTTTACGAGACGGAGGAGTTCGAGTACTCGCTGAATGTGACGCATCGGGTGCCGCTGCACGAATCTTATTGGAAGTATCATCACAACAGTCAGGCTGTCGATCGCGGCGCTTTGATGGCCGCCCTCCAGAATGTGCGGCACATCTTCCTGCGCGCCTTCGCCTTTGCAGAGTTCCAGCAAGTTGTGTAAGTTGGTTTAATTGATTGTTGAACTACTCGCATTCTTGTGTTTTCTGTTAATTCCAATATTCGCGTATACTACGTGTATTAAATCGACGTTTTCACTTTACCACACACACGAACTACTCGTATTTAACTCTTTACTTAACGCTGCAAACTACTCGTATTTAGTATGTACTCACTTAATTACGCAGTAGACTACTTGTGTACTCATTTCACAGCGCGCGTTAAAACGCTATATGTACTCACTCACAAAATGTACTCACGATCGCAGTCAAAATCGCAAGCTAGAACATTTACTCACTTTACTTCGCCCGCTAACTACTCGTATTTAGTATGTACTCACTTGTAGTAGTAAACTACTTGTGTACTCATTTTACGTAATATGCGCTCACTCGCAAAATTAATTCACGATTCAAGTCAAAATCGCAAGCTAGAACATTAACTCACTTTACTTCGCGCTCAAACTACTCGTATTGATTATTTATTTATTTACGTCGCGTTGCAACTACTCGCACTAAACACATCATTAATTTGCTTCGTTCGTTAGCTTACACAATGTGCACATGGATGCGGCTATATATGTGCAGGGCTCCACCAACCTGATAGCCAAGGGCGTGGAGCGCTGCAAGTGTCCCAAGCGATTCGATGGTCTGTCCTGCCAGGATCCCGGCAATTCGTACTACCGCTGGCGCAATACAAGCGATGTGGAAAGTGTTTTCATTGAGGATCTAATTGGACGCGCTGCGCCCTGCCACTGCAATGGGCGTAGCAACGAGTGCGATCGCGAAACCGGCGTGTGCAAGGTAAGGATTTGCGCTTTTCACTGACTCGATAAGTCATCGATGCGGCGTCGATTGCGAACTTATCGGGTCGATCAGTAGTGAACTACTTAGTTCATTTGAACTAGCACCCGATTGAGTACGGCAATCAAAAGAGTTTGCGTAATTAGTTACAGATATTGCAAATACATTATCTATAATTCAATTAAAATTGGGAAATTTAATCACTTTAGCATAATAAAAACAACGTAGCGGCGAACAAAATATGTCCCATTCCAGACATGTACCAATATCTGTGAGCATCACTAACATATGGATTTTGGTACAAATATACCAAATGTACCAAACTTTTCCATATGCAGCGCTGCAACGTTTTCCAGCACTATAAACTATTGCCAATTTTATATTTCTCTGCAGAACTGTCGTGAGAACAGTGGCGGCGCGCATTGTCAGCAGTGCGCTGACGGCTTTTATGGAGATCCCAACTCTCGCCATGGTTGCCAAGCGTGTCCCTGCCCAGAAACCAACCGTAACTTTGCGCGCGGCTGCAATGTGTGGGAAGGCGAGGTGAGCTGCATCTGCAAGCCCGGCTACACTGGACGACTGTGCGATCGCTGCCAGCAGGGCTTCTTTGGCAATCCGATGCTGTATCCGAACAGCAGCTGCCAGGAATGCGGCTGCAACCAGGATGGCATACGCACAGAAGGCTGTGATGCGGAGTCGGGTCAATGCTACTGTCGCGATGGCGTCACGGGCCTCAAGTGCAACAAGTGTCTGGCGGAGCGGCATCATCTGGTCGAGAACGGTTGCAGGGGTAAGTGGAGAGCTTCCACCATATGGCACAACTTGTAATAAGGTGTCTTCTTTAGTCTGTGACAACTGCACCTTACTGCTGCTGGACTACGTGGAGCTGGTGGGGCACAAGCTGCGTCGCGGACTGCACAACATGGACTTAACGGGCATTCCCGCACCCTATCAAATGCTGGCCGAATATGAGCGTGCCTACGACACGTGGCGCGCCCGTGAACAGGACCACAGCCAGGCCAGGCAGCTGCTGCTGGGCTACGACAACGGAGCGCTCAGCAAGCTGGACGCACACGCCGAGAACGGCAAGTTCCAGTCGCGCAAAGCGCTGGCCACAATTGGCAAACGCCAGCATGCGCTCAACTCCATGCAGGAAGCCGCACAGATCGTGCAACACGACGTCAACGCGTTGCGCACTGAGATCAAGCACACACTGCACGATTTGCGCAACTACGGCCAAGGTGCACAGCATCTGAGTCTGCCCACAGCGCTGAAGCAGGCGCGCTTCTATCTGCAAGCCATACAGCAGCATCACCAGCTGGTGCAGGACATACGCGGCGCCAACGAGTGTGCCTGGCAGCAGTTCTACGCCATGGGCAATGCCTCGGATGCGGCCTACGATCAGCGTGCTCGCCTCGAAATGCTCTGGCGTGATCTGAATCAGACCAACCATCGTGTGGCCGACATGCGACTGCACATCGATCGCACGCAGGAGGCGGAGGCAGAGGCCGACGATGTGCTCGAACATGTGCGCAATTTGAGTGGACATGTGCTGGAACAGTATCAGCAACTGGATGATCTGGGCGCGCGCATTGGCCAGCATCTGAATCAGAGTTTTGTGGCGCGTGGCGAGCACATGTTAAGCCGCATCATGGCGCAGCAATATCAGCTGCAAGAGCAGCGTCATCATCTGAACGCCGCCACTATAACGCTGAATCAGACACTCGACGCGCAGCTGGAGCCGCAACGGGAGGTGCGCAAGCACTGGCTGCCCAAGGCGGAGCGGCATGCGACGCGTCTGCTGGAGCGTTCCAACGAGTATGCCAGACAGTTCCAGCCAACCAGGAATGGTGCACGCATCGCCATGCTGGCCAGGTGAGTGTTCAACCCAACACAATTGAAAAACAGCCTTTAATCGTGTCGCTCGCTTGCAGCTCGGCGCATAGCAACATCTCGCAGGCCATTGAGGATGCACGACTGGCCTCGCTGCTTGCCAAGGAGCGTGTCTATGAGGCGCAGCGTGCGCTCTATCCCAGCGACGGCAGCTCTATGATTGAGCGTGCCAAGCACTCGTTGCACAGCTCCAAGCAGCTGCAGCGCGAGGCATTGCAGCAGATGCAGCAGTCCACGTTGCTCAAGGACAAACTGCAGCAGCAGGAGCAGCAGGTGGAGGGCATTAAGCGCATCATCTACGAGACGGGCCAGCGCAGCAACAATATAACCAGCCAGCTGCAGTTGCTGAGCAACAATGCGGCGCGTCGTCTGGCCCAGGACAGCATGGAGCTGGCCCAGCGCACCAGCGAGGACATGAATGCCGAGCTGCAGGCGGCTCGAGAGATGCAACGTTCCATACAGACTATGCGCAAATCGTTTGCCATGCTGGAGCCCGACTGGGAGATCAAGTTGGGCATGGCCGAGGAGAACATTTCGTTGACCAAAACGAATCTGCGACTAGCGAATGTTTCGCTCAGCTACATTGAGCAGCAAGCGGAGAAGGAGCAGCAAGTGTTCGAGACTTGGAACAATAGCATTTCCCAGCAGCTGCAGCAGCTGAGGGATCAGATTGCCAAGGCCCGGCATGCAGCTGAGGCGGTAAGTGGTTGCTACTAGAGATAGATGTCATTCTATATTGGCTCTCAAATCTATCCAAACGATTTGCAATTAAAATTGTGCATCTGATTTGAAGCTGCGCCAGTTAGCAGTACTACTTTTAAATGGTATTGAAATCTAATGTACAATGTTCTTTCAGATCGACGTCTCGTTGGAGTCCTTGGGACCAAAGTGCAGCCGCAGCTACCTGCCCACCTCCTATGGTCTGAGTACATCGAATTCCTTGCGCTTGAGCTTTGCGCTGTCCAATCATATGGGCAACTCGCCGCTGTTGCACGTGGAGGGCAGCGAGGGACGCCACATAACATTGGAATTGTACAAGCGACGAGTGCGTTTGGTTTGGAATCTGGGTGGAAGCACGGCGAGCATAACGCATCCGCTGGAGGTGCAGACGCGTGATCCCAAGTTCGACGATGCCTGGTATCAGGTGGAGGCGAATCGCACACTAAATCTGGGCAGTTTGCTGGTGCGACGCATGAATAACTATGGCGCCTTGACGCCAGCCTCGCCAGTGACTGGCTCCACGGATGCGGAGCACACACGTTTCTCGCAGAGCCACAATGAGCGCATTCTGCTGGGCGGCTATGCAACCAAGGAGCTGACGCCAGGCCTCAATGTGGTCGTGCATCAGGTGGAGGTGGATAACAAGCCATTGGGCCTGTGGAACTTTATGCGCAGCGAGGGACGTTGTGGTGGCGCCATGATTGGGGCACGCGAATCGTCTGCCTCGTCGGTGGCACGTCACTTCAATGGCTTGGGCTATGCGCAGCTGAAGAAGACACGACCGCGTCCCTACCGCAAGAATCTCTTTGCTCTGCAGATGACCTTCCGCACGCTGGACGAGAATGCGTTGCTCTTCCTGGCGGTTGATGACAAGAACGTAAGTTGGAATCGCTTCAACTCTGCGCTGCATTCTAATTGTTATACTTTTGCATTTGGCATAGAACCGCTCGGTGTCCGTAACATTGAGTCGGGGACGTATTATGTTCCGCATCGACTATGGCGACGAGTCCAAGCTGGAGATCAACACCACCAAGAAGTACAACACGGGCCAGTGGATCAAAATGGAGGCAGCCAGAGAGTTCTCGGCGAGACGCAGCACTGAGAATGGCATGCTGCGAGTGAACAACGATCGCGCCATCTCTGGAGCACCCACGTTGCCAGTCAAGAGTAATATGCTGCCAGATCTGTCCAAGGCGGTGTACTACTTGGGCGGCGTGCCACCAGGTGAGTCAACGAAGCTCCCAGTGCTTGAATGGGGTCTAATTTTGCATTTATACTTTGCGCTTTTCAATTTACAATGTTGACATTGAAGTAGTTTAATACTCTATTAAAGAACTGTGTCTATTTTTAATTTACAAAGTCATGAAATGCTCTTATTTAACTCCATTGTTGATGTTGTCATGCACTAACTGTAAATAACAACTTCCAATTCATGCTTTTTCTATTAAATTACAATTTGCAATTCATGCCTTTTAAGTTTACATTTTACTTTTCGATTATTAAGTATCAATTTGATTTATTGTAGCTTATGTGCTTTATTCAATCACACTATGTATTTATTTATAGGCTTTACTTCCGGCACCACCAAAGCACCCGGCGCCGATAATCCCTTCCTTGGCTGCATGATGGATGTGCAGGTGAATGGAGAGACGTACGACCCGCTCGAGAGCGCCACTTATTTCGGCGTTGAGTCCTCCTGCAAGGACATGATCACCAAGTATACGACCACATAAATGTGCCATGTGAACTCCCAACTAATTCTCAACTACTTTGCAGAGCTGGCTTCTCTGGCAATGGCTATCTGGAGCTGCCATCGCAATCGCTGAGGAAGCGTGCCAACACGGGCCTCGTTTTCCGCACTTTGCAGCCGGACTGCTTGCTGCTGCTGGCCGCGTATCCGCCGGAAGTGCTGGACGACTACGACGCCAAGGACATCAAGGGCAACTACTCGATGAGCTTGATCGATGGTCAGTTGCAAGTGTGGGTCAACTCTGGCCGCAGCTTCGTCAAATTGTACTCGAACGCCAGTCAATTGAACGACGGCGAGCTGCATGTGATTAACCTCATCAAGACTGGACGCCGACTGGAGCTAATGGTGGATGATGAGCAGCAGGATGTGCGCAGCTTAACTGGTGCACCGTCGCTAGTCAGCTTGCCGCAGGATGCAGGTGGTCTGTACATTGGAGGAGCGCCGCCACATGAGAGCTACACGCCATTGGCGCCAACGTTCGTCAAGCTGGAGGGAGCCGTGCGAGATGTGGTGTTCAACAATCGCACCATCAACTTTAACGATGCCTTGACCTTTGCCAATGTGCAGATCGGACGCAATGGTCCAGTCATGGGCGGCCTATACGATGTGCTGCTCAAGACGGAGCCGATGATTGGCAAGAGTTTCACAGCCTCGCCGGAGGGCTGCAAGCGGGTGAGTTGCTGATCTATTGGCTATACTTGGTTGGTAAATGGGAGAATTGCATGTTAGTATTACCTTATTTACCCGGTAGCCATTCTGAGCAAGGGTACACCTATTTGTAGATGTAATTTCAGTTTGCTCGAATAGAAATTATCTAAGAAACGCGAAATCGTCTTGAAAGTTTAGAGCAACTCGATTGGCTAGCGGGTATCTCAGAGTTAAGTGAATTTCGTTTGTAGTTTTCTTAGTGGTTGCCTAACTCTCAACTTGATCGACTTAAATGTTTCTCTTTGTTCTTATAGGATTTTAGTTGCTAAGCAATTATGTCAAAAGCTGCTACGCTAAAAGCTTCAAGCGCTGCGCTGCAAGAAAGCTCTTTTGTATACTAATTTCGCCTAAAAAGTAAAAAGCTTACTAAACATTGCTACACTACTCAATGTGGTCTACATGTGGATTAATCATACAATCATCAAATATATATAACCTCAGACTTAACCAAAAGCCAAGGCATATTAACTTGGTCTTTAGCCTTAACACACGTCTAAAGAATCGGCAAAGTTGGCTTACAGTCGAAAGCAGTGCAATGCGCTTCTCGACGTACGCCAGCTTTATCAATATTTAGTATTTAAGATCTACAATTAGTTGTAAGTTTTTATGCTCTGAGCGCAGCTGGTTAACGTGGTACTCGGCTAACAAAAGCGCGATTTCAATATTCATTTGACATTTGACAACATGCAAACATATTTGTAAATATTTCATACAACTCGGACTTCTTACATATTTAGCTTATAAGGTCGAAGTTAAGTATTTAAGCATCAACATCATCTATGCATATATACATACCGACTATAATTATATATATGTAGTTCACTCATCAACGCTTTGTGTACGTTTTTGCTTTCATTGATGTATCATACGATTAACTTTTGCTCTCTTCAACTTCAACCACATAAATTGTTATCATTGCGTTTTCAATAAAAGCATTTTTTAACAAATGAGAAAAACAATAATAAAAATCAACAAAAATCATGCCAACGTTTTTATTCTTTAACCACACTAAAAAGAAAAACAAAAATAAAGCGCACTCTGAGCTCGCACTTAGCAAAATTCGCTCACAAAAGCTCAGAACTAACACAAAGTCGTCGTGGTGAGTTAAGTTCCCAGCATACTTTGGCCAGAACCGAAGATTAATCCAGCTTCAACTCTCTTGCAGATCGGCAGCTACTCCTACGAGCCAAACGCTTTCAAGTTCGGCAATGAGATGTACAGCTATTCGCAGCTAAAACTACCCGAACGTCACTTCTGGCAGCGCAACTTTCACATGAGCTTCGACTTCCGCTCCTTCTATCCGAACGGCATGCTCTACCTCTCGCCAGGCAGCAAGGAGAAGCACAAGCACTACGTGGCACTGCTGCTCAAGGATGGGCAGCTTGTGCTGATCGTGCGCGGACGTCGGCGCGAGGAGCTGCAGCTGACTGCCAAACTGAACGATGGCGAATGGCATCGCGTGACGATCAGCTGTCATGATCGCAAGGTCACCATGAGCGTGGAGATTGGACAAACCGACCAGAAGACCTCCGCTCAAATGAAGGTGCCCAAGAAGATTGGGTCAGCGCAGCTCTTGCTGGTCGGCGGCTTACCTCAGGCGCCCGTGAAGGTGCCTTCTGAGCTTTACATGCGCCTGGAACCATTCAAGGGCTGCCTGCGACGATTCAGCATTAACAATTCCACACAGGACTTGGCTCGACCCGGCAAACACTCGAATGTGGGCCAATGTTTTCCCACCGTGGAGCGCGGCAGCTTCTTCCCAGGCGATGCCTACGCCATATATAGTGAGTAGAAAACTTATGGGTAAAGTTATATGGTAAGAATGTTGACTTGCTTGCAGAGAAAAACTTTCATGTGGCGAAGTATTTGGAACTGGAAATGGAGTTTCGCACCTCTGAGCTATCCGGCATCTTGCTAAGCGTCTCCGAGCCCAGCGGATTTCCAGCACTCTCCATGGAGATCAACAATGGCAATGTAAGTACCAAATCGTTCAACTTGAAACATTTGAATCGAATTTTTGCAATTTGCAGATTGTATTCTCTTGCGACTTGGGCGATGGCGTGCCTTTCCGTGTGGAGTCAACGCTGCCTGGAAAGTATGCCCTGTGCGACAACAAATGGCATAATATATCAGCTCTCTACGATGGCGAACAGCTTGCTTTGCGCATCGATCAGTTGCCCGCTACGATCAGCATGTCAAACCAGCGGAATGCGGGAAAAGTGCAAACACGTTCGCCTCTCTACATAGGAGGACTGCCGGGTAAATATGAAAGCAGTGTGCCGCTCTACGAGATTCTCACCAAATTAACTTATTCTGTTTAGATATTGCGCCCAGCGGTTGTTTGCTGGCGCGAGACAACTTCAAGGGCTGCATTCGCAATGTGTCCATACGCAATGAGAGACGGGACTGGATCGACATGGATGATCTGCACAATGTTCTGCTTAGCGAGTGTCTCGTTTCCAGCGATGATAACTGATCCTGGTTCCTGTGTTGACGCCACACTGAAACTTTTTCCAAATGTATTGTGATCAATTTACGAGTTTTATAGCCATAGACTTAGAGAACGTCCAGTTAGCATATCACTGCCATATAAGTACCATAATGTTAATCAATCTAGCTATACGTATTCAACTGGAGTCCCCAATTATTCATTGCCAGTGACTGCATTTCTTATTTCCTACCTGATTTCCTCTCAATCTTTATTTATTATTTTATTTTGCTTCATTATTTATTATGTTTGTTTTGAAGAGGCTTTAAGTTCGCAATTTGAAGTTATTTTGATTTCATTTGAAGTGGTGAGAACGCATTGTTTTGAATCTCCTCTAATTTGTACAGAATTTATTTATGCATAACAAATATATGTTTACATTAATTAGTATTTTCACTTAATTTTCATGTGTACATAAAAACGAGCCATTTAGTATGTAGATATGCAACGAGTATACTTAACACTAGTTTATAGCTATCATTTAAATCGAAAGTTTTATGAAATAAATAAACATTATAATAAAAATGATTTGCGATATTGTATTTGCAATTTGAAAATATAATAGCAACTGATTTTTCAGTGTCAAAAACCTTGTTTTCGGAACCGAAAATTGTATATATTTACTGTTTATATTTCCTACAAACAATAAATGCAAATATCTAATAAAAAATTGAATAAATAACTGGAAAGGAACACAGGTCCACCATGAGTGTGAGCACCAGGAGAACCAGCCTAGGCAGTCGTCGTGGCACCCGGAAGTCGCAAATATCGACTGTGTCCTATGATATATACTGCATGAACTTCTATGACAATGGTCTGCTTTCTGTTCGCAATGAGTACATCAATCAGGCCAAGATTGGACTGCGACGTTTTATCTTCATGATCGACTTAGATAACGAGATCCAACAGGCAAAATACACTAATGAACTGAACCTACGAACCTCCAAGCAAAAAAAGCAAGGTAAGCCGACCAATTGAGTATGAGTGTATGCGACAGTGAGCTGATCAGTGTGAATAGATCCCATACCGACGGACCGCATACCATTTGTAATGCTGCGCATACAAGATTGCTTGGAGGAATATGAAAATATAACGAAGCGAATTGATGCCGAGAACAGCTTCAATCTGCTCAAGTATTTTCAGCGTTACTCGCCCGCCGAGATCAAGTTTAAGTTTCTCAACAGCAACCAGAAGGACCAGAAGGCTGGCATGGAGTCCAAGAGGGGCAAGCCACCTGCCAAAAGCAAGGAGACAACCGATACGAACGGTAGGACCAAGATTGCTTGCTTTGGCGTAACGTCCAAAGAGCACCACAAGGTGGGCAAGGGTCAACCGCTGTCCAAGCGCCAGGTGAGCTCCTCCAATTCCTCTTGAAAGCACTCTCGTCAATGCTGTATCCATCTGAAATGCAGTATATAAAGGATCAACCGCAAGCCACTTCGATTATTATAATCATAGTTGGCAAACTGGATAATGACTTCTACCAAACTCTGATATCGTGAGTGACATTTGAAACAACACCATAACTATAAGTTAATGTACCTTAGCAGAGGGTAATTTATTGCCTTCCGTACTTATTTCTTTCTGATGGTTCATTTAAGGAATTGCTAGGGAATTGTGTTGTTGATATTGATTAATATGTTATACTTGGTAATTAAAAGTTTAACAATTTCTAGTTTTATATTGAGCAATTCTTATTAGTCATTTAAATAGAAGTTCGTATAGATTGACAGCGTTGTTGCCCATCTTAAGATAGGCATATATGCGATCGACAGACTTCTCTGCTAGGGTAGTTAAATGAAATTGATAAACAGATCAGTTGATTCGGCTTCCTTATTAAGTTCGTATAGGTTGACAGCTTTGTTGGGTCTTAGGACAGTCATATATGCGATCGGCAGACCTCTCTGCTAGGGTAGTTAAACCAGAACACGACCAAGATGATATATACAAGCCTTTTGATAGATACGACCTGCCGCTGCGTGGCATTATTCACTTCCTGCCCGAGGAGTGCGCCTACGATGTATTGGTGCCACGCCCCCGGCGCCTCAAGGAGCTGCGAGCGACCGTCGATAAAATCCAGGGGGATATCTACTCGCTGCGCAAGCGGGTGGCAACCAAGGAAGTGGGCATCTTGGAACAGCAGTTGCCGCAAATGTCCGTTTGCCAGGCCACCAAATATGCTAGCGAGATCTACGGCCAGCTGAGCTGGTTCATCTACGATGTGCAAAAGCTGCGCGAGTACTACGAGCACTACTACGTGAAGCCCTACCATGAGATCAATGTGATGATGAAGCCCACGACGAGCATGCAGGAAGCCTACAAAGTGGCCACCTCACTGAGCATCGAGGGGCATTATCTGAATCAGTATGTGCCCTTGGTGCACGACGACGACGCCAGCATCTATTTGTATTTGGAGTCGCTGCTGAACACATTCGGCAGTCCGAAGGAGGTGATGACCGAGATCGAAGTGCTGCTGCTGGCCAATCCATCGTCCATGGCACAGACCCGCGTGCTCGACAAGATTAAGGTCTATGCCAGCGCCTTCAAGAGCATCGTGAAGCTCTGCAAGACGGAGCGTCTGTTCATTGAGGAAGCGAACCCGCTGCTTACAAACGTTGTGTCCTACATGGACCAGAAACTGATGCGCAACATTTACCATGCCTGTCTCGAGTACAACATACTGCGGCGATATTTCAACTCTGGCTACACCATAGACAAACTGCAGTACACACCCTACGCCAACGAGGTGGAGCCCAAGCCGCTGCCCAAGTTCGGTAAGTTGTATTTGACCGATGACGCGGTTACTCAGCGCATCGTGAAGATGATCGATGAGTTCGAGCACTACAAGATTGAAGAGATTCATCCACGTGTCAAGCTGTATACGTTTCGACGGCGGCTGAACGAGGTGTTTGAGAAGCAGAAAGAAATTATCTTGCCATCGCGGCTTTGCTTTCGCGATTTCACGCTGTTCAGTGCGCAGGAGTTTTTGAAGGACCTGGTCACTCCGGAAATGTTTGAGGAGGCCATCGAGCCAACGGCGGACCCATTGTCCAGCTACCCAAGCATCTATACCATCGGCGATGTTCGACAATCGCGTAATCCATTTAGTCACTGCACGGCTAATGTACAGTATATGATTACTCCCAGTGTCTTCATACGTCCCAAGTCGCTTAAGGCCAATAAACTGGCCGAGCAGGAGAAGAAGAAGGACAAGGAAAAGGAGAAGGAGAAAATCGATAGGCATTCGGTGCGAACTTCAAAATCGCTCAAAGAAAATTCAGTGGCCTCCAGCGTCAATGTTCGCTCGAATGCGTCACGTCATCAAACAACGTTTGTTAACGAAACAAAGGATCCGTCAAAGGAGCCATACGGATTCATTGGATTGGGACCTGATCATCCACTGCTCAAGGGCTACAATCTCAGCGATACACTGCAGACCATCAAGGCGAAGACCTCAAAGTATCACTTCGAAGAAGGCCATCTAACACTCTACCAGGAGAAATGGAATTTCCGGCAAACGAATAAGTATCTCAAAATTGAGATCGACAAACAGGTGATACACTTGACCAATGAATGTGGCAACATGGCCAAGATATCGAACAACATACGAGTGCAGACCGCCAATGGCGTCCACTTGAGGATTCGTCCCAACAGCGCGGAGTGCGCCAAGGCGGTGCTTAACTATCCCAATGGTTTGTCCCTCTACTGTCACGATACCCATGCCGAGCATCTGTGGTCGGGCCACGAGAGCGACCTCAACGAAAGTCGTCGCATCTGCACGCCGTACGGTTGTGTCATCGTGTTCTACAATGAGAACGATACTGTGGTCATCATGCGATACAATGGTGAGGTCTATCGCCTCTACAGTTTCCCCGATGCCATGGGCGGCGAGGAGGAAGGCGAAATGGAAGAAACATCGGAATATATCAAGGCTTGCTCAACACAATCGGCCTACAGCAACTACAGGCCATTGTCCAAGAGTATGGATCCATATTCCTCATCTATGCGGCGCAAGCGTAAGAAGAAATCCGATAAATCGTCGGGCACCCGTGAATCTGGTGGAACTGAGCCCAAGGCCAAGAAATCGACAGTTAGCAATGGATCGACCTCCTCACAAACTTTGGCTGCCAAATCAGCTAAAGCGCAAATGTGCGAGATGAAAATGAATCAGACGGCGGCACTTTTCGCCAGCATCGACAGTGAGCTGAAGTTCCTTGATTTGATGATGTCGCTGTTTGACTTTAGCTATGTGCATCTGAAGCTAACCACGTCGCTTGGCAGTGTGGTGCATGTGGAGGGTCCGCAAAAGATCTATTGCGGCAAACCCATTCGAGTCACCGAATGGCACGATTACTGTGCCAACGAGAGCTACTCGATGCGGGACGATGGCGTTCGTATGGTGTGGACGCATGACATGCTCAAGTGCTATCACAGCGATGGCACTGTGATCAATACAACGACATCGGAGGGTATCGATTTTGGTGTCAATGAAGATGATATTGATAAACAGATCAGTTCGAGTAGTTCGCACAAAATTCGTTTGGACGAAGTCGGTTCGGGTTCCCTATTATCGAATGCGATTTACATCAATGTCCAGGATGTTAGCGCACACCATGAGTCGAAGGTCAAACACATGAACATCGATGAATTTCTCGAAGAGGGAGAGGTCGAGGATCAGCATTTGTATGATTACACATTCATTACCTTTAATCCAGATAGTCATATGATGGCACACAAGTTCTATGCGTCCACTCAGTTCTCGAACCTCAATTCCAGTCTGACAAAGTGGCAGATGGAAACGACAGTCATAGCTGCTGACAACTTGCAGTTTCGCATTTATCCCATTGACAAAGCCAACGACATCAATAGCCACAATCATGCGCATAGCAGTATGTTCAATGCTGATTTCTTCAACGTGGCTTTCAATGAGCAAGGGTCATCCGAAGCCGATCCCGATGAATGGACTCACGCTGCGGAACCCAAATCGCCAACTAGAGATCCAAATATTATGTGCACGGGCGTGGAAGTCAATGTAACCAATGTACATCTGTCGCTCGCTGGAGACGAATTGCATATTCGAACGCATTTGCTAAAATTTGGTTGCTCCGGTAATCAAGATGTGGTGCGGTAAGTGGGTCTTATCGTTGGCTAACTAGTTTCCATTCAATTGCCTTTAGCGTAATACGACCACTTTATTATTTAATAGAGGCAATTTGACACTAAAGTTGAACTTTGATCAAAATCTGAGTACGGTTTTTAACAATTGGGTCGAAGCTTTCCATAAGTTTGTCAGTTGTTCCTGCGCCAAATGGAAAACCACATACTTCTTGGAGACTACCACTAAAGACTGTCGGAAAAAGGGTGAGTCAAACAGACAATCAGATGAATTATCTAATATATTAATGTACTTTTACGTAGGGCTGGAACTCTTTAAAACCATGCCCCCTCTGGGAGTTTATAACTTTTGTGCTGGCAACTATTTTCTTGATCCAGAGGAATTGAAATCCGTACATGGCCTTATGATGCAACAGTTTAAAGGATATGAACAGGATATGGCAAAGTTTCCCAGATTCCCTCAGCATAAGAAATCAATACCTAGCGTTGATTTTCCAGCAATACTGACAACGAAGTAAGTACAGTATGGCATTATCTAATAGATTAATTTCTTTAATTCAATTGCACGATTTTGTACAGAATCTTTGTGGAGATACCCGCTCAATTAGCCTACACGGATCGCATTCATTTGTTTTTGGCTCCATTCGGGCGTGTTAAGTTCCGCAAACTTAAGCATCGTTTCAACGAGTAAGATAACAGTATTCAAGTTAATTAAACATGCAATAATCAAATATTTTGACAGGGCGCTGCTATTCCATTTATATCCACATCTTCGCACGATGATTACACAAGAGATTAGCAAGCAAAGCTGGCGCAATCATCATGCTGCCTATAAGCGTCGCCATTTCATGGAACAACAGCGTCTAAGCCTGTATTCTGCCATGTTAAAGCATAAGGTGTATCCAAATTACTTCCAGTTCAAGGATAATTTCTATAGCCATGTGCGAAACATTGATTTCTTCGAGTTTATGTCGTCCAAGTGCAACGAAAAAGAACATCCAGAGCAATATATGGATAAGACCAATGCCGAAGAGGAAGTAAAAGAAAAAGTTCCGTTGACTCGCGAGGAAAAGAAAAATCGCAAGAAGTGTCTATGCCCAAAATATATAAAATCTTTGAAATAGTTTGCATTTTCTTTATTTGAATATATGAACAAGAAAAAAAGACGTTTCATTTGTAGATAAACACACAATTCTCAGCAGGAGACGTTAATCAATACATATTTTTAAATTTAAACTGCGCGCTAAATGCTGGTCATACTTCCCGCAAACCATGGATGCAGTATATCATTTCAACATTTTTATCGATTTTATTATCGAGCAATTAACATAGCAGCGGTATGTTTTGGTATATTTTCTAATAGCAATAGGCGTATTTTAAAATTCCACCTACGGTCACTCTGACGTCAATGTTAGTGCTGGTAGCTCTCTCTCTCGCCTTCTCTCATTCACAGTTGGTTTCTTGCCGTGGTCGGTCGCAGCTATTCGCCTTTGCTGTTGATTAAAGTCGCGCGCGTGTGTAGTTCTTAAACACAACCAAAAATTAATATGAAGTACACGCAATTGTATTAATCACCCAGCACTCACACATACACTTACATAAAGTCCAATCAAACAATTGAAATCTGAAGCTAGTCAAAACACGCACAATGGCGTCGACTGTGGAATTAACAACAACAACAACAACGGCAACAACACCAGTGGCAAACGGAACAGCAACTGCAGCCGCAGATTCCGCTAGCGCTGTGTACGCCGAGCAACTGCAACAGGAGGAGGAGCGACAAGCCGGTGAATCAAATGAGATAACGGCTGTGCCGCGTTATGGATTAAAGCTAAAATTTGATCACGTTTGGCCCGAAAAACGCAATCAAAATCTGCGGCCATCGATAAAACAATCGCTGCCCATGGTGCCCCTGGCGTGCAGGTGAGTCGGCTACGTCGACGTCAGCGTCGCTGTTGACGCAGCAGCTGTAGATGCTGAGTGGACGGCTATATAAATAATTAATTGAAGCACATAATGCGAAATCAATAGCAGGCCTAATATAAACTTGACAACGTATACATTCTCACTCTGGTTGTCTCCGTGCTCGTGCGTGCCAAATATAGCGCCAGGTCCTGCCCACACACACACACACACAACAAGTAAACAAACACACACATGCTCACTCACACACATACATACATTAGCTCGTTCATAAATTGAATATTTTTGTTCGCTTGGCGCCAACTAAATGACATTAATTTGCCAACGGAAAATGGTCGGAAGTAGCGACGAGAAAATATCGTGCATGCGTGACACGAAACATTTTCAGAATATAGTACTATAGTGGGAACTTAACCCTTGACCGGCCAATACAATTATACTTATACTTTTCTATTTACTAATATTGTAATATTGCATATTACTATTAGTATTTAGTAATCCCCAGTCCCATCACTAAGCAGGACTTTCATCGAAGTAAACAGACCCTTGTCTAGCCCATTTCAAATGTCTCACTGACCACGAGAATCTCTATGACTTGTGCGAGCCATTGCCTGACTTCAATTCAAAAGCGAATCCTTTGGATAAGAGTCTTATTACTGCTCTTACAGTTGGCTTCACACTACGCCTGTGGTGCTGTTGGCGCCACATCCCAAATTGCCGCCCCCTTTCGACTGCCCGCATTGGCGCCAAGCTGGTGGCTCAGTTTGCGTGTCCTGGCCACATTTGGAGCCACAGCAGACTGCATGTACAATACCTTGTTTGCCCTCGCTTATACAAACAGTCGACTATAGGATTTTTGTGTTGGTTTTTTCTACCTTAAGCTGCTCCATTTATGGGCTGCCAAACAGGCAATCAGCGTCAAACTGAACTGACCTATCTGAAAAACCAAACCTACTGAAGTGCAATGAACTCTCATAAAAATTCCATCGCATCCCCGCACAAGTAGAAGTCATGCACAAGTGGGTCATCTGAAACAAAAATATTTAACGAGCAATATTCATGAATTCATGAATGAAAAATTTGTTTATATTATTTTCAATAATTTCAACAATTTAATGCAAGCAATTCCTATCTAATGTCGTCCTAGTAAAGTTGTTGACTTAGGACATATTTTTGATCATTTACGGAAACATTTTACTTTACATGGTCATGAATGATAATATTCTTAAACTTTGCTACATATATCTGGGTAAATTTAATCCAAGCAGTTCCTATCTAATGCCTTTTAAGTAAATTGGTTGACTTAGGACATCTGAAAGGTGTTCAAATAATTGTAGTTTCGATCATTTACTGAAGTGATTTACTTTACATGATCATGAATGATAATATTCTTCAACTTTACTACACATATCTGGGGATATTTAATCCAATCAGTTCCTATCTTATGTCTTTCAAGTAAACTGGTAGAATTAGAACATCTGAAAGGTGTTAAAATTGTAGTTTTGATCATTTAGTGACACGATTTACTTTACATGGTCATGAATGATAATATTCTTCAACTTTACTACACATATCTGAATGCACACATTCATACATGTTCGTGTATATCTAGTATTTAGTAAATATTTACTTAGAATATGTTCATGCATATCTACAAATGACACCTCTGTGCACCTTGTGTTATCAGCTACCCTTCAAATATTTACGCGAGATATTTTTTAGTTTCGTCACGCTTTTTGTGAACTATGAACGACTAAATGGCATAAAGAAAAAGTGCTCATATACCGGCATATATATAAGGCACCCCGTACACTAAGGATTTATGGCCATGTATTTATTGAAGGCTTCACCCACTTTAATTAGACGCTGTACTATTTACTCATCTATGGTTTGAAATATGTAAGAGTCTGGTTATTTGTTGATATCGCAAACCTATATCGTTTAACGCCTTATCTGCAAGTGTGCAAAGAAGTTATACATATTTTTTATTATATTTATTGTAGAATCTTATCATATCTACTGTTTCTATAAAACGAGTAGTTAAAAAAGGTTTCTTTCTGTATTTAAGCATGATTTGATTATTTCATTTCTGATGTCATTTGCTTGTAGTGCATTAAATACATATATACCTATCTACACTGTGATACAAATACCTTCAAGATAATAGTGATCCGAATTGTCAGTATGTATTTAAAAAATAATATACTTGGGCGTGCTTACAATATGTTGGGTTAGTTAAGCGACTTCGAACTTGGCACCAAATTTAATCAGTATAAATTTAGGAAGCCAGCTGCGAATTATGTAGATTGTGTTCTTTATTTAATCAATTATGATAACGACATTTTTACAATGCTATTTTGTTGCTGCTTAAATATAGAGAACAATAGCGAATTTAATCGTTTTTTCAAGTTCTAATTAGAGTATAGTATAGCATACAAACCATACACATTTATAGCATATTGTGATAAGAATGTTAGATTGACCCACTTGCAAGACGCCAGCTATTCAAAGTAGATGATTCAATGTAACAGATTCGTCAGAGTTGCAACAATTTCCTTTTCCTTATTGCCATTCCACATTTGCACACAATCCGACCATTGTCGTATCCGCGTATTCTCATTTCGCTCCTGGCGGCACAGCCAGGATAACAAAGTCCTGTCAGTTCGCTCTGTCTCTGCCTGTCAGACATTTAATGCCTTTGGCAAGCGCCCAAGCGAGCATTTTAAATGAACCCTCTACGATATGTGCATGTAGTATCTGAAATAACCACATCCAGAGCCAACGTATCTGCAAGCTGTGATAGTTGACGAGGAGTTCCCGCTTTTTACTAGTAACTGCATAGTAAAAATTGTTTTTTGCGTTGGAAATCAACTTAATATAAAAGAGTAAAATGCATTGCATTGACTTGCAAGTTTGTTCGTGCCTCATAAATGACTAAAAATCCGCAAGAGTATTCCGTATTCTCCAATGTATAGATGGGCACTTCCACTTGTTTTTATTTGCTTTCCTCAAATCATACGCACAGCATGTTTATCCAGGCGGCGCCTGCAATCCCAAAGCACTTTTCCTTATTGTTTTTCCATTGCTGGCGTTTCATTTGTCACCGTCTAACAGCTAAATATCTTTCCGTCTTCCTAAAACTGAACAATTTTGTTACTTCAGGGAGTTTTTATTTTTTTTTGTTGGTTGGTTTGCTCTTGAGTTTTTATTTCGTTGTTCTTTTAGTTTACGTTCCTTGACTTGTCACATTTTATTTATTTTTGGCTTTTTCTGTAGGGATAGTTTTAGCTGGAAAATGTGAGTTTTTTTTCTAAAAATATTCTGTAGCTTTGCGTGCTGAGGGATTTGATATTGTGGAATTCGAAATTGGACGCGCCTGAATGATTTATTCCACTTAATGTAATGCTATTTACGTGCTGCCACCATAAGACCCTCTTGTGAATCACTTATCTCGTGTTGAGTACAATGTTCTCTTGTACATGACTATTGCTCATCTTCTTACATTATGCGGGTCGTATTACAGCTCCCAAAATCAAATCAAATTTATGAGAAGTATGATAATAATATGTTCTTGTATTCATTGCAAAGTTCGTAGTTCGTTGAATTCGGATTTTGCTGGGCCTAATTTATACCTGCATTTATCTCGAGCTGCTAATCCGACATGAAAATAGTTTTTTAATTGCATTGCAAGCACAGCGAGCATGGAAAACTCAGTGTCTGTTGCTAACGCAGAAAACACGGCAATGTTGCAACAAACTTTGCCACCTAACAGGGCTGGATGAGGTCATGTGGGTGGCACAGTCAGAGGAAAAGCTAAAGAGAGATGGGGCACAGTGACACAAATTGCTTGTGGCGAGTGACAAATGAAGTTGGCAATTTTGTTGCAACTACAGTTGACCAGTCTGCAGGATAAGCTGAAATTAATTTATAACTTCGTTGCTTGGGGACTTGTAACTTGTTGAATGTTGAACTGACCTCACTTTGCTGTTTGTTTCGTTGCCTCACAATTTTTGTGGAACAGACTGTCCACAGACTTTAATTTCAACCGAGAAATATATAAGTGTATCTTTGTGTATATAGAAATCATTTTCGAATCAATCAAGTCAATCTGTTAAAAGACCTAAGCTATTATTACGAGCTACGTATATTTTGTAATTTCGTATGTTGTGTGCACCAGTTTATGGGACGATCATATCTCATAGCACCCACAATTCCCAAAACTGGGTGATTACTACGGTTGCCTGCCAGATCGCTCAGTTGTTCGGCATCTGATTTGATCGAAGATTGCAAGATGAATCGCCATGAGAATGTTGTGTGCAAGGGTTGCGGCAAAATGGACTTCACAGGACGCTGTTATCGCTGCCTGAGCTGCCAGGACTTTAACATGTGCGCCGAGTGCTATGATCATGACTTCACCACCACCCAGCATCTGTTCGATCATCCGGTCAAGTGTGTCTACACGCCAGCTGATGTGGAACTCTATTTTGGCGGCGAATACCTCAACGATCCGCCGCAGAGCTACCGCTGTCCGTACTGCAAGCAATGGGGCTACAACGAGTCCACATTCCTCGAGCACGTCTCCGCGGAGCACATGAACGCCAGCACCTTGCTCGTCTCCACCATGGTCACGCTCTTCGAGCAGCAGCAGGCGGTGCGTCTGTTTCTCGAGGACGAGCAGCTGGCGGTGTTCGCCTCGGCGGCCACATCGCGCAACGAACTGATGAATCGCAACGAAGGCTCCCTCGAACTGTATCTGGAGCCCCTGAATCCGAACGGCAGCTATCAGCGAGACCATGTGATGGCCCCCTTCGCCTTCCGCGCCGCCAAGCCTGGCGCTGTTGAAGTGGCACCCTGGGTAGCCGAAGGCGGCGGCGGTGGCGGTGGTGGCAGCGGCGGCGGTGGCGGCGCTTTGTCGTCATCGAACAGTAACCACCATGTGGACAATAATTTTCTAATACCGGATCCGGTGCGACGGCAATCGTTGCTGGAGCGAGCGCGTAACCGCTTGAACTTGGACCGGCCGCCGCTGACGCTGCAACAGCAGCAGCAACAGCAGCTGCAACAGCTGCAGCAGCAGCAGCAGCAACAGCAGCTCAGCTCCGGCCATCCATCGCTCTCGGAGATGATGCGTTTCAATGAGCCACTGCCCACCAGTCGCCCCAATCGCAATGTGCGCGCCAATGTGCCAATGCAGTCGCCGAATCAAACGCCCAGCGGCCGCAGCATCAATCTCTTTGGCGCCCAGACCACAGAGACCATGCGTCGCACCATCTTTCCGTTGGGCGATCTGACGCGTCCACGCGCCCAGCGCCATCGCAATCCACGCATGCAGATGGACGGATTTCCGGCCAGCGGTGTGCGGCAGGTGCATGTGCAGCGTCTGAGGGGCGGACCCGGTGCAGCTGCCGCTGCCGGTCTGGGGGCAACGCAACGTCTGGTGGAGTTCAGTGAGCTGGCGCACGGCTCCACGGAGCTGATGATGGCCTCGGGTCCGGTGCTGTTGCGCACCATCGAGGAGGAGGAGCAGCAGATACAGCAGCCGGTTGTGGAGGTGAAGCAAGTGGAGCAGGAGCGCGAACGCGAGCGTTTCCTCTGCTTTCCCTTCCTGTCGGCCTCCTCGATGACCTTGTGTCCGCCCGAGGAGCGCATCTCGTTTCTGGCCCAGCGCGCCGAGTTCGTGGCCCAGCTGCTGGCATCGGTGCTCTGCGAGGAGGAGCTAACAGCGGGCAGTGTGACGCCGATTAAGGCCACGTCCGAATCGACATCGAAATCGACGACCACAACACCACAACACAAGTTACGCAATCGATTGAACAGCGAATTCGTTGGAGCTGGCGACTCTGAACTGGACCTGAAGCACACTACGCCATGCTAACACACCAAGTACAGAGTGAATCACTGCTCGTACTCGTATATTCCTCGACAATTTGATTCGTGTTCCATGCAGCAGCACAACAAGCATCATCCCACCTTTCGTTCCATTTTTTACTAGGCACAAATTTTGGAGTCTTCCGCCTTATTGAAAACTTTCGGATCCCAACGGCAACAGCCTTTTGCGGGCAGCCACACAAATTGCAATTGTCCTAGGTAGTTGCGTTTTTGATATGGATTATACTGAACCCCGAGTAACACCAATGCATCCATCATATTCGAATCATATCAAATAAAGAAGCAGCTATAGCAGGCTGTACTTTGAAGTCACACAATTCTTTCTAAGATACCAATTTTGATATCCCTACGGCAACTTTATTTCAGCGAAAGGGAACCACAAGTGTTTCTTTTAATCGTGTTCGAGTTCGAGTTAATAAATTGGCTTTCTTTCGATTCGTAACTGATATATGGACTTAATCACATTAGCGGGTACCAGCATTTTACAGTCATGCTTACTTGTTCGCAAGAAACGTGACATATTGCTAAATGCTAAATAATTAATAGAATTTGTGTGTTTGTATATAAATTAACTAGCAAGCGCGACTAGAAATTGTCTATAAATAGATGATTAATCGCTTTATAATTGAAGTGCTGTCCACATTTTAATGGTGAATCGATAGTCGAACGTTTGATTAGAGTGCAGTTAGAGTTTCCTTACGATAATATAGTTGCTATCCCTATTCTCGAAACCTTTAGCTTTATTCTTATTATGCTGCCTCTTGACAACTACTCAAGTCCAGAAGGACATCATCGTTAGGCCCTGCCTTGAGCCAAGCCCATAAATAGCTGGCTTTAAGAGCTAATTAAAAAGTCAACAACAAGCCGGCTTCGCATGACACGGAATCTGTGTCATCATTTGCGGTTGACCCTCGAGCGAGACGGTGGTGGGAGGGAGGTGAAGAGGCCGGAGGATACACCCTAAGAATCGTCGCAAGAGCAGAGCAAATTTGTGACTTAATTATTTAAATTGCAGCCCTTGTTGTTTGTGGGAGTTTATTTAATCTGCCATCTCAAATTTCAACAATTTTCGCATTTAATTGAAAATAATTGGATAAATGAAATTGCGACACAACTGTGCAGCGAGCTTATCTCGCTCGTGCCACATGATATAAAATCCCTTTGAGTGAATTACACGCTTTATGCCCCGATTTTTCACTCGATTCGATTTATTCTTCAAATGGGGCTCTTTAATGTGTTCTCTTTTCTATTAATGCTCGTAATGCGCTTCAATTAAAAATTATCTTTATCGCTAGACTTACAATAAATTGTACTTGCTTACATTTAATGCATTCAATTTTAGTAGTGCAACAATTTTATTCGCATATTATTAGTGTGTGTTGAACAATCAGTTTAACATTCAGTACACAATTTCATAGCCATTTGCAGGTGCTTTTGTGAATCACTTATGCCATTAGCATTCAAGGCAGTTGCCCATTACTCAGCTGGATAGGTGTCGCACCCAAATGGGTTGACTTTATGGATACTCCTAATAGATTCAATCAGGAGTAGAGATGAAGTACATTTCGTGCCGTTTGATTGACAGATTGCCTCAATATACACTAAGATTGATAGTTCAATTTTCCACTCTAATTTTCATTTATGACGCAAGTCAGTTTTTGCGCTAATTTTCACACTCAGTCTACAGTATCTCTGTCAATCAAGTGATTGACTGGGTCAATTACACATGTCTTCTACCACAAATAGGCTGTTGGGGGTTGTAGTCTGCTTCTTTTGGCCGGCAACAATAGCTAGCTAAACTATAATTGAACAAATCAAAGGAAGTTGCTAATAATTTAAACACTGTTGTGTTAACTAAATGTGATCTAAAAGTGTATCTCTATTCCCATAAATAACTAAACTATAATTGATCAAATCAAAGGAAATATGAAGTGCTAAGAAAATAAACAATGTAAATCTTGTTAAGGAAGTTGCTATTAATTCAAACACTGTTGTGTTTGTATCTCGATTCCCATAAATAATTCGTTCTAACATCTTTGCAACAATTTAAAGTGCTTTCTGCAGACACTTTCTCGACTCGATAGATTATTATTTAATTTCACTTTTGACTAGTAAATAATTCAGTGACCAGTGTCTGGTTCACTGTTGATGACAGCACTTAACATTTGACTGGATTCCGCTTGGAAAGCAGCGTCATTGGCTTCATGCCGCACATGGACTTGACTTTGGCATGGGGCTCGACTGAGACATTGGCCTTCAAAACGAGAGAACTGTGGGGCACCATGTTAAGCTGTGACCAGCCCTAAATTCGATATGCGTGTAGCGCACCACAATACGAGTACAACCCCCGAGTCGAACAGCGAGCAAAACAAACGACCCAAAGACCACCCCAAGTTGTGGGGGCTAGGCCAACATTCGCAGAATTGTGACATCATCGGAGTGCGCACATTAGCAGAACAAATCTGATACATTCTCTTCATTCTGCTTTTCCCGTTTTCGTTTCCCAGATATGCGGCCTACTATTGGAAGGTCTCGCGCGAAGGTCGTCGCGTGTACATGGATTATTACTATATGGAGAATGGTAAGCAGATCTATGGAGTGCCCATTGGGGGCATTGGTGGCGGCAGCATTGGACGGGGCTACGCTGGCGAATTCTGTCGCTTTCAGATGCGTCCTGGCATCTACGAGTACAATGTGGTCCATGCCAATCAGTTTATAGTCACCATCAAGGATCACAAGGGTTGCACCGTCTTTCAGAGTTTGCTTTCCAAGTGCAGGTGAGTTCCACAAACCAATTATTTGCAGTGACCACAACGTAGATTTTCAAATTTCCATACACGTTACATGCTTCATCAACTTTGTGTTCTGTGCTTAATATCTACTTTTTATTTGATGCTTTCCTGAACCCTTCAATAATTGAAGACGAATGCTCAAAGCCTTATTTTAAACGCTGAACTGTCATCTAATGTTGATCACTAAAAACTAATCTAATATCTTTTTTAACTAGTGCAGAACAAGTGTCTTGTAGTCGAGCAACAATTTCTACGACATGCTGGCTTATTTGTTTGAGTAAGCATGAGCTAATTATAGTTATAATTACTATAATTACCTCTAATGGCCTTTTCTCATTGTTGAACCTAAGCACGCATTGTAATAAATGCAAAACTACACTGGCTTACTTTGTGCGTTGAACAATTTAAGAATTGAGCGCATTACCGCAATGTGGTCAAACTGCAAATACTACTTGCTATTGTTTGTAATTTCGCTTTTGGATTTGTTTCGATTTAAAAGGGTCTGTTGAGTTAAATAACCATTAGCATCACAGATGTTTCTACTTCAAGTAGCCCTGCGATAACCCTCTAATTCCCCGTAATATATTATATACATGTATATAACTCGTTTCTAATCCAATCTCTTTACACTACCACCTACCTATTAATGGATCTGATAACCCAGTAATTAACGGTCTGTCCCGCTGACAACGAGAGAATAATTTTATAATTTCCAAATGTGATATTTTTTTTCTCTCATTTTTGCTGCACCTACAATGTTCTAAAATACACCACGTCAACAACAACAACAACAACTACAAACACCGATAACAATAATATCAACAACAAATTTCTTTAATCATGATTAAACAACAAATATAAATATATATATTCATGTTTCAAACTGGTAAATGGATTCGATTCGACTGCAATTTGTGTTTTTTTGCTTTTGGGGATGTGCAATTTGGTTCGATTCAATACACTTTGCTTTGCTTTTGCGCGCTGATCAACCACTCCATTCCATAAAACAAACAACAAAAATACCATGTGAATCTGTAGCACCTCCAAGTCACACAAGGCAAAGACCAACAACAACGAGGCCGACGCCGATGAGGCCGAAGCTCAAAAAACTAAATGTCAACTGCCCAATTGCAGCAGCCGGCCCCGTCAGCCGCTGAGTGCCTGGCACTCGAACATCGAGGACTCCCGCTGCAGCTATACGGGTCTCTATCCACGGGCCTGGACCGAGTACGATCTATCGCACTACGGGGTGCGTTTGGTGTGTCGCCAGATCTCGCCAGTGATTCCACACGATTACAAGGACTCGAGTCTGCCCTGCGCCGTGTTCGTGTGGTCGGCGGAGAATGTGTGCGATCAGGAACGGAAGGTATCCATAACGTTCACATTCAAGAATGGCACTGGCAACAAGAAACTGGACGCTGAGGGCAATGCCGAGTCGCAGCTAATCAGCGAAGGCAATGCCAAAGGCGTGGCCATCAAGCAGAGAATCAACGACATGCCATGCAGCTACAATCTTGCCTGTCGCGTCTTGCCAGAGATTAGCATAACGCGCTGCCCTCAATTCGATCCTGCTGGCAATGGCGACCAGTTGTGGGCACAGCTCAAGGAGCATGGCCAACTCAACGAGCAGCCCACCACAGAGACGCTCAAGAGTGAGTACATGGCACGCATTTAAATGGTTTCAATTTACATATCTTTTCTCTATGTAGGCAAGGACATTGGTGTGGCTGTCTGTGCTCAGCTGGCGCTGAAGCCGCAGAGTTCGCATGAATTGGAATTTGTGCTTGCCTGGGATATGCCCAAGATACAGTTTCCACGCAAGCTGCAGACGCACACACGCTACTACACCAAATACTTTGATGACAGCGGCGAGTCTGGACCGAGGATATGTGAGTACGCATTGAAGCACTACCCCAGCTGGGAGCGACTCATCGATGCCTGGCAGCGACCCATACTGAACGATGAGTATGTATAGTAATTGTATAGTAGTTTCACTTAATTGTTACTAATATCCTTGGCACTTGCAGCGGCCTTCCCGATTGGTATAAATGCGCCATATTCAATCAATTGTATTTCATCTCGGATGGCGGCACCTTGTGGCTCAAGTGCGACTCTTCGCTGGGCACACCACTGACCTATGACGATCCGCGGTTGGCATATGGTCGCTTTGGCTATTTGGAGGGTCATGAGTATCGCATGTATAACACCTATGATGTGCATTTCTATGCCTCGCCAGCATTGGCTCATCTCTGGCCCAATCTGCAAGTGAGCTTGCAGTATGATTTCAAGGATGCCATTGGTGCAGAACTTAATGACACACGTAAAATGCTCTACGACGGCAAAGTGATGCCGCGCAAGGTCAAGAACTGTGTGCCACACGATCTTGGAGATCCGGATGAAGGTTACTAAAAATTCGAATTCATACAGTAGACCATTCTAATGTTATACTCTCTGTGATTGTAGAACCATTTACGCTTATCAACTGCTATAACATACACGACGTCAACGACTGGAAGGATCTCAATACCAAGTTCGTGCTGCAGGTCTACAGGGATTACTATGTACTCAATGAATTGGCCCAGGCGCAGGCGGACAACGCCAGCAAGTTCAGTTCCATTGAGTTTATCGACAAGGAGAGTCTTTACGAGCTATATTCCCAGGATAACAAGCGCAAGAACTCGGCAGATGAAAAACAGCGTAAGTACTTCAAATTTCAAACTACTGAAAGTTAAATATTAATCTGATTTTCAATTCATTTCAGAGAATCGCAAATCTGCTTCCATGTACATCAACGAGACGAATGGCAAGGTATATCTCATGGATGCCATGGGCTATTTAAAGGCCATGTATGGAGCCTGTAAAGCTATTATGGAGCGCACCATTGAGTATGACAAGGACAATGACGGGCTAATTGAAAATACCAAAATGCCGGATCAGACCTACGACTCTTGGGTTATGGATGGTCCCAGCGCCTATTGCTCCGGTCTTTGGCTCGCCGCCTTGCAAACGATGTCGGTGATGGCCACGCTTTTGGATCAGCCAAACGATTGCCTGCGCTATCAGGATATTTTGGAAAAAGGCAAAAATTCGTTGGAGGAGAAACTGTGGAATGGCAGCTACTATCGCTTCGATTTGTCACACAATCATCGTGATACAATTATGGCTGACCAATTGTGCGGTCACTGGTATCTGAAGTCATGCGGCTTTGACTATGAGATCTATCCCAAGGAGAATGTGCGCACTGCGTTGAAGCGCATCTACGACAACAATGTAATGGGCTTTCATGAGGGCAACATAGGAGCAGCTAATGGTTTCATAGCGAATGCCAACGAGCCTTCAAAGCCGGGTCATGTCGACGGCAGCAACATTCAGGCCGAGGAAGTCTGGCCAGGCGTGGTGTATGCGTTGGCCGCCACCATGTTGCAGGAGGGCATGTTTGATGAAGCCTTCCAGACCGCTGGCGGCATGTACAAGACCATATCGGAGCGTATTGGCATGAACTTCGAGACCCCAGAAGCGCTGTATGGCGAGAAACGTTATCGCTCTATAGGTTATATGCGACCACTAAGCATTTGGTCCATGCAGGTGGCCTGGGAGCGACGCAAGGCGCTACGTGACTAATTTCACAGTACAATCTAATGTATACCTAGTTGATCTACCTTTACACACCTACTACACCTACGCGAATGTACCGCGCTACCAAAGATATTTCTAAGCTGTCACAATGAGGTTCTTAGCTTTTTAGTTTTTGAGATCGCAACTTTACGAGCTTATATGGCGATTCAGAGAGTCGCCCCAAATCAATCAAACTGTATTCAAATGTTTAAACCAAAAGCTTTATATTTATGTATTTTGTAAACTAAGTTCAGCTGGTTGCTTGTTCTCAATGTCTTCTCTAGCTTATAAGCCTGTCCATGCAATCCTTTGGCAGTCACATATTGAAGAGCACTTTGCTAAGACGCTCAGCTCTGTTCCAAGTACAATTATTGAATGGTATTCAAGAAAAAAGCACAAAACGTATTTAAATGTTAGCTAAGCAAAAATATTTACATTAAATCACGTCTTTAGTTGTATTGATTATACTATATATATGAATGTATTTATGTCTACAAAATAAGCAAAGTATTCAATTGTTGCAGTCAATATAAATGTATGCGTGGAAAATCTGAATTTTTATTCACAATGTTCAATTTATAACTTAATTATATTTAGCAAATAGCTTGACATCATCTTAATAACGCATTACAGTCGATTGCTGAATATTAGTTTACTCTGCACTCGGATGCTTCGCGTGACTCGCCCATTGTTGAAGGAATTTATCATACTCACGCCGACTACGGCACAGGATGACCAACGTGGAGGGTCGACAGCCATGCGAGGCAAGTTCATCGATACGCTCCTTTGTGGTCTTCAGGCTGTGGCATAAAATACGCGGCACCTGAGCAATTTCAAAGCGGGTGAATTTCGCCTCATTTAGCAAATAGTCCAGCACCTCCTTAATCTAAATAACATTACGTATTGATTAATTAAGATGTGGGCAACTTATTTGTACGATTTACCTTTGTGACACGCACTGAGTGCACTTGTGGATGCTTGTCCATAATGGCTTTGGTCTCAGCTACACTGAACTCCAGACGATGCGCAAGATATTCGACAACTGAGGAGAATTCCCCCAAGACCTGCAGTTCATCCAGCGAAAGTTTAAGTGAACTAAACGAAGAATGAGGCAATATAGTCAATGAGTTAGTAGTCATAGGATTGGTTATACCGTTGCAAAATGGGTTCTGGACAGCGTACCATCCAAGGCATGATTTTATCCTTTTTCGCTCGTTGGGCACGTTCCAGTCGCAATTCAACTGACTTTGGCGTATAGCGAAAAGCCCAAAGATCCTTTAGTATGTTGATTGGCGATATGTTGTAGTTAATCATGTGCTGCAAGTTCTTCTCAAACATGTCATATGGCATTTCCAGTATGAACAAACGTTTGCACAGATATTTGGTGACAATCTCAGGACGCAGGCCCAACTTATCGCTTATATAGTAGACGCGATTCTTTTGGGAATAATCACCGGTTTCAGCATTTAATGCCGTTACCAGTTTGCGGAGGCGTGGCACCGTGAGTCGCAGAAAAGGCACGAAGTGGTTAATGTCCTCAATTTTCATTGTTTTGATTAGATCCAACTTGAAGTCCAAACGTTCTGAGGAGAATTTTACTTGTAAGTACTTCGGATAAGATGGAATCTTTTTTACCTACTTTGGTCTAATGCCAGCAGCCAGGGATACTCCACAAAGCTATGCTTGGTGATGCCCTCCAGTATCAGGGTATCCAATGTTTGAATAAGGCAGCGATTGCGATAGAAACGTTGCACTTGGTCGTCATTCACAATGCGCTTCACTTCGTCGTCTGTCAGGCGGAAGCGTTCACGCATCTCTTCAATCAAAACGCCTATTGGACTGCCTGTTTCGAGTTTCGTTTGATACGGCACATAATCGTTGTCCGTCTCGTTGCCCAAGGCTGTTGCTTGGCTGCTAATCCGTGCAGATGCCAGCGCCGGCCTCTTGGAGAGCGCGTTGTGCTCATGGTCGTATTGTGTAAACAGTGCACGACGTGTGCGTGATGTTAATAGGCAGGTTGTAGTTACTTTCGAGTGTAGGTGCAACTTAAGAGCGCCATCGAAACTGCGCACCAAATTTCGCAACATATCTATCAGTGGTTTCCTCTTGTATTAGATTTCTCTGTAAATTATACAAACATTTTGTGAGGTCGCAAAATGTTAGCAAAACAGCTGTTCAACAAGTTGGTTAATTATTCGATATACATATTTTTATGAAGTCTGGCAAGGCTGTCATCGGCGTGCAAAATCGATACAATTATCTAAATATTGTTGACAATCCTATAATTTTATTAACAATTGCAAAAAACATAATTAATATTTGTGTATCATATATATTTAAAAAAAATTGGAATTTATTACGAAATAACATCGATGTTCAAACAAATTCAAAAACTATCGAAATAGTAAAGATAGGATGATAATCATCGCAATATATACATTTTGGTATAAATCTACAAAAAATATATTTTCTTGTATTTTTCTTCAACTTCATTTTTTATTTGCCGTTACTCGTTATTCAATTTCACATTTTTTCCCCCAAAAAGCTGTCTTTAATGGAAGTCAGAAAACCAAATAAATGTTTTGTCATAATGTTGCGAAAAGCATGGAAATATAAAAAATGTCAAGCATTTTTAAATGACTAATTTTGGAAATTTTCAATGGAAGTGTAACCAGGTGATAATATTTTATTTTCTATGCTTGGTATATATTATCGATATTAAGAAATTTTCTTATGGGCACACCTCTCCAAATGAGACAGCTTTAAGAAAGCTCATTTAAAATTTTTATTAAATATTGCTGATCCGCAAAGTCGGCACGTTAAAGAAGATGTCAGCTATCTCAAATTGCAATAATTCATATGTATCGCCAATGCAATGTTACATTTGTGTATACGGTAAAGCGTGTAAATTGAAAACGGAACAACTTGGCTCTAATAGCACAACAATATTGGAATCGAAAGAAGAGCAAACGGTCGCACCTATTCTGCAGTGCAAAGGATGTAAATTGCAACGCTATTGTAGTCTAAAGCATTTGGTCGAGGATCGCGAGCATCATGAAGTTTGCATTGCGCTGAATAAATTGCAAAAGTCCTTAAACATTGAGCACCCATTGCTGCTAAATGGTCCAATAAACAGACGCATGGAACTGCAAAACGTCATCGCACAACTGATGCTGGCAACACGTCTTAAACTCGGTCGAAAGTTGACGCAGCGTGAACGTCAACTTATTGGCTATCCCAACTATTGTATGGTATGCTACAGCCGGAACACCCTAAGCACATGCAGCCGTTGCGAGGCTGTGGCTTATTGCTCCTCGGAGCATCAGCGCCAGGATCTTGTCTATCATACGCAGGATGCATGCGACACGTTAGCGCTGTTTTATTCGCCGTATCGCTTTCTGGAAAGCCAATTGAAGATCACCAACTTTAAGCTGTCAACTGATTTGGAGCGCAGCAGCCTGGTCGAAGCATTTTATCGCGCCACTAGAATGGAGGTGAAGAGCCAACCTTGGAGCTGCTTAGAAGACTATGAGAAGTTCGCTGTCTGCTCATCCTTTAGCGGCATCGCCACCATTGGCCTGGCGCTAACATCAATCTCATTTGAGGCTGCACCGCATGAGACGCTCAGCATTTATGTAGTGGGTGCTAGCGAAGAACAACGACGTTACTTTCAAGAGATGCATCTGAAGTTCTTCTTTCTGCAATATCAATTAGTCTGGCAGTTGGTTTTATACTTCATTGGCCACAACCTGCAACCCCAGGATGATGAAGAGACAATATTTAATATGAAGGTAATTCCATGGAAAACAAATGTTATAGACCGATTTAAATTAAAGCTATTTTGCAACTTTATAGGGCAGCAAGCGGAAAGTTTTGAAACGCACATTTCCGATTACTTTTGCTCAGTTTGCCAAAACCCATATGGTGGATCCAGTATTGATTATAATATTTAATCCGGATTTTGATGCCTTGGAGGGCGTTATTGAAGAAGTGGTGGAACAAAAGTATCCACATGCGATTAACCCGACGGAGGAAAATGCCTACGACTGGCGTTCATGCCTTTTGGAGATACTGTATACCTATAGCGTTCCCATTTGTTTCACTTCGTCAACAAAGATGATATTCCGCTCGAATATGTCGTGCCTTAACGAGGTCGCTGCAACGAACGAGATAAAAATAAATAACATCTACGGTTGCAATGAGAATCCGTACCGGGAGATTTTGCCAAATCTGAATCTTAGCCCCGATGATAGTGAAACAATCATCTACGATAACAACTACTTGAAGGTTGTTTATACCAGCATCAAGTGATGTAGTTTTAAATTATTAGCTGTAACTTTTTCTTTGGATTTTTGCTTCAATATTTTTTTTAAATAGATCTGCTTTTATTTTAAAATATAGTGAAGTCCTGAATTTAAATAATTTCTATTTTCTTTCTTTTGTAAATGACTTTATTGCAAAAATACTGTTTTTCAACACTAGAGTGTGATCAACTGCTAAGCACAACTTGAAACATGTACAAAAATCATGAATATTTATCACAAGGATTCCATTAGCCTTCAAATGGTCCAATAAAAAAAGAACAATTGGGAAACAATCAAAAGTGTTGAAAGTAATTTGAGAAATATTGCAACCAAATAGTTTACTCCACATTGATGTCCTTGGTGACGCGACCCACCCAATAAACGAATCCAGTCTGCACCACTGTAGCCATGAACTTAACATTGCCCGTGTAGCCTGCTGGTGGAATCCAATCGAAGGTTAGACCGCTCAGTGGACTGCCCTTGACTGCCTTCAAGTGGGTCAGTGTGTCCTAAAATGTTACGATATTAGCAAAAGACAAAAGCTAAAGCGTGGATAGCATTGATAAGTCACCTGGGGTCCGGAGCAGTCCAAAGTCTGGGAGTGCTCGGCGTCCACAACCTTGAATTGTCCCACCACACGATTCTGTCCGTCGCGGGCCTGAATCATGAAGCCCAGGAACTCATCGCCACCCAGAGTAAGGGTTAGCTTTTGGTCGTTGCGCACATGAGCTGGGCCAGAGAAGCTATATGGCGGCTTCTTGGTCTGCAGCTGAGCACCGTGTTGGGGTGTCATATCACCACAGGCAACTTTTGGAGCACCATCGGAGTAGGCGCTGACACCAGCAGCCAGACAGACGGCAATCAAGAGGAAACGGAACATGGTGGCTAAAAGGAGCGAAGCAATGAAGAACAGAGTTTAGTTTTAAATTATCTTAAGTAAGAAATGTAAAGAAAACTAGTTCCTTTACATTCTCTCATTGTTAGTATACAATAATATGAATTATTAACTAGATTGTACCGTATATTTTCTGTACGAATTTGGAATTATCATTTAGATGGCTATTCTAATTAATTAGTCATATGTTAGATTATTGCAGCTGTAAACTTGTTTGCAAAGTCAAACGACATAGTTAACATTACTGCTGCTATAGTGCTTAAAGTACTACAGTCAGCTGTTGGCGAATTCAAATTGTTAGCAAATCGTGTCCGTTAAAAGTCAGTATTTATTTGCATTTAATTACAAATGCTTTTTTGATTAATTAGTCAATTAGCATTGGCGCTGAAGTGCGTCTAATAAGTCTTTTTTTTTCGCTTCGTTTTGCCCTTGGCCAGCTTAAGATTGTCAACGACTTTCCGACCAACAGTCGGAGTAGAGTTGCTAACGTTTCAATACTCTGTACTCAGCTTTAAATTAACTGAAGAAACCCGCAACTTTTATGCAAATATTTTTTACATTTTTAAACGAAGTGTTTTAGAGACATGCATATCCAATAAGTGTGTTTCTTTCACAGCTTAAAAACCAGCTGCAGTTTTTAACAACGGGTTGATTATGCATTCCGTTTAGCCTTGGTCACATCTTGTTGCCATCTTTGGTCATATGTTAAGAAAAGTTATTTGACTGCCGGCAGACTGGTCACAAATAAGCAATGAAGATTCAAAATCTTCTCGACAAATTAGGGAGTTCAGGCACGCTTTGGTCATAAATCGTTTCGAAGAGTACAATGACATATTTACTATATACGATTGTAAACATATAAGCACACATAGATATGTAATTCGTATCAGATGTATAACCAAATTATTATAAACTTGGCCAAGTTGCATTTGCATGCCGATTAAAAAGTGTTTTAGATAAAAGAAAAAACAATCAGAAAACTGGTTTTCAAGCTATAAAAAAATACGAAAATCACGTTTAGTGTACAATCCCAGTAAGCTGTGAGACTACAAAATTTAAGTGCTAGTTGAAATCGTGTTTGGAACAAGAAATCATATAATTTCTTGGTACAGAGAAAGAGAGGAGGGGAATGTAACAATTGCTCGCATTATTTCCTGAAATCGTGTGTGAGGCAAACTCAAGTTTGTTCACTTCAAGTTCAAGGCAACAAGTTTCATAGCCTCCGATAGATCTCTCAAAACAATCAATTCACACGCCGACGCAGTCGACCATTTAATTGGCTAAGACCTTGTCGATGATGTCCAAAGACCCAAGAGAAGCAGTTAACAGAAATGTCAAGCCAGTTTGTCTGGGTACTACAACTCAACTCAGCTCAAGCCGAGCCAAGCCAAGCCCCATATACAAGTGGTGTATGTTTACGTCAAAATATCTTTGTTATATGTTAAAGTTCAGCATTGGACAAGTTGTCGTAGCCGTACATTAATATTTATATTCCCTCCAGTTGCTGTTCAAGGGGGTGCAGCAAGTTTTGCGAGTAAAACCATAAATAATATGAAATTAACAACAACAAATGTAGTTATTATTATGACTTGCTGTCTGTTTGCACTTAAAGTCGGCCCATAAATTATAAAACATCTACAGGATATCGCCCAGTCGAACAGACTCGACTAGTGTGTTCTCACTTCTCTATTTCTTCTTGTTGTTAGTATACGATTTTTGAATAGATTTATGGGTCTTTGCAAACCGGTTATTTTATTTGTTTAAATAAAATATCATCGGCTTGGCGTATTTCTTTCGCCACAAAACCTCAATTATCGAGTTTTGTAATGGTTGGAAAAATTATTTCTTTAGAGTTAAGTTCAGTGAAGCTTAAAACACGCATTAAGTTGATTTAAATATAGTATAAGTATGGAAATACAGTAGCTATTGTTTAATGACACGCAACATTTAAATGAGAACTTTGAAAACAATATACAACCGTATAATTAACATAAATTTAGTAATATTCATGGTCAATCAACGAGACCATTGTTTTGATTTTTAATTACTCTCAACACTATATATAATTATATAGATGTAGATGTAAATTGTAGTTTTACTATACAGACAATTTTATAATTGTCTTATATTTCTTTTGCAAAATGTATTTACTATTAAATAGCACCGCACGTTTGTTTAATTAACTTTTAGTCGTACCTACCACTGGAGGACTAAACCGCACGAGACAAAAGAAAAACTTGAAATAAGCTGAAAATTCTTCAACGGCTCCCTATTTATACGAAAAATATAAAGCCGTCCTAAGCCGGGCCAATAAAAATACAAGTAAAGCTTTTATTTAAGACCGGTCAGAGCTGAGCTTTGGCAAAAAGCTATCAGATCATAAAGAGTACAAAAGCTGTTCCCAACTCACCCGAAGATCTTAGATACTATTCGACTTTTAAATGAGAATTTATCACAAATAGCTTGATAGGAATACGTTCTATAAGCATGTGCAATGCGGTCGCTAAATGCTGTATAATTGTTTACTACGAATAAAAGTTAATGCCAGACAATTAGCACAAATATAGAATTGATTCTCGCATATAGCTCATGAATTGCAATTCGAAAGTGTAACATTTAAGAGTACGACATGTGTTAGATGGGGAAATGCAAATACATACAAATGACAAGTTTAAGGACCTTGAATGAGCACAAAGAAAACAAGTGTAAATTAAAAAGTTTCCTTGTTAGTTTTGAAGAGTTCTTTTATCCATATTATCGCTTATGTGTTAAGGATTTAAATGATTTCTCGAATAGTTGTCATTCTCACAAAGCGCTTCGATTTGACACTTTGTTGTGAGTAATCGAAATCGAATGGTTATTTATTTTTACCTTAGCAATTCATGTTTGAAGGCAGCCAATCATAATTTTGTTTTTGTTTATTTGACTTCTATTATGGGTGCGGAGCAATCAGCATTATTAGTCTGCACACAAACTGGAAAACCGGAGTCGCCTCTCAAGCTTCACAACGCTGAGCAATTTTTCCAAACGTCCTTTGATAAAATGGCAGAGCCTAGAACAGGACCTGTAACAGAGGCCCTGCTGCATTTAATAATGAATATGCCTAAGCAAACTTTGCGTAAGTTAACATAAATAATTACAAAAAAAAAAAACAAAATTATAAAATTATAATTTAATAGATGATGAGGAAGACAAGAGGTGTGCACAACCTATAGAGCTAGATATTGTTTACCAAAATGATATTACAGTGGAACTAAGTGATGATGAACCGGAGCAAGAAACAGATGGCATATCAGAAGAAGATGGCACAATTGATGAATTATCCGACAGTGATGTTAGTATAGAGTCTACTTCCAAAACATTTAATCAGCAATTAATTAATGGCAATTGTGATTTTAATCTGATCCCCTTGGATCTCAAACCAATTGATTTACTCGATATAGACAGTTCCATAACGAGTTTGCCATACGAATTGATTACTTAACTAAGATATTTGAAAAAGACACAAAATAGACATTTAGAAGTTTACATAAATTAAAACTTTATGTTCCAGTATTGTTATCATAAAATCCTACTTAAAATTAACCTTTTTAAGTTTTAACGATTTAATTGGTCTGACGATGCCACGCCGTTCCTCGCGATGCTTTTTCAGTTCCGCTTCACGTTTCTTTGCCATATGCTGGGATTTCTTTTCCCTGTTGATTTCAAACGTCATTTGCCGATTGCCAATTGAGCGACCCACATTGGTTACTTGATCCTCCATGCTGGACATTACACGTACACGATCCTGTAGACTGACCTGCTTGATGCGACGCTGCAACTCTGTGTTGCCCAGATCTTTGTCGATGGCTGTCATCTTAAAGTTCAGCTTATTTGCTGGCGTCTTGCTACTATTACCATTGACATTGGCCAATGGAGATACATAATCATCCGGTCCATCGGGCTCTTCATTCTCTTCCTGGTCCTCTGCCTCCTCCTCCTCCTCTTCGCGCTGCTGTTTCACTTGCTTATAGGCCTGTTTCATTTCCTTTACATACTCTTTACGGTCATCATCATCCGAAGAAGCCTCGTCACCACTGCTTTCTTCAGCTTCGCTTTTCTCAAATCCAAACAGATCCTCATCGTTGTCACTTTCCTCTCGTTTCTGAGCCTCATCCGCATGTAATTCAGCAACATGTGCTACCTCAACGCGTTGCTTAAGCTCCTTGGCCTTTGATTTATCCAGACGATTGAGCACAGGAGCCAGCAAACGATATTCCTCAGCATCTTTGTTGACAGCAAAATCTGTGTTTTCGAACATGGCCTTGAAACGGGAATCTTGGAGGAGATTGGGCACATTGCGTTGCTTGGCGCTATTTGAAGGATTCGCCTGCTCATCCATAATCTTAAGTGCCAGCTCTTTGTTGACCTTTGGCAGCTTCGATTCAATTTGCAAACGCGACTTGCGTTCACTCTCAATCTCTGCCCGCACTTTCTCTTTGCGGAAACGATCAAATGCAAATGGTTCTACCACAGCCTTGGCCTTATTGTAGAGTCGCACATTCATAAAGTATCTGTAAGTAAAGTTGAATTAAATGGAGTTAAAGGGTAACTGAATTTAGTAACTTACCCATGCATGTAACCCTTCAATAAATTGCTTCCAATGAGATGTTCCATACCCAGTTCGGCGAGCTCCTTGTGTGTCACAAATTGATAGTCATCGTAGACATTGTCCACCATTTCGGATTCAATTTCTTCAGTGAGATTATCAAGGAAGGAGCACCAGCGGGGTGCTGGTCCCATGGCAGGTACATAGTAGGTTAACATCTTCACATCCTCTTGCGCCAGGAAGAACATTCCCGAATCGGGAATAGTGCAGAAATCATTGAAGGACGTTGTGGATTCCACATAGGCTATTTGTTTGCCAGTCTGTTCATCCCACAACTTTAAGGTGGCCTCGTCTAAACTATAAACAGCGTTCTGTGACGGATTGAAGGCTAATCGCTTGATGGGCAAATTGTTCAGATGATTCTTGGTTAGCAAGGGTTGTCGGGAGCGTATATCATAAAGAAGCACATGTCCAGAAGCAGTGCCAACGCCCATCTGGAGTCCATTGCGGAATTTCAGTGCAGTTACAGAGGGAAACTCCTTGACACCTGGTAGTTTCATGGCCACATCCAAGGTGGCGCAACGTTGCTTGCTGCGTGGATCCCAGGCCTCGACCGTGCCCTCTTTTGTGCCCACCACTAGCAGATGATGCTCGGGATTCACATCACAGGCATATAAGCAGCTGGCGTCCGTCTCATAAGGCTGCAGGAACTGACCACGCTCCAAATTCAGTCGATAAATATCCTGCGCAAAAATCAAAAATTGTATGTCTCCGTGCTCTTAGTGTGATATTAATTACTTACTCTGCCCACGCCCACAATGTACATATCACAGCTGGGTTTATGATATTTCATATCGCGACCGAAGCGGGGAATGCGCAATCTGTAGTGTCGCCCATGGGCTGCATGGATTTCCACGTAGCGATCACATTGCAGAAACACCATTTTACTGTAATCGTCACTAATCACTTCAAATGTGGTCACCTCCGAGTCGAAACAGCGCTCAAATTTGATCGACAGATTAGAGACTTCAAAGCATTTCACACGTGGCTTATAAGTTCCTGTTGCCAAAATATACTGCTGATCCGGACTCATGCGTATGCTGGTGCACACTCCGGGCATATCGAAGTCCTGTATGAGCTCAATTTGCCGACGGGAGTCTCCCTTTTTCATCAGCTGTGAGCGCTTTCGACGATCGGTGAGCCACTGCAAAGTAAACGTATTAATTCGTATTCCACTGCGTTGCAGAACAATGACTTACATCTGGCACCGATTTGCCGGCGCTCAAATTGTAGATTTTCACATCATTTACTTCGTTGACAAACATTACTGCATTTTAGGCGCAAGAGTTTGTAAAGTGTATAAACTACAGCACACAACACGTGCGGTATCAACGCAGTGCTGAAAACGAATAAAAGATAGTTGTATTCGCGTCACTTTACAGCACTGGCTTTGAGTGCTGCACAGCTGTTTAGCAAACAGCAGTTTACAGCATTTTACCCAACAGTCTGGCAACATTCTCAAACTCGTCGCTACAATTGCAAACAAGAAAAACGCAAAAGAAATTTGCTGCTTACGGCCGTCGCCATCAGTTTCAATCTTTTGAAAATTATTAATATACAATCTTAGTGTTTTACGTTTGCCCGCATATTGATGCTAGCGCTCGATTCGGAATAAGCGCAAATCTGTGCTGTTTATCGACAAGAGTATATTGTGGATTGAAGTGTACAAACAAATACAGACGCGATTTACATATACACACACTCGCGCACACATTATACACCCCCCATAGCCCCGTGCTCGTTGCTGTTACCCTACATTCCTGTTCCCTACTTCGACTTAAAATACAGAAAAAACGGTGAGTAATAATGACTGCTATTACGTTGGTTTTAAGCCACTCTATATTTTGATTGTAATTAATAGCATAGATGAGATCTTCTCTGTGCTCTTGTCAGAGGGATGGGCGGTGATTTCTAATATAATGACAACTTTCCCTTGTACTACAAAAATTACTCGTTATGCTGTTGCCTTTGTTGTTGTGGTTGTTGTTATGGTTGTAGGGCAACCCATTTTGTCTCTCATGTCTGTAATTGATATTAGGGTCTTAGTCTACACCCCCAATTGCTGGGTGTATTGGTGTTTGGTCTTCTGCCTGGGCGCGCCTTGTGTTTATTTTATCAAATGGCGGGGCTTTAGCGTGCCACAGGGAATACTCACACACACACTCACTCACACACACACACTACGTCTTTGCATGTATGCAAATATTTTTAATTATTTTTCGCACTACATTTTTAAATTATCACAAAGTTCCATGCATAGCTCCGACAGACTTTTTGGACGTAAGCTCATTTTTTGTTTCTGTTTTCTTTTTTTTTTTGCTAGCGCATTATTCTGAGTCAACCTTCAGAGTAGCGAATTCCCCAGAGTTGCACTAGTTTTCATTCATTGTTCTCTGATTGACTGATAACGCGAAGAACTCTACGCTGAATGCGTCGTATTCTTATGACTGTGCTGTATATAAATTTGCTGATTGTTGTTTAACTAGCATACAATAATGCGAATAATAATAGAACACAATTTAGACAATACGTATGCGCTAAAATGAATCAATAAACATTTGCATTACCATATATTATCAGCAAGTTCAATTAACGCTAAATTGAATTACTTAAATTCATTTAAATCTTGGCTTGAAACTAATTGTCGACTTTTTATAACTGACAATTATAATTTGAAACGTACGATTTATTTAACTTTTATTTGACACAAAAATAATAATTTCAAAGTCTTTTATAACTTAGTTATTTTCTCGCATTGCCAAAAAAACGTTTAGTTGATATAATAGTAGAGGTACATAGTTCAGTGCAATGGTTTAAAACGAAAGACAAGATAAAAGTTGTGTCTCATGTGGTATTAAATAGTCATTAACTTAACCAAATTGTTATCTTTGGTTGCCTTTCTTTATCAATAAACAAATTACAACATAGATTTAAAGAGTCCACTAAGTTCTGTCATCCCTTTAAGGTCAATTAAATTAACATTTTGGAAATTAATTCCACATGATTACAATTAGTTTTCCTATGTTAACTAGAATAAATTTAGCGACACAATTAAATATTGAAATTACGTTCTCATTATTTGATTACGGGTCTCAATTTATTTATCTTGCACTTTATCACAAATTTAGTAAAACGTGCTAAATCCTTCGAGTTCGACAATGATCAATTGGTGTAATTTGATACACACACCTTAAGCTTTGAAACACAACTATCTGGCAAACTTCCCGCGGGGTTAAACCGCAAAAAAAGGAATAAAAACTGACACACACTTTAAACAAGTGTTCTGTGGAAATACAGTAAACAAATAAACTGGCCTGCTGTTCAAACATTAAAGCTGCGAGCCCTCCGAAATGGGGACAGAATAGCAAACCATGCTGGCGACATGCCACAAAAGACAGTCAGCCAGAACCAAGCGACGCTGAAACGAATTAATGCACCATTACAATTCTTGATAAAAAAATTCAAATTGTGTTTCTTGTATACATATATGTGCAGTTAACAGTTACTGGGCTGAGTGGGTTGGCAAATGGGCAGAAAAATGGATGCCAAACGGCCTAAAATATATCGCGTTGTTAACAAGTTATATGACCACTTTGATTACATTATTGAAAAATGTCGGAACAATACCATTTGTGTTTTTACAAAAATTAAAGTTTTAATCTTTCGTTTTGTTCACAGGTCCAAATATGACTGCAGCACCTTACAACTACAACTATATCTTTAAGTACATTATCATCGGTGATATGGGCGTAGGCAAATCCTGTCTGCTGCATCAGTTTACCGAAAAGAAATGTAAGTAACTCTTAAGCATAATATATTAGACCTGTTTTAATCTTTTCTGCTTAGTTATGGCCAACTGTCCTCACACAATTGGAGTCGAGTTTGGCACACGCATTATCGAGGTCGATGACAAGAAAATTAAACTACAAATTTGGGATACTGCTGGTCAGGAACGTTTTCGGGCCGTGACTCGATCGTATTATCGCGGTGCTGCAGGTGCTCTAATGGTTTACGATATAACCAGACGGTTAGTCCACAAAAAAACGTAGATATTTCAATGTTTATAATCTAAATCTTCTCTCCAGTTCGACGTATAATCATTTGAGCAGCTGGCTTACCGATACACGTAATCTCACAAATCCCAGCACTGTGATTTTTCTCATTGGCAATAAATCGGACTTGGAGAGTACACGGGAGGTAACCTATGAGGAGGCCAAAGAGTTTGCTGATGAGAATGGTCTCATGTTCTTAGAGGCTAGCGCCATGACGTAAGTGTGAAAGTAATAATTTGAAAACCGTATAAAAGCATTGAGCTATTTTGAATAGTGGCCAAAATGTGGAGGAAGCTTTTCTTGAAACGGCACGCAAAATCTATCAGAATATACAGGAGGGACGCCTCGATCTAAATGCATCCGAATCGGGGGTGCAGCATCGACCGTCGCAACCATCGCGGCCAAATCTCAGCAGCGAGGCAGCGCATGTGAAGGATCAGTGCTCGTGCTAAATGTATTAACTTTATATACACGCATAGATTATAACGAAAATCCAACTTTTATTTTTAGCGCAAGTCGTAATCATATTGATTTCTTATCTATCTAAACAAACGTGCAACTAATATGCAATGAAACAACAAACTAAAACATGTATGTAGTTAAATGATTGGATTAAGTCGAAAAAAGTGTGAACAAAAACCAAAATATATAAACGTCCCCCATATGACAAGCAAACATTTAGGTAACTAGTAAGTTAAACATAGAATTTGAATATCTACATTGTATTGTTGCATTATTTCTCTCTCATTGATCGTTGGTATTGCATTGAAACTGTTTTGATATGTAAAAAAAAAAAACAGGAAAACATTTATTCAAAAACCAAATGCAAATAGAGATGTTGGATGATAGCAAATATGTTTCTCATTTCATTATTGCAATACACTAATCATTTTATATCTACTTTCTTTTGTTGTTATTTACATCACACAATATGTTAGAAATAATCTGTATATATTTATAATATGTATCCTTCTTTAAAGCTCATTTTGTTAAATGTTGCGTGTAATGTGAACGGAACGTACAGAACAAAATTTGAAGGCAAACACTGTTATATGAATATTAAAGACGTATTTAACGCATAATGCTATAGGAAATAAAGAAAGATTATTTATAAATCCCCCACAACTACACACACAGAGGCCGCCCAGTAATTTTCAAATAGTAACGAGTGCGCGCGCCACCAATTGGCAAAAGCGTTTTGGCAAGTGGCAACGCCAACACCCAATCGATAGGCAACGGCTATCGATTACAGCTGGGTATGCAAATTAATTGAATTTAATTAAGCTGGCCAACAAAAAATATTGACACCACATAAAATCCGGTTTTACTGTTTGGCAGACATGCAGTGATGAAGTGTCTTTTAATCGGAGTTAAGCAAGTTATTAACAGCACGCATTCAACCACGTATAATGCAAATCAAGCGCCTCCTATGCAAATCCTGCACCCTCGGCTCGCTTCTAGTTGCGGCCGTCTGGACAGTGGCACTTTTGCTCTACATGCACATGCTGCGCAGCTCGATACCTGCGGCTGGCTGGAGCATAGCGCCACGCGCCGAACTCAACTATAAGGCACAGGTTACCGTTGGCTGCCGGCCGGAGTTCTTCAACTACTCGGGACACGAAGACCTGGCCACGGAGGAGCAGCCCAAGCAGTTCGAGCTGTTGGGCGTTGTTCGCAATAAGCAAGATAAGTATATTCGTGACATTGGTTACAAGCATCATGCCTTCAATGCGCTCGTCTCCAACAACATTGGACTGTATCGCGACATCCCCGACACCAGGCACAAGGTGTGCCAAATGGAACCACCACTGGAGCAGGAGCAGCTGCCACATGCCTCTGTCATTATGTGCTTCTACAATGAGCACAAGATGACGCTGATGCGCTCCATCAAGACGGTGCTGGAACGTACACCCGACTATCTGCTCAAGGAGATCATACTGGTGGATGACAATAGCGATTTGCCCGAGCTGGAGTTCCATCTGCTGGCCGATCTGCATGCCCGGTTAAAGTACGACAATCTGCGCTACATACGCAACGAGCAACGCGAGGGTTTGATACGTTCCCGTGTCATTGGTGCACGAGACGCGAGCGGAGATGTCTTAGTTTTCCTGGACTCCCACATCGAGGTCAATCGCCAGTGGCTGGAGCCGATGCTGCGTCTGGTGCAGCAGGAGAATGCCACGCTGGCGGTGCCAGTGATTGATCTCATCAATGCCGACACCTTTGAGTATACGGCCAGTCCGCTGGTGCGTGGTGGCTTCAACTGGGGACTGCACTTTCGTTGGGAGCATCTGCCCGATGGCACTTTGAAAGTGCCTGAGGATTTCAAAGGACCTTTTCGATCGCCGACCATGGCGGGCGGTTTATTTGCTGTGAATCGTTTGTACTTCCAGCATATTGGTGAATACGACATGGCCATGGACATCTGGGGCGGCGAGAACATTGAAATCTCTTTCCGCGTCTGGCAGTGTGGCGGCGCCATAAAGATTGTGCCCTGCTCCCGTGTGGGGCACATCTTTCGCAAGCGTCGCCCGTATACTGCGCCCGATGGCGCCAACACCATGCTGAAGAACTCGATGCGTCTGGCGCACGTCTGGATGGACAACTTTAAGGATTACTATCTGAAGCACGAGAAGGTGCCCAAGGACTATGACTTTGGCGACATCAGCGCACGCCTGCAGCTGCGCGAGCGTCTCCAGTGCCACGACTTTGCCTGGTATCTGAAGCACGTCTATCCGGAGCTGCGTGTGCCTGGCGAGGAGTCCAAGAAGTCGGCGGCAGCGGCGCCCATATTCCAACCCTGGCATTCACGCAAGCGCAATTATCTGGACTCCTTCCAACTGCGACTCTCAGGCACGCAACTCTGCGCTGCCGTTGTGGCGCCCAAGGTCAAAGGATTCTGGAAGAAGGGCAGCACTTTGACACTGCAGCAATGTCGCGTCCGGGCGCCTAATCAGATGTGGTATGAAACGGAGAAGTCGGAGATCATATTGGACAAGCTGTTGTGCCTAGAGGCGGCGGACGATGCGTTGGTCATTATCAACAAATGCCACGAGATGCTCGGTGATCAGCAGTGGCGTCACACCAGGAACAAAGACAGTCCCGTCTACAACATGGCCAAAGGCACTTGCCTGAGGGCTGGAGCTGCCGAAGTGGGAGCCAAGATCAGTCTGGACTTGTGCTCCAAGGCGGACAATGTGGGCGGTGCTTGGGACATAGTATTAATGAAGCAGGATGCGAAAAAGGATCATAAAGCTGGAGAAGATCAACAGCCAAAGCCGGACAGGCAGCTGCTGTAAGCGGCGTTCTATCGTACACAACATTAGACTGATGTTAGTCTCTAAGTATATAGTTGATTGATGTTGATTAATTGGTTGCTGTTATAAGTTTAACTTAGTCTGTATTTTTGCACACCGTGTAGTTGATTTAGCCAAGCTTATCGATAACAAACAAGTCTATTGATTTTAATACGAATTTTACATGTATTATTAAGTTAAAATCAAATCAATTCAGTTTTACAACATTTAGTCTTGGCTGTAAATAAATAATAACCATTTTATAATTTCTGTTGCTGTTGTTAATCAAGTTAATGCAAGAAAAATATATCACTGTTAGATTTTTTAAAATTTTTTTTATGGCGCATTGCAATTATAAACAATTGCTGGAAAAGCTCTTCCGATAGTTTTTAGTATTTTTATACTAATATTTGAAAGTATCATTACAGTCTCTGTAAAACCAACCAGCTGTTTTGTGTGATTTGTACGCATTTACCAACACTCTATTATTCGCGTCGTTTTCGTCGAGTGGCGCGTAAATTGGCAAATTGTTTAAAGCTAATAAATCACGTGAAATAATCAAGGATGGAAGGAAAGTCAATTGTTAGCAGACAGGAGCCGGTGCTGCATTTAGGTAAGCATTGTTAACAAGTTGTATTGGAGCGAAAATGCAGTTTCAATTCACTCTGCTCCACAGATACAAATGCACGTCGCAATTTCGTAAAATTCCACAACAAGTTGGGCGAGGTGAGTCGTAGTAATGCGCATTCTGCATATTTAACACAAATTAAATGTATTCCCCACACCAGAAACCCAACTCTACGGTGCGTTTCTACGATCAAACGGATTGCTACACTGTTCATGGCAGCGGCGACTGCGAACTCGTGGCCAAAATAGTGTACAAATCCACGGCTTACGTGCACATGCTGCTGCCGGACGACAAGAAGGAATCATTGCAGTATGTGGCGTTGTCCAAGGCTAACTTCGATCTGGCCGTACGCGAGTTGCTCCTGGTGCGCAATCTACGAGTCGAAGTCTATGTGAGACGCTCGGGCTCAGACTGGCAGCTGGAGTATCGCGGTTCGCCGGGCAACTTGCTGCAGTTCGAAGATATATTGTTCGCCAACAAGGAAGTGCTGGTGGGCAATAGCATCATTTCGCTGCAGGTTAAGCTGGAGGCTGGCACTCAGAGGCGTGTGGGCGTGGCGGCCGTGGAGCAGAATGATTGCACATTTCAGCTGCTCGAATTCGTTGATGACGATTTCTTCACGGAGCTGGAGGCCACCGTGGTACTGCTGGGACCCAAGGAGTGTCTGTTACCCTCTGCTGATGGTGAATACTCGGCTGTGAGAACGCTTTTGGAACGCAATGGTGTCATGATCACAGTGCCGAAGAAAGGAAGCGCCACGGAACGCAATGATCTGCTACAGGACTTGAATCGTTTGCTGCGCTTTGCCAAAGGACAGCAGGAAGATGCTAATGGACTGAAAGAGCTGCAGATGCAGTTGGCCGCAGAGGCTTTGCGAGTGGCGATCAAATATTTGGACTTGGTCAACGATGCGGGCAACCTGGGACACTACGAGTTGAAACAGTTGGATCTGAAGCGGTAGGAGAAAGTATATATACAAAAATTGCCATGATTTTAATAGACTTTGCGGACACAAACTGTACATGTCGTGGGAATGTTAATCTTTTTATCGAACATCAATATTCTCCTGGTCGAGCTAACAACCTTTACCGTTTTTCTTACACAGTTTTGTACACCTGGATGCAGCTGCAGTTGCGGCGCTGAACATCATGCCTAAACCAGGCACGCATCCGTCAATGCCCTCGTATCGCTGGCAAAGTATTTTGGGTGTCCTGGATCATTGCCGAACACCGCAAGGACATCGTCTCATGGCGCAGTGGGTGAAGCAGCCGCTGCGCAGCTGTGAGATTCTCAATGATCGTCACAACATCGTGCAGTGTCTGCTGGAGTCGCCTGAGACGCTTGACATGCTTAGCCTGGATTATCTGAAGCGCATACCAGACATACTGATGCTCACCAAGAAGCTAATGCGACGCAAGGCCACGTTGCAGGATCTATTCCGCATCTATCAGGTTATATTGCGCACTCCAAAGATATTGCAGCTGCTGATTGATCTAGGGAACAGCACTGTGCAGAGTGTGTTGTGTGCGCCCTTTAAAAGTTTCCTCGAGGATTTGACGGGGCTCAAGCAAATGGTCGAGCAAGTGGTGGACTTTGAGGCCATCGAGAAGGGCGAGTATTTGGTCAAGGGCTCATTCGATAGTCGCCTCATGGAGCTGCAGCAAACCATGGCCGAGTTGTACAAGAAAATGGAACGTCTACTCAGCAAATGCAATGAAGAACTCGATCTGGATGGCAAACTGCTCAAGCTGGAGAATGTCGCAAAGCTGGGCTATCATTTTCGCATCACCCTTAAAGATGATTCGGTGCTGCGCAAAAATAAAAACTATCGGATTGTGGATGTGATCAAGGGTGGCGTTCGTTTCACTTCCGACAAGTTGGAGAGCTATGCAGACGAGTTTGCCAGCTGTCGCACTCGCTACGAGGAGCAACAGCAGTCCATTGTCGAGGAGATCATCCAGGTGGCAGTGGGCTATGCGGCGCCACTAACATCGCTGAACAATGAACTCGCTCAGCTGGATTGCCTGGTCAGCTTTGCCATCGCCGCTCGCAGCGCTCCTACGCCATATGTGCGACCTACAATGCTGCCGGAAGGCGCCGGTCAGCTGCAGCTGGATGATGTACGACATCCCTGCCTGGAACTTCAGGAGCATGTCAGCTTCATAGCCAACAGCGTCGAGTTTGGAAAGGGTGCGTTTATTTTACAATAGTCTCAATTACTTTCTATATTTTACTTTTCTTTAGATACATGCAACATGTTTATCATAACTGGCCCGAATATGGGAGGCAAAAGCACCTACATTCGTTCTGTGGGCACAGCTGTTCTGATGGCACATGTCGGATCCTTTGTGCCCTGCAGTTTGGCCACCATTAGCATGGTGGACTCGATATTGGGCCGCGTTGGTGCCAGCGACAACATTATCAAAGGCTTGAGCACCTTTATGGTGGAAATGATTGAAACCTCCGGCATTATAAGGGTGAGCTTTTATTTCTGGTATTATCAAAATAGTTATTACAATGTTGTCTATTCGACCATAGACGGCTACGGACAAGTCTCTGGTTATTATTGATGAACTCGGACGTGGCACGTCCACTTACGAGGGCTGTGGCATTGCTTGGTCCATTGCTGAGCATCTGGCAAAGGAAACCAAGTGTTTCACGCTGTTTGCCACGCATTTCCATGAAATTACGAAACTGTCGGAGACCTTGTCGACTGTGAAAAATTGTCACATGGCCGCTGTCGCCGATGCGGACAACTTTACGTTGCTTTATCAAGTGCGACCCGGTGTCATGGAAAAGAGTTTTGGCATACAGGTGGCACGTTTGGCTAATTTCCCAGAGCATGTGGTCCAGAATGCCCAAGACGTGTACAACGAGTTCGAGGATGAGCATGCGGACAAGCAAAATCAAACGGATAAAGATCTGCTCCATAAGATACAAGTGGCCATTGAGCAGTTATCAACGGCCGGCAACAATACAGAGATCAATGTGGAGGATCTAACAACATTGGTGGCACAGTTTGCAAAGGATATTAAACAGTTGGACAGCGATTACTTCAAATCAGTTCTAAGCACCAGCGAGGCTTAGTTACTGGTATATTGAAATGAATTATATTGGGGGCTAATTATAAAACTAAGGATTCAAATCTTCCTTCCATTAATAGTCGTTCAGCTTATTATTTTAACATTTATTGGTCTTTTTTCTTATTAGCTGTAAAAGTTTTTTTTTGTATTATTTTTGTTTGTGTGTACATATTGTATCAGTTTTAAACCGTTTCTGTGTTAAACATCGAATTTGCATACGAAGTGTTTTAAATTTGCTAATGAAATTATAAAATATTTTACTATTATATTATTTGTAATATTAATTTTAATTAACGTGTTTAGTTTAGTGGACATTGTTTTATTTAAGGTGCACACATGGCTTTGTCTTACACCAATCTTTTCGAATCCCATATTTTTACAAATCAAATTAAAGTAGAAAACTGAACTTAGGCTTTGTATCCCGTTCAAAAATTTGTTGTGTGGGATTAAATCGTCAATGGAATTCGGAAAAGAATTGATTTTTTGTTTAAATCCATGTATATCATTTGATTTATTATGAATTATAATTAGCTTTTTTATTTTCATTTAATACATATTACAACGTTTAAACACTCCAAAAAATAAATATTGTATTAGTACTCGTAATATAAACATTTAATTAGTTTTAGTTTAGTTGTTTATCTTTTGGTTTTTTTTTTTTGTAAATTACATTTAATAGTTAACTGTTTGCGTTTAAAATTTCCATCTTCATTTTGATTTCCATTATGTTTTAATTCGAAAACAAACTGAATTAAAAATTTAATATTTTTTAAATTACATTTACTTTTCTATGCGTAAATTCATAAAATGTTTCGAAATACGATACAAAGGCAATTAGGTTTTTTCTTGGTATTTGTTTTTTTTTCATTATCCTTTTTTTGTTGCTTGTGTATATGATAAATCATTTTGTTTAGATAAAAGATTATAGATAATTTTCTTTTTGCAACTAAATAGAGGTTCTCGAAAATAGTATTGCATACATTTCAGGTGGTCCTATTTACTTTCCCTTGCAGAGAATTTAAGAGAAGTTTATTCGTTATTACATGTACTAGTATAGGCATTATTTCGATTAAGAAACTTAGTTTTACAATTTCCAATAATTTGTCCAATGTGTAGTATTGCTTTTAAAGCATTCAAACTTCAAAAGAAAGAATTTGAAAGTTCACTCGAAATCAAAAATGAATTTAAAGTTCTGCAAGGGCTTGAAAGTTTGATTTCTATTATGTCCGAGTGCGTGTTGATTAGTGCGAGTGTGAAATAAAGTTACCGCAAGTATTAAAATATGGTAATAAATTCTCGGTACATATACAATAAACGTGTATACAAAACCATATAAAAACGTTGCATAGCCGTTTACGAATATCTATGTAAACATTGAATACATTAAGTTTAGTGTTGTTTTTACATTATTTAATCGTATTTAGTTGTATAATTAAAAGTTCTTTTGATTGTATATGAAAAAGCTAATGAATTTTGAAAGACTTTATATTGTTCGGTTGGGCTTAGGGACGAAATATTTATAGTATTCTTCGTGTTTCTGTCACTTTCTGTCTGCGTGTTTGTGTCGCTGTAAGTGTTTAACAATTTATTTAAACTTACGTTCAGTTTATAAAATTCAACTTATTTTATAAAATTACAAAAATAATTGTTCTTATTATTTTTGTTTGCGTTCGCTTCTCATTAATATTTGGCATAGGTTGTACCATATTAAACTATCAAAATAGTTAATGAAACGTGGGCTCTTTAGCTAGTATTATGTATTTAACAAATACATCGTATATAAGTATAAAACTTAACTTTCTTGCGAGATTCGCAGACTGCCGAAAGGTTTGCTTAAGTGTGAAAATGAAACAATTAAATAATTAATGAACATGGCTTCGATTTATCCTCAAAAGCACAACAAAGTATAGCATACTTTTCGGTGTATCAAATCTGAGAAAGGGTATGTTCTGTGTTCTGAGGTAATGTCGATAAAAACGTTGAATTCGACTGCTGCGCGTATCTCGGCTATGACTTCATAAAGTAAAACGATTCTTCCTCTTAACATTTGGCGTATTTTGTAAGTCTAAAAGTTGAAATTGTTGTTTGTTATTGCTGCTAAACATGTATTAGTTAGTTAAAGATTGTGCCATTTTAGTTGGTATCTGGTAACTGGTTTAGTTGTTGTTAAACATTCGACTAAAATTGTACTACACAATAGTTTACAATCTAAAAAACAAACAGATCGCAATAGTACATAGGTATATAGTATACATATATATGCTTGTATAGGTTCTACAAACTAGATGCGCATAAAGCAACGCGTCAAGTAAAACATCAAAATTATGGTCAACGGCAGCAGCTGTACCGTCAGTCCCAGCCGCGAGGCATTGCCGCAATAGGTGAACAGTTCCTCCTAAACGAACGAGGATATATTTGTTGTGTTTGTTAATTTAGTTATGGACGGCTATTTTGGGTTTGATTCAACTCACCTCATCGTCCTTTGTGTAGCACTCTTCGATGCGCCGACGCTCGTAGAAGCTCATGTTGAGCTTGTAGCAGGGATACTCGGATTCGTAGCTCGTGATGCGCATTGGCTCGGTGGTAAGGCGAACGCTGCGCGATGGCATCAGCACATTGACCACCACCAGCACCAGATTCGAGTTGGGTATCTTTTTGACCAGGAATGGACGCGTCGATGGCACCTCCACGTAGTCATTGATGCCCACCAGTGACTCCGGCTGCAGCGAATACAGTGTGGATCGCATGTCGCACGGCTTGTAGACGGGCTCCGGCAAGGGCTCTTGAAATATTGCATCACCGTCATCGCCATCCTCCTTGGGTTTCGCTGCCGACTGTGAGTTACTATCTACAGCCACATACTCGTCCTCAATATTGTCCAAGTATTCCATAACTATTTATGAAGGAGATGTTAGCCACGTATTGGTCCTGGCCCATTCATTGGCATACTTACAAGGCGCTCCATCCACCCACCATTGGATTCTTTGGTAATGCCAGAACAGATGTGCTATGAGCCATTTCCAGGCCAGACCCAACACTTTAAGTGGCTGTGGAATTAATAGTAATTAGTTAATTGTAAATATAATAATACTATTAATTTAGCACACGTATTTTCTCGTATTGAAATAGAATGTTATTTAACAACAATTTAGTAACTTACATGTAGCAGACTGTGTCCATCGCTGGGAGAGGTTGACTCCACTTTACACAGGGCCTGGAAGTCGTAGACCTCGATGCTTTGGAAGATGCCCTTTTGCACCATGGCAGCCATGACATCGCCGTGGAATTCGCCAAAGAACTTGCCCGTCGTGTTCACATTTTGACCCACCACGATATACGCATTGTTATCGATAACCACGCAGTCGATATCATCATCCGTGCAGATGGGCAAGCAATTATTGCACTGCGCGTATGGGAAATGAATTGTGAGGCCGTAATAGAATTGAAATTGAATCGCTTACGTTGTCCACCGCGGTAATGTTGAAGAATCGATCCCACATGCGAGCGTGTGAGAACTGGAAGCCAACGACACAGGCAGGCGCCTCCTTGCCGCCATCTCTGGGGAAGATTGCGTGCGAGGCGGTCACCTTCAGGTCGCTGTCTTCGAGCGGATCGTTGTAATGCTTCACCGAATACACAAAGCTCTCGGTGTTGTCCTGATGATGCTGCAAGATGGCGCTCTTGTACCAAGTCTCATCAATGGCCGTTGTATGGTAATCGCCAAACTCCTGATCCGTGTCCACTTCCACCTCGCCATAGATGAACTGCCAGCGAGTCAAGCCACTCATGGTGGCCACAAAACGCAATGTGGCGCCAAATCGTTCGATCAGTTGGCGCTCCTGTTCATTGTCGAACTTCCACACGCCGTAGCTAAAGTTCGTCACCTTGGCGTCAAAGATGAGCAAGTGCACCAGCTCCGTGTTGCAGTAGTAGGCATCGTCGTCGAGCGTTTTTCGACCACAGTTCACTACGGAACAACAATATGATTTTAAAGTTTTTATTTGTAATAATAATGCCAAAAAATTCATAATTTAAAAATGAAGAATATTGGTGGAATTTTAATAATTTAGCTGATGAAAAGAACAAAATAATTTAACGAATTTTTATTGTCTAAGTAATTTTAGGTAATATGCTCAGCAAGCTTGAGCCTAATATAAGTATTGAAACTATTATTATTATTGTATGAACTTACAATTAGCTGAACTATTGCGGTTGGGCTCATCTTCGTATTGCTCTGGAAATTTAAAGTCCAACTTCATCATCTTCTCCAGAAACTCGCGCAGCTCCGCCTCAGGCGTCTTAAACTCATGGCCCTCCAGATAGTGGTACTTGCAATACACCCTGCAGTATAACGATTAATTAATGTATGCCAATAAACTAATCACACGTCTTACCAGTCTGGATGAACCTTCCAGTTTTCGCCAACGAAAAACTCAGAGATGTTCACCTTCATGTGCTTGTTCCTGTCCACCTGGTCGCCCACCTTGATCCAGGTCTTGCCGTAATCGCTCGGCATCACAATGCCCAGGGTGAAGGGAGTATTTGGGAGCGGAGCAAAGAAGTAGTCCTGCTTCTCCTCGGAGACGCGTCGCATTTTGTCGTAGTGGAACTTGACAGAAATATCTTTAAACTCTTTGGCTTCGTGATGCACCATCGCACGTCGTATATTCAGTATGGATTCACCCGGTTCGCGTGGACTCTGATCCTCGAAGAGGTGCTCAACTTCGGTGAAATCGATGCTATTATAGTTGGGATTCATTTTGCCATTCGACTGAAAGAGACGCTCAATGATAAACGCTGCAATTGAAAATGAAATTGAATTTCTGCTTACGCCTATGGGACGCAGATCTGGATGAAGCAGCACATAGCCGTTGTTGGACACCACAAAGGAGTAGCCATTAACGCCAAGCTGTTGGGTATGCCACAGTTAAAATAGTGATTTGATGTGCAGTCATAAGGACACTCACCTTGTATGGCAGTGTCAGCTTGTCAATGTCCTCAACGGGCACATCCGTGCCTGCCACGCCGAGCAGTCGAGCCCGTCGATTGGTGCTGTTCTCATGGCGATAGGAACGATCAAAGGCTGGCACGCCGACGGCGATCATAAGACGTGGTCTGCGTTCCGTTGAGTTCATCGGATCGTAGGTTTTGTCTGTGAAGGCGTGCGTCCACGTGGGTGGATGTTCTACGTTCTGCAGCACCAGAGGCGTGGCAATCACATCCACATACTTCAGCACTTCCTCGTGCACCTCATCGAGTGTTTGCACATGCGAATAGTAGCCACGATTCAGACACGCCATCCACTGGATCTCTCGCACCTTGGTCACCTCCTTGCCCAGCAGATACGTGAAGATGCGCACGTTCATCCTCGAAGTGCCGTTTTCGCCATTGCCCCAGTTGTAGCGCTCAAACACCTCGGTCGTGTTGCCTGCCACGCCATCGGTGACCAGCATAATAGCTTGGTTGCACGTGGAGGTCTCGTTGCACCTGCGATTAATGTAATAGTTGCGCAGAATTTTGAATGCATGCTCGTAGGCCTGCGTAAGATTCGCATAGTCCGAGGGATCGGGCAGTTCGGCAATGGCCGAGTTAAAGGTTTCGATATTCTCGGGTGTCGCCTGGACGAGCGCATCTTTGAAGCAGGGCACGATGCCGGACACGTTTTCCGAATACTTGAAGATCGTGAAGAAATCGTTGTTCGAGAAAGTATCCAGAATGCTGCGTATGGTGAACTTGGCCACATGATTGCGATGTCCAGTCATCGAGCCCGAATGATCCAGCAATATGACGATGTCCTTCGAGCACGTGGCCGTCTCAATGTACCACGATCGCTTGCGACAATCATAGGTATCCGCGTCCAGCTTGTTGGCTCGTGTGTCCGTCCACTGGGCGGCCGGATAGTGCCGCAGTATGCCCGTATCGGAGCCAAAATATTGCCAGGAGAGCGCAGGGTCCGATTGATAGTTCTGCCGAAACACTTCGTCGAGTTGCTCTGACCATTGAATCGTCTTGAGCACGGTGGCCTGACGATCCCACACATTCGAGGGCACATGCACCGAACTGTGCTCCGTGTCCACGGATATGTTGTAGAAATGTGTGTCCGGATTCAGCTGCATGTCGCGATACATATACGCATATTCCGCCTCATTGGGCTCCAGTTGCTCGGAGCTGTTGCCGTTGAATGTGGAATATTTGCTGGAGTAGTAGGTGAAATTCGATTCCGCATACGTTTGATTGTACTCGAAGTTTTCGTTGACTATCTCGGCCTTCTCCTGGATGCAACGCACTGCGTCCTTTTTGCGCGCCAGCATCTTGCTCACTTTTGCGGTTATGGATTGGATCAGTTCGGTGCCATTCTTGAGCTCGACGCGGGCATTGTACTCCTTGTACTTTTCCTTTATCTGCTGCGACTTGGTTATCTTTTGGGCCAGCAAATACAGTTCGTCCCCAAATTGTCTCGCCCATTTTCCAACGCTGAAACGGCAACATAAAAACCATAAATGTAATCGTGAAGAATATTATATAAAAAGAATAGTAACTGGCTAAAACCGGTTAGTTTTTATGAAAATGTTTTTAATTTGAAATCATACTTATTGAGAAATTAAAAATATTTTAAGTTTAATAATATTTGGAATTATATTATTGTCTTAGATAATATAAATTTAGATTCTAGACAGCTTTCCAATATTCTCAGTGAGCCAATATGTAGAATACAAATTTGTTTATCAAACTACAATGGCGATTAGTATTGGCATTTCATGTGGTAATATAAACTTGTATTAAATTATAATATTGTATTATATAATCTTTAAGGATTGTCGTAGGAAATCCAATTTTTGAAGTTTCGTTACAATTTTAGGCCCTATAATTTGCAATCCACTTGGAAAGACAACAAACAAATCGACGAAGGCGGATGCAAAAACAATCTGGCAACCACAGACAAAATGTCAACCACCTGTCGACGTGCAACTACAACAAGGCCGCTAATTAAATTAGCGCACATGTCTGTCACGAGAGTGTTGGTAACAAGTGCGCGGCGAGGCGGTGAGGCACGGGACAGCAAACGATATGTGCGCCTGTATGTGTGTTTAAAAGAAAGCATCTAAGCCAAAGGCCTTCGCAGCAGCGACGCTGGCAGCGAGCAGAAACAGCTGTGATGTCCCATTGCCTGTGAATACGTGTGTGTGTGACTGTGTGCGTGAGAAATCAACAAGTGCCCAGTTAATGCGCGCGCATGTTTGCCCACAAACTACAAGTTCAAATGCTCTTAACCTCGGCTGCTCTTAAGTTGTGGCGTGCACTGCCATTGTGGACATATTGGTTTTATGAACCGCTTGACAACCTTAAATTGTTATCGCAGATTCCCCACGACACATTTTTTTGATCGAAAACAAATTTAAAGTGGAGTTCTGAACCCAAAACTAGTTATGAGAACAATGCTTTGCATTTGTAGGACATTCAAAGTGTCTGCAGCCTAACTTTTGCTCTCTCTGCAGTTTAGCAGCAGAGCAAACCTGCGCATTGCCTTCTCGCTCTCATGATCTATTTCGTTTTGCGCTCACTTTTCGCTCCCATTTCGTCGTTGTTGGTGCCGCTGCCGGCGGCGCTGCTGCGGCCATTTTCAATTCAATGCTTTGGCCGTTGCCGCTTTGCCTTTGACACAGTTATTCAGCCCGCGTTCAAGTGCTGCCTGCTTTCGCTGTCGAGGTGGATGTCGACGCTGCCTTCAAGTGAAATATCATGTTGTTGTCGTTGTAACGAGCTTTTTATTTCATTTTGGAGTTGTTCAATTAAATTTGCAACATTCCTTTGTGGCACGGACCAGTGGCCAGCTCTTGTCTGCTTGCCTCACATTGTTCTCAATGGGCTCCGTTGTTATCTGCTCAAATCTGTCTGGTTAGCTGTGCGAGGGCGTAGACGTGGCCAACAGCGTATTGTCAGTATGAATAGGTTGCCAAGTTTTTGCTTGTACATTCCGGCTTTATTTACTTTCTACTATTGAATCGTCTACCTTTAAATATTAGCCAGCCGCATGTATTCGGAGAAGACTCTTAGTTTGCTATTGTTTCGATAGCTTATTTCAATATTATATTCAATATTTAATGTTAAATGCTTATGGATCATTTTCACTTTCTGTTGATGTATACTCGTTTTGATTGCAATGTCCATTAAATAAATATAAATAATTGTATTAATTTTTGATGCTAATTAATTGTCTATAACATCCTTGAATACAATATTCACATAGGTTCCTGTATAAAAATTTACTTAAATGTTCAATGCATCAATAAAAACGTACGTATGATTGATGCGTAATACACATTAAGTATACGTAATATTTAACTGAAGCTGAAGTTTAATATAAATTTAAATCAATTTGAATGACATTTATTGGCTTTAATTCTGTTTGAACTCAATGATCAGTAGTTTTAGATAATACAAAACAGCTGCAAACTAAACGTTTAAAAATAAGCAGTCTATATGCATGTTGTTAGCGTATTTTTAAACCATTTTATTGAAAATCTCAAATATCAAATACGCTGTCGGCTCATAAATAATAGCCTTTATCAGATTAAACTGTATATTGTACATTTTGGAATAGAATAGTGAAAGCTCTTGAAACCACTCCATAAAATTGGCGCCTCGGGAGATTTGTTTGTCATTTGGGGAGGGTGAACATTTGAAGCAGCGTGTGGAGTCTAATAATTGCAGCTTTCTTTGAAATCCCATACTAAACGCTTTGAACTCGTAAAGCTGTCCATTAGCGGTCGCTGCCCGTTCGTGGAGCTTTGACTGTGTGCAGTTATATGTAGGTCGTCTTATTCTTAGCACTCTTCACTCTGTATTATAAATGATGATATCATTGGATAGTTGAGAGCTCTGTGGCACGCCCCAAAAAGAAAATGTTCATAATTAATCAGACTAAATGGATGTATGGGTAAGTAATAATTTGTTCTTTTCATTAGCACGGACGTCGGGCGTTGGTCGCAATAATTTCGATGAGGCCTGAAGGATTGGCCAGACGGATTCGAGCCTACACGGCACTACACGTATTTACGTTGGATTTGTGGTTAGTGCATGTCAAGGTGTAATACAACTACACGTAAGCTGTTGATTACGTTTGCCATATGATTTAATTACATTTCCTAATTGTATTTGCATACTTTGGTTGCGACTAGTCGGTGAGGTTTGCCTTGATTAAATTGACACGCCCCCTGCCCAAGCGCCCTATATTTTCTGGCGTCAAATGAATCGCACGACTTGCTTCAGTAGCTCCACAAAATGCCCAATAAAATATGCATTACGCGCAAATAGGCGACTGTAGTACCTGCTGTGGCCCCAAGTCAACATGTCTGACAAATAATTCCTTTATGTGACTTTCGCAAACTGGGCCCAAAAGCAGTCAGCTGTGCACAAGGAACAACAACGACAACGGCGGCAAACAACAACTGTAAAGTCGTCAGCGAGAGTAGCTGAATTGTGGGAAAATACGCTGGCGCGCACACATGCATACAATTTCACACACACATCTAGACATACTTTTATATGCGCGACAAATAAAAATTCAAGACAAAAGACAAAATGCGTAAACACGCAAAAAGCAAAGGCAGAAAAACACAGACGGTCTGTTATAATTGGCATTACACGAACTGTTATCACCCTTTATGTTAGACCTAACAATTTACAAGTAACATAAATTTCAATCAGACTACCTAAAAGTTACTACACGATTTTGCAGCATAATAATAATAATATATTAAAAAGTGACATTATTCTGCCCAAAATAATTTTGTGTGTCATTTTTTCTCTATTGTATTTCATGTTTGTTTGCTTGTAGCTTCTAAACAAAAATAGGGCATAATTATATTTCAATATAGAAGACTTAAACAATATTCAAGCAACTCCAGAATGTATGCTAAATGCCAAATGTATAAAACATCCAATTAAAACTTAAATATTTTATTGTGTAAGCGTTTTCGAAAACTTTGTTGAATTACTTTTTGATTGTCTGGCATTAGTAAAGTTTTACAGTGCTTTTGCAGTTTTTAGATGATTTTTTTTGGCTTACAAGTTCGTTTTTAAATTGTCTTATGCTTTGTAATCGGTTGATTTTTATTGAAATTTAAATGAATGTATTTCAGCATCAACAAAAATCGTGCATGATTAAAGCGATACCCTACAAATTCCTGCCGCGCACATGCCCAAGTCACAAAACGTAGGGCAAGCGATAAGAAGCGAATGGAGGTGGCTGCTGCCAAAAAAATTAGCATAAAGTGTACGAAAAATTAACGAGCGACAACGACAGCTCAACAAGGACGAAGTGGTGGAAGAATATGATGATAATCATAATGATGTTGCTGACGACGTTGATGATGATTGCGATGGGAACACGCCCTTTAATTCAGTTGTTTTTGAAGCGCCAAAATGTCACGAATGTTGAGAAGAGAACGCAAAGTCCCTAAGTATTTTTTAATCATAAATGAATATAAACGAATTTGAGAACTTACGCTTCATCCGCGGCGGAGGCGTGCACCAGCATCGGCGAATAATAGGTGGTGTCGCCATGCGGCGTCGTTGGCGGACCGCAGATCAACAACAACAAGAGCGGCTGGGAGACGAGAAATGCGGTCAAAATGACAGCGAAATGTGTCATCAACTTTTCACATGTACCAAACATTTTTCTAGCATTTTCCGGTCTTTTGTTGTTTGCTGGTTGTGCACAGACACACTGGCACACACGCACTCTAAGCACTACGCACTAAAACACTCAAGAACTGCACTTTTGAAACATTGGCCAAATGTTTTGCTACCAAATTTGGTATACGATTTAGGGTGGAGTCGCGACGTCAGCAGCGATGCTGACGCTGGCGTTTGGCGATGGCAAAGGCGCTGGCGCCAGGCGCAAAATTTTTGCCAATAATTTTTCACTACACACACACACACACACAGACACACACACGCAGACACAAAAACGACGCGGCGTATGCGTAATATTGAAGTTATTACACACGACAGGAGCAGAAAGAAAGTTGAACACACACGAATTGAATCGCCCAATATTCGACGTAATTTTCGTTAATTTTCTTTCATTTATTTTCAGCTGCACACCGAATTTAGTTTTCCCTCAGCTGTGCGTACAATTTTCTATATATAATCTTTTGCTCTTCGCGCGGCCCGTCGGTTTGATTACACATATGGCACACTGTCACTGTGCGCTGCTGCCTTCCTCTGCGTGTGTGTGGGTCTGTTTATCTGTGTGAGTGTATTTCGTTCCTGTGTGCGCTGTTCACTTGTCCGCTTTATTTCGGCCACCGACATCGACGAAGAGCTGCGTATGACTAAAACGGACAATCTGAATGCGGCCTGGCCCAACCTTAGGCTAAGAGAAGAAGCGACTGTGAGAGAGCGAGCGCATTTCTCTCTTGCTCTGTATTTGTCCTATTTTTAATTTTTCTCTCCACCTCTCTCGCTCTGTCTCTCTTGTTGGGATTGCTTTCGCTCAGTTGTTTACGTTTACTTGGGGAGCGGAACAGCTGTTTGGGGATATTTCTTATCGCTTTTATCTATTGATTTTGTCATGAGGGAATCCGTTCGGAGTCTCCCATCCAATGGCATTCCATGTGCTCGTTCGTCTTTCTTATTGCCTATTCTGCTTTGTGCCGCATATTCATAACAGAGAGCATTCATGCTCTGCGCCGCGAAATGAAAATGTGAGTATATTTTCTTTCAAAGAGAGTGTGTTCTTCAATAACCAATATTATTATTATTATCATTATATTCTGCGTTTTTCTGACACCCACATTTTATGGCTATACTTAATATTTATCTTCGTTGTTTGAATTGTTTATGTTAGCGTCTTTATTTTCTTGCCGTATTTTTTTGCTATTGGCAACTTTTATTCAGTTTTCGATCAATTCCGGTAGAGGCCCAAGTGCATAAGAGAAAAGATACACGCGGCATCATACAAAAATCTATATTTCGTATGGCACACATTGTTACATTGTTCATATGCGTTAATTATGTCTCTTGTTATTTCCTTCCTTACAACAAATACTTTGAATATTACTAAAGAACTAATTTAAAAGTTGTTATTCATTGCTCATCTATAAATTCTTTTTTATCTAAATAAATTCTATCATATTATGTAAAAAATATTGAAACTCTGTTGGGGACTCTGTTGTGAAACTCGTAATGTTTCCCAGTATCAAATGAAATTTTAATGCTCCGCCAGATTTGATTGAAACGAATTAGCGTTAAGCTCTTTTAATTCTATAAATAATTAATTCATTTTGCGTTTGCTGCCGTTAATGTTTCATAAATCCAAATTAGACTGCGGGGAATTTAGGCGCATTTTCGCGCCGAATCTTTTTTTGGCTGAGCTCAGCATGAAAAACCAATTTTGGCGGCACGGCGCAAAACAATTTACACACACATACGCATTCATCCGTAAACAGATACAAATACGTATGTAGGCAAGAAAGTTCAAGTATGCCTGCCGCAGTCACGGCTCGCACATCACAATAAGGACATGCGGAGGAACAAGTATCCACTTCAGCAGGACGCGGGAGGCGGACGAGGTGGAGTAGGCCACTGCGGGCCAACCAACAATGTGGCTGAGGACCAACCATATGATAATGATGATGATGGCGATGATGACGACGCACTTAGTCAAATTTTTAATGAACTCAACAACGTTTTACTTTTAAAAGAACCACAAGAACAGCAACCGCAAGCAGCAAAAGCAAAAGCAGCAGCAACAGCAGAAGGATCAGCGCACTAAGGACAGTGCAGTTGCCTGCAGTTGGCGCTGAGTGCAAAGAGGCATTCCACAAGCTTGTCAGTGGCATTTTTTATTTGCTACTTCTGCAGAGGTAGGCTTAATTACGAGCTGACATTTTTAACATAGCACACTTTTTAGGGTGCTCTCGTTCTCTCTACATGATAATGAACACAATTTGTGGCAGTTGGCAACAAACACTCACACTACCGATACTCAGGGCAATGTAGAGGATGGGTAAATATGTATGCCGAAACCTTTTTGGGCTTATCTCAGGAAGGTAACGCACACTTCTTGATTTCGTTAGCACATAAAGTGGCTTGTGCGCATTTCATTTGCATGAAATTTATGGGCCATAACACTGTGCATAAGTGTAGCCTACTTATAGGCAACGGGAACTGCCATCCTTTTGATGCTGATTACACTTTAATAAGTAGCATGCCAGCTATGTGAACTCTTAATTAGAGCATACCTAGGAGCAACTACAACAGAAGTGTGTGTGAATATGCTGAAGCATTCAACAAATCATGCGAGACACAAAGATGCACGGAGGAAAGAAAAACAACTTCGATAATTGACAGTGCAGAAAAAGAGGGAAAACCAATCGAATCGTACGCCTTGAAGCACATCATCAACTTTTAGCAATTCGAAACTTTGCCGGCGTTTTTCCACGCTCCCTCGAGGGCAATCGCTTCGACAATATTTCGAAACATGAACTTGTGCTTTTTTTTATCTGCCATGAATAAAAAAGACGGAATTGATAATCAAGAAAATGATAATAAAAAGTGGAAACACAGAAGTAAGCAAGCTCGATTCTATAAAGGGTGCACCAAATAAGAAAATTACCTAACAATTTACTGATGGCTAATAAATCAATGCTGAATTTATTTGCAACTAGAATCAAAATATGTGGTGATTAATTACAATATGTGTAGAAGAATAATATTATTATATTATATTGAAATTACAATTATTTTGTTTTATATTATTATAAAAGAAGTAAATCTTGATACTTGCAGATATAAATCTAAAAATCGTTCAACTTTGGGTAGCACCCTGTATCGACGTAGGCGAACGCCCATCAATTGCTTGAGCAGTCATCTATTTTTTATTTTCCTTTGCTGCTCTTGGCTACGGTCACCATTGCAACGACAACAGCAACAGCAACGACAGCGACTACAACAGCACAGTCATCTAAAAAAAATTGTTAAGAGGTTGACACCAGTTTGTGTTGTCATTTGCCATTTTTCCATTGGGTCGGTGCCAATTGCACGACAATTTTGTTTGTCAGAATATCCTTTCTCTTTTTGTCGACATGAATATTTTAAATATTTATTGAAATGCAATTTTATACATTTGGTTTTTTTTTAGATCTTTCGAGTGCTGCTGGCATTGAAATGTAATGGGAATCGACATTTGCGCGCAAAAAAAGGGGTGTGTCCTTTCTTTTTTTGTTGGCTGAAGCCGAGTTTCGATTGTTGCCATTTTGTGTATGTGGCGCTTGGCTTAAAATGTAAAGTCAGTTTAGTGAGCACTCTTTTCCCTTTGTTGCTTGTTACTCACAGTTGGTTGACGCTGTTTTATGTGCCAATGGTCAACATTTCGTTTTGACCACATGTCCTTAACCGAAATATAGTATAGAATTTGTGTGCAGTCACTGGAAAAAATCAGTTTCCAAGCGATGGCGATGGATACTGAAAGTCGGTGAGTTAGTGAGTACGATTCAGTTTGCTGGCTGTTTTGATGATGTCCTTTTAGCGACTCCGAGCATTAAGTTTGTCAACGGGCGCGTTGTGTAAAACTCGCAGGCACATTAATAAAGCATAATTTAGTTGGCATCGCGTTTAATTGCATACGAGTTGCATGACGCATAAAATGAGCCCACCGCGCTGAACTTTGCCACCGAAATGTATCCTCTTGCCGGTGCGCTGGATAATTTATGGACTTGTGCCCATTTGCAGTGGATGTGCCATGAATTATGGCCACTTCAGCACGCGTCCTTGTATCCTTTTTCTCTGCACATACGCACCCACACACAACAGTGTTGTTGTGCCACATTATTGTAATCATCTTCCCTCTTTCTGTCTCGTCTCTCGCTCCACACCTATGCCCAACGTATCACAATCACGCATACGTACTCTCGCACATTCCGAATGAAATGCGATTAAATTATTCGAGGCCGAAATGTCCTCATTGCACAGCCAGCAATTTAATTAATTTATACTTTAGCTAATTTGTAATTAGCATTATTGCAAAAAACTGTTAAAGCATTGGCACGTGCGCTGCTCTGACCTCTGCAATTTTGTGGTGCTTGCGGCTTATGGACGCCAGAAACCTCTAATTAGTCAGCCATTAATTGAGCAATGTCTGTGACAGCACTCGAATGATTGAATTATACAACTGTTCAATAGTAGAGTGAGAATTATATAAACAACGTTGTGAATTGTGTAACTAATAGAATGCAGATTGAAGAACTACAATGTTTGTTTGCAGAAGTTGTATAATGATTAAATATTATATAAAGTTTTCATTTTCAGTTGTCTTTGAATATATCTTAGCTCATCAAAAGCAGCGAGAATTTTGCTAATTGTGGGAACTTTAAGCCATTTCAGGCTTTGCTTGTCCGCATTTAATCCACTTGAGTTGTTCCAAACACTAATCCATAATTGTTTCTGGCATCAACTTTGGCATTTGAAGCATACTTGTGATATCATCGTGTGGCCCCGTGACCACTTCGCTCAATGCCAAAGCCAATGAGAATTTGCTTCTTAATGCTGGTAACATTGCGAAGGAATTTTTCGCTTTTTAATTAAGCATAAGAGCTTTTGCTAAAGATTTTCTTTCATGGCTTTCGCGCTAATACACAGTGGCACTCTGCTTAATTTATCTATTCAATGGAAACTCTGCCAAGCTCCGGCATATTCAATTAATTTGCGCGTCCTTTTCAAAGGCGACTAAACAAAACGATTTCCAACTGAAAAGATGCCCACTTGATACAAGACACTGGCCCCAGTTGGCTGGCTGCCACTTTGGGAGCTTCAACTTTAATAAATTGTTTTCGGTTTTGGGTTACAACACTCAACTTTGTGAGACACTCAGGTTCAGGCAGTTAGCTATAAATAGAATTTCATCTGCAATCGATAATTGCTCTGTTGGCCAGAAAATCAGTACAGATTAAACACAATTTAATGAACCACAAAAATGCAATACTTTCACTGCGCTGCTTAGCAAAATTCACTTTCTGTGAGGTTTATTATAATCAACAAATGCTCATTCCAAGAATTATATTGTAAATGAACAAACGAAAATGTTACACATGGTTTCATTCAACTCAGTTGCACATTTTATCGGAACATTGTTGATATTAATGTGATAATCAAAAGTAATGGCAATTATAAAATGTGAATTGTATATTATATGAAGTTGTAAGTGAATAACCATGTCAATGTAGCGGACTGACCCCTGACATTAGCATGTACAAGAACTTTCCGCACACCTTCAATTAATTTCCATTGACAGTGAGACACGTTGACATTTACAGAAGACTGTAGGTAGTTCGCTTTTAATGGCTTTGGTCAGGCTGTGCAGGCAGTTACTGGTTGGTTGATAGCTCCTATTGTGTCCTTGACTGATGATGGGCGTTGTATGATTTATGAACATGGACCAGACGTATAACCAGTTTTTTTTGTTGTTTTTCCTCTTTCTATTTTCTTTTTTCCTGCTGGCATCTGCTGTTGACTGTGTTGTGAAGAAGCAGCAAAGTCACGAGGGAAATTTTCGTTGGCTCCGGCAAGCAAATTGACAAAAAACTGTCGAGCAAAGGCTAGAGAATATTCATGGAAAAAATGCACCGTTTAGACGAAATGATAGTCGTTTGGCACAGGCCGAAAATAATTTGGCAGTCTGAAAAAAAATTAAAAAAAATTGTTAATGACATAACGCAAACTTGCTACAAATTGCATATGAAGTAGAATGAGTAAATTAGAGTAATAATTTATGATTAAGACTTTTATAGACTTACTTAAATATTCGTATTAAATACAATCTACGCTTGATTTAAATCTCAGCTTATTCTTAAAGAAGAGACTTGAAGGCTGCCCGCATAAACCCAGTTCTTGCTTATCCACTTTAACAAAGTAAGGCCCGAAGGGTGAATTCACCTGGCAACAAAGCGACTTAAATGACAAAGGGCAACGGAAAAGCAGAACGTGTTGAGACACTAAGTATCTGTCATTATGCAACTAATTAAAATGTCAACAATGGAAAAGCGAAGAGATGCCAGAGAAGCAAATATCATGCTGAGTCTCAACTATACACAACACTTAAGTTCCTACTACTACATACCTGCATATACATAGAGTGTTATGTCAATAGCTTGGTAGTATTTGGCCAAATCTATAATATACTAAACGGACTTGGATGCACTTGAATGTTGGTCGAATGCTTCAACTATTTAACGGGACCTTCGTCATTCTCACAGAGTACGAAAGGCAATCGTACATACATCTATGAACTATGGGCAAAATAGCCATTTTCCAACAATCTTTTTATTTTGTAATATAGCTTGCGTATGTAATTGTCTATTGAGATGTCTGTGAAAAGCAAATATTCTGTTAACTTAGCTGAACAGAACTTGGTCATAAAGATAGGCCGTTGTGATACATTTAAATAGAGTTTTTTGCTAACAGATGATCAACAGAAAAGCAAGACTCATTCTAAGTGGTGCAATGCATCTTAGCTGCACTTCTTTTGTGGTTCGGAGTACCATAAAAACACCAAAGACATGGATATATAATTGATTTAACTTTGATGTACTTTGGGACATTTTGCAACAAAAATCAACTGCAAAATCATCTGCAATCCAAACATCGTAATAGACACCAACTAATTCCAGCGAAGTTTGCCTTTGCCCCATTGTGCATTGTGGCAATTGGGAGTATTGTCAACACTTGCCTTTTGGTTTCTAGGTATTCTCAGTTCCAATGTGTGATTGTGTGTTTGCATGCGTCTGTGCTTTGCCAGTTGAATATTCATATGATTAGAAATAAAGATGGGTGCGTGAGGCTTAGTTACACTGCATATCAAAATATAAAGAAAAAGTATTGCGAACATTAAGGTGCTTTCAAAGACAAATATAGCTGACTAACTATGTCAACCAATTGTTAAATGAAGGCATCAATTCGGGGACATTCGCACATCTCTAGCTAGTGGCAGATGAGCTGTGTAACGCTCATGCATTATGCAATTGGTAGACCAACAATGCTAATATCAAGCACCACACAAAGCTTGCGAGAAACCAGGTGGAATAAATACATTTCAATTGTTGAAGTGTCAATGGCAAAACTATTGATTTAATTTGAAAGGACTCATTTTGTTCATATGAAACTTAAAGTGAAAAGTGCGCTCATAACAAATGTTTTGTTGAAGAAAGAATTTGTATTCTATTCTATTAAATCTGAAAATATTAATATTAAAAGATCTCTTCAGTATAATTACAATTAATTTTCATAAATTTGCTTTGAAAAACTTGGGGTTATATTTTAAAATAGCAAGAAAGGTTGGTATAATATTTTTGCCTTGTTTGTAGATTGGTTTATCAACAGGATGCAAAGCACAAGGAACAAGATTATAACACATAAGCTTTCTAAGCTTACGACAAAGCTTTCAGATTTAAAGCTTTATTTGGTCATATGGTACACAATATTTACAATAGTTGGCGCTAAGGGTGGCAATGATATGACAAGCTTCTAACATTTCAGTTACTTTTTATTTATTTAATTAATTAAATAGTATGATAAGTTGTAAGTATATATAAAACTATACAATTATGTTCAAAAGGGGCTTTTTCTTGCACTTTATTCTCAATAAAATAAGATGTTAATGGATTACAAAATTACGGCAATAATTTTTTGAATATTCTCGATACATTTTGTAAGAATATATATAATATTATATATCCAACAATTGTAGCTACAGGGCATAACAAGCATATTTTAAAATAAATGCAAATGCAAATGCAACAACAACAAAGTGTAATTTACAAAAATGACCTCAATTTAATTGTTGTCGGTAAGTGCAACAATGCGTATACGAGATGGTGGCCGTTGAATGTGTATGTGTTTGTGTGAGTGTGTAGGCGTAGATGGTATTCAATGCAAATACTCGATTATTCATCATCATTAAAACATCCTTATTGATATAAATGTAATTTGGTTATACGTAATTAAATTTTTCTTTTTACACGCGTCTGCTGTAAAATGTGTGCAATTTATAGTCAGTTAAAACCATTATAATAAGAAATTCGAATTAACGGTGGCAAGAGCCCTCATTGTCATACATCTCTCAGATTAACGTCAATTGTATGGCTTTTTTAAGTTCCCAGAGCCATTTTAATTTTGGTGTGAATTACATTAAAGTGTATTGTGCACATGCTCTGGCATTAACTCAATTTGCAGCAAGACCAACTGAAACCTATTTACCATAAATTCCAACAAATATTGTAAGGAAAGGAAGCAAAATATTTCACAATAATATACAGCATTCTTTTTTTTTCAAGGAATTCAAGGCATGCAACACGTACTAAATAAAATGTCATGACAATGTACTGGACGACTTCCTTGCCCGGCGAACAACAATCAGACAAAGTAGTCACTGGATGGACGGACCGTGGCTCGTCACAGAATGCAGTTGAGTCATGCAGCCACCGACCCTAGCGATTATCATTTATTTACAGACAGCATTGCCACATTCGAGGGTTGTTACAGTAGTTGGGGTTTCAATACATTTGAGAACTGTTGACATTAATGTGCCAACATTCCCTTTTGGCTTTAAAATAGTTGAATGGTTGAACACTTTAATTTTGTCTACATATATTGTCCATAAAGATAAAGCAAAACAGAATTTTTGATTTTGGAAAAACTTTATGTATTTCCATTTTTGAATATCACATTTCCACATCATCGTAAGTTGAATTATTTTCGTTAAAAGTAGTCTTTTTTGAATGCCCTCGTTTTTATGTTCCACTAAATATAGCAACTGACATGCCGAGTTTAAGATATTGCAATTGTGGTTGAATTTAAGTTGAATCTCATTCTCTTCTTTATGTTTTATTTTTTTTTAAAGAGAATGCTTCAATGCTTTGAAATTATTTAGATTGTTAATTGAATGCAGCGAGATTCCAGATTCCAGCCTGGTCAGAAGTGTAAGGTAGACGCAATTTGGGCAAATATAAAATACTCGTACTTATTTTAATTGCAATCAAAAAGGACCTTAATGGGATACATTGCCTTTACCTACAGTCCATTCAACAATTTTAGCTAGTTATTTGATACAATACGTATATGAATGCATATTATAAATATGCCATAAAGAAGTACTTTAAATAAACCATCCTAAAAGTATGCAATACTATTTTACTTTTATCCGATCCTAATGTTTTTATTTTAACCATAACTCGGCCATTTCTTGACAGATCCTTGCAGGACATAGTGTTTTGTAATCACAGAAAGCACCGCTATCGATTTGCATTCAGGGATTTGAGAGATCCTTTAAAAAATTTCACCCAAAATATTTTCAAGGGGTAGGCATAGAAAAATGGTCAAAAATCAAATAGGTGTGGTCTATCTCAGCTATTTGAAGGACTATCGCGATGTCCTTTGGCACAAGGATAGGTCTGAATAAAACATGTAAATTAACATCCTTGAAAGGATGAATGTCCTGTAAATAGTGAAGTTGTAATGAATTTTTCATATTCGGAAAATAGCTAATATCTCTGGCATATCCTGTTTTATCCTTGCAGGACTAGTGTCAATCTAAATATCTTTTTGTGCACTATTATTGTGCCAAAGGACATTTATATCGCTTAAGTAGTTTTCGAGTTAGAAAGGATTTGACCGATGAGGTGTGTTTTCCTCGCATCTTAGGAATGAAAAATTCAAGTATTTGATTCCTAGATAACACCTATATCCTTGAATGCCAATTGATAGAGTTGATTATAGCGGACTTGGGAATACACATCCTTTTCAATTCTGTAAGGAATTGGACGAGTTTGAGCTAATTTAAATCCTGCGGTTTGTTTAGGTGACCCTAAAAGTATGCAACGATTTTCAATGGCGAATAGCGAGTAATTTTGAATTTAAATTTTGGAATTGCCATTTTTTAAGTTGTAGCTATTGCAGTTATTAATGTTGTAGTTGTTGTAGTTGTTGTAGTTGTTGTAGTTGTTGTAGTTGTAGTTGTTGTTGTAGTTGTTGTTGTAGTTGTTGTTGTAGTTGTAGTTGTAGTTGTAGTTGTAGTTGTTGTTGTAGTTGTTGTTGTAGTTGTTGTTGTAGTTGTTGTTGTAGTTGTTGTTGTAGTTGTTGTTGTAGTTGTTGTTGTAGTTGTTGTTGTAGTTGTTGTTGTTGTTGTAGTTGTAGTTGTAGTTGTAGTTGTAGTTGTAGTTGTAGTTGTAGTTGTAGTTGTAGTTGTAGTTGTAGTTGTAGTTGTAGTTGTAGTTGTAGTTGTAGTTGTAGTTGTAGTTGTAGTTGTAGTTGTAGTTGTAGTTGTAGTTGTAGTTGTAGTTGTAGTTGTAGTTGTAGTTGTAGTTGTAGTTGTAGTTGTAGTTGTAGTTGTAGTTGTAGTTGTAGTTGTAGTTGTAGTTGTAGTTGTAGTTGTAGTTGTAGTTGTAGTTGTAGTTGTAGTTGTAGTTGTAGTTGTAGTTGTAGTTGTAGTTGTAGTTGTAGTTGTAGTTGTAGTTGTAGTTGTAGTTGTAGTTGTAGTTGTAGTTGTAGTTGTAGTTGTAGTTGTAGTTGTAGTTGTAGTTGTAGTTGTAGTTGTAGTTGTAGTTGTAGTTGTAGTTGTAGTTGTAGTTGTAGTTGTAGTTGTAGTTGTAGTTGTAGTTGTAGTTGTAGTTGTAGTTGTAGTTGTAGTTGTAGTTGTAGTTGTAGTTGTAGTTGTTGTTGTAGTTGTTGTTGTAGTTGTTGTTGTAGTTGTTGTTGTTGTAGTTGTTGTTGTAGTTGTAGTTGTAGTTGTAGTTGTAGTTGTAGTTGTAGTTGTAGTTGTAGTTGTAGTTGTAGTTGTAGTTGTAGTTGTTGTTGTAGTTGTTGTTGTAGTTATTGTTGTAGTTGTTGTTGTAGTTGTTGTTGTAGTTGTAGTTGTTGTTGTAGTTGTTGTTGTAGTTGTTGTTGTAGTTGTTGTTGTAGTTGTTGTTGTAGTTGTAGTTGTAGTTGTAGTTGTAGTTGTTGTTGTAGTTGTAGTTGTTGTTGCAGTTGTTGTAGTTGTTGTAGTTGTTGTAGTTGTTGTAGTTGTTGTAGTTGTTGTAGTTGTTGTAGTTGTTGTAGTTGTTGTAGTTGTTGTAGTTGTTGTAGTTGTTGTAGTTGTTGTAGTTGTTGTAGTTGTTGTAGTTGTTGTAGTTGTTGTAGTTGTTGTAGTTGTTGTAGTTGTTGTAGTTGTTGTAGTTGTTGTAGTTGTTGTAGTTGTTGTAGTTGTTGTAGTTGTTGTAGTTGTTGTAGTTGTTGTAGTTGTTGTAGTTGTTGTAGTTGTTGTAGTTGTTGTAGTTGTTGTAGTTGTTGTAGTTGTTGTAGTTGTTGTAGTTGTTGTAGTTGTTGTAGTTGTTGTAGTTGTTGTAGTTGTTGTAGTTGTTGTAGTTGATGTAGTTGATGTAGTTGTTGTAGTTGTCTTAGTTGTTGTAGTTGGTGTAGTTGTTGTAGTTGGTGTAGTTGTTGTAGTTGTTGTAGTTGTACTCTAAATAAACCATCCACAAATATTGTAAATATACCATCCTGAAAGTATGCAATATTATTGTACTTTTACCCGATCCTAATGTTTTTATTTTAACCATAACTCGGCCATTTCTTGACAGATCCTTGCAGGACATAGTGTTTTGTAATCACAGAAAGCACCGCTATCGATTTGCATTCAGGGATTTAAGAGATCCTTTAAAAAATTTCACTCCAAATATTTTCAAGGGGTAGGCATAGAAATATGGTCAAAAATCAAATAGGTGTGGTCTATCTCAGCTATTTGAAGGACTATCGCGATGTCCTTTGGCACAAGGATAGGTCAGAATAAAACATGTAAATTAACATCCTTGAAAGGATCAATGTCCTGTAAATAAAGAAGTTATAATGAATATTTCATATTCGGAAAATAGCTAATATCTCGGGCATATCCTGTTATATCCTTGCAGGACTAGTGTCAATCTAAATATCTTTTTGTGCACTATTATTGTGCCAAAGGACATTTATATCGCTTAAGTAGTTTTCGAGTTAGAAAGGATTTGACCGATGAGGTGTGTTTTCCTCGCATCTTAGGAATGAAAAATTCAAGTTTTTGAACCCTAGATAACACCTATATCCTTGAATGCCAATTGATAGAGTTGATTATGACGAACTCGGAAAGCCATATCCTTTTCAAATCGGTAAGGTATCTGAAGAGTTATAGTAATTTAAATCCTGCATTTTCTTTTGACACCCTAAAAGTATGCAACAATTTTCGGTGGCGATTAGCGAACAATTTTTTAATTAAAATTTTGCTGTTGGTGTAATTGCTTTTATTTTTATTATTGCTTTCGCTGTTGTTGTTGTAGTAGTTGATGTTGTTATTATTGTTGTTCTTGTTAGTGTTGTTGCAACTGGTATTGTTGTAGTTGTAGTATATAATGAAGGTATGTGCCTCATAAAGCTGGCAGAGTGTTGTTTATCCTGCTTATATCATAGCTCTCTTAGTTGCTCTTTTTCTTTGTGTAAGACAGATCCACGTGGGATAGGTTTGAAGCATATTCAGCGGAGCTAACCAACGTTATCAGTGGATAAATACTTACCACACTTATCTTTCGAAGGATATTGTGTACCATTTCCAATACCTTTGCAAAGATTTTATCTTGTTGCTTTCGTATTTCCAACATATACACAAGTCACGTAGTCCTCTCGACTAGTTTATTGCTGGCAGACGACGAACGATGCCATGCAATGCGACTGAGGCGCATTTCCAAAAGTTCTTCCCATATATTTTATGCAATTTAATGCAGCTGATAATAAAATGTGCACAGTTCGCCAGATATACTATATATCTTTATGTGTTAGGTTTTTTTTCCTATTTTTATTTCATTGCTTTTTTTTTGGTCACTGCAATGGACATTATTCATAGGCTTAAAAGTGTTTAACAGAATGCCGAGCGGGGGTCGTCGTCGAGGAACGCCCTAATAAGTCCGATTGCCGTATATATGTATGTAAATGGTGTGTGTGTGTGTGCGGGACTCCGAAAACTGTTGCAAATTGCAGTCGCAAGCAGTGCAGAGCAGAGGAGAGGAGAGCGTTGGTGGACAGGCCAGCGCAGGACATTTAAGGACCATGGCTTCCTCCAGGCTGTGTCAAAATTTATGTGGCTCGCGTGACCTTCGTGCGTTTGTGCGTGATAAATCAATTTCATTGCAATTTGTAATTGTGTAAAATGTATTTTCAATTTGCCCCATTGCAGCATTACGCCCCGAAAACACAGCGAGCGACAGAGACAAGAGAGAGAGAGAGAGACAGACAGTGTCGTAGATAGAGACAGAGAGATAGATGCCTTTGCGGAAATGCATGATTTTGGTCACATTTCCAATTGTCAATGAGATTTCAAATTTGCCGAGATTTATGCGTGTAGTCCGAGCCTGAGCCGCATACACACAATAACATTTTGCCCGTTATGTCAAGCAATTTCTATGCCATTATGAGTGCTCCAAACACATGTGTATTTGTATGCGTGTGTTTGTATATTTGAGCTTTTGGTCGCATGATTTATGCACGTTGCCAGACTGAGAGAGGCTGAGCTAATTGCATTTGCTTCTATCTTGCTTGAGAAATCCTCTGATTCCAATGAAATAGCTGTTGCATTTTGTATAATTATTAAAGAGGCATTTGTCTAAATTAACTAATGGCAAATTTAGTATTGTCCCATTCGTTTTATGCTTTCAATTCCCTTGGCCAATATTAACAGTAATACTGTTTTAAAGTGAACGGATGTATTTTGAGTCAACTGTAATTTTTAAATATATTGCCCAAGCAGAACACTCCAGACAGTCGGAAGCAACTGCGAGCCATTTACACGGTAATAATCGATCTAAATGGGACTGGGAAATACTTGACAATTATGATTGCTTGCTTATGGTGTTTTGACGGCGAATTAAATGTGACTCATAGGGAATAATTTTGGTGAACAACGTGCAAACATTTGTCAACTTTAAATATTTGTATGTTTTTATAACATTTTTAAACAATTTGATCGTACTTAATTCTTCACTCATAACTTCATGCTTGTGTTTATTAGTAATTTATGGCAATCCAATTTAGTCAACCAATACTAATGCTAATACTAATACTCATTTACCGAACAGTCCTGACTCTAATCGTAAATAAAATAGTAAATGACTGAAATGCAAACATGAATATTTCGTTTGAAAAGCGTTGTGTTTAATCTGCATCATTAATCAAAGGGCAAGTGTTTTAATTATGCAATATAATAGCATTAAATGATTTCAAATTCCGACCGTAGCCAGGCCAATGTTAATTTCGTCTATGGACATAGATAAAATCGATAAACCTTTTCGTGTGAGCGTAAGCGGCCTAAATAAATTAAATACCTGTAATGCGAGTAAATAAACAAAAGCTGCTGCTGCTGTTGCCAGTTGCAATGCCGAAATTACTCAACTCTAATTAACAAATTTTGTGCACGCCATTGCCTATAAATGGACTTTTCGCAAATTAAAAACAATTATGATAATTATGCAGAATCATAAACTCGAAACCATTGCTCATTTGTGAAAAAGAGGGACACACAGCTTTAAAAAGAATTCGGCATTGTTCGAAATAAAAAAAACAATAAAAATAAGCGTGACGTACTGTGAATGATGCGGTTTCACATGAATTAACAGTTTTTTATTTTAATAAATTAAGCCTGCTAAGCGCATACAGATCAAATTGTGATTTAATTACTTTATTTACGACGAGCAATAACCGTCTATTTTTTCACAGGCTAGTTATAGCAAAAGCTTCTTAAATTACAGATTTTGTGTTTTCGTTTGTCAATTTCAATTTGGCGTTTTGTAGTTATAATTATTGTATCAATTTATCTCTCTCTCTTTATCTCTCTTTCAATTCGTATTTAGCTCGTTCACTTGCGCTGTCAATTTGAGCACATTAAATGCTTTGCTCTTATAATTATAAGCTGTGCTTTAAGATTATGATACGACAACTGCCACAAATGATGCAGAGAGCATTTAATTGTAGCTTTTGCACATTATAAGCTCCAGCAAATGAGGCAATACTCACTGAGAACGACTCTCATTGTCAACAGCTTTAAGGAGATTAAAGAGCTGACTTGTCTCATGGTTGAGTGGACAAATGTACTTGTATCTGTGCTTATTTAGAGCCAAACACACAACACACACACACAGGCATTTTTTGCCCATAACAAAAGACAAATTGCAGTCTAGTCAAGGTTTGAGAATGCCTGCCATTTGATATACTGCTATCTAATGCTCTCTGCTGGTCGAGTAAGGACGAGGCCTAGACAACTGAAGTTTTTAGCACAGCAGACAAAAATGTCAATTGAGATAGTGCTTATGTTACATGTATAGCAGTCAGTGTCCATTTACACACACATACACATAAGCATCGTTAGTTAGCCGCTTCTCTCTAGCCATCTGCATATTGTAAAATGTACAGACTTGACACTGACGAGTGTCAAATTAGTCAATGTGTAACCGAAATACCAAAAGAATGGGAAACTTTATAACTTAAAGTTGACGCTTTTTTCGTGTTTAGTCATGTTTACAATATTTCAGAGCAATTGGCAGAAAGTGTTTGGTGTAGCATAGTTGTAATTTGTATGCATATTCAAATGCTTTCACTCATTTAATAATACAACATAAAAAAAGCAAGAAAAACTGAAAACTTGCTGACTGCTGCAATAAAAGTTTTCTGCAAACATCAAATAAAATGTTGAGTGAAATATTTTCGAAAAAATTTACATAAGTGCTAATTTACTAATAAAAATTCAAGAGTAAATGGAAATCAACTGGAAGGCAGTCATGGGGCAATGGAAAGAGAAGTGACTTCAGTCAGATAGTGAGTCGGTATATTTATGCCTGAATGGAATTCAATTTGCATAATTAAAGTGAAATGCATTTGTTGCTCAGTAAATATATAAATATGAACACAAACACACACGCACACACACTCACACTCACTCACACTCCGATGTATGCAGAAATGAATGTACAGAGGGAGTAGTAAAAAAGGCAGCAAAATGAATACATAAACAAACAAGTCAGTTTGCTCGTTATGCAAAAATTATGCAGTTGCTTGTAACCAAAATCTAATAAAATTAAATTTGATTTCTGATAACTAACCAAATTGCCTAGAGCACGAAATTGTGTTAGATGATTGCATTGAAATTATATGATGCGGATAACAGAACGTATGTGGAATATTTTATGCAGCAGCTGTTCAATTCCAACAAGCATTTCAACCTTCAATTCCTGTCTCGCAATGCCCATTCCCTGCAAAATGATTCCACATGACTATTGCGTGTTTCAATATTACGAATGAATAAGTGTAAAAACGAAAATGTTCTTAACGAACAACTTTAATTTTGCCCCCGAAGCATTTATGTTTTGTGTATGTATCATTTAATTAGAAATATTCAAGCAATATAGAAATATATATTAATACCCTTCGGAGTTGAGTAAAGTATTTAATTTAAAGTTTGACTGGTCGTTAAAAAAAATAAAAAGAAATTAGCGGAAAGCAACTATTCACAAGCTAATATATTATGATCGCCACGTATTGCTGATTGTCCGCGTGGTTTATTTTAGATAATGATATAAACGTTGCCTATTAAATTAAGATTATTTCTTTGCTTATTGACAATCATTACAGTCCCACTTCATTCAAAATCATTTCATTCAAACACCTTTATTCGTTTATTTAATTTAACGTTATCATAATTTAAGTTTCATGTTATTAAATTCTGACTAAAATCGGGCGATTCCTAGACAATATTCGTTAGCAAATTATTCAACATTATTAAAGGCAGCTCTTGTATTAACACGAACTGGCTATTAAGCTAGAACAACAGCGACCTGTCGCTTGACGTTCTCTTATAATCAATCTAATTCCTACCAATTGCCAGTTAATTGCAGCTTATTAAAATTCAATCTCAAAAGACGCAAATTGCTGTTCATTGCAATTGGATTAGTGAGTGCATTTGGAACTGTGAGCGTGGGCATCTTAGTTTGAAGCTTTTAATTAACCAAGACTCTTTGAAATGGAGTATTTAATTGAAATTAGGCATTGGTAGCAAGAATTTGTTTGTGTTGTGGCGGCCAAAGCGAATGCACATGTGGGTCAAATCAATAAGCAAAAAGCAAAAGCAAAATCGAGTAGAAGTTAAAGCGATTTGACATGCCATATAATATAAGTAAATATGATGGCCAATAAATACGATAATAAAATGGTTTTGAAAAATACAATTCGAGCACAAAATGGTCCCCGAGGATAAGGAACATACACACATAGGTACATATGTATATATGTATATAAAAGCGCAGCTATACAATGAACCCGCATCAAAAGGAAACCAATGAGGCAATGAGCCAGGCACGACCACAGACAGCATTCGAGTTGGACATCCCTATGCTATTCGATTATGATAAAATGCCTTAAGGTGACCACACAACATGCAAACTGTGTGAGAGTTGGACTCAGTATACGGACAATCCAAAATAATAATCGTGCACATAAATAAAACATTTTAAATCAAGTGGTTTCTTATTCGAAACAAACAAACAAACAAAACGATTCGAAAGGAACTCTGCAATAAGAGAGAGAGAGAGTGAGAGCGGGATATACAAACCATAGCTGGCCAAGTAGAAATTGAAAGTCAAGACATGAAATATTTATGTGTGCTTTCTGTGTGGGACTTTTTGTGGGTGCGTTGCCATCCCGGCATCTTTGCTATTTGTGGTTTATATGCCAATAAATAAAAACCTTTGCCAAACAGTCGACAACAACATTTTAAAGTGTGCTCGCTCACTGTAACCAACCAGTATCTGAAGCGCAAACCCAAAAAACACATGCCCATGCCCAAGACTCAAACTCCTTGCAAGCTGCCCTTGTAAATCTTCAGTTCCTAAATGACCAAACACACACACACACATACAAACACAGGCTCACACTCACACTCTCACTCACACTCACTCTAATCGTTAGCTGAACTTTGCTCCATCCAGTTCTGTTGATTGAGATGTTGGTTTTTCGGGTCTGCTTGGTCGACTTCCCTTTTGCTAGTTCGCCTTAGACCCAAGTCCGCAAACTATTTGCACTTGGTTTTGGCTATAAAATTGCATAATAAATGTATAAACATTTTTTTTTTACTTTTCGGTGGTCAGAGAAGTGTAAATTATTTTGAAATTGTTGTTGTTTCGATAGGGAAATATCAGAGCAGCATTTGAGCACAGTGGAGATAATGCAATCCAATATCTTGATGAGTTTTGCACTAGTTGATAAGGTAGATTATTTACGGGCAACGGTTTTCCATGCCATTTCTCACTTATTTTGAATATTATTCTTAATTGTTATCTAACATTTTTATGTCAGAGTTCAATTCGAAGATTAAAAAGAACCAGAAAAACATTATAATGTTACTTTAGGGACTTATTCAAGAAATAGTATTATTATATTATTTTGGCAAATGTTGGAAAAAATCTTGGCCGTCCCACTGTAAACAGAAGTTCTGTAATAGCCTTGCCATTCAACCACGTAAAGGCGACGCTAAGAACCGAAATGGAAGCTTTAGTCAGCACTCTAGCATTGCAGCCAAAAGTCAGGCGCCAGCTACAGTCTGATTGGAGGCCTCGTTTGACCTCTCCAAGTGCTACAGTTGCCAAACATTGGGGGCATTCACACACAGCAGCCAAGTGGAATGAATGTCTTCTTGTTGTTTTCTGGCCGCTGCTCAAGATCGACCGACAAGTTATTTAATTTATTATAAAACATTGAAATATGTATTATGTTTATTCGTACCCCGCATCGCCGTTCTCTGTCCCTCCCCAGCACACACACACAAATGAAACAAACGGCTCGTGGCCCGGGTGAGGAAATGGAAAAGTTTTCGGCGCAGCTGCTTCAATGCCCGCCGGACGGTCTTTCCGTATAGAGCCGGAGGTTGTGCTGCCGTTCGGCCGTTCTTTGAATTTTCACTTAGGCATTTTGCATAATCAAGATAAACGATAAGTAAATTTATCTTTATTAACAAATCTTCAACGTGCCATGGTAATTTATTTGCGGTTTGCCCTCCGCTGCTCTTGTTTCGTTGACTGCCCATTTGCATGGCAGATGAAATTGACTTGCCATTCGGATCTGTAGGTGGTTCTTGGCCATTAATCTAAAATTTTGTGTGCTAGCTCATAGCCACCTTCAAGTTTGTGGGTATTCACCGGTTTAGCCGTAATTGAGCATAATTATATTAAAAACTAAATAAGACGACGCTCAATGTAGTTCACATAGATAACAAATTTGCCAACACTGCGACTCGCAGTCAAGCGCATTGTTTGAGGTGTCTAAATTAACATCAGATTAAGCAGAGAACAGCAGAAATTCAGGGACGGAATTCGAGCATTTTCTGCTCATCCAAAGGTGCCATGATTGGTATCATAATGTTCTGCTTTCCACGCATTAAATTGCAAATAACAAACAAAAATATTTATATGCCGCTTTAGTCGCAAAGAGCGCTTTAAAGTTTGTCTTGGCTGCGAAATGTTGAATTCCTTGACTTGAGCAGCAAACACGTTTCGCGGAAACAATCATGCTTGCAATAGCTTCCTGTCTGATTGTAAAGCGATTATCCCTATACGAATATGGAATTTCTTTGTATGTGTCCGTGGTGTGTATGTATGTGTAAGTATGGTTTAAATATGTGTAAGCATCGTTGCTGTTTCAGGCGATTCTGCTGGCAGCGTTGCTGCCTGCTCCTGCTCCTGCTGCTCCTTGCGAGCGAGGAAAGGAAAAAAGGATGTGCAACCGGCACACATGACTTCCGCTTGATGGAAAATAAAGAAAACGAATTGAGTGCAGGACGTTACAGGACTCGCATCGAAGAATGCCACTGATTAAAGTCAGCCCAAAAGAATTGCAGGCGAGGTAAGCGTCTAAAATAGCTTCAGTATTGGTTTACTTTGCTCCTAACAGTTTCCTATAAAGTAAATAAGGAATTCGAGATGCACTCGCTGTAGTGCTGCACTGTTCTGTACTGTACTGTGCAACGTACATAAGTGCAGCAACAGCTAAAAGGCATTAAAGGATTACTTAGTTTGGAATTTACTATGTTATGGGCTATCACTGGCTGCTCCTTTTTGTCATGCTGCTGTGTGGAATTTATAAAATAACTGCAGAGGAAATTAAATAGCGGACGATGACAGAACAAAATCTAGCTTGAAAAATATGATACTTTTTGCGATGCAACAGTTTGGCAGATTACCTTTTATTTTATTGAGGGCATTGGAGAGCGCGTTAAATTAAATAGATAGAAAGAAATGTATATGGATTAGTAAGATTAAAAATAATTTACAAAAAAATACAGATAAATTAAGCTGAATTTATTGGCAATCGTAGACTGCTTTCATAGGAACTGCTTTAATAGTAGGATAAGATAAAACATAATATAATGATTGATTAAATATAATGAATGTTTTTTAGATTTTAGTTAAATTGTTTACCCATTTCTTGATCAGCAACTCAAGCAGTGCATAGGTATATATGAACTATTTTAAGTTTTCAATTATACAGTGCAATTAAATTAACATTATTCTGTTCTCTTCTTAAATGCACAATTCTATAACTATGGCATTTTCGCTAGCACGTTAACAATCAATCAATTTGGCTCGAAAGAAATCCAGTTTTATTCTCGACCATTTGCGCAGAACGTTAGCAACAAGCCGAATTCAATCAGCCAATAAAACTTCAATTAATTGAATATGGGAAAGTAAAGCGTACACAATTCATACGAGAAACGTGTGTGTCCTTGTGTCCTCGAAGCTGGACCGTTGTCGTTCTCGTGCAGGATATGGAGTCAGTTCTCAAGCCTCAATCACTCAATGGCCAGTTGAACAACAAAGTACAAAGTGATAAGACCCAGAGAGACAGGAACACGAAAACAAGCCATATAAAACTTTTACTTACGCCCACACACACATTTTTGATTACATGTGTGGAGTCAACCAAGCAGCGGACCTGAGAGAGACAGGGGCAGAGAAAGAGAGAAAAGAAGAGTTTGGTCCATTTTTATTTGGCCGCAGCTAATTGTTTTTCGTTACGCAACGCATACCAATGCATTTAGCATTGAGCAGCGGCGACTGCCTGAGACCAGGACATAACTCTCGAGTGTTTTATGGCCTCACGCACGGCAGGACAATATCTTACCGCCAGTTATCCTTGCACACGAAGCACACATGTGCGTGGTAAGCTGAGGCGGCCATAAAATAAACCATATACCGGAATTCAAACACTTGGAAATTTATTAATGTGAACATCCCACTCACCCCCCACTCACACACACACACACCCACTTGCAGTAATTCGCGCGCACAACTTGAATGCACATTTAACGCATCTCCTGTGGCTAAGGTTGGCTCCATAAATTTCGCTGACCAATTAATTGCCAGCAAAATAAATAATTTAATTAATCAAAAATCAATTCATGTCATTGCTTAAAATTTATGTAGCATACTTTTCTGCGCAGCACAAAAAGATTGTGGCTTGACGGTAAGCCGAAAACAAAAGGATGACGCAAACTACATATGCTGGTTGTCTGCGTGTGTGTGTGCGTGTGTGTGTGTGTGTGTGTGTGCGGGTGTTAGTTGCATGCCTCGTTGCTTTGGCTTCTCTGATTACTTGTTGGCTTTTCTGCAACAGATCCCGTCAAATGAAGCGAAATAAGCTCTTGGCTCTTCTATGTCCTCTTGCTCTTGCGTTAAATTATAGCATGGCAAACTTCTTATGGTTATTGTATAATAGCTTTTTTATGGTTTATTAAGCTATGCTATTATGTGGACATTAATGATTCAATTTATGAGCTGGTTAGATTTCGTTGTTTCATATACTAAAGTACTTGAATCTATTTTTCGTGCTCTTTTAATTGGCAAAAGAAAATAGATAAGAATTTATGACTTTAATTTAAAACATCGCAGAAACAAGTGTTACTTAAAACTAAAACATTATCAAACTAAAAGAATGTGAACCTTTTCAGAAATTTAATCGGTCATAAAAGATTGTTGTACCTTGGGTAAGATGCCGTGAGTATGCACAAATTGTTAGTTACATTTCTAATTAAGCGTGAACATCGTTCAAAGGTTTCCTGACCTCACTGTCTAATTACTAGACACATATAGGCTTCCATTTAGCATGCATAACTTTGCTTTGCCCTGCAGACTCTTTGCTGTGGCAGAGTCCCTTAAATGTTTGCGCATAAAGTTTATTGCAACGTTAATTGTGCAAATTAAGCTGGAAAAAAGCCGAAACACAAAATGCACAGCAGCAGCAACAATGGCGCAAGGAGACACAGCAACAGCAACAACAAAGACAACGACAACAGCATAAGCATAATGCCAACACTTAATGCCAACCACGAGGAGGCTGCTGCTCCAGCCAGGACGGGGCTTAATTATAAACAAAACGCACAAAGGATGCTCAATCCTGCCATCCAAAAAACGGGCAGTGGTCTCTGAACTCGCCCAGCGCATATTATACACATATCCTGCACACACACACACACACACAAAGATAAAGTCTGCATTGCATTGGACTAAAAGTTGAGCATAGCGAAAAGTTTCTGCAAGCTCTGCTGCTTTGTGTCAAAATGTTGGACACAACAATGCAACAATAACAACTTGCATTGCAACCAAAATAAGGATAACAGGAGTTGGCCAGACTTTTGGTCGTGTCTTCGACATGACCTCATGCAAAGTTTCTGGGCGTTTCCAGCAACTTCGTCGCCTTCTTATCGACACTGAGTCACACACAGAGTCGCACCCGCAAAGCAAACACAAAAATGCTATTAATGCCTCCAGATTTTCGCCATAGAGAGATGACTGATGCGTTTGTTGCTGCAAATCTGCAACATTAAAGTTCATTACCCAACATATCCAAGTGCTGGCGGGTGCCCAAATCCCTGGCAGTGTCAGTCCTATGCAGACATGCAAATATATCAAAGTTTAGTTCTCTTCACGCTCCATTGCAATCCGTACCAGAGAGCTTGCTGCTGATGCTCTAGATTTATTATTTATCAGTGCAGATTTAGCTACAACGCCAACTCCTAGTCAGACTCCGACTGCGACTCCAACTACGACCCTGACTTTGTGTCTATCTCTGCTTTGGACTCCTTCGGCTTCAGTCATGTGTTTAGTATAAGATTTCACAGAAGCGTACACACACACACACACATACACACACGCTATCAGTGAATTTCCTTGGGCAATGCTTTATTCATTGTCTATGTCTCTGTCTCAAAATGCAGATTGTTTACGGATATTTTATGTTATTTTCAAATGCTTCACTGCGCTTTCCATTTGATATGCAATTGCTTTGATTTCTTTCCTGTTTGTTGTATATTCATAAATATTACAGCACGAGACTTACTGCCTTCATAAAATAATTTGTAAATAATTTTTTCATTGTATTTTCAATAGCCTAATTTGATTTTACTATACCTTTATTTAATATTTCAAATGCAAAACCTCTGTAATGAAAATACATTTAAAATATAATTTCGCACATGGTTATAACCTGTTTCTTGCACAAATACTCTTGGTTGCATGCAACGAAATGGGGCACACAAGTTTCTTGAGCAGGTTTAAAGACAAGAAGCACGACATTAACTAAGACTATAAAAGCCGAATAACCATTAACACTCCTTTGCATAATCCCAAATGCAAACTTATGCATATCCTGTGGATTATCGCCAAACAAACATACAGACATATGTGGCGCCCCCTCTTCGCCGTTCCCCCGCCGCTCCACCTTTTTCGAAGTTCTTCTTTGCGTGCTTCGTTTTGCGGCATTGTTGCTATGGTTGCACTTCACTTCTCGTTTTGCCGACTTTGGTTGTTAGTCTTAATTAATTATTGTAATTAGTTAAATGCAGGCAACAGCAACAACAGCTTGTGTGCGGCCAGACCATGCTGGGGAGCGAGGACTGAGGGAGGCCTAGATAACAACAGCTGACTGCGGCAAAAATGAATTTTCTGCTTTCATTTGCACGAAATGCTCAGATAATTTTCAGTTCTCTCAGTCTGCGTGTTTTGTTTTCATTTTCATTCTCATTTTGTTTGCCAATTTATACTTGTAGTGTTTTGTTGTAGCTGTTCGTAGCTGTTGTTATTATTGTTTCTGTTGCTGTTGCTGTTATTGCAGTAATTGAATTGTTTAGCAGATTTTCCAGCATAAGGTCGTTGTCGTCCTCGTCCTCGTCGTCGTCGTCTAGCTGGCTGTGGCCTATTTGTCCTTCCATTGTGCCAACGAAACAATAACATCAAACGGATAGATTCAGTGATATTTGAACTGGGCTTTCCACTCGATTATAAAATGAAGATTGACAGCACTAACTACTTGGGCATTGGGCATTTGCTACAATTTGTTTGATACTCTAATTGGCTTTGTTTTAGTCTGCAGAGATTATGCTTAGATTTCCGACGAACTATTTGCCGAAGAAAATGCATTTGCAATATTACCAATTAAGTAAATACCAGTTAATTGCATTTTATTCAAAATAATTGAATAGAAAACCAAATAGATGCATTTATTAATATTTTGTCAATTCCCAAGCACACATATTCATATTCAAATTACCAAGAACTCAACTGCGGGCATGCATGAAAAAGAACGCTTTGACTTGTTTACTCAATTCGTCCTGTTGCTGTTGTTTTTTTTTAACACTTTAGCACTTGGGATTGCGAAAAGGGAATCGCTTGTTTGGACCTTTTTGCATAACAAAGTGAGTACAACGAGGATGTCCCGCTGCAATCTATTTAATAAAATGGGAAAACGCAGCCAAGGACTCAGGACCCGTCGACGACAGCGACCCACGCAATTGAAACTTTTTCAACCGCAAAATACTAAAGCATACTTTTAGGCAATAACGTAATTCAAACGCCACGCCGTAGACGTTGTCGACACCAGCAAACTTTGCACATTTTTCGAAAAACTCGAAACTGAAAACTGAAAACCGGTTTGGGCAGCGAACAAACTTTTTGTTGTTTTCCTTTTTTTTTTTTGGAAAATGGCGTAAATTGCCGAGGACGCTTTCAAACCCTTTAGAGCGGCCACCTCTCACCCTACGTTTTGTTTTTGGCCGGCATATAGAAATAGAGTTGGCGGTTAGGTGTCCAAGTGGGGCAAAGTCAAAGTCAAAGCGCGGCGTTTACTAAAATATTCATGGTTTGGTGCGTCGAGTGTCACAGTTGGGTCGCCAGGCAGTTGTTTGGCGCCGCGCTTGATAGTGGCGGAGGGTGAAACTGAGTAGCCCGTGGACGGTTCCATTTTTCTCGGCTGGCTTGCGCTTTTTGTTTACGACACGAATGAGTAAAGTTGTTGATATTTGTTGATTGCTTTTCGGCACTGATTGTGGCCAGCTGAATGAAGCCATTGCTCAAAGTGTATTTAAATTCCGCTTTTATTACGTTTCCTCAAATATTGCTTACGTTGCAAGTGTTGACCGAGCTGCGTTGACAGTTTGATTGATAATTGAGGGGAAAAACATTTGATAAATCGCATAAATTATTAAGTACAACAAGGATCAGCTGTTCTCTTCACTATTCAAATCGAAGCAATATATCAAAACAGTTTCTTAAGTTATTGCCATTCTATTCAGCTTTAAAAGTTGCCAAGCAACTTTAGGCAATTTCGTCATCCATTTAATGGCAAATCCTTTGACAATCCACATTAGCAGCACTTTATACAATCAAAACACTTTGCCCAAGTGGCGTATACTTTATTTTGTTGCGTTGTTTTTTCTGTTTGCCCACAATTTATTCACTATAAACTGAAACACACAGAGCAACTTCCTCTGCGTTGAGCGATTTCAATTGATTCGAGCATTTTAGCGAAAATCCCCACAATGTTTTTTCCTGGATATGCATAATAAAAATGTGGTGCGTGTTTGGGCTTAACAAAGATGCAGCCACGTGTTGTTCGCTCACCGTTCGGGGATTTGAGCAGACAAGTTTCTCTAATGGCAGCGACGAGCGGGTCTTATGATATTTGCTCTTCTGCGGCTGCTGAAATGTTTTCAATCGTTCGCCATATTTCTGATGCAAATTGATCACATTGCTATACAAATAGTTTGTTTAAAAATACAACTATCGAATATTATGCAGCAATTTGCTCAAGAAAAGCAAACACTTCATATACATTTTAATAAGTATTACAAGAATTAATTAGTCCTTCATGCTTCTGTATTATTTAGAATTAAAATTAAAATAAATATTAGGAATTAATTTATACTTTTCTACGAAACTATACAGGGTGCGCCATCTCGAGCTTCGGTATGAAAATATATACTTTGGAAAGAAACAAAAATTCTTGAAAATGTAACTAAACGGATCGTGTATGTTATAACGCATTACAAATATTTTTTTTAATGAACTGACAACAACAATTTAGGAGTATTCAAGATACAAATACAATGGATGACTTTTAAATAAGAACTGTCATTTATTTCGTAATGAAACTCCAATTCGTATAAGAGATTTTTCTACTTTCGGCATTCCATGAAATCTTACATTCTCTTGTTTGTCCAGTAGTTTTTGGGATCTGCAAAGAACCATAAATTGTATTCATTTTGCCAGACTTTGAACTGGCTAAAAATAAATAACTCGTTTAAAAGCATTTGCCAATAGGTAACAGAAAAACTTGCTTTATTGCCCACGGTGGTCGATGTGCTGCTGAAAGTACAATCTTTATGGATTTGCGCATATTGTGAGATAAGCACTCCCAGGACACATCCAATTTGTCCATCGCATGCCATAACAGCTCGATTAAGAATTTGTAATATCCTCGTGAACAATGGCGAGTATTGCGTCAATTGCAGCAAGAGCCTCGCAAGGACAACAGCTTGCCAGCCTTGAGTGGTGGTGGCTGGCAGGCAAAATGGCCGTGGAAGAGGTGGTTTTATGTTAAGGCAGCTTACTTATTCAGAGTTGCCAGGTTGCTATGAAACAGCTGTCACTTACAGGTGCTGCAGCTGCTGCTGCTTGTTGTCTGCGAATCGATCGCTGGCAATTAATGCAAATAATTTTGATTGATTATTGCAATCGAATGTTAAATATAGAACTCGAGCCGACAGTGAAAACTGTATAGGCTGTGGCAAATATAAAGACGTAAAGTGATTGACATGCTGCCGAAACGGAAGTGCAAATATATATACGCAAATATTCGCATACATACGCAACTGAAAGTTGCTGCCGGAAATGAGGAAAACAACACAACTTTCGCAGACACTTTGGCCATGCACATGGCACTTGTATAGTGTTGTTGTTGTAGTTGTTATTATTATTTTTGTTATATTGTTGCTGATGGCATTGCTATTGTTTTTGTATTTTTATTGCCTGTCGCGTCCATGGTCGACTGGCCGCTTCGACCGTTGATTACAATTCGCTTCCGGCAGTCATTAATTTTTATTTAGCACATTTTCGCAGCAACAACAAGAAGAGCAACGCAACAAAAAAAAAGGAAAACGAAAAAGAAAACAATGCAAAGAGCATGGGAAAAACCGCTCAGAGGTAAGAAAAATGGCGCAAGGACAGCCGAGCAATATGAATAAATTATATCAGTCAGCGTGTGAGTGCATGTGTGTGCCTGTATGCGTGTGCGTGTGTGTGTGTGTGTGTGTGTATTGGGCTGCTTCGGAAACGGAAAGTGTGTTAATTTCCGACATCAAAATGTTTGCGCCGTTGATGGACGTGAACTGCAATTGATTTCAATGGATGACCAAAATCAATGCACGCGTGTCCTTAACAGCGAAAAAGAGTTTAACTGCTTTCAGCGCTGTGCACAATTGTCTCAAGTAAATTAAGCTGAAATCCATTGCCAGCAATTAAAAATATTGAGTTTATAGCATAAATTATTTTACAAATATCGCGCAGCAGTTTTTGCTTCAATTTTGAAAGATGAAATCATTTTGTATTATTGTAGATCTGGATTATTATTGCATCGGCATTATAGAATAATGGTTACGCATGACGTGTTAATTGTTTTCAGTATTTAAATTGCCAAGGGACTCGCATAAATACTTAATTTCTGCAAAGTATGCTCCAATTGCAGTTTATTTTAAAATACGCTTCACAAGTAGGCGTTGCACGGTTTCGTTCTGAATGCACTTTACATGTTGCATGTTCCGCAAAAAGGAAATACAATGGGCGTGCAGCATCGTGCAGGTGGATCCCGCTGGCCAAAAGGGCGTGTGAGTAAAAACGTGAATATGAGAACGGTCAGAGGACGGTGGGGGGAGGACAAGGGAAATATGCAAATGAAGTGCAGAGGTGGACACCGATATATGTGAGCTGTTGTTGTTGCTTTTGTTGCCGCCTTTGCCGTTGTCATTACAACACGAAAGCGCTGTCGCTGGTGTTTGCCAATAAATCGGCTATCGATAGGGCCGCAGGATAACAAGGATTGCCCAAAGACAGCAGAAGATTCTTGCTCAAGTTTCTTAAACTTTAAATCTTTGAGTTCAATTTGAATTGTCTTAATCCCTGATCGCGTATACTTTGCTAATTAGTTATTTGCGCACCTTTTGTGGTCCACTTATGTGCTCTAATTATGTGTAACAATAACAGAACTGTAAGTAAGCGCATTAAAGCAATAACAACAACAGGTGGCAGCATCTCAAATTTAGTCAGCGCAGAAAATAAATTGTAGAGTCGCACTCCTGCCATGTTTCATGTGCTCGCTCTTACCGGACGACGGCCTCCGCCATTACGTTTTATGATCTTGACACAAACAAGAACCCAAACAGAAATACAAGCACACATTCACACATACACAAGGAATGCGTACGCACTCTAGCCGCTATTTCCGTTTCCGCTCGGTAAATGTTTCATTTTGTTTTGTTCTGCGCGCGTGTATGTGTGAGTGTTTTTTTCGGAGGGGCGAGCCGTGTCACTCAGCAAATGCGCCGTGTGTGGCCAAAGTTAATGTCCTATATGCTTGTCCATATGCCAGTTAGTTGACTAGCCAACTTCATGAGAGACTGCTGTAATAGTGTGCGCGCGTGTGTGTGTGTGTGAGAGGATGTGTGTGCGTTTAGGCCATGTGTTAGCTTTCGAGGCGAAATGGCTTAAGTAGTCACTTTTTGTGCTTATGGCTGGACTTTGGTTTAATTAATTACAAGATTAATGCGACTGTTGTATGTGCGTCTGGGCTGCTAACTGCTTGCTGCCTCCACGTTGAACGTTTTGCCACGCAACCGGGGCACATTCGATGCTACATGAAAGTAATTAGACGGACACCCCACAAATTTGTCAGTTGGCCCAAGTTAAGCGTTTCAGTGCTACAAAATTCAATTACCTAAAATAGTTGCAAAATAGCAATAGCTTGAAAGAAGTTCAACTAGATATAAATCATTTGAGCATTAAATAATTTCTAACTACTTACAGCATATGTTTAATTTGAATATCAGTTGTTAATAAATGCGATATTAAATTTATTTATTGTCAATTGTGACTGTTATGCATTCTCAAATTATTATTGCGAATTGCATTTTAAATCAGAATTTATTTAAATTAATTTATTCGTATTTTTTGCATCGCATATTATTCATTTGCTGCCTCAATCGTTTGACAATATAGACGATATATATAACTTGCCGTTTTAAATTTGGCCAACAATTCAATTAATGCTTCGCTGCTCAATTTGTTTGCCTTGTCAATTCAATCCGCCAAAACGCGGCTCGCACAATTGTCAATACTCATTAGCTGGCTTTTTTGGTGATTGATGCGTCTTCTGCTATTTAAATGCACCCACTAAAGGTGTGTGTCTGTGTGTGTGTTGGGATGGAGGTCATATGCAAAAGGCGTAGGGTTTTAAGTTGCATGTACATGCGAATCTTTTTTACATTCAAATGGCGTGCCATGCTGTCCCCCTCTGTCACTTCTCTTGTGCTACAACGACGTCACACTCTATTTTTTTAAAAGCGCCTTTCAACTTTCGATATGTAATCCTTTGATTGATGCGCCTAGCGTCAAAGCCCCCCACACACACATGCTTGTAAGCCTCGTTGTGCGAACTATGTCCTGCGTCCTTCTGCCTCACCGTCGACCAGCAGCCAAAATCAACGCCTATGTAAATTCACCGGGTTTCGGTTTAGGTGCTTGTGTGTGTACGTATGTGTGTGCGTGTGTGTGATTGGGGTGTTAGACATATGATGACAAAGACGATTTTAGCATTTTTGCTTTTTGATTAGCCCAGACAGCAGCAAGAGCAGCTGCTGCTGCAGCAGAGATAAAAGCACAAGTTGAAGAAACCGGAGCAGTAGAATAAGCCAACCAAAAGGTTGTTGCCTGCTTTTAGGCTGCACCTAGTGAAATATCAGCTTCCACTGGTTTAGTTGGGGCAACGGCAACTGTGACGGCACAAAGCAAAGCATTTGATTAGCAACAACACGGACTCCCAAGACATGGGCTGCTGTCTGAAACAAAGCTGTCAATTTGGCAACCATTTGGTCGAGTCTCCTACTCACCGTCCTCGTTGTTGCTGTTGTTGGTTGGAGTGGAGACAGCAGCAGGGGACTATTGTGGCTGCTCTTGAGATTGGGTGATTAGCAAGTGCTGCCATTGATTTGACTTGATTACGAGCTGCGAAGGGGGCGTTTAGGTGCAACCCGACTGTGAGTCACGCGACTTTAAAGCAACGCGATCAGCTTGTTGGAAAATGGTAAAATTCCGTTTCTGTGTGGCTTGTAGACAAATGATAAATCAATTATATTAAAGCGAGTTAGCGGCATTAAACGACCTCAAGTGCCAAAGCCGCACAAGGCGCATTGGGCCAGAATGCTTAAAGCGAACGAACAAACCGCATTTTGATATGTTCGAAAAACCACGAAGGCTGCTAAAAAAGCCACGAGGCTGCAATTGAAATCAATTAGCTAATTATGCCACGGATTGTGGCCGCAAAACGGCTGCAGCAAATTGCACATGCTTAAATTTGCAAACGGAGCGCGCGGCCCAAAAATGCCGAATAAATCTTTAATGTGCATTTAAAGGCAGCGCAGTTAATTGATTAGCTGCGGTTCATAACATGGGCCGGCAGCACACATGCTCGAGAACGTTAATAGAAAGCAAATGCGAGGCCGCGCGCACGGCCAACAATTGAATAATGCAAAATTTCCTAAAAGCTCCTCTTAACTTGGCCAATGAGCCAAGCGGCAATTTGTGTGCGCCTTTCGGCTAGCCACGGGGCAAATTGCGATCCGCTGCTTATAATTGAAAGCGGGCAGCGCTGCGCGGCGGTGGGGAGGCGAAGGAAGTCAGGTGGGTGGGTGGATGGGTGGTGGCTCAAGCTCAAACTTTGCACTCTGGCAATAATATTATTGAAGGATTAAAGTTTAAACTTTTAAGTGCACAAACACTTCACTTCAATTGAATTGAATTGTGTGCATGTGCCAATCCGCCTTTTGTCCCTGCCCCTCGCCTCCGCCCCATCTCGTCCTGGCGGCAATCTCGACAGCTAGGTGAGCCACTGTGAAAGTCGTGTGGCAAAGCGCATTTTGAGTCAAGTGGACTAAAAAGTTTTTGTTGCGGTTATTGTGGGCATAAAACCAGCTACAAAGTTTCAACCAGTTAACGTTACAGTTGCAACACTTTGCCTCATTTATCGGTCCGACTGGGGTCCGGTTTTTCCCCATTTTTTTTGCTTCTCGACACTTAACCCGATCAAACGGTGAATCGTACAATTTAAATAGCTTCATAGCATAGCCAATGAGAACGCTTTTCACAAGACTTTTCACTCTGTTCCGAACTGCACTTTATAACGATTTTTTCACATTCGAGAAATCTGATCTCTGGTCAAGTTTCCTGCTGCATAGGCATGAATCTGAATTTCATAGTTACCAACTTAGAATTTGTAATAGGAAAGTGCTGCTTAATGAATGATCCGCACTTGTTATTGCACTGCGTTCATATTGAATTCGGTTCAGATAGATATGTAGAATTACCAGGCATCAACAAGTAATCATCTGGTAAGCGATGCATATGCAAACACACTTTATACATTTTATTAATAGTAGAAAGTTGCTACTGATATCTAGAAGGCTTTACTAAGCCTGGACTGCAAGTCAACACAATATTGTAATATTCTCTTTTATTAGTTAAATGATAAATGAATTTAGGAAAGCGTTGCTTAATGAAATTATGATGGGCACTTGTTATTGCCCTGCGTTCATATTGAGGATAGATATGGATTTAAGATAGATATGTAGAATTACGACACATTCGCAAGTAATCATCTGGTAAGCGATGCATATGCAAAGAAACTTAACAAATTTTATTACTGTTAAGAAGTTGTTAGTGATTTCTGAGCCTGGAGTGCAAGTCAACCGAATATATATATGCTTTTTTATAAGTAAAATGCCGATAAAAGAATTTGCAAGCACTTTAAATTACTCCTTGTAGCGCGTATAACAAATACCTCAGGTTAAATAAGCATTTTATACGTTAAACACATAATGGCAGAAAGCCGGGGCAGGCAAATAGTAAAAGAGCGAAATTGAATCCCAAAAGCGCATAAAAATTGAAAAGGAGCCGAGAGAAGAAGTGCCCCAGCAACAGCTCAACATAATGGCTTCAAAAGCGACAGCCCTTTGGGCCACCTCCAGCCCCAATTGACAAGTGGCCTTTAAATGAAGTGAAGTTAGTCCGAGACAGCGCCTTTTGATGACAGCGGCGACGGCGACGGCGACGAAGAAGATGAGGGCAACAGACTGGGCATGTCCTTGACTATAAGTTGTCATGCTGCTCAAGAGCGGCGGCGGGCGGTTCGTTTTGGACCTGGTCATTTTGGTCTTAACACGCTTACAACGATTTACTTGATAATTTTTCTCATTCTATTCTTTCAACTTATTCGCTTAACGCGAGTTTTGCGACTTCTGCGACGACTACATGCTTCAGCTTCCCGTTTAAGTGATAATCCTGACTTATGCTGCGAACATTTTGCTCAACTGCTGCCAAGCCTCTTCAAGTCTTGGGAGTTGGCCCTGTTTTCTTGAACTCGCTGGGAAGCGAACTTAATTCGTATATTTGTTTGTTTCGCTGCGTTGTCAGCAACAGAACAATTCACGGAATATACGCGACTCTATATATGTATAAATATTTGTGTGTAATGCGATACAGACACGCATTCGATATTCCTATTCGGGCGCAAAATGTCAGCCGCTGAAATTCCGCAAATACTTTTGCATGCCAATAGCAAAGTCCTTGCCACGGTTCTACTTGAATCCTGGTCCTGGCTTTCGCTTTCTTTTCGTTCTTTCTTTTTGGTGCTTATGCAACTGAGGCGAGCGAAACGTGGTGCACGTTTTTGTGAATTGATTTGCCAGCATTTCGGGTTCGAGCTCCTCTACCCCCCCCCACGACTCTGCCCCACTAGTCTCCACATTTATAATGAATAATTTCCGCACGAATGAAATACAATGGGCAAAATGGTTTGCCGGTTCAACGTTTGCCTAATGGCCATTATTATTATTAGGATTATTATGTTCACCGATTACAACGGCGCGCCCAGGCCAACAATTGTGAGCTGCTTGATATCATTTATTGAGCTCTCCGTTCGCCGTTCAATAGTTTTGCTTTCGACGAGTAAATAAGCGACGTAATGCGCCTTAGCTTCGTTGATTTATTGCGTTTTTAATTAGCGTTTAGTCAAAGGGTCGTCTAGCTTAATTAATTAAAATGTTTGCGACAGGCGCTGAGCAATGTCACCCAAAATACAATTCCAATACTCGTATTTAGTTAGCTCAACGAAAGAACAACAGATATTGAAGCCACACAAGTGCAATCACAAGCCGTTTGAACTTTATTAATATTATCCAATCCAATTGGAGCGCTACAAATTGGCAATTAAGCTGGAATGACTAAATAAAAGTATATGCATGCATTTATTTAACATTCGAAATTGCATTTAAACAAATTGAAAACATTCGCGGACATTAATTGAAAATGCCGCAAAGCGGGCAAAAAATGTAATTGACAAAAATGAAATTTGATAATGCTCCATAGGTCTGTTTAAAGCTGCATTCCAAACAATATGTCCATTAATTGCCAAATGAAAACAATGCTCGCCGCCTCCGCATTTAAATGCGAATCATGCAAAGGGCTACAAAAAATGCCAATAGTCGCATGGCCATTGAGCAGAGCGGCGGCCAAAAGCTTTTACGTACTCTATGAGAATTTGCAAAACAAGCCACAAAAGTAAACAATGAAATTACACACACAGCAAACGCACAAAAAACCAGCTCAATAACAACTATAGCAAATATAAAATAAAATATACAAAAACAAAACAAAAAAAACATGTTGTGCAATAATAACTGTATTTGCCCATTGAATGTTATTGCATTAGTTTGTCGCAAACAAAAAACAAACGAACCAACAAACCAACAAAAACAAACAGGACGAAGGAGCAAAATGAAAGGAAATCGCTGGCTACACAAAACTTTTCACAGAATGACGCTCTGCTTCATGGCAATTGCATTATCATTCGATGTGTGAGTGTGTGTGTGTGTGTGTGTGTTGAAGCTCTTTAAGGTCGAACTGGAATTTTGAATAAGCTGACTAGGCGTATACGCAATTTTTGTTGGCAAATTTCTTAAAGCACACGAAAATCACAACGATCGTTGAAGATAATTTAAATACAAATTGTAAATACAAATGTAACACTTTTTCGCATATTCATTGGCATTATTTTATGCTTTGGCAAATAAAATATTTATGTTTAGAATTAGGAAAAGATTCAAATCATAATAAAAGGATGCAGGAAGAGATGCACAAAGGAAGCTCTTTAAAGATAAAGCAACTTAAAGTTGTAAATGCAATTATGTTTTATTTCTTCACATTTTCAGTGGTATGTAGATGATATTGTTGTTTGGACTGACATTGTTATAATGGTCTATAATTTATAACAAACTAAAGAGCCACAAAATATTTTGGAATTTAATACAAATTGAAAAATAATTTTATTGCACATTGTGGTTTAATGTGCGCCTCAAACTGCACAGGCGAACAATAACACGTGAATAATAATTATTTTGTACATCAACAAAAGCTCGTAAAGCAAAAATAAACACATGAATTTCAATGCAGTAAACACGACGAAATTTTGCGGGGCAGACGAAACAAAAACAAAAACAGAAACAGAAACAAGAAGCAAACGTGCGGAATGGGGAAAGTCAAGAAGGAAGTAAAAATAGCGAAAGAGTTAAATAAATAAAGGCTGGATTTAAAGTAGAAAAAATAAATAAATGCTTAGACAGCATAAAGCAGTAATAAATTTAGATTTTGGCAGTAACTCATATTGCACTGATTTCGAGGCTTTATAATTTGGGGCGCGTGTTTTTTGGGCATTGCAATGGTAAACGAAGCAGCAAACGCATTGAGCACATAAATTGCTTGGCCAACAATTGGATTCGAATCGGGTTTTAAGCGCACTCTTCGCGCATGTGTTTGCTCTGTGGCTGTCGGCTTTCGGCAGGGGCAAGTTCGGCAACTCACCACTTGTTGAGTTTTACTGCAGCAGAGCAACAAGTGTGTGCCGGCAATGCAGGGGTCGCTTAGCGGTGGCTCGCTGTCGAAGGGGAACTACGAGTGGCGAAGTATTTAGCACTGCTTTATCGACAGCGTGCTAAAGCAGTGGCGTCAACTTCTCCATCCAGTGAGGTGAAAATTGCGATTTGAATTTTAAGAAGCATACAATTTAACACGCTCGCAAAGTTTGACAATAATAATAAATTTAAATAGTAATACATTCCGAAGACAACTGCATTTTCTTCACCCACCACAAATGCTTTGTTATGGCATTCACTTAACTATTTTGGTTACAACTGCAATGTGGCAAAAATCCTGCGATTGGCACGTGACAAATCCTTGAGTAAACCACGTGCAATGGAAACGCGCACCGAAGGAAGCCTGCCATAAGAGCGGGACGCACTTTCCACTTGCCAAGCAAGCAAAAGTCAAAGTTGCGTGTCAACTTTATTGCATAAGAAATGCAAAAGGAAGAAAAATGAAAAATGAACTTGTTGCGTACTCCGAAAACTCACACAATTGCAGGTATACTTCAATAGCGGGGCTTACGGGAGGAGCGTAAACTTGAATTATTCCAAAGTTAAACATTAATCTGGCGTTTTTCTCACTTGGCCAGCAGTCAATGGGTTCAGTTGAGTTGCGGACAGCTGGCATATTGTGTGCATATTGTATAGATGCAGAGATTCAGAGATTGCTGCACCGACGAATATGCAAATATATTTATTGCGACAACAATTTCTAAACTAATTTAACAGGCGTCGCAGTCGCTCGCTCTCTCTCTGCCCAAATTGGCCACACAAATGTATGTAAAATAGGCAAACAAAACCCGAAAACGAAAACAAACCAGACGGAAACACAAGGGCTGCAACTTTTGTCATGAATTGTGTTGGCCATAAATATTTAAGCACAAACGTCATGCAAATTTCTATATGCTGTTTCGCCTCCCTTTCTTTGGATTTTTGAACACGACGAGACCAAAGGTTGAGCTTTGCACATTTGCAAGTAAATTTGACAGCTAATTAGTTGCAACTTGTGGCAATGACTCGGTCACAGTTCCAGCAAAATATTTCATTAATGACCAGCAGTGTGATAAGTCAGAAAGTTCTTATTTTAATTGTGTTATAGGTGTAAGATGCATTCATTATACAATTAATTTAATTAATTTGCGAAACTAAAGAAAAGACGTAATTCCTGTGAAGTTCATTATTGCAAATAATAAATCTATGCTCCTTTTTAGCAATAAGTGCTTCTTGGATAATAAAGTTACCTGTTATTGAGTATTTAGCTTGAAATTTGATGGATAACTCTTAGAATAATAATTGCTATTGTTTAACATTAAAAAGACTTCCAAATGGAATATTTAACTAAAAGAAAGTATACTAAATTTAGACTCATAATGAAACCTTTAGTTTGTATCGTCTTATATAACAATTGCGATTACCTTCTATGCTATTGTATTAACATCTATTAATTTATTCTGAAATTGGGAATATTTAACTAAATCAGAGTTCAGTAAATGTAGACTTATAATTAAACCTTTAGTTTGTATCGTTTTATATATATCAATTGCGATTACCTTCTATGCTCTTGTATTCACATCATTATAATGCAGACTAATAATGAAACCATTAGCTTATTGCTATATATTCTCAAATAGGGAATATTTAACTAAAACAGAGTGCGCTAAATATGGACTAATAATGAAGTCATTAGTTTATTGCTATTGTATTCACATCACTATAATTTAGTATATACACGTCTGCACATTTATTAGTTGATTGTTTTTGTAGTTGTTTCTCTAACTCGTAATTCAAGTTGCGAATAATAAGAGCATAATTAAATGACAGCTTCTCGAAAGCCGACATAAATTACACATTATTTCGTCTATTTTATGAATATAGGTATAAATAGCAAGCTGCAAAGCGCTTCCAATTGTGCATTTCGAATGCAGTGAGCAGTGAGCTAATTAAAAGATCAGGCATGGGCATTAAGTGCACGTTTATGCTCACGAGTGCAAAAGTGACAGGAAGGACGAACTTTAGTTGAGATGTGAGCAGCAGTCGGAGCGAGTGTGTGACGTGGGTCACGAGACGTCCTGGCTTGGCAAGCTTGAGCTGCAAGCTTGGCAACAGTTGTAAGTGCATCCTGGCCATGCTCATCTCATCTCGACTGTCGCAGCAGGAAGCACTTAATAAATTCTAAGCTACAATTGTTCGTGTCCTTTTGCCAGCGTTCCAACAAAAGCCAATGGCCCATTGTCTGGCCAAAGTCAATGAACTTCTCACAACTATGTGTTTGTCATAATTGTACAACTTATGGTTTGACTTCAGCGTCCCTCTGTGTCTGAGTGTGTGTGTGTTTGTGCTTTGGCATCTCGACAGTGACAAAATCAAATTTCGTGTGGCCAAATAGCAACTGAGCAGCGTCCAGTCGACATACCAAGTTTGCCCAAGTTCCACACGAAGCGCGCTGATTGAGGGAAGGGTGTGGAGCGGAATGCCGAGCAATGCTTTGGTCCTGGCGTTGACGGTTATTACTCCCATGTCCTGGCCACTGACATGTTTGTAATTAGCAGATCAGCGATGTGGCCAATGCGACATTGGCTTTGGCTTTGGCTTTGGCTCTGGCTTTGACATTTGGCGCAAATGCAGCAGCTAAATATTTTTGTGCGCTCTGCACAATTTTCGCCCGCTTTTTTCCAACACTCTATTACTGCAAGCTGCTCGTTCGCATACGTGTCGCAATTGCGACAGGTTTTGGGCTGATGGATGTGAGCGCGTGACGAAATCAACACGCAAATTAGTTTATAATTTTGATGGACAAGAAAGAGCGGAAAAATGAAAAATATGGCGCAACTAAACAGCGCAAGGGCAAAGGCCAAATTTATGATTGAAATGCAAATGGCAATAGTAAGTATACGCAGTGTTGAATCGCCGCTGCAGTAACTGCTTCAAGAGTTCCAAATGTGAACTTAGTGAAAATATGCGCCAGCCTGACATTTTCATGTCAATTTGTTTCACTAGCGTCCTTTGAGAGATGCTTTTTAAATCGGATTACCTTCCCCCACCCCGCATATGCCAGCACACATTGCATGCGAATGAATGGTGAATGTGCTGCGCAAAAATGTGGCAATTCAATTTCGCCATTTCCTTTGATTCGCTGCAATATTTATGAAGAATTTAGCTGCCCTGCTGCTGCTCTTTTTATTCAAGATTTCTGATGTCAACTAAAATGCGCCGCTAAATGGAAGCAAGGGAAGTCAAAGTAAAGTAAATTAAAAGTGCAAGCAGAAAAAGAATGTATATACATAGACGTCTTTGCATCCCACATCAAATTCTGTCGTACAGCCAACAAGTGCCAAGTGCGGAAATGAGTGAAGGTCTGACTGCATTATTAATTCAATGCGAATGCAATTTGATTTTCCAGCTGTAAGTACATTAAATCTATTAGAAATGTTCCGCAAATGTCAGCAATAAACATGATTATCTAAGCTAAATTGTATCTTCGAAAGCCAAGATACCACTCAGTGAGTAGCTTGAATTGAAAACTATATAAACACGGTATCTGCTGTTCGAGCACACTTTGACTCGTCCCTCGGTTGTTTTGTAAAATCAATTCCGTGCTGCAGCTAAGCGGCAAATTTGCTTATCAGCGACTCAAAAACGAATTCAATCAAAGCGCACTTCACAAGTGACAAACAGTCGGAACATTGCTTGCCTCAACGTGGCATTAATATGACAGGCAAACAGTTGCGTTGTTGCTGCCACAGGACCCACGGAGTCAAGAGCTGTGCAAGGCTGCAAGGACACTGAACGATTCACTGTTAAATGCATTTGCCATCGCTCATATTTTTGCAATTTTACCCACCGTCACTCGCGACTTGAATCATTCGTTTTCATAAGCGAATGGATGAGCGAATGAGTGACTGAATGATTGTCTGAATGGCTGGCTAGATGGATGGATGGATGTTTGAATTGTTCGCTGACTAGCTGGCTTCCTGAATCCTTGGCTCTCCTGCTTCTCACAATCTGTCGTCCGTCGTCTGCTTGGCGACGGCTCGACAGTTAAATCCGATTTGCGTGAGGCTCTTCACGCAGTTGGTCGTCATCGATTGAGATTATTTATTTAGTTTTCATTTGCATTGACTGCAGTTTCTATTTTTGTGCATTGAGTAAATATTTATGGTGACAGACTAATCTTGGAAATTAAGTTATTATGGTTTAACGTTGCAGAAGATACCAATAAAATGCTTTCAATATTGCTGAAAATGTAAAGTCAAGTTGAAATTTAAATGACAATTAAAATTTAAATCTTTTTTAAAAACCTATGTTTATGTTTTTAGTATTCAAATACTTTAAGCTGACAAGCCAATCGTGCCGTGGGCAGTTGGCTAAGAACAACAATCACATGATCCGGAAACTCGACTTGTTAAATGGCCCTCGGCTGTGTGATTCGATTGCTGATTTATTTCAAATCGAAATCGACAATGAGTTTAAGTCTTACTCTCACTTAATCGGTTGACCAAGCTATTGGTGAGTTGCTGAAGATGCTCATTAGTCATTTGCGTGTTTCGTGGAAGGGAACTGGAGCGCGAGGACAAGTGATGTCCTGTTTTTAATAAAGGGCACTCGAGAGAAGCTTAAGCTGGCTGTGTTGCGACCACCAGCAGTGCGTTTGCATTTTCCATTCTTATTATTCCTATTATTATTATTTTTGTTTGCTGCCCCAGCTTTTTGTGTGTGCCTCATCCTGCGCACAGAATGCGTCCTTCACATCAGCATTGTTGGTTATTTTTTGTTTCTGCTTGTTTTTTTTTTTTGGTTTGTCGGGCAGGATATTACACCTCGTTTTTTGTCGCTGTCTCTCACTTTCACATGCTGTGACATATTTCTATAGCAGCCACCCCCCAATCCAAGCGCTTGTTGAAACTTGAGTGAAAAGTCTGCTGCGAGGCAGTCAGCCAGTCAGCCAGTCAACCAGACATTTCTGCGGAGGTTTCGCTGTTTTTAATCTTATAAACAATGTCAGCATGAGATCTGCTCTGCTCTGCTCGGCTGCTGTTGCTGTTGCTGCCTCCAAATGGTGCACATACACTCAAAGTAGCGCCCAGCAGCCCAAAGCCCTTTATTGCTTTAATATGTTAAATCATATTTGCCTTTAATTTTTCTTCTTTTTCTTTCTATGCGGCAACTGGAAGCATTATTTATGCTAGTTGGGAATTTTTTAATAAATGTGGACAGTTAAGCTGGCAACTGTTTATGCTAAAACATCACAATCATTTGCATAAATTAACATAAAATCCTTTAAGAAACACAAAACACGTGCAGCATTGAAATTCTAAATTGGAATTGCAATTTGAACTCCATCTACAAGCTTTAACTAACTATAACAATAGCTCTTTGTAGCAGATTGTAGAGCATATATTGTTGCTCTAAGCTCACCTATTCGACTTGCCAAAGAAGTTTAAAAATGCACGAAAACGAAAGCAAAGAAAACGACTTTTGCCTACTTGGCCGTCGAGTTATGCAAAATGAGTTTGCGTAATGATATTAAACGATGCATTTTTAATAATCTCTTAGGCCTCTTTTCGAGTCCAGTCATAACGGAATTTTGTCGGCCAAAAGGGAACGTCATTAAAATTTATTGGATTCTGATGAAAGCAGTTTTCCACAAAGAGAAAACACATCTTACACATTTAGCTATTGTATTTTCTCACATTTTCAAATGTTGCTTGAATATGTTGAAAATTTGGATAATTTTCGTGCCAACTGCATTCATGCTATTCATTTATCAACATTTTTTTTGCTGTGCCCCTTGGCGAATGTAATTAATGCTGCTGTGCTCACACTCGCTCTTTTTTATTTACCTATTACTTTTTTCTTTTTGCTCTTTTTTTGTTGGGTCGTATTGTCGAACCTGAGGCGATATTTCGTACCGTGCGCGCGATGAATTAGCCCGTTTCCTAACGGAATACAAATGCGATGTTAGCTCGTGTGTTGAATCCGTCTAAATGTCTGGCTGATAAAAGCGCAAACGATAGCGCCGGCGGCAAGTGTGTGAAATTTTTTGGTGTACTCGTACACTGTGTGCGGGCCCCACGAAGATACCGTGCATAATTGTGCCTTGATTTTCAGCATAATTTCACCTTTTAATACCCTCATCGAGGGTTTAGAACATTCGCAAGGAACTACGTAGGTTTTTTAATTTCCAATAATGTTTGTAGTATAATACAATCAATTATATTTTAAGCCTATTCTTTTCGAATTCTATAAATGATTTTGATGCACAGAATAGCATATATAAAGGGTTGATCAATGATATTCACACTAAATAATTTGGACTGTGTGCAATAATCGTGAAAGTGTATAATATTCAGCATATTTGTTGCCTTGTTTTCGCTCTTCTTTTGCCTTTTTGTGGATGTAGTGTAATACGTGCGGATAATCGCAATGAACAAGGCAATTTCTTTACACATAATGAGCCCAATTAGGCCTGCAGCAAAAACTAACTGCCGTGCGCAGCTTGTGTAATGGGTCGCTTAACTATGAATACTGCGCTGAGCAGGGGCTAGTTGGGTTCATCACTCGTGGCTTGATAAGTAACCCCAATTGCTGTTTATCCACTTTGATTGGGACAACTGGAGGCGATTGCTCGGCGCTAGCTGGATTTTATTTGCGTCTGCTGATTGCGCATAAGCTTTAAATGATGCATTCTGTACAAGCAGTTAAGCGACTTGTAGCCCAGTCCTTTCGACGCCTGGTGCAGAGCATAAAACTGGGGTATTGCAGTCCACTTGTGTGGGAAGCTACGGATGCTGTTCTTTTTTATGGCATAATTCGATTGGATATCTCCAAAGTGAGTCCATTAAATGGCGCAAAGTTGAAATTAGTGTCTGAGAAGTGGATTGTAAAGTGGAATTGAATCAATTGCTGCTTCTTTTTTATTCGATTGTGACATTAGCTAGGAACACAGCAGCAACAGCATTCAGATGTATATAATTTCTATAGTCAATTATATTTATTTGATTAACACAAGTAGAATACGCTCCCTCATTCATTGACTTCTTTGAAGTTAATTTAACTTTTTAGTTTAGAAATTAGTGTCTGAGGAGTGGATTGTAAAGTGGAATTGAATCAATTGCAGCTTCTTTTTTATTCGATTGTGACATTAGCTAGGAACACAGCAGCAACAGCATTCAGATGTGTATAGTTTGCAGAGTGCATTATATTTATTTAGAGTACCTCCCTCACACATAGTAGAATAACTGATGTGATGTTTTAGGAATTATTTTAATTGACTTCTTTGAAGTTAATTTAACTTTTTAGTCCGAGAGGAACGATTTATTTAATTGCAATGTTGCTTGTACTGTAGGGCCTTCAAGACGTGTAGAATAAAGTCTCAAAATATTCACTACTTACTTAGAACTCAAGGCTACCACCAAGCACCCCCCCCCCATGCATTCTAGAAGCAGCACGTACACACACTCGCACACAGTGAGACAGCTGAATATTTGCACAGAATGCATTAGTCGCTACATGAGAGCATGTGAAATATTTATGGAGGAGGATTGCAGACGTCAGATGATTAGTTGCATATCCTGTGTAGGGGCAGGCACACACACACACACACACGCACACACGCACACACACACACACAGCTCCCACAGCTGTCGATGATTTTCAACCGGGCAAATATTTAATCTTGGAACATTTTTGCACTGCGCTGCCCTGGCCCTGGTCGTCGGACGTGCTGGACGTCTCGGAAATCTCAGTTGTATTCCAGCTGCAGCAGCATCAGGGGCATTGTCAGCTCTCAGCTCTCAGCTCTCAGCTTTGAGCTCAGCTCGTATTAGCTAAAGTCAAACAATGGCAATGGCAAAACCCAAGAAACAAACGCCAAATTGCAACGTGTGGAACGCAAAAAAAAAAAAGAAAACGTAAACGTAAAAGCAAAAGTGTTGTTAAGAAAATGCAGAAGACAGAAAATCGATGTGTTTTGTGTTTGCATTTGCGGTTTGCTGCGCAAAGTTTTCCTTTCGGCTGTGAGTTGTGGGCGTCGATGCTACTAAATCCTCAGTGTGGCAGATTAACACGTGCCGGTCCAAGCTATACGCGAACTTCTTTCTTTCTACTGCCAACAACAGAAGGACAAATTCCAGTTGCAAACAAATAAAACAGCTAGATGCAATACCAAGTGATTGGCGCCATGATCGACGAGCAGATGCTCTGTAGATGACAGAGGCAAACTCTTTTTAATCATATCAATTTCTATTTAATATTACTTAATATTTATTTTAGATGGCATACTTTTTTTCCAAACTAACGAACTCTCGCAGTTAAAGTGCTTTTGCAATCAAAATCGATTAAATATTCAAGTGAAATCAATTTGCACTTTTTTAATTAAACTTGTTTGCTTCACTTTGACCCCGAACTCAACCTCAATTCCCGCTGTCGTTGTTTCATAGTTGCAGCTGTTGCCGGTTGCTTTGGCGCCCTTGTGTATGCAACACCGAAGCGAGTTTTAAATTTGTAATAAAGCAACAAATATGATTTCCATTTATTAAATGCGAAAATGTGCCCTTTTTCCATTTCCAGTTTTTAAACAGCTGCAGGTATTTGGATTGCAGGAGCATACAATTAAAACACATTAAAATACATCCTTGTTTCACTACAATATTCGCTATTATTGCTCAGTTTTTGCGTTCTTTTGAATGCCAATTGCCTGCACAAATAATCGCTGTTTAAATATGCATTCATTATAAAAAAATCTACCATTAAATGTTGGTAGAATGCAGTAATGAATAACCGAAAAACAATAATTTTTCACTGATTTTAGAGCGATGTATAGAAATGTAAAAGTTGCCGAAAATATCAAAATTTCACATTTGATGAAAACTGCATTTCTGATATTTTAAATTTGCTCATTTATTTTACAAAATCAATCGTAACAATTCATTTTCAATTTCAGGGTTCAATTTCATTCATTCACTAGTAAGTTAATAAGTTTGTCTCTGTTTACATATTAACCAATTCCATATTTGTATGCTATATTTACGCAATTGTTAAATACTTAAAAAATAAAATGCGTCTAAATAGTACGTACACATCGTATGAATTTTGTCATTATTATTATGGATGATTACAATAACTAATCAATTAGGTTAATTTCTCTTGTAATTATGTCATTCATTTAAAAAATATATTTGTTCATATTTAATATTTCGCGCGTGCGTGTTCAAGTTGGTGTATTTTTTTTTCAATTATTATTGTTTTTCTTTTCTTTTCTTATTATTTTTTTTTTGTTTTTTTGTTTTTTTTTTTGGTTCATAAAGGACGATAAACCATCATAGACGTTATCAAAAAGGCAAACCATTAATTTTATAAGTACGTACAATGCTTTTTACAAGTTTTACAATTTATATGTTGTGTTTTGTTTTCCGAGTTACGCAATATTTGACTTGAGTAAATATTCCTAATGTTCTTTTTTCTTTGCTAAAAATTATACAAAAATTGTCATAAACGTACATTAAAATCCCATCAAGAAGACATTTCGCATGTATGGACTACTACAGTATGTATGCTATGAGGCGGCAGGATAGCTCTGGCCACCGCCTAAGTTACGCTGTGGCGTTTGTTGTAGTTGTTGCTGATGCTGTTGTTGTTGCAGTTGCTGTTGCTGTTGCTGTTGCAGCTGAGTGGGTGAGTTTGTCGTTTGGCTAGTTGTAGGCGATGCTGCAGTAGTTCTACTATTTAAGTTATTATTAGTATTCATTTGGCTAAATTGAGACTTATTATTATTAGTGGTCGTTATAGTGGCAACTCGTCTAAGACGATTATCTGGTATCGGTGGTGATTGTAGAGTGCCCGAACCCTGATGCATTGGCGATAAAGATGATGGGCCACTGGCGCTGCCACCGAATGCACCAGCAATGCTGCTGCTGCCACCGCTCATGCCACCACCAATCGCACCACCAGGACCACCGAAGATGCTGCCGTTGCTGCTGCCAATCAGGCTCATCGAATGCTCGTTCGACAGTATCTGATGTGCGGCCAAATTCATCTCCTCGGGCGTCATGTCCAACGCCTCCTGCATCTCTCGTGCAGCCGTGCCCACAAATTCGGAATCACAATATTTCCCTAAGCCCTCAGCGGCGAGTACCTAGTTCAGCGATAATTTCCAGTTAATCGATTTGGATTAGAATTGTGTCAGTAGCATCTTACCCCTCCAATTAATGATTCGGCTAGGCCATTCATTTCAAATGAAGTTGGTAAACGACGCTGATCGTAAGGACTAGCTGGTGTCGATTGGATCATGCGCTCGTGGCCAGGAATAGCACCATTGGGTGCGTAGACTAGATGGATTGCATAGAATGTAGAATTATATACACATATATATAAATTAATTATGTTCGGACAATCATATAGTTTGTGTGTGATTATTTATGAATATATTTTGTACACCGCCTGATGATCATTACGAAACTATCTAGACAATCTCATTTTCTACTACTGTTTTTTTTTTGTGCTATCTTGCTAAAAGTTAATTCGTTAGAGTTGTACCCTTAAGAAAAATGTCTTCTAAATCACGCTCAAAACTCTCTAAATGAGTTCAATTTTATACAACTTCAAAAACAATAGTAATTGTGATTGGATTTTAACTTTATTACCCCAATAATATAGTCGAATATTTTAACAATAACTTTAACTGCTGAGTTCTGTTCTATATGTCTGATGTTAGAGCTTCTACTTATCTTCTTCCCCTTCATAAAATTACTTATCGCTGCTTAAGCTTCACTCATTATAATATTGATTATTTGGATAAGACACAATTTACAAGCAAAATAGACTTTTAAAGAATTTATTAAGTAAATATTCTGCTGACTGGCTTTAATTCGTGTTCTACTTAACGTATTTCTGCTTTAAATGATCATCAAGCATTGAATTCCTTTTATGTAATATGACTTAAATTACAGTTGACTGTTAGTTTGGCATTCAATAAATCAGGCTGTTAATATGTTAGATTTAATTGTACAGCTTTATGTATATTAAATGATATCGTAAGCATGTTCTGTACAAAACAAAAATTGACAGTTACTTAAATACTGAAGCAAGCAACATATTACGCTAGATATATATGTATGTATATATTATATATACTATAAGACGATTATCCTTAATACGGTACAAAGAGCTCTACTATGGTATTATTTACGCAATTTCTATGGGCAAAGGCGAAGGCGTTACATGAACGAAGCAGGCGGCGCATCTAAAGCGTTTCTTACTTCTAATCAATAGTCAAGCAATATGTATGAGTGTGAGAATGTGTGTGTCTGTGTGTGTGTAGGGTATTCACAGTTTGCATAAATCTGTTTGTGTCTGTCTGTGTATTCGTCTTCTTTGGATCACATTTGAGTCCATCCCGACACACATAATAGGAAGCGACGACAAGACAACATTGAAACAACAGTTAACGAACATTTTGTTTTAGTTTTGCAAAATTTGGCATATCAAAAATGTAGGGTATACTTTACAAAATTTATGTACATTTAAACGAGTATCTTTGACATGGGTAATCAATAATTATTATTAGTATTTTGAATATTAGGTATTAGATGGACGCAAGGCACACTTTAAATGGGATACGGGCTCAATCGACGAGGCCAGCTTTAATGAGTAAATATGGTATGTATGTGGGCACAACAACACTGTACTGTTATAAGTATATGAATGGGAGGTATTTATATAGACACCGATATCATTTTGATAAATACTTTGTGAATAATACTTTGATTATGGTAACCTTTTTTCATTCGTTTCATTTCAATTCGATTTGATTCGTTCATTGATGCGTGTTAAAACGGTAGTTGTTGTTGTTCTTGTTGTTGTTGTTCAGTAGTTGTTGGTTGTTGTTCATTTTGTTGTTTATCTTGTTGTTCTTGTAGGTGTTATGATTTTACTCCACGCAGGTTACAGTTACTCAATTTCATTGTTAATTAATAAGTATCGTACTTAAGGTGTTGTTTGGGGGAATGCAGTCAAAAGAAGAAACTTTCAACTCAGGAATTTTGAAAACAAAAACTTGAACAAAATATTTTCTGGCCATGGGCCAGAAAAGCAGCTAAGTTTGTATAAAAGAAATGGTTCGAACACTCTGAGACTCATCCAGCAAGTATTTAAGTGTTCGAAACTCAGCACTCGGTTGTCTTTAAACTCGATTCACTTAAGCTATAATAAAGATGTTTATAAAAAAGAGTTATACAAAAACAAATTACTGGAAGAACATAATTGTTGCATGGAATTGTTTATAGATTTACCCTAAATAGTAATAGTCAATTAATTAGCAGTTATGCATTAACAACTCGTCAAAATTGCATCAATCTCAGTTTGTTAGTTTGTAATCAACAAAAGGAGCCATAACAACTTGATAATTAGCTATATATATAATAACCAAATTTATTAAAGAAGCCTTTAGTATCAATCATTTGATGCATTGTCATTAGTTAGTTTTAGTTATTCGTGGGAGAATTTGGTAATATTAAGAGCTTCGAAGGTGATTGATAAGATTCACTGCTTATTGCTAACTTACATTACTCAGCTGTTTGTAACAAGATACTTACTTGTCCATAAAAATATTAATAACAACAAACAAACAAGAGTTTTCTTATAAATATTCTAAGCTTCTTACCTATATAATAATTGGAATTTAAGGAAGCTGTGTAAAATACAAATTTAAGTTTTAAGTTTTCTATTATTTTGGAGTTTCGCCCACTGCAGTAATGTTTTAAACTTTAATTTAGAATAATTGAATATTCTGTTAATGTTGTGTTCAAATGTTGTTTTGTACAACTGCTGTTGTTCTACATGATCAACAATGTCAGAGTTTTCTGTATGTATAAATGTAAGTACTATACGAGTATATAGTGTAAGAATAAATATGCTCTATAGGCAGCAAAAGCGTTTCAATGTTAGCCCAACTAAACTACTGAACACTACGGTTACGGTTGTTTGCTAAATCTAGGCAAATACGATATGGTAAATATAATTAACTGCGTTTTTAACTAATGTACATATGTGTCTGTGTGCTATAGGTCTGAATGGAGTTCCATTCGGATGAGTGTGTTGTCTTTGAGTGGCGCCGCGTTCAACAAACAGCCAAAAAATTAAATACATTACAAATGTAGCAATTTTAGTAGTTGTTATATTTCTTCTTTCATAATTGCACTCATTAGTAATTGTATGGTATTATTAACTTTTATACTTGTTCATATTACTTTCTTAACATTTGTTGGCATGCCGCAGGCAAAATTCAGAACTCACAACTCAGAATTGTTTTTAGTGGCGTTTACTAAAAATGTACATGGATATTAATTGGAATTATATGTGTTATGCATAAAATAATAACAATTAGAGGTTTAACAAAATCAAAATTGTTGTGTGACAAAATTTAGTTCGGATTCAATGAAAAGAAACGCCACAACAAATAAACAAATGTTTTTTTGGTTTTGTTCTCGTTTATCATTTTGTGTTAAATAGGGAAAATAATAAATTGAAATTAAAGGGAGGAAAAACGTTTAAAGAACTTGTTGCTGTAGTTGTTGCAATTGCAGCATTTTGCGCTTACCATTGTTATATGGATGCAATAAAATACCACGATTGCGGTTGCTGAAATTAATGTTCGGGGATTGAGTAAAATCGTTTTTCGGTTCTCGGTGAATGTTGGTTGCTTTTTTAAATTTAAAACGCGCTAATTTATCACAAATAATCTATATCTATGCGATATAGATATCTATGTTTAGGGCATATAATTATATCAGTTTGTTGATTTAATTGATTATATAATTTGTATGGTATGTTCTTAGTACGATATTTGATCATTTGTCAACTAATTCGCTAGACAACTAAACTGTTTTGGGCCAATAACATGAATATTGCGGCCCGGGGCTCCTTTTGTCCATTACAAACGTTAAAGGCGCTCTAAGTGAAAATCAAAATGCCATTCAAACGTGGCCTTAAATGTGAATAAAGTATAAAGAAAACTCACTAAACAGCAAGCCATAGTAACAGGAAGTATTGTTGTAGTACATAGGTATGTATGTAAAATGAAACTCAAGAATTGATAGCCGAGGGTGACTACAACACCCTCTTTGGTCTTTTTTTTGGGAATTCACCTCTCCCTCCCGCACAGTACAATACTCACTTGCCACCCACGTGGCCCCCAATACTCACTCATAAGATATCGCATTGGCTTCCGGTGGTAACGTGCCCGCTACAGTTGATGCACCGCTGCCATTCTTCGCCAGCGGCCTCATCGAGATGCTCTCGCCGAAAGTGCGCAGCTCGCCCCCGCTGCTGGCATGCAGCTCATCCTGCAACTTGCCGCTTGCGGCAATCCGTGCCTGCATTATGTTGCGTGCTATGTGATTGACGCCGTCGGCAACGCTGCGATTGAGGCTGTCGTACAAGTAGTCCGTGCCCCCGGGATCCACGTTGCCCAGCACCAAGCTGCTGCCTCCCACGCCAGCCGCTGCCAGCGAGGAGCCGCCAATGGTCAGTGCGCCGTTGCTCTGGGACGCCTTGGCGCTGCGTCGGAAGGTGCCATTGCCGTGTCGTCGTATGGAGGACCAAACGCTGCCAAACAGTGTGTGATGGCGCTGCAAACACGAAGTTCCAATAAACAGCTTGTTCTCGTATTTTGTCTTAGTTACAATTGCTTACAAGTATCAAATACGTTCAGCAGGCGTAGCAGCAGTTGATCAGAATTACACACAAGCACACACGTTGTAAGTGAAGCCCCCTGTCAGACAACGCCTAGCTAGCCCAACCTCATACAACCTACACGAATTATCCACCAGCTACTACAGTAGCTCACTCTACCGATGCACTGCACTTCAGTAAGAGCTGGGCTTTTTATACTTTTCCATAGCACCAGTCGCTCACATGTACACACGTATAACACGCACACATACAAGCTGGATGATCTTTGGGAAGCTCTCCTGACTGACAACGCTTAGTTAGCCCATCCGCTCACTCTGATTTCTTGGTCCCACGTGTAGACAAGCATACACACATACACTTCGCACGCATACAGTCATATTTTTGCCACACCTCACATACACACACACAATCGACCAGCAGCTACTGCAGCAGCTCACTCTGCCAGGCCCTGCAGCTCTGTAGGAACTGGGGGGCCATTCGCTATTTATACTTTTCCATAGGACCAATCGATCATATGTACGCACGCACACATTGAAGCTGGGAGATCTTTGCGAAGCTCTCCTGTCTGACCATGCCTACGCAGCCCATCCGCTCACTCTGATTTCTTGGTCCGCTGCCTAGACTTACACACACACATGCACTTCGCACACATACATCCAAATTTTTGGCACACCTCACACACACTAAATAGCAACTCTTTCTGTTATTACCTGGGGGGTTAACATTTTCTCTCACTGAGCAGCAACTTCTTCTGTTAATGGCTTACAGATCTTTATCACTGTCTACGGAATGTATGCAGTATTCTTTGAGGGCATCATTTCCACACACTATACACTTAACGGAGTGTATTCAATATTCTTTCAGCAATAATTATAATTTCCTGTTCTTTACATCTGTCTACAGAGCATATTCAATATCATTTAAGCAAGAGCAAAGCTAGGAAGCTTCCTCACACTAAACAGCAGCTTGTTCTATTCTTTGAACAATAATTGCAATATCCACACACTACGAATCAATTTGATCTGTTAATGCCTTGCTGTTCTTTACACCTGTCTACAGAGCATATTTAATATCATTTAAGCAAGAGCAAAGCTAGGAATCTACAATTTCCTCACACTAAATAGCAGCTTGTTCTGTTCTTGCCTTGCAATGCTGCAAGCTACAATATCCGTATTATTGATTTTGAACTTACGCGGTGCATAGGTTCTGGCTCCTCGGCCAGCTCGTCTAGGTTGCCGGAGATGGCGCGCTTTAGTGCTGGCGACACCTCGTGCAGTGTGCGCAGGCCGGCTTGCAGGGTGACCGTATTGCTGTCGGGATGACCCTCCTTGCCCTCCTGCTCCTTGCGCTTCTTGAAGCGACGGAAGTAGTCCTGTATTAGATACGTGGCATAGAACTTGCCCACGGTGACCTCGTCATCGTTGCCAGGTGGCGGTACCACTTGATCCAATAGCTTTGGATTGGTGCGTTTCCAGATCTGCTTGATGGTGGCGCGCAACTCGGCATTGGCGTCGTCGATGTTGCCCTCGGTCTTGATGCTCAGCGAAGTGCGCACGACGGCGAAGAGTGTGGCATTAAAGAGCACTGTGCCGTCGGAGTTGAGCGGCATGTTCATGCTAACGAGACGCTTGCAGGCCATGCGATGTGGACAGAGTTTGCCAAAGCCCAGAGGTGGCGATATCTTGCGCAGCAGCGTGACCACGTCCAAGTGTTTGATGCGTCCCTTGGCATCCGGATCATATTCGCTCCAAAGTCGAATGAACTCATCCAAATGATGCGGACCCAGAATCGACCAATCGCGCGTGAGATAATCAAAGTTATCCATGATAACGGCCACAAACAGATTGATAATCTAAGCGCAATCAATAATTCAGCATACAGATAGAGAGGAATATCAAGTTGTTGTGGTATTTACCAGGAAGGAGCAGAGCACATAGAAAGATATGAAGTAGGGATAAGCAATCGAGGAGCCGCATTGTTCGCCCGGGGTATCCGAGTTCTGGTCACAACGCACATCGGGCTGTGCCGAACACGACATCATGATTTCCTGCCAGGCCTCGCCAGTGGCTGAGCGGAAGAGCACCAAGACTGCCTGCTGGAACGTCTGGAAGTTGTTGTTGCGCGTGATTGCAGTCTCGCTGTCCAGCGCAATCTTGCCAAACACCTAGAATGACCGATAATTAGTCAGAAGATACATAAACGACAAGTTTATGGTACGTACTTGCATGCCGACCACGGCGTAAATGAAGAAGAGCAGCACGATGAGCAATGCGACATAGGGCAGAGCCTGAAACGATTTGATGAAGGTCCAGAGCAGCGTTCGTATGCCCTCGCCCTTGCTGAGCAACTTAACGAGACGCATGACACGAAACAGTCGAAAGAAGTTGATGGAAATCAAGTTCGAGCCGGCCTATAACAGTTCAATAATATTAATAAAAAGTGCTGCAAACAAGTACAAGTAAAAAACTCACCGCTTTGACCCTTTGCTTACAGCCTTCGACTATATCACAAGCGGCCTGACTGGTGTCCTTGCTCTGCGGCAGCGAAATGCATTCATGAAAAACGGTTGGTGAAAATAGTTTAGATGTGAACAAACCTTAATCTCCGAATAGACAATATCAATAAAACTGCCCAGCACAATAATGAAATCAAATACGTTCCAGGCATCGCCGAAATAGTTCTATAAATAAACATATTATCAAAAGACTTCTAAGTAAGCATTTAACATTCCTCTACACACCTTGAAACGAAAGGCTGCCAGTTTGAAGACAAACTCGAGTGCAAATACAGCTGTGAATAGCATATTGAGTGCATCTAGAAGTTCTGTATACCATATCGGTTGCTGGTAGAATTTCATAGCAAGCGTCACCGTATTTATCATGATCAATATGAATATGGTATACTCGAATGATGAGGACGTCACAAACCACCAGACCTTATACTGTATACCATGTTTGGGTATGTAGCGTCGCACTGGCTTCGCCTTCAATGCAAACTCAATGCAGTTGCGCTGATTCTTATCCAGATCACAATTCTTATACTCCTGTTCACCCTCATTTTGGAAAGTGACAATAACGAAACCGACAAAGATGTTCACCATAAAGAAGGCAATAATGATAATATAGATTATATAGTAGGCAGCAACTATAGGACGGAAGTTGTGTATTGGACCCCCGTTTTCCTTATTCGAATCAATAGAGACGTATAGCAGGCTATCGGATTGGAAATATTCATTTTAGAAAGTTCGCAAATATGCATTGAGATCAAGAATACTCACGAGGGCCAGCCCTCAAAGGTGGAAACAGTGAAGAGGGTCAACATGCCCTTAGCAACATCATCGAAATGGAAACCGTTATTATCCCATTCGCGTTCCTTGAGCCGGGGTTTGTTCATATCACCACCCTCGTAGACAAGATAGGTGCCACTGAAAAGATCACATTAATTATAGATCGTGCAAAAACTATGACAAGTTAACACTTACTAGCACTCCTCTTTAACCATTTTGGAGCCATCGGAACATGAGAAAAATTTACCCTAAATGATGTGATGTGTGAATGATCATTGCGTGGTATCAGCAACAGAAGAGATTTGGAAAAGTTTTAATAAATCTTGCTGTGTAAATCGATTAAGTTAGCTTATTTAAAGTGCGCTTAACTTGGAACACTGTACAGTTAAGGGCACTTTGCTAAAACGACTGTAGTACTATCAACTAAAGCCTAACTAGATGTATAATGCAGCGGTACAATAGACTAAACTAGTCCATATAAGTATATATACATACATATACAGGGTGTCTCAAATGCAATCAAATATACACTTGCTCTGAAACGGACACAGGTTTTAATTGGATATGCGTGTGGGACATCACAATATTTACAGACGGTACCAAAACAATACGATACAAACATTTCGGGATTGATTAGATACGATTACTTACAAATATGCGAGTATATTACAAGAGGTTAGCGAGCAGCTTTATTGGATTTGTGTCTAGTCAGCCATATATTTTATTTGGCCAACTAGTTTTCAGCGTAAGTTGGAAAAACTTGAACAATATCGGGTTAGGGTTTTGTTTTGTTTGGTTTTTGTTTTTTTTTTTTTTTGGAAAGCTAGCAAGGCGTAGAAGCTAATAGCTGACTGATTGGAAAGTGTGTTTGCAACGATATAATGACATTGTAAAAGTAGTTGATGAAGTTGTTGTATTTATATCAAGTTTACCAATATCATAATCTTTCTGTTTAGCTGAGAAAAATCAAAAGAATCGAGTAAAAATCAGTACATTGATTGTCCAAAACTTCAATTCCCTAAACTTAAGTATTCGATTCTGCCCCAAAACGTACACGTACAAATGTTTAAAGGTTTCCCCAAGATCAATCATGATTTGCTTCCAATCACACATACAGTTGGGCAAAGTACATCGATAATCCAAAGCACATATAATATTAAGCAGCAAGTAATTGAATTCTTTTAAAATTAGATAGCGCACACATAAAGCCGATTCTGGTTACCCTTCACCAAGTTATTTATTTCATTTTGTTTTGTTGAGATTTTTGTTGTTGTTTGTAAATAATTGAAATGAAATTACCTTAAAGAGTTGCACTCCAATAACGGCAAACATGAATTGCAATAAATATGTAACCAACATGATATTACCAATGGTTTTAATTGCGACTACAACGCACTTCACCACGTACTGTAGTTAGTTTTTTTTTCAGTGTACGAAAAGAATTCATAGGCGTGTGAAATTTTTTGTATTCGATTTTTTTTTGTAAATTAATTAGTGTGTGGGTATGTTTGTGTTTATGCAGCATCAATCAGAGGAATTTTTGTTATTTTGGCCACATTTTTGGAATTGTTTCATAGAAATCAAAAGTTTGTACATATTGCCAAAGCAAATGGAATTCATTGCAATTTTTGTTGTATTTGGCATAATTGGAAAACCGAAACGATAAAAGAGAGAAAAAAGAGGAAAATTCATTTGTAGAGGGGTTCATTACGGTTTTCATTTGTCTTTCATATGCTAAAAATAAATATGTATGTGCGAATGTATGTGTTCTTCGTTTCTTGATACATTAAATAAAAAAGTTAATGACATTTAACGACAGTGAGCTAAAAAAATCTGTAATTTTATTTGATATTACAAAAAACAAAAAAAAATTGAAATCAAGGAGCGGTTACTGAAAATATGAAAACTTATTGTTAATAAATGAATTAGTATGATTGTTGTATGACAAGGTTTTTTGTTACTACATACAACAAGATTTTCTACCGACGATCAATTTACACAATTCGTGGATTATATACTCGATACTCTTCGGTTTGTTGATTGGATTGCCTTGATGCTAGGGTGCAAGGTAGGACGCTGAAACTATTAAAATAACAAATTGGTAGTGTGTGGGTGTGGGTGTGTGTGTGTGTGTATGTGTGTGCTTGTGAAGTGTGCTGTGATTCACTTTAATCATTTATTATTTCAATTTTTGATGCTTTGGGATTGACGCATACAACGCAGAAAATGGGTGTGGAATATAATTGATTCGACAAGTTTACATGGAACACTATCTTTGTGAGTATGGTTAGGTCTGTATTTGATCAGCAGTATCTCAGTTCCCTGGTGCACTGACACTCGATCTATTCGAACTGGCCCTTTTCGAATCAGTTCCACTGAAATGTGCAGAGCAAACTCCACGAAAATTTAAGAACAACTTGAATACAAAAATATGCTCTACTGATTTTCGTAGAATTGATTCGAGTCCCTAATTCATATGATGCCCAACAATAGATCACTGCTTAAATGTAGGATTTCTTATTAAAACTAAGTTGCCCTTAAAGAGGTTGGTCTAGAAAATGTCGTCTTAGTTATGCTGAGCATTAATAAGCAATACTAGGCTTTATATAAGGTAGTATTATTATTTACAATTATTTCGTTTGTACATTTGACCATATTTTTAGATATTAATAAAAAAATAGTATTTTAAAAATTACAAAATAATTACAATTGGTAGTTGATTAAATTTGAAAGATAGCAATCAAACATTTAACAATTTGGAACGACAACGAAAGGTTAATGGAATTAAAGGTTGCATATGTGTGCAATTCAAATAAAATATAAATTACTTGAATAATTTACAACTAAATATCTTAAAAAGCTTTAAATGTACAATTGTTAATTTTAAACTGTAAACTGATACTTAGAATTATTTGTGGTTAATTTGTTAGTTTCAATTTGTACTAGCTTGTACCCTAAATAATAATAGTAGTATGTATATTTTGTTGGTTTTGATCATGATAAATGTTTAATAAGAATGCAGTCTATAAGAATATGTATGTATACTTAGATAAAATACATATCTCGAATTTTATACAATCTTATATTCGGTAGTTGGAGTGTTACTTATCGAAAGAGTAGATTAGGAAGCACTTAAGAACAAAATCATACCTTAAACAATTGGACTCCTATAACGGCAAACATGAATTGCAGTAGGCATGTGACGAGCACAATATTTCCGATAGTCTTAACAGCGACTATGACACATTGAACAACATGCTGTATGTGATACGACGGTATATTTGAATTTAGTTATAGTACGAAAAATATATATTTGATAAACTCTATAGAAATATATATAAATATAAGTAGCTCTCGTTAAAAGTTGAGAATTATTTTGGTATTAATTGCGGTTTGGATTAGTATCAACATGAATGGTACATAGTTTGACTATGCCTAAGCCACGCCCATTGCATTTATTCCACGCCCATTTTCGTTAGGTGTTAAAAGTGTAACTCAAAATCAAACAGTATATATAAAAGTATATATATATAGAGAGAGAGATATATGTATATATGGAAAGAAATATTCGTATATATTTTCATTTCATTGCAGTAAAACGTTCTTGGTGCACCCTACACCCAGCATTTCAAGGTTTTATTTTAAGAATTCATAATGGGTTGTTGGTTATGAGCCCAAACCATCACTTCATTTCGGGCTATTGCAAAAAGTCAATATTTCATAATTAGCTCGCAGATAACAAAAACAGATTAATTGGTGTATTTTGTTTAATTCAAATGAACGTAGCTTCAACTAATAAAAATTTCAAAGAAGTATAAAACAAAATTGGTTTAATAAGCAGGTGAATAAAATCAATTTAAAAAGGAAAATCGAAAACGAAAAAAGAACACAAGTTGTGAAATTTGTGAGTGTGGCTTACCTTCAGACCCTTGGCTCGATTAATGGCTCTTAGAGGCCTTAAAACGCGAAGAACACGAAGAATTTTCACGACTGAAATCGCATTCGAACTGCAGTTGAAATCGACGTTATGATTATTTGTCCAGAAGTAAGTTTTTTCAACTACTGGGTTAGAGTAGTTTTGTTAGTGTTTACCTGGATACTAGAGATATCAATGAGACGCAAACCACAAGTAAATCTAATAGATTAAATGCGGATCTGCAAAAGGCTCCGTCGTGTAATACGAAGCCGTATGAAATCAATTTCAGAATCAGTTCTATTGTGAAAACTGCCGTGAAAAAGTAATCAAATTTATTGAGAACCTGCAAAATGAACCCATGACAACATGAAAAGTACATGAAAAGAAATGAATTAGAAACAATCGATAGAAATAAAGGAAATACACATCTAATACTTGTACTTGAATTAAAAACCAGGCCTGTTTAACAACTTACAAGATTATCAGATGGTTTTTGCCTTTAAATGGTACGGGAGCTACTTACTTTATTTAAGTCATCGTTGGCCTTTAGTGGATTCTCCGCAGCCAACATGGCGGATGAGAACATAATACAGCAGAGGATTATGTTGCCGAAGTTGCTGTGATTACAGAGCCAATGGCAAAACACGCGAAATCTGTGAATGAATTGGTTGAGGTTAATGAAGTTCGATTCAAATTCGAAAAGTCAAAGAAAGGTTCGCAATAACAGATTTAAAACAAAACATGCAAACGACAATTGTTAAATTGATAAAAGTGTGTTAAAAGAAAGCAAATACTAAGTACTGGAGATGGCTTAACAATCGTATACGAGAACTCTACGAACTAAGGACAGTAACAAACTCTATGGGTCTGGTGATACACGAGATTTCAGGTGTTGCTAGGCAAGAAAATCAAATGTGAATCTAATCATCTAGACACAGGTACAGATACGGGTTATATGCAAAAGACAAAAAACATTTTTATAATAATAATAAGAATAGTAATAGGAATACACAAATAATTAGGACACATCACATAATCGTACGCACACACAGAAACACGCACACATAGACAATGACATAGGATAAACTAGGTTATCAAATAAAAACTCGTTGATTTATATTTGTACGGTTAAAACTATAACATAAAAACCTGTTCGTTTGGGAGAAAAGAAAGAATGATGTGCCCGGTGGTATTGGTAGAATTTTGGTAGCCGTATTAACCTCAGACATACGACGTGGGCGTGCTGTTATCATGCCTTCTTCATCCACTATATGTAATAAATTTGTCATATATATAATTGGCCAATGAGGAAAAAATAATAAACACATATATATTCAAAGATATATAACGCAGCTTCTTAACTTATTCGAAAAAGTAAATATATATAAGCCTATGTAAATTGTACAAAATAAAGAGCTTATACTAGGGCAGTAAGTCAATGGTACTATTGACAACATGTTCGTCCATCGGGTTATCGTGAGGAACCGGAGACGAGTTATATATTAATTTCTACGATAGTACTTAAATATTGAAAATTCTGGAAATCTAGCTTAGCGTAGTTAACAACTAAAATGACTTACGAAAGGAAACCCATTCTTAACTAATGACTAAATTTTCACTTGAAATTAAAATAGGCAAACGTGTGTGTACTAAATTAATTGAATCAGGGACTGTGTATAAAGTTCTAGTGTCTTCTACTGTAACTGAAGTATCTAATTGCTAAATGCATAGTATAATGATGATTTAGTTAAATTGCAAACGATTATCAGTTGTACCGAGTCAATTTGTTGTTTATTAACTGAGAATCCCATTAATTATCAATCGTATACAAAATGTATATTATATATGTACATTCAAAAGTGCAATAAGTACAGCTCAATATGAACAAAATTCAAGTAAATCGTATAGTTTTACTTTAAATTGAATAAATGCTTTTAATAGTTTATATGTAAAATGCAAGCATGCAAAGTAACCGTAAAACGAGAGTGCAAAGAAACGTTCAACAAAATGTCTTTAAACGAAATTTTGTAAATATTACAAATGTGAATTATGTTGTATTGTATTTGGTTGTACAAGTATATTCCATTGATATGGTTTGGTCTAAATGTGGTTTCTTGATTTACCTGTTTGTGTAACTGAAAATGAAAAATGCACTGCCGCGTGGTATGGGTTTTTTAGTCTTCTTCATGCTGACTTCGGATAAACGTCGGGGTCGTGCAGTAACACGTGCTGATACTTCAGAATGGGAGTCTTTCGATTAATACAAAATTGAGAGTTGTGTGCGTTTTTTTTTTGTTTTTTTTTTGTTGTTCCAAGGCGGCAAATGAAAGCGTCAGTAGCATGAAAATCATTCTTCATTTTTTGTTTCTTGTTTTTCAACTATGATTTAGTAAGTGTTGAAGCTGTTTTGTATGTATGTGTGTGCTTAGCCTAGTTATTATACTTAAGACCTAAATAGTTTTTGAGATATTTAGACTAAGATTTATCTGTAGCTTAATTACGACTTAGTGTTAGTTATATTTAGCATACCCTCTTCTTCCTCCTCGCACATTTCTCGAACCTCCTCATCGGAGAGGGTTTCATGATCCCTAAAAAACAAGAAGACGACAACTGTAAAGACTATCCAAGACTTTTGCCATAAGCACACAACTTATCATCGTCCATATCGTGATGTTCCATATCCATATCGATGCTCATATGCTCATCGTCCATACCATCTATGGTGGGCGTGGGACTGTGTGATTTTTTCATAACGCCATCGTCCGGCTAAACAATAAATACAAATCAATAATAATGCGTAGAAAAGAACACTTCAGTTGAACTTGCCGGTTCATCTTCCTTCTCGACCTCAGAGAGTGAGTCAGCGTCGGCCAAATTGTCGACAGCAATGGCCAAGAACACATTCAGCAGTATATAGTTGCCGCATATGAACAAAATGATGAAATATATGCAGGCCAAGGCACCGTAGGAGGAGACACCACCATAGGCATTGATGCCCACATACATTACTGCATTCCAATCCTCGCCCGTCATTATCTATAGAGATTAAGATTGTTAGCAATAAGATCTTCAATTGATTGTCATTGCACTACTACTTACCTGGAATACTGTGAGCATGCTCTGCCAAAAGCAATCGAAGTTCTGGCGAACCTTCTCGTCTTCATTATAATTAAATTTACCACCAAAAACTTGCATACCCAGCAATGCAAATATCACAATAAACAGGAAGAGCAGTAAGAGGAGCGAAGCGATTGATTGTATTGAATTTAATAGGGAAGCAACTAGATTCGACAGCGAGCGCCAGTACCTAAAGACCAATCGAAATGTTAATCGAGATACACGTATCGGAATAAGGGCTGTTTTACTCGAGACTACCCAACTTACTTGGTCACTTTGAAGACACGCAACAGACGCACACAACGCAACACGGAGACACCCAGTGGCGGCATTACTCCGGTTTTGGTCAATAGTGTTTCAGAAATGCTGCCGATGACGACAAAGCAATCGAAGCGATTGAAGAGTGACACAAAGTATCCCTGGAAACCCAAACTGTACATTTTCAGCAACATTTCACAGGTGAAGAGTCCAATGAACACCATATTTGTGTATTCTGTAAGTAAAGAGAAAGAGAGATTAACTTAATGTTAAGTACGAATTGTGATTATTGGCTTACCCTGAAACTCGTCCAGCCAATCGACTTGTCCGTAGTGTTCTGTTGCCAGCACGCCAGTGTTGAGAAACACCAGCACAATGATGAGCCAGTAGAAGGCCTGCGACTTGACAGCTCGACGACAGGCGCGTCGCATTCGTCGATTGACGCGATCAAAGTCTTTCTTCATTTTGCGCCAACGCGATTCGGTGATTTGCATTTCGGGCATCTCTTCGCCCATATTCTCAGTTGAGTCCATTTCATTCGGTTGCTTTCCCTTGCCGTCTGGCATCAGACCGCCCGGAGCATCTGGCTCAATGTCTTCGGCTTGCGTTATCCAGTCGAGGTAGCCACGCAAATCTTCTTCGATCTGTTGCTTCTCGCGCAGCTTTTGGAAGTCGCCACGATTTTTGGCTTTGTTACGCTCTTTAGAGAACTCACCAGACAACACACCGAGAATCAAATTCATCACGAAAAACGCACCCAAGATGACCATCGAAATGAAGTACATCCATTGCCAGTCGCTGCCCATGGCATCTTGTATCTGATAAAGCGGTTTGAGTGGCTATTAATTGGCACGAAACTCGCAATAACTTACATAATACAAGACGTCCGTCCAACCCTCTAAAGTGATGCACTGAAACACCGTCAACATGGCAAGTCCAAAGTTATCAAAGTTGGTAATGCCGAAATTGGGTCCAATCCAATTTCCATAGCACTTCATGCCTTCTGGGCAGTCATAGCCCACTCCACAGGGTCTCTTGGCATCCTCGTATTCACCTAGATTCCGAGTTATTCGTTTGGGATTTTTTTTTTGTTTTTCTTTCTTGTTTGGGTTTTGTTGTTTTCTTTTTGTATCATGCATTAGTTATGAGATGTACTATGAGATGATATGATAATGTGGATGATGTGTTTTTTGTGAGGCGAAATTGTATTTTGAATTGTTTGCGGAAGATGTCGCTCATTTGTCCCAACTGTTTAAATTTCAACAGCTCTATTAACTAGCAGATTAGTTATAATGCTCCGTCGAGATTGGACAGATATTTTTGTATTTGTGTGTGGTTTTTGTTCTGTAATTTCTGGGGTGCATTTGGCATATCTTTGTTGTGAATGGATGTGTAGAAACTGTGTAGAGCGTTTTGTTTTTGGAGTTCATTGTTTCATTGATCACGAATTGATTGATGTTGTCTGATTGGATTGTATTCTGGCCATAATGACGTGCACCAATCTACTATTAATAGAGCTTCAGGACGTTGAATTTTAATGCGACATATCTGGTAGCATTCAAGACTTTGAATGACATTTGTACAACGTATAAATATTGTACTGTTGTTAAACGCTTACCTGTTACCTCATCTCGACACACCTTGTGCAATTTGCCAGAGAATAGCTCTAGGCCAATTATGGCATAGATTATGATTACGAATATGACCAGAAGTGCAATGTGAAACAGTGGCACCATGGCCTTTAAAATTGAATTAAGCACAACCTGTAGACCTGCGGAAAGCGTATGAATAGCCAATATATAGTGGGGATTTACATGTACAATTACATCAAGTGCGGTTTACACTACAAAACACACAACAAAAGCTGGTCACACTGCACAGACCTTCGCAAAGATTTCTTTCACGATTTAATATTTTATGTTGAATTTATTTCAATTGAGTATTTTCGATCTTATCGGACAATAGTTTTTTTTTTTTTAATTTTTAGTATTAGACTTGATAAAATCATTTAATTTTTTTCTAAATAATAACGGACCACGAATATGTTTTTAGTTATTGATTACAGGTATCTGTGCAGCATTTCAACTACGGTTTTATACCATAGTTAATTGATTTTTTTGCTCTACAGGACATAGTGAGTTTAAATTTAAATTTGACGCATTTGTTGGGTTTTGATTTGATTTTGGTGCAGAAAGCGCTTACTTGGTACACCCGATACAAGTCGCAGCGGACGCAGTACACGAAAGGCACGGAGTGCCTTCACATCGAAGCCATCCTTCACGAAATGGGACAGTCCGGTACTTATCGCTCTGTAAAATGTTTTGTTTGGCAGACAATTTCATACGTGTCTCAGTTATCTCAGATTGAATTGGATATAAGGTAACATAGAAAATGGTTAAAATTAGGCCTGGAGGGGCCTCGGCGCTTATGCGCTTTTAACTGGCATATTTTATATGCTTACCCTATAACTACAATTGTAAAATCTAATAAATTCCATCCATTTCTTAGATATGCACCATTATGTAACACAAAACCATATGCTAAAATTTTCATAACACATTCCGCTGTGAATATAACTAGGAATATATATTCAACTTTTTCCTAATTGGGATAATGGTGTGGTTTTCGAATGATTGAATTATTTCATGGGTGCAGATGAATGACGGGTGATGTGATGAGGTGGGTGGAATGCATAGAAGACAGATGAAATAAAAAATGTATATCGATTAATAAGTCTCAATATCAGCTGTAGATAAATAAAATTAGACTGTAGTACAAAGACAACGCCTCTTCAAGCAGACCGCATTCAACTTACCAAGGTTTGATTCGTGACGTTCGAATCGCTGCCCGGATAAGGCGTGTACACGGCCAAGGCAATACAATTGGCGAATATTGTTAACAATATAAGGAACTCAAATGGCCTAGGGGAAGATTTTGATTTCGATTAAGGAGAACCAATATAACGAAATACTTCAAGATAATTAATAATGGTAAATCTTTTTTTAAACTTATGAAAGAAAACAATATGATAGTGGAAGACCTTTTACGACATAAAATAAATGTAAGTAAGTCAAATATTTAAAAATGTTTGTTGAATAAATAAATATAGAATATAAAACCAGCTAAAAATTATCTCATTATCATTCCATGTTCTGTAATATGAAGTGCACTTGTGATCGTGGAAATTGTGTGATATTTAGATAAAGAGAGTTTGTTAAAATATCTTCTCCAGTTGTTGCAGTGAGACCTGAGAGGAGTTGAAGTTAAAAAAAGGATACTTCCATTCCACAATGCGTATGCAGAGTGCTCGTATTGGATTCTTGACCCCCAAACAGAATAGAGCTCGCTGGGGTCGATCCGGCTGCGGTTTGCCGCGACGCTGAGGTCGCTTTGGACCGCCAGCTCCAGGTTTTTGGCCACCGGCTCCACTGGGTCCAATTGTGGTGCCGTTCATTGTTTCCGGAATGTTTGCAATGCCCATAGTATCCACACCTGTCGATGCAAATACAATGCCCGGCCAGATGAATGGCATGGGTAATGGGTGATAGGGGATTCGAATTGGTGATTACTGTCAGTGTATTTTGCGGGGCAATCGAGAGCTTACCCATAATGTTGGTGGCTCCGCCCAGGTCTGTTTGCGGATTATGGGAATGGGACATGTCGCCGCCAAGGGCAGCACCACCGTTGCCATTGGGCGTGTAGGTGCCGCCTCCAGCGGCGCCTCTTTCAAAGTCCATAATGTTGAAGAACTTGCCGGCGCCGCCGCCAAAATTGTCAATTAGCTCCGCGGAGCTGGAGTAGAAGGGTGAAAATGCTTGAGTATCGTCCTCCTCCTCTTCGTAATACTCGTCAGCCTCCTCGTCGTCCTCGTCAACTTCCTCGTCGTCCTCTTCGTCGTCGTCGTGGTGATTGTGATCGTCCTGTTCGCTGTAGTGTTCGTGCTGTTGGGCCAGCTGCTGCTCCTGGTCATCAATATCAATAGTTGTACCCTCAGGCTCGTCTTCTTCGTCGTATTCCTCGTCTTCGTCGTCGTCGTCGTCCTCTTCGGTTATTCTACATGTCCTTCGGATAGAGGGACGATCGTTGCGCGTATTTCTTCTGACAATTACATCCGCATTGTCATCCACATCACCGACATCCTCGAGCGAATCGTTGCCACTGTGCGCTGTCCCAGCAATAATTCGAATCTCATCATCCGCATCCTGGCGTCGCTCACTAAAGCTCTCGCAATCGGTGTTGCCAGCAACCGACGACGATGCTGCTTGCTCCTTGGCTGCTGCTGCAACGGCCGCAACAATTGCCGCTGTGCGCAACGTCTGCGAACTGAGATCGGCTGGATTATCCGGATCGTCGTCGTCGTCGTCGCCTGCCTCGCAATCGTCGTCGCCTATGAAGCTGCTGATGTCGCCGACGCCGAAACCGTGCAAAGTGCTGTTGTCACCGGTGATGTCGCAGTTGCAACTGTTGCTGCTGCTGCTGTCGCCGCCAACGGCGCTGTAACTGCTGTCGTCGTCCCTGCCGCCGCTACTGTAGCTGCTGTTGGTGCTGCCAGCACTGGTAACACTATTCTGCGGCTGTTGCTGCCACGTCACAGCCGCTGCTGCTGCTGCTGCTGCTGGTGTGGCTGCTGGGGATGTTGCTGCTGCTGCCTCCTCGGGGGTCAAACGCTGACTGACGTTGCCGCCGCCACCAGCAATAGATCCGCCGCAAGAGTTGCAACTGGATTTGCGTCTATGGCGTTTGCTGCCGTTGCTGTAACCGTTGCCACCGTTGCTGTTGCTGCCACCGTTATTGTTGTTTTTGTGTCTGCGCTGCTTAAAGTCGAGCTTGTACGTGCTATTATTAACAATTTGGCTGGTCACGGTGCTCAGCGCAAGCTCTGTATTGTTCGCCCTCTTCCTGCTACAGCTGGAGGCGCCCGCTGTGCTGTGGGTATCCTCGCTGCTTGCGGCAATTCCCTCAAGCGGACTGCAACTGTGGGTGTGTAAGAAAGCATAAATTTAGTGTTCTTAGCTGACGCCCAATCTTATAATTATACTATTATACGCTTTGGATGCATTTTACAACGGATCTGTGAGTTCCTCTCTTGAACAATACAATTACCTATAAAGTTGTCAAGAACTAACGATTCGATTAGTTTAATTTATGTTAGTTACTATTCTACACACAACAAAAGAACTACATGAGACCCACAAATACTTATATTTTGATTATTACCTTCTCAACTATCATATAGTGTAAATAGTACTAAGGGACAGCTAAATTGCGGATTAGTCATGAGCTCTGATGTGCTCTTAGAAATCATTATTAAAGTGGTGACGTTCATTGTATTCTATTAAATTATATATATATCACATTACTTCTATTTATAAATAGCTGTTTTGTTTTTTCGACAAGCAATCATTTTCCCCATTAAAATAATTGAATTTGTGTACTAAATGTATTTAATTTTATGTTCTATATATAATTGTCACCATTTAATTTATTGTTAGCGGGTTAGATTAGATACCCCATCAATTAGTTAGTGTTAGCATGCTTCGGAACTGCAGCAGGCATACTTATAGCAAAGGTGTCCAGCATGCATCTTCACACTTTCCCACACACACACTTACACTTACACACACAGAGAGAAATAAAGAGCGGGGGACAGACACAGACAAACATTGATCACAACACATAGTACGATATACGGTTTACGATATTTATAGTGGTTAATGGGGTCATTGGCTAACTTACTATGCCCTAGAGTTTCTAGAATTTCTAGAATTCGTATGTTCCAAATAATCAAACTCTTGCATTGCATTGTAAATGAATTTCTTATCGTGCTCCTGTTGGAGCTGCATATACCTTTGTTGTAGCACCGTTGGCGTTACTGCGGCAACCGTTGGCGACACCGACACCGAGACTGAGGCGCTGCCGCTGCCCGTTATCATCGACGTCACCGGCACCGGCAGCGTTATCGTCGGCGAGCGGTGCTGATGGTGATGCTCCGGCTTCAGTATGACCACTTCGAGGTCGCTTTTGGGTGTGGCCGATTTGCGGTTGTACTTGCGACTGCCACGCGTTGGCGTCTCGGCCTTTAAGTAGCGTCGCGACGTCGCTGGCGATGTTGGCGATGGCTTGCGCTCAATAATCAGCGTATTATCATCGTAGGCTATGCAATTGACCAGCTCGCCGCCGCCCATCACACTGGTCGTGGTCGTGGATGTCGGCTCATCGCTGTGGTCATAAAGTTTCGCCTCCTTCTGCCGCTGGAATTGCAGTTGACGTCGTCGCTGGCTTGACGTTGTTGTTGTTGATGTTGTTCGAGCTCCGATGCCGCTTGGCTCTTGCTGTGTTTTTTTGGGCAGGCATGATGATGTTGCTGTTGATGATTCATCAATGACAACGCCACTCGGACCGGGTGACAAATCCTTGCTCGCCTCTTTATCCCTATCCCTATCTCTAGCGCGCTCCTTATCTTTGTCCTTATTATTGATACTGTTTTTATGATTTAATTTATTATTGGTACTAGAACTATCCAAGGCATCGTATTTCTTAATTTGTTGCTTTTGCTGTTGCTGCTGTTGTTGTTGCTGTTGCTGTTGCTGTTGCTGGTGTTGTTGCTGTTCATTGGCTGTCGGCGACTGTTGTTTTTGCTGCGTTGATGATGCATGCTCCTTACGTTCTCCTGGTTTTAGTGGTTAATGATTTGTGTTAGTGCTTGAAGTTAATTGGTACAGCTAATGTGCTTTTACGATAAGTGCACTATTAAAATATTTATTTATTTATTTCGGTATTGTAAGAAGCTAAATTGATTAGTTGATTTCTCTGTGTGCGCAACTGGCAAGTAAATTATAATCTAATTTCTTTGGCTCATTAACTTACATTAATGGAAAACATATAAAAAAAAACCTAAGGAATCAATTGATAATGTTGGGAAATTAAGAAAGAATTTTATTAGTTTTCTAAGTTCTTAATTAAATCAAATTGCTTATTTATTAATCATTATTGATTGACTTTGTGTGCGAAATAAATTAATGTTTCATATGCTAGCAGAATAATAAATTTGGTTTATCTGATTTAAAATGAGCTTTATAATGTTCATTCTGTTCTATTTCTGCTGCGTGCTCTTCGGCAATAAAATAACTAAGCGTTGGACACGTAATACCTGTATTCATATTTAAAGTTTCCTTCCCGCGAGCAAATTGATTGTTGCTTTCATTCAGTGCGCCTTTATACTAACGCTGTCCCATTAAGTGCGGTCAACTCGAGCCATCAACAGGTGCGCTGAGTCCCAGTACCATCGACACTTTCACATTCACTTTCACACACCTACACATTCACACACGCACACACACACGCACAAGCGATGAAGCCTGTTAAAAGCTTTTTGTTGTTGGCCACAATTAAATTAGAATTTTTTATGTTAGACGGTGGTGCGTTTGTTGCTCTTTGGACGTTCGAGAGGCGGTTGTTTATTGATTGAGTTTTTTTTGTTTTGTTTTCGTATTTACTTATTTATTTGTATTGTAAATTATTTAAAATTTGGCATTTTTTGAAGTCTGTGGTTATTCATCTAAATGTGTTCTGCATCAAATACGAGAATAAACGTTGAGTTTTGCCTTATCAACGTTTATTACATTTATTGAATTTCGTTTATTTCCAGCTGGTTGGCTTACACGGAATTTCCATTAGTTGAGCCTGATAACTTATCACTGATTGGCGCTCTATATATAAATCTAAGCCCATAACACACACACACACACACGCACGCACACACTGGCTTGTGTGCATGTGTGCGTGCGCATCAAAACAAAAATATACGCAATGTTTACATTTTCTTTTGTTGTCGCAACATTATTTTGCGTTGACCAACTGTCAAATGGGCAATCAACTTTGACGCTCTCTCGCTCTCACGACCGAGTTACTCGCTCTTCGTCCTATTGCGCTCTTCGCGACTCTCTTGTTGTGCAGAAAAGCACAGTTAACTTTGCAGCGACCAAAAAAGTTTGAGCCAAGTGTCAAAAAAGCATTTTTGCTTTCATTCAATGGCACAGCACCCGCTGTCACTCTGTCTCCCTCACACACACACACACACACCTAGTCGAGTTGAGGAGAGGCCCCCTTGGCTCCTTGGTCCTCAGCATTCGTCACTGATTAAAGTTGGTAGAATGCTAACCACAAGTTAGCCGGGGTGGGCAGAGCTGACTAGCATTTATTCGCATCGGGGTCAAGTGCGCGTTGGGCTGTGTGGTAAAAACTAATTTGCGCGTTTACTTTATGAGTCGCTTGGGGAAATGCATAGCATATTTTCCAGCGTAATGGCTGCGAAACAACTGTAAACGCTGACCGATTGACCTACCCAGGCATATGTAATAAGCACGCACACACACACACTCACACACATGCACATGCACAACGCTCACACACACACATATACACGTGTGAAAAATTTCAGTCGCAGTACGTAGAAAAGCGAAAGCGTTTTTCACAATGCAATCGCTCGCCAATAGCCTTAAAGCACTTTAATCATAGGCTCGCAATTCGATTTGTGTTTGCTCTAGCTGTTTCTGTGGTTACGTTTACTTTTAGTCGTTTTAATATTATTGTATTATTATTTTTCTTTTGTGTTTTCACGCAAGGCAACGACCAACAGCAACGCGAACGAGTTTAAGGAATCAGACACAAAAGCACACTGTGCAGGAATTTTTAGCTTTTCGCGTGGCAACCGTGAAAATGTTGACACACACCAAAGCACCAAAAGCAGCTTTTTGCAGAAGCTTGCCAGCTGAAAGCTCGTCTTATCGATTTTTATGGCGGTGCCGAAGCAGGCAACAAGGGTTTGATAATCGACTAAAAGAACGAATGAGCCACATCCTATAATCGTTCGCAGCTCGTAAATGAGTTGGCCAGATGTCCAATAAATAACTGATAACTCGCATAAATTTTCAAAAATCCCAAGCACAATAGTCAAGTACATTGTTTACAAACAAACCAAACAAAACATGTGCCAACGAATTAACAACATAAACTACTCACACAGCTTTGGCATTGTTTCGATGCGTCTTCAACAAGTTCTATACAATGTATATCTATAAATATACATATATGTCGACAGCCTGACATCCATGTTCTGGGATTCATTGCATCTCGCTCCGACTCACATTTGTTGTCAAATACTCAATAGCAGCTGATTAGCTGACGGCGCATGCTCCGTTAGCTATTTTCTACATTTTGACAGTTGCAGAGAGTGAACTTGTAAAATTCTCTCTCGCAAAGCGAAGAGCAGCGAAACCAAGAATTGATTGTCAGATTCTGTTTGACACTTTTACGGATTAGAAAACATTTTTATTTTCTTTTATTTTTTTCTTTAATTTTCTTTTTGCTCGATTTTTACAGCTGACTCATCGCAGAATTTTCTGCGCTGCCCAATAAATCAAAACTTTTAAATTATTCATCTGTATCTAGGGGAATTCTTAGTATGTGTTTTCATTTTATGAGTTGTAGTATTTGCTAATGAGCTACGTCCGGCTAGAAATTAGTTTTTGGGCCGCCTTTCTCATTGTTGTGAAGAATGGAAACAAATGTTCGCAAATTCTCATAAATGTTTTAGTTTTCGTGAAGCTATTAATATTAGATTTGTATATTAACTTTTAGTTTGTAATAATTTTTATAATCGATGTTTGTTTTCCAAGTTTTACTTGGAACATAGAAAAACAAAATATTTTGCAAGCATATAAATTACATTAATTTTCATACTTCGTTTGAATTAAGATTGAATTTATTTGATTTGAAATTTTCCATGCTTTGCATGTTTTTATTATATCGATGAAATCTTCCACTGCAATATAATTAGATCAATTCTTTATTTGCTCTTCTGCTATGTTTCAATAGCAATTCATTAATAAAGCATTAAATGTTTCATTAAAACATTTTTATGTGAAGATATGTTTTTAATAAATATGGCTATATCGGCAAACACTTTGATCATCTCGAAGGCCAACGGGGCAAGAGTTAGGGAAAACTATAATAATATTTTCGTTGGATGGAATGGATACTGATTTGGGTAAGCGTCATCTTGGGACAAAGCATGGGAGAAATTGCGCTATTGTGACGGTTGCGTCGGTTGTTTCAATGAAAAATGTCTTGCTAAATATTATTGAAAACAAGAAAATTAAACAAAAAGACGACAGTGCTGCCAAATCGGAGGCACAGCCAACGACAAGCTGTTGCCGGTGCTGTTGTTTTTGTTTTTCTTGTTGTTTTCGGTGCCGGTGGGGAAATATAATGTGAATAGGGAGGTGGAAGTGCGGTTGTGACGAGGGGGGGTGGGGCAGAAGGCAGTTCGTCGGTCATTCGGTTGCTTGGGCATGATGCTTCTTTCCTTGCCCGCACTTCTATATTTAGAACAAGCACACGTAGTTGGATCTGTCGATGCGATCGTGTAGTTCTTCATAGTGTTGCTGTTGTTGTTAGCCCCAATTTTTAGTAGCAAGCAGACAATGAAATTAAATTTAGCTTAATTGAATTGCCTTTTGCCTAAAAGCGAAACTATTAAGAAGCGTTATAGAAATTCGTGAATGCAATGCAAGTACTTGGAACTAACTACTAGCTACCAATGACCACAAACAGATGTTACGCTCCATGTATATGCACTTACATACATACGAGTACATACATACGCACGAAGATATATTTTGAAAAGTATATAATATATATGGAATACGAGTATTTGCGTGTTCTACATTTTACTTACATGATATCACAATGCTCTCCCTCGTGGCAACAATAAAAACAGGCAGCGAATTTTTATGTGCTCGTCGTTCATACAAAAATCCGAGCCAAAGGCTGCGGCAGAGTCAGCATATGTGGCGCTGATATTTTTAACTTTGCAAATTCTTCACTTTTTAGTAGATCCACACAAAAATTGTTTTACTTTACTTGACTATTTGCTGAACTTGGACAAATTAAATATTGATTATGTATATTTTATTCGTTGTGATTATGACAGCACACTAAATACTTAGTATAGATTGCTCTCAAACACATATGCGTATATGCAAATCTATATGCATAATTTTTTATGAAACACTTTTCACTTATTTTCACATCCAGCAGTCTGCAGTTGTGGGTAACCTAATCAGTTTTAATGATCACGATAACAATCGAAAATATTTGCAAAAATAACTGAAATTGCTTGGAAAACCCCAAGTGATGAGCACATGAAAGAACTTTTTTCGATTCACCCGCACAGAGAATATAATTTGTGTGTAGCTTAAAAATAAATCTGAACACACACGGGCGCGTTTCGCGGCGGTTGTGAGAACGCGAATGCGCCGACCAACGGACCAAATAACGCCAACGATCAGCCGAGAACTGTCAGATTGCTGGCGAGATCTTTCAAAACGTTTTCGATTCAGTATTTTTCCTAAATTTTCTCTTATGTATTATTTAGTTAGTTATTGGTTTTTTAGTATTATATTCTAAAACGAAAAGAATATTAAATCAAAAACACAGACAAATAGATTTGGTTAAATTGATTGAAATTCCGTTTGTATATTCCTGTAATGACTTGAGACATTGTTTATGAAATTTACTCGATTATAATACTAAAGTAAATCTAATTCCATAATTGTAACTTTGTGATCAAAACTATTAATATTCTTTTTATTTCTTTTTATTATAAAAATCACTCTTTTTTTATTTGTTCTTTTGTTAGTGCTATAACTTATGTGTCTGGTTATATGTTCTCAACGGAAGTGTATAGAGCTTTGCGTGAAAGCTGTTAAAACTATTTAATAGTAACATAGCTTTTGGGCGATTTTAGCACTTTATTTGTTAAACTGTTAGCAAATACAGATTTTAATTGAACTTTAGCAATTTGTATTGAGCCTTGACTTAATTGTTTCAAAAATGTAGTTAAATTTAAAAAATTTAAATTATTTCAAAGTCTATAAATTTTCTGATTTTTATATTTTGTATGCTTGGTGTTTCTTTGTTTTAGTTGTGTAATTTAGGTCATGACACGCTGCTCAATTATATCGTTCATACCTTCCAGCCGCCATAAAAATTGCCAAGGGACAACCTGTTTAAATCTGTATAACATGCACAAAAAACTTTCATAATTACCAACTAAAACAAAACAGCGCAGCAAAATCCAAATGGCAATTCACACACACACACACACACACACACAAACAACACCAAGGTACATTCAGAATTACATACAAAAACAATATTTATGTATGATTTTACCGGGAGAATGTCGACTCTGGGCCAGACCAACTTTTGTCTGGCTCTGCCCCATTCTCTCCACCTCATAAGTGTGTTTGCGCTCGTATACATAGCATATTTACAGGAGTTGAACTTGTAAGCAGCACCAGAGCAACAGCAGCAACAAGAACAAAAACAACAATAATAGCAAATGAGAGCAACACGCAGAGGGGCTTGCAGATTGTCTTTGTACTGCCGACAAGCCACTTGGCATCTGCTTGCATATAATTACGCACATGTTAATGATATAACAGAAGCAACAGCGAACGCTGCTATCAGTTCATAATTATGAAGCTCACACACTCTACAACATCTATTTGATTTTTGGTTTTGCAGCTTGTATTAAAAGTTAATAAATTCTACGAAATATTAGAAATGCTTACAGATAAAAGATGCTTTAATGTAAGTAGATGATAAAATAATGTCGCTACAATAATATATAGAAAGTCGGTGCGGCTTCCAGCGGAGAGTATTGCAAATGTATGGCAAATAAAAATGCTTGAAGCGAATATAACATTGAGTGGAAGCCATCAGCGCACATTAACTCATTGGTTCAACATTGCGTATGCGTGTTGTTAACAGTTGGTTAATTAAAAGTTTTGCATGGCAACAGAACGAGCAACAGCGTTGCAATTTCGTAAAGCTTATTCAATTTTTGTTTCATGCTAATGATGATCATGTTTATTTTCAAGCAATTGTAAAGCTAATTGCATTAAAATAACTGACAATAAGCACACACACCCACACACACAGCCACGCACGCAAGGGACATCATTATAAGTTGGCAGGGAGCAGCAACTGAACAAAATATCAAACTTGATAATTTTCTGGATATTTAAACAGTAAACTGACATTTTATGGCTGGACCTTCGGGTAGCGAGTAGCACTTGGACTGAGGCGTGGCCTGGCCCATCAGCTGCAACAATATACATAAACGTTACTGCAGCAGTTGCAGAAGTAGAAGCAGCAGCAACAGCAGCAGCAGCAGGAAACTGTTTGGCCAGGACACTCGATAAAGTTGCGCAAAAGGCAATTCTCAAAGGAAATTAATTTGTGTTGCAATGTGAAAATTGTGCTGAAAATGTGATTTTTACTGTGTGTATTGCGGGTTTTACTTTGGGTAACCGTTTCACGTACATATACACAGTTGATATTTAGCCCATTTTAGTTGACTTATGATATTTACTTTCTCCATCTCTAATAGCCAACGTTGGGTCGCCTAAGTCAACTTCTATTAACTGTTCGCATTTCATTTGCATATGGCTAGCGTCTCTAATACCATCCACAGCATAATCTTTTCAATTCTGTTTTTATTCAAGCTCACAGACAAAAGCATGCAATCAACCAACATCTATGTTCCCAGACAATATTCGTCTGTTGACTGCATGCGGATCATACAATCCGCTTTTTATGACCCGCATTTCTCGTGATTGGTCATATATAAATAAAGTTGTTATTATTATGACTTTTAATTAAACATGGAGCACCGAGCTAGTTCGTGAATCTCTCTTTGATTGCCAATGAAAATTGTCTGGCGAAGTATTAGTTATGATTGCAAAGTTTGAAGGCAAAGTTTGTTTTGTGGAGCATATTATTATACTAAACAAATTCATTGGAAGTGGCGATTGGATTGGAAGAAATTTATTGATTTCTTTGCAGTTAATTTTGTATACATTTTTCTTGGAAGTGACGTTAATGTTAACGTCTTAGATACATTAATTCCGCTTTAAATGAAGTTTCTGTCAACTGGTGTGAAAATGTCAAATTACTTCTGAGTAGTTGACAATCGATGACGAGTCAGAATACAGAGATCGAGTTCACGATAAATACTAATGAATTATTAATAAAGTTTCCACAAATGAACATTTAACCTAAAGTGCTATTGCAAGTTTCATCGCACATCGTTTATTTTTGGGCAGCTGTTCGAACATAAGATTGTAAAACGGGTTTTGGCAGATAGCCCAAGGAGGGTAAACCCATTTTAAGAGATACATTCGCCTGCGTACATATCTTAACTATGTTGTTTCTGTTGCTGTTGTTGCAGCTGCATGTTAAACAAAACAATCAGGAAACGCATATCGAAGGCATCGATTCGCATCTGAATGGATCTGGTTGTATGTACTATATGTATGTGGTCAGTCAATAAAACTGTTGCCCAAAGGGAATTAACACGCACTCCTGCTGCCCTCGATTCTCTCTTGCAGCTCGTCTCACACGCTGTTGATAGAAAGGGTGGACGATTCGATGTCCAGGATTGCGTTTGTTGCTACTTCTGCTGCCGCTGCTGCTGCTGCTGCTGCATTGTCACAAAACACTTTGTCTCACTTAATTTTCTCTGGGAAACTGGCATTTTTTTTCTCAACGATTTCAATTTTTTTTTCTCGATTTTCCACTATTTTTTGCCGCATGCTACTGTTGCGATGCGGCAAACAATTTCAATTTAAATTGCCAGCTTTGCTTACCTTTTGCTGCGCTCTGGGTACACTTATCAGTGTCAATAAAAGTCCAAGGGGACTTCCAAACCAGCAAAAAATCGACCCGAGACAGATTCCAATAGATAGTAGGAGGAAAAAACACACACACACATGATACACAATTGAGAAAAATGCTGGGAAAATGGCAATTCACTGACATCGGCTGGCCACATGAATGTCCTGTCTAACCATACCTTTAAGTGAGATGTGAAGGACGTTCGTGACGGCTGCTGAAAAAGGCATGTGCCTAATTAAGCGTTAAGCGAGAAAAAAATATTTAAGAAAAACATTTATGAATGAACCCCAGAAACGAATAAAGCCACATACGAAAGCAAAACGAAAGAAGGCAGCAGCAAAGAAAACTAGGAAGGCAGCAAAGAACCCAAGCTTAAGTACACATCGCAATAAATACTCTTTTAGAAGGGAGTCGGAAGTTCCCAACTAGGCAAACTCTAGTAATTTAGTCTTGGAAGTATGGAAGTAGTTCTAAATTAATAAAGCAAATTATATAGTACTTCTTCACAAAGTTCTAGGATCTATTTAGATCAATTACAAAGAAAGTGCAATAAAATTTGAAAAGAATTCGTGCAAATGTTTCATGTTCTTACATATTGCCTGCTGAAATAATGCAACCCTCGACTACGCGATGAAGGAAGTCACGGTAATTGTCGTAGTCGCAGTTAGAGGGAACATGTAACATTAGGCACGCCTCTTATATGGGGTCCTTGAAGCCTTGTGTTAATTTCACGCTTCCTGTTTTTGTGGCAATGAAATAAAAACCTTTATTATAGTCTAGCTAATAATTGCAAAGACAAAAGGCGGAGTAACGGTAATGTGCCGATGTTCGGTGTATGTATGTGTATGTGTGTATGGTGGGGGGGGGGGGGTGCTTGTGTGTGGAAGTGTGTGCAATCATAGTCGCTGCCATTTGCGCCGCATGGCTACGCTTAATTAAGCAATGGCCAAGGCTTTGGTAGTTGCCACAGGATTTCAACCGCTTGGTTGTAGGGGCAGCAACTCCACGATTTCAAGTGTTGCAATTATGCCTATGATTTATGTGCTGTACAACATATCCTTGGCGGGAGTACTGGCGGAGAGAAGGCCAACAAAGGCATCTTAAGATGCATTGGATCTGATTACGTGAGCTCTTCATTATCAATTATTTGGGCAAAGACTTCTGAATAGGCAACTGATGCATTGAATAACATTTGGCTGTTGCATTAAGGAACAGATAAGTTTCACTTACACTTCGAGGTTAATTCTCTCCAAATTTAGAATTAAATCTGTTTCAAATTCTATTCAGTCCAAAATATAATTTTAAGATACTAACTATAATTAACATATTTAGATTTTGTCTTCATTTTGAACTCTTCTTTCACTTTGACAGCAAATAGCTTTTAAGAGTATTGATTTTATTTAAATTTCTTAACTGCAACTTAGTCCCTGATTAAGTACTCTTCGAATGAATCAGAGTTGCGATACTGACTATTAATTTCAGCACTTTGTGACAATAAATAAATATTTATCTAGTTTTCGGGAAGGAGAGGGAGGAGATGAGACACTGTCGGAGCTTTAAGGGTCACATCCTGTTGGGAATTTATGTTTGTGAGCAAAAGTTTCACAATACACAATTCGCATAGCTCAGCCACATTTTCCAGTGGCACTCTGTGACCCATTCGAAAGTTCGAAGCACAAAATAATATCGTACACATCGCATTTTAAGCGCAACTTTCGCAAGAAAACAAAATGGCGTGCAAAAGCGGAAGTGCACATTAGTTGTATGCAAAAGTTTGCACTTTGCCAAAGGAATGAAAAACTGGCAGCAAAACGAACGAGCACTGTAAGGGCTAAAACATCACAGCCGGAGCGAGAGGTGTGTGGATCTCAACTTATGTACAGCAGCCCAACAAATACAAATTTGTGGAGTACGCTTGGCTGTCAGCTGGCCCCATAACTGTACCGAGCAGCCAAAGCAGCCAGCCCTGCGAGCCCGCAAAGAGGTGCGAAAAATTTGTGCACACCTGTGCGAAAAATGCTTTCAAAAACTTCGATGCATTTTCTTATACTTTTTTTTCTCTGCCCTTTCTCGACATCTTCTCGTTGTTGTTGCTGTTGCTTTTGTTGTTAATAATTTTGAACATTGAAAGTTGTTGGGGGTTTTTTTTTGGTAGTTTGGCAAAGTGGCGTCTTCGGTTGCCGCTTACCGCGTTGCTTGTAGCCGGTTGCCGGTTGCATGCATTTCAATTTTCATATTTGTCGGTTCACATTTTTTTTATTAAATTTCTGGCAGCTTTGCGAAAGTTGAAAATATGCATGTAAATTGTAAAAGGTATTGTGGCTCAGTCACGATTCTTAAGTAGAGCTGCATCTAAAATGCAGGCTGTCTGGCTATCAACGAAACAGATAGACCAACATGGGGCAAGCTAGATTTATTATTCAGTTGCAAGGCGGCCAGTACTGGGCCAGTTCAATCGACGCACATGATGCTACTTATGGGCAACAATTTGACTGAGAGCAGTTGAATTATTTTACCCGATTGGGAAGAGCTGTGATTTCTCATCGATTTTCTTCGATTACTTACATTTGTTTTAATCCCCAAACGTTTTCATTGCTCTATAATTATGCTTAAAGTGTTACTTACTACGGTGTAAGTTTCATCGTACATATTTTCTGCCAATATCAATTGAATTATGTATAGATTATTATAAGTTCATTATAAAACACACGTAAGATTTCATATTTTGCAAATCTTTAAACATTCTACACATATATAGCTCAACTTATTATTTGAAACGAAACTTATTATTTGATATAACGAAAATTTGGTACTTTTTAGCTGACTGCGACAGCCTCGAATGGCCAAAAATGCCGCGTGGGGCGTCTTAAATATCAGACAAACATAATAGAGTAGCAGGTGGATCTATCGCAGCACAGCTGCTGAGAACAACACTTAATCTCTCAGAGAACGCACATCAGCTTATCTGAGTGGATCCTAAGAGCGGGAGATTTCAAAAACTTCAATTATTCTCTTAGCTGATCCATGTGGATCCTAAGAAGAGAGGGTAAAACTAAAGTAAAATAAAGTAAAAAACAATTATTCTCTCAAAGTTGAAGAGCAATGCGCTCTTCACTTCTGTAAGCTTGGTGGAATAAGCCGAATTTTCGATTTATTGCTGACTGCAATACTAATAATACCCTGGAAATTTAAATTAAGTGCTTTACTCCTTTCTTTAAAAAGGCATTGATTTTATTTGACTAAGTAAAGAAATATGTTCTTTTTAATTTTTGTAAATTATATTTACCAACTTAACATGTGACAAGTTGCACATTGCATTAGCTAATGAATAGCTCAAAACTCACACTAACCGATAGAAATTTGAAAAAGATAGCTCGAATTAATATACCTGCTATAGTCTGTAGTTTAATACCCAGTTAGGATGTGTTTTGCAAATAATTTGATTTAATTTGAGTATGTAAAAATTCAATGGAGAACTCTTTTAAAGTTGTGCGTTCAATCTAAGTGGAGATTCGTTTTACAACTCTATTATCATTGGCTGTGCCGGCAACAGTCATTCATTTGGCTAGCCACGCCCATGCAACAGTTGCTGCTGACATTGCTTGCCGCGCATCTGGAAGTCCAATAAAATTTATGGACACGCTTCTCGGCACACTGCGCCCTCTCAACACAGTTCGCATTTTTTGGGCCTCTTTGCACTGAACAATTCAGCCAGCTGCTGTAGAGAATCTGAGCTGAGTCGAGTTGAATCCAATAAATTTCATGTTGTTTGCAGAATGGGCGAACGTTTGTCATTAAATTAACGCTAATTTGTTTAGTGGCGTCTTGGGAGACATTGAAATAGAAAAAGTGTCAACAAAACTGGCCCCAAAGTGGAGCGTACCACGTGGCGTATACATACATACTTAATTTCAGTGCTCGCGTGTGATTTATGTGACATTTTGGCACTGCTGCAGTCATTTAAATCGAAATTAAAGGCCAAGAGAACTCCAAATGGATTTGATGCGCATTCGATATTGAGGTGCTGTTGAATGATCATCGACATCAATAGCTTTCAATAGTCAACGGCTCGAACACCGTTGACAATACACAATACAATGCGCATTGTTACCTCAGGAAGTAATAATTACGACTGGCATGTAATCTAATATCTAACTAATGTGTTTGGAGCCATACCACACACATTTATTGAGGCATAGTTTAGTTACCATTCGCATACCTCCCCAGTGTCCACTCGGCTACCACAATGTCCGACGTGCCTTCTATGTGTATTACATAAATTGTCATTGTTAAAGTGCTAATGAATTTTTGGCATGCAAATCTCCCATGTAATCGTGATGTGAGCATTCAGTCAATGGGGGTCATCGAGTGTGTTTGGCCAGGTTTAACAGCATCTGAAATGTTTGTAATCAATTCAGACTAATGCTGAAATCGCATGCATATCGAACTTTGCATGGGGTTATAGTTAGGAGAAATGCTGAAATGTACTTTTCTTTTGTCTGCTAGGTTAAAAATAACAAATGTTGTCTTTTTGAGGAACTAATAATATTTAATATTAATCGTTCCTGATTTATATGCGAGTGTTTACAAATATTCTTAGTTTGTTTAATTTAATTGAACTAACCTAAAAAAGTTAAACAATAAGGCTGTTTAATGAATTCGCAATTAAATTGCATAATAAACTTTGCTGTCACACAATTTACCGATTTCGCGAAATTCCAAAAAATTTTCATTTAACCATATTCGCACAATTTATGTATGCTTCATTGTTGAAATGTTTTACAGCAAATTACACGAAATATTTCACATTTTATACTCATTTAATAGGGAGCTAAGCAGATTTTTAATATTTTTGGCTTTTCAAAGCAGCACCTCTGCCATAGCTTTGATATTCTGGCTGATATTCTATATGAAAATGCAATTTATGTGTACAAAACAATTTTCAACAACGAGAATGACAACAACAGCAGCAGCAGCAGCAGCAGCAACAACAACAAAGGATTCGAATCGCCAAAAAGACATTGAATGAAAATTTATGTTGGATGCGTGACCGTAAATGTTGTGTGCGTGATAAATCAATTTTCATTGCATTTTGTAATTGTGTGCAATTTGCTGCGGGCACATACATATGTGGGGTGGCAGTGGGTGGCTGATGGTGGGATGCATATAACTACAACATGTGCATAAATTTTAAGTATTTATGCAGAAAGCAGACGAGAGTTATTTATGCGTTTTGTGCTGCTGGCCGCCTTTTCAACTCGCTCATCTCGTCTCGTTAACGGAAATCGCGCAGATTTTCAATTGCATTGCGGCAATTGTCAATTGGCTTGAGAGATTGAAATCAAACACAAACACAGACACAACACACACACACACACACAAACACACTCTGACGCAGACACGGCTTTCGAATGTGTGCATGAGCATTGTTCTGATTATCACCGTCATTTTGTGATTTATGTGTTGCATTTTGAACCGCACACATTTGTCAGACAAATGCGCATTGCAATCGCATACATCGCCAGGTTAATTTCAATTAAAAGCCGCATTGGGTTTTAATTAACACGAACACAAATACACACATCCGCGCAACACGAGACTTTAAGAAAATCCCAGCACTTTAATTGAGATACACAGTAGTTGAACAATACAATTGTGTTTGGAAACAACAACCGTTTTGTATAGATTTTGTAGTCAGCATGTAAAAAATAAAATAATCATCGAACTTCACTTTTTCTCATTTGTTTGTACACATGTTAGACTTAGCGTATACTTAATATTTATGTGTAACAAATAATGAAATGTTAAACTTTAGTGTGAGATCAATAAAGCAGCACATTACTTCTTAAATAATCATTGAATTTACTAATTGTTTCACTTTTTGTACACATCTTGCCCTTAGCGTATACTTAATATTTGTGTGTAACAAATAAAGAAACTTTCAATTTTAGTGTAAGATAAATATATCAGCTTATAAATTCTTAAATTTCTATATTTCGTAATAAAACTGTTTTCTTAATAACAATTTCGAAAGTTTTTTATTAATAGCTCTGCATGCGGCTCAATAAATGATATTTGAAAACTACTGTTGCAATTGGGTTGTTCGTTTTGTGTCTGCTGTTGCAGGCACGTTCCCTCTTCTTTATAAGGGGGCACTTGTCCCAAGAAGCGTTGCTTTTCTGCTGTTTAGACACGAAACTTTTGGCGAAAAACTCGCGTAAGTTGCGATGCTTCTGTTTTTGTTGACTTGAATGTTTTTTGGCTCGCATCATTTCCGCTTGCCAGCTGAAAAGTTCGGTGTGCACTCGAGGAAAGTACGATTTGCAGTTTATTAAAGCAACAACAAAGTAGGCGTGTTTTTCTTTTCACATTCTTGCGTTGTTCTCACATTTTTCATATAATTTGCAAATCAAATATTTTATAATTCTACAACAGTTAACTGAGGTAACTGATTTGCTAATATGACGGCTTAAAGCCGCTGTTAAGCTGCTAAAACCATTAAATTTCAGCAAAGCATTAAAATTTTTGACGATTACTGAGCTCTGTGGGAGCGATAGCCCGAAAAGCTAAATCCAAAGCAGTCCCAACAAGCCAAAAACTGCACGCAATAACATGACCAAGTACACAAGCAAACACAGGAGCAGCAGCAACAACAACAACATGCATAACATCGGGCAACACAATACATGCTTAAAATGTCCAGCATGCGAGCACATTAAGCTTAATTAGAAGCAAACAGACAAAACCGAGCGCATGAAATGACCAAACTGCCAGTCAGACGGGACACGCCCCACGCCCCACGCCCTACGCCCCACCCTCCCCCAAAATGCCCAAGAGCAGACGCGCGCACACACACACACACGCACTCGCTGGTAGAGTTTTGTTGAGGCCAAATACTTCAGTTGCATAACTCATCTGACGAGGCAGCGATGTGGCAAATTCTGCGCTTTAATTTGTAGTCCGACGGTCACACTGTCGCCGCGTCTGTTTGCGGAAAAGGGTAAGGCTGCCATTGCAGTTGCTGCTGGTGTTGCTGATGTTGCCGTTGGTTTGACAGGATACGCAGGGAAACAACACATGTGTGTTTGGCACTTGATGTTGTTGTGGCTACTGCTGCTGCGCTGCTATTGTTGCTATTGCACACACACATACACATAAAACTTTGTTTGGCTTGACCTCGACAGGCGCAACATCCTTTGCATCCTGTGCGGTTTTTCACACTGCTGTTGCAGTCTTGGCCGCCTTCCTTCCCACATCATCAAAGTGTTTGTGCGCCTCATTTAAAGCATTAATCATAAGCCCAACCGCATTCGCACTGTCTTAGGGCCACAGGGCAGCTGCAGATGGGTTGGATGGGTTATGGTTAACGGGTCACGCTCATGCACTTTAACGACATCACGTCTCAATCTCCAACTCTCTGCAGTGCAAACAAATTCTCGCACACTCGCGCACAGTTATTTTTATACCCACTACGAACGGAGTGAAAGGGTATCTTAAAGTGATGCCTGAGTGATAATTCTGTCTGTGAAAACAGCAATATCTCCAATGTCTTCTAATCGAAATCATTGAAAAAACAGAAGACAACTAAAGCGCGATTCCAGAATTTTAGCAAACACAATCAATATAATCTAAAAAGTCTACAAATTATCAGCGGGTATCGACAAGTCGTGCACACTCCTCCGACATGCTTGCAGCATACTTTTGTGCGGCAATAGCTAATTGTTTTGTGCCCTTTTGCTTAGCTACTCCTGCAGCTTGTTGCTCATAATTCTTAAATGCTTTATTACATACACGCACACACACATGCACACACACAAACCACATACGCTGGGACGTTGGGCTTCGTCGTCGCCCTCATCGTCGTCGTCGGCAGCAATAAAAATTAAATAAAACGCATTCGCTTCTACAAATTTCTTAATGTTTCGTTGGTGTTTCTATGTTAGTGTGTGTGTGCGTGTGTGTGTGTGTGTGTTGTTATTGTTTATTTGCTTTCTTTTAGCGCTTTGTGCGCTGCTGTGGTTTTTCGCCGCCTCTTTGTCATCCCGTCTCCCCACGAGACTTGACATTTATAGCTCGAGCATTAAAAGTCTCAAAAGTGGGTGAGGCCGCACAAGTATGGAGGCGTGACTGCGTGTGCCTGAGAATGAGTGTGTTATAAAGTCACTTTAGCTGCTGCCTGCTTGCGAATCATAAAAGCCAGACGCCATTCGTGGCCCAGAGGCCACTGGCAACTAATCACTACGTACACATGATTGATATTTATAACATATTCTAAAATAGCTGAAAGTAAACATAATTCTCTTAGCATCTTTTATCTCGTATATTCCCTGTGTAGCTTCACTCGTCTCCCCAGCACAAGCATTCATTACAGGTAGGCTCAGCTTGATGACAATTTGGCCAGCTGATATTGGCAATATATATATATTTTTTTTGCTTTCCGTCTGTTTCCCGACCCACGCGGAAATTAATACACTTCCGCTTAGGCGCCCAGCGCATTACTCAAAATGTTTTTGTTGCTCCCAGCATAGAGACATAAAAATTAATTTGCTTTTGCCGCTGCTGTCGTCTGCCGGAAGCGCGTTGTAATCAACCGACAAATAAATTAACGCCAGCCAGCAGACAGAGGCGCCGAAGGGGGGAGTACAGAGGAATGTGGCGGGCAGCGAAAGGTCGCGACTGGCAAATTGCGCATTTTGTATTTTGACCTTTTCACTTGATTTCCGTTTATGACTCGCGCGTCGCGTCTCTTTTTTTTTAAATACTTCGACTTTGGGCATTTATTTTTTATGGTTGCCCAAAGAGTTGGCGGCATTCGGTAACTGATTGGCAGACATGAACACCATCTATTTCGTTATAAATAAAATGCTTTTTAATATGCGCAGCGCGTCGCCTTTGACAGACGGACAGTTTTCAATAAGCAATTTACGAGAGCCGAGAAACAAATTGAAAATATTAAATTTTCAGCAGTTCACATTAATTACATAGCCTTTGTCAAAATAAGAGCTAAGCTGAATTTAATATTTTTAAGCTTTTCATACCGGCATCCTTGAGCTTGTTCAAAGCCTAGGCAGCGTTAAAGCCATTCCTCTTGGCACACGGAACACAACAACAACATCGAGACAATTGAGCTAGTCACTGTCACCGCAGCTGCTTTGAGCAGAGACCCCTATTCGATATATAGCATACTCATGCAGGGCACACACACCACCAGAGTGTGGGCGTGGCAAATATTATCAGTGTACAGTTGCAGTGAACGTGAGCGGCTGATTGCCAAACTGCCGCAGCAGCCTTCGACGCCAACTGCTCTGCTCTCTGTTGTTGCCGCCTCCTCTCGTTATCTCGCATATACATATGTTATAGGGCCGATTGTCGGTCTCAGGTCGTTGCGTATCCCAGAGCGTTGAGAGAGACTGCATATTACATCAAGGCTCATTGCTGTGGCATCCAGGCTTTGGACACTGCACCAGTTGATGAAGGCAATAAAGTGCTTTTTGTTGTTAATGTCTATAATGATGTGACGTATAACAAACAGGCTGTGCTTTAAAGCACAAATAACAAAAGGCCAAGGGGTCTGTGCGTTGTAACTGCTTCCCGTTCGATGTCTTTATTTGACATTTTCATAAGCAATATTTTCCACGTGGTCAGCTATTAACTTTGGAGTCCATGCGAAAGCCAATCCCTCAACGGCACTTACTCAAATTTATGATTTTTCCATGCAAATTGCTTATTGCGAACCCTTTTTTATGTTGCAATGCCAGAAACAACATCTGACCATTTATAAATGTTCTATGCATATAAATTGCCATTGAATTTATTCTTCACGATTTGAGAATTTAAAGGATAAGGAACTGCGAAACAAGAGTTTCATTCGCATTACTTACAATAGCGTATTCATGTCGCATTAATTATGTGTTGTTGTTATTGCGCCGTCGGACAATTTTTATTTAATATCTTTTAATTTATTCATGTAAAAGCGTTTTATTTGCTGCTTCTGCCAGCACATAAATGTCGGGCCTCAAGCGATTCGAGACTCTCAACTGACAGATGAAGTTTGTCTATAATAATAATCGGTCATTGCGATGAAAACAGAATGAGTATGGTTTTGACATCAAATCAGTAATCATAAAATGTATAATTAAAGCAAATTTTGTAACCATTGACAAAAATTTCCAAATATTCGTTTAAATATATACGAAATCAAAATGATCGCGTAGAGCATTTCAACTTCGACATTTATCACATTGCATTTTTAACTATCTGTTAATAAAAGACATTTTTGCATGCATGTATTACAAGCTGCGAACAACAATAATAAAAATTCTTTTAATGTAAATGCAGACAGCGGATATAATATACATACGCACACACATACATACACGCACACACACATACGCGTATGACCACAAAATATTTTATATGGTTTTTCGTGGACGACTCACAAAAGTATGCAACGAAAAGTGTTGAGCAGAGATGCCGCACAACGCGTTGAGGCTCGGCCATTTTGCATGTGACTGTGCATGTGTGTATGTGTGTGCGGTAAATGCAAATGAAGTTATCCTGCGGTTATTTGTGGCTGTCGTTCTGATGTCAGTCAATGACACCGGCTGCTGAATGGGAGAATCCAGTGCAACAAGGCAGCCCGAGACAGGCGGGCAGATTGCTCAACAGGCTGCGTATGTTGTGTGCTTCTTGTTTTTGGCATTATTATTATTATCCAGCAGTGATCACTGTTGCCTGGCAATTGATTAAAAATTAATTGAATTTTAAGTGGTGGCGTTCCATTTGAAATGCCATTCACATTTAACACAATGCCTTAAGACGACTTCTGTCTTTAGATTTACTTTCCTTTAATCGAATCCGCTTACGAAGCCACTTTATTGGCTACCAAAATTTGCACAGTCATGTGTGTGCATGTCTAATCCTAATTACGCTATTATCATTGTATTGGCTGATGTTGACTTAAAGTCCTTAGGCAATCGATTGAATTTGTTTATACATTTGAAGTATTTGTTTTCAGCTAGTGTCGCTATATTTTAAAGTTATTAAAAAGTATTGTTATTTTTTGAGCTCGAACTCGAATGATTAGCCGTATCTAACTGTGTGAGCATAAAGTGCAGGTTGAGACAAATTTCATTAATCAACGACTTAAGTCTACCTGCCTTATCTCAACAAAAGTGAAGAAATGAATCTCTAGGATTCCAGCCAGTACAACAGTGCATTTTATTTTAAGAAAAACCTTGCAAGCATGTCCTCGACTATTTTATTATTGTGCCTACAATAATTTGTTTTCTGGTGATGAGGAATATTCCAATTTGTTTGCCTCAATTTCTAACACATTTAATAGTTGCACTCATAAATATATAAATTTAAATGCTTTATTTGTTATTTATACATTTGACAAATTTTTTATGGAAACAATTTTATTTCTTGATTAAAGCAAAAATATTTGAAATTCAGCAACGAACTTATATAATTTATGAAAACACTTACAAATTTATTATTATCCCAAGAGTATCCAGTTTGCGACACGATTGATATATCCAGTTTTTATTCCTATTTTCTTACTTTGCCTGACGTGATAATCCACACTTCCACCACGTGAATAATGATGTTCAGCTGCTGGGCAAAAACGATTTGACAATTCATTTTTTCACCTAAGCATTTTTCCATAGTCGAGGAGGAAGACGACACGTCTGTCGATGATAGCTTGAATAATAATTTCCAAATTATATACTAAAACGAACGTGAAATTTATCGAAAGGCAGAAAACTGATAGAAATTTATATAAAGTCAATTTGTTAGAAGCTTTAAAACTACGAATGTTATTTCAACAAAATGATTCATATTTATATAGGCATGTTTTGCTTCTTTCAACCAAACGTTAACTAAAAGAGCCTTTGAATTTAAATAAAAATATATCAATTAAATATATGCAATTAAGGAAAAAAATTAAATAATCCTATGTTTCATAATTATGTTTAATAAGCTATACAAACAGTAAAATAATAATAATATGTGTACAATAACTAAATATGACAATTTGTAAATTTGGCGAAAAGCGATTTTATAATGAATGTTTAAAATGCAATAACAACACAGGCAACACTCTGCACGAATACCAAAAAATGTATATATATTCAGGCAATAATGGAAACGACATGCATGTAAAATTCAGCACCAGCCAACAACTGAGAGCGTTAAATGAAAATACGGTGGCCAAATACTCTCCTGCATATGTTATATTGTATACGCATTTTGTTAACCTTTTTCATATATATATTTTTATCTCCATAAATTTGACATTATTGAGATCTTAGTGAAGATTTTTTTTCTTAATATGCGCTTCGCATTGTGAGTGTTAACGAAATCAGTCCCACTAGACCATTGAATGAATGCTGTGTTCATGAAGGGTAGAACCGCAACAATTTACAATCATTTACATACAATTTTTAAAGCCGGCAACCGACGCGACGAACAATTCTGACAATTAACTCTCAAATGGATCCCGGTTGGTAGGCAGCCCAATATCTGGAGCGGAATGTGGCCACAACTTTAACTTGAACATGTCACACGGGTCCACACATGCATAAGTTAAAGAATCATTAAATATATTTTACACAAAAAAGTTAGTTCCGGCAAAAATACATGCAAAATCATTTAATTAAAGCAATTAAAATTGTTGGCCACAATTTTCAAAAGTAACCTAACGAACAAAATTTATCTTATTTCACAGCACAACGGGGATATCGTTTCTTAATAAATGCATTGCTTACTCTCGTTACTTTGCCGGCATTGCATATTTTGCCTGCAGGGTATTCCGTATAAAGAATACTGAGAAATCAACTGCCGAGTAACTCAACTAGTTGGTCAAACTATAAAACAAACAATGTGTAAAATATTTCCATATGAACTTTCTATGCTGTATACGTTCTAATTTGCTGTAACCGTCGCAACTGAATACTATTCTGGCCAGTATAGAAAATTATAAAATATTTGTTGTTCAAAGTAACTCAAAATTGTAGGACCTTCGTTATTTTTTATTGTACTAAATGGAACAAATTATTTCCTAAAATTCATTATACAATTTAAATATATATTGTATGGGCAAATTTCAAATTTCTAGCTGCTCTTATTTGTCTTAATGAAAAGCTGCCCTTCAAATAGAAAATTAGCTGAAAAGTTTTAGCGAAACTCTGTCGCACTGCACTGTCTGATTTTGTTGTTATGGCATCTGTCCACGTAATCAGTGGCAGAGAGTGGAGAGAGATGTTGAAACACCTTCCAACACCAGGCAGCAGTGAGCGCACTGGGACATATGGTTTCTTTGAACTGTCGTCCAGAATACCGCATGCAGCCTAGGGCCAAGGCATGCCCACTTAAGTATGCAACACAAAATTTAGGTTCGCATCATGCATACGTAAAGACAAAGCCAAATAGCTACTGACAACGTGTCTGTGTTGCTGCTGCCTTGGTATTTACTTAGACAAAACGTGCGTAAAGTTTTAATTACAAACTTTTAGTTGTACTCCTTTTTGGTTGGGAATTTACTTGTTCTTGTTATTGTTATGATTGTTGTTGTTACTGCTGTTGCTGCTATTGCTTGTGGCAAGAATGTCGTGAAGCATGCATTTTATGACACTTTTAAGACAAATTGCATTTGAAATCTCCATTATAAGGTGAGCAAGCTGCTTGTTATTAAATAAATTGCTAATTACCAATTTATTTCATCGGCTTGAAATATAATAGAAATGAAGCCGGTTTCGAATTAAAAGTTTGATTGATATTTGCTGTTTGGCAACCTTGATAACCTTTTTGTATAATTGCCAGCCATCGAAGCACAAATCAATTTCATTAATTGATTGCAGCACGAAAGAGAAACTGCACTTCTTGAAATGCCAGCAAAACGTGAAGGAGGCTTTGGCAGCCAAACAAATGTGTACGTGTTTTTATTTGCTTGCAGTGTTCAATAATAAATAACAGAAACTAATTTCTGTATTAAATTTTGATGAAAATTAAAGCGAAATTTTGTCTGAATTCCTTTGGTTTGTTGCTCTTTATACTTTTCGCGCTGCTTTTTCATCGCGTGTTGGTTTTATATTTCACTGCATAGTTGCGGGCGCTCGAATTGGATGCCAAGCTGAGAACTTTAAAAAATCAGCAAGCAGAACCAAATGTATTGTGACTGTGTGTGTGTGTGCTGTTTAAATCTCACGTGCCTCCAGTCGCTCTGTCGTTGTTATTGTTATTGTTTACATACATACAAGTAGATTGCCTCAGGCACCGGGAAATGCGGAAAGTTCAATGTCCCCATTCGCAGGGACCGTGCAGCGGAAGTTTTGCGATAAATATTTTACTTGTTTTTAGTGTTTTGATGTGAACTGGAAACAGCGACGAAACACCAAACAAAAATATATTGTACTGACATCGCACACTTCGACCATACAATAGTATGTGCTGTATAATGACCAGATGCATGACAGACAAAAGATTGTTTGCGTTCCAATGAGCGAATAGCATCAATCAGTCAATTCAATGCATACATCATCGTTGTTGAGGAATTAGTGCGAGTTAAGAACTCTAACATTCCTCCAATCTCTCTGTCTTTCACTCACTCGCTCTCTCGTTGATTGTGTTGAAATCCATTCAGTTCCGTTCGACTCATCGCTGCGGACGCCAAGGGAGCATAACTTATGCCCATTGTAGTTGTAATGCAGCGAATGTTTTATTGAAATGCACAACAAGTCAGCCAAGCATCCAGCTAGGCAACCAGACAGCTAGGCAACTAGGCAACTAGGCAGCCAACAATCACTCATCGAGCCAGTTAGTCCGACGTCAGTCAGCCAGTCAATCTGTCAGTCAGTCCGTCAGCAATTGAGCAATCAAGAGCATAAAACCCCAAAAGAGAAAAGCGCCAAGAAGACGACATGAAGCTGCTGATGCTGATTTATAAAGCGCTGCATGCAATTATACGCTCAAATGGAGTTTGTCTATTGCCAATCGTCTATTGTCGATGAGTCTCTCAGCAGGAGATATGTGAGCGTGCGTATGTATATATGTGTGTGCCTCTATGGGAATACTCAATAGGTTTATGTGAATATATATGCGAAAGCGTGTAAGAAAGACCATGGATTATATTTGTGTAAGCTTTTGGATTTAGTTAAGGCAAGATCCGGTTGGTCGTTGTAGTTAATTATAAAATAACTAAACTATTAGCTAAAAACATGAACACTCAGATAATACGTAAATTACTCTTATACTAAAGCAATAACAGCTGCTAATTAGGAATGCGAAAGTTGGTTCTTTGGTACTAAGGAGACGCTCCGAAATACGGCATGACATTTACATAACTAACACTGGTCGGATTGGCATTCCAATCTTTAAATTTTATTGGTTGCTCATCCAAGAATCTCGTAGACATTCCTTCACGTTTCTTCACACTCCCTATGCTCCATATCCGACGGACAACTCGCAAAATGTTGAGGTAATCAACTCAATTAGTTGGTGGCATGAGGGGACACACACAACAAACACACAGTGCACACAAACTGAGAGAGCACACAAACAAGAAGACAAAACTCAATTAGATGCCATAACTAAATAATCACAAACACATTTAAACAAACAACCAAAGCGACAAGAGCAACACCCTCAGATCCTAGGCGACAACGACAACGAGCCAGAGAATGTCGACGATAAGGCTGTTGCTGTGTAAGCAGAAAAACCAGGTCAACAACAACGACAACAAGAGGAATAATTTTGTGAAACAATGACAACTGCTGCTGTGTGGAAAATTGCTTAAAATCTACAGAAGCCAAGGAGCTGCTCTGAAACTAAGGCTGAGGCGAAAGTACGAGCAGCCGTGGCCGGGAGCAGCATTCCAACATGTGACGCACGTGACAAAACTTGTCAAATGACTTTACTTCCCTTTGACTGTGAATCCGGTTTGAAGTAAACAACGGCGCAAGTCAAGTGGGTGACGGCGCACTGGGAAAATGTACCCAGGACTCAGCACGAGAAATAGTAGCATATTTCTATTATGAAATGCTCAGCCAAGTAAAGTGGTTCGGGCTCTTGTGTTTTGTCTTCGCTTGCGGACTAAAACAATAATAAAAACAAAAGAATCGAGAAAAGTAAATGTGAGTGGTAAAAATGGAAGAAACAGAGTTTAGTGGAGGAAGTGGTTCCACTTGTTGCGTCCCCCTCCCAACTCTGAGTTATGACCGATTCAGCCGCATAGACACGGGCACGGGCACAGACATGGACATGGGCACGGATACAGAGCGCCTTGAGGGAAACTGGCAAACGACACTGGAAATATTTCAGAAGTGCAGTCAAGTGTATTTCTATTTGATTCGCTGCCAGGCAGCAGACGCATGACTACACAGATTTCAGCTTGTGCAATGTGCACGCTGATTTCTCAAAAGTTTAACAGAGCACAAATGCTAATGGTTAGCCCTAGGGAGTACGTTAAGTAGGCAAGTACACAGACAGCTCCTTAGAGTGAGGGAGGAAATCGCTTAGCCAATTGCAGGAAGAGCAAGCATTGTATATAAATGTAATGATTAAATGATTATAACTCTGATTTACATATGTTTTTTAAGCGTCTTTGTGTTTAGTACCTGGTTGTAATATTTAAGCGAAATAACTGAGCACAGTAGGTCTTGATTTATAAATTCCCATTTCCTAGTGAGCCGGAGACTTGTTATATTTCCTCATTCTCGTCTGGGCTAGCTCACAAAAAACATCTTTTGGAAGTTACCAAAAACAATTAAATTTTCTGATAACCTAGCTCCGTAAACAGGCTAAAGTAAGTAACTTATATTAGCTTCGAAAAAAAAAATGAAATAAATAAATTTCTTTAAAATTCTGGCAGAAATGTGTAACCCTTGCTTGCGATCGATGCCTGGTACCTGTTGTGGACCAACTGGTGGACTAGGACCCTGCGGTTTCTGCGGACCGTACAATGGACAATGGTTTAAGGCTATAAATCACTGCTGCGGTCCATGTGGACCATATGGCTGCTGTTCCTGCTATGGACCTCATGGTGGACACTGTTAGCCTGCTTAGAAGGAACATAGGTTACTCCAGAAACTGATCAAAATATGGAACTGACAACTAGACGATATTTATTAAAAACATGGAAGCTTATTCCGCTATTTAAATGGAACTTGTAATAGCCAAAAGTCGTGTTGTCCCAAACAAATAAATTTCGTATGTGGTTTTACCTTTCTAGAGATGAGAAGGTATACAAATACACTAATTCTAATAGTTTAATTTTACTTCGATTACCTTCGATTAGAGCTGCGTTCAAACCCATATCTTTGTTTTGTATATATATGGTAATTTAGTATTTAACGTGCTGCAATAAAAGAAATAAAGTATGGCAAATCTGATGACTCAGTGCACCGTTTTGTTAGCAATTTGTGTGCAAACCATGTGAAAAATATGCCTAGTGAGTTTTGGGACAAGTCCGCGGGGGGCACTTAAGGCTAAACCGATTTGATTGTAAATATTTGGCTCGTTTACAGCTAATGATACGTCGGGGAATCGAGCGAGAGCAGGGTAAAATGTTCCCCACATAAACCAATGCGTTTGCTGCGTTAACAGTGACTCAATCTTTAATCGTTGCAAATTTAAACTAGAAGAACTGACAAATGAATGTAAAAGCTACTTGGCACGCTTAGAAATGTGTGAGTGACAAAGTGAGGGAAAGAAGTCGACGTTATTGATGTCTGGAGCCTGGCCCTTGGGAAGTTTGGCGGCACCTGGAGGCGCCTGCTTTTTGGGACGAACATTCATCTCGCTCTGACTCTCACGCAAAGCTGGCGGCACATAGACAGACTTTTTGGCCATTATATTGATTTGTGGTGGTGGTGTTGCTGCTGCTGCTGCTGCTGCAATTATTGGCTGTGGCTTCCTCTCCACGGATTCAACGATTTTCGGTCCACAGTTGGCGATCTCAATGGGCTCAACTTTCAGCCAAGGACATGCCGGCTTGCCCGACTCCTCAGTACTCGGTCCGACACCAAGCCCATCGCCGCCGGTGTCCTGATACTGCGAGTGCTCGGTGGTCATCTTCACATCCTCAGTGTTCACCACAGCCGTTGACCCTAGGACCAGCTTTGAATTGCGCATTAGATTTGGAAAAGGTTGATCGTGGTCCTCCGTGAAGTCGCACCATTCGTCCTCCTCGTCCACGGCATCGTCGGAGAAACGCACACCAAACTCGAGCGAAGCGTGTGTGGAGTTTGCTGCTTCCAGTGGCGCCTTCTCATTGTTGTCCATCTCCAGCGGCACTTTTGCAGTCTCCTCCAGAGTGCGATATAGCTCGTCGGCTGCCAAGAGGTTTGTTTTTGTTGCGGACTTCTTGCGGTCCTTTTTGGCAAAAAAATCATCTAAACTGGACATTTGTGTATCGTTTTGTTTTTAATTGGTTTTTGAAAATCACGAATTTCGTTCTGTGCTTTTAGAAACCGTAAATTTTATGATACTGACACATCGGGGCGATAAACAACCTTGAAGAGAATTATTTGACAGCAGCCGCTCTGCTTTGACAGCTTCACTTTTAATCGAGTAGGATTGCTTAGATTCGATTATGCTTCATTCTGATGGTGCATTTTGTTCAATGCGCCACAATTCGATTCCAACTAATTCCATTTATTTCTTTGAATTCTTTGCACTGTTAATGCGGACTGTTACAAACAGAGAATTTACATTTAGAGGTATCGATTGGTCGATACTTTCATATCGATAAAGAATAATAGAAGTAGAGAGTATTTCGTGGTAGTGTAGTTATATAATTTAAATTATATTTAATACATATTGTCAAATGGAATTTAAGCTTTTAACTTGTATTTCAATTGATTGTCTATAAAATATAGTAGATTAACCAACAATTAAAAAAGCTATCGATGCTCCATCGACTCACATTTACATCACTGTTTAGTGAAAACATTGTTTTGATTGATAATATTTTTATTAATTGACGATACCATAGGCGATATTTAGAACATTAATTGACGATACTTTAAGCGATATTTATAACATAGTGTTCAATATTTATACTTGTAGCTCGATTGACACTTAACCAACACTAAATTGGGTCTAGCATTAAATATTTTTAAACAAGTATGAACTTTATCAATTAACTGAGCACATTTTATGGTGATTTTGCGGTTTAGAATTTGGCTGTTCAATCCATAGAGGAACTTCTTAGAATTTCCAAGTAAATGTAAGCAAACACGGAAGCACGTCTTTGATGCAATTTTTTCAATTTAAGGTTCTTGAGCTTCTTCAAATTGCAAAATTATTGGTTATGTGAAAATCTCGTAATCTGACCCACATTATTGCTCTCTCAATCTGTTCCAGTTGCCAACTACTTTCTGAATTTGTTTGGTACGCGCCAGCACATCACACACATGAGACTGGATTGCATAAACCACACCCTTTGGGCACGCCTACTTATAGTCGTGGATCCGCCCACGCATATCCAGCTTGTGCTCAAAAGCCGTAATAACATAATAATTTTTCTGCAAACATATTTTTCCATGTTTCCTCTCTTTATGTTTTTCATACACATATGCCACTAATTAGAATTACGAGCGCGTTATTTACCCCATCTCCCCTCGTTCGCCATAGTTACTGAGATACAGTCATCGCCACTGGGCTTGCCCCCAGCTCGGCAAGCTCCGCTCACGCTGCTTGCGATGACCCCGCGCCGGTGGCTGGCAACCGTAGGACTTTTGAAGTGGCAAAAACCTTTTTATGCCACTATGTCGCATATGTTCATTATGTTTGCTGCCGACAAGGTCCTCGAAGCCTCATCGTGCACTCGTCTGCTTGAGTAATTAGCAGCACCGGAACCCGCTATCCAATGCATCGCCGCGCCGCGCCGCGCCACGCCACGCAATGCAATCCAAGTAACGCTCCTTGTTGTCCTTGCCGTCCTTGTTGGCGGCACACTGCATTCCATTTGTGTGCAACTGCGCGCGAAGCTCTTTATACAATGACGACGACTGCGATGACGACGACGACGACGATGATGGCCACCACAACGATGGTATTATACACACTACTCGTATAACAAATGTGTGCTGGCCAAACAGCAAAATCTGCATCCATGACAACAGCCGGTCTCTGGTTTAATTCATTATTTAATTAGTGTGACATTTGGCAGCGCAATGTGCATGAATATTTAAGTATTAAGAGAACTGCATTTCACTCTGCAGACATAAATTGCGAATTTCATAATTTTTTGCAAGGAGAGATAGAAATTTGTTTCCGTTTTATGCTGTAACTTATACGAATAAGCTTGGTTGCGCAGTATTTAAAGAAAATTCTCTACTTCAATTAGTTTAGTGTGATTTTTTGTTAAGTGTTCCAATGGGAGTAGAAATATATGCATTTTAATTGATTTACCTTGAAAATGCACGAAAATTTATTCTGGTTCTTGTTTCGAGAAGAAAATAGTTAAGATTAAATCGTAAAAGCCTGTTAGATTCTTAATGGCTACATCAAATACAGTCAAATACAGCCAAATACAGTAGTCCATATATTACTATATTTATTTACTATACTTGATCAAATTAGTATACAACTACATTCAATAAATTAGTTGCTCAAGAAAACTACGTTTTTATTCTATTTTATTTTTGAACTCGATAAGTATCTAACTTAATGTACACTTATGATTATTTTCCATTCGATTTAAGTCTTATCGATGAACTACGTCGAAAGTGGCAACATTGGGTATTCAATTTAGGTTGGCAACCCTGAATGAAGAATGAGAAAAAAGGAAAAACAGTTGAGTTTTTGATGCGAAACTGACAAGACGTCAAAATATAATGGAAACGACTAGCAAACACTTCTGTAGAATTAGAACTGCATTGAAGAATGAACGCTGCTGTATTACCAATCGTACACAATACACAATACAATAGTTCGACCCGCAGCAGCGATTGCTGCTTCATATGAGCTTTGTATAATACGTAGAAATTCAGCACCATGAAATCGTTTTGCAGTTTTCTTCTTACCCAAAAAAAGAGAAACAATGGTGCTAACCACCTTTTATAGGCAGCTGCGACCTTAGGGCAGAGTAAGCTGCTGTTAATCATCTCCCCATCGATTCTTCTATGTGTGTGTGAAGTGTGCCAAAAATTTGTATGTATGTGTGCGAAATGTATGTGCGTGTATTTGTCTACACGTGGGACCGAGAAATCAGAGTGAGCGGATGGGCTGCGTAGGCGTGGTCAGACGGGAGAGCTTCACAAAGATCTCCCAGCTTGCATGTGTGCGTGTTGTACGCATGTACATGTGATCGATTGTTGCTGTAGAAAAGTAAATAACGTAATAGCCTCTCAGTTCTCACAGAGCTGCAGTGCTGGGAGAGTGAGCTGCTGCAGTAGCTGCTGATCAATTGGTGCGTGTGTGCGTGTGCGGTGTGCCAAAAATATGACTGTATGCGTGCGAAGTGTATGTGTGTGTGTTTGTCTACACGTGGGACCAAGAAATCAAAGAGGGCGGATGAGCTAAGTCAGTGTGGTCAGATAGGAGAGCTTCACAAAGATTGCCAGGTGTGCATGTATGTGTTTATAGGTGTGTCTGTGTGAGCAACTGCTGTTGCTGCTGTAATACACGTAATCATGTGGAATTGAGGCTTGTGTGACGACAAATGTAATTATGACGAAACGACCATGGGGAATTTTCTTTATTTTACAGAGTCTGCTCATTTCATTATAATTGTGTTGTATTTAAATGTTCATAAGATTCATTTGCTTCTGACCAACTATGAAATTTGTAATGTCGTCGCATTCTTTAGGCTCTAAGTTGAAAATTAATCAGTGAATGAATGAGCACGAGCAACTTTGTACATGTAGAAATAATTCAAAAAATGAATTGCCGAATTCCATAGCCATCAAGTACCTTGAAAATTGGAATCTTTGATTTTCTTAAGCCTTCAATTTTGATGTCAAAAGCTTCAAAAGCTCGCAACAATTTTACGTTGTTATTAGTGAACTTTGCTTCTGTTTTCACTGCATCTGTCGGCTGATAATTGCTTAATAATTATCTTAATTTACTAAGAGATGAAAGCAAAAATTATATTTGGCCTGAGGGCGAGTTCTGGATTGTTAAGCCCGATTACATACTCTTTATTAACTCGCAATTATGAACACAAATTTTCTTAACTTTGCCACTTTCATTTCGGGGTTTATTTTTTTCAATTTGAAAATTCAATTAATGGCAACAGCCTGAAGTAATTTATCCAATTAATTGAATGGAGCCTCGAACCACACCCAAAATTTATGAAATTCGCAAAATAAAGTAGAAGAGTCTGCATGAATTCGTTTAAAAATTGACGCATTGAAAAACACAGAAAAGTTAAGCCAACTGGGAAAACTATCAGGAAAAGCCAATGAATGAAAAGCCAGCCAGTCAAACGGAACAACAACACACGTTGGAACAACCCCAAGAAACCCGGAAGACAAAAAAGCAGCGAAAAATATTTTGGCGCCAGCATGGCGGGTCGTCTGGCAATGGCAAAGGCGTCGTCTGACGCTCATCTTCGAGAATTCCAGAGTTCCCTGTTTATTGTTATTGATTCTGCAGTAGAGGGAGGAAAAAGAATGAGTATCGTTGGCGTAGCGTGGCTTGATGCATAATTTGGAAACACCCTCGTTGCACGGACGCGCAGATGATGACATCATCATCAAACGGATGGGTAAACAATTTTTAGCAGTTGACTCTTGGCTCTCGGGTAGTTTTTCGCTTACATTGTGTGCATATAAGCACATTATATTTTTAGGCTTATTATGGGAGCAACTTTAAAGCTGTTTTGATCATCAATTGTCGCTTCGAGTTACATTTTATGAGTCATTCTTGTGGTTCTCTTTAATCTGTCGCAGCAATGTGCCAACAATTTGCAAGGCAAACGCATGTAAATCCATTAACCTGAAGTGTTACAGCACATTTAAATTATAGCTCTGCGCTGACACGCACGTTTTCACTCGCCACACCGGACAGGACTTCTCGCCTGCTTGAATGCAATAAAACTTTCGCTATTTTTTTAGTGCCACAGTGAATTTCACACGATGCAGACAAAAAGCGTTCAGCGAAGTTGAGGTGTCTCTATATTATCTATTATTATAATTTTTTATAAGCTACAAGCTTTATTGACATTTTATTTCTAAACATCTAAGGATTTCGTATGAATAATTGCTTACCTGCAAGGTTCCCACAACTTATCAATTTATTTGCCAATGCTTACTTTCTTGGCATTCTAAATTTTACTTCGGCATGAATAATTTCGTAAATATTTCACATTATTTTAACATTATGTACGCCCGCAACGGATACTTTAATTCATATGTTTATAGTTATTTGGCTTTCTGGCATGTAGGAGGAAACAAAAACACAGGTACCAGCTTTCACTTTTACTTTGGGCCTGGATATGTTTTTTTGTGGGCAGAATACTTGCAATATACACTTAATTATCATTGGAAATGGTGAAAAACACAAACAGGTAACAGCTGAACAAACACAGAACGAACAAAGAAATTATTGTGCAAGCTCGTACGCCAAAGAGTTCTTACATAAACATTATTAGTAGCTTGGAGCACGGGACTCCACAATGGAACTTGTCGTAAATAGGTAAACACACACATCCACAAGCTCGCGCACACAAAACACACACACACACACACATATATACCAGCACACCCAGGCACGTAAATGTAAAAAGCTCTGTTGCTATTTTAGAGTAAACTTGCAAAATTTTACTTGTTAGCCTCGCGCATTTTGGCCCCCGTTACAACTTTTTCCCATAAATACAAATATTCATTCGCCCCGTTGTACATGGCTTCAGTGCCAAGTGCCCGTCCTTTGTACATATTTATTTGTTTTATTATAATAATCTCTGCTGGCATTAAAAAGAACCTATGCTACAGCTATTTCGCTCCTGTGCCTGTGTATAAATAATTTGCTAACTACAGTCTGCATAAATATTATCTTTTTTTGTTTATTATTTGTAACAACATTTTCACTTGCCGAAGGCTCATGTTATTTTGGTATCGCGTGTGTATTGGTAAGCAATGAAGGTGTGTGTACATTCCCATATAATTGGAATCGCAATAATTAGAATCATATTACGAACATTTTTAAATTTTATGTAAGAGCCATATTTTGAGATGTCGGAAATTCTTGAAATGATTTAATTTTATTGAAATTGGTTTGCTTTAAAATGTAGTTGTTGCATTAATATTTTTCTTTTAGCGATTCAGTCTATAAGTCAAGCAGTCAATCAGTCGCAGTCTCTGGCAAATGTGCGGGAAACTCATTGAAGCTAACATTTTCATCAACAAAATGCAAGTAAAAATGGCTGTGTAAATATTTCGTCAGTGGCAATATTTGCACTTTTCGTGCTTTTCAGCTTTTTCACACTTTGCCTTTGACTTTCAATTTTTGCCATTTGGCGTTTTCTTGACTTTTTCGCTGCCTTGCCAAAAATAATATTCGTAAATATTTTGCACCTTGATGTGATATTGCAAGAAATATTTTCCAAATGATTTGTTTGCTTATGTATTTACATTTATCTGTGCGGAATATTTCGTTGCGCCAGCCAATTTGCTGGCCAAAGTATGGCATGGGGTATAAGGGCCGAATGGAAGGGGAGGAAGGCGAGGCGCGCGGAGAGCAAACAGGAACTGAAGCACTCACTGTAATTGTATTTGCTTTTGTTGCTTCCTTCGCGTCCTTAACAGACACACAGAACGAGGGACGGACAGACACATAGCAAATGTCAATACAAATAAATAAAGCGTGAAGTGAAAGCGAAGGAGACGCAACAAAACGAGTCATGTTGAGGTAGAAACGAGACGCAAGCTTTGATTAAATCAAATAAAATGAGTGCAAATACGAAAATTGCATAAAGTAATGCAAATTGTTGTTTCAACGAGAAGCTAAGTTGATTACTTTACAATTTGCAATTTTGCGAAACTGCACACAAAATAATTTAATCGATTTTATTTAAAAAGTGTTAAATTGATAAATGTTCTCAACTACTGTCAGTAAAGACGAAGTAACAACAATTAAAGTGATTATATAAACGTTTAGTAATCAGTGTGAATTTTTAAAGTAATAATACTAAGCAAGCAACAAATGATTTTCCTTCATATTGCGCAAATTAAAATCGAATACTTTCATAAACCGAATCAATGAACTAGACTTAACATGTCGGGCAAACCATTTCTAGCAGTGAGCGAAATCACCACATTCTACACAAGCATTATCAGGCAATGTCAGAACGTTAAGATCTTAAGTTCACCCAATTAGTGCTCTATTAGGAGGATTGCCCGCACTTTTAGCCTGGCCTAGGTCGTGGTGGCCTGGCCTTTGGATAAGCGAGCAAGCCGAGGGGGAGTTGTCAGGAAAATTGCTCGTAAGCGTAATGAGTGCTGTAATTTTGACCTTTGTGTGGACGCCATTCGCTACTTTTCAATTTTACAATGAGGGAAATGCTCGAATGGAAATGCGCCAATGCCGTCAGATAACGAATGCTTAGGATGCATGGGGCAGATAGACTTATTTCTGTTGTTGCCGTTGCACTCGGGCGCTGCTGCCAACGTTGGGGCATTAATTGTTAAAGGCATTGCCACGTCATGAACGGACAGAGCTTTCAATTTGCTGCTTTGACATTCGAGTGCATCATTTCGATAATTTTCACTTCACTCCTGCGTCCTTAACTCCAGCCTTATCATTAGTGTGTGTAAGTGTGGTTATGCATGTACCAATGTATGCCCGCCTGTGTGGGTGAGTCAGCGCTAAACTTTTTGTGTGTGTCTGTGGAAAATTTATGGCGTTTTCATAGTTTTCGTTTCATTTTGCCGTTCAACTTGCTGTGCAAAATTGTCGATGCTGCATATTTGAGTTTTTATCTGCGGTCTGGCATTGGGTTCCACATCCACATGGAGAGGGAGCAGCGTGTATACGAGACACAGCGAGATGTTTGCTATCTAACTGCTTATGTGGTTTATTAATAATTTTGACTGCGGCTGCTGCTTTGACCGTGCAAAAGTTTACAGACGTTGTCGGTTTCACATTCAGTTTTTGGCATTTCGGATGTTTGGCTGGGGATTACGCTTTGGATAGAAATAATCATTTGAAATTCTTTTTATTATTTGCTTAAATTTATATCAAATACTCTCGTGTGAATAATTGCATGAATACCTAGCTAAAATATTGTTTAAGAAATTAAATTAAAGTAACTGTAGAAGAGCAGTTAATCTAAATTTTAAATTTAGTTTAACATACATTAATTATGTTACTATAAATTAATATAGCCCTAATTCCTGTGTTTAGAAGTATGCATGCGTGACATAGACATATTGTTAATCATCTGCGAATTGATTCGTTAGTGTTATCAAATCGTGTATAAGTGTGGTCAAAGTATATAAAAAACGGGGTTCATGGTCTGCAATTCACTGTATTGCAATAGCTGGTATTTAGTATGATAGAAGTGAAATAAATTACATCATTGCCTGGCAAACTGAACTTAAATATAAACTCGAAACTTATCTTTGGTAGAAAACAAGCATGAATTTGTTTACCTAAGCACGTTTTGATCTGTGAAGAGTAAGAAAAAATTGTATTTTTTAATTGTAAAATTATATATTCTAATTAATAGCGAAAATCCGATGATCGAGCTGGAACCATGAATGCTAGTTTTGACAATATAAATGTTGTAATGTAGTACACTGATGATTATTCTATGATTGAATGAAAACAGCTAACATTTCTAAATATGTTTATCAAATGTATTAACTGAATAAATATTAATAATTATCCACTTAATATAACCAAGTATTATTTATCTATGGTTAAAATAGGAATGTTTATCAAAAAATTTTAAATGATTATGATTTAAGTGAAATTTCTCAGCAATGAAGACGATGGCTAGCAAAATTTCTAATGTTCTTTCTGGCAATTATTGCATTGCTCGTTTGGCTTATTGGTGTGCCCAAAACTATGGCACACACACAAACGGGTAATTCTATTATTTTTAGCATACATGTCTTCGCTAAGCTCATAGCTTGCGAAAATCCTCTGCTGTGGTAAAAGTGCAATTGAAATTTTTGGTTATCATTTTCTGGGCAATTTGAATGGCAGAGTGGGGGGAAAATGTGTTTCCAAAACTGTTGCGTTTATGCTCAAATATAGAGAAAGACGGAAGCACAAAACTTATGGCACACGCACACAGCGACAACAGCAGAATGGCGTTTAATATTATCACACACACACACACGAATATGCATATCCATTGCGTCTCAAAGGAAATGGCAGTGACTGCGTCTGCTTCAAGGAAAATCCTGCATACGAAAGCCACAATAACATATTTAACTTTTGTTACAGGACATGAACGGATAAACACCAACAACAACGACAACACCAAGAGCAACAACAAGAGCATTTGGAGCAGCACGAGACAGCATATTGTTATTGTTGTTGCTGAACCCAACTTGAACTTTGGCCAACAGTACGTATACTTGATACGTTTCTGAAGTTGACTTCAAAACTTTTGACTTCGCATCTGCAATTTTAATGCCATTGTTTAACATTATAATTGAGAACAAATTTTTGCAGCAAACTGCCAACTGAGAGTTTCCAAATACTTGTATGCTTTGCTTGATGGTATGTAAAATAGTTTAACAGGTGAAAGGAGCCAGACTAAAAACTGAAAATAGTTAAAATAGAATTTAAAGAGATTTTCGCGAACTCTTAACTTGCATAAATCAATTTTCTGATACTCATTGAAGTATAATCAATTGCACAAAAACAGAAACGAAATTTAAGGATATTAATGAAATTATACAAGCGCAAGACTTTTTTATATTGTATTTCAAATGTATTTCGGTGTGAGAACTTATTATTTAAACTCTAAATTATTTTTTACTATAATTATTATTATTCAACAGACTGCGTACTTTTGGCAAATTAAAGTGTTGAATATCGTTATTAATATTTTCACGAAGTTTGGAAGCATTGTTCGGGCTGATGCAACTGCGAAGCTAACTAACCACACAGTTGCCCCGTCGACAGACACGTTCTCCCCTTCCGATCCCCTTGAAACAAAAACAACATGAATGACAACAAAAACAGCAGCTAAACAATGGATAAAGTGGACAACGTTTACACCCAGCGCCGACCACACGCTGAGTGACTTTCGCAGAGCAGCAGCTGCGGGCAGCAAGAGCAACAGTAACAGCAACAGCAACAGCAAGAGCCACAGCATTGGCAACATAAACACCAACACTTGCAACAACAACAGCAACAGCAACGGGAACCACGCGCGTACATACAAGCACACAAATTGATAGAGTACTGGCATGAAAAGTTGTTTGGCATTTCGCTTTTAATAAACACATTAAGCACTTAATTGCGTACTTCAGGGCGTAGAGTGAGTGCCAACCGAGTGGCTGTATGAGTGTCTCTATGCAACTCAGCGCTTTGGCATGTGTGTGTGTGAGTGTGTGTGCAGGCGCTGATGCGTTAAAAATTTGTTGTAGCCCAGCCGCCGGCGCTGCATTGCAGTGCACCGCACTCGAGGCACACACGAGACGTGCACCATGCATCATGCTTATGCAAAGTATATATACAATAAAATAAAATGTATGTGCAGTTAACTGTTTGCAGTTTGAGTAATTGACGATTGCCGACAGCGTCGTTGATTGCCAACAGCACGCGCCTCTGTCCTGTCAACAGGACGCCCTCCGCATAGTCGTAGTCGTCGTCGTCGTCGTCGTCGTCGCCGTCGACGTGTCGGCTGCCGTGTTGTAATAGATTATTTTTACACGCTGCCCAGGAGTGCGACAGTGTGCGTGTGGCTGTAACTTGGTGTCTGCGGATAACACTGTCTCAGTGTTGGTATCTGCGCCTGCATCTCTATGTGTGCGTGTGTGTAAACAATGGAAATTACACTTGAGCTGGCACTGAGTATTGGCACACTTGAGAGCACTGAGCTCGTGAATTGTCTCGCCACCTTCTCCTTCGCTCGACTGCCGCTTTGCGTGCGCGCAAATGTTTCAATATTTGCCGTTTATTAGCTGTTAGCGGTTATTTGGGCGGGTCCCGACTACAGATTACTTCAAGTGCGAATCGCGTTTTTTTTTAATTCTAGCTATCTTTAAAGTGTTTTCTTTTAAATACCTAACATTTGATTATAAGTATTATGTTGAATAGTCTTTTTAATACTTTTTAAAATACATTTTGTTTGTCTTTGAAAATAAGTTATAGTTAAAATATCCATCTGCTTCTACAGCACTATTCCATATCAAAAACGTAATATCAAATTTTCGACTTTATCTTTTTAAAACGAAACGAAAATAGGAATACTGATAATTAATTGTGAATTATTTTGGATCAATCAGAAAGTAGACAGCGTTAAAGAAGATACTTTTCCTATTTTATACCTAAATTATTTTATTATTAACATCAACTAGTCTTCCATTGGAATCACAAAAGTTTAGATTCTATTTAGAGTAGCGAAACTTTTAGAACTTTACGTTTCGTATAACCATTCTATGCTTGATCCATTAAAATGATGTTGAAACATTTGTTGAAGCCCTTCAGCCAACCGTAAACTCTTCAAATTAGCAACTCGTGCCACCCACCACTCGGTCACCTCGCCAGAAAAGGGGGTCGCGCTGCACGGTGGGGCAGCTCGTTTGTCGGCCATTTTGTTGGCGCTGTTAGTGGTGTTGTGGGTAAAGTGGTTACTCATTGTTTACACCAAGGATTTGCTGCGTACACGTTAACGCTGAGCGGTTGAGCTTTGTTGTTGTCGATGTTGATATTTTTGTTATTTGAGTATGCGGTATTGTTAGCGTTTATGCGAGCTTGATAATTGTTGCATAGCTGCATAGGCGTGAATGCGGCCTGCAGCGTGGGAAAATCGACTATTCCCAGCTGCAGCTGGATTGGCATTTAAATCAATTTGTCGCATTTGCCTCTGGGCAGTGCTGGCGGCGCAAGGAACATTTCATTTTTCAAGTGAAAACCACTGACCATGAAATTGAATGACAAGCGGAATCAGTCAACCAACCAAAACAAACATCGAACGGCAGTCTGGGTTCGGCCTGGTCGGTCTATTTCCGTATCCTTGTGCACTACCTCAACATCATTTGGGGGAAAGCAATCAAAGCAAACATCAAATCAAAATAATGCCATCATTTATTTTCAATGAAGTTCGTCGCTGTCTTTACTGGGAAATTGCAGGAAGACATGCAAAGCAGGCTCAACAAACATCTCCTTCTCTCTCGCTCTCTATTCTCCATTCAATGCGCATCAATCCGTTACGACAGCCTCACTCCCAGCTATTGATTACTATAGAGGAGAATAGATAAACATGCTGTTGTTGTTTTCCCACCCATGAATAACGAACAATGGCAAACAGTGGCAACAACAATTACGAACGGAAACAACAACTATAGATCCTGCTAAGGATATGCTAAAGCATCTTATATCAAAATGGTAATGAAAGTCATTCATACGTTCGGTTTTCAGTTTATCCCATTCTCGAATCTCGCTGCTAGGCATGAAATTTATAGCACACTTGCGTTCAAGACACTCTAAGCCTACGTGTGTGTTTGTGTGTAAGTATGTGAGTTGTTGTTATGTTGCTGCGATAGCAATTAATGTGAATGGTATTGCGCTGAAGTGAGAAATAACGTTTTAATGTGAACGACTTTAAGAATGACCCAGTACGTTTATAGGTATGCATCTAATGAAACAAATAGTAAAATGTTGCGATTTTATTGCACGTTTAAATACAGTAAATTAACTCTATGCAGTCTTAATAGTTTTTATCAAATTAAAGTCAGAAATCAAGTCAAATCAAATAAATAAGTAATCTCTTATTAACTTTGTGGCCACTTGTTGTTATCAGCTTTTGTTATTGACTCCAAATTAGTCTGGTTCAAATAGGTGTTCGATATTGCCTCACATTGTCAGTCTCGCAATTCAAACTGCAATTGGCAATCATATGCAAAGCGCACTTAAGTTCAATCTGCTTTTCAAACTGACGAACATTTTGAGAAGTGACCTGGTGAATATTCTACCACACACATGCTCATGCTTGTGGTCGTGCTCGTGCTCGTTTCGATTGCGGCCAATACTTGACTTATGGCTGTCCGTTTTGGTCAAATTTGACAAGCAAGCATTACTCAAATTGTGAGCTGGCTACTTCGACTACTGGGTGGGCAAAAGCACTGAATACGAATATGGCAACGTAGCCGTTGCTTTTGGCACCTGCAATGGCACGCACATACCTCTGACAGTTTAACTGTCATTAATAAAGAGCTGCTGGCACTCACACACACACACACACACACGCACACGCACACGCACTCACGTTCACACTACTCACACACATGCATACACATGTAGTTGCGCATAATTGATGTGTTTTTGTGAGTAATGTTGAGCTCTTTTTTGGGGGCACCACTCGCTGACTTGCCAACTTTGGCCAGCCAACAACCGACTTTATGGTCCCCGGCGAGAGTAGATCCTACCGCCGCCTCCCTTTCTGCACATCTCTGCGCAGGCTTCAAGTGTTCCATCGCGCTTATCACTGGGACCGTTTATGGTTGGGCCTTTGGTCTAGGCTTGGGTCCTTAGACTATGCTTGGGTCTCGCCTTTGGCTGCTTGTTTGTCAGTCCTGAGTGATGACTTCAAATTGGCCGTCGTTGATGACGGCCGCTACGTGTATTTGATGTACCGTTTACAATGGCAGAACATGTGCACAACGCATATGCCAGTGTCTGTGATATCATGCTGGAACAAGATGAAATGACTGAGATTAGATGTTGTTGCAATCAATATCCAATTATCAGCTTATGCAAACCACTGAAGTGACCCTCAAAGTTATTCTAGTTGAATATCGAAATTTGTTTAATACCAAAATTCAATAATTGAAATATTTTTAGTTAGCATCTTCCAGGGTATTTAGTTGCCCATACTGTTCACTATACATTTCAGTTGTTTTTGTTATAGTGAATAACGCCCACCATCATCAATTGCTCAGGTGTGTCCGCTGCTTTGCAGCTTGATAAATGAATCACCATTTGTAGGCGCAGCTTCGTTAATAGAAACAAATTGTTTTTATGCGCGTGTGTGCGAAATGCTGGTGGCTTTGTTGGCGTGGGTGTGTGTGCGTGTGTGTGAGAGACTGCAAACGATTAGTGTTGCTTATTTATAAAAATTATATGCCATTCTGTGGCAAATTAATTAAAATTTATTAAAGCCATGTGCCCGGTTATATGTATGAAGACATTTCTTTTGTTTGGCCTGCGCGTTGCGCGTGGCGAATGCAATTTTATTTGAATATCATTGCGGGGCGGTTGTTGGTTGTTGGTTGTTCGAGTCAGCTACCGTTCGTTGCATTTAATTTCATTTAATTTTCATCCAGTACCCCACCAGGCCCACATCACTTCATTTCCCGCTAGTCATTTCGACAATCCCAAACTGCTGCTGCTGCTGCCGCTGCCGCTGCCATGCCTCCCGCTGCTGCTGCTGCTGCTGCTGTTGATGTTGCTGCTGTGCGCTTTTCACTTTTCATGAATAATAAAGTGAAAGTCTAGTTAGTTTTGGCCGCCTTCTTTTCAGCCTGACTCCGTACAGCTCACGTTGACTGCTTCAATACTGCAATCCAGCAATCCTGCAACCCTGCCATCCCCCAAACCATGCGACTCCACCCTTAAATGCTTGCACCCTTGTACATTTTGTAATTTCGTTGCATACTTTTGTGCGCTGCTTCGCGCACAGCTCTTTGAAAGGCGGGCGGCTACATCACAATTGTTGCCCAGGCGTTTTTCATTTTTATTCAGTCTGCACATTTCTTGTTGTGCTGCATTTAATGAATAATTTTTAATAGTTTTGCCATTGACTGAGGGGTTATTTTCTACACTGACTTCCCAAAGCTGTCGACGGTAGAAGCAATTTAATTTTCTATTTTCAACACGAAATTGGAATGGATGGTAATATGTGAATGCTTAAGCTGAGAGATTTCAAATAAATTAAAAAATTACTTGCCATCAAATTCTTTTGTAAACTGATAAATGAGCAGCAATCATCAGAAACTATGTTTTATTTCATGTTGTCTTAACTAGAATTTTGTTAATTTTATTTCAAAGTCTATATATTTTGATACAAAATACATGAACTTCGTTTAAGTTATTGTTTTCTGAAATGATCTGGAGTGTTATTAAATTAAGTTAAGTGCACTTGTTGCATACCATTTTGCAGCAGCACATTTATTCCGATTAAGTCTCTGAGAGCTCTCGGTTGCATCAGGTTAGTTGCCGTTCTGCTTCTCCATCTTCAAGTTGCAACTGCTGCATAAATCACGGCGAATTTCACGCATATAAAGAGCGCAAAGTGCGCGTAACGAGCGTCTCAATTTAGGTGTGAGCATCTTGGAGAAAGGAAAGTGAAAATGCGAATTTTTCATTCTATATGGGGGAAAGTCATTAAAGTTAAAGACGGTATTTATATTTTTTGCAATCAGTTAAGAGATTTTTATGTGCCTACGTATTTGATATTCTGAGAAAGACTTCTCGTTGCTCTATTGCTAACTCTAATGCCTGGTGAGTGTGAAGTGTGCCATAAAATGTGCATTAAGCTTTTCAAGGAAACATTTTGAAATGCACTTTCCGCACTCTAAACGACCAACAGGTTTCATTTTTTAACGTGGGGAAACCAAGATCGACTGCTGCTGCCACTGAAAGCCACTTACATGTTGTTGCTTAGGGGATAGCTGACGTAATCATCGCCGTATCAAATTTAATATGGTGGCAAAGAATTGCTCACTGCTTGATGAAAAAAACTGAAAGTCACGCTTTTAGCTAATGAAAATAAATAGGTTTCATACTTACGGTAAATCACAATTATGTTTCCATGCTCGTTATTAATTTGCAATTGGACAATGACCAAAAAACATTTCATAGCTGTGAATGGACTTTCTTTTTGTTTGCTCAAAGATTAATGATATCAAAGGAATCTATATAATGAAGTGATTTTGCTTTCGCTTTTGGGCGCTAACTCCCTTTCCTACAACACCGACATTCATTGTGCTGTTGTTGTGTGTGCTGTGGCGACCTACAAACTTTTGTCGGTGGGAGCGACGCCTTGTTGGGAGGGCCCAGTGAATGCCAAAGGCAGCTCAATAACAGATAAAAACATCTTGATTTGTCAATATAATATTTATTGCTTTTGTGCGTTGAGATCTTTGCTTAATTAGGCAAGTCAGTATTTTATTATTGGCTCTTGTCCGAAATTATTAGCTGTGGGCGATTCCTTGTGCTTAGGTGAGCTTAGTTATGTGATTTCAGCTTGTACTTTATTTGATCTTTAGATCCTGTTAAAGTTGCAGTCATTCTAGTGAAGAAGTATTATTATAAATATTAATTTAGTAAGTTCGAAATCAGTTGCTAAGCTAATTAGCTAGTTACAAGTATGTTTCAATACGAAATAAAAAGTATGTATATATATTTTATGTGTTGTTATGGTGCTTTATTGTTGGTACTGGTTCAATTACTTATGTAAATAAATGTAAATGTACGTAAAATTTAGTTTTTTTTTTTAAAGTCAGTTTGAAATACGGCGTGGGAATTTTAAAGAAAAAACTTATACACACAGACTTAAGATTTACGATAGACGAATAAAAAATGATGCCAATTTTGTGGCAAGAGCGATAACCAGGCCTGACAAATATTTATCTAAGTCGCATGCAAATTAGACTGCTTAATTTTATCGGCTAAAACTTTTTGGCTGCAGCGTCGAAATGTATGCCACGGCGATAACCGAGCTCAAAGTGAAATGGGTGAGTGTCTGTGTGTGTCTATGTGTGCAAGTGTGCATGTTTGGCAAGGTGCAAATGTCATTGTCATTGTTTGCGATACAATTGAAAAGTATAATTAATTAGATAGTCGCAGCCACAGGCGCAATGGCGTGAGTGGGAGGACAGGCTGGCAGTTCACCAAAGCGGCTTAGGGACAAACATAGACGTGACACCTTTCGACTGGCGACTGGCGACTGCCCAATGCCGAATGTCGGCTGCCGAATACCGAATGCCGGCTGCAACCTGCCCCAAAATCCATCTAAACAAAAATGAACGAGCTAACGCATTGCAGTCGCACGTACACACACAAGCACAGACATATAGACAGACGTATGGGAAATGCCTGCAGTGTAATTAGCATATTAGACAGCGGGGCTGGGCAGAGAAGCCGTTCGACCTGGCCTCCATTTGATGCAATTAACGTAAGGCGGCATCGAGCTGACCAACTGCACAGCTGAGAGCCATGGCCTGCAAGCCGAGGGCCTCAGGACCATTGTTTATACATGTGTGTGTGTGTGCGTGTGTTGCATTCGATTGCCATAGCCTTTGATATGACAATTCTCCAGCCTGTCTCTCGACCTGAACTCGAGCCCAAGTGGTTGGGAATGCGACGCAGCTAGGCTTATAATTTATAGCCTGGCCAATTTGTTGCCTAGAATTACAGCCCAGATTGTGGGACCCAGACACGAATGTAATTGTCTCGGGTATCCAAATTGAATTGTCAATGTATGTGCATACACATATAAATATGTTTGTATATAAGTGTGTGAGTTGCATTAAATTTATAGACACTTGTGCATAGCGAATGCAAAGCCAAGTTTGAAGCTGCTGTGGCAGCTGAAGGGCAAAGCCAAACCAAACCGCACAATCAATGAAGCTGCAACAACTAAAACAATGCCAAACAATGACATCAAAGTAGCGAGTGCAGAGGGGCTTTGCGGCGGCAACACCAGCAGTGGCAGCGGCAGCAATAAAAGGCCATGAAAACAACATAGTCAAAAGGATAACCAACAACAATAAAACGCGACGGCAACAACAATGATGATGATGATGCGAAGCAATACGCTGTCCACGCTTTCCAAACGGCACAGAACAAAGCCAAAGGACCAAAATAAATGCAGCGTGCGACACTTGCAACGAATGTCCTTTTACCAGCGGCTAGCAATTGTGCTGCCGGTGGTGAAGCGAAGAGCGGTTGGTTAGAATAAGGCAGGGGGGGGGGGCGTCGGGATGAAAATGTTGCAAAAGGATGCGTTTTATTTCTATTGGGGTCATCGAGTTGAACGCGTTTGGATATTGTTGTCAGCCATTGTGATTGCCCGAATGTCTTGCCATGCTCCTGGGGTTTACGCTTGGTTTTGTGGGCAGCCATTTACTGATTGTAAGCACTTTTTAGTTGCTACCCTTTCTATTTTTTTCTGTTCGCCCCTTTATAATTGTCGCTAACAGTAAGGTAATTGATGCCATACTCAGAACTACAGGTGCTGATAATAGTTGGTGTTCTACTGAGAAGATAATAACACAAACAGAGAACTGCTGTAAATATTAATGCAACGCGAGTAGCGATAAAAAGTTCATGAAAATCTAGGAAAATATATTTGCCACTGTGTGCTTACTTTTATTATATGAATATATTAATACTAAAGCTCATTTTCAATCCTGATATGATTAACTTTTAATATGTAGTTTAATAGCTTATGCAATTTAATTTTATGCCAAATATCTATAGCTCTCATATAATTAAAAAATGTTTCTTTATAGCTTCAAGAGTAACCACTAAATATAAGCATGACAACATAAAGTAGTTGTTTTGCGCTTTGCCAATATAACTGATATAAATAAAGTTAACTGTGTTTGCGATTACCACATAACTAAATTAGAGATATGCTCGATATCAATGCGAACAATGACCCATTCGACAGTTGCAGACGCATCCATAACTACACACACAGTCACGCCACACGTATAATAATTCAAACCCCGAATGTGGTCAATTGTTTACGAATTCCACGAACTGCTACTACTATACTATGATCCATATATGCAAATTAATATGCAATTTCGCAGCTGTCAATGATGGAATAATATTTTCCAATCATTTTAAAATGTTTACCACAGCCCCAAACTAATAAACAACTAGAACCGCAACCCACTACGCAAATGCATTCCGAAAATCTGACATGGTATTGGTCTCAAATGAAGTTGGGCATTTTTGGCAAAATATTATTTATAGCCGGGACAAATGAAATTTCATTGATGCATAATTACAAGCTAATTGAATAATTTGCATTGCCTGTTGCAATATGTGAGTTGTTATCGCGCATTTCGCTGAGTTCATTCAAATCATAATGGCGAGTGCTGAGTGTTCGCTTAATAACAATATTCGCACACACACATCCCGATTTAATATCACGTCAGCCTAAAGGCGTTTTAATAAAAAATTACTCCTTACCCATCACACTCATTGCTCGCAAACACGTGCGTCGAGGACCAGCTTGAGTGCCACCAACTGTTCACACTGATGCGCTTGAAGCACAGCATGTGGCACTGATACTCATATCATAAATAATCCAGAAAACAAGTGAAGCAAGATGGCTGGAGTTTTAGCGATAAATTGAAAGCTGAGAACGCATTTGAGATGCTCTTTTGCAGAGATGAATTGAGATGTATTTATTGAGAAATCTGAATAGCTAGACAGACGGAATAACATAGGAACCAGAATGTGATTTGAAAGTATTTTGAGAAGACTGAAAACAGAAATTAAACATTTTATGGAAATAACATTTGCTGGTGAATTTGAAAACTAATGGAGTGTTTGTTTATGTGTTTTCTGTTCAGTAGTTCAGTAGGTGTTGGTGCGTCTGGCTATACCCTTTAATTCCATATTCATGTTGACTTATAGGATATGCTCCACCCCCAATTCCCCTATCCATCGAAATAGTTGAAGCGTTTGTCAATCAATTCATATGTGCTGAGCACAATAAGAATCTTGCAACCGAGATTTAATTCGTTTTTATTAAAACTGATAAAAACTGGTGGAGTGAAGAGGTTTCCAAAGGCAGCGCACAAAACACAAAAAAATGTACAAGGAGCAAAAAACAAAAAAAAGACAACGTAAGCCGAACAAATGTAAATGAAATCGTGCGTAAAATGCGCACAAAAGAAAATCGTTGCAAATATGCCAGAGAATATTGCACAATAAGTATGTGTGTGTATTTGACTGTGCGAGCATATGAAAATTGATGTATGAGAAAATTGCAAAGGACACGCAAGGCATTTGTATACGTATAGAGTCGTCAGTGAGTATTGCCAGATTGGATGATGACGGTACAAATTGGGGCCACAGATTGAGAAGCCACTGGGAAATACGAGTTGCGAGATGCGAGATGGCAGATGGGAAATGGGCTTTGATTTCTGCATAGCCAGCAATAAAAAATGAGCTGTAATAAAATTTGTTACTTTCCGGTTGCAAATTCCTTTTTATGGCACCTTTTTTCCTTGTGGATTTGCATTGCCTGCAGGTACATGAAATGTAATTATTTTCACACTTATTTCAAGCTAATTGTCAATCGCATGTCGAATAATTTCATTATTACTGTGTGATTTGAATTCGGAGTCATTTGTGTTTGCAAATTATTTACATAATTTAAATCGACTTCAAATATGAATATGAAAACGTAGTCTTTATTCATATTTGATAGCATAATGATAACATATCAGAGGATTTTCCTTACAATTTAATAAGTACAAAATACGTATACATCGCCTTTCCAGTTCTATTAATTTAGTAATTATTTAGTAATAAATAAACCATCTAGGTTTGCTTAAAATCGTATGCAATCTCAGCTAAATAGAAGTATATTAAAATGAATTTATTCAACACGTTATTCACCTTTACGGTACAATTATCTACATCTTTGAAAGCCAGCAAAAGTCAGAAAACTTGACGTGGTCTGCATAAATTGAGGTGAGAGAAAAGCGCTGCACAAATTAATACGAAAACTTTCTTGATTATTTGTGAATTACCCGAAGCAGAAGGTGAAGAAGCGGGGATGCGAAAGAACACCCAACAACGACAACAATAACACAAAAAGAACAACAAGTCAATTGGCTTCCGTATTTTAAAAACAAAGTCAACAGAGACTGGCTTTCCCTTTGGGCAAATGGCTTGAGCAAACTTTGGGTCAAAGAGATGTCAAGGAGGCGCCTAATACGCACGAAGTTGTCTAGCTGAATACACGGCTGGTTAGTCAAAAATGTTGCCACAGCTTTGTCCCATCAGCACGACGGAGCAGACGGAGTAGCAGCGGCGACTCTTACGCGTGCCATTTAAAATTGTGCAACCGTGCGTATGCGTAATGTTTTTCATATGAACTCGTTGGCGGGCCTTAAAGTGACAGGCGAAGCCAAAGAGCAAATTGAAATTCTACAGACATAGACTGGCATAACTAGACTAGACGAAACCGGGGTCTGAGATGGATTTCAAGACGGACTCAGCTTCGGTGAAGAGTCCTGAGTTTTGGGTCCTGCGTCCTGTATGCTGAGCACCGTTGTGATGATGATGATACCGCACCGACGAAGTCAACTCGTCGGGTTGACTTTTGTGGCTCAGTGCACGAAATGATGATGTTTTAATTTTTTCGGTTAACCAAAGTTTGCAGCAAATTTTCGACGACATCTCGTCGCTCTCTGCATCTCTCTGTCAAATTTGCTCAGTGCCAAAACTAATTTGTATGCCAGGCAGCAGCAGAACTCGCTGTTCGTGCGTCTCTCCGGCAGTCTTCAAATCAAAAAGTCGTCTTTGAAGTTCGCCCCGTTTCCCCGACTTCACTTCGTTTCACTGTGCATTAGCTGTATGAGTGCAAATTCAATTAGTTTGGCTCGCTACGCAGCTAATTAAAATGCTGCACATCATTTACTTGCAAATGCATTTTTATGCTGCACAAATATTTGCAGATTGCCAAAGTGTTTTTGGTTAATTCGATTTGGCATGCAAATAAAGAAAGTATGGAAAATAAAAGTGTATTTACTGAAACACTTACTAAATTAAAGGATGGATGCTATAAAATTTCACTGGTATTATCAACGGTATGGCATTTGTTATTTTAGTATAAGTCTTGGCATCCTTACGCGTATCCATTCATATGTACACACATTCTCATGCCAATCAAAGTGAATTAATGCTTCAAACTAAGCCAAAGCTGTTGCCATTCCATTCGCTATACTGTAGACACACACAGCACACACACACACACTTTAGTCATCTCATATTCGAATGGTTAAAGCCATGGTTACAAGGGAACTCGCCCAGTTGTGTATATCGTGTCATATGTTGTTGCTGCCCACGAACAATGGCTGGCAACAAAAGCGCAAGCATCAACTCTTCAAAATGAAACCAAATGAAAGGGAGAAAAGAGAGTAAGAAAATATAACAGGGGAGTCAGAGTCAGAAAGCAACAGGAATAGCAACAACAACAACAACAAGAACAACGGCAATAAGAGCAGCAAGAACAGCGGCAACTCTTCCAAATTGGGGAGCACAAAAAACTCTATTGTCAACATAAATGAAATGCGCCCACAATTTCAAGTTTGACGACGCATTCCCCCTGCCACCGGCCACTGCTCATGGCTCTATGCCGACGCATTCATACCCGAGACTGCGACGGTCTAAAAGAATAAAATGAATGAAAGGCGAAATAGCAACAACACCAGCAAGTAGCAGTGCAAACACGAGTGTAGAAAAATGATGTTGGCCACACACTCACACACACACACACACACACACACGCATACGCACACATAGAAGAAATGACATTCGAGTGCAGCACAGCGCAAAAAATGACATAAGAATGCATTAAAACCGCGCGCGTCAACGTTGACTGACTGCGGCGCCGGCTAGAGCAGTCTCAAACCCCAGACTCGCTCACTCCCAGTCGCTCACATCTCGGCACTAGCCACCCACAAGCCTCGACTGTTGTCGTTGCCGACTCGCAAATGCTTTCGCTACAATGCAACAGACGCGACGGCGTCAAGTTGACTTCAACCCAAACTTGCAGCGCTCCCCTCCCACCAGACTGACTGACACCCCATTTGGGGCAAACACGCTGGGAAGGGAATTGCACAACGGAAAAAAAGTAGAAAAAAGAAGAAGCCGACGCAAAAGGTGGCATGTTGCACACAAAGTGACAAACAGTCATACTGATTGAATAATGGTCGTAAATCGCATTGGTGACATTGCTGGCTACGGCGAAAGGCGGCAAGCGGTAGGCGGCGGACAGTGGGCGGTAATGTAGGTGGGCCCCACTCAACCCCTCCCAGAGGGATAGCCACGTGCAGGTTCAAGTCTGAAAGTTTGACCATTCCGCCCCCGGATCCTCCCCCCCCCCCAACTGTTGTTTACCGTCCATGCCAGTCATCAAGTGTGACAGCAATCGCATTTAAAGTGTTTACTTTGTGAGTGCCCCTCCTCTCGATTTGCGTCCTCACACTGACGTTGCTTGATTTGACCATTCACTTTGAATTTTAAAGTGTTCTCGCAACGCGCTGATTTTTTAGGCGGCAACCCAGCCCAACTTTCAACGTAGTTCCATTCATTTTCGCAAGCTACAAAAATGGTGGAGCGCAGGCAAATAGATTAAATCCGTAGAGCGGTTGACAGTTTAGAGTTCTACTCTAAATGGATCGAATACTCCGAAAAGGTATTCAGATCAGTTTAACGAAAATTGACACCTGCAAATAGCAGCTAAAAGAACACAACACAAAGCTAAATAAAATAAGTGAATTAATGAAAAATAATTGAAATTATAAATCAACATAATTTGCAGTGACTGATTCTTAAATTGGTTTCTGATTTGAAATAACTTAACATAAATTATAATTTATCAAAATTATAATATTTTTACGATTGAAACACACTTCAAAAGCTTCGGATGTCTGGAAAAAAAATTAAATTCGCTGTTCTACTTTTGAGCATTTATTAATAGAGCAGTCATGAAGCAGAGAATGCTTTTACGATAATGCACTTTATTTTTTGTTGTTGTTTATTTGAAGGCATAAATTATTGAGCGGGCTTTTAAATTAATTTCCGTTAGGCGTATTCAGTCAAGAATCCATTTCAGCCACGACTGTCTATTTTAGTATTGCACTCAACCATTCGCATAACTTTTCTATACTTCCGTACAATTTATTTGAAACCAAATGTATTGGACACTCAGTTGTTGGCCATTAGCACCCTCGTTCGGCATGCCTCATTCATTGCCACCCTTATGTATTGTCTATTCAAAAATTAAAATCCATTTTATTCACGCACACACAGATGAAAGTGTACAGAAAAATGACAAATACGTTGCCCTAATTTGCCAATAGACAAGACATGTCTTCATAATTATTAAACTGAGGTCACAGCAACTCACCCTCTAATCTCCTCGACCCTTATGTCCATGTAGTTCAGCGGCAAATCAATACCACCCGCCGGGGGATGCTTGTTCGAATCGATAGTCACAAATTTTGACATTTGGTCAATGCGTTCGGCACAAGTTCGAAAATATCTTAAAGTAACATGTATAGCAAAAATTTGCAATTTTATTGGGGGCCATAAAGCCGAATCTCATTCTCTGGCACCCCTCGTGGCCCCATACTGTGGCCTGCTTTAAATGCAAGTACGGAATTAATACATTAGATATTTCCACCCTGCCCAACGGGCAAATGGTGAGCATGACGAGGTCGAAAGTTGCACATAATTTAGCTCAAAGTATTTTGGCATCCACATCCACATCGACTACGACTACGACATCAACATCGACATCGACGCGTGCCAACTCAGAGTGGTGAATGGGGGAGGGAGAGAGGGAGAGGGATGTACTTTCAGGGCGGGGGCGGATGGCTCACCCTCACGACCAATTTGGCCCCTCGCTTCTTGGCTGACGCATGGCTCAAGAAAGTTAAATCGTAACGACGACAATCAATTGATTTATACAACACGCTGTGTGGGAGTTTGAAGCAATCCTTGATATTTATTTGGCAAATATTTGGCTGTCAGTAAGTCGGTCATGGGACATTGTTTCATGCCCCGGATATTGGCTTAGCCGGCAATGCCGCCTGCCTTACTCGTAATTCTATCCCTCCTTCATCCCCCGTTTCCATACTTGCAGACTTTACGGCTTCAGCTCTTTGCGTTTAATTGCTCTGGCATCAGCCTTTCTTAAAACATTTGCTTTATTAAACCATTCTGTTCAGCATTTCATGTTGGCACTTTTGAGGTCGCGTCTCTGTTTAAACATTTATATCAATTTGCAATTCTTTACATGACGCTCCATTCCGGGCTTTTTATGAACATTTCCGTGCTTTTCATAATCGAATTTTTGTTTACCGTAAGTCGTATTTCGTAAACTGACAAGCATATGGTTAAAAGAACCAAAGAATTAACGCCTGTTGAGTCAAATATTCATACAAGCCTCTTTGCACAGTGGAGGTATACATTTAAAATGCACCGATTTTTTTAACTTTTGCATTTTTATAATACAGACATCAATAAGAATTTCGCAAATTGAGAGAAAACTTTGCTTAATTGAATTTTCTAAACTATCGGTATAGTAAAAAATTTTGGTTATTCAGCAGCATGTGTGATTTTCGACAGCATAGAAATTATTTTTGTACCCACTGTGGTCCCAATTTCTCAGCTTTTTTGTACCTTTATTGTTTGTTATTTAAAAAAAGTCTTATCACTTGCTTATCATTTATCTTTATTATGACCTAAGCCCTTCAACAAATACGGCTTCATTTACTTTTCAACACAAAATAACTGAAAAAATTGTAAGACGAAGAAAACTCAAAGCAGAAAGGAAAATAAAGGTACACCGAAAAAGAAAAAAAAAAGCTGATGAAAGGCAACTTCCGTGTGCGTGGCCTTTTCCTGTTCCTTATCCTTAGTATTCGGTATTGTCATTGAATCTTTGTGGAGTACAAAAAAGAAATACCTAAACAAGTTTGTTATTTAGCTTTTGCACCTTTTTACGCCGCCACAGACGCGTTGCGTGGTGTGGTATATTTACAATGTGGCATTTTGAGAACGGCAAAACATGAACGCCCCTTAAAGGTAAACACTCGACGAGGCACAATGATACGGCTCATTGCAGGGACGTTGGTGTCGGAAGTCGGGGCTATTTATGGTCCAGTATGCGGCTTGAATAAGTTGCAACTGAATCTTTGCTAATTGATTGCCATTAAGTGGTTTATTTTTTTACTTCAAGCCCTATAAGCTTTGCTCTCCTTATCACCAATCTTATGGCAAACGCCAATAGTTTCGTGGACAATAGAATACGAGGGCAAACAAACCGAAAGTAAACTCTGAACTACCACATAAAAAACCGATTTCAAGATGTCTTCAAGTTCTTTTGACAACAGTAAAAAGGGGACCGGAAAATGTGCCACAAATCGCTCCACCTTCCGCTTGCTTCTGGTCATTGTCTAGTCTCTCGGTCGAACCTATGCAAACATATTGAACTTCCGCTCGTGTGGGCGGTTTAGGGCTTGGGTCTTCAGTCTCTGGTTTAGTGCTCATTGTCTTCACTATTTACCCAGGGCAGGCGAAATATTTATTATGCCATCAAGCAAAAGGCATGCGCTTCACTCAATGAGCATTGTCCTTTCTCTCTGATCAAGTTCAGCTTACTGCATCCCTACGCATAAATTGCGGCACCTGCAACTCAAAAGGATACTTCAATTTATCTGTCATTTGGTAACCTCGTTTAGTAATTCCAAATAACTATATCTATTAAGAAAAGTGAAAGAGTTAAAAAAAATGCTAATCATAAATCGCAAAAAAATAAGGTAATTTATTGCTAAATGTTAAAACTATAGGCATATTCATAAAGCCTTCAATTGTTGAAAAGATTACATATTAGAAAGCTAGAGTTAAACGCAATCTTTTGATGTAAGGTATCTGATCTTTCCCATGGAGTAACAAACTAGATGCGCTGCATTGTGTGGGTTCCATGGTTAAGTTAAGTAAATACATTTGGAGTGGATTTAATGCGGTCTGGTTCGCATTTCAAACAGTTTACAATACGAGCCAGAGACAGTGTAAAAGTGGACTTTAATATGCTATGCTATGCTATGTATAAAAAGTATTTAAGGTCGTCAAATATTTAAAATATTTCTCAATTTTTTAATACAACTTTTTTGCTGCCCTCTATTTGACTGCTACTGTTATTATGTAGACCTTTGTGGCTGTCCATTGTGCAGCGACTAGCCATTAGACGTAATTCAATATTCCATTGAAGCTGCAGCGAAAATAAAGACCAAAAGCAGAGCAAAGGCATCCAAACGGGTCCCACAATGTCAACTTGGCCAGTAGACGACGGCAGTGTGGACAACGACGGCATGGACGACAAAAGGCCACGCGCAAAAGATGGACGCCAGTCAACCAATTAGGGCTACTGTAACGAAGACTAACTGAGTCAAAGGACATGCGAGTGCTTTCTCTCGCTCGCACCCAAAACACACATACACAACCTTTTTTCCCTTTCTTCCATTATTTTAATGTACTTTTCTTTCATTTTTGAGAAGAAATTTGAACTGATTTGATGGGGGAGATGCGGATAGCATATTAAGTCGACTGAGTGACATGAGGTTATGGGACATTAGCTTTCGAACAGCAAATGCCGCAGGCTATAATATTATGGTTAGGTTAATCAATCAGTGTAACAATGCACCATTTTTGCTTACAAGTTGGCTTAATACTTCGGACAGAAGTGAAATTTGATAATTTGATAATAAAAGCTTACGTAAAATAAACAAAAGTAAATGAATAGTACTCTAGGGCACAATTAACCTTATATGTGAATACGTAATAGGCTATTTTTGTTTTCCAAGCCAGGAAATATTAGTTTCATCATGCAACTTTCGAGCCAACTGGTGTTTGAAAGTGTTACTAATTTTTAGTGCAGCTCCTTTTGTATTGAATATATATATTGCAAGATTTTTTTCATTTTACGTTTTGCGTTTTACAAATAGGCATGTTTAAAGAAACACTTATTATTGGTTTTCGCAACAATGTGTTTGACGCAAACTGTCAGCACAATCAGTCTATTCATTCAACTAGAAGCACAAAAGTAATTTTAGATAATACTGCAGATAATAGCTCAGCGATAGCAATCGCAATCGCAATCGAGCAGTTCATTAACATTTTAGTATTGTTTATGAAAATTGCATAAATTAGGCTATTGGCCATGTGCAAGCGACAGCACTGAGTGGAAAAAAAGTTTAGATGTGTCGATGTGTGTGAATAATACAAATGAATTCGATTTGTGAAACAATAAAGCCCAATGACGTCGCTTCCGCGGCTGCTTCCGTTGACTGTTGATGTGCAAACAAAATAATATCACGTATACGCCACATTGGCCAATTGTAGCGCGAACTCTGTGTATTTGCCTAATGTCTGCATAGCACGTGACAAATAATGCAAAATTTTCATTGATAGTGTCAGCTGCGAAAGAGTTCATTTCCCCACAACAGCAATTTACCAAAATTCAAGCCAAATGCAAATACATACGTGAGTTGTTCTTATTAGGTTCCGGTACTGGTTTATGCCAAGTTTAGCCGAGGCCGCGTAAACTTTGGTTAATCTTGCTTAGTGCCAGTCGACATGTAGACAATGCCAAATACCAATTTCAAAAGTTCCAATGAGTCGTTTCAATGACTAAAGTGGCAATTGCTAAAGTATATTTATTTTATTGGACACCAAACAGCGTCGAGTTTGCCAAATTATTGTCATTAGTTGCCGAATGAGCCAAGTCTCACACAGTCCTCCCACAACACATACACAACTTGTGTTGTACTTGTTAGAGCGAGAATGGCCTAGGGGAAGGTACGTGTGCGTCTGTATATCGAAGTTGCTTCGGCTAGTTAATTAGCCAATTTGGCCAGACTGTCAGGGGAGCCCGTATCTGTCTCTTTGGAAAAGTATCTACTCGAAAGTTTTGCTAATATTAAGTATAAACAACGCAGAGAGGTTGAGTTTATTTGCAGTTCGCTCAGACTTTAATTTTTGCTACCAGAAAAGTACTATTATTAAATTTCGGCAAACTTATAATTCGTCTTACCAAAAAGATTGATCAACTTTTTATAAGCTTTACCTATGTTGAGAGGATTTTGTACTTACGCGCTTCGCTGGCTTAAACACGCAACAGGATGCACGTCGCAGAATGAAGGACATAGGACTCTGTTTAGTCATTTCATGGCTGTTTGAACTTGAAAGTCGCACAGTTTAATTATCAAATTGAAAGGCAGCATGGAGGGCGCAGTAAGGCGTTCAAAATTGATTTGCACGCTCCTCCCTGACGTTAATCATGCTGTTAATTAATTAGTTAATTGTGTTTGTAGCGTAAATTATTTACAAGGTGATAAAAAACACAGCGAACTGAAGTATGGCAGGTGTTAATGCATAATGAAGTAAAAGCTTAAACGATGTTTCTCGCAAACGGTTTTATAAGCGGCTTCCAAGCGATTTAACGACAGTCTGTAATGATTAGAAACTATCAAGGAAAGTAAGCGCTTTTCGTTTAATTTAAGGACTCTTTAACAGACCCTTGTCAGATTCAACTATCATGTTCAGCAATCAATTAAGTAGCTTCAGAGACAGCTGTATTGCTTTTTGTTTGTTACCACAAAGCAGAATTCAATTACCGTTGAAGCAATTTGTGTGCCATCAATTCATTGCAAATATTTTTCTTAGCCTGCTGGATAAACCATACACAGACAGCCATGTGCACGCACAGGCACACGAATACATGTCAAGGCACAGATACGAGTACATATAGCTAATTGTAGAGATATTTTGTAAATATATCCTGTTCATATGGCAAACACCAATTTGGCTCAATTAACTGCAATTAAATGGTCGTGAGTGTAAGTGGGAGATATCGAACGAGTGAGTGAGATACTAATAGACAAATTGTCGTGAAGAGCATCGCTTGGCTGCACTTAATTAGTCGTATGCCAAATGAGACTACAATATTCAATAAATAGTTTTTGGGCCCATGCACTGCACTGATAAATTGATTGACATCAAACTTGCCTTCTGTTAGCACAATTACAGCTCTCGCATTTCCGTGCAATTAGCTTTCAATTAAAGACGACTCGGCTGTCTGTCGTTTGCAGTCGCTTGAAAAATGCTTGCCTACTTTTGGGGGCACATGAAATGTCACAATTACATAAGTAAACAAACACTTTGCGCACAGTGCTCGCACTTCCTCTCTCTCTCTGTCTCCCTCGTTGAAGTCGAAACAATGTGCTACAATTTAGCTGTACTCTCGGGCCACGCCCGTGGGCGTAATAAACACTTGACCCATAAACTCTACAAGTATGCTCCACGTGCTCCGAGAGTGCAATGAAGTCCAAGTGAAGTGGGCACGTGTGAGCGCGTCTGTTTGCCGGAGAAGGGATTCCGCAAAAGCGGAGATTGCCATATGGTTACATGCTAATTTGTCCATTTGTTTGACTGCTGCAACTGATGAGAATGGTGCTGCAAATGGCAATGGGAATGAGAATGAGTATGAGAATGGTAATGCGAATGCGAATGCGACTTCCACTTGCTTTGAGCTCGTCTTAAGCGAGTGCTTAACTTGCATTGCGTGCAATTAAAACACTGAAAGGGAAGCGTTTGGAACACGAATCCCCTAAGTTGCTGGTAAAGTGTGTAAAATGTTTTCTCATTTATTTTCAATTTCATTAAACTTTTTACCTGCCCATTTGCCGGATGTCACCGAGCAATGTGCAATTGCAGGCAGCAAAACAAAACTTATAATTGGTTTTACTGCTTATTTATGCCGCATTTCTTTCGCCAATACTCTTAGCTAGCCAACGCGTTTGAAGCAACACTTGCAAGGCTTGTTGTATGAATGTGTTATTACTATTGTCCGAAAAATTGTCAAATTTAATCTTAGTGAATACAAAAAAAATTGTGTTTAGAAACAAATGAATATGAATGTGTTGATGATCAGCGGCAAAATTAAATTTGTTAACACCTTCTACAGCTGACACCATCAATTGCTCTTTGTGCTCTGGTATATGCAATACCTGGTCGCTTATCCTGTCTAATCCTTTGGTAAGCGCATAGCGTCGTCGTTGTTTTGCATACAGTTTATACGGTGTCGCGCTGTCAGAGTACGAGGCACGAGTAAATGCAATTACAGCATAAATCTCTGTCATTAGACTTTGTTTGTTGGCCAGTCGCTGCCTCGGCCATCTCCACCTGCATTACCCCGCCGCCCCCCACAGTCAGCCTCGGTCACCTCTGGCTGAATGCGGCGTTAGGTAGGTCAACCTGGGGTCGAGTGCAAGTCTCTGCGGTTACGACGATGTCCATGGCATATGAGTTATATTGCCAGTGTTGTTACGGGGAGCACACACACACACACACACATACAACGCAGCGCGTTTAATAAAAACCTGACAATAATTCAAAGGCACAAGCTCGGCAAACACACACACATTGACACTCACATGCGCGAGGATAAAGGCAGGCTTTGCTCATTTTCCCATTTTAGAATTTCACGCACGTTCCAAGACTAAAACATGTCACTCGACGTTTTATTAACTCAACGGGGGGGTTCGGCCAAATCTCAGCTGTCAATACAACCAGATATTAATCAGAAGTGCCTGGCTGAAGCTATTGTGGCGTGTCGCAACCAAACTCGCCCCACTTGGGAAGGAAGTATGCAAAGCATTGTGAATTAAGCAAACGCTGTGCCTAACGCACATGGGAGGCATATTAAAAAGAGTGCCAAACCAGACCGACAGACTCAATAGTCAGCCCATCAATCCACAACCAGAACGAACCGATGGTGTAAGCCAAGAATGAAAAGGAAAAAAAATGCTTTATTGACAGGTGTCGATTAAGAATTTAGCATTATTTTTGCTCGTACGCAATGCATATAAAAAATTTATTACACGCACGAAAACACACAAACGTGTCGCATTTGCAGTCATCTGCAGCAGATAGGTGACGGGGGCCGCACAGACGAAGGCGAATGGCATTGGGTGTGGCCCATGGAAGTGCTCTTATGTCGTGACATGTAAAATAAATCAACCATGGAACGTTCTCCATCTCCATCTCCATGCACCACACACACTCACACACACACAGAGTCTTGGCTCAGCTGTGAAAAGAAAACGCAGACTAGTTGAGGTTTTCATGCATAGAGGATAAACGAAGGGCGAACGAGGGGAAGAGGGGACAGAAACACACACAAGCACATGCATGACAAGAGCCCCAGTTGGCAGTTCTGCTGCTTCTCTCTCGCTCTCGCTCTTGAGGCACTGATTGACAACCAAATTGGAATGGCTGATGGCTGTTAGAATTGTTGCTGAATTTAGCGAGAACTGTTAAAGACGAATTATTTTTTTGTGGCATAACATAGACATATATGGGATTAAATGCTGCGCCCAGAAAGTGTGAAGATTAGCTAAACAACAAGTTGATGACTTATTATTTCTCACCCGTTTTTTTCATTTAACATACATAAATTTTATATTACATATTATCAATATTTATATAGCTGAAATACGCTAGTACTGCCATTAGCCTTGGAAAATGCCATGCACCTGTCAGCAGCTATCTTTGTGTATCGCATTTTTTATATAACTTTTATACGAATATGCAAAAGCCCTTTTTGCTTTTCTTCGCTTGACATTCACTCCACTCGTTTGTTGCCTCAAAATAAACTACTTTCGGCCAGCAACAACAACAACAACAACAAGAACAGCAAGAAGACGGGTTTAATCCAAAATGTAACCACATTCTCGTAGTCGTACTTTGTGGAACTTCATAAAAATGAAAATTTACAGCATATATCCTTTATGCTCATATGCTCATATGCTTACCAAACTCAGTTCCAGTGCGATAAACGTTCAGCTCGTTTCCTTTTGCATCCTCCATTGCATCAAGTTTTGTGGCTGAAGTGGGCGTGGTACTAACCCGCTATTAGTTCAGCCCCAACTTTGTTGCATTATACTTATATATGTGCCAGCATGTGGATGTGTGCAGTTTTCAAGGGTTTGCCTGAATGTTGATTAGGTGTGGAACGATTACGTGAAATGTTTACGCATTTTCTGTTTGCCGGTGATGAAAGTTTAGTTGTGGTGGCAAAGTGCAAATACATGCGAGTAAGTCATCAAAAGTAGGCAACAAAAGACAATTGTGTTGAACATTAGTAATATTTACATTAATATGCTATGACTTGATAGCTTTTAAGAGTAAGTTCTTTTCAAATCAAATATTGGAAAATCGTTTAAGGCATCCCTATTTAATTATTTATTTCTTTTTTAACGTTAGCGAGGCACTTTGCAATAAATTTCCCAAGCAAAACGTGCACTAGCCTTTAGTTAACTGAGAGCGGGCGTAGCTCATACTGCATTCCATGTCACGTGTAGATCTTTTATTTCATTTCCGACTCGTAGCAAATTAATTAAAAATAAAATACGAGAGAGAACACAGAGAAGAGAGAGAAAAGCTGCACAAAAATCGAATTCGCAGCGGAAAATGAGCAGCAAAAATGTTGGAAAGACTCTTCTCGACACAAAACAAAAAAAAAAACAAAAAATTCCACAAAAAGGAAATAATTACACAGCACGTAAAACAATGCGAGGTGAAAATTGCATTTTCGCAAAGCAAAAGGAAGCAGAAGGCTTGCGAGCTTGGAAACTACACGTATTACATGCTGCTTAAGTATCTTTAGCTGATACGTGTGCTGTATTCGAGCTTAAGATATTTATATGAACTTGTTGTTGTTTCTTAAGATGCCAAGTTATCGGAAGCCATGGCGGGGTTGAGTAAATGCACAAAACGGAAACTTGGAAACTTTTCGTAATGCAAAAGCAAAAGAAATTATGCATCTTGATTTCAACAGAGGAAGTCGCAGACAAAATCTTTATTCACGCTCATGTAGTTTCAATTAAGTTCTCTACGATTTGCTATTAACAGTGATCATCAAACCTGCAACTGTAAACGTAAATTTTAATATTCCCCACATATATGCTGACTACTAGCAAACACAAATTGACCATGATTGTCGTTCATCTTTTCAGTTGTTGTCTTTGATGGCATGCGTTATGATGATTAAATAGTTAGTGAGGAGAAATAATTGCATAGGTACTTGCATATTTATATATGACTATGTCCCCTTCTTTCATTGTTTTATGTCAGATAAATTAAATTAAATTAAATTTATTGTGACCTGTATTGAGGGAACCTGAATCATAAGTAACCGGTAGTCGCAAGTTGTATGTTTGCGGGTGACAACTGCTTTTTATCTTCTGCTGGTTACTTTGGTTGCCGACACAAGTGACACAACTTGAAGCTTAAGCTGTTGCATGCACAGTTAAGTGAATCCCACAGGATGCAGTTGGTTGGTTGGGTGAGGTTAGTGGAGTGGGGCACGACATGTGTTATGTTCTGTCTCCGACGGAGTCTGCTGTATACCTCCCACGGGCACGCTGTATAAAGTCATTAAGTAGGGGAAATGAAAATAAATTTACACTTGGTAAATAAATCTTTTTGATTTCACTGTTGCTTTAGCAACTGCTTTTCTTTTTTTTGTTAATTTATTTATTTTTTGTATTTGCCTTGCAAAAACACTGGGAAATTCTTTAATTAAATTTGCATGAAAACGCGAGTCAAGTCAGATAACATACGCGGCAGCAGCAGAAACAGAAACAGCAACAGAAACGGAAAAGTGAAAAATGTCACCCGTAAAACTGTGTCAGCAACTTTTATTTCATTTTAATACGTAAATATTTATATTTCTTTTTGCGTTTCAACAAGGAAAATATGCTTTTCATATCAAACAAATTAAGAACAATATATTCTCTTTTTTTCCAAAAATCGTATGAAAATGAAATTAAAGCATCAATAAGATTTTAAATCGGTTATTAATGCAGAGAGTTACATTTAATGCATTGAAATATTCTGGGCGAATCGTAAATGCAAATACTAAAACTGAAACTGATTTAAATAATTATCCAATATTTATAAAGTCGTCGGCGAGAACTGCGTAACAAAAGCGGTAGGCTCAATGTGAATGCCGTGTACAACATCGTATGCTTCAGGTGGCAATGAATTTCTGGTGCGTGTCTTGATTGAAAATTGGAGCATAAAAAGTGTTTTACAAATTCTCACATACCCACATACATACACATATGTATATTCACATATATTCCACCTACACATATGCATGCATGCAAATGCAACGAAGCGCAGACGTACATAAAACATTTATTTCTTTATGCATTTATAGCTGTTTGTATTGTTTGCATTGTGGGGCACAGAGAAATGAGCAAATGTAATAGCAACACAGCAACAGCAACTGCTGTCGAGGCCGTGCCACAAGTCGCCGACTTTTCTTGCATAATGCATGACATTGACATATTACCGCATGTGCAGTTCGTCTGCAAAGTGTGGCATACTTTTAGGCGACAACCCGTATCAACATGCATAGAAAATAAACACAGCTTAAATATCTTGGAACTGCACATCATTAGGACACAAAAAGACGCGTCGGCAAGACCGTTCAACGCACAAGTGTTCATGGCTTCCTCTCGTCGCCGTTACTTATCCCATAGACCACCTATTTCTCTATCATCCAGTCTGAGTTCACAGCTGAAGAACTGCAACAAGTGACTGCTTGGCCTCACTTTATATTTGGCCTTTGAGGTTTTGTGGGGCGACTGAGTTTTAATGAGACCACCGAAGAGCTTGTTCAACATTTTTCAGCAGACTTTTTAAGGTGTTAATTATTGATTTTACAGCCATGTAAGTAAATTTGGTTAATTTGTCGTCATTAAAAAATGTAGCGTGACTTATGCGCATGGCGAATGGCAGAAATATCAGCGAATCGAAATAAATCTGAATATTAACATGTGGTTTAAAGTTTCATTTCGAGTCGCTACCCAACAAAATGGTCAAATTATACAGAATTTCAATTAATCAGTCCACGTAATTTTAAATAATTTTATGGTTAGTTTTCGAATACTCAGACCACTTGTATTAACTTACACACTTGCTAGTAGTCACATTCAGAGGGCAATGCCCCAAGTTTATACCTCTAATGGCATAAAGCATTACACAGACATTCGTATTGAATAATTTACAATTTATTGAATATTAACTTAGCTTAATTGAGTATCCTAGCTCACTGGCAATTGGAATCAGTTTGCGGTTCATCCCAATTATCTCTATGATAAATGCATAATGCGTGCATTTCATGATCATAATTGATGGACACAATTTATCCACAGTGATAACGAAATTTTTAAAATGTAGTATTGTAGGTTTATCAACGTAAACAAACAATAATGTTCACAAAATGCATTTCATTCAAGGATCCATTAGAATATTTACGCGGCAAGCGAATCCAACTCAATCAACAATTGCATTTATTCAAAATGCATTAAAACGAAATTTCAAATTTCCCTTGAGTCTTTTAAACTACACAGAAATTGAAAGCTCGAGTTTATACAAGCAATATGTAATTGTAATTTACTGCATTTTTAGAATTAACATTTAAATTTCAAAATGATGTCTTCGACAGACCGCAATTGTAATTTAATGAAAGCGACAATTCAAATAGCTGCCTTCAAATTCCACAACCACAAGATTCTTTTATTAAATATTTGTCAGACGAGAACTGAAATGTTTCTAGGCCAAACAGAAAACAGTAAACTTGAAAATAACTATACAAAAGTTCAATTTACTTATCATTTAACAATTTTCGCATTTGGCATCTAAGACAGCATCAGAAACAGAGTCGAAATGACATTGAACAGACAAAAAGTCACTAAGCAAATCTTTACGCTTATTTACTTTCATTTCCTTAGAATTTCTATAGCAAACAATAACAAGAACAAATTTCTCTCTAGCTGGCCGCACATAATTCATGCTTCAGGCAATTTGAATGTCCAATAATCAGAAATGCCTCAAGTTTTGTGCGTCGCACTTTGGCCTGACTTTTATTGACTCGCCTTGGCCGCTTTTTGATTTGATTATAAATTAAATAAGTACCATGGCAGCAGCGCTAACAAGTGAACCACAAACCGTAACACCCCCACCGAAGGTTGTCTGCTCTCCGCGCTGCCCTTTATTTTCTTAAAGTTTTGTGAGTTTCTTCCTTTAGTTCCCTCCTACACAGCTTTGGCCCCAATCAATAATTTATTGAACTTGGCCCTGACCAGCGTAGCAAACTTTAATTTAATTTTATGCCAACAATTTTGCTCAGACTTCGAAGAGAGCGCAACGCGCACACGCTGCGTATGCGTAATCTGTATATCAATGCATTGAACTCAGGACTTGCTTTTCACGTGGTGCATAAATATGCCATTGATATGGTTGCTACGTATTTTGCTAGCCTTTTGTCCGACGGCGGCATTGGTGCTTACATATTTTTTTTGCATGTCTCAGACGTGGCTTTTAGGTTGGTGCCTTGATTTAAATTTCTGAAAGGTTTTTACTCTGTACAGTGGAAAGGGTTTACAATAAATGCTACCTTCAACTATTGTTCGAAGTTAAGTTTCTTTTGATTAAGTAGTTATGTAGTTTTGAGTAGAAGTAATAATTCAATATTATTTACCAGTTGCATTGAAGTACGACTATTGCTGATATGCTACATCGAGCCCATTGTTCGGTGTCACTTTGGCTCCACATTTATTTTTACATTTAGTTTTTGTTTTGCCGTCTGGTATATGGAACAAGAACATTGACGCTGTCTAGCCTGGCTTATAACTGTTCAATGCTTTTAGTTTGATATGGGTTTAATTTGCTTGCTGTGTGCCGACTGCCACAGCAATGCGAGGGACAAAGGCAGACTGAGAATTAGAACGAAATGGAGACCGAGACTAAGTTGGCTTTCGTCTACTTAAGATGCTTGCCATGTTGAGAGCTTGCACCAGGGCCACAACAGGACACTCAGCTGCTGTTGAGGTAGGGAGAAACTGCTTGTCTTTGCATTGGTCACTTGGGCACACACCTCGGCACACGCTTATTAGTTGCCCAACCAGGCTTTGCGTATTAGTGTCAGCTCCAATGCTGTGGCATTTACGTTGTGGCCATAACAGTCAGCCGTAACCATAACTATCCTCTGCCGCCGCACTGTCAGTTGCAGTGCGACTCCCATGGCTGTTGTCGTAAATGTTAAATGGTGCATATTTCATGAGAGTTACACGCTTTAGTGGCAAAAATTGCAATGAAGAGAATCAGTCAAAGCATCAACGACGCACGCACACGCTGAACAATTGAATCGAAGGTAGTCTCAGTTGCCGCCTGATTTTAGCCAGCTGCCAAATTTTTAAAGCTCCGCACGTCCAGTCCAACTGACGCCCGGAATAATAACTGAAATTCTCCAGCAACGTGCTCGCACATTTATTTTATTTTACATGTATAATACCTTTTGTGTTTATAAATATTGAAATAGACGTCAATAACATTTCACACACTGTGCTTTTTTTTGTCTACGCCTTTGCCTTCGGCCTTTTTCCGAGCTGCCACCGCCATGTGCTGTGAGGTGTTTGTTGCTGTGGGAGAAGTGGAAGTGGAAGTGGAAGCGGGAGTTTTGGGTTTTGTGCCGAGGATTTACTTGGTTGGGTTTCGTGTGCGTGTCGCACCCAAAATCTGTTAATAATGATGCTTGACATATGTAGACCGAAAGCATAAGAAGGCAGCCGACACATTGGTGCGTGTGAAATATGTTTTGTCAACTTATTAAATATGCTCAATTTTCTTGTTCTTCAGCTTTTTCCTCCCTTTTTGTTGACTTCCAAAGCTATTGGCTGAGTACGTGCTGTGGCATTTGAATGAAATACAACGAGTTGCCGCTTTGAATGGCAACCAAATAGATGGTTAAATTATGAGCTGCGGTGGCTTTGGAATGTTTTCGTGAACTTGGGCGATGAAGTGCTAAGCCTTATATATCTTAATAGATTTTTTTCTCAAAGATTTCAAATATTTCCATTATCATCCGTATTTTCAATAATATTCATCATCTTTGGCAGCCTGCGAATGATTAATTATATTGCGTATACGCACTGCTGGCTGTTTAATATGTAAGAGGCATTCAGCTGTGAATATTCGGAATATTCGAATTTCAATGCAGACAGTTAATAATTTTAATTGGCATTAATTTGACTGTAATTTATTTACTATTGATGCATTTATGCCAAATTAGCAATGAATGCGCCATAATAATATGCAATTGCACGAACTGAGTGCTCTGTGTTCTGTGCTCGCTCCGCACGCAAACATTGCGTATACGCACTGGTACACTTAAATTTGCGCAAGCAGCATGCAACACTTATTGCCATGGCAAATGACATTTACCTGACCAAATGGCAATCATTTTGAGGTCATCCTTTCGGTCATCGTGTGTTCATTATCAATTGTAGCTGGAAAACAATAATAAAAAATACTGCGAATGTTCTGCAAGCACTTATTTTTATGTTGCGCAAAAAAGAGTAAATAAAGGAAAAACAAAAAGATATTTTATCTGTGTGGAGGCGACAGCAGGCGTCTGGCTGCCCAGTTGTCTGTATGTTGTTGCCACGTATTTACAGGTAACAGGTAAAAAGCATTGAAATGCGCCCGTGTTTTGTTTGCGAACAATCTGCTTTTTATTTTGAACGTCTCGTTGGCGCCACGCAACCCCACAACTCCCATTTTAATAGAGTAGACGGCAACAACAGCAAAAAGGACAACAGCTCCACTGGCGACACAAAGGGGCGCCAGCTTGATCTCGTCCCTTTTCATGCTGGAGTCCTGTCAGCGTCTCCTATCTTCTTCTATGCGTTCGTTTTACGAGCTTCTGCTGTGGGTGTGCACTCTCCATTGTCTCTGGCTCTGTAAACTATGTTCGTGTGTGTGTATGTTTGTTTGTGCTTGTGTCTATTTGAGTGTGTAGTTAATTATGCCATTAAATTTGAGAATTGCGCTCATAACTTTTGCTGGCTGCTTCCGCCACCTTCATTTTATTGCGGCAATTGTGAAAATAATTTAAATTAATACGATGATAATTAACTTATTACTGAAGTTTACAAACAAACAAAATATGCAATGATTGATATGCGATTACATTTTATTACAAGTTTCTTAGCACATGGAAATTATTCGAAGAACTGGAGAACAACAATTAAAATCGAAATTAAAAATTTGTTGTCAGAATATTGTTCATTATTGACAAAATTGTATATCGATTGAAAATCTAATGCTCATAGTGTTGAAGTGTGCCCTAATTGAACAGATAGAACATTTGTATTTATTTCTATAAATATATTATCTAAATATAAATATGAGGGACAGTCTGTATATTAATTGTGCTTCCATCGAAATCATTTAATTGCGTTATTTTGAGAGCATGCATTAGTTTGTATAGTTTCGCCAGCAAGTGCTCTAGAAGCTGCTTCCAGTTGCACCTGTCACTCAGTTCACTCCCCCTGATTGTTGAAAGGGTCATTAACAAGAACTACTGATACGTACACACACATACGCACATGCGCTCACTCTGCGGTAGACCCGCAAGCCATGGATTCGAAGTCGCGTCAACATAATTGATGAGTTTTACTTGTAGGGAGCCTTCAAAGCACAACCAGAGTGTCCTATTTGTGTCCTGTGGCTGTGGCCACATACAAGCACAGTAATATATGGGTGTTAGACGACGGTAAATTGGCTTATTTTGTCGACAGTTTAAGTCTCCTGGGTATTTATTGAAATTTACTCGAAATGGCGAAACACTTAAGTTAGCATTAGGCCCAAAACATGTTGTCGAGTGGTTGATAAATGATTTGCACGCCCCAAACGGGGCCAGAGTGTCAGCATAACTGAAATGTATCAAGAAATATATATATATAGAAGTGTACAATGAGCAGCAAAATGATTACAAAACTTTAAGCAAATAGTATGCACATAGAAAACTCAAAAGACGCCCGGCAATATGGTTGGACGTGGTAGCCGATATGAGCATGGGATCATTAACCTTTGGCAAGCGCTTGCTGACTTCACACGATTGGAGCATGGCGCGCTTCATGCTGTCGGCCGCAAAGGATCTCAGCTGCTTGGCAGCCTCTAAGCCGCACAACATCGCACCTCGTGTGTAGTAGCAGTCGAGCACATTGTTGAACGTTTGACACACTTTGGTTACGTTGCGCAACTCGTACCAATCCGGTGGCGCCTCGCATTCGATCATGTCCGTGCGCAGCTCCTTGAGACAGTTGTGGGCATTATTGAGGCTGGCACAGCGTTTCCGATTACCGCTGCTCTCGCTGCCGCCGTCGCACACCTCCGATTTGTAATATCTGAGGCCATTGGTCAACTTGCCGTATATGTTGTCCTCGGTCAGTATACAGTTGGTGGTGGCACCGCGTATGTGCTCCAGCACATCGGCAATCTCATCGCAAGACTCCGCGAGCAAAGGCTGCGCCAGCAACAATACAATGCGCTCCGGACTGACGACGTAGAGACGCGCCAGCTGCATGACCACGGGATTATCATCGCATAGACGGCCACTTGCCGAATGTGACTTGGAGCCTTTCAGCTCATAACCTGGCGGACATGTTGCCGAGCCGCCTTTATTCGATTTCGAGCCTTTGCCAGGCCCACCATCGGGAGCCACATTCACAGCGCCGCTGTGACGACTGCTGTGTGGCTGAAAGCCATAACGATGGAAGTACCATGGGAACCAGATGGCTCGCGATGTCTCCAGCTGAAGGAGTATCAGCAGCAGCAGAAACGTAATGACTCTCCAACTGATTGACATTGCCAAGGCTTTACAGAGTATAACTGACTATGGGGCTTTCATAAAGCACTTATCGCCCTGTGTACTATGTTTCCGATTGAGAGTGCTCGATAGTATACATTAATGCCACAGAAAACCCATCAAAGTATGCTCAAAAAGCATGTGCAAATAAAACGAATAAATAAATAGAATTCTATTTTGGTTGATACTTTTTCACCAGTGCTCGAGCTTATTGTAAGTCGAGCATTAATTCAATGCACAATTTTCTGAAGTACTAGTTTGCAGTTGCAAATGTTCATCAGCTTATTGCGAATTGTTATCATATTTTTTGCGAAATAACGACAAAGAGTGCACAAAGCATATAGAAGTAACTGCTTCACTTTGTTCTCATTCTATGCGTTCTGTGTGAAAATTGTGAAATTTGAAATGAAATCGCATTTTATGCTGTCCATAAGGCGACTGGCTCGCTCACTGTTTGGCTTTATCCATGGCTCGCACCTTGACGCACTTTTTGTGAATTGTCAAGGAAATGGCGAGTGAATTTTATTAGTACTCATAAGTTGTAAAGTGTATGATGGCGTGGAGACAACGACGACGACGACGACGACGACGATGGCGGCGACCCAACTGACTGCGGCTGTAGATTTCGCAGCATACTTTTGTGCGTCGCCCCAACTTCATGTTAAACAGATTTTTATTGCACTTTTTTATTTGCATTTCTTGCTCTCGCTCCCGATACCTTTCTTGTTCCTGGTGTTTTTTTTTGCATTTTTTGGTGGGAATAGGAGAGGGGGGGGGGGGTTATATAAGAAATTTACTTTGTCACTCATTTTGATGCCGTCGCTTGGCATGGAGCACTTTTTATTATTTAACATTTCGTTTTATTTTGTCGCTGTAGGAAATGAAATATTTTTGCATATAAAAAACATTTTGACTTCATGCTGTGACAATGTTTTCACGCTGTTTATGTGGGAGATTCACCTTCATTTTTTTCTTGTTTTTATTGTAGATACATATATATAAATATATAAGTATATTTTATTCCGTTGCGTTCATTTCCGCCACACAATAAAATAACAAGGTAAAGATGCAAAGGGACAGAAATTTAACGTTTCATAAATAAGTGAGTAAGCCGAGCGAGTAGCATACACATACTTTAGTAACTCAGTTATCATAATGTATACATGTTGATCCATTTCGCTGCTTCATTAGCGAATTTGTTATCATTAATCTGGAACCATGAGAAGGAGCATAACGATTACAATTACAATCAAATGAATTGACCATAAACACAACATGCACACAACACGCACACACCCACGAACGAAGCCATTCGAGGATGGGAGTGGTCCAGCTCAGTCAATAGCAAATTATGCCATTAGGTTGCCATGTTGAAATTTGCTCAATGAACTGTGCTAAATATGTTGACTAATTGCGTGTGTCCGGCACTGAACTTGACCAGGATGTTGGCAAAAACTGACACGAGGCTGATATAAAAATTAATTGGATTTCGCCCACTTAAAGCAAAAATTCTTTAGATAGATGAAAATTAAAGTGTCAACAGTGTTCGTATAATGTGACTGCAACTGGAACTTTTTCGCATGTTTTAAATGCATTTTAAGTGTTTTCATTTTATGATTTACACTTAATTTAATGCAATTAATTTGGCATTAAAAATTTAATTGCAAAATGCACAGCGAAAATGAATGAAAACAAATACCTTCATAATTTATTAAAAACAAATGAAGTTTTGTCTGATGAAAGTTGGTTAAAAATAATAATGGCGTTTTTATTGTTATATGTGTGTTTGTGTTGTGCACTCGATAAGCATAATTAAAATGTCAAACATGGTATAAATCATATTGGTCAATGCACTCACCGTGGCGAAGCACGAAGCGCCAAGCACACCATTGCGTATGCTAAATTTTTAATTGCATTTTCATTAAAATCAATAAAATGTGAACACCAGAAACAACAACAACAACAAAAAGTGAGCGGCAGCTAAGTGCGCTTCATACAACTGACGCCCCCAAAAATGGCACTTCATTGCGCCAAAGAACTTTTACAGCCAGCCAACCAGGTGCTTCAAATGGAAACTAATGAAAATGCAAGGAGCAAGGTGCAAGGCGACGACGGAGGCTGGTGAGTTGACTGGTGCAAATGGAAATTAGATTGCCCCGGCGCCAGTTTACCAGACAAAACTTGATACAAGTTTTCTCTTTTATTTTTATTTTAGCTATTTCATTTTTTTTATCAACTACTGCCCGTTGGGGCAACAAAAAGTAGAACTTCAATTGCCAGCGTAACTAGTTCAAGTTGCTTACAGTAATTATAAATTTACCTAAGGAATTACGCAAACTCGTCGAGTAGAGTTGAAGGAGTTGTGCAGTGCAGGTGGCTGCATAAACTTTCCAGCAGGAGGGCAGAGTTCAGTGGAGGCAACTAGCTAGTTAAGTTACTGTCGAGCACTTGGCTGGAGGTACAAGTAATAATATTATTGATAGATTAGAGTGCGTCTTGGGGGGTTCTCAGCAGGCCAAGTGCAGTTATGACTCTTATGCCATGCCCTCGAAGTGCAGTTGCTATTTCGTATCCCTTAGAGTATATGCACGTGCTTATACATAAACTGCTAATGGACAGCAGCGAAAGGTGTAGTACGAAAAAATACTCGAGATTAGGCAGCAAAACTTCATTTTGCAATTTGAGCGACCAATTTCTAGTTAGTCGACTATGAAAAACCCCCAAGTACATTTTCTTTTGCAATTTCTTTTGTCAACCCTTTCACAGATCACACTCTCGTACAGCCTGCTCCGATTGTTTCGCACGGCAAAACAAAAAAAAAAGGAAAAAAAACAAACCGAAGTCCAAATTGCAAACAGACAACCAGGCGTTACCTTAACTAAGACTCGGCTCAAAGTCTATGGCATTGGTGTTCCGCAGTGGATTTGCTAAGGCATTAACACCTTTCACTTCCGTTTGCCTTTTGCCTTTTTGTTTCCTTCTCCTTTTGTTTTTGGCTCGATGCGAACACACCACAAGCTAAGGATGTGCGGCATACCCGGCATTGAGGCCATGAATTAAAATGGTTTTTCTTTTGGATACGTTCTGTGTGTGCTTTAAATAGCAATTGGTTACTTTTTGCAACAAATCAGAGAACGTTTTTGTTGGGTTGAATGGTTTCAACTGGAAATGTGGAAACCAAGTTTGGTGTTTATTGTTTCGATTTTGTGTTTTTCTTCAATGTTTACATTTAACTTATTTTCATTTATTAGATGAATTACTTAACTGTATACATTCAAATTAAATACAATATATTTGTGTTAATTTGTGTATATTTATTTATGCTCACTTAATTCTTAGAAATTGTAATTTGAAATGTACAATTTAAATTACTGTATTAATAACTAATATACTTTTAGCTTAGATTTTGATTTATTTTTGTTACGCACGCTACTTGATTTTAACTGATCACCGGCTGATTAACATGCTATGCAGTGCATCAGAAAGTGTTGGGGCAATTAATCATGGTAATAATTTGCCTGTATTAGTAGAGAGCTCAGTTGAGCAATTGGGCTTAAGTTTGTGCCCAAGTTCAAAATGGACATAGCTGCTGAGTTCGGCAAGAGAGTGAGAGAGCTGAGAACTTTTCCTAAATTACAATCACTTAGAGCAGTTTTAGCAGACATTATGCAGTCATTTTAGACTTCCGTCTAATTTACATGCTATTTAAATTATGTTGCCAGCCAGGACCTGACTACCCGACCAATATGGAGCAGCTTCATCAAAATGCTTCAGCTGTCCTTGGTTCCGGCACTGACTCTCTCGCTGGTGCTGGTGCTGGTGCTGTTGCTGGTGCTGGCTTTTGTGCGGAATTGCTGCCACTATTCGGAGTCCTTTCTGTTTAAACTTGCAGCATCTGCTGCCACAGCTACTTTGTAAAAACTTTTGTATGGCATGGAGCATGGAGCATGGAGCAAACGGTGGCGGTAGGACGTCAGCTTGCTTCGTCCTTAGTGCGAGTGTTGGTGCTGGTCTTGGCTTAGCAGCATTGGCTGCAACTGCATAAAATTTCGCCAATATAATTTTAAAGAGCAGGCCATGGCAAGTGGCTTCCTGTCCTTTGCTATCCGCTAGCTCTATCTGTGTGTAAGCTTTTGCAATAAAAATGAATTAAATGCAATGAAGCAGCTACGCTTCGTCCTACTTGTCCCTCCTGCTTCTGCTGGTGCTGCTGCTCACATCATCGTTCTGGCTGCCACCTCGGGCGCGCGCAAATTGTTGCAACAAAGTGGAAAGTAGAAAGTGGCAAGTGGAAGCGTCGCTTCAGCCAGCAACTGGTGTCAGTTATTGTTGGGATAGCTCAGGTATGAGCTCAAGTATGAACTACAGACAGTACGTAGATGCGTTTACGTTCAATTCCCCTGCCCCGACTTTTACATTGCCGCACCCACTTTCCGCCCTAACTGCCTGCTGCATTTAATGGCAATTTGTAGTCGTGGGCGGCAGCCTCATGCAAATTTGTGGCTTATAGTTTATCAAGCCCACAGCTCGCTTCTCCAGTTGCTCAACTCTATGCTATAGTTCTGCAGGCATGCCAAATGCGTAAGTTTGCGTAAACTGTGCCGGTAAAAGGCGTGCCTGGAAGGGGGGAGGGGGGCCTTGCCTTTGTTGCGGCTTTTATGGCTTTTAAGTTGCGATGCGCGTCAAGCGGCATTTTTGTCTACGTTAAGTGAAATTAAGTTGTTTTACGAGTGACTCCCAATAGCGACAGAAACAAATAATGGTTAAATTTGGCCAAAAAACTTGTTTCGCAAATAGTTTTATTAAGTTAAATGCTGGATAAATAACTGTACAAACTTTACGCGAATCTATCTCCCACTTTAACTCTGAATGAATATATTTGATGTGATTCAAAACTATATGAGTTAATCGCGCTGTCTATGCATGTTTTGCATTTGTAGGAATTGTTGAAATGAATTGATTTATCAAACTGCTGCCTATAATCTCTTTAGTCTTGCCTATTAAACGATTATCAAAAACTGATTTTAAATCGTCTAAAATTGCCCGATTACAAATGGTATTAATTATTTGATTTCAAAGATATTGTGAGAATTATGTATTCATTATTGCCATGTGAGGATGCAACTTTGGCAAATAAACCACATTGTGCTGTTTAAATAAAAAACGTTTATACCATTTACCCTGTTTTGTACGTTTGCTGCAAAATACTATTTGCATGATTTTGCAATTTGATTATTTCGGTATTGAATTTCGCCAAAAGCGAACAGCAGCAGACAAAGACATTAAACTATAAATGAAATTCAAAAGCAGACAAACAATTTTAATTAAAAATGGATGCAAGCGATGCGTTGGAAATATTGCGAGCGAATATAATTTCTAATTAAGAAGCGTGTAGATAGATATAAAAATAGATGTACAAATAAGTACAGTTCCATAAAATTATTCTGAGAGCTGAATAGCTTGAACTGCTATTAAATTAATATTAGTTGTAATATTTTTATCTTGTTATTATTTATCAATGCTACCTAGAGAATTAATCAGAAATTAATGCGCATTTTCCTCTAGCTAAATATTCTATAAAAAAGCAGAAGTTGTAAGTAGCTTGATACAACTTTTGAGTTGCTTCTAGGGAATTTCGGAGCAGGCAAAGAAACGTCATAATATTATCAGCTTAAAAGGCACTTGTCCCCGCTCTCACCCGCTCTCTTGTTCAAATTTAGTTAGAGGAAAGTGCGTCCCACATGGCGTATGAAAGTTGTGCAAGTTGTGCGCGTGTACCGCTAAAAAAGTGAAATAAAGCCATGCACACGCTAGACAGGGGAATTGTTATTATTGTTATTGTTGCTGCTGCTGTTGTTGTTCTTTCTTGGAGTTGCTCTGCGTGTTGTTGTTGTTCTATTGAAATAAACAAAGAATGCAAAATAGCACTACGTTATGCAAATTTGTTGTTGTGCTTTTTAGCCATGTCTGAAGCTAAGGCTAAAATCAAAACCAATATTCAAGTTGCCGATGCAGTGAAAGGCAGAAAGTGAACGAATCGGAACTGGCAACTACGAATGCCGAGTGGCGAATGGTGAATGGCGAATGGCAAATTGCGAATTGTGAATAGCGGTGAAGCGAAAGCAAAAGCAAAAACAGATATAGAAAAATAGAAGCAGAGCATGTCCTGTCCTACTGTTGTCCTGTGGCGTAACAGGAAAACGTGAGGCAGCTGCTTCAATTCAAGCACTTCACTTTCATGCAGTGCCTTTTCCTTTTGGTTGCCTTTGCTTTTCACCATTATATCTGCATGCCTTATGCATGCCGCTCTAGTTGTTGCAGCTACTGCTACTGCTGCTGCTGCTCCTGCTGCTGCTGCTGCTGTTGTTATTGTGCTGCGCCCTGCGTCCTGCGGGATTCCTTTAGCTTTTGTTGGCCAGCATCTCGTGCTTTCGCTTGTTTGTATTGTGTTTGCCATTGCCTCTTCTACAGTGACACAGCAACTTCTGCTGCTGCTGCTGTTAGCAGCTATTTGTTTGATTGTGGAAATATTTGCATACTAGTATAGTTTTTATTGGCACAACGTTGACACTGATAAGTTCCCCTCGGGATGTCGTTTCAGACTTTCATCTCATTCCGGCTCTCACACTTGCTATCACTCTCTTTCACTCAGCTTTCTGCCATGTCGCCTGCATGAAATTAAATAACAATAGGGAGAAACGAAAAAAAAAGAAATGAGAGCAAAAACGGCGGCGCACTTGAATATTAATTAATGCTTTTGCATTCTCTTTTGCCCTCAGTGCGTTTAAAACAAAAACCCAAAAATGTTGCTTCAGTTGCCCCCATGGCTCCTGTCATTCGATTTGCATAGTAAATATTTTTCATGAATTCGACCATTGGGCAATACACAAACTTATTGAATTTGTCTTTTCAAAGTATGTTCTCGAATAATAAAATGTTGGCTCAAATTTGGGGGAATTATAATTGTGTATTTAATGCACTTTGTAAATATGCAGAGATTCACAGTTGCAAAGTGAATATATTAAAATTAAATAAACATTAACTGATTAGTAATTCTTTTTATTTTCATTTTCAATGCACATTAATTAAAATGGTTAAACTTTGAAAGCAACACATATATTTTCGTTTAATTAATTTATTAATTAGTCAATTTGCCCTGCAAAACCCCCTCGGCCTTAAAAGAATATTATTACAAACACGATAATTTGTTTGTTTGTTATAAGGTCTTTTTGTAGCATCAAAATTATTAGTGTGTAATTAAAAAAACTACATCAGATTTACACGACACAACTTTTTACCTTTTTTACATATTTTAAACTAAATAATAAACACTTAAAACATGATTTTCCCTTTCACTCAAATTGATTTTCAATTGGAAGCAAGAATCAATAGCACCTTTCTGCCAAGGAATGCATTCATTTAAATTCAAATTTTTTACAAAAACAGACTTCCCATCCAATCTATTAACAAATGCTCAGCCATTCTACCCACAAAACTGTAGAATGCAAGTCAGAAACAAACATTGAAATTGAATTGCAATCTGCGTCTACGTTTAGACAGACTGATAATAGACGAATGGCCAAACGCAAACGTTCCCAAATAGAATAAACAAGCAGCCATGCTTTGTTTGAGAATACCACACGACGAGATTCCCTTCTGACATCGTAATAGTTTTAAATATTTAAATGCTTAATTCAATTGAGGATTAAATCTTAACATTAAATTGATTCTTTTAATCAAATATGAATCTTTTTTAAATTGTTATTTACTATATATTTTATTGAACATTAACTTTGCTCGTAAATATTCCAATAAAATTAAATAAATCAAGTTGCACGAGAATCTCAAACCATCTCGCCCATCATTTAGTTTTTGTCATGCTTCAGCATTTCAATGGCGTCCAAACTCCCCGTTTCAAAATGTTTTGTGAGTGCACACAACTTTTGCCTAAAAAAGGTGTCCAATTCCTGTGCCACGTTTCTATTGTGCGTTGTTTTTTTTTTTGATTTTTGCTTTTTGTGATGCTGGGTTCGTATGCTAAAATCGAAGTGAAAATTCACACAGACTGTAGTAGTGGAGGAGCCACGTTTTGTTGCTGCGTCCATTCATTAGGCGGCATTCACTCAGGCATCGCATTTCACATACGCCCCATTATCGAGAGTCGCCAATGTCAGTCTGTGCATTTGAGCTTTGTTGCGGCTTAGTAAAAGGCAGTCAGTGGGCAGGTGGCCAGGAGCAGCACTTAACATTGGGGACAGTGCCAATAGTCGGCTGTATATTGGATTACATTTGGTACGAAATGGTTGTTGAAAATGTGTTGACAACATCAGGCGAAATGAAACTCATTTTGCGGCACGACTCATTGTGGGATATGTTTAATAAAATATTTATTTATTTATGTAAACGCAGGTGCGAATTTTCAAATGCGCACACTCTACACACATCCAATGGCATCTCATTTATTTATTTATTTTTATTTGCGGCAATTCTGGGAATGCTCTCACTGTATTTTTTTTTTCGTTTATTTCAAATTTTTGCCCACACAGGCTGTCGTACAGTTTTCGTTGGCTTCAGGCTTTTTTGCCGCTTTCTCTGTGTACTTTTCATTTTGCCTAAATTGAGCGCATAAGTGTGCAATGATTTTCAAGCCAAAATCCGTGGCACGCCCGAAAGCTGCTTCATTAATAAGCTGCTCTGATAGGGACGGCACAGTGTGTGTGCCACGTGCGCTCTTATCTGTTAATAAATATTTGCCTTTTTTTAATTTTGGATATGAATTCCGTGAGAAATGCTGCTCTACATAATCGAGTAGTCTTGCGTTTATTTTTTTGTTTATTTTTATGAAGTTGCCCCACTTTCAGTCTCAGACTTTTGACAGTCGAGTTGGCACACTTACTTACGCTTATCTATCTTTATCGCATGTCTCAAGCTGTCCACCTCCTTGGTATTGCAGGCCAAATTTGTTTATTTCAACATATCTAAACTATCTTACTTACATGGCTGCATTTCCGTTCCGCTCTTGGCACCGAAAGAATTCCCCAAAACGAACCGTAAGCATGGCCAGAGCGTGTAGATTTTCTGTTTGTCTTGATTTTGATTTATGTTGCAGTAAACAGCAGCAGCAGCAGCAGCAGCAGTAGCAGCAATAGCAACAGCAGCAGTTGCTTAGGGGCAACCTCATTTGATACTTTGTCGCATCATTTCACCACAAGCACACAGACAGACACAGCGACAAGACCCAGACCCAACTCCAAACTCAACTTCAACCTCGACGTCTCGAAGCCGCTGCTAACCTTCTAACCCCCAGGACGAGGACCACGACCAGGACCAGGCAACGCATTCCAAAGCATGCTGTGTTAGTGGACTTGTTGTTGTTGCTGTTTGCAGCTCCTTTCATGGGGCTGTGATTTTTTTGCTGCATACTTTCAAGCGGCAAGCCAAAAAGCTATGAGCGCTTCCTTCCTACTCTCTCTCACATAATTGTGGTAGCACGCCAAAACCAAACCGTGTTGCAAGTTGGAATGCGAGTTAGAGTGTGAGTATTTGACTTCGAGTGAGTTTCCACATTCACATTCATATTGTGAGTGTTTACGCCTTATAAAACGCAACATTGCCAGCCATGCAGCGACAACGACATTAGAATCGCTGCCAGGCTGGCATTTGGCAATGCCACAAACTTGCTATTACCCCTGCCCCACGCGACTCAACGCGACGCGACACGACGCGACGCGACGCGACGCAACGCGTTGTGGATGCTGCCACGTAACTTACACTTGGCATATAAAAAAACATGAGCGTTACGCTTTGTTTGACTAAAATTTATGTTGATGTTTCTTTTGCTTTGCTCTTGCCGACTGCATTTTCAGTACTTCTTTTTTGTTTCTCAGTGTGTTTTTTGGCAACGCCTCGCAGACTTCGTCGCATGACTCATGAGCACCGACAGATAGCCTCAGTTCAGCCGGTCTGCCAGTTTGTCTCGCCATTTAAAAATGTTTTAATTCCCAGCCAGATACACATACACATATTCGTGAATTTATATGTGTGTATATATATTATATATATGTATATTCGTGAATTTTACACTACTAATTCACTTGCCGGGCACAATAATTCACAGGCATCCCTGCCGCTTGCTCAGCCATAAAATCCATGTTTAACTTGCCTTCCAGCCACATAATTATGTTGATATGGTACATACATTTTATATAAGTAGTTGGCATCTTTTCTGTTCTGTTATATAGCTTGTTAAAATTTATACGCATTGACGACCACTTTTTATGTTTGCGATTCATTATTACTTGTGTTCTTTTTATGGCATAGAGATGTACTTTCAGTAACAATGTATCTAGTTAGCTGCATGTTTTTATGCTGTAGTTTTAGCATATGCCTATCAAAATTGATAGCATTCTTTTCGGTCATCGAATTTTTATGCGTTCAACGCACCCGCAAACTTCGCACTTAAATCCTGACTTCAGTTTTGTATTCCACTCATAATTATATCTTTCTTCTTTTATGATTTTGCAAATGTGGCAATAGAAGATTATGTTGCTTTTACCATCTGAGGACTGCATTACATATTTCTTAAAGTAAAAGCGTTTGAATTTAGTATGTATTATGAAGATAATTGTTTATTTCTGTCCAGAACATTTTATAGTGTCAAATTCTACAAGGAAAAAAAATGAAATATAAATGCAAATGATCCCATTAAATGTAAATATTTGTGTTTATCTGTTTTAGTAATTATGAAAATCTAATGCCTAAACCTAATGTGATTGATTAATTTATACAGACTCTTTAATATGAATCACTTTTAGTTGGAATTGAAACATAAATTTTGTTAGGCAAGTATTAAATAATGACTTAAAAAGGAGACAATAGAACAATTTGACTTATCAATAAACAAAAAAAAACAAACAAAAAAGTAAAGAAACATATTTAAAACATAAGTTTGTTAATTATTATCGTATGAAAACATAATCGAAAGGTGAATACAGTAGGCATGTTCATAACATTGGTCGCTTCAATCAAAATGATAGGCAGCATAGTTAGGCACCAGCAGATGCCATTAAATTTGCCAAGTTCAGCAGCTGAAATACCAGGCGAACATGAAAAAGTAGCAGGTGGATTTATTTTCTCAGAGAACGCACTTTAGCTCATCTGTGTGGATCCTAAGAGCGGGAAATAATACTCTCTGGAAAACAACAGTTAATCTCTGAGAGATAAATGTGGATCCTAAGAGCGGGAAATAATAGTCTCTGGAAAACAACAGTTATTCTCTGAGACGTTAATGTGGAATCTAAGAGCGGGATATACTACTGGAAAAAAACAGTTATTCTCTGAAAGTATGATAAGCAAGTATTAAATGAAGGCAAAAAAAGGTTCATCCAATTGCACAATTTGACTAATCAATAAACCAAAACAATAAGGAAAACTAAGGAAACATATTTAAAAAATAAGTTTGTTAATTATTATAGTATGAAAACATAATCGATACGAAAATATAGTTAGAATGTTCATAACATTGGTCGCATCAATCAAAATTTAATTAGCACTTTAATGATAGGCAGCGTAGTAAGGCACCAGCAGATGGCATTAAATTTGCCAAGTTGAGCAGCTGAAATACCAGGCGAACATGAAAAAGTAGCTGGTGAATTTATTCCCTCAGAGATCGCACTTTAGCTAATCTGTGTGGATCCTAAGAGCGGGATATAATACTCTCTGGAAAATAACAGTTAATCTCTGAGAGATCAATGTGGATCCTAAGAGCGGGATATAGTACTCTTTGGAAAACAACAGTTATTCTCTGAGTGATTACTGTGGAATCTAAGAGCGGGAAATATTACTCTCTGGAGAACAACAGTTATTCTCTGAGACATTGTGTGGATATTAAGAGCGGGATTTAGTACTCTGTGGAAAACAACAGTTACTCTCGCAACTTGATCTAAAGAGCGAGAAATAATACTCGCTGTTTTGTATGGCGACTTGCTGCCCACTTCTGTTTGCCTGGTAGAATATGCCAAATTTTCGGTTATTCACTGCCAGATGAGTGCTGAGATGCTGGGCGGGTTTTGTGGACGGTTTAAATTTTAAGTAAATACTGCTATTCGGAACGACAATAATTTTAAATGAAATATTAAAAATATATCAAATTAGCATATTATATCAAGTTTTACATTGCAATTATAAAAGATAAAAATTAGAGTCAATAGGGCTATAATATGAATATGAAGAAAACAAAGATAAATACAAATGTTAAATCCAAAAGTTACAATACACAAATGACTATGCCAAAACTGTCGTTATGAAGGAATTTCCGAGAGCTCGTTGCATTCAAGACTGCAATGAGAAAACAAACACCAAAACAAATTAGAATCAAATACAATTCTCTAGATCTATGCTACGTAATTTATCTCGAAACCGTAGAGCAAGATTGTTTATAAAAATAGTGTTTATATGGAAACTTATAATTTCCGAAAGACAGAAATTCAAAGAGAATTTGCAAATAACGTTTGTTTGCACAGAATGTGGTTACCATGAAGGTTTGGTGTGAGGGCAATGATAGAGAACCAGATGTTCCACACATAGTCAGTTTCAAGTATTGCAATAAAAACAAAATGGCAAGAAGTGAGTCGCATGGAGGTGAGAAGGCAGCAACAACTGACTGACAAAACCTCAACATGCCACTAAAAGCATAATCATGCACTTAACTAAAGCTATCTTGAAAGTTATGCGTGTGTGTGAGGGTAGATGTGTCAGAGTGTTGGCTGGGGTATGGGAGGGGAGTTGCAGGTGTAAGTTGAGTTGCTGTAACGCACGTAGAACTTAAGTCATCATCATACAAATAAAAATTTATGACTTTAAATGCGAACACATGCGTGTGGTTGTGAATGTGCTTACTGCAAGCATTTGTGTATTCGTGTGTCTCTGAGTGCGTATGTGTGTGCGTGTGTGTGTGTGGTGGGTGTATGTTTGAGTTTGTTGCGGTTGTGTGTATGTGTGTTGGTATATGTGGTAGACCCACAAGTCAGTTGGTTTGGCTTTGCTACGTTTGTAAAAATACCACTTTATTTGCACTTGTATGCTACTGTTCTGCTTTCCCTTGTTATTGTTGCTTGTTTGTTTGTATTTTCCTCTTTTTTATTTATTTAATTTTTTTTTTGTATATGTGGTTAGCCAAAGTTGGCATTTCAGACAGCTGGGACAATTTTTAAAAGTGGCCAGCGGTTTGAAAATGCGACAGATGAAGCTTGTGCGTGATGTTCAGATATTGTATACATACATATGTGAGGATATACAGTAGTAGTAGCAGCAGCAGTATAATTCAGAAATCGATGGCAATGGATGTTTAATAACTGAAGATACAAGCCCAGGTATATCCAAGCTTTCAGATTCGATTCACAACTTTTGCCAGCATGGGTCACTTTAAGTGAGCATGGTTCTGAAGCGTCCATCAAAAAACCATCGACTTGAATAATTGCTGTCTGAAATCGATTTGGGCGAATATAAACATTTTCGCGTTTTTCGTGTGGGTCTGGAAATGTAAGTTTTGTGCGTTACTTATGAAATTAATAAGAAAAATTATGTATTCATATTTCGCACTGCATAAAAATTGTTTGAAGAGCCGTGCACGTATTTTCTACAGCTGAGTGCTCACTTAATTTGATAATGATTTAATTAAAATGCATTTCACGTGGCCTATTGATGGCATATAGTGAGTAGTCGTACTCATTATAATCTGCAATATTCATAAGGTTAATTTTGATGTTGCCTCGATTTTTAAGGGATTTTATCAATTATTTAGGTCCAGTTTTCTTGCTTTCAGTTTGTTATTCCTGCAATGCTTCACGAAAGCAAAAGTGAAGGACAATGTGCGAAACTACAGAGCAAAGCTGCTTGTGAGCTACTTTTCAAGTTAAAGTTATTATCCTGCAGGGCAACACGCGGCCAGCGGGGAGGGGTAGGTAGAGCCTGTATACGCGGTGCGCGGTGCGCGAATATACTACGTGTGGTGGTCGACAGGCAGCAGCCACTAGCAGACTCGCCAGACTTTTGAATAAATTTTCAATCTGTTGGCTGACAGCGTTGACAACAGCGACAGTCAGCATTATGAATATGTAGCTACATCAACTTAACTTGATGTGTGCCTCGTTGTTGCTGTTATTATCATAGTAGTTTATGCTGTTGTTGTTCTTGTTGTTGCTGCAGGGCGTCAGTTTGTCGCTAAGTGAAAAGCCAAGCCAAGTTGCCTGAACATTTTTAAAAGCCGCTTTACTTTTGCAAATACTCAACTTTCATTTGGACGAAAAGTTTGCGCCCACAGTGTGCTGGATGAGGAACCAACGCAAAAAAAAAAATCACAGAGAAAGTAGACGAGAAGTCGCATTGAAAGACGAAAATTCTCTTTTTGCTTTCTTTTTCTTTTAAATGCTTTTAGCCGCTTTGTCGGTAACTTGGCTGATACGCTTGAAGCGCAGCGCGATTCTTTTCTTTTCTTTCCTTCTTTTGTATTTTATTTTCCTTCTAGATATAATGGCATAAGTAATGCAAATAATTAAGTACTAAATAGCTGATAACAAATCATCAATTAAATAGAACCAATTAAATGAAATGATGCCGCCTCCAAGAAATACGAAAACTTGAAATAATATGGAAGAAGAAAAGTGCGCTAATCAGTAAAATGCGCCGAGGAAAATGCGACAAAAGAAGTGGCCGAAAAACGAAGTGCCGCAATTTCTCTTTGTGGTCAACCGCCATTAACGTTTATTACACCCACAAATCGCCAACAATGAGGACGCCCAACAAAAAGCAAAGAGCAACACTCGCAAACCTAAAGAAAAAAATGAAGAAAAAAAAACAATGCGCAAAGAAAAAATATAATTAAAAATAAACATTACGCAGCGACAGACAAAGGGAAACGGCAAAAAAGAAATGTATAAATATAAAACAGAGACCGAGGAATGTGTAATAAAAGGTGAAAATTGCATTGGCAGCTCTGCGAGTGTCCTTGCTGTTGTCGAGGTCCTGCTGCAAAAGCATTTCAGGCGCCTAATTGAGCGTTTTAGTTATGCTAATTGTTGGAGGCTCATCCTTCGACCTGTGTGTTCATCAAGCAACCTGAAATTGTTTTTGTTTTCGTTCACTTTTCTCAAATGCTCGGAAAACCTCAGCTTTATGGTTGTCATTTCTTATAAGTATTTGTAGTGTGAAGTAGGCTGGCAGGCAGGCAGGCAACTCGAGATCATTAACAAGACGCCGCTGGGGCGTGAGTTGTGAGCTCTCAAAATAATTAATTGTACAATTCTTTGAGGGCACGAGCACAGCTTTCCTGGAATATTTTAATTTATGCTTCCAAATTAACAGTACTAAGTATTGCTTATCAAAACTAAAAGTTTTTTCGAGCGGTCATCCAAAAAAATTACTCACATTCCAATTAAATGACTCCCAGCTGCTTTAATTGGAAAATAATTCACGCAATTGGCATTTGGTTTGTTTTTCCTTCACTCGTTTTATTTTTGATTATCTACCGTAAATACTTATAATATACAATTCTCGATTTCCCATTTATATTATATACAAATACATATATGTATACTTTTACATATATAGGCGTATTTAGACTTAACAACTAATTGCTTCTCTTCGGTTTGCTTTCTGGGGGATGCTGGAATTACAATTAGATATAATACATATACGAGTATATGCATGTATGTTCATACATATATAACTTTATATGGTACATATAAATGTCAATCATATATATAATAATTTCGACTTGCGATATATATTTATGTAGAAATATATATATATGTGTGTATATATTTTAGAGAACCAAAGTGAAAAGCTTAGCACATTTTTTGTATTGTTTTTCGAATGAATGAATCAAAACTGCATTTGTGAACCGAGGTGAAATGGTTCACATTGTAGTTAGTTAAGCTTGAAGTGCAGAAATGCTTTTATTTTTTTTTTCTTTTTGGCTCGGCAATGCAAAGAAATTTGTTCTTTTCTGGAGTTTTTGTATGTGGTATTATGTTTTTTTGTTTTTTTGTTGGTTGTATTGGTAATCGAAACCTTTCGATATACTGCAGTTTTCCTTTAGAACCAATTTTTGCAGCCTGTTTTCATGTTTGACAAGAAAAATAAATGAAATTTTGCTGCATTGTTTGCCTAGTTAGTTGATGCTGTTGCAAGTACGTTTTTCTTCTTGTTGTTGTTGTAGTTGTTGTTGTATTTGTTAAATGCATTCGAAGTTACTTTGAGCTAGCTGAAACTTGTGTTCGTGTTTGTGTTTGTTCGCGTGTGTATGTACGAGTATGTGTGTCTTGGAGTAAATATTTTAGATACATTTTGCAGTTGCAGTTGTTGCAGTTGCTAGTTGCCTAGGGCTGAACTTTCACATCTTCAACATGTTGCCTATTTTTCTTCGGCTGCTTTTCGCTCCGCATTACCCTCCCTGAAGTGTGGCACAAGAGTTGCGTGGCAATTGAATCATGTTAATTGCCTGATACATCTGCTGCATCCTTTGCTCATGCTGCTGCTGCTGATGTTGCAGCAACTGGAGCTGCCGCTGTTGCAGCAGCTGGTCACCCGCAGGCTTTGTCTCTGACAGTGCTGTTGTTCCTTTTGTAGTGCCTCGTCCCGCATGGGCAGCTGTTCGGGCTTTGTAATCGCCACCAGATGCGACACTAATTGCCTGGCCAGCGACCAGCTGAGTATGGCCAGCAGTGTTGCAGTGGCTGTAGCGCCACTGAATGCCACAGATTGGATGCTGCTGCTGCCCGAGCCAACACCTCGCCAGGCAGCACCGCCATCCTCTAAGCCATCGACGCCGTCGTCTTCTTCGCCTGAGGGTACAAAATGAAAGAGAAAGTCTAGCGAGAAATAGAAAAATGCAGCCCATGTACTCGTTTGTCGTTTTTGTTCATCTTCATGTTGATGCTATTGTTGTCTTTTGTCTCTGCTTTGGCAGCGGAAACTTTGTGTATGTGTGAAAGCTAATTGGGCTGCCCAACTTACCCTGCAGCTGCGTCAGGTAGCTGTTCTTCTTGCTATGAAATTGCTCATCCTCGTGCAGCGTATACTGGTCGTATACTTCATCGGCACTCACACGATTGCCATTGGCACCGCCGTTCTTGCTCCATGGATCTACCTCCAAAATAGTTTTCTCCGTCGTCTTCCAGTACACATCATGCAGCTGAGCACTGCAACGTAGCTGCATAGCGAATAATACTCATAAGTCACAATTGCCTGTGATTAGCGGAAATAGCGTTTCAAATCACCTTTAGCTTGCCATCCACAAAGTGCTGATCGGTGACCACAAAATGAATGCCCACAATTGCAGTTTCCATTTCGTTGCGAGTATCTCGTAGGATCTTGTGATGCCGTACATGTGAAGGATTTACCTGCCAAGTAAATATTCCAAGTAATACAAATGTTAGTCAGTATGTAAAGATAAGTTTTTTTCGATAATCAGAAATGACGATAAAATGCTGAGCATCCATCATCTTTTTATTTCAACTATACCAAACGATGGCATGCATTATGGCATTTTAATGGAAAACCACGCTAGTTTTGTAAATTAATTGAATTGTTCTTGATTTGATGATAAAAATTACTGTAATGCTATAATGAAGTAAACACATTATTGTTTCCAACAAGTAAAAGTTCAACTGTTTTTACTTTGTTCAATTTGGCGTGAAGCCCTGCCGGGTTCCACTGTGGGTGGTAAATCACATAATAAACGCAGTCAGCTAAATAATTAGCTAACACACACATAGCCGAACACATTCACAGCTAAACACTGTCGAGTCTTGTTGTTTCCCTCTCTCACTCATGGGGCAAACATTGTTCATTGCTGGCGCATAACAGCGGAAACAAGAAGAAAGCATGGAAAAAGCAACAGCAAAACAAAGCGCATACACATATGTGCATTTCCACATACACACACACACGTATATAGAGATACACGTATTCACACAAGCACAGAGGTAAACCGCAATTCCGCGCTGGCAGCTGAAAAGGCGCTCAACATGCGATTGCTTCGGTTTGGATTGAGTTGGTTTGAATCGCAATTGGGTTGCATTTGCCATAGCCTTGCCAATTGATTGCAAGCGTCGAAAGTGCGCCCACTTTTTCTTCACTCCACTCACACTACGCTGTGTGATCCTCTGCTTACTACACACAGAAGATTATACAACTTCAAAGTTTGCGCAACAACGTAGAAAGTTATTGAATAACTAGGAAATCAAACAAAAATACATAAATGTACTAAATAGTGAAATACTGCGAAATATATGCTCTTATATACTTAGAATACATCTTGTAATCTTAACATCTGTCTGAACACAAGGTTGCGCTGTTTAAATGTTTATTAATTCATTTGTTTGAAGCACGAGCTACTTTAGCCGAGTAGCTTATTGTTTAAAGGTATTACTCAACTTGTGCAACCAACATCAAGTATACGCAATGTGCAACAAACAGACGCTTTATTATGCACAGACTCTCGACTTATCGGCACAAGATCGCTGCGGTATTGCATACATTTTGGTGCACAAATGGCAAATTAGTTAAGCAAACCGAAAACAAAAACGCAGGAGATGTTCAACACTTTGCTGTGGATTTGCAGTCATGATTTTACTCATAACCCGGCCCAGGAGACAATCGGGGGAGTTGCCCCAAAAATGTTGGATGAAAACTGCGAAAATGTTTGTGCCACGGAGAAGAGTTTTCCAATAGAATTTTCCCGCATTTTCATGCCCAGTGCGTGCATAAAACTGCGCTAAATTATTACAGGCAAGGGCCTAATGCATTGGGCGTGGCAAAACAGACGCCTATCTAAGCGCAATGTATGCGAATGTTTTGCTTCTGTGGTAATTACATGGCTCACGCCACAGCTCTCTCAAACACACAAACACACACAGATACGCGGCCGCACACTCACGCATAAATTACGCACAGATGCCGCTTAAAAACAAGAAAATTGTGTTTGCATAATTTGCGTTGGACTCACCTCTTCATTATTCACCGTCCATGTGAGATTCGCCGCCGGTCGTGAGTGTCGCGATGTGCAATTGCCCCGCAATATGTCGCCTACCCGATATCGTGGCCGGATTCCGGTTATGAATGGTGCATTGTGCGGCGTCTCTGCAAATGCAACAGAATTGTGAATGTGAATGTGGGTGTGGAGCAGTTACAACTGGGGACTGCAGGCAGGCAGTCGCCTTCATTTGTATTCCCTTTTTTTTCCAACATCATCTGACTGCTGTATCTGGCCATCGATTGTCACTATAGTTATGATATACTCGTACACTTTGGCCGCCCCATCGCATCGCCCCGAGGCCGACATGTCCGACAAAATGAAGGGTTCAATTTCGCTGTTGTTTTTCTGTCGACATTTTGACATTTTGCATAATGACAGGCAAAGTTCTGAACTCTGCGGTTACACAGTCTATATAGGTATTGAAATGCATTTGCAAAACAGCATTCTAAAATTCGCTTCTAATGAGGATTACACATTGATTTTGATGCCTAACACTATTTGAACTACAACAAGATGTTGATAATTTATCCACTACTCTACATGTAACTTACAGCCAAATTATTGATATGCCTAAAATTCAGGTAAATAAACCGAAAATTCTGCACAAACAAAAGTATGTGCATACACTTTTACTTTATGCATTTAAATAGCAATTGATTCCGGCCATAAACTTGAAGTAAGTCAAATAGAAGTTTGAACGCGAAGACCAACTGTCTAATTTCATCCATAGCTGGCAGATGACGAGGGGGACTTGCAACACCAAGTTCAATTGAGCAGGCCAAAGAGCCATGACTCGACCAGTCGATGTCAGGACTCAGAGGCTAGAGACCAAGCGGCCAAGCAAACTGGCAGACAGCAGAAAGCTGACGCCAAACTGGTATGAGTTGTGGGCGGGCGTAACTTGAAAATAAACTGTAAATTCGTATGTGCGCCAGTCAATTGGATAAAATACAAACAAATTTGCTGTCTGCGAAAGAAAAAGAGGAGTGAGCAAGCGAAGAAACTTGTCTGAAATGCTTGAGATAGTCAATAAACTTTTATCCATGTGTAAGTCTGTGTAATTGTTTCCTCCTACATACGAGTATGTGTGTGGCTAACGGATACTTTTCGACAATTCTCCCCAACAAATGCTTGGTGCAGTCCACTTCATCTTGAATGCATTCAAATTTTTAATCGGTCTCAATAAATGTAATTTGAGAAAACATTAAATTCTACGGACATTTTAAGTCTCTCTGAGTATATTGTTGTTATGCATTGCGTTTCGAGTTAACAACGCGCTTGGAATTTATATAAAAGTACGATTGCATCTATTTAAAAGTCATGGCTTATTTATGAAATGCAACAGTGAGTTGGTTTTTTTTTCTCGATTCTCAATTCTCAATTTGGTGCAGCATGTTAAATATTTTCCTGTGGCCCAATTCTCGTACGCGGTTGTCTTTTTGTATGCCGTTTTTACTTACCAATAACCTCCAATTCGGCGGCTGCTATTAATGTATGAAATGAGGGCGCATCCGCAGATACTTCGCAACTGTATTTACCGGATGTTGGCATTGTTACCGCATCGAGCACCACTTGGCTTTCGTTGGAGGCTGGGCGCTGCAAAAGGAGAAAGACACGGAACAGAGCGGAATGAGTATGGGGAAGTGGACGACAGAAAAGCGAAATAAATTTGTTTAAAAATAAATGTACACACACACATAGAGTGACTGTTTGCTTGTTATATGAAAAAATGAACAGCAAATACATATATATCTCGTGGATTGGTGGCGGGCTCGTGTAGAGCTTCCTCAATAATTGAGCGGGCAGAAAAACAAAACTCATACTCTGAGTTCGACTGCAACATTTTTGAAACTGGTCAACTTTATGTGGATCTCGATAAATTTTCTCTCCCTCTATTTTCTCTGTTTGCTTCTGTTTTTATTTATGATTATTTTTTGTATCAACGTATTTCATAAGCCATAAGTTTCTGGATCTGACTGCCGTTTGTATTTGATATTTATTTCTCAATGTGTGAGCATGTCTGTGTATGCGTGAGTTCGAAATCATCATTGAGTTAAATAATAAAATAGCCTGTGTGGCGTGTTTGTCAAATGGTTTTTTAATACATTTATTTTTTGTGTTGGGTCAATAAAAACCCCGGCGAATGAGAAATATGCCGAAAGGTGTCGAACAATATTAATTTTTTTATTTAAAATATATGTGCAGACATGAAAAAAGTTAAGTCTTTTATGACAATATTGAAATCCCAGTGGTGGATTTTATTGACTAGCTTCTGGCATGTGAATTCACAAAGAATTGAACATTAATAAACATGTTAGCCCAGCTGGTGATGCTGTCAATATATTATTTAATTACAACGAACTCACCACAGTTTAAAAATCGCATGACGTGGTCTTTCAAAATCAAACAAAACAATCGAGAAAGCTCATGCGGATGTGCGTCCCATAAAGTTTGCCCAGTTTTTAGAATAGCAATTCGAGCGTGATTCATAATATTTTTGTAAATATTGGCATTCTATTTCATTCGCAATTTGAAAACAAATACAATCGATTTTCATTTTTTCTATGAACTGCGAGATATTTTCAAATTCTTTGTTGTTTTTGCCGTTGTCATATAAAATAGAAATGTAAATAAATGTAAAAAAAAAAGATGCCAATATATTTCCTAACATGCCTGAATAATTTTGAAAATTGTGAAACAAGTTAAAAATACCAATATTTATTGAAAAAAAATATATATATATTGCCCATCTGCCAATACACCAAACCGAAGCATAAAACGCGAACTAAATTCAATAGCTGCAAAAAAGAACGCAAGAAAACGATGTGTGTTTTTTCCGGCTCGTAACTACCATCAAGCGGAAGTTAAAAACCGTGTTTTGATTTGATTGTGCATTGAAATATTTTGTGTCTGCTGAACTATGCCCCCATTTCCATCTCCATGCAGCTACGCCCAACTGTTAACCGAAGCATTTCACTGGTTGCAGCGTGCACAAAATGCAAATGTTTCACATTGTTGAGCCCGCGTTGCATCTATTTTAACTTAGTTCGATTTTCTATTGTCTAGCACAAATTCTAAAAAAGTATAAGCTACACCGCTAAATCCCTTTGGAATCTATTCCCCGTTACTTTATTTTTTTAATGTATTTTTGCAATTTAACATAGTTCTGGAATGTACAATGATAGCTGCTGTTTAGTGGGAGGTGTGCTAATGAAACAAGTTACGAGCAAAATCAACATGCAGCCGCTCGTTATTAATAGTCTAGTAAATAAGTGAGTCAATCAGAAAAAAGAATGTAATATATCTATCAAGGAGTTTGATGACTTCCTAAACTTACCCGAACTTTAACGCCCGGAAAATGAAATACCTTCATTGGAGGCGTTTCCTTCGGCGTATATCTATAGAATTCTCTTCGGCCCTTGTACCATTTAACCGAATACAAACTGTCATCCTCAATGTCGTAGAAGCATTTGAGCACCGCCTTCTCTCCTCGGCGCACTGCATGAGGCACTCGCACTCGCACATCCCGCAGGGCGCTGGAGACCTCTGAAATACAAAATAGAACAATAAATATATAGAGAAAAATTAATATGCATTATTAATTACTTAAATCTATTTGCTGTCAGCAAACAAAATTGACCTAAGCAAACAAATCCTTTGAGCATTTCAACAACAAGCGCACCTTTCTGACAACAACAAATAAAAAACGAGAGAAGCGCTTTTATTCATTCCATTTTTATATTTTTTCTGATTTTAATTTACGATTTTCACTTTATTATCAATTTTGATTTTTTTACGGCTTTGCGAATTATTTATGATGGGCATTTTATGTTATATTTTTGCGCGATATTAAATAAATCCCAACAGGACTTTATTGACTCGACAATTCCCAAAGCACGTTTAGCGTTTGATGGGCCCAACGTTATGCCCTTTTTTTTAAATTGTGTGTTCATGAGGTCAGGGAATTGGTCAAAATCACAAAAAAGGTCAGTTTAAAAACATGCCTACTTATACAAAATTAGCCGACAAGGAGGATTTGTTAATTTATTTGATTTCTTTGTAGTACAGAATGAAAATATTTAATTTTCATAAAAAACTCTTGTTATCAGTATTATGTATATTTATAGAATACATAATAATAATATATAGCTTATTATTCTAGTAGGTGTCTATATGCTGATTGTCTGTCACTGACATTTATACATTTGTCGGCACTTGTTTACAGTCAGCGATTTTTATGCCATCAGTTTAACTGCCTGTCCGTGTGCATTATAAATCAGCATATAAAAAGGAATCCTTCTTCCCCATTCGCCTCAACCAGACGTGCTATTTTTATTGCCTGCGCGTAATAAAAAACACAACAAATAATAATTTCTGATTTGCCTCTGATAAAGTGAGATGGGATTAAAAAATAATACACACCTATACTGAGTATCATAAAAAGTGTTATAAAATATATATATGCATTGTCAAAATTCTACTCGCTGGGCGAGTTAAACAGCATTTTAATCATATGATTATCCAGCCTATTTGACCTACATGTAAGTGGTGAATTTCTATCTGAACCTACTTAAGTTCAGATCCATATTAATTTAATTTTTTAAAGTATGGCACGTTTGGAGAAGGGATTTTATAACAAGTTTATGCTTGTCATAATTCGTTCCATTAAACAACACTTATCGCTTTCTTTTCTTGCTATCCTTTGCAATCGTGCCACACTGCATCGTCAAGGCTGTAAAAATGCGGCAGCAAATGAATGTCCAAACAAGCAACGCCCGCATCACAGACGCTAGTCCAAAGGAGGGTGTAACCCTTGTAAATCCCATCAAATAACTGTAATTGCAAAGTTTTTGCTGCTAGACACAAACTCACGCCTACAACAACTGCAACAGCAACGGCAAGAGCAACGGCAGCGGCAGCGGCAAAGAAAAAAAATACAGAAGGAGCAGCAGCAGCAACAGCTAGGACAATGTACATGCAACCCGTTCATTTGTCTACGAGTACAACTCCCAATTGCCATGGCAGGACCTGCCATGAAGGCGGCTCTTGGAGGCATGATTCTCCTAGTTGTGTCGGTGGCACTGGCAACGTGTGCAATAAATATGAATAACGAGCGCAACGTGAGTGGCACACAAAGTAGAGAGTGCGGCCTACACAAACGCATACACCTGTGAATGAATCTCTGTCGAGGGCAGGCTGCAAAATGGCAGCTTCCAGTCGAAGTTAACAGTGCGTCCCTCAGCTGACGTCCTTGGAGCACATGACACACGCCAGCAAATATTTTGCTCGTCTAGCGCATTGAGGGCGGACGAGACAGGGCATTGGTTGCCATATCCCTGGGACCCTGTGACTTCTTTTGTTTAATCCATGTTTATGCAACATGCATGACATATTTTAAGCAACAGCTAAAGAGACAAGCTGCTGGCAATGCGTTGCACAAATGGCCAGCGCAAAGACTCTGCTTAACATTCTGGATCTGAAAGAATGCGCAGGCTACGATAAGCTCCAGAAATTTAACATCAAATCTTTGTACTGAAACTCTGCTAATAATAAGCTTGACAAATGCTTAAGTAACATTTCTAAGCAGTAAAAAATAGTAAATATATGCATGACTAACAAATATAATATATTTGATTTGTACGAAAATTGGAATGAAATAAATTCTAATTGCTCAGAATTTACCCAGTACTCGATAAAGGCAATAGAATTCAATTTCATTGGAAATTGTATTTAGTTCGGTTTGCGGTCAAGTTGTTTGTCTAGCTTCGAAAAATCCAAATAAACTTTTATCCAATCACAATGAAGGGGTAATTTGATCCGCAAACTGCGGCAAACAGCTTGCCAACTTTTGGATTTCGAAAACATGACACATTTACTAATGATTTTTTGAGGCAGTTAATTGAAAGTTTAAATACCAAAAATAAGCAAACAACAAAATCTTCAAGGAAACTATGACGCTGCATTTCTAATCCCCGCCATGCTTTTGGCCTGCCCAAAACAGCCAACCAATTTCGTTCTACATGAACTCTTTGAAAGCAACATTTGCCTCACTGACCACACAGTTTACACGAAAAGCATAAAAAAGAAATAGAAAATATAAAAAACCTAAAAAAAGAAAACAAAATACGGGGGGAAACTATAAGTTTTCGAGGCGGAGCTCTTTTGCAAAAGTTTCGTTGGACAAGTTTATGAACTTGGCTTAGAATGTTGCGCAACATCAAGTTTCACTTGGGCAACAGTTGCTGCCAGGACATGGCATTTAAATTTTCTATTAGCTGGCAGTCTCTCAACTCCCAACTAGAACTGCAGCAGACCAGGTGCGATTCGAAAACTGTTGCTGGAACTTGCCAGGAGCCAAGTGCGACGTTGTGAATATTGGGTTTCTGGCTGCCCACTGAGGGGCTATTTATGCTTATCGGCGGCGACCATTTCACAGCGTTTGGATTCCAAGGGTGGCGTCGATGCCAACTGGCGCCAAATACATCATAATTTGCCACGGCGTTCGAGCCATTAAAAATGTTAAATCTTATCAAAGTGCAACTTGATGCGGGTGCAGTGGAGATAAAATTGCTCGTTCCCGAAAACTATTTAAGTCAATTTTGGTGGTGACTGATTAACCAATATAATACCAATAGAGTTGTATCTTAAGGCTATTTTATACATAAGTCAAAAGCAAAAACGCCCATCAAATGATTTAAATTAGTAATTAAATAACAAATTTGTATGCGTCTTGTAAGTGAAAAGTGAAGTGAGCAGACAATCTAATAAATAAATGAACATCTAATTGATTAACATTAAAATGCATCGTGTATTTGAATAACTACTCAAATTTCTGTCTATTGAGATCTGTTTTGTTGCATTTACATAAAATGATAAATTATTAATCATATCAGTGAATGGGCATACAATAAATCATGGAACTATATAGAGTTTCCTGTACCATCTCTAGTCACCCCAAGCCAGAGCTTGCTCTGACTCACAACTCGCATCCACCCTGCCCCGCAGTCTGTTTATTCGGGCAGACTTGACGCCGTCTCGTCGGGGATGCTGCTGTCGAAGAGCGCGGGTGAGGGCGCAGGGATAGAGTGAATGTGACTGAAAAATTGTTGACAATTTTTGCTTAATGCATTTGGATGTCAGTTTTTTGGTGACTTTCCCACACAGTTTGCGACTGCAACTGCAACTGCAACTGCGACTGCGACTACGACCACGAGTGGAGTGCTTGTTTCAGTCGCTGCTCCAGCAGTTTGTTTGTGAGTCACCAACACATGCATTGTCACACATTCACACACGAAGTCTTTTCGCACAGTGAGTGTCATATGTATGCACACTTTTCATTCATTTCATGCATTTTTAGCACTGCCAACTGGATATTGCGACCAAGTTGATGACTCGTCTCCCCTTTAGGGGTTGCCTTTGCCGCCTCGTTGGAGCTATTCAAAGAGGCAGCCGGAGTAACGCTAGATGCTGCCAGCGCCGCTGTCTCTGCTTCTGGCAAATTTGGAGTCTGAGTTGGAGTCGGAGTTGGAGTCGGAGTCGGAGTGGCGGCAGGACATTGATGTCCTGACTCATTGCTTTGTGTGGATTATGAAATTTAAGCACAAAAACCTCCTCATGCCTTTTGTCTGACTTTTAAAGAGAGTGCAGTTCGTCTAATTGTGCTCCCACAGCTTTTGTCTGCGGCACTGTGACTGTGACTGTGTCTGCGCTTTGTTCATTGGTGTTTGCCATTTAATGGCACATTTTCCGGTTTCCCTCGATGGCAGTCATAGAGTCGTATTGTCAGATGCTTGTTGGTTTTTCATTAAATTTAATGCATTTTCTTTTAATTGCGGACAGATTTTAGACATCTGTTGTCTATATGTAGTAATAGCACTAGTCGCCGCAGTGAGTAAATGGATCTTAGGGGACATTTTGTGGAGTGCAGCTTGGCAATTTAAAATATATTCGAGGAATGCGAGAAGCGAAGAAACTTGGCACATTTAACAATTCATTAGCACATTCTCCCCTTGCCTGTCGATGTCTGTGTGCTGAATCTCGTTTCCACGCTCATTTACACGGAATGCATACATATAGAGAATATCTGCAGAATGCTCAGAGGGCAACCTTGGCCATTTATTTAAAACTAAATAAGACAAGCATCGCTAAATCGCCAACTAAGCTCATAAAACCCCACGAACAAGTGCCGGCAAGTGTAAAGCAACGTTGGAAATGTTATGGCAAAGTGAAAAAGTAAAAAAGTTAAGGGAGAAACTACAAATGCACAGAAAAAAAATCAAATAGTGCCAGGGTGAAATGCTATGAAAAAGTGCAAGGGATCAAACAACTGAAAGCAAGAGACACTCAGCATGGCCAAAAAAAACAAAAAAACAAGCAAAAAAAGGAGTCGGCTAGATGTAGGTGGTGCAAGGGAAAGCTGTAAAAAGTGAACATCGTTTCGTGTTGCAATTCCTACCCCCCTACCGATTTACCGAGGCCCGCCCTCGTCGCCGTGCGAGCCATTTCTAATCTAACACTGAAAATTGCGCAAGAATTTGTTGCAATGAGCTTTTTATTATCCATTTTCAACCCACATGCTCTCACACCTACACCGGCACACACGGCACCAGCATAGACGCCTTTGTGTATGCAATGCTTTTTGGATTTTACACTCTTTTGCATTCCTTTCGGCGAAAATTGCAATGGCAGCGTGTTTTCGGCTGGCAATCCGTGCGCACAGGTGAAAATTTATACCCTTTACCTCCAATGGATTGTTAGCGTACGCCCAACCTGACTGCCGCCATTTACCCCGGCACCGGGCCACTTGCATCCTGTGTCCTGCGTTCAAATTATTTGCGGATTTGTTAAATTTGCGCAGGTTCTTTCTTATTTTTTTCCTATAATATTGCACAATTTGCAACAATTTTTCACGGCTGCTTTCCGTGTCAAGCACTCGCTCGCTTAGGCACTCAAGTGCGGCTTTGTATTTTCATTGTTATAGCAAACTAAAACATACAATTTATTCGCCAAGGTTCTTTTGAGCATTTTCAATGATTTAGCAAATTACTTTTATTACATCTTTGTACTTTTTTGGTTCCAGCTCAGCAAGTTTGCCTAATTAAACTAATATTTAGCTTGCAGCCAACACTCAAGCCAATTATCAAGTACTAGGTATATGTGCTGCACGGACAAGTCGCAAATGGCAACAATAACAGCAAGACATCCTGCAGAAGTCTAAGTTAAATTTATAGGCATTGAGCCAGGAATTGCAACTTCCGGCAGTGGCAACACATGCCCAACACACACACAGATACAGCCACTGATAGAGAGACTATGATACAAGCATACAGCTTCAGGCATTTGCAGACATGGCAAACTTACAGTTACATTCTCCGGCAACTTCATTTGAGAACGCAACGGAACTTTAGAGAAGTTCTCGAGCAAACCGACGACGACAAGATAAAATATAAATAGCTTAAATTGTTGCTGTAGCGGGGCGAGCAGAGGCAAGGCATGGTGCGGAAGTGCCACTGATAGCCGTCACATGCTGAAGATTTACTTATTAATGCCAAGCCTGAATGGCATCCTGCCAAAAGGACAAACAGACATTGAGTCTGAGAGGCAGTCAGTCAGACAGACAGGCACGCACACAGATACACGTAGACACCCACACACACACACACACACACACACACACACACACACACATACAGTACCACCAGCTGTGTGAGTTTGTTTTGTTTTGAAGTTTCTTCGGTTTGCTGGGGCGGATTTAGGGTCTCTTGGCTGTCTTCTGCTGGGTTCCCCATTGACTTTCGACACCCTTCTGTGTTTTCCGACATAATTTGTGCCCGGGACTTGCCCTGGGACAGTCTGTTGCTTCTTGCTTTTAGTGACTGTGACAGTTTTATACGATTTATGTCATGGTAAATTAAAAATTACGCGTCCTGCCTTCGCCCTTAATGGTGTGCGTGGGGTTACTCCCTCTCTCTCTCGCTCTTGCCCTGGTTTCCTTCCGCTCAGAGTCGGGGCAAAATAATGCACGAAATTGGGTAATGGAATCACACAATGGGGGAGGCAAGTACTGCCAATCTCTGCTTTCTAATAGTTGTTATATCCATAAATTCGTGTTTGTTATGAAATGTGAAACGTTAAATTTACCTTAAAATAACACTTAATGAATTTAAAGCAGAGTTTGGGCAATGAATTGAATTTTTCATTTTAATGTCCAATTCAAATGCTCCATTTTCAAATAAAAAAGATTTAGCTAAGCCTAGCTAGCATCTCAAAATCGATGTTTATGGCTAAAGTTTGCCTTTGTTAAACTTCGCCGATTTGTAGACTATAACAATACAGTTGAGTGCATGTCGAGCGTTAATATATTAAATGAAATAACTTCTGAAATACCCGCCTTGCAAATTCGATTCCATCTATTTACATTTAATCTGCGCCATCGCGTGTTCCGCACATATTTCTACTGACATCCTTCTTTTTTTTTGTTTTGGGCCTTTGCTGACTGACATTCAAAACGCATAAATAATCAATTGATTTATACATGCTCAAATCGAACTAGCTTTAAGCTCTCATAATATTAATAATTGGGAAGAGCATTCAACATTTAATACTCGGTAAACATTGCGATAAAAACGTGTTTCTTTTAACCGTTTCTCTTAATGTCTCTTGCGGTTCATGGCCATCATTCCATTAATACACAAAAGAACTCTTCAATTTTATTTAAATGTTGGGAATAAAAACCAATGTATCGACTTTTAGAAATAATAACTAGAATGACACCCAAGTGAGCAAAATATATACAAATATCAAAATAAAGTACTCATAAACCATTTGTATTTATTTAAGACAAATTGAAATCCTATTGATTGCAATATCAATTTTTTTCTATGGCACTTTTTGCTCAATAACAAGCACATCAAAGATTTTCCATTACAATTGGTAAACTAAAATCATGAAGAGACAACAACAAATATGAGGCACTAAATGCATTTTGCGCCTAACGAAAAATATCTTGAAATATTAAAATAGTAGAGAAAAAGGAAGCCTGAAAAAAACAAAAACAAAACGAACTTTCAAGCAAAAAAAAATATGTTCAGAGATTCATGGGGATAAGCATACTCTCCGATGTTCCGCACAAAATATTACGCAAGTACACAAAGGACTTCCACCCGGAATCTCCGTGTAAGTGTGTGTGAATGTGTGTGTGTGTGTGCATGCGAGCGAGCTAAAAACAACCATATGAGCTGCTTATCAGTTTACTGTGCTTGCTTTATTGTTTTAATAAAATTACTTTTCCCATACTGAGCGAAGAGCGGGACATGAGAATCAGGAATCATGGGATAGGGAAGCTGTGTGCAGTGGTGGTGGTGGCGCACACACAGGGATAACTTTTATGGTTGATGCTCCAAGGGCTTACATAATTCTTGGCAAATAAGTTGCATAATACAAACGTTCTAGTCGAAATAGAATTTAGCTTTTACAAATTCAAGAATAAAACATGAATACTCGTAAGCATGCTTTTTGGCTTTAATACCCTGCAAACGTATTCAATACTTGTGAGTTGTGTGTCGTGATACCCCATTGATTACTTAACCCATAATATTCAACATTGCCGATTTTATTCGAGAGTAAATATTGGAAATGTTAGCATGCATTCTGTGTAAATTGTTGCATTTAGTTTGTAGTGAAAAAATCATTAAATTTAAATGAAGTTGCATGTTTAATATGGTATTGCCTTTTCTATGCCATCGTCATTCAATGTGATGTTTGTGTGTATGCTAACCAATCTCACCGTATCCACGTTCGCCTAATGCGCTAAGACCACATGTATTATAGGGCATGGAATTTTGTGTTATAGCTTCGCATGCTCACGATATTACAACGTGGAGCACCAGCGTCACGGGATGCCGAAATGTTCCTAATGCAATTTTCACCTGACCACAAGCTCCCTACACTCCCCACACAACCACCTCCCCGCCAAACGGGCAGACCCTTCAGTTTCCAACAGTTCTGTGCTTGACGTAATTACTAAATACTTTTGGCGCTTACGCTGTCCAGACTCGCAGCTCAAATGATTCTAGTTCAGCTATTTCTTTTGTCTTTAGGTGTGTTTTTCTTACTCTCTCGCTTCTCTCGCTGCCTCAGTCTCTCTTCGTCCCCGTCGCACTTGCTCTACTGTTACTTATTTTCTTATCGTCTCGGATTTGTGGCCGCAAATGTTCGTGTGTTTTTGTTGGAATTTGGCTCGACTAGGTTTTATTTTCCCTATTTGTCTGCCTCGCTTCGGTTTCACTTTTTTTGCGCTTTGTTCTCCTCTTCTCTTTCTCTCCCTCTCACTCGCTCTCTCTCTTATTTTTTCTCACCGTCTCTATTTTTTGCCACAGGTCTATTTTGGTTGGCATTCCTAAAGTACAAGCGTGTGCCATGTTTATTTTTAATTAATTTTCCTTAAGCAGTCTAAGCCCGGCAGCCAAGACTGCCAGAAAAAGACCTTTCGGGCAACAACAACAGCAACGAAAAAGAAAACAACAAACACATCTGGAATTTGTGCATTTTCCTTTTTTCCTGTTTTTTTTTAGCGGTTTTCCTTTCGGTTTTTGTTTTGTTCGCTGCTGTTAATTTTTGCAATTTTCTACTTAATTTCCTCGCAGCTTGTTTGGCTTGGCTGCCCAATTTGGTTGGTTTCTATTTTTGAGGTCGACACCATAAATGTTAATGGCGGTAATTGTGTGAGAGAACAAAAGCTGAGCTCGGATTGTGATTGTCTGCTCGGTTAGATAAACGAGAGCTAAACAAAATGCAACTGTTAAAAGGCAGCCAGCCTAATAAAGTCCAGTCAGAGCAAGATAGTGTTTTCATCACCGAATTTGAAGGGGACGAGTTGACTTTATTATTTTGAATTTAATAAGTTAAGTTCTTAATAAACTAAACGATTTGATTCATTTAACATTGGCTGGCATTTATTTTGTCGACTATGCAGCCAACGGAGTAATTCCAAAAAGCTTAAACTATTTCCAACAAAGCCCCAATTTCATAATTGCAAAACACACACGTTAAGCATCTATAAAAATCCCTAAGCCTTTCAGCAAGATTAATAAATTAGTTGAAGTAATTGAAACTTTGTGTTGGATCTGTGGGGAAATCCTTTTCCAGACTGCCAGTCTTGGCAATCGAGTAAAGTAAAGAAAAGGAAAATTAGTTTTGTCTGCTCGATTGTCGTCTGGGTTGCCTCTTGTGAATCGCATTATTATGTGAGCAAAAGCATAAATCTTCAACAGACACAACATTCCACTCTCATTCATCTTGAGTTGCTTGCATTGTCAACAAAGTCTCATTGGGGAATTTCAGTTAATTTTATTACAGAGTTCGCATTGACAGACATGCGAGCGAATCAAAGACTTCATTTATTATACCGACCGCGAGTAAAGAACGGCAAATGGTCAAAAAATAAAAATTGGAAAAATCGCTGCGCTCAGGTGTCACACGGGAGGCGTCAAGCGGCCAATTAGCTTAATTCTATCAGCCAATAAAGCCCAGTTAATTAAGCGACTTCTACCTGACTGTCAGCCTCAGCTACCTATATCAATTTCCAAAAACCAAATTAATCATTTATACGCTCATTATACTTTAAACGTTGCTAATTTCAACTTAATTTGGCCTGCTCTTCCGCGTTGTTCTGCCCATCACTTTCCATTTTGCCTGGCCTCGCTATGGGCGTGAAAAATGTCCTTGGCTGTCGTCTAGTCCGCAGCTAAGCACAGCACAGCACGAGAGAGGGAGCAAGCTCCAAGATGGTTGGAATGGCGAAGGTGTCCGCTTTTTTGCGGCTTGTCTTGCGCCCGACTCCTGTCAAGGATGTCAGACAGGCGCGTTTCGGACATTTAAACTGGCTTCAATTGTGCTTGAAATTTGCACCATTAGCGAGCGGCACGCAGTTAACTGAAACCGGCTGGCAAGAGGAAAAGGCAAAGCGAAAGTGGTTCAGAGGACAGACAAGGCGCTTATGGCGCATTCGAGTGAAATGCACAAAGTACTCAACAGTTTAACAAATTTTGTACTCATTATATTCGTAATACTCATAATTACTTTTATTCGCAAAACATTTCAAAGAATTGCTGAAAGCCAAGTGAAATCGGTATTCTACATCTGTATAACGGCTGGAAAAGTTGCCCAAAACCACACGCAATGATTAATTAGTATTCGCCAGAGACAAGTCTATTAATTGTGAACTTAATAGCCAACGTGTGCTCAGCTGTTGGTAGCAGCTTTAATCTGGCATTAAAAACAATTACTCAGCTTTTGTACAATATTATACTGAGCCAATGACAGCTGTCTGAGTACATCAAGTCTGCACAACTTGCCATCAATCAACAACAAACAACATGAGCGTTAATTGAAGGCATACAAACTGATGTCACAATCCACTCCAGACCTCAATAGGCCAGCACTCGGAGCGCACAGATCGCAGATCCGACAACTCAGCTGAACAACTGCAAATCCACGTGAAGCACTCAGCGAAATCAGTTTAAATGGAATTAATATGCCAGAGTTGTGCGCTCGTGTTTCGACCCTTTGCAAAAAGTTGGCCGCAAAAAAATGTGCTGCATAATTTTTGGCGTAAATTCAATTTAGACTTTTTCAACAAGTGATAAAATAAAATGTCGTCGAGTTGCAAACGCGTGTGCGCATATTAATTTCTGTTTCTTTCTCTCTCTGTCTCCCCCGTTTATTTACTGTTTTTTGCGGATAGCTAAATGAAATTGTAAAGGGGAAAAGTGCAGTGAGCATGAAATATTGAAAAAGGGAGGAAGCACAGCTATTGCTATTGCTTTAGGCATGCCCATAGAAAAGGGCTAATATTAACCGGAAATCGTATCGCGCGTACTTCCGGCTAAGAGCCGTTTGACGGGCAAGCAGACAGTGAAGCCGTCAGGTTGAGGTGGAGTCGGAAATGCGTCTTGTTGGCAGTTATTTCAGTTTTATTGGCAAACCAGCGACAGTTGACAGTCAGCCATAGAAACCTAGTGCTTACGCATAAATAATAAATATGGCATGTAGTAAATGTAAATGCGCACTGAAACTTCCATAAATTCAAAGGCCCAGCTGTGTGAATTGCCCCCCAGCCACGCGTCCTGGATAGCCCTTTCACGTCCTGCCCAGCACCACCCAGCCCCGCCCCGCCCTGTCGTGCCGTGCCACTGCTCATGACATTTAACACTTTGGCAAACAGGCAGCGACGCCATTCCATGAGGCCATTCAAATGCACTTGAAATTCTTGAAGCAACAGCTGCGACCTGCTAAACGAGTTGCCTCTAATGTATCTATGTGTGTGTGTGTGTGTCAGTGTGTCAGTGTGGAAGTGTGCTCGTGTGTGTGAGCAAACTTGTTGGAAGCAGCCGCGTGAAAAGCGCCAAAGCCAAATTAAATAAGATTTGTTTGGCTGCCATTCAAGATGCGACTGTGCGGGTGAACAGGTCAGGCTCCAACTTTTGCTGATGCCAAACCAACGGGACTTAACGCCTCGCATTTTAATGAGCCAACTGCCAGAGCTGCTCTGTGGGCGAGACTTACGTTTGTTTGCCAACAAACATGCCTCAAGTTCAACAGCAGCAACAACAACAACAACAACAGATTCGAGTACGAGGGGCGCGAAAAGTTTTTATCATGACGTCTTGCCCTTAATTTCGTTCTCAAGCACTTGCCACATTGTCGCCTTGAACGCCATTCGAATCGTTGTTCTTGTTGCTGTCGTTGTTGACCACGTTTCCCACGTTGCTAGAAAAATGTGTTTAGAATGCGGAAAAGTTGTCGAAAATTGAGTTTTGTGTGCACTTCTCTCAATACAATGAATTGTGCGTTGGACTCTCCATGGGACTTCTAGCTGGCATTGCGATAGCCCTTATTAAAGATCTCAATCTGTCAATTACTAAAGCCTAACAAGTATGATTACACACGAATCGAGATAAGCAAACGAAAACAAATACGCAATTGTACTAGAAATTAACAATCGACCACAAATAATGTTTGTCAAACGATGTCAAAACAAAACAGACTTTCTGTAGATTGATCTAATGTCTGTTAGTGTGAATGAGTAGACTAATTATATTAGCTAGCATTTGCAAGACGCTATTGCGTTGTACTACTTTATAATTCATTTTGATTAAAGAGTTATTTTGTGCTAGGACAAATATCGATGTATTCTAGGTATATGTTGCTTTAGGTATATCCCTTGATCCCCTCACACCTTGGCTGTTTCAGTTACCTGCACAACCAATCAACGACAAAGCCAATGCCAAACCCCAAAAGTCTCTGTCTGACCCATTACTGCCCTTCGATTCGTACGTGTTTATTGGCAACTTTGGCTACCTATTTCCCATTTTCCCCATTTTGAGGTCACAACGAAAGCGAACTGTGAAATGTGTCTGCAGTGTAGCGAGCATTTCTTCGCGGCACAATAACTTCATTTTGCCAAACTAGACGTCAGTGTTTTATTTAGTTGCCGAAGCAGGAAAGAAATTTATTATTGGATTAATATCGTGAAATTTCAAAAGTGAAAATTGCGAAACGCAGCTAAACAGAACATTTCCATTAAGTTTTCAATAAATGCTTAAATTTCAAGTGCATTTGCCGCCATCATCTTTCATTCATTGTACCCGGATCATTGATTTTCAGCTCCATCTGTAGTTTGTCAAAAATATGAAAGAAGAGAAATGTTTGCATTATGTTCTTTTTTCCTGTATCACCTGCAAATGCCAATCTATATAAAACTCCTATAAGTCTCACTTTCACAGAGTTGCAAATAAGTTAAGTAAGTAAGTAACTGACCAGATTTTATTAATAATTTTAATAAAATGTCGAAAGTTCAATGTATATTCTAACAGGACATTAAATCACTTATATAAATAAAATACATTTTTGTCACTTTTGATAAAAATGCTTTAATTTCTGTACAAAAAAAAATGTAAACCCAACAATTTCTGTACGATAAGTGTCTCGATTAATTCAGTTTAATTAAAATCTCAATTTCTGACACTTATTAAGCGCACGCTCAAAGTTTATATGCAGCAAGAATTTTATCGAATAATAAAACTGAAAATTAAACGCAATATAATGCAACTTGCCAGCATGGAAAGAGCCTGATTTCACTTTCTCATTTAAAATTCGAAATGATTTTCGTGCACGTCATAAAGCGACAGAGTGTGAATGACTGCTGTGTATACAACTCAGAGCTAATATTCTATTCAGGTCGAGGTAGTTGTATTTATTAACTTTTGATACACTATGTTATGACAGGCCAATATTCACATATGTGATTTTCTGCACAGCGTTAATTGCAAATATTTGCAATGAGTTTTCAGATCAAAATTATTTACATTTAATGCTCATATTCTAGTTAAAGTGCTTTCAAAAGCAATGCAAGTTATTTAGATAAATAATACATTGCTTGCGAATTTAACAAATTGCTTGCATTATCATAATCGATTTATCAAATTCCAATTTTGAAATCATTATTAATGGGTCAGGAAGGTTAAACTTTCTGCAAAATAGCGCAGCAACGCGTGCGGAAAACACTCCAAATAGCTGGCAAAAATGTTCAGGTGCAACATGGAAGCGGATTCATTATTATCCGTTCGTGTATACGCTAATGTATTTAATTATTATTGAGTGTCTGTCTGCCATTGTGTAGCATGAGGTATGCACAACGTTTTGTTTGCACGTAAATTGTTAATAATGATTATTAACTATGTGACCTATGTGGATAATGACACTGGAGGAAGTGCTTTACACAATACTATATCCTTTAAGCATAGCACATTCATAACGTAGCTAACAACCCGTAATGTAATTTACAATTGAATTAGTTAATTGTTACGTTAATTGAGAATTTGCAATAAAAACTATATTGACATACAAAATTATTTACTTGATTAAATAAGTTCTTAATTCATTGCAGAAAAGCTCAATATATTTTTACTCTATAAAGCACAAATGCATTTTGGATTTAATTACGAACTTTACTACTTTATTTCACTCGCTAATTCAGTCTTTGCATTTGACATTAATTGAGTAATACACTTTTTCTTTCAATGAACATATTCCCATTTGAAACACACACAGGCACAAAGGCACAACGACCCCAGTAAAAGGGGTCACCAATCTTCACTCGACGCTTAAGTGCCATTTTTCCTTATCACATTCCCAGTGATTTCTTATGCCAACCCTCTTGGGATTGCCACACACCTTTGCCTTTAATTAAAACTCAATCTAAGAGCTGTGAGTGAAAAAATCAATCACTGTATTTATTATTGAACCAATTACTGAGTGTGCCAACGCTTTGCCCCCCAAATACTCAATCCTGAAACGCACTCGAGACATATCCTTCCTCCCGTTGCAGGTTCCACCTTCAAAGCTTAACTACCTACAGTTGGGAGCGCTTGACTCGACTTGGCGTTCGCTTGGCATACTTAAAACTAACGGGCGAATCAATGGTAAACAGAGAAATATGAATAAACTCACTGTGTGTGTGTGTATTTGTAGGTGTGTGTGTGTGTGTGCAGCCGGATGGAAAAGGGAGAAGATTTGGATTGCAATTCCACTGTTGAGTAAAATCATAACAGCCACGAGTCAGCGAGCAACTATTATTGAATTTGCAATTCGATGCAGTTTTTTTCAACATGCGACACCCCAAAACATCGGTTACATATGTGTGTGTGTGTGGGTGTGTGTGTGAGTGTGTGTCTGGGTGCAGGGTTTGCGTACTAAGATCGTTACATAAAATTCATGAAAATCTCGCACAGCGCTAAAAGCTAAAAAAGGAAAACAAAAACAAATTGAAGCTTTAGCGCTGACAAACTGCAGCTGTAACAGCCGGAAGTTTTGGGGCCATTTTTCCATTTGTCAAGTGGATGGAGAAGCTTATCAATTTTTCTGCGGGTTAAGGGCGAAAACAGTTCAGCACAACTAGCGGACGCAGGGGAAGAGCTCGGCTTTAGGCCATGGAGGTTAAGCGGCTTAATTGCTGGTAAGGTCAGTGGTGGAAACTGCACAAAAATCAAAAACAAAAAAAAAATTGCTTTTCATTTGCGTTGCATAGAGTTGCAGTCTCCACTTTGAGGTAAAGCGAACGCAACAGCTGTTGCTGAACGAGCAGCGAATTTGCATAATAACAGGAAACAATTTCTATGCACATTTGTGTTTCATAGTGCGTGATGAAATCAACGGAATGAACGAAGCTATGCACAGACCTGGGCCTAACGTCTACAGGCATGCACCGGAAAATAATGTGTTTGTTTGACAAAATGCGGCACAATTTCAAAAAAGGCAATTTTCAATCGACCAACCGAGTCAAAACTGCTAACTGCCGCTAGGCAAATTTAAAAAATCGCGTAGCTTACCTAATTTTTACTTAAAGAGATATAACAAATAACTTAAGTACTATTTTAGTAGTCTTTTTAGCTTAATCCATCGGGAATAATCGAAATAAAATGATAAAACTACTCGAATGTGAAGGTAAACCCAATTTCTAGCATCTCAATTAGGAGCGCAATAATTATAATTATACTTTTGCATTTGCTACTTTCGTTTACAAACTATGATAACAAATTCATCAGTCGCTTGAGCCAAAACGTGAAATTGGAAATCTGCGAACGCTCAACCTACCCAGGGACAGCCCTGCGTTCCTGAAAATGAAGTCAATTAGAGGACATTCCATTAAAAATTATGCAAAGGGGGAGGCCATGAAGTGTGACACGTGTTTCTCGAATTGCCGCCTAAAAGTATACTAACAAAAATATTTGCGGTGAGCTAAATGGTAGCCGGGCAATGTCCCGACTGCCGTGTGTACGTGTGTGCGTGTGTGGGTGTGGGTGTGCGTGCAAGTGTCGCTTCATAACGTTTATTAACCTGCCATTATCGAGCAGACCCAATGCACTCACAGTGAGTGTTGTTGTCCTTGCTGTTGTCGTTCGCTCGACTGTGATGTCAGGCAAAGCGTCTGGTAGCTGCACAATTTACACGCCCCGATAAAAATCTCCAGCACGCACTACAACAAAACGTAATTTGTATTTGCATTGTACCCTTCGGCGGCGGCCCCCTCGCCAAAACACGTCAGGTTCATCGCCAGCGAACCGATGTGAGCACCTGTTTGGAATGGTAAACATTACGCCGATTCCGACAACAAAACAAAATCCCTAATTAGTCTGGGGCTCGACTCTTTGCTCTGTGCTCTGTGCTGGATTTCCACCGTCTACCAAGTGTCGAAAATCGGTCGTATACTTGATTTCAGTTTAATAAGCACATGAACCAACCTTGAGCTCTCGCAAATTTTACGTGGGTACCATAAGCTTTCTCTATTGTCGACGCCTTACCTATTTCTTCTTTCGTCTCGCTCTCGTTTGCTATTGAACAAAACGATTTGTATGCCTTACTTTGTTTCATTTGACTCGATTGTATTACGCCCCATTGTTAATGTCTTAATGTGTTCATATTTTTTTTGTGCTTTTTTTTTGACCTGTAAATTGACATTTAATTACAATTTGCTTGGGCTTCCAGTCGAATGAAATTAGAGCCTAACCCATGCATAAATAATATCATACGAATAGTACATTATATTAAGCGATAAGTGCTTTGATTTCGAGTATTTCCAAATGTGTATTAAATTGCAAGAGAGTCGTAGATAATTCATCGATTTTTTGCCCCCCCTCACACACAAACCCATCATTTTTGTGTAGTTATCTTTGACAGTGAATTATCCCAACAGTTCCCTTCCATTAATGACACACTATAATTCTGTTTAAAGGCGGACCCAAAGGTCGTTGGGGTAATCAGGCAATTGATTAAAGCTCGCATTACGAATAAACACATTCGGTGGCTATGAAATCAACATCAATACCATAATATTTGTATTTATTTGGCCCACGTTTAATATCGATGGCATTCCAAGGTGATTCACAGTTTATTTTAATCTGCTCTCACAGCTTTAGTCGTTGCCTTCATCAGGTCTTAAGTCTGGTGACTTTTTAAAGTTGGCTGTGTCTTGTAGATGTTGAAACCACTTGTCAAAGCCTACAAGAAAAGCCCCAAAAAGTATGCAGCACTAAATAAATCCGGCACACACAATAAAAAATAAAGATAGAAAGCGCTTAGACCAGGCACGTTGCCAGCATTTATCAAGCCCAGCTCACACACACACACTCGTATATGCACACAGATGTCATGTGCTAACAAGAACAACAGCATGTGGCACTCACCTTCATTCACACCAACTGCAGACACATGCCGGCACTGAGGCAGGCATAGATGAGGCTGTCGCAAGTGACAAAGAGTCGAAAATTTCAGTCACGCGAAAGGATTGAAAGTCATTTGATGTATTCACTGTCATTTAAGTTTCTGCTGATAGAGTCACTGATAGATATGTAAGCGTATACATACACACGTATGTTATATACGTGGCCATTCGGGTTTATATTGAATTCAATCGACTTGCCAATAAAACTACAACAACGAAACGCTTTCAGTTCCAAATATCCATATATATAAGTATGTACACGAGCAGGTATTCACTTTTGGTATATGTGTATATATATTAATATAGCAGGAGATAAACGAAGAAGAGGCTGCAAGTTAAATGCATTTAAGTGCCAAGGCAGGTTGTCGCAGGCTGCGAGTAAGTTGCTTTATTGACATGTGTCCCGGCAAGCAGGCAGACAGACAGACGGACAGACAGACAGACTGACTGACGGAACTCTCAATGGAAGTCGATTATAGATGAGCGAGTAAGATGCAGATAAAATTTAAATCTGCGTCGCATGCTCAGAGGTGAATCAGTGGTACCTGCGAGTGTGGCAGCAACTTGTGATTTATTGAATAAATCAGTGGGGGGTGTTGCTCAAATATTTATCAGTGTGTGCGACCGAGTGCGGGTGCGAGTGCGAGTGTGTGTTGTGCGTGTGGTTTTGAAATTTATGTGCGCTGGTAAATAAAATGAGCCTCCGACGGCTGCTGAAAGCCGCAAGACGAGCGAGAGAGAGCAATAAAAAACTTGAAAATGTGTGTAAAACATTCAAGATAAAATTGTAAAAAAGTTTGCACACACTTGTCAGCGGGCTTAAATCAATATGCACACACTCGAACTCGTGTTTCCACTTAAATTCCTAACTTTACATTTTCATTTCCTCATGCGACCCATAATTTATTTTGCACTGCCAACCAATTAAACACAATCAACAAATTGTTGAATTGATTTTTATGGCAGCAACAATTGCAAATCCTCAATAAACGAAATTCAAAATATGATTAAATTTAATTATTACGCATTATGCTTTTTTACACCAATCATTTTTCATCATTTTTGCATTATTTATCAAGTTTTTCCAAGTTTGTTTTTTTCGTAAAAGTTGCGCTGCCAAATCGAATCAATTTTAATCGCGCGACAATTCTATGACATAAAGTTTAATTATCGCTAATTAGCATTTTGGTGCTGAATAAAATTGATTGCAATTAATGCGCATAAATATTGTTTTTGTGTTCGATCATAATTTTTTCAACAACTATTTTTGTAGTTTATTGACTGGATTAATTTTCAATTTATGTGTGACATAGCATTTCATTAAAACGTCTTATTGAATTCATAATTTTATGCGCGATTTAATTTGTATGAATTAAGCTTTTAAATAATTTTACCAATTCAGTCTTACGGAATTAACTCAATAATTGAGCTTCACTCTCAAAAGTCCAATGGAAAAAAATAAAAATAAAAATACACTTACCCACAAATATTAGGAGAAAAACTGTTTGATAGAAAATATGTAGAAACCGCATTTTGTAGTTTGTAGTTGTTTTGTGGAATGCTGTTGGGAGAGAGAAAATATGATGTTGGAATTATTATACAGTAATTGTTTCGACAACATTCTGAAGAAGATTATGTAATATTTAATGCATTTCGAATGTCTGGCATTATTTGAAAGTCTTGAATTGAATACATATGCAGCATGGTATGATAATTTATAACATGACCAGCTATTATTAACAGAAACTTGAGTCCAGCAAGTCGACCAAAAATATCCAACAGCCTTTGCAGTTCAACTTTGTGTAAAGACCAATAAAGAGCCGACAACAACAGCAACAAAATGAGTTGCTTAATGCGTTAAACTTTTGCTGCAATACGTAACTCAAGTTAGGCTGCAGTTGAAGTTACCTGGATACCAAGGAGTAGAGCCGGCAACAGCTGGACAGGTGGGCCGAAAGAGAGTTTGTTGTTGTTGTTGTTGCCGAGACCCGTTAGCCGCAAAATACATATTGAAAGCAATTTTGTAATCAAAAAGAAAACGAACAAGAAGAAAGCTTTATAAAGTAATAACTATAAAGAAAACTGCAGCGATTTTCCACCCACTCTCACACACACACACATATACATCCACGCATCCAGTTTGGGTGTAAACTTGGCCATTACAAAGCCACAGATAGAACGAACCACAAACTGTTGCCGAAAATGTGCAAAACAAGAGCAACAAGAAAAAAAGGAAAAGGCAAATGCTCATATGAGAAATATTCCAAAATGTTGTGCACATTTAAAGTTGGAAATCGGATTATAATAATCCCCTTAGCCCAGTCGAACAAGCTGAGACGAGATAGGCAGGAACACAGTCTCCTATCCCAATATTCGGGTGATTCTTGACAAGCTGTAATCTTTTATGGCAGCAAATCGTATTATAGTAAAGACAACCTAAAAGGCTCATATGCTGTCCACAAATGGAATGCAATGCACTCTCTCCCTCTCTCTCTCTCTCTCTCTCTCTCTTGTCTATTTCTATCGCCACAGAGCTGAGAATATTTGGCCCATTAAGTTTCTAGTGCCTTCTCTTAATTGCTTTAGCTTCATTAACAGCAGCCAAAAAGAAAAGGCAAAAGAAACTTTTTAATTTATGCATTGACAAAGTTAAGCGCAGCGCGCAACAATCCCCGTCCACCTCCTCTCGTCCACATACCCCGCAAAGCAAACCCATTCAAAGCCAAGAGGTCGATGGGGTAAGACAACAAAAACAGCGTCTGGCCAAAATACGATAAGCCGCAAACTGCAGCTCAGACCAGACACAAGGAAGTCGCACAGTGAGATGCCACGTGAGGAGGGGTACAAACAAGTTCGAGGGGAATGAAAGCAATTCCCAGTCGAAAAGGGAACAAAAATGCACAGAGGCCAAAGGCGCAGCATCCTTTTAATTGGTTTTCGGTCAAACAGTGCAAAAAAAACAAGAAGAATGGAGAAAACAGCTTTTAAAGCGCTTCTTTGAGTTGGGGTTTCCATTAACTGGAACTGGTAACTGGGCTAGTTCAAGAGATTTCACTTGCTTTACAATTCTCGGAAGTGCGCTTCTTTACGAACTTTTTTTTCGACTTTTAAAAACTATATCATCAGCAGCAATCTGCTAAAAAGGTTTTACAATGCATCGATTGCAATCAAATTGTAAAGTGCTTATCAATTAATATTGACAATAGTCCACACGGATTAGACGGATTTATTTTCACTAGATGATTTGTTTGTATTTTTTACTAAGATTCCATAGTAAAATCAAATAATTACTCTCACTCGTTTGACTAGCAGGAACCACAACCAATTTTATACTGAACACCGTTTTGATGATTTCTCAATTAGGAACCTGCGTTTATTACTGCCAATAACTATATATTTTGTTTGTAGATAACGGTGTATATACAGTGAGAGCACCCTACATCAATTTTTGAATTGTGAGCAAATTTAATATAATTTTGCGATTTGTTGCAGACTTCGTACTATGAATTTACTGTAGGCAATGAACTGATAAGTTCAGCAAGTTGTGTTCGGTTATCGCTAATAATATGGTATATACTTCGCATTTACTGCTAAAAGTATATTATGTTTAAAAAGCTCGAACACACCAGAGTGATAATATATTTCTATAATGCAAACAGTAGTATATAAATATATTAAACAAAATATATGTTTATACTAAAAAAAAATAAAAAAAAATTTGTGTATTCAAAAATAATATTTCACTTTCATGTAAATATATATATATATATAGTGAATGTAAAGTATATATAGTCAAAGCAATTTCTTTTGACTTTGACTGCCTTCAATAATACATTAAACTTATATTCATGTTTACTTCAGCCAACTATTTTTTTATTCCAAGTAAATGTTTACATTGAAATCCAGGAACTTTAATAGCGCTGAGCTGCAGAGCCGCTTACGCTCCGGCGGAATAAAACTTAACGAATTTGCAACGCGAAATGAAATGAAAAGGAACGAAAAGAGAAGAGAAGAACAAAATACACGAATAGTCGCATGCGAGTAAGAACTTTTGCGATGCCAGAAAGTTCAGCCGAGAGCCGCCAACAAAAGTTCTTTGGGCAAATATAACAAGAGGCAGCCCTTTGGGCGATTGAAAAATATTTTCATATGTAAATTTACCGAACGTATTCTTGTAGTTTGTTTCTTCTGCATGTGTTTATGTGTCCAGCAGCCAGCATGCACACACTGAGGCAGTGCTCCTATCGATATGTGTTGCCTATATGCAGGCGCTGGCGCATCTCGAGTGCAACAAGAGCCACGTTGAGTGGCAAAATGCACACGGTCTACCTAGAAGCTAGCTGCCATTGGATTGTTGTTGCTGAATTGTTGGCTGCGGTTGGCAGCGCCGTCGTCTGCGGAAATTTTTGTGAAAATTTATTTCATAATCTCCACAGCAACAGCAACAACACGGGCAGCGACGGCAACAACTACGGCTTGGCAAAAATGAAAAATAAAAAACTTTTGCATATGAGAACCACGAGTAGCTAAGCATGTAATTTATATCCTTGAACGCTATGCTCTCTCTCTCTCTCTCTCTCTCTCTCTCTCCGTTTTAGACTGCTCACTCGCACTCCATCTGTGCAGTTATTGTATTCCTATACTTGAAGGAGCAGAAATCGGAGCTGCACCCTTTGCTACTTGGGAGCATCCATAAATTTGCTGCTGTTGCGGCTACTTCCTTATCGTCTTTTTTTCTCTGCTCTGCAGCAATTTTATTTGACCACATAAATTGTTTACCAATTTTCACAAGTCTGCCTCTGCATCCTTGTCTGGCTGTGTCTGTTGTGCAAGTCCTAGTTTGCTCTCAATGCTAAAAGTGGTTTAATAACACTCGGCCAGCATTTTGATTTAGCGCTCTTTGCTGCCTGCAATGTATCTGTGAAGGCCGAACTTGTGTTTTTCTCTAAATATTTTCTAATTGGGATATTTGTGAAATGCCACAAAACCAATGTACAACGAAAGCCGTCCCACATGTAACATATACACATCTGCAATGCACATGGAAATGTTACGGAAAAACTAGCACAGAGCGAGAAGCCCAAAATGAGAGATACAAATCAAAAGTATGAACTTAACTCCTTTCATTTTGCAATTGATAAATGGTCCTTGTGACTTGAGTTATTAGACGAAATGGGAATAGTTGTGTGTAAACTTCGAAACTATTCAACAATCTGCCGTTTGCAGTTGTGGTTCATCCTACTGCAACTACTTACATAGATGTCGATTTTGCGCAGGTTCGACTATAATGATTTCTCTCGCAACTTAATTCTTCTTTCATGTAAACTGTATTTCAAAAATAATATAAAAATATATCGCAACTTGTAATATTTCAAGATATCTATCTACCAGAAGTTATTCGTGCGAAAACTTCAAGATTTCCTTTCACTTTTGCGCTGCTTTTGAAAGTTCTCGCTACAAAATGCACCTTTGGCAGTCTGTAGTCGAATACGCATCACTTTATCAGCATTAAATTTCATTTTAATTAAATGCAAATTAATTACAAAACTTTATCAGGGCAGACACGAATAAAGTGCAAGAGAACGGGAGGAAAAAGTAAGAAAAATTATTGCAAAAAAGCTTTGCAATAATTCTGGAAAATTCCCGCAACGTCGCACCTTAAGCTAATTAACGAAGCTGCCGCCAGAATTGCGATTACTGCTCGCATTTCGCAGGAAACATTTTTGAAAAATCTTCGGCATAAACCACAACAGAGCGAAGCTGGCGCGTTAACCCCACAAAAAATGGCAGATAAAAGCGTTGAGAGTGAACCAATGGCTGCCGGAGCAGAAGCAGGAGCAGCAGCGACTGAAGAAGAAGAATGCTATGTCCTTGCAGGTGGCAGTAAAAAATTGTTGAAATTCTTGGCCAGCTGCGGAGTTGGCGCAGCTCCGCTTCGCAACTCACAGCTCATTAAACGCTTGTCACCAGTTGCCCCATTTTTATTGTTGTTGCTGTTGCTGCTGTTGTTGTTCTTTTTTAGACTGGTTTCGGCCAGGATAATCCGAGAACAACTTAATACGCCCCTTGACCGTGCTAAATAGCTTTCATTATTTACTTTATTTTCGCATAAAACGTACAAAAACTTTTAGCATTTTTATGGCCAACAGCAGAAAGTGCAACGAGAGCGATAGCAGCAAACGTAGAGAGACAGAAAATGAATGAAATAGCATTGCGTCTGTTGAAGTTGCTTTAAAAGCTGTTGCCTAAAGCTGTTGAAGGTTCTTGGCCTTTAGCTCGGCCATAATAAATCATGGCACATATCAATCAGTCAATCAAAAGTGTCCTAGAAACTTGTCTACATATTGATTGTGCACTGCTAAAACAGCAAAAACAACAAATTATGCCTGACTCAGCAGTTTCCTCAAAGAAAAACTATGCTATGCATGTGACATTTTTCGTCACTGATACAAGCAGCCAAAAGCAGCACATAAAAAATTGGAAAGCACCAACAAAATACTGCATGAAATGTGAAGGGACACACGACAAAGTCAAAGGCAAGACTGAACCCAAACCCAGAATATTGTTGCATACTCGAAGCAGCTTAGAACCAGCTCAGACAGTAGCATAGTCCTCAACTTTCAGCTCGCTGCTCATGAGAGCAAATGTTGTGCAGTTGACAAGTTTTGTTTGTTCGGAAATTTCCTTGTCTCCCTCATTCCTCAGATGCCACGCCCACACAGTGAAAATTGACTAAATGTCGGATTGAAAGGCATTTAGCGATAAGCAATGGGATAATTGAACCCTGAAGCAACTATTGATCACAATATGTTCTATTTCGTAGCAATTTCAACTCTTAATTTCTTGACTGTTAAGGACTTGTTTTAAAAATGTCTTTGAAGAAACACCAATTTCTTATAAATTATATTAAAATTATATTAAGTAAGGATTGAATTGTGAAATAAAAATGCCTAATATAAAAAATGTTATTTTGGATTTGAATAAAAATTATTATTTTAATATTTCTCTCGAAAACAATCCCATAACTTACTGTCGGTAATTCCAAGTAATTGTCACTTTTTCTGCAGGTTTTGTTTTATTTGTTGGATTCCAATATTTTCGTATTTCGGAGTATTAAGCAAAGTTTTCACACATTTTACACATCAATTTTCGCTAGTATTATTTATGTTATTACTCGCATTTATGCATGTATGTAGTATAATTTCGTATACTTTGGCTGCTTTGCACAATTTGGCAAACAATTTAAATCGAATTTATGGATGATTTATGCTCAGATCCTTTGTGCATCATATATGCACTCAAAGCAGACAAACGAGCGTTGAGTGTGTGTGCGCTCGCTTATGTTTGTGTTTGTACTGCTTGCGGTTTCTGTTTTGCCCGTGGTTCGCTTTCTTGTGGCTTTTGCAGTAACGTTGCCACTTTTTTTGCTGTTGTTTTCTTTTTGTTTCTTATCTCATTTCGCGTATCACGGAACTCGTTAAAATCACCTTAGAACACGTGACTGCACGTCAGTCACATGCAGCGAAGCACACACACTCACACACACACACACAAACACGCACAGTGCACAACGTTATGAAGCAACAGCGTTACACACACTCACACTAACTCTCTGACACACACACACACAGTCACAGTCACGGCAATTTATGGCAACAAAAACAAAATGTGCCGTTAGGTCGATCGCCGGTTTTTGCTTTTGCTTCCAAGGGCTTTTACTGCGGCTGACGCTTGTTCTCGTTCCCGTTCACGTTCTTGTTGTGCGACTGGAGATGGTGCTGCTTCAGTTCCTTTCTAAGGAGCAATGTCAAAAACACATAATTCTGCACACGACTTGCAAAGTGTGCACACACACTCACACACACGCTGAGATACCGCACACTGCAAACAGCTGCAGCGGAAGGTTCAATTCTCTTAATTGTTGCTGCAGTTGCTTTTGCCTGTTTTTGTTTTGTATTTTTTACGCACGACACAAAAATTTGCAAGGGAGCCAAAGTGCAAAGCAGTCCTCACGCAAAGGCAACGCAATGAAAACTGAACTAAGAACTCGCGACAGCACAGACGAGTTGCGTCGCGTCGCATCGCATCGCGTCTCGTCTCGTCGTGTCGCATCGAATCCCTTGCACAGATTTGTATTGCGAGCACCAACCGAATGATCCGCAGCCTTCGGCTCCCAGCACGAAAGCCAGTACGAAGCTGCCGTCGGTTTTGATTCAACCAAACGCAGCAAACGAGCACACACGACGAATGGGGAGAGTGAGAGTAAGAGAATTGCTGTGCATGTGTGCGTGTGTGTGTCGATTTAAGAACTGTGTCAACTGCTTGAAGGGGTAAAGGAGCATCTGAATGGTGAATTGGTTAGTGGTGAACACATTGCAGTTGATTAGCATCGCTTGTGCATTCGTGCCGTTAAACTTGAAATATACCACTGTGAAACCGTTTTCTGCCTGTGTGATTTAGCAAGAACTATTTATTAGAAATCGAAAATACATAGATCTTATTATATAAAAATAAACTATTCATTAGAAATGTAAAACAAGCCAAATATAATGAAAATTAATTTCATAAAATGACAAATAACTTAGTCTGTGCTATCTTTCTTGTTGAGCTTAGATGCTTTATTGTTTTACATTTTTTAATGTTTTATAAGCTGCACTGCTTTCTTTATACGCTGCTTACGGTGGATTTCACTAATCTCACCACATGACCGCGACATTTCCCCTGCCAACGTATATCCACCATATTTCTCAATCAACATATAATCACCACATTTCCCCTGCGAGCACATAGCCACCATACTTCCCCTGCCAGCACTGCATTTATCCACCAGTCTTCTCCTTCGCTTACGACTTAAACATGCACTGCTTGCTTGAGTCCACTTGGTTCAAACTTCAATTTTTCTACAATTACAAAATTTTCAAATATTTATAATAAAATTTTAAAATAATTGCTTTTAACTGCATTTAAAAATGTGAAAATTAAAATTGAATTAGTGTCCAGTGTTAAATAGTAAATCAATGTAAGTTTGGCTCGTTTAAATGAAGGAGTTTAGCTATAAATCTTGATGATATCATGACTGGCACTTTGCTCTAGATTTGAGTCGCTGAACTGGAGACAGTTTCCTTGTCATCCTTGCTCTCTCGCATGCTTATCCCAGTTGGCCTACGATGCTAATGACTTTCTGGTCTCCAGCAGTCTGCATAATTTGAATTATTTGTAGCGCAGACTTTCGACGCTTGCCAAGAATCTAACGGCTTCCAACATACCCAACATATATGCGTGGCAGTATGTGGAATATGTGGGCGTGGCAGGCTAATGAACTGCAACTGTGTTGTTCCACTTGATGCACTCACAACATCATAATTCACAATTTTTCGAATTATGACACGATTTCTGCTCAATTACAAGCAACTGCTCGTTGAACTCCCCATAGACTCGAACTTTCAGTACCCACTCCACTTTGTGTTATATTCCTGTTCCAGACTGTGCTCTGGACAATGATTTGATTTACAATTATGCGGTAGAGCCACGAAGTCGCCAGGCAGCACATTTGGCAGCTCATTTCAGCTATTAAAATTAGTATCCTGACATGAATTTAGACTGAAACTCTTACGCAAAGCATTAATCAGTCTACACATTTTATTGCTCTCCATAGAAGCAGATCAAAAGCTTCCAACGAGCTTCCAAGCGTTTCTGTCCCAATGCATTGGAAACTATGAATTTTCTTATCCAAAAGAGATGAAATCTCCAGAATTCCTGAAGCTTGCATTTTGTCTTTTAACTATTCATATAATTGTCAAGTGGCTTATATACAAAAATATTTAAATAAAAAGTACAAATTTAATATGAACTATATTTTAATAGTGCCACTCGCATATAGTTCAACTATAACCTTTGGAACCCTCACAAAACTCGCAATTGATTGTAATTGTTTTAAAAAAGTTGCATTTATTTTGTTCTATATGTAGTATATGTTTATGAGAATGTTTGCGTTAAATGTTTGTGTGACGTCATGCAAATATTTACACTCAAGTCAAGATCCACAGGAAGTCACTGGGCATCGTAACCGATAAACCATAGCGATTATTATTTGGAGTACAATGCTACACTTGAGTCGTTCAAAACGGAAGATATTTAAATTACAGTATTTCTTTGCTGTTATTTATGCTAGATATGTACTTAGTATAAAACATAAGAATCACTACAAAATCGACAAATCGACAAATCGTAAAAAGAGAACCACTGAGAAATGCACACTTTGCTTCGTTATGTTTAAGTCTTTATGGTACACTTAAGTTGCTATTTGTTATTATTCGATAGGTAAAAACTCAGACCTGCTAAATGTATTCTTCTCTTCTTCACTTGTCCACTGGCAGTAGCTTAAGGTTTATGCTTGACTTAAGGTTTATTGTTGTCAATCTTAATGTGGCCCTCGTACCAGGTTCGCAGGCGATGCGAAATGTCTGCGAATGTGGGACGCTTCACGGCCTGTTCATGCCAGCACTCAATCATCAGAGAGTAGACGGCAGTCGGACAATTCTCCGGGCATGAGAGCAGTTGCCTTGAGCGTATCAAATGAATCACTTCTGGATTGCTGTAGCCACTGTAGGGCTGTGAGATACAAAAGTACGCATTAGTCCCTACTTTCAACTGCTTGCAAATTTAAGTTATGTACCTGCATGCCATAGCTATAGATTTCCCAAAGCACGACGCCAAACGACCAGATGTCGCTCTCGGTTGTGAATTTCCCATACAGAATCGACTCGGATGGCATCCAACGCACCGGCAGCAGCGACTTCGATTGCACTCTACACAGACAATAAGCAGAGGCTACAAAACTTTGATTGTTACTATATTTCGATGCTTACCTATAGTAGTCGGAACTGTAGATGTCGCGGGAGAGTCCGAAATCAGAAATCTTGACGACCAATCCTTCGTTGACCAGACAGTTGCGAGCTGCCAAGTCGCGGTGCACATAATGATGTCCCGATAGATACTCCATGCCCTCGCTGATTTGCATTGCGATTTGTAGGAACTCCAATTGCAGCAGCTGCTTCTTCTCCATTGGCGAGTTGGAGATCAAGAACTCGTGCAAATCGCCATTGGCCATGTACTCGAATAGCATGCAGTAGGGCTCCTTGTTCAGAATGACGCCCAATATGCAGACAATGTTCTGGTGCTTGAGGTCCGATATCAGTTCGATTTCACGCCTGAAGTCCTGTTGCGTTTTGACCGATGCATTTTCCTTCAACGCTTTGATTGCCACATTTACGGTCTTCTTGTTCGCCTGCTTCAGTTGTCCTTTGTACACTTTTCCTGCAACGACAACACAACTTTACATTGAAGCACAAAGAGTATTGAGTAAGCTAGCTAACCGAAGGCGCCCTCGCCCAATTCCTCGAAGAACTCCACGTCCTGTAGCGTGAAGTGTGGTATTCTCAGCAGAGAACTCTTCTCCATGCTCTTGGATGGCATGCCCACGTGTTCCATGGAACTATTCAAAGGAATTCTGCCCATGTCCTGATTGGAGTTCAATTGCGAATTTCCATAGATGTTGTTGCCAGCATTCGGCGTGTTTATCTGCGAAACAAAGAAGGTAATTAGATAAATCGCTTAAATACTCAATTTCGTGCTTACATTCTGTATATTTTTCATGCCAGCTGATTCTGCTCTGCGGCACGTGACAAGCAGGTGTATTGTCACAATAATCACAACTATCACTAATATTATTGCGGCTGTGCGCAACCACAGCTTGACAGCGCACTTCTGAACTTGGCATGGCTCAATGATGCGATCCAGCGAATTGTCGTCTACAAAACACCAAGGCGAGCTCTGACTACTTCCCGGGTTTCTTTAAAATAGATTAATGATTATTATTATTTATATGTATTTAGAATTTCTCAGAATACCTGCAGTAGTTGTGTCCTATTAGTTCGGGGAAGTCGGAGATTTCTTTCATCAGCCACGACCAGCGCAAACACGGCTTTCCCGAGGCACTCACATTCTGAATGCCTCTGTACCTTGATCCGTCCTGCCAGTAGCAATCGTCAGTTTCTTCCACTTCTATGGTGATGCCCAGCGAGGAGCAGTCTTTGTGCTGCGGCAATCGTTGGCATTCTTCAACTCCCACCATGCCAATCACAGGATGCCGTTTTGCTATTGCGTATTCCTTCTGACACAGTTCGTTCTCCAGTAATTCGCATTCTTCGCGGCAAATGCGCTTCAAGTTTTCCGATTCCTTGGTCGGTGGGTATTTGCTCGACACGTCCTTGCTGAAGACGTCATCGTAGAAAATGGATTTCTTTTTCAAAAAGAAATTTGTACTCTTGTGATCTCGTGAAACGAAGCGTTTCTTTCTAGTGTCATTGCCGGTGTACAGATTTGTATACATTGCCAAATTGGCAAAATAGAGTAAATTTGTGCGCTCGGGCGTTCTACAAATAGGAAGCGAGCTCAAGCACAGGCTCGGCAGCGCATACTTTCGGCAGTTCGAATTCATGTCTCTACAAATAATGTATTTAATATATAAGATAAACTTTGGATTTGTGTGAACTCACTTGGATTCCTTTATAACGCCATGGGCCGCTTTGAGGCGCTCCTCCAAGTCGTTCATTGTTACATTTGGCGCTATAAACACCGAGCAATTTGCCAAATATTCGCGACAAATAGTTCCATTATATAGTTGACAGATGCCGGTGGACTGCTGAATTCTATAATAAACAAAAACAAGGCAATTTATTCAAATTCCTCTAAACTGCATATTGGAATGAAACAAAGGTGTGAGGCACATCCCATTTAATCCTTTCACACTCCCACTTTATGAACTGCCTCGAATCGTGTATAATTGTGATTAACGTTATTTAAATGTTTGAGTTATTGAATGAATTATAGTAATGCAAAAATAAGGTTAACGCTGTTGCTTGCTGCCAATTGAAAATAGCTCTATGATGTTTTTCTACATACCCATAGTTTTCAATTTTGGTGTTTTTTGACCATACAAAATTTCCTCTTAAAGCAATGAAAGCGATGAAGTAAATAATGAATTGATAATGCGAACCGTGCATTTTCCTCTTTGTTGCCATGAATATGTGAATGGTAATTTATATTGTTTTTGTTTTCCTTTTTTTTATTTATCAAAAATTCAATCACGTTTTAACTTCATTAGATGTGCTGATGTATGCATAATGTACATAGCTGAACTTGGCGTTCGTATGTACATTATTTCCAGGGGGTTGCATGTTCTATGCGCAGAAACATAAATACGTTCAACCCCCTGAAAAGAGGGTTCGGCAGTGTGACCAGTTTATAGATATGAACTGTGATTGCTGATTGTCAGCGTTTAGTACATCGAAAATACCGCATAAGAACAGCTGATTAGTTGCACAAATTATTTAAAACACTCTCATTTTATTTAATTATTTAAGACGAAACATATAAACAATTTAAATAAAATTGAATAAGTTTGGTTATTACAAAGAAAATAGAAATATAATTCAAATATAAAAATTGGAGACACTTCGAACACGTTTATTCTGTCTAAATGCGAAGTAAAGACATTATAATTTAAATAAAAAAAAATCTTGGAGACACTTTTATCGTCTGACACCCACAACGGTCCAAGAGCAACTGAAGCACCAGGCGAGCATTATATAGTAGTAGCTGGATCTAACGCAGCTCAGCCACTGTTAACAACAGCTACTCTCTCAGAGAACGCTTAACTGAAGATCTGTGTGGATCCTACGAGCGGCGCGTCATGCTCTCTGGAAATGTTAGTTATTCTCTCAGAGATCAATGTAGATCCAAAGAGCGGCAAATAACACTTTCTTTAAATGCTGACCCCTTCAGTTTACCCCGTAATGGAATATGGCAAACTTTGGATTTTTTAATGCCGAAGTGTAGGAACGTTCAAATATAAATTAGATAATTTACTCCCCTGGAGGGCATTGCCTTAATTTTGTATAAAACTTATGCAAACAAATTATGAACTTGATCACACTACAATAATTAAAAACCGAAATTGCAGCCTTCAATTTTAATTTCCTAGAGCTTCGTAACTTACAAGTTACGAACAGTTTATAGATAGTATTGCGTTTTATTTTATATTAAATCACTTCACCGATTTTCACAAAAATTTAAAAACGAATTGACGCTTAAAGGGGGATTTAATTTGATTTGATTTTAATTGAAAATACGACATTTAAGCACAACTCTTCACACAATAATGGTCTCGAAGGAACTAGCCAGTATACCGTGCTTGTTGCTTCACAATCGACTCGGGCTTAGTGGGTTTGGTCTGCAATATTGTGTTCTTGCGCGAACCACTCTGATCGACTCGGAAGAGACAATCCAAGCGATCAGCCTCGAAGAAGGAGTAAACCACACGGACATTGTTCGTGAAGCCGCCGCCATCCTTCCAGGCACTCACTATCACAATGGGATCGCCGTCACTGATTAGTTCCAATTTGCGGGCCGACGTCAGCGCAAACTTGACGCGCGCATCGACATCGGAGGCATAGGTCTCGGCACATGCGTCGGTATACAGCAGCGGCAGCACACCACGATGCAAGTTGACCCAACGAGACGCCCTCTCGCAACGCGTGACCGCGAGCACGGGGCAGCGTGGTCGAAACTTGCTAAGCAGCGCTGCCGAGCGTCCAGACGTGGTGAGTGCTATGATCAGGGTGGCTTTGGTGCGCCGCGCCGTCTCGATGGCAGTGATGGCCACCGAATGCGATGCGTCCAGCTCGCCATGGGTTTCATGGACCAGGTCGTCGAAGAGATTGCGATACCACACGACCTTTTCGGCTTCGCGACAGATCGTGTCGCAGATGGTCACCGTTTCCATGGGGTACAGGCCAATGGCCACCTCGGCCGAGAGCATAATGCAGTCGACGCCATCGATGACGGCATTGGCCAGATCGAAGCATTCCGCTCGAGTTGGATATGGCGTGGTGCGCATCGATTCCAGCACATTGGAGGCCACAATGACGGGTTTGCCGGCCTTGTTGCACTGCCCCAGCACCGATTTCTGGGTAATGAATAGCTTCTCAATTGGTATCTGAGTGCCCAGATCGGCGCGACTCAACAGCAAGCCATCAGCTGCACTCATGATCTCGTGCACGCGACTCAGCGAGATTTTGCTGTCTATTTTGGCAATCACCTTGATGTGCTTGCCCTTGTCACCGAGCACAGCGCGCAGCTCCTTAATGTTCTTGGCGCAGCGCAGGCCAGACGCGAACAGTATATCGATGTTGGCCCTGACGCTGAACTGCAAGTCGTCCATGTCCTTCTCGGAGACGGAGGGCAAGTCGATCTCCACCTCTGGCAGTATGACATTGCAGTTGTTGCCAAGCGTGCCACCTTGTATCACCTCGCAGAGCAGCCCATCCACGCCCACCTCGAGTATGGTCAAGTAAAGCTTGCCATCGTCGACGAACAGTCGATCCTCGGGCTTGGCCACATTGATTATGTTCGGATAGTCGACGTAGACGGCCTCCTTGCTGCCCTTGTCGTACAGATCCCGGTTGATCGACAAGCGTATGCTTTCGCCATTGCGCAACAGGATCTCGTTGCCACCCTCCAGCAAGCCAGTGCGTATCTGGGGTCCACGTGTGTCCACCGCAAAGGCCACGGAGATCGATTGCCCCGTCTCGGTTTTGATGCGGTGCAGCGCCGTGTTGACCAGCTCAATGGTTTGGGTGTGTGCCTCATGCGACTCGTGCGAAAAGTTCAGTCGAAAGATATTGACGCCCTTCATTAGCATGTTGTAAATGGTCTCCGCATTCCGCGAGGCGCGTGAAATTGATGCAATCACCGAAACTAGACGACGTTGATTCGATGACTTCTTCACGTTCAGTTCGCACAAATGGGACAGTTGCGTGGAGCCCTTCTTGATGTTCTCTTTAGCGGATTGAGACATTGTGAGCGGTATAACGATTTCACTGAAAATTTAATATGTATTTTTTTCTATACTTTTTCTGATTCTAAACAAAATCTGATTGACATCACTGATAAAAAGCTTATGACAGCTTCAAAGCTTTCTGAGTATCTTTGCCAAAGCTATGAATTCTGTATAAACTGATTTTGATTTTAAAAATGTATACAAATTATGTCTAAATCACGTACTTGCAATATCTGCACTCTTCTGCAATAAAAATAATTTAAATCTTTAAATTCAACAGATCTCCTTCTTAATTATTAATGATGTCAATGATGACTTTTGAAAGAATTCTAATTGTAAGAGAGATTCCAGCAAATTAATCGCTTTAAGTATTTGGTATCAATTGTAATGTCTAAATTGACTCTAGTCACGACTGCTCTGTACCTTTTCCAGTTGCTTGGCATTAATTATATAGTTTTAAGCAATTAAAACAACGCTTTACAACATTGAATAGAGACCAAGTATTAGGAAGCAACTTCAAATCCTTTGAGGTTTAGGAAAGTAATTGCACTATAATCGTTGAAAGTCGGTAATAAACAAATTAGTAGAAAGTGTAAGGATGAAACTTAGATACCCTTACTTTTCTTTTTCAATACTATTGCAGTATATCTAGACCAGCAAATTTAAATAATACATTTAATAAATCAAATAAACACTGAAATATATAATTTATTTCACACACTTTTTTGGGTGCAAAGAGTATGCACAATTTTAGGGAAAAAATGTATTATGAATATGCGAGTAAATGGAATATCGAAACAATTCATTGCGGTTCAGTTTTAGTACGAGTTTCAAAGCCGCAAGATGCAAGCAACATTGCAAGTTTACTTAGAGTTCCTGCACGGAATGTCGTATTCAAGAATCTTCTACGATTCAAACCAAGACTGTTATCGACTGGATCAGAGCATGGGCTTCTATATGAAGTACAGTGTGCTACAAACATTTTTGTTTTGCTGTGCTTACTATTCGATTAAGGAGTGGCATGTAATGTTCTACTTAACTACCTTCATCACGATCGATTTCATTCTTCATTTGACCGCCGCCGTGGAAGCGTTATCCTTGATGATGCAGCTTATTTGGTCATTAATACAACAATACCGTCTGCTGAATCTAATCCGTCGTCTTCAGAAATTGTCGAAGAATTGTGGGGACCTTAAAGATCCGCGTTGGATGCTGCGCTGTTGGATGGTCTTCAACTTAATGTACCCTCTGAATACAGTTCTACAATACGGATTTCTCATTCTATCTGATTCCTCCTGTATCCTTCTGTTGGCGAACTCAATAGTGCATCACTTCTATTGCAACTATCTGATGACTTTTTTAGCCGTTTTGCTCAATCTAATGACGCAGATTTTGCGAAAATATAGAAAAGGTCTTGAATCAGCATTGGACGAAGGGCAACCCATGGAACACATTCAGAAAATTGCCTTGCGCTACATAAAAGTGCATGACCAGATTCTATTTCTTGCAGAGCAGCATGTGAGCTTTATCTACGGACCTCTCATCATATTACACTTGACATACGCCACACTCGCCCTAACATCGATCCTGTATTACCTGTCGCAGTTGATATCGGTTATACCATTTACATTTCTGTTAACCAACAGCTTTTATGTTATTTTGCCCTTCTCGCGTGGTCAATTTACTGATGAGGTAAGTAATACTTACGATATTCATTTAGTTCACTTTATATTACACACTTTCCTCAATAATTTTAAAGCACCTTGCAAAAATAATGTAATCTGGAACCCCTCAGCTGTAAATCTTGATTTATCAAAGTGCGATTTATTAATTTTTGGGTCTTACATGGTCCCTACTTTCAATTTTTGAGAGATTTTTAAACTTCTTAATCTTACCCAACCTGAAGAATTGCTATGAACTCGTCGCGATTTCGACGGTGACTAAGTATTCGAATTTCCCCATTTGTGTTGTAGTCCTATTAAATAGCTAGGCAATTCAATTTCACTAAATACAAGCCAAGCGTGTCCTTTAAATATTAATGTAATTCTATTGAAAACAAGTACGAAGGCTTCATTGAAATGTGCTTGACTGCGAAATACCCGTTAACCATTTTGTAGCGTTTACCACAATTAGTGATTAACCAAACCGAAGATTAATTGCAGCACATAACATAGTTAGATTATACTATATATTTATATTTCCCTTTTTTAACAATATTAAATTCATTAAAGCATAATTATTATATTTGCGAATCATGCTCAAGAAGCAGATGTATTCAAATTCGACGACAATCTCCGTCAGGTATTTTTACAGGACATTCTACCCTTGACCCACATAGTTTTTGTTAAATAATGTTATTTGTGCAAGACTTCATTCAGTTCTAAATGTGTGTTACATCAGCTCACGCGAGTGTCTCTCCAGGAAAATGCGACTCTTTCGTTTTGTGTTATATCAGCGATACTTCGGAATCTCAGATCTAGATTATTGTGACTTCACGAAATCCTACATACTTAAAGCGTCATGGGGCTGTTTCATAGTGCGCTTTCTTATAATTGCCAGTATTATTTCTGGCATAACAAGCGCGCCGTATTTTTGGTTTATTGAGCAACAGAAAGAAAATTCAATTACTGGCAACGCCATTGATTTTATAGACATCGTGGTGGGCTGCTCAAGCCAATTGATTGCCATTCTATGGCTATATTTTAATCAACACAATCATATGGTATTGCTGCGCCGATTGTCTCATGTCGCTCGAGAAATGCATGTTAATAGTCTGGAGACTCGTTGGATTCATCGACTTTGGGTCATCAGCTGCATATTCAGAGTTATTGATACTGTAGCTTTAACTACTTTAGATTTTCAGCTCGAAGTGAAGTACTCACTATTGATACTAAACTATTGCACCCGTAAGATTTACATATACTTTATAATCAGCTGCTATAGCGATTTGGTATATGCAATACAATATTTGCTGCAAGCACAAAAAGATCGAATTCAACATCAACTGCAATGTGACTCCTTGTTTCTCGATGCAATGGTCAAGAGTCTTAACCTTAATGATGAAATGCAATCGATTTGCCAGGACGGAATGGTTGAAGTCTTCGGCATCCCTTTTCTATTCCTATACTTCTACTTTATTGTCGATGCTGTGCAAATTATTTATCTAGCTCTGCCGAAAGATGCATTATCCTACACGGAAATGCTGCTTCTCATCAGATGGATGCTACCGCTCACAATTTATCTGAGCATGCCTTTGCTAGTTAATAACTTAGAGAAAGAGGTGAGTAGAATTTTGAATTTGATATATTATAAGTCTTTGAGATTGAAATGCAATGTTGATCTACTGATATTACTTTCATTTCTTTCCATTCATTCCTTTTTTAAGTGCCAGTGACCTTCTACGAAATTCTGAAAATCTTCGTTGCAATCTCTTTTAATAAATGTCGGCAAAATAGGCAGTCAGGAGTTAGAATACATAAACTTAGATTTATTAATAAATGACCATCAATGCATATTGTAAAAATGTATGTATTGTACTCGTATTTACATGCAACAAACAACGATTATATTGTGTTCACATCTGTTAAAAACATCTATCCAATTCAATTAGAAAACCATTGAATTATTAGCAATTAACGAAACTTAAAAGTAGTTCCTGAAACTTATCGCACAGTTGTTTATTTAAACGATCAATTGACGCGACGATTAATAAAATAGGCAAAGTGTATGAAAAAATTGTAAAATCGTTTGTTTATTTTACACTTAAGTCAAAAGTTGTAGGCACTATTTGCTGCATTGCACTACTTCAACTGCAGCGGCAGCTGCGCAGTATTGACAGCTGCCGGTTGGCTATTTAGCGTTAGATATTAATCAATTGCATCCGTTGCAAAATATATAATTAATTTTTAGCCTGATAGGCAATTTGTACAATTCATTTTACTGCTGAGCTACGGCCAGACAGCAAAGCGAACGGTTTCACATTGACCAAATGGTTGACAAATTGTAGCAATGGTGTTTTCAAAATTGTTGAAATAAATTCATATCACAAGCAGCAAGATCGGTTAGGAGCCATGCAGATTGGGATGCTGGCCATGGGTATTCTGCAGAGCCTTGGCCACCTCCTCCTGCAAGGTGCTCGGCGGCTCCGACACGATATCCGTATGCATGGATAGGTACTTTAATTTGTTCGTAACAGCTGAAAGTAAAAAGCATCAAATTAGCACAAGTTGGAAAACAGTTGAGGCTCAAATTGTACTCACCGGGTCGCAGATCAATAAGCGAACAGTGCTGATCGACCCAGAGGAAGGCGGTGCGACGCAGCTCATCCAAGCTGGCGCTGGACACAGTCGAGGTGTAGGACGCCAGCAAGGGCTCCAAAATGAGACCGAGCTGTGAATGGAATATCAGTTAATTGGGCGCACATAGTTGGTTTACTCGATCTCGACTTACGATCCAAAACTTCCAATCGTTCATCGTATTGCAACGTACGTGGAACTCATACAATTGACGCACTTTCTCTGTGCCCTGGCGTGTCACCGGCGCCCCATTTGCGGGCAGTATCGAGTGCAGATGCCTGTACAGAGGATGCTGTTACAATTGCGTGCTACCAAAACACAAATAGCTGCGACTTACGTTAGCGAGTTGTTCAGCGAATCGCGCTCCATGCGCAGCGCCTCGATCTTGTCCTTGAGCACGTTGCGCTCCTGTCGCAATTGCTTGATGTGATCGGCACCCTTCTGCAGCATGGCCGCCTTGCTGAGCTTGGCGTTGGGGTTCTGCTGCAACTGCGGTATCAGCGAGTGCAGCGTATCGAAGCCGTTCTTGATATTGTAGCGGCGCTTCTGCTCTGCATGAATGTGCCCGGCACGCCGCTGAGTGTCCCGTGGCTGATACTTGAGGCTGGTCGTTGGCGACAACGGTGAGTCCTGAGAGTCGTGGAACGGCGAGTCCGGCGACAGACTGAGGCTGCTGCCCATGTTGGCCGTCGTGCCCTGACTAAAGCTAAGCATCTTACTGCCCGGCGGACTGTGCAGCGCGGGCGCGGCAATGGTCACGGGCAACGAGGCGGACTTCTTTGGTGAGTGTTGCGGCGCCGGCACTGGCAGCGGCACCGACAGCGGCGAAGTGGCAGCATTGCTGGCGTAAGCCGACTGCGTAACGTTGCTGCTGCTGGCTATGGCATTGGCGGAAGTGCTGGACTGCGTTTTATTAGCCACAGCTGCTTGCAGGCGTGTGCCTGAAAAGAAAACCAAAATCAATTAGAAAACTTGCAGTTTACGCTTAAACATAAAGTGAATTTAAGTGCGTGCAAGCACAATAAATTATAAATATGTTGCGACAAGTATTGTGATCATAAGATTACAAAAATTACTTCGAAAATAGTATTTAAAATCGAAAACAATATTAATGCTTGCACTGTTTGTTGTTCAATTTTAACGATTACAACTGCTTGACATTACTTCATTCTGCTTTTGTACAATTAAAACTACTTCAAAAGCTACAATATGACAGCTATTCTTTTTTTAAAGAAGTCTTTTTTGTTATTTTCTTTCTCCAAACTCTTTGCTTAACGAATCATCTAACAAATGGCATTCTGCTGCATAACATCTTTTATCTCTTTGCTTTTTTGTACTCACTCTTAGTCAGCAGTTGAGCTAGTGTGCTATTGAGCATGGGATCGCTGGTGGCCTGGTGCATTTGCTGAGCAACCAGCAGGTTGCCGGTGCTGCTGCTGACGCTGCCGTGCCCATTGTTGATTGGCGAACCGCCGCCCGCCGCCACAACCGTGTGCTGCTGGTGCATCGAGTTGCTGCGCACTCGGGACTTGCCCTTGGCATGGTACTTGGGCACGGCAAACTGTTGCTGCTCGTGATGAATAAGTTTGGGCAGCGACACATTGAGCGGCAGACTGTTCGACCGATGCATTTCCTTCGGCAATATGCTTGTGTTGGGCGTTGCCCATGGTGCCACACTGACAGCGGGCTGCTGTTGCTGCTGTTGTTGCTGCTGCTGCTGCTGTTGTGGTAACAGCAGACTGGCCACAGTTTGCTGCTGCAGTTGCACATGTTGCTGCTGCTGTTGTTGTTGCTGCTGCTGCTGCAGCTGTTGTTGTTGCTGTGAGCTAGTCGCCTGCTGTTGACGCGTGAGCTGCAAGATTTGCTGCGTGCTCAAGGTTAGTCCTAGGGGCAGAGATTGTTGCATCTGGAGCTGCTGCTGTTGTTGCTCTTGCTGCAGATAACTCTGTTGAGTTTGCTGCTGCTGCTGGGGCACGCGTGGCACGTTTATGAACGCACCCGTTGACGCAGATTTCTTAAACTGAGGATACGGCTTGTAGCTGATTGGGTTGTAGCTGCTATCGCCCAACAAAGACAACACGTCTGCATTGTGGGGCTCCACTTTGACGTTAAGTTGCTGCTGCTGCTGTTGTTGTGGCTGCTGCGGCAGCTGTTGCTGTTGTTGCTGATAGTTGTCCGCGTAGCTGCTGAGAAAACTTTGTGAGTTGTAAGAACTTTGCTGCTGCTGCTGTGTGGGAAAATGTAAACGCGTTTGCTGCTGTTGTTGCTGCTGCTGCTGTTGTTGTTGCTGTTGCTGCTGTTGTTGTTGCAATTGTGGCTGCTGGGCTGGCTGAAACGATTGCAGCACCGCGCCAGCGCTCATATGTTGTTGCTGACTCTTCTGCTGCTCAGCCAGCATCTGCTGATAGATGTTCGTCTGATGCAACGTCGGCTGTGCCTTATCGTAGTTGTGCGGCTCGCGTCGAAACGGTCGCTGCGTGTTCTTGGCAATGCGCCCATTGATGACGCTCTTGATCGAGAAACTGTCGCTGCCACTGCTGTTGATGGCGCCAAAGTGCTTCGTCGAATGTCCACGACCCGTCGTGCTATCGCCCAGCAATTGCTGCTGTTGCGTTTCGCTGGGCGACTGATGAACTTGTCGGGCGTTCGCAAATTGCTGCTCAATGTCGCCGTAGGGCATGTTGTTGATGGGTGTGTTGAGCTCCAGCATATTGGCGTCCACCGTCATCATGGTGTCATTGCTGTAGAGTGTGTGCGGGGCGCCCACAATTGCGGGCAGGCAATAGTCATCGTTTTTCAGCATCTCCGCGTCGGTGCCCTCCTCGGGCACGGGTGGCAAGCGTGACGAATTCGTGGTGAGCAAATCTACACAGCAAACACAGAATGTTAAACAGTTTCAAAGCCACACAGTAGATGATACGCACCTGAGAACGTAATGTCGATGTCATCTAAATTCGGTTGCAGCGGCCCCAGACTTGGCTGTATGAAATCCGCAATGCCAGCTCCACGAGCTAAACAAATATCGTAAATATATTACTATGTACAGCTTTAACTTCGAGTTCACTTACCAATCTCTCTGGAATCGGGAAAGGGAAAGGGTCCATTTATTGCCGAGAACAGAGTGTCTGTTGTCCAGTCGTCTGGCATCAAGTTTCTATCGTTCAGCGGTGACCATTCCAAAAAGTCCAATTCACTTTTCTGTCATTCAAAATTAAAATAGAATAGTATAATGAATAGAGATAATTCCCATGAGACATTAACTGTGAATTATGTTGACATAGTAGTTTTGACAAATACAAATCGAATCTTACGTCAAACAATTGCCTTTATTACAAAATAAATATGATTATTGTATTACAGCACAAGCAATTTGCGATTCATATGGAACTTGTTAAGTAATTGTGGTTAAATCGCTTATCGCTGATAAGTTATCAGTTTACTTTATTTATATCGACAGCTAACAGCCATTTAAAGTTCCTCAAGCTGTTACTAGTTATACTATGATGATTTACTTCATTCCTGAAATTCCTTAGATACCTCATTATGTGATGGACACTGCATTAAGTTAATTGTCAATCGATTTTCGCTATTACGTACAATCTACAACTGTTAAAACCCGTTTGAACGGTTTGTCTATTTAGTTATTTGAACCACTTCGAGGAAAACACTCACGGGAAGTTCAGCTTACAATGAGTGTACAAGAACCTGGTAAACTCCTTAAGTTTCTGCACTATCAGCGCTATATGGGATTAAATGATATCGACTATTCAAAGACCGCGAAAGGATATGTGCTTCACCCCAGCTGGTGTTCTTATACCATTCAGTTATTTATGCAATTCGTATTTTTCGGCGCCGTTAAAGTATCGATCACAGATAGGGGAGTGTCTTATATTGATTTGCGTTCTAAGTCTGGAAATCTATTCCACGAACTTGTAGTGCTCGCAGTACCATGCAGTCAGATTTCGGTCAATTTCTGGCTTCGCTATCGACAGCAGTCGCAACAGCATCTCTTGCAGATGTTAGCTGAAATCGCAAGGCGCCTCAAAGTGGATACGTTGAAGCTGACACGCCCTCGTGCCCTATATAATCTCTGGGTCGGAATAAGCATATATTACGCCATTATGACTGTAGTTTTCAGCAATTTCTTCTGGAATCCTGGCTGGAATACGAATTATCTCGTCTCATATTTGGGATTTTTCTTGCTTCTGCTTCGATCCAACTTTATTGTAACGTGCTACATGAGCTTGCTGCATGTGGTCATCGTTCTAATGCAAGCAAACACAGAACAATTGAAGGATATACTTGAGAGCGGATCCACAGAGAAATTGGCTCAGAGTTTGGGCCTCTTTGATGAGCTGTTGTTGTTGTGCCAACAGGAGCTGGAACAGGTTTACGGCACTTCAATTATATTTCTTATGTTATTCAATATTCCGGATGCCGTTTGTATTCTTTATGTTTCCGGTATGGAAGAGCGCTTCTCCATCTTTGAAGTTGCGCATATCTTCCTCTGGGCAGTACCTTTTTGCCTGTACATTACTATGCCAATGATTATCAACAAATTAGCTGAACAGGTAAGCTACACAGAAGAAACATTTCTCTATATATATTTTGCATGACCTTGCAGTAAAAGCTAAGAGGCTATTTGTAATTTTCTACAGCAGCACTCGCTCATATGTACACACATACACGCACACATGCAAGCGAGGAAATTGTTTTGAAGCTCCCTTGTCTCACCACGCCTACTTAGCCCATCCGCTCGCTTTAATTTCTTGGTCCCGCATGTAGACAAACACACAAACATGCAATTTGCACGCATACATGCATTTTTTTTATCTCACGCACACCAACCCATTACCTGCTACTTACTCTGTGAGAACAGATCAGTAGATAAGCTATATAGGAGGTTACAGTTTCTGCACAACAGAGTCTCGCACAAAGTTTACGCAAAGCAAGAACTAAATTTTAATTAATTGGAACTCAACATGGAATAATGACCTTTGCCATAATTTAATTAGTTAAAAGGGTTTGTCTAGATTTGATCAGACGCGAGTCCATAAGTTTCATTATGGAACTTTGCTTCTTTCAGTCAATAGAGTCCAGTTTAACCAAACGTAACAAAGTGTCGGCATAAAATTATGAGGGAACTTAGACATCGGAAATTGTGCTCGTTTCTCCACTATCAGCGATATTTTGGACTAAACGACATTCATTATTGTCAAAACGCTCAAGGATATGTGTTAAATCCAAATTGTTGCTCTCATGGCATGCAGATAATTGTGGCGGCCATCATGATGCTACATATATATTCAGTTTTTTCTAAAAAATGCATCTACAAATTGGATATGGACTCCAAGGAGGGAAACGCATTCTATGATCTGATTTTGTATGAAGCTCCTATCACACAGTTGTTAGTTAGCATTTGGCTACGTGCTCAGCAGAAATCCCAACTCAATCTACTCCAGGAACTTTCCCACTTAGCGTGGAACCTCAAGCTAGAAACGCTTACGCTACCACGCCCTATTCGCCTATACCGCCTTTGGGTCTTAAGTTGTGCTGTGCATGTGTTCAACATCCTTGGGGGGCTAATACAATTTTGGCACTACTGTCCACAGCTGGACCACGGCGTCTATCTCTTATGCTTCTATGTTTCTCTTGTGCGTACCTATTTTATAATCACATGCTACTCCACCTGTGTCTGTCTCGTGTTGAACCTTCTGCAGAATCAAGAGGATCAACTGCAATTAGCAATATCAACTGCATCTCTATCGATGTTGAATTTAGCCAACAATTTGCAAATCCATGATAAGTTACTGTTGCTTTGTGCCGAGCAACTTTACGATTGCTTTGGAGTTGCTCTACTACTGCTGTTTCTACATCTATGGCAAAATGCCATTTATGTGTGTTATTTGGTAACATCAGAAAATCGCTTCTCATGGTTAGGAATATTCAGCTTATTCTCGTGGATGGCTTTGATGTACGTGTATTTGGCACAGCCTCTAATGGAGAAAGATTTGATCGCAAAGGTGAGTCTGTGATGCATACGAAATAAATATTTAAAAAATCTAGCCGTGTAACGTTGAGCAAATAGATGGACACACTCAATTGAATGACAACTATCCTTAAATTATCGGGAACCTATCTTAAAGTTCTGGAAGGGTAAACTAATTCCTAAACACCATCGACCAAAAGCACTTACTATGTAGATTGATAATCGGATAGCGAACATTAAGGTTCAACAACAAGGCTGCTCAGTTGGCGAAGCAACTTGTGGCACAGCACACGTAAATAATGCTGACGGTTCTGCAATACCAACGTTTCTTGGGTATCACGGATCTGGCGTACTCCAGGACCTTGCAGCGTTATGTGGTGCATGCAACATGGTTCACTTTCGCCATGAAATTGCTGATGTTGTGTCTGAAAATCGGCGAGCTTATTCAATTGCTCGTCAAGTTGAGTGTGGATTATATGGGTATTCGGTCAACGACGGTTCAAATGTTTATCCATGCAACGAACGTAATATATCCGATAAGTGAACTACTTTTCAATCTGTGGCTTTTCATGACGCAAGAAATTCACCAGAATCTTTTGAACCGCTTAACCGTGTTGTCGAATCATCTAAAAGTTGACACAATGCATTTGAGCCGGCCACGGTGGCTGCATCGGCTTTGGATTGCCATTTGCTTGATATACGTGTGTCTTGTGTGCAACTACGCGATTAACAGCTGGCAATCGAATAAGCAGTACAATCACTTGTTCTCCTTACTGGGAATTATATCGTACTTTGTGCGCAAGAACTATGTAATAACCTGCTACACTTCAATAGTGCATGTTGTGGGAAAGCTGTTTGAGGCTCAGGCAAATAATTTGGAACGAATTGCAAATGAGGCAGTGATGTCTCCAGAGGAACTGAGGCATTGTCTGGGCATTCACGATGAGCTGCTGCTGTTATGCCAGGAAGATATGGTTCAAGTCTATGGCGTCGCTTTGATACTGCCGTTTCTTAACTCTGTGCTGAATGCAACATGCATCGCCTATTTGTCATCTTTAAAAGAACGGTTTTCATATTCTGAAGTCATGATAGTTATCACCTGGATATTGCCCACCTGCTTGTACATGATAATGCCATTGAATAGTAACGAGGTGGTCAAGCAGGTAAGTTAACCATATAACTAAATTGCATATCGATACGACCTTGATGGTCCCTCAGGAAAAGTTCAGTTTATTTATTTAATTGCTGAGGCGTGAAATGTTTTCGCTGCGCCCTTCCTCATCATTTTAATGGAACCCAATTCAGGTAATGCATGCGGCTGTCATAAATACTGATTGGCTTGTTGAGGCAGCTATCAGTGTCTGATTGGTGATTATCGCAGCTATACTATGTTTAAGTACCAGCAAAGTGAACTCTATCCATTCTATTGTGTCTGCCGATATCTGGGCATCTTCTGCATCTATTACAATCCGAATAGCGAACGCTTTCGACTGCGTCGCAGCCTCGTCTGCTATGTGGTGCACTTCGGACTGCAATTGTATCTCGTCAGTTGCATGATCATCCTCCTTTACTTTTGGACCATATGCTTCAAGCGCGAAATGACTGCGACTGGAAACCATTTCGAACGCTTTGTGCTCTTCTCGGCCCTCGTCATACAGTTCTTGCAAAATGCCTGGCTTATTTGGCTCCAAGGCTCCAATGTGCGCATCGTGCGCCAACTCGAGCTCTATCGCCGCAAGTACTTGACGGGAATGCGTCTGCGGCTGCCCAAATATCTGCTGTGGATTCTCATTTTCATGAACACCATGTACATGGTGAACTTCCTGAAGACCACCTTGCTGCACTGGCTGACAAGGACCACGATGTGGTTCAAGTTCAGTACGCTCGGCTTCCCACTGCGCGCCATCATCAGCAGCTTCATACTTGGCACCTATGTGTGCCTCGTTCACGTGGTGCGACATGTGCTACGCTGGAACCAGGGCCAACTGAAGACCCTCGTCTGTCAGTTGCAGCAGCCGAAACGCAACTGCAGCGATGTTCTGCGACTGCGCGCTTGTCTCGATCTCCATGATCGCCTGCTCGTCCTGTGCAGCGATCAGATTAGTGTCGTCTATGGCTTCAATATTTGCCTCTGCCTGCTCTTCTCCTCGTTCGATGCGACTAGTATCATCTACATTCTCACTGTGAGCCAGAAAGAAACCGCGCTGTGGCAGGACTTGATTTTGACCGTCGTGTGGCTCTCACCTACGCTAATGACCGCAATGACAGCTCTGATGAGCAACGCAGTTCGTCTACAGGTATGTTTTGCTGTTATTCCAATCAAATTAATCGAAACGCATTCAAATTTCACTACAACAATGCAAAACTTCTTTAAATTGTTATTGAACGAATTGTTCTCGATATTATCATTGAATGATAATTAGGAAAAATCACTTATTGATATTCAAACTTCACATAGAGAACTCTTATGATAAGATACAATCCGTAATTCTATTATATATTTGTTGTTCAAGCCAATGACTTCATTCAATATTTTAGAGTTCTATTAAACGAACTAACATAATTACTTTGGAAAGTATAGCCACTACTCGAAGCTTTAACTCTTGTTAGTTACTTTGTGTGTTAAGCCCTTGTCTACATATTATTCAAGGACACCAATTGATTTAATTGCTTTCCCTTACTACCGGGGAATGCTCCCTCTCTAATTGCTGTATAATTGATTAATGTCTGCCCTGCACAAGAATTCTTTGCTATTTTGCCTCTGCTCGTCAGTTGGCGCATCTCAGTCATGTTTTACGGAGCTGAGCTGCGAGTTTACTTAATTAGTCTAAAGTGTTTGGGTTTACATTGCGCCACTCTCCACACTGGCAGCATTCCCAGGCTATGTGTGAGCCAAAGTGACGAGTTGCATGGAGTGATTGCCTTGGTTGTGGCCCAAGTTGCATCGTGGTCCGCTTTCGTGTATCTATTGGTGGCGCCGGGTCGATTTATGATACCATTATATAGCATAGTGGGTAATTCATATTTGCTAATCACCTATTGCTGTGGCTGCCTGGCCATATCCTTCATTTATCTAGGATTTTTTCTTAAACGCCACAGTTTCCAGAGTTTACTCACACTGCTGATTCACCACAATCACACGCATCTGCACAACTGCTATGCCAAGCGTTTTTTTCGACACTTCTGTACCCAGATGATCACGTCGCTGCTCTGCCTCGGTGTCTATATATTGTCCTTGCCTCCTAGTATTCAGCCAATTCCCAGGCTGCTGTTATGCGTTGTTCTCACCTATAGCTACGTGCTGATAGGGCTTATCGTAGTTCTCTATAGCTGCCTCGCACAGGTCTTGGGTGCCCTTTTGCACCTTTATAATCGCGACTTGGGGGCAGCGGTCGCAACAGCAACAACAACAACCACAACCACAATGTGGCGACAGAGTTTGTGGCATCGCAATCAAATGCTCATCATTTGCCATGAGCAACTGAACTCTGTGTTTGGTCTTGTGATGGCATTAATCACGGCATTCGTCCTGCTATCGGCTCCATCGCCTACATTCTACATGATTATGGTTGTCTTCGAGTTGGATAGCTACCGCATGGGACAATTTTATATAATTCGCATGCTATTAACAACTATGCTGTGGAATCTGCCCTGGTTATTCGCAATGGGCATGATATTTCAAAGAGATATGGTACGGATAGAGGTGTGTATCAATGACTATTGAACTACAGTGTTCAGTGTTTACAGTGTTCTTTTCAAATATTCAATATACAACAGTGTTCAGTTTTTAAAGTGCTCTTTTAAAGTATTAAATATACAAATGTATTGCCTAAAACCAATTAGTGCATTTATGAGGATTCAACGCTAGACGTGAGCTGCCTTTATTTGTATTATATATACAATTACAATCAAATATTTGAGAGCAGAGAATGCTAAAAATAGTTGACCTTTTTTGTGGGAATGCTAAGTATTGCAACTATTTTTCTTTAGAGCACTTGCTTCATTTTACTTGTATTTAACTGCATACAGTTTTTTTTTCTGCCCCCGTTGTAATAATACATCGACATTTACGCATGTTATCAATTAATTAATATGTCACATCTATCTCTGATCAAGTGCAAATACACTTAGCTAATGGGTTCGTCCGTTTTAGTTGGCCAGTCAAGCTCAACATGTCCGCGTGTCGGGATGTGCGACTGTATCTCCGAGTCCTGTACGCGCTGGGAATGTTGTGTGCCCGCCTCGATGAGGAGCAGTGCCTGCTCGAGATAACACCGAACTGTGAGACCTATGCGCTGGTCTATACGCTCAGCATAGTGGTCGGTATACTCGCCTGTTTCGCGTATGCCTACTCAAAGCCGGAAGAATTGTACATGCCTGTTTACAACAAAACTGGCAATTTGTATGATCGTATGAATCTGCTGCGATATTGTGTTGTGCTCTTGTTGGTCCACATCTGTCTCTATGTGCGACGACGCCGTCACATATCGTTGGTGGAAACTCTGCTGCAACTTAATAGACTGTGCTCAAGTGAACGAAATGATCGATACTTTATGCGTATCTTCATCACATATAACGCCCTGTTTCTTGTCAGTTTCCTAAACTATGCATATGGTTATACTCAGGCGGGGTTGGAGCAAGTTGCCATAACTATTTATGTGGCAATCTATACTTATGGATTCCTCGCCATGAGCCTGCTGGTTGTGTTCTTCGTCTGCTTGCAACGAATTATTGCCGCTGGCCTCGCCCACTACAATCAGAAGCTAGATGAAAGCGATTCGAGTAGCAATTGTAGGCGTATTCTGATTGAGAGACAGCGATTATTAAGTCTCATTGCGGGCGAGCTTAGCAATTGCTTTGGACTCCTCATGCTTCCCATTGTGCCACTTATTCTGCTAATGGCACCAAGTGGACCTCTCTATCTGCTTAGCACCACAATGGAGGGCAAATTTCAAAACTTCTTTCAAATCATAATTGTTAGCGTCACTGCCAGCCTCTGGAATGTGCCATGGCTGATCGTGATTACGTTGCTAATGCGCTCGAACGTCATAGCAGTCGAGGTGAGCAACTAATTAGTTTGTGTTTTGCAAGCACAGGAAAATTCAGAAAATTCTGAAAATTCAAACATTTCAGTACTTCACTCGTCACGTCACACTTAGGATCATTGTCATACATAAAAACCCGAATTTTTTACATTTTGCCAATTTAATTCCCCATCAATCAGAATCAATCTAAAATTCAACAATTTATTGCAGGCCAATAAAACTGCTAAGATTCTTGCAAAAATACCTCGCACTGGTACGGGCTTAGATAAAATGGTGAGTACGAAGCGGCTGGCGTTCGTTTGATGCCCTACACATTTATCAAGTATTCCCACTGATAGGTCGAAAAGTTTCTGCTGAAGAACCTACGTCAGCAGCCCATACTGACAGCCTATGGATTTTTTGCCCTGGATAAGAGCACTCTCTTCAAGGTATCTTTTATAGTTGTACGCCATATTTTGAGCAAATATTTTACTAGCAGTGTGCATTTCGACAGCTCTTTACAGCGATCTTCACTTATATGGTCATATTGGTGCAATTCAAGGAAATGGAGAATTCTACAAAATCGTTGCAAAGAACACAACTCAATTTTGATGACTCTTAAATTTGGATTTGGATTGACTTACCGAATCATAAGTCAAGCAGCCAGTTGCTTTTGATTTATAATTTTTGCGCCATTTTCTGTATTCCGCTTTGATGACAGCTGCATGACGTTTCCAGTATTTTCCCTCAAGCACAACGGTCTGTGGATAAACAAACGTGAAATATAAGTGTATGACTAAATGTAATAAGATGTTTGTTTTATTTTGCAAACTATTTGAGACGGAGGTGCACAAAAACCAACCTTGCACATTTTTTCTATCTATTTCGTCGCATACAGTTTGTTGTATGCTTCACGTAATGCGCTTTTGACAACTGATTTAATATCCCAGCAGAACAAAGCTAAGCAAAGTCAATAGCTGAGCATTTGTGGTAATCAAAATTTATGGAATTTTAGAGCACTGAATAATTATTTCGCACACACAGCAAATGAAAACAAATTTTACACTCTCTCGATAAGATTAATCTTTCAAGTTTTTTTCTTTTTTACTGGGTACATAGTTCTTCCAACAGGCCTAGACCCAGACCTCAATAGCTAAGATAAGCGCATACTTGCGCAGCGTAGAGTACGTGTGTCTGAATTTGGGATCTCTCTGACTGACTCGCGGTTGTTCAGCAAATAAACTATAATATGGGTGTGGCATAGAAGTTGTGCCTCCTCCAGCTCGCTACTCGCCAGAGGCTGGGTGTCGATTTAGACCTGGTCTGTTGTTATGATAAGCTAATTAGCAGATATTGTAAGAGGCGTGGGCGGTGTGTTTGCATAATGCCTTCATGCATATTGTACTCATTGTTAAACGTTTAACGGAGTGCAAAATGTGCTAATTAATAAGGAACCAGCCAGTCTAATAGAGATAGTCTGTCTATTGATTAATCTGTGTGGAAAGTAACTGGGGGATTAATCAGAATTTCTTCTGCTGAAAGTGTTTCATAAACTTTTTATATAACAGTCACGTGATGCTCAGACAGAGTTCTTGTTATCTTGTCACGGTTATTCACTTGCAAAGTATATTAAGAGCTATTCGAATGATCGCAAAATCTGTAGACAGTACGATTGGAAAGTCAAATTGATTTCGGACATGCGATTAATCTCGTTCTATAAATAAAGGCGACTATAGGTGATCGATAGCCAAATATAAACGCTCGTTCTTATCACGTGCTGCAAGCCCTCTACAGAAATGGGGACTTCATCTCCTATCTTCCCATGAGTCGATGGCGCGCGACGATTGATCACGCGCTCAGAGAATGATTTCGAACACATAATTTCGACCCATAATCGGCAAGTTGTTGCTGCTCCCTGTGGGGTAGTCATTCGATTATTTTACAATAGCCCAAAAGCCCACCAAAAGTTAAGTGAATTGCACGATTAGCGTTTATAGTTTGTATTCGACTTTCAGACGAAGAGCGGAAAAAAGAGCCAAGGACATCTCCCTAGTCTGACCCATAAAAGCACATGCTAGAATCGTTTCCACACATTAAGTTAGTTTAAAATCAAGTTAAGCTGGTTCATTAATTTGTAAAACTAACAAATCATGATGATTACTTCAAAAATTATTTGATTTCAGTTTAAGATTCGTTGAACTTCACTTATTGAATACTAAATTTGCAGATCACAACATTCTGCACACCGAACTGTTTGATTTTTGTTGAATTTTTTGCAGATATCCTCTCTTAACTACGATTGTGGCAGAATGGCCTGTTGTTTCTACTTACTTGAGGATTACTATGTATGTCAACGTCCAGAGGCGATGCGAATTGACACACCGGCGTTCTGCGCTTTTGTATAACTGCAAAAGGGAGAAAAACATATACACAGGTTAGCCAGATGATACTATGCATTGAGAGCGCGCCAAAAACAAAAAAACAAAAATCACACGACAGAGATAAGATTTTGCTTGGCGATAGCGCCATTCTATCACTACGCTAGATAAGTCTGGAGAGGGAGATGCCGATGGTTTCCTCCTCTCCGATGAGGTGATGACAATGACAACGACAACGACCCACACGTGTTGGAATCGCACTCGTACATTAAGCTGAGTGACGTTTCACAAACCATTTCACAAGACGTCGGAAAGATACACGTTCATAAGCGATTACAAGTATCTATATGCTTTAGGGTACATCTAAACAATAAGATAACAAATATGATGGTACAGGTATTGAGGCAGGGTGATACTGAAATACTCTTCCTATTTGATGCCATATCATATCAAAGTTGTACAAATGTTTTTCAATTAGTTCGTGTGCTTAAGTTATACTATATGTTTTACTCGTTCGCTTGGCTTAAGATGGGATGCCATTTCGTTGTTACTTTTGAGGCAAACAATCGGAGTCATTACCCCTCATTCTATGGGTTATCTAGTGCGATAAACATTTAGCATATATGTGCATATGCGGACTTAGTTAAGAATTAAGTGCTAAATGTGAGACAAGAAGTTGTAGATTTATAAGTACGATACTTTAAAAATAGACCTAAAATTTTCCGTTTGCCTTTGTCGCAGTTGACGACGTCGTCGTCGTTTTATAGAGATAATCTAGACTGCGAGTTTGTAACGTCTCTGCAACTGTCTCGCTCGCACAAATGATGTAACAGATGGAAAATTTTTCAAAAAAATTAATGAAACTAAACTAAAATAGACATAAATGACACATCAACTCAAAAAAGAATTCGGACAGTGATTCGTATTTCTATTTAATTGATTAAACATTCGATTTTTCCGGATCTGTTAATGGTGTTAATCGGCAAATAAACAAACAAAAAAGAACGCATCTTTTAGCTACGATTTTGAAATCTTTTGGCTATAGGCGATCTGTGGCTCAGGTTACGTTACTATAAATGTATATATATACACATAATCTGTGTGTGTCTCTGTCTGTGTTGGCAGAAGCAATAATTTAAATCGCATTCAACAAAGTGACAGAAAGCGAACGGCAAACGATCAAGACGCCAGACAGGCATCTTTTTTGATAACGCCCGCGACGCGCGCTGATAAGGTGCAGCAGCAGCGTTGGAAAAGTGCGTCGCAAGTGTATGGGAAGCGAGCAGACGCATGACAACGACCGACTACGACGACTACTCTGCTCTGCCTAGCGACCAAGCATAGTCCATGGCTGGAGAGGGAAACCACGAACCGAAAACCAGTTGACAAATTACCAACAAATGCGACTCATCTCCACCAACAACATCGTGGAGCATTTGAGATTGTGATCGTGACTGTGCTTTGAAAGCTTTCGTCTAGCTTTTAGCTTTTTTTTTTGGTTCGTTTTGGTTGCGGTGTGTGTTGATTTTGGCAGACGTCGCACCCAATTTGTGTTGTTATTAAAATTGCACGTGTAGCGCTTGACGCTCAAGGGGATATTCATTAGGCATTTGAAACATTGGCATTGCTTTTTTGTGACATAGTTTATCAACGACCCTCGGCAGCTTAATTGCCACGTGTGATACGGGGCAAGTGTATGGAAAATTTTGTGTAAATCTGTTGAACATTGATTACAAATTTCGCCCACAAACTGAGGGGATGGATGGCTGTGTGTTACAAGCGATCAAATTATTAATATTCTCCGAAACGCCACAAGTTTCATTTAATGTCATAATAAATGTATCACGGCAAATTCTTCTAACCGGATCTCTGTTTTATTCGATCACGTCAAGTTTCAATGGCAAACAAAATTGAATATGAACATCTTTAACTTTATAAAACATATTGCTCTTCCGCGTAATCTGCACTGTTTATACGATACAGTGCACACTCCATGTTTAGTTATCTATATATACCGAATTTTAAAATTACTATTGTTTTGGTTCTATTTTTATTGCTTTATAATTGCCGCATAGTAAAAGAATTTAAATTACACGTTGAAAAATTGCACGCTCAATTAAATGCTATTAAATATTTAATTTATTCTTTTATTTAGGAAAAACTAAAAATATGATCCAAGATACGAATTGGACTAAATATCGAAACAAATTACATTCCTTTTGCATTGAGTTTCTTGATTGAGTTTTTTTGGAATACGCAGAAAATGAAAATTTAAACGCGCTTTTGTAGAACAGCTCCGGTTAATTGTGCGACCGGATGTACACATATAGCCATAGAAATATATGGAATGCCTTTTGGTCGATCTAGTCGATATATTTGTACTCACATTGCATATGCCAGCAGCGCCAAATGACATTATTAAGACGTATTTTGTCCTTCCAACGCAATCGCACACCCTTAAAGTGATTCCATTTGGGCGAAGTAAGCTTTTGACTGAAATACAAGAAAAGTTTTAGAAAAATCGACTATACCTCAAGTATATATGTATTACATGTGTAAGTATAGTATTTGAGATACTACATTATTTTCGCGCTAATAGTTTGTCCAATATTTGTGGTTTACAATAATAGAATGCATGTCTTGTTTATAAATAATAGAAAGTATACAAATGGACAGATTGTGTGCTATTTTTAGCTTGCCCCATAACCCGCCTGGGCGACAATCTCAAAATAAAATCTGAATAATTTTGTTGTGTTTTTTTTTTTCGCGCGAAATTGTTGTGTTTTTGTTTGTTTGTTTGAGTTGCGCAGCTGGTGAAATTGCCAACTGTCGATGTGTCGATTGATTAGAGCGAAAGGGAGAAACACTCGTAAATCTGACGTGCTATCAAAATTGATATCCAACAGTTGACATGGGCTAAATGCAGTTGAGGTCTACTACGTTAGGGGGGGCCCAAATCAATTACTCTTAATAACAAAATACACACCTTCTCGTACGTCGTATCAATATCAATTCACACACATACGTTATAAACAATAACTTGACTAATCAATACGTAGGCGATACACGATCTGTTGTTGTTATCGCCGCTGTCCGGATGATTCATTAGCAAACTCTCAGCCAGTATTTAACACAGGTGCATTCAGTCGAGTTGTTGTTCCACCGTGCACGCCCTCAAATCAGAAATTGCATAACAAAACTACTCGATAACGACAGTCAACGGCTGTTTGGCTGCATTCATGCAATTCCCCCTGCAACGTTAGCAGCCATGACCACACGCTTGGGCTAGCTGAGTGAAGCTTTCGATGGGCTTCCTACATTTTACTGTGAAACTAAAATACAAGATTTTGCGAGAACTCAATCTGCTGTTATGCTGAGGGGAAATCCCTTAAATCTAACGTTGCCGCGTCATTATTTGTCTGCACTGCTTTCAGCAAACAAGTTTATTTCGACTAGCCAAGCACACGTATTTAATTGACTGGTATTCTGCATATTCCCCGACAACGTCTTATTATAGACACTTCTCTCTTGGCCAAATGCCCAATCAGCTGTTGGAATTTCAAAACAGGTTTACTCTCCGACATCATCAGCTTCAGCTATGTTGGCGTAAACACCACGTTCCACGCTCTGGCTGAGTTAATTACTCCGATTCTGCTAATTGCTTTAGCATTCGAATACTTGGGGAGCGACAAAAATATTATATATTGCTTAAAAAAAGGTCTAAAGGGCTAAACTCTATGCTATACTGTGAATTGTTGTTTCGAGTTCTTGCTTTTAGAACAAAAATATTGTATATTGCTTAAATAAAAGGGCTAACTCTATGCGTTATAGACTGTATTTGTTATAGACTGTTTCTTGTTTTTAGAACTGTACATTCGACCCACGGGAAGGCTTACATTATCTAGCAGCGGCCCCACTGCGAGCTAGTTTTCGCGCGAAATACGCAATACAAAACTGAATGGGAGTCCTGGAGAAATAAATACGCTGATAAGACAACAATAACATAAATAAAACGCTATCTAGCTGATAAGCCTTGCCTCTAATATACGAGTATGCTAAACCGCAAAAAATCAACCAAAAAAAGCTAGATCATAAAAAACGCGCGCCGCACAATGCTAAAAATAGATCGTCAGCCAGCCAAAAAAAAAAAAATAATATTATACGCGTAACATACGATCTTCGATGACTAAAGGCCTGAATGAACCGAAAACTCTGAACTCTATCACAATGATAGGGGGCCAAATAAACAAACTCAGGTACGTGCTCAATGCGAATTAGAGACGCGGCATAAAGTCCAATTTGTAGTTACAAACAAATATACAGACATATAAGTTTGCTCATATATTTATAGCCATACATATGAACATATACGAGTTATAAGAAAAGTCGTATTTAAGCACATGTCCGAAAGGTGTAATGCCCTCCCTCGCGCTATCTTCATCAACTTACGTATGTTATGAAAATATAAACAAAACAAAAAAACAAAAGAAATTACTGTCACTATCTACGTTGTTCGTATGACGGCCATCTTTTAAATAGAACTATGTACACACACAACCAGATCATGTATTCATTTATTTCTCGCTCAAGAGAAATTAATTGCAGAATATTTTCATCAAGATTTGTGTAATCGCTTTGTTGTTCTGAAATAAACGTGTAAATGCATTCCAAGAATATTTCTCTTGCTACGCTAACTTTGTTCGCGGATGATATAATAATGTAAATAATATACTAGTTTCTATTAAAACCAACTCTATTAGGATTGTAAGCATAAACTATTTCAGTTCGGTTACATTTTGAATTGATCCTGCAAATTTTCAAATCCATTCTTAAGGAAATATAGAACTATAGTTCAAGATTGCTTGATTACAATAAAAAAATATTCTGTTTCATATTACATAGGGTTCTTAACCATTTGCGACTTATAAATCGTAAGGAACATTTTCAATTTTGCCCAAAATAAAGCCTAGTAGGGTAGGTAAATGTGGGTGCTAAGTACGACTGAGACTGCAATATATAGAATTCAGATTCGAATATTATTTTGGGTGAATGCATTTGCGAACGTCTGCAGAAATGAGACACGGCGAAGACTGAAGAATATGAAGACAGCGGTAATCGGACAGCGAATAGCGAACAGAAGCAAGCGAGCGAGCGTTTAAAACGAAGTTGCTCGCAGGTAATCCGAGCAGCGACGTTGGTATCGGCGTCGCTGTTGCCGGCTGCGTCGTTAACATGTGCCCCGATTATGCGGACAAGTCTTTTCGGCCATTCTGCGCTCCCAGAAAAAACGTCTGACAGCCCCAGATTAGTATCACGCGCAGGGCGCGTGCTCGAATTTGTGGGGTGACAGTGACCGTAACAGTAGCAGAAGAGTAATGCTAACAGAGTAGCAGAAAAAGTAACAGTAACAGTAACAGGAACGGTAACAGCAGCAGTAACAGAAACTGTATCATTAGCAGCAAATGTGCCAGAAACAGTAGCAGTTGCAGTAGGAGCCAGAATAAGACTAACAGAAATGTTACCAGCGATGCTTACATCAACAGTAACACTAACAGTAAAACTAGTGCTAACACTAACAGCAACAGTGACTGTAGCTCACCTGTAGGCCAGATTCATGCATTTGAAGAGCTTGGTCAGCGATGTCTCGATCTCCAGATGGGAAGTAATGCCCATGCTATTCTCGTCGCACTCACGATCCAGATCCATGCGCGGAAAGTGCACCACAGTCTGCGGCACGTACAGCTGCACATCGCGACAGGTGTTGGTCTCTTCGCCGGTTTTATCTAGGCTGGGGTCTTCCGGATCGAGCATCTTCACCTCGCCATCGTCCTCGAGATCATCTTGCGCCTCCTCGGCCTCAAAGTGCGACACCATAAACTGGCCCGAATGGATCGATTCGCGCTCCGCCTTCGAAGCCAGCATCTCGGCGGCCGCCAGCTCTGCCGACGTGCTGCCAGCGCCAATGGCGTCCGTGCTGCCGCCGGCGTACTGCAGCGGCGAAAGCGAAAGAGGCAGCGACTGCAGTTGCAGCTGCTGATGTGAGAGCGACTGCGAGAGCTGCTGATGCTGGTGGTGTTGGGGTTGTTGGTGTTGTTGGTGTTGCTGTTGTTGATGGTGATGTGGGAACATGTTGTTTGTGCGTTGGTAGCTTTCGTATTTGTTCAACATCATTTTTTATTGTTATTATTCTTGTTGTTGTGGTTGGTTTTGGTTTTTGTAGTGTGACCAGGTGCTAATATTGCGTTTGAGCTTATTGTTTTCTACCCGTTCTTTCCTCCAATTGGCTTCGATTGAACATTATTGATCATATGCGAGATTTGAACTCTGCAAAATGTTAATGAATTGCGGTTACACGTTACGTATACGCAAATAAAAAACAACAACAAGCAAAGGATTCTACACTTTACATAAAAGATATATGGCTGTAGGTTAGGGATTATCAATCTAATTATTTCACTGTTTGAATTTTCAATTTGCACTTTGAATTTAATTTCATTTCTTTTTCTGTCGTGTTGTTTTCATCAATTTGCACTTTTATTTATACACATATGTGTATGCATGAAATTTCTACTATTTTGTTGATATTTATTAATTATCGGGTTTTAAATCGCAGCAATTTTGCGAATATTTTTGTTAATTTTCCAACAATTTTTGAGCACTTGTTGAATTTGATGTTAGCTGTTGTTTTGCCACTCGACGTGCTCTTCTTCTTCAACGTATTTCTAATGGCAAACACGCCCGCTTTTTACGCCAAAGCGCAGTAATCACAATTCACTACACTAACACACGGACACATGCAAACACAAACACACTCACAATGCATATGTAGAGCGCGGGTATTCGCTTTAACATTAAGTTGCGACGTCAGTCCGTCAGAAGTGCTGATAATAAAATGTCAGAAGCTTTGTACGCTTTGAATAGAACGCGACTCCCGTTGATGGCTTTTCAATTTCACAAACGGTACTGATCGAGCTCGAGCGTTCGCAGCGACGTCAACGTCAACCACAAGGCAGAAAACCTGTGCGATTGCGATTATTATTTCCCTGCACACAATCAAAACATAAAACAGCTGACGATAGCACGTCGTAGTCGCTCTCTTGTTCTCGCTCACGCTCTCGCGCCACCAGTCAACAACGTAGTCCACTCTCACTGACTTCTTGCTCTCTCTGCCATACACGAGCGTCTTATCAGCATAGGAATTTTCTGGCGCTAGAGCTGGTTGGTTGGTCAACTTCGAACGCGTGGTGAATGGCAGGGTGTCAAAGAAGAAGCAACAACATTAGCAGCGACGTCAGCGTTGTCTGCTTTAGCTGCGCCTGCACATAATATTTACATACACACCTACTCACGTATATGTGTATGTGTATAACCGTAGAGATATACATAAATATTCAATGCATAACAAAAACAATTGCCAGAGTCGTGATTACTTTTACGCGGAATTCAATACAATTGGAAAGACAATGTTGTTTTTTTTTTCTTTTGAGCAGTGCTTAATTTACGTCATATGCTGCATTTGTTGACCATTAGGTTTGGCCTTCTTTGGCCTGCGTGCACTTTTGACCTCTGCTTTTGGACACATCGCACACACACACATTACACCCACATTGTCTAATTAAAGGGGCGCGTCTGTTTTGCACCGATGCCGTTCAGCACACGACCGACATATACACGATATTATCGCGCAAGCGTACGTTTTGCACGAAGATTAAATGTTGTTTAAGCACTCATATTAATTAATTTGTCTTTGCGACCACAAACACTGTAATGTACTAAAAATGGGCAAAGTGCGAGGAAGCCAGATGGGGGCCTGTTGCAAAAAAAAGCTGACTGCTACGAACTTAACGATATATGGATAATCTCGAAACAGCTGATTTTAATGCAGCCCTGGAAAGTGCAATATGCCAAGTGGAGTTCAAAACACTTTGCTGTTAATGCAAACAAATTACATTAAATGGGTTGTATTTCAAGTTTAAAATACAATTAAATTAGGTTAAAAGCAAGCAAACTCTCAATGCAGTATTTGGTATTTTTAATAGCCAAAAGGTGGTATAAAGTGAAACGCAGTTTCTGGTCACTCTGCTCTCTTCAGTATCGTTCCAAATGAAACGCAAAAAGGTTCAATTATTTTTTCCAATCAAGTTTTTTGCATTTATATGGACATAAAAATGGCTCTATAGTTGCGCGCAAGCAAAACAACAAGCACTTTCAGTGCCCCAACACACAAAAGTTATGAAAATGTTTACAAAAAAATTGTAAGTACTATTCAACAATTTCAACACTGCAATACTATGTATGTATGTATTTCGCAATGGCGCTCACACACACACATTGCAAAACGCGGTGCATTTGGTGATCTATTAATGTCAATGTGTGTGTGTGTGTGTGTGTTGGCAATTGGAAAATCATGGTAACGTGGCAAAGAGACAATGGCCACCGTTTGGGGCATGCAACAACCACCAAAACAGTCAGCTGGAGCAACGAAATTGGCTGATGCAATCGACGTGCAAATTGAGTAACCCTTTGTTGTCATGCCAAATGGCTTCTGCTTGCCACAGGCTGCAACACGTGCAACTCCAAGTGAATCATCTTTCTCTCTCGCTCTCTATCTGCGGCGCATGATCAACGTTGACGTCAACTGAGAGCAGAGCAGAATGTTGTTTATTTGAATACTTGCGCACATGTTCAAACTATTAATAATGGTACATTGCCGCTATGTACTGAGCACATTTTTATGTGGAAAGTGTTTTACAAAATCTTACAAGGAGTGTTGGGCGGGGGTATGGACGGGTTATCAGTGGCTTACGTCACGGAACTGCAGTTCTGCCGAATGAATTGTAGAATTATTAATCATTTGCCGCCGTTTGCAGGTACAGCGCAGGTCAATCAAATAATGCCTTGTAATCGTCGCTAATAGAATGAATTTCTAATAAATGAATTTTGTTTGTATTTGGTTTATTTAGTGCCACCATGGCGTCCTCACAACAACATTCACAGCAAGAACAACCAGCGTTCATCACATTTTTCGAACCGGATTCAATATATTGCACATCAAGTTTAGATTCCGTTTTTGAGCAACACTACAACAACGACAACATTGACAATGGAAAGTCTGGATTTACCCAAGGAATTGTACTGGGGTCTCAAGCTGGAGCCGGCTTCGCCACCATCAACAGTGGCGAGCGAGCTCTTTGCGCTTGATGAGCCCTCAGCCACCACTTTCCTGTATGACGATAACTTTGCACATGGTCAGTTAATCTAATCATCACAACATTAACCATTCGATCTCTAAATGAACTGTCATTCTTGCAGGCATTTCTATAATGAGCGACGATGAGGCGGAGAGTTTGCAGGAAGCTGTCTCCATGGAGTTGCTTAGTGGAGAGGATTTGGTTGTGGAGTTCCTTGATCTGAAGGATGAAGGCAAGTTAATGCTGACTAAGCAAATACGTCGATATGTAGATAAGATTAGCTCGTAAATGTAAAAATAATTTAAGCACGCAGGCTGAATGGTTATCAAGCAAACTAGACAGATATCGAATGTAACTTATTTATAAGTCCCACTTTGATTCATGTTGGCCAATTCTATTTAATTGTAATACTATTTTGAATATTTCGATTAATAGATTTTAGTTAGCTTACTGCATAGTTTACGCAAAAGAGACTCAGTTTTGTAGCCATCGTAGAAACTGAATTATTGAATATGAATGAAGAAACAACACGTTGCAAGATATAATACGCGCCTAAAGTCGAATCTTTGATTAAATTGCCGACCAAGTTCAATTTGACAGCATTTCGAAAACGCTGCTGAACTTTGAACGTCTGAAAAACGCAGACAAACAATACGAACTGATGTTGCCGAACAGCTTCGGCCTGAGCTTGTTTATTGATTCACGTCGCGAAACAGAAACATATGTATGTTGTTTATGCACATATACTATATATGCATACTACTTCCAGCTTTGCTATAACCAGTTTAGGTCTTACGGGCGAACTTTGTAGGAAAAATTTGAATGCCTCAATACCAAATGACAAACAAAAAAAAAACTCTAAAATGATATAGATATTCAATGATAGATTTTTTAAAACTGGATTATTATATAATCAGCATTTATCAAGGATGATTTGAAGTTTAGTTTCAATCATTGCTCTCATTGAATGGCAGGAATTTCACAAAAATGCAAACCGTTTTAGCAAGACGTTTGTTGTTTATCTGCTCTCCTAACTGATTACTTATCAAAATCATGAGCAGTGTGCAGGTTTTTGTTCGACAGGTGAGTGTCAGAGTGCAGTTGAGGAACCGGTTTGTTTGTTTTTGTTTTCTTTACTCAATTTGTTGTGGAATCTGGTGTGCTTGTTGCGCTTGTTGTGTCTGGCATTGTCGGTAGCGTAATTATGGTTTATAAACGTGGTCAGTAGCAAACTACATAATGTTTTTGTTATTGTACTGCTACCCATAAAAATGACAACAAATTGTTTTCGTGCTGCGCTCGGGGTTTTTGCGCTTTTTCGGAAAGATCACGTATTGATCTAAAGCAGTCGAAACTGAAAAATCTACGATTATTTTCAGCGTGGTTTAATATTTTCAGAGAGCTGAAACTTTTTACGCTCCCTCTCTATCTGTATTTATCTAAGAACTCGGAACAAACAATTTGAACATTCCGACAGCTTGAGTTGAAGGTCGTTGGGTTTTTTGGTCGTTGTTAGGAAAGTAAAGCAGAAACCAAGATTTAACTAACCTGCGGAGAAACCTTCGCAGTTCCGGAACAGAGAGGAAAGGTTCAAGGATTAATCAGATTGTCAGATCAATGAACCAGTTGATCTTTGTTTGACGCTCACAATATGATCTGCATATGGAAATTTGATGTGTAATTAAATAATTTTTGGACTCCGATTTAAAGCGGCAGGAAATCGCAGTTTGTAATTTCTTTGTTTCAAAATTAACTCTTTCTTTTGGGACGTGCCCCCCATTTTCGCATGCGCAAAACTGCGCGCCTGTCTGACTTCTTTTTGGGCTTGGTCTGTTGTCATCATTACGATCTCTTCATAACAAGTATGTGGTGTGTGTTTGCGTCTGCTGCAAGCAGCTTTCATCTCTGAAAAGAGTGAGATACCGAGCTTTATATAGGGCGCTGTCATTGAACTCCGGAGCCGTCACTTGTCACGAAGTGCAGCTGATCGTGTCATGAAAAACACTGCAGATTAATTGAATACTAATGTTTTTTTTATAATAACAATATAGCATTCTGCTTGAGCTAACCTGCTTAAGCTAACTATTTGCCATTGGCAACAGGTCAATTAAAATCTATAGAAGTGCCCCCGAGGTGAGGCGAGTTCAATGAACGTCATCGTCGTGTTGTTTCGCTGGGGTGTCTCGTATCATTCGACGGTTCATATTTGTTATAAATAATCACTTAAACGCCTATCAACATTTGGGGGGGTTAGGTGATGGGAATAATACTCAAAGACCTGTTGGGTTACTTTTCACATTTATTTATTAATATTATTGATAATGCTCAATTGAGTAAAATTCAATAATAGAGATTAAAGCAGCGCTCTCTCGGTGGCGGAACAGTGGAACAAGTTCCAAAACGCGCTTTGACTTGAGCAGTGAGTCTCAATGCGAATGTAGAACACAGTCAAGAACAATAAATTGCTGTGCGAGTAACTTTGTTTACAGAATACAAAAGTACGTATATTTTATTACGTAAGACTGCAACTTACAACAGTTCAGTTAATTGTGGCTGCAGATCGCTTTCACTCTTGTTTATTTGTCCATTTGGATCGTGCGAACACAATGCGCTATCGAATTGTGAATGGTATCGACTGTCTGTCGTCCACTGTGCCAAGTCCGTTGCCTTTGGAGCTTCGGAGTCGGGTTCGTCTCCGATTCCGCCTTCGGGTTCGGCTTTGGGTTCGCTTGCGATTGCTGCTGCTGATATTGTCACATGCTGGAGAGTCGCATCGTCGACTGATCTTATTGCAGGGCTCGCTATCTGCTCTCCCACACACACACTAGCACAACTAACCGCTCTCTCTCTCTCATTCCGCTGCGCTCTCGTTCTTTGTGTGCGTATTTCGTTGGCTGGGCCAGAGCAAAAACCGTGCGCGCTCTGCGCACAGTGCTCAGTACAAATTGTTACTCTGACGCGTGTGCTCGACTAAAAACTCGGCTTTGGTTTCAGCTTGCCCAAGCAACAACCAACAACAACTATAATAACAGCTCAAACTGGAAGACAAAGAAACTGCCTTCGAGCTCGGGCGAAAAATAAATAACAAATACAACGAAAAGCAAAAGAGAAGAAAATAATAAAAACGACAACAAGCAAGACCCACACGTCTTTGCGTTTTGAAACGCGCAAAAACGTTAAACGGAAAATAACGCTGTAAAGCAATTGAATCGGAATTGAATTGGTGTTTAATAGAGAGCAGTGAGCCAATCAAGGCAAGGTGCAAGAAGCCAGCCAGACCGACCGCCCGAGTGCCTGCCGAACTGTAGCCGTGTACAGTGACTGCCAAACTTTGCCATTCGCAATTCGCAACGGCGCCAAACAAAACGAAACGCGTGCGTTTGAGGCGATCACTCCGATCTAACTATATGTAGCCGATCAAGCGAATCCCCTCCGCATCGCATCTCGCTCTCTGTCGACTATTGTTTCCCGCACTTAAACATCGTTTTTGTCTGACCCTCTCGCCGTGCTGTCTCTGTCACTAAACTGTATCTAAGCTGGAGCATCGGTTTCAAGATTTCGGCCAGAATTCGATAGTGAGCGCGCAGGACTTTGTGAGCATGATACCACACTGTGGATACCGTTACATGTGGAACCGTGAAATTGTGATCAATTCGCAAAAGTTGGTGAAGCGACGTTAAGCGGCGTTCATCGTCTCATCGCAGCTGCCTCTGCTAACCACGCCCCCAAGTATTTGCGGCAGCAGTTGACCAGAAACATATACTCCCCATATACACATCCAATCCCAATCCAATTGCAATTTCAATTTCAATTTAATTTGCCCCGCTCTAAAACAGCACTCGTAATAAGCACACATACAATTGAACAACTTTTACTTTGTGCCTTTAGCGCTTATTGATTTTGTTATTAACTTCGCACAGACGCGTGTTACCAATTTTTGTTTTTAACGTTGTTTTTGATTCGCCCGTTCAAAATTTGCTGTGATCTTTAATTCAACAGGTTCTCCCCCGCCTGTCATAATCTCTCTGTATCTTTCGCTCTGTGCAATTCTCTTCAAATACATATATTTTTAAAGACGCATCTCGTTAATCTAGCAGTTTAGATATTTAGCCACTTAAAGATTTAGTTACGTGTTTCACGTTATACATATATATATATATGTTAGTTTGCTTTGTACGCTTTCAGCGTTTATTTACACTTAATACGTAGGGTTAATTTTCCACCCCGCCTTTTTCCATTATTGCCACTTGTTTTGTTTACGCATTTTTCATTGAAATTTGATATCATCTCTCTGAATCTGAGTCGCTGCTGCCGCAACTATGAGCAGTTATAATATATTTATGCAACAAGCCTATGGTTAGTATACTTAGCCCACTTCAACAAATAATTCGAACGAAAATACGTTTATATAAGCAGTTTTTTTTATGTATCAATAAGTAGTAGAAGAAGAACGTTTAGGTATTGACAAAAGAAAGAAATCGTAAAACCTTTATTTAGGTATTTTCTAGAACACTTATAGAACTTGCATGCTTTTCCCATACCTTAATTTCTTTCACTGAGCTGAGCTCTTGATTAGTTGGAGTTTCGTTGTAGTCTGGTCGGGTGTTAAAGATGACTTTCCGGTCGGGCTGGTTTATCATGCTCCGCGAATCTCTTTGTTTTTGTATCGATCTCCGCTTGCAACGATTGGGTCGCTTTCTGTTTAGTATTTTTAAAATTCATTTGCATATTTGCCTGAGTGGCTCTCCGACTGGACGCGCCCTTCCCAAATATTTGCGAATTTCTGCGAGCATTACGATGCCGAATAAATACTATATTTGTCTTGTCAACTGATAAGCCTAACCTATTTTTGATTTGTTTGGCTTCTCCATTTTTCTAAGCCGTGATAAGAGCTCACATTTGTTTTTTTTTTAATGGACTTTCTATGACCTTGACCTACTAAATTGTATACGTTTCAGACAATTTTATGACTTAAACGTATTTAGCAAGTGACTCGTGCGTTGTGTTCTGGAAAAACCCCTTTTATTATGCGGGGTGTAATTCAAAAAATTGTTTTCGACCTGTTGCTGTTTTTCTAGGCAAACGGCTGAGCTGTTGTGCTCTGTGGGCAATTTCTAAGCATATATTTTAGTCTGAGCCGCCAAGGTTGTTTTTAATCATGCCCCCATTAAATATTAATATATTACTTTTCAAAAAAAAATCATATTCTCAACGATAGTGTCGAACCACATGGCATTGCTTCGCTTTCCTCCCTCTCTCTCGTTCAGCCATTCTATTTGTTATTCACAATGGCAACTTTGTTTGCATTAATCTCTGAACTGTTTGTCTGGCTTTCCAGGCAGCAGCTGACTTTCAACTGCAACTGCAATTGCAATTGCGTTGTGTGCAGAAAAAAATGTAGGACAAATGCCAACTGCAAGTAACGTAGTATATATGCGATTGCTATCGTTTCATTAATATCAAACAACTATCGGAGTACTTAGGAGATATTTGCTATTGATGCTACTTAACAAGGAAAGTGAAAGAAGTTCATTCAATTTAATTTAGTCTGATTTATGCTGAATCAACGACAATTGGTCATCATAAATTGAGTGATCACAATTAATTGATTGTGTGTCAATGTGCTATAACTTCAAGTTGATATGAAGTAAAAGGAAAAGGAACTTGCAAAAGTATCTGCTAGCAAAAGCGAATATAAATCGAGCTTTAATTCTATTCCTGCGTATAATTTATAGATCATTCTTTATACCTAAGACAGTTTAGCATTTGTATATTTGAATAGCGATCGCAGTTTTAAACTACATCTGTTGCACAGCAACATTGTTGACTGCATGCTTAATGAACACCATGATCAGGTCATTAATCTGATCTGCGCCCTTAGCAACAAATCACTTAATGGTCAACTTTTCTAGCTATCACTCTTTAGCCGTGCTGACAAGAACTTCGCCTGTGTCCAATTGGCAACAAGTCCGATGCTAATTGTTGCCTTAACTTGTCAGGCACTGACAACAATATGATCTAGCGTTTAACTTTCCATGTGCCGTTGTGGGCGCGCCCCATTGAAACGCTCGCTGGAATAGTTGTATAAATGGAAACTAGATATTTATGTAAATCAATTGACTGTCGTTGCAATTGCTCTGCTTGTAAATTGGAACGTGTTATGGTAATGGAGCGAATGAGACCCAGCCCAAGGTGTTTAAAGTGCCCAGCAGGTGCGCAGACGAAGGTCATCATTGTGCTCAACGGGCCTGCCCTCGCCCTCGCTGTGGAGTGGAGTGGAACTGCACTTGGCAACTGACTGGGGATGCTGATAACCTCTGGCGACCGAGTGCGCGTTTTTTTCCCCTGCTGCGGCGCTGCTGTTCAATTGAGAAGAGGCAACCAAATAATCAAATCGGCGACATGGCAGCGACTGATTTCAATATTTGTCGTCTCTCTTAAAGTTTAGAATCAATAAATTGAATTGAAGCAAAACAATCGCAGCTGAAAATGTGCCACAATCAATATGCAAATGTTTACTATGTATGCTGCCGCTGGCTGGTCCCGGTGTCCTTCACTTCAATGGAAATCAGTCTGAATTGTTACTATATAGAACAACAACAGTTCTAATATTATATGTGCGACGCAGTTGTTGTCGTTGTTGCTGCTGCTGGTACAGCCATGCAACAGATGTAGTGGAAGTATTGACAGCAAGTGGAAGTCTCCAGCAAATTAAAATCGATACGCCACTCGTAAGAATAATAAATCGTTTTAGATAGCTTGAAGTTTGCCATGAATTTGGTTACCTAGGTGATAAGATTGCAGTTTCAGTTAGCTACTTGGAAGTGGCTCTTACATAAGTTAGCTAATAGAAATGACCTTAAGATTAGCCTCACTCTGAGCTATAGACAATAACGAATCCCTTGCAATTTCTGTCTATTCACAGAGTGCCTACTAGACCAAAAGGCGCCGCACTACATCGAGTATGAGACAGCCAGCTTTCCACAGCACCTCGATGTGGTGTCGCAGGCTCTACTACCCATAACCAAAGGACAGGTCGCAGAATTCCAACATTGCGACGCTTCGTTCACTTTGCAGCAGCTGACGCCGCCGCAGTCGCCGCCCCAATTCCACGCCTACCAGCAGCAACAGCAGCAGCCGGAGCTCGTTAAAGAGGAGCAGAAGGTGGTAAGTCGACAGCCAGAGATTCACTTGCCAAAAGTTCTGCTCTACATACACATCTTCCTCTCAATTGCAGCAAACCTATGCAGCAGCAGCCCCAGCTGCAGCGGTGGCTCCGGTGGCCTATAGTTTCACCAACAACTGGACGCCGGTCAATGATAATGTCCGCGAAGCCCAGCTTGTCGACGACATTGTGAACATGCGGGCCAAGGAGCTGGAACTGCCCACCGACTGGCAGTCGTATAACGATGACTGCGAATCGCAGGCGTCGTCGTCGATGGGCAGCAGCAGCAGCAACAGTGACACCACCGGCAGCAGCGTTGCGGATGCGGATGAGGAATGGCTGCCAGAGACGAGCAGCAACTCACCGGCGCATACCATCGACGAGGAGGAGGAGCAGTCGCCATCGCCAGCGGCAGCTGCCAGCAGCTCGAGCGGTGCCAAGAAACGCACTCGCACCTACGGACGCGGCGTCGAGGATCGCAAGATTCGGAAAAAGGAGCAGAACAAGAATGCCGCCACACGCTATCGCCAGAAGAAGAAAATCGAAATGGAGCACGTGCTGGGCGAGGAGCAGGAGCTGATACAGGCCAACGAGGAGTTGCGTCGCACACTCTCCGAGCGTCGCAATGAGTCGCGCTACCTGCGCCAGCTGATACGCGAGTTCTACGAGGGCCGCAAGAAATAGAGAAACTGCTGCCGTCTGCTTCAACCTTTTAGTTCAAACTGTCACCTTAGTTTAATGCCTTTTGCAAAGTTATCGTTATGGTTATCGTCACGTTGTAGATCCCTCCCAACCATCCCAACTATTCATACTCTTCTATTTTGCCCCCACTCTGCACAAATGCAAAACCAACACCAAACAGCAGTCCGTCCTGGCCAGCATTTTGGCACTTATGACAAGTTCGCCCTCGAGCAACTTCGACTCCCCTTTGCCAGTGCTGGCCTAGGACAACCCAACATCAAGCCATGCCGCACAGGCCAATGTGCCTCGTCTGGGCACCAGATTTTACCGAAAAAAAATTACATGAAAACCTCTTTACAGCATATCAGCAACATACAAAAACAAAACCCTGTGCGGCGACTGCTGTTTTTTAGAATTTTAATGAGCATTTGTTGCAGACCTTTTGACAATTGTAAGCCAATTAATTTTATATTAACAATAAACGTTATACAGCATACTTATTATCAATGTATCAGTAATAAATTCAAAGGGTTTTCAAAAATGCAATTGCTATTATTTTTTGTTACCTTGTGGAAACTACTAAAACTGCAAACTTTAGTTAAATATTGAAAATATTCTGATTTTTGTTAATTCAGTAAAATGATTGTATACATTTTAGAAAGTAATAGAATACAAAGGGGACAATTGCCGTATTATAACTATTTGTTACAAGTGTAATAACGTTTTGTACACGTTTTCTTTTGTTCGAACTTTCAACAATGAAAGCAGTTGCTAATAGTAGTTTAAGTAGTTAGAAAACAAAGATGAATTGTTGTCACTGATAATTGAAATACTCTTACAGCAGTGGCCAGATCAGCTGCCTTTGTTAATGAAGGATTCTCCTGTTACTATCGTAGGAGTTTAATAGATTTAACAATGTAATTAAGTTTCTCCTTTAGCGAACTTCACTTGACTTTCATTTACGATGAGGTGTTGTAGAGCATTTGACAGTCTGAGATATGTTGGAGTAAGTTGCACGCTTTCCCATATGAGTTGTGAAAAAGTTTGCTTAATCAATTTGCAGTCAACAACATTTTCAAGCAGCACACTTCCGCCCAACGACAAACTCACGCGACGCTATGACGTTGGGGATTTATAATCGGATTATGATTATGTCTATGCGGAAGTTATTAACCATGGCTGCATGGAGACACTGCGAGCTGTATGTGCGTCACAAGGTGCATCGAGAGCATCGTCAATTAATTGAAAAATTGAGCGAGCACATGGTGTCAAGGGTGGGTGGCGGAGATGGAGATTGATGCAGTCAGTCAGTGCCGAAAGCGAATCCGAATTACGGTGGCCAAAACAACAGCAAGACGATTTCTCAATGTTGGACTCTGGCATTCTGATTCTGGTGACTTTGCCAGCCTGACTTGACTTTGGGATTTGCGCGCCAAGGCGCATTTGACTGATGAGATGGCGACGTGAGCCACAAGTTGACTTCTTGTTTCCCAGATGCTTTTGGTCTTTGGCAGTGCCTGCGACTGCGACGCCGACGTCGACATCGGTCGCCATTTTCACTACTAAACTAAATTTTCCACATCGTTAATTTATATTAATATGATTTCTGTGTCAACGGTCGACGCGCTGCCGCCCATGTCTAGCAGCGTTCGCGTCCTCGTCCTTCCTCCACTCATTCCCTCTCGCTCGCTCTCGCTTCACGCTCTCCCGCCGTGCGTGTATGTGTGTGTGTGTGTGTGTGTGTATGTGACACTGAGGGCTGCAGCTTCAGAACGAGCGCTATAGCGACACGACACCCATGGAGGTCGCCGCGTCGCCGTCGCCGTCGCAATGTTTATCTAAATTGTTATTTTTCACACTCACGCAGTTCAATGAATTTGTGAAAATTACGTTTGGGACTTTGTGTTTGCTCATCGACCTCGCCGCGGCTCTTCCCTGGCCTTCTCTCTCTCTTGGTCGCCCGGAACAGGAGAGCGCTCTCTAGACTGTGACTGTGACGGCGACGACGACGGCAACGGCGACAGCGACTTTAAGCATGTATTGGCATCAAATTCAATTTGCCTCCATTGTGTTAATCCTGTTATTAGCCCGCCTCGTCGCCATCACACACCAATCCTTTTTTCGTCCATTCTTAAACGCCGCATCGATCGACAATTTCGTTTCAAGTGCTTCAAGCGGGCTTAAGCACACACACAGAGTTCTGAAAGGCTTTTCGCATAGGCGCAGAGTAAACAAGAATCCCTTCAGAGATTGAGACGATAGCTCCACCTAGAGCAGCAATAGATCGTGATTTTCCATTTGATTAGCAAGTGAAACTTGTTGCTCTGCGAAATTCTTGACTCTCAGATACGCTGTGCCAAAAACTAAATGCAAAGTAGAATTTGTTGGCCATTTAAATAATTGGTAATTGGTATAAAATTTCATTTAAATCTGACGTGATGCAATCTATTAGCACTTAATGTTTTAAATATGGCAAAGTGTTCATTTTACCATTACCTCTAATAGGTTTGGGGATTGAAATTCAAAATGTTGTTTGGCTTGACTGAAATACTGCCAATATAAAATTAACGAAGCACTTCTATTTATAATCTTTGTTTTTCTGCCGTCAATTGTTGAGATCCCCGTGGTGCTTTGTCAGGAGCATTTGCCAATCGCTATAAATAGCGAACGAAAATAATGTCTAATTCCACTTAGCTGCCCGCACTGCATATACTCGCAATATTACTGCGAGTGTGTGTGTGTGTGGCTATAGTCGAATATATGTGGCATGGTATCGAATCAACCCTTAGGTTTATCAGGTTGAGCTGGGGTTCTATTTGCGAGGCGTAAACTTTTTCAATTCAATTGAAATTGGCCCGCATTGGGCCAGGAGGAGGCAAGTGCAACCCGTTTATTCGTGTTGTTTACATATTATTTAAGTTTATTTTTATTAGTCCGTCGAAAGGTGCAAATGGAAATGTGTGTGAAAACCGTTTGGTCTGCGGGCCAAGATAAGCAAGTAAGTTGGTGTATGTGTGTGTGTGTGTGCGTGTGTGTGTGTGATAAGATAAGCAAAAAATCAAACAGTTGGCTTTTATTTTATTCGAGGCAAAAAATACCGACCATAAAAATCGTGTGTAATGGAAATTTGCCTGGTGCAATTTCACTTTTGGTTAAATGAATTGAATTCGCCAATTTGTTCCCATTTCTCGCACTCTCGCTCTTCCTCCTCCCCCCTGTGTGTTTTTTTTTGTTTCTCTTTGCTTCTTGTGGTTTGCGTAATTAGAGGATCTAACGCTGAAATGTCGTCTCATGTGGTGCTAAACCAATTTGTGTGGTCTGTAATTACATAAGTATGTGTCGCATCTTTGAGATACATGCGTGCATCTCTACAGTAGTTTTCCGCATTTCCCTCATATTTTGCGGTAATAAAATTTACACTAATGGACGCATAACACATTTAGCTCGGATCTCCAGCTATGACTCATACTGAACGCAAGTGTGCTTAAGGCCTCCCGCCCCGCCAGCTATTAACAATTGGAAAAAGCCGCAGAGCGACTGTGGCTCATGTGTTTATCGCACTCGAAAAATGCAAATCCGATTGCTCCATATTAACATGCCAAGGGTTAACTTCGTGTCAGTCTCATTATGACATTGTTAAATGTTATGAAAAGAGTGTCGTGTTGTTCTTTTTTGTTGCTGCTTAGCCCCGCCCACAGATCAGCTCATATTTCCCCAACACATTGATGACTCCTCGGATGTATGGCCGCCTCCCTGGCGTCGCTGCTGACTTGCAAATTAAGTCCACCGAGGGTTGCCCACTGGCGTCCATTTACAGGCACCGCCAACAGCCAACATCGCTGACGTTTTGTGACTTATAATTGTGTTTTAAAGTGTTCCAAATGGCGCTGCTGCTGGGTCATTATCTGGGGAATAGTTGAGCGGGGAGAGCGGTGGAGGTCTTGCCATCCTTCGACTACCACGCTTGGTTCACTTACAGGCCATTTGGCATTTGATTTAGCTCGGCCGCTTGGTCATTTGATGCCTAATTAAATTTAACGATGACGTTGATTTCTTCTACACTTTTAATTCCAACACCCGCATCACTGTACAATGGGCCAAGTGCCCATTATGCCGAGAATTAATTAAGTACTTCAAGCAAGGCGTGATTTTGTAAGGCTCTTCAATGTATAATCATTGTCTCTCAGACAAATCAATTATGCCAATTTTTTCTATACGAAAAATATTTACAATATTACTTAATTAAAGAACAAATATATAATTTTCTAAAACAATGATGTGCTAAGAGAGACTGTCTAACAAATATTTTAATATTAAGTTGTCGTTTAGTAGCAAAAGAAATAAGTTGTCAAGTGGAGATCATTTGCTGTCTATTATATTCTTATATTTAAGGCATCTTATTGTAATTTCTTGGCAGCTCAAAAGTCACATTTTAGGCCAAAAACAGCCCTAATATATAAAACGTGCCCATGGTTCTCAGAGCACAATCCACGAGGTTTCAATTTACATTTCGAGGCACAGCAATCGAATGAGATCCCAATGGACACGTATAGAAAAATTCTTATGAATTCGAGTATGCGTAATTTACGACTGCTCAAGTTCCAGCTAAACACATCACATATACAGTAGCATTTGAAATTGGTAGCTATAACACCTAGGAGTAGTAATAAAACTCAAATACTGTTCATCGAACATATTTAAATGCAAAGTACAATTGTTATTCGATCCTCAATTCGAAAGTAAAATAAGTAGTGAGGATAATCAACTGAAGTGAGAAAACAACTGCAATGTGGAACGTTAAGAATTCGCTCTGTTCTACAATGTCGGTGAACATAGTTAAAGCTATTGATTGATTTGTTGCTTGCGCAAATGATGAACTGCATTTCAGTGCTTTAACGTTTTCAATTGAAAAACTATGCGTTTCCTTAACTTCCTGCGACCGTCGCTCTCTCACTCCTTCGATTTATATTTATATCCATCGCTGTCGCTCTCATTTGCAGTGGCAGACTTTATCAGACACAAAATCGAATGCAATTTCACGGCTATTTGAACGGGAGCTTGACAAAAAAAAAACGTTGCGATTGCGAATAATGCAATAAATGAGCGCAATTTTCAATTTGCAAACCAGCTGAGGCACAAAACCGGGAAAGGCATTTCGCATTTTCCCACAGAACTCGGCTACATTTCCAGTTTTCCCCAGCGCCGCACGAAATGTGCAATGTGCAGTGTGCAGTGTGCAATGTCCTTTTTAAGCCTTAAGTGCACACACAAAAGTCCATGGGGCGTGCATGCAGCGCCGTGAAGTATGCAACATGCTGCATGCGCTAGCTGCAACACAACAATTAGCGGTTGCTCGGTTGCCACAGCTAGCTGCAAGCTAGCATTCGCTTAGCAGGCGCATCCCTTTGACATTTACACGCTGTACGTGACATTTGGGCAATTGCCTGTACAATTGTTTTCAAGTGGTTGGTTGCACAACGATCGACGGACCTTGGGAGAGGTGAAGGATGCCGGCAAGTTGGGAGCTGCCGCAGGCGAAGCTTGACAAATGTGCATTTAATTAGCAAGTGCGTGGATTCACTTTGCTTTTCGCTGATTTGTTGATTTGCTGTCGCTTGCGACATTCAAAGGCTTCAACACACACGATTCCCCCAACGCCATCATCGTCATCGTGCATATCGTGTATCATCCGGCAAACGAGCGTCACTTGAATCCTTAGAAAAATCAAAAACAATTAAAGTTTGTTCAAGAAAAACAAAACTCATCAGCGCACACGCTGAATCAGACATTCCAACATGTGTGTAAACATGTCCCCTGCCCCACCTCCCCTTTGCGACGCACTCCATAGAACCGCAGGGAAAGATAACGTTGCCTACTTTTGTGCGCTCGCCAACGCAAACAACTTTCTGCGTGACGTCTGACGTTCCTGCCCATCCCCGCCACTCTCCCCACCAACTCATCCACTCGTTATCTCTGCTTCCCGCATTCAACACGTTCTACACTCCTCGCACCCTCCCCTGCCGTCGTCCAAGCTAACGATAACTAAATTTGTACATTTGGTGTAAATGTAAATAGATTGTTGCTGGATTTGTCTATACGCACGCGTGTGTATGTGTGTGTGTGCTTTGTGCGCTTGTGTGTGTGTGTGTGCATAAGTGTGCTGGGTGATTAACGGTTGGCCTGGCCGGGGCTGTAAGTCGGCGTCTTCTTCTGTATTCCAGCAGCGGCGTCGCTCGTTTGGGGCGTCGGTTTTTGCGGGCTGGTCAAAGCGGCGCCAGGCAGCCGCCAGGCAACCCAATGCTCCAGCCTCAGCTGCCTGTGTGTCTCATCCCGAAAAGCGCAAATTAAAATATGCACTGGAGTTCGCTATACCCAGCCATTTGATTGCACTAGGGTATTTCCCGTCGCCAGTGAAGATGTCTCAAGTCAACGCAAAGAGAAGCAACTAAATAAGGTAAACAAAATTTCATTTTGCTATAAATTCTGTTGCTCTTTTATTGCATTTTAATAGTGGGTATGTCTTAGCTCTATCAACTGTGCTATTGGTTTTGCTAGCTGGTCGCCTGAAGGGCGTATTTGCGACGAGGAATGTCCTTGAAGCTTAATACTGAGTTACATATCGATCACTGTAAAATCTGTTAACACTCTAGTTATTTGATGGTGCTGTAAGCAAAATACCAAGCCAATATTATAGAGCAATACTCTAAAATATTTCCCAATTAAAATGAATCATCAATCTACCAATCTTCCAATACTACATTAATCCACAGACAGCTCTAATTCTTTGGCTATTTTTAAGCGGATTAAGAAAACTGCTGCCAACTAACGACCGAGTTATGTGCAGATTAAAAGCAGACCCTAATCCGTGTCATTGATAGACCTCCTACGGCAACAGGTTTCACAAACAGGCCTAAGCACGGAAGGCGTCCGGCGCATTTGCATAACAGCAACAATCAGGTGCAGGTGCCAGGTGGCAACTGGATAATGCGCCATCAATAACAATTATAGGCGAGCCATCAAAGCCAGCCTTTTGGACGTCAGAGTGTCCAGGCCAGGAACTTCCAATTAATGCTGCTTCATTGAGCGCTGTGGCAAAGCTAAACGACGAGGAGAGCGAAGAGTGGCGTCGGGCGGCGTAATTTAAATGCTAATTTCTGAAGACCTTTTCAAGGTGCGCGCTGCAATGAATTTGTTATCAACATTTTCATAATCACAAATCAAGCGGAAGGTGTAAAATAAAAACTTTGATTACATTTACATTGTAAAGCAGCCGAGAGTCTCACTTGGACGGAGTACCACGTGACGTATGCGTATTATTCGCCACGTATTTTTAAAGACGGCGCAACAACTTTTTAATGACACCAATTAGCAGCGCTTGCCATTGCGTCGCACGCATTCAAAGCATGCAAGGATAATATACAACGCACTCGAATTGCTGGCCATAAGCCTCTCCTTCAACTTGCCGCTGTGGCTCGGTTGCCTTTTTGGCTCGTTAAGTCGAATGTGGGCTATAAATTCGCTCGTTGCCACTGTGCAAATAATAATTATTTCTGTAAGCTTTTGAGACGACACGCTATGCTTGAAGGGGTTTGAGTAAATAGCACGACTTTATATTTATATCTTCGAAAACGATGGCATTAAAGTGAACAGCGCTTTAGTTTCACGAACATTTAAACATTAACTTAAGGGAAATTAACTCTGGTAAATTTATGCGAATGCTGTTTCGCAAGTGTAGCTTATAGCTAACGTTCATATAGAGTCCCAATTTCGTGTGCACAATTTCGAAACCTTCTATAAACGTTAGAATAAGCCACACTTGCTCCCAACATACGCTAGAGTTTCGAGTGTAGATATGATTCAACGTTTGTAACGTATGCAAGTATCCTTGCTATAGCGACCTCTGAATATCTCGCTGAACTTAGCACCCAAATTCATGTCCGTCCTGTAGTTGATAGCGTCAATAATTGGCTTCTTTGCTTGCACCCAACGTATCGGCTGTCGCAGCTCCTCCGCACTACGGTCCACTTTCATTCCACACTTGCCCATCGGCTTGGTGAACATCAGGGGCTTGTGGAGGCGATCGTATGGATCGCGATAGTAGTCGCGGTAGCTCTGGCATTGCAGATAGAACGTATCAATCCGATCCACTTCAGCGTAATTCACAATCGACAGGCCAATGCGTGGAACAAAGTCCATCACCGCTCGCCGCTCATTGTGCGATTTCGGCGCTATTTTCACCATTTCGGCTTCTGGTATTTTATCCAACATTTTGATGCTTTTTAAAAACAATTGCTTAAAATAGATCAGCTTATAGAACCGGAACAATCACGCAAATTGAATTTTCAAAAATAATAAAAATATATTTACAAAAGTGCGATTCGAGTCGAACTACAATTGTTGAATAGTAAAAAATCGATATACAATTCTTGTGACAGCAAATCGAATGCACAATATGATATTTAATAAGACTTATTTCATATCAAATACTTTTCGCATAATTAAAAGTAAGTTAAGGTGTTCAGTTCATTTACTTTTAATTATGTGTAAAGTATTTAATTTTTTTGTTCGTTCTCCCGTTTGTGGAAAATGTTGTTAATACTAGGGCATTAGCATTGCTATAAATATTTGATTTATATTTGTAAACAATTTCAGAGAAATGCAATGATGAAGCTCCTAAACAAAGTTTAGAAATTGTACAATTTGTTAATTTTTTAAATCCCGTTTATTTGATATTCGATCTTGAGTTAAATTCTGATCAAATTGTATTCCATGATTTCAAATATATGATTACCTGAATATTAAATACATACATGTATATGTATAATGGATGTTAAGGACTTGTTCGATGCGCCGTTTGTCCGCTTTAGATATATCGCATTTCGGACTATTGCTCCAGCAAGTAAAAATAATCAAGAATCGCTCAAATATGTAATAAGAAAATCGCATCTAAATCTCGCCGTAAGGATGTCAGAAACATTTGACCTCAATATTCAAGTATTCAGATGGAGACGCAGACACTTTGGGGACAACCCCCAGTGTAAAGTCAATATTACAACGACCGATTATGCGTGTGGGATAAAATAGGAATCAGCCCGTGGGTCGCAGTGTAATAAATGTAAATACGTCGATTGCCTGACCCCAAATAGGCCAAACTATAGTCGCAAGGGCGGAGGGTGTGTCAGCTGGCTTGTTGCGGTGATCAACAGCAGAAGGAGCGCAGAAAAGTCGTCGGAGGCGTTTGCTGTTGACATTTGACAGAGGCGCGTGGGTCGCTTGCCTGGGGGCAAAGGTTAAGGGGAGAGTTTGGATTGGTGCAAGGGGAGGGACGTGGGGAGCATGTGGCGAGGTCTAGCCGTAAGTCTTCTTACTGCCTGCTTGCGTTTTTTCTATTATTGCTTTATAATAATATAATATTTTGCCTTGTTTTTAGCATTTTAAATAACCGCGGGTGTGATTTTTACCAGCGCTAAGCGACTGAAATCCCGCCGGGCGCCGTCAGGACGTTTCAAGGGGTGTCCGGGAACTCTGTGAAGACCTGTCATGATTAAATTTGTGTGTTAAGCGTTTTTAAGCCGGCTGCTGGATGATGCTGCTGATGTTGATGCCTGCTTAAATATGCTGCTCGGGTAGAGCAGCGTTCTGCTTTTTGATTGCATTAAAGACAGCTACTGTGACGACTACTTGGCACTGCCCCGAGATGATTGACTGGCAGTGGTTGCGGTTACTAGGATGCTAGGCCAAGCAAGAGAGAGAGAGAGAGAGAGAGTGGAGCGACTGTGTCTGTGTCTGAATCTGACTCGAAACTCAATATCCTATATAGCCCTATAGAGCCCACAAACTGGCAAACACTGTCTAGCTGGCACGAAAAATATAGTTGTTAGTTAATATTATCGTATTTGTTTGTTTGTTTGTTTCGCTTTTGTTTGAGTACTGCGAAGGACGTCAAGTACAATGATCGGTTTAATATGTTAAGGGCTAGACCAGTTGATGACGAACGACAAAGCAGCGTTGCATTCAACCTCAACAACAACTGCCGGGGCATAATCAAACGGCTACCCGGATGGGAAAGCAATGCCCACGCTCCGTGCCGAGTGCCCAAGTCTCGGTCTCGGTCTCGACTCTCTACTCTCTATGCTACACGCTCCACTCACAGCTTGGCCTTCGTTTGCTCAGCGTCTTTTTCCTGTTTATTATTTCCACATCGCCGCGACTGCAGAGTGTGGGAGAGCAAAGGGGCGGGCGACGCAGGCTGGGGGACGCCAACGCACTGCCGTTGTGTGTGATTTACATAATGTCCTTGTCGACAGCAACATCACCCCTCCTCCGTCTGCCATCCCCCAGTGCCGCTCTTCACTAGTTTAAAAATATTAACTGTCAATTTGTATTTGGCAACACTTGGCTGAAGAGGCATTTGCGAGCAGACCGAGCCAGCGAGTGCACTTCATGCCAAAGCTGGCTCCCGATACCCTGTAACGAGCAAGTGCTTAATGAATTGTGCGAAATATAGCCTTGTAACCGTCTATGTAATACATTGTCATGTAGTTTGTTCATCAACGTTAAAGTGAGATCGATCAAATTCGCCATCTAATTATAAAAGTATTGTTTTCCAATTCAGTAAGTGTTGTCCAAATCAAAATCGATTTTTCACTGTAAAGGAAATACCATGCAAATAACTATTGCGGCAAAATATGTACATTGATATTGTAGAATGATTCCAAAAGTGTGCATACAAGTTCGTAATACGATTGCAACCCAATTCTAAAATAAACTTAATTGTCAGTAAACTTACTGTCAGTAAATTTCCAGCTAAGACGAATACCCTAGTTAAATAACATTATGAGAAACTTGACAAGGATTCGTAGAGCACAAATGTAGATCAAACCTCACCAAATATTATATGTGTATCCCTTAACTATTTATGCGATCTTTGCGCAACTTGACATAATACAACATGTAAATACTACTTAAGTTTATTTGTAGCATAAACAAATCCTTTCTTCAGTTAGCACATAAAAGCGAACAATTGCAGACATCTATAAAAAGCAGAGGAACTCTCAATTTACCGAAACTCTGGCAGCATTTGCTTATTATCTCGACAATAGTTTATCAGGGCAGGCGCAACGATAAAAGCCTTGCGATAAGGATTTAAGCACAGTGATAAGCGCCGGCGAAACTCGTAGGAACAGGCAACAGCAACAACAGCAAAAAGAGCAACAAAAATAGCAGACAACAAAAAGACAGCAAAGACAAACAGACGATAATAATACATAATAACAGTGTAGTAGTGAAGCGAGCCACGCACTCACTCAGCTAGTCAGACAGTCAGCCAGTTTGGGGCATAAAGCCGAGCGAGCGCACATGGAGTCGAGACCGAAAAGAGGAAGTCAGTCGAATGCAGGCCGAACTCATGAGCGAGCTCGTACGTCAATGATGCTAATCAGAGCGTCAATGCCCCACTTTCCACTTACCACACCCATACCCTAGCCCGGGCGGGCGTGGAGTTGGGGCAGCACGTGGTGTGCACGGCAACAACTCCAAAACATAAGCCACCCCGTTGGGTGAGTTCGCTTAATAAACATCTGCGTGTGGGTGGGTAACGTGATAAGGGCAACGCTTCCACATATGCGAGGGGGGTGCAGCAACAACAGCAACAGGGGGTGCACTGCATGCCCTCAGCTTACCATCAGCTTCCATCGACCATCACTCAATTGCACACAACTAAAAAGCACTCAACTCGCGAAATTTGCGCTCAAAACTTGAGCGCAGTTGTAAGCTCTCGATTCGCCAGCCGTCGGCAATCGTGTGGGAGTCTCCCTTTCCCACGCACACGAGTTCGCAGCGCACACGACCGCAACAAGTCGGCTCGGCTGTCGTTCTTCGGGCCCGGCAGGCTCGTGATTCGCCTCTTGGCCTGGCAATCGCTCGGCCTGTGCGATGTCGTCGTTGCTGCGGCCATTCCACAAGTGGCAGTCGCAGTCACCGCGTTTCCGGTGCTCAGTTTGGTAACTGGTCCAACGCAAATTGGTCGTCGTTCGTTGTTTTTGATCTGCAAGCGTTATCTGTAACATCGGTTTGTGGTACAAACAGTACAAAGGAAATCAAAATAAATAAATACACATATTTAGCGGCAACAATTTGTTTGCCAGCACAAATTCTTCAAATGCCTGCTCGCCAAGTGATGAAACAAGTTTGTGAATATGCCAAAAATGCGTATGCAAAGTTTTGATACAAATATATCCTACAATTAACGAGAAAGTGAATGCTCCACAAATCTGTGGTGCTATAATTTATAAACGAATACCAACAGCAATATTGAAATTCTATCGAATGTAAGTTTATAAACTTTGTATAAATATGGAAAACCTTGGTTTTTATAAGACTCGGAAATGATTCATAGTTTGATCAATCTTGCATGTTAAATAGAATTCTGAATATTCAAATCGCTGGATGTTTATTTAGTATTGTTTTTTTTATGTATACATTTATTTATTTTTATTTGTGGTTTAAAATTAACAAATTGAACTGCGGAGGCTCTACAAGAATCTCTGAGAAATTAGGCAGCTTTTTCCTGCAACTCACAAAAAAATAATTAAGTAGTTTAATTTTTTAAAATGTAACTGACTTTTAAAATACTAATGCAATACTAAAAATGCAAATGATAATAATTACATGGACGCAATATTTTAAAACCTGCGTTTACTCAAATGACAATAATTTGGATCTGTTCTATTTTAATCTCATCTCTTCAGTCAATTAAATTGCAGTCAATAAAATCATAATGCATTGACCTACACTATGTGTGAGCTGTCAAAAGCAGAGGTGTATCGTATTATTAGCATGCAATCGTCTTTATGCCTTTGTCGTTTTAAAGTTTAGCTACAAAACGCTGAAAATAGTGCTGTAGTTATTTAATAGAGAGCGTAATAAATATTGCACAAGCGCAGGTGGCTGGCTCTTGAAGGCGTTTGTCAGACAAAGCCACAGAAATTGAACAGGATTTTCAGTGTCAACAGCAGCGGCAGGCGGCAGCAACTGGTAGATGCAACATGTTGCCGACGACGAATCTGCTGCTCATTGTCGGATAATGGAACAAAGTACGCACAAGTCTCGCTAAACTGCGCTGAACTTGCACTCGTAACGTAGCTTGAGGCGTTCTTGAATGGCATTAGTTTGAGTTGGGTTGTTGCCTTTTTTATATATATATATATATATGTATCGTATATATGGCGGAAATCCATTACATAACATCATCGCTATTGCCATCAGTGTAACCCTATAACCTTATTCCCATTACGGGTGCCGCTGTGTTATGTTTGTGCTATGCGTTGTAATTCCTTGTAGCATTCCTTTTAAAGAGCCCGCGTCCAAGGAGCTGTGCCACAACATGCAGTTAAATAATAGCGACACTTTGGTTTCGCTCAGCGGCAGGCAGGCGCTGCCACAAAAGAAACGCGCCGCAAAGGGCGCGTTTTGTATTACTTACAACAATTCCATGTCCGGCTCTGTGTCCCAGTCCCAGTCCCAGTCCTTGTCCCTGTCCGTCTCTGTCCCTGTATCCATGTCCATGTCCACAAGTCAACGGTTTAAATGCTCCACGCTGTTCCGGTCAAATGTTCCATTGCTGCGGGGCATAACCATAACAACGCCGCCATAACCCATCGCTGCTCAAAAGGGCAAGTCCTTTGCTCTCGACGTATTTAGAAATCAAGTGCAATGCAATCCGTTACTTCGATTAATTTCTTGGGCAGGTCGAATGAGAAAATAATACTTAAATAAAGAACGATTGAATACTTTTCATTGATTTCACAAAAAGTCTTTAATAACAAAAGAATTGAAAATGAGAAACTTTTACAAATTATTAAAGCATCTATAGACGAAGTATCTGAAGTTCTGTACAGAGATTTTAATTATCAGATAAAGAGGGTATACTATTTTAAATAGCGATTCCAAAGATATAAGCAATTTTTGTATTGATGGTATGGATATTTTTTTGACAATCTAAAATTTATGTGATTCGTTTGCTTCTGTCATCCTCAAAACTCATGGCTTTTTAGAATATTCTTATTATTAATTTATTAATATAAATGAGTGTCACAATCATTTATGCTTGATTATTTTAGATGAATAAAAGCTTTTTAAATATAATTGTATTGAATTCACTTTGTCACCCTGTTCTTGTTCTAGTTGTTATAGTTTCATATTCCTTATCTATCTTATGAAATCTTTCGAGCTATTGCATATTATTTGAGTCACTTTATGTATGAGTAAATGACTTTGCGAATCTCAAATAATTGGACTAATCCGTTGATGGAGTTATTAACAATATATAGTCACATGTGATATATATGATATTGAGTGGAGATAACGAAATACCAATATGACGCATGTATAACAAAAAGCGAAACCAATACTAGGAGACAATCCCAGATAAAACACCGGAAATCGACTGTCTATCACAAGTATATTTGTTGCCGTTGCGCTTATTGGCCAATTAGTGACAGTTAGATCAAAAAACGAATCAAAAATAAAACATTTTGACATCAATAAAGATTGAAAAGTTCAAAGAAAAGAAAAAATTATACGATTTGATTTATAAACTATAATTCAGAATTTGAGAACCAAGTAAATACTTGTTAAATTTGTTTCATTTATTTGAAGTATATATTTTATGAATTTGGCTTATATACTTTAATTAAACATAAAAAAATAATATATCAAATATTGATATAGTATAGTATTTTGCTTACTGTATGAGGATATGGAAATAAAATCAATTATAAAATCAGCTGGCAATAAAAATATATAAAATACGAAATCAGATATAGAGTCATTATGAAAATAAGTTTAACCATTTGATTTATGACATGTGGTATAATAGTTTCAGATTCCTAATTACGAAACTCACAGCATTCCCAACGAAATACTTATTTTTTGATTACGTAGATAGATATCTTATCACCGCACTGATAAAACTATATAGTATAAATAATAAACGTATACGAGTATGCTCTAAAACCCGATTGTTGTTATTGTGTGCATTGCCGACCACTAAGTTATTCTCATCACTCATTTAGATATTGATTGTGTTATGCAAAGAAGGGATCCTGATTGAGAAGGGATACATTAATTAAGTATAGTAGAGGAAAACAATGATCTGACTTCTGTGGAATACTTTTGAAGTATTAAACAGAAACATAAAACCGTGTTAATGTAAATTGAAAGACGAATAATGAGTTTAAAGAATGGCGAATATATTTAAGAAAAGAAATTATTAGCATGCAGTTTATTCTAATCAATCTTTGTTGACTTATAATTATATTTATAATTAGTAGCAGGATTGTAGTATTCACGCCATAACTCTATTTTCAGTACTCCGTTGGCAACATGGATGCCACGCAACTCACAGAGCTCATGGGGAGCCATGACTTCATGCAGCTCCAGCAGCAGCTGCAGCACAACAACAACAACTACAACACGGATGGTCACAATGGCTTATCGCCGGAGTCGGCGGAGAGAAGCTCGCGGCCCGTGCGACGTGCCACACGCCGCACCTCACAGGTAAGCGCTTGCCCCACAACGTATCCATGCATCCCATTCGATTCGCACTGTTCACAGCTAAGCAATAACACCTACGACCTGGAGATGACGGACTCCAGTTCGCAGAGCGACGACACCAGCGGCGGCGGCGGCAGCAGCAACGGCGGCGGCAGCAGCACCAACAACAACAGCAACCAGCAGGGCAATGTCCATGGCGGCCAGCGGCCCTCGAGCCGCGGCAGGCAGCAGAATGGCGGCGGCGTAGCCGGAGGGGGCGGCGGCGGTGGCGGCGGCTCCAGTCTAACGCCCAACAGCGCCGGCTCCAATGCGAATCGACGGCGCAAGGGGGCGCTGAATGCGAAGGAGCGCAACTTGCGGCGCTTGGAGTCGAACGAGCGGGAACGCATGAGGATGCACAGTCTGAACGATGCGTTCCAGTCGCTGCGTGAGGTCATTCCGCACGTGGAGATGGAGCGCCGTCTCTCCAAGATTGAGACGCTCACGCTGGCCAAGAATTACATCATCAATCTGACGCACATTATACTCTCGAAGCGCAACGAGGAGGCCGCCGCCATGGAACTCAACGGCGGCGCAGTCGGCGGCGTCTTGCTCTCCGGCCTGACCAGCGACAGCAGTGGTGGCGCCACCAACACTGGCGCCACCACCAATGGCCTCTGCTTCGAGGACGCGCTGGCCAACGGCGGTGCCTACGACTGCGCTCTGCTGGCCGCCACCGACGGCAGCCTGTTGAGCGCTGCAACAGTGTCGGCGACGCAGCCAGCGATGCAGAGCCTGCAACCCTCAGCCATGCACATGCTGCCCCAGTCGCAGGTGGAGCAGCAGGCCCAGCAGCAGCAACAGCAACAACATCTCCCACATCATCATCACCAGCAGCAGCAGCAGCAGCAGCAGCAGCAATCGCAGTCCCAGTCGCAGGCGCAGCCTCATGCGCAGCAGCAACTGTTGCATGCACATGCTCACCTGGGCGCCTCCATGTTGCTGCCCCAGCAACAGCAGCAGCAACAGCAGCAGTCGCAGCAGCAGCAGCCGACGCTAATACTCAACGGCAACTCTGCAGTCACAGTGGGCGGGGTGTCTGTAGGCGTGGGCGTGGGCGTGGGCGTCGGAGTGGGCGTGGGTGTGGGTGGCGGTGTCTTTCCAGATGTCAATGATAATTTCGATGAACCCTTTCGAGAGTTCCTCTAAGTGTTGGGCAACCCCGATGGTCTGTGGTAAATGAATAGAATTTAAAGCATTCAAATTGGGAATATACATCATTATAATTATCTTTACGGTACAGCTAATCAATCCATTATCATGCCTACAACTTCCATACGAAAATCGAGTTGGAGTACTCGTATAATTAGCAACTAACATATAGTAGTAGAACTAAGCAACTTTCAGAACTATGTATATATCACACTCATTACGAAAACAGCTTAGCTTCCAAATACCAATTTCACGAAACGAATTACTTGTAAATTGTATAACGAAAGCCGACCATTGTGGTGCAAATTTAAGATATGCAATTAATCGAAAGTTGTTGATATACACAAAATATTTATACTTAATCTTAAGAAACGCTTCGAAATGTTTTCAAGCTAACGATTTAAGATACTGAAGAATGGTGCACCACAATTGAAAGCAGCACAGTGAGAATAAAACGACACGGTTGCCACTTATATTCTGTTTAGGGGGTAGTATAGTTTTTTTTTATTTGTCGTTTTCAATTTAGTGTTAATCTTGCCCATTAAAAACATTAGATGAAATTTCATTACTATATTTCAGTAAAAATAAATAGCTTTTATTTAGATGAGGGAAGTTCAGAGACGTAATATAGAACATTTGCTCAACGAGTGGTAACCGAAAGACAGTTAAGCTCAGCTGCTAATCAGGAAATTCAACTCTTGGTGTAGATACGACTATATATAGAGCATTCGAATTTGTTTATACCTATGTACGTGGCTCGTACACAACTGTCAGCAATAGCAACAAAGACGCAGCATCAATTAACGTAAAATAATAGCACAGGACTTAAGTATAGCTGCTGATGGCTAAAATGGCGACCCAACGCGTCACCGTCACCGGGAACGGAAAGTGACGCGTCGCTAAGTTAATTTACCACCCATGATCTTTTTAATGCACTTGAAATTTACTCTTGTTGTAATGGCTAGCTTGGCACTTGGTCAGGGGTTAGGGGGCGAGGGCAACAGAACAATTAACACACAAAACCGTTGAAAGGCGCATTGAAATTGACACACTTCCGTTATGTGCGTATGTATGTATAGCGACCTTTGTCACTCTCCCACACTTGGAACAATGGGAGACAGAAACAGCAACAGTGTGTGGAACGTGGAACGTGTGTGTGAGTGCCTGTGTGTGTGTATGGTAAACACTAATAAAATAACGATGCTCAGTGGGTGGTGCGTGTGAGAGAGAGTGTATGTGTGAGCATTTGGCTGGCGTCGCCGTCTAACTGTCAGTGCGAGTGTGTGTGTGCGTGTGTGTGTGAGTTGGTCTTAGCAATAATTAAGTGAAAAATAGTAGTTAGGGTGACGGTTTGTCCAGCAGAGGGTGTCAACTTAAGCTTGTTGATTATGTTTGATTAGTCAAGATTTAGCCATTTAAGCGGGGTTAACAATTGTAGAGCTTCTAGCCATTGCTAAGCAGGATTCGTAGTTTAAATGAAAACGTATTGATATCCAATAAGCTTCTCAATGATCGCATCGGGATGGATGGAAGATATAAACCCTCAAAACGAGTTATTCTAGTCAATATTCAGTTATGCGACGTACTTCAAACCTTTGAAAATTGCAATATAGGCGAGTAATTTAGTTGTGTAGTTAATTATTAAGCTAATGTTTCCATACAATCCATGTCTATTAAAATATATGAACATATTGTTTAATACAAATTGCTAGTCTCATTGTACATAAAATTAGGTCTGGTCTAAACGTAATGAGCATTTGGTGTGTACAAGCAAAGAAGGTACTCTAATGTATATTGGCACACATATACATTTGTAGTATTGCAAATATTGGAATATTTATGTAACGACACTGTATAGAGCATTGATGATATCTACTAAAGAAAAACAAAGTTTACTGAATAAAGTGAAAAAAATTAAAAGTTCAATTTTATTACAAATTTTCTGATTTACTTTTCTTAATTGTTTTGATTCTAATAAATTGGTTCTTGGAAGTCGTGTTTGATCAGCGTGTTTGAAGTTACCGCGCACAATTCGATGACTGATGGTCATTTGCCGATATATCGATAGATCTGTGATGGAGCTGAATTCAAATTAAATGATACATTGAAATATATATTTATTTAGCACAATTTCAGCAATTAAAATAAATTTTAAATTGAAATGGATTTTATGCCGCAAGAGCTTGTGTAATTAATAATAATAGGTAGTAAACATTATCGCAGCGCAATGGCGTGGAGTTGCCACATAGTTAAAAAGAAGGTGAGATTTTCAACACATTAAATTAGTTCACTTTAATGTTTGTTATTTTTTGTATATATCGTTAAAATTGCATGTATTTAAATATTTAATTATTACCAATTTTAAAGACTGTAATAAGAAAAACAAATATGCTACGCAGTTATCATATTTGTTTTTTTTGTATTTGTGACGTCACATTAATTGCCGCGCGCTCTTGCTTCACACGAAAATGCCGTCTAACGGACCTGCGCAGTGTTCTCTCTCAACAACAATAACCAAAACAAGATTTTGTCTTTGCGTTTGCATTGTGTTTTTGCGCTTCGCGACATAAACATCGCAACTCGAGCCAAGAAGCGGGCAGAAAAGTGTTTAAAAGTGTGAATTCCCAGTTGTGTTTTTAATTATTTGCAAGCCAAAGTGAGTATTAAAAAAAAAAACAATATGATATACATTACTAACAAATTATTTCGTGATTTACTGTGTTCAAGTTATCAATCATTACATAGGTAAAAGAGAACTGAGATTATTCTTGTGTGTGTGCATGTATGCGTGTGTGCAGGTCTTTTCAGGTTCACTGCCTGCTTCCGTTCTACTTAGCTGGTCTTTTGTTTGATGTTCTTTTTCTTCTTCTCAAGAATGCTGTGTGAACTTCATTTGGGGCTACACACAGACACACACATGCATAAACAAACACTCAGCTGCATTCATGTGAGAAACTAGTTATAGTTATAGAAACATTAGAAGTAGAGGAATTAAACAAAAACATCGCGACCAATCACTGCTCTGCACTTTTTGTCTATGAAAATTCCGCTAGTCGCGCAAATGCATCGACACATGCATATGCATACGCTTCTGTGATTGTATGTTAGTATAAGTTACGTGCACTTGCCGCTTGAGTTCGTTGCAGTTTGTTAACCTCTAAGTAGACGCTGTCGCTGCAATTTGGCTCTGGCCATACGCTGCTCCAATTCTCTGCATTTTGCTGCAATTGTTAACACTTTCGTCTATTACGATTACATTTTAAATCTCACCAAACCCTCCACCGCGACTCCAACAAACGTATTGTGCCCATGTGTGTGCTTAACATAGAGTGGTATCTGTGTATCTGTGTGTGTGAGTGTGTATCTATGTATCACACAACGCAACGCCAGATCGGTCAGTCGTGCTCCTTGTTAATGCCCGTTAGCCATGCTTAAAGGTGAATTTCCGGAATTAGTTGTTGTCACGCAAAGACGCTTCTGTTGTTGCTGCAGCACATGCAACCCCACGCATATATTCGCATGCTCATGTATGCAGCAATGGAAACACAAACATACGAGAGTCCCACTGACCCCATCACCATCATAATGTCCAATTCGATTCGAAGCCAGCCGCAACAAGAATGCCACAACATACGCTACATTTAACAGTGTGCCAATATGCCGTAATAAGTTTACTGCCCCACTTAATAATATGTCAAAGTTTCAATAGCAATTATTTTAATGAAGGTGTTTTTCTAATATGCACACGCATAAGTCTATTAATATACACCATCGTTCATAATTGCACCTATTACGCCAATTCTTTTGTCGTGTTCAAACCACTGTGCAGTAGCTATTGGTCTCTCTCTCTGTCCTTTGGTGTATTGTCCTGTTTACCCGCGTCAGGTTCGACAGGTGAACAGCTGAAGCTTTTCACGTCAATACATTTCTTGTTTTTTTAGAACTAATTTAATCAAGCTATTTGGAGAGCTTTATTAACCACTTTGCCACCACTGACACGCATTCGAGGTACGATCGATTTTATGGGCGTTTGCTCTGTACGTAAATTGCGAGTTCCATGGAGTACTTGAGATGTTTGTTACTGTTGTTGTTTATTCATGTTTCACAGTGGGAAATTATACCTATTGCGCTAGTCAGCTAATTGGTACAGTGACCTCTCCGAATTGAAGAGTTTAAGTGATCGGGTTCCCCATTCATAATATGACTGGTATCAAATTAGCACATCAGGCCATTCTATTGAATGCCAAAGGTCAACATTTTGTAATTATGGTTCAGAGAAAGATTCAATTCCAAGTAAATACAAAATTCGATTCAGAATATGTACATATATAGTAAATATTGTAACTGGGATGCATTTCTGACTTGTTTGTATTATGTTTCTCGGAGTAGAATCATCCAAAAGTAATTATTGTGTACTGTAAATAGTCTAACAGGAAAGAAGTTAACAAAAGCTGATTTTGAGTAAATAAGTAAAATGTGTTTACTTGCCAGATTGTTTCGTTTCCGCAATTGTGTATGATGTATGAGGTATAACTGGGACTTTGCTCATTACATACTTTGAACGACCCACAAATGTCTGCATTTCCATCAACTCGTATCGATTTTTATGGCAGTTGCACTCATCGCCCCATTGCAATGAAAACGGGAGCAGACCTCACGTCCTTGTCACCAAAACGTTGCGCTTACCACTTTCCATTTGGCCAAACGAGAGACCCTCCATTCAATATAATAACAAATAATAATGCCTCACAACTAGGCCAGCCGACAATGGAACGGAACCCAAGTGAGAATGTTCAAATGCAGACGTCTCATTTCTATACGGACTTGACTACACTCGTCGCAGACAAAGAAGTGGAACGGGGTTGCTAGTAGGGTTAATCCGAAGGCAGACAGTGCTAGACAGGTGTGGCAGAATAGACATCCCATATAGACAACGTCCGGCCGCAGTGGTTGCGTGTCTGTCAGTGATTTGGGGGTTGGCACCTCAACTTTCCCTCCGTTTATCCGTTTTTTGCGTTTGACCATTTATTGATTATTATGTGGCTGGCTACTGTGATGTTCCGTGTCGTCGCACGTCCTGTTCGTTTCATTAATATTTCCCATATCGTTGCAGTAACCAAACGCAATTCACGGTGTGACGTTCTAACCAAATTGTGGGCGCAAAATGGCATCCGGCGGCTTGACATGCGTCAAATACATAACATTTGTCTGCAACCTTCTGTTTGCGGTAAGTATTTGGCTAATGAATACTCTGAAACACCAAACTAATCCCAATCTATGAACTTTCCAAACAGCTGAGTGGTCTTCTCATCTTGTTGGTGGGTGCCATGGTGCAACTGAACTATGCGCATTACTCCAACTTTGTCAGTGATCACATTTGGACTGCACCTATTATTTTGATGGTTGTGGGCGCCGCCGTGGCGTTCATCTGTTTCCTGGGCTGCTGTGGCGCATTGAAGGAGAATAGCTGCATGATTCTCAGTTTTGCCATACTGGCCGTGGTTATATTCCTTTTGGAGATTGGACTGGGAATTGCGGGCTACGTGAAGCATTCGGGCTTGCAGCAGCTAATGGAAACACAGTTCAACACCACAATGAAACACTACAAGGAGCGAGATGACTATCGCGATGCCTGGACCCTGCTGCAAACCGAGCTGGACTGCTGCGGCACCTACGGCCCCAACGATTGGGATGGCATCTTCCCGAACAAGACTCTGTCGCCGTCGTGCTGCAAACTGATCAATCTGAGTGAGGCCCAGGAGTGCACAACAATGCATGCCATCAATGAAGGTTGCCTGAACAAACTGTTGAGTATTCTGGATTCGAAAACTTTGGTATTAGCCGGCGTCGTTCTTGCTGTGGCGGGTATACAGGTGACTATCCGACTCTTAATTGAAACTGTGCAGATTTTACTGTCCACATTATTGAATTGCAGTTGCTCACTATACTCTTCGCCTGTTGCTTGTATCGTTCGTTTCGCCGGAGCTACGATCACGTTTAGAACACGCAGTGAGGATCCCACCTATCGATTTTAGGGGGAACCCTTTTTTGTAGTTTGTAGCTTGAACAAATGCATGCGATTTAACTCGTTGCCGTCTCTACAAAGCTCGTTAATAAGTAAGAAGGAATACACAAAAAAAAAAAAAAAGAAAAGACAAAACAAACACGAAACAATCATCACAAGAACAGAGCATTAAGTTACATTTTGTCAATCCAAACTGTTATCCGAACATTCCCAATTTTAGTTTGTTATTACTATGCATATTTTAAAACTTGTTAATATTATTGCATGCTCAGATGTGCTGGGCAGCAAAAAGCTATACATCTCTATATACTACATATACTCAAATTTCCCCTATCAATCTCCTGAACATCTTGAATTTTGTACACTTGCTCAAACTTCTGTTTGCTTCTTGTACTTTCATTAAATGTGAATCACATATTGTTAATGGAATTTGAATTTATCTGTCCCATTTGCCAACCCACTTCGCCACACCACACATTCCCAAATGTGCATATCAATTACAACAGCATACACATATGATATTATCATGCTTCACTCATCGTTTTAAAAAGTGGCCTTGCTAATTACATATATGTGGTAATTTAGATGCATTTAGAATTCATATCTGTCAATGTGTATGTTTCAATGTGTGTGTGTGTGTGCGATTGTCTTAGCCCCCGAAAGGAACCCACCATATCCCATCTACATATACTTGTTTTACGTATCCCTTTATGGATTAGAAGCATTGATAATATGTTAGAAAACTGCATTTTACACAAACACACATACATAATTTAGCAACACACTTACATATAGTATACCTATATACATATACATAAATATATATATGCGTATTTATACAATGCAACTTTATGTGACTGTAGAATTTATTGTGTAAGTCTATTTGGATGAATTTTACATTACTTGGCAACTCGAATTTACAGTTTTCTAACAAGATCGAAATACATCAATTAAATTAACTTCAAATTGAAAATTGAAATAATTTATGAGCATGCATATTGCATATTTTGGCTCTAATAAATGCGACCACAGATCAACATTTAATTATTCGATGTTAGATTTAATAATTGCAATCCGCAAATACGTAAATAAGTAAACACTTTAATGTCGAAAATGCAAAACTCAGCACGATTCATAGTATCATATACGAATAAATCGTATATTTTTATTAGAATGTACTTTTTTAAAATCTGAGTTCAAGCGATTGTGCAGCACTGACAAAAACTTAAATAAATAAACTATTGAAAACCAAGATACAAATTGTTTAAGTTATTATGGTATCTATTAATAAGTATTTGAAAGTTTTAAAGTTTGTTTAACAGAACTAAAAAGGTGAGATTGTTTAAAACATATGTTTATATTATACTTTCATTCCATGTGCAATTGTAAGGGTAATTTTTAATTCAACATTCCTAGTCGAGAGAGCGAGATCTGGCGTGTGTGTATTTCAAACAGTTCAACTTCGCATCCACGTTGGCAGGTGTAGTTACGTTGTCCCTAACGATGTCAGTGTTGTTTGCTCGATAATAATAATAAACAAACGTAACAAGCGCCGACAACAATGGCAGTCACTTGGTTAGACTTAGTGCAGAAATTATTTGAAATCGAGTAACGTAGAGTAAAGCGTAAAATCCTATAAAAATCATTATAAAGCAACTTGAAAATTATATTTCCATCAACGGCAATCCATATATTTCGATATAAATATATATATCTCAACAGCAGTCGTCGACAGCAGCCCATATATTCCGATATAAATATATCTGAGCAACGAAATATAAACTGTATATATTTCCTTATAAATATCATTAATAAGATACGAATCGAAGATGGCACAAACAATTGGAGCAACTCAGCCGCGCAAGGAGGTGACAGGATTACACCGCATGACTCAAAAAGGTCTGCGTGATTTGTGCAAGAAGGACAAGCTCTATCAGACTCCTCGTCTCAATGATGTGCTCTACTTGCACTATCAAGGTAACTGCAAAACACTCCTAAAGAATTTTAAATTATGTATATTTTTCAATTGCAGGCTATCAGTATATCGAGTGCTTGGAGGAGTATACTGAGCTCAAGTGTCTGTGGCTGGAATGCAATGCCATATCTGAGATTGAGGGCCTCGAGAATCAGTCGAAGTTGAAATGCCTTTTTCTCCAAAATAATCTCATCAAGCGCATTGACAATCTACGCTCCTGCCCGGAGCTGGATACTCTCAATCTGAGCTCCAATCATATTCGTATGATTGAGAACATTGGCACGGATATCTTACCGGTGCTAAATACCCTCAACATATCCTCGAACTATTTGAAGGATAGCGAAAGTATCGCTCACTTGGTGCAGTGCAAGACGCTGGCTGTCTTGGATCTGTCCAACAATCGCATTGAAGATATTCTGGTGGTCAAGATATTCGAGCAGATGCCTTGTCTCAAGGTCTTGGTTTTGCAAGGAAATCCGGTAGTCTCGCGCTTGCCGCAGTATCGCAAGACTTTGATTTTAGCTTGTGTGAGTAATATTAATAGTCTAATATTAACAGCATACTACAATTTCTATTACGTTTCTCTGCTTCGCAGAAAGAACTAACTTATTTGGACAGTCGACCCGTTTTTCCACGTGATCGCGCTTGTGCTGAGGCTTGGTAAAGCTCTGAAATATGCAAAAATTTAGTAAATATTGATCAATATATTTTATTACAGGAAAAAGGATGGTTACGAAGGCGAGCGCAAGGAGCATACACGCTGGATTCGCGCAGAGCGTAAGAAAATGCGAGATAGCGTTAACTGTAAGGTCCTTTTAAGTATTTCACAAAAGAAATTTTCTGTACATATATCCACATTGTAGATACCATTAAGATGCGCAATCGCCACCGTCCACCTGAAGAGCAAGATGCCCTGATTACCTCCACCGATTCCGAAACTGAGCAGGATGCCGACAGCCGCGCAGAGCAGAGTCGTATCAAAGCAGATGTTGAGTATGGATGCGTCGACGATATTTGGCGCGAAGTGGAGGGGGATGAGAATGATCCGGAGAGCTCAGTTAGCTCTGGTTCTGGGGACGATGCTGCAGATAAGCCAAAAAGTCGTCGTAGGCACTTGGATGGTCGTCCCAAGATTCTTGACGAGTCTCAGCTGCCAGAGAACCAGAATAAAGAGGAGCAGCCGCAGGCTCTACAGCAAGAAAAACGCTTACTAATAGAGGAAGTGAAGCTGGAAAGTCTTGATGGTGAAGATAAAAGTGCTGAAATGCGGGACAAGGATGCGGAGCAAGATGAAAACGAAATTAATGGGGCTGATAAGGAAGAGGAAAAGGAAATTCAGCAAATTGCGCAGGAGGCGAACGATAATAAATGTGATGTGCTTCTAGAGGATAAATTGGATGAGAATCAGCGCAAAGATGATGAACCTAAGACTCTAATTAAGGAGCTGCCAGAGCTAATTTCTGAAAGTGTTCTGCAGAAAGAAGAGGCCAAGCAACCTGGTGAAGCTTTAGGCTCCAATAATGAGCTTCAGTTCAAGGTCGAGAATGATAAGAATATAATTGAGGAATTACCAGCATTAATTGAAGAACATGGCAATGAGCCCGATGACATAAAGGAGGCTGCTCTTCAAGAGTTGCCTGAGCTAATACCAGAACAAGACGTTGAGCCTGTTGTGCCAAAGACAGATGGTAAAGGTCCAGAAGAGGTCTTACAAGCCGAGGAAGAGGACGAATCTCAAAATCCCATTGAAGTTGCGGATGAGGCATCGGAACATAAAGAAAGTGACTCTGAACTGGACTCTGGCACTGATCTGGAGCAATCGACACAAACGTTAGCCTCGATAGCTTATAGTAAATCACCTCCAACTCCTGAGGAAATCAAACAAAAGTGTGTAGATGAGATGTACCAACACTATGGCTCTGAGATATTTAAAGACCAACCTGAATCGATTCACGATATGTTGGACGAGAAGACTCTCGACTACGAAATAGGTCCGCAGGTTTGCTGCGTGGAACCACGCAAGTTCAAAGATGCCGAACAGGATGAGGATGAGAATGAAGACTCTATCATTCCCAAGACTCAACAGCAGTTGGATTACGAGGAAGAGTGCGCGGAGGCGAATGAAAAGCTCGCACATGACCTGCAAGAGCTAAGTGATCATCTGGACGAGGACTTAGGCGAGCTTGTGGACTCAATAAAAAAATTGCACGAGGAACACGAAGGCCTCAAATCAGAGCTTACCTATGATCGCGATGGTGAAGAAGAAGAGGCGAAGGACGATCAAAGAAAATGCGTGGAACTGACCACTGTGGTCCACTCACTACGCATTATTGAAGAGTTCACTGTGCGCCGCGAGCGAATTTCCGACGACCAGAAAAAGCAGGAAACCACCGAAATGAAATACGCCATTGAAGAGGCTAAGGCTGAAGAGGTCGACCAAGTGGCAGAAGCGAATGAACAAGTGGCTGAAGACATTGATGCAATTGACTATGCGTTCGCCAAGGCCCTGGATGATGCTTCCGACGATGTGCCCAAGCGCGTCTTTGGTGCTGGTTGCGATACGCCCAGTTACAAATGGGAACGGGAGGAGTGCATGCGCCAGCTGACTCTTAGTGAAGAGCACACAGAGTTTAAGGATGATGATGACGAGTTTAAGATAAAGCCTCTAACCGAGCTCACAAGCGCCGAGGAGGCCGAGAAGATTTGCGAACAGCTCAACAAAAAACTAGCTGCCGACGAAGAGTCGCTGCGTGATCTACTGCAGGAGCTAGAGGATGAAGTTAATGTTCTCCACAATATTGATGATACTCTGAGCAATGACGTCGATTTGGCCAAGATTCCCGAGCCCGAAGTCTCTGTCGTTTGCCGCTCGCTGCTGGATGAATTAATTGACGAGTTGCAATATCGTGAAATCATCAATGGTCATAATATCAAATGCTTTGATTTCGGCCTCATTGAATCGGATGAAGAGTACAGCTATTCAGCAGAGCCCAAGGTAGAGCCGATGGTGCCCATTGACTTGCAAGATCCGGCGGCCGGCAAATCTCTCAGGGAGTGCCTTGATGCATTTGGAAATTTCCTTGGCGAAGTGAAAGAGCGAAAGTATATCAAGCCCACTAAATGCTCGGAGAAAGTCGCAGCTGCCAAGAAGCTGCTGAAGTCGAGAATGTTGCCCGATGTGCCGCCCGAAGAATTGGACGCTGTGCTCGCCAAGCAGGAGGAGAAAACAAAGCGTCGCGTTGCCGAAATGGCCTCACGCTGCTTCGCCAAACGTGAGAGCTATGAGGACTCACTCGAGGTAGTCGACAATCGCCTAATGATTGTGAAGAAGAATACGGGCGAATTGGAAGAGCTGCCGCCGCCTCCGGCTCTCATCAGTGATAGCGAGTCCGAGAGTGATGAATCCGACGATGAGGACTATGACACTGCAGATGATGAAGATGGAATGCACTCGGCGCGTTCGGCCAATTCTCGCAGATATTGGGCAAAACCGTGCCAACCTGAACCGAAGGAGCAACAGGAGAATGATGATGAATCGGCGCTAGACGATAGCAAGGATGATGATACTCAGCCAGAGCAGTCTTTGGATGAGTTCTATTCGCTTGAAGCCAGGTCTGCATTTAACTCGTTGGACACGGAGTTCTTGGAGAAGTTGGATCTGAAGAAAGTGATCGGAAACGATGGAGAAATAACAGTGGAAGGTATGCGGGACTACATGCAGTTGCAAAACATATCGGATCCTCCACTAAGGGAGCAGCCCCTAACCTTAGAAGAGGACGAAATGTTGCGAAGCTTGATTGATCGCAAAAAGGCGCAGGAAGAGCGCGAACGTAAATTACAAGAGTTGGAGAATGTATCGGATTTGAATAGGAGACTGAAATTCAAGTCAAATGATAGCAAGGATGGTTCGTGCAATCTAAATGAACCAAACAAATTGGAACATCAGTTGATATCCAAGTTTGAAGATTTGATGGGGCAACTTAAAGAGGAGCCGGAAGGGGAAGCAGCATCCAGTGTAGAAGAATTGTGTAGTGAAACGGATAAGAACCCAATAGATTCTAGGGAACTTGAATGGGAGCAGGAGAAAAGGGAATATCAGTTAAGAGAGCTACCAAATCCGGATGATTTGGGTCCCATCAAATTAACTCGGGGATCTTGCACTATATACGAACGCAGAGGTCAAATTAGCGACGCGCCAGACGAGGATGAAGTTGTCGCTGCTCCTAAGGAGACAATTGGCAAGACTGATTCGGAAACCGAAGATAAGGTAGATATAAAGATAATGGAAGAAAAGGAAACGAAGGATGTTGAGGTCATCGAGGATACAGGGGTCATTGAGGATAAAGCGGCTAAGGAGGATATTGAGCATATTGAGGATAAAGATAAGGATAAACACGACAATAAAGCCAAGAGCGATTCAGAAGAGTTGCATAAGCTAGCTCAAGTACTTAGCTCCAGCATTGATGACGACATTGTGTCCGATACTTCCACAGACTACGAATCTGGTGAAGATATACCGGTCGTGGAGCCGCCCAAGCTACCACAGTGTGCTCTGAACGAGCTAATCAGCACACAGTTCGAAGAGGGCCTAAAGCTTGAACGCGAGTGCGAGGAGGCTTTGCGTAAGGAACTTTTCAGTCTGCCGCTGAGGGCTTGGGCTTCTCAGGAAAACGTATGCCAGATAACGGAAATTGTGGACACAGAGGAACAGACGATTAATGGCGATGCCAATGTACCAGAGAAACAGTGCGCCGAATCTGAAGAGAATCAGAGTGTCTCTGATTCAGATACTGAGACCGAAGGCGCTATCGGAGAGCTGGCGCAAAACGCCAAGTTACAGTGGGCCAAGATATCGAAGAGACTGAATGAATTCATAGATTCCGATGATTTGAAGCTGCTGGAGGAAAAGGAATTCGACGAGAGTAATGACGAAGATGACAATTTGATCGACGACTTGGCCACTCTGCAAGAAGTTGATGAAGACATCTTTGAAGAATGTGTATCCCAGTTGGACAATTTTCAGTTTGAGACGGAATATGCATCGGAAATCATGGAAAGTGCAACAATTAGTAATTTGGGCGCCGAAGACGAGTCAAAAGTTGAAGATGCACAACAAATGCCGACAGTAGGTGATGCTGACGAAGGCATCACTAAGAAAGCAAATAATGAACAATCGGAGCAAACATTCAATGCGAAGCCCACTATAAGACTGGAGTATTTCGATGCCGTCGATCCGGAGAAGCAGGCTGCTGAACTTGACAACGCTGACGAAGTGAAGACAGAGGAGATTGAGTGCAATCTGGAGATCCTCGATGATGATGGAGACGCTGTCGTAAAGGAGATAAATGTGAACGCACAAGTTACCTACGGATTTCAATAGTATATGTATAGTTAGTATTTCGAATGTAGTCAATCTTTTTCAATTAGTTAATTTGTATATGCAAAGTTAAGTGATGAACAATTTCAAAATCCATAATACATCGCACCTTGCCACGTGTGTGGAGCCATCGCCAGTTGGCCCCTCGTTGATAACAAAGTTCAGAAATGCAAACCGGTTCGAACCCGATTCCGCAGCAAATCAAAGCAATTAATAAAAAGGCAACGATGAAAACACTTGAGTAAAGTATAATATAAATTATGTCTGAAAGATTAGTAGGACTTGATGTGTGTCTGATTGTTTCTACTACGGCTGTACTCGGAGACCTTATCAAAATTGGCACATCCTGGGTAGCTTGAAACCGGTTCGCCGCATTTATGGTGCAGCACCGAAACCGGTTTCGTTTATTTGTTTTGTTGACTTGGATGAGGGCACTCGAGCAGGTTATCGCTTATCAATGACAAATGGATCAGCAATATTGCCTGCCAGCTTCATTAATAGACGAACCCAAGTATCACCAGCAAGCAGCGTGCTCATTGGATCATTGGAACTCTGGGTGCCATTGCATAATCCCACTTTGGTCCATGCGTGCGCGCATTTCAGCTTGTATTCGCGCTCCAAAATACTTGGCAGCTGACAACAGTAATCTGGGTGCTCTAGCAGAGCTATCAGCTCGGAAAACAATTTCGTGTTTATGCCAATTTCTTATACAATGTAGATCTTACCAAGATCAGTGCAGTTCAAGATAATCAAATCTATAATTATAATTGTAGAGCTGTGCATACGTGCTTATCAAATGCTCATAACTGTAACCGGTTCAAGCCAGTTCCGCATTACACTTTGATAGCCGCTATAAAAATATTTTTCGGCAATATATATTTTAATTATTTTTATATTGTGGGCTTTTCTTATCTAAAGCACGTTTTCCGCTGGCCAAACTTTGTTCCGAAAGTGAAGGTCTAATATAGGTCACTAGTCAAAGCAGCAATCTTTGTAATAGTTTAACGGTCAATTAGAGCCAAAGGCTGCTCAGGCAAAGCTACAGCGATCCAAATTGCATTAGCACAATCAAATAGGTAACCATTGCTGTAAATATCTATAGAAATATTTGGAAATGCTTTAGTTCAGCTCAAGGGGCACAACCTACCGACATCAGCAGGCTATAATCGATATTCATAAAGCCCTCGGCGCTGATGATCAAAGCATCCTGCTCCACCTGCATCGCGAACTCGGCCAGGACGGCAGTGTAGGCCTGTGAGGACGGCTCCGATTGGCGCTGGGAGATGCACGCCAAGCCACGAACATGACTGCCAATGAGCATGTGCTGTGAAATAAGTATTTAATTTATTGCTATTTAAGACGACTATAGCAGTCTTGCCTGCCTCTTGCAGTACTCGCCACAGCGGCAAAAGGTGAAGAGCAGAATGAGCAACGGCGTAAAAGTTGAGCTCATCATGTAGATGAATACAAAATTGTAGATCTTGGCCAGCACTAATAGAGCCCAGTAGATGTTGATAATGCTGTCCAGGAACATGACCACAAATATGCACACAATGGACCAACCATACAGCGCGTTGTACTGCTCAAAGAGACGGTACAGCTCCATGTAGGCGCGCTTCAGGCTGAGCAAGTACTCCAGAGACAACTTCGCAACCGGCACAGAATGCACGCCCAGCTGGCGAGAATTGTGCACGTCCAGCAGTCGCAATCCCAAGAGCTCCACATGGTAGCCCAGCAACTCCGCGTAGAGCAGCAGCAGCAGGCATTGAAAGCGTATGATTATGACGGCGGTTAGGGAATACCAAAAGTAGCCAATGTAGTGGTAATGTTGGATTATAAAAATGCCGGGCAGCACTGACGCAACATTGAGCACGCCCAGAAAAAAGTACTTGATGTATCGCGTCCAAGGCAATCCCTCAACGAGCTGCAGCAGCTCGCACTGGAATCGACGCCGCAGGCACTTTAGCTGGACACAGAATTCATAGTATCTGTCATACTGGCACATCACTTGTAGTTCAATGACTATTGGAGAGAAGATAAAACTTGAGTCAGCACAGCTTATCTATATAGTTGAAACAGTTACGTGCCGGTCATGGTTACGATTTGGCATATAAAGACGATGCAGCTGACTAGCAAGGATACCAGCAGATCGCCTCCTGGCGGCGAACACACCGCAATATAAAAGGCCACTCCAATATTGATGACTATGATGGCAGCAGTGTAAATCTTTTGCAGCATTTGTAGTGAACTCCGCTCGCTCCAAGGCACCAGGCCCAGCACAGCAAAGTACTTAAGGTAGCGCTGCAGCGCGTAGAGCATGTCGAATTCCGATGAACTGCAGAAGGAGACTGGACTGAACTTCGAATTAAAGATTGCCCAACTCGATTGTGTGCCAATTTAATTAATTAGCCTAATGAGATTGCGGTCAAAATAAATGTTCTGCATGCCAATCAATTGGTTTAAATCTTATAGTAAATATGAAAATAGTTTCAACACACATCGCATTTATTATTGGTATTATAAAAACCAATGATAAAAAATACGAAAGCTTATATTTATATATAATATAATATAATATTAATATGTAGTACTCACTTTGCGCCACCTAATTTCGTGTTGTTGCAATAGAAATCTAGGCGTCATACGTAGTGTTGATAACGAAAGAGTTCCTACGGAAGCCCTACTAGTACGAGTAGTTGTATAGTCTGGGATTTGTTTAGACTGGCCCCCAAACACTAAAGTAAAAAAGAAAAGAATTGCTCAATGCACAAGTGTTCTTATCGTTCAGTCGCCCTTGATTCACACTTTGTTGGTAATCAGATTACAATGTTAACAGCTAGTTGAAACCAGGCATAGTTATTAAACGATCTGTTAACAACAGTAGTGAGACGTTTTTGTACAGCTGACCAAATGTTCGGGAATTCAACGAATTGTAGGCAACGCATTCCAACCCCAACAGTTGTAAGTATTTGGATGGATTTCATATACGACATATTGTAGAATGCAGCAAATTTGTTCCAAATTTTCCATTTTGATTATGCCCCCCCTGATGAAAATAAAAACAAACAAAAAGCGGTTCCACATTTCAATGATAATGACAAATCATCATGCTCATCATAATTATATTTTGGCTTTGCTTCTCGTTCAAGCTGATAACATGATGAGCTTTTTATTTTTATTTGTATTTTACCTAGTGATTGGGAAAGTAAAAGTATATGTGTAAATGTTTTGCCGGTCGATGCCTTGCTTCTAGTTTTTTCATAAATATTTATACATTTTTTTTTCGATTCGAACTGAGCTTCAGCTGATAATAGTGAAACCTATAGGTATAAATACGGCTGCGGCACGTTCATGAAGAGTCAGTTGATAGAAGTAGTTCGGCTGCTTCGGTGCTTTGCTTAACCTGATCATAGAAAGCCTAGGGATAAGTGATCTCTTTGAGTTATTGAATAAATAAAATTGTGAAATTAGTTTTAAAAGTGAACAAGCGCGATCAAATTGAACAAATATGGCTGTTAGTATAAAATTAACTACAATTCGAATTTTTACCAACTACCATTAATATTAAATGAACAAATTAATATTATTAGAATTATTTTTAAAATGTCAAGTGATTGACTTAATTTATTAGTTATTCGCAGTGCAAGAAAACCGGAGATTTTCCTCTGTTTTGATTAGTGTGAAATTTTTTAAATACTTATGTTAGTGTAATTGGATTAGTAGATTCTTATTTGACAGATTTCAGACTACTGAATGATTTGCATTGCTTGTCGTATAGAAAAATATTCATTTCAACATCACACTATCAATATTCCAATAACACAACATATATTCAATGAAATTGTTCGCATGCAAGCTCAGCTGATTAAAATCAAATTCAATTATCTTTAATTACGTGCCGCATATCTAAACAAATACAACAAATATTTCAATAATGGATCTAAGTCTTTTTTTTATTATTATCACTCAATTAGCACTTTCGGTTCCAGCGCGCGCGAATTTGCAAAAGAAATTTTAACGCAGTTTTTAGAATGGAAAGTTGTTATTTATTTGATTTTGACATTTTGAAATGTTTTCTTGCAAGTGCTAAAAATAAAAACATGACATTCTAAATATAACAATAGATTAATCAAATAACTAGCCATGTTTTCGAATAAAATTAGTAATTCTTATGTAATTTGCATTCCTACAGCTTGATCTGAAAATTGCCATTATTGGCCAGAGCAACTTTGCGGCCGATGTGCTGGAACTTCTCTTGGAGCGCTCCAACATCAAAGTCGTTGGTGTCTTCACCATCCCCGACAAGGGCAGTCGCGAGGATGTATTGGCCACGACTGCTGCCAATCATAACATACCCGTCTTCAAATTCTCCGGCTGGCGTCGCAAGGGCATCGCCATTCCCGAGGTGATCGAGCAGTACAAGTCGGTGGGAGCGACGCTCAACGTGCTGCCCTACTGCTCCCAGTTTATACCCATGGAAGTTATCGATGGCGCCCCACTTGGCAGCATTTGCTATCATCCATCAATTTTGCCCAGACACCGCGGCGCCAGCGCCATTTCCTGGACCCTCATCGAGGTAAGTGATATGCACAACCCTAAATATTGGACACTGTACTAATTTTGTTTTACAGGGTGATGAAATTGCTGGATTCAGCATCTTCTGGGCTGACGACGGACTGGACACTGGCCCACTGCTGCTCACTCGCCAAACCAACCTGGAACCCACCGACACTCTGGACACCATATACAAGAGGTTCCTCTACCCCGAGGGAGTCAAAGCCATGGGAGTTGCCGTCGACATGGTCGCCAATGGCACAGCACCAAAGATCACACAAACCGAGGTGGGCGCCACCTACGATCCAGCTATGTTCAAGGTGGACAATCAGTTGCTGAACCTGAAGCAGTCAGCAGAGCGCATCTGGAACTTTATCAGAGGCCTAGACTCAGTGCCCGGTGCCGTTGCCACTGTCATCCTTCCGGACGGCAGCGAGGAGCAGGTTCGTTTCTTCGGAGCTCATCTCTACTCGGCTGGACCAGTGAAGGACGCACAGCCTCTACAGTTGAAAGGCCTCGCAAAGCCCGCCTGGGTGCATGAGGGTGGCCTCCTCATCGAGGGCACAGACGGCGCATTCGTGAACATCAAGCGCATCAAGCGGGGCTCCAAGATGATCAACGCCAGCGACTGGTTCAAACAGGCTGACCAGACGCCCATCACGGACTTCAGCGAGGACGAGCTGGCCAAGAAGGGACAGCTCGCCTCCATCTGGCAGGCCATACTCAAGGACGCGATAGAGCCGTCCACAGACTTCTTTGCCGCTGGCGCTGGCTCCATGGACGTTGTTCGCCTGGTCGAGGAGGTGAAGGATGCCTTCGACGTGCCGTTCGAGAATGAGCACGTGTTCATGGCGCCCGTCTTCGAGGAGTTCTTCGGCCTGCTGGTCAAGGCTCTTCGCCAAGGCAGCGGCGACGCTGGAGCGCTCGAGCTGGACTACACTGGCTTCCTGCTGCAGGCCAACAAGCGAGAGATCAACATCCCCACCCAGCTGTTCATCAACGGCGCCTTCGTCGACGCCGAGCAGAAGCGCACTCTCGACATCGTAAACCCCACGGACGAGCAGGTGCTCTGCCAGGTGGCGTGTGCCAGCGCTGCGGACGTCGACAAGGCAGTGCAGGCGGCGCACAAGGCGTTCTACGGGTCGTGGAAGCAGGTCTCGGCCAGACAGCGTGGCCAGCTGATGCTCAAGCTGGCCGACCTGATGGAGCAGCACAAGGAGGAGTTGGCCACCATCGAGTCCGTGGACTCGGGAGCTGTCTACACGCTGGCTCTGAAGACGCACATTGGCATGTCCATCGATGCCTGGCGCTACTTTGCGGGCTGGTGTGACAAGATCCAGGGCAATACGATTCCGGTGAATCCCGCGAGGCCCAACAACGTGCTCACATTCACGCGGAAGGAGGCGATCGGGGTGTGTGGTCTGGTGACGCCTTGGAACTACCCGTTGATGATGCTCTCCTGGAAGATGGCAGCCTGCATCGCTGCTGGCAACACTTGTCTCATCAAGCCAGCTCAGACTTGTCCGCTCACGGCCCTGAAGTTCGCCGAGCTCACTGTCAAAGCGGGCTTCCCTCCGGGCGTCATCAATGTGCTGCCCGGAAAGGGTTCGGATGCTGGTCAGGCTGTGGCTGACCACAAATTAGTGCGCAAGCTGGGCTTCACTGGCTCCACGCCCATCGGCAAACACATCATGAAATCCTGTGCTGAGGCCAACATCAAGAAAGTCTCCTTGGAGCTGGGAGGCAAGAGTCCATTGATCATTTTCGCTGATTGTGACTTGGACAAGGCTGTGAAGCATGTGAGTATATTTAGCAATGCAAGTAATCGTTATCTTGACTGACTGATTATTCTCCTAACAGGGTATGTCTTCGGTATTTTTCAACAAGGGAGAAAATTGCATCGCCGCTGGTCGCCTTTTCGTCGAGGATCGCATTCACGACGAGTTCGTGCGTCGTGTGCTTAAGGACCTGCGCACCATGACCATTGGTGATCCACTCAACAGATCCACAGCGCACGGTCCCCAGAACCACAAGGCACACTTCGACAAGCTACTGGAGTTTTGCCAACGGGGCGTGAAAGATGGCGCAACTCTAGTTTACGGCGGTTGTCGCGTGCCCAACATGAAGGGTTACTTCTTCACACCCACAGTGTTCACAAATGTCGAGGACGACATGTACATTGCCCAGGAAGAGTCCTTTGGACCCATCATGATAATTTCAAAGTTCAATGGTAGCGATGTGGACTCCGTTATGGAGCGGGCCAATCGCACAGAGTACGGATTGGCGAGCGGCGTCTTCACCAAGGACATTAGCAAGGCCTTGAGCTTCGCTGATCGCATCGAAGCTGGCACGGTCTTTGTGAATGTGTACAACAAGACGGATGTGGCTGCTCCGTTTGGCGGCTTCAAGCAGAGCGGCTACGGAAAGGACTTGGGCCAGGAGGCGCTAAATGAGTATCTGAAGACCAAGTGTGTTACCATTGAATATTAACTAGGTTAGAAGGGTCAACATAGCCATAGAACACAAAAGACTTAATGCGTATTTCATTTGCATTTGCTTATTATATTTACTCAATTCTCAATATGCGTAAAAACTGCATTCTGAACCTGTCTATATGCATATGTATACATACATTAATATATATTAAAAATTATTATAAATTCTAGTATCTTAATAAATCTGTCTTATAATATCTTAGATAAATGTTAGTATTTGAATAATTTCGCTCAAAAGCTGGTAATGTTAAACAATTTCGATTGTTTTGTAATTTGCAATTCTCTGCTTTCAACGATTTTCCCGATGGCTATTTAAAATGAAGAACAACTAAAGAGATTACCAATTTAGCTTTAGTATCTTGTTGTAGTTAAAAGCTGCATCGGATGCGTATACTTAATAAGTTAACTAGCACTTTGGCGTGAGAGACATAAAATTAAAAATGACGACAGCTGCTGTTTAGTATGTTTAATGGAAATGCAATAAATTAGGCGGCTGACTAATAGAAATGCACTTCAATATTCATTACGATTTATAATCAATTTAATTATTAGTTCTTAACTTACTGTTTCAGTTATTTCTCTTCTAACGACTGTTTCGAGTTGCAGTTTAATAATGATTAGTTAAGTGAACTATAAACACTCTTTCTATTGGCTTTAAATATAAATTTGTATTGTATAGATTACGGCTTACATGCTAAAAACACATGCTGTCTACATTCTAGCAACTAAAACATTCAAGAAACATATACGAGAAGAGAACAGCAGAAACGCATGTTTCTATAGCAAACTCTACTAGATGGCCAACAATACAAAAAGAGGACTTAAATATGGCTAGTCAATTCGCAAGTGAAGCACAATTCCAGCGAATGTCACAAGCGCAAATCGCAGGCACATTGCGTATACGACAAGTAGTCGCCTTGGCCTCGAAATGCCGCGTGAATGCAAAAGTCTTGAGAAAGTTCCGAAAAAAAAAATGAATATACGACAGAAATGGCGATAAATCTTTAAAGACAATGGTTAAATCGCACAGTGAAATTTAACTTGCAACTAGTCGAGTTGCGCGTTTCCAGAGTTGACCCACATTGGCTGTCAAAAGTTTCACTCGCTAACTTTTGCGAATGGGAAAACAAGCGGTGTCTATATTGCTCGCGGGGATTGCGTATCCGCTTGCATCTTTTTTTGAGGGTAGCGCGCAATTGTTTGACGGTTTCCTGGATAGAGCTATGACGCTTTAAGCCAACGCATCGAATATTGCTCTAAAATTTATCGACCGTTGCAAGTTGCGGTCGTAGATTTTGATGATAAACGACAGTGAAGATGCTTACTGCATGAATTCCAAGCAATAATCCTTGTACGCTACATTATGATAGCGTTAACGAAAGGCAATCAGAGGAAAACTCGCCAGTAGCCATTAAAGAATAAACAGTTTAGTTATAATTACAAAATCAGAAACAACATACTGCAAATTTTGTTTCAGTTATGATTTAGGAGATAACATCTAAAATTAAATATCAAGCGGCATCACGTTCGCTCTCCAACATTGCACTTAATACTCGACTGTGACACACTTGGTCTTCAGGTATTCATTAAGCGCCTCCTGGCCCAAGTCCTTGCCGAAACCGCTCTGCTTGTATCCGCCAAACGGAGCAGCCACATCCGTCTTGTTGTACACATTCACAAAGACCGTGCCAGCATCGATGCGATCGGCGACGCTCAAGGCCTTGCTAATGTCCTTGGTGAAGACGCCGCTCGCCAATCCGTACTCTGTGCGATTGGCTCGCTCTATAGCCGAGTCCACATCGCTGCCGTTAAACTTGGATATGATCATAATGGGGCCAAACGACTCTTCCTGGGCAATGAACATGTCGTCTTTGACATCGGTAAACACAGTTGGCTGAAAGAAGAAGCCTTTCATGTCAGGCACGCGGCAACCTCCATAAAGCAGCCTTGCACCCTCTGAGACGCCGCATTTGCAGTACTTCACCAGATTATCAAGATGCGCCTTGTGGTTCTGAGGTCCGTACACTGTGGATCTATTAAGTGGATCACCAATGGTCAAGGTGCGCAGATCCTTAAGCACACGACGCACGAACTCGTCGTGAATGCGATCCTCGACGAAGAGACGACCAGCGGCGATGCAGTTTTCTCCCTTGTTGAATAATACTGAGGATACGCCCTGGAATAGAAAGACATTTTATAAATCGGGGATTGTAACGGCGGAGAGCGATTTACTTGTTTCACGGCCTTGTCCAAGTCACAGTCGGCAAATATAATCAATGGATTCTTGCCTCCCAACTCTAAAGAGCACTTTTTAAGATTGGACTTTGCGCAGGATTTCATCACTTGCTTCCCTACAGGAGTCGATCCAGTAAACCCCACTTTTCTCACCATGGCATGATCGATCACAGCTTGGCCTGCTTCTGAACCCTTTCCGGGCAGCACATTGATGACGCCCGGAGGGAAGCCCGCTTTGACAGTGAACTCGGCGAACTTCAGGGCCGTGAGCGGACAAGTCTGAGCTGGCTTGATGAGACAAGTGTTGCCAGCAGCGATGCAGGCTGCCATCTTCCAGGAGAGCATCATCAACGGGTAGTTCCAAGGCGTCACCAGACCACACACCCCGATCGCCTCCTTCCGCGTGAATGTGAGCACGTTGTTGGGCCTCGCGGGATTCACCGGAATCGTATTGCCCTGGATCTTGTCACACCAGCCCGCAAAGTAGCGCCAGGCATCGATGGACATGCCAATGTGCGTCTTCAGAGCCAGCGTGTAGACAGCTCCCGAGTCCACGGACTCGATGGTGGCCAACTCCTCCTTGTGCTGCTCCATCAGGTCGGCCAGCTTGAGCATCAGCTGGCCACGCTGTCTGGCCGAGACCTGCTTCCACGACCCGTAGAACGCCTTGTGCGCCGCCTGCACTGCCTTGTCGACGTCCGCAGCGCTGGCACACGCCACCTGGCAGAGCACCTGCTCGTCCGTGGGGTTCACGATGTCGAGAGTGCGCTTCTGCTCGGCGTCGACGAAGGCGCCGTTGATGAACAGCTGGGTGGGGATGTTGATCTCTCGCTTGTTGGCCTGCAGCAGGAAGCCAGTGTAGTCCAGCTCGAGCGCTCCAGCGTCGCCGCTGCCTTGGCGAAGAGCCTTGACCAGCAGGCCGAAGAACTCCTCGAAGACGGGCGCCATGAACACGTGCTCATTCTCGAACGGCACGTCGAAGGCATCCTTCACCTCCTCGACCAGGCGAACAACGTCCATGGAGCCAGCGCCAGCGGCAAAGAAGTCTGTGGACGGCTCTATCGCGTCCTTGAGTATGGCCTGCCAGATGGAGGCGAGCTGTGCCTTCTTGGCCAGCTCGTCCTCGCTGAAGTCTGTGATGGGCTTCTCGTCTGCCTGTTTGAACCAGTCGCTGGCGTTGATCATTTTCGTGCCCCTCTTGATACGCTTGATGTTCACAAATGCGCCGTCTGTGCCCTCGATGAGGAGGCCACCTTCGTGCACGCAGGCGGGCTTCGCGAGGCCCTTTAGCTGCAAAGGTTGTGAGTCCTTTACTGGTCCGGCCGAGTAGAGATGAGCTCCAAAGAAACGGATCTCTTCACATCCATCGCTCTCCACAACTGTGGCAATGGCGCCGGGCACTGAGTCGAGGCCCCTGATGAAGTTCCAGATGCGCTCCGCTGACTGTTCCAAGTTGATGAATTGATATTGCTTTTTATTCAACGCTGGGTCGTAAGTGGCACCTTCATCCGGTTGGGCTATTTTTAGAGCTGTGCCATTGGCGATCATGTCGACGGCAACTCCCATGGCTTTGACTCCCTCGGGGTAGAGAAACCTCTTGTAGATGGTGTCCAGAGTGTCGGTGGGTTCCAGATTAGTCTGACGCGTAAGCAGTAAAGGACCAGTGTCCAGTCCTTCATCTGGCCAAAAGATGCTCAAGGCAGCGATCTCATCCCCCTGTGAACACCACAATAATACATATTGGAAGATAAGAATTTAAAGAGTATAAAAGCACCTCGATAAGAGTCCATGAAATGGCACTGTTGCCACGATGCCGCGGCAGCAGTGATGGATGGTAACAAATGCTGCCCTGGGAGGGAGCACACAACACTTCCATGGGTATAATCTGGGAGCAGAAGGGCATCACATTGAGCGTGGCTCCAACCGACTTGTACTGCTCTATCACCTCGGGAATCGGTTTACCACCGCGGCGCCACGTGGGAAGCTTGAAGACGGGAATATTGTAGTTGGCCGCGACTGTGGCCAACACATCTTCGCGGCTTCCCTTGTCGAGAATTGTGAAAACCCCAACGATCTGCACGTTCGAACGCTCCATCAGGCGTTCCATGACATCGGCAGCAAATAAGCTTTGACCAATGATAGCAATTCGCAGTGTGTTCTGTGGATTGCATTCATATTAACAAATAAACACATACTGGTATGCATTTTTACTTGGACGGTGCTTAGGAAGCGACATTTATTCATATTCATCTTGGATTTTTACTTAATTTAGCGGAGTGGCCAACAAATGCAATCAACAAAACAAAGAAGAAAATACTTGACCCATTTTTTTAAATATTTAGATAATACAATATTTGATTAAAAAAGCAACGTATAACTTAACTAAACAAGTCGTTGATTCGCAAGCTAGTTCTTTGCATTCTTCACTGTTCTTTAAGACACAACTAAGCAATTACTATTAGGTAATTTAATAGCATTGTTGAAGTACAAACTTCTAACTGACTTTACAAGTTCTGCAAATAACCAAAAAATCATCCATTCTTAAAACAAGAATTCTCTACATAGTTAAAGAATTTCAACCCATAAAAATATTATTAATTTTGTAATTACATTCTTGTATTCATAATTTTAATTTCATTTAATTTTAATTATTAACTTTTCTGTTAATATAAACCTATTTCTGATTACTTATTTCGCCTACATGAATCCCATCAAAGCACATCGGTCGTTAAGTATTCAAATATTAAGTATACGGCGTGGATTTTAAGTACATTACATTTCAATTTGTATTCTAAAGAGATTCGTTCTTGGAAAAGCTGAGCATTGCAATTTCAGTTGTATTGTTTGTCGCAAATAATAATAATTAAATGTATTGTTTTAAACAATTAAAAATAATATCAAATCAATACTAATGAGATTAAATTCAATAGAATATTAGTAATATAAATCACGATTAACTCGGATTAAAATGTATAAAATAGTTTTAACTTTATATGTTTATTTATTTAAAGACTACTATGAATAGTTAGCATTATTTAAGTTCTATCAAAAATTAAGGAAATAACATTTGAAGTATAAATATGAATTTGTAAATCTGAAAAATAGTATATCGAAAAATGGGATTACTTTAGATAGATTTTATTATTTATGCCATAAAATATAACAGTAGAAATATATATAATGCAAGACAAGTAGTGTTTGCTAATAGTTAACCTGCAACGAAATGTCGGTGAATAATTCTGAGACCAGCTTTGCTCTGGTCACAATACCCCCAAGCAGAGTCATTTATGCCTTTCTACGCTTCCTAAGGATCAAATTCAGTGGCGTGCAAAGGCAAACCACAAGAATAAAACACACACACACACACACACACACATACAGACACACTAAAGAGGCAGTTGGCAAGAGCTAAAATAAGCAGGCAATAAGCCGCAATACACACACAAAGCAAGAAGCAGTTGGCAAGAGCTTAAATAAATGTCAGCCCTATAAACAGGTATCCTCGTGTATTAATAACCCCGCAGATAACTAGAGCACTAGTGGGGCATGGCCAGCTTTGGATTGTGTGAGATTTGAGAGGAAGCCGCCGCAGAGAGATGTGCGGCTTTTGCAGTCATCCAGTCGGTCGGTCTGTCGTTCGGTCGGTCGGTTGTATAATGCCCGCTACGCATTCAAAACAGCTGAGATATGACGTAATTGAGTGTTGGCCAAACAATAAACGAGTAATGACTAGCACCCACCTTCCATCACCCCCAAAGATTGGGCGCAATATTGGCGAGTGACAATGGCGATGACGTCGGGATGGGGTCTTTTTTTCGTGCTTTATGAAATTTGGCAATATAACGAGCTTCTATTTCAGCGTCTCGGAGTTTAACTCTTCGGTGGAAAACTTTTGGCAGCAAGTAATCAATAAATATTATATTACTGAACTCTGCAGGATTCCTTCATTTTACTCTCACTCTCTCTCTCTCTCTCTCTCTCTCTCTCTCTGTCTCTCTCTCCCTCTCCCACACTCTTACTCAACAGTTCCCGCAGTCTATTGCGCAAGTACGCGGCAAATTGCCTGGAAGTTATTGGTGTATTCGCCTTGGAAGGACCGTTAGCATCGTACTGTGGGCTCGACTCGACAATTTAGTACGAATTTGTAAATCACGATTGCACAAATTTTATATTACCTAACGGTTTTTAGATATTTTAAATAATAAAAAACCTTTGCTAGTTTTGGGGAGGGAAATCGTAAAAATTAATTGGATCATTACTACAGTTTGGGAGCTGCCGCACAGCATCTGCTTGGTATGCAGCGCACGTAAACAGTTTTACAGCCGCTGTACAAATCACAGCAGCCGCAGCAGCAGCAGCAGCGACATCGACAGCGACAGCAGCAGCCGCAGCAGCAGCAGGAACGCCTGAAACCTTGAAAGCTTGCCGCCCAACTGTTTGATGGTCTTCAGCCACCCGAGCGACCGGCTCAAATCTCGTCCATTGACGCCACCCACAAGCCACAAAGTCCAGCAAGCTAAACGACTAAACGACTTCGTCTGAGCTTCCAGTCAAGGCGACAGCGACAACGGCAGCGATAGCGACGGCAGCAGTGTCGGCACCCAGCTGAGAAAAAGCTACGAGGCGGCAAAAAAAAAAGCTCTGCCCTCTGTCTTCCCATGCGCAATTCTCTGCCCATCCCTGCCTCCCGCCGCACAGCTCTATTCTACTTCCACTGAGTCGCCTTGTGAGTGTGTAAGTCGACGACAGCGACGGCGACGGCGACAGCGACAGCGATGAGCGACGAGTCGAGCCGAAGTGAAGCCGAGCATTTCGCTCACAGCTGCAGCCACGGCGCTAGCGAAGTTTACGCTGAACGCTGGCACTATCATTGGCGTTTTAACTGTGAACGGTTGCTACTCGCACTCGCTGGCGGATTAACGGCACATAGAAATAAACAGATATATATATACATATATATATCTATATATATATTATTCATATATATATACATATATAGAGAGTTATTATGTACATGTCTGCGTAGAAAAGAGGAGGCTGAAAAGCAGCGTTCAAGAAAATCCATCTGTATGTGTGTTGTTGTTGGTGCGCCGCTGCGAAAAATACAACAAATTTTCATGTATTTGCACAAAACGTTGGTTACATAAAAAAAGCAAAATTCTCGAGGTGATGATGCAAAAGTGTCAAACGAAAAAAATCATATCTCCACCAATAAAAAAAAGCAAAATAAAATATCAACGAATCAAGGAAAAGGAAAATAACGATTATGCAAAGTTTTCAACTGCAAATCAAAACGATAATCAAATAAAGGACAGTTCCAATTGTGATTATATGAACAGCGTTGGCAACGGCGAAGCCAAAGGCGACGCGTCGAGGACGCTGTGACAGCACCAGCAAAAAAAAAAAAAAAAATATCCTTGTAAAACTTATATACATACCGAATTTCGATTTTTTTCCTGCTGCTGTATATTCAAAAAAAAAACAGAAACGCAAAATAAGCTGAGAAAAACACAACACAATCATAAAAGACAACATATAATAATAATTTATAAATAAAACACGAAATATATTATATAAATGATAAAGCGCTAAGCAACATAATACTTACCTAATCAGCAAATTTCTAGAGCAAATGAATGAGAGGCAACGCCTTAATGCTGAGCTTGGTAGCAGATAAATGTGAATTCTATGCAAATCGAATCAGTTAAGTTTAGTGCCATCCACTTGTGTAATCAATATGCTTATATAAACCAAGCAAAAGCTAAAGCGCTGCAAGTTTGAGCTGCGTCCCACCCTCTTTCGCTAGCACAATGCCCCAGCGTTTCAGTTATAGCATAAAAATTCCAAAATTGCATTATACTCTCACGCACACACACACGCACAGAGGCGCAAGCGAGTGCTGGGCTAAACGGTATTGCCTACTTTTGTGCGCCAGCCCCCCGCGAGACACTTGCCCAGCCTTTTTTGCCCGCCATCTTCATATAGCCAGCAGTCATGTAGCCAAATAGCCACAGGCAGCGCTAGAGCCACTGAGAATTTCGAGCAGCTACAGCTACAGCTACAGCTACAGCCACAGCTAAAGCTATAGCTATAGTCGTCGTAGCTGAAGCCGCAAACCGTAGCCGAGGCCAAGCCAACTTTGCGCTTCCTCGGACGCGTTGCGCAATGTTCGCTGCCAAATGGCAGCGACGTCGCCGGCGGCAGCATTAAAAGTAAGTCAGGCAATGCGAATGCGTGAGAGCGTCGCTCTGTCTGTGTCTGTCTGCTTAACTGTGTTAGTGGGCAATAACAAAGAAAAAAAAAAGCGAAAAGAAAAGTAGACGATAAGAGGCAAATTCGGAAATGGAAGAAGAAAGGAAACATAAAACATATCTCCACACACAAAAATTCAATGATAAGCGCAAATTACAATTTACATTTACATATTCCAGCGTGACGTGACCGGTCACAGTTTGTGGTTGCCGTTGCACTCAAATGGGGATCGGTCTTAGAGCAGCTGAGCTGAGGCAAATCATAGCATAGTTAATCCAAATCTGCAACTGACACAACGGGGACTCCAAAGGGCTGTTCTGGCTGTCATTGGGGCTGGCGCCCAGCTGTCAACTTTTATGGCATAGCCCATCTCAAAATGTTATTCCGTACAATTCCAAAGCTGCACCAAAAAACCTTCCAACGTCTTTCCCATGCGCTCTCGCTCTCCCTCTCTCTCTCTCTCTCTCCCTTTCTCCCACTCTCATCGATGATTGTCCTTCCACAGCAGTCGTGCGCTGGTCGCTCTCTCTCACACACTCTCTCGAGCTCTCTGGGTGGTCGCTTTGCGCAGACTCTCTTTGGCTTAGACAACTTTGGATGCTTTTCCACGCTCCTCGTTCGAGATTACATAACAGTTGGCAGAGTGTGTGGCTAAAATCGGTAGGCGACTGCAATTTATTTCACGTAAAGGGCTAAAGAGTTGACCAAATTGGCACAATTAATTAAGTAAAATTCATCAAAAATTAACTAGAATTAACTGCAAGTGTGTTCAACTGTCTGCCAACTGTCAGGCTCGACTCTTTAGTGCACTTCGTGCCCTTTTTCCTGTGTCCTTGTGGAGTAAAAAGAAATCGCAACAGCAATAACAGTTACAGCCACAGCAGGCATACATCAGGACACATAACATTTTTTCTCCATTAACGCAGAGCCCCAAAGTATTTGTAATGTTTATATAAGCAGCTAACAAAATAGTTCAATTACGATTACATTAAGCCTCTTGCAGTTTCGAATGGCTTCCACGATTACATGGATAAAAGCACGGCAATGTTGCTAAGTAAATTAATATCAACTTATGGTATAAATAAATTAAAATTAAATTAAGTGTGAAACCAGAATTTGCTAAAAGAACAATATTATGTCTAACGATGAATTTAAAGAATTTTGTGCACCTGCAACTAGAAAATAGAAAAAGGAACTGTGCCCAACCTCGGCCTTTTTGCTGACCCTACCACCTCCCAACAGGTGGTAAAGCAGGCAAAAACTCACATCATTTACTCACCACATTTAATCTTATTTCTATTTCAGTAACCAATTAAATTTAGCGCAAATCTTAACACAATACTGCTACGAACATTCGAAAAACCCATAAAAAAATGTTGTACCAACGCAGTTGATTAAGACGAACACACAAAAAAAAAATAATAATAAAAAAAAACCAAGAAAACCAAATATAATAAATATACATAACCAAAACCAACACCAAATAAATTAAATAAACAAAAAACTAAAGTATTCATAACAATAAGCGTTTAAAACCTAAGCATTAATAGTTTAAAACTAGTCTAACTGACAGACAAAACCAAAAACAAACAACAACAACAACAACAACAACCAAAGAGAGACACCCTTCGTTGAGCTGGTGCAACTGAAAGCGAAATCGAAATCGAAATCGAAACCAAACCCGAAACCGAACAGTACTTAAACCAAAAGAAACAAGCTCGAAAATGGCCGACAAGAAGATTGGTGAATACTATGCACCGCCGCCAAAGATGGGCAAATGGGAGGGTTTCAAAAAATTCCTATGGAACAGTGAAACTAGCCAATGCCTCGGACGTACCGGTTCTAGTTGGGGTGAGTACACCAAATCCATATGTATACTAGAGTATTACTAGCAGTTAGTGCTCGGCTAGTTCGCCGTCACCTGTCATCGAATCAATCAAATGGCGCATACGCCGGAGGTATAGTAAACGTTATATATATACATGTATTTGGGGGACATCCAAGGGCATGTCTAGCATGTTAGTAACTGACTTGGTCTAGAGGCAACCAGAGGCAATTTGATACGACCAATTTGAATTGTATTGTTGAAATGGGTTCGCCAAATAAATACATTGACTTAAAAATAAAAATCTGCATGCAGATTATGCTGAAATTGGAGAAGCTGCAAAGGGAGACAGCGAGCGCCGTTGTCGTTAGAACTGTCAGCGAGCACATGCGAGCATATACATACGGTGTATATTTAATTTCAACCTTCGTGTTTACCCTCTTAATGCGTATCGATCCAGTGGGCTCATTTCGTATGCCATGCACAATAAAAAGTCACGTACTTTGGGTCTAGCAAATTGCTTGCCAGCACTAAATATAGAAGCTAATATTGCAGAGCCCACAGTTAAGCTCGTGCACATGCGCTCGCTCTAGCAATTCGTCAGTCAGTCAGTCTAGCAAGCAGATAGTCAGTCAGTCAGTTAGTCAGTCAGTCAGCCAGTCAACCGAGAAATAGTCCAATTTTTAATAGTAAAATTTGCCTCTAGCGATTACATAACAATTATAGCAGCAGTCCCCGAGTGTGTGGGGAGTGTGTGGGGAGTTAGACTATATTCTAAGTGGCCAATAACTGTACTGGCAGTAGGGCAGATATGACTAATCGTTTGATGTCGTGTGTAAGCGCCATGACCACTAAGAGTCGAAAATGTCATAAATTGTCAAAGACAAAAGACAATGTAGAAATACACACATATAAAGATGCGATATTCTTTGAACTTCGTCAGCTGTCTTCCGAATATTCTCGTAGAAATAGTAGTAGTAGACTGAAATCAATGTCAGCCAGAAGCTAACGAACACGTCCCGTTCATATAACAGTGATTTGACGATGAATCTAAGCGGTTTTCATCAATTTCTAGCATACGTGTTATTCGACTTTTTATCGATGCGCGCATAAAGATAGCATTACCCTCGTCGCTGCTGTCTCTGCTCTATCCATCAGTCAATTTTAGCTGTCTCCTCGCATCAGTTTAGCTCAGCTCAGCTCGGCTTGGCTCGGCTCGGGCACGTGCTAGTTGTTTGTTGGGTTATTTTTAGCACTTGGCTGCTGCGAGCGGAGGGAGGTTAGTAATTTTTAATGGAATTCAATTTGTGATGCTGTCGCATCGCTTGACAATATTGAAATATTGATGCCATGGATTCCGCATGTCAATCCATGCTCGAGATAGATTGCAAAGGTCAGCTAGCCCAGAGTAATTACGAAATCATATGGCAAAGGACCCGCGATTATCTAAAAATAAAACACAAGGTAAGCTGTTGCGGGCTTCAGCAAATAGTAAACTAATGCTACGGCAACTTGAGTCGTCTCTCTCTCTCTAGTTCGCTAGCAGTTAAGCCGTTTATGTCAATAAGCCCTGGCTTAGGGCTGGCTGTCTATAACCCAGTTCTGAGTCGAGCGCGGCGAGTGAAACCTGCACTATCATGCTGCACGGCGAAGACAAACAACTCGACAAAAATCAATTCTAACCTCATTCCAAAGCATGTTGCACACTGTACAGCAGCTGTACACTGACAGTGCCGCAATCAGCTTAGCTCCAAAATGTGGGCGTGGACTGCAAACTGAAAACTGAAAACTGAAAACAATTCAGCCCGCCGAGGCACAAAACACTGTGTCTTGTCTTGTGCCGCTGCTGCTGTTGCATGTTTGCTTTGTCTCTAACCTACTTAGCTGCAAGTTGTGTGTTGCTTCTTCAGTTAAACACTTAGCATGCCGTCAACAGCGAACTCTTTTTCCATTTGCCACAGGCAAGTGCTGGTAAATACGTTTATATAATGGGCGCTTGTCTCGAGCAAAAGTTAAATGAAAGTTCAAAATGCAATAACATCTAAGAAGCAGGCCGTCTACATCCTCTTAATGAGTCCATCATATTCTCTATGTTTGCAACGGTTGACATGACATATACATGAACATATTGATTCATTTTTTAAGGATACTTGCCACGACTGCAATGAACTAATACCAGAAGAATAATTATTTAAATTACTTTGCCCCATTATGAATTTCCTTAGACTCAATCAATAATACATGTTAAATTCGGAGACAGCTAACCTCTAATATAATTTAGGTAAATGCTCTGGTTTGATTAACGCAATGAACGCTGCCCTAACATATAAGCAAATCAAGAAGCATCTCAATAAAACGCTTCAATTGTCTGACAGCAAACCAATTGAAAAATGATTGTCGTGACATCAATGAGCTCAATTCGAGACGTTAGGGAGCACACGAGACATTGCGTTTTGTCTCGAGGCCCCACAATTTGCACTAACCCATCGTTCTGAGCCGAGTGCTAAATAATGTGTCAAAATGCCAGGCATACGAATTTTAACAGCTGACGGCCCTCAGCCTAGAGCCCTCAGAGTGCAAGTGGATGACCTCCATAAGCTGTCAGCCTGCTAAATAGTTTGCACTGGAAAAGCAATTATCCAATCGACACTCCAATTAACGTGTGGCTCGCAAGCCGATTGCGTAAGTGCATTTTAATGAGCACACGATTTTCTTTGTCCAATCGCAATCATCTTTTCCATCGAAGATGCGAATGCAAGTGCAGCAATCAAAGATACATGTTTGCAGAGACTCTGAATGCGCTTAATTGGAAAACAATTAAGAAAAACCATTGAGGACTATCGGCTAGCAAATACCCTAAAATTACTGAATAATTTCACTCACATAAGTCTTCAACTTTCGGGTGTTGGAAATGAATTATTAAAAGTCTTGTGGAATTTGCATGCAAAAGCTGAAATGTAAATACTTTGCAAAGTGCTGGCAAGTGTTAAATATGAATATATTTTAATTAAGTTTGAATAAATCTTGAAGCGAGGACTTTTCATGCATGTGCAACAAGTAAATAAATATTTAAATTGAGCCAATATTCAAATTAGAAAACTAAAGTGAATTTGCAAAATATTAAAATAAAACTAACTATTACAAATTGAATATATTTTCTCTTATGTTAAACTTTGACAAACTATGTATCATATTCTCTAGTTTATTGTGTGTTACATGAGTTTGCACAAGCTGCGAACAAAGAAATACACATCTGTTTAAAATTCGGCTCTCAACACGCATATATATGTATACTTGAAGATATATGTTTGTGAGCATTTGCAAGTGCTTTTGTGCAACATAACCCGGGGTGCTGTGAATCCTGATGTTGACAGTTGTATTTTCTGCTCCATTTTACTGGTCATTTTTCCCATTTTTCATGTGACAGCTGCTGTTTGTACATACTTATGCTTGTGTGTATGCGCTTGTGGGTGTGGGGTGTGAGGGTGTGTGAGTGTGCATGTAATTTTCCTATTTTTCTGCAACTGTCAAAATTCGCTGAGAGCGCGGGCAGAGTGAACAGTGCCTGAGCTCCCAATTTCGCACTGAAAGGTAGAATTGAAACTGAAATTAAAAAATGCAAGAGGAAGAAATGCCCGCAATTCATTTGCAGGCCTGTGCGTGTGTGCGTGCATAGTGTGTGCAGCGAGCAATGCATTCACACGCACATACACACAGACACACACAGGCCCGCACAATCAGATACTCACCAACACCAAGCAGTCCAGTTCGTTACAATTTTGCGGCAGCTGTGCAAATGCCAAAGTTCAGGGGAGAGACCTACAAAGCCGAAAGGCACGACAAGAAGAGATATAACCAGATAGATAGACAGAGAGAGCGAGCGAGGGAGAGAGAGTGAGGCAGAGAGGCAAAGTGCGCGAGAGAACTGATGTCGCTGTCAGAGAGTCCGCGCACAATGCTGCGTATACTTAATGTTCCACCGAGACCTGCCAGGTGCCTGCTCACTGTGGCACACTAGCACACAAAGCCGTGCACACACGCATACACACACTCACACACACACACGCGTACGCGCACAGTGGAAAAGAGTAAATCAATCGGATTTCAACGCGGACCCTGCATAGCCAAAGCGAACAGAAACTGAAATTGGAGAAGGCAGCGCCAAGCCGCCACCTGGCAACCAAAATAAATCAAACAACCACAGCACACTGTTACAATCTGACACTGTTTGCAATTATGAGGGATAATTACACATACCGAAATAAATAGATTGGGTTGCATTTGAAATTTTAATTAATTACTGGCAAATGCTACGCTGAAGCCTTGTTGTATATGTGGTTTTAAAGAAATGGATAGATAAGTTTAGAAAGGATGCACAAGTATTTGCAACGCAACAGTATTACATTAAGGGAATAAATAATGGGTTTAAATAGTAGTTGTTTAGCATTCAGTGTTGATGTAGTGTAGAAGCAGATTACTAGCATTTGTGGACGTGTTCTCTGCAGTTTAAACAGCTGTTTTGCAAGCCAAGACTAATAATAAATTTCGAGCAACTTAAAAACCGTGCACACCATCCAATCTCCTGGTTGTGCTCCATCTCCCGACTAACTCAGGCCGCCCTTCGTGGTGCCAAAAGCCACTGCGACCGCCGAAACCACAGAAACCAGAGCAACCAGCTCGTTAAGTGCAGAAATACACTTAAGCATACACACACACACAGCGACGCAGGGAAGCTTAAGCATACGCTGACACACATACATATAGTATATGCCACTTGGCACAACAATAAGAAAATGTAGAATAAAAAGCACAACCGACTGCAAAAAGGAGCTCCTTCTTCAGACTTCCTTGCTCACTGCTCCCCGCCTCTCCTTCGCGCTCGCTCTTTCCCTCTCTTGCTCTCGCACGCTCTCTCGCTCTTGCTTTTCCCGTCTCTAACAGAGCTCGAAGTTAGCTTCAGTGTTGCCATGCAAACCTGATTTTTATTTAACTGCCTACATATAACGTTAGTAAATTACGTAAGGCTATGCAAGCACTTTTTTCACGTCTCTCCGCTTTCCGTTTTCAATTTGAACGCCTCAATTGGCATGGGAACGGAACGTCTTTAATTAAGTTGGCAATTATGAGGCACATTAAGTGCATATCGTGAGCATTAACTGCAAACTTGCGCATATCGTTTATTCGCGCAAAACGATTCCAAGATCTAGATGGACGATAAAAAGAATTACGAAAATTGCCTCTCTGGGAATACGGGCATTTATCATTGGCAACGACCGACATGACTCAACAGAATCGAAGTGTAACCCTGTTTTTGACAATAGCTGTGCTAACTGTCTTCCCATGCCATAAAGTAACGCAAGTTATGGCTCTTTCTAACCATGTTTGTAAGTATCATACGAGCGTACTTATGTCCCTGCAAGTACGAGAACTTGCTGTATGTGTATGAGTGTGTTTCTCTATGGCCATGAGCACGCTTTGCCAGTGTGTGTGTGTGTGTGAAAGAGAGAGGGGATGAGTGCATCTCAAATTGCTTGTTGGGTCGAATTGTGAATGCGCATGCGCCTTTTTGTATTGCCAATACTTGCCAACTTGCCAACTAATTGACCATGAGAAGAATTAATGTTGCCAGCATTTTCGAGATGACTAGAAATTTAACGAGTTGCATACGCACAAACAAGTTCCAGTTTATTGAGATGATAGATTGATGACTGAGCTTAGAACGCTCCGCTAAAAATATATCAAAATGTTGCGGAAGCTGAGACTTGGTGGCCATTAAAAGGAAACCATATTTTTGTAGTGTATCGTAACTTTGAATTCCATACATTACGATGCAACAAACTAATTCAATTTCACGTAATCTAGTTCTTTTACAAGTTCCCACGATTCACAATGTATCTTAGATAGCAACCGAAGATTAATGGCTTCACAAATTACGCCAATGTCAATTCCGACACATTCACATTCATTTATCTACATGAATTGTTGCTTGCGCTTCCAGCTTTGCATGGCGTATGCATTATTTATGCCAGCTAATTTGAGCAATCTCATTGTAACTCCATTCAGGCTAAGAATTAACTATTTAAGAGCTCGATATAATGGAAATAATCCATTCGTAGCAAATGGAAAGTCACCTGCTGTTGCATAAAACTCAGCGACCTTTTAATCACTCTTAATTAGAGAACTGAAATGTCAGAATGACAAACCAGTCAACTCCATAGACAAGGGTTTCGGTTGCGAAATAAAAAAGTTAGTTCCTTGCCCTCACCACGCCCCGCCCCAACTTGCTGCCAGAGAGCCAAGAAAATGTCAAAAGTCGCGCATTGTGTAACATCCTTGAAGTGGAGCGGGCAGACAAAACTGAGGGAGAAGTGTGACAAGCTGAGAGCCAGAAATAGCCCAACTGCCAATTAGCCAAGGGCACAAATGTGCATATATAACATGATATGATATTTATGAGGCCCCAATACTCGTTGTGTATATGTGTGTGTGTAGTACAAAACAGTGTTTGCATTGAAAACCACAACGTTTAATTATATGACACCTCAAAGTAATTATGCCACATTGCGGAGCACATTAAAGTGACTTAATGGCTGTCAATTTAATTAAATGCTTTGACCCAATTGCTTATGCGTAAACAAAATGTAATGTATTGATTTCCCACTTTATCTTTTGCAGCAAAAATTTTACTTTTCTATATTATATTCTACGCGGCGTTAACCGGATTCTTTGCTGCCATATTTGCGGTGTTTTATCAGACATTGGAGGCTGATAAGCCCAAGTGGATGCTTGACAATGGATTGATTGGATCGAATCCAGGTATGGAGCATATGATAAACAACAATTGCTGAATACATAAAAGGCAAATTAAATGAAATTATGGGGCGACGCCTATGATATTTGAGTGTTTAGTTGGCTCATGTGTAATTTGCATATTCAAGAACTAATACGCCTATGGAACGGCATGCGTAGCTCATAAATATGAATAGCTAGCTATTCACAACGCTCAATCCCCAAGGAACTTAGACACGCCTATAAACACGCAGGCTGAACGCAAAATTTATATGCATACAGCGCTAACAATTTAATTAACTAATGGGATACTAAAACATGGCCAAATGGAAAACGAAAATAAATAGATTTTAGTGATTTTTGTTGTTTGTTTGAGAAAACTTTTGATTGGATAATTTGCGTTTTGCAGGACTTGGTTTTCGACCAATGCCCCCAGAGGCGAATGTTGAGAGCACTCTTGTTTGGTACGAATCATCGAAGAAAGATAACTATAAGTACTGGGTTGATGAAACTGCACGATTTCTGAAAGGTAAGCAACGCACACGGAATGGCCAACTCCAAAGGAATTTGAGTATTAGTGCATATTATTTCAGTTTTTTTTTAATTTTTGTGAATTTTTTACATACTCACATTTGTTTTTTGTCAATCAACTTTCACACAGAACACAGTAAGTGATTTAACAATTTTTGTAACACTGAAACACCTGAGTACTTATTGCTATAACTGATTGCTAGCTGCAATTTTTGAACCGTGCAGAATTAATTGTAAATGGAAATGGTGTCTAATCAAAATTCTTAACAGCCTACGAGGATCTGCCCAAGAAGAACCAAGTGAACTGCTCGTTCGAGCAACCCCCAGTTGATGGCAAAGTGTGCGGCATTGATATTCAAAGCTTCTCGCCCTGCACTTTGGACAATGACTTTGGTTATCATGTAGCCCGGCCCTGCATATTCCTCAAGTTGAACAAGGTTAGTGCTCACGCAACTAATATTCAATTCGTATACTTTATTCATGAATGCGTAACTTTAGATCTACAATTGGGTGCCACAAATTTACAACGACTCGAAAAATTTGCCCACTGACATGCCCGAGGAGTTGAAACAGCACATCAAGCAGAAGCAGAGCCTTCGACCAAATGAGGTAGACTCGGCTCCATCCACAGATCAGCAGTTTATTAATGATTATTATAATTTATTTGTGTTTCTATTTGTGATTTAGACTGGCGTTGTTTGGGTATCGTGTGAGGGTGAAAATCCTGCTGATGTTGAGAACATTAAGGCACGCGATTACTATCCTCGCATGGGTTTCCCCCATTACTACTTCCCTTTCCAAAACATTGAGGGCTACATTCCACCAATCGTTGCTGTTCAATTCACCGTTGAAAGTAAGTACAACATATCTTTGCAAAGACTTTGTATTCATTATAAAATATCAGATAATGTATAATTTGGTTATGTTACTAATAGATTAAATAGGAATAGTTTACAATCATAGTGTGCAGAAAAGCGTAAAGCATGCTAAATTCAATAAGAGTGCTTAGAGTTGCAATCAAACATATAACTCCACCTCAAAAAGCTTCCTCTAGCCATACAAAAGGAATGCAAACAAAGAAAGAATGCGGATAGACAAAGGAAAATATCAACAGACCCAATTTCACGCCACAATAAATATTAATAGAGCGCTCCAGGGCATTGAGTGCGTCCACAAAGATGAAGTTAAAGGAGAAGGAGAATTCGTAATTGGGACATAGCAAAGCCTTCAGAGCGGATGAATTTCATTCACCCAGCTATGGAAGCTGTCTCAGTCATTAATTCGCATTTTCAAGCATTTAGAATGGCAAATTTGGGTTAACAAGCACTGGAACTAATAGCATTGTGTTCGCTTTACAAATGAATTGAGATACAGAGAAAACCGAAAAGATATCTAGATTTGAAATTCGCAATTAACATTGGATTATTTTCTTTGCTTTCGTAGCTGGCGTCTTGATCAACATTGAATGCAAAGCCTGGGCTCACAACATCCATCACGATCGCTCGGATAGGAGAGGATCCGTCCACTTTGAGTTAATGGTCGACTAAGCAAATCGCCAGGGAATAGTATCACAAAAAGGCTACAAGCTTGAAGAACAACAGCAGGAGGAGCAGGAAGGCTAAGGATCGAAGAGTGATGGCAGGATCAGGAAGAAAGCAGGATCCGCTAAGGAACGAGAGGGAGGTGACATCAAAAAGGCCTACAAAAACAAGCAGATACAGAAGAGAATTAAGCAGAGTCACGTTAAACAGAAAAAAAAAAATATTAAAAAAAGACAGTGACAAAAACACACACAAAAATGTAGCAGCAAGCAAAACCAAAAAAAAAACCAAAATTAAACAAAAGCTAAAGTAATAATAATGAAGAATAAATACAGCAACAACCAAAGAAAAAAAAACTAAAGCAGAGCTACATGAATAAAAAGAAAAGCAAAAGGAAAGCAAAACAAAAATCGAATAAATTAAAATAATATTACTAACTCTAGCGCTAAAATGCTAAAACTACCCAACGCTATCAATACGCCCCATACATATACATACATACACATCTACACAGACACACGCACACCTACAGACAAAACCACATAACTTAATTTGTTAGGAGAATTTTATTTAGTTAACAATTTAGGCAAAAATAGCAAATGGTTAAAATTGGCAAGTCACATAATTTAGCGCAAATATGATATTGATAAAAGAAAAGAAATGAATTAATAAAAGCAAATTGTTGTTAACAAATTCTACTTTGTTTTTGGTGTAATTTAATAAAGATATAAACGACTAACAGCGCAGCGAAACAAATTATAAACAAATGAATGCAGCAACTGTTCTTAATTCAATGAGAAACGTGTTAAATACATAAAAAAAAACAATTATTTATATTTATAATATTTAAATAAATACTTATATATGAAGTAACAAAAGTAACAAATAAATGGAAAATTGGAACGCATATATAAACACAACATATGTATACATACATAATTGCATACATTAGGAACATGATCCAAAACAAAAGAAAAAAAAAACAACAACAACAAACAAAAAAGAAAAGCAAAACAAACCAATATATAATTTGTTTAAATTTGTTAAAAATTTAAACTGTCGGCATTACTCCCATGAACCGCAAGAGCAAATCATAAAGAAATGTATAACTGCAAATTTCTAAAGCAAACAATATAACTGTAGATTTAACAAATACAAGAACAAATGAATAAGAAATTAACTGCAAGGCATAGTAAAGAAAATTCAAGAAAACCAAGGCGCAGAATATTTGATAAACACAAAATAAACAAACGCATATAAATGCAAGAAAGGAAACCCACAACAACACATTTAAAATTAATACTCTTCACTTATTACGAAAAACCAAAAACAAAAAAAAAAATAAAATAAAATAAAATAAACAAGATCATTAATGTGAAAATTGCATGAAAATAAAAAGAAATATACCGAAAAAATAAAAAACCAAAAAAAAAAAACTATAAAATATAATAATAATTGAGGCAAAACAGATAAATATAGCTGAAAGTAAAGTACAGAGTAACTGGTTACAATAAAACAAAAAAAGTATATAAAATTTAAATATATTATGTATACAAGGAATCCCAAAGAAAGATTAATAATAATAAAACGAACTTAATTTAACTAAACAAAAAAACCCTACCGTTTCGATATAACATTTTTAACAGCCATCTCTTAGCAGACGTAGTACCAGAGTCCAGGGGCGATCCACTCAAAAGAACGAATATCCAATAACCGACCTTCCAGCGAAGGAATGTGAGGGCAGCAGCACAACAGATACAAACACACCTTCCCATCCACTGCTTAGGCAAACATTTGAAATGCGTGAATATTATTTACAAATTATTTTCTGCAAAATATGTTAGTTATGCGTTTCAAAATCGGAATGGTTTCTTTGCGTTACAACTTAAATTGATTTATAGTAATAACAAATTCAGATATAGGCCTCAACTAACTAAATAACTTTCTCGCTCTATTGAGACACCCCACCCCAATAAAAAAAAAAATAAAACAAATAAAAAAAAATTTAAAAATAATACAAAAAAAAAACCAAATAAAAAGCTAAATCTCTTAACTGGCATACTAAGCTTTATAACTACCCCCTTTTACCATCCAATTAACTAGTGCTAGTCTAAAGTATAAGAAACAAATGAAAACCCAAACCAAAACGATTATAAAATTAAACATGAAATGTTATAAAGTTTTGCTACAGATGCAGCAAAGTCTCTAAATAATAGTTTAAAGGAAAATGTTATACTTAAATATATATATTATAAAAATATTATTAAAAATACTTTTATTAAATAATTTAAAAGTAATAAAATCATAGGCAATTTCTGGTTGAATTTTCCCAAAAAGAAATACAAGGGATGCATTTTTCGCGAGGAACTGCAACTTTTGGACAACTGCAGACAACTTTATTTAAGAAATCTTTCTGTTGCTTTAATTCCAACAATCCAACAATTCTTTAAATGATTTTCAAAACATCAAAACACTTATATATACATAATTGTTAAAGTTCAAAATAATATTGCGTTGTGAGTCCAAAAGTTTCAAACCGTTTCCCGTGAAGTGAATTTTCCAATTTAAAGACTTTCAATGTTTTGAATCTGAAATTCGACATGCAACCAACAAATTGTATGCAAGATAATTTTCGAACAAAATTTCTAGTGCATGTTTTCCTAAAAATTAAAACAAATTACAAAAAGCAAAACTAAGCAAATAGTTAAGTAGTGAAAATAAAATGCTGCAGTTTGCATTAAGCAAAATATGTAAACACGAGTTGTGAGAACACTCAATTTTTTGACGCAGTCACGGGCAGCCGTGAAGAGTTATAAAAAAAACAAATGAATTAAAGAAATCCCATAGGTATTTGCTAATTATGTTGAATTGAATTGTTAAATCTTGTTTTGAAACCAGAATTACAACGCACAAAATTTCACTTAAATCATTTTTGTTTTTCGACCGGGCAAAGTGTGTTCCCAAAACCGCCGATAAATATTAGTAGTTTATATAGGGTAACAAAAGCTATAAAAGTATAATAATTAAAAAGTAAATAACGTATAATTATATAAAAATAAAAACTGCCAAGTAAATGTTTGACCCTCTAGCGCGTGTATTCAAATTCTTAAAAACTTATGTAGGAAAATTGGATTCCAAATTTTTCAATTTCAATATGATTCATTAGATATCGGCAAGTGAAACAATTTATTTTCACCAAATGCTTGCGGATCCAAAAATTTGCATACTTTGTAGCACAATTACTAGCATGCGGCAACTACTAGAACACACTTAAAAACATATTTAACAAGTATATATATGTATAAACTGCCATTTTTTACACCAAGTGTATGGAAACAAAAACAAAAACAAAAAAAAAACCAAAGAAAAAACAAGAAAAAAACAATGAAACAACACGATTCACGTGACTCTTTTGTGTGTAAACAGACAACTTACGTAATGAGCACAAGGCAACTACAATAAATGTTCAACCATTCTCAAAACGCAACTTTTCCTTTATTTAACAATTTCATAAACAACAACAAAAAAACATTTACTTATGTTTGCAGCTTTGGAAACACTATGGACGCTGATGCTGCTGCTATTTCTATGTCCCAGCTATGTCAGCTGGTCAAACCAAATTCATAAAAAGAAAATTGTGGCAGATGTTGATTTCAAGTTCTTTCACCAATTTCACTGAAAAGATCAACGTTTCAAAGGGAATGTGAATAACAAGATGTGAACCGAATAAAGTAAATGTATTTGGTTAGTTCAGTTTCAAAACAAGTTAAATACCAAACAAAATCTACTCAAGTTGCCATGCACGACTGAGTATTCATAATACACAGAAAGACACTGCCACGCTAACACATTTGGCAAATATTCGAAAGATTTCCACGGATGAAGAGCGCGGAGTATGCAATTTTTGGATCTTTATTTGCCCGAGACCTCTCTCACAACACGTGCAAACCGCAGCGAATAATAGAAAAACAAAATAATGGTTTAGAAAAACTAAAAAAAAAAAAATATAAAAAATAATAAAATGAAAAAAAAAATATATAAAAAGAAAATAGCTTGCAAAATGTGTTGATCTGATTTGCAATCCCATTTGGTTGAAACAACTAAATAAAAAAGAATTATTTATTATTTAAATAATGATAAATGTATAGTAATAAGATGGATAACATTACGGTATACATACATGTATACATAAATATGTTATATAAATGGTAAACGTAAAATTAAAAAATTTAACAAATACAGCATGTAAACTATACCTAAGTACGATTACCGCAAACTTTTCATTTCGAATAATAAACCAAAAATGTTGAACCGTGGGTTTAAACATAATTCATATATGATTATATAATTTTTGTTAACAAAATACCATTGAGCTGCAGTTGCTTTTCAATACGATAGAGTGCTGGTGCGAATTGTAATTGTAGTTCTTGTAGAAAATTCAAGATAACATTTTAATTACATGCGAACTGCAGCAAGGTAGATGCATTAAGTAAAAGAACGAATCAATAAAGATACATTTCATTTGCTCTAGTTTTGACATTTATTTCAAGTGACAACAATTTGAAGAGAAACCGAACAGAATTGCTTTAATTTAGATTTAAAAAAGAAAGAGAAAACCAGAAAAAAAATATGAAAAGCAAAATAAATTATAGATAAAAGAAAACCTTCATAAAAAGCATGGAAAATAAAAACATATATATATTTATGTGTAACAAAATGATGAAAAACAAATACTGCTTTTGTATTGTTTAAGTTTAACTATAAATCAATGACAAAGATTTAATATAAATAAAGAAAAAACAAGCATGCGATGTAATATTAAAATGTACTTACAAATGAAAACAACTGAACATCAACAAGAACAAGAACAAAAACAACAACAACAAAAGAATGCTTGATAAACAAAGATAATGTCATGTATGAGTAACAAAAACGAGAAACTGTTTGAAAAATTTTACTGAATTCAATAAAAATATTATGTTGATATGGAATTAAGTAATTCCAAATAAACAAAAAATTGCGGTTTAATTAAAAGTTACTTTTGCGACGTGGGATTGCTCCATAATAGAAACTGCGTACAAATTTATTAATAGGAGTACAATCAGATTCATATTCTAAATACATAATTTTGTAATAGTATTGTTTTTGTTTGAACAGCAGTCATAGTTTGAATTTAACTGACTACTACGAGTGATATGAGTACGACAGGGTTGTTATAACATGTAGAGAGTGGTGAATAGTTTAACAGAGTTGTTTTGAGTTAACAGAACTTAGTAGCATGAACTTCATAATCACCACACAAATATTCGATATGTGTCTTTCTATAAATCGACTAGTTAGTTGTTTATCGTTTAAACGATTTTATTGAAAATTCAATCATTTATGTAACTAAAATTAATCTTAGTCAGGAAAGAAAGAAAAGTAAGGAGTTAATATTTTGCGTAATTCCACAAAATTTATTAAACACAAATTTTCGACATTTCAACATAGTCTATAAATATACTAAAAAAAGATCAAAAAAATACTTTTTCCTAAGCCCGCATTTTTTAAGAAGTTTTTTTTTTTATTCAAAAATCTCACCAGAGAGATATAAATGAACATAATAATAAATTAATTAAGAAACGTGTTTTAAATGGAGTGTACTTCAAAAAGAAATCGTAGAAATAACAGGTATTACTTACCGTTTCATTTGGATTTTCAAATGAACGCTTACATTATTAAGTGTAACCATATAATACTTTTCGGGATTTTAAATTTAGGTAGTACTGACCATATCGGCTCTGAAACGGTTTAAATTAAATTAAACAGCTCGCTAATATTTAAAACAGTCCTGACTAAATTTAAAGCATCAAATTTTAAATTGGATAAAATATAAATTTAGATTATTTGGCTGCAAGTCTTTGATATTTACCATACAACATAGATAATAAAATAATTTGACAAATATCGATTCATCGATAATTTCGCCGATTTGTTTCTGCAACTCTTGAAGAACAAGCTCTTTAGCCGCGTCACTTTTTTTGCATTTTAAAATAACTTAATTTGCGAATTGTTATTTTGTGAGATATTAAATAGTGAAAAGCGTCGTGTCAGAAAACAATCGGTGAATACTTAAAGCAAGTGTGCGCAATTTTGTTGGATATTGTATGAAAAGCAGATCGCAAAATCAACGTGCGGAAAAGGACGCCGACGCCGAGATAAATTAGCACAGCATTCCATCACATCCTTGGTTCTGTGTCAAACTATTAATCGAATTGCACAAAACAAGATGAGCAAAGACATTTACTACTCGGATAAATACTATGATGAGAAATTCGAGTACAGGTATGCAAATCTGCGAATTGTACACCAAATTGCATCCATTGAGATAATTTCTATGCTCCCACTGTTGCAGACATGTGGTCTTGCCGAAAGAGCTCGTCAAACTAGTGCCCAAAACGCATCTGATGACAGAAACGGAGTGGAGATCAATTGGTGTACAGCAATCGCGCGGATGGATACACTACATGATCCACAAGCCGGAGCCTCACATTTTGCTATTTCGACGACCGAAAACGGAGGAGTAGGAGATGAAACAACTGTTAACTCTCGCACACTTTCACATTCACACAAACACTTACACACACACACGCACACACTTATACATACACATAATTCAGCATGCATAACACTCACACATAGAAGCGATCAGATACAGCTGACTTGCTGGGCAGCTGCTGCTGCTTCTGCTACTGCGCACTGGTTAGTGGTGGTAGCTGCACAACTGTTGCGGCGGCGTTGAAACAAAATTTACAAACACACACACACACACACTTGCTTACATACACATACACATGTTCGCGTTCTCATACAATTGCTTCCATTCATCTAAAACTTTTCGAAACACTTGCATTTGTAAAAACCAATGTTATTTCTATGATTTTGATGAAATGAATATGTTGCCATATGAAAGAAATGAATTGCCATATTAACTAGTGGTCATTTGGGATTTAGAAATCGTTTTGAATCGTCATTTAACATCTTTCCTAAAACTGAATACTGAAATGCCGCCATAGATAAGTTCGAATATTGTTTTAGTATGTTATTTACAAACTCACATCGCGATATGAAAATTGCCAGCACATTTTCACTTAATGTTATAGAAAATATGATTTGTGATCTTGAAAATTTTAATCAATACATAATGCATGTTTTTAAACATAATATAAAGTTAAAATACAAATAAATACTAATATATGTAGAAGAATTTCGGCATAGATTGCTAGAAATTTTTCAATATTCAATTTGATCTAGTTTTATTGCTATGTTTTCTACAATATCAACTTTAATTCTACGTCGGATTTTGCCATCAAAAAACATGCCTTAGTATTTAAGTTCCAATTAATGAGAGTACTAAAATTGCAAAGTGTCTAAATATTTAAAAGATTATCTTTTAATGGTCTTATTACAAAGAAAGCTAATATGAAAAGTATAGAATACAAAAGAATTGACATATTTTTTTTAGAAAATATAGTGCCGACACTTATACAATATGTTTTGAGCCTATAGATTAGATCTAACCAAGTCATTTATTGCTTATAGAGTACATATAGTTTTTACTCTTATGACTATCACTTATAAATTAACATGCCAGAGTATAAGCATACTATTTCCTATGTACATTTATTTGGAGGGTATAAAAACACAAACGCTTCAGATATGCATTTGTTTTGTGTGATATACGGAATGTGTGTCTATATAGTAATATTTTCCAATTTCAAAAATGAAGATCGACAGTTCCGGTAGAAATGCTTTATACATTTTCGTACATACTCGTACTTGTATACACAGTCATATCCATAAGTATTCAATCAGTTTTCTACACATGCCAGCTATTATTATAGCGAAGTGTCGGCATTTTGGCTAAGATATTCATTGCAGTATTTTTGTATTAATTGACGAAATATTGTTGAAATTGCTGGTATTTGTTGTTCAGACAAGACGCCTGATTTACATATTTTTATTGCACTTTACCCATTTAATTGATTTTAAGAAAGTAAGTAAATGATATTTCCAATCACGAAATTAAGAATAAAAACTTATATTGTAAAATACATCGATAACACCTAAGTTTCTTAATTTGTAAAATATGTTTTAAGCTGTGACCGGAAACCGTGCCGTGTGTGTTATGCAAATACTTTCGTGTACAACTGTTTAGCTGTGCATTAGGTACGAGAAAGAGATGGCAATGCTATCCATAGCATGCAAGGGTAACTGCTAGTTATGAATTCACCACCCAAGGGAAGAGACTACGACAAAACGCTGTCAACAACGGGTATTTACTTGCAGTTAGGCCCTGCCACTTATCCATAGTTATAAAATAGCGACAAAACCCTGATACGCTTTTGTTTTTGTTTTCCCACCAGCGTGCGTTGATGTCGTTGTTGGTGTCGCCAACCAACGCCAACGGTCAGCAGCGCACCAGAACTGGCCCCCAAGGCAAATCGAATAGAAACAGATCAAAGGCAGCTGTGACACTACAGCAGCTGTGCTGTACTCTGCTGCGCCGCGCCGCGCTGCGCTGATTTTTATTACTATTTATTGTCCAATAGTATGAGGAAAGCCGGAAATGCCTAATTACAAATTTCGTTGGGCCTTCGGATGTGGCTCTCAAGAGAGCGAAATGAAGATGAAGTTGATACATCCTCAGATTGAGAACTTGCTAAATTTCGTAATGTAATCTATTTGACTTAAATAACTTTGGAGTATAATGGACTACAACTCCTTTATATTATTACTGTAAAATTTCTAAAAATGTATGCTGATATGTTTTGTTATTATGAGCTATATATCGACTTATATTTCATATTTTAAAGACAGTTCGATTAGAAGTTTCTTATTAGTATATTTCACTGAATTATTGATTTCATCATTTAAAGGATGTGCTAATGTTTGAGTTGTGCTTTGATTCTAAACCATCCATTAATTGCAATGTGCTGTTGTCTATGCGAACACGCAGCAGAACAATATCGGGCTGATCAGAGCAACTTGTACAATGTCGAAACTAATGAATAGAAGGCGCTAGGAAGTGGGCGCAAGAGGCCGACCTCAAAACACTGAACTACTTTTGAGAAAGGTGTGCGGAAATGTTGGAAAAGCAAAGAGAAAATGCGCTGATAATGAATTCTCTTCAATTTAGCCTGCCAATAGAAAGCGAAACTAAGCAAGCGTCTGCCTGGGCAGAGAACAATGTGGCTAATTATTTGGCGGTGTTGACGGCAGAGCGTCGACTTCGCAGTCGACGGCGACGGCGACGCGCGCGTTTGCTTTGGCGTTAGTGGTTTGCGCCAACGCGTCGTATACTTGACGCGAGACAGCGCCGAATGCAATTGTCAAAGGCAGCGAGTGCGAAACAACAGCAACAATAACGAAGCAAGCAAGCAGCACATTTGATGAATGAAAATAATCCGACACTTGCACACACACACACGCACACTTACACACACAGGCGTACGCTGATGCTGTTGTGCGGTCGACGTCGGCTTCGCAGTCGCGAACATTTTGCGCGCTCGTTGGCTACGTTTCAAATTTGATTTTAATGTAGTTTTTAGTACTACTTTATAATCAGGCAAGCAAAGTTGAGCCGTCTGTTCTCACAGCTCTGTCTCTCTTTCGTCCAATTTGCCAGTGGAAACAGTGGAAACTGTGGGCCTGCCATCGGTGATCTGTGCATGAGTCCGATCAGTTGTGCCATCGTCGCGTGCTCGACAACACACCATACAATCAAACGCGTCATATATCGTGCACCATAAAAAAAGAGTCGATATCAAAATAAATTAAACAAAGGGTTTAAATTTATGCAAATTTAACCGAGACTGCCGCTCACTACATGCACTAATTTGTAATTTGTAAGTGTAACAAAATGGGACGTCTACGCCATAAAAATGTGTAGCAGAGTCGTACTTTTAATCAATTACTGGTATCATGACAATGTCTCTATGAATAATGAATAACAACAATTCATTGACAACAACAAAGTACTCTCTGGTAGCTGTGGAATGAGTGAAAAAACAAATATTTAACATCACATATGACTAATTTAAAAATGATTAATTTAAACACTTCTAGAATTATTTTTTTGCCATTAATATTTCCGATATTGTTTATTCTGCTCGTTGTCTAAAACAAGCTGGGTAAGTCTGCCGAAAAAGTCTAAAGGGTGTCCTTGGAGACTTGTATTCTTTGACAAGCGCATCACAATTTGTATTACATTGCGAAATTGTTTTCATATTTTAATGTTTGCTAAAACATTTTGAGCATATCCATTCTTCAACGCTGGGTATGCCATAGTCAAGTGCATCCTGTAGATGTGCGCTAATTGGTTAATGCATCGATTTTCGCTTACAGAATTGAGAGAGAGCGTAGCATATTTTGATAGCTGCTGCTGATAAGCAGTTTGTGGGCATATCTGCTCAGCGGGTAGATGGATGGTTATGTCGAAGGGCCAAGGCTCTTTACTCTTCTTGAGGGTGGGCAGCATTGCTTATTGCAAGCAACGCACAGTTTGTTTTGTTTTGTTTTGTTTTGTTTATTATGTTATTTATACTTGGTTTTATTTTTAGCAGATTCTACTATTTTTGCTGCTTTGCACTGCGGAAATAGACTAGGACCAATTCGCCCGCATGACAAATATCATTTAGCTCTGTATATGGTAGAACAACAATGCAAAATTATAAACAACAGCCCAATATAATAATATTTCTTATTAGAATTCTAGTATTTATGTGCGAAACTGCTTTTGTTTTTGCACATTTTCAGTTGTTCTAGGTCGTCGTCACTTTTATTCATTATACTTGTAGTCTAATTTTTGTAATTGGATTGCATTTAATCTTTCAAACATTCAATCACAGCAGTGACCTTTGACAGAGACGTGCTGGATTAAACAGCTATAAATTGCATATATAGTAAAACTTCCAATATATATATATAGATGTTTTACTTATAAATTAATCCATTTTGGGAATTTAATTCGCTGAACTTTAACTATTAGGAATGCGTTATAGTAGATCTATCAACATTTACATTAGCTAAACGACGCGACGTCTGACAAATGGTTGTGTCGAACATGATAATTATACGAGACACGGCCTTACATAACATATTTTGTATGTTGATCGGAAAGTAATTAGCATATTCATTGGACTGAATACTATATAGCGTTAGCTGCACAAATGCTGTGCGCAAATCGATTTGCATTGCAGCAACAAATTCAATAACATTTACTACGTGGAGGCGGAGAAACTCATTTGTTTCCTCAATGAGATGAAAGAATTAATTAAAATGCCGTCACACACCAGAATAGAATGACCCTTTTTAATCTATGTAAATTGATCATTATTATTGCACAAAGTGGCCAATAAATATTTAGTATGTCATTTAAAACCACTTTGAATATACGATATAGTTATTTAAACTGCAAAATATTGGTATTAATCTATTTACATATAATATTGTTTAGCCGCGGGTCTGTCTGGTTGCTCAATTAAGTGCCCTCTGCAGTAACGACAATTGGGATCATCCCTATCAGTTGACATTGATCAGTTTGCACCATATGATATGTTTAGCCGATGTCCAATTTGTGCACGCGCAATAAAACATTACTTTTCATTAGGTGCTTGGGCGATCGGAAGCCCATGCAAATTAATTTGTTTGTATGCCAACAACAAAGCAACATAAAAAAAAAATAAAAACTTTGTCTCAATTACGCTCAATGCAACAATCAGCGAAGATACATTAATTGAGCTACATTTACATTTCTAAGGAAATGCATTTCGACACAAACAATGAGAGCAATGGGTGTCAAATCCCAATTGACGCTAAACGACATTGAAATTCGAATAGCTGGCGAATTTATCCAAGTATTCGCTTATCTTTAACAAATAGACTATGCGAATCTCTTGTCACAAATAACACCTAAATAGCAGACAATTCGCACTTCAAACGCCAAGCACATAAATTGCCCTCAATTGTGCTCAGATTCAAATGAAGATTATTGTATTAATAGTGGCTGACAGATGCTTGACTTACGATCAATAATTCGGAGCGATCTGCAAATGATATACTGCACTTGCAAACAAAATGCTAGTTTAAACAAATGTATTCATGTCGTTTCGAATTTCTCGTTTAATTACAGCATTAATCTCCACAAAGGGATCCAGCTTCCTTGGGCTGGCTTAGCCGTGCACACCACAACCACAATCGCAACCCACCCCTTGGCAGCACCGCTCCGCCCGTGCGCACGGGCCTAGGATAATACTCACACAGAGACACAGACAGAATGACGCGACCCAAGCAGGATGCGAGCAAGTTCAAAAGCTTTATGCAGGAGAATGTGCTCACAATGGCCACCGTGATTGGTGTCTTTGTGGGCGGTCTTGTGGGCTTTATCATCAAGAACAGCACCGGAGAGTGGACTAAGCGCGAGATTATGTATATATCATTTCCGGGTGAAATATTTCTGCGGTAAGCGGCAAACAACAGTTGACCCAATTAAAAGTAGATCACACTCAAGTTCTATGCTCTCTCCCATAGCATGTTGAAGTGTCTGATTGTCCCGCTGCTTGTTTCCTCGATAACAAGTGCCATCGGTGGACTAGACCTGAGTATGTCCAGCAAGATTGCCACAAGGTGGGTTGACAAATCTTTGCGACTAATTGAATTTGATTGACCAACTTGAACTCTTTTTTGCAGAGCAATCACCTACTATTTCGTGACTACGATTTCGGCGGTTATCTTGGGTATTTGCCTAGTCACAACAATACGACCCGGCCAGGGTGCCAAGATTGTGGAGACACGCACCGAGACCATTGACAAGGCCTCCAAGGTGTTGACGCCCGACACTTTAATGGATCTAGTGAGGTAGGTTTCGTTGATTGAATAATCAAGCGCGACTTTAAGTGATGTCTGTTTTTGTCCACAATTAGAAACATGTTCACGGACAACATCATTCAATCGACCATGTTTCAGGTATGTTGATATATGCCCAGCATCTATATATATAACTATAGATTTACGAGCATTCAGCTATTCTTGCTGAATTTATGACCACGCATACGCTCAATTCATCATTGCAACTGAGCCAATTATTCAATTGTTCTGTTGCTTACATAATTTGATTAAAGCTCAGCACATTGCGGCGCATAATCAAAACTGACATGATAGGATACTCCAAAGCAAAGTTCTTTCCGTTTCAATTGAAATTGAAAATTATAGGGGACCGTCTGTCTGTGTTCTCGCATATGTTACAAACGTACACACACATATACATATATATATGCAAATACATACGTATGTGTGCGCACATGCATATATAATTCACGTACACGTTGAAATTATTATCAATTATCACCACAGACATTGTCACAATATGCGCGTATGAAACAAATTGAATCAAAGTATTCCACTCGTACAATGCTTCATACATGTATGTAACTATGTATATATCTAAATACGAGTGATGTGTAAGTAAATTTAACAAAGTTACATTAATATCATTTCCAATTGTTGACTACAATTCTCAGAATGATCAGTGCACCCGAATGAGTGATTATTTAAATATTTGCGACGCTTTTATGTGGCAAATACATTTGACATTTAAATATAGATGCGGAACGGATATACGTTCAATATGTATATAATACATATATCTGTCTAAACTGACAGCGCACAGCCTCAATTGAGAGGTTCTAGAAGCTGGCTTCTTGTTAGATAAATCTCTACTAAATAGAAATAAGCGCAGAAAGCTTTCAATTGCATTCTTACAATAGTTTAAATTTGTTATTTGAATATCCCGATATTAATGAACTATGACTTCTTGCAGCATCGTACGGAGATATTTGAAAACACCACAATTTCCCCAGCCCGTAAGTATAAATGTATATATATATGAGTATCGATCTTACTACTGTCGTCTTGCAGAACCGATGGAGAACTGGGAGTTCAAGGCGGCGCAACGCGAAGGCTCGAATGTGCTTGGTCTGGTCATGTTCAGTGTGATCTTGGGCACAACCATTGGACGGATGCGCGAGAAGGGCCAGCTGCTGCAAGACTTCTTTACCACGCTCAGTGAGGCAATGATGACGATCACATCATGGGTAATTTGGTGAGTACAACAATAACTCAATATACAAAGTGTGCAGGTAATTGATACAACTGATCTATTCGATAGGATTTCGCCACTCGGCGTGGGCTTCTTGATAGCCGCCAAGATCATTGAGATGGAGTCCATAGCAGCAACTATACAGTCCTTAGGATGGTATTTCATAACCGTGATGATAGGTCTCTTCCTGCACGGCTTTGGTAAGCACTTGAGTAGAACTCTCATATTTATCTCTGCTAATTGTGTATTTCGCAAACTCAGGCACCATTGCGGTCATATTCTTTTTGGGCACACGCCGCATGCCGTACCGCTTCATCGCCAAACTCAGCCAGGTGCTTGCCACTGCCTTCGGCACGGGCTCCAGCTCGGCCACCATGCCGCTGACCATCAAATGCCTGGATAACATGGGCATCGATCCGCGCGTCACTCGCTTCGTCATACCCGTGGGCGCCACGATCAACATGGACGGCACTGCGCTGTACGAGGCTGTGGCAGCTCTGTTCATCGCTCAGTACCGTGAGATGAGCTACTCGTTCGGCACCATCGTGGCAGTCAGCATCACAGCAACGGCGGCATCTATAGGCGCAGCGGGCATTCCTCAAGCGGGTCTCGTCACAATGGTCATGGTATTGGATACAGTGGGCTTGGAGCCGAAGGACGTGTCGCTGATCATTGCAGTTGATTGGCTGTTGTATGTATTGACAGTGACCACAATAGACTTTTGTTTAACTTGAGTTTCTCGCAGGGATCGATTCCGTACCACAATCAACGTAATGTGCGATGCTCTGGGCACCATTTTGGTTAATCATCTTTCGAAGAACGATTTGGCAAGCGTCGACCGGGTAGGTGCAATCGATTCACATTTCAATTTCCACTTTTTAATATGTACTCCTCTTGGATTCCAGTTGAATGCTGAGCCACATGAGCTGCTCGAGCTTGGGGCCAATGGACACGAGATGAAAGAATGAAGGCAGTCTATGCTTGGCGCCTATAATCGCAAACGATGAGTGACGCAGGACGAGCCTAACGACAATGACGACGAGATCCAGGTGGAGCACATTGAACACGTGGTCTCGCGTCATCGTTAGTTTGCCTCTCCGCATCACTTGGTTTGTGGCTTAAAGCGGCCAAGACGCAATTTCCATTTCAATTAATTGGCAACAGTTGAGAAGAGCTGTCGGCACATTAACACGAATTTATTGAATCGTCTGTCTTCGATGGGCACGAGAACGCAAGAAATAATATGAATAATAGTAATTAGTGTAATTCATGATGTAAATAATTTTGGTTATTAATTAATTACAATTAATTCAATTGATCGAGTTCAAATTTCAGTTACATTTTCATACCTAGCATTAAAAAGTATTCAAACCAAACACACACAAATTGTTAAACCAATATTATTAACGATATAAGATTGAGGGAAAAAATACGTATTGTTTCTGCATTCACACAAAGATAAACAAAATATAACGAGAAGCATATTAGTGAAGACAACACAAAATATATGAACAATTATTTGCTGTAAGAACAATTAGATTTAAAGAATATTACAAGAAAGAAAAGACAAATGTTTGCTCAAATTTTACACAACAATGAATTACCGTTTAAAGTTCTTGTTTGAAGTTGAACTTTGTAAATACTTAATAGTTTAAGTATAATTAAAAATTATTACATAAATGTGTCAGCATTAATAAAACAAAAGTGCAAAAATATGATCAAATACCAAATCAAACAAATACACGAATATTAAATGACAATAATAACGCGCTAGAAGAGCCCAAAGCAAATGTCAGAAATGGTTATACGTAAACTAGAAAAGGAATAGCAATATATTTATTACATATTTGTTAATTAAGACTTAGACTTTAACACATTTTGGAATACAAATTGCAGCCAACTTCAAAATTCCAATGAAATATCTTCTGCATATTCGAGATGAGGCATCATCGTTTATATATGCAATAAGTAAACCGGGATAATAAATCAAATACATAAGCTGTTTGTAGTTGTGTGTAGTCTAAATGTTCACCAATAAAATTTTTCAATTGTACATGTACTTATATGGAATTGAAATCAACCTTCTGGGGATGTTACAAATGTGCAATTTATCATTGATTTAAGTTGCTTTGAACAACCAAAGTATATAAACATAAATATATTGAAAAAATAGCATTGCACAAGCGAAATTTCCTGAAGATTGTTGGACAGAGCAGTCTCAAATTTACAAAAAATCTGAGTACTTTATCACTTAGCTGTCATATGTAGCAATGATAGGTAAAAATGAACTATAACAATTTTTCATCACCCAAATTATCTTAAACGATGAACGTTGGCTTCAACAAAGCTAAAATGTTTGTCTGAAAGATGACTACTAGGCTCAGATCAAAATTCTCAGTAAATTCGAAGGAATTGTAAAAAAACAAAAAAAACAGAAAATAGCAAAACTCTAGGAACAGTCTCTCTCTCTGCCAGTTGAGCAGTATACGAATCAGCCAATATGTCAAGTACTATGGATCAGCTGCGCCAGTTGTCTAATAGTGAGCTGTTTATCATGTGCCACAAATATCAGATTGCGGCACGTGAGATCGCATACCTCACTCGACGACAGTTGGAGCGTAGACTGCACGTGGCCATTGTTGGAGAGCGCGCCAAGTTGCGTGTCCATGATTTAATGCAGCGGATACGGAGCCAGAAAGGAACTCAGGAGTTCAACGCCTGGCTGGGAGTTAATGGTGCCGAAAGCATACCGCCGAATCCTATGACAATTCCAAGTCGTCATCTGCCGCTGCGCAACGTTTCGGAACACAGGCAAACCTTCAGTTTGCCCAGCTTTCAGCGCTTTCGTGGCGGCGTCGAGCCTCTCATGCGGCTTGAGCAGTTGACACACTACTCGGGGGAGTCTCAAGCACTGGTACAACACCTCGACCACCACCAACAACAAATACAGCAACTACTGCAACAGCAACAGCAACAACGGGAGGATGAATTTTATAATGATGGCGACAGTGCAATGGATGAACCAGAGTTCACAGAGGAGATGGTGCAAGAATGGCGGAGTGCGTTTGAAACTTATGTACAGCCCATGGAATCCATAAGCACCGATTATATTGATTGGAATGCTACTGTGGAGGTATCCTCCGATTACTATTCGCTAAGTGAAACTGACGGAAGCCAAAGTAATATCCATTTTCTTAGCGTCCCAGTATCCACGGAGCAAATCCCTAACAATCAAATACGACGAACGACAATAGTCTCGCTTCCGCCAAAGCCTCTGGACGAATCTTTGTCTGTCGAGCCCATTGCTGATAATCGCTTGCAAAGGGCCCAGCGATTGTGGACTCCTACGAACAACAAATTTCCACTATTAGAGTCGGATGACGAAGGTGATTGCACAACCGAGCAATTGCTGAGCACCTATAATTATATGGAAGACTTGCCGTCCGGAGATCATATCAAACAGAACAGCTTAGAAGCGCTGTTCGACAAAGAATGCAGCGAAGAGACCATCGTGGGTGACACCGTGTTTTCGAACCAAGCAAATGCCAACAATCCTCGTACAATATGGCGCTATGTTTTTCATATGCTTTGTTGCAATTCTCAGGGTAAACTCGACGCCGGGAAGTTGAGATATTCCTTTCTATGCTGTGCAATGGTAATCTGCACTTATGTGGGCTTCAAGATGCTGCAGTAATTGAAGTAGCTTCAAGTAGCACGAGAGTAGCGCAATGTGTAAATAATGAAATTTTATTATTGAATTAACATCAGCACTTGCTAATTAAATTAATGAAGATGTTCTTTGTATATAATTTAAATAATATAGTTCTACTGATTCTTTTTGTCACAAACGTTTATGTTAGGGCAACAACTAAACGTTATTTATTATAGAAATGAAACTGCTTTCATTTCATTAAAGATTTGTGTGAAGGATGTATTTAACAACCATATGCAGCAGCTCCCATCAGTCCCCCTCAAACTACACAATTCGCTGTATAGATAACAAAGAGAGACTGCTATGATTAACCTTAGAGCCGGCTTTAAAGTGCGGGTATGTCAAAGCGACAGGATTAGCCCAAAGCGCTATGTAGTTCCTTGCTCTGCATAATATTTAATGTAACATACTGGTAGTGCAAGGCTTAGGTTTAAGGTTGAGTACCTATATTGTTTCCTCTAATTTGAAGTGAGCGAAAATAAGCATTCTTTTTTCACATCAAGTACGCATTTTTGTGTTCTATATTCTCTACAAAAATAATATTAACTTAGTGATGTGTTGTAGGTTTGGCCATTGCTCAGAGGTTACGTGCTCTCTGCAAATGTTTGCCAAGACAGAGCGGAAATGAAACTCAAATTATATTTATGGCAGAGGATGTTTAGACTAGAATATTAAGAATACATGCAGATATGCATAATGCTTGGCAAAAAATAAGCCCTCAGAGTCATCGTCAACAGAATTACGTTGCAAGTTGGCAACCTTGGGGCGCAGGTGAGGAAATCTCATTGCTGTTGCACCAATGCGCAAGCTTAATGACTTTTGGCAATTTCCCCAACTTGAATCTGGTTACTTGCCATCGCAGCTGCAGCTGGCAACGGGCAGCGGGCGACGACTCGTCGACATCCGGCTCGTCCTGTTGCAGACAAGGTGTTGCCATCAATTTTCTTAAATGTCGCAAAAGTACACAGCTCACAAGTTGGCTTCCAAATAAATGAATCGGATAATAGCACGCCGAATTGCGAGTGGGGTATCGTCAACTGGAGCGCATTACAATGCCGTAAAACTTTGTATAATTTATTGCAGTCTTCATCGGATACTTCCATGCGCATAAAATACGAATACATCTCGAAGGGTGCAAGATTATTATAGCTTGTGGCAACCGGAAGTATTTTGCACAGTTTGTGCTCCGTGAAAGTCAGTTTAATTTCATTTTAAATATGATAATGAAATCAACAACGTTTTAAAACTTGTGACAAAGCGCTTTAAGCTAAAATATAAGTTTCATGGTGCCAAATTTCCACTTAACTTGGAATATTCGGAGAAAAAGGTCGCAAGAAGGAGCAGACAAAGCTGCGGAGAAAATTATATTATATTATTGTTAAAATTATTTAGCCCTTGGTCTTAGCATCGTCATTTAAAATTTATTTGACTGACACTCGAGACAAATCTGTGACCAATAAAAACTTCAGCGAAAAGTCCAGCTTGGCTGTAGTCTGTCTAATGTGTGCTTGTTTGAATTTGCTTTATGGTTCGTTGGTGCTGCCAAACGTCGATTGCCCTTCAGGCCACTTTGAAGATTTTTATCAGCACTCGGCTACAATGAGCGTGACATATTGGCATGACCCTCGCAACAACAAAAAGAAAAAGAACAATTGGAATTTTTAATTAATTGTTACAAGTGGGCTCCAGTAGTAGATATAAGTGCTTCACTCACATTCCCAAGGACTTGTGTTTAATTTGTATCATTCTGCAAGTTGCAAGCGAAATATCGCTTAAATCACAGCTTACTATTTTATGGTTAAAGCGTACCGGTGACTTGTAAAACAGTTTTGATAGCTTCACATGCCAAAGTGGCACTAGTTTCAAATGCATCTATTCATGTCAATTTCAGCATGGGAACAACTGAGACTACCATGAAATGGCTGCGTATTTGAGGTATGTAAATTCGCATAGTTTAGAAACTCCTCTGGTGGCAAACACCCACCTTGTCATACACAAGTAATGCCTGTGAATGCTGGAAAAAACATGGATGGTTTGCGATTGTCTTTTAGCTGCAGATCTGTGGAGCAGCCACTTATTCTTCGTATAAAGCTCGCAACAAGAGCAATTTACTGGCATTTTTTTTGCTGTACCTGGCACCTGGTGACAGAATTGGCGAGACAATTTGGGTAATGCATTTTGCATTGCAACAAACAAGTGCCAGACAGAGGCAGTTGTAATATTTTGTTGAGGGGCAAATTGTCTGACATGGATATTCCTACACTATGCACTATACAACTCTGCATATATGATGTTATTTAATATTTACAAAAATATAGAAACTAGGTTTTAGTTGAATCAACAATGATTTCTTGAATTTCAATCAAACTTACAGCTTATTTGGATGAGTTCATAAGGTCAACAAAATGAATCACAATTCCAGATTTTATTTGCTAGTATTTTCCAGACCATAAACAACTGTCTCAATGCTGATTGATTTCACGACAACAATTAGGAAAATGGATGTTGATTCCACTTTATTTCGTTCATTTGCCAAGTAAGGCGCACCATGTCGTATACGTAATATTAATTGTTTACGTTTTTGTGTTGACTAGAACTAAGACCGTTGAACTTGGGTATGATGCATCCAAACAGACTTCGACTCAAAGTTGATTGATTGAGTTCCATTCTAGTAAATCGGGCAATTGTTTTCTGTTTGAGTCGATTTCACGCTTGACTGGCTTTCATTGAAATAAACAAATCCTTAGCTTGTTACAGGGCCAATCAACCAAGTAAAAAGACCCACTCGGCAGTTTGTGGAACGACTAAATTGTCATTCATAATCAAATTTGAATTAGAATCAATTAAATATGCTCGTTGAATTGCCAAATTTGAATGACATTATTCATTCAAGTGTATTTCTTTTCGAATTTGAATATCTTAGTCGACTTCTCTTTTAATCTTGTAACTACTTTTACAACTTTAGTTTTTTTTTCTTATCATCTCATATCTAATCGTCTTTGTATTGCTTCTCTTACTTTTGAATGAACTTACGTGTACCAATACAAGATGCGAATTGTGTACAGATTTAACTATAGGTAGATAGCAGTAATCTTTGAGGTACCGCACAATTAGTTACGCTAATATGTGCAAAAGCTTAGTTTTAATCCATTTGCATACATTGTGAATTTTCACTTATAAATAAACATATATTAAAGTCATATTTTTTTAGAATTACCTACTGTTCTTCCGTTATCTTCATGGCGCCAGTTTTGTTTGTTGTCGTCAGATATTTTCTAAACAGTTTGCTTAAGCGAGAAATCTGTTCGTAGTGTTTGTTATTAAGTTTCATTTGTTTGCCATTCAGTTTTAATTGATTATAAAAAAGCACAAGACTTAATATAATAAATTATTATGTTGTATATTTTGTAGAAATTATTTGAAAATATTTTTTTACATTGTTGTATATACATGTTGTTTCAAATACTTTTTTAGCACTCCCTACTATTCCACATATGTAAAATATTACTTAAAAAAGTAATGCTTGGAATTAAGCAATATTTAAGACTTCCGCATCATCACTTTGATCGGGTTCATTCTTTATTTTTCTAAACAGGTTTGCGTCTGTTTTTTTGGAGAAATGGGCCTCAATTTCCTAGGAGAAAAGAAATTGTATTTAATTGCGCTCATCACAAGTGACAACAAAATTTGATACTCACTCCCAATGTGCGTCCCTCTGTCTCCGGAAGAGTAAAGTATAGAATAATAATGCCAACGAAAGAGACGCTTGCATAGAAACTGAACGTAACAGGCAGCGTCATCGCAGTGATCATGACCAAGAACAGTTTGTTGGCCAAAAAGCCAAACAGGTAACCCATGCAGCCCGCAAATCCAGAGGCGCTACTACGAATATCTGCGGGAAACACTTCTCCAATGAGGACCCAGGGTATCATGCGAATGCCCAGATTGGCGAAGAATGCGGCAAACAGTACAAGAATCAATGGAAGCCACTCTAGGTAGTTGAATCCAGGAGCCAGCTCAGACACCACGCTCTCAGATCTCAGCGTATCTCCATCGAATACAGCGGAGCTATTCAGAAGCGAAGACATATTCTGCAGCATGCTCATCGTGGAATTCACAGTTTCATTTTGCACAACAATGCCCGACATCTCGACTATGTGCATGGAGTGGGCATAAATTGCAACACCGAGTATGCAGGCACCTGTGCCCAACATACTAGTAAATACTAGTGGACGTTTGCCTGTCGAATGAATGAAGACAGCACCCAGTATGGTGGCCAGAAGTTCCGAGATGCCCAACAATATTGTTGCATTATTCTCGTCAATGGGAGCCTTCAGCGTGGCGAAGATGAGCACGGCGTAGGATCTGATCGGGGTTTTGCCCGAAAAGTGGCAAATGAAAAATGTGAGTAAGACCAGCAAAAAGGGTACTATGAAACTACGCTTGTTCCACATGTGCAGTTTCTTTTGTAGCGAGACTTTCAATGTACGAGCATCCCTGTCCTCCTCTGCTTTTGCAGCTGTTTTCTGAGTAATCAGCTCATCGTGAAGCTGCTTGAATTCCGCCTCAACTTTGTGCTCTGGCACCCAGCCACGCAGCCATTGCAATGCTTTGACGGCATCTAGAAAGCGATGTTCACGGATCAGCCAAACTGGACTCTCGGGCACAAAGCACAACATGGCCATGGAAAATAGAGGAATCACTGTGCTCACAATTGCCACCGTCCTCCAGTGCAGCAGTGAGCCCAGCAGGAACTGCGTGAATACTCCGAGGCTGACACAGGTGGTGGCCAGTGCCGAGAACATGCCTCTGTACTTGGGGTCCGTGATTTCGGCGACGTACGTTATAACCTGAGGAATAATGATTGAATAGGCCCTTAAGCTCTTCTGTTATTAGCAAACTAACCGCTGCTTCCATCAGACCACCACCAAGGCCAACGAAACACAGAGCCACATACATGTGCTCGGTGCAGGTTGCATAGTGGAAGAGCAGCCAGGCAGCCAGCATAGGCAGATTGATCAACTGGAAAGTTAAATACATTTATAGATGCTAAATTAATTGTTGTACTCACACTTACCTGCATAGCTCGTCGCTTGCCCAGATACTGTGCGAACATGCCAGAGAATAGGCAGCCAAGTGGCATGCAAATCAAATTTATAGAACCTACAATAATTTTGTTACAATTAAATATCTTTGTTAGACTTCATTCCTATGGGCATACAACTTACTGAGCCAGGATATTTGCTCCTTATTTAAGGTTATGGAACTACTGTCGGCACTGCTTTGTATGGCAGGTATTGCGATTGTGGGAAATCCCTGCGTCATGCCGTATCCTGATTAATCAAGACAACAACAGCAATTAAAGAAAGAAGTTCTTTATACATGTGTAATCACTTTACCGAATTGCAGCAAGTTCTGTATGTTCACTGCTAAAATCTGGGGAAGTGCTCGACGAAAGTCGGAGATTCGTTCATCATCAATTTGCTCGGGAATCTCACGGTTTTTGTTTTCATTTTGCATAAACAAGGGTAAATAGTTTGAGCTGAAGACATAAGAACAATTTCTAATGATTAATTGATATTAATCAATTGATAAGCACTTCATTCACCTTTCATCATTTGATTTGTCACTTTTTTTTGGTTTGACCATTTTAAAAATTTGAATATTATTAATTTGCAAATTTGTTGTAAGTATTACTGCAGCATTGATGATATTTCAACCGATTTGACTTTACAAAATGTTTCTAAGCGTTGACACGACTTTTGCGACTAAAGCGGTTGGCGACGTGAATTTCAAATTTATATAAAGAGTCATCCTTATCATTTTATATCTAATCTGAATTTTTGTAATGCTTCATTTACTTTAGAGTAAACTGACGTGTCCCAAAACAGAATCTATTTAATAATAGATCTTGGAGGCGTAATCTTTGGTTTGCTGAGCATGTGCGATATTAGGTGAGATAAGTATATAGAACTAATTCACAAAGCTTAAAATTGAATCTATACATAAATATGATTAAATCACACAAAGGAGAAACCGTGTATCTCAAATCCGATAGATTAAAATAGGCCTATCTATGAACGTGAAACTTTTATCTAGTCTTGCATGTCCTAAACGTGATGGACAAGTGCAAAGCATGATTGAAAACGAATGTGAAAAGTTGGCTAGTTTCTTTCTATTGAGCATCAAGATGGCTTATTGAAAGTGCTTGCAAATTTTAAGTGAACACAATGAAAGTGTCCTCCACGTAAAACGCGAAAATAATGTGCGCAATATAATAATAAATACTGGGCTTCACTAGCAACCATATTGATTATTTTTTGATGTGCATTAATACATAACTTTTCAAGTTTATGCACATCGATTGCTGCTGTCATTTCACTTAAATTCCCCTTGCTGTTGTTGTCGCTGATACTGTTTTTGTTGCGGCTGCTGCGGCAAAAAGTTAAGAAAGTTGCGCGGTTTCCAAACTTTTGTCTTGATTTCGTTGACGAAACAAAAATTTACCGCCATTGGCCAAAAACTTGAGAGTTTCAGCTTTGACAAGCTGAAAAGTTAAGGTTGTTGGTATTTGGATTTTTGCTGTGCGGCAGTGGGCTATTTGCTACACTTGCGGTTTGTGTTTTGCATAAAACACAACTTAATTTCAAAAATCTATCTCCATAAGTACCATAAGGTTCTAAATATATGATTGGTTATTATATTAAAATAAGCAGTTTACATTTTTGTTTTAAATGCTCATTACGATTTTCTCTAGATTTGCAAAGCCCTTGCTAGTTTGCATTGTAATCGCAAACAAATGATATTTCATCGAAAATGAGATTACGAGGCTATAATTATATTCGTAATTAGTGTGTCGGGGTAGAGCAGAGCCTTGTTGACAATCAGGAAACCAGGATGGCCATTATTCATGTGTATTCTCGACCCTAACTGACAGTAGTGACTGAAATTCAATACATAAATTCAATACGACGACTATATGTACGGTGTGAATGTGAATGCGCGTGAATGTATTTGAATACCTATAAACATAGACACACATACACACTCACACACACACAGGGTATACTTGTGTGCTCAATCCTGTTCATCGGAATGCGAAAAGGCTGGCGGGCTCATTACCATTTTCGATTTGATCCCAGAGCTAGCGTAACCAAATGGTGACGAATATACGAGTATGCGAGCTCGCATTCTTATGCCTCCCAGGGGCGTTCCACATTCATATTACTGCTCGTATATCGCATCTGTGTCTAAAATGTCAAATATAAATATTTGCTTTGTATTAGGGTTTTGGCTTACCGATAACCAATATACGCAGACACAGTGTGTGTGTGTGTGTGTGTGTGTTGTGGGCGTGGTCATGGCTTATTTATTCATCTACGCACTCGCTGTCACTCGAGAGCCCTCATGTTGTTTATTGAGGCATCGACTGTTGCCACTCCACTCAGTACTCATTAATTACATTGTAAATAGATTTGATTCTGCACAGCAATGTGCTTTACATCGAATTAGCATTGACTCAATCTCACGTTCATAGGGGCATCTGTTCTTTTGTTCCTTTCTTCTGTATTCACAAACCTTCAGATTGCGCATATGTGCAAATATGTGAAGCAGAAGCGTTGGGATTTCGAGTTGTACTTTAAGGAAGCACATTTACAGCATACCCTCCTACAATGCGCTCTCGCATTGTTTAAATAATATTCGAATAAATAAACAAGCACACACGTCGAGTGGCTTTATTCGACCGCCAATAATGTATGTATGGCATATGTACTCGCTATCATAAGGCCGAGACTGCCTCCTCTCTCACACACAAACACAATACAAATCCTGAAGTGAGCCAACGTAAACCGTCACCCAACAGTGCATATATTAAAGTATCAATGGCTTATTGGCAAACATGACACAGGAACTGGCAATACCCGTACCCGTATACAAATGGCTTACTTACTTGGTTGGCCCCAAACATGTGTTCAAATTGAAAACCAATGCCCCGCGTATTTATGAGCTTAGCAACTGAAGCTGCCAAAAGCGAAACGAATGTGAGCCGCATTTGAACTCGCTGTCAAAATGCATGTGTAAAAGGCCGCTTCAATATTTCACAAGCCATTAATGGACAAATTTAGCCGAGATCATGATAAGCTGTAGCTAAAAATAATTTTCGCGTCTCAAAAAATTCCAATCAGCTTGAATTATTTCGATTATTTGTACAATATTTCATTTATTTTAATGCTGAGTAATTTAATTGAAAGTATCCCAATTTCGTTATCGCATATAGTAAATTAAATTGCTGTCTATTAAGCTGTCATGGCATGATAACAGAAGCTGAATTGAATGGCGGAAAATTACAAAGTTGTACTATTTTGCGGTTGGAAAAACTCAAGAAAATGTCAAAGGAATACAGGCATGAGCAACAGTAAGTGAATGCGTTTCCGGCATTGTGGCACACACAATCGAAAAGCAGCTTAATGAACATACGCTATAAAATTGCGTATACGCAGCATGAATCCGGAAAAAGCCGTTGATATGGGCAAATGGATTTGGAGCATTAAAAACAGTTTTCGATGCGATAATAGCGAATCGATAAATATCACAACAGCTAGTTTTCTCTGTATGTGTGTGTGTGTATGTCAGTAATGTAAGAATGTGTGTGATGTGTGTGGCTTTTGTGGTGCCGTGCCGAGTGTTTGCGGTTTAATTTCTGGGGATTTGCGCTATCGCTATAACTCGCAATATAATCAGCTCATCCACCCCCACAAGCGAATACTCACCCTCACACTTAAGGAATGGCGAGCATATGTGGACTTGTATGTATGCCATGTAATTGATGGCATTTTAAATGACAATTGAAATGTGTTTAAATCTATTGCCCGCCAGCCATAACTTTCGCGACAAGCAAATATCCATTATTTTGCCATTTTTGGGGATTTCGTTTTTAATTTATTTGCGCAAGACAATGCTTTTGATAATCCAATCTGATTGCAACTGCTTAGATGGTTCGTGATTATATATTATATAAAACGAAAATGTTTATTAGGGGAACAAAGTAGTCTTTACTTTAGCTTTTAGTAGCTGCAAAATTTTCATCTCTTAAATTTATCTTCCCTACCAGTCATGAAGACCTTGTTACCAATGCTTGCAATTCTTTTAGTATTTCTGATGACCAGCTATGCTTACAATAAAAGTAAGTCTTTATAGTTGTAACTTTTGTTTACCGCTTAACATATCTGCAATTACTTAGAGAAGTGCGATGCTGAGCCCAGTGATACAGGACCCTGTAAAGCTATGTTTCCAATGTGGCGCTTTATTAAGGATACTCGAACGTGCGAATCTTTCATGTATGGCGGATGCAAAGGCACAAAAAATCTATTTGAGGACGAGCAGGAATGCATATCAGCATGTTTAACTTAAAAACTTTATATACCAATTATAAATTTTACATAAAATTTAAGTTTTCCAATGCTACAACAGACTATAGTTTCTATTTTTAGTCATTTTAATTTGCTTGCTTTTTAGCATATGTTAGGTTTAGTAAAAATTATAAGAATAAGCAATATTACAAATTAAAAATATAATATTTGTTAATGTTGCCAAGTAAGGAAGAGGAGAGTAAAGTATTTAATTTAAATTTTAACGGTCATAGATTGGCCAGTCCACACACCTCACTTCACTGCCAGGTCAATATAAGTGAGCAGCGCGTCGCCATACAAAAAGTAATTTGACCGCCTTAATACTGTTTCCAGTGAGTACTACTTCTCGCTCTTAGGATCCACAATAATCTCTCAGAGAACAACGTTTTTTCCACTCAGTACTATCTCCCGCTCCACACAGATCAGCTCATGTGCGTTCTCTCAGAGAATAACTGTTGTTCTCAGCAGCTGAGCTGCGCTAGATCCACCTGCTACTTAATTGAGTTCGCCTGGTGCTTCAGATGTTGAACGTGGTGTTTTTCAGGCAATCAGCTGGTGCCAGACAAAAAAAAAACTTTCCTATCACAAAGTCGCACGTTAAATTCATATTAATATTTACCAAACTTAACTTTCTTTAATGTTTCTTCAATTTTATTTATTGTTCTGACCTAGTTCTCGTTTTTGTTGATAATCTATGAATCCAATAGCAAAATAGTGCAATCCGCAATTGAATATATTTTGTTTCTAAATTTCTCAATCAGTGGCATGTATGCAGTTTTGAGTTTCGAAACGATTGCGAATACAACGTTTAAATGAATATACTTATTTATACGAGAATATTGTTAAATGGTCGATCAAATGAAAAAAATAGTCTAGTGAGTATTTTAATTTTATGAAACATTGTACGCAGAGTTCCGCTGTAAACCCGCAGCAGAAGAATCGGATGATCAATTCGGTGCCTATTATTCTTCTCCATAATTAATGTTAATGTTAAATGGACCATCGTTAAAGGGCGAATAGAGGACAGTATGAATTTTATTGGGACTAAGGCAAACTACAAATAAGGCTAAGGAGATAAACATGGAGAGTTTTTCCATGGCTTTGAAAAGCTGCACTTCCTTAATAAGCCTAAGTTTGTTAGGTAAGTGTGAGGGAAGAAGTGAGAAGATAATCGGGCGATGCTGGCACAAAAATGTCTGACACTCTAAAAATAGTTAATAGCGTTACATTTCAGCAATCTTAATGCATATCGTGTCTACTCCGATGAAGAAGAGTGTCATTAAAGAGTTAAAATAAAATTCCCACAATGATTTGCACTTTTTTGCCAACTGCGACGGCTGCACGGGTAAATGCCACGTAGAGCATTTGAAATACCAGGCGAACATAATAAAGTAGCAGGATCTAGGGCAACTCAGCTGCTGAAAACAACAAAGAGATGGTGTGTGGATCCTTAGAGCGCGAGAGTACATTCTCTGGAAAAAAACAGTTACGCTCTGAGGGAGTAGTGTGGATCCTAAGAGAGAGATATAATACTCTCTGGAAAAAAACAGTTATTCTCTTACACTGCGTTCTCTTAATAAAAACAGTTAGTTTTCTGAGAGATTAGAGAGATCAGAGAGACAGATGGAATACTCTCTGGAATTCACAGTTATTCTCTGAAAGCTTAATGTGGATCCTATGAGAGAAGTCAAACTACTTTATGCATGGCGACGTGCTGCTGACTTCTGTTCGCCTGGTAGAATATACCAAATTTCTGAGTTGTATGTAGAGTTGTGTGGACTGGCCAAACAATATACGTTGAAACTTGAATGAAATTATTTGCTCTTCCGTCATTTGTTTTAAGTGGCAAAATGAACAAATGTTTTCTTATTAATTTTTCATATTGTTAATTTTTATAATTTTATACATACTTAGCTTATAACAGAAGCTGTAGCCTATTGGTAATTTGTTTTAATTTGCATGTTCAGGCGGCAAATAGTGCCGATATTATTGGAGTTATAAAAACCGTTTTTTTGTGAGCGCGTAAAGAAAATTATGCTACTTTAATTTATTGTGAAGTAATGAACCTTCTAGGTGCTGTTTCTGTAGCTTGATAGCTAATCAAGAGTCATCATCAGAGTAAGTGGGATGTCTGCTTGATGCTTGATTTTGGATTGAAATATTACAATTCACGTCTAACTTCCATTATGCATATTTCTTAGTCGAGTTTCTCAATAATTAGATTGATTGCCTGAGTGATTTACAATCATGTAAACATTGAACGATCATCACAATTAAGGTCAGACAGGTGACGCCATCATGATGCTAACATCTCTCCATTCGTGTTGCTTTTCGTGGTAACGACATTTCCATGAAGCAGGTGATGTCAATTAATACCAAATAAGCTGTTCAATTTGTGTCTGCCCAGAGGGGAAATGTCCTGACAGGTTAACTGGCGTGTGCCCGCCATATCAACTAATTTCTATTTAATGCTTTTTTCATGAGCTCCGGCAACTTAATCAGTTAGACCGCACATCGACACACCCCGCAAATAGCCTGCCTTGTTGGCAATTGAAAGCCAATTCCGGATACATTCGCTGATCGAAATGGGAATGTATCTAACGTGCCGCCCCCTCAATCACATGCTGCGAACTGTGGACTGTAGATTGTCAGCTGTGACTCGAGTGTCGTGCGTGGTGTCGATGTGTTTATCAGTCGTCTGCTTAATATGCAATGCCGCACACAAATTAAAACTGTGCTCCACACACAGCGTCGTAACAACAAAATATAAAAGAACAACGGACTCTTATTGTGTTTGCGGATGTTTGTGTGTTGTCTGTTATTAGATTTTCAGTTGCCAGCAAAACTTCATTTGACGCTTACAGAACAAGGCAGGATATATGGGACTATGAGATACCTTGCTATTGCTATGAAAATATATTTTATATATTAGTCTTTTAATTTAAAGTGTACTTCCTCGATAGTTTGAGGCAGTCTCTAAAGGAAGTAAGTTGAATTGATTCGGCTTATCAGAATTTGCCACTCGTGAACTTTGTTGCTATATCAGTGCGTATTTGTATTCCTCACACATTCTTGGCTCTAATTAGATCCCAATAGCAAACAGGCAGTGAAGTGGAAGTCGAACTGAAATCAATTTCGATTTCATTTATGAAAACAAATAAATTTTTGAATTGCTTTTCATATTTCCCACTTTCATTGTGTGCTCGCCACTTGGGTTGACTTTCAATTTGGTCCATGAAATAAGTATAACAGTAAATTGTGATATCCGCCCACACGTCTCGCACCTCTTCCGCTCCTTATTACGCTACCATTGTAATTCTTGGATGTGAGTGTGTGTGTGTGTGTGCGTGTGAGCGCTGCAGGACTGGTAAATTGGCCTGCCCAAAAGGTGGCTTCTCGACCCCAACTTGGCTGATGGAGCTCATTCGCAGTGAAGCCCGTTGGGCGTGGCTGCTGTTGCCTATCGTTTAATAGCTAACTGAATAGCAAAGTGAATGGCTGGCGTGTGTGTGAGTGTGCGAGTGTGTATGTGTGTGAGTGTGAACCTTTGGCAGGGCTCAAAAGGTCTTACGCCTACATTTGGCAGGCATCAAAGACCTCAGCCTGCATTTGGCGTTAGCATATTTCACAGCAAACTGAAATACCTGGAACATGCAGCCCTTTTCGGCCTGCGAAGTCCTCGTACATGTGTATAAAAGTGCTGGGATAGCACCTTTTGGGGCTTTCAGTCCGAGTTATGTTCTCCCATTATCTGAGTCTGTATGTGTGTGTGTGAGTGTGCCTCTGACACGTGACAGCTTTGTCTGCCTCTCTCACGCATTTTGTTTGTGCCCAGAATTTAAAATTAGCTTTCCGCTGAGTGGAATATATTCGCACATTTTTCGTGCCATATCAGAAAAAAAAACAAACTTTGAAGTTACCCGCGATCGCAGCGAAAAGTTGTGCACAAAACTTTTTCCGTCCCAATGGGTTTTAATACGTTACGCTTAATAATCCTTAATATACTCAATAAAATATTTTATTATTCATTAGCCGGCGAAAAAAAAAATCATAATAAGAAAGGGAACGAAATAATGTAATGAAAAATGCCGAAGTTCGCCGCCTCCAGGCACTCGCTCGCAAGTTAAATAAAGCAAAAAGCTTCGCAACACACACACACACACACACACACACACACACACACACACACACACACACACACACACACGTAAGCAAGCAACTCAAACAGGCGTACACCTGCAGAAAAGCTTTCTATTTGTATTTGTCGGCTCTGCACTTCAATTGGGTGTCCAATTGAGTTTTGTCACTGCCTTCAAGGCACTGGTTATACCCTGTCTTAAGACACTACAATTAAGTCGCTAATTTTGGCCACGATTCACCAATTTAATGGCACGACAAAATATAAGTTAAGTAGATTAACCTAACAAGAAACCTAAATTAATTTAATTTATTTACAATAGTTTAGTTGCAAGAGCACAAATTAAATGAAGTGTATGTCCACTTCGTTAGCTCGTTTTTTGTTTTTCTATGTTATAATTAAATTTCTATTTGTATAACTCGGCACTCAAACAGCTGCCTTTGGCCATTTTTCTTTAATGACATACTTGCTTCCAGGGTACCCAACTCTCTGGACGCTTTAGCTGCCGCTTCCTTTTATTTTCGCAGTCCCCGTAGGAAAGGTAGAAAAGTTTTCGTTGATTGACGAACTGACAAGACACTGCTTATCAATCTGCGAAAACAGGATATGCTTCTAGTTGGCATCCTGACAGAAAACCAACTTTCTAGCTGGACTTTGCTGTCCTGCCCTGAGGCGCTTTCAATTTAATTGGCTGTCTAATTCATATTGTTGTCTTCTGCAATGCAAAAATTCTTGATATAATTTGCTATCAATGGTTCTTTGACTAAGCCCTCTGTATATCTGTGTTCATACACATACTTATCTGTTTTCTTTCCGCAACACAACTAACGAAAAAGTCATAAATTCTTATTATATTTCGTATATCTGTGATGGTCGCCGAAACGTAATCCCACGAATTTAATGCGCCCATTAAATGAAATGATATTTCTTCAACACAGTCCGTTCATAATTAATGCCTGTGATTAATTTCAACGAAATGTTCGTTTTTCTCACTTAAAATATGTTTTTTTTTTGTTTGTTTGTTTGTATCTTTGCTCGACCTTCTATACTAGAAATACGCAAACAACTGAAATATTTTCTAATTGCACTCAAAGGAATCATTTTGAGTCTGCCCCCGAAAGTTGCGTGGCTAAGAAATGATTTGAAAGCAGGGAAAGCTATTCGAGCGCATCAGAACAATCGAGCGAGCAGCAAAGTGCTCAGCCAATCGTTGAGTTGAAAGAAATCTCAATACGATTTAATGAGCCAAGTTCTAAGTAAAAGCGGCAGTTGCCAATAGCTGGCATAAATAATACTTGAAGAGTCTATATTCGGGCAGGAGGTTTTAATTGCTGCTGTGGCCAGTTCCAGTCACTTGACAGCCCACCCCACTCTGTTGTCGGTATCTCTCTGCTTTCGTGGCTACATCCGTTGCCGCCTCCTGTTGTTGTTAATAATTTGTTTTGAAAGTTTCCGTGAACACTCCGCAATAGATGTAGATCTAGGGTGGCAATCTGGCCATGCGCTGGCTTATGCTCTTCACGCGGATTATTTGTAAAGCATTTGCTGAAGCAAAACCTGTGCTTAGTTCCGGTTGCTGGCAGCCTTCGTGCATTGCCTCTGAGTATAAGTTACAGCTCTCGAGGTTGACTTATTAACCTTGTACACGCGCCAAGCTCCACGGTTTCTGAGCCATCAGCATTATTTTTTGTTATTCATACGGATCGAAGACAATGCATGTAGACCATGTGAAGCTCGAAATTAAAATCGAATTTTAATTTAGTAAATATTTACTATTTGCAATATTTGCCATTCATCACTGTCCAATTTCAACATTAATCATTAAAACGACAGCAGTCAAATATGAATCGCAAAAGGCCAAACAACTCAACTATGCTATATCCTGTACTAAAGTAATGTTTATGCAACAGTTATTTAAAGCTGTGGGGCAACTAAAACAACCCAGTTGATGGCAATTTCAGTGAGTGGCGCTTATAATTACAACTGCAAATTGGCAGCTTCACAAGCAATTATTGTGAAACGAATTACAAACGAAATTGCAGATAAACAAAATCAACTCACAGGCAGTAATTTATATATTTCCATATTTTGCAGAAATAAAAGTATTTTCTATTGATTTTTGCAAAATCATGATTAAAGTTCTCTCCCCCGAAATGAGGAAACGAAAAGATGCTGTAAATTCATTCCCAAATGACATCATTTAATATGATATTTATTGCCAAACTTTTTTAAGGCGTACAGCACACTTGAAACTTCAAATATATTCCAGAAAGTTGAGCACAAAGCCACCTTTTCCATTTTGATGCCCGTGCATTTGTGTGTTATTCAAATAAACTGTCAATTGTTGCTGGCAAAGAAAGCAGCAAACATGAAGAGCATCAACAGCAAACAATGGGCGAAAGAAAGCGGCGAGCAGAGCAGGGCAGGGGGAGCTGGTGAAGCCAGTCAAAAAAAGATTCAATTTATGGCCCCAAAAATGGTGGCTGTGTTTGCAAGTGTGGTGCAAATCTTTGCTCACACGCGCAAATTGCCACACATAATTATGTAAACGAGTTTTCCTTTACCAGCCGCGCATGGTCGGGCCTGGGCGGTTGTGTGTGTGTGTGAGGGGAGGAGTGTGCTGGAGGCGGGCAAAAAGGGGCTGCCGGAGAAACACATTTTAATTACCAGGGAAATGTAAATTAACCGAGCCACCTAAGACAACAGAGCAGAACAGCCAACTGGGAAAACGCACAGCAGCAAAAGCCGAACAAAGTCATGAAGCTCACATTGTGTGTTTGTACATAAATGTCTGTATATGCGTGCGTACTTGCGTGTGTGTGCGTGTGTGCAAATATGCTACAAAAAACTTTCGATACGTTGGCTGTGCCTCTGTGATAACTCTACCAGTTGGCAAAATGTCACAAACATTGTGAAGATAACGAACAATAATGTGACAGTTGCATGTGTGGAGCTTCAAACACACCCCTTAAAAACTTCGTGGCATCTGCAAGGAAGCTGTAAAACTATTTAACAATTACAGAGACTATACAGTCGACTTGCAACATAGTGGGCACAATATTCTGTGACCTTGTGCAGTTTGCCATTCAATTCCCCTAAAAGCAATAACTAGGCAAACCAAGTGAAATTACTGAGTGTGTATACCCGTTATGTGCTGGGTATAGTACTTGTAAATATGAAATTTAAAGTATATCAAGCGATGGATAGGCACGAGCAGCGGTTCCGGCGCTCAGCTAAGCAGCTTTAAAGCGTCACCGCCTGTTTTCTGTCGCCGCCCGTGATAATTTCACCACACCGCCACAACCACCGCCCCACACACATACACACACAGACAGACAGGCAGACAGACACGCCTCACAAACATGCGAAATATATAGGAACACATGCATGTTGGGTCAAGAAACGGTTGGCAGACATCTGTCTGCCTTTTTGGCGGCTCATTTCAACTCTTACCGTTTGGTTGACATTTTCTGGCTTTTGGCTAATTTTAATTGCTTGTCGTTTAATTAATTTGCACAAAAACAGAGATTATCATTTGACTTGCTAATTGTATAATCGTTAGTTAAATAAGTCATTAACCTTTTGCCCAATGTCCATTTTGCTTGCTCACCCCACCGTCTCTCGATGGCACAACACTATTTACTCCACCTTTTTTTTACGTTTTACAGCCAACGGATTAATCTCAACCCTACAAACAAAAAAATACGAAAAGCACAGCCACTACTGAATAATTTAATTCAATTAAAAGGCAAGAGCGGTAAACAAGTGAGAAGATGTTCTTTGCAAATTGGCAGACTTGCGGATATCCTGTATGTCGCTTCGAAAAACTTCCACATTTCCAGAGTAGATTACATATAATTGGTGTTTTTGGCTAACAATGCATACCGTCTACCTTTATTTTTGCAACTTCAATGAAATAAATATATGAAATTGTTGAAACATTTACGCAATTAAATATTTTAAGCTGCAACGATTTAAGTCATTAAATCAATTTGTCAATTTGGCTGGCTGCAGCCGCAGCATCACCAAAAGGGAAAACAAGTCAGTGTTCATCAGCGGCGAAATGGGGAAAATATGTAAAATCAAGTCGAGAGCGCAACGAAAAACATAAATAAAAGCAAAAGCTATGTGGGAGTGGGGAAGGGAATACACAAGTGCCATGGCGTTGAAGCACTCACAATAGTGCAATTAACTGAGAATGGGTTGCGGGTATATCAAATCAGCCAGAGTAAGCAAATTAGTCTTAAACTGGACGTTTGTCGCACATTACAGAATCAATATGAGAGCACTTTAAATAAAATGCGAAGGTCGACAGCAAAACGAAATCAAACCTAAGCAACGGGGGAGAAAAGCAACACCTAAAGGATGCTCGAGTAACACTCTGCCTAATGTCACACAGGCCAAATTGGTTGGCACTCAAAAGCAGCTGCACGAACATCCTGTGCATCCTGTGTGGAAGTTGGAAGCTAAACAACAACATAACAATAACCATTTCTGTCCCAGTCGCAGTCCCACTCAGTTCAGTCCCTGTTGTTCTCCATCTTCGGCCCACTGCATAGACAATCGTCGTCGATTATACGCAGCGTAGTACGAGTTACCCAGCCGAGTGTGCGAAGAGGCATGAAGGCAAGGCAAGAAGTGGCGGCTATCTGCAAATTTGCTCAACTGTCAACTTCGGCAAAAGTAAAGAGCTCCTCAATGGAGCATTCCGTGTATATGTATGTATATATCCTAATTGTGAATTTCTACGATTCCCCCATGGCTCATGGCTGTCGATATACGCAGTAACAAAGCTTCACATGCTCTTTTTGCGCCAAGCGTGTACTTTGAATGCTCTAGATTTACAACACAGACTAGAAAAATAGTCACAGCAAATTCTATCAATCAAAAGCAAATAACGAAGAGATTGTGATTTAAAAGTGGACAAACAATGTGTTGAGACTCTGTTTGGAATAGCGTATTCCAGCGTCGGCTGCAGCATCTTGGCGTTCTTGTTTTGCCTGGCGTTCAGGCAATTCAGAGTCACGAAAATCAATAGATAACAGGTGGTACAAGAGGCACAGGAAGCGAGCGCCAGGCTGACTGAAAATCGTCAACACAGTAAAATAAGCAAAAGCACCAGCGACAGCGTAACAGCAACAGCGCAACAGCAACAACAATGTCAGCGGAGAATAAAATTGTTATAAAAACAACATAAAAATATTCAATTTTTGCATTTTATGTATGCATGTATGGTTCACTCTGTATGTAAGTATTTGCGTACCTACCTACCACGTATATGGGCGTGGCCCCTGTGTACGTGTGTGTGTGTGTGTTGACGTTAAGTAAAAAGCGCCATTAGCTATAAAAATACTTAATATGGAAATATGCGCAGAGCCTCAAGGTATTTGAGTAAGCAAAAGACTGTAAAAAGCAACTAAAGAACCAAAAAGAACTGCAAAAAGAAACTGTCGCAAGAGTTGTTGAGCTTGCCGTTACAGCGCCACAGCCGGGGCGGGGTCAGCGGGAAGCGGGCAGTCGTTTGTTAAGTGTTTATATATTTGCACCTGCCGCAGCGACTCGTACACTCTGCCGTATACGTGATATTCGTAGCTCGTTCGCTAATGCGCGAACATTTCAGCAATTTTGCGTGGCCATTGCTTCATTTCGCGGTCCTCGGCTTGTGCAAACAACAAAAACTGTCATTTATAATAGTTGGTGACAAAAATGTCCTTTTTTCGCTAAGCAAAACGTAAAGTACGTAGGAATTGCCAAAATATTTACAATGTGTAAAAGTAGCTAAATATTTTTTTCTATTTAACAAACTGATGTGAACCTTTGACAACAACACAAATATCATAAGGATCGCATCCAAACATTACAAGTTCATCTAATTTAAACTTTGGACCAAGCTGTAATTACAGGGACTTCGATTTAAATTCGGAATGAACACGTCAATGATGCATTTCGTCAGAATCAATAAGCTGAGATCATTGTCAGCTTAAGGCGTTCGCAGTTCAGTTCCTTGAGCTAACGAATAGTGAATTCCTGGCAATTTCGTCAATCATAATGAATGAATGTCAATTCTAATTTGATGCCCGAATTGAGGATTTGCTTCAGTCGAATTCTGCATCGCATTGCTTCTGTTGCTAAGTCCGGCAAATTGGCATTCAGGAGTTTTCCTTTGACTTTGCCACAATGACTGCATTTGCTGGCCGTCAAGGACAATTACTTAGACGTCAATGGGGATTATCACTAAAAAAAAGGGCGGCCTGTGTGGGCCAAGATGAATAGCTGCAGACAGAAGCAGGTTTCCCTCGATGATTATTGGCTAGAGACAGAAAGGCACACCGAGAGTGAGGGAGATTGCGGGAAGTGAGGGATTGAGGGTGTGCTCTGTGCACAGTACATAAATGCATGGCTGAAATACCATGAAACTAATTTAAATATTAAATAAATGTATTTATGCTAATGCGACGCCTGGCGTTCTGAGCATACAAAATTGCTCAATTGCCTTCAATTGCGCACATTTAGCGCCAGCCTGCTGCAGAATCATGCCACTCTTCATGGCTGATGGACGGGGAGCAGGCAAATGGTGTGGCGGAGGGCATGTGGTACTCTCGACCCGCTCTACTTCTATTGCGCTGTCTGCGCGTCCCCAGTGACCCAAACAGTGCAGAGTAACAGTTCCAATTAAACTTTTCGCGTTTGGTTTAATAACTTAAAATTGTTTAAAGCCGTCGAATTCAATTTCAACCGCTTTTCTGTTGGCATAGGTTCCCTTCGAATGTGCTCCACGCATGCATGCTCCACGCCTGCCTCGGCACGGCACTATGTCCTGCTCTCCTACTAATAAGTGCGTTGAGCTTTCTGGGCAACAGCTTCCCATGCCCGAGCTGCAGCCTTAAATTACGCTCAGCCGTCGCTGGAGAGCTTGTGGTGAGAATGCGCAGAATGGTTCTCAGATGCGTGGCTGTATGTTTGTAAGTGGGCAAGAATACACTGAGAAAAACTTCATCTACTCATTGATATTATCTAGGAAGTTCAGAGAAATTTAGAGAACTTAATTTTTTTAGACATCTTCATAATATTGCAAAACTAAAGGTAAACGAAACTAGTTGGGAAATGAAAATTAATCATATGCCAATATATAATTCTAATGTATACAAGTAATTCTAATCTAAGAGTTTAAATTCCCAGCATGGCTTAAGAGCGACTATAAATTTGTAAATTCACTTCAAGTGCAGTCACAAAATGCTATTACAAATCCCATAATCGTTAACAATACAGTCGGACAAAAGGCCTAATCAAAATGCGTAGTTTGTGGCATAAACTGAACAAACAAACTTGCCAATTCAATGAACCATAATTTGACTTATGAATTGTTGCATGCCAGCTTAGGGCCGTCGCTCTCATACAAAGGACCACTCATATGTATATGCGAGCAGAGCGAGTCAGCAATTACTTAACTAATCAAAACTAAACACATTTGGCTGTGGCACAAACGATGCTGTAATTGCCACAACTGCCACCGGAGGCCCCATCACGTAAACGTCTGGTCTGGTCCAGAACGAAGCAGAAAGACCAAAAACCCATCATTATGAGAGCAAACAAAATTCATACCTGCATCCATGCTGAAGCAGCAGTAGCCACTGTAGCCAGTGTAGCCACCAAATAATCAACTGCTGCCCCACACTGCAAGTGGCTGCATCTCATGCTCATCCTCGTCGTTGTTGTAAATGCAGTTGTCGTTGCCCTTGTAGTTGTAGTTGTCGTTGTAGTTGTAGCTGTAGTCGTAGTTGGACTGCCAACGTTCAGACAGATGCGAACGATAGTCTGGCGACTTTGCTGCAACTTATAAAACCATTAAAAATGACAGAAATTGCATTAGAGCCAACAGTTTAGAGAGCGTGCGTGTGTGCGCTTGCATCCTGTGGATATTGCTGCATGCCTCGGGTGCCTCACACACCACAAGACCGGGCTGCAGGCCAAAATCTGGCCGTATGCCACATAACTGCGTGTGCATATGTATCTTTGTATCTATGTATCTTTGTATCTATGTGTATATGTGCATCTGCGTCGGCGTTGCTGCATGACGCGCCTTGTTATCTGACGCATTAAACTGTTGAGTGAGTAGCAGCAGCCTATTCGCCTGATAACAATGATAACAGAGCTTAAACGGGGCTCAAATACTTACTACACCTGTTGGCTGCGGCTATTGTCTCGCATTTAATTGCCTATTAACAGTTAGTGAACTGAACAGGCTTTACATTAAACGATTAAAGCGCGCCTTAAGCGTACACTGAATTATTTTTAATATCGCAGTTGTCAAATCAAATTTATGGCTGCGCCCTGAATGTGAAATCGAGGCAACTAACAAATAAATGAGCAAATTTATCATGCGAGTCGAGAGTAGTTAAAGAAAACATATATCTCTGCCAGCAGTCAGTGTCAATGGCAAATCATCACGACAGCTGCAGCTGCTTGTTTGCCTTTTTATTGTATAAATAACTTTATAGGCCAACTCAACTCAACTGACTGACTGGCAGGCTGGCTGAATGGGGAAGGAGCCACGTAAGTGGCCGATTTCTGCTTCAAAGCTCTCCGACTTTTGCTCGTTCGAGAAGAGGTGTGTGCACTGCTGAAATTTGCTCAGGCATGAAATATTTTATTGCCGATATAAATCTTATTTATGTAGCCTTAAAAAAAAACACACAGCAGTGAAGAAAACAATAAAGGGGAATTTCAGCGCACAGAGTGTGAGATGTTTAGTTGCAGAAAGATTGAACCGATGCTGATACACTCTCGTGCTTTAAATTTGTGACTATTTCTGAGAAGTCAACTAGACGAATAGCGAAAATTAAATTGGAGAACCAAACATGACACGCTTTTGCGAAAACTACTCGCAATTAATATACTTTATAATCACCGAAAACTTTCTAATTGTCTAAACAAACAAATTTTAAAATTCCCCAAACTAGTCCCTACTTCATCGACGTTTAAAGTGCTGCAAAAAACGGAAAGCAACAATGCCTCACGAGCTATGGAAAAAGTGAGAAATGAGCATGCGGTCGAGACTTAGTTTGTGTTTTTATTGGCAAAGCCAAACCGAAAATTCGATTTAAGTTAATCGAATCCGAGGCTCCGGTGAAAGTAATTTAATTTCTGCTAGACACTTTTGTCAATATGTCACCTCGCCCAGACAAGAGCAAGAATAACAACAATGCCAGCATGGGCAACAACTATGTGCAGAGTAACGACATCAGCAACGACAAAACGAGAAAAAAACAATGCTAAATTGAGAGGTAAATGTGAAAATCGTGTTTTAAATGTTTCGATGTCAGGCACAGCCTATCCAGGGACAAACGACTGAAGTCTGAAGGCTGAGCACCGACGATATTGGCGGAGCAGGCGGGGGCCACAAGTGAAGCTGAGATGGAGGGCGGGTGGCGTCTTCAACTGCCTGGCACTTTGGCATTTATCAAGCCAATGCAGCTGACAACTATTAAAATTTTGTTAGCCCAACTAATTGAAATGTTTGCGCCAGACAACGTGGCGAATGCGCAATCTAAAATGTCACGGCTGCCCGAACCGAGCACACTCTGCATCCCTTCATCCTCCTCACACACAAACACACACATGGTTACAAACAGACAGCAGCTACCCTTATTAGCCAGCTTAAATGCAAGTAAACTGCAGGAGCAAAAGTTCAGTTACCCTGGAAAAAGAAATGCGCTTCCGTCGACTTGTTTATTATTCAGTTTCTTCCTAATTGAAGGAAAGAATTTTCAAGCAACAAATTCGTTTTCGTATTTGTTTTGATTAACTTTCTCAGACATCATTAAAACGTAAAGTAATATATTCTTATAAAAAGGAGCCGAGGATCCTTGACACTAATTGGTGCAGTAGCAATAAAGATGGAAACAGCAAACAATTACGTTTAATGCAGCTGCAGCTACAAATGATTGCCAAACGAAGCGCGTAATTGCAACTTAAGTGGCACAATTTGTTGCACGACAAATTTGTTTATTTACTTGAACACAAATAACTTCAGAAGTTCAAGTTATTTCAATAAAATATCAGGCATTATTTGAAATTCCCAATTTTACGTAGACACCGTCAAGTCTTCTCATTATTATTTTGTGCTTGCTGCAGCAACTGCATTAAATATTTAAATGAAATCAAACTACACAGGAGTTAGCTAAGGAAGCAGTGCTCAAATGTGCAAACTAGTGTGATTTCGGCAGTTTTCACGGCAGATTAGCCATGCATAAAAGGCATAAGGTTTCGCCCCGTTGTTCACCTGAAATGGAGCCTGAGGTGTGCCCTCTGCAATTTGAAGCCTTTTCAGCTTCAGTTCGCCTGCCGAGTATTCCCTGCGTTACCTTTGAACCGCGCAGTGACCAAAGCTAATCTCGGGGTTGTTGCATTTGTTACACAAATTCCGTGCTCATGAGTGTGGAAATGTGTTTAAATGCAAATTTTACCCCCAAGGCAGCAGTAGACGCTCGAAGCTGATAGCAGTTGTAGTTGTAGCTGTTATTGTTGTAGTTGTAGTTGTTGTTGTAGCTGTAGTCCCCCAATGTGGCACTGCATTCGCCTATAAATTATGCATGGGACTGCTGCTGAGTCTGAGGTTGAAGCTGTGCTATCATCATCGGCATCGGCGTCGTCAGCATCGTCATCACTGTGCGGCTTGTGGCTGACCGTCTCTTTATCTTTGTTCAGTGTAGAATGGGACAGGTGCTCGTTCTTTCTGTTATTGTTGCTGGTAGTGCTGCTGGCAAAAGTGTTTGTTATTGCTCTCCTAATAGCTGACAGCGTCGACTGTGTTTATGTTGGGGCCCTGCCATTATAATATTGAGCATAAACATACATATATAGAGTGACAGCTCTAAGCTTTGTCCGCTTGATAACGTTAAAGCAATGGATGCGGATGCGGATGCGGATGCGGATACGAATACGATCCAACAGCTGCTGGGACGCGCATTTGCATGTCAAAATATGACAGAATGGACGCATTGTCGCAAGTACAAAAACACTTTGGTGCTCCAATAATTCAGGCTTTGCTTTAATTACTTTAATGCATTTTAAAGGCAGTTTTTCTCTGCTCTTTGCCGCCACGAAATTTGATTGTTTTTGTTGCAGCGACGCCTCCAACTGATTCCGTATTCAAATTAATGGTAATGCTGGAATCATGGGGACTCAGCCGCAAGCCGAGCTCCAAATGTATGCAATGCGGGGCGACAATGTCGCATTTGCCGTACTACAATTAGCGTGATTTTCCGTTGCTGCAGCGGCACAAAAACAAACGAGAGCGGTAATCTGCGGCACGCCGACCCCCAAATGCCCTCAATGTGCGCTTGTAACATTCAGTGAAGCAAAGCTAAAGTCTTTCTCTACCTACTGAAATGAATGACTTGTAAGTATAATATAATATGTATCACTTAGATTATTTGATAGTTAAAATAAAAAATTGCAAGTAATGAAGATGCAGCTTTGAATTGTCAAATTTCTTCTCAATTATTCTTCTTTGACTTACATAATTTATTTTTGATATTTAATTCCAGTTCTTCTTCTGTATATTTGTTGATTTTTGACTTTGTGCGTTGCCAACGCCTTGAACGCTGGCAAGCATCCTCGGTGAGCGTATGGCTGACTTCAAACAACAAAGTAAACGTCACTGCCAGTTGGTTTGCAATTTGTATGCGCTGCACAAAAAATGCACGAATTCAATTCGCCTCGGGGATGGTGGCGGAGCCAGCGGCTGACTCTCTGACTGCCTCGTTGCTCTCGGAGGCGACAACAGGATGTGGAAGAGTCCAGTGAAGGGAAATGCAAACGGAACTGATGGGCGCCTTTGACAAGTTCCGATAGAAGCTCACGAGATCACGTGCCACAATGCGATGTTGGGGTCACATCGTGTGCAGCAACGTATCGCAGTTACTCTCCGACACAGACACGTGTATGTAGATACAACAGTGTTGTCGCTCACTTACACAGTTATCAGTTACTTTTGTTGTTTCTCTATTTCTTTCTGTAGCGTAATAAGCATGCAAGTGCCAGTGTCAGCTCTACATCTCTGAGCTAAAGCGTATGCACATATATCGCTGCCAGTTGCAGAGAATTGGACGCAGGTTGGAGAACGTTGTGAGCAACGGGCAAAAACTTTTCAGCTTTGGGCTAAACTTGTATGCGCACGATTTGATAAGTCAAGAATTTTGTTACCGCAATCTCATTTACTGCAACTCCAGCTGCAAACTGCACATCTGTTCTTCTTCTGCTGTCACCATGCTCAACTGCTGCGAAATACCCTGTAATTGCAATTAAGATGTTTGTGTATATGTTAATAGATTCTCTCACTAACTCACGCTCTTCTTTAGCAAAGCAAAGGGTCTTGCTTTATGCCAAAGGACAACGAGAGAGTCCTTCAAAATATTCAAAATAATTGAATTTTTGGCACATTTCTGTACCTACTCCTTGACAAAATTTTGTGCTGATACAACAACTACAACAAGTACAATAGAAACAACAACACTTACATAAATAATTACAACAGCAGAATCTGTGCTTGTGCAACTTCTTAATGTCGAGAATTGTTGCATACCTTGAGGGGTACACGAATTGGAAACGCAGTTAAAAAATCAAGCCAAATCGGTGCAATCTTGAAAAACTCGAAAACTACAAGTACGATTTTAATGTCCTTTGGCACGATGATAGCCCTTGTCGAGACACTTTGTTTGCAATAGGACACACAAGGATATGCCAGGATATGTCGAAGATATAAGTTATTTTGTTTATATAAAAAAATCCTTGTAGTTTGCATGTTTAAAGGATATTCGTCCTTCAGAGGGTGTTGGTTTGATTGTATTACTTAGGCGTATCCTTGTGCCAAAGGAGAACGCGAGGGTCCTTCAAATGGCTGGGATACCTCGAAATAATTACGTTTTTGGCAATATTTCTATACCTACCCCTTGAAAAAATGTAGTGCTGATACAACAACAACTACAACAACTACAACAACTACAACAACTACAACAACTACAACAACTACAACAACTACAACAACTACAACAACTACAACAACTACAACAACTACAACAACTACAACAACTACAACAACTACAACAACTACAACAACTACAACAACTACAACAACTACAACAACTACAACAACTACAACAACTACAACAACTACAACAACTACAACAACTACAACAACTACAACAACTACAACAACTACAACAACTACAACAACTACAACAACTACAACAACTACAACAACTACAACAACTACAACAACTACAACAACTACAACAACTACAACAACTACAACAACTACAACAACTACAACAACTACAACAACTACAACAACTACAACAACTACAACAATGACAATAGTTGCAACAAGATACAAAATTGCAATTTCAACATTTAAATTCGAAATTACTCGCCATTCGCCAATGAAAATCGTTGCATACTTTTAGGGGCACCTAAATAAACCTCAGGATTTTAATTAGCTCAAACTCGTCCAATTCCTCACAGAGTTGAAAAGGATGTGGATTCCCAAGTCCGCTATAATCAACTCTATCAATTGGCATTCAAAGAAATAGGTGTTATCTAGGGATCAAAAACTTAAATTTTTCACTCCTAAGATGCGAGGAAAACACACCTCATCGGTCAAATCCTTTCTAACTCGAAAACTACTTAAGCGGTATAAATTTCCTTTGGCACGATAATAGTGCACAGAAAAAGATTTCCATTGACACTAGTCCTGCAAGGATAAAGCAGGATATGCCAGAGATATGAGCTATTTTCCGAATATGAAAAATTCATTATAACTTCACTATTTACAGGACATTCATCCTTTCAAGGATGTTAATTTCCATGTTTTATTCAGACCTATCCTTGTGCCAAAGGACATCGCGATAGTCCTTCAAATAGCTGAGATAGACCACACCAATTTGATTTTTGACCATTTTTCTATGCCTACCCCTTGAAAATATTTGGAGTGAAATTTTTTAAAGGATCTCTCAAATCGCAGAATGCAAAACGATAGCAGTGCTCTCCTTGATTACAAAACACTATGTCCTGAAAGGATCTGTCAAGAAATGGCCGAGTTATGGTTAAAATAAAAACTTTAGGATCGGATACAAGTACAATACTATTACATACTTTCAGGATGGTATATTTATAATATTTCTAAATGGTATATTTACAACAACATGGGAGATAACAACAAAAACTACAATAACTACAACAACTACAGTTGTGTATTCCCAAACACTTACACACAGTGCTGGTGTGGTTGCGGTTACAAAAACGCAGCAAAACCGGAAGAAAGCCGTGTGAGTGTGTGTGCGCGATTAAATGTGTATGCTGCGCTCGCTGCAACCCTGTCTGTCTCTGCGGCCCTTTGTGTGTAATGAGTGTGAAAAGTTCATTAAAGTTGCACGTGCGAAATTACATTCGCATTCATACGCACACACCGACATTTAAGTGCATGACTTGGCCGATACAACCCCATTCAGGTAAATGGCAGACGGGGAGTTGGGCTGAGCTCTCCGATGGGGATGGGCAAATTATTTTTCACACTCACTTTCAAGTTGTTGCACAGTTAATAGCTGGCGCCGTTATGGTCATTAATTTCCCATTAGCTAATATATTATTCATTTTCATTAGTTTCCGATTAATGCACGTGACCATTTATAATTAATGCGCATTCAGGCGCTGCTCCTGGGACGGGAACTTTTAATTATCAATCAAAGCAGAACTTTCAAGTTGGTTGACACAAATTAAATTCTTAAGTACTGCTCACTCTTTAAAAGTTAAAATAAAGGCTTGCAAGAGCGTCTTAGTATTTCTAAGAACATGCTTGGCTTGCCGTTCGATTGACACTTCTGACCATGAGTCGCATTTATAAACACTTTCTAAAAACGGTCCACTAAAAGCCAGACCATTAAATATTAATGCTAAATAAATATATGAATAATGGAAAATAGGAAAAGCGACCTTAAAAGTAAAGTCGACTCCGCGTCCTGCACAAGAAAGTGGCGCAACAACACCTATTGCCAAGGCAACCCATTTAAATGTCAGTTCACAATTTTGATTGATTTTTCTAAACGAATGGTTTCAATTACGCATAATCTCTATATTTCAATCAGTCGCTGTCTCACTCAGTCCGTCCCCCACCCTTTGCAACTCGCCCGACTTTGCGTCTCTGCTTGTGCAACTCGCGCTGTAGCAATTATGGTAATAAATACGTTAGCATCCATGTCCTGTTTTCGGTGCACGTCGCATACAATAACAAAAGTCATGCTGTGCCACCTTGTCCCCATTCCCAATCGTATCTCAAAAGCCCCTCCTGCTACTCCTAACGTGTCGATCCCGGTTCACCTCATCAGGCTGGCAACTTGTTGCTTGCAAATATCAACTGGGGGATTTTCGGTTCAATGGAGAAAATGCCAATAAAAATGGGCAGCCCGGGAGAAGCGGGAGGAGTGGGATTGAAAAAGGTAAAAGGCGACATCTACTAAACTGTCATTGACACTTACAAATTGAATTCTCGATGGCAGCAGCTCTACCCCCCTCCAAAAAGGAGCTGGCTAAAGGGAGCAACCCGACTGCGACTCTCAATTATCAAGCAGTGCACACGCCGACACTGACAATGATAATGCCTGATAGGCGGCAACATCACTCTAACAGAGATCTTAGATAAATAATGCGGCATGTAAATAACAACAAATCAATTTTTAAATAGACAAGACCAACGGACGGACAGATAGACAGACCGACAGACAGTGGGGCCTGCAACCGACAACAATGAACCCTATTCAAATGTCAGATACAGTGAGTGTTTGTGTTTTCTGCCAGAGCGAGTGCGAGTGCGAGTGTGTGAGCAGAGCTCCGACCTTTGGCTGTCAGTTAGCCAGGCAGGCCCGTGGCCCCGAAAATGTTTAAATTCAAGTTCAGTTAACCAGACTAACACAGTTAACACACCTGGATAATTGGGGGACTCGCCTCCTTCGCTCGCTCACTCGCCGACGCGGTTACTCGGGGCTACTCGGGACCCCAATTGATTAATTGCGGTAACTGTTATGTTAATTTGATGGCAGCTTTTGCTCACTTACCGATTGACGATAAGCACGTAATGTGGGTCTATTACTGGTGTGGGCGGTTTCCCCCGACAATGTGAGCATTACACCAACTAATTAAGCCAAATGATAGTCCTTGAAATGCGCTGACTTTAAATGCGGAGCGTAATTTAATTAAGTTGCCCAAAGAGGAAACTAACAGTAAAGGTAACCAGCCATGAGATTGTTTTGTAAATATTATTATTCAAAAAGACGTCAAATAAAGTTGTAGTGTTAGTTAATTTAGTTCACTGCAAATGGAAGCAGAGAATTATGGAGATTTCTTGTATTATTGTCAGCTATGATCGGATCGGAGTGCCGAATAGTATTTTTAAGTTTTGCATGTGGATTTATAAATTTTCATTGCTACATTTTCATATCAACACAGTCCTTTTAGCAAGGGTTTAGTTACTTAAACAGTTACCCTATGTTAATCTATTCAAACATGCAGCATCAGTGAGCACGGATTCGCTCGCTGCATTGCCCATTTTCGTTAGTTTCATATTCGGAGTCAACCAGCTCGAGGGGTTTTATGGTGGGCGTGAGCGTGTTCCACGACCTATTCATTCTGTGTCCGTGTTGAGTGAGGTTAGTCCGTTGTATTTGTGGTGCGTGACCGTTGCTCTTTTCCAGCTGGAGGTGATGTGGGAGTGCACGTGGAATTTGGCATACAGGCAGCCCAGGAATTGGAATGAGCTTCTGGTGGCTTTACATATTAGCGTGCTATCAATTCTTCCTCCTCCGCCTCCTCAGTGCTCTCGACACAGCCCAACTAGATTAGGCAGTGTACATATATTGTGCTTAAACTGTCGTACTTTAATGAGGAAACTAAATGTACTCAGACTTCTGTTCAGTCAATTGTAGAGTGCAGAAATATTGCTTTAAAATAATTTATTATAATACAAATGAACATTTTGCATCATTAATATAATATTATATCATATTACAAATACAATTATTACTTGTATTTATGAGTAGATATATATAATAATAATATGTAATACACAATATTCTATTTAGCTTTGCATTTTTAATAATGTCAATATACGAAAACACACACTCGAGCTTTAAACAATTTTTGAAACGACTCTTCCAGACCTTTTATGGAGCCGTTGTCGATCTTCATTGCTGCCCTGCTGCAACTAATCGGTGTCTCGCTGTTCTTTGCCCAACCGCCGGATCAATGCTCGCCGTCACCCACCTTGGGCAGCTGGATTTTTCTGCTGGCGACGCTCTGCTTCCTGTGGGACTGTGATATATTTCCGCTGCGCTACATGCATATGGCCCGCAGCTGGCAGATGATATTCGATATTGTGGGTGCGATCTTTCTGGTCGAGCTGTCGACACTGGTCATTTGGTGTGGGTTGGAGTTTATGCTGTTTATAGTGACGAGGAAACTGGTCTTCGCCTTGGCCCGTACTGAATGTGTACCCTGGACGCTGGAATATTGGTTTCACGGCTTGGCCACGGTATTTGTGAGTGGCGCCACGCTTTGGTTCATTCTCACAGCGACTGATACCATGGACATAGTTTTCTACTATGCGCGCAAGTTGAGGCGGCACTGGTGCAAGCTGCAGCGGAGCTTAAAGACCATGTATAAATGCGAGAGACGTCGAGCCTTAAATGCCTGCAACATGGCCGCGATTCGGCAGAAAAAACGCTGTCGCGCAGCGCAGATGAACTAGGCGGACTAGTGGCGTCTTTTGGTAACCAACACCACCACCACCACCACCACGACAGCGCTCTAAACAAATCATGGTCTCGCATTTCCATGCCCGCAGCGAGTTCTATCTGTTGGGAATGTATATTGCGATTGCAGATCTCGGCCCGATTTTTATGCCCTACCAAACGGAAATTTGCTTTCCTCAATGCATTTGGTCCCACCATTTCGGCAATCTGTAACAATAAATTTCGCTACGAGGACACCACGGAAAAAAATAAGAAAAAGTGCACAACTCGGGGAACTGCCAATAAAGTTCTTAACATTCCCGTTGGTCTTAGCAGTTTTCTTCTTTTCCGTTTTTCGCATGGCGGCCATTTATGGTAGCAAACACGGAAGGTCTGTGGTCAAAAAGTGCAATTTCGGCACATAAATTGGCATGGGAAAAGTCATTAAAATTAATATATGGCTCACGAAACGGATTTGCATAATGAAGCATTGCTGTTGTCTGCAGTATACTTAATAAATTAGCTTGGCCAACTCGCTGTCAGTTGCTTATAATAATACACTTTAACGGCACTAGTTCATTATGAATTAGAAAAGTATTTATATTATATGTGCTTTAGCAATTTTGGATGCAGACTCTTTATGTTAAAGTTTCCGAGCAAGTTTCAAAGCAATAACAGTCAAAATAATCTAATCAAAGAACCTCGCTGCCCACTGAGTGTTAGTTGCAGCTGTTCATCTGGTCTCGCTGAATGAGTTTGTGTAGCGCTCAATCATCGTCAATCATTGTTACCACGAATGACTATCAAAAAAAGCGCTTGTAACGCAAGTCTCGAAACAATCGCAAAATAAGTAAAACAACATTCGCAGATTGTATTGCATTTCTAAGTAGCAGAGAGCCTGATTCACAGCTGCCAGCTTTGATTGCAAACACAAATTGGACCTAAATTTGACAGGAAATTAAACGGAGAATATATCAATCTATATTAGCAAACAAATCGTATTTAAGCGAAACACAATTTGAATAGTCTAGATTGAAGTTGTGTTTATTTCTTACACTTATTTAGATTTTTAATTACAATTAGTATAAGCATTGCTGAACTAAGTAAGTACTTACAATGTACGGAATGTGGCCGAGTAAGTTGTGATTTGGTAAAGCGAAGCCCAGCTGAAGGCAGCAGAGCGCATAAGAGGTAGCATATGCGAATGGGGCTCAAAGTGAATTATGCCATATAATTTGTCTGCAGGCAGGTGCTGCTCATTAATCTTTTGCTCGCTTTTCAGTCGCCCCCCGCACCGCTACTCAATCGCTTAGTTTAGCACACTCTTGGGGAGCCATGCAGCCATACAGCCGCAACACACACACATACATACACACACGCATACGCACACAAACATTTACTTACATAGATAAGCTTCTCGCTTTCCGTTTCAGATTTTTTCGCCTTTACCCACCTGGCGGTTTTATGCCTAATGGATTTGTGCTTTGATGTGCAAACGGTTTATACCATATTAGGTTACATATCTACATATCTCTCTCGCTCTACGTGTGTGTGTATGTGTGTGCCATACGCATGTGTGCGTGTGCTGAAGTGTCTACATTAGAGGCCATCACTTGCAGTCCTAAGCTTGTTTTTTTCCCAGCCAGCCAGCCAGCGCACTGTGGCGCACATAAATTTGTTTCGAAATGGCCATATAAGGGCTATAATTCTGAGCCTCGCCTGATTCGCTGTTAATGGCCGAATGGTGGGTGTTGTGTTTGCTTTTAAAATTAACAAGAAAGAGCAGCCGCACTCTTAAAAATAACGAAGACCAAATACTCTTAAATACCAACCAAATAAACTCGCTTCAATTGGACATCATCCAAACTATTTTGTCACTTGAAAGTGTGCTTATTTTCGGAATTATAATTACACTATATTTGGCACGAAACTTGTCATAAGAAAACTGATTTACCTTTTTGACTGAGCTAATGTGCCAGCTTGACTTCCCTTCGTCCTTGTGGGTCTTTGTTCCAACAGAAAAAAATTGAATTTCTCTGTTTACCAGCTAAATTACCACATGCATGGAGGAAACGTGTCTGGTTTACTTTGCTGATGAAATTCGCAGGCGTTGCGTTCGTGTATATTCAAAGAAATTTGTATTTTACTTTATTTTAAAATTTGAATTTTTACACACCACAATTTGTTACTTAACTTCTTTTAAATTTAAATGGTTAACATTTAAAAATTTGCACGATTCGATTACTCGCAAACAATATATTTATTATATGCATATTATTTAATTACAATTCGATTATGGCAGCAGCTGGAAAATTTTGAAGTACAGCTTTAGCACTTTTACCAGGAATCATGCTTCAAGGTTAATTAGAAATTCTTTTGGTTTACTTTGTAATGTTGTTGATTTAGGTTTTCTTCATTTATTTAATGTTTCACTATTTACATTGACTTTAAAATCGTTTTGTTTTTTAAGTGTTTTTTTTTTTAAATTCACCCAATGAAATTTTGTATATGATTTTTATTATATTTCCACAATTAAATATCTAATATTATAATGTTTTGGTTGAACGGTTGCTTCTTACAATCAAAATTAAATATTTGCTTTGCAATAACGCAATTTAATTACATATCATGAAATCTAATTGTAATTCACTTAAATTTAAAAACGTTTTGCGTATCTTTGACATCAAGGAAACTCTTTAAGATGTTAACAGTGGTATCCCTCAATTAAAGGCTGAAAGCATTGCCTTGTTAGAGGGAGAATAAAAGCTTTGAACAGAAACAGATATCACGGACATAAACAAGTTTGAAAAATGCTTTGCTAATACATTGTAATACAATTTAAAAGATTTACTTAGTTCAACATTTTCGTATATAATTGAAAACTTTTTGAGTTTCGTCAATTAGATTAAATTTAAAATTGTAATCTTTTCTATAACAAGATTTTGAACATTTCCACCCATTTATTCTTATCTACTTAACTATACTATGTGATGTATATAATTTAATGTTTACATGTACTTTTTGAATTTTTGAAATTTTTACACTCCTATTATTTTTTGTTTAATTTGTAGTTGTTTGTAGTTTTTATCGTTAATCGAGTTGCAAATGTTTATTAATCATACACAGACACACGCACATCAAAAACTATAAGTATTGGACCAAAAATTACGTTTGAACCTCAGATAAGTTAATATGGACATGCTCAAGTATATTCGTTCTATATTCCGTTTTGTGTATTCATTCCATTTACTTTTCATATTTTGCTAATAAACAGATATTTACACGAAATTTCTGACACATAAGAAGATTACAAAAACCACAAAATTGAGAGAATCGTTGAGCTTATCAAATCCCTTGATACGCAACAGTATTTGTGTGTACATCAGTATCTATATGCTTATGTATATGTATATATGTGTATGTATGCCTGTTTGTGTGCGAAAGTTTTGAAGCCATGTCGCCTTTGACGCTGTCTCTGCCACAGCTAAAAATGGAAAGAATACGCACCGTGAGCCGGGCAAAAGGAAGCGATGCCATGGAATCCGGCGCCATTGTGTCGGCTCTCTAGTTCTTCTTTCACCCTGTTGACACTTGGTTGCACAGGGGCATGGTCGTGTATATGTGCTGAAATAACCGTTGTTTACCTCGAGCTAGAGAAACCATTGGCAGAAGGGTATTTACGAGTTGAACAGTCTTCGACTGTTGCTACATTCTCACTTGTTACTTGTAAGTTCATTGAAATGGTGGCATTCAATGCGTCAGCTACAGATTCCGAGTCACACTTTTTACTTGAACTTCTTGCCGGACCTCCAGCGGAGCGGAGGCAGGAATGGCAATTGATGCGGGTTATTCAAGTGTTAAAATTTATAGTTTCATGTTAGTTGCCAAGATTTATACAATAAACACCTTGGCGTGTCGAGCACGGTCCGAGCAAGTCCGAGGAGTCTGTAATGGAAACTATCGTAGCGCAGTAGCAAGTGGGCACGTTTATATGGATGATATGTTTGCATTGTCCGCCTGTACTGCTGACCGGCTGCCCCTCACGTCCGTCCGTCCGTCCGTCCGTCTGTCCGTCTGACTGTTTGTCTTGGCAGTGAAGATAGCCAGACCCTGCCGGATGTGTGAGATACAAACAAGCCGACAAACAGAGAGAGCGAGATATACTCGCGCACAAGTATGCACGGGTACATATATCTCTGTCAATGACAGTTGTCAACATGACAGTTATAAGGACAACACAAATGTACAAATGGGGAGCATGGAGCGTGGCCAAGACATGTTTAGCTCGTCTCGAGTTGGGGGCGTTACCCCGAAAACGTATGTACATTTATTAAACCGGCTACGTCAGTAGATGATATAATAAGAGCAAACAAGTGTACGTTACGAATATATTATATATGCTCTATCTGGCCGGGCACGATAAACATGCTTCCCGAGCACAAGTTTGTTTAACTTGTATCACGTATGAGTTCAATAAACTTGCCACGGCTCAAACTATATCTATAGTGCATCCTTAGAGTTGCTGTGGTATTCGGTTACCACGATAAGTGGAAGATACAACAGAAACAATTGTTTAAAGAAACCACTTTTCTTACTAAATTTGCATTTCCGAGATCAGAGCTATATAAATAAATTTTTAAAAATTTAACCTTTCCACAAGAGTTTGCTGTGATATCAGCTTACCAAATCTGTAGAATATAGAGCAGTCCCCATCGGAGACAAAAAGCAAAGGAAGAACAATAAAGTGGCCATTGTTTGGGGAAATGCCATGATTAATGGAACTTTTCACATTACAATGAGGAAAGCTGAGCCAAAAACTATGAGGAACGCGTCGAACTGCCGGCTGATTATCTATCATTTGTATGACCAGGGTAAACAGTGACTTACAAAAGTGTGCGTCTCTGTATTGGCGAGCGAAATGTGTTAGTCTCTAAAGAATAAAAGATTTATAACAAAACAGTCACATTACTTGCTGCTCACAACATGTTTTTCCTTTTCTTCTTGTTTTCTTTTTTTTTTTTGTTTTTTGAAGATGAAGTAATGGGAGTGGTCCGTTGATTTCGTTGGATGCTGTCCAACGCTACTCGTAGTAATGGCTAGCTATACACAAAACAAATGCATACACATATTTACATAACATTGTTAGCACGGAAAGTCCCATCGGATGGCCGAGAATCAATGGGTGGGTCCGATGTAAATGCCACCGGAACTATCGCCGCTGTCTTCCTGGGCGCCAGTGCTCTCCTGCTCGATGTCCTGCGCGAGATGCGCCCCATTGCTGTTGGTGTTGTTGTTGCTGGCCGCCTCGTAGGTATCGCTGTCGTCCACCAGGCAGCACTCGCCGCAGTCGTCCGTCGATGAGTTGACCTCATCGCTGAGATCGTCCAGCAGCGTCACCTTGGGCGCCATCATCAGCTCATCGCTGCACGCCCCCGCAGCCGCTGCGCCGGCCACCGAGATTTTGATGTTGCAGTCCACAGTGGTGGTCTGCTGCTGCTGCTGCTGTTGGAACTGCTGTGGTATCGGCTGCTGGATGGGCGCATGCGTGTGGACGTGCGTTGCACGGTAGCTGAGGTTCGGGGTGCGCTGCCCCATGCTGGCCATGCCCGGCGGCATCTGGGTGTGCGTCATGCTGAGCGTGGGCGGCACGCTCAGCACTGTGCCGCTCTTGTGGGCGTGGCTGGCGTACAGCTGATTCGTGTCCGAGGCCAAGTTGTGTGCGGTTAGCTGCAACGGATGCTGATCCTTGCGCTCTGCGAACGAATTGGGAGAAGGCGTTTTCAGCAACATGTCCTTAAAATGTCAGGCACTTTAATTCGCGCAGGCGACGCAGCGTAAGCGTAAGCGTGAGCACCAGCGGAAGCGGAAGTGAAAGCGCCTGTCAACGCGCTGGGCTATCGGCCACACATTGTGCAAGCGACTGTGAAGTGGGCGTGGCCCACTCTGCTAATATTGACCCAGCAAACCAAGCGTTATCAGCGTCCGGGCGTTGGCAACTTTTGCAGCGGACACGCGGACGCGCGGACAACGCGCTCAAGCATGAGCGGGACAGGAATGCACAATGCAGCCTTTGTGCGTCGCTTTGAAAGGGCAGCGCTCCACAATGCAGCGCAAATATTTGCTCGCATGTGCCCCGAGGGCGGCGTGTGTGTGGCCACAAGTGGGTTCAACCGAATGCCGGGCTACTGCACACTACTTGATGCAATTATCTATTGGGCAAAGTTTTGGGCACGAGGCCTCGCAGCTGCTGCGCTGAAAGTGCTATCAACTCACCCAGTTTCGGCTGGAGCGGCAGCATGAAATCGTGTCCAGTGGTAGCCGCTCTCGGCTGCAGGCTTTGCACCGCCGGCACACTCAAGTAGTCCGCTAAAAGGGCAAACCAGAAAACCGGGATGGTGTTTAAGTTGCGAGTCAAAAGTAAACAATGTAACGCGACGAAAGTTAAAGCGAAAGCCAGAAACTTTGCCGAAAGGAATCGCAAACAATCACAAATCCTTCGTGGTCGTGCAAAACTTTAAAACAGCACGCCGCGAATTTCATACTTCCGTTACTTTACTTTTTATATATAATTTTTTTTGCTGCTTCTTTGTACACGTCTCGTACAATATTTTGATAAAAGTTTCACACACCAAACAAAAAATGGAATATTAAAAAAAAAAACGGCTAAAAGTTATAAAAATCATTTTTGCCATTTTTTCCACCGAATGCTTAATATTGTGTGCATCAAAAAGGAAAACTTTTCTACTCGCTAGTGGAAATGTGCATAATAATTTTGGATAAGTGCGCAATCAAAGGCAAAATTTCATTCAATAGGTTTCAAGGGTCCCATGCAAAATGAATCACACAACATTTAATGATACTCGAAACTACTTACAGCATAAAACAGAAACATAGTTTTACAGCAGGCAATAAGAATCAGAAAAAGGAAACTAGTGGAATAAAGCACAAAGTATATTTTAAATGTTTTTAATCATTAACATTTAAGTATAGTCAATAGTTTGTGCACGAAAATAGAGTTTGAAAATTAATAACATTTGCTATTTTATCTAAGCGACTTGCTATAATTCATGTTGCGATTTTGCAGCAAATTTATGTGCCCTATTCTTGCGGGCCCTTGACTTTTGGACGCCATTAAAATTGCAACCGCTGCGCAACTTGGGCTCTGCAACGTTTCCTTAAAATGAGCAAAATCGCTGGGCGAAAGTGTGAAAATATTTCAATTTGCCGGTTTCCATGGGAATGCAACAATTTCAAATCTAACGAGCTGCAAACTCGATAGTCGACTAAATTGCACGCTACTTTGGTTAACTTTTATGCACACACAAGTTTATGACTTGGCTAAATAGACTTATTTTCCAGCTTCTGCTGCTTTTCTGTTTTTACAACAGTTTTATACCTCTTTTGGAATAAGTAAGAAATACATTTGAAATGTAAGTTCTGTGGTTTCTGGCGAAACGGTGTGACTATTTGGTGAGGGTATAACCACACCAAGTGCCAAGCAGCAGCAATTGGGACAGCCAACAAACGGAGGCGCCCCAGCCAGTAACGGGGAGTGTGTTCTGGCCCCACGCAAAATGCCTTTAGGTGTCTTTAATGTGCTTGGCCCACAGCTGTGTGCTGTTGTTGCTGCTGTTTTGGTGGGCCAGACGCAGGTTTCATTTTAAATTGTGGGCCGTCACAGGGTGAACGAAAGTATGCTGCAATGTGCCACATTTTTTTTTTTTTTTTGGAGCACTGCGTATCTTAATGACCACTAGAAGTCGCCGGCATAGCTTGCCACAGTTTCACGCCTACGAAAGTGTTGCTGCTAATGATTTACTTGCTATTTTTATGCTCTTTGATGTCGCAGTGACCTGACCCCGTCAACTGGGCGAAGCGCAAAAAGTGAAATTGGAGCCCCACAACACAAAAAACACTCTAAGCTCACAGCCCGCGGCGCCATTACAAAAATAAACAATTAGAGAGCCCTTCACCTATTAGTGGAGCTGAGCTTTTAGTAGCCTTCTAAATTGAGTTGCCTCATTCATTTAACTTTGCCCCAGCACCTTGCCACAAAGTCTCTATCGATGGCCGCAGAAGTGCGTATTTTGTTAAAGTACAAAAGAGATGAACTAGCAAACATGTGCTACTAAATTTCGGTTTTATATTGTGGAGCAAATGATATCATAGCTATCATAGCTGTCAAAACTCAAAGGCAACGCTTGAAACTTAATACACATCATATTTATTTTCGCTAATTAATTCAGCTACTATTTTTGTTTATTAAAATTTCCGAATTCGAAATGGGCGCTAAGTCTTAATAGACATCATATTCATTTGCGCTACTTAATTAAATTAACCTTTAGGCTTATTATATTTTTCTAAATCAAAATCAGCGCAAAATACCACCATGTATCATCTATGCAGAATCATTAAACTAAAGTTTAAATTGTAGTTAATATAATATATATATTGCATTGCCTAAAATAGGTAAGTGAACAAAAGAACTCAATTACGTTAACCAATATTTTATTTTAATCAATGTCCCTCACAGTCCGCGGTTTACTAACCGAATTAAAAGTACTTCAAGTTTATGAGTTGAAAATCATTTATGGAAAAATTAAAAAGCTAATACCTAATTCTTGATTACTTAATAAAAATCGGGTTCACTCGTACAGTTGGCCTCGTGGAAGTTTCTTTTGGCTTACCGGCACTAAAATCCGTCCACTTGAATTTGTTAGGAGCAATGAAATTTCACACTCGTAAAGTAAATCAGTCGTGGCGGCAAGTGGCGAAAGCTAAAAGAACTTTATGAACTTGGCAGGCTTTAACTTTTGACTCATTGACTGCAGTCTTTCAACGGGTTTTAATTAAAATGCACATCGGACGGAGCAAGCAAGCGAATTGAAGAGCTTAAAATGTTGGACATCGAGTGGAGCAACAAATTTAGCTCCTTCACTTTTGGACACAATTTTTCCAGAGCTTTGCCGGACGATGAAATGGAAAAAGTTTTTCAATTTGTTTGACGGTAAATGAACTTTTCTCCAACGCAAAGCCTTTGGCGCTGCGAGCGAGAGAGTGTGTGAGTGAAGGTTTCGGGAAGATGATGAAGCTGCCCATTTGCAAATATGGCATAAAAAGGCATTTGGCTATCATAATAAAATTGTAATTAAAGTTAAACGTAATGTTGGGCGGAGACGGAGACTATAGACATCAAAGGGACATGTGAACGGAATACGGGAAATGCTTCTAAAATGCAAAAAACGAGCATAAAAACTTTGTACATTTTATTGACTCAATACTCAAGTGACAAAATTATAGCACTCAAATTTATAGCATGCGATAAATTTTAACAAGCACCCCCCAGTAGCATCCATCCCCCCCGCCGAGTGTACACTAATTGTGGGACCATAAAAGTTTTTACTAAGCTATTAAAATGAAATTTCGACTCGTCTTCTCAAATTTATCAAAAATATCATGCTTCGTGCTTGGATGCATGCGGCGAAAGGGTGAACGAGAGCGCAACAGACAGAGAGAGAGAGAGAGAGAAAGAGACAGACAGAGAGAGAGAGAGAGAGGCATAACTCTGGAGACAAGACATCGACAAGACAACAACACTTACAACTGATGAACGTGGGGCCCGGAGCGCCGGCGGACACCAGCATCGGCGGCGGCAGCGACAGCGACAGCGGCGGCAGCAGCGGCGGCGGCGTCGTGGCCGAGGCCGAGGCGTTTGCGTTGGCGTTGGCTGGGCAGCCGGGTAACGTCGCCGTCGTCGACTGCGGCGAGTGGCCGTGACTCGTCGCCTGGCCGTGGCTCTGGCTGTGGGCGTAGGTATAAGCGTGCGTGTGGGCGTGGCAGTTGGCCGCGCAGGTCGTCGGTATCGGCGGCCTGTGCAGATGCAGGCCAATGACATTCACGCCGTTCACATTGCCTGACACACACACATACATTGGTAGTTACAGTTACAGTTACGGTTACGTTTACAGTTAACAGTTACAGTGGCAGTTACATGATTACACTCGCACACACACACACACACGCATACAGAGTGGTAGAAGTAATTTTGAGGGGGGGGGGGGGTAGGCACAGTGGGGAGTTACAAACGAACAGTGGAAAACAACACATGACGGTCAAAACAACATCGAAAGGAGTTACGATTAATTTGCAAAATAGCACACGAGTTACATACATCAATAACAAAAGAAACGCACTCACGCATTGCCTTACACATACATACATACATACTGATGCTTGTCTGTGTGTAGGAAGTCTGTGTGCACTCAACGCAAAATATAAATTGATCGCCTTGCGATTTGTGTGCCTGTTTCCAACACAAGAGCCCAATTCATAAACTTGCAAATTAGCTAAATTCTCAATTAAGTACTTTGCAAAAAATCGATAGTTGCAAATAAAATATTTGAATATAAGCATTTAAATACAATGGTATTGGAATAACAGCATCTTATAAACAGAGAGATAGAAAGCACTTCCAATAATAAAAATTTACATAATGAAACAAAAACAATAAGTAACTATAATATAAAACTATTAAACAAAATTCAATGAAGCAATAAATGTTTATATCACTAGAAATTGGGAATTAAAAACAGATCTTAACTAGCCAGTTGTGCGCTTCTTAAGAGCTCTCAAAACAACTCAGTAAGAGATTGAAATTCTTTCACATGTTTGTACATATGTAAAGACAATTGAATTAAATAAATGTTCCATAGCTATAATAAATTATTATTAAACCTTATTCAATTAAACAATTATCATTTAGATCACTAGAAATTGGGTATAAGAAACAGATCTTAACTAGCCAGTTATGCATTTCTTAAGAGCTCTCAAAACAACTCAGTAAAAGGTTGAAATTCTTGCTCATGTTTGTGTATATCTAATGACAATTGAATTAAATTAAATAAATCTTGCATATTCTTCATAAAACTCAACGCTATTCTATAGCACTGCGTAGTCTCATTTTCAACTTACTATTGAGTAAATAATAATACCCCCATGCTGTTGCATTTGCAATCCTTCCTCAGTTTGCAGTAGGAAAGGGAAAAGTTGCGCCCGTCTAAGTCTAATTAATTCATGTTTATACACTAAGTGCATTCAAAATATAAGTAGTAGTCTCATATGTATATGTGTGGCGCAACTCAACAATTGTGGCTGGAGAGCAAAAACTTCAATTGGACTGGCTGGGGGCCAACTCAGTGCTTTGGGTATGTAGTAAACTGAGGCTGTCGTCTTCAATGTTGAGAGCTGAATGCGCTTGAATAATGCTGCTTTGGAAAACGGCATATTTAGCGAAATAGTCCCCCAAGGGGAGAGCGTAGACAGGCTGCTGAGAGCAGCTGGAGTCCTGAGAGGCTGAAGGGTGCATAAATAATAAAATAATTAAACAATAAATTGAATGAAATTAGTTCTGGCCTCCGAGGAGTATAACATACGCCAACGAACAGCTCAGCATGCAATACGAGAGTTTGTGTGTTGGTGTCTTCATAATGTGTATGTGTGTGTGGTTAGTTGTGTTGCTGGCCAAGTTGAGAGTTGTCTGTCTGTAGTGTGTGTGTGTGTGTGTGTTTGTCGTGGTGTCGTGTGTGGGCCGTGAATGCTTTAAACAGCTGCACACAAAAAGCAACAACGCACAAAAGAAGAACGAACAACAAAATTATAATCAAATTGATGTTTTCAGCAATAGCTACGACGACGTGTTGTGGCACAGTGTGATTCGAGTGAGGCACATTGAGATTGGCAGTAGAGAAGAGTACTATGCACTTGCTCGACTTCAGTTCACTCACCAATCTTAGCGCCGCCGAACGCATCCTTGAACATCGGCGTGGGCGCCTGCACGGCCGTTTGGGCGCCTCCAACCACGCCGCCCACCGTCGGCGGCGTTTGCTTGATGGCGTTGGCCCGACCGCGATGTGGCGCCGGCGGCTCTCGCTTGCGCCGCGGCTGCTCCACGGGCAGAACACGGCGTCGTTTCTTTGGCAGCTTGGAGCGTGCCTGGGAGAGCGAGAAGAAGCGTTGGAGAACGAGAACAATGCCAGAAATTAAATGGCTTAAAATAAGTTAGTTCAACTCCAGGCCACGCCATTTTACTCACTTGTGTGTGCGAGTAGAACATCGAGAAGTTGCTAACGATAACAGGTACGGGTAGTGCGATGGTGAGGACACCGGCCAGGGCGCAGAGTGCGCCCACAAACATGCCCGGGTAGGTCTTGGGCGCCACATCGCCGTAGCCCACTGTGGTCATGGTAACAATGGCCCACCATAATCCCAATGGTATGCTCTTGAATTGGTTGTCCGGATTGTCCTGCGAAAGATAATTGAAAGAAAACCAGAAAATTAAATGCACAAAAAGTGTACGAGGAGCACAGAAGGACAATAATCAAGTTAGGACTGCGCTAGACCTCTTCTTTTTTACTAGTTATGTTCTGTACTCAAGCGACGATTGATCTGCAAATTTCGAGAATTTATAGAACATCTGAAATTTGCAGAATCAACGCGAATTGCTAAGTTACCTGCTTACATGTGATATTCGCAGAATCAAAGTCAATTGTTGAATAAAATGGAAAGAAAACTAAGCGCATAACGTATAGCAAAAATCAAATGTCGACGGAGCTAGTTGTGTTCTATATTCAAGGGTAAATTTATCTACAAATTCGGAATTTATAGGATTGTCTAACTTATTTGCCTACACCGTTTTGAAATTGAATTGAAAGGAAAGACGGTTAAATGCACGTAAAATGTACGACAAATGAACTAGAGTAACATTCAAATGTGAACTACGCTAAATCTGCAATTTTTACTAACTTTGTTATATAGTTAATAGACGATAGATTGAGGAATTCTATTAGAGTTGTTAAGCTGCATGCTTACGTTTAAAATAAATGTAAATTCTTTAATTGTAAGCTCACATATTCAATCAAACTTTTTGTCTAAAGAATTGGGGAGGTCTCAGAACTTAAACTCACTTATTTTCGTGCTTCAATCTGTTGAATTTAAAGAAAATTAAGAAAATTATTTCATATAAAAGTATACATTTATTGCCTTTGCATTCTTAGAAAACTAATACACTGCCTTGGAAAAGGGTGAACGGGTCTGCGAGCAGTGAAAACGAGAGTGTGTACTGAACAACTCAATAAAGATGCAACTTGAGCTGCTTTTGCGCAATGCTTTCCACTTGAGCAGCCGCGTCTGCCACGTACCTGCAACTTCTCGGCGTAGTAGGCCAGGCTGGCGAAGAAGACGATGCCCAGCACGAGGAAGAACACGAGCAGAGTCAACTCCTTCGCGGACGCCTTGAACGTGTGGATGAGAATGCGCAGTCCTGGCGAGTGTCTGGTCAGCTTGAAGAGCCGCATGATGCGCACTATCGAGAACGCCTCCAGCAGGCCCGTGTACTCGCCCATGCGCTGCATCACGTCCGTGTAGAAGCTGAGCGTGGCCGTGAAGTCGATGATGTTCACCGGCGACTTGATGAACTGCCACAGATTGGGCGAGACCTGTCGATGGACGTGTGTGTTAGTCAGCTGCGTGCTATGCAACGCTGTCGTGCTACCCACAATTAGTCGAATGACCACCTCGATGAAGAACCACACATTGCACACCAGCTCCACGTAGAAGAACGCCTTGTGCGGCTGCCCATACGTCTCCGCCCAGCCGTGCTGTCGCCGCCCGTTGTGGCCGAGCAGCTTCTGCTCGATGAAGTCGTTGAGGCTGCTCGCATTGAGGCTTCTTTTCAGCCGTTGACGCTGCTGGCTGCCCTTGATCGTGGCAATGGACGTGGCCTGGGCGGCGCTCAGGTTGCCGCTGCTGTAGCTCGTGTAGTTCGTGACACGAAATGTGGGTCCGATGCTGCCGCTGGGCGGCGTTATGCTGTGCTGGTGGTACTGCGATTGTGGTGCCTGATGAGGTGCGGGCGGCTGGTGGATGGGCGGCGTCAGCGGATCGGGGCCAGACGGGACTGGGCCGGCGTCGCCGCCGCTGTAGGTGGTGGGCAGATCCACGCGAAAACCGGGATGGGTTTTCAGGCAGAACGATATCACAGAAACAAATATAAAGAATACCGACATGCCAGCAACAAACTGTGAATCGAAAATGCACAATGGCTCTAAATCGATCAAAGTTAAATGACAAATTGAAGTTTGGTTGTCTACCTTGGCACCCGTTGAACTTGAGGGCTCGTCGAACATGGCCCAGATCTTGGGCTTGAGGCGCTGCCAGCAGTTCAGCTCGCCATTGCTGAGCGCCTCCTCGAAGCCGAACAGTCGCGCTATTTGCTCCTCCGTGGGCTTCTCATTTTCAATATCTAGTTTATCTAATATGGCTAAGGTGTTCTGAAAATCACACCAAATTCAATTAGCGCAATTCGTATAAATACAAATGTTCGTTCTGCACTCACTTGCGTATCACGATGTATACTATAAGTTGACCAGCAGCATGGTTCTACCTGATTGGAATCGAGGCCCCAGAACTCCAGTTCCTCCTCGAACAGCGGACCACAGACGTCCGTTGGGTAATGCAGCTTACCAGTTCTATAAACAAATATATTTTATAAAATAAGATTTTAAAAACTGCCAAACAAAATGGGGAATTGCTGTATTTCAGTTTCAATTGGCAATGAATAAAAGTAAAAGTCTTGTTATTATAAAATTAATTATTATTACATTGGAAACAAGTTGAAAACCTTAGAAATGAAGAAGTCTGAGGGCATCTTAAAAATATTACTCGTTCGCAGCGTGATTCGAAAAAATTTAATAATTTGTGTATTATCAGCGATATTTATTATTATTATTATTATTATTATTATTATTATTATTATTATTATTATTATTATTATTATTATTATTATTATTATTATTATTATTATTATTATTATTATTATTATTATTATTATTATTATTATTATTATTATTATTATTATTATTATTATTATTATTATTATTATTATTATTATTATTATTATTATTATTATTATTATTATTATTATTATTATTATTATTATTATTATTATTATTATTATTATTATTATTATTATTATTATTATTATTATTATTATTATTATTATTATTATTATTATTATTATTATTATTATTATTATTATTATTATTATTATTATTATTATTATTATTGTTATTATTATTATTATTATTATTATTATTAGTTTGTAATTAATGCTGCTAACAGTTGCTACAATGACATTATTTATAGGCACTTCAGCAATTTGTCTTAATTGAAATCCATTCAGCTGTTGAGTTGGCGAAATGACTGCAAATTGTTAGAGCTTAGAGCTGCTATTCATGCCCAAAGCCGGACAGATCAAGCGATTCACAATAGCATATCACTTGCACATGCACAACAGGCAGGCAGCCGGATTCGTAGTCATGGCTGAAGACACCGGTCCCCGAGGAGGACAAACCCATTGTTTTCTGATGACCCCAGCATGGTTAAAAATTTGTTCTTGTTCTTGTTTCTCGTGTGCAAATTGCTGCGTGAGGTGCACACAGAGAAGGGGCGCGGAGGGCCCCCACCAAGGACATGTGCCTGTCCGCAGTTGTTGGCCAAGTTGTAATACCATATCAGCTGCCGGACAGCCTGCAGTGTGTCTGCACTGTGCAACAGCATGCGACTATACGAGTATATGTATGAACGGTCGTATAAGTATTCGAAATGAAAGTAATCGTTTCATTGGCTGCTTGCTATTGGGGCTTGTTTTATTTTCGGCTCTTCTGCCATATGCGGCATTTTTCGGTGTTATTGTTGTTGTTGTTGTTTTGGGCTCTTTTGCGAGCGCCACGTGTGCATCCTGACAGTCCAGTTTTTCTGCATATTTTATGCAATTTTTTCCATTTTTATTCAGAGCTTGCTTCGAATCGTTTTCGTGTGCCGCATGGCGAATGCTGTATGCTGAATTGTGAATTGTGACTGCCGAAAAGAAGACAGAAAAAAACGCTCCCAACTCGAGCTGCTGTCCAAGCCGAGCCGAGTCCAGGCTGAAGGACATTAAAAATGCGGTGGGAGGACAAGTGAATTGCGAGTTTTATTATGCGCATCGTATCATCCTTCAAGCACGCCCATCGTTTTTAGGTGGCAAGCTGAAAGGTACAGCGATTCCAAATGTCCGACTGCAGTGTCCTGACATAAAGGATTATTTTTATGCCGCTGCCAGGCCGTGCTATAATTTACGCATTGCGTGGCGTTATGAAAAATGTACTTTTTACTCGCCTGCATGCAATTTGAAGAGGTGCTGGCCCATAAATATTCGAAAATAAATAAAAAGCGCCCAGCACATTTCCTCACTTTTTTGGGATTAAGCCATGCCTGAGCTAATGAATATTGCTCGCTGAAAAGTGGTTCTTCCACACATTTACTAGGGAACAATATTAGAATATAGTAAACAGCAAATTATTTGTATTAGAAGCTTTAGCTTTACTTTGCTCGTTCTACACGAAAATACATTGGCCAATTTCCGTTTTCCTTCCCCAGCTAAATTTACTTGCAGCAACGTTATTTTTGCCAATATTTCCACAAAATTCGCACGGAGCGTTGCACAAATTCAGGCAAATTGCTTTATAAATTGTCGGTAGCTCGTGGCGTATACGTAATTTGATTGCGCGCAACGTCGCCAGCATAAATCCTTTGCAAGCCAGTCTGCATTTGTCTGCATTTTTGCATCGCAGCTCCTTCGATACGCTGCTGCCCAGTTAATTGAATCGCAAGAACTGTTTACTCAGGCCCAGGGCTAGTTGCAGCTGCTGCAACTAGAAGTGCTTGCATAACTATATATTTATAATTGAGTAACCCGCTGCACGCGAGCTATGAAAATGAGGCTCAATTAACTTCAGCAACTTGCTTCGAACCAAAAGAGGTAAGCTGTCATTTAATTTTGAGTAACTTGGGTAACCCACTAACTTTCAATTTATCTTTGCCAGCTAATGAGCGCTGACTGCGCCCTTCGCTCGCGTTGTTGTCTTCGCCGAAAACGTTGATAAAGTTTTCCAGCAGCCAGCGAAGATTTATGACTTTCGCCAATGTTTTTGTTGAGGTGAATAATTAAAATTTAAGCTTGTTTGCTTTTGTAATGTTAATAATGCTCCAACAGCACGAAGGCGCCCAACGACGACAGAATACTCTGGCCAAAACAAATTCATTCAACTGCAGTTTGCTCTCAATTCACACCCGAGTACGTGATGTGCAACATTGGCCGGAAAATCGCCCAACCAGACTTGTTCTCAGCTTGCAGTTGTCTTTTAATTATACACCAATGAGAGGAGCGGGCTTAAATCAATTTAATACAATAATTATAGCAATAGAAGGTTGAAGTTTAACTTAACATTTTGAATGAATTGCATTGACTGGAGTAAGAATGTGTCTATACAAATACATCTATAATAAAAGTTGCAGGCACCAAAATAATTTAGACATATTTCATAAGGTATTTTGTAGTACACTAAATGCCCTCACTTCTCGTCATGCACAGCGTGTAATATCAATGCTTGATTATTGTTTGTTTACCAATTAGTGAAATTGCACGCTATTATGGGTGTAATAAGCAGTGCTAATAAACACGCAGCGCAGTGATTTGGCTCACCTGTAGTAATTGAGTATTTGGGTGAAGACGCCGGGATGACGATCGAAGAAGTATTCGTTGAGCACAGGATCGTAGTTGGCCAGGGCCTCGGTCAGACGGGAGAGGCGCGTAGCCGGGATTTTCTTGAGCGTTGCCTTGTAGGTTTCATATCTGCAAAGATGAAAGAGACGCGAGAGATGAAAGCGGATGAGAAAGATGGGCCATAAATTTAAGTGGATTTGCATACAAATTAGCTGCACTACGCATACGCCCTGTGAGCCCCATTTCGAACTGCCATTTATGCCATAATAACTTTACAAATTACCATCGCCATAATTCTTTTATCCTTGCGTGTTGTTTGCTTGACCCTTTCGCAGTTTCCCATTAAATCGGGCCACACACACACAAAAAGCGAAGCAGAGCAGCAAACCTATGGCTAACACGGTCGGTCAGGTTGGGTTGCTGGGCGGCTTCCTGAAAGTGAGTGATAAAGAAAGCAAAAAAAAACCAACAAGAATGCCAAAAGACGGACCCCCAAGGGGCGGGGCCAAGGACAAGGATCCAAAGTGTAAGTAAATCCAGCCATAAGCCATTTGCATACATTTCCAATTTTCTGCTGACCTTTTTGCCAGCTTCTTCAGCTGTGCAGCGAAATTTCTGCCATATTTATTTTATACATATAGAACTCTTTAAAGCACATACGTATGTGCACACATGCTGTCATGCTTTTTGCGCAAGTTCTTCTTGTTTTTTTTGCTGGGGGGAAGGGGGTATTTGATTAAATAACATGTGCAAATATCCTTATAATTATTGCCATAATTTCATTTATCGATTTTCGCCAAAAATGCAGCCAAGCATGTAGCAGTTTGTATATGGCAATATGAGCATGAAATTGCATAAGTTTCAGCAGAGAAGACGCGACAAAAGAAAAACAGCAAAAAGCTTTTGGCAAACAGCGAAAAATGTGATAATCAACGTAGAGTCAGCTTTGTTATTTAGTTAACGAGATCCAGAGACGCACTTTGCTTTATTGAGTTTCCCGCTTTCCACACCAAATAATTCAATTCAATTTTCGCCAATTTGCAGCAATTTGTTTTTAAATTAAATTACACACACACATACATTTATAGTCGCATTCAAGCAGGACTTTTAAATGACCCCGGCCTGGCTGCGTTGACATTTGAGAGTCTCCTGCGACTCCCACATGCGATTCATGCTTAATGTCCCACTGTTTGTGTTGGATAAATTAAATATTTCATACGGCGTTGAGTGCTGCAACAACAACAGCAACGACAACTGTAATAAGTGCCAACAATGCGACCAACAGACCAACCACACACACACACACACACAGAGAGAGAGCGAGAACAATCGCCAATAAAGTTTATTGGCCCTGTTTGATTATGGTAATTGACCATGTCAGGCTACAGTCGAGCATCGATAAGTGGCTAGGAAAGCCAGATCCGTGGGTTGTCCTGCTGCCTTATTCATTCGGGATTAGTTTTGTAATTTAGTTTGTGATTTTTTTTTGTTGTTGTTCGCTTGCGAGTGTTTTGATTGCGTGAAAAGCCGCCAATAAACAATTATCGTGCATAATTTTATAATAATTGGAACATCAAATTCACACAAATTGGCCGCGTTGAAATACTAGAGGGGCTTATTCATCTGGATAAATTCATTTAAAAATGAATATTCACTTATTTGGCATTCGTATTAACAAGATGAGTTATTAGTTAGTAGTAGTAGTTGGTAGTTAATAATAATAGTAGATTAATATCACCAAAGATAGAGTGCATGCATTTAATCCGCATTAGTCACGGCTTTTAAGCGACGTTGGATTAAGAGAGACCTTTAATTTTAGAGCACGCTAAGAAAAGAAAACAATGACGTCGTCTGCTAACGGGACATGGCAGGATACTAATCACTCGCGCGAATAAAAGCTTTGTTGGCGCAGACAAAGCTGTTGCCATTAGTTTTACTAGCAATTGCTTTGAACCCACATTATATGTACTTAATTGGCCGTGATAACGAGAGAAAGTCTAGTTTATATCCGAGAAGTTTTTATAACGCTTCTAATTACACCGAAAATTGTAATTAACGAAATATTCTTGTCAAACCATTTTACAAGCAAGTTTTGTACGTCACAGTTCAGACGATGTATTGCATGAATCGTGCAAGCAAATGAGCTAAAATATTCTTATGTATACAAATAATCTCAATTGACGCCGCTCAACGCGTAGCGCTCAAAATGAGCGAGAAACAAGTTGAGCGCAATTTGGCGATCAGCACTAGTTTGATTGTTGTTGCGGCGCACTCACGAGAAAGCACTCGAAAAGCTTAAGAGAGCGCACAACTGATATGAGGGCTTCTTCGTTGCTCACAAAACTTTTATAGCGGACTACTCGCGGGTAGCTTTCGAGCTAAGAGCTCGAATGTTATTTTGCAGTTCCTAATCGAACGCTGCGCAATAAGCAAGCTGTTTTTTGTGTTTTTCAGGAGTGTTGTGTTTGATATTTTAAGTAATAAGACATGCTGCGCGTCTTGAGAGCCAGCGCTTTATTGCGCACTCAGCAGAAGAATGTGGCAGCTGCTGCATCTTACTCCTCATTGCCGGCGCCTCAGACGTCTCCAGAAGTGCTTTACACCGGAGTAAGTTCATCTATTTATACAAACCTATCTACATACATATGCATTTTTTTGATTAGTTCAGCAAACCTGTTATCAACCACCGAATATGCATAGTATAAGCGTATATTTATTCCAACATGTTAATATTATGGTCAAGCCATATATATGTATGCACGCTTGACCTTGAGCGAACGCAGCTGTTTGCTGCCTCCCTTTGTTACACTATTCACTCTTTTTGCCGGCGCACGACCAAAGCAGACGCAGAAAGCCTGTTCAGTGTGCGAATCACGATAGGAAAAGAAAATCCAAATCTTCCGCTACGCTATTAATACATATGTATTAAATTGAGTTAAGTTTTAATCATGTTTGGCATTAATTAGTAATTCCCGAATTAACGTCGACCATGCGCTTAACTCTACAGAGGCAAACATATGTATGTTTAGTAATGAATATACATGCATGTTTATTTGCACATCACACACAAACTACATATGCATGTGGGTATGTGTGGCACCAAGCAGTGGAATGGGAGGGCGAAAAAAGCAGAGCAAAAAAATTGTGGTATTCGTCTGCCGGCTGTTGTTGTTGTTCTCGTCGTTGCCGTTGTCGTTGTCGTTGTCGTTTTCTTACGCTCTCGCTCGCTCTCTCTTCCTTGTCTCTCGACGCTGTTATATCACTGTGCTTCGCATTGAGCGCGCTATTCGTAGAAGCGTTCGTGTTCTCGTTGTACTCGAAAGTTTTTGTTAGACTCAAAAAAGTTTTGCTGTCTGCTGGCAATTTCCACAACTTGTTAAGCTTCCGTCTAACGAACTATGGATTGCATGCGGAATACATTGTATATTAATTAACTCGACTCATCATGTTGCACTCAAATGGCTCAAAGTTTAAATTGTGGCTCATGCTCAGTTCTATATATAGACTACTTTAAACGAATGTGTTTGCTTGTCAAATCTGTACACATTCATGATAAGAAATATATGCAACATATACGCAATGCAATGAACAATCTCTTGCCATTGCTCTTGAAGAGCATTCACGATTCCAATCATTCGTTTCGCTCACAACACGGGACTTCTTCGCTCTCTGGCTGATAAGAAATTTTCCATATGATACCCGTATTTTCGGCAATTTCACAACGAGTTTAATCGCGCCGGGCAATCCGCCGACCCAGACACCGGCTAGACAGACCTCGCACGTGCGTGTTCCACAAATAAACGCAAACATCGCCGCATCGGGTGTCTAGCGGAAATTTTTCCCAACACCTTCAATTTCGGCGAGTCATGCTGAGTTCGCTGCTAACGAAACTTAAGAGCTGAGACACGATAGAGATATATAAATATTTAAATTGATTCGTCGTGGGGTGTGGCGTGCCTGAGCTCTGCTTGTTTGTAGTCGAGTAAAAATCGAGTGATAACGTCAATATTATTGCTTATCAGCTGTTTTTGAGGTGAAAAAGAGGGTACGTCATGTCAGGCACAATCTCATGACGCGTTCGTTGCTAATATACTATTGTTGTTTGCTCACTGCAGCTCTTCATCAACAATGAGTGGCACAAGAGCAAGACGGGCAAAACATTCGAGAGCATCAACCCGACCACCGCTAAGAGCATCGCCGAGGTGCAGGCCGCCGGCAAGGCGGACGTCGACTTTGCCGTCGCGGCAGCGCGTCAAGCGTTCAAGTGAGTAGAAGCAACTACTATATATCGTAACTATATATAATCTCTGTATGCCGTTTTGTCTCGACATCAGGCTGGGCTCCCCCTGGCGCCGCATGGACGCCTCCGATCGCGGCCGTCTGATCTATCGCCTCGCCGATCTCATGGAGCGCGATCAGGTCTATCTGGCGGTAAGTGCTTGAACCACTCAACTCACGCGTGCAGGCTTCCTAATGTCTCTCTGCCTATAACACACAGAGTCTGGAGACGCTGGACAACGGCAAGCCGTACAGCATGTCCTACAACGTGGACGTGCCGACGGCTGTGAAGAATCTGCGCTACTTTGCCGGCTGGGCGGACAAGACGCACGGCAAGACGGTGCCAATGGACGGCGAGTTCTTCAGCTACACGCGCCACGAACCCGTGGGCGTGTGCGGACAGATCATACCCTGGAACTTTCCCATTCTGATGATGGCCTGGAAGCTGGGCCCCGCCCTGGCCACCGGCAACACCATCGTGCTGAAGCCCGCCGAGCAGACCAGCTTAACCGCCCTCTACATCGCACAGCTGGTGAAGGAAGCCGGCTTCCCCGAGGGTGTGGTGAACGTATTGCCGGGTTTCGGCGAGGCGGGCGCAGCGCTGGCCAACCACGCCGACGTCGACAAGGTGGCCTTCACGGGCTCCACGGACGTGGGCAAGCTGATCCAGCTGGCGTCGGGCAACACGAACCTGAAGCGCGTCACGCTCGAGCTGGGCGGCAAGTCGCCCAACATCGTGCTGGCCGACAGCGACCTCGACTATGCCGTGGAGACGGCCCACTTCGGCCTCTTCTTCAACATGGGCCAGTGCTGCTGTGCCGGCTCGCGCACCTTTGTCGAGGACAAGATCTACGACGAGTTCGTGGAGCGCAGCGCGGAGCGCGCCAGCAAGCGCACCGTCGGCAATCCGTTCGACCTGAAGACCGAGCAGGGTCCCCAGGTGAACGAGGAGCAAATGGAGAAGATCCTCTCCATGATCAAGACCGGCGAGCAGCAGGGCGCCAAGCTCGTCGCCGGCGGCAGCCGTCCCGCCGGCCTGCCCGGCTACTTTGTGCAGCCAACGGTGTTCGCCGACGTCAGCGACAACATGACCATTGCGCGCGAGGAGATCTTCGGGCCTGTGCAGCAGCTGATACGCTTTAAGCAGCTGGACGAGGTCATCGAGCGTGCCAACAACTCCGACTACGGCCTGGCCGCCGGCGTCTTCACCAAAGACCTGGACAAGGCCAACTACCTGGTGAACGGTCTGCGCGCCGGCACCGTGTGGGTCAATACCTACAACGCGCTCGCCTCCCAGATGCCCTTCGGCGGCTACAAGATGTCCGGCCACGGACGCGAGAACGGCGAGTACGCGCTCGCCAACTACACGGAGGTGAAGAGCGTCATCGTCAAGGTGCCGCAGAAGAACTCCTAGGTGGCCAATCAAGACATTGCACAACTCGCTCTTTCTTAGTTTACGCAGCTCAGTGCCAATTGCTTTTGTATTTACCATTTGATTTAATATAAGTGAATCCATTTAAATAATAAAATTGATTAGAGTATGTAAAGACTGCGGCATGCAGCTTTAAGCTGCCGTCTCAATTTCCGTTCGAGACTCCATACTTCAGCCCATGCGTGGCACACACACACACACAGACACATGTATTTGTCGTGTCCAGCAGGTCGAGCGCAAGTTTTTGCATCACGAGCACATCGGACAGCAGCTGAGCGTGTCAAGTGCTTTGCGGTCTGCAGCTGCAGAAACTTGCAGCTTATTTTATTTGATTTTCTCTTCTGTTTGCTGTTCCTGGTCGTGTTGTTGCTGTTAGGAGATTGAATAAGCGCATTTGTTTGCAATTTATTTAAAATTTGTCCTGCGCAGTAAATCGAAAACGGTATTTTGCTGGGCCCCGACTCCGGCATCCGGCATCGCTGTAAATACAATTTGTTTGAAAGTGCCTTCGGGATTACATATTTGATTTATTTATAAGCCAAGTTTGCAGGTGGCCGCAGTCGACTTGCCTCGACGCTAAGTGATTTTCTCTGTCGCACAACTAATGATTGCAAACACGATGCTCGTTTCGCTTACTGCTCATGCAATCAATTCAATTTTCTTCACATGTAATCGTTCTGATAAAATCTCCGCTTTTTCTAAACAAAGCAAATTTAAGTTAGCTATTTAAAGTGAACCCTCGTGTAAGGCATTCTCTTTAGTCGATCTCTTGCCATTTGGGCGTAGGCAAACGTAAAAACCCTGGCGAATGCAAATTCAAATGCAAATGCGATTGCAATATATTTGTCAATAACCCGCTTTGCCAGCAACTCACACATGGCGTATACGCAATCGCCTTTACGGGCAGCATTTTAAATTGATTTCGAACAATGGCAATTTCATGCATATTCAGATATGAAACACTATCAGCCAAAAATAGAAGAAAAAAACTAAAAATACCATTGAAATTATAAATGATTCGCAGCCACTTCGCAAAGGACACGACCATGAGAACGAGACAATGTGGCTGAGGATGATGGAGACCGTGGCGTGGCTGCCAAAAGCGCAGCCGTGCGCAATGAGCCGAGTGCACAGGTACACCGAAGCGTGGCTGAGTCCTCCTCTCGCCCCACTGCCTCTCTGTCTCTCTGTCTGTCTGTCTATCTGCTGCCGAGCAGGGACAGCGGCGCAAAACATAATTGAAAATCATTTTTCACAAGACAAAAAAAACTCGTCTAATGCGCACTAAATGTCTCTAATATGAACAGAGTCAAGTCGATGTGGCGCTAAAACGATACCATACCACGTAAACATTGCAATATTTCAATACTTTTACATGTTATATTTTGAACTTAGTTTTTAGTTTTGTTTGTTACGTGGATTCTCGAAAAAACTTAAGTAATGTATTACTTATTTATGGCGCTCTCGCAAGTCGAGTATACCCGATTTTGTGCTTCGGCCGGCTGACATTTATAAAGCGCGTAGAAGAGGCAATTTTCATGCATTGCGCCTGCCGTAATTACGCGTTTGTGGACATGGAGCGTATCGCAGTCGCAACATGGAGCCAATTACAATTATGACGCCTTTGGGACGCAACTATAACTTAGTATTTGGCACTTCATTAGTTTGTGCGGTGCAGGAGCAGAAGGTGTGCGCTGCGCGCAAGGACGACCAAAGGACGACGTGTCGAGGCCAAAAAAGCGCAAACTTGGCCAATTTGCCGAGACATTTTTTCTTGCCTTTCTGTTTGAGCCGCTTTCGCAGCAGCATTAAGTGCCAGCAATTCGACTTTATCGCATTGTATACGCTCGATTACGTTGTTATGGCGCCGGCGAAAGGTCCAAATGAGCGAATGGCAAGCACCTAACGAACAAAAAAAAAAAAAAGAGATGCGCTCCAAACGTGGCGACGAACTGCCAATCCACCTGACTAGACGCAGACAGAGAGAAAGAGCGAAAGCGAGAGCAAGAGCGAGAGGGGGATTACAAAAAGGGGCAACATCATCACTTTGATCATTAACTGGAAAATGGCAGGGCACAAGCTGCAGATAAGCGAAAAACAAACGCAAAGCAAACACGGCGATAGCGTGGGACCGAGCTGTTAACAAAAGCTGCAGCAGCCGCAGGACATGCCGTCGGGGATTAGCGTCCCAAGTGCGATTAAAGCAGATCAAGGCGTTCTCCTCGACGTCATCTCTGACATCTTAAGTCGGGCGAACATCTTAATTCGCTCTTTATTCGAGACGCTTGAAATTATACACGCATAATGCCAGCGACTAAATTATTCATGACCAAGTGCAAATGCTATTTTAATTGCATTGCTAACAATATATTAACCAGTGTTCAACATGCAAAACTCTGTATAACAGTGTACATATAGTAAACAATCTTAATACGCGATTGTGCAGAGTATATATATATATATGTGTGTATATAAGCTCAATCAGCAATTAAATGATAAGGTGTTCGAATTAGGCACCAACGAAAATTTGCAATATGCTTGGCAGAAATAGATGACTTAGTTATTGTTCGCTTGTGCTTCGCATCAGTGTGCAAAATGAAACTAAACATTATTCATTGCAATATATTTGTAATATTATTAATAGTTCTTCAAGTGAACAGTTCGGTGAGACACCCAACGAAATTGAATGTTTAAATCACTTTTCTAATCTGATTTTGTATTCAGTGTCCAGCTGGCTCAAAACAATTGGATGATCAATGCAGCAGCTATTGTTATCAAGTCGTGAAGCCGCTTCTTCAATATGTCAACACAGTCAAATCAATGGCCCAAGAACACAACGAGCTACAAAAAACAATCAAAGTGCAAGCAGAAACAATAAAGAACTTGATGGAGTTAATCAAATCTAAGGATATGACACAAGAACTGCAAGCTAAATTGAGCAAATCGTGTGAAAGCCGGAATGAAAATCAACAAAATCTTATTGATAAAAATAACAAAAGCCTAACTAACCTGCAATCAGAAATCAGTTCTAAAAATAAAGCTATTAAAGAACTGCAAACCGAGAATGTAAAAATAAAAGATCTTCAAAAGAAAATCACAGCTTATACTCCGACATCAAGTTGCCCCGGCAAATTGACCAAACCTCATGCGATTCGAGTCCCAGTATCTCAAACAATGCTAGTTCCATGCGATTCGACCTTGACTGAAGCTGGACCCGGATGGATCGTCATACAACGACGAAAAGATGGAAGTGTGAATTTCAATCGAACGTGGTCAGAGTATAAGGAAGGATTTGGAGATCTGGATGGCGAGTTTTTTCTGGGGCTAGAGAAACTTCACTTGCTGACACAATCTCAACCTCACGAATTATTTATATCGCTCATGGACTTCTCCAATGAAACGCGGTATGTCAGATACAACAACTTCGTGATTGGCAACGAAGAAGAGTTCTATGAGATGAAAGAACTAGGAACCTACTCAGGCACTGCTGGAAACTCAATGGCTTATCATAGACACAGAAAGTTTTCAACAACAGATAGGTATAATCATACTTCTGGAACTTGCGCAAAAACATATAGTTCCGGCTGGTGGTTTCACGCTTGCTATATTTGGTAATAATGTTAAACTATAAGTATCAAGAAAATGTATTTCTTACTCTTACTTTCTTTAATTTCAGTAACCTCAATGGACTGTACACGTCGTCTAATACAGACGAAAATATAACTTCTGGCATTGTGTGGAGAAATTGGAAACAAAAACCGTTGAAATTTGTACAAATGATGATTAGGCCACTTAAATAGAAAACTGAATCAATTTTCTTCCATTTGTTAAAAAATAACGGTGTTGAAAGAATAAAATTGAATTAAATGCACATGATTTGGCTGTCTCATTATTTAATTCAATATGATATATGTAGAATGGGATATTCTTCTTTCACGTAGGTTGCTAATGACTGAGTAAAAATGAGAAGAAATGGATGAGATTAACGTTAACGATTAAAATGGTTCAAAAGGTCGCAGAGCTCTCTCTGCAAAGAAGGTCATTTGCATCTGTGAGGAGAGGCATGATGAAATCTAAAAGTATAATATTGATGTGACAACCTGTGGTTCGGGGTTTGTTTTTTCTATTTGGGGTCGAGGCAAAAAAAACACATTTCCATGGAAGCTTGCGAAACAAGTATAACAAATACACAATAAGTATCAAAATTTACATTGAACAATAAAGCCTAATTCGTGGCTTAATCTAAACTAAAGCACTCAATGCTTTTGCTACATATGACAACAACAGCTACATGAACATAGAACACTTTTTTGTTATTGTTTGCTGAGCAGCAGAAATTATGCTGATAAGGCCTTAACGGTCGCTCTACTTTAGTTCTATATGTTAATCTGAGTACGAAATACCGCTTAATTTCAATTTTTATAATAAATTTCATGTTGACATGATTTGAAAAAAGCAAAAGCAACAGATTACATCATAGAAAAGACCTTACAATAAAAAGAGATAAGGCAACTTAGAATCTGAAACAACAATCATTAGTTTTCTTGGTTCCACTAGGTTTAGCTAGATTTAGTTGCCATTGAATTGTGAACCAAGTCAGAGCACAAAATAAAATGAATATTAACATCAATATATTCTTAATATTATTAATAATATATCATGTGAATAGCTCTGTAAGTATTTTACTTAATTCAAATACTTCGATAAGTTTACCAAGCTAATATTGTATGCAGTGTCCAGCTGGCTCAAAGCAATTGGATGACCCGAGCAACGCCTTTCCGATTGGAGTCCCCGTATCTCAAACAACGATACTTCCAACGACGGTTAGATGGAAGTGTGAATTTCGATCGAACATGGTCTGAGTATAAGGAAGGATTTGGAGATCTGCGAGGCGAGTTCTTTCTTGGGCTAGAAAGGCTTCACTTGCTCACACAATCGCAACCTCACGAATTATTCATATCGCTCATGGACTTCTTCAATGAAACAGCATATGCCAGATACAGCAACTTCGTGATTGGCAACGAAGAAGAGTTCTATGAGATGAAAGAACTAGGAACCTACTCAGGCACTGCTGGTAATTCATTGGCTTATCATGAGAAACAAAAGTTTTCAACAGCTGATAATTCACACTCTGGAAACTGCCCTAGTTCATATGGATCTGGCTGGTGGTTTAAGCAGTGCTATCATTGGTAATAATTTGAAGCTACTGGTAGTGAAAAGTATATACTTATTGTCTAAAATTTCAGTAACCTCAATGGACGCTATATGTTTATCAAAAGAGACGAGGATATGAACAGCATTGAGTGGAGAAAGTTTAAGCATCGACCGATGAAATTTACCCAAATGATGATTAGACCGGTAGTAAAAACATAAATCTTCTTCGCTTTTGAATATGAACGTTTAGAGCTGTCAACGAACTAAGTTTAACGAAGCAATAAAGAAAATGGAACAAACATAAGCAAAAAGTAAGAATATATAAGTATGAGAATAACCAGAGTCGCGTTAATTTAAATTGAATTGGCCCTGCGCCTTAATGATAGGCAACGTTTATTTTAATGCCCGGCAACCTCAATCTGTTGAAAAATCTCTCTAATCTCTTCTGAAATACGCCGATTAGCAAGTCGATCTATAACAGATGAGATCATTGAGAGTGCTGCGATGTTTTGGCTTTTATATTTCAACTGCGATGGCTTTCAATGGTCAAGAACGATAATTAAATAGCACTTGGGAAAGGTCAAGAAATCTCGACGGAATTCCTTGAAAAATGTCGCATCAGCTGATCTATGTGGGTCCTATTATAGTGAGATAGTGTTCTGATCTGCGCAGGATCTACTGATCTGAGTGGATCCTAAGAGGGGATATGAGTTTACATATGAAAAGACGAGCGGCTGCTCATAACTGTTGGCCTGCTATATGTAAAATTTAAAACATAAAAATCATAAAAAACTAATAATAGTATAAACAAAAATTAAGGAGGACAAAACAACAAAACAAAAACATAACAAGAACAACATAAAAATTGTCTATGACGACACCCTATATTTATAAGGGATTGCGAGAACGCTTTATTTATTGTTCTTCAGGGTGCCATTCAGACAGGGCAATAAACTTAATATATATATTGTTACACAGTGCGCAAAGAGGCGAGAAATGGTGTTGTGATTCAGCAATTAAAAATCTTCAATGTTCTAATAATGTAAACTGCATATAAACACTGGCATTGTATACCTCTAAATAAATCGCATAGACAATACGGAACACAGTTCCTGCTTAGCCCGACGATACAGTGCGGTAGGGCTGAAAGCATGCGATAAAGTGACAGCGATAAGCGAGTGAGAGAGAGAGAGAGAGAGCTGTTAACAACCAGCTTAATCTCTGAAGCTCACGCACAGCGATCGTTTATTTTTTGCAGCTTGAGTCTCAAATACCGCGTACTTTCAAATCATACAATACATTTCTGATTGGAATTATTTGAAGGCAGCTGAGGATCAAATCTTTACAGTTTAGTTTAGTTTAACATTGCAGACTGATAATTAAAAAAAAACAACAAATTTATTTTCCCAATATGTGGAGTCTTAAAAATAGTTTATTTCAAACACTACTCGAGCTACCAAATTAAGCAATCGCATACGAAAACGTTTAACAAGACTTAGCATCTAAAATGTTAATAAAGATGGCATTAATTCACCATACTCTGAAAGTTAATAGGTATTATTTTGTTTCGTCATTGAAAATAGCGCAGAATAAATAAATCTGCAACAACGATCGTTCTCCTCCATCGTTTCTCAATAAAATAAATTTAGTGATTATTTACTTTCAAAACGAATCAGACCACAAAATAAAATGAATATTGGCATCAAAATACTTTTGATATTATTAATAGCTTTTCAAGTCAATAGTTCAGTAAGTAAATCAGTGAATTTAAATACTTCGATAAGTTTACAAAGCTATTATTGTATTCAGTGTCCATCTGGCTCAAAACAATTGGATGATCAATGCAGCAGCTATTGTTATCACGTCGTGAAGCCGCTTCTTCAATATGTCAACACGGTAAAATCAATGACCCAAGAACACAACGAGCTGCAACAAACAATCAAAGTGCAAGCAGAAACAATAAAGAACTTGAACGAGATGATCAAATCTAAGGACATGCAACTGGAACATCAAACTAAACTGAGTAAATCGTGTGAAAGCCGTAATGAAAATCAACAAAATCTTATTAATCAATATAAAACACAATATGAAAGTCAAAACGAGCTTCACCAACAACTTATCAATCAATATAAGATAAACCTAACTAATCTGCAATCAGAAATCAGTTCTAAAGATAAAGCTATTCAAGAACTGCAATCCAAGAATATAAAAACAAACGAACTTCAAAATAAAATCACAGCCTATAAGCAGACATCGAGTTGTTTCGGCAAATTGACGGAACTTCATGCGATTCGAGTCCCCATTTACCAAACAATGACAGTTCCATGCGACTCGACTTTGACTGAAGCTGGACCCGGATGGATCGTCATACAACGACGATTAGATGGAAGTGTAAATTTCAATCGAACGTGGTCAGAATATAAGGAAGGATTTGGAGATCTACGAGGCGAGTTCTTTCTTGGGCTTGAGAAGCTTCACTTGCTGACACAATCTCAACCACACGAATTATTCATATTGCTTACGGATTTCTCCAATGAAACGCGGTATGCCAGATACAATAACTTCGTGATTGGCAACGAAGAAGACTTCTACGCGATGAAAGAACTGGGAACCTACTCAGGCACTGCTGGTAATTCATTGGATCATCATGAAAAACAAATGTTTTCAACAACAGATAGGTATAATCATACTTCTGGAACTTGCGCATCATTTTTTAGTTCTGGCTGGTGGTTTAAGCATTGCTATCATTGGTAATAGTTAAAAGTTACTGGTAGTGAACAATATATACTTATTGTCTAAAATTTCAGTAATCTTAATGGACTTTACGCGTTTTCGAATACAGACAAGGATATCAACAGCATTGAGTGGAGAAAGTTTAAGCATCGACCGATGAAATTTACCCAAATGATGATTAGACCGGTAGTAAAAACATAAATCTTCTTCGCTTTTGAATATGAACGTTTAGAGCTGTCAACGAACTAAGTTTAACGAAGCAATAAAGAAAATGGAACAAACATAAGCAAAAAGTAAGAATATATAAGTATGAGAATAACCAGAGTCGCGTTAATTTAAATTGAATTGACCCTGCGCCTTATTGATAGGCAACGTTTATTTTAATGCCCGGCAACCTCAAACTGTTGACAAATCTCTCTAATCTCTTCTGAAATACACCGATAAGCAAGTCGATCTATAACAGATGAGATCATTGAGAGTGCTGCGATGTTTTGGCTTTTATATTTCAACTGCGATGGCTTTCAATGGTCAAGAACGATAATTAAATAGCACTTGGCAAAGCTCAAGAAATCCCGACGGAATTCTTAAAAAAATGTCACATCAGCTGATCTATGTTTGTCTTATTATAGTGAGATAGTGTTCTGATCTGCGTAGAATCTACTGATCTGATCTGATCCTAATAGGGGATATGAGTTTACATATGAAAAGACGAGCGGCTGCTCATAGCTGTTGGCCTGGTATAATATGTAAAATTTAAAACATTAAAATCATAAAAAAACTGATAATAGTATAAACAAAAATTAAGGAGGACAAAACAACAAAACAAAAACATAACAAGAACAACATAAAAATTGTCTATGACGACACCCTGTATTTATAAGGGATTGCGAGAACGCTTTATTTATTGTTCTTCGGGGTGCCATTCAGACAGGGCAATAAACTTAATATATATATTGTTACACAGTGCGCAAAGAGGCGAGAAATGGTGTTGTGATTCAGCAATTAAAAATCTTCAATGTTCTAATAATGTAAACAGCACATAAACACTGGCATTCTGTACCTCTAAATAAATCGCATAGACAATACGGAACACAGTTTCTGCTTAGCCCGACGATACAGTGCGGTAGGGCTGAAAGCATGCGATAAAGTGACAGCGATAAGCGAGTGAGAGAGAGAGATAGAGAGAGAGAGAGAGCTGTTAACAATCAGCTTAATCTCTGAAGCTCACGGACAGCGATCGTCTATTTTTTGCAGCTTGAGTCTCAAATACCCCGTACTTTCAAATCATACAATACATTTCTGATTGGAAATTTTTAAAGGCAGCTGATGATCAAATCTTTACAGTTTAGATTAGTTTAACATTACAGACTGATAATTAAAGAACAAAAACAAATTTATTTTCCCAATATGTAGAGTCTACAAAATAGTTTATTTCAAACACTACTCGAGTTACCAAATTAAGCAATCGCATACGAAAACGTTGAACAAGACTTAGCATCTAAAATGTTAAAGATGACATAAATTCACCGTACTCTGAAAGTCAATGGGTATTATTTTGATTCGTCATTGAGAACAGCTCAGAATAAATAAATCTGTAAAAACGATCGTTTTCTTTCATCGATCCCAAAAAAAATAGATTTAGTGATTATTTACTTTCAATACGAATCAGATCACAAAGTAAAATGAATATTGGCATCAAAATACTTTTGATATTATTAATAGCTTTTCAAGTCAATAGTTCAGTAAGTAAATCACTGAATTTAAATACTTCGATAAGTTTACAAAGCTATTATTGTATTCAGTGTCCAGCTGGCTCAAAACAATTGGATGATCAATGCAGCAGGTATTGTTATCACGTCGTGAAGCCGCTTCTACAATATGTCAACACGGTCAAATCAATGACCCAAGAACACAACGAGCTGCAACAAACAATCAAAGTGCAAGCGGAAACAATAAAGAAATTGAACGAGATGATCAAATCTAGGGACATGCAACTGGAACAGCAAATTAAACTGAGTAAATCGTGTGAAAGCCGTAATGAAAATCAACAAAATTTTATTAATCAATATAAAACACAATATGAAAGTCAAAACGAGCTTCACCAACAACTTATCAATCAATATAAGATAAATCTAACTAATCTGCAATCAGAAATCAGTTCTAAAGATAAAGCTATTCAAGAACTGCAATCCAAGAATATAAAAACAAACGAACTTCAAAATAAAATCACAGCCTATAAGCAGACATCGAGTTGTTTCGGCAAATTGACGGAACTTCATGCGATTCGAGTCCCCATTTACCAAACAATGACAGTTCCATGCGACTCGAACACGGCTAAAGCTGGTCCCGGATGGATCGTCATACAACGACGATTAGATGGAACTGTGAATTTCAATCGAACGTGGTCAGAGTATAAGGAAGGATTTGGAGATCTGCGAGGCGAGTTCTTCCTTGGGCTTGAGAAGCTTCACTTGCTGACACAATCTCAACCACACGAATTATTCATTTTGCTTACGGATTTCACCAATGAAACACGGTATGCCAGATACAATAACTTCGTGATTGGCAACGAAGAAGAGTTCTACGCGATGAAAGAACTGGGAACCTACTCAGGCACTGCTGGTAATTCATTGGATCCTCATGAAAAACAAATGTTTTCAACAACAGATAGGTATAATCATACTTCTGGAAATTGCGCATCATTTTTTAGTTCTGGCTGGTGGTTTAAGCAGTGCTATCATTGGTAATAGTTAAAAGCTACTGGTAGTGAACAATATATACTTATTGTCTAAAATTTCAGTAATCTCAATGGACTTTACGCGTTTTCGAATACAGACAAGGATATCAACAGCATTGAATGGAGAGGATGGAAATATCAGCCCATGAAGTTTACACAAATGATGATTAGACCAAGATTCAGTTGAATGCACATTTAGACGCAAAATTTTGTATAAAAAATGTATAGTCATAACCTGACCGTCGAATATAAAAAAAAATTTAAATGATTACGAATGTTTGCATGAAAGTACTAGTAAAATTGGAAATGTTTACGAATATTTTGGTAGTTTACGATTGTGAAATTTTCAAAAGTTCACCTTAATCATAAAAAGTACTCGAAACTGTGCACTTAATCTAACGAAATCGTTTGCTCTAACTGACTCAGAGATTCACTGACTTTTTGTTGTTGTTAAAGTAGATGTTGCTGGCGGAGTTGTTGTTGTATTTGTTGTTTACACATGTCGCAAATGCATGCGCCATTTGGCAGATGTGTGCGCAGCGAATGCGGATGCGGAAATGTGAACAAAGCGAAAGTGAAGAGTGCGTCTGAAAGAATCTGTGTGTGTGTGTGTGTGTGTGAGAGAGCTCGTTTGCTGGTGTGCGCTAGAGTGAATGTGTTTGCCGGCGAGGCGGGGAAGGGAGGGTGCTGGAAGTGTGCTGGCGACGCCTTGCTGCTGGGGCATTGCCGCTGGGCACGAGGCTAGACGCCATGTTGCTGATGAGTCGGCATTGCAGCAGCGCTCGCTCTTGGCTATTAACTGTTGCAAATATTTGCATAGGCAACCGCGCAGCACTAGACACTGAAAACAGCAAACAACACAGCACACACAACAAAGCACAAGGCAAACAAGGCGAACAAACAAAGAGGCATGCAGCAGCGGCAACAACGGCAACAGCGTCCGACTCGGTACGCATTACACAGCTTTTGAATTTCAGACACTCGGCAATATGATGGGAAAAACACAGCAACAATGTCGGCAACAAAGCTGACGCCAGGTAATAAACTTGAAAGCGCACGGTGTGAAAGACGACGATGCAACTTGCGAATGTGTTAACAGTCGTCATACTCAATCGATGTTGCCTTAAAGTACACACCAAACCAATCCAATGACCGCAAGCATAACTGACAACGAGAACTAATTGAAGGCAATCAAGTAGCTAACATCGTTGTGGTGTGTGTAAGTCAAAGGTAACTGGCAGCTTCCTCAAATCTTGATCGAAACTCTAGTGCAAAGTGGAATGTCGGCAAACCGTTGAGATGGCGACAACTTTACTTGCGATTGTCCCATCAGCATAGCTGGCGGCAAAGTGTTCACTTTAAGGCCGTTGTGCAGTTGTTAAACTCTGTACATTATTTGCATAAATTAACATTTACGAGGCTCCGAATTTATAATTTATTTGATTTAAAAGCCTTCCGTTGTAACTTCATTAGCACTCACCACCCCCACAGTCCTCCTACACAGTCTTGAAGGCATAATCGAATTTTAAGAATATTCCCAGCGCATCGCAAGTCGTCGTTAGCTGGCTGTTTAAGTTTGCGAGCACTGCAGGTTCCTGAGTTCCATTGCGGGGTGCCCTGTGTGATAGACTACGCAACGGTATATGCATGTATTTATGTTATGTACATGATGGGTCCCTGCCAGGGAGCTGGGGCATTTGGAAAACCCTTTTTAATTAACTCGCACAAAACGCGCGAACAAAAGATGAGCCAAAATTGCACGAGCAGCGCGGCCAAAGTGCGTTTGTGCGCCATTTTTATTTGCTGTCGGCAGCGGGACTCGGTTAACTGTGAGGGCCCCGACTTCTGAGTAGAAATTTTCGTGAGCTTTTCTGTTTTTTGTTTTCTTTGTAGCTGCTGTGGCCGCTCTGCCAGCGACAGCGCGTTTTGGCTCTTGCCTTACAAATTGTATTTCAACGGTTTTGCGCTTCATTAAAATTGCTGTTAAAATAACACACGCACAAGCGTAAACACACGCCAAAGGGCAGGCGACGGGGGCGGCGAGGGTGTGTGTGTGTGGGGCGGCGAATGAGCACAACTCTTGCCAGGCACAAGGACGGCCGTTTGGCTGGAGACATGTGTGCGCCAGCTGACAAGGCTTACAACATGATTTTGTGGCTGTGTGTATCCTTTTGTTGCTCTTTGTGCGTCTCACAAAAAAAAAAATGCCTCACAAATAAACACGGACTACAAAACTGCTGCGCCCGCAAGCAATCTACAAAAAAAAGCAAGCGAAAAGCAAAAACATCGCATCAACAACAATGCGCCTGTTAACCCAAAGTATAACGGAAGCTGTCAGGAAAGTAACTTTTGCAGTCACCGCCGCGCTCCTCCGCCCACTGTCAGCGTGCCCAGAGATACCAGAATTTTGAGAATTTCAACTTTGACGCAATGTACTATTGTAGGGCTGTAATGGATTTGGAAAAGAGTGCGATGAATTCCTTTAGCTTTAATATACAAAGCTGATGCCAGATGCCGTGATAATTAAGCTTTGATCAGCCTTGGAGTAAACAGACTCTTCGTCTATAGTAACAGTCCAGTCAATAGACGGCTGGCCTTTTTTAACTCCTTCGAAAGCACTCTCATTGGGAAATGCTGCGCTCGTGCTTCGACAGTGTGAAAGAAGTGCCATCCAATAGCACAACAACGTTTGTTTGCCTGCTTACGGTCCAGGTCTTTATTTATTTTATGGCCCTCTTCCGCGTCTTCCGGCAAAATTGTTTTCCGATTTCTACCACAAATCACTTCCAAGTGCCCCAGAAATACGCCCCCAAAACTGTAGCGAAGCGGTTAACCGCTGGTGTTAAGCAACCTTTGATAGAGTGACAACAGGGCGGAAAAGAACGCAACGGAAATTCGATATGAAAGTATATTAAATAACCTGAAGTTAATGAAGTGTAAGCAACACATTGCCCACGATACCAGGCGGCCACTGTAAGTATTTTTTAAAAAAAGTTGGTAACCACAATAAAGCAGCAACAAGCAAATAGTACAAAACATTAAAGCAACCCCAAAGTTATTTATTACACATATTTGATCGATTTTTCGTTGCTCGATATTGTTTCACGCCACTCCCAAAAAAAGCGATTTGATAAAGAATGAAAGTACACTCGTTGTTTCGCAAATTGCTGCTTAAATTAATGGCACGCGAAATGATAATTTGTAATATTGCAGCGACTTGGCTACTTTTTTGTCGCATGAAATGCACAGCTGTTGATTTTAAATGATGCTGCTTGTGCACTGTGGTTTTGTCTCACTTTGCTGCAGTCTGCGCCTGCTTTGTTGATGGCTTTTGGACTGTCTTTGTCTCTGAAGCTCTCGCCTTATGCCATTGTTTCTGACACTTGGCTTTAAGCGGCTGCTTCAGCGCTCAAAATGTCACGAATTCTTGCGATTCTTTCCTTTTGTTTTTGTTGTTTTTTTTTTTTTTGTTGCGACAGCGTCTGCCGCAGCATCCTTGTCAGCAAATTTCGTGTCTCCCTTTTTTTCTTGACGCTTTGTTAAACGGCAATTGAAAACCGAGTGGTGTTAGTGGGAAATGCAAGTGATATATTTCGGGGATCGAGCAGCTTCTTCTTTTTCAATTATTCGAACTAAAAAGTTTGGATCCAACGAATTGAAAAACAGACTTGCAGCTTCACAAATTGTTTCACATTATAATAACGAAACAATTTTGCTTGGAATTTCGGGGAAAAAGCAAAGCGCTGACCATATAAGTTGCTGCAAATCATCGGCTAATAGAATACTATATTGTTTTATTGGAAATTTCAACCGAAGTGCTAATAGACTTAAATAAATTTTGAATTTCATTATCTAATGCAAACATAGAATTCCTTTTAATTATTAATCACAAGCAAATGAGAAATCAAAGAACGCGAATCGCCAAAAATAATGAATTTTAAGTTAAATAAATGCAATGTTTGCATACATTTTTAATTTAATTAAAATGCCTATTAAGTTAAATAAATAAATTAAAATTGTGCTAATTTAATGCCGAATGAAAGTGCAAGTTGGGCAGAATTGAAATGAAATTGCAACGAATTGATTTTCACAGTGAATCGCTTTGCAAATAAATGGTATTGAATTATTAATAGCATAAGCTGATATTAAACAGCTTATGATTGCATTAAAAACTGAAGCGAAACTGAAAAGTCAGCAGCTTTAAGCCCAAATCAATCTGTATCTCGAACAAAGTCAACACAAACACTCTGCTCAAGTTGATGCTACCCACGCTGGGCCGTTGGAAGCTCCCTCTTTTATTTATTGACTGTTAAACTTTTCATTAGCCATTTCGTTTAATTCGCACACAATAGCAAAGATTCAAAGGCAAAGAAGTTGCTGCCAAAGCAGCGGCTAGCAGCAGGGCACAACAAAAATAAACGGCAATGGCGACAACGGATGGAACCACAGCAGCAACAGCAACAACAACAGAAAGCTTCGTCACTAAGTATAATGTATTTGTGTTGAAAGCAACCACAGCACAAACTTTATTGCCCGTATGAGTATGCGTGTGTGTGTGTGAGTGTGTTTGAGTTGCTGTGTGTAGCACAGATACAATCAGAGCGCAATTGTCTGCACTGATGAGCGAAGCAATGGAGCGGCCATCATGTAAGGCACGTTTCCCCTGCCCCGCCGTCCCCTCCGTCCGCCCACTGGCACTCACTGTGCTTTTTATGACAAAGAGAGCACCACGTAATCACAATGATAAGAATCACGCAGCCCCGACAGCAGACTTACAGACAGCTACAATGAGTACGACAAAAATGGGAATTATTTTCGTACGATGATTAAGTGAAAGTTTGCAACCCAACCACAAAGCATAACAACGCATATTTTAGAAGAGCGACAGCCAAATACCCTCGACTTGTGTGCTAACTCAACTTATTGAAAGAATATCAAGTAAGTGCTCAGCATGACACTGCACTTAGTTGAGTTCAATCTGCTGATTAGCTTAAAACAATCTTTCACATTAAAGCAGGACTCACAAGTATATGTAAGCGGCAACTTTTATTCAATGTGCAACTTTAACACACGGCCAACAACTTTTAGCTGGCTGTGTGTGTGTGTGAGGCAGAAACATCTGCGATGTGACAGCATGATGCCATGCAGTCGCGCGGCTCTGACCCGTATAAGTATGCTACAAAGCATGTGGTGCGCCTGCTGCTCCTGTGCGCTGCAGAGGCCGCAACTCCTAGACACGTAGTCATTCCGTTTGCTGTGACAACACACGCACACACAGACACACAGACAAGTGGAGTAGTGGGGAATGCTTAAGCAAACATTGTAGTGGTGCGACATATACATATTGCAGCACTTACCCCAGCCAAGCTGCACGCCCCATGTGTGTTCCACATGAACAGCAAGCAGCCAACGCAACGTGCAGCGATTTCAATACTTCAAATCGCAATATAAACAGCAGCGACACTTTAATTTCGTTGCGACGAACCATTTGAATGGACGGCATAAATACTTTATGGCCTGTGCATCAATATTTCACAGAGACTGCTCGCATCAAATGATTTATTTCTTATTTATAGCAGGCGACAAATGCATTCGTATATTGTTTAATATCTCTCAGCAGACATAGACAGTGAAGCGACTCTCTCTACACTTTGCCTTCATTTCAGTACGCGTTGCAGTTCGCTTTTAGTTTTTGGCGATTTGCGGTCAGTTTTGCGAATGCCATCAGTTTATCAAACGCTCTGGACTGGAAATGAAAAACGCAAATACCTGCAAAACAATGCACTTCATTTTCCACTGTGGTTTGCCAGAACATGTGGCAAATTTGCAACACAACATTAACATGACTTTTAGCTTGTTTGATTCCGGGCTATTTTCCCCCCACACGGGAGCAGCCTGCGCAGAAAGATATATGGGCTTATCTCGTTGGCAAAAATCAAATTAAATTGAATTCTCAGAAGAGGAAATGATGACGATATTCTCATGTCTCACAAGTAAACACATCAGCATCACACATCAAGCTTCCCACTGAGAATCTCTTGTTTTCTTTTATATACAGGAAATTCAATTTTTATCAATTTGCATCATCAGTCAAATCGTCTTTAAATGACACGTCATACAACAAGTTTAAATTGCCAAAAATGAAATTACATCGATTGCAAAGATAGATACTAAATTATTGCATTTAATTGGCATCAATTCAGTTATAAAAGTAAATTAAGATTGTTGTACTCACCTAATGCCGCCTACATTCAATATAATCCTGTTTTCACCATCCATGTTGCATGCAACAGTAGCGCCAACAGCAGCCGCATACCCAACTCGATTACAGTTAAGCTATCAGCACATCGCTGCGACTCTCGAACGCTGTCATTTTGGACCTCTTCGGTTATAATACTGCACTAGTTGATTGCGTTTTTTTCGAGCTTCAAAAAGTGATTTCCACTTGGAGCTAGCTAGACGCGAAATGCTTGTTAATTAGAGCCAAGACTGGAAGCATTCCAAAGAGCTGTAGTTGCAGCAGTCTCACTCGTTGGCTCTCAGCGCGCTTTGCATATCCTCGTGGTCCTTTGACTGCAAAGGGAATGAAATATATGGTTTGCGTTTTAGTTGTGGTGCTCCCAAAGTGATGCACAAGCCGAAATTGGGTTATAATCTAGAGTAATGTGTGTGCTTATACACCACACCAGTGCCATATATTACGTATGCTGGCTAAAAGCACTCATAATACTCTAACAAACGATCACATTATTTTTGCACTTCTTTCGAAACAAAACGTGAACGAGTTCGTGAGCTGATAAGTTGCGTTACTTATTATTTTAAAGATGAAAAAGTGCAAATTTTACACACTTGGATATATTACGAGTATCTACTGGTAGAGTATAGAAGATGCAGCAGTTAGTGCACTAGTCGTTCGTCGTTATCTATTACGCTCTTCCGCGCACTCAGACTAATGCTTTCTCAACACTTCTTGCGGCAGCACATACGTAAGTAATTGGTGTTTTTATTACGAAATGTGAGAGCAAAGTGCTTCGCAAGGAAATGTAGCTGCTGTAAACTGTTTGCTCAACATGGCTATTATTTAAAGTCTGGCAACAAAAACTAATTCGCAGCCGAAAGTTAAGCCAAATACGAGTATAATAAAAATACACAATGTATGTGTATGCAAAGCAAGACAAAGCCAAAGCCGACAGACAGAGAGCAAATTGAAGTGGAGTGCATGAATTTTGTATGCGTGTGTATACCTGGGAGTATTGACAGAATCAAATACATGTTGTTAAGTTAAAAGGGGCCACAAAAATGTAAATATGACAGCTGCCTCGAGTGCCTCGTGTTGCTTAAAGCCAAAAAGAATGCAAAAGCAAATTCTTTGGCCAACCGTACATTTCACTTCGCTTCAAAGTTGCTCTGTCAAAGTTATGGCTGGCGGGGCAAAACTTTTGTTATTTGCAGATTGTGCTGATTGATAGCCATTGGTAGGAGCCAGCGAGTGCAAATAAGTTTGGATGAATACAAACAAATAAACAGTTTGAGCCCCCTGCAAATTGGCAAACTGACAAATGACCTTGCGCCGAAGAGAGCCAGAGACAAAAGCACATCAAGTTTTTCGCATTTGATGGTCCGCATAACTTTAACAAAACTTACATTTGCCGTTGGAAAAGCATCGAAATAAAATATTCGTTGTATAACAAGGAATTCATAGATATACGGCGAGTATATAAACACATTTTTTATTACTTTAAATGGGCACATTGCGAGACCATAAAATGCCAGCTGAAAGAGGTAAAGTAAAAGTAAACTAATAACACTTATTGAAAGTAAATCGACATGGTCAATACCAGAAATCCCACGCACACACACACACACAGAGACACTCGCAGATTGCCACAATAATGTAGCACGTCATTGCGGCATTTTTATGGGCAACAGAGTCGAAGCGATGTCGATGTCGATGTGGATGCTGCTTGCAGCAGATTTAACGATATTTTCTTTTGCCTTTTTTACTTTTCCAGCAAGCACTTTGCATGGGTATGCAAATTTTTTACTTGGCCGCACTTTTTGCATATTCTGGTAATACCATTCAAGCCCAGCTGTGGGAGCTGCTGTCAAAATAACAAAATGTTGGTTAAGTGTGCCAAAGCCGAGGACAAAGTCTGTGAAAAAGCCATTCAGCCGGTCGGTTAATCAACTGACTCCACTCCACCAAAGCACCCCTCCCCTCACCGCCCTTGACCAGCTGACTAGTGAGCCAGACAATGCGAACACATAAGAGTGCTGCTAACATGCAGTCGAGTTGGAGATGGAACTGAAGCTGGCACAGCTTCAAGTGCGTCATCAATCCTGGGGGGGACTTGCGATTCAGTCAGACGACGGTGACGTTGAGCGCGACGTTGGTGGCCACGTGACGAGGGAAGGGGGGCTATTGGCATGAAGAGCTGCTTGTGCTGAGTGCTTTCAGTTCGCGCTTTGTCTTAGTCCCATTGTGCACCGCCTGTTAGTGGCACTTTTGGCCTCAACATCCAGTCAATCAACTGCTCGTTGATATTCTCATGAATTGCGCCTTTTAGGAATGAATAATTTTCACTTAAACGGATTTCCATTTCCCTCTGGCGCGCTGCAAAGCTCTGCGCAAAGACCGCTTAAAGACTTTTTTGCATTTTATCTGCGAAGTTTGCCCGCTTCGAAGCAATATCAAAGTGAATTACCAATTTAATTTCGTTAATAAGTCGTCACTCATACGCCGCGTTAAACCAATGATACCATTTCAAAAACCAGTCAACGAACTTTGCAATATCTTTGAGTTGAAAACGATATTTCAACCAAGTAACCCGTTGTCTATGAAACTGAAGAGTATAACTCACGTTGCAATCGGAGAGTATAAGTGAAATACGAGTCAGTTAGTGTGTATCTGTATAGCATTGTTCTGTTGTATCTCTAGAACGTATCTTTTTGCCAGCAAATAAAGCAGAACTCGATACAATAAAACATGGCAGATGCCAGCGCAAATGTTTGGCAGCGAGCACAAAGTTAAACCGAAATAGAAAGAGCAGATTGAACAACTTAGGCAAGGCAAACAACGAGAATGCGGAATAATATGGAAAGTCAAAAGTGCAAAGACAACAAGCGATCGGACGGCAAAGTTATAAATAAACGAGGTTGCGTTTTGCATTGTTCGGGCTAACAAATTACAGGCAAAATCAATGGCCAGGAAGTGTGCGTCAGTAACTATGGCCACAACTAGGACTTTGACTACGACAGCGAACACAACAAGGTCAGCGTGGCATTGTCCGTGTCCGTCTCTTCAGCCCAATATCCCCATGGCCGACGGCAATCAGAGCGGAGTATAAAAAAAAAAATAATAATGATTATAGGACGCTTTGTAAATGAGCCGGGAAACTGCAGCTGACTTGTTTGCTCGAAGGCAAACGTATCATAATCTCTGCTTTCGAATTTATGACTCGCAATATAAACAAATGGTACCAACATCAGTTCGCTGTATAACGAGAAAAATCAATGCGCCTCATAATGTAAATATATTTAAAGCCCAAATACTTTGGCATAATATCGCGCTGTAGACAACGGCAAATTAAGTAGCACAGGCAGGGGAACAATGACTCATTTGGCAGGCAAAAAGTATCTATGACGACTGCAAGAAATTGAAAATTGTTTTTCTGAACTCGCATAATCGCAGAGATACTGGACAAAGAGCGAAATCTAAGCAACAAAGAGAATTAGAATTTAATTGAATATGGAATGAAAGCAAGTGCTGTCGACAACGAAAATATATCCATCTAAAGACTGAGGTATTTATCGGGCTGGTATATCAATGAGTGCTGTGTGCCGAGCCAAAAAGAACGAAGGAGAAAAGAAATATGATTACCACTTGACAGCTGTTGCAGCGCCACGTTTGGCTGCGAGTGGAGTCTATTGTGTTGGGGCGTGGTCCTGCTGGCATCCCAGCTGTTGGGCATAACATCAAGACCACATGAAATTGAATTGTATTTTATGAGATTTATTATATTGCTCCACCGAAGCATAGGCATTCATATTCAGATTTGTTTCAGCAACGACGCGAAGAGCGCGCTTAGTTTCTGCATGAAACTGCCATAGTTGGCAAGCGTTTTTATCGATTGTAGCATATTTCAAATAAATGTGCTTTAAGTCCACCCAATTCTTCGAACATAGTTCAATGCGGAATGTGTTGCGAACGACAGCTGTAAATAGATCAATTGGCACTAACATACGCATTTATGATACGACAACACATATTTGCTATCTAGCATAAAGTTTGTGCTCCATCGATGTGAAATTGCATGTCATCGGTAGTTGTGCGTCTGCCGAGGAATTTACATTCATATTCACTGCATTCATGAGCCGGCGTCAACTTTTAAAAATCACTTGAACTACGAGCACGAGGCCATGAAAACATTTAACTGCACGTTTGGCTATATATATATATATATAAATGTGTGTTTACATTGCTCTGCATGCGAACGCACTTATATAACTTATTTTAGTGCTTACTTTTCAGCAGCTTCCTTGCCTCCTCGAAATGCAACATAAATCAGAAATTGTTCCCGTCTCCCCCTCCCTGCAAGTTGTGTGCCGAGGCAGAAGTGTAAATTTTCTTCTTTTTTTTGCGTTTGTCACGAGCAAAAAGTTATTTGACGTCGACGAAAAGGGTTAGAGCGAACGGGGTGTGAGGGGGGCGTGTGTATTTTTGCATTCGGCCAGGCCGTGTCTGAGAAACTATTTTCTTTTCATTTGGCTCGGCAAAGGCATGCCGAAGAGCACTTATGGCGCATAATGCAACAAATATATGTACAACATGTCTGACAGCAGAACTGAGCCATCGACTTCAAGCTGCTCTCAGCTCTGCAAAAGTATTCGAAATAGGATAAAAATATCGCAATTTAATTGAGTTGAACTATTTATAAATTGAGTTGAAATAATTTATAAATCAAAGAAATACTTTAGTTTAAATATTTGGAATGGAAGCCTTCAAATCGAAGCAGATTCACTTTTTCAATTTGTGAATTTAAAGAGATTTCGACCAAGCTTTTCTGGGTACGTCGTAGCTGAATAGTGAATAGTTATCTAAGATAATAATATATTATATATATATATATATATATATTCACAAATAATTGAAATAATCAAGTAATCAAAGAAATACTTTAGTTTAAATAATCTGCAGCCTTCAAATCGAAGCAGATTCACTTTTTCAATTTGAGAACTTGAGAGTTTGGATAACATTTTCTGGGTACGTCGTAGCTCAAGCACTGTCTAAAAGTAGCACGGAGGTTTGTTCAACCTGCAAAGCATTTCCAGTGAATAGTTATGGCAGGTATATTTACAAATAAACATTCGAGCAATCACAGAAATGCTTTAGTTTAATTATTTTGCAGCCTTCAAATCGAAGCAGATTCACATTTCCAATTTGTGAACTTAGAGAGAGTTAGGATAACATTTTCTAGGTGCGACGTAGCTCAAGCACTGTCTGAAACTAGCACGAAGCATTTTCAATGAATAGTTTATGGCAGATATATTTACATATAATTGAAATAATCGAGCAATCAAAAATATATGCGAGCTGAAATATTTTGCAGCCTTCAAATCGAAGTCGATTCACTGCTTAAATATGTGAATTCAGACAGAGTTTGCCAACATTTTTTGGGTACGCCGTAGCTCGAGCACTGTCTGAAACTAGCACGGAAGTTCTGTAAAACTGCGAAGCATTTTCAGTGAATAGTTATAGGAGTTGAGTGTGGCTCTTCCACGTTGACGTGCATTTGGCAAAAATATTTCCATTTTACGATAATTTCACGTATTGCAATCGGCATAAATATTGCTCTGTTTGATGTGTCGGCATGCCGGCTCCGGCTCGTCGTATTGGGGTTTTAATTAAAAGCAAATATGTTTGCTTTAAAGTTGCCAAAACCACACACACACACACATAAACATTTGATGGCCTGCACGTTACGTTACGTATACGCAACGTACTCGTAAAAGCCCCCGTTAATTGTTTGCTTAGTTTTGTGGGCGTGTTTACATTTGTTTACCTGACGGAAGTCCCAAACTAAACATGTATTTTGTTACATATTTTTCGGAAATTTGTTTACAAGCTTGTGTGCATTTTATGTTATAGCTCCCGGCACAAACTCATTTCAAATGCATCAACGAGCGCGCTCCAATGCAAATTTTGTGCATTAACGCAAGTCAATTAATGGCAACAATAGCAGTAATGTATGCCGCCATTATTGCAATAAATTGCTAAAAGTGTTGCAGAGCAAATAAACCAGTTTTAATTGTAATCTTGAGTCGTTTCGCACCCAATGCTGACTTCATTTCGTTGAGTCTCTGTGTTTTTTATGCGCTTCTCGCCGCCGGCGCCGCCGCCGCTTTGATAATAAACTGTCGATGTGCGATATGTTTTTTAATGAAGTTCTACAGAGATACGAGCATTCCATCATCATCAGCGACGTGCTGGAAAAAACCCGCAAACAATCTAAATCATTTGCGCCGAAGACAAAATACTCTGCACACACATTTCAGTCAGTTTAATTAAGAAAAACTAGTTTCAAGAAGTGAGTAATCAAGTTCAGGTAAGTGAAGGAATTCGCGGTTTAATATCGATACGCTCAGCTTGTGGCTGTGGGGCACATGTGGCAGGCTGCGTGACGTCAATGGCGGTGCTTGAGTTGCTGCCGCCTGCACGGGGCATGTTTAATTAAATTTGCAAATTATTTTTCTTGCAGTTAATTCTGTCAACGGCTTCGCAGCGCAATGCCGGATAAATTGCAGCACGAACGAACTGCAGGGCTTCCGGACGACGGCGGCGGGAGGCGGGGGACGCGGTACCATGGCGCCGGAAAGTAGGCTACACGAGTCAGTAGGTCAGCGACATGAGAACAGCAGACTGTCAATGACGACGTTGCCTGGAGCTGCTCTGGAGCCGTAACTGAAACTGCAACTCAACGCCCCAGCTGTAGCTGAAGCTGCCCCGCGCACATCCGTGGCATGAACAAGTCGTCAGTACTTGGACGACTCCCACGAGGCAGAACATGAGGAGCAGTCAAGCCTGTTTGCCGCCGGCGTCGTTTTGCTTGCCTTGCTGTTCGTTTTGTGTTGAGATCCTTGAGTTTTTCTCGTCACAGCGCACAGGCATATACTTTCGGGGCTTCCCCTATTAGCAGCATCATTGTGTTTTCAAAATTTCGCATATTTTATGCACGTGCTCAGCAAGTCCTTATGCGTGATTATTAATTCCAGCTAAACTGAAGGCGCTGCGTTTGAAGTCAAATTATATAGTAGAGCTTTCCACCAACAGCAATTGCTGATTATTGATTACTTTGACTTTCGACAAATAATTGCATTTGTCTTTGCAATTTTCTGCGTTATTTAATGACTTCTCAATTTGGTTATTCTAGCAAATAATAATTTGCAAAAAATCATGCTAATCTCGTGGAGTATTTGGCAAATGTTCCCGCATAATTTTGACATTATTTATTAAACAAAGTCGAATTATGTAGTGGAACTTTCCACGAACACTAATTGCTGATTATTAATTCATTACTCTGACTTTCGACTAACAATTGCATTAGTCTTTGCAATTTTCTGCGCTCCTTAATGACTTCTTAATTTAATCATTTCTAACTAAATATAACTCGTGAAAAATCATGCTAATCTCTTGGAATATTTGGCAAATGTTCCCACAAATGATTAATATATATTTTATTAATTATTTATTATTATTTATTTATTAACTTAGTCAAATTATATAGTAGAGCTTTCCACGAACAGCACTTGGTGATTATTAATTCATTACTCTGACTTTCGACTAACAATTGCATTTGTCTTTGCATTAGTTTCTGCGCTCTTTAATGACTTCTCAATTTGGTCATATCTAGCAAATAATAATTTGCGAAATATCATGCTAAAGTCATGACGCATTTTGCAAATGTTCCTGCAGCAAATGTTGCATAAGAATGATATCTTTGAAAACCACTCAGCATTTTCAACAAACTCTTAAGATTTACAATGCACTATAACTCAATATACCTAAGGTATAAATGAACTTATATTGCAATTTATTTCTGTAGTTGCACTTTGAACAAAGAACGATTTCTTTCTGCACTCAATTGTGGAACATATGTTGTGTGTCTGCGTGGATTCTCAACTGGGTGTCTTTATTGAAATTGGCAAGTAAGTGCTGTGCGCCACAACGGGAGCAGTGTAATTCGATGGTACTTCTGCTGGCCAGTCGTCAGCGAGGAATTATAAAATTAAATATTCATATTGTGCATACGCCTCGTTGCGCTGCAGACAACATACGCAGTTTGATTACCAATTCGAAGCGACAGCAAATCCCATACGAAAATTACACGCCACAGTGACTGCCAACCATACTGTAAATTATAGCCCGGTTCAGCTCCTAGTGCTGGCACAAGTGAACCCATTAGAGTGCCTCCCGAGCACTCCTGCCGCCCAGTCGCACGCCTCCATCGTCTCGAGCGCGGTCGTAACCCTCGCCTCGGCCCAATAACACTGCCGACGTGCAGAGTTGTGGCTTGAATTACTTTTCTTTCTTGCTGTTCTGTTCTGTTTTGTTTTGCGTTTTTTTTTTTGGTGGTTGTGGCCCTGTTTTATGGCCACGTTCGTCTCTTTGTCGACTGTTAAATGGGCAAAACTAAGGCGGCAGACTGTACCTTAATTGCATTGGTCGTCGCGTCATTTCAATCAGTCGAGTTCGCAGCACCACTTGACTGCAAGAGTGCAGCAAAAGTGTCGGCGCTGCTTAAGCCGACCAGTGGTCACAGCATCCTTCGTCCTTCGTGCTGCGTGGCCGCAGTCAGCGTAACTCAATTACAGGATTACGGCGCAAAACGGATTTTCGACTGGAGCGACTTGGCGCACGCGTCACCCATAAAAAACTTTGATAAATGCATGCAAAAGTCATCTTGGAGTACTTGGAGTTCGTTTTGGCACTTCGACTATGTTGTGTTTATGTCTCGGCTCCACATAAAAACTGACAAAAGTTGACAAACACTGAAAACTTTTTGTCTATCCCCCGTTGGCCGGGCCGGGCTGGGTCGAGCGCAATGGATGGTTTCGGGCCAGTCCCCAGCCAATCTAAAGCCCCATAAATTAAACCTTTTTTGCCCATTACCTAAGCAACAACAACAGCGCCAAAAATATCTAAACACATTAAAAGCAAACTAACAACTTTTTCTTCTCCATATACAACTGCAAACTAATAAAAACATTTGCAACAATAAAATACACAACAAACTCTCAAATGCGCTTTGGCAAGCAACAAGAAACTTTTGCAGCCTCAAACAAGTTTCCCTCAAATTTTCGAAGGATGAAAGCCTTTGTTATACCAAATATTGCGTTAAAAACTATATGAAAGTCCGAAATTGAAATTCGGTAAAGTATTAAGAGTGCAAGTACCAAACAAAAAACTATGAAGATAAAACAGTAAGACTGTGAACTTATTTAACTCACTATTTTAATAAACTTCAACTTTGTTTCACGCGAAGTTTATTAGTGAGTGCTTATACCTATTATTATCTATACAGATATTATTGAAAGAAATTCTACTTTTGCATACCTGAACTCTTTTGTACAACTTCTAAATATACTGTTAAAAAATATACTTTTGAATACGCTAAATATTTTTCACAAATTCTAGACCGTGTTATAATGTGTTCAAATAAATAAAAATAATTTTGAAATTGGTTTCAGTATTCTGCTTAGAACCCAATTCCTACTTGGGATATAAACCTCGATTAGACTGTTGTGTTTTCTTGAGGGGGTTTGGGAGTTTTAGTTTTGCGCAGAGCTTATTAAAAAATACTTATGCGAAGGGCTGATGAATAAACCATTAATAACCATAAATCCGTTTGCCAAGTTCCATATCTCGAGTGAAGCTGCTTTGGGGGGTCAGTGGAACCCTATATAAATTGATGCCGACACAAAGGCCTACATACAGTTGAGCTGCGTTATTTTATAGCTCCCTAGGCAGCTCACACACAAGTAACAGAAACAGTAACAAAAAAAACACAAACAACAATAACAATGCGAGAAAGAATAGGGAAGCGAGTTAGCCGCATTAAAGTTTGGCGAAAACAAAGGGCAACCCCAAAAAGAAGCTACAAAGTGAGCTAAACAAAGGCTCGTTACCTCGACCGATGTGAGAGCGAGAGATGCTTTAATCCTTTAAGCAAACTTTGGACTGGCAGTATATGAAATCCTTTTGCCCTGCAGCGCTCCTAAGTATTTCGTAAATAATTTGTTGGTCACACTTTCGCACACAATCACATACAATCGCACACACACACAAACACATACGGATGAAACTCCCGGGAACCTGTCGTCCTCCAATTGTCCAAGTTCGAAGACGCGGCCAGCTTCGTGGCACCTCCGCACTAATTCCACACGCACTTTACGGCCGGCCGCATTCGGCGACACACGCGCTGGCTTATTAACACTTTTCAGCTTGGCCCTCGCCAGCCAGTCTCTGAGCTGTGGCAACCGTGTGGCAACGTCCTGTGTCGACGACTTGAAGTGCCTCAGTTGTTGCTGCCGCACGCACGTCTAAATACGAACTGAACGCAGTCCGCCGCAGCCTGCCAAAAGGACATGCCAGCGCTACCTCTGCCGTCGTCGCTGTCGCTGCCTCTAGCGCTGTCGTCGTCGTCATCGTCGTCGTTGTCGTTTTACTCCAGCCGAATAACGGGATGCTGCAACTTTAGCTCACGTCTGCAAAGTGAGAGAGCGAGCGCAAAGCTCTTTCTCATCCATGGGCAGCTGTGGTGAATAACGCCGACTCTACACTGAACACTATTATGTTGGCATAGCCTTCGATGATTTATTTTCCGCAAGCGTTGCAAATTCAGATACGCAAACATGCAAATTATTGGATGCTGTAGAGCGGCAATATATAATAATTATCTTCTTTACAAAATGATTGTCAATCGTATTTTATTTACTGTATATTCATCAAATTTCAGCTTTTATTATTTGAGCTGGCCTTAACGTTAAATCATTGCGTGAGTGCGCACAAAACAATCTTTTACTAAAGATTATTCAAAACCATCAATCTTATATTGTATTTATTGTATTCGTGCAATATTAAGTACAGCATCAGTCGTACTAATAATCTTATACTGCTTGGTATATTAAGTACACCACCAGTTAAACTTTACGTTCTCTACTGGGTGGCATATTTATTGCATTAAGTATACCACCAGTTATACTATCTATTCTATATAAAATATTATATTAACTATACCACCAGTAATACTGTAAAATATATCTTGAATGGTACATTAAGTATACCACCAGTTATGCTATCAATTCTTTGTTGAATTGTATATTAAGTATACCACCAGTTATACTACGAATGCTATTTTGAATGGTATATTTATTTTATTAAGTACACCACCAGTTGTACGATTGATGTTCTAGTGAATGGTATAATTATATTATTAGGTATACCACCAGGTATACTATGAATTTAATTCTAGATGGCATATTTATTTCAATAAGTATACCAGCAGTAATTTCATTTTGAATGGCATATTAAATACACTATCAATAGTACAATGCATGGTTTGTTTATTTTATTAAGTATACCACGAGTGTATACTAAGAAATGTATACGTGTTATATTAAGTACACCGCCAGTTAAGCTTTTACTTTTATATATCATTGTATACGTATAATATTAAGCACACACGTGTGTGTGCCACTTGCAAATGGAATTATGATGCGACGCTTCTAACTTTGAACTTTTTAGATGCTGCAGTTTGGACTACAGTTTGATAGCATGTCACGAATAAGAACATATAACTTTATATGCAAATTTAACATCAAATATCTCTGAAATTAGCTTGCAATGCATACAACAAATATACAATTAATTAGCAGCTGAGCTGCATTAATAATAATTTTAAGTAACAATTCTGTTGTTCTTAGCATTGTCAACATGGTCTTAACATGATACTGCATCAATTAATAACTATTTAGTCTTGCGAAAGCCAGTTGTTCTGCATAAACATCCACTTTTGTATCCCTTTCTGAAAACTTCCAATAGGAAAATGTAGTAATAATTTTAAGTAACAATTCTGTTGTTCTTAGCATTGTCAACATGGTCTTAACATGATACTGCAATGTTAAAAACACTTTTGAGACGAAAATAAATAACATCAATTTAATAACTATTTAGTCTCGCGAAAGCCAGTTGTTCTGCATAAACATCCACTTTTGTATCCCTTTCTGAAAACTTCCAATAGGAAAATGTAGTAAATATAACATTATTACAAGTTTTCGAGCGGAAGCTATTGCGTTGAAAATTGAGGCTCGTAGAATTGCTGCGATATCAGGAAGACATATGTGGACTCAGTTGGCAGTCGACGATTGTAGCTCGAATCAATTTGAAGAACACAACAGATGGCAATAAGAGTGAGATAAGAGCAGATGTGTATGTAAATAAGGAAGCTTTGCATATGCAAAGAATCAAAGATGTAAGGGAAAACCAATCAAAGCGAACAGCACAACGACACGCAGGTGGTTATTCTTATTAGCGAATGCGACAACTTTTAATAAATGCTGCGGGCCGTAAAGCACACGTTTACATTCTGTTCGACAGCACAGGCGATTCTAATCAAATTGGTGTGCGTGTGCGTGTGTGGCTGTGTGACGGAAGCGGCGGTTTTGTCACAACGCGCTTAACATGCGGCCAATCAGAGAAGATAAACAGAGCTCTGTTAAGTGTTAACATTGTCAGCGGACCAATGTCAACGGCGCTGCACAGACGAAACAAGTGCATGTAATTAAAACAGCCGACAGACAGGTTCGTGCACGATCGCGCTCTTGCTCTCACGCGCTCTCGTGCGCTCTCGTGTGCTCTTCGGTTCGCGGCGTCGCTCTCGTGGCCCGATTGTTTTTGGCAACGCACGAGCGATCGTCGTCGTAACTCGAACTGTTGTTATCAGCGACAGAAGGCTAAAATAATTGTAGTTTTTAGCGCGTTTTGAATCTTCAAAAACGCCTTTGTTGCATTCAACGTGAGTTAGTTGCGATTTCAACGGCGACTCGCGCGCTTCGACGGCGGTAACTTGAGTTTTCGGCATTGAAGTACGTCGGCTCCTTGTGGCTCTAAGCCAAGTCAGTGCATCAAAAACTGTAATAGTTATTCTACACATACTCTAAGTGCAAGTGCCAGTTGCACTCAAACTGTTATCGGCTGAATTTCTAAGATCTGCACAATCTTGAAATCATTTGCCTTCGACGTGACCGACAATTTGTTGTGATGACAGCAACGTACTCTTTTATCTGCGGCTCGTAAACGGTTTACAAGCAATGGTAGCCTCCATAAGAACAAGTAAGAGCCTGCACAAGCCGACCAGCAGATACTCTATGCACTATTACGCATTACACTATTACAGTATTACGCATGCAGCCTCTGGCTGAATGGCTAATGAGTTTATTACCTGATAAACGACCTGATTACAAACATGAACAGCTGTTGCTTGCTGTATTGTCTTAAAACACAACTATGACATGATAATGACATTTCAAGTTAATCGGAGTGATTTCATCACATACCTCGCTAAGAACGATTAATCAAGAGATCAAATAAAGCCTCTACATGATTTCCTGCTCATTAGATCAATCATTACAGGCAATCAACTCTGTTTCCAGTTGTCCTTCAGTCGTGGATTAATATTCGGAAGCTGATTTATAGAGACATCTTGCGATAATTATATAATAATAAGCGAGCTTCGGGTAATAACCCCATTGAAAGTTGTCAGTCCACAATTCAAGCCGCAAACTGCAGTAGCTGGAATAGAACGCTTGCCATATTCGATTCAATCACGAAAATAGTTGTTATCAAAATACAACGTTTAAGCGCAATTAACATAAACAAATTCAGGCACGCAAAAACCAGCTACAAATTATGTTTTTCTCGTTTTTTGTTTGTTTGTTTGTTTGGTTTGTGTTCAGCACGTAACGTGGCTTACAATTAGTGTGGCTACTTTTGTGGCCAAGGTCCGAGCATTAATTATACATACGCGTCGTTCGATGAGTAACAAAACTACTACAACAACAACAACAAACATCAAAGAGCTTGGCTCCTCTTGATGGGCAGAGACTGCAACCGGACTTGGAGCAGGGGATTCCCTGAGCCAGTTCTGTAGAAAATAAACAAGATCTCGAGCAAGAATTACAAGCACTGACTAGCGCATACCCTCTCTGTATTTGTTGGACAGGTTGCGAGACGTACTGCTAAAAATAGCCACATCACGTTAACACTCGCAGAGCACACGCCAATAGTTTATAAACGAAAAAAAGAAGAAAAAAATAACAACAACAAAATATACAACATTTTCACAACGCTAAGCAGCTTAAAGTCTTCCACTCTTCCGCTGACGCCGCGTTCGGTTTTATTTCCCAACCTAACTCAACAAAACTCGCAGCAGGCCAATGGTAAAAATGCGGCCAAATGACGGATCTGAATAATTGAATTGCCGCATTGAACAAATTAACGACGCAACAAAAAAAAAACAGCAGATAAAAAGTCAGCAATAAATCAAACTCAACACACAAAATACCAACTAAGTGTGTTTATGAAAAAGATTCCGAATAAACGTGAAACTGAAAAACTGCGATTGCGCAATGTTTGAGCTGACATTTGCATAACTTTTGTGATTGAACATGAAACTAACTATATAGCTATAGTAAATTCCCCGTGCTTGACAAAGTATTTAAAGGGTATTGATGCGAACAGTAAAATTTCGCAAATTAACATAATATGCAAATAGCTGTGGGAAGGCTTAAAACTATTTGTTGTAATCAGTCGAAATCTATTTAATTAATAATCAATTTTTGGGCTAAATATTTTCTAAGATTATATAATTAATTTGCGTTATGACAAGTTTCTCAGATCCGCTTCTAGCTAGTGGGTTATATAAGCACACTGCCCTGTGATTTGCATAAGAGCAATTGAATGTTTTCCTTGTGGCCCTTAAATAAGATCAGATGCCATTAATTGTGAGCTGTCACTCGAATCGAACAAGTTTATGCACATTCACACCAGGGCAAAATTGTCGGAAATGCCGCCCTGTAACACAGATTTCGTGACGAAATTATCATGAGGCAGTGAAAGTATTCAGAACAATTGACTGGCGATCGCGTCAAGTGGAAAATCTATTAATACAGTAATTGGCAGCACTACTCGATTCGGTGGAAATCAAAAGTAGACAAGACCACAGCAATATTGTTAACTATGACTATGCGACGATGCGAACGCATTCAAGTGTTAAGCTGGAAAGTCCCGCGCCAGGCAAATGTGATTTACAGCCGCCGAAGGTGTGAATTACAGCCAAATTGCGCCTCCTTTAAAAGCGTGTGCTTTTTATTGAGCTGGTAATTCTACAATGTCGAGAGGAAGACTTCGGTTGAGATGTGCCTGATGATCTAAGTGCTTGTCATGCCTGACAAATCTCACGGCGTCAACTTAAATCGCTAATCGAACTAATACATTTCGAACTTGATGACTCACAGTTCACTTCTACTCATCGCTTTGTTGTTCCTGCAAAGCAATCAAGTTCAATTAGCTTAGACTGTATTGATAGAGCCCAAATTTGAAATGCTTCACTACAGATTCATGTTTTTAGTAGCTGTTTCAATCTAATGAACTGCCGCTTAATTTGCAATTAACGGAAGTACGTTAGCTGCTGCGAGTGCCTGGCCAAGGCATAAATCTTTAAGCCACTTTAAGTGTTGCCGGCAGTCAGAAGAACAACACACAAAAGCACAAACACAAACTAAGTGGCAGCGGCCCAAGACGGCATAAAGGAAGGCGCAGAGGTTTCCATATGAAAAATTCTTGATCCAATTTTTATGTTTGCTCTGCTGCTCCCCCCTCCCCGTCCCTCCACGACGCTTTTCATAATTTATGCGCAGTTCTCCTGATGCGCTCTCTGTGTGAATAGCAAGCGCTGGCCAGCTCGTCCGTCCGCCGACTCAGACTGAGACTCAGACTCCACGTCCAGCTGCTGAGCGTCCGCTGACGTACGTGACTCTGTTGCCCTCTGTGCATGTGTGTGTCTGTGTGTTTTGAAGAACAGAGTGCTAATTAATTAAATTTGTACGTGCGTTGCGTGTGGGCCAAGTTGGCTTGCTGGCACTGCCAATGTGCTGATAGAGCGCGCCTACCAGCAGCCGGCCGGGACAACGGGGCGTATGGGCAATACTCGCATTAACAGGCAACCGTAAATCATGCTTAAATAAAAATACAATCTATGTTTGTTGCGCCCTCTATCTCCTCTCGTCAACAGCAATACAGCGTGTTGTCCAAAAGGGCTAAGGGTGCGCAACAACTACAACTGTTGCCGTCTTAGCCAAGCTAGCACAATTTAAAGAGACGAAACTGTTGTTCGACTGAAGACCACAATTGAATTTGGCAATAGAGAAGTGAATATGAAATGTTTTACTTAAATTATTTGGCACTTTTCAAAAGTGTCACTCAATTTTCACTTTAAAGTTTTGACTTATTTGCAATATTGCTTTTCAAGCATGATCTTAAATATATATACATAAATAACATTTTAATGAAAACCATGCTCATTTTTAATTAAAATAACTTGTATGCTGATCAATCAATGAATCAATGAAAACCGCTGACCGAAAAACTGCAGCAACAAAATCATTCTAAACAATAAGTTTGTGTGCTTGTTTTATCACACAATTAGAGAGGCGGAGAATAAGCCATTAATTATTCATCGACTAATTATAATTGAATATTTTTGTGCGAAGCAAACTAATATGCAGCATTTTCAGATTAATTTGCAGGCAATTGGAATAAAAAGAGCCGAAAGTCGATAAACAAACAACGATTAAAGCGCGCAGTTCCGCAAACAACAATAGCAATAACCACAAGGAAAATAAACGTAAACCATAATTATGACAAAATGAGCGTAACAACAACGACAACAACAACAACAACGTCAACGGTAAGAGCGGCGAGACAACTACAACGTTTTACGAGCAGCAGCGACAACATGAAGACCAGTAACAAGGCAAGCAGACCTTGCGCGTTAACAGCGGCTGTTCTGCTGCTCTGCACGCTGTTACTGTGCGAGGCCAGTGACTCGCAAACTGTGACAGAGCCAACGCCTGGTGAGTGGTTCGCTAACTTAAGTTGTTGTAAGAAAAACACGCGCATATGTAACATAGGCAGTAAGTTTAAAGTTTTAAAACATATTATTTTGGTTTTATTGATCGGAATCAGTACTTTTTAAAATTATACCCTTAACAACTTTACCTTTAAGGCAGATTAAGAAACAGCTAGAAAGTTAACAGCATGGGGCAACAAGCGCAGCTGTTCTGTCAGCAACTGCATAAAATAAACCCAACTAGTTTATGCCCATAGTGCCAAAATACACAAAAAAGTGCTGCAAAGTGCCACGCAGCCAGTGACTCCCAAACTGGCAGCTTACAGCTGTTAAGTTTACAGAGACAGCGCAGCGCTGCTAAGCAAAGTTCCTGTCACTGTTAGCAGCACCTCAAATTACTTTCGTTGAAGCAACGTCAGCTGGGTTTGCTTAAGCCAAACAACTGCATAATCGCTAAGCGTGTGAACGGCAATTAACAGTTTCGCCTGCTGACCTTGGCCAACTTGGACTGTGTGGGCTGACTTAGCATAAACGTTAATTGAAAGCAATGCAAATATAATGATGGACATCGGCCCCAACGATCAGCTGCTAAAAATACCTGCGCTGCGAATTTGCGCAAGTACTTACACACTCCCATGCAAAATAATAATAGTTAGCAACTCAGCAGGCTATCATAATAGTGGAAGCGAACAGTCAATCAACTGGCTGTCAATAACAAAGAGCAGCAGACAATAAGCATAGTTTTAGTGTCAATATGTAAACGCCTGATTTATATGCCAAACAAGCACGATCATATTTTATATGCACACAGTATATTTTTAGCCACAGAGAAGAGGGAAAATGACTGCACTACAATTAAAACTGTTGAAAGTGGAATTTTCAAGTTCAATTTAATCGTCTGCAGGGGTTATAAAAATCCAAAACATTCGACACATTGTGAGAATCAGTTTTGCGCCTGCTTTACAATACCCTAAATAATTCTCGGGAGTATTGAGTGGGCAGAGCAGTAGGTACGTGCTTATCGCGATGGCAATCGTTAAATCTTGATATCGTGTGCGCTCGTAAATTTAATGAGTCTTTAATGCATAACAAAATACACACTTAATAGCGTCGCCTGTGGCGAAATCGAAGTTCGAGTCTCACTAGTCTAACGATTAGCACTCGAATACACTGCTTTTGAGATTTCCAATTGCCTCGCAGTTAGCAAATGTGTGTATTTTGTGTATTGTAATTATTGTTGTTATTTATTTAAGTGCTCTTCTTGCGGCCTTGCTCGGTTGTGTTTATGGCCAATAGCTTTATTGGGCCAGCTGCGGCTTCTTTGTTGAACTGTCGCAGACAACAGTCGAGCGCGATCATTTATTTGAGATCATAAAGTGAGCACACACAGCGCATTTACTGCAGTTAGGGTATCTACAGGGTATTCTGGTCTTGGTTCAAACACCTCGGCGCACAATTAGCAGGTGTGCTGTGCATTTGAGTAGTAGCAATAATAACATATCTTTGCACTTACCATACATTGTTTACGACTGCAAGCTGTTACTGCTGTATTTCAGCAAGACAGTTATAAATTAAACTGTGCGAATTAGCCGAACCTGGATGCCAGCGCGTGACTTTTGCGCGCAGAACAAAGTGTTTGTTGCTGTCCGTCTCCGCTCGCCGTTATTTGCACTCTTTGTCTGTGTGTACACTCGACTTAATGCCGCATTTATGATGATCATTCGCTAATTAAACAAACAATTCGTAAAAACACGTGCGCCGCAACTTCAACTGTTTGCCGAGTGTGGCCGTAGTCTAGCAACGCCGCAAGCCTGACACAAAGCTGCCTGCTACACAACGCACTGCAGAATGTTAACTGCTCGACGCTTTAATGCAACGCTCCCGCTCTCTTTGCAGGCGCCACCTATTGCGAGTACCTGGAACGCAACAATACCTACCGCAAGGAGCAGGGCGCCGTCTGGTTTGATGCTCAGGACAATTGTCTCGTGTACAGCTGTGCCGCAGGAGTCGGAGCGGAGCCGCAAGCTCACATTGTCGTCACGCCGATTGACTGCAGCGAATTCTACTGCGATGTGGTGCGTACTCAGTTCATTTCAAGCATGTAATTAATGTGGAAAGTTATGCGCGTCAAACGGATAAACGAGATTTCAATGGCCGCAGCGACAACGGCAGAGGGTGATGAATTAGATTACAGCTACGACTGAGCCGGATTTGAATTTTATAATTGAAGTTTGTGGAAGGCAGCGACACTCGTCAAGCAATTAATTTTAAATCGTTAATCACTGCGGCAACGTGAACAATTTCGAGCAATGCGAGTGTAAAGATTTTGGGAAATACCTGTCATTAAAGTTTAATCTTGAGACATATCCTATACAGACATAGGATTAAAGTACTTGTCGTTAATCATACTTCAAGAGTCAAGAGTCTGTTTATTGTATAAACTACGAATTTTTCTTAGTTGCCTGACATGTTATATCTATAAATATTAAGGATATGCATGCAAGACATTTATAATGATTTAGGGGTAATACATCCACAACGTATTTAAGTCTTCAAAACATTACGAACATTTTAAAATTTTTAAGTATGTTTTGTTTTTAGTTTCCAGCTAAACCTCCTTCAGAGTTCTCAAATGGAGTTCTCTTTGTAGTAAATATAAAATTTTCGCGATTGTCAAGTCAAGATAAAACAATTCATTTGCGTATTCATTTACTACTTACGAAAGTGAAACATTATGCCAAAAGATTTAAAACCATATATAGGTAACATAGATAATATAGGTAAATTGCAATTTATAGTTTTGTAGTTTCCAGTTAAATCTTCCTTGTAAATCATAAGAGTTCTAATGACAATTTCGCAAAAAAAAACGTTTTGCTGTTATTTAATGAAAATAGAAAAATAAGTTGAATTTAAAGTTAGAAGTAATTTCCTAAAAGTTCAGTTTGTTTAAAGATTAGGAACAATTTCTAGGCCATTTGGCTCCACAACGAATTGCAAATTGGAATATAATGCTTCGTTATGTAGATGATAGCAAAAACTTCCTTGCACTCTTTAGGAAATTAAAATATTTAGCTCATATTTAGCTTATAGGTATTAGAGGTAATATAGGTAAATTATAGTTTATAATGGAATGCTGCGTTTTCTAGTCTTCAGTTAAAATTTCCTTATGTATCATTAAAGTTCTGAACAAACAAAAAATGACCCAGCAAAGATAGAACCAGCAACTTCAATGAGTTCTAAAGTAAATCCCGAAAATAAGAATATTTAGCTGTTTTCGAGGAAAGATAGAAGATTAATTTAAGGCATTTTAACAGAATTAATGCATTCGCGAATTAATTTCATATTTACTTGCATTGTGACAAAAGATTTAAAATAGCTTACAGGTACTAGAGGTAATATAGGTAAGTTGTAAGTTATAAAAAGAATGCGTCGTTTTCTAGTTTTCAGTTAAAACTTGCTTGTGAAGAAGCTTTCGTAAATAAAAAAGTAAATAAAGCTAAGATAGAATAGCAACTCCAATGAGTTCTGAAAACAATTTCGTTGTTGTCGAGCAAAGATAGAAGAGTAATTTAAAGTTGCATTATAACAGAATTAATGCATTCGCGAATTAATTTCCTGCTTGCGAAAGTGAAAGGCTGCGCCGCGAATCATTTTAAAATTTGCATCTGAAACGAATAAAGCGAACGAATCGGCAAATATTATATATTCAATGAATACAAAAAACGAGTAAGTCGGCAATTAAGTTAAATAGGATCCACAGCGCGGGGAATGGTTGATTTCGAAGCACACCCACACACACATACACATTTATTTGTATTAACTGAGCGACTGCGTGTCGATTGCAGGGCACCGAGCTGCGCAAGAGCGGAGACAGCTGCTGCGGTGAGTGCGTGCGCACGCACAATTAAGTTAAATAGGATCCACAGCGCGGGGAATGGTTGATTTCGAAAGCACACACACACACACACACACACACACACACACACATTTATATGTATTGACTAAGCGACTGCGTGTCGATTGCAGGGCACCGAGCTGCGCAAGAGCGGAGACAGCTGCTGCGGCGAGTGCGTGCGCACGCACTGCCAGCACAACAACACGCTGTACGCGGTGGGCGAGTCATGGCACAACGACGCCGACTGCACGCTGCTCGAGTGCCGGCGAGGGGACAGCGGCGAGATCAGCATTGAGAGCTACAGGCGCAACTGCCGGCCCATCGATCCGCAGTGTCCGGCGTGGCGCATCGAGCGCAACAACTGCTGTGCGGTCTGCCGGCCGTTGGCCACGTCGCGTGTGGAGCAGCTGGAGGACGGCGTGGAGGCGCCGGAGGATGTGTGGACGGCGGAGTGGTATCGCCGGCATCCGTGTGTGCGCGACTGCCAGGCGGAGGCGCCGCCAATGACCTGCCACTACACGTTCGTGGTGGAGTGGTACCAGACCTTCTCGAAGGCCTGCTTCGACTGTCCGCTGAATCTAACGGACTGCGGGCGGCCGCACTGCATCATGGGCGATGGGCTGCAGCGCAGCATCACGGTGGTGAACCGCATGATGCCGGGCCCTGCGATCGAGGTGTGCCAGGGCGATCAGGTGGTGGTGGACGTGAAGAACAATCTGCTGGGCGAGAGCACCACCATCCACTGGCATGGGCTGCACCAGAAGCAGACGCCGTACATGGACGGCGTGCCGCACATCACGCAGTGCCCCATCTCGCCGCACGCCACCTTCCGCTACAGCTTCCCCGCGGACAACTCTGGCACGCACTTCTGGCACTCGCACACGGGCATGCAGCGCGGCGACGGCGTCTTCGGCTCTCTGATCATTCGCCGCCCCAAGCAGCTGGATCCGCACGGCGGCCTCTACGACTTCGATCTCAGCGAGCACGTGCTGGTCGTCCAGGACTGGATCCACGAGCCGGGCGCCAACATCTTCGCCTTCCACCACCACTCCAGCGGCGACAACAAGCCCCACAACATCCTCATCAACGGTCGCGGCCGCTACTACAATCGCATCTGGGCGGACATGAAGCGCCAGCATCGCTTGGCCACCCAAACCTCGACGACTCCGACGCCACAGCCGCTCCTCAACCTGAGCGCGCTCAAGGCTGCAGCGCAGATCCAGGCGTCATCACCAAGCAGCTCGCAGCCAGATCGAGGTGAGAACATCACATATAAATTGCTAGTCGATAAACAAAGCAATATAAATATATGGCCAGATAGTTTATTACAATATGAATAATATATAGGTATAATAGTAGAATATTAATATTAATACAAAGGTAAGCCTGAATGTTAGCGATTGTCTTTACCACTGCTGATCACAACTCTTCTCGTTCCGTCTCTCGATTCATAATGCTGATTCCGACTACTGATTCCAACTGCTAATTTCGATAACTCATACTCACTGCTAACCATTCCATCTTACATAAAAGTAAAATATGCTTTTAAGATTATGCGAAAGATCGACTCACAATCAGTTTGATTTGTTTGTCTACTCAATTTTACCTTATGAACTCTTTAATGCATTAAAATAGATTGGAAAACATTTTCGCGTACTTAACAAACTTATTAAATATACATGTGGACTTATTAAGTATACATATTTACTTATTAAGTATAGGTATTTACTTATTGAGTATAGGTATTTATTTATTAAGTATACATATCTACTTATTAAGTATACGTATTTACCTATTAAGCATACGTATTGACATACTAAGTATACGTATTTACTTATTAATAATACGTATTTGCAGCTATTAAATCTTCATCAAAATTTAACTGCTTTCAAGTAAAATATCATTTTGAGATGTTGCTGAAGTTCGTCTCACGATCAGATTGTTTTGTTTGTCTACTCGTTTAAAATCCTATTTCCTATGATTTTAATCACATTTTCGCTTACTTGACAAACGTATTAAATATACGTATTTACTTATTAAGTATACGTATTTGCAGCTATTAAATCTTCGAAATGCTTTCAAGTAAAATAGCCTTTTGAGATGATGATGTAGTTCGTCTCATGATCAGATTGGTTTATCTGTCTACTCGTTAAGATTACTTAACATTTTTAAACTGAATAATTCATGAGAGCTTTAGCCTGCCCCATGTGAACTCTTTGATGCATTAAAATTAATTAAAAAAACGTTTTCGCTTACTGGACAAACTTATTAAGTATACGTATCTACTTATTAAGCATGCGTATATACTTATTACGTATTTGCAGCTATCATCAAAGTTTAACAGCTTGCAATCAATGAAGATGCAAATTACTTGCAAATTTATGTCATCATTAAATTTCGAATTTTATTTCTGCACGTAACTAAAACAATTTCGTTTCTTTATAGTATAGCCAAGGAAATTAAATAAGTTTCATAAGCTTTGCACTTGAGCATCACCATATAAAATGCCAAATTAAATAATAAATTCATATTAAAAGCACTGCTTGATAGTTGCTTCGACTCGTATTTAAGTTTACAGATAGTAATGTTTGCATATACAACTTAGATATCAATCTATAGAGACATTATTAGATGAGTTAGCAGCAAATAAAATTACAACATTACAACAACTTAACTTAATATAAATTTATATTAGAATAATAATTCCTATCTACTTTAGGAATAAATAAACACAACTCGTATTCACTCGTTTCCATCAGCTGCTAAAATAACAATATTTTAACTGTTCAAATTCAATATACATTGCCATCAGCTAAAATAACATTAACTTAACAAAACAATAATTTATGTAGAAGTATTTTGTCATCATCAGCTGCTCAAATAGCAACCATAACTCCCAAACATTTATATAGAAATAATTATTCCTATGCTGCTTATAAAATAACAACTGTCTATCAATACTAAATATCTGTTTATACAGAAATAATAGTTACTATATAAAGCTAGCCTCTCTTTGCAGTCAGCTGCCTAAATTACAACATTACAACTTTAGCTGCTTAGCTAAATATCAACTTGCATAGAAATAATTAGCAAAACCATTAACTGCTAAAATAAACACATTGAAATTCCTATAATTGCTTAACTAAATATCAACTTACATAGAAATAATTATTTGGCTTTAGTTAATCTTTTTTCAAATCTTTGCTAAAATAACAATAATCTATCCCTCAAACCACTCAACCAAATATCAATTCATATAGAAATTACTATTCCTAGTAGTACTTCCTGTACTAAATCAATATTGTTTCATTTCAATTGTTCTTTTCCATCAGCTGCTAAAGTTAGAGCATTAAAGCAACGTAACAAAATACTAATTTTTCAACAAATAAATAGTTACATCGTCATCCACTTAAATAATAAAATTTAATTCTTATAACCACGTAACTAAATATCCATTTACCAAAATAATAATTATTCCTATATCTGTAGTAAATAATCATAGAACGTTTCACTTCATTTTTTCTCTGCCATCAGCTGCTCAAGTAACAGCATTAAAGCAACTTAACTAATATTAAATTTCAGAGAAATAATTAGCAACATCATGAGCATCTTAAACTAAATTTATGCAGATAAATAAAATTGCATTTCGCTCTTTGCTCTTTTGCCATCAGCTGCTAAAAAATTCAACAAGTTTGCTGCCAAGGGCATTTAGTTCAATATAATTAATAGTTTGCTGCAAAAGATATTTAGTTTAATATAATTACTAAAGTATATATTCATGTATATAGAAATAATTATGCAAATAAATTCGTATGCAGCAATTAGAATTAAAATTTCAACATTAAATCAACGTATCTTAACTATACATCTATGTGTATGAAGATAATTGGCTAAATTATGAGCTGCTAAGTTGCGACATATATTAACTATTTAAGAAATAATTTCGATTTATAGTAAGTGAAACTTCAGTTAAGTTTAATATAATTCCTTAAGTATATATTCATTTATATAGAAATAATGGTGCACATAAAGTCGTATGCAGCAATGAGAATTCAAATTTCAACACTAAATCAATGTATCTTAACTTTTAATCTTAGCAGGTAATAATTTAGGCAATTAGTGTCATACACATCTAATTGGCTAAATTATGAGCTGCTAACTTACGACATAAATAAATTATTTAAGAAATAATTTCGATAAAAGTAAGCATATATTATTTATATAGAAATAAATATGCACATGAAATCGTATGTAGCAATTAGAATTATAATTACAACATTAAATGTATGAAAATAATTGGCTGAATTATGAGCTGCTAAGTTGCGACATAGATTAACTATTTAAGAAATAATTTCGATTTATAGTAAGTAAAACTTCAGTTCAGTATAATATAATTACTTAATTATATATTCATTTATATAGAAATAATTATGCACATAAAGTCGTATGCAGCAATAAGAATTAAAATTCCAACATTAAATCAGTGTATCTTAACTTTTCATCTTAGCAGCTAATAATTTAGCCATACACATCAAATTGGCTAAATTATGAGCTGCTAAGTTGCGACATAAATTAGCTATTTAACAAATAATTTCGCTATATAGTAAGAAAAACTTGAATTGTTTTCCGCCCATCAACAGCTGAGAAAATCACAACGCTGAGGCCAATGGAGACGCCGAGTGTGATCAAGATAGCGGCCAGCGAAGCGGCAAGTCGGGCCGAGACGGCGACCAGCCAACCGACCTCGGGGTCAACGGGCAACGCGACGGCGGTCCGCTCGCGGCAGCGTCGCGCCAACCTGCACACGATACCGCTGGAGCAGATACCGCATCAGGTGTACCATGTGCGGCGTGGCTTCAGGTATCGCTTTCGCATTGTGAATGCGGAGTATCTGAACTGTCCCATCGTGGTGTCCGTGGACAACCACACGCTGACGGCGATCAACTCGGATGGCTATGACATCGAGGCCATGGAGGTGGGCTCGATTGTGACGTATTCGGGCGAGCGCTTCGACTTTGTGCTGAACGCCAACCAGGAGGTGGACAACTACTGGCTGCGCCTCAAGGGCCTGATGGACTGCAGCGAGCGCTTCACGTCGGCCTTCCAGGTGGCCATACTGCGCTACGAGGGCGCACCCGAGGCGGAGCCGGGCGCTGAGTTGCGCTACGACCACAACGCCACCGGCATCCAGCTGAATGTGATGAACCGCGGCCCCGGCTACGCGGACACCAAGACGGTGGCCGAGATGCGCGCGCTGCCCATCTACGACAAGGTCTCGGGCATCGACGACGACACCCTGCAGCCGGAGGCGGACTACAAGTTCTTCGTGTACTACGACTTCTATCGCAAGGACAATCCCGAGTTCCACCACGCCGACTACTACAGCATGGACGCCAACGTCACGCAGACGAATCGCCTGTACACGCCCCAGCTGAACCACATCTCGCTGAAGTACCCAGCGCTGGCGCTGCTGCCGCAGCGGCATCAGTTCAGCGACGAGCTCTTCTGCAACGAGACGACGCTGGCGGAGCAGGGCGTCGACTGTCGGCAGCAGTTCTGCAAGTGCCACCACGTGCTGCAGGTGCCGCTGAACGCGGTCGTCGAGCTGATCATCGTCGACGAGGGCTTCACCTTCTACGCCAACCATCCGTTCCACCTGCACGGCAACGCGTTTCGCGTCATCGGACTCGAGCGGCTCGGCGAGAACGTAACGATTGAAATGGTAAGTACACCACTTCCTTTTATGCGCCGTCTGTGTGCTCAACTCCCGTTTGCAGGTCAAGCAGTTGGATCAGTTCAAGCTGCTCAAGCGCAACTTTGTCAATCCGCCCGTGAAGGACACGGTGACGGTGCCGGACGGCGGCTACACCATCATTCGCTTCGAGGCCTACAATCCCGGCTACTGGCTCTTCCACTGCCACATCGAGTTCCACGCCGAGATCGGCATGGCGCTCGTCTTTAAGGTGGGCGACGATGACCAGATGCTGCCCGTGCCCCGCAACTTCCCTACCTGCGGCGACTACGTGCCCGGCTCGCGCGGCGACATCACGTCCTCCAGCACCGCCGCCCATCCCGACGGCTTGCCCACGGCGCCCACGCCCACCACAGACGCCGCCCCCAACGTTCACCCTTCAAACTTGCCCTGGTTGTGCCTTCTGCTCGGCTGCCTGCTGCTCTGGCAGCGCTGAGCAACAGCAACACTAATATTTATGCTATCATGACACTAGTTCAAATTTCACGCATCAGCCTAACATTAGCATTCCACTATAACTCCGTATACAATATAATTTAATACTAGAATAAGCTCAACTACTGAGCAAAAGTAATAGTTAAGTATATAATCTAAAAGCAGGAATAGTTTTGGAGCGATTATTTTAGATGCAATTATCACCTGCTCAAGTTAAGTCCTAGTTTTAATCTAAGCGCAGGAATAGTTTTTGAAGCGAGTTATTTAGATGCAATTATCGCCTGCTTAACTTAAGCGCATCAATATTTTTGGAGAGATTTATTTAAATGCAATGCACTTGCTTGATTTAAGTATTCGTTTAAATGTATTAAACGTATTATTCAGACCCTTATGCACGTTTAGGCTAGTTCCATTTTAACGAAAACATAAACATCTGTGATTGTCTACAACATTTCAGTAGCTTGTAAGCAGCCTCAAACGATATACAAATAAATTATGAAATTATTTAATTACAACATGCAACGATTTTTCACTTGAAAAACTCCAGATTTCGCAGAGATGAGCAACTCAAAAACATTTGCATTGGAAGAAGCGAATATTTATTGACTGTCGAGCAAGTATATATACCCAGTCTACTTGTTTAGATAATGTCATAGAGAATATTAAGACTAATATTAGACAGCGAGCAAAATTTTAATATAATAATATACAAATTCTAAATAGTTTATAGAACTCCACTCCACTCTACTCTACTTGTTTAGATAATGTTCAATAGTTCTAGCAGAACTTAGCAGAGTGTAGATTGTAAGATAAGGATATAATATTATGTGAATATAAGAAAGCATAAATTAGTCAGACATAAATTAGTCGCCAGCATTGTAGAGATTTTGTTTCATGCCTGCATAATTTCTGATTTGATTCGACACGTTGTTGCTCTATGAAGTAAGCGAACTTTTGCCCCGATGACCGAGGTATCAACTCACAATTATTAGACTTGTGTTCGGATTGAATGAAAAGAGTAATTAGTTCTCGATAGTTTTGGCGAACATGACGAAATTTCGGGGAGCGTTGCATTATCTAAGCAACGTATTGTTCTAAGTCTAATGTGGTGGACACTGCATACGAGTATGTGCGAGTATTTGTATAATTTGGACCTAGGCTATATAGGCGCGATAAGCAGTTGAGCAAAATAGCCAACGACCTGGCGAGCAATCTTATCGGAGCACAGCGAACACATCTGGCAGTTGCAGATGTTGAGGTCCGGAGGCATCGCCGAGCAGCAATATCAGCGAATGCATTGCCACCTTTGGAGGTGACCCAGTGACAGGTCTGCTAGCGAAATTATCAGGACTGCATTCGGCGGCGCAGTCGCGTGGTCAGTGATCAGTGATCGGTGAGCAGAGAAACTGAGGTTCGTACCCGCAAGATGTTCGACTGGACGGGCAAGAATGTGGTGTTCGCTGGCGGCTTCAGCGGCATTGGATACCAGATGATGCACCAGCTAATGCAGCGCGAGAAGCTCAAGACGTTGGGCATTGTGCACCGCATGGAGAACGCCGAGATGCTGAAGAAGCTGCAGGCGGAGAACCCCAGCGTCAAGGTGGTCTTCATGCAAATGAACCTCATGGACAAGGCGTCCATTGAGCAAACCATGCAGAAGATGGGCCAGCTGATGGGCAACATCGATGTGCTGGTCAACTGCGAGGATGTGCTGCTCGACAAGGACGTGGCCACCACCATCGGCATCAATCTGGTAAGTCGCCAAGCACACAAACATTTGTTCGCTGCCCAAATACTCAATATAGCTTCCACCTCGCTGCAGTCGTCGCTGATCTATGTGACCATGATGGCCATGCCGTACATGGACAAGACGCAAATGGGTCTCGGCGGCATGGTGATGAACATGTCGTCCGTTTACGGCCTGGAGCCGGCGCCCGCCTTCGCCGTCTACGCGGCCGCCAAGCACGGCGTGGTCGGCTTCACGCGCTCGATGGCCGACAAGCAGATCTACCAGAAGACCGGCGTCATGTTCATGGCCGTGTGTCCGGGCCTGACCAACACCGAGATGATGATGAACCTGCGCGACAACGTCACCTGGCACCACTCCGAGCAGCTGGTGGAGGCCATCGAGAGCGCCAAGCGCCAAATGCCCGACGAGGCGGCCATGCAGATGATCAAGGCCGTTGAGATGATGAAGAACGGCAGCATGTGGATCGTGGACAAGGGCCAGCTCAAGGAGGCCATGCCTCAGATGCACTGGCAGATGTAAGCATCAAATGATTGATGCTGATTCAGTTGACTCTGCAATAAAGTAAATATTGGTTGAATACTCGAATTTCATTGCGGACGAAATACATTTATCAAAATACTTAAAAATACGTTAAAGATTATTTATATAGATACAATGTTTGTTATCAAGCAATTGAGTACTTTTAAAAGTATTTGCTTACAAATTTTCAAATTTACCATAGTAAAAATGTTTGCTTCAATTTTACATGGTAAACTTCAAATTGTAGCTGATGAATTTGAGGCAAGATAGTGTTGCAAGCATTTTGAGTGATAAAATCACAAGAAATATTTATCAGTTAGCATTAATGTTGATATCTGCTCTAGGTTTAAGCTCAGCTTGTATTCGAAGCCCCAAAAGATACTTTCTATAATAGCTAATTAATCGCATTTGTTATTTATTAATTCAATTGACTCTGCTATAAAGCAAATATTTGTGTAATTGTCCATTTACATTGCGGATGAAATACATTTATCAAAATACTTATTCAACGTCAAACATTATTGCTATAGATACAATGTTCGCTATAAAGCAATTGACTACTTTTTAAAAGTATTTGCTTAAAAATATTCAAATTTGCCATTGTAAAATTATACAAATACAAAAAGAATACTTATCAGTTAGCAATAATGTTGATATCTGCTGTAGGTTTAAACTCAGCTTGTATTCGAAGCTCCAAAAGTATGTTAATAATCATTATATTCTAGAGATCACTCGCTTGGCTCTGGTTCAGATAGTTTTCTATAATCTCTAATTAATCACATTTGTTATTTATTAATTCAATTGACTCTGCAAATAAGAAAATATTTGTTGAATACTCGAGGATGAAATACATTTATTAATATACTTATTCAAGGTCAAACATTATTCGTTATCAAGCAATTGACTACTTTTTAAAAGTATTTGCTTAAAAATATTCAATTTTGCCATTGTAAAATTATACAAATGCAAAAAGAGTACTTATCAGTTAGCAATAATGTTGATATTAGCACTAGGTTTAAGCTCAGTTTGTATTCGAAGCCCCAAAAGTCCGTCAATAAGCATTATATTCTAGACATCACTTGCTTTTCTTTGTATGTAAGTATCTCACAGCTAGTTATCTTTAATCGCTACTTAATCACATTTGTTGCTCGCCACCATTGCGGAGAGTCGTCGCTCAAACTCCTTTTGCGTGTACGGCACATTCGCCTGCCAGAATTCGTCGAGCAGCTGGGCCTGGCAACGGCCCACGTTCATCATGGAGCGCCAGTCGGCGCCGTATTGCGGTTCCGTTGCATGCGCCAGTGGGGCATGCACCGGTGGCAGCGGGCAATCGTAGTGCCGCTTGTCAGCGTGACGCGACTTGATAGCCGCATGAACTTGTCGGCAAATGAAGCACTCGAATCGCTGGAACAGCGAATGCTCATGATGCTCCTGCTCGAGTTTCATGCTATAGCCACGCGTTAGTAGCTGCGTCAGCAGCCTCTGATTGTCGATCGTCTTGCGGCGCTTCACCTTGTGCTCCAGGTAGGAAAAGTACTCAGTTCCGTTCTCGCCCAGCTGCTGTAGAAAAGCGGCCAGCGCCGCAGCGTTGGGAAAGTCTTCGATGTAAATGGCCGATTTGTTGTTGGGCTGCCAATCCTGTGGAGAAACAAGCGCATTAATTAAAGAGTCAATAGATTTGAGCGCACAGATTACGCACGCGTATGCTTGGGGAGCCAAAGTAGATGGGTATAACGCCCATGATGAGGGGGCGCCAGAACTTCTCGGTGATGTAGTCCTCGCAGACGCCATTCTCGATGGCAATCATGAACTTGTAGTGCGCCAGAAATTGCAGTAGTTCGGGTGAGTACAGATTGTTCAGATAGTCCTTCTGCAAGCTACAAGGAATACAAAAATAGTTATTGAAATATTCGGCAAATTGGTTTAAAGAAAGAAAAGTATTCAACTTCGTTTAACTTATATAATATCGAAATGATAATCAAAAGGTAATGCGTGTAAATTCGTTAGTTATAAATACTAAACTAAGGAAACGACAACTTTGTGAAATTGTAACACATTTGTAGTCATATCAGTGACAGCAGTGTTAATCTTTAAAATGAACGCACTTAATTTACTGATTAAACTATAAAATTAAGTTCGTAGATTACAATTTAAAGCACATGGACAGATTAGACGCAACTGCAAATGATAATGTAACTTATAAGTACAAATATTAAAATTTACTTATAATATTCTAATTGTATTGCAAGTAAGGAAACACAATGTTTTCTTTACGTGTTTTACAGAGGCTTTTAGTTAGTGTTTAGTTGTAATACGAATCGGAGTGCAAGACTAAAATGAATATTATTCATTGCAATATATTCGTAATATTATTAATAGTTCTTCAAGTGAACAGTTCGGTGAGATACCCAACGAAATTGAATATTTAAATGACTTTTCTAATCTGATTTTGTATTTAGTGTCCAGCTGGCTCAAAACAATTGGATGATCAATGCAGCAGCTATTGTTATCACGTCGTGAAGCCGCTTCTTCAATATGTCAACACGGTCAAATCAATGACCCAAGAACACAACGAGCTGCAACAAACAATCAAAGTGCAAGCGGAAACAATAAAGAACTTGAACGAGATGATCAAATCTAAGGACATGCAGCTAGATCAGCAAATTAAACTGAGTAAATCGTGTGAAAGCCGTAATGAAAATCAACAAAATCTTATTGATCAATATAAAACACAATATGAAAGTCATAATCAACTTCAACAACAAATTATTCAATATAAGACAAATCTAACTAACTTGCAATCTTCTAAAGATAAAGCTATTAAAGAAACAAAACAACTTAAGAACAAAATCACAGCTTATAAGCAGACATCAAGTTGCCTCGGCAAATTGACGGAACTTCATGCGATTCGAGTCCCCATTTACCAAACAATGACAGTTCCATGTGACTCGACCTCGACTGAGGCTGGTCCCGGATGGATCGTTATACAACGACGACAAGATGGAAGTGTGAATTTCAATCGAACGTGGTCAGAGTATAAGGAAGGATTTGGAGATCTGGATGGCGAGTTCTTTCTTGGGCTAGAGAAACTTCACTTGCTGACACAATCAAAACCTCACTAATTATTCATATCGCTCATGGACTTCTTCAATGAAACAGCATATGCCAGATACAGCAACTTCTTGATTGGCAACGAAGAAGAGTTCTACGCGATGAAAGAACTGGGAACCTACTCAGGCACTGCTGGTAATTCATTGGCTTATCATGAAAAACAAATGTTTTCAACAATAGATAATGATCATACTTCTCGAGCTTGCGCAAAAATGTATAGTTCCGGCTGGTGGTTTGACGATTGCTATCATTGGTAATAGTTAAAAGCTACTGGTAGTGAACAATATATACTTATTGTCTAAAATTTCAGTAATCTCAATGGACTTTATGCGTATTCCAATACAGACAAGGATATTAACAGCATTGAATGGAGAGGATGGAAATATCAGCCCATGAAGTTTACACAAATGATGATTCGACCAAGATCCAGTTGAATGCACATTTAGACGCAAAATGTTGTATAACAAATTTATAGTCATAACCTGACCGTCGAATATAAAAAAATTGAGTTGATTACGAATGTTTGAAAAGTTGCCATGGTGGTGAAAAGTATATACTTATTGTCTAAAATTTCAGTACCCTCAATGGACGTTATATGTTTATCAAAAGAGACCAGGATATGAACAGCATTGAGTGGAGAAACTTTAAGCATCGACCGATGAAATTTACCCAAATGATGATTAGACCTGTAGTAAAAACATAAATCTTCTTTGTTTTTGAAAATTATGAACAAACTAAGTTTAATGAAGCTATAAAGAAAATAGAACAAACATAAGCAAAAAGTAAGAATATATAAGTATGAGTCGCGTTAATATAAATTGAATTGACCCTGCGCCTTAATGATAGGCAACGTTTATTTTAATGCCCGGCAACCTCAATCTGTTGAGAAATCTCTCTAATCTCTTCTAAAATACACCGATTAGCAAGTCGATCTATAACAGATGAGATCATTGAGAGTGCTGCGATGTTTTGGCTTTTATATTTCAACTGCGATGGCTTTCAATAGTCAAGAACGATAATTAAATAGCACTTGGCAAAGGTCAAGAAATCTCGACGGAATTCCTTGAAAAATGTCACATCAGCTGATCTATGTGGGTCTTATTATAGTGAGATAGTGTTCTGATATGCGCAGGATTAATTAAATTATTAAAAAACATAAAAATTGTCTATGCCGACACCCTGTCTATAAAAGAGATCGCGAGAACGCTAAATTAATTGTGATGGAATGAACTTTCTAGGTGCAGTTCAGGCAGGGCAAAAAACGGAATCTATATATTGTTACACCGTGGGCAAAGAGGCGAGAAAATGTGTAGTAATTCAACAATTAAGAAAACCTAAATGTTATAATGATGTAAACAGCACATTGGGTACCTATAAATAAATAGCATAGAAAATGCGAAATCGGACAATGTGCGATTCGGACAATGAACCAAAGTAAGCTATTTTCAATGCAATCGCGTAGAAAGCATGCAAGCGACGATAAGCGACTGAGAAGAGAGAGAGAGAGAGAGAGAGAGAGAGAGAGAGAGAGAGAGAGAGAGAGAGAGAGCAAGAGAGCTAGAGAGAGAGAGAGCTGTTAACAACCGGCTTAATCTCTGAAGCTCACGGACAGCGATCGTCTATTTTTTGCAGTTTGAGTCTCAAATACCGCGTACTTTCAAAACATATAATACATTTTTGATTGGAATTATTTTAAGGCAGCTAAGGATCAAGATTAGTTTAGTTTAGTTTAACATTGCAGATTGATAATTAATGAATTAAAAATTAAATTTATATTCCCAAATAGAGTCTAAAACCAAGTTTATATCAAACACTACTCAAGTTACCAAATTGAGAAAACGCATACGAAAACATTGAACAAGACTTAACATCTAAAATGTTGAAGATGGCATTAATTCACAATACTCTTAAAGTCAGTGGGTATTTTTTTATTTCGTCATTGAGAACAGCTCAGAATAAATTAAAATGCAACAACGATCGTTTTCTTTCATCGTTCCCAAATAAAATCGATTTAGTAATTATTTACTTTCGAAACGAATCAGACCACAAAGTAAAATGAATATTGGCATCAAAATACTTTTGATATTATTAATAGCTTTTCCAGTCGATAGTTCAGTAAGTAAATCAGTGATTTTAAATACTTCGATAAGTTTACAAAGCTATTATTGTATTCAGTGTCCAGCTGGCTCAAAACAATTGGATGATCAATGCAGCAGCTATTGTTATCACGTCGTGAAGCCACTTCTTCAATATGTCAACACAGTCAAATCAATGACCCAAGAACACAACGAGCTGCAACAAACAATCAAAGTGCAAGCAGAAACAATAAAGAACTTGAACGAGATGATCAAATCTAAGGACATGCAACTGGAACAGCAAATTAAACTGAGTAAAATGTGTGAAAGACGTAATGAAAATCAACTAAATCTAATTGATCAATATAAAACACAATATGAAAGTCAAAACGAGCTTCACCAACAACTTATCAATCAATATAAAACAAATCTAACTAATCTGCAATCAGCAATCAGTTCTAAAGATACAGCAATTAAAGAACAGCAATCCGAGTTGACAAAATCTAAGGACATGATACAAGAACTGCAAGCTAAATTGAGTAAATCGATTGAAAGCTGTAATCAAAATCAACAAAATCGAATTGATCAATATAAAAAACAATATGAAAGTCAAAATCAACTTCAACAACAACTTAATACTCAATATAATACAAATCTATCTAGACTGCAATCAGAAAGTAGTTCTAAAGACAAAGCTATTAAAGAAATGCAATCCGAATTGAAAAAATCCAACGACATGATACAAGAACTGCAAGCTAAATTGAGTAAATCGTTTGAAAGCTGTAATGACAATCAACAAAATCTTATTGATCAATATAAAACACAATATGAAAGTCAAAATCAACTTCAACAACAACTTAATACTCAATATAAGACAAATCTATCTAATCTGCGATCACAAATCAGTTCTAAAGATAAAGCTATTAAAGAACAGCAATCCGAGTTGACAAAATCCAAGGACATGGTACAAGAACTGCAAGCTAAATTGAGTAAATCGTTTGAAAGCTGTAATGAAAATCAACAAAATCGAATTGATCAATATAAAACACAATATGAAAGTCAAAATCAACTTCAACAACAACTTAATACTCAATATAAGACAAATCTATCTAATCTGCGATCACAAATCAGTTCTAAAGATAAAGCTATTAAAGAACAGCAATCCGAGTTGGTAAAATCTAAGGACATGATACAAGAACTGCAAGCTAAATTGAGTAAATCGATTGAAAGCTGTAATGAAAATCAACAAAATCTTATTAATCAATATAAAACACAATATGAAAGTCAAATTCAACTTCAACAACAACTTAATATTCAATGTAAGACAAATCTAACTAACCTGCAATCAGAAAGCAGTTCTAAAGATAAAGCAATTAAAGAACAGCAATCCGAGTTGGTAAAATCTAAGGACATGATACAAGAACTGAAAGCTAAATTGAGTAAATCGATTGAAAGCTGTAATGAAAAACAACAAAATCTTATTGATCAATATAAAACACAATATGAAAGTCAAATTCAACTTCAACAACAACTTAATACTCAATATAAGACAAATCTATCTAGTCTGCAATCAGAAATCAGTTCTAAAGATAATGCTATTAAAGAACTTCAATACGAGAATGTAAAAACAAAAGAACTTCAGAACAAAATCACAGCTTATAAGCATACATCAAGTTGCCCCAGTAAATTGACGAATCTTTACATGATTCAAGTCCCAGTAGCACAGACAATGACAGTTTTTTGCTCCTCGAACACGAATGTAGCTGGACCCGGATGGATCGTTATACAACGACGAGAAGATGGAAGTGTTAATTTCAATCGAACGTGGTCAGAGTATAAGGAAGGATTTGGAGATCTGCGAGGCGAGTTCTTTCTTGGGCTAGAGAAACTTCACTTGCTCACACAATCGCAACCTCACGAATTAATCATATTTCTCATGAACTTCTCCAATGAAACGCGGTATGCTAGATACAACAACTTCGTGATTGGCAACGAAGAAGAGTTCTATGAGATGAAAGAACTGGGAACATACTCAGGCACTGCTGGTAATTCATTGGTATATCATGAAAAACAAATGTTTTCAACAATAGATAGGTATGATCATACTTCTGGAACTTGCGCAAAAACATATAGTTCCGGCTGGTGGTTTGGCGCTTGCTATGATTGGTAACAATTCGAAGGTACTGGTAGTGAACAATATATACTTATTGTCTAAAATTTCAGTAATCTCAATGGACTTTATGCTATCGGCATTGAGTGGACAAATTGGAAACCTGAGTCCATGAAATTAGCGCAAATGATGATTCGACCAAGATCCAGTTGAATGCACATTTAGACGCAAAATGTTGTATAACAAATTTATAGTCATAATCTGTTGATTAGTTGATTACGAATGCTTGAAAAGTTGCCATGGTAGAGAAAAGTATATACTTATTGTCTAAAATTTCAGTACCCTCAATGGAAGTTATATGTTTATCAAAAGAGACGAGGATATGAACAGCATTGAGTGGAGAAAGTTTAAGCATCGACCGATGAAATGTACGCAAATGATGATTAGACCAGTAATAAAAAAATAAATCTTCTTTGTTTTTGAAAATTATGAACAAGCTATAAAGAAAATGGAACAAACATAAGCAAAAAGTAAGAATATATAAATATGAGAATAACCAGAGTCGCGGTAATATAAATTGAATTGACCCTGCGCCTTATTGATAGGCAACGTTTATTTTAATGCCCGGCAACCTCAGTGTGTTGAAAAATCTCTCTAATCTCTTCTGAAATACACCGATTAGCAAGTCGATCTATAACAGATGAGATCATTGAGAGTGCTGCAATGTTTTGGCTTTTATATTTCAACTGCGATGGCTTTCAATGGTCAAGAACGATAATTAAATAGCACTTGGGAAAGCTCAAGAAATCCCGACGGAATTCCTTAAAAAATGTCACATCAGCTGATCTATGTGGGTCCTATTATAGTTAGATAGTGTTGTGACCTGCGCAGAATCTACTGCTCTAATAGCTGTTGGCCTGGTAGAATATGTAAAATTTGAAACAAAAATCATAAAAAAACTGAAAACAGTATATACAAAAATTAAGGAGGACAAAACAAAATTATTAAAAAACATTAAAATTGACTATGACGACACCCTGTCTATAAAAGAGATCGCGAGAACGCTAAATTAATTGTGATGGAATGAACTTTCTACGTGCAGTTCATGCAGGGCAAAAAACTGAATCTATATATTGTTACACCGTGGGCAAAGAGGCGAGAAAATGTGTAGTAATTCAACAATTAAAAAAACTTAAATGTTCTAATAATGTAAACAGCACATTGGGTACCCATAAATAGCATAGAAAATGCGAAAGACAATGCCTGCTTAGCCCGATGACACAGTGCGATTCGGGCAATGAACCAAAGTAAGCTATTTTCAATGCAATCGCGTAGAAAGCATGCGATAAAGTGACGATAAGCGAGTGAGAGAGAGAGAGAGAGAGAGAGAGAGCGAGAGAGCGAGAGAGAGAGGGCGAGAGAGCGAGAGAGAGAGAGAGAGAGAGAGCTGTTAACAACCGGCTTAATCTCTGAAGCTCACGGACAGCGATCGTCTATTTTTTGCAGTTTGAGTCTTAAATACCGCGTACTTTCAAAACATATAATACATTTTTGATTGGAATTATTTGAAGGCAGCTAAGGATCAAATCTTTACAGTTTAGATTAGTTTAGTTTAGTTTAACATTGCAGATTGATAATTAATGAAATAAAAAATAAATTTATATTCCCAAATAGAGTCTAAAACCAAGTTTACATCAAACACTACTCAAGTTACCAAATTGAGAAAACGCATACGAAAACATTGAACAAGACTTAGCATCTAAAATGTTAAAGATGGCATTAATTCACAATACTCTTAAAGTCAGTGGATATTTTTTTATTTCGTCATTGAGGACAGCTCAGAATACATAAATCTGCAACAACGATCGTTTTCTTTCATCGTTCCCAAATAAAATCGATTTAGTAATTATTTACTTTCGAAACGAATCAGACCACAAAGTAAAATGAATATTGGCATCAAAATACTTTTGATATTATTAATAGCTTTTCCAGTCGATAGTTCAGTAAGTAAATCAGTGATTTTAAATACTTCGATAAGTTTACAAAGCTATTATTGTATTCAGTGTCCAGCTGGCTCAAAACAATTGGATGATCAATGCAGCAGCTATTGTTATCACGTCGTGAAGCCACTTCTTCAATATGTCAACACGGTCAAATCAATGACCCAAGAACACAACGAGCTGCAACAAACAATCAAAGTGCAAGCGGAAACAATAAAGAAATTGAACGAGATGATGAAATCTAAGGACATGCAACTGGAACAGCAAATTAAACTGAGTAAATCGTGTGAAAGCCGTAATGAAAATCAACAAAATCTTATTAATCAATATAAAACACAATATGAAAGTCAAAACCAACTTCAACAACAACTTAATATTCAATGTAAGACATCTAACTAACCTGCAATCAGAAAGCAGTTCTAAAGACAAAGCAATTAAAGAACAGCAATCTGAGTTGAAAAAATGTAAGGACATGATACAAGAACTGCAAGCTAAATTGAGTAAATCGTTTGAAAGCTGTAATGAAAATCAAAAAAATCTTATTAATCAATATAAAACTCAATATGAAAGTCAAAATCAACTTCAACAACAACTTAATACTCAATATAAGACAAATCTATCTAATCTGCGATCACAAATCAGTTATAAACATAATGCTATTAAAGAACTTCAATACGAGAATGTAAAAATAAAAGAACTTCAAAAGAAAATCACATCTTATAGGCAGTCATCAACTTGCCCCCGTACATTGACGAATCTTTACATGATTCGAGTCCCAGTATCTCAAATAATGACAGTTCCGTGCGACTCGACCTCGATTGAAGCTGAACCCGGATGGATCGTCATACAACGACGAAAAGATGGAAGTGTGAATTTCAATCGAACGTGGTCAGAGTATAAGGAAGGATTTGGAGATCTGCGAGGCGAGTTCTTTCTTGGGCTTGAGAAGCTTCACTTGCTGACACAATCGCATCCCCATGAATTATTCGTATGGCTTATGGACTTCTCCAATGAAACGCGGTATGCTAGATACAGCAACTTCGTGATTGGCAACGAAGAAGAGTTCTACGCGATGAAAGAACTGGGAACCTACTCAGGCACTGCTGGTAATTCATTGGCCAATCATGAAAAACAAATGTTTTCAACAGCAGATAGGTATGATCATACTAATGGAAAATGCGCAAAAACATATAGTTCCGGCTGGTGGTTTGATAATTGCTATGACAGGTAATAGTTAAAAGCTACTGCTAGTGAACAATATATTATTATTATTATTTAAAATTTCAGTAATCTCAACGGACTTTATGCGTATTCCAATAAAGACAAGGGTGCCATCAGCATTGAGTGGGGAGATTGGAAACTTAAGCCTTTGAAATTTACGCAAATGATGATTCGACCAAGATCCAGTTGAATGCACATTTAGACGCAAAATGTTGTATAACAAATTTATAGTCATAATCTGACCGCCGAATATAAAAAATTTGAGTTGATTGCGAATGTTTGAATTGGAAAGTTGCCATGAATTAAATTACAAAATTGATCTACAATGGGTAAGCTGCCTGAATGTTTCATTTAAAATGGAAATATGATTACGAATATTTCACCTAACATATCAAAATATTTAAAAGCTCAAATCAAAACGATTTTAGTTACAAAATCGTTTGAAATTTTGAGATTTTCGAACAAATTGGGGTTGGACAAACGATAATCTGAAAGATATTGTTATAAATCTATGAACCAGTGTTGGAAAAACGATTGGTTTTTCAATTTGATTAAAAAATAAAAATGTTCGAAAATGTAGATTTTCTATGTCTTTGAAACTATATTTTGAATTTTCGAAAATGTTGAATTGTTTGTAATTTTGAAACTAAAGGTGGGCAAACAAAGGTGTTCTTGGACATTCCTGGGCTAACGATGGTCAAACGATTCCACAAGTTGTTTTTTCAATATATCACTTTACCTAACCCAGCTTCTCAAAAACAATAAAGAACTTGCACGGGTTGATTATGATACAAGAACTGCAAGTTAAATTGATTCAATCGTGTGAAAGACCCGATGAAAACAACAGCATCTTATTGATAGTCGGAGAACAATTAATTCACGAAGTCTATGACAAATGACATTAAAATTTAACATTCCCTGCAAATATCATGTGCCTAGTTAAATGATCTCCTGAGTAACTCTGAAGGGATTACGATCGACTGCATAAGAGTAAATAGAATTTACGATGTCAGCGCAATCTTCCTCCGCCTGTCACAAGTGCAGATTGTTAGAATATCCCGCTATGTTTATGTACTCTCATCATCTTCTGTGGTATAGAAGTCCACTACTCACCTGGCTGGCAGATCGCGATTGTGCAGACAGCCGCCGTACGAGTCGACCTTAATGTGCTTCATCAGCTCGCGCACATAATCCTCCCGGCCCGACATCGTGTTGCAGTCGGTCTGCAGGAAGACCACCGAAGCCAGCTGCCCGTTGAACTGGTAGACGTGCTTGTTCTGGAGCGACGTGTGGTAGTCCAGCTGGCTGAGATCGCTGGCCTGCGGCAGATACTGTGTGGTGAGCGGCATGTCGCTGTGCCTGCTGAACGTGGACGTGAAGTTAAAGTGGCGCAGGAACTCGTCGTAGGGCACATAGGGCACGTTGCGCGGCGATTCCTCGTGCAGCAGTGCCCAAACATGCCTCTTGTTGCGCGGCATTGGGAAATCGTGCGGCTTCATATTCGATCCATAGAACAGAACGACCTGCAGAGTAACACGTCAGAGTTATACTTTCAAGTTGCGCCTAATCAGCCGGATGCGAACTTCCGCTTTGGGCAATGCTTACGGGCGACTCCGCGAAGCGTTGGCGATTGTTGGTGACGCGACACGTACTGAAGCCGCACTGGCGCGTCTCATCGTAGCTCCAGCTCATGTCGTTCGTCCACCAGACTAGCTCCGGCGTGTACGAGCGCATGCTGTCCGTCTCCGGGAGCGACACATACCAATAGAGGGTGAAGACACCGCAGAGCCAGATAAGCGCCAGCAGCACCAACTGCAAGCGACGGTTTCGCCACGGACGCATCGTCGATGGGCATTTGCCTGCACAGTGCGGGCGGGCGGGCGTGTCAGTGTTATTACCTTTTAACGCTGCTACGCTGCACACTGTTGTTAACTAGGTGAGCTGTTGAGCATAGCTCAATTCAAATGCACGCGCGCGACAATTGTGTCCACCGAATTTGCGGCTGTTTTATCTCTATGATGCTTCCAGTGCTGAACAATGACGCAGCGCGTTGAGGTATTTTTGTTACGTTGCGGCTTGACGGCAAAGTCTGACACACCCAAGTCGTACAGCGACTGCCAGCTGTTTTTCGTCCCACACACGTCAGCTCAAACTGAGACCAAGATTAGTGAAAATGAACAGTAACAAGCTCGATTGTTACACGAACTGAATGTGCAAACTAATGCGATGAATTATAAAATATTTATTACTATCTGTCAGTCTTATTTCGTGCAAGCGCATGACGTTCAGTGCTGTCGAAGCGTGCAATGCCGTCGCAACACTGTCGGGCGCTGTGCAACACTGCAGCTCCTCATCATAATATTGTGCCGTTTTGCATTTGCTCAATTTTTAGCGAAATTCGACAACAAAATACGAATAGACACGGAAAACATGCTGTTGGTGGCTGTAAAGTAGAAAGCAGCCGAAACGAATTCCCAAAATGCCACATACTCCGTGCTGGGGCAAAGACGAGAAACAAAAACAAATATTGACATAACACGTCAACGTTTGCGGCGACGAATTCGTCAACGACAACAACAACAAACAGCAGCAGAGAAAAAGGGAAATATTGTACGGGCGGCGCTGTCATCACTGGTAATTAAGATCGAAACGCTGTCAGCCAACGACAAGCATGTGTTATGGCCACAGCGCAGCACAACCCAACAGCAGCGGCTGCCGCAACAGAAGCTGCAACAGCAACAGCGGCAGCGGCAGCAACGAAGGACAGCTGGCAGAGCTGTTACTACTGCACGCGCGAGCACTTCAAGAGCGTCAACGAGTTCGTCAGGTGAGTACTCACAGCACTACCATATGCTGCACTTGCTCAGCTCTCCCTCTCTCTCTCTCCTATGCAGCCACCTGCGGTCGCGTCACTGCACGCGGGAAGGCGGCTCGTTTGTGTGCCGCTATGGCTTCAATGGCGTCTGCGCGTCACTGCCACTGGACGGCGTGTCGGACCGCGACTATGACGCGCATGTGGCCAAGTACCATGTGAACCAGCAGACACGTGAACTGCCGCCGGAATGGGGCGTCTACTCGGCGGCGCAGAATCTGCCCGCTGTGCTCAACGATCCGCAGCGCGGCAAGCAGAGCAATCTCTTCACCAAGAAGTGGGGCGAGCACTTTGTCGAGCGCGTCCACGTGCCGCACACGCCTCGCCTGCCGGACATCACGCACGCCGACTTCGCCGTCTACCTGGGCAGCATCGGCAAGCGCTATCGCTGGCACGAGCGCCGCCAGCAGCAGCAGCAACAACAACAGCAGCTGCCCGCCACGGGCGCTGCGACACCGGAGCATTTGAGTGCGGTGCCAGTGCCGGAGATCTTTCTGAAGTCGCAGCTGCAGCTGCACCATGCCACCACCTTCGCCCAGGTGTTTCCCAACTACATGCAGCAGGGCGACTCGACGACGGAGCAGCGCCAGCAGACGGGACGCCAGCTGCAGGAGCAGCTCTCGCACTATCTGGACATCGTGGAGGTGAAGATAGCCCAGCAGGTGGCCCAGAAGTCGGCGGCCTTCTTTCACGCCATGACCACCCAGCACGCCATACTCGCCGAGATGCAGCAGGCCGCTGAGCAGGTGCAGCAGCTGCGCGCAGCGCTCGCCCAGCTGCACGGCAGCGCCGTGGTCGACAGCTTCCGTGTGATGCGGTATGCGCAGCGGCGCCAGCACTGCCACCACACGCTCGACAAGCTGCGCCTGATGGCCACCGTGCACAAGACGCAGCCGATGCTGCAGCTGTTGCTGGGCACCCAGGACTATGTGGCCGCGCTGGACTTGATCAGCACCACGCAGGAGATACTCGCCGCGGAGCTGCTGGGCGTGCACTGCTTCAAGCATCTGCCCATGCAGCTGGGCGAGATGGAGAAGCTCATCGACAAGATGCTGACCACCGAATTCGAGCGTTACGCCGCCCACGATCTAAATCGACCGCTGCCGGAGTCCGCCGCGCAGCCAGAGACGGACAGCGTTTGTGCCGAGGAGGACAAGCTGGTGGCCATTGTGATGGGGCTGCTGCGCAAGCAGAACTTCGTGTTCGTGCAGAGCTACCAGCAGGAGGCCGTGGCCACCATACGCGCCATCATCAAGCAGCTGCTCATCGAGCTGCTCGCGCGCGGCGACCACGAGCTGTGCCTGACCGGCGCCGGCGAGCAGGCGCTCGACCTCACGCTCGCCGAGTGGCTGGCCATGCTGCAGCGCGCCAGTCACGCTCTGCTCGCCGTGCTCGAGCGCGTCAAGGCCGTCGTCTCCATCATGCAACAGACGGCGGACGCCGCCGCCGGCGGCAGTTGTCCACGCGAGCACGCCGTCAATCTGATCGACTCGGAGGCCTTCCTCAGTGCCGCGCATCACGCCCAGCTCAGCGCACAGCTGCAGCAGCTGCTGCAGGCCGTCTGCCACTATTGTCACGAGCGTTGCGCCAACGTGGTGGCGCCGCAGAGCCTGGAACGCAGCGCGGTCAGCGAGCAGGAGCTGCAGCAGCTGGCGCTCGTTGTGGCCGAGTTCAGCGAGTCGACGCTGGCCATTTGCGGCACGGCTAGCGTGCCGCTGCAGCTGGCGCTGAAGGTGCAGGCGTCGCGCTACGCACAGCGCTTCCATGCGGAGCACAAGCAGAAGCTGGCGCTGTTGCTGGACCAGGAGCGCTGGCGTCAGGTGGACATACCGCACGAGTTCCAGCGCATCATCGATCGCATGACGGCCGGCGACTACGCCAAGCCCTCGCCCCTCGATCCCGCCGCGCTGCTCAACGGCAACGGCAATGGGAATAGCAATGGCAATCCTGTGCTGCTGCTGGAGGGCAAGCAGCCGTTCGCCTTGGTCAGCGTGGCGCTGCTGCTCATCCAGATGCTGTACGAGTACGGCGGCAGTGCACAGCGTCTGCCGCTGCTGGCCAGCTATCATGCGCGCAACGTGGTCGACCTGCTGCGCTGCTTCAACTCGCGCAGCTGCCAGCTGATCATTGGCGCCGGCGCCATGCGCGTGGCCGGCCTGAAGACCATCACGAGCACGAATCTGGCGCTGGTGTCGCGCGCCCTGCAGCTGGTGCTGTACCTGCTGCCGCGTCTGCGCGATCACTTCGAGTGCATGAGCGGCTACGAGGCCATCGAGCGCGACTATCAGGGGCATGTGAAGGAGATCGAGCACAAGATCCACGGCATTGTGTCGGAGCGCGTGATTGCGCAGCTGGAGGCGTGGGAGGCGCGTCCGCCGATACCGTCGCAGACATTCCGCCTGATCTCGCGGCACCTGGTCAAGCTGCACGAGGCGATAGCGGGCGTGCTGCCCGAGGCGCAGATCCACGAGATCTACGGCGTTGTGCATCGCAATTTCAAGGACAAGCTGCGGGAGCAGCTGCTCAAGCTGAACGTCTACAACAACGGAGGGCCGCAGCACGGCGTCGTCACCTCCGAGCTGACGTTCTACATGGAGACGCTGCGCACGCTGAAGGCGCTGCCGGCGGACCAGCTGGACGACGGCATCCTCGAGCACATCTGGCTCTACTGAGCGCGGTATTATCATTTCCACATGCTGCTGCACTTGCGATTTACAAAATCTGTGCGCATCGATGGATGCTCCATCAAACAACATTCTTCTAGGTCTGTCTGTGTGTGAGTGTGTGTGTGTGTGTCGTTTTCCCGTCCCGCCCCGTGTAGAATCCTTGTTTTTATTTATCTAAGCGTATTTTGTACTTTTTGCAATTGTATATTATACTATTATTGTGCAGGCATTTTAGGTTCATTCTCTTGTGTTGCACATCGTTAACATTTAAGCTGCAAAGTCGTTCAAAGACAACCATATATATTAATAAAAGGCGACTGCATAACTACTACAATCAACGGCAAGCTGTTTAATCTCAAAACATGGGAGTCCTCATCGATTTCAGTTGCATTCTACAATTCTATATCTACCAATAAACGATCTATTTTGGAGTTCAAGAAGTAGCAGGAGTATTCTCAGTTTTACGTATACAATTTGTTTAAAGCTGACTGGAGATTATTCAGCATTTACATTTGCATTAAGCTGGAGATATATTTAAGTTCAAGACGCACAAGAGTGCCTCAATTTAACAATTCAGTTTGCTGTTCATTTTCATTACAAAGTTTCTGTTTTCAGTGGCAATTCGTTTGTACAATACGATAATCTATATAGCTTAATAATAGACAAATATTTGCTATGATGACTTACAAGAATACACGATTTAATAAAGATTCTATTAGCTAGCTTTTAACATATATATAATGCAGGTGAATTCAAGTTTAATTAGTAATTATTCAATCAACACCACCTTGGATATCATGATTGCTATAAACTTAAAATATTATGTCTGTTAAGATTCAGTTCTCAGTTGCATTTCAATTGTAATCTTATGCTTTTCCAATTGTTAATAGCGATAAAGTTGTTGATAAGAGTTCTCAAAGATACAGTTTAGTTAGACAAAATTAAAGACAACTGCATAACTAATACAAACGGTTTAATGGGCTTAGACAAATTCAGCTAATTCTTAGACAATTGTAACTTAATAGATAATTGTGCAAGCATGACAAACTTTTGTTGATACAGATAGCTAAATATGAATATTTTCCAAAACGATACCTGAGTTAACTCAAAACATAACTAAAATAAATGTGAACGAACTTGAATTCAACTTAATTTAACACTTAAATCTAATCTAAAGAGAAGTGGCTGCTTTAAAAGAAATCAAACTCAGAGTCGGAGTCTGCTGGCAAAGGCGGCGCAGCAGCGTCTAGGAGATCGGGCACAATGTCCTCGCTATCACTATCATATGGGCAGGGCGCAAGCTCCAAGTCGTCATCCGGATACAAGGCTAGATCATCAGCAACTCCACGGGGAAACTCCTCTTCAAATGCTGCTGAATAGTTCAGCAATTTCTCTATGAGATCCTCGCTTAGCAGCGGCTCCTCCCAGTTGTGCGACGCGGCTACCATAAGCACAAATATGTTTATATATATATCGTAAGAGCTTGCAAGTCAACTTACGCCTTTGGCAATTATTGAGGCACTTGGCGCTGGGGAAGTCCATAAAATCGAAAAGATCGAACTCGTCATTGGGATCCGCAGATTTGGCATATAGATCATTCTCGGCCACAGCCTCCAAGCGCGCCGCCGGCTTCGACTGTAGATCGTTGAGAGCTGGCGCCTCCTTGGCGAGCTGCTTCCGGTGTTGCTTCTGCAGCGTTTCCTTGCAAAGCGACAACTTTGGCGCACAGCTCATCGGCCACTTCTGATAGGCATTGTTGTTGTTGTTGCCGCTGTTCAAGGCGCCCTTAAACGGCGTTACACTGGGCTTGTTGTACAAAACGTTGTCCAGCGAGCTGAGCACATTCTTCTTGCCCGTCTGCAGCAGCCCAGACTCGCCCAGCAACGAGGTGTGCGCCACTTTTCTGCTGGATCTTGGAAGCACTGCGCGCCAAAAAATTTTCAAGTCACATATACAACTGCATTTCAGTTTAGTCTTTGTTTTGCCACTTACTATTAGCTCCGGCGTTTTCTGCGTCCATCCAAATGCGAGCCATGTGAAGAAATGCTTGAGATTCACTTACTTGATGGCTTTTAAAGCGTGTTTAGCTATATTTAAATAATTTCGATGATGCTACACAAATTCAATTGCTCAATTTTACAGGGTTGACTGAATACTCCAGTGTGACCAGCGGCAGCAAAGCATTATTCCCCAAAAAAACTTAGCATAGCTATCGTAAAACTTACATTTAAAATGCTATATAAAAAACCATTAGCTTTGCACACACATATATTATATTATAAACTATTTAAAATTGAGAAAATTGTAACTATTGCTATGCATTTTGCAAAATAAAACTGGTCTATAGCGTTCAGCTTTTGCGCGCATGCACGGCGATTAACTGGCAATAGGAAATGCTGGTCAAACAACTGCCAGTTGAGGCAATGTTAAGCGCTTAACAGAGTCTTTAAAGTTAACAGAGGGTGAGGGTAAACGGAGTGTTTGCGTGATTCTCTCTTGAGTCCAAAAAAAACCTTTCAGCGTGTCGGACGTGCGTCGGTTCGGAAGAATTTTCGAAAAAAGCCGTGGGTGACTCGTCGCTGCGTCGCGTGTTTGTGTTTGTGTTGGTTTTCCAAAATTCATGAAAAAATCTAATTAAATACATCAACAAAATTATAATATGATAATGCAACGCGAATCTTAGCAATTACTGTGCCTGCGACTCCACAAAATTAACGAAAGCAACAGCCGGAGAGCGTGAGTGCCAATTGCAAGACAAAATGGCTGCATTTCAACGCATTTAATGCGCGCACAAAAAACAACAACAGCAACACAAGAGAACAACGTACACAAAGCATAAGCAAACATGTAAGTATGCATGTGTGTGTGTGTGTGAGTGTGTGCGCGAACATACTTGCTTATTGATGTCTGAATGTACGTGCACATGTATGTGAGTGCTCTCCAGCGTTTCGTGTATGAAAGAAGAAATAAGAAACGCGGCATAACAAAGTTTAATTAGCACCAGTGAACTGTGAAATGCAAATGAAATATCGAATAAATACCAAAATCACACCTATAATGAAATTAAAAATGTTTGTTTATTACGGTTGCTGTTAATCGTGCCTGTGTGTGCGTGTTGTTTTCTTGTTTATTTGGTTGGTCTCAGCAACAATAACAAAATACAAGCGCATTTTGAGCACTCAACAACCACAACACACTGAAATTCTATGCAATTTCAATGAGTTTGCGCTCTCCTTCCGTGTCTCTCTCGCTCACATTTAACCGTTGATTCTCTCTCTCACATTGCGCGCGCGCTCAGTCTGTTAATTTGAGTGACTTCTATGTTATGTGTTGAGTTCCAGTGTTTTGCACTCAATGTGAATTTTCTTCGTGTTGTTGGCTCTGTTGGAGGGAGGGGAGAGGCTAATGTGTGTACTGCTTTTGTTGTGCTCATTCCTAATTATCAAATATTTAAACCATTATTATTTGGAGTACAACAAATATGCATGTATGGACATGCTTAGTGCTCGTTAGCTGTCTCTTTCACACCACGCGATAAGCCAACGACTTGAGACCAACAAGAACAGCAACAACAACATGCAGGCACACAAGCAACAGCTGCTGCATTCTCAACACTCCGTTTACGTTTTTCTTTCTCCGCTTCTTTACAGCTCCACCACCAACAACAACAACAACAACAACAAGTATTCCTGATACAAGGCAAAAACAAAGTCCGTAACAACAACAACGGCATCAAATTCAACAAAATTATAAATAATCAACAAAATTTTAAGTTGTGAGATTAAATTTATAATTTCGTTTATTTTTGTTCAATTTTTTCCTTTTCAATTATGTATTTCACGCGCGCGAAGTAATAAAAAAAGAAGAGCAGTAAAAAGTAATGCATAAAAATCGTAAATCATATTACGTAGATTTATAGTGAACGTGACGGGTGTAAAAATAATAAAATCAAATAAAAAAAAGTAGAAAATCGCAAAAATAATAAAATATCAAATAGTGGCAAGTCGTGCGTGCAAAAAAAAAATAAATAAAAAGAAGTGTGTAAAATTTTATGGTCGCTCTGCGCAGAGTGCGATTTTGGTGAATTATGAAAGCCATGTCTTAAGTGCAAAATAGTTTCAGTCAGTAGTCGGGTAGTCGGATCAATCGAGAAGCCACAAATACTACGCCATCTAGTGAATCAATCCACTGCCAAAAAAGTTGAAAACAACAGAATCTGCGACTACAGTTGAAGCTCGAGGAAAAAGCTTTGCTTTGAGGATTTTAAGCAATTCGACACGTTGGATTCCATTTGCATATAATGTCATCAACATGTGGATTAAATATGGTTTTCATGTCGATCATTTTCATTATCATCGTAAATGGTGAGTGCACCTTAATTCTATTCTTATCTTTTGCACGTGGCTTAAGGTCAAACCCGTCGATTAGTGCATTTTAATCGCCCCTAACGATCGTAAAATATATAAAATAAGCAACGCAAAAACTTGTCTTCTAAAGATTTCACAACCGAAAAGGCGCCGACTTCACAAAACGGTTGTGTGACTCATTAAAAATGTGTGCGTTGATTCAACGCCAGTTTCGAAGAGTTTCAGTTTCATGCCGGTTGCGCATTGTTGTGCTCGAGACTAAGCGAATTAGCTGGAAGTTATATATAAACCCAATATACATGAGCGTTATACACGAGTGTATATATTAGATAATGATCTGTGTGTGCTTGTGCGACTATATGGAGAGCCAGCAACTGGTTCTTATGCTACTTTGTCGAGACCTTGACACCTGCGGGCCAACAAAACGAAGCCATTGTTCCACATCAAAGGCGTGTTTAGAGTTTTTTCAACTTGTATTGTGAAGTTTGTAGTAAAGTTGTGATCAACACAACTTCTTGACCATCTCTAATGGGCTTTCCATTAACTTGGCTTACGCGTAAAATAAATTCATGAAACAAAAATGTTTTTAAAAGTAGTACAACGAATATTACAATGTGCAAAATAAAGTAATAATCTTGAAGGTTTTGAGTAGTAAGTGTATAAATAAATTCATTTAATAAAAGCCTTTTAAAATAAGTATATATTCCAGTATACAAGATAAAGTCATTATCTTGGAAGAGTATAAATACATTCGACGCAACTCTCGCTAATAATTTTCAGTTAGGGCAAATTAAATTTAATTCGAGCCAAAATGAAGCATATGAGCAGCTCTCTCGCCCTCTCGCTCTCACGCAGATGGCCCATAAAGCTCCCCGCACAATTGAAATCCCTCCTCATAAATCTCTTCTGCCCTTTACACACTCACACTCACACACACACACGCACACAAACCAGTAAAGCGATTAAATGCAGTCGCTAAGAAGCGACGCCAAAAGAGGAAAAGCGAACAAAGAACAATGGCAAATAATTAGGAAAGTGGGTACTAAAATTATAAGAGTACCAAAGCGAGGCAAGCACACCCCTCCCCCCCTCCATATTTCCCCACTTCACCACAACCTACCTCCCCCCCAATTCTTCGTCTGTGCTGAGCGTAATTATTTTTGTTGTACTCGCGTTGCTTTTATGAAAATGTTAACTTAATTTCTGCATGATTGAGCATTTATTTCAATGTTATTGTCTATGGGTCTCGGCCATTTGTAATGTCCTCCGTTGTACCCATGTTTCTCTTATTATTGTTCATTTTGAATTGTTGTGGGTTGTGCTCGCTTTCAAGTGCCGCTGTTAGGGACAACAATAAGGATATTTCTACGAGTGTGTGTGTGAGTGCTTTTACAAATAGAGATCCTTTAAGCTGAGGAGTTGTTAGAAATATTGAATGAAACTTGTTGTAAATACTTTATTTTTTGTTGTTTTCAATTTAATGGAGAAAGAGAAACACTTCCGGGCTTTTAGTTGATTAGAAATGTTCGACAACTGCTATATAAATTGATTTCTTGAATTTAGAAGAAAATATATAATATTAAATGACGTTAATTTCGATGTGTGCCACATTTTGAACTTAATTAAAGTGAAAAGCACTTTGAATACTCCAACGAAAAAGTTAGAACCCTTTGCAGTGCTCCCAATTTGGGGGAATATGCCCCAAGTTCCTGTTGCAGAACATTACAAGAGTCCCAAAATACTAAATAAATTATGTAGTGCGGCAATTAAAAGCCACTTCCCCTAATTTGTTGGCCAAGCATTACAAAATACGGGCGGAGTTGCCGGCCAAACTACACACACACACACACACACACGCATACAAGAGCAACAACTACTCAGCTAATTAGCAGTGTGAAGGCAACAACAACAACAAAAAAGAGACAGCAACAACGAGCTTTGTAAGCCATGTAAAAACCGGTTAATCCACTCGTTGCCGGCTAATCTAAAAAGCAAAAGAAAATTTCGCATTGTGGCCGGCTCTGTTTGTTTTATTTTGACTCGAATCGAGCGAAAGGTCAACGTCTTGAATATCGGCGACTATAATGTACATACGTTTGTATGCGTTGCATGGGCAGCGCCAATAATCTCCAAACCATACATAAAAACATGCTGAGCAACAGATACAGCTACAGATACAGATGCAGAGACCGACACAGCTACAGATACAGATACAGATACAGATACAAAGTAGACAGTGTCCGGCATTCATCTCTGGTTCTCTAGCCGTCCCTTTCGCTCTGGAGTCGCCGTCGCTTTGGCTCTCACGCTCCGCTTATCTGGCATCGCCTTCGCCTTCGCCTCTGCGTACGTCTGTGCCTTCAATCTTGACCAAGTGACCACAACGGAAGCGCAACAAATACAACACGTAAATACAGCAAGAGCAACAGTTTCAGAGATACGAAGACGCTGCTGAGCGCAAATACTCGTTTAACTTATCAGACTGCTTCTGCTTCTGCTTCCACTCTGTAAACTCGTCTTCTACATCTGCATCTCTTTCTATTTCTCTGCGCTTTCGTGTTTTTGTTGTGTTTTGTTTTTGTCGTTGAGTTCTCAGCTAAACTTTCTTATGCACGGCATGAATCATTCAAGTTGCAATTCGACTTGCCTGACGCTCAAAGACTTTTCGAATGCGTAATGCCAGTAGAACTCTGCAGTTCCCGACTTTAGTCTCTCAAAAAGCTTCGTATTAACATTGTATTTGAATCGAATCTCATTCGAGATAAGCAAACAAACAATTATTGTTTATACAAAAATGCTTGAAATAATTAAACTGAATGAATGAAGGTAACTTGAAGCAACCTTTTCTTTTTGCAATGTTGCAAGAGTTGTGAATGAAAAGTAAGCAACTGCGAATCTGATGTGACAGCGTTGAATAAACGACCCTGAAGATAGATCGCAGAGATTAAGGTTATTTATGAGAACTCTAAACCTTGTGTGCAAAATTGATTCACATGGTGATTGTGGTGTAAATCAATGCGGCCATAACTCAAGCATGAAATACGATTGACTCTAATCAAATTATCTAACCCATTCGATAAATAAAAAGTGCAGACAGTTTATTGTCCTTTAATTCCTGCACAATCCAACCAGACAATATGCTATAAATTGCTTTAAATTTCGCAGCAAAGTTATGAACTGCTGCAAAAGAGCAATTGTGGTTTTCAAAACTAATTGAATGCACTTTTTATGAACAAATGTGCAGGTGACATGATTTGGAATCATACGAATAAATTAAAGGCACGATGAAAAAAGTGTATACAAATCACAATCAACTTTATTTATTATCTTTAGGAAAAAACAAAATACAACACATTTTAAATTACTAATTACGGCAATCTCTATTGTGATTTGCATTCTAATTTGATGCATGAGATCATAAGCCGGCTAATTAAAGTTGAACACTGTGATTCTGTAATTTTAGTATGCTACTTTGCGATCGAAGCGCTGACTAGAATCGTTGTGGGTCTTCAAGGCGTGAGAATTGTACTTCAAGCTCGTAAATCGTTGTCATAGCAGTTGCCAATAAGTTTCTAGATTCAAGGTTGTCTTGAAATTCGTCATGCACAAGTCTGTACACTAATTGACTTAAACACACATATATGTATATATATATTTGTGCTCTAAAACGTATCCAATTATTTGAGCTGACGTTGGGAGTGCGGCAAACCGCAAGGGAAATCTCGAAGCTCGGCAGCCACTGTTTAATATTTTTGTTTGATAAGCAGCTGTCGGCTGTGGGCTGTGGGCTCTCGGCTGCCGATTAGCAGAGAGAAAAAGTTACTAAAATATACATGCATATAAATACATTTCGTGTATAGTATAGAAGGCGATATTGTGCTGGCAATTTGTCATAAATCACACAAAAGGGGAGGAGCACAAATGAAGACAATGCCAATCGCCTCACAGAGACGAGAGTTGTTGCTGCTTTCGTCTTGCTTTTATTTGCAGTACGTGTCAAGTGCAACAAACAAACAAACAACAGACAGACGGACAGTCGAACAAAGCCCACACTGTCACTGGCACACGCCCCATTTTCTAGCCGCATTTTTTCGATTTCCACGTATGATTGACTGCTGTTGCTGCTGCTGCTGCTGCTGGTGGCCCAATATCCCGAGCTATTTGTTTTGTATCTGACAGATACATGCGCATCTAGCTGCAAATGTGTAACAGTCAGCACTCGAAATGCAATGCTAGCTGCCGAGCTGACGTGTATTGTCCTCCACCTGGCACACTTGCCCCTACCTCGCTCCCGCTCCCCGCATATTTCTTTTGCAGTTATCTGCGAAATACTTTGCTGATAAATCCTTTAAGCTGCCTGCATGTGTCAAGCGCAAGGGTGCTTCACAATTGATGAGTAGCTTTAATAAAAGGGCGTGACTTGTTGTAAATAGCACGCTGCCGCGCTGCCACGCCCCCACCCCCACACTGCCGAGGGGGGGACTACACGTGTGCGTCGTTACTGCGACAGGTAACATTGCAATATTCTGAGAGCTACCCCGAAAAGCCAAATTTGAAATGTGATATTTTCATTTTATTGTTTGTCGTTTATGCGAGTTGCGAGATGCGAGCATAAAAGGGGCAACTTTTGCGTTGCTGTGGTTATCCCCGCAATTGTATTTGAATCAAGTGCCATCCAAAGCGTAACTGTGGTTACTCTCTCTCCTCTCTGGATATAATAAACAGCGCACATTTTATGCTGGCTAACGACCATTGACAGGCAAACGCAGCACAGGTATTTGCTTAATAAACATTAAATGTATTGCGAAAAACGCAGAGAGATAAGATGCGAGTCTGCAAACAAATTTGGAAATCAAAGCGCTGCCAATTTAAAGCCTAATTCGCAATTTTCGTATTCGACATTGAATTTGTCTGCGAGGCAAAAACCGAGTGAAGATGTTGCCACTTGGAATCTGGCGCTGTGACTCAATTTGGCGGCGTGGGAAGTGTGGCAAAAGGTTTGCACTTTGATCAGATTACACAATCAGCAGCAAGACACATTGCATATGTGCGAGTTGGCGCTATGTAATTCAATAAGGAAGCCCAAGTCGCCAACTAAAAATGCGCCTAAATTAGCTTTTATGTGCAAATTATGCCGCCTCATTATGCCAAATGACCGAAATAACAATCAAAGTGCCTCACATACCAGCACAGAGTCTCTTACACACACACAGCAAAGGGGCAAAGTGGCAAAGGAGAAAAATTTAATTAAATTATTAAAGCAGCGCGCGGTAAGCCACAGACAGGCAGATAAACAAATAAACAAGCCGGGACGGCAAGACAGACGGCAAGAAGCAAACAGAGGAGAAGACAGACAAAGGCATAAAACTTTTGGCCAGAATGCGCAAAGGAATGGTGGAAAAGAGCGGTGGAAGGAGGGGAGGGGCACAAATAATGAAAGTCAAGTCGAGTTACGAGCCAAAACACAAACAAACATCGGACATCGTGAAGCTGCAGATACATTATGCACAGAGTTTTGCGACTACGAATGTGGAATGATGTCGGAAAAACTCGAGTGAAGCAGAGCAAATGTCTGCTGATCGACTGCAAAATACGCTGCAAGTGTAGCTTCAACAAGAGTTGACTTCATCTAGATCTCTTTCTAGGGTATCAGGCGTGAGGCAAGAGCATTTGGCAGCCAAGTGCAGACAGCTGTTCAGCGACATTCACGGGCAAATTATGTGCATTTATTTGGCTGCTACTCACAGATATCCCCACTTCCCCCAACGATACACAAAGGTGTGTGTGCGAGCAGTCAACACTTCGGGGAGAGCGAACGCATTAATAAATGTATTTCATTTTCATTTGAAGCGAACTGGCGCCAAATAGTTTCACGTGCAGTCAGCAAAACTTTTGCCCATCAACACAAGCACAAAGAGCACAAAAAATTACTTTTCAATGTATCTCGCCGTTCGCTCTGTATCTTCAACTTCGAGACCAAGGCAGCGCATGCTCTACAAACTGCGGGTATGCGCAACGTTTAGCAACGTTCATAAGTTCGCGGCGACTAGAAGGGCATACGCAGTTCGTAGTTGGAGCATCTACACTTTGCTGTGGCTGCCACTTCATTGTTCTGCTTGCGTCTTTATGCGTTTTCCCCACTTTGCTGTCTGTCGCGCAGTTTTCTTATGCTTGCCGGAAGAAGGGTAGCAAACATGGCCAGCCATATACATATATCTTCAAGGGGGCTTTTTGGCATTTCGCTGCTTTTATTTTTATTGTGTCTGCCGCTGCTGCTTCTACTGCTTCTGCTTCTTCGACTGTTACTGGCTGCTGATGTCGTCGCTGAGGAGTCGTCGACTTTTTGTGCTGCGCGCTTTTTTGGGCATTGTGCGGCTGCGTTTGTTGTCTGCAGCTGTGCGGCAAAGTTTATTTTCATTAGTTTTAATGCTGCTCATTATGCTTATAGTCGTCGTCGTCGTCGCCGCTCGAGCAGGGGCCGATTGCCAGTCTAGCAATGTCGGCGTATCTGTATCTGTCTCTCTGAATCGCACTGTTTCTTGTGTGTGCTCAGCACGGCAAACTGATTGCTGTTCATAATTGTTGTTGTTGTTCCGATGATGGCCTTGCCACGCGATTCGAGTTTAGATATATAGATATTCGCATGAATGCGCCACGCCGATAAGGCATCAAGTATGGCATAATGTAAAAAGTGATTTTTGTAGTGGGCAAGAAAATCAAAGAGCTAGAGTGTTGCATGCAAAGTAATCGGCAGCTTTCCTAATGATTTCGTTTTAAGCTAATTAATTTCGTGTTATGTCTTGCTATTAATCAGTTTCTAATCTCTTCCTTTCTATTAGCCCTGCCAAAGTTGCGTGCTCCTCAATTTAGCAAAATTATTCGCCCATGCCCCAAAAATATTTCATTTTGCCGCCGAGTCCATAGCAACAGTGTTAACCCCCAGTCGTCCGTCCATTAATCGAAATGAGAACGGAACGGGGCAAGGAGACTTGAGAGAAATGTTCGCTTGATTTGCATAAAATTGATTAACGAGACGCAATCAAGCGCGGGAAACCCTAAAAAAGGGTTAAAGAGAGTGAAATTTATTAAGTTTCCTTGCCACAATGGAATGCCTTCCACACACACATACACACACACACACACACAACTTTAGCTGAAACTGATTAAATCAGCTGTTACGGCAAATTGAACACGATACACGATGTGCGAGTGAAATTTCATTCTTATGAAATTTTCGGTCCGCTCGCATTGCTTCCCTGACCAACTTATAAATGTGCTGGGTGTCGAGTGCTAAGAATTGAAATGCGAACGGGTCCCATGTGTCGCGGGGCGCTCGTGTGTGGCTTAAATGCTCACAGCGCCCCGCACACACATGCGTTCCATGTGCCAAGGCCATGGAAACGCGCTCTTAATACTCTCTCTCGCTGCCTGCCTTTGCTACCCTTCACAAAGCGACGTTTTTCCAATGTGGTTTCGTGTTTCCGGTTTTGTTTTGTTTCGGGAAAATCCAAGTCAATGACAGATACACAACTGACGCGCTGGTAATTAGTGGAATTCAACAATCCAGCCGGGTATGCATTACATTATAAATTCAGCACAACTACATACAGGATATGTGGTAGTCGAGCACAAGTCTCCCAGCTGCCGTTCTTTGCTGTCAACTATCGCATTTATTCGCATTTATATATTTATGTTTGCATTTCGCTGGGTTTTAAAATATTTTACATGTGTGCATTTGATATTTGCATGCATCTATCGAGCAGAGAGTGCTGGCCATATTTTTCGCCAGTTTTTGATACTGCTGCTGTTTATATATGGCATTAACGAGCACATGAAATACGCCCCGTTGGCTGCAGCTATTTGTTTATGCATTGCAAAAAACGCATGTGTATATTTTGTATGTGTGAATCCACATAAAAATTGCAACAAAGTAAATATTTATGCAGGGCATTAAGTAAATTAAAAGTGCGTCTCTGTGTGTGTACACGATTTAACTAACTACAAAGTGTTAGCTGTGAAAATACTTCGTAATTAGATTGTGCATATTAATGTTCAAATGTGCTCTATCGAAGTCGGTCAAGTCAACATTGAAATGCAAAGTCCCCCAATCGGATTCTTTCTCTATTTGAGCTTTGAAAACAATGCATTGGATCGGTTGACGGGGGCAAAAAATACGCAGGAATTGAATTAAATAGGCGCTGGAAAAAGAAAAGCGTCGAAAAACAATGCCATAAAATGCAAGCAGGGAAACCATTTTCTTTTTCTGTTTTCTGTTTGCTGATTTTGTTGTTGGCTTTACGCTTTTTTGTGTGCTTCACCCGTGTGCGGTGGAGAAGAGATTCAACATAAAATATTTGGTCAAAACGATTACCAAACAATTGCGGGCCAACGCCATAAAGTCAGACCAGAGAGGCACGCTTCAGTTCATTTAAATGTGATTTATGTGCCATGCAGGGGTCTCCAGTCCGAACCGCAACGCACCGACTAACTCGACTTGACTGACTGACACTTCCTGTAAGAGTGCGTGGCAACATCACCATCATCATAATTATCTGGCGACACCATCTACTCAATTGTGCAACACAAAGTTGAGTAATTTTTACTAGCTTTAATGCGAACAAAAACCCAAATGCTTAAAGTCGTGTTCTTCAATCGAAAATGATGTCAGGCAGTCGACAAGTTTCGTCTTTCAATTTGTGCGTACACATATTTTTAGAATAATGAATTCTGGTATCAAATTTCTGCAGTTTTCATTTCCAAGATATTTTCAATGTGGACTTTCTCCGGTCAACGTAGTTCATGACCCAAAATGTTAGTCAAGCCTAAAAATTATCATGAATCTGATTTGCTTGTGGCTATGATTTTCGTTTTCATTCTTTTTTTCGCTTCGTTCTGCTCGAGCGCATTGCCATTAAAAACAAAAAGCGAAATTAAGCATTTTGTCTGCTGCACTAAGTTTTAAATTTATCTAAAAAAAAAGCGGAAAACTAAAAGTAGCTTTTAGTGTGTTCACATTGAAAAGCATACTTTGTTTAAATTGAAATTGAGTTGCAATAGTTATTGATGGGCAGGGTATCTTTTAGTCCATGTTACGCTAGTCGATCATGTTCAATTTTTTTGCTCATAAGGCAATTATGTGCGTCTCCAGTTGCCGCTCTGTCTGCCTTCGTCTGTCTGGGGCTTTGAGCGTTTTGCCATCATGAAAACTTAATTGAATTATGCCTTTGTTTTCCGTCTGCCACATGAGGAGCGAGGAGAGTGAAGCAACTGCTGCACGGCTCAAGTGTGTGCTCTCAGTAACAAAAATGAAGAGAAAAAATTGTTTCAGTGTGCCAGTCATGCTTATAATGGCATTTTGTTGATGCTATTATTGCTGGGGCACACAGTTTCGAGTGACTGTTATATATCGTATATATATATATTTATGTGGGCTATTTAGGGGTTAAATTTGTGGGGTAGATTACACACAAGTCCCAAAGGGGTTGCAGATGAATAATAATCCATTTCGCTGCGGTTTCTGCAGCCAGCAGCAAATGCCAGAGATCAAGAACTATGAGCAGGTTAATTTAATTTATAGTAATGCCATAAAGAATAAAATAATATATGTTGCTATTGATTCTACACATTTATTGTTTATTTCTTGGATACAAATAATTGTCTCTTATTGCCACATTGTGAAATTGCCCCCAAGGCGGCAACAAAGGCAACCGCAAGTTGCACTGTGGAGCGCATTCAATTTGATGTGCTTGCTGCGCTGTTTGCTCCACTGTGCGTTGGAGGGGAGTGGTGGGGGGTCAACCTGCATTCTCGATGAGCATTAACATTGCACGCTGCACAAGCTTTAAACATTTATTACTTAATACAATTTAATTTCCACGCCATTTGCGCAATGTGCAATGTGCAGCTCGGTCGCCATTGTGGCAGCGATGACAACAACATGCAACGCAGCTGCTTCGCAGCGATACGCAGACCACAATACAGCAATACACAGGGCCATGAGTGTCTCTGTGTGTTTTCCACATTATGTGCCACACATTTTAAAGTTGATTTTGCCAGTCGACAGCGCTGACCAAATGGCCTGGAAGCAACCCCTCCCCCCCTGTGGTGGCAACGTAATTATGATGCGTGATTATGGGATTCGGCAATTATTATTAATGAAGATATGTGCATGTTCACGCATGCTCCTGCCAATTCACATTTGAGCGTTGTAAATTTTAATTAAACCAACGTCAGCAACGACAGACATTGCGTATACGCAACGTGCAACAACGTTCGCTTTGCCACGGACGATTAGTTCACAATTGCAATTGGCAACGAAGTGTGGCAGCCGCGTGAGAAAGTCTCCTCTTCTAATTTAAATGTGCGCACTCAAGTTGCAAGCAGTTGAGCCAAAAGTGAAACGAACTACGAAATTGTTTGTCTGACGCTCTGAAGCATTAAGTTGAAGAACACGGAGGGGGGGATAAATGGCAGGCGATCAATCGACTTGCACAGCCTTAACAATCGTTTATAAGTGTCAACTGTAAAGGGTTTTTTGAAGTTGCATACTCGCATGTTGCTGCAGCAATTGTTATTACTCTATTCAACAGCTAAACAGAATTCGTATAAAGGAGTACAGAACAGCTTCAACAATTGCTTGTTAGTTTAAAGTGTATAGGGTATCTGTAAGACGCATACTATGTAAAGTAACAGCCGCAACAATTGTTATTAATTTGTTCAGCATTGACACAGAAATTGGTATTTGAATTAGAGCAGAGAACAGCTTTGATAATTCCTTATTAGTTTAGGCTGTAAAGGGCATTTGGAAGTCGCATAAGCTGTGCCGCAGCAATTGTCATTTCTCTGGCTTAAATTTGTCTGCGTGTCTTGTAGAAAAGGAACGCGATTCAATTACTTAGCGATATGCACTTGAAGCCGATGGTTTGAGGCAGCAGCAGCAACAGCAGTTCAAATTAATGCTGGCTCGAGTGCACACGCTGGATTTACTAGTAATTTACTGCTCAGACAGTGACACTCACACACACACACACACAGAGACACACACACAGACACACTTGGCAACATTTGCATACCACTTTGACATTTTACTGCAGCTCTTGTATGCAGTTTGCCGGCGTGTTCTTTTTTTCCCCCAGTGTTGAATAGAAGATGGAGTTGAAGGAGTGGGGAGGATTGGTCGCAGTGGTTACTGGTTGGTTGTGTGTGTGGGTTAATGTGCTCGCGGCTGAAATACAGGCAAGACAAAGAGATGTCGCCTCAGCTGACGTGCTTTCCTGGCCAGCAAACAAAAAAAATAGAAGCAGAGGAGAGAATCTAATGAATTAAAATCTGAAATGAATTAGTTTTTCAGCTACAGATTTTGTGGCCGTTGGCAGTTTGTTGAGCGTGTGTGTGAGTGTGTGAATGTTAGAGCTAAAGACTGGGGACAGCGCTGTCATGTTGTGTGAGATCAAAGGGAAATCATAGGCGAAGGAATGGGCAGCAGAGTCATAAATACAACGATGCGAATAAGTTAAAAAAACGTTAGAAAACATGCGACTTTCTCGTAAGTGACAACTAACTAATGATTTATAGTTAGCTAATCGAATTGGCTACAAAACTATCGCATTGGTAACACCGTGATAATTGCTTGTTAACAGCAATAATAATTTTGGTAATTGCCACAAGTTACGATTGCCATATTTAACACTCGCGTAAATTACAAATTGCACGGGCCAAATAATCATTATCATTTCCCCCCGCGATAAACCATAAAGCATTTAAAGTCAATTACTGGACTATGCATTAATGCGCATGAATGAATCACGCCCCCGGCTCGCGGGTGTTGCGTGTAGACAAACTGATAAATAATAATGCATTTGTGTATGTAACTAATAATTATAAATATTATTTAATGTTGATTTTGCCAATGTTGCAACAAACGCGAATGCCAAAGAATGCGCTTAAAAAGTGTGTAAAGCACACGAACAACCAACAACAAATAGCAAACAATAATTTCCTTTTGTGCAATTTGTTAAACGCCCCTCGCTGGGAGGGAGGGGGAAATGTGTGCGTTGTTTTTGGAATTTGGAATTTGGCTTTCAGCAATTAAAGTGAAATTCTATTGTATTATGATTTGGAATTGTTGTGTGCGAATCTCGCCCTATGCCAAAATCTGCGTATTATGCAAATGTGAATATAGCGTTAATTAGACGTGCGGACAAGCGAACAAATGAAACCCGAAAAACTCTGAAATGCCACAAGCAAATAGAAACAACAGCTAAACCAGCTGAAATAGACAGAAACCGACAAAATGTGTGCAACATTTAAATAAATTAATTTGCAACTGAGAATTCATTCTATTGGAAACAAAAAAATGTCGGTGGCATATCAACAAAGTTCGCCCGCTGTGAAACACGAATACACAAATTTTCAACTGTTATATACACGCATAATTACTCTGAAACCCGCTGAAAACCATCACAAATTCAACGACAATTGAAATGTTCGTTGTAAATGCGAAATATGAACAGCCAGATTTAAAATTTGTTGGCTTCAATGCGAATTGAATAATTTAATATAACTATATAAGATTACTATAATATATAAAGTTGTATCTAGCACTATTTAAAGCGAAAACTCGTAGCAAAAAGAGCACGGAAAAATGCCGAGAAAAGAATCCGACGTTTTCGAACTTACAGAAAAAAGGGCTGCTGAATTTTTTCCGTCTGCTGGCTGTGAATTTTCTTGCCATTTTCACAGTTCTCGGCGAGCTCTCTCTGAGTCTGACTGACTTCTTAGCGCTGGCACCCGCAACTTTTTGTGCCAGGAAGGAAACATTTTTCCCGGCTGCACTTTACTTGCTCAAGTGGTTTTTAATTTGAATACTTTCTGTGGGTGCCCGAAACTCTTGAGCCTTTCTCTGGGGTTGGCATGGCGGATGTTTTGGGCTTGAACCCAAGGTTTTGACCTTTTTTATTTGCATATTTGCTCTCTCGGTGCTTGTGTGGCGTTAGCATTTAAGAAAATATTAAAAAATACCTAAAATATTATTTATACAACTACTTGTGAAATTAACTGAAAGTTCTCTATCCCTTCCATCTACTTGCAGGCTACGCAAAAGATATTTCCGGAGTTGAGAGAGGTAAGCACATGACTAGTATACACTTTGACGTGTTTTTACACACACACCAAATTCTTGTTGATCCTTCACTTAACCATGAAAACAGCAAACAAACAGAAGCCAAGTTAAACTGAGTTGAAAACTTCAACTCGCAAGTCAAATATTCATTCATTTGTCTTTACTGCAGATTTGGCTAGTTCAAAGCGTAACTAAGCAGTTTGTATAGTAAGCAGGCGTTCCCATAGTGCTTCCAATTTGCCATCTCATACAATAAGTTTCGCAATTCGAGTTGTCTGCCAAAAGTCCCCGCGACAACGACAACAACAACAATCGACAGCTGTGCGTTGTTTGGGGCTGGCCATAAACTAGCCAAATGCCGAAAACCATCTAAATGCTGGCCGGAAAAACTCCATGTGCACTTTTCACTGCACTCTTGGCCCATTCACACGCCGCCACTTGCCCAGCGCAGCCTTCGCTCCCCACTGTGCAATTTATTACAAGAGCGCGCTGACAAAAATTAAAGAAAAAAAAGTGCGCACAGTGGTCAGCTCAACGAATATATTCGGTACTAATTGTTGAGTAGTTCCTTTGCACGAAAGTTTGCCCAAATCAATACTATAGTATTGTCTTTAACAGAAGTCAGTTACTGCTGTTAGTTTAGTTCACTTGCTTCATAGTTTGTTGTCCAATTTATAGAGTAATTCTTCGGCTGGAATGTTTGCCAATATCAATATTATACTTTAACAAAAGTCAGTTATTGCTGTTAGATTAGTTCACTTGCTTCATAGTTTGTTGTCTAATTTATAGAGTAATTCTTCGGCACGAATGTTTGGCCAAATTAATACTATACTATGTTGTCTTTAACAAAAGTCAGTTATTGCTGTTAGATTAGTTCAGTTGCTTCATATTTCAACCGGCCTCTAACAGTTTCAAGAAGGAGTTAACAATAAACAGTCGTTGAGTAAAGAGTTGAACAGTGGTATCAAGTTGTGATGTGTTTAATTATGACACTATATTCTAACATTAAGCATTGAGTAAAGAATTGGACAGATGTGATTAAGCACATTTTGTAAAGTTAATTTTAGCAAAGAGTTGAGCAGTGGGATCGAATTGTGATTATGTAAAGTAATGAAGTTAAATTAGAATTGTGCAGTGTGATCAAGATGTGATGTGTTCAATTTGATGCGAGATTTCAACAATAAACATACATTAAATAAAGTGTTAAACAGTGTGGCCAAGATATGATTAAGTAAGTGTGTTAAGTAAAGTTACAATAAATAAAGAGTAGGATAGTGTGACCAGTATGAAGTGTTATTTATGACAACACATTTCACCAATAAGCATACATAGAGTAAAGAGTTAGGCAGTGGGATCAAGTTGTTATTAAGTGCATAAAGTAAAGTAAGATCAAGTAAAGAGTTGGACAGTGTGACCAAGTACATTAAGTAAAGTTGCAAATAATTAAAGTTATGATGAAGTGCATTAAGTTATCAATAATACAATAAGTAAAGCTAAATTCAGTAGAGTTAGACAATGTGAGCAAGTTAAGATTAAGCAAAATTAATAAAGTTAAATAAAGTAAAGAGTTGTGCAGTGTTCCCAAAAATAACACTACATTTTAGAGACAACCAAGCTATGAAGTGTTTATTTAGTCAATATATTTCAACATTATCAACTTTTTGCCAAAGTGGTTGAGCTATTTGCTCCACTGTGCGCGCTTAGGCCCGACGTCTGAGTCGTCTGTAAGTCTCGCTGGTCGTGCAGGTTGCGTTGTTGACTTGTCAGTCTGTCGGAGGGCGTGAGCGGAGAGGGAGATGGTGGAGGGGGCAGGTGTTGCCTGCCGCACATGCAAATGGCGCAGCATACTGCACGGCGCACACCGCTGACTTTTATGAGTGTCGCTGTGTGTGTGTAGCTGTTGCTTTTTTGGTTTCTGTTTATTTATGTTTCGACGCACGGCTGTGGCGACTTTGAATGGCGGCCACACAATGGCGCAGAATCAATGAAGTTGCTCGCAGTCGCAGCGGAAAGCCGAGCAAAATGGCCGACACAGTCCGAGCACTCGGCTGCCCTTCAGTTCCACACTTTGCTGCTTTGTCATTATTTATTGAAAATATAGTTTGATGAGTTTTTACTTGGCCAGCCTCGACCTACGACTGTGGCTGGACATTGAACCGGTTTAAGGCCACTCTCCACTCGCCACTTGCCACTTGCCACTCGCTGCTTGCCGCAAGCCACTGGCCACGCCTCCAGCCGCACTTACTCCTCGACAGTTTCCGGTTTCATCTCCAGCAGCAGCAGCTGCTGCTCCTGCTGTTTGTTGTTCTTGTCCCGTTGCGGTCTATGGGATGGTTTTTTTTGTGTGCGCTGCTGCTGAAAATTGGTTAAATGGGTAAACTTTTGCTGCCCACTTGTTTTGTGAGGCTTCAACTTTAAAATTGTATGGGAATTGCCCCAGCAAAGTTGTGTTAAATTGCCTGCATTTGCACAAGTTGCTTGATTACACTACACAGCATACAGATTATGGCGACAGCTTTGTTTTAACAACTTTTGGACAAACATTTTTATATATTTTTGTGGCATTCCTATTGATGAGTGTCGGTCGCTCTTGTACAGAGTCTTACTCAACCACTCGCCTTCATTCCGTTTGCATAATTTTGACACTGTGCCGCGGCTGAGAGCAGCGAACCGTCGCAAGCCATTGAACCAATCCCCAGCTTTCCCCATGCAATGCCTCGAATGTTAGACTGAAACTCTCGGCTGCCCTTTGGGCAGCATCGCAACAACAAGTTGGCCAACTGCATAACCCTGTTTCGTTGTCTTTCCGTGTGGGGTGAACGACAACAGCAACAGCAAAAAAACAAAACACAAAAAGTATCTTGGCAAACGTAAAAAATGTTTGTACTGATTGCGTGGGCGTAGACGGGCAATGCTATTAACTGGTCATACCCCTCGAGTAGCAATCGTCTGAGTTGTTTTCTCTCTCTGGTGTTTTTTTTTATGCCACATACTCGTATCAGCAGTGTTAGTCCCGCTTGAAGGCACATGGATGCGCTGCTCTGGATCCTCAGCTCGTCTGTCGGCGTTATTGTTCGTGTCTCGCCTATAATCGCATCAACCGTGGACTCGTAATATGAAGCGGAAGCGGAATGCTGGCCGCCACCTTCAGCTCTCAATCCAGCGCTAGCTGAAAGTCGCGGCGGGCGCTTGGCTTGTTCGGGCGATTTATTGGCCAGGTGTTATTAACATCCAGAAGCGAGGGTATTAAACGTGAACGCTTAATACGACCATTGTTGCCATAAGCCGCTCATCTCAATAGCTATACTAAAACAAAGTGAACGTAATTGAATTGCTGCAAACGAGACAAAGATGGATTTATCGAAATACTTTTCAGATTATAGCAATCCGAGTTGCTATTCAAATTGAAACGAGAACTATTTACAATAACTACGAAGTGTTTTATGGAATATTTTAGTTATTATATCAATCAAAACTAAGTAGTCATATATAAAAGATCTACAATGAAAAAACTTTATGTTTATATGATTCTTTTGCAATATTTCTGGGGTTGTATGCATTCATAAAAGATAATTACTTACAATAAAGATAAAGTGTTTTATGTAATTCTTTTGGAATACTTTAGTTATCTGTATTGGAGCACTTTCTATACGAATTATCTCGTATTATCCCAGACAAAGCTTAGAACTCAAGGCAGTTAATCATTTATAAGAGATTATTATTTAAGAAGAATACTAAATGGTTAAGGATAAATTTAATCCGAAATTAAATGAAGAGACTGAGTGTTTTCAGTAATTCCTTGGAGCATTTTTCTTATTATCTCATGCATCTCTAAATCCTCTTGGAATTTGTTCAATATCATCTCTACCAATAATTATTAGTCTCAGTATTTAATTATTTATAAAAGGAACTTTTCTGCAATGAAGAGAACAAAGATTTTTTGTCATTTTGTTAGGATATTTTCTATTTCATCTCGACTAAAACTTAGTATTCTGGGTATTTATCAAATGGCAATAAAATATCTATGAGACAGTGTTTTTTTGTAGTTTTATTAAAATATTTCCTATTCTATCTCAACTAAAAAGTAAAAGTAGTCTGGCTATTTGATCACATAAAAATAAACTATCTATAAGGGACTAAGTATTTTTTTTTTGTAGTTTTATTAAAATACTTTATATTTTATCTCAACTAAAACTTAGTAGTCTGTGTATTTAATCATATAACTATTAAAGATATACAATGAAGAGACTGAGTATTTTCTTTTTTTTAATTTATTAGAATATTTTCGATATTATCTCAAACAAAACTTAATCATTCAGAAAAGATAGTTACAATTACAGTTTTAAATGATGCTTTTGGAATACTTTAAATACTATAGCAACCCAAACCTATTACTCTGGGTTCTTAGGTTTTTATAAAAGATAATTATCTACAATGAAGAGTAAATGTTTCATGTAATATTTTCGATATTATCTCAAGCAAACTTTGTCTCTATGGGATGTATGTACTCTCTGCCTTTTATGGTTAATGTTGTACAGCAAACGCAGAGTTTTTGTGCTGCTTACACCATATTTTCTATGCAAATTGTTAAAAACTCTAGTCATGATGGAGCCAGTTGGGTTGCTGCAGCGTGGAAACATCATCATTGCGTCAATCGTTGTTGTCAGCATGATGCAACACAAATTCCAATTCCTATCCCAAGCAACAGTTCAGTCGAGAAAAACTTTCCTGCTCCTCTCTCGCTCTGTGTGTTTGTGGAGTTTTCGCAGCCAAACAGATTTGCTCGTATCAGTGGCAAGGCAGACGCACAGCGGCATAGTGGCTACCATGGATTGGGCACTGTTTATAGTGCGGGGAGTACTGCGGGTGGGGGTGGGAGGCGAGCTGCCACCAAGCTGCCATTTAGCCACGTTCTGTTTGTTTTTGTGCTGCTGCTTGTGCTTGTGTGCGTCTCTTCTCGAGCAATTTCTTTCTACAATACACGCTCATTTACGCTGTCTGATAGCCTTTGGGTATATTCATATCCGTTGTCTTTGCGCCAGAGAGACGCGACTTTGTCTGCAAAGAAGTTCCAAACTGCTCCCAAACTGGGAGCGCGCTGCATGCATTGTGTTTGCTGATAACTTTGCTTTTAATATCTTTGAAAGTGTCTGAGACTCTCGTGTCTGCTGGGGACAGGGATTAACTAACGTCTAAGCTTGTCGGTCGTATTTTTCGTTGGAAATGCACGTTGCTTTTTGTATTACCAAATGGGATTTAATCAACTTTATGCAAGCGTCCTTTTTGCCCAGCTCCCATTCATGCTATTCATTTAGAAGGGCCAGCTTGGCAGCGTCTGGCATTGATAACACCTCATAATGGTATCAGTTCCCCTCCCAGTCTTTGTTCCAGTTGCTCTCTCTTTCTTTCTTTCTGTTGCTGTCTACGCCTGTTTACATATATGGGTTTTTATTGCATGCTCTTGCTGTCTCTGCCATTGCTTCTTTATTGCACTCCATTGTTGCCAGACTTTTTCCTAATTTGTTGGCCTTTTTTCTGCTCAGTTTGCGCTGCTCTGCCCCATTTCAAAAGAAATATGCTCTGCAGTTTGTATTGCGATTCCTAAGATGTCTAGCTAAAAACGACAGCTGATGGAAATATGCGAATACTTTATGCCATCTCGTGAATTCTGCTAATGAATTCAAATACAAACACGATTTAAGGCAGTGAAGTTACTTAAACTACTTAAATATAGTCAACTTATTTCTCAACGTTGTCATTGACAACTTGCAACAAGGTGCAACGCGCTGCAAATCTAAAAGACAAAACAACAATAAATTAGCAGGCTCATTAAGTGATAAACTTTAAACAGCAAGGTCATCAACAGGTCTTATCATCATCATATTCTTATTATATAAGATGCATTACTTTGCAACTTTGAGCTGACATTTATTTAGCACAGTCGCATCTCACTCAGACTACAAATTGTACTCGATTGAATAACTGAAACTGTTAATAATATATGCAGTTTGCGTGACATTTAATTAAACTATACTAAACACCTTAAAGATAAAGTAAGTATTCTGTTTATCTCTTGGGCTTGGTTATCAGTTGATTTATGTGCATCTGACCTCAGAAATCTCTTTGCTCTTTTGTTGTCATAATGAGCATTAAGTATTTTGTTGTTTGGCATTTGTCCTGATAATTAAGTTGTGTACTTGAGTTTTGCGTGCATGGCTTGTTGCTTGCGCAGAGGGGGCGTTGAGGGGCGCGTCTGCTGTAATATTTATATTAACAGCTTGCGTAATAATGCCTGGGGCATTGTTCTCTTCGCTCTACAGGCAACAGGCGTCGACACTCTCCCTTTTTGGAAGCGGGATCTCGTGTCTAATGAAAGCAAAAATAATTACCACGCACATACAACTTTGTTGCGCCCCAATTGTGTCACGAGTTCAGCTAGTTTGCAATAGAGCTCTGCTAATGAAAATACAGAATAAAAGCTTTCACTTCTTGTTTAAACTACAGCGAATCAAAATTAGAAAGTGACTCAGTAGTTCAATCTTAAACTGCGAAGTAATATTCTATTAAAATAATTACCTTGACAGTCATCTCTTTCCACCAAATGCGCCAAAAGCTGTCGATCTTTCACTTTACAATGTTTTTGGACCCAAGTTTGGCAGTTAGAGCAATTCCATTGCTAATTTTAAGCTATTTGGGTTTGACACTTTAGTTTGTCCTGCGAATGCTGTGAGTGCAAATTGAGTAGAAATCTAATCGAAACTCCCATGAAAGTCGCATTAATGGCTTGCCAAGGCCAATCGCAATTTCAATTTGCGCTTTGCGAGCTCGTGCAATGTATTTGTTGTTGTTGGCTGTATCCTAATTTTTGTTGGTTTTTTGTCTTAGCTGCGACGGGAAGCGCAAAATGTTGTCGCCAAATACAATCAAAAGCTAAAAATCTATTATTCAAGACACCCCCATTGTTTATTCAGACGTAGCATTTCAAACAGAAGGAAAATATGCACAGAAGAAAGGCGAAAGTGAGGGAAGGCCAGCAAGGGAAAATCACACCGATATGCACTTGCCCTTAAATTGGTATTAAAGGGGTGAAGATACATTTATTTTATATACAGAGTAAACTATTTCATATAAATAATTCTGCTGCTTTGCTTACAGTTTTCTACTAAGTGAAGTTGGTTTTAAACTCATATGAGTCTCGAACTAATAATCTTTAGACTGCCAAGAAGTGAGGCAAATGAACTGAGACCAAGATTGTAAAGACCTCGGATACAGTATAGTAGTGTGTGTGTGTGGGGGTATGGAACATGGTAAAAATACTCAAAGTGTCAGTTGTAGGAGTCAAGGATTTTTCTGCTCGTTTTCTTTTTACTTTTGCAGCGTTTCTGGTGAATCTTCTCTTTTCTTTGTTATTTTTCTCTTTCTCGACAAGGCGAGGCGAGGCAGTCGAACGAGTAGGAATGAATCGTTTGCTGCCAGTTGTGACAACAACTGAAATTGGAAAAAGGGCGAAATTAAGTCGGAAACATGAAATAAAGATGAAGCGAGTGCGAGAGTCGAGCGAGTTGAGTCAGTCGCCGCGACGATTGAACAATGGCTGTGGCCAGGGTTGCAATCGTTCTTACAACCTTTTTTCTTCCTCTTTTTGTTATTTTTTTTGTTTTGTGTGTGTACTGAAAAAATTAAAATTTGTTTATGCATTCTGTTGGGATTCGGCATGCGGATTTTTGAGTTAACTACAGACTTGCCCCAAGCACACTGAGCGAAATTTCAGACGAACTGCAAACAAGTTGACATTTAACTATAACCAATTGATAATTTCACAGACATTGTGAATGCAGAACAAATAAAGCATTTAGTTGTCTTCCATTGAATGTGTTTGTTTGTGAGTTCACCCTAGTTTCTCGCAGTGTGCTGAGCGGAGAGCATGTGCAAGACTTTTTATGATTTTGTCCCCTGCTGTGCTGTGTCGTCGTTGTCTTTATCTGCCTACAGCTGCAGCTGACTATTTGTCTCCTTCAATTTGTAATCATTTAAATTGATTTTTCTTGTCTTTGACGTTGTTCAATCTTTCAATCAACTCGTAGCCGCTGAGCCTCCCCCGCTCTCCCTCTGATCGATTAATTGATGAATTTCTGGAGCTGTGCAGCTGATAACTATGCGTAGTCCATCTATGGTCACCCACACACTCACAGACACACACACACGCATACAGTGGCTGATACATTTTATGCTGGCACTTTTGCTCAATTTCTTATCTGCACTTTCAGTTTGTTAGCCGCCTGCTGCTTTCCTTCTTTTTTTTTTGGTTTTTTGATATCGTTTTCGAATTGACCCAAACTTGTCCTTCAGCTTGACTTGCAGACAGTGTGGCCATTGAACTTTGACTTGTACGTCGATGCACAGTTTTGTTGCTAAGCGAGGCCAATCTGTGAACGAGTTGAGAATGCAAATTCACCTGCTGCAGCTCAAAATTGGCTGCAAAGCAATTACCTAAATAAAAACCATTATTAATATTGCATGTCACACAGTATCGACTAAAGGGCTGCTGGCTGCTGGCTGCTCGGCGCACCCTCAAGCACTCTGTAGTTGAGATTGATGCAATTGCATATAAAATTCATATAAATTGCTTGAAACTTGGTCTCCGCCCCAGCCCAGAACAGCCTCACACGGCTTCCAACACACTCACTCACAGCTGCGAGTCATTGGCGCTGTTTGCATTTTGTATAACTAAACCAGTTTGTGCCGTTGTTGCAACTTCGCCTTGCCCAAATGACTCATAAACACTGAGTGGGGCCAGCGAGTGTGAAGCGAGCGCAGGGTGAACCATTTGTCCCCTAAACGGCTTACGCGAGACATCGACAAATGAACTTGAAAACTTGCTGGCTGCTATGTTTCATGTTTCCAAGGCAGAACTGTTCTTAAGAATCGTTGCAATATCATTTTTTGGCAAATCAAAACCAAAAAAACTTCAAGAAATTATATAGAATACTTTTTTATATGGTTATCCAACAAAACGGAACTAAAACTATGATTAATACTTTTTATAAAGCATTGAATAAAGCGCGAAGGGAGATATTTGACAACTTCATATATTAAACATTCAAGTGAATATAGAAAGTGAAATTCATGCATTTGTTTGCAATTTTTTATGTTTAACAAAATTGATTCCATAATATAATTAATTTGCGATTTTAAAAAGATAAATTTGGCATACAGAAAATAAAGAATATTTGTGGTTTAAATAAAATTTATTAATATGCAAATTTCGAAATTGTGCAATACATGAAATAAAATAAAAATAAATAAATATTTGTGGTTTGAGTAAAAGTTATTAATATGCAAATTTCGAAATTGTGAAAAACATAAAATAATGAATATTTGTGGTTTTAATATAATTTATTGTACATATTGTAATTGAATGAGTATGAGAGAATAATAAAGTTTGAGAATTGCATAATAAATATTATATATAATAAATTTTTACAGTTGAATAATAATCATCATAAAATCAAATGTTACAAACAAGAAAAGCGCCATAAAATGAATTAACTTGTATTCAAAATAAAAATATTTTTGTGGTCAACGTGGATAATTAGAATAAGAAACAGGTCCACTCTAAACACGCCCAGTGAGTGACGCCAACGATGTCGTATGCACGACAGCAGTGAAGCAGCTGAAGGAGCGTGGCATGAGTTGCTGGCTCCATCGTCAGCTGCATTTGATTAGCGGCTGCTATGCGATTCCTATATGCTGGCTGGATGTACGAATGTGCATATTTGTGTATGTATCGCCAAGCGAAATGACATTTGAAACATGTGTCAAGTTCCATTGCACTTGCCCAAGCTGGCTGGACACGACGCCAAGCTTCTCTAGAGAACTACATGCAATACGTGTGTATATGCTTGGGTATTCTATATGTATTGTGAAATTTGCTGTGGACTTGGCTTTGGCGTTTCTCGCATGACTCCCATTTGGCTTTCTTGGCAGCTGAGCAACAGCAGCAGCAGCTGAGGCGACTCATGAAACGTGTTTGTTGATAAACACGACCATGAATCATTTCTCGTCACCCCCAAATGGTGGACGTCTCCTGCTCACCGAATGCTTTTGTTTCGCTTGATTTGCATATGTACACATGCGTATACACAATCATATGTGTGTGTGTGTGAGAGTTTGTTTACGTACGTTTTCATCACTATTTCGCCTTGTTCGTCTTGCTTTAGTGTTTCTATCCTTTATGCTTCTGTTTCTTGTTGCGCTTTTTATGATTTGTTTGTGATTTTCACGCCTCGTTTCGTTTAGTTAGCGTTCGTTCGCTTTTTGAGCTTCACTTCACACACACACACAGTCCCACACACAGACACGGTCACACGCGCGGTCGCACGCACACACTTACATTGTTGCGTACTGCGTTGTTATCTTATGTTCAAGCTCTCACTCTGGCTCCCCCAAAGTTCTTGCGTGATGTGAGCTTTGTGCTTTGCTGCCAGCGCTTTGGGACTCGGCCTCTGCCGCCTACACGCTCATCTGTCTCACGCACATTTGTTATTGCCGTTTGTCGTTGTTGTTCTGCTTGCTTTGGGTACCATTATTCAGCTCTGCTGCTACTGTTCTTCGTTGTCGTCGTCGTCGTTGTTGTTCTTGTTCTTGTTGTTGTTGTCGTTGTACTCGGACCAGGCCCAGCGGCATGTTTTACTGATAAACACGCATCAAATTCATAAATTCATGACTTGGATTTAGTTTGCATGCCTTTTAAAGCTGTTGAAATATATCACAATTTCTTGGCACATTTGTTGAATGCCACATGAATCCCAAGTATGGTGTGATTTTTAATATTTCAAACGGGGTTGTGCCCCACATACGAATTTAGCCAAAACACTATTTGAAGAATTATTATTTATTGTTATTACTATTTGTAACCTCACGGTTTCCAAGAATTGCAAGAACTGTAAATTGTTTTTATGCAAAGCTTGAAATTAATTTAAAAATCAACAGCGAATATTTGGCACAATTTCATAATATAATAATATATTTACAATATAATAATTTGTAATTTTGTTGATATTACATTACAAAAATAGTTCACAGAGTCGAAATAACTTTACCAAATCTTTGAGTAATTTTCCTACATTGTTAAAAAAATAATACACAACTACAGTAGTCTTTTTATTAAGTGGGAGTTCTTAATTTTTTATTTATACAGTAGTGAAGAAATAAAAGTATACTGAAATTTTATTTTTTATTATATTTTTGTTGGAAATTAGAATTAGCCTAAAAACTTCTACATTAATTATATTGGGAAACTAAATATAGATAAAGTTATTTATGTATTTATTTAAAATTACTCTAAAAACTTCTACATTAATTATATTGGTAAACTAAATATAGATATAACATTTTGTTTTACATTTTTTTGAAATGAAATTTCCTAAATTGGCAAAGAGACTCCACTATATATTTTGAATTATATTTTTGCATTGCGAGTTTATTACTCGCTTGCTTATTAGCAAGTTTGTGATTGGTGCCATGATGGTTAATTCTTGAATTGTGTTCGCTTCATGTTCGTGAATTTGCTATCGGCATTTGCATAATCCACATTTGTTATGCTAATCTACCGACCACCCGCAAAAGCCCGGCTTAACCCAGTGAAAGCGGCCAAGCAGAGGCAAGTGGCTTGTACTGTTCGCTAACCCTAATAAGCACTATTATAACGCATTGCTGGCACCGCTAATACCCATTGCTCCAATTATTTTAAACATATTACAAGCAGATTTAGCACAGATTACAAGGAGTCCGGGAAGGGCTGGCTGGTGGCAAGGCTCGCTTCCTTCTCGTCCTTGATGAGTTGAGCGGCGCTAATTTATGCAGCACCAACAAAGCCACACCATATAATCCTGGCGGTGTGGCTAATTTGTTTATAAATTTCATAATTCAACGTGTGCGAGGGGCGCCACTTGCTTTGCTTCCTGTGCCACAGGCACAAAGAGTGTGTGTGTGTGTGTGTGAGACGTAGGGAATCGAAAACTTGTCGCGAACAGTGTCCAGCACAGTGGGCAGCACAGGGCTAAAAAGAGCAGTATTAAAAAAGGAATACAAACCATATAAAATATTATTTTAAGCAACAAAACTTGTGCCAAACTATAAAAAAACTACTGAAGTAAAGTATTTAAATAGACTCAACAGCATTATTATAATTTAGTCGGCGTTCAGCTCACGTTTGCTGTTGTGCTTTATTAACAGATTATTAAATTATCAGCTCAAATTGCCCGCCCTTTTATTGACTGAGCGTGATATAATGAGGTTTGAAAACTGATTTTAAAGGCAGTTCGTATGACAAACGGATGCCGCGATAATTATGCGATTGACGACCCCGGGGTAAATGAGCGCGCTACGACAAAAATGTCAATTTGATTCACAGGCCAGCGAGTCGCCAGCCAGTGCATAGTTGCTGACCATTAAACCGAATGTTGCAGCAACCTGGTAATTAAAGGTGCGCGCCACAAATGTCAGTTAGCTGTCACAGCTAACAGAGCGGGGAGGCAACGAATGGATTCCCCACACGTTCCGACTAACTCGACTCCGATGGCGATTGCGATGGCTGTGTGGCATGTGTGTGCGCTAGTTAACGCCGCTGCTGCTGCTTTCGGTGGCCGCTGCTGATTGCCATATGCGCAATGGTCGCTACGTGGCCATAACCGGACCGTCCTGCTGTGGCACGCACAAAATGGCGACGTCTTGCAGCAGGCAATGCCGCATTTCATTTACTGCAACTGCACGCAGCACCAATCCCCATTTCAACTGCATTCCGCATTGTCCTCTGAGCTCTGCGCTCGGCGCTCTGTGCTCTGTGCTTGGCGCTCACGTGCCATGTGAATTGTGCATTGTGCGTGTGCATTAGCGAGCACGACACATCGCGAGCATTCAGGGCCCCTTCCCCCACACTGCCCCCCGTCGAGTGGACCCCATGGCAAAAGTCTTTACAGTGACCAAACGCCAGAACACACATCGCTGGACACTTGATGTAAACAGCAAGTTGCAGCAAAAGGTTCTGTGGCAGAACACTAGAAGTAAATATGTTATTATTTTCCATTATTTTTAAATTTTTCAATCCATTTCCAATGTTGTATTTCTATTTTCACTTAAGTTTTATTGGTTTGTTACTTGAATATGTTTAGTTTATTTTATTTTAATCGGAAATAGTTCATTCTTTTATTTAATTGTGTTTTCTATTAATTTCAGTATCATATTTTCATTATTTGTTTGAATTCTGTTCTCATTTCTTATTTGAAAATATTTCAGTAGTGTTGAAAATTATATATTTCTTTTAATTTTCATTATTTTTCCCACTCTATTTTCTTATTTTTTTTATTTTCCTTATCATATTTTCGTTATTTACTTGAAGTCAATTTTCTTTTCTATTTCGAAGATATTTCGATAAAGTGAAGAATTTAAAGCATATGTTATATTTATTTATACATTAGTATTATATACTTTTCCTTTATTGTATTTTCCATTATATTCCCTTATCAACATTTTATTATTTGCTTGAAATTTATTACTTTTGTTAATTGAAACATGCGACAAGATATGGTTTCAAAGTGTTTCAGCAGAGTGTGATATTTCGATAAAGTGAAGAATTTAAAGCATATGTTATATTTATTTATACATTAGTATTATATACTTTTCCTTTATTGCATTTGCCATTATATTCCCTTATCAACATTTCATTATTTGCCTGAAATTTATTACTTTTGTTAATTGAAACATGCGACAAGAAATGATTTTAAAGTGTTTCAGCAGATTGTGCAATTTGGGGCTTATTTTATACTTGTTTACATTATTTTATATACAACAGTAGTGATTAAAACATGATAAAATAAATAAGAAGCCTACATTATAAACAAACAATAGAAACATTTTATAGATATAATTTAGGATAGCCTTTTTAATGAATCAATACACGAATTACAGTTCTTAAAAGTTAATTTCTGTGTGCTGCAATTACGATAGCCAATCAACAGATTGCAAGCGGATTACCGAAGTAAGGAAGTTAATAAAAGTGTTGTTGGAAAGCTGGATGTATAGATAAGGAATGAAGGGAGTGAGTAATAGTGCACAAAATAGTTGTTGTAATTTGATAATGCAGCGAGCAACACAAGTTTTTGCTGATTGCACTTTGCATATCAAAGAACAATTACAAGGAGAAGCAAATGCAGCCTTAAAATAATATTTGTTTGAATAAAATAAGTGAGCATGAATATAAATCTTTAATGACATTCCATTCATTCATTTTTCAATGCCAAAATCAATGATTTTCAATAGTTTCAATTAGTATCAAGTAAATCCGTCAAAAGTGCAGTTTTCATCGCATTGCGAGCAGAAGTTAAACCACTGTGCGGTGGCGGGCAACTGCTGCACTTAACTTCCGGCATGTGCACATCGTGCACCCAGCCCAGCAACTGAGCAATCCGGCAACCTGCTCAACATGTTAATGTGCCAGGCGTCCAGCTACAACAAATCCCCCGCAACCACTTGACTTCCATCGAGGAGGGTTGAGCGCTGGGCAGTTAAAACATTTGGTGTTGGGAGGCCTCCAACTGGCTGCTGTGTGCTGTGTTGGATGCTGGGGCCGAGCTGTCTACGTGCAGCAGTCGAAAAAATAAAGAAGCAAATGAAACGATTGGACTCTCGGAGTTGGAGAGTTCCAGTTCCGGGGCAGTTCTATTCGCTTTCCTCAAAAGTTAATTTTGCATTCTTCGTCGTCTGCCGCTGTTTGTATTGCATTCCTTTCTGCTATATAGATGTATATATATATGGGTGTGTATATATTTTTTTAGTATATTTTTTCTGGGGTATTTTGTTTGTTTTGTTTTCAGCTGTTTCTATTTGATTTTATTGCTGTGGCTCTCTGTTGCTTTTGTTTCGCTATCTATCCGCTCCACGTACGAGCAAACTGTGCGTGTGTATGTGTGTGTGTGTGTGAGTGCTCGGCTTTTTATTACTTTTGGGGTTTTGTCCATTTCATTTTGCTATTCTCCACGCTCCACTCCGAATTGCGGGGCCCTGGTACTTGCTTTGGGCTTCCGTTATGATAAAATATGAGCTGGAACAGACATTTTATTATGATGACTGTAGGTATTTGAATTCAGCTCAAATAGACGTGAATTTAAAGGGAAATTATATGCGTAGTACAATACTTGGTATTTTACACGTCTCGATTGATTGCCACACTTTTATTATGCCAATTAAATCGCTGTTCTGGGAATTTACTGGGAGCTGCTTTCAGTTCCATCGTGTGATTGACATGTATTATGTGGCACAATGTCGTTTAGATTGATAACAGACGTGCTGCAAAGGAAGCTGTCGTTGTCTAAAGGCTTTGGCATGCAAATAGTGATACAATAGACAAAGCTGTTAACTAGTCATCGTTGATGATAAACACATTTACTATGGCCATTACATGCAGCAAACAGATTAGATAAGATCTTTGTTTAAGTGTTGGCACGTAGCTAAAGATTGTGCTGGCTTTTAATTTAGCTGATTTACTTAAGTAGTAAGCAGAAGCCATAAGTAGCAGAAATTGCAGTAGCTCCACTTGAACCTGCCTCAATAATTAAGCAGTTTGACTTGAAATAACTTGGTTTAACATTTGGCAGCTCAGACTCATACTTACTTCTTGCGAAGCTCAATCGAATAAGTGCTCACAACTTGACTTTGGATTAGGGCGCAAATGTGGAGGGGAAAATGAGAAATAACTAACACATGCCAAGGGCTCTAATTAATCGAGTTCATTGCCTGGCACGACAACAAAAAAAAAACGAAGAAGGTAAAATGTGCAAAACTCGAAATGGAGTTGACGTTGATGACCTTCGCCTGAGGTTCAGTGCTAGTTGCTGGCTGCGATTTATGCAACGACAGGCAATCAAAGGTAGTCCCTGGTAACTGACACCTCGCCAGGCAGCCTCGTCGATCCAGGCCCAGTCCACCCCCAGCTGGCAGTTGTCAGTCATGCAAATGACAGGTAATTGACCTCATAAGCTATATACACGTATATATATACAAACGAGGGACTCGACCGAGTGTTGGATGCAACAATTTTTACTTTCCACGCCGCCGTGTAATTTGATGTATGTTCGTATGATGTTGTTTCCCCCACACAACCTACACTAAAATGTCAGTTCTGAGTTCTGCTTTGTGGGCGCTTTACACACACATATATATATAGTATTTTTTTTTTTATTATTTGATGTGTCTCTCTTTGCTCGCTGGCATTTAAGTGTAATTTTTTACCTGCACATTTGTCACGTTGCTTTCTTTGTACGAAAATGTTCTAAAATGTTAATGTGCCCGGCGAGGGGCAACTTATTCAGCTCAGATCGGCCGGCGAACCAACGGAAAGCAGGCGTTAATGTGTGTAGCACTCACATTGCTCTCTTTACAGCTTCGTTGTCTTCTTTTTGCTAGACACATTTCCATATGTGCTGTGTGTGTGGGTAAACGAGCAATTACGATTAATTGCATTTGATAAAACGCCATTAAGAAATGTAAAACAGAAAGTTGCAACTTATTGTCGTTTTCGTTGTTGAGCTTGATGTCTTTCTGCCTTCAAATTTGCCAGCAGCTTGCGTGGGCCATTTGAGAGCATCAGATGTTGCTTGAAGAGGTTGCTTAAGTGACGCAGATGCTGCTTATAGAAAGCATTACCATATAAAACACTTCTTGCTGTATATATGCCAATATTTGTTCAGCCTTTACATTTTAATCTTTTTGAATTTTTGAATTTGCTGTATACACATATTATTTCAATTGGGATCAGTCTTGACATTTTCGTGTTTTATATTTGAACTCCACGCAGTTGCTCTTCTCTTATACAAATACAGAACTTTTCTTGCTAATGTTCGATGACAATTGAGTTATGCTGTTATAAGTCAGCAAATTGTGGCTAGTTATAAAGTTATGCAATTTCAAAAGTATTCTGTATTAGTAAATTAAGTTCAACCAAGCTTACTTTACATTACTTTAGTTATTTCTTTAGTTGTATATTTTTATTTACAAAGCAATTTATAGAAAATTTTAAAAGTATTCAAATTTAGAAAATTTATGTTTACAACTTCTCATTTCGAACTCTTCCACCTTATAGAAAGAGTTTAATTTACGTTTTTTGGTTCTTGCTTTAGTTGTAGCTATATATAAAATCAAGTAATTTAGATCAAAGTATTCCGTCTTAGAAAGTTAACTACAACTTTGCTGAGTTCTTTTACTTAATAGAGTTTGTTATTTAACGTTTCTTTAGTTATTGCTTTAGTTGTAGTTATTTATTAAATAAAGCAAGTTTACAAATATTCTTTATTAGAAAATTTAATTCTACAGCTTTTTTGAATTATTTCACTTAATAGAGTTCGTTATTTTATGTTTCTATAGTTCTTTCTTTAGTAGTAGCTATTTATTAAATTAGGAAATTTTAAAAGTATTCTTCGATAAGAATTTTTAGTTCTACAAAAGTGTTTGCCAAAGTTTTCTACTGAATAGATCCAGTTTAATTAACGTTTTTATAGTAGAAGCTCTCTATTTATCAAGCTGTTTAAATTAAATTTTCAAAGTATTCTGTATTATAAAATTAAATTTTACAATTTCTCCAAAGTCTTCTACTTAATAGATAAAGTTTTATTTACTTTTTTTTAAGAAATTTTAAAAGTATTCTGCATTAGAATTTTTAATTCTACAAAACTTCTTCCAAAATCTTCAATTTAATAGATCCAGTTTAATTCACGTTTCTTTAGTGGAAGCTGAAGCAATTTAACTGCAATTTTCAAAGTATTCCACAGTAGCAAATGAAATTCTACAACTCTTCCGAATTCTTCAACTTAATGGATGTAGTTAAATTTACTTTTAAGTTGCTGCTCTGCGTGGTCCGCAATTTCACGAAGAGCACTGTGTGCGTGGTAACAAATGTGATGCTTTAATGTTGGTTGTTTTCTGAAGAGCAACAATTTGTAGTAATCTCGAGCCACACAAAGCTGAAGAAGAGCAGCCAGAGGGGGCTGGGGGGAGGGCACACAGTTTCAATTATTTATTTTACGTTAATTGCCACATCCTGGACAAAGTCGCTAGTCAGACAATGAGCCAGACATAAAACCTTAATCAAATATACTTAACTGCCTATTTTAATGTTTGTTTTCTGCTACATTTTCTCTTTACAGGTGAGTTGCTGCTGCCATTCTTCGTTGCCACAATCCCCAGCTTAGCTCAAAAAAAAAAAAACAAAGTACAAACTCGTATTTCATAAAAATGCAAGCAAGGTAAGAGCGAGAGAGAGAGAGATGGGAGCGAAAGAGACAAGATGCGCGAATGTGATGTTGGAGTTTGGAGACTCTCGACGCGAAAACTTTGCGTTTTATTATCAAGGACAACACAGTTCCCGACTATGATGTCGCTTGGCAGCTGGCAGCTGGCATAATGCGACTAGCTCCCTGACTGTGTGTAGCCTATCGCTTTACCTCCGCCAGTTGCCAGTTGCCAGTTGGCTGTTGGCTTCCTGCCACTCCCCTTTGGCTCCCATTCCCGCCACAACTTGCCACATAAATAATCGCTTTTGTGTGCTGCTCGGCGGTTAGGTCGCTGCTGCGCCCGCTCTATCAGACGTTTTCATGCTTTATGTTTTCTTTTATAATTTCGAATTAAATGATGCATTTGGCATTTAATGATGTAAAATTGTTTGCATGCTCCAGCGACACACGCAAAAAGAGAGCAGACAGACAAACAGACAGACAGACAGCGAGTCGTTTGCTGCACGCCCACATAAATTATGCAGCCTGGATAAACGCACACGGCAATCTGGAGCTGAATCTGAATCTGGTTCTGAATCTGTGTTTGAGTCTTTCATATGGACGCAGTGTCTGCCTCTCCCCCTGTCCCTTGACCTTAACTAATGCCTTTTATGTTGTTTATGCGCGGGAATTTTGCGTTAATTTGCGACCTCGAAAGATAATTGCGATTCGCCTTTTCACGACTGCTCAGTCGTCCTTTTTCTGTTTGTGTGTCTGCTCAAATGTTTTCTGCAGTCGCGTTTGTTTAGCGTTTAATGAGCAATTATCATAAAAATCAGCTTACGAATCTAATTGCACACTTCGAGGCGTTATGTTTGAATAATACATATATATAGCATGAAACCCAACGGGGAAAAAAAGGGAAAAAGATAATTAAGGGAAACGAAATAGAAATGAACTTTTGTGGCCCTTTGATGTGTGAACAAATAAAGCAACATTTTTGGGCATTAAATGCCAGCGGATTGCTAATTGTGGAAAAGGTTCCATTTAAAAAGGGAACTTCTTCAACCTGCTACTTCTCATACACAATATACAAATAGGAGCGACTAAGTAAAACACTTTACTAAGTGCTAATTAATTAATATTCCAAGTAATCGACAGTTGTCACATTCGAGAATGAATAAATATAAAAACTCTTTAATAGAAATTGTATATTTGAAATTATATATAACATTTGAGAATAACGTAAAAAATAAGAACCTTTTTTTAAAATGTTAGTATATTTTAATTTCACTACAAAATGTTAAAAGTTGATAACGTAAAATAAAATTGCTATTATTAATCTATGGCATTTAAGAAGTTGATAACGTAAAATATAATAACTTTTTTTTAAATTTAAATTATATATTAGAATTATAATTTCTGTACAAACTTTGAGAATGTGATAACGTAAAATGTAAAAAATCCTTTAATTAAAATTTTATTATTATTATAATTTAAATATAAGATTATAATTATTTCGCTGCCACACTTGAGAGCTTGATAACTTAAAATATTTTTTTTATTTTTTATTTTATTTTTCATAAATAGAAATTATATATTTTATTATTATTTCATTAACAAATTTGAGAGTTCCATAACTTAAAATATAATCAAATTTGTTTTAATAAACAGAAATTGTATATTGTAGATTGTTATTATTTCTCTATCACAATTGAGAATTGCATAACGTAAAATATAGAAATTAGATTATTTGTTATACCAATTATTTCTCTACCACAATTGCGAATTTGATACCATACAATATAAGATATTTTTTAAGTAAAAATTCTATATTTGAGTAGAATATTTTTCTCTACCACAACACATTCAATTCGGTGTTTAATGGCCTTCGCCATTATTCCTGCTACATAAGCAAGTCGTTTGCATTTATTATTAACCCGTTGGGTTGAAGCACATTTGGAGTAACGGCAACAAACTCGGGGTCTCCTTTTCCGTTATATTTAGCTTTGTCAGTTTTGAATACTTTTTGGTGCGAAATGTTGAAAAATATGACAACATGACAGTCATTTCCTGTAGCAGGATATATTCGCACACCAGCGCATAGGTAGCCAAATAACACTATGTATGTGTGTGTGTATGTGTGTATGACGGTGCGATTCTCAGCGTGGCTAAGGCAAACACAAACACAGACACACCGTGCGAAGTGCGAAAAGCGTTTTTGCCGAGCTATTCGGCAGGATATTTATTTCGCTGGTTTTTGGCTCTTTCGACGTTCTTCCGTGCAGGTATTTCCATTTAACATTTCTTTGCAAATGGCAAACATATTTTAAGCCAGGCGAAATTCGCAAAATATCTTTTGTGCCAGTTATGAGAGTCACATATTATGCTACGAGTGCCCATAGTGCTTGCTATGCTATCTCTATAGCCACTCACACTGAGTGTATTCAACAGCACACAAAAATAGACTATTTCTGCGGCAGTTGCAAGTTGGGGCAAGCAGCGACAAACTGCGTTTAAGACGGCATAGAATATAAAAGAGTTGGTTGCAATTTAACTCGTATAAATGTGACGGGCAAGTAAGAATAATTTAATAGTAGGAAATGTGTTTTAATTGAATATCGATTCAATTCACATTGCTAAAAGTTTGTTTTGTTTTAATAGTATTTCTACAGCTTAGTTTTAAGCACAACTTAGGCCGACTCTGTGTACAACCTCATGAGCCTAAGGCTTGCTAATAATGCTGCAAAGTTGTATAACTCTCAAGCTTTTGTGCACATAAATTTAGATAAAACACTCATGTCTGACAAGGAAATTTACATCGATATTGTGTATTTATACAATAGTTTACGAATTCCTTTATTTGCCCGCAAAAGGACGCGTTCGTCTGTGAAACTAGTGTGTCCTTTGATACTGGAAACTATCCACAATTGCAGATAGAACATAAAAGTAGCGCTGCTTGAGCGTTGCCTTTTTTTTTTTTGAGTATTGCTAGTTTCATGGCAGAAATTTAATAATTCATATTTTCGCAACGTGTAATTTCCGCTCATTTGGTGTATCAACGGTTTGCGAATGGTTTCGCTGAAGTTTCGCTCGCCCCTCGACTCGCTTTCAATGCATATTTTCCTCTCTCTCTCTCTCTCTCTCTCTCTCTCTCTATATATGTGTGTTTTTTGTGTGCTCCCTCAAACAAATGCAAACAGAAGCAGCAACTGGATATACGTGCACTTTTTTTTTATTTGAATTGGAACGAAATAATATTTACTACTCAGTTGCTGGAGAGTGAAGTGCAACGGCAACGGCGACGTCGACGTCGACGGCGGCCAAAACATGCTGCCAGTCACAGGCTGCAAATCAAAAAGGATAAACTGTGCTTTGGCTAACATGGCTACGGCTATATCTGCATTTGTATCTGTATCTGTGTGCAAAGCAAGTGCAGGGGGGCGTGTGGAGTGTGGAGCGTGGGATGGGGAGGCTCATGCGATTCAACATGATTATGAATTCGTTGCGAAAATGCAAACTTCCGCCATTGAGTTGTGTGTGTGTGTGTGAGAGAGAGGTAGAGGGAGGCAGTTTTCCTGCCTTGCGCTTTGATTTCCAGCTTTGCGAATATGCTGTGGCCCCACGTTAGCTGTGTGTGGAGGGGGGTGGGGAGGGAGGGGGGCAACAGGATGTTGGGGCATCGGACAAGCGCTGCTGAATGCGTTGAACTTTTGTGCAAAGTGCAATTGCATTTTATTCCATGTGCCGGGCCTCTCTCTTCTTGTGCTCTATGCTTTTTATTTCCAATTTTATATGCGCCAATTTTTAGTGCACAGCTCACAGTGCACCCAGCGCGCCCTTTGCCCATATTTGCCAGCTCCAACTAACCGATTGCACGTCCTATCGACTATGTCATCGACTCTGTTGGCTGCCCACAGAGATGAGTTTGATTTCACCTGAATTAGTCTGCTTTGAACTCTAATCGAGTCGAAGCATTAACTGCAATACGATTACAAGAATCTGCACTAAACAGTGTAGCATTTAGTTATATATCCATAACTTTTGGCTAAATAACTGCAACTAAATATAATATCATTCATTTAGAAAAAAAAATAAGTAGCCAACAAATTGAGTCGAATTTAAAGTGAAAAATTAAAGTAATGTAGGTTGTAAACTCTTATCATTGTGTTCAATTTAGATATCTGTAAAAAGTATTTAAACATATTTGAGAGTGACAATCATAATTTAAATAAAATTAAACGTTCTTTGAGTTCCAATATGTCAATATATAAATTGACTGTGGGAGAGCACATTTTAAATGTTTTGAAACTTACTGAAAAATAGACATATAACTCAATTGAAAATGCAAATTATGTATTGCAATGTTTTTACATATCTGCAAAAAGTAGTTCAAAATATTGGCAAGTGACAGTCACAATTTAAATCAAATTAAAGGTAATTTTATTAAGTTGCAAATGCTGTCATATATCGATACATTTATTGAAGCAGTAGAACACATTTTAAATGTTTTGCGAGTTGCTGAAATTAGACTTAGAATTCAAGTGAATAATTAAATTAAGAATTGCAATGCTCTTAGATATCTGCAAAAAGTATTGCAAAATATTTGCGACTTACAATAATAAGGAAAGTAAAATTAAAGGTAATTTTATTAAGAGTTGAAATTGAAGCTGAGTTGCTGAAATTAGACACAGAATTCAAGTAAATTAAGTATTACAATGTTTGTTCGTCATGTTTTGCTATAATTTGCCTTATTGCTCCCATAGCTAAATTTAATTAAAATACTTTGTGTTTAAGCAAATTGTGGGTCTATAAATCTCTTCGTTTTATGTACCGTGAGCTGCTGAATTTGTGAGTAGTTTTTTGACTCGTGGTTAGAGTGCTCGCATATTCGGCACAGAGCGCTGCGATTTGCTTTTTCAAATTTTCCCTTTTTTGTTGCTTTACTAATGAAAAGGACTCGTTTAGAATGTTAAGCAAATAGGACGTGAGTAGCAGCAATACATGAACGAGCCTCTGCTGTTGGCTGCCAGGCTGCCAGGCTGACTGCTTGGTTACTCCCAGGCAGTAATGTATGCGTGTTCTGTTTAATCCTGTTATGTACGAGCTCCAGCATCCACCCACCCACACACACACACACACAGCCCTGGCAGTGCCATTGCATTTTCATTTTCCAGCTGCAGCATTTTAATGCTCATTATGCATTTTTGTTGCCGTTGCCGTTGTCGTTGTCGTTGTCGTTGCCATGGGCATTACTGATGCTTTCCGTTTCAATCCTTACGACTCGGCGCACACAGACACAGACACACACACACACACTGGTTTATTATGTTTATTACTATTAAATAATTTGTATGCAATTAATTTAGTAACCGACACAGAGCAAGCAAAGAGCGTGATTACAAGCGTGCCGTGGTCGAGTTTCATTGCTCATTAGTGCCATGGCAACGGCAAAGCGAGCGAGCGAAATTGAGAGCAGCTTTAAGCAGCCGGAAATACAAAATAATTACGACAAAGCACAAGAACAGACGCAGTTCTAGCTCTCACTTTATATACAAACTTGTATGTCAATTGAATAGAATAGTTTGAGAGTCACTTTATATCTCTGCCATCAAAAGTGCTGGGGTTTTAAAGGCATTTCAGTGGTCTAATTCCTGCTTAAATTATTGCAAAGTGTGGTAAATAATTACTAAATTAATTGCTTAATATTTTTGACAACATTTTGCGCAACTTATAAACACAAAGCACAAAACAGTCGCAGTTCTTTAGAATTCAGTAACTTATTACTCAATTTTTGTATCCTTTTGCCATCAAAAGAGCTGAAGTTTCAAAGGCATTCTTTTATCTAACTTCCAGCTTGAATCATTGCAAAGTGTGGTGAATAATTATTCATTTAATTTATTTGCATATATTTTGACAACATTCTCCCCAAGTCTAAGCACAAAAACAGTTATTGTACCTGCTCTTTATATGCCTCTCAATAGAACTCAATACCTTTATAGTTACTTTATATCATTTTGTCATCGAAACAGCTAGAGTTTTAAAAGCATTTCAGTATTTTACTTTCAGCACGAATCGTTTTAAAGTGTGACGACTAATCATTAAATTGTTATTTATATTTTTGACAATATGCAACGCACAAAAACCGTCGCAGTACTTGCTACTTTCTTCATATGCATGTCCAGAGAATTTAAAAATTTGATAAACACTTTATCCCTTTGAAATCATAAGAGCGAGAGTTTGAAAAGCATTTGAATGCTCTACTTCCAGCCTAGATCATTGCAACAATCTGCGCAAGTAATAACGACAAATTCAGTATTTTACTTTCAGCTTGAATCATTTCAAAGTGCCAGAAATAATTACAAATTTTATTTCTTAATAATTTTTCCAACATTCTGTAATAACAGCAAAGCACAGTCGCAGTTCTAGCTTCTCTTTTCATATGCTTGCAAATATAATTTAATAGCTCGAAAGCCACTTTTTATCAGCCAGACTTTTAAAAGCTGAAATCCTTGCAAAGTTTGTAAAATAATGATTAAATAGTAATTTTGACTTTTGGCAACATGCTCCGCAAGTATTAAAAATTTTTCTTAAATTCTACTTTTTGTTCGAGCTGCAGAGAAAAACTTTGTTGTTGTGCTTTGATCTTGCAATTTGGAAATTAGCTGCTGGGGTTTTTGCTGTTGCGATGCAAAGCAGACAACTGTTGTGTTTGCAGCTTTGTGAGTTTTCTTTTGTATGATTTGTGTAATTAGCAACTCTTGCAGTCAGCCTAATTCAGATTTTGTAGCTAATTAAACAAGTGACCTGCTTTTGCCGCTTTGAGCACGAATTGCACAACTTGCCTTTGTGTTTTACGCAAGCGAATTTGGAAAATTATTTGGCCGAGACATATGCAAAGTGTTGCAAGCCGAGCTCAAGCTCAAGCGTAGCTTGACTTGCGACCTTCAACCTCCGCCCGAGTTGAGTTACCATACACACTTGACACGGCATTGTGCTGCGTGCGGCTTGCTGATAATTGGGGCCAGACAAGTGATTCATACGAGGCAAAGATCTCTGTCAGTGAGTTGGCGACGCTGGCGATTATTCTGCGAAATTTGTTACCTTGAACTTGACGCATGTCTTGGCCGGGCCATAAAATATGCCGAGCAGCAGACCTAATGCTATTTGGCTCTCTTGGCATTTTAATGGCTGCCGATTGTCAATATATTCTGCACAATACTTTTATTTCCAATACTTTTACGCAAACACCAAAAGCGAAGCACAACAAAAGTATAACCTATTGCCTATTGGGACCAAGGGATGGCAGTCTCTATGTGTGTGTGTGTGTGTTTGTATTTCGCCTAAATTATGGCAACATGCCGAAAATTTGTTTTCCTTTTTTGGGCCGCCCGGAGTTCTGTTCATTTGTACCCTGTGGACACGAAAGTAGCGCAAAGGCTGAAGCGACTGCCTAACAAAGAGATTTGTATATTTATTTCGTCTTCGTTTGTTTGCGCTGGCTACAGGGTATCTAAGGGGCACACACATTTGGCAGTAATTCTTGTCGTTGCTATTTTATGGCTTTTATGGGCCAAGTACTTTGTCTCTTTGTTTTCAGTTTTGTTTTTTTATTAGTATTTTGGCTACTTTTGTGCAGCTTGTTTGCTGTCTGCTGGGTTGTTTTTAATTTCCAGTTGGCCAAGAGGCGATTTTCATATTATATTGTCATTTATGCAAATTTCCGCAGCTCCCGCTCGGCTCTAGCAGCGTGTGCCACATTTGTTTAATGGCATTTTTATTTCTTAATTAAAAAGCAAATAGCACATCATAAATCAGTCGCCAATAACTTACCCAAATAATTCATGGCAACTTTTTGTGTGTGCTGCAAGCACATTTATAATATTTACGCGACATTATATAAGCGTTTAATCGGAAATTAATGATAATTTGTGCCAGCATTGATTAGATAGTTTATGCGATAACGGCATTCGCCGACTTAAAGCAGCTGACTCAGCCCCCGCTCGAGTGTTTCCGATACACGATTGACAGCTGCATTCACACAGCGTTCACACGACAGGCAATGAAATGATGGATCTGAGGGAAACTTGTGCGTCCCACACTCGCCAGAACTTGGCTGTTGTCATGATGTTTATAATGACAATAATAATAATAAACAGACAACCAGGCACTAGAGAATACACAACCACGGGAAATGGTCCAAGCCCAGGAGGACAACAACACAGACAACGACAGCGACGATGACGATGACGACGGCGACGATGACGACGATGACAATCACACTACAATAATAATGGCAGGATGACGAGACTAGCTGTTGAGGGGTAGCTTGAAGAGCAGTTCTACAAGTGTGTGTGTGTGTGCAAGTGTGTGCGAGTGTGTGTGCATGTTTTCATTGTGCGTGTCGTCGCTGTTGCTGCTGCCGTTGACTCAACATATTGTCGTTGTCATTGTTGGTTGTCACAGTTTATATAATCAAATCTCATGCTTCGTTAATTCGAAATGTCGTTACGTGTTACACGACAAGCTGGCCATACCGACACACACACTCTACACACACTCACACACACACACACACACACCAACAACTATTGTTGTTGAAGGCGAAAGAAATTCTGTTGGCTCGTTCAATCCCCTTTGAGTCGCTCGAGCCATAACTGGATCAAGTGAAACGTAAATAATATTGAGGCGCTAAACGAATCGAATTGAAACCGTCAGCCTCTATCTCGTGTCCCGTCGTTAGTCCTGCCGCTGCGGCTCCTTCTCATCGGCCCCGTCGACCAAGCAGACCAACACCCGTCCCATGTATGACACACACTTACTTGGCGGATAAACAAGTTGCTGGCACCGCATTGATTGCACGTACATCAGTGCACTTCCTTTTAAAACCATATTTTGCTGCTGCTGCCGTCAGAATCCCTTTCGTCATGTGCTTAAGTGGTATTCCTCCGTGTCACTGATAATACCCTGCATCAGGCGATCGAGAGAAAGACATGACAATGAACATATGTTCACTTACTTGCTGACAGTTAAGAGTTCATAATATTTTAGAAATCTAAACGAAGAATAATATGGAACTGAATTGGCAAAATATTCAAATTTTACGCTTTTATTTATAATACATAATGAAGCCTACGGAAAAATGTCATCAGAGTAATAATGAAACTAAAGAAATTCAATGTTAAAATAATTATTTCGGAGTAAGATATTTGGGATAAGAAAAAAAATTATTGAATAGAATAAGTTATAAGAATTAAATAACTAACAAATAAGATAAAGTCAAAGAAATAATAATAGAAATCAAAACAAATTAAATTAAATAAAGTAAAAATAATAAACAAATAAAATAAAGTAAATATAACATAACAAAACAAAATTAAAGTAAATTAAATGCAAGGAAATGAAATTATTTGAAATGAAATATATGAATTAAAATAAAATAAAAAAAATATAAAAAATAACTAATATAAAAATTAAAATAAATAGATAAATAAAAATGTAAATGAATAAATAAATAAAAATGAAATAAATAAATTAAAATTAAAATTAAATGCAATTAAATTAAATAATAAATTATATATAAGGATAAGAAAAATCAATGAACAAGAAAAATTGCAATGAATAGTTTAGGTATTCATTTAAAGAAATCATTATTTTTCATAATACTCGTAATTAATTTCTTTACATATTAATTGCACTCAACTTAAAAATTACTCCACACAATGCCGCCGTTATTAGAATATTACAATTTGTTTACCTATAATACAACTTTATTGTGAGTCTCATTTGTCTGCAGAGTTTTGCTGGACAACAGGGTATCTAATCGTCTATATGTCCTGCCTGACTGTACTTAGTTGCGACATGTTTGCTTGCAAAGGCCTGCGGTATTTGCAGCTTGTCAGAAACAGCGCCGCAGTGGCAAGCGACAGGACGTTGATGAGCCTGAGCATGTTTTGCGAGGTTCTTTAAAGCGCTGTTGCCACAATGGCGCTGGGCGCATTGTCCGGCGGCCAGGCGATGGGGACAGTTTATAACCCGGTCGGCCATTCTCTTGTTGGCCAAAATGGGCTATAATCTATAGTTGTTGCCCCACTCTGCCTATCGTTGTCAATTTATTTGCCGGGTATCTCGACTACTTGTGTGCTGTGGGTGTTCGGTCGGTTCTTGGCCGGTTTAGCGCTGCCATAAACATTATTTGCGTTTATTGTTATTGGCATTGTCTGTGCTCATTTTATGCCACCTATAAATTCGGGGTCTCGAGCAACCCCGGCGCACCAAACAGGAATTTACTCTATTTATTTTTGTAATTTGATGTTAATGGTGCTGCCTGCCAGCCAGAGAGTCAGCCAAGCAGCCAGAGAGCCAGTTACAAACGACACCCGAGGATTCACTCTGAAATTCTTGATAGTGTCGTGCCACTTGCTTGGGGGGTTCAGAAGCGTAAAATATTTTTGCCCAACATCAACTTAACTGCTTGCCAATTAACTTGATGACACTTTAAAATGCCGTACCTCCATCTCCGCAGCAATACTCGTATGTATGCTCTACTATCGGTGTAAAAGTCGTAATGATTTATTGGCTAGATGTGCAAATAGCAAGTGCATGAAACGAATGCGTTGTGCCAAAAAGTTTAAGGAAATGTGCGCAAGGATGCCAAGATGGAAGTGCAAATTTTAGCGCGCACTTCACACAGTTCGAGGGGTGCTCGAAAAGTCCTAGAAGAACTTGAAACGTGTATTCTGAACAGCATAAAATTTGGATATTAAATGTATTACATTAGTATTACATTTTCTTATCTAATTTTGTGCTTACTTATTATTCGAAAACTTTTCTTTAGTTTGAACAATTCTTTGGATTCCACAACTTGCCATTCTTTGGAAATTAATAAAATTTTGATATCAAATAAATTCTCTAATTGTTGGGCAATTCTTAGGATTCTAAAACTCGATTATTAGTTATATTCGAAATTTTATATTATTTGGTTATTAAATATATTCAAAATTGCTTGAAGTTTCTAGTTAAGATTTTCGACCAAAGTTTTTTTTAGTCTGTGCAGATCTTAAGATTCTGCAAACTGAAACTAATATTCATAAATTCATAAAATAAAATTTCGTTATTAAATATATTAATTTATTTTACAAGTTTTGTTTAACTTGTGCAATTGTTAGGATACTACAACTTGCAACCAATCTTAGGAAATTCATAAATTTTCGTTATTAAATATATTCAAAATTTTTAAAAAGTTAATGATTAAGTTTTTTTTGACAAAACTTTTGTTTAATTTGTGTCATTCTTAGGATATGCGCACGCTTTTTATAACGAAATATAATCTGCAATTGTGAAATTTAATTTTCATTCAGATTTACGTAAAGTTCACGGGATTTGCTATCTTTGTTTTGTTTTCTTTCTTGATCTCTTTATTTTCTTTTGGAAAATCACAATTTTTCCAGAGAAGTGCAAAAGTTGCTGGTGGCCATTTCCAAGAAACACAAACGCTTCCTGCCGCTCTCGTCAAGTTTCATAAGCATGCTAAATAACAGCATGCAGCTCAATTTCAATTTTAAATTAAGAAAATTTCGGCCAAACGAGAAAAGAGAGGGCCAGAGTGAGGGTAAAAGAGCGATACAGAAGTTTGCGACACGTAGCAGACCCTAGAACACAATTCGGTCTTAGACGAGTCCTGTGAAAGGAACTTGGAGCAGACTTGTTTTCATGTTTCTCCTGTGTGTGTGTGTGTGTGCTGCTTTAGTTTGCCTGGCTTTGGTTCTTGGCAAACATTTTTTACTTTTGGCAAACAATCAGCAGCAATTATGGCGGCAGTCTGCTCAATTTCTGCCTCGGTTTGTTTCCAATTAACGTTCAAGAAAAGCAACACAAGCGACTCCAAATGATGCTGACTGCTTTTCGGCTGTGTGTGTATCTTTGCTAACCGCAAATTAATTGGCACACTCTCAATTTATTTTGTAATTGTAAAATTAATAAGTTTTGTGGTCTGCCACCTCCACTCCCACCCACACCCTCGCTCATAACGAAAGAAATTTTTAATTGCTTGTGTCGTCATTGTCGCCGTCGACTTTGACGACAGTTACATCTGCGTCTCATAGTTTTCAACTTGTACCTGTAGCTGTCGCAGGGGCGGCGGGAGGGCGGCGGATCCATCAGCATAATGAAAACTTTTCAACTGTTACAACAACAGTGGGCCCCAAACGAATTGTAGTGCTCAAATATAGTCAATTATACAAATGTAATTAAGACAGTGAGCAATAACTTGCAATATCTTTAACATTTGAAAGAGTTTTATTCTTTAGCTTCTTGTCGTTTATTTGTACTTTAATTAATTAGAAAAAAAAAGATTGTTACTTAATTGACTCCACTGTGTCGCACTTTTGTTTGGGTTCGCTCTTCATTTTTCTTTCGCAATCTGCTCATTAAAAATGTGCACTGTGTGTAGTCGACTGCTCCGTGCAATATCTTCACTTCCAACCGTGAAGCATTTCTCCAAAGTCAGTCGCTCGCGAAAAGAACACCAAACTTTTCTTATTATTTTCCTATCGTTTTCCCCTGCTTTTGTTTTAATATTTTTATGTTGTAGTTTTAGAGCCTCGCTCGCGTTGTCTATTTGTGCGCTGCTCCGCTTCGAGTGTGTCTTGGATTTGTTGAGCAACTTCGGCACAGACATGAATACACAATGTACGCCAGCTGCCGTTGTTTGAAAATATTAACGCCGCCATTTGATAATGGGTTCCTTATTAATGTATGAGTAAGCCGACTCTCTCTCTCTCACTCTTTGGCTCTGCGGGTGAAACTGATACAGTGGGACAGACAGAGAGACTAGACGCGAAGACGTGGGAGGAGAGGAGACGTGGAGCGGTTAATGCGCTCAGCCAAGCGCTGGAAACGTGCTAAACGCTCAGCCTCATTAACAATTTAAAGTGAATTGTGCGGCGGCGTGCGAGGGGAGGAAGAACGAACGAAGAGTGAAAAGAAAAATGGGAAACAACAACAAGTATTTTGTACTTTGCGCTGCGTCGGTGGCAGCAACAAGAAAATTATCAAGTTCTTCTGTGTACTCACATACTTGAGTGCTTGTTACTTGAATCATTCATACATCGTTGCTGCATGTTTGACTGGGGCGTGTCTGTTAGACTGATTGATTAGACGTGTAAATGCTAATTCAAGATTACTAAATTATTAAGCTATGATTGTAGACAAGTGTATCTATTATTTAGGGTGGAAAATGACAAAGTGTCTGAGTTATTATGACGCATACTTTTCCAATAAAAAAGCAATTGCGTGTTTCGCTATCACATTTACAATTTGCGGCTGAATCGCAATTGAAATCCCAACGCAAATATAACTCATTGCTTTATGGTGCAGCCGTGTGAATAGCAATTACATTGTGCAATAGCCTGAAATGCCAAACAGCAGGCAAACTGTAAGGAAAACAGGATATATTTTTGACTCGCACTCGCAAAAAGAGCTCAAAACAAATAGCAATTCATTTGAGTTGCATGAAACGACTTGATTGGTTTAAAAAAACAGTGCAGAAAACTATCTATAAGTATACTAAATACATAGTATGAGTTTTATAGACGTAAATTGATAAAATTATTGTCATTTAAAGAAAATAATGAGTAGAATTATTATATATTGATTGGACTATAGATATTTAAAAGTAAATAATAACCAGAACTCTTTTAAATACATAGTATTCGCTTTATAGCCATAAATTGACAAAAGTATTATAATTTAAAAGCAGATAATAAGTAGAATTATTATATATTGATTGGACTATAGATATTTAAAAGTAAATAATAACTAGAACAATTGATTATTTATTGGACGTTTACTATGATACTGCAAGTTTAAGTTTCTTTAAATTATGTCAATATATTAGCAATGAAACCCTAAATCAAATGCAGTAATGCATTGTAATTAGTAAATCTGTATAGGACATTTCTTGATAGTCAGGTTTGTGCTACGATAAGGCAACACGATGTGGCAGCTTTAGTGCGAGGCAAATGCAGCGAACTGTCAAAATAACGAGAGGCAATGCTGCGTGTCTAATGATGCAACAAAACCCGCACACGCCGAGTACTGCGAGTGCGTGGAGTGGAGAAAACAGTCTGCAAATGTCAATCGCATTAGCCTTTTGTCAACAGCACTTAAAAGCGTCGACAACGAACATTCCGCATTGCATTGGCAACAGCATAAGCCACAACAACAACTGCAACAACAATAAGAACAGCAGCAACAACAACAACGACAACAACAACAGCTACTGCAACTGGTAACTTCCTGCAATTAGAATTTTAGCATTTATTTCAACGACGTTCTGCAAAATACAAACACACTTTTAAATTCTAATGCCCAACGCTCGGCTCTCGACTCTCGGCTCAGGGCTCTGGGCTCATGTTGCCAACTTGTCGACCGGCGCTGCCTGCTTCTGCCCTCCGGTGCAGTAAATGACATTATTAACCCAGTTTCCACAGCTTTAAACAACCACACACATACACACCCCACATTGCCAACGCCCTGCTCGGCGTTTTTACAAGCTGCTTGCGCTTCGACACCCACGTTGCAAGTAGCAGCAGCTTGACAGCGACGCACTGCGAATGCTCTTCAAAGTTCAGAGATTGCAAAATATGCGAGAAATGTACATTAAATATATTCCCTTGTGAAACAGGTAGCAACTATTAGTTGCTTATTGTCATTGAGCAGCTTTTTCAAAGCAAATAAGTTAACTAATTAGACCAAAACATAGCTGTGTCGTAAGTTGATTTCCAATATATAACTATATATAAATTTAGGAAATTAAAAGCACTTTTTGCGTGATGAAAGTGCAGTTTTTGATTGCAGCAAATTGATCTATATTTGCAATGTCAGCTACCAGTCTAAGATGCACTTTGAAAGCTAGGGTATATGTAACAATAGCTGGCAATGTGAGTTACTTGTGTGATCTTTAGTTGTTTGTTTTTCGCTTCACATGCTTCTTATTATGCTGCTTCTGCTGCTGCTGCTTATAGTTAGTTGTTCTTGCTGTCGTTGGTGTTAAGTTGGCAACAACAAAATGCCGGGGGAGAGACCAAGACAGAGAGAGAGAGAGGGAAGGCAACCAAACAAGCGAGCTAAGTAGAAAACACCCCTCAACTCGCCAGAATGCTGCCTCAAAAGCACTTCAACAGTCAACGCCTTACGTTGTAGTAAACATTATTATCAAAAACGAACAAAATAAAACTACAACATAAAATGAGCGGGAGAGTGAAGAACGTACAACAGAATAAAAAATAAAAAACAAAATCTCTGCAGTATTAAGCTCTGACGTCGACGCTGCGAAAGAAATATCTCTCACAAGTATTTATTTACATTTATCTCAGCGCCGTTCTTTCCCCATCAAAATCTTGGCGCAGAGTTCGCTTCATTTTCGCATTGTTTAAACATTATAGAATTGTTTGTGTGCTCTCCCGATAAGTGCGAAGCGTGCGCAAAGAGGGCAGGCGGCTGCTTTGTTGCCATGGCTCTAAAAAAACACAGAATTAGGTTAAACGAAATCTAATATTGAGCCACGCAGCAGAAACTTGAAGCTGCAGCTACCTACTATTAAATTAGACTAAATCTTAGTACATTGTCATCATTTATAATGCTCATTGCTAATCTAACCAATTTAAACTTATTTCTAAATCAGTGTTAGCTAGTTTAACAAGTTTTCCCTTAAATTTTTTGCTAATGTGCTAAGTTATCTCTTAGTTATCTGCTTGCTTTTCATCTACGTCATTCCATATCTTTAAGGTATTTGAACAGCATAGCTCATTATTTGTTATTTCTGGCATATTTTTAGCTACTGTCTGCTGAAGGTTTCTTGAGTTTAAAGCCCTCGCACTGGGGTAATTAGCCTTTTGCCGGTGCACGCAGTCGAGCTATAAGTCCATTTTCATTAGATCCCTTGCCATTAGTCGAACAATGTCGAAGCTTTATTAAATAAATAAAGTAAATACCCCAGTGATTAATTTGCAACCGTGCCGAGCAGCATTGACCACCGAGTCTCCTTCCTCCCTCTGTTGTCTTTGGCATGCAGTTGCTACCTTGGCTGTGCGGCATTTCCGCTTCCGTTGCATTGATGACAACGACGACGTCGACAATTTTTGTGCTGCTTCTCTGGCTGCGACCATTAAACCAGCTCCAAGTATCGTCCACGGCTACTTACGTTAGTTGCTCTGCCAGAGATGGCTTATGTAGATGGATGGTCGGTCTGTTGGTTCGCCGCACTGCTCGTTGTCTTTGCTGCTCTGCCCTGCCCATAAATCCAATTATAAGTTGCAAAGCGATACGCTGCGTTGCCTTGCCCCATAAAGTATGTAGTATGTAGTGCAGCAAAGAGTTGAATCAGCACAAGCTGCAAACGAAAGAGTTGGCTAAAACGGATGCTCTGGCAATCAGGACGAAAGTGATCTAACTATAGGGTTGATTAATATGTATAAGATAGCTTTAGGTGTAAATACTTTATAAATACATTCGCAATTCATTCTTACTCACATTTCTCTTACTTTTATTTCATTTCAGGTAAGCTCTACGACTTTTATGTGAGCAGGAAAGAATTATACACGTTTCAAGGACAGACTGAGTATGGTATAAATTTGTATCACAATAGTTGCTCGCAGCATTGATTTGATTGTCAGCGCTTAAATTGTATAATTTCTCTAGCATTTTCATTCAAAATATTGATGTTTTCAGCTACAAACTGACACAGTTCCAGCGGCTGTCGAGTAGATCTACTCGCCACTCTCGAGTAGCTGGTTAGTCAAAGAGGTTTTGCTTTAAGATTAATTAAAAACTAATTTACGTATTATGGCAGCGGCGTCAGTTTGCCTTTGGCTGCTGCTCCATAACTACTTTTAGTTGCTAAAGCAGTTGCCCTGATTTGCAATTGTGGCAGATGTCGCTGCCTTGCCTCGAACGGAGGCAGCAGCAAACTGCTTGTAGATTGCATTTGCAACGCGCAACTTGCAACTTGCAACTTTGAGAGTCGGCTGCCACTTTTTGCGCCCATCAACGCAGTGAGCCACAGCAAGTTTTTTGCGCACACAAATTTCGTGTGATTAGCTGAAGTGGCCTCAGTGCAGCGCAACTGCAATTGGTCTTGAATCAGACAAACTGTGGCGCACACAACTTTATAATGATTTTTCGGGGCGGTGCGACTTTTAATTACAAATCTCTTGCTCTCTCGCTCTCTGTGGTTGCCTTTACTGCCAGCAATTTATGTTGCACTTGAGCAGTGCATAAAGTTTCAAGTGGCGAAGGCAATTTTGCACTTGGCTTCATCTGGTCCGTTGATGGGGGTCAAGTATGCTGTGGTTATGCGCAAGGGGGGGGGGGGGGGCTGTTGGCGCCTCATGTGTTGGCCTAGGTAACGTTCAGCAAAAGATTAAGTTAACTGTGGTAGCGCAGGTTGTAAAAGACTTAACGAAGTTGCAGAAGTCTGCGTAATCTTGGCCCCAACTTTGTTGAGTTTCATTAAAAATTCGTTTTGCGGTTCAATCTGCTGATGAAAGTGTCTTGAATGTTGTGAATATGCATATTAATTTATTGCTCAAACTTCGGAGCGTTATCGATGTGAATTAGTTGCACGTTTAATACACAAAGTTGCGAAATGTTTTCCCAAATAGTTGCACCTCTTGCTCCCATCAATTGCCCGCTGGCATTAATTGGCCATATATTCTGAGCTGAAGTTTATTTCAATAAATACAATATACATACAGCATGAATTGAAGCTCTGTTGTTGCTGATGTCATTGTAAGAAGTTGAAGCCATTAGCCTTGTTATTTCATTTCGACTCTGCTGCTTGCAACTTGCTGATGGGGTCGCCAAGTCTTTGCGATATTTCGAAAGCTTATTAGTTTTGACAAAACTTTTGCACACTATTTCACTTGGACTGCATGAATAGATGTGTGTATGTGTGTATGAGCGACAGTCATTGAGGAGTCAGTAATCATCATTGTTTGTTGTCTCGTCATCAGCTGGCAAGGACAAAGTTTTGACGCCATGTCGCACATAGTATACACAAACACATTCAAATTGTTTTGTATTTCGTGGCGTCGACTTAAAAGGTGGCGGCGGCAATATGTTGAACCCGCTGTGGCTCCACAGCCGAAAAGTTGTGTTATCAACATTCATTCAACCCCAAAACCCTCCGACGTTCTCCGGGCGTCGACTAACACAATAGTTTTGGCCGCCGGCGAAGTTGATGTTGCTGAAGAAGTTTTGCCTGCAATGAATTGAGTTCATGGGCCCCCCAAAAGTTGTGCAGATGAGTTACTAATATGATAATAATATTTGCTGTGAATCGCACACAAATGTTTTATTAACAACCGGCAGCGAACACGGCGAATGAGCGCGAAATGTGCGCAAATTAAATGAACTTGATTGAAACTCGGAATCGTAAAGTTTTTTAATTGAGAAAAGTCGCTTGCAAGTGCTTGTGCTTTGGGTTGCCTTCGGCTTCAGCTCACCGCGTCTACTGTATGGCATTGACTAAGTGCATATGACAGCCTGATTTCACCAAAGTATTTTTCAATTAAAAAACTTTGACAGCTTGCCACCTTTTGTGCCGATTGCCTGCCTCGCCTCGGCTGCCATTCCATCTAAGCCGAATGTCGGAAACTTCTAATTACACATTTTTGTGGCGCACTTTCGCAAAGGTATTTGCGAAAGAGTTCGGCATGAACCTTTGATGTCAGCACGATTGTGGAATACATCCTGCACACATGAGCAATGCTTACTGCTACACATAATACATACACATCACATACTAATTGTATCATCGTTCCCATATTCCAAACATCCGCTGTATAGCTAATGTTGCAACTGTTTCAGTTTAATCATTCATTTGAAACATCAACAACACTATTTTTAATTCCCTTCCATAAGTTTGTGCCTTCTTCATTACTTGCTAAAGAAATCTGTTGCAAAAAGTAGCGTCATTCAGATAGCAGTTTATGTTGAACAACCTCTAGCTGAGCGAAGGTGTCAAAAGTGTTTCCCAATATTTAAAAGTGTTGATTTTGACTTGGAAAACACAGAACCAACTGGGCTGCACACAAATACTTTGGAATATGACGAACTGGAAACATTACTCGATGCAGATTGTTGTGAAACACAAGACGAGTTCGCAGAGGCTTTGGGAGTCACTGAAGCAGCCATTTCAATACATTAGAAAACAGCCGGATACATTGTAAAGCAAGGAAATTGGGTTCCATTTGAACTCAAACCGAGAAACGTTGAAGTTTCCACACAAAGAAGTTGATGAATAAAGGATCCATTACAACAACTCCAAGCGCAGAAAGTCATATGTGAAGCCCGGCTCTGTATTTAGTGGGATTCGAAGGGTGTACTGTATTATGAGCTGTTAAAATCATGTGAAACTTAAAGAGAACTCAACTAATCAGTTTGAAAAGAGTAATGCCCGAAAACCAATCGCAGTATTACAATTCTAGTGTCTCAACTAATCAGTTTGAAAAGAGTAATGCCCGAAAACCAATCGCAGTATTACAATTCTAGTGTCTCAACTAATCAGTTTGAAAAGAGTAATACCCGAAAAACCATCGCAGTAGTACAATTCTAGTGTCCATATTGGCATTCCGTTTAGAAAGTATTTAAAGAGGAGTGAATGGCCCAGACTTTGCTCCTTCAGACGGTAGAAGGTTAACCACAGAAGAGGATATTAGAAAATGGCTTGATTCAAGCTTGGCCGTCAAGCTGGTGCAGTTCATTTGAAATGAAATCCAGAAATTGCCAGAAAGCTTGCAAAAGTCAAGCTTCAGATGGGAAATACTTGGAATAATAATAATGCACATGTGTTTCTTAAACAAACGTTCAAAGTATGAAAAAATAACGTTTAAAGCTAAGTTTATTCTAATAGAATTTCATGACATTTACTTTTAAAATTTACTCCTTTTAATACCAAGTACAGTTGACCAACTGTTATGTTAGTCAATTAGTAAATATAAATCGAAAACTTTTCAATTTTTTCGCATTAAATTTGCAGTATTTGGAAGAAGTTATTGCACTTAAAAGCGCTCCTGATTCGATTTGCAAATTGAGTTTAGCGCAATTTTTCCAAAATTAAATTATATTAAAAGGTTTCCGCGACTCTTGCGCTCACACCGAGCACAGCTCGTTATGTAATATACATAAAGATTGTGTAGGAGTTTGCTCGATGCATAATTTATACGAAATTGCGCTCACTAAACTGTGCCGCCTTCCAGGGGAATGGAATTTAATATGTAGCCCCAAACTGCTTTGCATCGAAACTTAACCGCAACCCTCACGTCCATCGAAGGGGGCATTAACTGGATTTCCATATAATTCAAGTGATTTGCGCTTTAATCATTTAAAATCTGCGACCAGGCATTATATATTTCGCACCTTCTTCACTTAGCTCTGTGAGTTTTTTTCTGCGGTTCTGGGTTGGGTGATTTGTGTGGCTTTTGTGTAATTTATTAGATTTTGGCAAATATTTTGCCAGCAGCATTTCACTGTCAGAAACTGGCAGCGCGTTGGAGAGAAAATGTTTCTATATACATATATATATAGCTAGATCTTGAGCAGTGACTGCTTATGATGTAATGTTTTCATAAGCTGCTCGACGTTGTCCTCTTTGGGTCTCGGTCTCGGCTTCGGTCTGGGGCTGAGTCTGAGTCTGGCAACTGCTGCTTTCATATTTATGCTAGCAACTTTGGCAGCACTCAAAAGAAGAAGTCGAAGTTGGTCGACGGTGCCGTCGCTTTAGCCATTGTTTTCGTTGTTTGAGAAGCGTTTGCTCTGCTTGCAGCTGACAGCTGCCTGCCAATAGTTGATTTTCCAAATATACGTTTTCCACTTGATTTTCCCCTTGGTTGCCTCAACTTTTGCCCCTTCGCGACGCGTCGCCCCCACCCCGCGCTCTTCTTGCTGCTTGCTTCTTTTGCTGCGCCAAAAATCAGAGCAAATTTAATGTGTGCCAAAGTAACTGCATTTGCTTGATGGCGTATCCTTGGCAAGGCAGTCAGTGCAGCCGTTAAGGCAATTATAGCATTGATAGCACAAGTTCGCAGACGTTCAAGCATTTTTGGCATTCAGGGCTTGCTATTTGCTGATTGTATCAAAGCGTTCACAAATTGCAGCTGACAACAATTTAAGGAATTTGTACACCACTAAGTAGGCAAACATTTCAAACTTTAAAGAGCTCTCAGAAATACTTGCGCCACTTTCACTGACCTCTTTGTATTGGTAGCAAAACTATCGGTTATCTTAACGTAATTTGATTGTAATGAAATATGTTTCATTCGACGCCATATGCTCTATATTACCCCAAAATATAGCAAGCAGCACATATTACATTTATTCGGCTGCCTGGCAATTGCTTTGTGCTACTCACATATATCCTCGCCGAAGTTGTGTGTAAATATTGATTACGCGCATATCACGTACGCTGCTTGAGCACCAAGATTCTCAAAGAATCGAACTCAGACATGGGCTCAACTCACATACATATATGTTTGTATGTGTGTCGTTGTCGTTGGCGTTGTGTGGCACACGTCCTTGTGCTAGTTTCCAAGTTGCCTGCTGCCTTTTGCGCTGACGATTGCCTTTTTGGCTGGCTGCTTGCCTGGAAATTGAAAGTCGCTCAGCTACACAGAGAGCGAGTGAGAGATTGAGCTTGCTGGGGACTGAGGGTGCTTTGCACAGCAAAGCAAGAAAAACATTTAACGCAACGTAACGTCGTAGCTAGGAGACACGTGCTCCAACCATCAATTGAGCTGTTGTTTGCCATTTATTTACCTAGACTGCCGCTGCCATGTGTTAAGTGCTAATTGGGTTAGCAGTGCGCTTCCTCCCCAAACTTCCTTTTTCCACTACTCCTACTGTTGTTGATGCGGCCAATAATTGGCACTACACCGTACCGTACTCTATATAGTTACGTACAACGTGAGTGGCTGTCTGCCAGTCTGGCTGGTGATTAATTTTTAAAATTACCTAATAGCTAATGCCGCTAATTATATCAATGTGTAGCCAACTTGCAAGTACTTGAGAGTATGTGCTAAGGCTCGACACGATACCTGACTCTGTTGTTCAACACGGTTCACATTTTTTCTATGCTTTTTTTCCTTTCCCCCGAGGGTGGCTAATTAAAGTTTTAAGTGCTTGCCCGAAACAACGGATAGAGAGCGAGATAGAGAGAGAGCGAAGGAGAGTCGACAGCTGGCAGCTGTTTGGGGCCATTATTTTTAGTGTTCAAGCACAAAAACTGAGCTCAGAATGTGTTTGCCTAACATTCCAACTAATTAGATTTTCTTTCGTGAAGACTTTGGGCTCGCTAAGGATGTCAACAGGCGATGATAATAATGCCGCATTGAATTCCACTTCAGCAACAAACTTTAGCAGACACATTTGCCTTTATAGTAGTACTACTTTTGGTTCATAAGGTATTGAAAATGTGCCCATAAATGTTCATATTTAAGTATTCCTGCCAAAAGACTTGCTTAGCGAAAAAAGCATATATTAAAGTCTTCTTTCATATACGAAATAAAAGACTTAATTGCAATTATATAGTATTTTTTTATTATTATAAAGACCTGCAAAATGGAAGAGAAAAACGCTGAAAATATTAACAAAATTTAGCTATCTCAAGTTAAACTTCAACTCATTGAGCTACTTCGCACCATTATTTTGGGAAATTAATATGCAAATACCCTCAAGTTGGAGGCTTTGCACTGACATATTTATCAGAGAGTTGGAAAGCACTTGGTTATGATTCAATGAGATATGTGTGTAGTATCGAGTTGATGAGCATTGCAAGCGCATAAATAGTGAGTTAATTAACAGCAAAATATTCGCATAAATACAATGATAAACACATGAAGTTGATCAACAACCGAGCGACGAGAGCCCCGAGCTCATGATGACAAAATCCATGACCAAATTTAATGTCTCAGCCTCGACATGAATTTTAATGGCAAGCGGCGTTTTACCCCCATTTTCACGCCGTCCAAACAAATGTTTGCCAGCATAAACAGACAGTCTGGCAGTGGAAAAGGAAAACAGATAGAACGAGAGCCAGAGAGAGAGGAGGAAGGAAAGCAAATGCAACTGGAACTGGAACTGCAACTGCAGCAAATGCAACGTTTGCAACAGCTGCTGTGGCTGTGGCTGTCAGAGCCACCACCAAGGACCAACGACAACGGCTGCGTATCCTGCCTGCAGTTGTTGCTGCTGGTGGTGGCTTTGGTCGACACTTTACACAGTGGGAAAGCCATAATCAGGACAAGTGTCCTGCTGCAGCAGCTGCAGTCGCATGTGCACGAAGCTGCATTATGCATTATTATTTGATGCATTTTGCATAAAACCCAACACCGGCCTGCCATGCCCCGACCTGCCCTGTTGCAGGTGACATTAGGGGCAGCCAACGAGACAGAGACAGAGATGTGGAGACGGATGTCAGGAAATCTGCAGGCGTTGGAAGTTAGCCTTGAGCAAAAGTTGAGCCCATGGCTCATGATTTATGCACGTGTTTAGTGTGAAAAATGTGTGTGCATTAAAAGCAAAACTCACCAAACTGAGAAGGAGAGCGAGAGTGAGCACGAGCGAAAGTGTTGCCAGGAGAATGCTGCTTTGCACACTTTGTGCACTGCAGCAAGGTCTGGCGAAGGTGGCAGGTGGCACAGGAGCACCGCCTCTGACTAAAGAAGTCTCGCCAGCCAGGCACGCAGTCAGGAAGTGAAAGTGTGTTAGACGACGCGCATGTGTTGCTGCTCGTATTGAGGTCACTGGTCATTATCAAGATGTTGCGAAAGAAATGCCATAAAGTGTCCACCTTCTCCACCTCCCCTTTCCCTCGCTGCTGTTGTGAACGCCTGTCGTCAGCAGGCCATTTGATATGCAAGGCAGATAAAGGCCAACGCGTATTCAACGCCTGGCCCACAGCCAACAAACTGCCTAAGGACAGAGCTGTCTTAAATGCAGCAATAGTTTTAATGTCACAGTGCGACATTTTGTTGAATCAGCAGAGCTAGTGGCACAACAAATGTTATTCCGGCTTCTTCTGTTTATCTAGTTTGTGTGTGTTGTTGTGCAAATATTTATTGACTGTTTGTTTCATTTAATCTCCACCTAAATCTAGAATTTTCTGAACAAATTAATTGGTTAATCATATTTCGGTCTAATCATCATTTGCACAAACTTAAGTGAGCGAAAACTCCATGAGTTCCATTTTACACCAGGTTGACTTCTTTCCGTTGCAGCCTCATCATATATTCCATTCAAATTACTGTGAAATTCATAAGAATAATTAAATCAGTCCCTTACAATAGTGAGCTCATTAAAATACTCACGACAACATACACTTTTCAAACCACCAACCGGATTTGTAGTTTTCAGCACAACCGCCACGATCTGAAGTCGAAAAATTTTGGCCTCTATGAATTTCCAATGCATCTCTAGCATCTCCAGAGTAACTGCCAAGATTTAGTTTATACGACTCATCCTCATTGCCGATGCTAAAGCTATTATATCGCGCATATCGATCCTCGTCCTGAAAGCTCTTCAGATAAATATACAACTCGTGAGTTTGCGATTTAGTCATCAGATGTAGTTTCTCGAGTCCAATAAAAAATTCGCCTCGCAGATCACCAAATCCTTCGCGATACTCTGTCCAGTTGCGATTGAAGTCCACAGATCCATCCATGCGTCTCTGAATCACAGTCCATCCAGGGCTAACTAAACTCGAGTCACAGGGCACGGAAAATGCGTCCATACCAGGAACTTTAATCTCAGAAATTCCTGTCAAACTATTAATGCAACTTGTGGCTTTGCACTTTATTAATGTCGTTTTATATCCACTGATTTTTTCGTTTGTCTTGGAGAGCAATTCGTCCTTAGCCGCAATAATGTTGCTTTTTTCAACAATTTCATTTTTATACTTATCAGAAAGAAGATCTTTATTTCTGATTGTCTCTTCGTAAACAGCTACTTTTAGTTTGTACTCCGCGATTTCATCCTCAAGTTTTTTTAAAGCAGTTGCCTGCTCTTGAATTTGCTTATCCTTCACATGTATGTTGACAGATTGCTCAAAAATAGGACGCACTATATTAAAGCATAATGCGGAGCACTTCGCTTCATCGTCCTTGAGCAGTGGGAAACTCTGTAGAAAGAAAACTACACCTGTTAGTGGCACAATATGTTTCCGTTTTCGACAGTTAAACTTACAGGAGATGTCACTTCACTTCGGATTTTAGAGGAATCATATTCGTTGTTCGACTGTATGATCGCCGTATTTAATATAATAAGCACAACTACTGCAAATCTTTTCATTTCAACTAAGAGTTTTGCTAACTTTCAGCGTCAGCTTCAATTGCAGACTGAAGACTGGAAATTTTATATACTTCATAATTTGTTATTCAAATACGATTAAGGCTTTACATTAATATGTGCAGATTATAATTTATCAGTATTAAAAATGAAAAAAAAACTAAGTTTGCCGGAAATCAAATGTGCGTAACTTCCGGGCCCCACATACTTCTTCAGACCGCCAGATCGTCCTTCACGCTTAATAATAAATATAACTAAATGCGTTTCATATATTATGTTTTATCTACAAGATTTTGTAATAATAATGAGCAGAAGAGAATTAATTATTTTAAGCATTACAATTATGTTGAAAAGCAATTATTATTATAAACATTCATATATAATTTGTGAATTTCACACATGTGTAAAACAAATGTGAACAGGTCTTCTACAGCCTATACTTGAACGTAGTGTGCAAGATTCTGTTGGTAATCATAAGGGGGCTGGCAATGAATTTTCTGTTTATGGTGCTTCTTAATCTCGAAAGCAAGTAGAAAACTATTTGGCGTGGTACAATTTGGAGACATTCTATTTGAGATTTTTGTGTAGCACAAGCGTGAACATTATCATGAGTTGCAAGTTCAAGTTCTGTGTTTTATTTTATTTCTTTTGGTGTTTCTTTCTTTCATGTGCGTATTGTCAAAACATGTCAACGAGAATGAAAGCGTTCTTTAATTGTTAAATAAAAACAACTGTTCTCGTTTTGGTTTTTGGTAAAAGGGTGAATTTTCACCCCCAAACTAAGCATCAGTATCGCCAATCACTTCTCTATTTGATTGATTACACTTTACCTGAAGCTAGCTTATGAAATCTGAAGAAAAACAAGTAGTTGAGAGTAGCTGTGAGCTAAATCTGAAGAATGTGTGTAGTGACCCTCTAATTGGTAGCTGAATTCATTTAATTTCACCATTGCTGCCAAATAGTTGTGTCCCGGCGCATTATCTTGATAAAAGGGCGGTTTCTTCTTAGCTATATATGGACGTTTTTTCTTGATCGCACGGTCCAGTGATACAGCAATTCGCTGTTGATCTCCAGCTAGCATTTCAACAAAATCCCATATGAGTCCCAAAGTACAGACGCCATAATCTTACTAGCCGATAGTTGTGCTTTGGGGCACTACGGACCGCTTTCAACGGTTGCCATTCACTCAGAAGCCTTGCAACTGGATTCTGGCATATAATGCTGTATCTATCATATGTTTCATCCATGGCATTGCGCTTCAACAAGCGTGAACACTCCTCGGAAGCATTGTTGCTTTAGATGCGGTGTGAGCAATCACGGCACACACTTTGAGCAGAATTGTCTTACGTATATCCAAATGTTTATGCAATATCGTTATCATATCATCAGCTATCTCTAAACTCTTAGATACACGTTGTTGCAGAGCTGTGAAATTGTTACACAAAGCTTCTGATAATCAATACATCGACCGGTGTGTTGCAAACTAATAAAATGCTTATCTTAAATTTATCGAGTTTTCTCTGAAAAAGAGTTTGTTGAGCACACCTATTGAGATAAGAAATGTTTTTTCCACTTGATGGGCAAATATTTATTAACTGTTTCATTGAATCTCCATCGAAAAGTGTATATTTTTGAACGTATTAATCTATTAATCATTTTTCGGTCTAATCATCATTTGCACAAACTTAAGTGAGTTAGGGGTCCACGAGTTCCACTTTACACCAGGTTCATTTACTTTTCTTGCGTTTTCATTATAAATTCCATTCAAATTACTGTAAAATTCAATTCAAGTAATAAAATCAGTCAATTTTTAAAACGTTTAGCTCACGGAAATACTTACGAATCATAACAGGTATGAAACCACCAACCGGATTTAAAAATTCTTGCACAACCGCCACGGTCTGGAGTCGAAAATCTCATATTTACATGACTTTTCAATGCATCTTCAGCATCTCCATCGTCTACGCCAACGGATTTTAGTGCATACAACTCAGTCTCATTGCCAATGAGAAAGTTATCATATTGCGCATATCGATGCTCGCCCTGAAAGTTCTTCAGATAAATATACAACTCGTGAATTTGTGATTTGGTGATTCGATGCAGTTTCTCGAGACCAATAAAAAATTCGCCTCGCAGATCACCAAATCCTTGGCGATACTCTGTCCAGTTGCGATTGAAGTCCACAGATCCATCCATGCGTCTCTGAATCACAGTCCATCCACGGCCAGCTAAAGTCGAGTCACACGGTACGGAAAATGCGTCTATACCAGGAACTTGGATCTCGTAAATATCTGTCACTTTGCCAATGCAATTTGGAGGTGCCTTTATTTTACATTCTATGGGTTTTTCGATAGCTTTGGAGAGCAATGCGTCCTTAGTCGCAATAATGTTGCTTTTTTCAATAGTTTCATTTTGAAACTTTTCTGAAATCAGAATCTGTTGCGCCAGTTGCAGATTTTTATTTCTGATTGTCTCTTCGTAAACGGCCACCTTTAATTTGCATGCCGCGATTTCATTCTCAAGTCTTTTCAAGACTGTGGCCTGTTCTTGAATTTGCCGGTCCTTCACTTGTATGTTGACTGTTTGTTCCAAGACAGAACGTACTATATTAAAACAATATGCGTTGCACTTTTCTTCATTGTCCTTAGGGATTGACAAGCTCTGGAGGAAGAAGAGTACAAATAATATTGAAACAGTATGTTTACGTATTCAACAGTTGAACTCACAGTGGATGTCACTTCACTTCTGATTGCAGAGGAATCAAACTTGTTATGCGACTGTATGATCGCTGTATTTAATATAATAAGCACAACTACTGCAAATCTTTTCATTTTAATTATGAGTTTTGCAAACTTCAAGCGTCTGCTTCAATTGCAGACAGAAGACTGTAAATATTATGTTTTGTGGATGAGGTCCATTGCGTTGATTTATATACTTCATAATTCGTTACTCAAATTCGATAACGGCTTTATATTACTGTGTGTATATATTATAATTTATCAGTATATTGAAATGAAAAAAGTCTAAACGGAAATGAAATGTGCGTAACTTCCGAGGCCCTAAAGTGAACTGTTTTCTTCGGTCTGCCAGACTTTCGTCTAACGTACAATCTCAATGTTGAAAAGAACTAAATACTGAATCACAGTTTGCAATTTAAATGTAAAATATTCATGCTTTCGCATAGTCAATTATATGTGGCAAATTCATGGGTGGGGAGTATCATAAGATACTTAACTGAAGAGCGTGATCTATGTGCCAAATTACAATAATGTATAATAAATGTACTTAATATTTCACTTTCATTACTCTTTGCTAATGAACAATTGAGCAGAGTTCGCCGGGTCAGCTGGTTTGGAAATAGAAAACTATGATAAACATAATATGTGAAAGTGTTTAGCATTGGACACTTGATACATTGCACTTCGGTGGCTTGTCAGCTACTTTAAGACGCTTGTTGCCGAATTACTGGGTGAATTGGCCTGCACTTTGGTGGCACGCATAATTCTTCTTTCAGCTCAAGTAGCCTGGCTTGCAGAATGCAACTGGCAAAATGGCAACTGGCAGAATGGCAACTGGCAGCTGGCAATTTCTCAATGCTCTCACTCATTCACGCCCAAAAGCTGGCAATAAAATGGCAGTGGCAAAGAGCCATGCGGGCCACGCCCACACGAGCTGCCTTTCAATTTCAGTTCAGTTTCGGTACACATTTTTGCATTGCTCCGAGATGGCAATAAGAATTGAAATGGCGTGGCGCAGAGGCGCGGCCTGAGAGGCGCAGAAGGACGACTGCAACGACGACAGCCTGCAATTGTTTGCACTTGCTCTATATTTTCATTCTTTTTGCTTGCCACCGCTCTCGCTCGCGCTCTCTCTGCCACATATTTTCGTTTTTTTTCTTTATTTTGTTGCTCTGCTCTTTTGTGCCTTGGGGAGGCAAACTGCTGCAATTTGCGCGCCCCAGCCTTTGTCCGAAAAAACGGCAAAAAGTGGCAGAAAAGGGCAAAAACACATGCATACACTGCAAGAAAATGGCAGAGAACTCACCTACTCAACAGAAAGGTGGGTTGGGCATTGCTTTGTGGCGCGTTTAGTGCAAATTTTCACTCTCGGTCCATGGGCCATATATTACTGTTTTCTCGCCTGGCCTTTAAACAAATTGCATAAACATTTGTTACCCGGCTAAAGCAGCTTTTATGCTCCTGTACATATATATATATATATATATATTTATTTGATACACCAACACACTTGCCACAGGCACAGGGGGCAGTGGAGGGCAAGGAAAATTGCATTTTTATAGTCGCGCGCTGCTTTTACGTTCTTAAGTCCGTTTTATACCTGTTGTTTATTTATGGCCCTCTCTGTGCGCGACTTTTCCCCTTCCAAACCATGCCGCTTTAGCCCATTGCCTTTGCCATCTTTGTTTTCCTTGGCAGCTGTGTCGTCTCGCTTTAAAAACTTCTGTTTCTGTTTCTGCTGCTCGTTTTTTGTTTTGTTTTGTTTTGCTTTGGCGCCACAAACGAATATTTGAAATTGGAGCGCAACACATGCGACGGTTTTCGGGTGTTGTTCAAGAATTTGTTAGATTTCGCAGCACGTGGACAACAGCAGGTATACGTAATTATAGCATGCGACTTTTTTCACATTTTTGTCAATTTGTTCTGTATTAAGCATTGCCTTTAAAATAAGACTAAGATCTTTAAAACTAAATAACTGAGAACAGAAGATAATATACTGTTGCAGCTAGAGTATAAAACTATGGAAATTGAATATAAAATCAATTTTGATTTAAGTATTGAGTAAAGCTAAAATATTAAAATACGTGTTTTCTTTCTTTACAGGTAAGCTTAGTGGAATTTCCACATTGAAATTGAAGCTCACAAGTCAGTGACTTATCATTTGGTGAATATAAATACAAAATATTTCTATACTTGTCTCAAGAGTTTATATGGCATTGAAACTACAAACTATCTACTTTACTGTTCAGCTTAAAACATTGAGCGCTTAAATGTATCTTAATTGTTATGGCGGTTAATGAAACTCGCAAACAATATAAATATTTCTACCCTCACGAGCTGTTTAAAGTGCTTAAAGCTGAACAAACAAAAGCCATGCTCAACGTCTAGAGATTCGGTAGAAGCTAAAGCTGACAAATGGAAGAGTGCGGGTTGGGTCGACAAGGGTCGTCTGATCAATGCCCAAAAGCCATTCATTTAAAGGACATCATAATCAAGTCCCGAAAGACAAACGGGCGGGCAAACAGCAATCTGTCAGGGAAAACGTACAAGCAAAAATTATTTATTAATTACTCACACCCAGTGATGGCGCACAGTATGCAGATGCTGTGGCAATTAAATCAATATAAAGAGCTACAAAATGAATGCTTAAATAATTGATTTAATTTCCATGTTCGGTGAGGGTTTAAGTTGGCTGCAATGCTACGTAATTTATTAATATGTTTCATATGCAAAAAATGTTTTTCGCTCCCAACATGTGCACAGCACTCTAAAATGCATGTTTTTTTGTTTGCCAGCGTCTGTTGCAAAATGTTTTGCTTGAACTACATATCTATATATGTATATTAATATAGTTATATCGGAGTGATAGACTTTAATAATAACAGGCAAGAAACCAACTGGAAAATCTTAGGCACATTTAGTTGACAGAGTTGGGTAGAGCAGAACTTATTTCGAATATTGAATTTATTCGCTATTCAGCGAATATAAATTATAAATTTTGTGCGTAAAATTTCGATGCGCCTTTGGCGCTGCCAGCGGCAAACATTTTGACATTATGAATTTATGCGTTATCTGGAGAAAAAAGCACAAATGAAAACATTTTGTATACTCGTTTGCCCAACTGTAGTACCATAGCATACGTAACATATATATGCAAATACACATGTGTGAGTATTTGCTTTAAACGAACATAAATATGTCTCGATATGAACCTGTCTCTGTGTATGTGTGTGTGTGTGTGTGGCGTATTTTCAGTTGTGCCCCCAAAACAACCAACTTACAAAACCAACAACACACAGACTGTGCTGCTGGGAGACGAGAGCGAACTCCATGTGATCCAATATGAAATATACTCTCGTACTTTATACGCACTACGGCCTGACAGTTGTTCGCTCTGTTGCTGGCTTCTCTAGCTGACACGACTGTCAGTCGATGGCTCATTCTCTTCATTTAGCGACTCCCCATCGTTGTTTACTTAACTTGACACACGCTCTCTTTGACTATTCGTTGGCTCACATATTGTGTGTACATTAAAATGAAGTACAGTATTGTTTTGCTGTTTAGGAAACAATTTATTCATAAGTACATGCACTTGTATGTAGTGTTAATTGCGTGGTTTAATCATCATTTGAACAAATTTGATAGCCTTATAATGCCAAGTTCTCCAATCCGTAAACCCGTAAAATTTTTTCAAATTAGGTAAATATAGACCATTCAAATTGCTGTGAAAGTCATGAAAATAATAAAAATCAGTCAATTGCCATTTTGAGCTCACAGAAAAACTTACCACATATAACAGCTTTCATACCACCAACCGGATTTAAAGGTTTGAGCACAACCGCCGCCATCTGGAGTGGAAAACTTTTGGTCTCTATGAATTTTCAATGCATCTCCGGCATTTCCAGAGTAATTGCCAAGGTTTAGTTTATACGACTCATCCTCATTGCCAATGCTAAAGTTATCATATCGCGCATATCGATGCTTGTCGTCTTCGTCCTTCAGATAAATATACAACTCGTATATTTGCGATTTAGTGATTAAATGCATTTTTTCGAGCCCAATAAAAAATTCGCCTCGCAGATCACCAAATCCTTCGCGATACTCTGTCCAGTTGCGATTGAAGTCCACAGATCCATCCATGCGTCTCTGAATCACAGTCCATCCAGGGCTAACTAAACTCGAGTCACAGGGCACGGAAAATGCGTCCATACCAGGAACTTTGATATCATAAATATCTGTCGCTCTGCCAATGCAACTGGTGGCTTCAGACTTCATATGGGTCGTTGTACATTCAGTGAGACTTTTAATAGCTTTGGAGATCAATTCGTCCTTAGCCGCAATAATGTTTCTGTTTTCAGCAATTTCAATTTTACACTTATCAGAAAGAAGATCTCTATTCCTGATTGTCTCTTCGTAAACGGCAACCTTTAATTTGTACTCCGCGATTTCATTCTCCAGTTTTTTCAACACTGTAGCCTGCTCATGAATTTGCTGATCCTTCACTTGTATGTTGACTGTGTGCTCAAGTATAGGACGCACCAAATTAAAACAATATGCGGAGCACTTGTCTTCATTTTCCTTAAGAAATGGGACGCTCAATATGTTTCCGTATTCGACAGTTGAACTCACAGTGGATGTCACTTCACTTCGGGTTGTAGAGGAATCATATTCGTTGTTCGACTGTATGATCGCCGTATTTAATATAATAAGCACAACTACTGCAAATCTTTTCATTTCAATTAAGAGTTTTGCTAACTTTAAGCGTCAGCTTCAATTGCAGACTGAAGACTGGAAATTTTGTGTTTTCTGCGTAGAAATATATACTTCATAATTCGTTATTCAAAAACGATGAGGGCTTTACATTAATGTGTGTATAGATTATAATTTATCAGTATTAAAAATGCAAAAAGTCTTAAGTTTGCCGGAAATCAAATGTGCGTAACTTCCGGGCCCCACATACTTCTTCGATCTGCCAGATCGTCTTTCACGTTTAATAATAAATTTAACTAAATGCGTTTCATATATTATGTTTTATCTACAAGAATTAATTATTTTAAGCATTGCAATTATGTTGATTAATAATAATGGCTTATTACGAATATAGATATATACTTTGTGATTTTCACAAATGTGTAAAACTAATTTGAACAGGTCTTCTACAGCCTATACCTAACCGTAGTGTGCATAATTATTTTGTCAATTTTGGCAACCAACATTCTGTCTATCTATGAAGTAAGTATACAACTATGTGTCTGAGTATTATTTGTGTATAACACATGGGTGTTTCTTTTATGTGCTTAAAGTCGAAACTCTTCAATGCAAATTAAGCATTCTTAATCCGATTGGCCAATAATAACATGTTAAAGTTGGACCTAAAATTCGAATCTATTGCTGCATAGAGAGAAAATTTGAAAGTGTTTGTTAAATAAGCAAATGTTTTTTGTACTCTGTGGACAAATATTTATTGATAATATTTAATAACATTTTTTTTTGCTTAATATTCAGCTAACACTTTATTTTTTAAACAAATTTAATTTGTTATTTATATTTTGGTCTAATCATCATTTGCACAAACTTCAGTGAGTTATGAGTCCACGAGTGCCATTTTACTCCAGGTTCATCTATTTTTCTTGCATTCTCGTTATAAATTCCATTCAAATTACTGTGAAATTCATAATAATAATTAAATCGGTCAATTTCAACGTGGAGCTCATGGAAATACTTACGAATCATAACAGCTATGAAACCACCAACCGGATTGAAAGATTTCAGCACAACCGCCACGATCTGGAGTCGAAAATTCCATGTATTTATGCCTTCGCAATGCATCTCGAGCAGTTCCATAGTAATCATCCATGTATTTTAGTTGATACAACTCAGTCTCATTGCCAATGATAAAGTTATCATATGCATTATATCGATGCTCGCCCTGAAAGTTCTTCAGATAAATATACAAATCGTGAGGTTGCGATTTAGTGATTAGATGCAGTTTCTCGAGTCCAATAAAAAATTCGCCTCGCAGATCACCAAATCCTTCGCGATACTCTGTCCAGTTGCGATTGAAGTCCACAGATCCATCCATGCGTCTCTGAATCACAGTCCATCCAGGGCCAGCTAAACTCGAATCACAAGGCACGGGAAATGCGTCTATACCAGGAACTTTCATCTCGTAAATATCTGTCAATCTGCCAATACAACTTTGAACTTGACATTTTATTTGTTTCATTTTATATTCAATTAGTTTTTGTTTCGAATTGGAGAGTAACTTGTCCATTGCCACAATAATGTTGCTTTTTGCAATCGTTTCATTTTTATACTTATCAGAAAGAAGATCTTTATTTCTGATTGTCTCTTCGTAAACGGCCACCTTTAATTTGTACTCTGCGATTTCATCCTCAAGTTTTTTTAAAGCAGTGGCCTGTTCTTCAATTTGCTGGTCTCTTGCTGGTATGTTGACTATTTGCTCAAGAATAGGACGCACTGCATTACGACAATATGCGGAGCACTTCTCTTCATTTTCCGTGAGAAATGAGAAGCTCTGGAGGAAGAAAAGTACATATGATAGTGGCACAATTTGTTTTCGTATTCGACAGTTAAACTCACAGTGGAGGTCACTTCACTTCGGATTTTAGAGGAATCATATTCATTATTCGACTGTATGATCGCTGTATTTAATATAATAAGCACAACTACTGCAAATCTTTTCATTTCAATTAAGAGTTTTGCAAACTTCAAGCATCAGCTTCAATTGCAGACTGAAGACTGTAACTTTTTGTGTTTTGTGAATGAGGTCCAATGTGTTGATTTATATACTTCATAATTCGTTATAAAAATACGATAAGGGCTTCACATGGAAATAAAATGTGCGTAACTTGCAAGCACTCAAAGTGAGCCTACGTTTCGTTATTTATGGTTTATCTGCGAGGTTTTATAATAATATTGAGCCAAAGACTATAAATGGCAGAACTTAGCTAAAGTGAACAGTTCTTCTATACCTCAAGATAATTATTTTGTTAATCATCAGGGGACTGGCAATGTATTTCCTGTCTATGGCACTTCTTAATCTCGAGAGGAAGTAGAAAACTATATGGCATAGTACAATTTGGAGACATTCTATTTGTGGTTTTTGTGTAACACATGCGTAAACAATTATATCATGGGTTGCAAGCTCAAGTGCTGTATTTTAATACATTTTATTTCATTGGGTACAAACAAATAAATTGATCATATTCCTATATTAATGGTGTTTTCTCTGAGAAATGTAAAATTGTTAGTTTAGTCAAAGCAGTTTTGGGTCAAAAAATGTTTCCACTTATTGAAAAAATATTTATTCATTGTTTCAGTAAATCTGCAGCTAATTTTATATTTCCATGAACTATTTAAGTTGTTTTTTATATTTCGGTCGAATCATCATTTGCACAAACTTCAGTGGCTTATGACTATATGAGTTCCACCTTATTGCAGCAATGTCATATGAGTTCATTGGATGCTCATTATATATTCCATTCAAATTACTGTAAAATACATGAAAATAATCAAATCAGTCAATTATACAAAGATTAAGCTCATGGAAATAATTACCAGTGATAACAGTCATGAAACCACCAACCGGATTTATAAGTTTCAGCACAACCGCCACGATCTGGAGTCAAAAATTTCATGTATTTATGCCTTTCCAATGCATCTCCATAATGTCCACGGTATTTGCCAAGGGCTTTTAGTTCATACAACTCAGTCTCATTGCCAATGAGAAAGTTATCATATTTCGCATATCCATCCTCGTCGCGGTCAAACCACTTCAGATAAATATACAATTCGTAAGCTTGTGATTTAGTGATTCGATGCAGTTTCTCGAGACCAATAAAAAATTCGCCTCGCAGATCACCAAATCCTTCGCGATACTCTGTCCAGTTGCGATTGAAGTCCACAGATCCATCCATGCGTCTCTGAATCACAGTCCATCCAGGGCCAGCAAAACTCGAGTCACAAGGCACGGAAAATGCGTCTATACCAGGAACTTTGATCTCGTGAATGTCTGGCAATTTACCAATACAACTTTTGGCTTGACAATTTGTTTGTTTCATTTTATATTCGATTAGTTGTTCCTCCGACTTGGAGAGCAATTCGTCCCTTTCCGCAATAATGTTGCTTTTTGCAACAATTTCAGTTTCATACTTAACAGAAAGAAGATCTTTATTCCTGATTGTTTCTTCGTAAACGGCCACCTTTGATTTGTACTCCGCGATTTCATCCTCAAGTTTTTTCAAAGCAGTTGCCTGCTCTTGAATTTGCTGGTCCTTCATTTGTATGTTGACTGCATGCTGTATAGGACGCACAATATTTAGGCAATATGCTTGGCAGTGTTTTTTATTGTCTCTGATGGTTTCGGAACTCTAAAAAAACGCAAACTGAAGTTTTGTTTACAGAATCAAATGCAAAAGAAACTTACATTTTCCACGTCATTTCTGGCCATAGAGATATCATAATCGTTATTCGACTTTATGATCGCAGAATTTAATATAATAAGCACAACTACTGTAAATGTTTTCATTTTAAACAAACTTCAAGCGCCAGATTCCATTCGGAACTAAATCGGTCGCAGCTAAAATTTTCTGTTTAATGCTGACATTTTTTTTTTGTTTATCAGTAACTATGAAATTTATACTCATATTTCCTGTATAGAAATGCTTGAGTTATTTATTTATGTGCTAAACATATACTTTGTGCCAACATATCGTTATCGCTTTTGATTTGAAGACCATATAGCTGTACTCGCCATTTCGCTGTTAGTTAATTAGTTGTAAAAAGCGGCAAACTTTTGAAAGCGATACAGTGCTTAAAGGCCTGGGATTTTGGGCATTTAGCAGATGCTCTTAACGTGGCCAAGTTGGTAAACAAAGAACCCTTGTCGTGGCATTAACACATCATCCAAGCATTTGAAACCACTGTGCAGTGAACGCCGTGTGACTTTCTTTATTTGTTTGCTCGACTTATGTGACGAGAGCGAACCCAAGATGCTACCGACCGCTACCCAACAATTACATTCTGTGCACAATTTATTCATGTTTAGCAACCTTTCTTTGGGCATTCGACTGTAGACGTAGCAAACGTAATGCAGATGGAGACCGAGCCACAGACGGAAGCTATTGTTTTGAATGGGGCGAGGATGGCGCCAACAGTCGGAGTCGGGCTGGTGAGTCAGCAGAGCGTCGCTGGTGAGTCGTTGGGGGCTGCTTTGGCGCTGGCTTGGCTTGACAACCGCAGGCTCGGCTCCTGCGGCTTCCATTTTCATCATCATAAAGTCGGGTGAAGGGAAATCGATATGGGTAACTTAATCATGAAATGAAGTCGACGTCAAGTTGTCTTTCATTTTTCAATTCCATGCAGGTGCCATACCCTAATTTGCGAAAGTATTCAACACATACTGTCTGGCTCTGTATAGTTTCTATTTGGCGAGTGTGTTTGCCATTCGACATAAAAACAGCAACTTTAATCTCTGCTTGCCTTTGTTCTTGTTGTTGTTTTCTTAGTGTGGGCGCAGTTCGTGCGTTGCCAACTACTTTTCCACTTGGCTTTTGTTTACCTATGAGTACGAAGTGGCCCAAAGTTTTTCCTTGCTCTTCTGTTTATTTTCATGTCTAAGTTAGCTCACATCTTTTTTTCTGCGCTATCCGCTTTGGCTCTGGCTTTGGCTTAAAGCTCACCTCCACCAGGCAGCTTGTCTCAGTCCCTGCTGTTGCCAATTTCGTTCATTTCCGCTGCGACTGCATTGGAACTTCGACTTCGACGGCGACCACTTTACACATTCAGCTGGAATGCAGGTCAGTGCTGTGCAGTTCTCTATTAATTTTGTAGTTGCCTCGCCTTGCCCTGTCTTCCTTTCGCCCACTAACAACGTTTGTTGTGCTTGGCATTCTTAGCCTTATTGTTTCATTATGCAAACACTTTTTCAACTTGGCTCTGGCTTTCTTGCGCAACGGGCTCTATCATGCAATAACAAAGTTGCAAGACAGAAGCAGATTGCGCAACGCGAAGAGCGCACAAAAAATGTATATTCAATGTATTTGAATATTCTTCCCCAATGAATATTAATTATTTAACGTGTTGATCGCAACGCAAATATTTTTTCTGTGCGCCATTTGTGTAACGTGTATAATTTTAATGTCGCACAATGACCCACATTGAATGTCATGCTGTAAATATGTCATGCGAGAGAAATGAATGTGTGTCGTGCAATTATTTTGCAGCACCCGCCTGGCTGCGATTTTATGCATTTGACGAGGTAAAAAATATGTGTCTGACGTGCAGTCAGAGGACGCGTAAAACAAGCGCAAAAAGTATTTGCATAAAGTGTTCAAGTTTATTCAAAGTTCATTAAAAATGTGTGTGTATATGTTAAATATAGAAAAATGGCGAGAAAAGAGACATATAGCCATAACCACTTTTGTTGCTCGTGTGTTTCAGCGTTTATTTAATTTAGGGCTGCACTAAAAAATAACAAAATAAGCTAACTTTTGGTCGGCAACAATAGTTACATCAACAAATAAATTAACTTTTGCCGTGCAGCTGTCGCTACATTTTGATAGCGCTTAGAAAATGGAATGTTCAGCCATGTTATCGTGTCGAGAGGAATATATATATATACGAGTATATTTTTACATTTCACACACAACAATGTGCACCCAGTGGGGCTGACAACTTTTCTAATTTGCAGTCTGGCTGGGGGTCGAATACTGCTTGCTGACTATGTTTTATTCGTCAACAAGTTACTTTATTCTGCAGAGTATTGCGCTGTCGAAAGACAGAAGAGCAAATTCTCTTCCTGTATTTTGTAGAAATAAGTGCGCTCTTGGTATCTGGCATAATAAAAGTACTCAATTTTAATTACTTTCCATACTTCTGCAACAATTTGATGGCATACTCGAGTGTGTGTTTGTGTGTCGACCTAGTTACTGCGCATAACTGGCGTTGTTCAACACTGTTTTGCAGCGAGCGAGCGAGAAGCATTATAAAAAATGCAACATTGAGCGCAATAGTTGGTAAAATAAACAAAACTTTCCGGGCCGTCTGCCCGGCCACATTTTCAAACTTTATTCATGTGCTTCGTCGTTCTTGGTGCTCTGTCATTTCGTTGTTTATTTCGCAAAAAAAGAAATGCGCAAAACTTTGTTTTATTTTGTGTGTGCGTGTGTGTGTGTTTTAGTTGTTGTTGCTTGTTTGTGGGCTCCGTGTTTACTGCTGAGTGAATATTTTAGTCATTTTTAATATTTTTGCTCGGGCTCGCTCTCGAATTGCGCAGTTACGAGCGTTTTTATGTTGCTTGTTCAATTGCAAGAATTTGCTGTTTCTTGACGGGCGGAAAGCTGCAACTTCTTTTTAGCATAGTTTGCATGCCATCAGACTCTCTGATTGAAAGGCATTTCGTGCTGCCTTTTTTTCCTTGTGTAGAGGTGGAAGTGGGAAGGTCGGATGTGATTTTCGGTCGGAGCATTTGTTGCATGTCACATTGTTGCAGCTTCTGGTGCACTTAGCAGCAACTTGCTGTGCTGTGCTGTGCTGTGGGCTGCAACACAGTTGTTGGGCGATGCTTTTTGTTCGACTCGGCTTACAAATGTTGCAACGTGCAACTATTAAATAGTTTTGCAGCAGCTGCCACTTTCAAGTGGCTGAGGCTGCCACAAAAACTTTGCGCTTTGTGCCACTTAAATGTAACCTACAAATTCTGTCAGAGACCAAACAAAACTTTGACATATCTGGCAGCGTTAAGACAAAAGTCAATTGCTCAAGTATTCAAAGATTTTCGTCTGAATTTCCCTAACTTTAAACTCTCTTTCTGTGCAGTTTGAAGTTGTCTAGCTAAAGCTTTCACAATCGAGTGAAACTAATGCCTGCAAATTAATACAGTTTGCTCGTTTTATTAATTAGTTTGCGAACAGAGTGAGGGATTACAATTTCACGCAGTTATTGCTTATTAATTTGTCTAACCGTCGCTCATTGGGGCTTTGTTTGCCCCTGAGTTGTGCAAAGTAGAGCACTTCCTAAGCCCATCAGGGATAACTCGGCGTGATTAATAAATAATCAACGAGGTAAACATGCAGGCAGCATGATTGCATCAAGTATACGCCTCGTTGCCTCTGATCGATGATCTGCTGTGAGTCTCGTCCTCAAGTTTCATTGCACAACTCACTCATTCAAACTAACAAGCAACATAATTGCTTATGTATGCAGTGCTTATTTGCTCAGGTCTCGAGTAAATTTTGTTGTCTAGATTAAATATGCTGTCGATTACACAATGAGAGAGATTCGAGACACATTCTGTGAACATGCTAAACAATCGATGTGTATTGGTAGCTGCCTATTTTGGTTACCAATTAAATGTAGCTGTGACTTAAATGGACTGTAGTGTTTCAATTGCGTTACACAATAAGTTCTTTGGGTAACTTGTTTGTTGCGTCGCCCTTCCTGCTTTAATTTTTCCTGCTGACCGCCTCCCCAAAAATAACTCAATCAATATTTCACTGTGGCGATAGTCAGTGAAATGCTAACTAGTCGAGCAATTAGCGCGGGTTACGTTCGGCTTGGGCGTCCGTGTCCATAATTGTTACGCTCGCCCACATCCGGACGACGCCAGGACTCTCTCTCTCTCTCGCTCAGTGGCAGTGCCCAATTACTGCCACGCCAGTTGGTTTTGTCCTTTGCGCTCCTCTCGCCCATTGTCTGCAAGTATCTGCAGAACGTCCACGTCCCCCCAAACTCGAGCAGCTCTCGTTCTGCAGTGCGCTGTGTCCATTCTATTGGTCTGCTGGCATTGCAGCTCCATTGATTACGGAAATAGCGAAACGCTAAAATCAAACTAATCAGTTGAATGATTGGCGTTGGCCCAGCGACGTTGCCAACGTTGACAGCGCGCACAATGGCCACATCGATCGTCCCGTCCCATCCCATCCCCGTCCCTCCACCTCCACCTCCATTTCCACTTCCAACACCACCCTGCAAATGAAAATTGTCCTTTGTGTGTGTGTGTGTGAGCGCTCAGTGAGTTGCCATGAAACTTTGCTACCTTTTCTTTTATGCTTTGCTATTCAGGCGCCATTGCCGTTGAGCGCCTTTGTGTCCGCTGCCTGTTAACGAGTTTTTCCCGGAGCCTGACGCTCATTAAATGTGTGTAAACCGTCATTTGAAGCTGATGACGGGCTGCGTACTCGACTGGTCGACATTTAAATTACTTTATAGCTGCCTTCATTTAGTTTATAATACATAGATTTGCCTGGACACTTCACTTCTCCACACTGCTGCTCCGTTGCCTTCCCTTGTGCGCTTTTCAACCCAAGTTCTCTGTTTTATCTTTGCCCATTTCGTTATTTTTCTTTTTTTTCGTTTTTTTGGTTGCTCTTAAGTAGTCTTAACGTTTTCTTGTTACTTATAATTTGTTGCAATTTGAACTCGCTGCGGCATTAATTATACCTCGTGTTGCTTAGCGAGTTCTTAGTCTCAGTTCCTTTTGCGGTCTACCGCAAGTCTTTAGCTCTGCAAACCAGTGAAAATATATAGTAATTTATCTAATACGTAAATTTCACGAGCAGAATTTAAAGCAGTATTCGGAATTGAGTAGGTAGTTAGTGAATAAATTTAATAAAATAGTTGGTAGTTGTCATTTGTGTTATCATCATTAACGCAGCATGCTATTTTGTTGAGCATTTACTTTTAGTTTACATTGTTGAGAACATTTTATTTGTAATTAACGTGAACAGTTGTCTCGAGTTCTAAAATGTAAGCAACATTTTAACTTGTTACTTTCTTTTGCATTTAAATTTAGAAAGGGCTTTAACAAGTAGTTTTTGTTATTCAGAGCATTTTATTTGTAATATGAATTGACATTTAAACAATTGGATAGAAGTAAGTACGGCAACTGAACAACAAATTGGCATGGGTTATTCTCACGCTGTTATTTCGAGCGCTCAAATGTAGGCAACATTTTTTGTTATTCCCTTTTTGCATGGGTTAACTTGGGACTTTCTTTTGCATTTAACTTTAGAAAAGGCTTTGACAAGTAGTTTTTGTTATTCAGAACATTTTATTTGTAATTAATATGATTTGCTAGTTAAACAGTTTGATAGATAAATATATTTAGATGGATAATAAGTAAGTAAACGGGGAAGGAGATTGGCATGTCGCCGCCTGTTTGAGTTATATTCATGCCGAAGGATGCTAATGGTAGATGTTAGTTTGCTAACGGGGTGATTCTCCACGCTGTTGTCTCGAGCCCCCAAATGTAGGCAACATTTTTTGTTGCTCCCATTTTGCATGGGTCACGCCCATAATCCATAAGTTAAGCTCACAGCTTAGATGTGTCTGCGGCTCGCACTGTCTGTGTGTGTGTGTGTGACTGTATTTATGTGTGGCTAAGCGAATGCGTGTGTCAGTGTGTGTTTGTGTGTGTGTGCGGTCGCTAACTGTTGTGTTTGAATGGCTAAAGGCGGCAGGCACTCCTCTGCAGCGCTCGGCTCGCTGTGGTTTGCACAGCCCAGTGCACGGCTGGAGGCAGCCCGAAAACCGAACCAGAAAACCCAAATCACACGCTTCAGACCAAAGGGTTAAAGTGGCTTTAAATGCGGTGGGAGTGGGAGGGGGAGTCGGAGAGGGGCGGCGATGTCATTGGAGGCGTGTACTTTGTTAACAATTTATGATTATTTTTACTTGTTTCGTGCGCCTTTTATTTTTTCGTGTATTTGTTTGTTTTTTTTGTTCCGGCTCTTCCCCATTTGTTTGCCAACAAACTAATGCTGACCCGCATTTACAGCGCTCAACGAAAGGTTAAAAGGTTCTTTCAGCTGGGGGCCGGGCCCGAATATGCTTATATATAAACACACATGCAAGCACATATATATGTATTTTGCATAAATAGAATTTTTGGTGTGTCGCATTCTCCAGACAGCGGCTACTGATGATGTGCTAATCCTGACGCAACAAAATTGCTCATACGCCACGTTGGTCAGGGTCGCAAACTTGCCCACAAGACACAGAGAGGGAGAGAGCGAGAGAGAGAGCTTGTGTGGGCGCCGCATTGACATAATCATTTCGATGGAATGTGTTTTTTATGATGACTTTGTTTGCAACATTTAACGATTGTCTGAGGTGCGTAGAAAGCAATGTGGAATATGAAATGAGATATAAAAGCGTCGAGAGTTTTACTGCAAAATATGCAAAAACTGAACGCCATTTCAATTACAAAACTCGTATAACTTGAGTGTATTTTTAAACAAAGTAAATACTTATTATATTTTGCTCGTAATTCGATTTAAGAGAGAGCGAGAAAACATTTGCAGTCATAATATCGTCTAATTCAAAGCAAATATCTGCGCTCGTCTAAATGGGAATTGATTTACAAAATGTTGTTCGGACATCTTTGCACATTTGCTGTCCGCCAGCTGTTTGTAATTGAAAATCGTTTTGCTGGAGTCCGATGCCGATGTCGGTTGGCTGCTTGCTGAAATGTAATAACAAGTTGAGAAAATAATTGACTTAGATATGAAATTTATATAAATTGCAAATTTGCAACAGCACATCACACAGGGCATGACACAAAAATTTAATTAATTTGCGCCATGGACGAAGACAAATTTCAGCACTAATTTGCTTCGTATGCTATGCGTTGCTTGCCTCGCTCTCTGTGGCCAAAGCTTTGCTCTTGATTATGTCTAATAATTTTTGATTGCTGTCCAGCCAGCTAGCCGACGGCACAGAAATTCATTAAATATTGATTACAGATATGCAGCAGATACACACAGCAGCCAACTAGACACCGACAGACAGCAATTGGTCTCAGTTAGGCCGATTATATAAATACATTCCGTAAGCGCCTCGAGAGAATGCGACAGAGTATCATCCTTGGCGAGCGCTTCCTGTTAATTGCAATTTAAGCTTTGGCATATCTACGATTTGGCAGCCATCTCGGCGTCTTCTGCTCGTCCTTCCTCTGTTATCCTTGCGCATATCCGTGCCCAATATTTGTGTTTGCAGTTTTCACAGTTGCACTTGCTACGCACATATTGCCAGCTTGGTTGTGGAGCGTGTGTCAATTATTTGCTAGATAAATTCCATAAATTCTCGGCCAACTGAAATGAAATGCTGTTATTTGCCAGGGATTTGCCATTTATCAAATGCAGCCTTCCAGCATTTCTACACATGTTATTTGCGTGCTCTGTGGAATCTCGCATTAGCAAAACATATTTGCTGCAATTCGTTTGAGCTGCCTGCCAACTTATTAATTGCATTTCTAATGTCTTGACGAAGCAGAGACCGCATCAAATTGAGAATATTATTTGGAAAATCTGTTCTCGCATTGTTACTATGCATGCAAATTGAAAAATCTCGGTCAATAAACATAATGCGCGCTTGCCACCCCCGCAAAGCGTTGACACACACACACTGGGTGAAAACCACACACACATACATATACGGGGAAGGAACTGCAACAACCGCTGCCTGCCATTTCCATTTCCATTTCATACGCTGTGCCATTTGGTCGAGATTGTGGGACTCGGCAAAAGGGTCGGCTGTTGCTGTTGCTGTCGTTTGGTTTGCCAGAACGTCGCTTGCATACAAAGCACAACATAAATTCAATATAATAAACATGTGGAGACCCCCGCCCCGCACTCCAACTCGCGCTTAACAATTGCAATTGGCTAAACAATAACGTGGCAGGCCGCCCCTGCTGACCCAGTTGAGGAGCCGCCCACTTGCTGCAAGACGGAGGCCACATTTTCTTGGCTTATTTAGTTCACAGTAAGTTGGCGGATATTCTGATTCATGTGGCATTTGGCCCGGCCGTTTTCGTCGTCGACTCGCTGCTGCTTTAAACTTTAGTTTTGCACTCAACTTGAGCTCTTGTTGTCGCACTGTGCCAAGTGAAATTGCTTGTAATGCATTACAAGGCAAAACTTTTTCAGTTCTCTGCCGGTCTCTGTGCTGTGCTGTGCTGTATTGCATGCGCTAGCCTTCGGCTCAACCTCAGTCTGCCAGTCTTGCTTTGGCCCGGCTTTGAACTGTGCAGCAGTTGCCCCTTGCCTCGGATTATTGGCTAGTTTATGCAACCCACAACTATCCAATCTCTGGTCTCGTCTTGTCTGATGTCTGCTGGCTTTGTGCCCTTTGGCGTTATCTTGCGATGTGCAGCCTGCTTTGGGCATGTGGTCAACTTTAGCTTGATTATTTGTAGACAAAGTTTTGGTTATTTAATATGGTAATTATTTTGCGAGTCACTCAATTGCGCATGCATTAATACTTTAATTTGTTGGCTCAAACTCAATTGGCCGTGCAGCAATTGCAAAGTTTTCCTGCCTGCGCTTGGCTCACTAACGGAGCAAATTCAAATCTAACAAATGTTTTGTAACGCATGAAAATCAATCAATAGTCAAATTTAATTGCAAAAGATTAGAAAGTTGAAGTTTAGGTTATGCTTCTTTTCTAATAGACCGAAAATACATCAAGAATGATGTTTAATTACCCTAAGATTACATAAAAGCGCAATTTGAAGTTTGGTTTATGGCTCTTTTATAATTGCCTAAAAATAATTCCATTTGAAAGTTAGTTTATGGTCCTTTATTAATTGCTTGTAAATAATTAGTATATTGAATTACTATAACACAAAAGACTAAATAGAAAAGCAACTTGAGGTTTAGTTTAGTTTCCTTTCTTTGTTAATGTGCTACAAATAATTCAATTATTATATTTAATTACTATATCACAAATGATTCCACAGCAGCTTTTAGAGCAACTTGAAGTTTAGTTTATGTTTATATTTTAATGCCCTACAAATAACTTAATTATTATATTATATTACGATAACACAAAAGATTTCATAGAAGCGCAATTTGAAGTTTAGTTTATGATGCTTTTTTAACTGCCTACAAATAACTTAACTATTATATTTAATTACTATAACTGCTCTGATCATTTATAACATAGCTGAAGTTTAGTTTATGGATCTTTTTCAATTACCTACAAAGAATTCAATTATTTTATTTAATTATTGTTGCACAAACGATGATACAGCAGACTTCAGAGCAGCTTGAAGTTGATATTTTGCTTCTTTTCTAATTGACTGAAAATAAATCAATAGTTATAATTAACTACTGTATCGCAAAATATTACATAGAAGCGCAATTGGAAGTTTAGTTTATGAATCTTTGCCAATTGCCTACAAGAAATTCAATTATTATTAATTACTAAAATACAAAAGATTACACAGCAGACTTCAGCGCAACTTAAAGGTTTAGTTTATGGGGTTTTTTTTTTTAATTTTCCAATACTTTCAAGCTGGCAACATGTTGATTAACATTCAGCGCTTTGACTGCGTCGACAAGTTTTTCATTAGCACAGCTGTTACACTCAAATTGCCAGCTCGTCTCATTAGGGCTGCTTATGTTTTGCTTGTTTTTTTTTCCGCTTTGCAGATCTACAATTTCCTCTTCATTTGCTGAAAAGTTGTGTGAACTGCTGCTGCTGTGACTCGTGTCAGTTGTTAATAAATTGAGGCTGAGGTTCGAGTTGGAGTTGAAGTTGAGCTTCAGCTATGTTTATGCAAATTGAGAGGCGAGGCGCCTAATGGCAAAATGCTCTTAACCTGCGCACAGTCTGTTGCACAGGAAGTTTAGAGGCAGCCGCGTGTCTGATTCGGATGCCACTCACACACACACACATCGCGCTTTTTCCAATTTCCAATTTCACACACTCAGCGTGGCACTTGAGCAGCTTATTAGCTGAAGCATAGGCTAACCGAAAAATGCTTTTAAATGTTGAGGCGTACGTGATGGGCGCCGTGGGGAGCTACGCAAAATATTACGCATACGTCGTGTGGGCGGTGCTGGTGAGTTGCGTCTCATTACTCATACGTCGCATAATCCGCTGATTGCTCTGCTCATTTTTTATGCACTTTGGCAAAGTTTTTGGGCGGCGGCTATATAATTTTGTTATCACAAAATTTGATGTGGTAACCGGCAAAAACACACATATACAGACACACACATGACATGACTTTCAGTTTGTAATTCGTGTAGAGCACATTATCGAAATGAGTTTTTGGCTGTGCAGGCAGCAAGTCAGAATAACAAGCATAAACAAGACTCACACACTCGCTTGCCGTAAATAGTAACCAAATGCGAGCAGCAGACCAGAAATATGTTTGCCTGACAAGTGCACAGCATAGAACACGGCACTGAACTCAACTGAACTGGACTGGAGTGGACTGGAGATGGCGTAAGTCGATTTGCTGTGCTGTGGACCCAGCAACGGATTACACACAGTGCTGTGCCGTGAATGACGGCCTTAATTCCCCGTGTGGTTGGCAAATAATAAAAATGCAAAAACTTTAATTCATTTATCAGCAGTTTTCCATATTTTATTTGGTCGAGCTACTTTAAAGCTTTTATTGTTTTCCATTTAAGCTGATTTACTTTTCACGGTAATTGCATGTTTATGTATTTGTTTGTTTTCCACTCGACTGTATTCATGAATGTTCGAATGCCATGATTAAACCGTTGATTATTTCAATTCGCAATCATTTCGTTCATGAGTAATTAAAGCGAGGCATTGCAGTTGACAAACATATTAATATCCATAATAATAATACCAAGTCGAGTTTGCCGAACATAAATTTGCTGAAGTGCTGCCATAAAAATATGTCCACAAAAGTTCTGTATGCGCTTAATTCTCAAAGTTTTTAAAATAAATTAATAGCTGAACGATGTGCATCTATCGAGCGACATTGAAATTGACAAACATTTTAAAAATAACCATTAATTTGAAGAGCTGCTATTGAAAACAAGCTGTTTTCGACATCACTATAAAAATATAAATATAAAAAACAAAATAAATAAATTAGTTTTTACTTGTTTCACACTTTGTTTCAATTCCATAGAAATATGTTCACAAAAGTTCTGTATGCGCTTAATTCTTAAAGTTTTTAAAATAAATAAATAGCTGAATGATCTGCAACATTGAAATTGGCAAACATTTTAAAAACAATCGATTGTAAATAAAAAGCAGTGCTTGACAAGCAAGTTATTGTCAAAAAAAGCTGATTACAATGTAGAAAATACAAAATAAATGCATCTTGAATAGTTTTCAATTGATTTCGTAAATTCCTCACTGTGTTTTTTTCAACCTTTTGCTTTGCTTTCGAGTCTAATCCAAGTTGCGTTGGTTAAATTTAGTTTAGTTTGTTCTCTGTTGTTTTTAGGCCTTTGCCTAAAAGTTCTAATTAATTAATTTAAGCTAAGCGCAACTACTAGCGCTAAGCGCCTTGGTTTTAAACTGTGCTGTCACTCAACGGATCGGCTTAGGCGTCTGCCCTACAGAGCTATATGGCTATATGTTTAAGCTGCGTACAAATTGGCTGGCTAAGCACGCTGTACAAGGCAGAAAAACAGAGACAGCGCGCATGTGGGGCTATTTGATGTTGCATTAGTTGTGCGGGGGCGGGGGAGGGGAGGTAATCTCTGTCTTCCGCTCGCCATTCACGTCGGACCATCAAAAACGAGTTGGGGCCACGCCCACAACAACAGCAGCGGCAGCAGCTGCTAATGTGCCTTTGTCTTTTGGCTAAGAATAGAAAGACTGCAAGGCTGTGTGTGTGTTAGGGTGTGTGTGTATGTGTTGGGGGCATGTGTGTGTGCGCCTCGGAGTATGCAATGCTTGTGCTGTTGTAATTGCTGCTATTACAGCTGCCTGTTTGTTTGTTTGCTTGTATTGTTGCTGCTGCCTTTAAGCTAAAGACTTAATGCGCTTTGGCTGGCCTAAAGAGAGTGAGAGAGTGTGTGGGCGAGAGGGGGAGGGAGGGAGGGAGGTAGACCAGCCTGCAATGTGGCATCCGCAATAGCATCATCGTCATCCGCTCGACGAAAATTATGCACAAAAAGCGAAAATAAAAGTTAAATCAGTGCAAGTATATGATGAGGTTGAAAGGATGCCTGCGAAAGTGGAAAAATGTGTACAACAACACACGCACATAAACACAAATGTGTGTGTGTGTGTGTGGAAGTCTTTGTCAGTCGCTTTACTTCTTTGGTCCTTGGTGACTTTGCAATTTGCTTGCTTTTCGCTTTTCAAGAGGTTTTCAAATTATGCACTCCACTTACACACACACACACACTCAAACTCACACTCACGCACATCCGCTTGCTACCTTTCATTGCAAGTGTATACTTTGAGTGTGTGTGTTTTTATTGTGACTGTGAACTTTTTATGCAGCACTCTGGAGTGCAAACAATGTCAACATGTAATTCTGTCACACACAATTTTCTAGTTTAACGCAAGCACACATGCAAAATTCACAATCCCCCCAAGAAATTTTGGCGAAAAGCGACTTTATTTTTTACACACACAAACTTTCGGCTTTGAAGTTTTAAATACCCGAAATTAGCAACGTTATTCTGCAGTTTTTTTGTATTATTAGTGCAGCACTATTTGTTTATATTTGGCTTAAATATGTTTGATATTTAAATGTGATTGCATTTTTCTGAATTAGATTTCAAAATGCATGCTGTTTGTTTCTATTTGCGAGAAGTTATAATTCTGCTCCAATAACAAACTTATATTTCGCATAATTTTGTTTTACATTTAATTTCGACTTCAAAATTATTATTGTCGTTGTTTAAATGCAGTGAAGTATTTATGTAGTATTAGTACTTATCTTTTTAAAATTTTGCATATATTCAGGGATCTATTTTTGTTGCATCTGGTCACAAGTCTTAGAATGCGAGCGAAATTGCTTTTCTAATATCTGAAACATGTAACTTTGCATCTTCGCTTCGGCAACTTGTTTTCGATTTTAGTTTTTATTTTATATTGGTTTTCCTTGCGAAAATAAATACACGAGGAAAAATTGTTTTGCCAGAAGTTTGGCATAAATCACAGATTGTCCGTGCGCCGTATTTACTTAAAAGTTTTCACTCTGCTTTAATGCCCCGCCCAGCAGGGAAAAAGTACTCCAATTATTGGGCACGTGCGTAAGGTCGGCAGTCCCATCAATTTACATGTAAATCGCCTCGAGTCGAGGCAAAATAAAAAACATGGAAATAATATTGTGTAAGATGGCTGCACAGAGAGAGAGAGAGCGAGCGAACGCAGCAATCAATTCATTCATTTTCATTGAACGCTAAACTTGAGGGAATTTTCGCAACTGATTGGCTGTAGTCCCGGAAAAAACGGCAGCGAAAGAAAACGAATGCAGAGAGCAGTACAAAGGGGGTGGAGACTTAAAGCAGCAGAGCGAAATCGAAAATAAACCGCAATTCAAATGGCAGATGAAAATGAAAAGCGCGCAGAGAAAGAAAAGTAAATTATAAGCCAATGCCAATGCCGAAATGATTTTTAATGAATGCGAAATAAAACACAAAAACGCCACACAAAACATTTCAAGCAATTGCGCTTCTCAAGACTTTTCGCCACAAAATATTTATATTCAATTTGGTGGCTTGTTGTTTTTACATATATATTTTGAGCATTTTTTTGGAGGGTTGTGTTTAGTTGTACTTTGGAAGTGTTTAAACTTTTACTTTGCGCGGATAAAGTGATTGCAGTGCTACGTGATTTATTGCACTTTTCTTGGATTTTATTTGACAACCTTTGCTGCGGTTTCCTGCGCAGCTGCTGACCCCAAAGTCCTGCTGTTGTCCTGTGTTTGCGTTGGGGCCTGTCAGCTGCCCGCCCGCTAATATGGCTCTGGGAAGAATGAAGAAAAATGCATTTTCATGGCAAGTTTTGGGGAAATGCAGTGCACAACCTTAAAGCTTATTGTGCAGCTGTATTTACCATTAGATCTGCATTGCAGATTGGCTCAACAAACAGTTGCCAGGACACCAAACTGAGTTGTCATTGAACTTTACCATTTCCAGCAGCTTTCGACTTTAGTAACAAGATACAGTTTGTGGCAAATTGTACCGTCTTTAGAGCGTTTGTGGATAAATCTTTGCAATTCATTGCACTTGCTAACAAAACTCACTTTGAGGTAAATTTCCTTGTCTTCAGAAAGCAATAAAAAACTGATTAAATTGCATGAAAATTGAAGAGAGTTCCACGTGAAGGGAGTTTTGTAAAAATTATAAGCGTATTAGCAACACATCAAAAATTGAACGGCAGCAAACAGTTTGCAGATTGGCAACGAGCAGCCATTGGCCCCACATGAGATACGAGAGACCTCAGAAATGAGTCTCAATCCGAATGCCCGCCCGCATCATCTATCAACGTCAAGCTTAGCCGGAAAACGGGACGAGAATCTCGCTGCAGTCGGGCGAAGGGTTTGCAGAGTCTTATCTAAAATGTGGCGTACTGGAAAACTGCAGTGCCATAAGAGGCAGCAATCTCAAAGAGAAATCAGACAGCAGACAGATAGAGAGAGCGAGAGAGACAGAGCGAGAGGGAGCGACTGACAGACTTAAGCCTATCAATCAAAATGAGCATATAACCACCCAAAACGCTGACCAAAAGCTTAAAATATTCAACTTAAGCCCATTTCGTGCGAGCTACTGCAACCAAATTGAATCATCATTGGGAGCGGGAGGCGGGAGGCGGGAATAGGGGCTGCAGTTAAAAATGAATAAACGGCAAACGGGAAGGGGAGTGTGCAGGGGGGTGCGTTGTCGGCTGATGGCATTAAACGCTCGTTTGGCTGACACAAAACGACGTGGATCGATGCGCTGCGAGCGCAAAGACACTGACAATTTTTGGGTTAATGGAATTTAAGTGAGGATGGACACACTCAACACACACACACGCACATAAAACACAACTGAAATTGTGTGTGTGTCTTTTTTGCGGGTGGCCGCAACTGATTGAACATTTTTCAATCAAGTGCTCAGCAGCCGGTGCTGCCCAGAGCGACTAATTTTAGCTGCAGAGCCAGTAGTAGAGAGAGAGATGACGGGAAGTAGTCTCCACTTTTTATATTTTCCATTTCTAGAAGTACTCTCCAAGCACGAGAAGACAAACTGGTTTCTTGCCAGCAGTTGCGCTCAAACTTATCGATGGGGAAAAACCTGGCGAAACAGCAAACAAAACTGAAAATGAGAGACATGAAACTGTGAGTGAGAGCGGGAGCGGGAGCGGGAGAGCGGGCGCAAAAAGAAAAGTTGTTTGCTGCAAAAGTCGGGCAATTGTCGGGGGCTATTGCAGTTGTTTTTCATTTTCTTGGCCCAATGTTGGTCAAACGCATGGCCATATTCAATTCTTGCTTTTCTGTTTTTCCCCCAGCAGTAAATAGCGAAAGTCGTTTTTAGCTCGTTTCTAATGTGGCACAAATGTGCAGCAACAGGCCCGCAGCTGTGATAAGATATATTTCTTGCAGTCGTCTCAATAAAAGCGCCTCTCTGGCCACGGCACGGATTTAAAGCTGGCAACTTAATATGCCTCGATTGTAATTTCAGCTTAAATACTTCTTTCTGCCGCTGTTATTATGGCCCATTATGCTGAGCAGCCTTTGAATGGCAGGAACTCTTCTGTCTGCTATTGTTTTAAGCTGCGTTGTCCTCTACATCCTGCGGCCGAGTTTGCTTTAGCCTCTCGACTGCGCTGAAGCTTGTTCACCTTTTCAACTTGAGCGCTGCACGCTCTCGCTATCCTTTGTTTAATCCAATCCTGCATATACTTTGGGCCAAAGCATGTACAATATAGACAGACATATATATATCTACGGTGGCATGCTGGTATTTGCCCTCTCTCACTTGCTGTCTGTCCAGTTTCTAGGTCAACTACTAGAGTGACCTGCTGTGCGGTGGAGTGACCAATCATCCTGGTAGCTCGAGAAAAAAACGTCGTAATGTTTGCTTGAGCATTCAGTTTAATTACCACTTTTAAAACCTTTTGCAGTCCGTTTCAACATTCTGCACACTTCACGTTTTTTCGCTTGATGAGTGTGCGGCCCTCATTTCTCACGCTTTTTGCGTATTTTTCATTATTTTGGCGCATTTTAAGTAATTAAAATTCCTCACTCATGGCAAATACATGTCTCTCCTTTCCACTCAATCCACTTGTGCTTTTTTTCTGTGTATCTATAACTGCGGCCGTCTATATGTATATCTGTATCTGTATCTGCGGCTGTGGCTCTTTATATGTGTGTGTGTGAGTATCGCTGTGGACCGCAACCATTCTGACTTTATTTTCATTTAACTATCGATTTTTGTGGTTTTTTGAACGCAATTAACCTTCTACTCTGCTCTTAGTTTTGCTTTCAGCTTGAATATTCCGAAACTTTTTGGCTTGATGAGCAAGTTGCTGTTGTTGCTGTCGATGCTGCTATTTCCTTTGATGAGTTTTCCTGCAGTCTATCTCTGGTTTGCTGGTCGTTGTCGTTTTCGCTTTCGCTCGGCAAGTTTTCGCCAGCCGTTGGTTGGTTTTGTGTCAATTTTTCATCTGTATTTACTCTGCTAATCCTTGCCGATAATTTGCTGTGGTCGACTCCGGCCTGGATTGTTCGAAATTTGTAAATATTTGTGGTATTGCGATTACTTTTGTTTACACAGTTCCTTCTACTTGCACTACATTTCGCACAAATGGAAATCGTTTCGCATATAATTGAATTCCCATTAATTTGCAGTCTAGCAACAACTAAATGCAGATTTGCCTTTAATGACATTCAACTCAATTACATTGGTCATTGACTAAGCTCACTACTTGTATATTAATAGATTCGCAAAATAATTTTGATAGAAATGACAACGAAGCTAATTTGCCAAGCAGTCGCGTTGCATTATCACGCTGTAGGATATCCGATTGATCTATAAAAACCACAAAACAAACATCCGTGCCGCGCCGAGCGATAAATCTTCGAAAGCCAATTCCACAATCCAACTCAAATCGGCTAGCCGCAATTTCAAATTAATTGAAGGCCGGAAATTGAAACGCAACGTCAACGACGGATGCTCCGCTCCACCGCCCCGCCACAGCACTGACTCCCCTGCCCCCTTGTCATGGCTGCCCAAATTAAAAATACACGACTAGCCGAGCGAACATTGACCGGAACATGGCATTGTTCTCTGTTGCAGTGGGCCCAATCTAGCTGTGACCCGCGCTCCGGCCCTGTAATGCATTTACTCTGCCAGTGTGTGTGTGGGCGTGTCCTGTCGAACTTGAAGCGCAAGTGTGTAAAAGTGTAAAAGTGGCAAAGTTGGAGTTTTCCCTGGCACAAGCATATTTATTTTGGCAGATGGACTGGAAAGCGAGCGAGCACCAAGTACATTTCTGCCTTGCCAGCACAACTTGTGCAACATTTTTAATGCATTTACCCCACACACACAAACACACAGAGACAGATAAATGCATAAATGCATTACTTGTGTGAATTTTGGTTCTGCCTTCCGGTCGTTGCCTCCTCTGTTGGCCCAAGTGTGGGCGTGCCCGATTGCCTAATGGAGTGTTCTGAGGGACGCAGCCACAACATCTCTCGAGTGCAATATGGTTGCTTGACAAATCGAGACTGGCTTTATTTGCTTGTGACAGAGATTAGTACGACATGCCTGCCATTATAATTATGCGTATTAATAACGACGACTCGACAAGCAACTGCTTTTGCAACAACTCGTTGGCCGACTTGCAATTAATTAGTGCAAATTCAAATCCACAAGATTGATTAAGTTGTTGATATTATTTGACAGCCATGATGTGCCAGAATTATCCAAGTTTGCTTTACATTTACTCGCTTGCTATTTACTATCGAAATTGCAATTTGCAAGCGAGCAAATTGCTGAAATACCACGAATATAAGTGATTGACAATTCAAAGACATAAAGTAGCCAATAAGATGAAACGAATTTGCAATCAAACAATATATATTTATAGAATTTTAGAAAAATAAACGATTGACAATTAAAGTAAATTAATGCTTTTGAAACCGCATTTGCAATATTATTTAATTATTATATTTTCTATTTATATTTGTGTCTTATATGCATAATACTTAAAACATCAATACATTTTAATTGTTTTGCAAATTATTAGTGTTTGTTTAATATTATTTTTTTATTATTCAATTAACAGTTTATAAACAGGAAATTTGTTGTAATACTAGAAATAAAAATACACTCCAATTAAAGAAAATAAAAATAGCTATACGAAGAAACGAATTTGCAATAAAACAATAATATTTTACATAGGGTATTTTAAATATTGATTCTGCCTTATACTCGTATTATTTACAACATTAAAATATTTATTCAACTAGCAAATGATCAGTATTAGTTTTATATTCACTTATTGGCTATTCAAACATCAGTTTACAAACGAATTGTTGATTAAAATGTACTACTAAAAATATAAATTCTTGGCAATGGAAGGAAATAAAATAGGAATAAAACAAAAACAACATATGCAAATCATATTTTCAATATAGATTTCTGGTTTATATCCGTAATATCTTAAATACCAACATAGTTATTCAGCTTACCAATTGTTAGCATATGTTTTAGATTAACTTGTTAGCAGCTTAAGTTGTGGAAATACTATAAGTGAAAATGACTATCAAAGGAAAAAATATCTAATAGTCGTCTTACAAATGATGAGTGTTTGTGGTAGATTTACTTGGTAACTATTTAAAGATGAGTTTATAAACGAAAAAATTGTTGAATCATGTGGAATACTATTAATGTAAATGACTGTATTTTATAATTAATAATAGATTTAACTTACAATAAACGAATTTTTAAATACGATTGTCTGCCTTACATCATTAATGTCGTAAACATCAACACATTTATGTGCTTTGCTAACAATTTGACTTTATTTTCTCTTGCAGGCCGTGAGCGACTCAACGAATACATATCCCACTATGAAACACTCAACTATGATCATGAGCACATCAGAGCTAGTCACAATAGAGCGCGACGATCGGTGACCAAAGATCATTTTGTACATTTAAAGTTTGCAGCACATGGAAGAGACTTCCATCTTAGATTAAAACGTGATTTAAATACATTTAGTGATAAGTTAGACGTGAGTATCCAAATTATTTGCTCATCATACGACAGATTGTTAACTTTGTGTGTTTTTGTTTGCAGTTTTATGATAGCAACGGCCCCATTGATGTGTCCACTGATCACATCTATGAGGGCGATGTGATAGGGGATCGTAATAGTTATGTATTTGGTTCCATACACAATGGGGTATTCGAGGGTAAAATTATAACGGAACGTGATGCCTATTATGTTGAACATGCCAAACATTATTTTCCCACAAATCGCACGACGACCACCGCCACAACAAGAACGCCGACGACGCCGACGATGACGACGAGGTCGACAACTCTCAGAAGAGGCGCCGCCAACAGCGTTAACAACAAAACTGCCATTGATAATAAGACGCAGAACTTCATAAATAAAAATAATGCTGAGACCACCAACACCACAACAACAATAACAACGATGCCGACGACGTCGACAACATTCCCGGAGACGACGACAACGGCGGAGGAGGACGGCAGCGAGCAGGACGAACTTGATTTTCACTCTATTATCTACAAGGAGTCACACGTTGAGGACGCCTACGAGAATGTGCGCGAAGGTAAGTCAACAAAAGTCTGCCTCCCCTGAAAAGTGAAAAATTTGCGCGTTTATTGCGAAAGCACTGAAGACAACCCTCGAAAAAGAAACCCCAACAAATTTGGCTTATGATTTATACGACTGAAGTTGAAGGCTTCATTGTTGGCCAGGCCAAAGTTTCGCGTCAACCTTGAAATTGTTTGATAACATTTCACTTCTGTTTTGACACTTGAGTTATGACTGTCTCTGGGCGGGCGGGCGCTAATAATGCGAGCTCCACGTCGTGTGCTCCATCCAAGTAGCCTTAGCTTGTCAAATTGTCGGCGCGTCTTCAAGTGACAGCTTGTGGTGGCTTACTTTACAGTTGTACGCCTTACACACTGTTTATCGTGTGTGCCATGAAGTTTGGCAGCAGTGTGTGAAGAGTGACAACAGCGCCATTTGCATGCAGCACAACAGCGAGCAGTGAGGCGGAGAAAATGCGCTTGCCAGTTCAATGGTCAATATTTTTTATGCAACTGCTGCATGAGTCACCAGCGACACAATGACACTGACAATGAACGTGGCAGCAACATGTGCAACAATGATGAAATCAGCATACACGTGCACCACAAACCCTTCAACTCGAAGGCGTGGCACAACAGACTACAAAAGAACTTGGGGGGAAAAATGTTACAAATAAAAATGGCAAAACAAATCTAATGCATAGCTAAACAACGACAACAATGGGGTGGAGCAGGGGCAGCATTGGGATTTGTTGCAAGAATTGCATGCAATTTGACGGACAAAAACAACAATGGCAAATAAAACTATTGTCACGGGCGCAGTTAGTAAAGCACATACATAGATGTGTGTTGGGGGCGTGGCTGCGCACATTTGGGTGTAATCACTTTAATGAGCTTACACAAAGGCCACTTGCATTTGTTGCCGTTTTGTTGCAACTGATTGATGCACTTCACGCTGATTGCAACCGATTGTCCAAATGTTGTGGCACTCGGCGTGGGAGAAATGTGTTACATTTAATTAGCCTCGTTTTTGGTGGGGCTAGTTTGGCATATTTTGTGTGCTGGACAACAGCTTGACATGACCATGTCGTCGCACACATAAATCATGCTAATTAAAAGCATTGTTTAATGCAGCAATCGACAGCTGCATTGCCTAATAAGCTGAGGCGTGTGCATGGTGTGAAGTGAAGTGTGGCAACAGTGCAGCTGCAGTTACTTGACACTCAAGTGGTCTATAATTGAGAACGACTTAATTGAGGGCCTCCGTGTCAATTGAAGACCGAGCAGCAGTGTGAATTGAATGAATATTTATTTACTTATTTACAAGACGTTGCGATAACTACAGAAGCATACTTGGTTACACTTTAAAGACTGCGAATTTATTGCCGAACTTGTGTCAACAACAAGCAAAGCAGAGCAAAGTGAAGTGGAGGGAAGCGAAGTGAAGTGTAGTGAAGTGGAGCAGCGGCCAAAGTACGTGGAAAAGTTCGGGGAACTCGTGGCCAAAGAGCAGCACATAAAGTTCGATTAGTGGAAAGTGCGGCGTTGCCATGCTTCACTTGTTGACACAGCGCTGAACTTTTACCAGCTGCAAGCAAACTCTCTTTTTTCCTCCTGCTCGATGTTGTAGTGCCTTTTATGGCTTAATTGCTAGCTAACCATCCAGCAGCGCCTTAAACTGTCCAACTTTATTAGCTCTACTCCAAGCAGGGCACGCACGCAACAAAGTATGAGGCAAGTATGTCGAGGTGTTTACGCTACCCGAGCTTATCAAAAGCAGCAAGCACCCTTTGCTCTCGCGCCCACATTTAATGCCATTTAGCAGTATATTAAGTTTTGCGCTAGAAATGAGCAGGACGCCGGCCCCAGCTCTGATTACTTTGTTGCACGGTTGCCTTTGCCTGTATGCAGAGTATGCGTGTTGAAATCAAGCACGCGGCGAGGACACGCATGTTTCCCCTCTTTTCTTGACTTGACACACTGCCGCGTCAGTTAGTCAGTCAGTCAGTTAGTCAGTTAGGGCAGGCAGCAAGTGGCAGACAGGGAGGTCTCTTGAATAGAGAGGGGCGTGAATATACAACAACAAGCTAGGGATACGCAGTCTCTTCACACACTGACTCCATTAAGCGACGGCCACAGTCTGCCACTTGAATGCTGTGGTGCGGCAGGGAAATCACAATTTATACACATTGTTGTAATATAATTTTTGCGCAGCCAAACCAGAATGCAACTGAAGTGGCATTTATTTTACTTTTGCTTGTTGCCGCGCCCCTTGCGTTCTCTGCTCTCCCTCGTGGCCTCTCTCACGCGCTGCTCGAGTGCATTGGCCGTGGCAGCTTTATGCAGCAAGTACAACTGCAACAGCCATTAATGCAATGCGGCTCATTTTATTTATGACTGTTTTTTATTGCACTTCTCCCAACATGGCGAAAATCGTGCAATGAGCGGCGCCGCCTTTTGTTTTCCTTTCTTTCTTTTCCCTTTCTTGTGATTATTCATTTGCGCGTATTATGAAATCCCATTTGGAGCGCTAATTGCGCGCACGATATCTAAATTATTGCTTAACTTAATAGATAGCTCAAGGTTTGAATTTGTTGAGCATTCGCTTTTGGCACTCGAAGATAAATTACCTGAGACTGTCGTCTTGATTGTTTTAGCTACTCAGCACATTTTCGTTGTTGATATGCGTCAACGATGCGTGAAATCGGCGTCCTCGAAAAACAAGTTGCATATATATACAATCGAGCGTATACATAGACAAATATATATACTGTGTGTGTAGACAGGATTTACACACAAGCAGCGCTGCGATTGCGATTCCGACTGCGACTGCGATGTTGTCGATGTCGATGAGGACGACGATACGAAAAGCGTACAATAATTTCCGGCATTTGATAACAACAACAATAATAGCGGGCAGAGCTGTGATGGGGGAGGAGGTGGAGTGAGTTTGGCGATTGTAAACAAACAAATTTCATGCTACGTTTCACCAGAAAGTTCAAAGCCACTGCGAGGGCTGGTGGCTTCGTTCCTGGTGTTCGCCATTCGAAAGAAATGCCAAATTGACAAGCAAACGGCAGTCATGCCCGGAAATATACTGTATGTTTTTATGCATTCATTCATTTCCATTTCCATTCTCGTTGTTTTTTTTAGCGCGCTCGCGTTATGCTGTTTATTTATGTGTGTGCTTTTTTGCGCTATTACTGCAAATTGAAGTCAAGCCAATGGCCACGTTAATTGACAGCGCTCGCCGGGGTCGCTCGGTCACTCTTGGCCTGTTCACGCACGCACATCATGCTCGCTGAAATTAACCCTACAACTATATAGAGAACTTTCTGCACACAGTAGTTCTAATTAAGCGTTTTAATATATATATATATATTTCCTTGCATTTGTAGAGTTAGTCACTAAAATTCATGCACTTCACAGACAAAAATATGGCGTTCTAAGAACTAGACTGAAATTCATCAATTTGAGAATATTCTAAACTACAACAAATCTTTAAACTAGATTTAGTTCTTAAAAAGATTCTTGAAACAAAATATTTTGAATCTTTAAACTAAACATTGTGAATCTATAAACTAGATTTCCTCTTTAAACCAGATTTCCTGCTTTGAAAACATTCTTAAAACAAATAATATTTTATCTTTTAACTAGATTTCTTGCTTAAAAAAACATTCTCAAATTTGCTGCTTAAAAATCGTTCTTAAAACAGAATAGATTTCTTCTTTAAACTAGATTTCCTACTTAGAAAACAGGCTGAAAACAAAATATTTCGAATGTTCAATTTTATTAAAATTTAGTTTTTTGGAACAAAATATATTGAATCTTCAGTTTTATTGAATTTTAAAAATAAAGTTAAAGCTTTTTAGTACAAGAATTTTCAATAAATTAATTCATTATTCCCTTTTCTACTAAAACTCTATACAACCCTAAATTTGGAGTTATATTATTAGAGCTTTGTCTATTAATTATTCATTTGTTTGGAGTTGATTTTACAATTTAGCTTTTAAATTCGATTTGAATATAGTTTGGTCTTCTACAGAATGTACAAATAATTCATATAACCGAAATGATTTATTCGAAAAAAAAATTGACAAAAATCTAAACAAATTTTTATTGTTTTGAAAACAGTGGACTTTAGCACGCTTTAAATTATTTCTGCAAAACAGCCAAGAAGAGAGATTTCTCTGTTGCTCTGAATGCTGTTTTAACTCAGCTACTGCATATTTAGCATTTCATTTCGTTTTCATTTTCTACTCCGAATATTATTATCACAATGAATTTTAAACTATTGATTTGATTGTATTGCATCAAATATATTCATGGAAATACTATCAGCTTAATTTAATGTTAGTTGGCTACTATATTTTTGGCATTGTATTTGGTATTCATTTCATTTTAAGAATATTATTTTGAAAGATGTGTGATATATAGTTGATTATAATGAATTAATAATCTTTACGGCTTAACTATGAATTAACTAGTTAATGTCTATTTCACTTAGTTACTATAATATATAGTTTTGGCATTTTATTTAGTTTTCTGCAATGATTATTTTGAAAGTTGTATGATACATAATTGATTTTCTAGAATGGAAGTTAATGCATATATTTCACTTAGTAACCATATTTTTAGCATTGTATTTCGGGTTTTTTATACTTTATGAATATTATATTTTAAAATATTTTCAAATTCAAATGATATATAAGTTTAACTTTGTTTTATTGAATCAAGTATCAGGTGTATGGAAATACACTGAGTTCAAGTTAATGTATACTTGTGCTACACACCTGTTTATATTTCCCAAGTGTGTGTGTGTGCAGCACTAGTCATGGTGTGTGTGTTGGGGCGTGGAGCGGTCAACGCTTGCTGCTCGCTGCTTTGTGTGCTGCGGTTGGCTGAATACATTTTGCATGCGTGGCGACATGTGTCAACTTCTATTAAGTTAACGCTGGTCATTCAACCCGCAGCGTGTCGGGAGCCAGTCGCTGCCCACGCGAAATGCGAGAGGCGAGCAGTGTGGTCAGCAGTTTGCTGTTGCCAGCTCTGATGCGGGCCTGTCGCTGGACGACTGCGGACTGCGGGGGGCAGAGAGCGGCCAGCCACAATGTGCGCTGAGAGCTTGTCACACGATTTAGAAACTACACTTCATTCATTTTTTTGCTGCTTTTGTCGGATTAATGCACTTTATCTGCAGCGTATTTCTCTGCTCGTGTTAAATTTAATTTAAGTTGAATTCCAAGTAAAAGCAGAGAGAGTAAAGTTCAATTTATTGAATATTTCATGGAGTAATTCTCAAAGCAAATTGCACTTGATTACAATCACAGTGTCGCACAAAACCATTTAGAGTAAATATGCATTTAAATTCTAATGTTCATCAATATTTAACTGGAAAAAATGTGTGCGCTGCATTTGAGTTGTGGGTGAATTATGAATGCGCTGCAATTGAGGTCAGCGAGCTGCCGTGCTTTTGTGTCGCACAATGCATAATTGCTTTACCCAATTAGGGCGACAAAAGCCAACAAAATCAGGGGCCAGTGTCGACTCTCAAATGCAATTACACGTGACAAATTACAGAGATCAACAAAAAATAAAAAAGTGCAGCAATTATAAATAAAACTCGCCAGTTTTAATTATTTTTCTACGTTTCTTTTATTGTAGGTTGAGGGTGGCGGGGGATGAAAGCAACTCAAAGGCATGCCAGAGTGTCGTGGAGTGTTGCCCAGTTGGTTGATGCAAAACTGCGGTTAATTGAATGCACTGAACACAGTTAGCTGCAGCGTGTTGCAAGCATTCATTGACGGGCCAAAACGAGGGGTCGACTCACCCCTCGGGCAACAAGATCGCGCTCGACTAATTCGCCATGTGGCAGTGCACAAAAAGCAAAAAACAAGCAGCAGCAATTTTTATGATATAGCTAGCTGGCAGTTTTCCATGCCACGCTTTTAATTGGCAGCTGTACAAAGATACTAAAATGCTGATATGAGCGTTTCACTCTCCTCCCTCGGTGTTGCACTGTGTGTTGCAGTGTGTGTCGCATGCCAAAATGACAATTCCTTTGGCGCGTCATGCCCAATGGTTTTCATGTTCATTGTCAGCTGCGCAAGTTGATTGCAGTTCCTGTTGTTGCTGTTGTTGTTGTTGTTGCCAGTTGCCAGTTACACTTCGTGTTGTACTGTAATTTTATGTTTTAGCTGCTCATAAAACGACAGCATCAATAAAAGTCAGCTGCAGTAATTCGAGTGCCTCGCCATTCTTACTCACTGTCGCGCGCTGAGTGAGAAATTGATAGAAAGATAATGATGCGTTACAATGTGTCAACTTGTACCATCGCTTCTCACTCGAGTATGCATTTCAATTCAATTCGAAGAGCGAGCGCAGGAAATGCAGAAAAATTGAAGGCTATACATTACATCCAAGTTGCTTACCAAGAAATGTCTAGTAATTTTTCGAGCTCTACTACTTTATACTGTTCCACGAGTTTTGTGGTCTCTCACGGCGCATTGCTTCACGCAAACGTCTTCATAACTTTTCTTTTTGATTAATATACATTTCTTAAGTAGTTGAACAAGTACAAGCTCCCAACCGATTTGGAATATCTCATACTAATCAAACCTTAAACATAGATGTGGTAAAAATCAAAATTTCTTATTTTAGATTTATATACATTTATTGAGTAGTTTAACCAGTACAAACACTATATCTTCCAACACATTTTGGGAATATCTCATGCTGATCAAACCTTAAACATATATGTCATAAGGATCAAAATATCTCATAACTAGTCCTTGTTTACTGTCTGTCCTTTTTGGCAGAAATTCGTGATGCACTATACCTTTCTCATCCTTGAAACCGTTGAGCTTTGTCTTCTTTGACTGGTAATAAGTAGTTGATTTTTCGATCTCGACTTTACTTGTTTGATTGCGAAATTTGTTGTCGTGTTCATAAACTCTACAGTAAATAACTTTTCTATAAATGTGGCTACTTTGAAATGGTCTCGTTTTGGCATGAAATTCTTCACTTCTTGGCTACTTAACTTTTGCAAATTTCAAACATAGATTTGAAGTTAATAGCAGCAACTGAACTTTGAACAATTGAGAACGGCTACAGTCGAGCTAGCCCGAGTGTGATATACCATGTAGCATTTAACAAAATAAAATTTAAAACAATCACATGCATAATTGTAGGTGCCTTAATTTACTTCTCATTAAAATAATAATAAATGAAACCCAGCAAATACTAAAAATACAGACAATTTAAATGAGATCGTATCAAAGGACATGCATATCATTTCATTGGAAGAGAAGCATTTAGCTCTCTAGCTGTAAGGATGCCAAAGTCTTTTGCGGTTTGTGGGCAGGGAGAAAAAAAAATCTTGATCTGCTGTAATGCAACTACATATTACAGCTAAATCCAAAGTTTGGTTACTCTAGCTATTACCATCTCTGAGATCTAGGTGTTCATACGGACAGACGCGCGGACGGACGGACGGACTGACAGACAGACGGGCATCACTAAATCGACTTAAACTTATATGCAAGTTTAAGGTCGTTGGCGTTGCAGCCATATGTGTGCAACATTCGTTAGTTGCGCTGCCAAGTATGCAACAAAAGCTGAAAACAAACAGCGGGCAAAAAAACGGCTAAACAAGCAGCCTGTTTGATAACAAGCTGATGATATTTGGCGCTTCAAATGCACACTGAGCCAGCCTCAATTGAATGGCATTCGCCTATTTATGCATGCAGCTTGCAGCTGCAATTTTCGCTGTGTGCTGTCGACAGACGGCAATGCAAAAATACAAAGTGCTGCTGCTGGCGAGGCCTTGAATATTAACTGCATGCCGATGTGCCACATAACTTCTGCGTCCGCCTAGACGTGCCACATATGCAGCACAGATACATACTCGTATATGTGTGTGCACCTAAGCCTCCACTGGAGTGCTCTCCCACTTTGACTCCCACTCGCTCAATAATCAATTCCATGCTGTTGCTTTTGGTGCCATCCTCGACGCTGCTGTCGTTCACACTACGCTTGCTCGCCGTCTTTTTAGACACGCTGCGAGCAGCGATTGAGCAAGCGGGTATATGCGTTTAGTGGCATCAAAAGGCTGTCAACTATAAATCGTACGAGATTATTCTACTCTCCAAAACAAGCCTTGAAGAGCTAATGTTGTTGTGCATCTCTTGTCATTCATTTGAAGCACAAACTACACTAATTTTGATGCACTAAAATACGTGTAAGTTTGTGGCTGGAAAAGTGTTTTTAATTTGCGAAAAACAGCTGCTGAAAGTCAACTTCTTGGCAAGCTAAATTCATATTTGTGTGCAGCTGTTTTTCTGCTTTGTGTTCGGGTATTTTCAAGTCGTGCAGCGCGCTGTTCGCTGCTGCTGTTGTGTCAGTTCCACTTGGTTTGCTTTGCTGTGCAACCCTTTTGTTGGCGGCGCGCTGTGGCAGCCAGCGACTGCCGCTGCTGTGTGGCGTGAAAATTCAAATTAGATTTTAAAATTTAATAAACGTTTGTGCAAATTAAAACCTGCCGCCCAGCCCACGACAGCGTCCGCTTTAATGGCGCTTTTGTCTAGCCAACGCTGCGTTGTCTTGCCCCGAAAACGACAGCAGAAATAAGTGTAGAAACATTTGTTTGTGAAGAGAAAACAAATATGTTTTTGCTTTAATGGATTAGTGGGGCTTGGGCCTTATCATCATTTGCACAAATTGCAGCGAGTTCTTGTGCCACGAGAACCAATTGATGCCATACTGATTGGACGTCCTGCCGTTGTAGTACTCGCCATTCAGATTGCTAAGCCAGCAACAAACACCAACTTTAATGCGCCAAACACACAATGTGAACAAAAATGCAAAAATGATATTTACCAGTAGTAGCACTTTCTGTACCACCAGCCAGCGCGGAACTCCTTGGCACAGTTGCCCGGACTGCGATCGTTGTCGCGGTCGGGCGTCGAGAACTTCATGTCCTTCTGCGAGGAGAAGGCGTCGCCCGCCGTGCCCCGATAGTGGCCCAGCGAAACGATCTGGTAGCCCTCCGTCTCGCCGGCAATCAGCAGGTGATCGTAGTACGCATAGCGATTGTCCTCGTCGAAGCCCTGCAGAAAGATGTAGAGTTCGTGGTGCTGCGACTGCGTCAGCAGATGCAGCTTCTGCAGGCCCAGAAAGAACTCGCCGCGCAGATCGCCGAAACCCAGCCGGTAGTCTGTCCAGTTGCGATTGAAGGTGACGGAGCCGTCGCGTCGCCGCTGGATCACCGTCCAGCCGGAGTCCGTCAGCACCGAGTCACAGAAGACGGGGAACGGCTGCGAGCCGGGCACGCGTATCACATGGACATCGGTTGACTTGCCAAAGCAACTGGTTGCCTCGTAGTCGCTGAGCTGGGCGCGCAGCTCGGCGATTTCCTCGGTCTGCTTGACGATGATGCTGGTCTGGTTGTCGAGCTTGGCGCTCTGCGCTACCAGTATCGCGTCCTTCTCCTTGATGGCCGCGTTCATTTCGCTGATCTGCTGGTCCTTCAGCTCCACCTTGATGTCGTCGGAGCGTGCCGCTGACTTGTGGCGTTCGACGAGCGCTTTGCTCGTGGCGAGCAGTTCGTCCTTGATCTTGCTGCTGTTGTTGCACGAGTGATTGAGGTCGAGCAGCTGCGCATACTGCACGTCCTTGTTCTTCACGTTCTCCTCGCAGATGCCGAAGCTGCTCTTCAGGCCACTAACCAGCGCCTCCATCTTCCTGAGGCTTGCGTCCTGCTCCTGCAGCTTGTGCTGCAGCTCCGAAAGCTGAACGGCTTTGCGATTCAGCTGCTCCTTGGCGAGCGTTTCCCTGTTCTGTGTGGCGTCCTCGCAAACGCCGAGTTTGATCTCGGCCTCAGCCACCTTCTTCTCGGTGAGCTTGATCATCTCGTTCAAGTCGCGGATTTGATCGTGCAGTTCGATGAACTGCGACTGCTTCGACTGCTGCAGAATGGGCTTCACGATGCCGATGCAGTATGCGTTGCACTCGCCCTCCATGTCCTTAAACATTGTGATTGACTGACGTTGCCGAGAGTTAAATGTAATCATTGCAATTCCACACGCAAATCGGGCATACTCACTGGACCGCTGGAGCCAGTCGTTACTCCTGCTTTGCAAAGCACATACAACAATGCCCAGAGTAGCTCCTTACAGCTGTGCATGGTATTTGCTTTGATTGTGGTTCACAAAGAGTTGTGCAACGTGCCGCGGCTGTCGTGCAACTAAAAGACGGACAAAGAAATCCAGAGAAAATCGCTGGAATTCCAGTCCAGTAAATCAGTGCAGGCGATTAGAGTGTGAGCAGCAAATAAACAGCTGTGGGTTATTAACAATAATATCTGGCATGTGACGTCTACCTTTAGTCGCTCGAAAGCAGAATATTAGCTGAACACAAAAAGCTTCAGTAAACAAACAGGCCAACAGCCGAAAGCATTCATTTATCTAAATAAAATCAAATAAATTCAATTAAAATAAAGTTTGGTAGCAAATTAAATATTTGCTTGGAAATGAGTTGTTAATTTATAGGTTTCACAAGTTGTTCATTTCTAGGCTTTTAAACTAATTATTCAAGTTATATAAATGCATAAATTTGCACTTGAAATACAACATATTTAGTAATTTCCTGAAACTATTTAATTTCTTAATTACACTTAAATTTAACTGGAAATCTTAGCTGAACACAAGTAAGTTAACAGTGACAATCAAAAGCATTAATTGACGAGTAATTTATACGAGTAAATGAAATAAATTCAAGGAACATTAAGTTGTAAATAAATTATTTACTTGAATATTAACAGTTTAAAAATATAGACATTGTTTTTAACTAACTACAACTATTCAAATTACATAATGTACTGGAAATATTTGCTGAAAACAAATATATTAATACAAATAGATTAAACCGACATTTACTTAAAAATTAGTGTTTAAAAAATACAACTTTTAATACAAAGCGAAAAGTAGCTGGAACTATTTCATAAATTTGCAATTGAAATATATTGAGTAATTTAAAAAAATGCATAAATTTGCATTATAAATATTAGCTGACATAAAATAGGTTTAACAATGACAAACAACAGCATTCATTTAAGAGTAAATTTAGTTGCTAAATAAATGAAAAAAATGTTGAGGAACATAGATTTTAGTAGACAATAAAATATTTACTTGAAAAGAGCAGTACAAAAACAAAGTTTTATATTAAACTAGTTAAAACTGTTAAAGTTGCACAAATATATAAATTTGCTCTTAAAATACATTTTAGTAATGTAACAAAATGGAAATGCTAGCTAAACACAAATATTTAACAATAATAACCAAAAGCTTAAATTTCCTTATAAATTTTGTTACTAAATAAACAAAATAAATTCAAGGAACATAGATTTCAGTGGCAAATAAAAAAAATTACTTGAAAAGAGCACTTAAAAAATATATGTTTCAACTTTAAACTTAATTATCAAACACTAGCAAATGGGCAGTTAATAAATAAACTTTTATTTTAAACTAACTACAACTATTCAAATTACATAATTTCATAAACTTGCGCTTGAAGTCTACTTAGTAATGCAGTAAAATAATGCAGTTTATAAATTTTCTTAAATTTGCACTTGAAATGCATTTGATAATTTAATAAATTTGCATAATTTCATAAAATTGCAGTGGAAATATATGCGATATTGTCTCGTTGTCGCTGTGTTTGTGCACAACACGCTGTCTGTTATTGTTTAGTTATCCAATTGATTAATTCTGTCAACTGCATAATTGTTAATTCATGCCCCGTAGCTGCTCGCCTCGAGTGCCGCAACCACATGCAGTCATTTTCAAATATTCCGAGCACAGCGAATCACGCACAAATTTGCAACGCACACGGAGAGAAACACACACATGCATAGAGCTAAACATTCAGTTTGGCAATTTGCATTGTTTTTCACCTGAACGAAAAATGGCTGAGGTCATTTCACACACTTTAACATTTGCATAAATTTTAATGTGCACACACAGAGAGCGAGAGAGACTGTTTCTGGGAGCCGCAACAAATGCTGACCAGGCTGCGGGGCAGGAACGTGTTGTCGCCGTTTGCGACAGGTTTAAATACATTTTGCACTCTCTGCCAGCAGTTTTCGAGGGGCGGCGAATGCAGGCTGCCGTAATAACGAGTTTTGCGGTAAATTGAATTGTTGAACATTCCGCACGCTAAAATCGTTTCATGCTCGCTCCCCAAAACTCTGTGCTGTGTGTGGGTCGGACCTGAAACATTTATTGATGTGCTGTGTCCTGGCTGCACATGCGCAAAGCCGTTGCCTAGAGTACAAGTTATGACGCTCATCAATTTCAATGGCGGCCAGCTCTTGCTGCTTTTGTTTATGGCCCAGAGTGCAGCGCACACTTCGCGCCAGCTACTCTTTAATTACAACAATTCGATGTGGCCCCGAAATTCAATTACTAATGCTCTGTTTTTTGTCGAGCAGTGCGAATAAGCAAGCAGCCAGACGGCACGGCACACCACAATGTCATGTGCCATGTGCCACATGGCGTATGCGTAATGTGCCCAATTGGATTTACTGTGCTTAGGAACACGCTTATTACACAAGCAGACACGCACACACTGGAGACTTTGGCCAATGTCTTGCCGCATAATTCAGACGGCTGCAGTTCATGTCCTTGTGACAGCTGCAGCAGCAGCAGCAGCAGCGCTCACCAAGGACAATTGCAAACAATTTGTTAGCAAAAATTTAGAGCACACACTCACGCCACTTGACCAGAGCGAGGGGGGAGGAGGCTGCCTCTTGTCCTACTGCCGCCGCTTTACGAGCTTCAAAATATGCATAAATCTTGTGCTGCAAATTTATATTTACATTCTGGGCTCGTGCTATTTAACAACACTTGCTCAACGCAGAGGCGGGCAGCAGCCCTAAGTTCTGAAGGCTCTGAGTCTCTGAGGTTTTGTGGCTGCCGCAAGCAACGCTTGTGCAAAGTTTCGCATTTTAGCACTTTGCACTGCTGGCCGGACGCGCCCCCGACTAGCTGCAACTGCAAGTTGTTTGTTTTATTGCAAGTGCCAAATAATTTAACTACTAAAATATTAAATTTCTGTTTGAATTGTCGTCAGTGTGCGTGTGTGTGCCCGAGTGTGTGTGGGCTGTAAATGTGTGTAGCCGCTGGCAATGGCCATAAATTTGGCCACCTAACTCCAAACTCCAAACTGCGCCCCCACCTCGCTCCCTCTCTCTCTCTCTCCCTCTCTCTGTCTATATGCATACGTAACATGCACACATCCTTGTACATCCTAGTCGACCATATGTGGCACTGTGTGGCAAGTTGAATGTGTGCTTGGGGAATCTACGGGTCATGTGTTTGAGTTTAATTAAAAAGGGGCATTAGGATACCAAAGTTCTACTTCACTCGCACTACGTGCCCATATTCATCCGCTCGCACTGCTAAATGATGTATGCCGCAAGTTTTTTATGCCGAGCGGGCTGCGGGCAGTCGGCTCTTGCAATTGCGCAGGTGTATTAGTTGAGTTTAGCATTCCGCAACAAGCTCGTGTTATTACGACCCACAAAATTAATTAGAATTATTTGAAAACTATTTAATGGCGTTGGTAACAAGCAAATGTTAACAATAATAAATCCAGAGAGACTCGCTACAATGAAATGGTCAGCAAAAAAAACACTTCTTTAAACAGTTTCTAAATAAGATACTTTAATAAACTATAAATCAGTTAGTTAGCGAAAATTGAAATTAATGAAAAGATTAATGTATCTCGTCAAGTTAAGCAAAATAGAAAAATAATACACATTGTAAAACTAAATTTGCGCACTACATTTCAAACTCGAATCAACTAAATAATAAGTTATTTTGAATATGAATTAAGTAAATAAAGAAAGGAAACAATTTAGAACAACAAATTTGCACCCTAAATTTTATGTTTTATATTCAAAAATTCAACTCAATTGAATAATTAGTAACGAAAAATGTACTAAAAAGACAATAAGTTAATGTTTTGCGATAAATTAAGTAAGCAAGAAAAATAATAAAATTTAGAAATGCAAATCGGGTACACAAATTTGACTTTTCGATTGCAAAATTCAATTTAACTCAACAATGAGTAATGACAACCACAATAAAAAGGAAATAAATGAATGTTGTTCGACAAATTAAATAAAAGAGAAAAGTGACAATTTTTAATTACAATTTTCCACCTCAAAAATTTACTTTAGTCTCAAAAATTCAAGTAAACTAAATACTAAGTAATGACAAAATGGGAAAAATGGAATATTATGTGATGGTATCAACAAAAATAAAACAAATTAGTAAATCAAATTCAAATCAAGTAAATAATTAGTAGTGGCACATTTAGTGAAAAAGGCAAACTATAAATATTTTAGTTAAATTGAGTGAACACAAAAAGTACAATAAATAAGAAAAAAAGCTGAATTTTAATTTTGGATTGCAAAATTTAAATCAAGTAATTCAAATTGTTAATAATGACAACTTAAATAAAAATGCAATAAATAAATATTTGTTTAAATAGTAATGACAAATTATGCAAAAATGCAATTAATAAATGCTCTTCGAATGAGAACAAAACAAACAGAGACGCTAAATTTTATAACTGGTTTAAAAAATTCCAATAAGGAAAAACAAATTCGAACTCCAAATTTTATCTTGGTTTGAAAACTTCAACTCAAGTAATTAGTTAGTATTTACAAGTAAAACTTATATTGTGGATTGCGAAATTCATCTCTATAAATAAATGATATTTGATAAATTGAGTACATAAGAATAACAACGCAAACTAGAAAATGAAATTTGTAGTATTGAAAAATGCAAAGCAAATAAAATCACAATAAATTTGCGTGAGAAAGATAAATAACGCAAATTAGAAAAGTAAATTTAGACCACAAATTTTGTTTCTGGTTTCGAAAAGTAAAATTAAGTTGCTCTATAGCATTCAACAAATGCCGAAGAGCATTTAAATATTAATAGCGCTATTGAAATAATTGGAATAATGGTGTCAAAAGCTTTTCGCATACAAAGACTGCAAGATTGAGGCAGACATACGAGTATGTATAGAGCAGTGGATATTGTTGGCGCAGTGTCCAAAGAGCACTCACAGAAGCAGCACAACAAACGACAACGAACACTCGATTCGGCAAATTTAAATTGAGGGAAATTGCGGTTTGCAGGGTGAGGGGGGCAGCCGCACAGCCTAAAGATAACAGATACTCAGACACAGGCAGCAACACCCACACACAGAGGCAGAGACAGACACAGAGAAATAGCTATCGATTATGGCAGGATAAGAGCTGGTTCGATGGAACGACAAGCGAGTCTATTGGGCGTCTGTCATGTGGTCTGTTTTAAGTGCTCCGCCGGTTATTTTCGGCCTTTGGATCGGTAGGGGGGAGGGGGGTGGCGGGGCAGGTGGTGGCTGCGGCTGCGGATGTGCAGTGCAGTGCTCAGCAACGGGTGTTGGGTGTCGGGCACTTGATAATGACTGCGATGACAACAGCATCGACAACGACGGCGCCGCTGTCGCTGGCGCAACAAGGACAAACAACGAGTCGTCTCGAATTGTAGCTGCTGCTTCAGTAATCACCACAGCAACAGCAGCGACTGCTGCAAGCACTTGACTGTACTAATGCCATTGAGCACAAGGGGAAAGTTCCATTTATGTTATTAGAGCGAAAGGTGATTGACAGCCGCAGTTAGAAATACAAAGAGATCGAGCAAATTGAAGCGAAATTAGAACAGAAATTCGGCAGCAAACTCGAATTGTTTGCAGAGACTTTGCATTTTTGTAAACGCTTTAAGTGCATTATCTTTCTGTTTGTTTTATTTAGTTTTTGTAATTGTTTTAAGTGCCTTGAAGTGCTTCAGCAATGCGCTCGCTTTGAGCTGCAAATTGTTGCAAATTAAATAGTTAATGGCATAAATATAAATTGCTGTAGTAACAGTAACTGACAATATTTGTGTGCGCTGTGGAGCTGTTTAAAGAAACGGCAGCACAACTAGCAATTGCTCGTTAACAGCTGTGGATTATGCTTGCGAGACATCACCCAAATGTAAGCCAGTCATAAACCACTTTTATCATTCCTAAGCACGCAGCGAGACAGAGAGAGAGGGAGCGGGAGAGGGAGAGAGTGACTCCTCCCGCACTCACTTAATTTGTCCGTCTCCCAGGCTGCCCTGCTATCTAATGTACTTGTCTGCTGGTACTTCCTTCTGCTGCCCAGAAGGCAGTCAGTCCACTAACCAAGTGTGCTTCATCAAAGCGAACCTGCAGCCGAACAGCGTTCGTCTGTCGCCATCTCGTGTATCCAATCTGGTTTGTGTACTGGGAGGGGGGGAGAGGGACAAGTAAATATTTCCACTTTTCGACCACAAAATGCAATTGGGCTTGATGATATTTGTAACTTCCGTTTTGGTTTGCAGCCGAAGGAAATGAAGCCTGTGCTGCTTTTCTCCACTCCTGTTTTCTGCACTGCGCGACGCTTTACAAATTGTACTTAGTTAGAAGTACAGTTCAAATATATTTCATTTCGCAGACTGCCAACATAATAAATATAGTTATTTAAAGGCCATCGCTTAGTAATACTTAAAAGAGATGATTTTTACAATATCTGCATCTCGTTTTGAAGAGTTTTAATATGCTTTTAGAATTGCAAAACATAATAATTGAAAATAGAATGCATCTCCTTTTTGAAAGTTTCAATATTTTAAATGTATTACGAATTGGAAAACATAATAATTAAAAAGTTGAAAGTTTCAATATTTTAAATGCATTACGAATTTCTAAATATAATACTTGAAAATAAAAAGCCGTAGAATAGATCTTTTTGGCAGCTTCAATACTTCAACTTCATTTTGAATCGCATGACATAAAATTAATAGTTATTTAAAGTCAATCACTTTCGCTTAGGTAATAACAAAATTGAATGACATTGAATACATTTTTATTTTAAGAGCTTAATAATAATTATAAGTATTTAAAGTGAATCACATTCGCTTTGAGAATAACCAAAGAGAATACTAATGAGAATACTATTTTAAATTCATATATTTTTCAAGAGCTGCATAGTTATTTATAAGCAATTAATTCCACTTCGTTAATATTCAAATATATGCACTTTTTTTTGGAATAGATTTCTTTTTTATCAGCTTCAATAAGTTGAATGCATTTAGAATTGCAAAACATGATAAGTATAATAAATATAATAACAACATAAAATGATGTTGAATACATCTCTTTTTTAAGAGCTTCATAATGCCAAATGCATTTGCAAATGCAAATAAAAACTATAATTATTTATCTCCTTTTTTAAGAGCTTCAATAAGTATTTGCTCAACATAATAATTGTACTCATTTGTAAACAATATTTTCGCTTAGTTGATAACAAAATGAAATGTTGATTGTATGCACTCTTTATGTGGAATATATCTTTTTTTTAGGGGCCTCAATATATTTAATAGATTTAGAATTGCAAATAATAATTATAACTATTTATAGGCAATCGATTGCGCTTAGTTAATAATAAAATGGATTGCTGATATTATTATATTATTTTACTTTGAATACATTTTATAGGTTCTTAGTGTCTTTTGAATTTCCAATATTATTGCTGCGCTTTTTCGCTCGGTGTATCGGCCCATTTACAACAAATTTCCTGTTGCCGTTGAGTTTGTTGTCAATCTGTGCGAGCCATCTACGTATACATCAATTTGAATGCCAGCCCAGTTGAGTGCTGACTCTTGGCTCCAGCTGGCCGAACTATTCTTATTCACTACATATTCTCTGTGTGTGTGTGTGTGTGTGTGTGAGTGCATTCATTCATTCATTCATTTGTTTGGGTTTGTGTGCGTAGGCGCCCAAAAATAAGACCGCAATGTTTCATTTGTTTTATGGTCAAATTGCATGCAATGGAAATTGCAGCTAACCACGTCTGCAAGGGGCACATTTCATTTCTTTCCCTGTCTCTCTCTCTCTCTCTCTCTCCCGCTCTGCCTGTTTTTCTTGCTTATCTGCTGCGCATTAGCTGCAAAGTTCTCTATATATATATCGTATGTGCCTATGTCGAAGTGTTTGAGCCACTTGTCCCACTGCAACTTGCTGCTGCTTTGTGTGACAAGGCGACGTATGGGTCTCTGCTGCAGTTGTAGTCCAGTCCTAGTCTTTTGCCCGTCTGTTGATATTGCACTTTGCCGGCCATGCAAAATTTGGCAAGCTGCAGCTGCAGACGGGTTGCGGGGTGCGGGGTGCGGATCAAAAGGCAAACAGTTGCTCTGCCAAATGAACTTTTCTAATTCCTCTGCTCGCCCTTTAGGCGCTGCGGTGAGCTGTGGAGGCTCGCACTCATTCATGGCATACCAAATTATTCCGTCGTTAATTAGTGAACGATACACACACAGAGCGAGAGAGAGAGAGGGACTTTGTATCGTCAAAAGATTTAGCTTATTTCTACGTCATTTGCACGCACTCAAAGTTGGGCAACTTTCTCGTCTATGCTCTGTCGATGTCCTCTCATCTCGATGTTGTGTTGTGCGTGTCGTCGTCGTTTGCCTTCAAGTCCTGCGTTGACCACAAATTGCTTGACTACCATTTTCATTTGCTTTTAGCTCTCTCGCCCTCCCTAACTAAGCACTTGCTCGTTTGCTCCACACAAAATTCCTGTTTATCTTGGGCCGGCACTCGAATTGAGTGACAACCAGTCAGTCAGCCATCCACGTTCACATCCACAACCTGATGCCCAAAGTTGAACGGTGGGGGGAGGAACAGGTGCGAGTACTTAACAGCTACAACAATTAGGCGCTGCTTCGGCGCAGGGCTGGAGAGCAACTTTTTACTTAATTTACCGCCGACACACTATACATTTTATTATGATGGAGCACTTTGTTAATTATATTTTCCACAGTTATAGATTTCCTGTTGTTGCGCAAGATTATGGTAGTTGCTCAAATTTGAAAACCTTTTTTATTTAGACTGGTAATCGTTACACAAATATGCTCCAGTTTTGTCAACTTCTGACAGCGCTCTAAAAATGCAAAATATATTAACTATTTTTTACACTACGCATTGTAGTTGTAGTATATACAATATTTAGATAATTTATTGATGATTAACATTGTATTGTATTAAAACTGCGATTGTTTGTTAAAAAATGAAACAGCTATTAAAGCTACAGTCTTTGATGATATATACTCTGCATTTTCAATAAATGTCTCTGCATAATATCCTCAGAGTAAACACTAATATATTTCCAATCAAGATCTGAGTAGAAGTGTGTTCGAAATTCAACTTTTACGAAAGCTTTGATAAAAAATTAATGTATTTCCACATAATTGATGAAATATCACTCTACAACTCTAGGAACACAGAATTCAATCAATTTCCACATCATTAATTTATTAGACATTAATAATTAGACATTTATATTGAAGTAGAAGGTTTTTTTTTATAAAATGAAACTCATTTAATGAAACATGCGCTACCTTCTCAACAAATATTATCACTACGTAAAATCCTCAAAGTATAAAAGTAGAAGTAGAAGTAGAAGTTTGTTTGCTATAAAACTTCTATTAAAGCTGCAATCGTTTAATGAAATATACGCCACCTTCTCAACAAATATCACTCCATAAAGTCTACAGATTATTTACTTTAATATACTTTAATATGTTTCCAAACACATTCTAAGTAGAATTAAATACTGAAGGTGCAATCGTTGATAAAATATGCACAACCTTATACATTTCAATGTAGTTTCACATAATTATTTGGTTGATCAAGATCTAAGCGGAAGTTTATTTGAAATGAAATTTGTATTAAAGGTACTAGCGTTTAATCAACAAATATATTTCCAATCAAGATCTAAGTAGAAGTGTGTAATTCTTAGTAAATCATTGATTAACTGCTAACTTCTTCTACCTTCTCAACAAATTGTATCCCATAAAAGTCTAAGAATATACATATCAATATATTTCCAAGTCATTCATTAAAATGCAACTGTTATTAAGGCTACAATCCTTGCTCAACTATTACATTCTTCTACCTTTGCAACAAACAGTACTCCATGAAATTGTCAACGTATAGTTTGAGCGTATAGCTCATTATATTTGCGGTGGCCAGACAAATCCCTCGTAATCTCTAATTGGAAGCAGCTGAGCTGCAGAACGCGCGCTATACGAGCGAACATATGATGAATGTCGCACTGGTGTTCAACGCATTTACATAAGAACTAATGCATATGTACGAGTTTGTAGCTCAATGTATTTAATATTAATGTCTCCCAAGCCAAGGGCGAATGAGCAAGGGGAGGAGAAGCATCACACAAAAACAATAAAAAGAAAAGAGGCGAAAGGCAAAAACAAAGCGAGCCGAAGCGAAACAGATGCCGGCGCGTAAAGTAACGCGCTGTGCTCTGTGTGGGAGCGAAGTCCGGAAGGCAGCCGCAAAAACTAATTTGTATGCGGAAAGCGAAGCTGTCGCCAGCACCGCGCACCGACTGTCTCTCCGTCCGTCCGACCGACCACGTGTCCGCCCGACGCATTTGTTGCTGGGGGTCCACGCCCGCGTCGGACGCTGCCAAAATGCGTAATTTTCATACTTGGCGACTTGGCCAAGTGCCTTTTTGTGACTCAACTCGAGGCGATGGCGGGGGAGTACGAAAGGAGCGTGTTGGCTTTGTGTGCAAGTGTTGAAGCGCAGGTGACGACGACAGGAAGAGCTATAGCTGACGGCAGACAGAGTCGCCACACCAAAACACACACACGCATATAGCAAACGTTAGCCGACAACGTGCAGAACATACTCGTATGCAGATGTGGGCATCAAATGAGCATAACATAAAGCAGCAGCTGGCCGAGATTTTAATTATGACCACTGCTAAATCTCGCAAAACTATTTATTGCAAATCAAAACGCACAATAAATTTGTTTGCACATCAGAATGAAACAAAACTGCACTCTCAAATATTATGATCAGCAGTTTGTTTTTTGATTTTTTGAAAGCAAGCTAAACATTTTTAGTGTTCTCAAAACTTTGTTGACTTTCGCCTATTGAAAATTTTGTTATTTTTATCTAAATCTCGCAAAACTATTTATTGAATGCAATGCAAATCAGAGTGTGCAATATATATATTTATATATTAAAAGGAGAAACCAAAACTATATTCCGAAATATTATTTATATCTTCAGTTTGATGTTCTGAATATTTTAAAACGCGTTAAAAATTAATTTGTGCTCTTAAAACTTCGTTGAAAATTTAGTTATTTTAATCCAAGTATCGAAAAACTATTTAAAAAATGCAAAATATAGATTTGTACATAACAAACATTATTTATATCTTCAATTTGCTTTTCTAAATTCTATAAAGCTTAAAACTTTATTGACATTCGTCTATTAAAAATTAAGCTGTCTTAATCTAAATCTCGGGAAAACTATTGAATAAATCAAAATGCACAATAAATATGTGTACATATTAGACCTTAACCACAAAAGCAACTGTATTCTAAAATATTATATCTAATATATTCTATATTTAGTTTGTTTTCCTGAATTCTTTAAAGCGCGTATAGAATTATTGAATGCTCTTAAAACTCTGTTTTTTACTTAGACTTTCGCTTATTGAAAATGTAAATCCTTTGCTTAATAGAACTATCAAATGAAACTGTATTTTAAAACATTTTTCATATCTTAAAAAAATTATTTTTTCATTTTTTTAAGCGCGTTCAAAATGTTTGTACTTTTAAAACTTTGTTGGCTTTTACCCAACGCAGATAGATTGTTTTAATTATGCGCATCACTAAATCATGGAAAACTATATATTGAATGCATTGTAAATCAGAGTGTGCAATATATGTATATGTGTGCATATTAGAAAGAACAATATTAGCTGACCTCTGAAGTATTGTTTTATATGCGCTTATTTTGTTTACTTTTCAACTATGACAAAATATTTAGTAGTCATAAAGCTTTGTTGACTTTAGCACAACGCAGATTGGCTTATTTTAAACTAAAACTATATATTGAATGCCTTGTAAATCACAAAGAATCAACAAAACTGTATGCTAAAGTAATTTTTATACCTTGTTTTATTTTGCATTTTTTAAAGCGCTTAAAAAATTGTTTAGTATCGTAAGAACTTTGTTGACTTTCGGCCAAATGAAATTAGGAAACGGCAGAAAAAGAAGGTAATTAGAGGCCTTTAAGTCTTAACTAGGCTGGCTAATGAGTAAATAATCTGAACGGCGCAGAGCACGGAAATTGAGTTGATTGTTAATGAGCATGTGTGTGTGTGTGTGTTGAGAAGCTACTTAAGCAAAGCCCCCCACATATGTTATATATACTATATGTACTTGTATATGTGTATAAAGCGTCTTGCAGCATAAGCTGCTTATCCAGTGGGGCATTTAAAGCTCAATCTGCCGGGAGCGGCCAATCAAGGAAGCAAGAGCTCAAAACATACGCGAGCGCAGAGCAGGGGAAAATTAAAACATTTTTTAATTAAAACAAATAATAACGGCAAGCAACAACAGTTGTTGCGAAAGTAAACAAATTAAGGCTGGCAAATGACGTTGACACTGACGTTTGACGATGATGAAGATGACGACAAAGACGTCGACGTCAACGACGAGGACGACGAGGACGAGGACGAATAAACAAAGGCAGCCCGAAACAAAGGGAGCAGCACAACATGAATGAAATAATCAAATCATTTGCAAAATAAAAGCAAATTACTGAAAATTGTATGTAATGTATTTACAAACACACACACACACACACTCCCAGACACAAGAACAGCGAGAGTGAGAGCATTTGCAAATACGCTTAAAACGCTCTTACATGCCACGCCCACTTAATGTAGACGCCCACGACGTTGGCCGGGCGCATTTGCGACATGTGGCGCCCCCAGTTATATGCTATTCAATTTTTTATTACATTCGCTGCTTACAACATTTCGTAGAAATACAACACGCAACAATTGAGAGATTGTGCGAAAGGAATATTGGCTTCCAAACAGAAGAAAACAACATAATCTTCTATAATTAACAACTAAATCATTCGATGCACACTTATTTACAAAGGTAAATAATTTACGATATTTCGAGGAAATGACAATATATGATATGAAGGTGGTGCAAAGAGAAATTGCTTTTAAAAAGCAAACGATTGAAATTCGATTAAAACTACAAAATTTGGTAAATATTTGAAAGAAAATTATATAATTATTAAAAATTACCAGATTAAATCAGTTCTCTACAAGAGTTAATATTTCAATATTTTTTATTTTGTGGAAAAAAAAGGTAATTAATTTGATTACAATATTTTGAAAACAAAAATAAATAAAAACTTTGCATGAAGAGAAAAGCGAAAATGGATATATAAAACAAATATATATTATATTTATAAGGAAAGAATGTAATTTGTAAAAATTAGGAAAGTAAAGAAATAAAGGAAAGATTTAGATATTTGAAATAGAACATTATGAAGATGAAAATACATAAAATAAGAAGTTTGTGCAAAGCAATAGTGGATTTTTAAGAGCAGCTTTAAAAGCGATGTAATCAGGTGAATATAGAAAATTATATTTCAAAGGTAGGAATATAATTTTTAAAAATAAGGAAAGTAAATAATTTCTTTAAATATTTGACATTCTGAAAACATGAACATATCGAATAGGAAGTTTGTGCAAAGCATGATGAAAAATTTTGAAATGTAGCAAAGAAAACATAATAAATTATATAAATATAAAGAAATAACATCATTTTCAATACTTAAAAATATATTTAATCATTTCTTTGTATGGCTAAATATTTGACTTAAAACATGCCAAAGAAATAAAAATAAGAAGTTTGTGTAAAGTACAAATTTAATTTTAAAGAGAGCAGCTTTGCAAACAAATTGCAACAGCTAAAAGCACAAGTTGATATAAAACATGATATATATAAAATCTTGAATAATTGAGAAATCAAATCAGCAAGGGTATTCGCTGTTCGTTGCTGCTCCAATACTTCCGGAGGCACTTGTTATTTCTGTTTAACGCTTTTTTATATTTTTAAAGCGTCAAAATTGTAAAAAGCGTCTGTTTTGGCCTTTTGGGGATTGGTTGTATAGAATGCGGAAACACACACATATACATATATCTATATATATATATATTTTTTTTTCTTTTTCTGTTCTTATTCCCGTTCTGTTGCTTGTAGTGTATTGTGGGCGCCTTTCGCCCTCAATTTCATTTGCAATTGAATTTGGGATTATTTTTCATTTCTCGCTGCGCATCTTGCAGAGGTCACAAGTGGCCTGAATAGCACAAGAGGAGGCCGGGCAGGGGCAGGGAGGGAGCAGGGGGGCGAACTCCGCCTTCATGAAAGCCGCTTGCATGTCTGAGCGCCGTTTGTCTCTCTGGCCCCCGTTCGCTTTTGTTGCTGTTGTTGTTGTTGTTGAAATCCCGTGACAGCGCAAACCGAAATGGGAGGACGACAAACCCTAAGCTGGCCTCTGAGCTGGCAAACGGGAAGTTGTAAAATTCATAAGTCGGGCGCGTGGCTTTTGTGCAATTGGAGCAACAAGAAAGCAAAGCACAAAAAAAAAAGAATCTCGTACAAGTGCAAGTTGCTTTAGTGTTGAAGAGAGTGCGGGCGGGGTTAGACTGCGGTGCATAGGGTTGTGAATTGGGTGTCGAACTGACTGCAGGCAAAGATAACACCAAAGTGCACTTTAATCTTTGTGAAGAAATCTCAACGTGGCTGCAGCAAAATATGATTGAAGTGTCGCTGTGTGCGTCGCTCTGGGCAGCTTTAGATCGCTGGGGAGAGCGAGCGAGTGAGCAAGTGAGGGGGCTGTCAGTGTGTTGGTATGTCGCGGCAAATGAAGCCAGTGAAAACGAAAAGGCACAAAGCGAACGCTTGAGTGAGAGCGAGGAATTGGAAAAATGAAATGTGCAGAAGACGACGACGACGACGCTGACGACGTTGGTGACTCCTTCAACAGCTGTTGATTGAAATGGTGCGACTATGTTAAGCCCACAGACGCACACACAAGCACACAGACAGAGAGCAAGATAACTTCAAATGCAGAAATGTCACTCACTCACACACACACGCACTCGCACTCGCACATTAAGCAGGCATGAGAGACAGTGACAGCTACAGCGAGTGGGCAGAGCGCTCCCTCTCTCGAGTGGCGCACTCAAAGAAGAAGCGCGCGCAGCATAAAGACCGAAAATCAGACAACATCTTGACAAAGGCTGGCAGCAGCGCCAGCGCCAGCGCCGTCCAGGCAAACACATCAGATAAGCGCGATTGAATGCAATCCCTTGCCGAGGCGCAGGCAGAGCGATAGACGCGCGCGACTGAAAGGGCGAGGGCGAGGGCGAGAGTGGGGAACAGTGCGAGTGCAACAAAGCTGCCCTAAAAACCAAACGGCGAACGCAAAAAGAAAGTAAGCACAACAAAGCTGAAATGAAATAAAAACGGGTCATTGGAGTAAGTTGGGCCAGCCTGCTTCCCCCCACCCCCACCCCACACAACCCAAGCCAAAGGCAAAGCCAAAGCCAAAGCTAAAGGCAAAGCCAGCCGAGCCGAAGCCTGAGCCGAGGCCGAGAGCCCAAAGCCCCTACCACAAAATGTAAATACCGCGGCACACAAAGAACCGCCGCACCGCACGGAGGGCACAAGTGGCAAATGCCAAGCGGAGAGCGCGACGTGGCGCCTCAATGATGCCCTGTATGCCAACTAAGTATTTTCAGAGGAAATAATGAATTTACGCTAAACCAATATGAGAAATTTCAAATTAGATCAGACAAATTGTTACATTGATTGTTGAAGTTGAACACGATTGCATTTTTAGGCTTTTAGTTATATTATATTCAATTTGTTGATCCAATAGATTTGTCTTTACAATACTTTCCAGGCTTTCTATATAAATCAAATTGTGTGAAATGAAAGTATTTCCAAATTTTATTATAATCTCAATGAAATTCTTATTAGTTCATGTATATAATAATATTCCTAATGGATTGTTTAGCAACTTCAATGGCAACCGTATCCAATACTAAAAACAAATTTAGTTTTCAAAATTTTAGTAATATTATATGCCATTTGTAGATAGATTTCCTATATCTATATCTAAAGTGCAAAATTTACTAGATATTTCATTGATAATTAAATTAATGGATAAAAAATTAAGACAATTTCAAATACAATTTAATGAGATTGCTTAAAGGATATTTTTACTTCTTTGTTGTTGCAATAGTTCTCTTAAGTCACTTCAATTGCAATATTTAGCAGAATTCTTATAAAATGAATTTTTGGTAATATTATTTTAAGCATAAACACTTGTTAGCCCAATAATATCTATTATTGCCAGATTGACAACTTGTTAATCTTATGCATTTGTTCAGCTATCAGAGTTGCAATATTTGCTGGACTTTCCATATACCCCTTTGCTCATTTCGAGGGTATTTGTGCTAAGAGCCTGGGTATGTGGGGCTGGCTGCCTTTGAAATGCAAATTACACCCCAAGGAAATGCAAGGCTTTCGGGAAGCGCGAGAGTCAGGGAAAGAGTGAGAGAGAGAATGAGGAAGGGGAGGAAGAGATGCAGCGGAAAAGAAAATGCGGAAGCTGCGCACTGTCGGATTCTTGGCTTGTCGAGTGTTATGTATTTAGTGGCTGCTTCAGTTGCAACTTCCCTCCATGGCGCGGACAGCGCTTGGCTTCACCTGCTGTACAATTTGCACTTTGGCATAGGTCGCGCGCGCTGCGTTGCGGCGTTGCCACACCAACCAACGGCGAGCAGAAGTTTGGCAACACGGCAAAGAAATAATATAGACAAACGGTGCATTGTTTGACGCGTGCACGAGGAGCGCAGTGGGGCAGAGCATAATGATAATGGCAGCCAGCAGCAGTAGCAGAAATACAACAACTCCCTCGTCCAGCTTGACACAATGGCAGGCGACCAAATAAAAATTTATGGCACTGCTGAAAGCTGCAATGTTGCCACTGCCACTGTGCAACTATGCGCACAAGAACGGCCCTGGGTCCGACTCCAAGTCCGATTTCGAATCGAGTGTTCGGCGAGTAGAGTCCCCTACCCTTCTCTTCCCTTCCGCTGCTGCTGCTGCTGAGGGGGCCAGTGGAAACTGGGTGGCCTGTTATGAGTTTTAACAGTTGGTCGGCGCTGGACAACAGCGCAGCGACGACCGCCAAGAATTAAAGTCACAGTCGAGAAGGAACGACGAAAAGTTTTTAATGAAAAGTGCACGGAATAACTAATGCGGCCCCCAACGCCACTCGTCACACAAAACTTTGTGCTATGTACTTTAAAGTCAGCTGTAATCAGCAAAGAACACGTTCCTAAACAAAAAGATTTGCTCAATGCACAGCTTACAATATCGCTGGTGGAATATATTTCGATTATTTGGGACGTGTGCTTTAAAGTCAAACGAAAAAACAAAGATTTGCTAAATGGTTCATGTCGCTTATATAATATATTTCTGTTATTTGCGATGTGTATTTTAAAGTCAGCTGTAGTCAACAAAGAACACGTTCCTGAACAGAACAATTGTTTAACGAACAGCTTATGGAATATATTTTCATTATTTGTGACGTACTCTTTAAAGTCAACCGCAATCAGCAAAGAAATCCTTTCTAGGCAACTGTATAAAAGAGTTGGACAGCTAACAATATCGCTTACTGAATATATTTTGATTATTTGCTTACTTGTATGTGTACTTTAAAGTCAGCTGTAATCAACAAAATAAAGAAAGAGGAACAAAATAATAGATTTGTTGATGGATCATTATAGCTTATAGAATTTAACTTAATGATTATTAACTTACTTGTATATATACTTTAAAGACAGCTGTAATTAGCAATTAACACTTTCGAAGACAAAGAAAAAAGATTTACTTAACGGACAGCTTATGGAATATAGTTCGATCATTTGCAATGCTGTTTCGCAAAGCTCTTCATTTGTAAACCTCTTTTAACTGCTTTTGCATGCAAAGGAAAAACGTTCAGTTAATGCATGAAAATAAAGCATGTTTTCATGGTAAAGTTGTGCATTATTAAACGACGCCTCCTGAATTAAAGCTGCAGTTAAAGGCTTTAACCTGAACATTGTCATATTGGCACACATCGAGCCGCAGCCCACACATCGAGGGCCATATGGCGGGACATGATATGTAAAATGCATGTAAATTGCTGAGACTATAAAAATGTGGGCAGCCTTTAAAAGTGCACGACAGACAATTGCTGTTGTGTCAAGATAAAAGCAAAGATGGAAAACGAAAAAACAATAAAAAAAAAATAGTGAACAGTGCTTAAACAATAAAACAATAAATTTTCATTACCGGCCCTGGGCTATTAACGGTTTCCGCTGGCCACGAAGAAAGCGCTGCTTTTAAAAGGCTGCACTCTGCACTGGAGTCTGCCCGCAGTTGTTTATCAAATAAAATGTGCAATACAATATTATTGTAGTTGGGTGTTGGATTTAAAGTGCGCACTGCCCGCAAAAAAACAAAAAAGTATGCAACACTTCTCGCCTCGCTCTTGTGTGCTGTGCGTTTTGTTCGTAGTTGTTTTTGTGGGCTTTCAGCTGCGCTCAAACATTCGACTTTGGCATTTGCATTAACATTTTTGCATCGTTTCCACTACCAGCACGTCCCCGTTCTCCCCGTTCCCGTGCGTTGCGCTCTTTAATTACATTTTCGTGGCTTTCGTTTTGTGCGCCATAAATAATTTTACCATTTTTTCCTGCGTTTATTTTCCCTGTGCCATGAATTGGTAAAAAGGGTATATTAAGTTTGTGCAAATGTATGAGAGATGGAAGAGTCGTAGACCAATACGCTTAGCATTGCATATTAAATCGATTTATACGTGTCCGTTCGTCTGTATGAATGCCTGGTGCTTGGAGACTATAAGCGCTAATATAACCAAAGTTGGGCTAGATGTCCAAATTCTTCTAGGTCTGTTTTTATGCTAGTTTATTTTATCACCGCTCTAGATTTTTGCGAATAACTCACTCTAACAGTTTTTAAGTGATTTTCTTCAAACTTGGTAGAATGATTTGGTTTCTAAATATCTACCTTGTTGCCAAATTTCATCAGGATGGGTTAAGGCAACCCATACGATTCCAATAAGAACTGTTTTTCCCGTATGCAACCCATACGTAGGGTATTTTATAGTCGACAAATTTCGAGCGTGTAGCGTTCGTACTTGTTTTTTATGCATACAATTATGTGGCTTGCGGCGAGCAGGTGAATGCTGCATGTTGCAGCATCAGCATTAATTTGCTTAAAATGAAAGCGAGCTTCAACATTTTTTCGATGTCCACGCTTCGCACTCACTTCGAGCTCAGCATATTAACCCCAACTCTGTCTGTCTTCTACTTGCAGGTCACGTGGGCGGCTGCGGCATTACCGAGGAGGTCTCGCAGTGGATGGAGAACATACAGAACTCGGCGGTCGAGGAGCTGCCCGTGCCGATGTCAAAGGACGTCCAGAAGCTGCACCGCAAGCAGCATCCGCCAAAGAAGTACGCCAGCGGCGACGACGACTTCAAATTGCCACACCAGAAGTACACGAAGGAGGCCAACTTCGCCGACGGTGCATTCTACGATCCGGCCACCGGTCGCCGTCTCGGCACCACCGCCAACGTCGCCGACTGGCACGAGCTCGTCCATGAGCGCGTGCGTCGCGCCAGTGGTGGCAACGGCGGTGCTGGCGGCGGCGGCGGTGGTTCCTCGGGCGGCTCCTCGTCCAGCGGTGGCTCGGGCTCGTCGGGCGCCGGACGTGGCCGCGAGGACAACAAGAATACCTGCTCGCTCTACATACAAACGGATCCATTGATTTGGCGCCATATACGCGAGGGCATCGCCGATGTAAGTCTGAAATTAAAACTGAAGCAGAGTGAAGCGTCGGTCGGGGGCGGGCTTCACACACACACACAGTCACACTGAGAACAAAATCCATGAATTTTGCAATTTTTTACGAGCGAACGCTTCACTTTGGGTCTGCGCATAAAACAAAAGCCGAGCGAGCTCCTTTTTTTTTTGCTTTGCTCTGCTTTGTTTTGTGTCTTGACTGGAGCGAGAAGCAACAGACAAGAGGCGAACGACAGCGGCGTGGAGTGGGTAGGGGAGGGGAGGGGAGGGGAGCGGGACGCGCGTGGAGTCAGCCAGACGCCATGTTTTCGCTCAGCTTTATTTGCTTTTGCTTTTGGTTTTTGTTTTTTTTTTTTGTTTTTCGCCAGCCAAAGAAATTGACTGATGCGCTACGTTGAGTGAAAATTGTTGTTTAGCTGCGAGTGGTTGCGAACCTTTTTGTGGGAAACACAGCAAATAGTTGCGTGAAATTTAAATTGTGCTCCTCAAGCAAATCATAACATAAAAACTGCGTTAATGGATTAAAGTCTGATAATCATCATTGAATTTCAATATTCACCAAAGAAACTTATTTGCAAGATTGATTAAACTTTATGCTTAAATCCGTATTGCAATCTGAGTTGATTTTGCTTAGAAAAAAGTTGGGGATTAGCAAAATATTTTATTGCTAATACTTTACATAATTTGTAAAGTGATGTTTGGATGGAAAATGCTGCGTTTCTTCAGAGAAATTCATTTGATTAGCGCAAGCTGACTTAAGAACTTTCAAATAAGATTAATTTCATAAAATATTTTTGTCGTAGAATACAGAAAGTGAGGGATTCAGAAAGCTGCATTAATAGATTAAAGTTTGGTATGCAAATTTATGTGCAACATTTTATAAAAATTATACTTAACTCAGTATTACAATTTGAGTTTATATTCCTTAGACAAATGCTGCAGATTAGCAAAAGCACACTTAGGAATCTATAATTTTTGTTTGCTGTTTTTATATTATATCTTCTTTAAATGCCTGGATTAATAGATCAAAGTTTGATATTCAAATTTATGTGCAACCTTTTGGAAATAACTTGAGATGATATTCTTTAGAAAAATGCTGCTGATTAGCAAAAGCACACTTAGGAATTTCTAATTATTTGTTTGTTGTTTTCATACAATATCTTACTGAAATTAGTTTTGGAAGCAGAGAACCGTATAAATAGATTAAAGGTTGCAACATTTTGGAAACATTACACTTAATACAGTATTGCAATGTGATTTGATATTCCTTAGAAAAATGCTACGAATGACGAGCGGAATTACACTCTGAAAAACTTAATTGTTGTCTGCGTTTTCTCAAGGACATTGTTGGCATGAAATTCTTCTTTATTAAGTTTCCAATAATCGTAAAGCTGTCAGTTTAATCATGCTCAGGTAGACCGAACTTTTGGCATTTCAAATTATGCAAATTCTTCAATTGAAATTAGTATGAGAATACACATGATGATTATGACAAACACTCTCGAGAGCCTTTAAATATTTTCGCAATCCTCTTGAACTCGATGCCCGAGTGTTTAGCACACACGCGTCGAATCATTGAAAGTATTTTTCAAGATGCGCTTAATTATGCTCCAACTGCCAGCCGCCCGCAAATAGGTCGCCCGCCCCCTAATTCACAATTCTCGCTCGCCCCCGAGTTGTTTTGGAGAACCAAGAGTTGGCAGCCAACAACAATTTGCTGGAGTGTTGCCTGCTTTGCGGCGTCTTCAAAGCAATCATCCAATCAGCTGACCTGTTTTGCTTCTTCGCAGCGCATGCAATCAACCGTTATAGTCTGGCTCTCGCTCTGGGTCTCCCTCTGGCCCACCTATCCACGCTATCTGCATCTCTGTCACTCTCGCTGTCTGGCCTGCTCTAGCCTTTCGCGTTCGCAAGCAATTCTTTCGCCGCACTTTATGTTTACGTTCATTTTTTCGCATTGTGCGCGACGTTGTCGACGTCAACATCCTCGTCAGGGGCCCGCGATGTATTTCTGTGCCCTCCTCCCCTCCTCTCCTCCCGCTCTCCTACAATTTTTTGTCTGTTTATTTGCAATGAGTTTTGCATAATTCGCGCATTTGTTTCGTTCGTCGCGGCGTTCGTGCCGCGCTTGCATACCCTAGTTTAAAGCTCGCACGGGTATATGCGACTCATAACTAGAAAGCATGCAGATTTTGTAATTCTTTGATACTTGTTTTAAATAACAATGCAAACATTAAATAATTATAATAATTAATGAGTGAAAACTGGTTTTATGCTTATTTTTCTATAGTTCCTGAAACAATAATTTAGATTTATTATTCGATATAATACAATAAATTCATTTTTTCTGTTTCTTTGCTAATTTCTCTATAATGCATGAGACTATAACATAGATTTATCATTCGATATAATTTAATATATTAATTTTTATTTAATTTTAGATTTATAGATTTATTAAGAAGTTAAAAAAGTGCAAGCACTATAACACAACAACAACACATTTCGTAAATATCTAATACTGACCAAACCTCATTTAATATTTTTTTATTATATACATTTATTATTTACATCAGTAGTTGAACCAGTACCAATATAAAGCACCATAACAACACATTTAAGAATATATCATAACAACCAAATATTAATATTATTTCCATATATACATATATATTTCTTTTTAGATTTATATAGATTTATTAAGTAGTTGAACCATTTCGGGAACATCTTTTACTGACCAAACATACATATACGTAATAATGACTTATCAATTGTCGTTCATGTTGGAGTAAACATTTTGGCGAAACTTTATTACCTGATACATTAATTTAAAGAAACCAACGCGCATCCAGAAAAGTATGCTATACTTTTTGGAACTTTGTTCAGTATGCACTTTCAAAGATTTGATAAGTTCTTATGGCATTTATGTTGAGGTTGGGTTGATATGAGATATATTAGATATTTCTAAAAGGTGTTGTTATGGTGCTTTATTTTTGGTACTGTTTCAACTACTTATGTCAATGAATGTATCATAAAAAAGTATGCACTTTCTAAGATTGCACTATGGCACATAGAGGGTAACTCGCAGTTCGTAATCTAGAAATGACTTCTCTTGGTCTTTGTTGTCACTGCGCCCAACGGCGTTTTGATTTTGGAACCAAAAACTGCCGTTAGCGGTACGATGATAGACCCGGCCACCCCGCCCCCGCCCCGCTGTCGCGTGGTAATCCCAGAGCCAGCCGCTCAACGCGCGCATAAAACCGAATAAACTTCAGCAAAATATTCGACGGGTTTTAGCTGAATTTGCATTTTTATACAAATATATTTGAAGAGTGCTTGTTGTGTGCGTGTGCTTGAGGGGGTGGCGGGGGCGCAGTGGAGTGGGGCGGGGGGTATGCGCGAGGTCGTTTGTTTGTCTGGCTGCTTTGTTTGCCACACAACCCCCCAGCAACCTCCCCTCCCTCCTAGCGCCTTCCACGCTCGCTGCGAATGTCAAGCGCATTGGCATTGCGGTTGAGATTTTTATTACGCGCAGCGCCTAAAAGTAGACAGCGTTTGTTTCGCCTTTCGCATTTCGCGTTGCTCGTTGTTTTTTGCGTTTTCGTTAATTAATTCACAACACTGACTGCAACAATCTGTACTTACAGCACGATCGCGGTCGCAAGTACGAGGTGGACGAGAAGACCCGCGAGGAAATCACATCGCTGATTGCACATCATGTGACGGCCGTTAATTACATTTACCGCAACACAAAGTTCGATGGACGCACCGAGCATCGCAACATACGCTTTGAGGTGAGTACGCACGTGTGTGTCTCTGTGTGGCGAGGAGGAGTGTGAGAGGCAGTGAATTGAATTGGCAGAGCAGAGCGCCCCCTGTGGTCGACGATTGCCAACAGCGCTAACGTTCGCCCAACAATGGACTAAGAACAAAGAGCCTGTGCCCCCTGTCCTCTGTTCTCCTCTATGGCGTTGTTGGGGCAAAGACAGAGCCACAGACAACCCAACAATTATGTTGGAAAACATCGCTCGACCGCGTCCAGTTTATTAACGCACGCTTAAAGCTGCTAATGCGCTTAAGGAGTGCATCAGAGTGGCGCTTTAATTAGGCGCCTCTATTAATAATTCAGCAAGCCATCAACACATTTCTAAAGATCCAAACTCTTTATAAAATCGAAATTGAAACCAACAGAAAAAAGCAAAATATGTTTAACAACTTTGAAGAACTTCTTTAGCTGCAGTAATAATAAATACTGCAATATTTAACAAATTTGAAGAACTTCTTTAACTGCAGTAATAATAAATACTGCAATAGCTCGACAATGAGCTCTGATTAACTTAGTTTAGGCCAACATTCACACAAAATTTGTTTTTTTGTTTATATACTCATTTATTTAAGTCTAGTTTCCACACTATGCTATACTAGTGCCTTAACAAGACACTTGTGTATCTTAGTTATAAACTTAAGGTTTATAAATAATTAAAAAGGGTTATAGTCAATTTGAAAATCAGTAAAAAGTTGTCATGATTAATCATAAGCTTATTAGCCATCTTAATGGTCTTGTTAAAAACCTAAAAAAATTTTGGAATCCCGAAATTTTAATTTGTGAATTGGTTTAAATGTTTTTAATTTAGTTTTTTTTTATGAAATATTCAATTCTTTATTTACTTATCTGTTTTTAACTTTGTTTTTATGAAATATTTAATTCTGAATTTGCTGATCTGTTTTTAACTTTGTTTTTATAAAATATTCAGTCATGAATTTGACCAATTGTCTTGGCAAATTCTAAACTTGTTAGCCTTCTTGATGGCTGTATTAAAAGTGGCAAAAAATACTCTTCTAAAACTGAAATATAAATTTATGAATTGGTTTATATGTTTTTAACTTTGTTTTAATAAAATATTCAATTCTTAATTTGCTTATATTTTTATATATTTTTATGAAATATTAGTCATCATCATCTGTTTTTAACTTTATTAAAATATTAATTAGTCCATGAAATTGCTGATATGACTTGGTATTTTTGAAATAGATGTCCATGAATTTGCTTATTTCTTTTTAAATTTGGTTTTCATACGAAATGTGCTGAAATTGAACAATTATAATAGCGCAAACTTGCAGCTGCTTTTTCGAGTTGACTTATGCTTAAAACTGTAGCCAAATAAATTATTTATAAAACCTTTCATCCGGCAGGTGCAACGCATTAAGATCGATGATGATTCTGCTTGTCGCAACTCGTACAATGGGCCGCACAATGCTTTCTGCAACGAGCACATGGACGTCTCGAACTTCTTGAACCTGCACTCACTCGAGGACCACTCGGACTTCTGTCTAGCCTACGTCTTCACCTACAGGCAAGTACAGCAATCTGTTCCTCAACCCCTATCCGTATTGATCATGTGTCGTTTATCCTCTGCAGAGACTTCACGGGCGGCACTCTGGGCCTGGCTTGGGTGGCCAGTGCCTCGGGCGCCTCGGGCGGCATCTGCGAGAAGTACAAGACCTACACGGAGACTGTGGGCGGGCAGTACCAGAGCACGAAGCGCTCGCTTAATACGGGCATCATCACCTTCGTCAACTACAACAGTCGGGTGCCGCCAAAGGTGTCGCAGCTGACGCTGGCCCACGAGATTGGCCACAACTTCGGATCGCCGGTGAGTGCAGAGAGCAGTTTACACTCTTACTTTTAACCCAAATTGAGTGCAGCATAATTGGACATTCAAAACGAAAAGAAACAACTTACTAAGAGTATGAAAATGAAACTATAAAATTCTCAGAAATATTGTGAATTGTTCTTGAATATTAATTACATATTCAAAGTAATCTATTCCCTAGAAAGTAGCAATAAAATCAAGCAAAAGAATCCACTAAGAGTATGAAAATGACGTTTCAATGACAGAATAAATATTCTTGTTTTTTATTGAATATTGCATATTCAAGTAAACTTCTTGAAAAGACATTGCCAAGAAATGCATTCAAGCCAAAGTAAAACTAAGTTTCTATACATATTCTTTTTAAAATCAAAAATTCTAAATTCATATATTTTGTATGCATTAAGTAAATTTAGAAGGTAAAGTAAATTTATGTTTAGTAATATTTTTAATTTAGTAATGTTGAAGGCTTAAATAAGAATGTAGACTTTCTTGTGCTGAATTTTATGAAACCGAAATTGCAGTCCTTTCGATTGCCTAAGTTTTGCATTTAATCTAGTCGCATAGATTTTCTAAATTAAATTCAAGCAGTTGGCTAAAGTGTTGGCTTATTGTTCATATTGCAATTAATAGCAGTATTTGTTAGTATTGTAATTAATTTTGTTGAAATTTACATTAATTAAAGTTAGCTTAACAAACAAATAGGACTAAAATTAAGGTTGCAATGCAAGTATTGGCGTATTTGCAACATTTAGGACTTTAAGAAATCTAAAATGATGTTGTTTTTCTTATAAATGAATTTTAGGAAATTGCAATTACAATTCTTTTGAGTCTTGTCTAGTTGCAGTTGGCAAACTTGACTCATTGTTCATATTCCAATTAATAACAATTGTAATTATTATTTTTGAAGTTTGCTGAATATTGCAGTAATTGAAGTAATTTCAATAACAGTAACTAAAGGAACTTCGACAACAAAATACCAAAAGTATTGAAGTATTTACTGCATTTAAGATTTCAGCTTACATAAAAATATTGAGTTGTAAAGTGTGTTAGGAAGGAAATTTCAACATCAAAATAGAAGAAGTATTGAAGTATTTACTACATTTAGGATTGCAACTGTAGGATGCTAAATAATATTGCAGTAACTGAAGAAATTTCAATAACAGTAACGAAAGAAATTTCAATAACAATATAGCATAAGTATGGCTGTATTTACTGCATTCAGGATTCAGGGCTTAAATAAAATTATTGTGTTGAGGTTACAACTGTTGTGACACGATCCTTTACAATCTAGTGCGATAAGTGTGCGCGGTTAATTCGCGATTAATGTAAGCAAATATTATGATTAATGAGAATTGTGTCTGGGCTCCTTGCAGCACGACTACCCGCAAGAGTGCCGGCCGGGAGGCCTGAACGGCAACTACATCATGTTCGCGAGTGCGACGTCGGGCGACCGGCCGAACAACTCGAAGTTCTCGCCGTGCTCGATACGGAACATCTCGAACGTGCTGGACGTGCTGGTGGGCAACACGAAGCGGGACTGCTTCAAGGCGTCGGAGGGCGCGTTCTGCGGCAACAAGATCGTGGAGTCGGGCGAGGAGTGCGACTGCGGCTTCAACGAGGAGGAGTGCAAGGACAAGTGCTGCTACCCGCGCCTGATCAGCGAGTACGACCAGTCGCTCAACTCGAGCGCCAAGGGCTGCAAGCGGCGGGCCAAGACGCAGTGCTCGCCCTCGCAGGGTCCCTGCTGTCTCTCCAACTCGTGCACGTTCGTGCCGACGCACTACCACCAGAAGTGCAAGGAGGAGACGGAGTGCAGCTGGTCGAGCACCTGCAACGGCACCACCGCCGAGTGCCCGGAGCCGCGTCATCGCGACGACAAGACGATGTGCAACAACGGCACCGCGCTCTGCATACGCGGCGAGTGCAGCGGCTCGCCGTGCCTGCTCTGGAACATGACCAAGTGCTTCCTCACCTCGGCCACGCTGCCGCACGTGAACAAGCGCAAGCTGTGTGAGCTGGCCTGCCAGGACGGCAACGACACGGCCACATGCCGCAGCACCAGCGAGTTCGCCGCCGAGTACAACATCCAGCAGGGCGGCATCAGTCTGCAGCCGGGCTCGCCGTGCGACAACTTCCAGGGCTACTGCGACGTCTTCCTCAAGTGTCGCGCCGTCGACGCCGACGGGCCGCTGGTGCGGCTCAAGAATCTGCTGCTCAACCGCGAGACCCTGCTCACCGTCGCCGAGTGGATCACCGGCAACTGGTACCTGGTCGTGCTCATGGGCGTCGGCTTCATCGTCATCATGGGCGCCTTCATCAAGTGCTGTGCCGTGCACACGCCCAGCTCGAATCCCAAGAAGCGGCGCGCGCGCCGCATCAGCGAGACGCTGCGTGCCCCCATGAACACCATTCGCCGCATGGTAAGCTGACGACAGACTGCTGTAATCAGCGTAGATCCGAAGACTGAGTTGCGCTAAAGCTAGAGTTTTCAGTAACAGTTCTAGTTCAAGTTAAAGCTGCTAATTTGCTGTGAGTTAAGCTAATATATCAGAGTGAGAGAGAGAGAGAGAGAGAGAGAGAGAGAGCTAGAGGCAGCTGATTTCAGAGCTAAACTTTACAGCGCTGCTTTAAGCATTCACTGTTTATGTTTAGGTTTAACATTCCACCGTTAACTTGGCTACTATTGCAAAACTCATCAATTTAGGGGGTTAAGCAAGACTCTTTGTAATCTTGGAAAGTGATTAGGGAATATCTGACATAATTTCTTTTTTGTTCGAGATAATTTGCTTACCTTTGCTCCTTAGAGGTGCTCATCAGTTGCAGCGGAGTTCCATGCTAATCCTAACAGCGCTGTTTTTAACATTAACAGTTTGTGATTAGGTTCAACAGGTTACTACTATGATGAAGCTCGTCAATTTATAAAGTTAAGGGTCACTTTTTTATACTCTGGGAAAGTGATTAGTGAGAGGCTTAATTAACCTGTAAGTTAAGCGATAGCTAGTGAGACAGAATTAGAGTTGCAGCTGAGTTCAATGCTAGATTTAACAGTGCTGCTGTTTTTACAGTCACGATTTATGTTAACCTCTCCAAGTCGTCTGTTGATTTAGCTACTTCTGCCAAAGCTCAGCAATTTGCAGAACTAAAAAGCATTGTTACGTATGATCATAAAATGAGTAGTGAGTATTTTACAGTCGCTTGCAGCGTTCTCAATTGTCGCGGCTAAAGTTGTGAGTGCATAACAGTTGCAAATTGCAATGCATTTGTAAGCATAACATTAGTCTGTTAAGTACAGTGCACAACGCTGTTAGCATGTGTGTTAAGTGCACTGCATAGCTCTGTTAGCATTTAACATTGCTGTGTTATGCAAAAAGCTCCAGGCTACACATTTAAGTATTCTGTTAAACATTTCACTTCTGAGTTAGGAGAGAGCGAGAGAGAATAAGCCGCTTCAACGCAATTCGCTTTGGTGGGCATAACGTTAGTCTGCTAAGTGCACTGCACAGCGCTGTTAGCATCCATAAATGCTTTAGGCTAAACATTTCGCTGTTATGTTAGCGCTGGCAACACAGAAAAAAGCGGTTCCACAGTTGAACATCGCTGAACTGAAAAGATCAATGAAATTGAAATAAGGAAATTTGATTGCAGCTCACTTGGTCATGTAACTAATCCGTTTTTGTGTGTCGCCCCACAGCAACGTCATCCGCACCAGCGCGGCGCTGGACCACGCAGCATCCCACCGCCGGCGCACGAGGCGCAGCACTATCCTCGCCCAGCGGGCGGCGCGTCGGGCGCATCGGCCGGCGGGCGACATGGCGGCGGACGGGCGCACCACCACAACGCGCATCCGCACGAGTGGGACCGGCACCAGGGCGGGCACTCGATAGTGCCGCTGCCCACGGGCGGCAGCCATGCGAGTCGCAGCTCGGCGGCCAACCAGGCGCGGCGCAGCGATGGCCGGGGCACGCGTCCCAGCAGCAGCGGACGACCGCAGGCAACCGGCGGGGGAGCAGCGCGATCCGGGTATGCAGCCGAGCAGGCGGGCGCGGGATCGGGAGCGGGAGCGGGTGCCATTGGTGGCGGTGTGCAGGCGGCTATCAGCAGCGGCGGCGTTGTGGCGCGAGCCCAGCTGCCGCTGCCGCTGCCCCAGCAGGCGCAACAGCAGCAAGCACTCTCACCGCAGCAACAACAACTACAACAACAACAACAACCACAAGCGCAGGCGTTCTATGCGCCGAAAGGTGCGTTTCCCTTCCAGCGCGCTTCAGTCGCAGTAGCCAGTGTTAGCGCAAGTGTTAGAGCGAGAGCGAGCGAGTTGAAGACGTTGCAATTATCCCACGTTTAATTTACATTTGTCCTTTTTCTTTTTCCGTTTGTGTTTCCCACGAAAACGAAACAAAACAAATTCAGAACTACCACCACGCAATAAGTCCCGTTCATCACGTACCAACAACAACACAGCCACCAACAACACAGCCACGCCCTCGGGGGCCAGTAGTAGTAAAAACGCCAAAAGTGCCAAAGCCAAAGACACAGCCCAACAACATCAACAGCAGCAAGCACACAACAGCAAACACAACAACCGCAGTCGCAGCAGCAGCAAAGACAAAGCGTCGTCGGCCGCGAAGACGCGTCGCAATATCGTTTACTGAGCGTGGAACGCATGGAACTGGAACGCCGTTGACACATGCCATATACTCGAACCACGAACCAACCTCCCCCACCTCCTCGCATCGTTCCTCCCCCACCCCTCCACCAGAAAACATCCGCAAACCACACAGAATTCGAACTGCAATTGGTATGACAATCTTGAAGAGCAATCGATTTTTGCTTTCGTTCAGTTTCGTTTCGTTCCGTTTTGGTTTCGTTTCCACTAACAACAACGTGTCCAGCATATTTGGTGATCTCTTGTTTGTCTTTGCAGCATGTTTTGTTTCCGTTAGTTTTGTATTTGCAATTGATTTCACTTCCATATGTATTTTGGCATTGTTTTCGATTTGGTTTCGCCTCTGGTTTCGTATTGTTTACCCTGCCTATTGTATTGTTGTTGTTTTTGTTATTGCATGCGCACACCACTAAACGATTTAATCAACTATTAACAAATAACATTTCTTTGAACTAACAACCCAACTCAACTGTATATTTATATTTTAATACTTTGATTTAACACTTTTTCCACTAACACTTTGCGAATGAAGAAGAAGCCTCTATTTTGTATGTCATGTGACTTCAAACTAGCGCCAGCTATTTCATTTGCATATACATTTGTTATGAGTCTAAGAAAGTACTAAAAACTTTTGGATGTACATATATCTGTGTGTGGCACTCAATATGCTGTGGCGCCACAGCAGCTGGGCATGCAAACCAATTCAACTACTAATGTGATTCCCCGTTCTCTGTGTTTAGGCGTCGCGCCCCCGCCTCCGCTACAAGTAAGCTATAGTCGGCCCAGCTCGCTGCATGACCAACAGCTACAACAACAGCAGGAACAGCAGGAACCGGAACACCAACAACAACAGCAGCAGCAGCAGCAGCAGTCACAGCCACAGCCACAGCAACATCATCAGCAACCACACGCCTACGCTGACGCCTACGCGGCGTTGGGGCGTGGCCACTATGAGTCGACGACGCGAGCGCCCCACAACAGCAAAGTTTGACAGACGAAATTGACGACGGAGCGCCATAAGAAACCAAAAGCGAAGGGACATAAGAAGAAGCAGCAGCAACTACTACTACAACAGCAACAAAAGGAACGGCAACAACAACAACAACAGCAGCTACAGCCAGCACAGCCACAACAACAAGAACAAAAATCAAATGAACTCAAATTAAATGTAAATGTCATTTTTATGCTAATTATTTTTATTTAAACAACAAATACGCGAGAGAGCGAAAGAGAGCGAGAGCGAAATTGAAATATAGAAAGTGTGAGGAGGAGCGAGAAGGAAATTTCATATGTACCAACAACAAACAAGCAGACAAACAAAAGAGGAAAAAACGTTGAAAAAAATGAACGATATTTTTGATTAAATTAATTGATATGGAAATGCAAATCATTATTATTATAAATAATTAAAACGGCAGATTGCATAATATATAGTAAATAAACAAACACACACAAAAATATATATACATACATATATATATATATATATATACATACAATACATATATACATGCATATAATATAATGATTGTGCGTACTTATTTACAAAGCAGCAACAACATGAATAAAACCAATATTTAATGAATGGGCAACCAAAAACAAAAACGAAAATACAAAATTACAACAACAAAAAAACGAAGAAAATCCAAAAAAAAAAACTTAAAATTAAAATGAAAATGAATGAATAAACAAACATCACATGAATGTCGAACATTTACTAACGAGCAATGGCAAGAACAAATTAATTCAAATATGTTCTGTATAAAGGTGCAAATTAATTAATGGACTACAAAAAACAACAACAGCGGCAGCAGCAACAAGAAGAAGAGCTAACGAGCATTTATATCGTATTTAATTGTACCACTGGCCGACAACTTTAGTTAAAGCCGTCAAAATTGCATTTGTAAACTTAGCCAGAACAACAATAAAGAGCAACAAAGTAAACGAAAGTTAAACCAAATCAAATGAACCCGTTTTCGATTCTTCGATTGTTACGATATGACAAAATTTTAGAAGATTTGTTGCCAATGAAAAAGTGCTGAAACGGAAATAGTTTGGAGACCGGAATCGAATAGTGCAAGCAATTCTATAATCAAATTGTAATTACAATGTTTTAAGTTCTCCCAGACAGAAACTTAAAAAACCACTAACAATAAGGCGAAATGATCAACATAATATAATAATATTTGTATTGTATGTATAATTTGTAGAATTTTAGTATTGATTTTCAATTCTCATCTATATTGTATTAGGTTTAAAGCTTTATTTTGTAATGAGCTGTTTATTAGCCAGCAACTGATTATGTTAAATGTTACTCGTAAATGGCATGAATATCCTCGATAATTTAGGATTCAAACAATGTAAACGAATATAATTACACAATATACATAATATATCTATTTGTTGTATTCTTAATAAGCTTTCTAGTTTATGTTTTTTGTTTTTCACACTTCAAGACATCAAATTGACTGCGAATTGGGAGTAGCGAATCCTTTTAAACAGTTCCCAGAACTGCAACTATTCTCAATTATTTTGTAAAGACATTTACGTTAGTTTCTCTCACATTATACACACTCAATTTATCTAGGCCAATGAAATGTTTCACTTATTTCAAGTAACTCCCCCCCTATTATCGTTGAATTCTATAGTCAAAGAATGTCGTTTCATCATTTTTTCGATTCTTGCTAACTAAACGAAAGGAAAAGAACATGTAAATAGGAAAATCTTTAAGAAATAATAAAATAAACGTACATTAAGTGAAATATATTAAAATTTAATTGATTATACACAAGAAGCCGCAAAAATAAGTTTAACAGTAATTACTAAAATTGATATATATAAAAATAATATATAAATTAAATTTAAATTGAAAACATAAATAACAAAAAACAAACAAACAAACTATGCTATTAGTTTATTGCAAAACAGAACAACAGACAAACAAACAAAAACAAAAAACATTTAACTATTAATTTAATTATACTAAATACTGAATTAATTAATTGAACTTAAGGCTAAAAACACTGCTACAAAAAAAAAAAACAAAAACAAAAGAATGAACATAAGAAATGATAATAAAAACAAGAACAAAACTACTATTTTATAAAATACAAAAGAGCTGATCGTTTTATTTTTCTCCAAAATCGTTTTTATTCACACTTGTTAGCAGACTTGTTAAAGGCACTTTCCACAATTAAATATTAATATACAAAATACTTAAGAATTAGTACACAAAACACATGTTGTTTTTTGGTTAAGATGCAACACAAACAAATGGCTGACGAGAGCACAGCTGCCACATTCCCCTAGGCGCGCACGCGGGATGCCTTCTTGCTCTTGTCGGCCTTGGGCGGCGGCGGCCCACTGCGTCCCGCCTGCATGTGACGATTGTAGATGCTGTTGTTGGGAGAGATTCAGAGATTGTTTTAGTGGAAAGAGCGGGTTACGAAGTTGGCAGTTGATACTCACATTTTGTAGGTTTCGGTCTTGAGGTACTCAATCACGTGGCTGATGCCCAGCAGGTACTGCTCAGCTATGGGATTGACCCAGGGATTCTCCTCCATCTTCATCACCGACTTGTTGCTGAGCAGATCGAGCTGTGCCACCTCCGGGGGCAGCACCTGCAGCCGATTGTTCTGTATGTGCAGCTCACGCAGTCGCGCCAAGTCGCCCACCTCGCGCGGCAGCTCCAGCAGATCGTTGTCGCGCAGCCCCAGGATCTGTAGGTTCTTCAGCTGCCCGACCTCCTTGGGTATGTACTCGAAATCGTTGTCGCCCAGGTACAGGGCGCGCAGTGTCTCCATGCCAAAGAAGTTGCCGGGCAGCACGTGCTCGTTGAGATTGTTGTAGGACAAATCGAGCACCTCCAGCACCGGGAACGCTCCGAAGCCGCGCGGCAGATTGTCCAGACGATTGATGGACACATTGAGGATGCGCAGCTTGGGCATGGAGGACAGCGAGACGGGCAGCTCGCCGAGCTGGTTGTTCGAGAGGTTCAGTATTTCCAGGTTCAGCAGATTGGCGATGCCGGGACTAATAATGCTGATTTTGTTGTGCGACAGCGTCAGCCTTGTGATGTTGGCCATGTTAACTGCAAAGCATTTCAAATATTGTAATTTCTGCGGCTAATTTCCTACTGGGCAGCAATCACAAAACTCAAACAGCTGTTTGACGCTGCGCACGCAACAGGCGAGGGTGCGAGCGAGACCACGCTAGTGCGCGCTGTTACTATTTATAAGTGAAACAAATAAATATTAGGCGTTTTTCACGCAATTTTCATGGAAAAGCAACTTTTCCCTGCAGCTTCAAGCGTTTTCCTCATCAAACACGATACAGCGGTAAGTCATTTGCCTAATTGCTCTTTGAGTTTGTTGCTGCTGCTCGTTTATAGAAGCTGGCGTCATCAGTGGGAACGCTGACGATGGCGTCATAGATTTTGCGGGGGATTCGCCATTTGAAACACTTTATGCACTTAACTCTTGCAACGGATGGCACACGCGGTACTTACATAGTCCAGGCAACTCCTCGAAGGATACCAGACCCTTGTCCACAAGGTCCAGTTCCCGATTTTGAGTCTCGCGCGCCTCATCCAAAACCTTCTTCGCCTTCGACATCTTTGCGTTTACAGGCAGACATTGATTCATGGCTGTTGTTGGTCGCTGTTATGCCACTGTTAAACGGAAATGCTGCAGAAATAAGGTAATGTTATTCACATAGCGCTGCCAGACCGCTGAAATTAATAGCAAAGACTTCCACCTCTTTGCAACAACTCTTGCTCAGTGCTAACAAAACTGTTTAATTAATTTAGTTAAGTGAATGCACATTCAATAGGTGATTGCATTTGCAAATACACAATTTTGTAGCATTGCCCACACGCACATATATGCCTTGTGTATAGTTCGAGTTGGAGGAGCGCTCGCGTTGCGTATAAGCGCACAGCTTCACAGTGCCACTCAAACTGTTTGCCCTGTTGCATCTGTTTTTCTGCTGCCACTTTTCACTTGCCTCCAGCACTCTGCGCTGCGATTCACACTGTTTCTGGACTAATGTGCCACTCGAACTATGCACTTGACCCGATTTCGGGTGCAATCTGCCACTAATTCTTTTTATAAACCAAATTACACGAAATGCCACCGAACATTAGCGGATTGCTCGCTGTTCTGCGCTCGTTACATCGCTCGCAACTAAAAATTAATCACAAAAATAGCCCCGCTGCGGGATGCGTCACCTTCAATCGCCACGCGCGTCGCCGACTAACTGAGCCGATCTCTTTACAACGCACACCACCCTCGGACACAGTCAGAGATCCAACTATCGATCGATCGACCATCTTGAGTTTTTTGTCTCTTTCGTCTGTCGTCATGACGCAAAGACAGCAGACATGCCACCCGTTAAACTTGATACGAGTTCGCTTTGCTTTTGTTTATTTTGTTTTAGTTTTGATTTTTATTTATTTTGTGTTTGTTTTGTTTGCGTCGCGAAAAACCCGTTTGACAGCGTTATTAGTTGAGGCCTATCGACTGATTGACCGAAAGATACTCTCTGATCGAGCATCCCACAAACAGTGGGATACTCTCGAAAACTTGTATTTAGAGCGGAAAAGCGAAAATTGAATGCGTCAACTGAGCAGCTGTTCAACACTAAATATGACTCATGCTGATAAGAACAGAATTGAATAAAGCAAAACATTTTGTCTGTCATCTCAATCAGGCACACGACTATGAGATACCTGCACATCACAAAGAACACAACACTATATAACAACTGCAAGCTAAACATAAACTATATACTGATGTGCATGCAAAAGACTTTAAACTTTAGCCCGGAATTTGGATATGTTTCATGACCTCTTAAAATTGCTCTGAGATTTTTATTCGCTCGCCAGCGAATGGGCAAAACCCACCTCACTTAGAACTGCGCGCGCTAATCAATTTAAATATATCAACAAAACAAAATAATGATGTCGTTGCCGGCTTGAGCCAAAGGTTATCACTGGCTGCTGACAGCACTTGATAACAGATTAAAAATGCATTCACATGCCAATTGAAATGGTTTCTTTTGGCACTGCTCAATCAGCTGCATTTATTCGCTGTTTGCCTGTGAGTCGCATCGGTAGTAAACATCAGAATGTATATTTCAACGTTTACGCGCATCTTGATAGTGTTATTTGCTGTGTTGCAAGTGCATAGTTCGGTAAATATATTCAATTCAATTGTGCTAGCGTTTGATTGACTAAGCATTATTGTAATCAGTGCCCTGCAGGTTCGAAAGAATTGGAAGATCAATGTGCCACGTATTGCTATCAAGTCGTGAAGCCGCTGCTGCAGTATGTGAACACCGTCAAATCAATGACGCAAGAACACAACGAGCTGCAGCATACAGTTAAGATGCAAGCGGAAACTATAGCGAACTTGAAAGTGCAACTGTCCCAGCAAATTAAGCTGAGTGAATCGTTGGAGAGCCATAATCGCAATCAGCAGAAACTAATTGATGAATATGAGATGCGTTTGAGTAGTTCGAAACTTGAACTCAATTCCAAAGACACAGAAATTAAGAATCTAAAATCAGAAAATGTGAAAATCAAGGAACTGCAGCAGAAAATCACAGCATATAAACAATCATCGAGCTGCCTCGGAAAATTGTCGGAGCTTCATGCGATCAGAGTCCCCGTAGCACAGACAATGACAGTTCCATGCGACTCGAACTCGAATGAGGCTGGACCTGGGTGGATCGTTATACAACGGCGCAAGGATGGAAGTGTGAATTTCAATCGAACGTGGGCTGAGTACAAAAAAGGCTTCGGAGATCTGCGCGGCGAGTTCTTTCTTGGGCTAGAGAAGCTTCACTTGCTGACACAATCTCAACCTCACGAATTATTCATAACGCTGACGAACTTTTCCAATGAGACACGATATGCCAGATACAACAACTTTATGATTGGGAACGAAGGAGAGTTCTATGAGATGAAAGAACTAGGAACATACTCTGGGAATGCTGGTGATTCATTGGGGAATCACAGAAATGGAAAGTTTTCAACACCAGATAGGTATAATCATACATCAGGAAGTTGTGCTCGTAAATTTAGTTCTGGCTGGTGGTTTGAAAAGTGTTATTGGTGGTAATAATTCTAAAGTATTGACAATCATTTAGTTACTTAATAGTATTCAATTGCAGCAATCTCAATGGACGATATTCAACATTCGATCAAGGAGACAAGGTCAGAGGCGTTGAATGGAGGCTGTGGAAAACCGGATTGTTGAAATTTACACAAATGATGATTAGGCCAGTTGCGTGAACAATTGTAATCTGTAAACATTTCAGATTAGAAATCCATAAAATTTAAAATGAAAATCTGTTGTGCTTAAAAATTCCAGTTTGATCTCTTGGCTGTATGCAACTACTTTAGTCTGCTCTTTTAAAATAACTTTGTCTTTAAATCACCTCCTATTAGTTGAAGTTGAATCTCAGATTATTAAATTGTCAAATAAAGCTGCTCAAAATAAAACAATTTGATTTTTTAATGAAATGAGGTATGAACAATGAAAAATCTATAAAGAAAAGCTAAGTATTGTAAGTATATTTCTAAGAAAGGACGCATGAATCTAAATTTCGTTTAAGTTATTGTCTGCCACGCACATTGTGTCTCTGCCAGATTCGCTGAAATGCCCCTCATGGAGCATTTGGAATACCAGGCGAACAGAATAGAGCAGCAGGTGGATCTAACGCAGTACAGCCGATCTGTGTGGATTCTAAGAGCGCGAAATAGTGCTCCTTTCCTTTCCAGAGAACAGCTATTCTCTGAGATTAATAGTGCTCTCTGCCAAAATACAGTTACTCTCCCGATGGATCTGTGTGGATCCTAAGAGCGGGACACGATACTTTCAGTAAATGTAAGCTATTCTCACGGATGACCTGTGTGGATTCTATGAGAGAGGGAGAGAGATTGTACTCTCTGTTTACATGTGGCGCAAGTAACTTTCTGTATGGCAGCCTGCTATCAATTTCTGTTCGCCTGGTAGAATTTGCCTCATTTTCGGGTTTTCACTGCCAGCTGTAGCCACAGAGCTTTGGCGAGTTATGTGAACTGAAGAGCATTCATTTAAATGTTATTTATAATTATTTTCAGCGTCCATATCAATAGATAATTTTATTGTAACTTTATTGTTTATTTTGTAGAGACGTATTAAAAAGAAACGTATTATTATACAATTTAGTATATACTTAATATTCAGTAAGTATGCCAAAACGAACTTCATTTAAAAGTAGTTTAAATTGTTAGTTACAAATCACATCTTAACTGCTTTGTAGAGCAATTTCAGTTATTTGATAAATTGTTTCTGCATTCTCAAAATTTAGAACATGATTATTTACTAAACTCGAAGATATGTCCCTCAGCTTATTATTATGATTTAATTTGATTATGTATAAAATAATGAAAATAAATTATGGTGTCTTCAATAAAATAATTAGAGTCTTTAATAAAAAGAATAAGTAGATTGCCAATAAAAACAAAAGCCTACTCAAAATAAACAGAATTGAAGAAATATGAACAAAAGGTTTGTATGGTAAGTATGTAAGTTTGGCCATAGCAAGGGTCGCACCAATCCTAATTAAATCAACAGAAGGCAATGCACTGAAACCAGCCGATCATAATAGAGAAGCAAGTGAATCCATGACGTCTGAGCATGTTATGACTTCATTAAGTGGACGCAGAAGGGAAAACAGCTGCTGATCATTTAGGTTTTCCTAGTGCTTCACACAATGATTTGTCACTTTTTGGCCGACTTTCGACGGGATTGCTTGAAAAATGTCACTTTGAGCATCTGAAATACCAGGCGAACAGAATAGAGCAGCAGGTGGATATAACGAAGCACAGAGCGCTAAATAGTGCTCTCTAAAAAGTAACAGTTATTCTCTGAGAGATTAAGTGGATCCTAAGAGCGGGAAATCGTGCTCTCTGGAAAGTAACAGTTACTCTCAGAGAGATTAATGTGGATGCTAAGAGCGGCAAATGGTACTCTCAGGAAATATACAGCTATTCTCTCGGATAATCTGTATGGATTCCACGAAAGAGATAGAGAGAGAGAGAGAGAGATACTACTCTCTGTTTACATGTGGCCCAAGTTAGTTTCTGTAAGGCAGCCTGCTGTTAACTTCTGTTCGCCTGTTTGCCATATTGCCTGTTTTGGGCACTGAAAAAGTGAGGATTTGTGAGAACGATTCTAATAAATTTCAATGAAATAATTTACTCCTCTAATGATCGTCATTTGTTATTGTAATGCTGTGCATTCTTTATTCCTAAGATTTTATCCTAGTTAAACATATAATAGAAAGTTGAACATTGCAATTATTAAAAACAGAAACAAAAGTCTCCTGCATAGATTGTAATTGTTTCAAGTTTGCATGCGCAGATGTCGACACTGTATCACTAGATCGCGAGAGTGCATCTGAAATAAAAAATAAAATCAAAGAAATCAAACCAGAGAACTTGAAACTCACACGCACACCATACATAGCCAATTGTTGTAGGCGTGAGGCGGTGGAGCAAACAGCCTTATCAGCATATATAGAAATCACAGCTCTCTTTCAACTCGGAGTCATCGATTCCGTCGAGTATTCTTATTCAAATCACGCTCTCTGTTATCAATTAGCGTGCTAGTTGTGCGGCAGCTAATGCCTTCGATCTATCTGCAGCATTTAGTAATTTTTGAGTTGCAAGACGAATCGGAATGAATTCGAATTATACGCGTACATTGATCATATTGTTGGCTGCATACCAAGTAAATAGCTCGGTAAGCAATTCTACAAATTTAATGTTCTGTGGAGTGCGGCATGCTAATATTGTGAATAGTGTCTTGCAGGCTCCAAGGAACTGGATACGCAATGTAGTACATATTGCTATCAAGTCGTAAAGCCGCTGCTGCAATATGTGAACACCGTCAAATCAATGACTCAAGAACACAACGAGCTGCAACAAACAATTAAAATGCAAGCAGAAACAATAAGGAATTTGAACGAATTCATCAAATCCAAGAGCATTCAGCTTGAACAGCAAATTAAACTGAGTAAATCGTGTGAAAGCCTTAATGAAAAACATAAAACACAATGCGATCTTGAATCAAAACTAAATGCATCATGCGAAAGTCAAAACCAACTTCAACAAAAACTAATTGATCAATATGAGATGCGTTTCAGCAGCTTGAAACTAGAACTCAGTGCCAAAGAGACAGAAAATAAGAATCTAAAATCAGAAAATGTGAAAATCAAGGAACTGCAGGTAAAAATCACTGCATATAATCAATCCTCGAGTTGCCCCGGCAAATTAACGGAGCTTCATGCGATCGGAGTCCCTGTAACGCAGACAATGACAGTTCCATGCGACTCGAACTCGAATGAGGCTGGACCTGGGTGGATCGTTATACAACGGCGAAAGGATGGAAGTGTGAATTTCAATCGAACTTGGTCAGAGTATAAGGAAGGATTTGGAGATCTGCGCGGCGAGTTCTTTCTTGGGCTAGAGAAGCTTCACTTGCTGACACAATCTCAACCTCACGAATTATTCATAACACTGACGGACTTTTCCAATGATACAGCATATGCCAGATACAACAACTTTGTGATTGGCAACGAAGGAGAGTTCTATGAGATGAAAGAACTAGGAACATACTCTGGGAATGCTGGTGATTCATTGGGGAATCACAGAAATGAAAAGTTTTCAACACCAGATAGGTATAATCATACATCAGGAACTTGTGCTCGTTCATTTAGTTCTGGCTGGTGGTTTGAAAAGTGTTATTTGTGGTAATAATTCTAAAGTATTGACAATCATTTAGTTACTTAATAGTATTCAGTTGCAGCAATCTCAATGGACGATATTCAACATTCGATCAAGGGGACAATGTCAGAGGCGTTGAATGGAGGCTTTGGAAAACCAGATTGTTGAAATTTACACAAATGATGATTAGGCCAGTTGCGTGAACAATTGTAATCTGTAAACATTTTAGATTAGCAATCCATGAAATTTAAAATGAAAATCTGTTGAGCTTCAAAATTCCAGTTTGATCTCTTGGCTGTATGCAACTACTTCAGCCTGCTCTTTTAAAAGAACTTTGTCTTTAAATCACTTCCAATTAGTTAAAATTGAAGTTCAGATTAGTAAATCGTCAAATAAAGATGCTATAAATAAAACAATTTAACTCTTTAATGAAATGTAGTATGAACAATGAAGAAACTATAAAGAAAAGCTAAGTATTGTAAGTATGATTCTAAGAAAGGACGCATGAATCTAAATTGATGTAAGTAATCCAAGAATTACTTCACGCCTTACTAATAGGCAGCGTTTAAGTTATTGTCTGCCACCCACATTGTGTCTCTGCCAGATTCGCTGAAATGCCCCTCATGGAGCATTTGGAATACCAGGCGAACAGAATAGAGCAGCAGGTGGATCTAACGCAGCACATATCTCGTGCTAGTGCTCTCTGGAAAGGAACAGTTATTCTCTGAGAGATTAATATTGCTCTCTGTCAAAATACAGTTACTCTCCCGCTGGATCTGTGTGGATCCTAAGAGCGGGAAATGATACTCTCAGGAAATGTACAGCTATTCCCCCGGATGACCTGTGTGGATTCTGTGAGAGAGGGAGAGAGATTGTACTCTCTGTTTACATGTGGCGCAAGTTACTTTCTGTATAGCAGCCTGCTGTCAATTTCTGTTCGCCTGGTAGAATTTGCCTCATTTTCGGATTTTCACTACCAGCTGTACTCACTGAAAAAGTGGGGTGGGTTGTGAGATCATTTAGTGCTGGCTGGCTATTGGTTTGCGAACTGCTTTCAGAGGTATTGATGCCAAGCTATTTGTGATAATAAAATATGCATATTTCATAATATTCAATTGCTGCAATCTTAATGGGAGAAATGAAACTACAAATCGATTAAATTTGCACAGAATTTGATATTATCAGGGCGAACTTGAGTTTGGAAAAGAAATTGAATGTGAAATTGAATAGCAATTCATAGATCAGGTGGAGAGTGCTCGAGAGAGCCTGTGCTCGCAATTATACGCATTTGCTATTGCAAATGTTTATTTAATTTTAATGTTTTATATAAAATGTTTGGCGTCACTCACAGTTCACCGCAATGTAATATAAATTTGCAATTGAATTGAAATCCATAAAAACGAAATTTAAATTAGTTCTAACTAAGTAAGGCAACAAAAGTTTTGCAACTAGTTTTGCGATTGAGATATGTCTACAGAGCGATAAATACGTGGCGGGTCTGAACACATTGCTGTGTGTGGGGATCGCGGCACTGCGGAAACCAAGAGCGTGTTGATAAAATAGTCAAAGCCATTAAATAGTAAAAGACTTACGTTGCGAACTGTGATTCATTATTTAATAAATGCCGCTTTGCCATCAGTTGGTGGGAGTTGGGGTGGGGTGGTTCGCTCTATGAATTATACGTGACCCGTTGGCAGTTCCGTTTAGATAGTTAGCAGAATTTTTAATTACTTTATTGTTGCAGCAGCCGCTGGAGCTGGGGATTGTGTTGGGCATTGTGGTGCGGGATTGTGGCTCAATGTGTAGCTGCATCTCTGCTCCGCATTGTTAGTCATATTTTTGTTGTTTCCATATTAATTTTCATTCCGCCTGTCGAATCTGCCAAAGCCAGCGAAAGTTTGTCTTTTGTGCCTTGCGATGCATAATTTGCGTGTTGCATACTTTTTGGGACGCATTGCTCCGTCCATTTCGAAAGGGGGTTGCAAGTTTCCCTCTGTGTGTGTGTGTATGTGTTGTTGTGTGCCACATTTCCGCCATATAAAATATGCAAAACAATGCAAACTCTCTCGTTGCCCCAGCCCCAACAAAAAAAAAAAGAGAACGCAAACTAGCCTGACCGAAAAATTAATTTCGTTTTTGGATGAGAATTTCGAGCGCCAGATTTTTGGCTGCTAATGTTGTGGCAAGCAACACTGCAGTTGCAGTTGCAGTGTATTTCGCCTCCACAGCCACAGTCACGTTAGCTTTTGTTTTAATTTAATTTTTTGAAACGCTGCTGCTGCTTTTCGCCTCCACGTTATATTCAAAGTTTGGCCGTTTGCCAAATTTTCGGAAATTTCTGCCACAGAATTCTTCAGATTCGTGAAAACTCTCCCTTTTCGTCAACCCATTCAGCTGTTCTATAAATTCGAAAATTGATATTAGAACTACTATTGGAAAAGATGCTGGCGGGAAAAAGGCAAGCAATTATGAAAATTTATTACCTGTACATTATTTATGGCGAACAAACGCACGGCGTGGGCTTAAGTATCTGTTAAGTTGCTCGATTTATATGCTAATGTGAGCGATTCGCAGTGTGTGTGTGTAAAGTATAATTCATTTTGTATTGCGTCTGTGATTGGTATTACCATAAATTATTCAGTGTCGAAATGTTTTGCGGTGCCATTTTAAATGAGTTGTAAAATGTGCAAGTTAATTTGGCCAAATCGCCCGACTGCAGCCATAAATTCGCATTAAGTTGTACAATAATTTGCGGCATTAAACGGCGTTTGTGTTCGACTCCTATCTGCGTGTTTCCGTGCCCATCAATGCGAGTTTAGGCTGATTTATCTCAGCGCTCAGTCCCTTACTAATTTCTAGCCATTTGCATGTGCTGTCCACAAAGCTGACCACAGCAAAGGAGTCGAGTCGCTTGGCTCCCTCGATAAATGGGGCTGATTGAATAACTGGAGACGAACTGAAATATAAATGACAGATGCCCCCAATCCTCGATGCCTAATCCTCAAAACCTACTCGCTGCCCCTCAGCTCAGCCAGCTGCTGTCAGCAGTGGAGCAGGGCCACATCCTTCTGGCCGCCATTGTCTGCTTTATTTCTGGCAATTTTTCAATGCGCTTTGTTTGCATTGGTCCAGGAGCCGGGGCAGGAGCTGGAAGAGCTAATACCACCAAGCAGGGCAGACAGCAGCAATCACTAGTACTTCGGCTACTCGGGGTACTGGTGACTGCGCCTTTTACTGCCTGGCAGGACCTGCTTATCCTGCCAGCTTTCGTCCTATGCCTTTGCTCGTAGCCGGCTCAGAGCCGTTTGATTTACTTCAAACAATTGGCAACATCATACATCAACGACTCGAGAGTCGCTCCCTCCGTCCTCCGCTCCTTTTATTTTCTCACAAATCTCTATGCAAAGCGTTGAGCTCTCCACTTTGTTGTGCTCGTTCCCAATCTTTCAATCGTATTCCTAATACGTGTGTTTTTTCCCTTCTTTTTTTTGTATCTCTTTATTCAATTCGTAAGTTAAACGCTCAGGCTTATGCAAGTATTGAGCATTGTGCTTTTTGTCTTGTAAAACGAGTCGGGAACACGATTGTCTAGGTTTATTCGGGCTCTGCTGGAATGTTAAATAGCAAATTGATTTGCGCTGAGACGTTACTACTTTAGAGCAAAATCTATTCTATTTATCGTTTCATAGATAGTTTATATTTGAGCTCTGTTGAAACATCATAGATTGTGCATGTCAATGAATTCATTTTGGTGATTAAGAAAGATGCATCAATCTATGCTAGAGTATCTTAATTGGGCGCTGTTGAATAGTTTCACTGGAATTTAAACAAGTGCCAGTTATTAGCAAACATATTTTGAATAATTACCGATACTGATCGTCACTCTTTTAAAATGTCATAAATATGCTGCAGTATTCCCAATGGAATGCTCATTTGCAGCACTCGTTTGTTGGCTGAAATCACGACTTATAATAGAGCATTTATTGGGCCAGCAGGCAACGGAAAATGTGATAAATTAAAGGGAAATGAAATTATTTAATTGACCAAAGACTAATCCATTTTAATTAAAGTAAATAACATTAAAATTCAAAGAGAGTTGGCGGTCAGTGACCAAAAGGGAATTATAACAGGCCACACAACAGCAGATAAAAGCGAGGAGTCGCAAACAAATGAACATATTATTGCGACTGGAAAGGGCTTGCCATAGTTCTCTTTTGTAATAGGCCGTCAACACAGTTAGATAATCGGATTTGAATGCTGTTTTATTGGTGTTGCGTTGAAGGGGCGTGGAGTGCATAAATCATAATTATGCACACATGGCAAATAAATAAAATTGTATATTAATTTGTTGACAATTATGAAATTATAAAAGCTAGTCAAAACCGAAACCACAACAGCAATAACTGCAGCGCGCAAAAAAAAGTGGCAAAATAACTGGGAATATGAATAAAATGCGTTTTGCAGCTTACAAAGCGATTAATTAGCGTTAAGTCAGCAGTTCGACTGTCAACAAATATTTAACCGCTCATTAGTTGCCCCAATCCGCAGCCCCGCCAGCGCCAGTGCCAATCGCAGCTGCAGTTCGAGCGCAGTGTCAATGCGACAGTCCAGGGAGCCAAATCAGCGTTACGTATACGCCGCATGCAACCGCACACAGTGCCTGCCTCATTAAGATTCAGTTTGTGTCGCTGTCTCGCTTCGTCTCAAGTTAACTCCCATCTCCAGCAATGCCGCAAATTTCGTGTGCACGACTCTGTTAGCGTGTGTGCGTGTGTGTGTGTGTGTGGGGGGCTAAACTACTTGTTATTCAGTGCGTTTAACTTCGTTTAGTTGGGCGAAATGTTTTAGAACTCGTTAGAGCGTCCGCTTGGTCACAGCAGTGGTTGCCATTAAAGTGTGCCCGAGATTGACAGACATCGCCCACTGCATGCGGGCGTCGAACGACGGGCGACGGGCGACGGGGGAGGGAAGCCTAATCAATGCGCTCTTTCGCATCGAGCAATCGCCTAAAGCTACCCGCATTAGGGTGTAATTTATTTAGCATTAACTGTTGCGCGGCGTTTATGACAACTCCCACTATATATCGAGTACTATATACTACTCACATTGCTTTTGCTGTTTCATCTGCCTGCCGTTGTAAATCAGCAATCTGTAATTTGTTGTGCAATTCAAAAACTACAGCTCAATGTCAACAACAACGACTATGCGAGCATACTCGTACTTGTTTTGAATGCGTTTCGGGGCGCAATCAAGCGAGCGTAGATACGGACACTGGCAGGAGTTGTGTGACGACTCATGCTCGACTCGGCTCACATGCCAATTATCAATTGTCTGGCACCTGGCCAAAACAAAAGCGTGCGGCGCTGTCAAAATCAAAGTACTGAAAATATTGAGGCAGACAAAGCACGTCTACCTGTCGGTCAATGTGCGCACATTTGTCCTGCTTCCTACAACTAGATACACGACTTGAAGGGAGTCGAAAAAAACTTTTGCAACTACAACACGTAGATGGTTAGATATGGAGGAGACATATGACGACATGAGTAAGCAAGTTTTTCATTGCCAGCTTTTTGGCGCTTTGTCTGTTGATTTGACATGAGCATTTGACAGGCAACAACATGTCGCCTAGTTAGCAGTTGTTCACACCTAATAATCGCCGTGTGCCAGTGTGGGGAACATCAATAATAATCAATACGAAGCCCTTCTTAAAGCGCTGCCAGCAATTCAAAATTAATTCTTCGAAGCAGAATGCCACAATAAATCCAATTAACCGAGGACTGCAAAATAAGCCAAACGAGACAACGAATCCATCTGGTAGGGAAACCAATTCAGCAAATCGCTTCTGCAATCGAAGTCGGTGTCGGACTTTGCAGTCAACAAAGATGAATGATGCATTTTTTATTTGGGAGTCGTGCAGCCAAAAATCAGGCAATGCGAAGCCGAAAGCAAACGCAAACTGTTTGCATTTTATTGGCGAAATTGATAAAGTGGCTGTAGCAACATCGTAAGGAATTGCAAATGCAAGACCAGATCGATCGATAAAGGTGCGCAGTAAGGAATAGAAGGGAGGGGAGCAGAGGAATTTTGAACTGATTGTGAGGCAATCAACCTGCACAAGTACAACAAGTTCAGCGTTTTCTTGTGCTCCGAATTGTGTTCAACATGCATCAGAATATGAGCTCCGTCTTTGACTTTATCTCAAATACTTTTTCGTGTCCTACATCAATTTTAATTTGCAGTAATCACAGTTATTTAGATACAATCCTGTTGACAAGTTTGAATGAGGTTTGTGTTTAGAGATGATAATTGCTAAAAGAATTACAATTACGATGACAAACTAATTGAATTGTATTTAACAATTTTGAATGTTTACTGATTACATTCAGCAACTATGATTACAAAGTAGAATGAATTGGTTTAGTAATTGTTAATTGAGCTCAAAATTGTAATATACTTCTACTTCAATTTGTGGATAATTTCAATAATTATTATATATTTGAAATGTTTAAAGATATTACGTTTAGTATCAACTGCAACGCAGTTCTATAAAACACTTTGCTTCTCGAACTAATCTTAAAAAAAGCAATTAAATAAATATGACATTTCTTAAGATTAAAGTAAGTTCGACACAAATTGCCGGATATATTTTAATATTTTATATACTGATGTGTTATTTATTTTAGTATTTGTTGATTGTAGTTACACATCTATAATTATATCTTTCTATTTTAAGCACATAACTTGTCAAAGTAGATAGAATTGCGAACACTTTTTTAGTTCCAAGATTAATATTCACTAATATTTAATACTAAATGGACTATTAATATATTCGTACAAGCGCAATAGCAGAATTATGAGCTGGCAAACTCCTAAATTTATATTTATTGAACGGCAAGTGGGAAAATAACTAAAGTTGTAAGACGTGAAACGGACAGTTTAAAGAGCTTTGATTTGCCTGCAGAAATCAGTGCTAGTCTTCGTGTACTTGGGTGTGTGTGAGTGTGTGTGGGTGGCTAACTCGTTTGCCTTTGTTTGCTGTGCGAATAGATGAGCCAACAATGCACAAAGTTGCCCAACACTGGAGCAGGGAAAGCAAAAATATTGTAGCATAATTTTCGGCGCTAACAATACAAGTGAAGCACAAGCAGGAGGAGAAGCGGGCGACGCGAGGAGGAGCCGGGAGGATGCCGGCAGGCGCAGATGGCAGGGCGCAGAGCAGGCGGACATATGGCACATGGCATATATCAGCACATGCATTCATAAATCATACTCTCTGCAGCTGCAGAGCTCCGAGTGCAGCAAGCCAGCCAACCAGGCAGCTCAGGAAGCGGCCAGCAGCGACCTGGTTGTGTGTGTGTGTGTGTGAGGACTGTGTGTGCTTAGCTGCGGCAGTACCGGCTATTTTAAGGATATTTATACTGACAGCGGAGTTTTGATGGAAAAACTTTTGTAAATTGCTTTTAGCAGGGCAAAACAGCCAAAAAAAAAGGAAAGTAGAAAAAGGAAAGCCGCAAAATGCAGGAAAAAATAGACAGAAATGTGCCGCCTGCCAAAGAGTTGCTTTAATTTTACTTAAAGAACCTCCACGGTTGTCCAGCGAACGAACGTTTGGCTGAATGTTGTGTGTGCGTGTGTACGTGGCGTCCAAGGATGTTTGCGGGCATTGCATCCTTGTGTTTGCTTTGGCAATGCACATTTATTAAATCGACTTCATATTTTTAATGATGCACAAAAGTTTGCCGGCCTGCTCCTCATACACACACACACACACACAGCCAGGCACAGACACAATGGGAAGGTCTTTTAAAAAATTGCCAACATATTTTTCGCTTTTCTTTAGTATTTTATCGCTTTCCTCCTCCGATTCCTCCTCTCACGGCCCTCAACGTGTTTTTGTCGCTCGCCTCATTGTAGTATTTGCTGCATTTTCGTCCTTTTGTTGTGGCCATAAAATATCGCTACGTACTTTGCAGAGTCGAACTAAAATTCTCTGCTCTAAATGGCCATTGAGTGTTCTTTTGAAGGTGCTTAATTGGCACAAGGTCTTAATTGGCAGCCTATTTTAAAGGCGATTTGCTGCTCGAATTTAAATACATTTATAAATAGTTTCGATGTTTATCGCATATTAAAAGATCATCATGTAGCGAGTGGCGACTCCGTCTCTCGAACTTTGTGTTCGAACATTGTAATTTATATTACATTATGATAGCGTAGATGAAGGCAATAAATATATGTGTTTTGGACTCTTGCTTTAAATTTATAATTAGAGCAAAAGAAAAGAAAAAATGAAAATTGTTTTTCGCAAACATGGAAATATTTGTGAATCAGTTAGTTTTTAAAAGCTTACACAATAATAATAATAATAATCAAAGAGTGAGTCTGGGTATAGCAAGGATTGCATGCATTTCAATTGAATTGAACAGTTTAGCTAGTAGAATTGTGGCGCGAGTTGCTTCCAGCTTATCTTTGTGCATCTAGCATTTCAGATTCTAATTTCGCTTCAATGATTAATACCCAAATACACAACACAATAACAGTTAGATGAGTGAGTGTGCAATGTATGAAGATTTCTTTCGCGGGAGCCACTGAAGGTGGATGCCAACCAGCTTAGCTGCTGCTGAAAGCAACAAGAGAACGCACAACAGTTGATCTGTGTGGATCCTAAGAGCGGGAATAAACACGCTCTCCAAATAACAGCTATTTTACAGCAGTTCTTAGTGGATCGTAAGAGTGGAAATAAACGCTCTCTCCAAGCAACAGTTCTTCTCACAGCAGTTCTGAGTGGATCCTAATAGAGACAAAGGGAGAGAGAGATAGATAGTCTGCAACGTGCTGCCCTCTTCTGTTGGCCTGCTGCAAAATATTCGATTTAAGGCTCCTCTGAATTAGTACGATCTAAATAGTGAATGTGAATGGATGAAGTTTCCATGTGCTCTTGTTGAAGTTTGATCAGTTACCAGTCACGACAAAGAACTTTGTGTATATATGCAGATATTAGTGCAGTGTGCAGTGAAAATCATATTAAAATTGAAAGCTATTTGAGCACGCAAGAGGACTTCTAAGTGAGTAAATAAAAGAGCTAATATAATAAATTATTTGCCTGATTATTTGCCTTATAAACCGTACACTTAAAGCCCCTTTTGGCTGTGTGTTTAAGCATCATTAATTATGTTTTAATTAAACTAATTAAAATTCGTAGGCCTTGTGCGCTTTTCAAATATTTAACACTCTTTGTGGCTTTTAAATACACACAAAACGCCGTCGCTTTAAAACTGCCAACACATCGAGATTAACCAGTCGCAATAGCCACAACAATTTGATGACCCACACTTCGAATACATTTTTGGGTCGGCTTTATAGAGTTGTCTATTTTTTCTGCAATGATTTGCATTGGCAGCAGGCACAAACACAAAGTGTCCTAATAGTTTGCATTGACTGTGGTGCGGGCAATTTAAATTGAAAAATATTGTGCTACATTTTTGATAAATGATAAACAAGGCAGGCGAGCAATCAGAAGCGATTCTAAACCGAAAACAAATCAAAAAACCAAACGAGGCAATAACAAAAATCTAACCAAAACACAATTGCAGTGAAAATAAATAACGTTAAATGATATTCTGAACTGTCTAAATTTGGAATTTGCGTCGGTTTTCCTGCAATTTGCAAATTAGTTGAAAAATCAATTCAATTATTTTGTTATGGTCGAATAGGATTCTTATTTTCAGCGCTGTTGTGCGCCTGGTCGCCGTGTGGTCACACGATTGCAATAAACGCATACAAACCATTTCGGCAATTTGTTGACAAACTGATAAATTGATAAATTGGCAGCGGCAAAAGATTGCGCCTTTTTGCGCACGTCCGCTTGTTTGCCCAATCGAAATGATATGCATAGCATGCAGCAGGCAACAGTTTCCACAACAACACCTCAATTAATTGTGGTCCAAGGGATGCATTCGACTACATGTGTGTATCACATGTACAAATACACAAACGACTTTGCTCTTGTCCATCTGCATATTTTCACCATCACAACTAACGCTTCAAAGCAAGCTAAACAATCGCTTGTGTTCGACTAAAAGACACCCACTACATTGCACTACGATAAGCAGCTAAATGTAAGAACACTTGAACACTTTCAATACTTTTGAAATTGTTGTTTAAGGTGACCTCCACATTGTCGATTTTAATAGATGCTTTTACCTTATTCGAAGCTATAACTATTCGCAAAAATGTGTTGAAAGTTTAGCAAGAAGTATGTTAACAATATTGAGTGAGTGTGTTTGGCGTCGCTGATTGTTTATTAAAGCATTTAAAGGGTTTTTACAAAACAGTGTTTTGCAACTGATGTATTGAAATTACTTGATAATGTTGTATGTTATTGTTGGACATTTGAATGTGATATTCTTTGCAAACGCAGCTACAACGTAAAATTTGTAATCATTGAATTCCACTCGGCGAGTCCCATTTTGTTGTTTTATGAGTGAATCTAAAATCTCGTTGGAATTAAGATGCTCTTAGAAACGCATATGTTCTTATATAAGAATTAGCAAATATGAAAAACACATACATTTTTTATCATTTTAAAGACAGTCGAAAGTTAGCAATAACCTTCGATATAGCCAGCCTGTTTGGCTAAACGAATATGAATTTCCTTATCAATTTAAAGACAGTGGAAACTTAGCAATGTCCTTAGCCAAACAACATGTGCTCAACCTTTTCCCTATATTGAGTTGAACTTTTCAAAATAATTCCGCGATAGATTTGACTGCTATTAAAAGCCGACTATTCAGTTTCGAGCGTGCATATTATATATGAGCTTGAAACTGAATTTTTAAAAAGTTCTTGAAACAATTGTGACACTGTGCATATTTAAGCTGCGCACCACTGTGCAGATGCAAGCTGAAAAGAGAGAAACATAAAAATCTGTGTGTGGCAAGCAGCCGTGCAACGATTTCGCGTTTGTTGTGCAGCTGCTGGTTGAAAATGTTGCACAGCATGCATAAATAATAAACGACAAGCTCGCTCACACTCTCACACACAGTGCAAGCATGCGTGTGTGTGTGTTGGCAGACACCTTAACACACATACACAAAGGCATTATGCACATTTCGCCAGCGCGCGCAAAGAGGCGCGCAGGGGGACGGGGGCACTCAACCGGCTTCTAAATTTATTTTATTAAGTCAAGCACACAGCAGACAGCTCGCGGGATGCTGGAAGCTGGTGATGCGCCTGGCTTGACTAACGGCATAAATAAAATAATTTACGGTAACTGCTGCCGCTCATCAGGCCAGAAGCGACGGACGAGGACGGCACGAGGACGACATGTTGACAAAACCCGGCGCAGGATCATCAGAGACGCCCCAAAATGCCGCTTACAAAAAGTGTAGCCGACGTTTTTTTCGCTCGCTTCCTTTGTGTGCAGCTGCATACGAAATTAATGCACATATGCAAACGTGTTGCTCCACGCACACACACACACACACACACGTCTCTCTATGTGTGTGTAGTTGCAGCTCGCTAAATATAGTTATAATTATGCGCACACATTTTTAATTAAGTTTTGCACTGGGCCGCTCGCTGTCCGTTTTAGCTTTGGTTTTAGCCACATGCATTATGCATACGCCCCGTTAAATTGCATTAATATGAGCCACATACATAACATATTTTGCCCGCTCTTCTCCTCATATTTTGCACGACGCTCTATCGAATTACATATGTTAAACATTCTCCCCGTCTTTGCTTTAATTTATGCATTTTTTACCCACTGCCAACTCTGAAGGCAGTATGTTTTTTTTTTTTTTGCGAATTGAGGTTGTAGATTTCAAATATGAAAATATCAACTTACCGCTTTCATTGAGGCTTGCTCATCAAACTCTTCCTCTAGCTCTGCCTCTCTTTCTGGTATTTGTGAACGCACAAAAAACGCTTCAAGAACCATATCAATAATGCAAATTTGCATTCAATGCCAATCGATTGAAATCAATGAAAAATGCGTAGACTTGCTGCAGTTTAATAAAAGACATAAAAAAGTGCATAAATTGCAAATAAGAAATCCAGAGGCTGCATTATAAACACTGAAATAAATGTTTATTTGTGCTGCTGTCCCTGCCAAAAAGTGAATACTTGTTGAAGCTTTCGAGTCGCAATAAAGAAACTAACATACTTTTAAATACTTAAATTTCACTGCTATTTAAAGTTCTATTGCTATTACTTAGAGATATGCTGTAGAGGACCCTAGATATATACTTTTTGGATTTTAGTGGAATAACATTGTCAATTTATTAAAATTCTCAAGTTTTCTGTAGTTTTTAACAAGTTTGTTTTTTTAAGTAAAGTAGTGAACTTAAAGTTGCGCTACATTTTTATAAGAATCGATCGCTAAAAATCGGCTCTGGGAAAAATAAAACATAAGAATATAGCTGAATTTGCTCTGTACTTGTAGAATTAGTATTCTACTTCTTACTATTGATTATATTACTAAATATCCATTTTAATAGTTCAGTTACCTCCCAAGCTCTCTGCAGTAATCGTAGAGCGATAAAGTGGCGCATCTCTAGTTGTAGTTTTTAGTCGCATTTCGCGGTTGCACTTTATAAATGTTGATAAATATTTACAATTACCAATTTAAAAGTTCAGTTTGTTCAGCTTTTTGTTTGGCTTGTTCTGCTTGTTGTGCGGCACGGCAGAAAACACTTTTCTGTTTTTTAGCACAAAACTTTCTGCCACGAGTCTGCTCTCTCTCTCTCTCTCTCTCTCTCTCTCCCTCTGTCTCTATATATATTCATGTACTATGTACTCAACTACTATATATGTATTTGCGTTGTTTTTTCGAGTTTTGTCTTTTGTGTTATGGCTTGAAAGTTTTAAATATGATTTTATTTGCGCAGCAAGTTGCAAGTTGCGGTTGTTTTACATATTTGACCAGCTTGCAGCTTGTGCTCGGCGAAGTTGCAGCCGAAAAGAAAATTTAAATAATGGAATGCAGTTAGTTATTGGCTTTAAGTTAGCAAATAAAATTCAAGTGGATCCACTGAGAAAAAGTGCGACTTTTCGGCGAAGAGTTATTACTTGTCTCTTTAAGACAAACTCCAGGCATTTTTCCATCTTTTTATTTTGTTAGTTAAACGAATTAAATGGCAAGCTGTGGAAACATTTAAGAATCCCTAAATCATGGCATGTCCTTTTAGCTTGTCCTCCTTCGTTTTCGTTGCCGTTGTCGTTCTCGTTTTCGTTTTTTATGCAACATTTTCCGCTTAAATGCATTTGGCGCCCGGTCGACGTCTCAAGTGGCCGCCATTCGCACGGCTGCCAGTTGCGAGCTTCCACAGCTTCCACAGCTTGCAGCTGTCCTTGGTCCTGGCCTGACTATCCCACCGAATAGCATCTTCGCGTGTGTCTGGCTCGAGAAACTTTCGCCGTTCACTTCGCAGCACGGCCATCGTCGGGCATCGCTTTATTTGAATTATTGTAATGATTCACACTGAAGTGGCTGTTGCAACGTTCAGGCTGCAGTTGTGCTCCGACTAAGGCTAAGGTAATGAGCTAAGGGGCTGTATTGTCTGCCACTTCTCTTTGCCCTCCTCTCACTTCTCTTTTCACCGTTTGATGATCACTATGCGACGACGATTTGGAGCTTGCGTGAAAACTTTTCTCTTAACATTCCAGATTTAAAATACTACATCAAAACATATTGCTTAACTTGCACAAATGCGGTTCTCATTTATTATTTTTGAAATCAATGGAAATTCAAAAAATCACAAATCAGAAATTTATCGATGCGTGGTCGTCCAATATTATAGATCAAGGCTCACGTAAGAAATATATACCTAAATATATAAACTGTAGTTATTTTCAAAATTTCCCCATGTCAATCCTTCTTTCAATAAATTATTATATGTCATTTAGCTAAAAAAAACCCAATCAAATGAGCGGAATTGATTGTGCCATGACCATGCGTTATTATTTATATTCAAGAAAACAAAACAACAATTCTGCTGATACTCGACTGTGCTCAGTTTCGATTGTAGCTGTTCCGTTTATAAACAAAAATTCCCAACTTTATCTAGAGTCGCGGCAGGGGCAATGACTCTAAAAATTTGGCCACGTTTTCATTAGACTTTGAAGTAGACTAGCAACACTGATCGTGTGTCATTCTGTTAATAAGATCTGAGTAGGAATTGAATGACGCACTGTTATGTGGCCTGATGACTTTTGATGGTTTCGCTACCTACAGCCGAACTGTGGCACCCCTCTGTGCCAACTGGAGCTATGGTCAAGGTTATCAACAAGAGGCACAACAATAAATTCAATTAAAGATTAGCGTGCCACATCTTTAGCTGCAAATGCCGTCGATCTATCGGCCTCATTTAGTAGTGTTTGAGTTGCGGGACGAATCGGAATGAATTCGAATTATGCGCGTACATTGATCATATTGTTGGCTGCATACCAAGTGAATAGCTCGGTTAGTAATTTTATAAGTTTAATTTTCTGTTAAGTGCGACATGCTAATATTGCGATTAGTGTCCAGCAGGCTCCAAGGAACTGGATACGCAATGTAGTACATATTGCTATCAAGTCGCGAAGCCGCTGCTGCAATATGTGAACACGGTCAAATCAATGACTGAAGAACACAACGAGCTGCAGCATACAAAGAAGGCACAAGCGGAAGCAATAGCATATTTAAATCAAACGTTAGATGAGAGAGATCGTCAGCTGAAACGGCTAGATAAATGGAGGACATATGTGAAGACAGTTAAATCAATGGCTCAAGAGCACAACGAGCTGCAGCATGCAGTTCAGAGGCAAGCGAAAGCTATAAAGGACTTAAAGCAAGCGATTGAAGATAGAGATCGGCAACTGAGACTGCAATATGAATGCAGGGCAAATATGAAAACGATCAAATCAATGACTCGAGAACATAGCGCGCTGCAGTCTACGATTGGGACGCAAGCGAAGGCCATAGAGGACTTAAAGAAAACGATCGTAGAGAGAGATCGACAACTGGAACGCCTAGATGAATGCAGGACATATAAAACCACGATCGAATCAATGGCTCAAGAACACAACGGGCTGCAGTATACGATACGGTTAAGAACTAGAACTATAGAGGACTTAAAGCAAACGATCGTAGAGAGAGATCGACAACTGAATCGCCTAGATGAATGCAGGTTATATAAAATCACACTCGAATTTATGGTTCAAGAACACAACGAGCTGCAGTCTACGATGCAGTTTAGAAATCTACCTGTAGCGCACTTACAGCAAAGGATCAGAAAGTCCGAATGGGATATCTCAGAACTGAGAGATTCTCTGGCAAAGTGTCTTATTCAATCAATATTTTGAGTTTCCAGACAGTGACATTCATTTACAATTGAATTTATTTGCAATTAAATACATTTCATTTTTCCCAACGTGATTTAACAAAACATTAAACTGAAGCATGACAAATTGTTTTATTTGTTTTTTTTCTGCCTATTGTCCTATGGGTATATAAAAAGCTGCTCATAAACATAAACATAAACACAAACTAGGAAAATGCAGGCGAATTGGGAAAGAAGGTTAAGGTTATCAGCAACAGACACAACAACAAACTCAATTAAAGATTAGCGTACTATATATTCAGGTTCTTATGCCTTCGATGTATCATTCGCATTTAGTTCTTCCGACGAAACGGAATAAACTTTGAAATGAATCTTGTGAGTTATTCGCGTACTTTGATAATATTGTTGGCTGCATACCAAGCGAATAGCTCGGTAAGTGTTTCATTTATTCATTACAACAAGTTGATATCGTGAGCAGTGCCCCGCAGACTCCAAGGAACTAGATGCAACATGCGGCAGGTATTGCTATCAAGTCGTGCAGCCGCTACTTCAATATGTGAATACGGTGAAATCGATGACTCAAGAACACAACGAGCTGCAGCATTCAGTTAAGATACAAGCGGAAACTATAGCGAGCTTGAAGAAAATTATCGAGCAGAAAGGCGAGGAAACAAAAGCACGGGAAGAAGAATTGGAAAAAGAGTTGAACTATATCATCAAAATTTGTTGAGAAATAGAATGGAATACACCCACATAAATTCAAAACCGGCATATTCCTAAATGTCAACATAAATCGGGTTACTTGAAGACAAAGTTCATATGAAACAGGTACAAACATGCTAGAGTAATGTAAAGTAAATTCAGATATTTGGCATTGACTTGCGCTTAAAATTGAATTATATAAATAGCATTTTATACTACTTAGACTTAGTAAAACATTAAACTGAAGCATGACTAATTATTTTATTTGTTTTTCCGCCTGTTGCATGAAGTTATAATACCCAGAAGTAGAAACTCCATGCGTGGCAGGTATAGAAATTTTAGCATACACACATACTAAGAATACGCTTGTGAATTGGGAACTAAGCTTAAGGTAATCAACGGCAGCCCCACAAAAAATTCAACTAACGATTAGCGTACTATGTCAAGAGTTGCTTCGATCAGTCGCATTTAGTTGTTTCGAGCTGCGAGACGAATGGGAATTAAAAGTGAAATGAAAATGAAGTTATTTGCAAACTTTAATGATATTGTTGGCTGCATATCAAATGAATAGTATTGAGTATTGTGAACAGTGTCCTGCAGGCTCCAAGCAATTAGATACACAGTGCAGCACGTATTGAATCAATGACTCGAGAACCCAACGACCTCCAGCATACAATTCAGATGCAAATCGAAACTCTAACGAGCTTAAATGAAATGATCGAGCAGAAAGGCTCGCGATTGAAGCTGGAGACATTGAGTCGCTGGGCCTGGCTTGACTGAATTAATGATTGAATTCAGTTATCTCACAATGACCTACATTTACAATAGATTGATTGCAATTATATAGATTAGTATAGTTCGAGTTTTAATCGGCATCTTTCTGGTAAAGTATTAAATGCGTTTTCGAGTACTCTCAGTTGTCAAACGCAAAGACTACTCTTATCAAACACTTTCAGCCACTTGATGCTTGCAACAATTGGTCTGTTTCAAACCCTTTTCAGATTGGAAATACGTTGCGGAGTTGGCAAAAGGTATCAATTGTGTAGTGATCCGGGCTAGGCTGGTCAACTTGAAGTGCGTGCTCGATGTGTCTTCAAGACAATGCCACACACTCCACATTGCCACATTGCCACACAGCCACATTGCCACTGTCAGATGGCAACTTGTGTCGCCTGAAGTCCTCGTCGAGCATTGTCGAGGAAGTGCACCTGCAACTGGCTGCCCCCCCAAAAGGGGCCAAAGTGATTTCATGTTTTATGAGAGGTGACATATGGCAACAACAGTCACAGACATGGCCACAACGCCAAGCACTTGCCACACGACTCACACGCACACACACAGATTGTTACCTGGCCCATGTTGAAGCATGTGGATGGTGTGAGCTTGTGTGTGGCTGCTGCAACTGCAACATGTTGTAAATTATTATAAACTCAAGCGGTTTTCGACTGTGGTGACAGCTTGCAGATGGACTGGAAATGAACTCGAACAAACACATAACACATCGAGTCGAGTCATCATCATTTCAAATCTGCTTGCGAGTCTCTGCTCCAATTAATTTACTAATGATTGACTGGTCGACTGGCCAATTCAATTGCAATTATCGCAGGCTTTGGAACAAATCACTCGAATAATCTCAACTTTTTCTCGTTGCGCTCAGCGACAAACATTTGCTTGCATTGCCCATAATGATTTGTATTCTAATTGAATGCACGAAAAGTGCAGGCGACCGAAATTGAAGCCAATATTTAAACAACTGCTGTGCAATTAACTAAGTAATAAACTTTGCTTAGAATTGGCAAGCAGTTTTAACGTTGATTTGTGAATATTGTTTTGTTAACATGCACTGTAGTGTAGATGCAATTTTGAATAGACGAAAGTTTACAAATGCCTAGCAACTTTTCAAGAGTTGATTCCGCAAACACATTGCCAATAATATGCCCCCGTTAGCTAGATATTTGCTTAACCTGGCAAGATTATAAATATGTCCTTGCACTTGCAACGCCTTGGCCATTATGACAGTCTGCAGCTGGCTCCAAATCTCGGCGCTGGCTTTTCACTAATTTATGCTGCATGCTGGCAATGGCAACTCACTTAATTTGCAGAGCCATTTTTCTCTCGGCCAGGCAACAACAGTCGACAACAGCCGACAACATCCGGTGGCCGGTGGAAGCTGCTGAAGGGGTTGCAAGTGGCGGGTGACGCGTGACGGGTGGCGGGATGCTCGCGACATCCTTTTGCAGCAAAGTGACAAACAACTAAGCGAAAATCGCGTGCGTGACGCGTGGCGGGCGCATAAAGTTTGTGACACGTTTCCACAGTTGCATTTGTTATTGTTGTTGTTGTTGTCGTTGTTGTTGCTTCTGCTTTTGGGCCAAAGGCACAAAAAAGTTGGCGGCAGTACGTGGCAATAGCAGCCGTTCGACGGAGCAGGAGGCGCGAATGCTGATGGCGACACTTTAGAGCCGCGCTGCATACTTTCGGGGCATTATGCAAGTCACGTTAATGCCGCCAGCGAACTGTGAAGCAAAGCAGCAACAACAACAACAACGAGTCGCTGTTGTTGTGGCCAAAGTTTCGCCATTTGCAAAGGGGCTGCAAGGTAGACGACTCGCAACCTCACAACCTGGCAGCACATCACGCATATATATGCTATATACAATCGCTAATATTTCCATCGGGAATTCAAACGCATCGCTCTAGCTGTTGTGGCCAATTACAGGGTATCCTTGTGCGTGCTGTTTACAAGTTGTGCGACGAGTCCGCCCACCAGCCCGCCACAGCCTCAATGGGGCCACTCATTAAGCGTCTTTAGTGTGTTTATACAATATAAATTAGCTTAATTTGAAAACATTTTTTGATGCCAAAAGTTTGGCACTTGCCAGCAGACAGATAGGCGCGAAGGAGGGGCGGACGGGGAGCAGCTGGCGCTGTCTTGGCTTTCAGTTTGTCTAATTTATATGCCCGTTGGACATTCTCGAGTCGGCCAAAAAGTTGCCGCAAGTTTTTGCCAAGTCGCCGCAACGCCGCGTCTCCGATTCCTGTTGCGGGTTAATAAGACGACGCCAACAACGCCAACGACGACGACGACGACGAGGATGATGATGGTGGCCAACAAATTGCGAACATTACTCTTTGGCAGCGACGGTTGGGAGGCAACGCAGCAAATAGACTTTGGAGTGTTGTACTTGCCTTGCTGCCTTTGTTGACTTTCTGGAGCGACTCACAGCGGGAGGGAGACAGAGAGAGAGAGAGAGTGTTCAGTCTTTGAAAGTGTCAAAAGCGCAGGCAATTAATTTGGCCTAATTAGACTCTTGCCCCGGCCGGCTGAGAGTGCAATTCTTGCGGCTTATCAAAGCCGCAGCCAACTCGCCAAGCCGCCAAGTGCGCCTCGAACAATGCCTGCTGCTCGCATCTTGAGCGATTTATGGCTCACTGGCTGTTTATTAAGCCCAAGCACATTGAGGCTGCGATCAAACAGATAGTTTGCCTTATTTACAATGCGCATCCATCAGCAGCGACGCGAACTTCAACTTTAAGTAAAGTTTGCTGCAAATTGCCGCTGGGGGAAAGAATGCAAGTTATTTGTATATTTTGGCAATTAGCAGCAGAGTTCTGGTTGTGGCAATCTTAAAGAGCAGCAACACTTGCACAACTGTTGTGCAACTCAATGACCACTGATAGTTGCGGCCATCTGCAGTTATTCTTGTGCCACAGTTGCAGTCGCCTAACGTCCGAGAACGTTTCAGATTCTCAGATTCTCCTGCAGCAGGCCATAATTTGCTTAACAACTTTCTGGCCAATGCTTTGCTTGGCTCGACGCTGGCAGCTGGCCAATTCTCTTTGGCCAGCCTGCCTGCCGTTCGACGCTAGCCGTTTATATAATAATTTTGTGGCATAATTTATTGCCGGCAAAAGTTTTCTTGTGCCCAGCCGCCCAGCCGCACAATTGCCACTATACTCGTATGCGAGTAATGTCGTCCCAGGCATTTAACATTTTATTCCGCAAAAATTGTTGGTCAAAACTGTGCGGCGCAGCGCCATAAATTTGTTATTAAATGTCTGCCCGCTTATCGAGCGGACATGGCAACTGGACCGCTTTGCCAGCGAGTGGCACAACAAACGTCAAATTGATTTTAAATTGCATTTCTCGCTTTCAGCATTCAGCTATGCGCTCTCGATTGAACTCAAGCAGCACACAGAAATGGCGAAAACGAATAAATATCAACAAACAACTAGCAGGGAAATTAATTCCGCGTCTTTGGCTGCCAGGAGTTCAAGAAGAATAAATTAATAATTTATGGTATGTCGCTGTGATCTGAAAACTTTTTGATTGATTATTTTGCTGGATTAGGCAAAAGCTGGAAATATAAGTAATATTTTATAATGACTCTCTTTTGAACGTAGTGTCCAAATCTAATCATAGCATCGTTTTGTAGCTTATATCAAGACCTTTCAAATGATGTATAGCATTGTTTGAGACGAGCTCCTTAGCTTTACAAACTTAGCCGCGAAAATTAAAAGACAAAAAGGCGGAATTTGACAATCTTACATTTGACATTTTTAAAAGCATAAATATATTACAAATTTGGTTGATTAATTGCAGCTTAAACCTGATAGACAAAAGCTAGTATATTAGTATATATAAGTAATATTTTACTTTTTTTTGAAATAGTTAAATAAATTGTTAAATTTTAAACAGTTAAATGCATAAATACATCAAAAACTTTGTTGATTATCTGGAACTAAACCCCGATAGACAAAAGCTAGAGTTATTGTAAGTAATATTTTATAATATTATTTATTTATAAATAGTCAAATAAATATATTTGATATAGTAACAAAAGTTAGAAAATTATATATGTAATGTTTTATAATATTATTATTGAGCCTATTTTTTTGCAGTAACAGATCGTTAAGTATTTCATAGTTTCCCTTTTCCAAGGTGAGTTTTTAAAGAATGAAAGAGCTTCTTGTCTACAAGTAACTTATATATAAATATTTCACAGTTTCTTTCTGCTAAAGTGAGTGTTCGAAGAATAGAAGAGCGGTATATATACACTCAAAGAACATTAGTGCATTTAATGCGTATACGTTATCTGTAAAATAGTAATATAATGGTGAAATGTTCAGTATTTCTGCGTCTTACAGCGAGTTCAATGTAACACACTTGATTTCTAGGGCATTGCTAAAAACCTGTAGCAGATCTCTCAGTGTGTTTTCAGAGATGAAAGTGAGTAGAGGACTGATAAAACCTTCGCAACAACAATTGCTAAACTGCTAAATTGCAAATCTGCCAGCCAAGTGTGATTTTCTTGAATGCACAAACGAGCATTTGCTTACAGATTAGCATGCCCAGCTGTTTACTGCTGAGTGCAGTATTAACCACACGTAAAAGGTTTCAAAATAGGCATACAACCTGCAGATCATACAAAAAACAAATGTTTACGTTGCCAGCTGAATTTCAGTTATAAATCCCTGAGGTTTCGGCAAGAAGTTGACAATGAATTAAGTGCTTATTTGACTGGGCATTTAGCAGAGGTACTTGCGCTGAGCCAGTGTTGCACAAGCTCTGGTAAATGTGAACTCCCTCAGGGTTGTAAAGCGTGTCCGATAACTGATAGAAAACAGTCCTCACTCCGCACTCCTCGCTCCCTTGCTGGAGTGAAAGAACACGTCACTGAAGTCGCTGATAAGCAATGCCAACTGCCATTGTTTGCTTTTGTTATTGTCATTGCTGTTGTTTAAATTGAAATTGAAGCAGCGTGGCGAAGCTAATCGTGAGAGACAAACACACACACACAGAGACACGTGTATAGTACAAAGATATACACAAGACGAGTGCTCGTTAAACAAGCTGTTCATTTTGCGAAATTTTCTACTCCAAAGATCTTCAAACGCGCCAGCAAATGAATAAAAAGATAAAAATGATTGTTGAGAAAGGGCCCCGGTAGGGGAGCGGAGTGGAGTCAACTACAAATTGTGAGTCAGAGGCACAGATGTTGAGACTGCTGCTGGAGGTGGGGGAGGAAGAGAAAGCTCAACTTGTTTTGGGCCATACGAAACACAACAACTTTAAAAAGCAAAAACTTGTCATGTGAGAAAACGGCAACAACAACACAACGCAACGGAAAAATAAAAACATTAATGAATGAGCTGAATGCGCTGAACGAGCGAATGAACAAGAAGAGCGCCATAGAAGAGAGCACATCATCATGGCAAGAGAGAGCGCATGAGAGAGCGGCAGAGAGTGGGGAACGAGCAGCAGCCGCATACAAAGCTCTGGCAACGCAGTTGCCAACAGGTGAGCAGAGCAGCAAAAGCGAAAGCGTCGCTTGCTCAGTTGAGCGCTCGCAGTCAAAGTGTCTGGCCGTTGGAACTCGCTTGGAACGGGGAACGTGTGGAAACGGAAAGGGCTTTAGCTGAGCGCACTTAGCTGAGCACGCCTTTGAGCCAAGCTAAGCTGCGCTTTTTGTTTTGGGGCTGGGTGTGCCTCGGCAGTGTGTCGAGAACGCGTGAGCGGCCAACACGTAAGCGACGCGTTGTGCGCTGCCCCGAAAGCAGAAAGAAACAAAAACAACAGTTATAACCAAACGAGCAGTTGCCAAAGCGAGAGCAGCAATACCAGCGAGAACAGCAGCAGCAGCAACAGTCGTGCCGCAATAATTCAAGTGTGAATTGTTATTGAGGTTATGTAAGCGGCAAGCAAACCAATCGCAAACGTAACACAAAAACAAAACGGAGCCAGTTTGCTAAGCGAAACACGTTCAATTACAACAATTCCAAATACGCGTCAGCCACACACACTCGCACATTCCTAAGCCAATGGAGCACGAGGCCACAGCGCAGGCGCAGGCGCAGACTTTGACGGCTGCGCCTACGTCGACGTCGGCATCGGCAACGGCAGCGATGCCAACGCATCCTCTGCAGGATGTGCCGTTGGATGCGCCTGCAGCTGGTGACGTACAACAGACGCCGAAAAATTGGGTTAAATTCGACGACGAGACCGACATCAGTGAAAAAAATAATAACAGTAACGCCGACGGCGACGTCAGCGGCGATGGCAATGCCACACAAAACAAGTTGGCGCTGCCGCCGCCGCCGCCGTCAGTGGTGAGCAGCAACAACAACAGACGCGCGCGCTCGCGCAGTCCCAATGACCAGTCAACTACAGCAGCAGCCCCAATACCTGTGCAGGTTAGTCTCTCACACTCACTCTCATTCTCATTCTCTTTGTTTGCATCGTTCGCTCTTCTGCCAGCGCTCTCTTTAAATGCAACTCTCACGTGCTGTGGCCGACCCAACGCAACGCATTCCAATGCGTCGCCTACTGTGCGTGCATTTCTGCTCTTTGTTTTTTTTCTTTCTTCATTTCCTTTGCTTTTGTTGCTTGCCCATCTTACCATCGCCTTTAATGGAGTTGTTAGCAGCGGTACTTCGCTTCTGCTGCTTTCCACGCTCTCTACGCTCCCTTCATCTGACTACACTGCACGCATGACAAATTAGGTGGCAAGCGGTTCGGAGGTTAGAAACGACAGTTCGGGACAGTTGAGTTGTCGCGCCGGCGATAAACGTTGATTACTCATCGGGGCTAAAAAGCTGGGCAAGCGACAAGTCACAATGCATTGCATGTCGAAAGGGATTGTCCGATTAGCTCAAGTGCATGCATGAGCGGAGATGAGTTATTTTGAGCGCCCCACGAGCTCTGTGCAGCTTGGACTCACTGTACAGCATGTGAAATTGTTATCAAGCTACAGAATACTTGATTTGATCGTTCGATATAAAGAAATGATAAAAAATGATATTCTTAAATTAGTATGTTACATTTGAGAGCAAGTTCGATTGTTGAAGCACATTTTTATTGCTACAAGGTGATCTTCAATGTAAATTGATGAGAATATTATCGTTGACTTTGTAGGCCTCACTTTACTCTGTAAATATTTATGACATGTTTACGTATCATATTTGCTCGTCTTTATATAGAAAGCATAGTGTTTGAAGTGCACGCCGCACACAGCACGTTCAAATAAAAAGGAAGAGTAAACATAATTTCAACATATGATTGCGCTCAACAGGTTCTCTTATTCATTGGGGTGTCGTCAGTTCTGTTGACGACAGAGCGAAGTGGGGAGATGATAATAATAAGCAGCGGAATTTCTTTGCCGCAAGCAGCATTTGTTTAAATATTTTGCCAGCTTTATTTTCACAATGATTAAATGAAGTGTGTATTTTAATTTTGTTCATTTCGCGACTTGCCCGAAGGAGAGCAGAAGACACGTTGACTCAACGCTGACATTGACATAAATACGGAAATTTCTGTGGCGAACGTAACATTATAGATTACAAGTTTTAGAATTTTCAAAAAGTTGCATGTTTTTACACTACTTATTCAAATTAGGGAGTTAATAATATATGCACTTAGTAGGTGATCTAGGCACTTATGTGCATCTATAATGAATATGTAAAGAATTCCCGGAATAAATATATATTTATTTGCACGTAGTTGGCATATAAATAATTTGCACCAACGTGTGATACTTTGCAGTATTGCGACTCATATTGAAACTGAATTCGTAGGGTATTTTGCAGTTGGATATCTAAGTGCTTAGGTTATCACTCGCTCGGCAGTCGAATAACTTTGCTACTTGTACAAATATTAGATAAACATAGGAAAGCAAACATTTGCAGCGAATGTGTTTAGCTAACAAATTGTGATTTCCGAAATTATACTGCGAGCTCAGCTCTAGAACGATCTTGAAATAAATTGAGTAATTATTTATTTTATTTTGTCATAAAACGCCCCTTATAAACTCTCATATGGCTATAAAAATGCTCAGCACGTCGGGGAACTGTTTTGGGAAACTGAGACAGCGGCAACTATCGACTGTTTGTTGATCGAGTCTCCCCTTTTATTGGGAGCCAGCCCACCTCGTCCAGTAGCTGTAGCTCTGTGACTGCAGTGCAGCTGCGTACGTGCAAAATGACGAATTGCGTTCACTGTTTGTTGAGTTTGAGCACATGTGACATATCGCTAGAAATATTGTGCCGTTCTCGCGACGCGGCATTGTAAAGTCCAAATCAATAATATTGATTTTGTGACGTGCATTTGCATAATTTTTATTCTTGGCCAGCGTGTCTGTCGTGACTTAAGGCCAAGAACATTAACCCATTGTTGTCATTGTACTTTGCAGCGCACTGCAGTTTCCTCCACAACAGCTGGCGCACTGCCGACGTCGTCCTCCTCGTCGTCGTCGTTGCCGGATGTGACGCCCGCTGTTTTGACAACTGAGAGCACGCACGTTAATCTCAATGCATCCGGCAGCGCAAGTGGCAGCGGCAGTGGCAGTGGCAGCGGCAGCGGCAGTGGAAGTAGCCCGCCTCGCCACCCCGCGCAGCTAATAAACCAAAAAGCATCTGCAGCAGCAGCGTCCACATCGGCCGCAACAACGTCGGCGCTAGCCTCCTCCGCTTCAGTCTCGTCGACACAGGCTGCCCCATCTCTGACATCGTCCACTCAGCCCCACAATGGCGCCGCTAATGCCCATGGCAAGAGCGTCAGCATTCCGGTGGATCAGGCCTCCGGCATGCGCACAATTGAACTGTCAACGGGCCGCATTCGCGAAGGATTTGGTAAGTAATTTCCGCTTAGCTGCACATACTGGCAACTTCACTTAAATGTAGGCTCGATGAATCTACAGCTATTGACTATGATCAAGAGTTGATCAGGCACACATTAAATTGTGTAGGCTATCGTAAATAATGACTAATGAAAGTACTTTTTAATATTTCTCTAAAGTCAAGGCTCGATGAATCTACAGATATTGATTAGAATGAAGAGTGCTTACTAATTAAATAAAATAAATAATGGATAGTACTACTAGAAGAATACATAGTTTAGGCACTCGTAAAGAATGACTGATGAATAACTGTTTTAATATTTCGCTAAAGTGTAGCTTCGTCAATTCTACATATTGATTAGAATATAGAATTCGCACTAAATGTAAATCAAATAAAAATAGTTGATATCAGGCAAACATTGAATTGTGTAAAACTAGTAGATAGTATGTTATGCTTAGATGATGGTATCGTAAAGAGTGAGTAATGCATGAATATTCTATTATTTCGCTAAAATGTTGACTCGATTCCCATACGAATTGATTGCTATTAAAACTGAAACTAATTAAGTAAATAGATATCCAATAAAAAGATAAGTAAAGTTAATATCGAAAGTATCAGTCAAGCTGTTTAAACAAAGTAAATACACATTGAATTGTGTAAAACTAATAGACAGTATAACATAGATTAGACTATCGTAAGGAAAACTATAATTTGATTGCCTTCAATTGAAAATATAATTACTTTTAGATTAGTCAAATGGACATTACATGAAACGAGATGAAAGATAGAACGTTAGACTCACAGACGATTTAAATATATTAATTAAGAGTTGTCTTGAAAAGTCAGAATTATACACGCAGATTAGATAGATTATTTTTGGTTTAGTTTATTCAGATACAGATAAGTTCATAATAGATGCAAGTTTAATCTTTAAGCTCATATCGCACTTAAATTTATGACAAAATAGTTCTGTATAAAGTGTGGTGAGTCAGTTTTAGTTATACGTAGAAATTCAGGAATTTGTTACGTTATACTGAATATTCGTAATGTACTTTGAGACTACTTACCATTGGCAGGCAACGTAGATTAAATTGGAATATATATATATATACATATATATTCATTTGTAAAAATTGGTGCAAGTGAGATGCAAGTTTAATCATTGAACTCGGGTCTAAGTGAGGTGAATTAGAATTAGGTAAAAGAGTACTTAATAATTTGTTTTCAATTAGTCAGATAAAGATCACATATGTAAAATGAGATGCAAGTTTAATTATTGAATACATATATTACTTAAATTCATTAAAAAAAAAAGATTTATCTATAAAGATGAATTAGTATTAGGTAAATGAGAATGCAACTTCACAGAAATTAAGGAATTGGATCCCAGTAAAGAATATTTTTAATGAGTGTACTTTCAACCTACATCCAATTGACAGCCAACGGCGATGTGATTGTCACGCTGCTGCCAGCAAACACGAAGTGGCCTTGGATAACGCCTGCCATATTCCGGCCCGAGCTGGTGCCAGAGGAGCTGATGGCTCAGGGCCTGACGGTAAGTAGTTGGGCAATCAATCAGCCGTTGCCGACCGTAGACCAACACAACACAACCAACCCTCTCTCGCTCTTTCTCTTGTGTCTGACAGCTCACTGTGGAGGACTATGTGAATGCGATGGAGACGCTGGTGAATGACTATCGCTTCACAGTGTACAACATTTGCTATAAGCGCATCCTGGTCTGCTGGATACTGTTTGCGTTCGCAGTGCTGCTGGCGCTGCTCTTCTCGGGCCTGCAGGGCGTGGCCTTGTTTGCGCTCGGCGTCGGCTGGCTCTTCCTCAACGCGGCCGCCATATTTCTGTGCATGTGGGTGAAGCTGCGACTGTCGCGCGGTTTGGAGAAGTGCCTGGCACGGGTGAACAAGCAGCTGATGCGGCACAAGATACTGCTGGTGCTGGACGATCGTGGTCGCATCTCGTGCCACAAGGTCAACCTCTGCTTCATGTACTTCGATGCCACGCAGTGTGTGAGCTTCCTCAACGAGTTCCTCGAGCACACCGAGCAGAATGGCGGCGAGGCCATCAAGGCCGGCTGGGAGGCCAAGCTGGACATCGATGTCAACGACATCGTCATACAAGGCAGCCAGCCCGTGCGTCTCTCGCGCAAGCAGGTGAGAGTGAATTGCTTTATGCTAGTAGTCTAGTGCCTAGTGGCTATCGTAGTGTTAAGTGTTTAGTTGTAGCTGCAGTCGCACTCATGCTCATCGATTGACATTCGCTTCTCGGTCTTGCTCTCTCTCTTGCTCGCTTGCGCTCTATCTGAACATTGACCATCGATCGCATCGCTCACGCATTCTCTATTTTTTGTCTCTCACACCGACACCGATGTGCACTGCCCGCACACAAAACCACTCACCTCGACTCTCTGTAGGCCGTTGCCCAGGAGCTGTTTCTCAGCTATCTGCAGCGCTGGGGCAAGGACTTTCTGCGTCGACGCCTCGACTGGACCGTGCAGGAGGCGGGAGTGCACGAAACACCCAGGCATCTACAGTCGTCGATTTGCCCCTGCCAATACGAGGAGGAGCTGTTGCGCAACAAGATCAAGATCAGTCTGCAGCATCGCCAGTGCTGCGGCATCAATTGCATGGGCTGCTGGCTTTAGTCCGACTCCCCCCCTTCTCTTTTGCTCCGCCGCTCTGTTGCGGCAACGTGTAATTTTATGTTTTGTGTGTGCATTGTGAATTGTACGATTAAAGCGTGTTGAAAACCAAGCAAACCTACTATTATTATTTGTCATACTTACACCTCTTCAGTTCATTCCACATCGACTGATACTCAATGTATACTTAATTTTCCAACACAGCCGAAAAGTATGCTGCACATTTTAATCACTTCATCTCTGGGTTACACATACGTACCGTTGTACTCTACTACTCTTCTACTAATCACACACCTCTGTCTCTCTTTTGTGTGCTGTCTCACACGTTAATTACTTTGATGTGCTTTGATGTCTCATTTCCGTTTAATACCTGCCATCTGCCATCTGTCTGATTCCTAGGAACGTGGCTCGCAGCTTTTCCTGCGCTACGGCTCCCGCTGGGGCATGGAGGCATTGCGCGGACTGGTCGACGTAACGCCTCTGGAGCCGGGACGCCACTGCGGCCAGTTTCAGTGCCCCTGCCAGTACATCAAGGAGCACCTGCAGTGCAAACCACGAGGCAAGTTCAAGTGTTGCAATATGGTGCATTGGGTGTTGGCATGTGAGCGCTATGACTACTAAAATCAGACTCAATTCACGATTATACTCGTACTTGACATACATATGCATATGTGTACATACCAAGCATGTTCGAATGTCCTTACTGTAACTAAATGAATTTATATTTACGCAGGTTCTCTAGAACGCATAGGCGCGCAATCTTTATGCTTTATGTTCTCTCAGCTCTCTTTGCGATTTTATTAGATTAACTTGTCGATTGCAGTCTGCACTCAACGGCTTAACCATACAAATACCAAAAAGTACCAAGCCCACTTACAAATCCTACACACAACATGTTTGAATTTACGTCGCTGCTACAAGCGCGAACAATGAATTTCTTTCTCGTTTCAGATGTTAGTCCGTAGTCAAGGTAAAGTTGGTAGTTTTTGGTATACATGTGTGTTGATTAATCTACCCTTCCTTCCTTCCATATGCTGCACTACTTAATCTAATTTTAATAATATGTCAACTAATTTAGTTACTGAATTCCTTTCAATGCGAATCCTAAATTGAATACGCAAACAATTGCAGTATCCGTAAACAGCATGGGCCAGGTAGTTTGGACACGTTTCCCCATTTTTGGTGGCTAATGATGGCTTTGTGCCAAGCATAAAGTATTTCCACTAAGTTCCCAGCTAATCAAATAAATGAAATCCACTACTAAGCAATTTCGATTTACAAAAAAAAAAAAAACTTAAATTATACATTTGCTGTATTTTGTTTTGTAATTGCCTTTTTCGAATTTAATTTTCTTTGTATTTTGGTGTCATTTGAATAAACATCGTACTCTTATGATATTGTGTTGTTTGTTTGCTATTATGTTGTATGTTTTTCATTTGCCTTACGTGTTTATTATTGTTATTATTATTTATTTTTTTGGGTGTTTTTCGCTGAACGCCTTTTACAGGTTATCCATGTTCTTGCATTGTCTATGGTTCGGATCCCAATTTTCAGTATCGATACTAGTTCTGTTCTCCCCACATCTCTCTCTGTGTGTCTCGATTGGCATTTCATCATTGTACACGCATCAATAAGCTTACGTTATTTAATCAATGTGCTAGACTTGTGCAATCTAGTTCGTTTTATATGCAATGTTAACTCTCAATTCAATAAAGTTTGCAACCACGATCAATGTGAATAATAAGCAGTTGGTTAACCGATTTAATGGTGAATACTAAATAAATATTGATAGCTATTAAAAACTAATGATAATCAAATGGGGGCTGTCATAAAGTAATACGAATATTTGACGTAATTCATAAATTTGGATATTAACACTGCACCATATGTTGTAATAATCATAGTATTTGCGATGAAATAAACATCTAGACTGTGAGTGAGAGCAAAAACAAAAAGAGTTCCTCATTTGAGGCGAGGTTGCCGAATTGCAGACAATTCGGAATACATGCGAGTGCATATTTGCATGTGTGCGTGTCATTTTCATAATTTTCATAATTATTGCATTATTTTTTATTGCATAATTCAACTTTACGCTTGCCGCGACGCTGCTGGCAAATTGCGAAAAGTTTGTTTTTGCTGCTGCTGCTGCTGCTGTTGTTTGTCTCGTTCTGGGTTGCATGTGTAATGAGTCATTAACATGGTGCAGAAGTTTGTAATCAACGAAAATACTTTAATTTTATTATTTTTTTTTATTATTATATTTGCATTCAAATTAGGTGCCAGGCGATTTTATTTATGTTGATTTCTCTTTTCCTTCCCGCCCCACCAAAAAACGCCGGCCATAAACACCCAAACTACGAACAATGTTTTTAATGGCTGTAAGTATATTAAGTCTTTGCTCATAAGTCTTATTAGGGTGAGTAATTGGCGTCATTAAAGTTTTATTACTCTGCCGGAGATTCGAGCGAGGCAAATGAATGGACAACTAATGCCATCAAATTCTAAAACTTCAGCAAACTGAGCAGCAAAATGATATTAGGACGTATTTTAAGTTAAATTATTACTTTAAGATCGTCTGAGGATTGGCAAATAATTGTGATGTATGTGTAGAAACTTGTGTCCATATAGCATATAATATTTAAAACTGAATGTTGTAATAACTAGAGGGTAGAGGGTGATAAACTAAATGCCGTTAACTCGTGTCCATATAGCATATAATATTTAAAACTGAATGTTGTAATAACTAGAGGGTAGAGGGTGATAAACTAAATGCCGTTAACAATTTGCAAAAATTCGATTTTACGCTCTAATAAAATAGCTGCAAACTTGTTGTGCGCCAAAAGGAATAGCCGGTGAAATGCTGTTCAACTTCATTAACCTCGGCGATTTGTGTTTTTTCAACAGCACTTCAGCACGGCAGAGGCAAATAAAGCAAAACCGGACTTTGGCATAAAACAAACGAATCCAGACACCAACAACCAAATACTAACAGCACGGCAAGCAAACTAATCACAAACAAACAATCGCACTCGCAAGCAAAACTGAAGGGAGGCTCGTCAAAGTTTTTGGCAGTCTTTGGCGCTGCTGCTGCAGTTTTACCAAATTCAATTCAATTGTGCGCTCTCCATTCGCATTACAGCGTTAATTCGAGTAACGAATGGGCTTTCACTACACCCCACATTAATTACAGCCTCGTTGTGCTCATAACACAATGCAGAAGCTGGGCATAATTCATCAATCAGCTGATAATATAAATTGGCACGAGCACTATACATTAAGAGGTGCCGCGAAATTCATTAGATCTTCAGAGTGAGGGTATATTTTGCCACCCTTCTTTTTGGGGAACAGGGGGTAGATCGTATTATTGTTTCTGTAGCTGTTGTCGACGCCGTTGATTTTTGCATTTATTTTGCGGCTAAAACTTTAATTGAGTTTTAAACCATTTTGCTGGTTGGCCCAGCGTCGCACTGAGAATTGTTTACTCGACGTGTATATATGCTATGTGTGTGTTCGCCATGTATATAGAGCTCTCTGTGTGTGTTTGTTAAAAAACTACGCCATTGTTTGATGGGATCTGCTGTTGCTCCAGCTGCCGTTGCTGCTGCTGCTGCTCGCACTTCTCTTGTTGGTATTGGGCGTGGGCCTTGCACTTATTTCGTGTTTTTCGCTTGAGTGATGAGTTTTCCAGAGCGAATCGTTCTTTTTTCGTTTTTTGTTTTTTGGCGCTCTCTTTGGGCGGATCCGCTTTGCCTGCACTTTAAAATTTCCAATGCGTTTTGTTTGGCGCCCCGAAATTGTTGTATTACGCTTTCGCTGACGTTGCGACCCCACAGGTAACGTATGCGCCCCATGCGCCAAACAAATTACAGCCGTTTAAGTGATTTTTGCTAATGTTATTTTGGGCGTTGGCGCAAAAAGTTGCACACTAAGCGCACTGTGCACTGCAGCTCTTCTTTTTCTTTTTTTGTTGCTTCATTTGATGTGTGCATGAAAGTTTCTGTGTGATTAACTGGAGTCTATGGCGTAGCAGAGCACTAAGTGAAATTTGCCAACAAACTTTTGCCTATTACGTTGCAAAATAAATAAACAAACATTAAATTAAATGGAGGTGAGAACTTCAATTATTACCGTATTTCTAAGTGTTCACATGTAATGGATTATGATTTATTTGTACAGATCATCGTCGAGAACAGATCTTCAATGTTTATCTCTCTAATGAAAGTTGCTGTGATCGCAAGCAGTTAAGTCAGTGTAAATATGAAGCCGAATCCTTAACGAGAGCCTGCGCCGAGTGGGCACTTGGAAACAGCAAACGTTGACCATATATCATCATAAAGTGAAACCGAGCGACCAGAGGGAGAGAGTTGCATGCGCACTGGAACCGTCTGTCGACCCGCCGCAGCTATAAAACATTAGTCGAAAACATTAAACATGGCATAATACGAGCACTACCTGTACCAGAGGAGGCGGCCGGCTCCCAGGGCCACAATCAACATCATTAACGCGTGCTCTAAAAGCCATTTATTTGGCTGCAGACAAGCCGAGCCGTGTTAAAAATGCCAGCCAGCCGGGGGACAGTCGGAGTCGGGTGTGGGAAACTATAAATTTAACGCTTTTAGCATAATTGCAGAAGTATTTGCGTGTGTGCCGAGGGACCATCAACAAGCCACGGCTCAATGTGGAGAGCTATCAGCGCGACTGCGTTATGATAAGTGGTCGCAGCCGAACGATATCAGCGTCAACACGCAGTAAGTTATTGCTTTATTGGCTCATCCGAGCGTGGTTCGTCCTGCTGCTGCTGCCGTTGCTGCTGCTGGCTATTAGCCACAAGTGCTGGCTGGGGCAAAGGCATCGTATTACTTGGCCTTATAATTGCCGGTCAGCTTTTGACCTTTATCAAAGCCAAGCGCTGCCACTTAATATACTGCCGCTGCTTTCCGATGTTCAACCCTTTCTTGACAATAAGCACTTGACAGGCAATTTGTAGGCTGCCCACCGTGCAACACAAGCTGTGTATATACACACTGACATCTATACGTATGTGCATATATGAAGGGCCTATCGATGGCCAAGTTACAGTCGGAGCTCTCGAATATTTATTATCTGTCTAATGGAAACAAATTAGGTCATAAGAGTATACATTTGAAAGCAAGCAAAAATTGTGTTCTGCTCTCTTTTTATGGGCCCTGCATAAAAATGGGCTCAATGGGGCGTATGCGTGATTTATGCCTCGACCATTTTAGCCACATACATATGCTTTAATTGCTGCAGATTTGCCTGCAGTTTAATGGATATTTGCAAACGACTTCAATAGTGGAACATTTACGTTGCTTGCAGCCTACTTTCAGCTGCAATAATATAAATTATTTTTAAGACACTCCTGATGCGGATATTATACTTGCGCCAATTAACTGGGCATACTGCTGCTGGCGTTATACCTTTAGCGCTTTACGTATGCGCGGCAGTCATAACTCTTTGTTTACTTCTCTTGGGCATGGAAATAACAATATCAGTATGCCGTCTATGTCCTGGAAGCAAGAATGAGGAGTGCTTGGAGAAGGCCTTCATCATATAATACATCTAGAATTCTAAGTGCATGTATATTTCATAGTAAGCTAGCTTCCAGCAGAAAACAGTGATGGGATTAAATCAAAAGTTTTGCAAGAATAGAAAAATTTCAATTGTCCTGAATATAAAAGTCGCTTATATCGATACGATGGTAACAAGTTTCTTACGGTGTTTGGCTATGATTTATTCAAGACATGCAATCACAGTTTTCGATGTCAGAAAGTAATGTATATTCTTTACAATTGACTGAGATTTTGAAATACTTTGTTAATCATCTTATTTTTTTATTGTTTTTTATCATTGTGTCTCTGATTTTCCTGTTTATAGTTTGTGCTTTAGATAGTATGTATGTTAATACTTTGAATGAGAATGAAGGACTGCTAATTTTAATGTGCAATCATAAGTAAGTTAGCCTCAATGTATTTAAATATTACATTTTTTATATTCAACGAAAACAACATGCTTTGTTGAAGTCCGCTTCGCAGCAGACTGTCACCGCGCTCTTGATATATTTGCAAGTTGCAGCTAAATGTAATTTAACTTTTCAGTCGTTTTAATCAGAACAAAAAAAAAAACAATTGAGAAGTGACATGTGCAGAAGCAAACACACGTAATTAAGACAGCTGTAAGCAGAACTTCGATGCTGTTTAAATGAAACTTGTAAACAAAAGCACATGACGCGCAGACGAAGAAAAAAACTGGCTGCGCGTGTCATGTGGATTTCAAACGAAAATAAAACTAAAACGAAATAAAAACTCAGTGATCGCGTAAGTTTTGTTACGAAAACTCAATGATTTCGGTTATTTGAAGAATCAAATAAATTAGCAGTCATGTTTTTCAATGAGGTCGTTTAAAGAGATAAAGTTATTCAAATAAAAACCCGAAAACATTTTTCCATTTAACCAATTTTAAAGGACAGCTCTTAAAATTAATATGTAATTATCATTTGAAGTAAAAAAATATCGGCCAACCTCAGTGACCAAGGCTGGCATAGACAATGCTCAAATTTTTCATATTCTACCAGGCGAACAGAAGTTGACAGCAGGCTGCTATAGAAAGTAACTTGCGCCAGATGTAAACAGAGAGTATTATCTCTCTCTCTGTCTCTCTCTCCTAGAATCCACACAGATCATCCAAGAGATTAGCTGTTTCTTTCCAGAGAATACCAATTCCCGCTCTTAGGATCCACAATTATCCATCGGGAGAGTAACTGTATTTTGGAAGTGGGCTTTATTTTACGCTCTTGGAATCCACATTAAGCTCTATGAGAGTAACTGTTACTTTCCAGAGAGCACTATTTCATGGTCTTGGAATCCACATTAAGCTCTCAGAGAATAACTTTTAGAGAGCACTATTTCGCACTCTGTGCTTCGTTAAATCCACCTGCTGCTCTATTCTGTTCGCCTGGTATTTCAGATGCTCCAAGTAACATTTTTCAAGAAATCGAAAGTCGGCCAAAAAGTGACAAATCGTTTGGTTCTTCAATTCTATTTGTTTTAACCATGTTTTTTTTTTTTTTGGTAATCTACTTACTCTTTTTATTAAAGACTCTAATTATTTTATTGAAGACACCCTAATTTATTTTCATTATTTAATACATAATCAAATTAAATCAGGTTCTTTGGCGAAAGAGCAGGCATATCTATATGCGGGACATATCTTCGAGTCTAGTAAATTATCATTTTCTGGATTTGCAGAATGCAGAAACTATTTATTTAATGTCTAAAATTGCTCTACAAAAAAATACATTTCTTTTTAATGCGTGAAATCAAAATAAACAAGAAATAAAATTACATTAAAAATATCTATTGATTTTGACACTAAAAATAATTGTAAATAGCATTTAAATGAATGCTCTTCAGTCCACATAACTCGCCAAAGTTCAGTGGCTACAACTGGCAGTGAAAACCCGAAAATATGGCAAATTCTACCAAGCGAACAGAAATTGACAGCAGGCTGCCATACAGAAAGTTACTTGCGCCACATGTAAACAGAGAGTACAATCTCTCTCCCTCTCTCATAGAATCCACACAGGTCATCCGGGAGAATAGCTGTACATTTCCTGAGAGTATCATTTCCCGCTCTTAGGATCCACTCAGATCCATCGGGAGAGTAACTGTATTTTGGCAGAGAGCAATATTAATCTCTCAGAGAATAACTGTTCCTTTCCAGAGAGCACTATTTCGCGCTCTTAGGATCCACACAGGCCAGCTGATGACGAGATATGTGCTACGTTAGATCCACCTGCTACTCTATTCTGTTCGCCTGGTATTCCAAATGCTCCATGAGGGGCTTTCAGCGAATCTGGCAGAGACACAATGTGGGTGGCAGACAATGACTTAAACGCAATTTAGATTCATGCGTCCTTTCTTGTAAACATACTTACAATACTTAGCTTTTCTTTATAGTTTCTTCATTGTTTATACCTCATTTCATTAAAGAGTCAAATTGTTTTATTTAGAGCATCTTTATTTGACGATTTAATAATCTGAGATTCAACTTCAACTAATAGGAGGTGATTTAAAGACAAAGTTATTTTAAAAGAGCAGACTAAAGTAGTGGCATACAAGAGATCAAACTCGAATTTTTAACCGCAACAGATTTTCATTTTAAATTTCATGGATTTTTAATCTGAAATATTTAAAGAATATGTTTGCTCACGCAACTGGCCTAATCATCATTTGTGTAAATTTCAGCGATCGGTGTTTCCACTCCCTCCATTCAACGCCTCTGACCTTGTCCCCTTGATCGAATGTTGAATATCGTCCACTGAGATTGCTGCAATTGAATACTATTAAGTAACTAAATGATTACTAACATTTTAGAGTTCTTACACCCAATAGCATTTCCTAAACCACCAGCCACTTTTAAACTCCTTAGCGCAACTTCCTGATGTATGATTATACCTATCTGGTGTTGAAAACTTTTGATTTCTATGAGGCCCCAATGAATCACCAGCATTCCCAGAGTATGTTCCTACTTCTTTCATCTCATAGAACTCTCCTTCGTTGCCAATCACAAAGTTGTTGTATCTGGCATATCGTGTCTCATTGGAAAAGTCCGTCAGCGTTATGAATAATTCGTGAGGTTGAGATTGTGTCAGCAAGTGAAGCTTCTCTAGCCCAAGAAAGAACTCGCCGCGCAGATCTCCAAATCCTTCCTTATACTCTGACCACGTTCGATTGAAATTCACACTTCCATCCTTGCGCCGTTGTATAACGATCCACCCAGGTCCAGCCTCATTCGAGTTCGAGTCGCATGGAACTGTCATTGTCTGTGCTACGGGGACTCTGATCGCATGAAGCTCCGTTAATTTGCCGAGGCAGCTCGATGATTGCTTATATGCTGCGATTTTCTGCTGCAGTTCCTTGATTTTCACATTTTCTGATTTTAGATTCTTAATTTCTGTGTCTTTGGAATTGAGTTCAAGTTTCGAACTACTCAAACGCATCTCATATTCATCAATTAGTTTCTGCTGATTGCGATTATGGCTCTCCAACGATTCACTCAGCTTAATTTGCTGGGACAGTTGCACTTTCAAGTTGGCTATAGTTTCCGCTTGCATCTTAACTGTATGCTGAAGCTCGTTGTGTTCTTGCGTCATTGATTTGACGGTGTTCACATATTGCAGCAGCGGCTTCACGACTTGATAGCAATATGTACTACATTGCGTATCCAGTTCCTTGGAGCCTGCAAGACACTATTCACAATATTAGCATTCCGCACTCCACAGAACATTAAATTTGTAGAATTGCTTACCGAACTATTTACTTGGTATGCAGCCAATAATATGATCAATGTTCGCGTATAATTCGAATTCATTCCGATTCGTCTCGCAACTCAAAAATTACTAAATGCTGCAGATAGATCGAAGGCATTAGCTGCCGCACAACTAGCACGCTAATTGATAACAGAGAGCGTGATTTGAATAAGAATACTCGACGGAATAGATGACTCCAAGTTGAAAGAGAGCAGTGATTTCTATATATGCTGATAAGGCTGTTTGCCTCACCGCCTCATGCCCGCTGATATGCCTACAACAATTGGGTATGTTGACGAGATAGAAAGTACAAAATTAAAAATTACAAATGACGATCGGTAGAGGAGTAAATTATTTCATTGAAATTTATTAGAATCGTTCTCACAAATCCTCACTTTTTCAGTGCCCAAAACTGGCAATATGGCAAATTCTACCAGGCGAACAGTTGACAGCAGGCTGCCTTACAGAAACTAACTTGGACCACATGTAAACAGAGAGTAGTATCTCTCTCGCTCTCTCTCTATCTCTTTCGTGGAATCCATACAGATTATCCGAGAGAATAGCTGTATATTTCCTGAGAGTACCATTTGCCAAGAAATTCCGTCTGCCAAAAAGTTCCAACTCATTATGTGAAATACTAGGCTGATATAAATGAACGGCAAGCAGCTATGCTCTCTCTTTTGCTTCCACTAAATGACATCATCATTTGCTCAGACGTCATAAATTCGGCTTCTACTCTGTTATGTTCAGCTGGTGCTGCAGATGATACCATAGAGGCGCTGAAATAATTCAATTTATTGAATGCAATTTCCATACTTACTTTTCAAGGCTATAGTTTAGCTCTCTTCATATACTTACGTCTTCATTTTGATTTCTGTTTTTGTTCTTACATTGTTTCTATCTTATACACAACCTGCACACTACAGTTTTATGGGAGAGTCGAATTGTTTTCTGTTTAGTGCCTTTAATTTTTATTGTAAATTTAATGCTGCTATAACTTCTTCCCGACAGGGTGCTCTTACAAAATTGTTGAAAACAGTAAATTTGTAAATAAATTGTTAGCTTATTTGCAAAATATAAATATATAAATATAAATATATATATAAATATAAATATATCTATTTCTAAATGATTAGACAAAACTTTTTATGCTATTACAAAAGAATGATTTTATCCGTTGTAGTTGAAACACGCTTTTGATAGTGACAACTAAATAGACTGTTAGTTCACAAAAGTGTTGAAAGAACTCAAACAAACTGTTTGCACGTATAGAGAGTAGATGCTTCCTACGTATATGTATATACTCTCTCTCTCACTTGGCTTTCGTAGTGTTATTCCCAGTGCCGTCAGCAGCCGCATTCGTCGTTTATGTTGACGTGGATTTAATTACAATGTTTGCGCCACTCAGGCGCTACGTTTACGTTTATGCCACTGTGCCACTTGTTTGTTGCAGCCAACTCTATCTGCTGCTCGGTCGCACAACCGACAACCGACAGCTTTGTCGCTGCAGCATATGTAAGCAGCCGTAGCTTCAGTCTGCTTTGGGTCGAGATCTGGTTCAGTTTCCGTGCTCTGGCGCCTGCTGCAACTGTTGTATGTGGGATAGCAGGAGCCGCTTTTGTTTAACAACAAACATGCCGAGTCTAGAGGGAAAGCTCACACGTGGCATTCGCATCGCACCATCATCAGTCGCTCGTCCGTCGTCAGTCTGGCAGTCGGCAGTCGTCAGTCGTTTGCTACTTTTATGCACTTTGCAAATTGAATTTTCCACTTGCATACGCAGCGAGCGCTCACAATGAAAAGGATGCGAAAACAAAGGTCCTGCTCGCCGCTCGTTGCGAAATGCAGCTGGCGAATGCTATTTTCGTTTCTCTGACTTTGACTTCTTGCGCCTGGCTTAAAGAGCAAGTGTTTGTGCTTCCTAAGTAACTGGCATAATTTCAGAAGCAAATAAGCAACGGTTTAAATACAGAGACGTGTGCGCCAACTAACATCAACTAAATGATTCTAATACGAGTATTTATTATTTCAATTTCTACATTAATTAATTTACCTGTTTCTCTAACAGTCAATGTGAACTGACAACTGAAAAGTATGACACGATATTAAATGCATTGGCTGACTCAATTCAATAAAACAAAAGCAAATCTTGAATGCAAGCTGCAATTATAATTGTAGTCAAGTGTGCACAATAATTGTGCATTTGCATTGAAACTCGCCCAAATTGTCGCACATAATATTTGTTGGTGAAACTTGTCAAACAGACCAACATATCGCACATACGCACCGTTGGCTTAAGCTGCTTTACACGCTCACAAATATTTCAAATTTAATGGAATGACCGTGTGCTTTTCAAGCAACTGCTAGCCTACATGTAGTATGTGTGTAGCTCACTTAACCCAGTGTTCGACTTTGTCGTCCATTTGGCTGGCGCTTTTGCTACCACTAATTGCTTGGAAAATATGCTCACTTCCACACGACGACATTTCAATGGCAGCCACAACAATTTCATCTGCGAGAGCGTCGGCTGTTCAAACTGCAACTTGTTTAAATGCGAACTACCATGCATCCGAGCACAGACAACAACGTAAAGAGGAAATCTTTTGGCACGGTTTTAAATAAGAAGGACGATGAGAACTGTAGCCGGCTTTTACTTTCCAGCCCCGATGATTCTACGTTTTGTGTGTGGATTTTGGTAATTGCGTCGCTTGTGCCAGCGATTATGTTCTCAGCTACAGTGCTTTGTTCTCACATACCCTGTAAAGCGTAACTAAAGGCTTGCCCTAACAAGGCAATTGCCAATGATGTTTGGCGCTTTCTATAACTGCTGAGAGGTATTGCAGTGGACGGGCATTCTCAGTTTTTACTCTTTTGTGGCTGCCATTGTTGCTTCCTTTCTTGCTGGAAAATTGCACAATTGCTGCCTCCTTGTTGCCACACATGTATTCCCCCCACGCACGGCTAACGATGCAGTGTCCTTGAGACTTGTGTCCTTTCGCTGGCGCAGCTCTTAATATCATTACACAGTTGCTGCACGAGTTTCCACCTCCGAGACAGCGTGTAACTGCCACGCCCACCGCATTAGCCACTCTACTCAGAGATAGAGGCATCTCTGTTTTTTTTTACTTTTCTGCGTTTTATTTTGCTGTAAACTTTAGCATACATTTACATACAAATATATGTTACATATAAGTAGATATGCCACAACTTATGGTAGAGCTCTATGCTATAATAAATACGCTGCTTGACGAAATCATCAAAACTAGCCATATATCCGAATGTACGACATATTTAGTAGTTAGTATATGTATAGACATACATTTAGCTGAGCTTCTTTATGCTTTCAACGCTTATGCTTATAATACAAAATACTCATATGTATATATATATATAATTCATACTCAACAGCAATTAGTTTTCGGGGCTTCGTCTTTGTTAATAAGTACTAAATGCTGACTGAGGATTTACTGTCTACTTATTTAGCATTGAATGGTTCATATATATACGCATATATGTCAATTTATATATGACTTTAATTTGTTCAACACTTTAACATTCACATTAACTTTCATATGACAATGCTTAATTATATTTACAGGTGTGTTAAAGCATAGTTTATACTTTTCAATTCTGCTCGATATTTCCTCCATTTTAGGTTATACTAAATTTAAACTTAAACGTATTTTGAGTAGACCGTATCGTATTTACACCATAACATGAAAAACCCTTGAGGAAGAAATTACATTTTTGATTATTTACAAGAAGTATTGTTTTAACATATTATTCGTTTTATAAAAGAACGTAAATCAATAAGTTCTTATTTGTATTGAATTAAAAGACAAAATAACTTTTTGTATTGTTCAACATATATCGTATCGCTAGCTAATATTTGACTAAGTAATAATGCTATTTCGCTTTTGTTTAAATGCTAAATTTACTATGTAAATTCGCTAATTATATGTGAGTTTGTCTCCTTTTTTTGTTTGTTAATTAATATGTTCATCTAAATGTAAACTTGATTAACAGTTTTTCTCCATTGTTTTTGTTGTATATATTTTCTTTAACTTTTTTACAACAATGTCATATTCATTTAATGTGGCAATGATGCTGTTCGACTTGCATAAGTGAACTATCTCATTTATAAATTCCAGTTTTTATCTTTTATTTATTTTTTTGCGCTCATGCATATTTCATTACTTTCACATGTACAAAATGTTGTTCGCATATTTGATATTGATTTGGAAAATTAATTGTTTGCTGGGCAAACAATAATTTAAGTGTAATTTATTAAATATTTCAGCAGCACATTCACGTTGGGCAGTTTCTCAATATAAACTGAGTGACAAAAACTATGAAACTATGAAAGTAAATGCAAAAGTTGTGCAGAGTTTTTTGACTGCGAAAATACACTTCAAATAACAATTCAATTTGCCGAGAACTACACAAAAGTACCATATAATTGAGACAGAAAGGAAATCGATAAAACTGCAACTTCTGAACCAGGCGAATGCACTTAGAATATTACATGGAAACCATGTTTCACCCATTGAGTCGTTGGACTGGCAATTAAAAAGTAGAAAAACTTGTTGTGCCAATCGCGCTGACTATTCGCCTAATCGACGGCAAGAGATGGAGAGAATGTAAGAGACTCAAACTCAGACACATATGTTGGATGATTTTCATTTTGCGCTCTTGCATAAATACACGATACGGGGGGAGGGAAATCTTACGACTACAAGTTGAAGTGTTTCTCTATTAATATTTCTTTTGCCATTTCATGCTGTTTCTTACTCTGCTAAGTTTGATTCTGTTTTGCAATGCTCGCGATGCTGCTGATGCTGCTGCTGCTGTGGTTCTTGATGGTGTTGCTGTTGTTGTGCCCTAAATGAGTTTTTTGCAATTATTTGATTTCATCTTGAATACTTTTGAAGGCAGAGCACAGCGAATGTATTTGGCCTGGCTGCTGTTAGCATTGTTGTTGCTGTCGCTGTCGCTGTGGCTGTGGCTGTTGTTGTATAAATTTGCGGCGCGAATGCGGCAAGCTTATTACCGACGGCCCAAAACGTTAGCATTAAATGTTGCCTATGCGTCGCACTAATAGAAAATGCGATGCGGCTGCCGATAAACTGCAGCAGTAGCAGCAACAACGACCACAGCAGCAGCAGTAGCAGCAGCAGCGACAACGGCTTTGGCATAACATCGGTGCCAGCTAATATTACTATGCAAATGAGCGTCGGCCAATGGCAGTGCTTTGGCGTTGACGCCACACGCGGCGTATGAGCAATGTGAAATATTCGCTGCCACGCCCATTTATTACAGTTGCTGGTCCTTTGGCAGATGCTCTTGGTGTTGCTATGGCTGTTGTTCGTGACTGTGTTTGTTGGCTGCGCGTTGACAACAGTCTCCGGTGTATACTGCGGCTGGGCCTGGTTTTTCATATTACTCATACGCCACCGACTTGCCAACTGCGGCGACGGCGACGGTGGCGGCGACGGTGGCAGCGACGTGAGCAGCGCCGCTGGCAAATAACTCGATAAACGTTTGAAAATCCCAAATGATTGCGTTTTAATGCCGCGCATTATTTTACCAAGTAGATTATACTGTGCCAGTGAGCCTGCAGAATTGTGAAATGCTCCGGGCGGATTACGCACGGGCGTTTGATTGTTATCGCCAGTGTTGCCAGCATGATGGTTGCCTGCGAATCGACAAAATGTAGAGGAATAGTAGAATAGGCGGCGCCAAGTGGAGCAAGGGAGCAATGGTGCGATGGTGTGAGGGTGTGGGGGTGTGAGGGGGAGCATGAGCTTTAGTAGTAATCAGTTTCTGGTTAGTCGGGTTTATATTTTCATTTATTCTGCGCGCTTGCCAAAGCCGAATTGTGGCTTTTGGCATTGGATACATCAAGAGGCATAAAAGAAAATTGCTGCGGGCTGCCGGAGAGTGTGTGCCATGCATTTAATAGTTCCTTGCTCGACGACTAAATACACAAGTATAGCTTCGCCATTTATCGATGCCGATCAGCTTACACACAAAAGCAACTAAGCGCTTTAATGCTGAACTTCAGCTTCAGCTACGTTTGAAGTATCACTAGCATTGGGTTAATAACTCAAGTGACTCATTAAAATTATTGTCGAAATTATTGCGATTTATTGCTGAGTGATGTTTTTAAATTGCGCACCTCCTCAGACAGCGCAAGACTCGTAACTTCATCTGCCACCAATTTCCTTTGCCACACTCGCCTTGGTCAATCTCTCAAAGCTTTATTTATAGGTCTCTCACTTAAGTGAGCTCCCTGTGCTGCTTGTCAACATCTTTTCGTTGTTACGCCTCCCTTCCCTTCCTCCCGTTTCCTTCTCGTTTTTTTCTACAACGTCATTGTGTGCGTCTTTATTTCTTCAATGCAGTATTGCGACAGCGCTTACTTGACAATATTTTACCAAGCTGTGCGTCTTTATGGCGCTGCCAGTCAATGTACCCCAGCTCGGACAACGTTTGTCGCTGTCTCCAACTGATTGAGTGCTGTCCCTATCCTCCCAGTCGCTGTGCTCGCTTTTTATGCACGTCATTGAACGCACTTTGTTGACCGCATGTCAATGTTTGATATATGTGTGGCAGTCACAGTGGTTCAAAGTGCTCAAAAGCGCTTTAATTAAATTGCTCGCTCAGTCTTAATTATATTTCGCTGTTCAATAAAGTCTCACAATGCGGATTGAGCTATGAACTTTTTACAAACTCAATACAAATACATAAATTTCATTGCAATTTAAGCAAGACCCAACCACAGTGCCCATAATAAACGCACACAACACACACAGCCCGCATATTCAGACAGTCCATATGAGGGGGGCTATTAAATATATTTTATCTGGTTTTAATCTTTGGCATTTGGCTTTTCATCAGCTGGCGTCATAAATAACAACAAAGTGGTATTTAAGCGAGCCTTGCGTTGATTTTCCTTCGTTCCCCCCGCACTCTGCAGCTCGTTTTTGATGATGTTTTTGCTGGCTGGTGGCCATTGTAGTTGTTGCTCTTGTGGGTGGTGCGTTTACCCACAGTCCACAGTCGAAGTCATAAATATTAAGTGATGGATGCGCCGAAGCTCAAATAAACTTGCCAGACACCCAAAACTTAAAGGCTTTCTTTCTCAAGCGCCTCAAGTGTAGGGTAACCACACACGCCCACTTATACTTCTACCAGTATTTCGAGGACTTTATGGTCTGCTTCGGACTGTTTGTTTGGGGGCCTGCGAAGTGTGGCTGGGATGTGGACTCTCTCTAAGCAAAACATAGGCGGAAACACACACACATTGCCCTCTGATTGATGTTGCCGACATAGATATCCAGCGAGCGAGTGTGTGTGTTTGTGTGTGTGAATGCTCGCATTTACACTTGATTGAGAACACATTGAAAAGGTGTCAGTGTGACATTCAGTCAATTTTTGATGGCATATTTCATTTCAGTGCCAATTCCGTGGCAATAAATATTGCTCGCTTATATTCAACGCATCTTTTGTTCTCGTCTGTGCTCTCCACATCCGCCTGTGATGCGTATAAGGATAAATATTATAAAAGCAAACGGCAGCGAGCAAAAATGAAATCAAACGTTGACAACTCAACGTCAAAACTGTCAATCGCAAATCAATCAGAAAGGCATTTTGTGCCCTGTTTTTTCTATTTGCATTTCAGTTGTTTGCGCGGCTCAAATGAAAGTCTTTTGTTTATTTTGAAATGCAATTTTTTGCCAAACTTGTCTGCGATCACAAATCGATACCGCGGCTAGAATAACTTTATGCGACAAAAGACTGGAGCACTTTAATTTGCTTACTTTGTGTTACTTGTAAATGTTAAAAAAAGAATAACTTGTATACGTTTTTAGCAATCGATAATAGAGAGTAGAATAAATGCAAGTGACTTATTATCTGAATCAACAGCTTAGCTAAAGTGTTACTTTGTTAAAAACAAAAAATAAAGGTTATATTTATTTTCCTTATAAATATTAAAAAAACTTATATAGCTTTAAGTCTTTGGCAATCTGTCATGAGAGTGGAATAAATTGAATAAGTTAAAAATCTAGCGTATTAGCTGAATCAGCTGCATAGTTAAAGTGTTACATTAATTTGCTTTATTATATTTTGTGATAGTTGCTAAATAGCCCATAAAATAAATTGCCTCTCAAGCTTGTCCTAATTAAATTTGAAAATTTGTATGACGATGAAAGTAGCATAAATTTAAGAACTTGAAGAAATACACATTGTCTAAATCAATAGCTTTGCTAAAGAGCTTTAATTTGTTTTACATATGCTCCACATAAATGCTTAATAAACTTACAAACTTAAAACTTCTATATTCTTGACCAATGTTTTGTAATATCAAGAGAGTACAATTACTTGACCAATCTTTTGTAATATCAAGAGAGTTTAATTACCACAAGAACTTGATATGAAAGTGACTTATTATCTTAAAGATTTATTGTAAAATCCTTGGTTATAAAAACTATTCAGTATGTTGAGACAATATAATCTCTTGTAACTTTAAGTGAATTTTGAGTGTCCATTTTTAATGGATAAAATAAAGCACTAAGATTGAATACGCAGTATTTCAAATTGATGTTTATAAAGTATATGTATATAGTGACAGTATATAGTGTATAGTTTAGCAGTTACAGCAGTTGCAGCTTAAACTATATTTCAAATGAGCATTTTCGACTAGACTTTTGGCTGCTTCGCTTCTATTTGTTCAGTCGATGGCCCCTGAAGGCGATATTTAAGCCGAATCAATAACGAGCAGCTTCCCGCTATATAGTGGTGTGTGCAGTTGTTGTCGGCTTACTAGCTTTCTTTGTTAAGCCACTTGGAATGCACGACTGCGTTCGCCCGCCCTCTCATCGACCTCTTCGTCCGTCTGTCGGCCCATCTGTCTGTCTGGCTGCTTGGCCGTCTGGAACATTGACTCTGCGTAGTCTTGTGCTCAGACAGGCAGCCGGCCGCTTAACGCGACCCCCTCGGCGTCGGCTTTCCGTCGACGCCTCTGAGCGGATCCAGTTCATTAGTGCAGTCGGTTGAACGGCATTTTACGGACGCGTGCCTTAAATAATTGCATTTTAAATGCAATCAACATTTTTGGTAGTGAATACTTTTGGGCAGCGCAGCGATTCGCCAACTGCCGACTGTCGAGTGCCGAGTGCGGATTAAATGTGTTGCACAGCTCGTGGGCAGCGGGATGCGAGATGCAAACAGACCATAATATAGAAGCCACTGACTGGTTATGGCTAATTTGTTGCGAGTTATTTCGTACTAATTTGTCACACATTCGCCGCTCTGTTGAATGAATTTCGTGTGGGACACTCACGTGCACAGGACACGCGTGTCCTGGCGCTGTCGGGCTCAGCTGGACGAGGTTATTGGTATTGACAACGTCACAATGTCACTGCCAATCAACATTTAAGCTGCTCCGACTCACTGGCATTGTGGTAGTTGTTGCTCTTGCTGCTGCATTTTGCGATTGATGGCATTTTTATTGCTGTAGATTTATTTGACTGGCCAAAAGAGATGCCCACACACACACATACACCTAAAGCATTCTGCACACAGTCAAAAGCAAACACACAACCGCACACACACACACACTTTTGAGTGTGAAACATTCACAAGCTCGACAAATGTTTCGATTCGAATGCCAGGCGTGCATTCGAAATGAAAATAGAATAAAATACAAAAATAAATTGTTGCTAGGTTGTGTTTTGTGGCTGCATTCTGTGGGCGAGTTGCCACAGCTTGCCGCCTCCACACCCCCTCCCTGCCGCCACCAACTATTTCCCAACCTCCCCGCAATTTGATGGTTAGCGTTTGTGGTGGGTTTGATAGGAGCTATGCGGGTTGTCTTTCGTTTCACTTTTTGCATTGTTTGCGCCATTTTGTTGCTCCTCTCGTTAACAAGATATTTCTCTGTCCTACGTTTTTTGCGACTACTGTACAATGTGATCTAAAAGTTCCCATCTACTACTATACTATAGCTAGATACTCGTATTTGGTTAAGGCATTTAAAAAATTCAATTAATATTATTCTTTGCGCATATAGTAGACAGCAATCTTCAAACTTTAAAAAATATATATACACTTTTCCTTTTCGACTAAGGAGCACGTATTAAATCACAATATTGTTTAGTGCATTGCTGGGGAATTCTTAAAAGCGCAGCGAAATGAAGAGCTAAAAATGCCAGCGTCATTCTGGCAAAGGAAATTTAATTAATTTTTAACGTTTGCTCTAAACACTTGGCTGCGAACAAAAGTCCAATAGAAGCCGAAGCGACGGCAGAGTGCAAATTTTGCTATTATGCGTTCTGAATAAAGCAAAACTGTGCACTGGCAACGGGCAAATAGGAACTGTCAGGGAAGGGGGGCGGCAAGCGAAGGCCAGCGCGACACACTTGAAAATGAAAATATTCCCCACAAACAGATGAAAAGAAACTGCAACAAGATGAGAGCAAGATGTGAACGATGCGAAGTGCAAATTGTGAAAAAGGCGCACAATATAGACAGATACAGCCATATCGGACGAAGGGTATAAACAGACAGAGACAGAGACAGAGAGAGAGCGAGAGAATACTCGTAGCGGATACTTACCTTGAGCACCGTCACGCCACTCCTCAACCCCGTAATCAGGCAAAGCGTTGGCTGACTCGAATTTATTTCTATGACGTCTCTTGCCATCTTTTGCAATGCGAAGTTGTCGTTGTTGTTGTTGTTGTTGTTTTGTATTTTGCGAATAATTTTATGCAGCAAGAGTCAGAGGGGACGGGGGATGCAAGGGGAAAAAGAGTTGGAAGTTTGGATTTAGTACAACGACAAGACGGCGTATGAATAATGGTGGATTTTTTGTTGTAGTGGTTGGTTGTTGTGTTGGAGTTCCGTTTATTATTATTATTTATTTATATTTCGTTTTGTGTGTGTGTGTGTGTGTGTGTTTTTGGTGTTGTTTTTGCAAGTAAGGCGCAACATGAAAGAAATATACCAAAGTAAGTTGAGAAGGAGCAGAGAACGAGGAAACCATAGGAAAAATGAATATACATACAAACGTGATGGTATTCTAGGTATTTTTATTTAATTTTTGCATTTATTTGCATTTAATAGCCGTCTGAGGAGCGGTAACAAAAACTAAAAAACACACACACACACACACACATTCACGTTAGGAGCAGAGAAAATAAATGTGGAAAAACAAGCAAAAGTGGACACTGAAATTGCATGCAAGCTGCTTGATGGGAGGGAGGTGCTTAAAGAAACTTCAGACAGCGAAGTCTCTTTGGCTAACCGCCAGAGTTTCAACTCTGTCGGTCAGTTTATTTTAAGTATGAGTATTTTATGCTATTTGCGTTGATTATAGTCAGAGCTGCTAGAGGCAGCAAAGGCTGCCACACACAATTTCAGCTCCCAAGTTCGCAAGCCGATGAATGATATTGATATGATGCTGGCAAACATATTGAGTGCTGTTCATGTTAATGATGAGTTTGCGGTGCAGAAAGTCAAAAAACAGTCAATATGAACTTTGCATACGAGGTTGAGTGAGTGAGCTAGTACTTATCGACACATAAACTAAATGAAAGCCAACTCTACCCAACTCTTTGCTAATTGAAATTAGTTTGATTAGTGTGTGCATTGATCAACTCACCATAGCTGCGATTCAACATGGCCATCTCGGAGATGATTGCAGTCGTTGGGGTTGGCATTTCTGTGACGAGCAAAGTGGGAATTAATTAGACATGGAAAATGAGAGGATATTTGTGGTTTAAAGCTGAAGACTTTAAAGTGAAATTAATACTTAATGCGAATTTCTTAACACATTCTATATTAAAACTACAGTCTTTAAAACAAATTAATGATACGATTTGAATTTAATATTGAAATATTTTAATTACACATTAAAATTTAGGGGATATTTTAAGTTTGAAGCATAGGGCTTTCAAATGATTTCGGTAATCGTTGCAGTAGATTAAGAAATTAATAGTTATTGGATATTTATTCAACAGAAAAATAGGAATTAAGAATAAAATTTCAATTATCAATTTAATGCTTTTCACTTTAAATACAATAAATGAACTTAATTTAAGTTCGGAAAGAGAACACAATTTTCTCTTTTCTGTTTTAGTTGGCGCTCAGAAGTATGCAATGTTTTTTTATTATTGATTTTAGAGATTCTCAGGGGATTCTCTCTAGGGCACATGGTAATTAAAATTAAAAAGTTAAATTTAATGGAAATTAATTTCTAATCAACTACAATCTCTTTTAATTTCATTTTATTATACATTCATTTTATATGTTCGAAAATAAAGATCTCATACTCGAACTTAGTGAAACTTGTTTGATTAATTTTTTTCTTCCTGCTTAAACGTTTGCTTATTTCATTGCCACCAAAAAATGTTCTTTTCGATTAAATAAAAAAAACAATAACAATTAACACCTTCCCAGGGAGAACCCGAATGAATAACATAGAAAACAGGGATGAAAAAAATACTTGAAAGCGAAATGGCAGTTGAAGTTTGAAATAAAAAATATGCTGGCATTTATGCACTTTATAAAGTTGGGAGTGCAACATGTTGCACAAATGGCAGCCGTCATGCATATAAATAGAGTGCAATAAATTAAGGAATTGTTCAACAGCAAAAGCAAGGGGGCAAGGGAGGGCGGGCAGTAAAAAATATGTTGTGTCGGAATGTCACTCACCGTCAAGCTTAATGTTGCCATCGGTTTCGCCGAGCGAATTTTTTGCCACACAGCGATAGGTGCCAAAATCATTTGGTCCAACGGCGCGAATTTTCAACTTCATATATTTTGTATAACCGCTGACGGTTGATGTGGTCTCGTATTTATCGCCGGCCCGCGAGGTGTCTGCAAGCAGAGCGAGAGCGACAGACAGTTTATTGCAAATTGTGTGTACACAACACGTTTATTATTAAACGCAGCTTTAAACTCGCTAGCACACAGTACCAGCGATCTAAATTCAGCAGAACCCCAGCAGGAAGGACACAAAAAAAATAGAAATCAATTAATTAATGTCACCTGCATTTCTCTGTGTTTATGTGTGTGTGTGTGTGTGTGTGCTGAGAGCATTGAAGCGAGTTGTGTTTTCAAAGGCGACTCAAACTAATTACACCCTCGCTCCTCGATCTGTGCTCCTTGGCTGCGTGTATGTGTAATTAAAACTGCCGCAGTTCGAATCGAATGGCGCCCAATTCTCTATCCACGAGCACTAAAACTTTTCTCATTAATCAGTGAAAATCTAAAAGAAAAACTTTTGTTCAATGCTCCCTTTCTATTCTCCTGCTTTTGGCTTTAAGTTGCCTGTTTGTGCTGCCTGCAATTTGAGGGGCGTAGTCTAGCCACGAAACAACAAAAAAAGAAGCAGAATACAGAAAAATACCTAAGCCGAGGGAATGCCTCGTGTAAGTAGCATTAAATATAAATATATAAACTTAATTTCACTTTGATTGTTTGGCGCAGTGTAAGGCGATATCGCATGTTACTCATACGCCGCTGCTGTGTGCTTCAATTGATGTTCGTTCTCTTTGTGTGTGTGTGTGTGTGTGTGTGCGTGTGTGTGACAAATGTCTTTCGCTACTCAGTTTCTTCTTTCTTCTTTTCGCTTTCTTTTTTGGCAACGAAGCTAAACATGCAGGCATATCAGGCATATCATGGTATAGTCAGTCACCTTTTGTGACGCGGCCGTTTCTTGCTCCCCAGATACTTTTCATGCTACATTATAAGTCCCTCTGACACGCAAATATATAATTTAACTCATAATCAACAGCAGCAGCAGCAGCAACGGCCTCGACATATGCGATTTCCACGACGCTGCGCTAGCAACTTTATACTTTTAATATGCCGCTGTCGATGTTGGGACATAAAACAGAAGTTTGTTTTTCTTGTTTTTTTCTTGTGCTGCTCTTCTCTTTTTTGGCGGCAGCGTGTGAGAAATGCTTGTACTGGCTCGACTAAGGCTGTGATAAATGGCATGTGCCAGCGACAGTTGAACGAGGGCTGATCGACAAGTTGATTGGCCAAATATATACGTATACACTGTGCATAATTATTCTGGATCAAAAAAAACTCTACTGGAAAGCGTCAAAATTGAACACAAGTAAAAAGTAAGAGGACAAATAACAAAAATAGGTAGCAGAAAATGCATAAAGAACTCTCATTATTATTGAGTATATATATTTTATATATATTCTGTATGCTCAATTATATTAATTCATGTAAACATTTTAAAATAATCATAATATTCAGAAAATATCATTAAAATAAAATGCAATTCCTTAAATATATTTTCTCATATAAGCTATAAATAATACAACTACCTAAATGTGCATGAAATGAAATGAGTTAAATTTCACTTTATTCTACACTTAATTTAAAAATAAAATGACTTTTTCTTTATATCTCTGTATAAAACTATATTTTAAATGACGTTCCATTCTGTTTACTTGTGATTCTATCTGCTCTATTTGCATCTGATTTGGTATTTACCGACCATGTTTTCTTGCCGCCCTCTGCGACTACATCCCATAAACACACATAGTAGTGCTACGCGTTTCGCTCAGAAATCGCTTAAAATTTATTACCCAAAACTTTTGGTGTCTGTTTGCCATGCATCATGCTCGTCGGCGATTTCTGATATCAGAGTCGCGTTTTGTTCGCCCGTCGCCCACTCCTCTGCATCTGTGTGTGTGTGTGTGTGTGTGCCCTGTGCGTGTGTGCATATGAAATGTCTCTGCTAACCTGATACCTGGCCGTAATTTGGCGTTTGTGCTCGCTCCCCGCTCAGTGTCATATCGAACAAACAAATGGCACTTAAGCATAAAAAGAATGCCGGGCGCATCTATATGATGAGTCAGTTTTGGGGCAATAGAAAGACTGTGATAAAAATGCTTATTAGAAGACATTTAAATGTCGTCGCTGTGCTGCACAAACACTGAAATTGCTGAGCATTATTTGCTGTTTTGCTTGGCGCTCGAAAGTATGCAACGGTTTTCGATATTGATTTCAGAGACTCTCTCACTCGCTCACATGGTAATTATTTTGGTTTCAATTTTGTCGAAATGCGCGGATTATATAGTGTTGCGTCGCGTGGTCATTCTGTTGGTTGCGGTCCATACTGTTGCATGCTTTTAGCCGCTTTCCGCTTCACGCTCCACTGCATAGATACGCAATTGATGCCACATTCCGCGCCGCTCGCTGCGTTGTGAACGTGTATTTGCCAATGTGATTATGTTAATATAATTTCCGCTACAAAATAATGTTTTCGACATTTCCACTGCGCTACACCCGCCAACCACAATTTCCCTGATTTTAGATTGTTGCATTTTCTTACATGCATTTGCCGTTGTCCATTTGCCAGCGCAGCACAATTATGTTTTATTAGTTGTTAGTTATGATTGTGCGAATTCTCGCAAATATTTAATTCATGTTTGCATTTCGATCTCGGTGGTTAATTAAATGCTCTGTCTGTTTGTCGCTGATCACTGGACTTGCTGTGATTTAATCAGAGCGCCTCCAATTACTGGCATTGATGAGGAATTTCTGCTGAAAATGCTCGCCACAAATATGTGGCGTCATTGAGAGGGTTAATCCCTGGTGATAGCCAGATTGCAAACATATTACCGCGAAGCCCATATTCAGATTATGATATTACGGCAACACTCGTTTCAATACGACTGCATGCTTAATTAAGCAGATGTTCAAATGATTATTAAAGAAAATTAAATTTTAGCCGAGATACTTGTAGTTATTTAAATTGTGACGTGACGTTTTATATTGCAATTTTCTTGAAATGCCCGCTTGAAATCCTTTTAAGAGGCAATTGTTAAGCCTTGCTCAATAAAGACAATTACTTTGTAGCCTCACAATGTGACATTAACAGCTCAACAGTTTGCGAATGAACGTGTGTTCGAGTTTTTCGAATGCTTGTCACTCATTGCGTATGAGTAATGCAAAAACGATAACAAAAAGGCGAAAGCATCAGCAGCAACGGCTGCTTTCAATTGGGAGACTGCACTGATTGCATACCCCATAAAATTGATTATAATTCTTGTTTACTTAGCATTGACTTACGCAATTATATTTATAATTTGAATTGAATAGATTTAAGGAGATTAAGAAGATTTAAAATTAATTCTAAGGTATCTTTTGGTCGGTCTGCAGTAATAATTATAATTAATATTTTCGATTGTTCTAGGTCGAATTATTATATTTTAAATTCTAAAACACTAATAAGTGATTAAACTAAGATTTTAAGGCAGTTTCTTTGTATCTTTTGGTCGATTCTCAGCAACTACTGCTTTTAATTGATAGATGGCACTGATCGTATGCGCTTTATTATAATTTTGTATCAGTTTGCATTGATTTTGACAATTATAATTCCAAATTTACTTGAATACTATGAGATTAAAAAAGGAATTTAAACTACTTGTAGGGTATCTTGCAGTCGCGCCGTGAAAGTCGAAGCTCTTCACTTGTTTCTTTGTAGTCGCTGCTGGCCAGAGGCGAATTCAGTTGTGATTGCAGCTACAATGGCAGCAGCTTAACTTATTTTTTCGCTCACTGATGCGAATTTTAATTTTTGCCATTTTACATGACAGTTTGCTGAATGCAGCTGCTGAGCCGCCATCTACCTCCCCGCCAACCCCTTTGTGCTGCTCAGGCAGCAATTTCATTACAGTGTAAGCTCATTTACAATCGCTTTTCAGATAATAAACGTGACTATATTGCACAGTCGCTCTTTATTTTCCCTGCTGATCGCGCGTCGTCGTTTTATTGGCGATTTTCGCTTGACTTTGCCGAATTGATGCGATGCGATGCGATTAAATAAATGTAAGTTGGAGTTACCTGAAATTATCATATCGCCGCGCTCGGTGGTCCAGTAGTTAATTGATGCTGGATACGCCTCCGTGTGACACTCGAGCATCACATCCTGGCCCACGTAGGCGCCCTCCAATTGATTCGGTATGGACAGCATTGGGGGAACTGCAAGGAAACGAGGAAAATATGATGAGTAAAGTGCTTGAAGCGTTGCCCGACGCTGGTTTACAGTGCAAATTCGATGAGTTATGACTTTGCGTTTGCTATCTCGATCGGGGAGTAATTAAAAGTCATCAATTTTGTGTAGTGTCGATCCCATCACAGTGTTTTACGCTACCCATTTCAATTTCCATTACCGATTTTCGGCAGCGACTTTCGCATGCATTTTACGTGAGTTTGCAAACTGTTTTTGGATTAAAATGCATTCGGTCATTAAAAGTGCGACTGGTAAGCATGAGATTGTGCCTGCCTGGCCGTCTGTGTGTGTGTGTGTGTGTAAAGCGCTTTTGTTGCTACAGCAGCAGCTGGAGCGACAGAGAGCGAGGGACAGTAACAACAAAAGCTGTGACGGCAATGGCAACGCATTTTCACCACGTACACAAACTGCGCCGGGGCACAAAATAACACCTGCTGACAAACAAACAAACAAAACGCCCACAAACAACTCGAAATGAGCACACACACACACACAGGCACGTGCACACGCACGCGTTTACATAGTGGTAAATTAATTTAACGTGACTGCAGCTTTGGCCGGTTTTCGCCTCCCCCTCCATCGCTGCCTTTAGGCCCCGTTTTGTGTGCCAATGTTGAGGACACGCTGCGGTTGTTGCCCCAAAAACTGCAACAGTAGCTGCCCCAAATCGCCAAGGGGCGCAAGCTTTGTTTCTGTGTATTTTACGCATTAAACAGCGCGTCGCACGCAGCGACCGAACGGCACATACTCGTAAATATTGCATAATACTTCAGCCCCTAAATGGATTGTGTAAGTTGGCAGGCACGTGGAATTCGTTATGAGATTGTCGCATGATTGTTACGTTCGATTCCGCACAGCTCGAATTACTTTTAATCGCCTATCGATTGACCTTTTAAAGTGCTTGAGCTTGCTGGCAAAGCGCTTCAAGAAATTCTCTCCAACGGGCACCTTCAATTGCACCTTCAAAAAGGTTGAACTTTACTTCAAAAGGACATCAAATGATTAGAAATTGTTCTCTTATAGTGCTGTTTAGAGCTACATTTGCCATTTAGGCATAAATTTCTTTTAACATTTTTTTATTTAAATGGAAAATGTTGTATGTTACTTGAAATACTGTCAACTCTTAAAGGCTGCCAGTTTTTGAAGTCATTTTAGGCTGTTTTTAATTAGATTTAATCACTCAATTCTACAAAGCAATCATTGTTTTTAATGCAAAAGACTTTCCAACCACTATTTACTCTTTTTGAAGTAAATAGTTTATATTTTACTTGGACATCTTACTTTTAAATGGCAAGCAATCTTATTGTCTTTTTTATTGTGGAAATATTGAATAGTGCTTGTAAGTTGTAAATTTGTGCTGTTGTCTCTCAAAGTTTCTTGTACTTACATTGGACTCGCAGGTGCACGCGCTTGCTAATCGAGGGCGGCACGCCGTTGGATGCCACGCAGAGATATGCGGCCATGTGTAGACGACTCACTTTGGTGATGTGCAGCAGCTCGCCGTCGACGACATTCACTGTGCATGCGAATTAGAAGAAGCAGTCGATATAGAGAAAGCCACACTCAACTGCCGGCACTTACCGTGCTCTCCGCCAATTAGCATTTCCTCGCCGTCCTCGCGACGCCACATGACGTAGGGCTCGGGATAACCGCGCGCCTTGCACATCAACGAGACATTCTGGCCCTCGCGCACTACCATATCGTTGCTGGTCATGCCCTCTACAATCATCGGCGGCACTGCGCGGAAAACAAGCACGCCAAACAATGTGAGTTCTAGCTTTCAACTGGCAAAGCAAAGGGATGCTACTTACCCACCACCTGAAGGTAGCCCTTTCTGGAACGCATGGGATCCTGTAACGAAATGTGCAGCGTGAGCTCAAAGTGTGCATAGAGAGGGAGTATTGGGAGCTTACCGTGTTCACCTGGCACATGTACCAGCCGCGATCGGTCTCCTCCACTTCCTTGATGTGCAAATACCACTGCAAAGCAATTTCGAGTTGAAATGAATAGTTGAGACGGCTAGCTGCAGCACTGCTTACCGATCGATGGTCGTTGTAGGTCAAGCTGATGCGGTTGTTCTGCGAAATGACGTTGTGGTGTATGGAGAGTATCGTCTGTGTGTCCACTCGCACCCAGGCCACCTTGTAGCCTTTGAGGTTCTCCACGACGCAGGCCAGCAGCGCGTCCCGTCCGATGGAGACGGTGACATTGGCAATGGGTTCGGCGAAGCGCGGCATGTCGGCATCTGTGGCAAGTCAAAGGGGGCGAACAGTGTCAGTTAAGTGGCATGCACATGGGGCATGGGGCAGCAGCAGGAGTTGGTCAATGTAAAGTTCATTTGCTTAAAAGTTTGCTTGCCCCACATTTGACTTTGTGGTCCCTCCATTCATAAAAGCAAAAGCGATGGCAAAAGAAAAAAGCTGCACATATTTTCCGTGCATTCTTTTGACATTACTTTGTCGCACTTTCCGCACTCTCTCTCTCTCTCTTTCTCTCTGGCTAGCTCCCTGGTGCACTGCGCCACTTTACGCATACGTACGGTGCGCCCAGTGAAAGTGCAGTGACCCGTTGGGTGGAAGCCCAAAAAAAAGAAGAAGGACCAAAAAGTTCTGCTAAAAGTCAGCGTATTAATTACCTTCCTGTGCCGTTTGCTGTGTATCCACGCGCGAGTGTTTGCCTGTGGGAAGAGAAAGTGGCAAGCAGTTAGAAAATTTAATTATTTTCCTATTTGTGCGCTCTCTTTTGGGCGACATATAATTTCATCGGGAAAACATTTTGGCTGCCCTCTCGTATACGTAATAAATAAAAATTAATTAGCGCAAACTTGGACACAAACTTTGCAGCATGTGTCCTGCTCGACATTCCCGTTCCCATTCCCATTCCCGTTTCCTTTTGCCCACACTGGACTCTATTTTTGCTGATGCGACGATTTTCACGCTGCACTTTTATTTTTTTGCTGCTTTTTTCATGACAAAAGTTCAAGTTTAATTGTTTTTGCCAGCAAATTGCAGCGTTTGCAGTTTTCTCTCTCAGGAGAAAGTACAAAAACTCATATTTTACACAGCACAGTTTTTGAGTTCTGGACTTTGTTTTTTAGCCAAGATTTTGCTGGAAAGAATGTTTATCTAACTTTAAGTTTATTTATATGCAGCGCGGGTTTAATGTATTAACCGCTGGAATAGATTTTGTTGGAAAGTGTTCAGTCTGACTCTCTTTGATTTTGATAATAATCTTTAACTTTGCTAAATTTTATGCCAATGCTTTTTATTCATTTCTCTCTGCAATGCTCAGAGTCTTGGATTTATTTTGATTGACAATAACCTTTAAGTACTTTGCTGAATGAACGCCAATTCTTATTATTGATTTCTTCTTTAGTTACCTTGTTATTCTTATTATGTTACTGTCTTCAATTGGAGATTCTAATATATATTCAGAATTGGATAATAATGTTTAAAAACGTTGCTAAATTTGATACCAATGCTTGTTATTCATTTCTTTTTTTGTTTTCTTTTTTAGCTTGTTTTTCATTTCTTCTTAAGTTGCCTTGGTATTCTTATTATGCTACTGTCTACCGTGACTGTCACTCGCTTGATATTCAGAGCAGCAACTTCAACTCTTAATGTCAATTCTCATTGCATTTCCCTATTCGGCAAGGTTGGCAAATGTTCTATAAGCGTTTGAGAAATGTGAGTTAGCTGCAAATCTCATTTTGGTCAATGTGTAGAATGTACGTGAAATAAAACTGCTAAATTGAAAAACGCTTAAGCATTTTTACAGCTTTTAACACGGCATTGCATATTGAATTACGTTTGCAAAGTCGAGCGTCGGACATCTGGGTGTCAGGAGTCAGGAGCCATGCGGCAAGAGGCAAGCGGCACGCGGCGGGCAGGCAGGCAGCAGGCAGCAGGACCCGCTCTCAATCCGACTGAAGGACAACTGCGAAAGGCGCTTAAAAGTTGCCAGCACTTTCCCACTTTCCTGCTTTCTCGCCTTCTGCCACTGGCCAGCAGCAAAGCCATGTCCACTGCCGAATCCCCTTCGGACTTTTGCCACTTTTCAACTTTGAGTCAACCCACAATCCCTCTCCTGCTCGCGCCCAGCAACTACTGTTTATGCTTTTTCTCCATTCGCCTTCACTTCTTCGCTCTTGTTCCTCTTTGCCGCATTTTTTTTCCTGTTGGACAACGAAAAATGCTCAACACGATTTTCGCTGTTGATTTACGTTTTAGCACGTTTTTCGTGTAGTTCTGGAGCATTTATTTTTGTTTTGTTGTTGTTGTTTCTTTAGCCGTCTGTGAAGACGACCCTTCTTTCAATTTCACCTGTCACGGTTGCATTTGCAGCTTTTTGCAATTCAAAAGTTTTTTTTAAGCTCGCGCGTCAAGCTGCAATTTAATGAGTAGTTTTTCATCAGCTCTTCAGCTTGGCATAACGATTTGTCTGTGATTTCATTTGCGTAATGCCAGCAGAAGACTTTGCCAGCTGCCAGATAAATTGTTGTCATCGAGCAAATATACGCAACTGTCTCAGCTTAGAAAATGCACAATAACTATTTGAGTAAATTTAAAATGGAAGAAGTATTGTAATTACAAATGTAGTTAGAGAAATATTAACTTTGTAACATACAATTTGCCCAACATTTTAAACATTAAGCGAGAGTTCTTCATAAAGTCAGCCATTTCATTTTATTGACATTTTAAAGTAGTTTTTTTTTTTTTAATTATTAAAGCAAATGTAAAATGAAGAAATTTTGGATTTGCAAAAATATTGATAAATTCGCAATAATAATAAATAAAGTATTTTGACAAATTTGAAAACAATCGCAAAAGATATATTTTGCAAAATATTTAAGGAAGTTGCGCAAAATAATTTTCATTATTCATATTGAGTTATAGTTCTTCATAAACGCATGCAATCTTTTTATAACCATTTTAAAGTAGAATTTTGTAACTATTTGAGCAAATATAAAATGTAAGAAATGTTGTATACTGAAGGAAATATGGAAATACGAGTATTAACATATAAATACATATTGAGTAAAAGTTCTCCATAAAGTCATTCACATTTGCTTTAAAAATTGAAAAGTACACTATTTTAATTAATTGCAATAGAAAGTAATAAAAATGCTTGTGCCAGATTTGAATTTTGTGAAAATGAACAGCAGAATAAACTGTCAATCAGGGGTAAATGGCAGTTGCTCTCGTCGAGTGCGCTTCAGACTCCACACATGGTCGTGCTTTGGTCTGGCAATCAGTCAACGCCACGTCCGCGCAGCGTCTATGATCTGGCGCTCAAATTTTGTTTACCTCATCTAAGCAAAGGGCTAGAGCAGCACAGGAGTGGGGGGGGGGAGGTGCTCCAGAATTGGCCTCTTTATGCGAACGTAGCACAGCTGACCATTCAATTTATCAGGCTCGACGACGACGGCTTCGCAACGCCATCGCATTGGCTTTCGACTTTGTGCAAACACAAAAAGCGCTGAAAAGTGCCAGCCAGTTTCAATGAGCCGCCGCTTTCGAGTGAGACTGGGCCAAAACACCAAAAAAAAAGGTGGCCAAAAAGGCGGTGCCAAAGCAAATTTGACTGCGCATTTTTTTGCGCTTGTTTCAAACGAGTAAACACAAATTGTCGGCATACTTTTCGGCGCCGCGATGCGCTATTTAAAGCCGAGCTCCAGTTTTATGGCAAATTTATGGGCCGCTTAACATTTGAATGGCCAACGGCGAACAGCATCAAACGTTGCAAATGCAAATCTGCACGTCTTTGGCGGCATTAAAATGAGTCGTCAACATTTACGCCATCGCCCCCTCGCCCAACACGAATCATTGTATTCTGCCAGGCACAAGAAATGCATAGGCATAACGGCGTCCACCTTGCAGGGTCCAGCATCTAATCTCGGCCTCCTGCACAAACCAAATGGACAACATAAAGAAGACTCGCAAAACACCCAAAAAAAAGACGAATCCCTAAACAACAAGAGAAGCGGAGAGTCGAGTGGGAAACGTGCCGCCCACTCGCTTAGGCCAAGTCAACCACAGTAGGCTAAAAACCATATAATGTGATTGAACAGCATACCATAGCATATCCAGAAAATAAATAAATATTAGAGGTACAAGTAGTAGTAAGTAGAAAAACTAATTATGGAACTCTATTCAACATTTTCAATATATATTTTTTCAATATATTTTTCAAATATATTTTAAAAGTTGATTAGTTATATTTCTGTTTGTTGAAATGTTAAAAATAAATGCTAAAAACTACAAACTATTATAATTATGAAATTCTATCCAACAATTTGATCAATTTTATTGCGCATTTAAAAGTCATTAGAAATTGATTATTTATATTTCCAATAGAGAATAGCATTTATATTATATGCTGAAAATAAATAAATATGTTGGATAGGAATAACTTTGCTAAATTCTACAATTTGCATTAAATTTATGTTGTTGATGTCAATAAAATTCGAGATTACTAGAAAAAAATGATTAACACCGTAATTAAAGATATTTGTTGAATAGCATATAAATGAAAATGTTAATATTAAATATATTAATATTAAATATATAAACATTAATATTTAACATTTGAGATACGAATAACTTTCCCTAATTTGGGGTTTCTATTCTACAATTCTAATTTTATTGTAAAGTTTTGAAATTGGAATATTTGTATTTGTCATAGCGAAAGTAGATCGGAATCAATAATGTTTTTAACTTAAATGTATTTGTTTTGTATATCTAGTGTTTTATATATCTAGTATAATGTAGTAAATTTTATAAAACTAATTTCTGAAATTAAATGGATTTCAGTTTCTGACTTAAGCATACAATTAGATGAGCGTTCAAAGTCAAGTCAACGATCCCTATTCCAAGTCTTTGATTTCTGTTCGAACAAAAACTGCCCCACTGTATTGAGGCGCCTTGACCCTTGTTGTGTCTTTTGGATTCCTTTTTTATGGGCTCATATTTTGCGCTGGCCATTTTTTCGTATTCTCCGTTTTTGTGCGAGCTACTTTCGGTTTATTCGCCCTACACGCCTGCCCGTTTATTGTCGTTTATTTGTCTTTTCGCCATTTTTATATTTACGCATATAATCGCTTTCAACGCTTACTCCTGGGAGCGCCTCGGGAAGCGGCGCGGCGCGGCGCGGCGCACGGGGAGTATGCGAGTAAGGATGTTGGCCAGACTGGCGGCCAGGAGCGTGGCGAGTTCATGTGCGTCTTTTGTTTTGCTTCGGCGTCGCGTTGCGGCTGCTTGTTGAGTCTGGGCCGGAGCGACTGGTCGGTTATAAATATGATGTTATCGCTTTTTATGGTCCACTTTTATTGCGAGCAATCAGTCTTCTGGTTTTGTTTGCTGATTGCCTGCCATTATTCAAATGTATTTGTTTAATTCGCGGGGATTGCTCGCCTGGGGGCCGCACACACAAATCATTTTAAACCCGCAATATGTCAACAAATATTTGGGCCCATCTTTTCGGGTTTCATTTGCCAAATGTGCACCTCGTTATAGCTTATGTTCAGGTCATTATTGTCCCCCACAAACGTGGCGGACAACTCGTGCACTTAAAGGAGTCCGTCGAGTTGAGGCTTGCGTTCAACTCATCACATTCTGCTGACGATTGGCAGTTAGTTAATCAGCTGTAACTCATAATTACGTTGTGTTTACGTAATTAGTTTAGCAATGATGCCCCTGCTTTGCCAATTCTTGCCCCGCAACCCTGCCATCTTGCTCTATACTCCTCTGCAGCTGGCAATTATATATGCACTTTGTTGACAAACGAGCTGATTAAATGCCAGCTCTGGGTCATTATGCAATTAAATGACTTCGGGGCTCTGTGTCTCTGCTGTCCAGATACGTTCACGTTGAGCGCGTTAAACCCGATATTTATTTACATTAAAGCGTAGTGATTGCTCATTAAACGCAAGTGCGCTGAAACAGTTATTTAATCCTAGTGAATTTAGGTAATTAGTGCAAATATTTACAGGCTACAAGTGCATCAATTAAAGGTTATATTTATTTTATTCACTATAATTCTGTTTAATTTAAATTAATTTGATTTGTTGCTTTGTAAATCATTTGTGTTGAGTCTGTTTTTGCTTTGAAGTTTCATGGTTACACTTCTTTTATATTTTAACTAAGTTTTTAATCATAAACGCAGTCTATCTGTAAATCAGAGTTTAACTTTCAATAATAAGTGTTGAGCGATTTACTTAACTTGTAATACAAGAAGTTATTCAGCTGGAAGCCACTGACATAATTTACATGGCAGTCGTAAAAAGGATGCAGCACGCGAAATGTTTTATGCAAATTGTTTACTTTTGCCAAGCTCTGACTGCACAGCAGCAGCCACAACAATAATAATACGTACATACAACGCGAGCGCAGGCGAGTTGCAGCCCAGAAGTATGCAATGATTTTTTTTCACAGCATGCACACGTGTCGCAAAAGGCAAAAGAACGAGAAGCTGCTGGAAAAGGACAACACACAGAGCAGAGCAAACGCTTACCAGATAATATTAAGTGCAAGCATAACAGAGCAGAAAGCGGGGGAGAGTAGAGCGGGACGGATCGCGTGTGTGGTGCTACAGATATTTATATGCAAAACCGCAAAACAAATTTTGTCTGCGGCAAAATGCATTTTGCCAAGTTGGCAGCTTGGCAAACAAATGAACTCGAACTCGAACTAAGGGACTCGGCTCCCAGATTCTGATTCAGATTCAGATTCACATATAAGTAGAGACTGAATGCTTTTGTTTTACAAGCTGCAGCTGCAGCTACAGCTGCAATCTCAGCAGTCGGGCAACTGTGGCTGCCTTTTTTCGCTTCAAGTATTTCGAACTTCATTGAGGAAGAAATTGCTGGCAACTTGCCCAGCTCTCAGTTGCCGTGCTGCCTCTCCCTCTCGCTTGCGACAATGTAATCGCTTGTAGAACAAAGCCAGCATGCATTTAATAGCTCAATTCACGGATCCTGATTGATTGAGCTGCGATGGAGAACTCATTAAGAACTTTAATTAAATTGAGCCAACGGCATTGCAACAAAACGTAAATGCCAAATCAGCCAGCCAACTAAAAAGCGAAACTCATTATTCATATGGCATATTAGAAAGTACGAAGCAAGATTGCAGTTTGTCGCAATTGACTGCTTACGAAATTACACTCTATTCATCTAAATATTAAGATTGTCTATGGTTTGTTGTGAAAAATACCTTAAAACATAAGTTTATATATTTTATAAAGACTTTCAAAATGCATTAAATTTATATTATTTATATTAAAAGAAACAAATAACCTTTAAACTGCCGACGATGAAAAGCTTTAAAACTATTGTTCTACTAAATTTAAATAAGTTAAATAATGTGCCTCGGAGCATTTGACATTCCACAGAAATTATTATTTTCTACTGTTATTCAATGCATTTTAAAACAAACAAAGTATAAAATGAACAGTAAATTATTAATCTGAATTAAGGCAATTAATTGACAGTCATACCCGGCTCAACGTTAAGCGAAGGGTATGCAGTCAAAATATGTGCGAAAATGTGTCAGAAAGTGAGCAAGAACATAAAGCATGCCAACATGACCAAGGGGCGGGAGAGTGGGCGGGTGGCTATTGGGAGCTGACGACGGCAGCTGCTGCTGTTATTGCTACTGCTGCTGCTCGACACTTTCTCACTTTCATGAATTATGCTACGTGCTTGTCAGCCTCAACTCGAAATGCTCTTGCAACGGTTAGCTCCTCTTGAGCGCTCTGCAGTGGCTCAGGGAGTCGAAGGTGCAACTTTCAACTGCCAGCTGGCAAACTTGGCAGCTTGGCACCTGCCTGCAGGCAGCTGTTGCCGCTGCCGTTGCTGTGGCTACGTTTAGACTGTGTTTAACATATTAATAAATGATTGTGACAAATGCACAACGCCAGCATATCTGCAAATCGCTGTAAATGTGACTCTCTGGCCAGCAGCAACGTGCTCAGCGCATGCAGTATTCATGGCAAAGCAGTGAGGCGTTGAATTGAAGCGTTAAGTGTTTAATGATTTTTAAATGAACCAGCAGCGCGCAAGACTACATTTTAGCAAAGAGTTTAAATGCTGTTCCTACTCTACATATTTGATGTTAAGAGCCACTTCACAAAGTCACAACGTCGAACATGTCAAGGTGCAGAAAGTCATTTGTGCAGCCAACCTCAGGCAGCGCCAAGTCGAACATCGCCCCAATTCCCAATGCTTGCGATGGCTGAATTAATCATGCAATAGTCGCTCTCTCACTTTACACTCACACTTCGCTGCACAGTCAACAATGCTCAATCTCCATTAAATGCTCAATTGCTCAAAATGCAAAATGCAGAATGCAAATTGCGTGAGCGGGCGAGCGAGTGAGTGAGAGGGGAGCGTGTCATTTTACAGGACATTACTCATACGCCATGTCAGCGCTTGGCAGCAATGTCTTTTGCCGCAGAGCGCGCGGTGCGCGGCGCGCAGCGCAGCCACGCAAGGTAAGTAAATTTATTTCAAACAATTATGTAGCAATTAACAAACCGATGCCGGCAATTAAAGGTAGAGGAGCTGGCCGGGATAATTGCACTGCGTGCCGTGCATTATTCATGCGATATTTCATGCAGCCGTGCGGCGAACAGTGCAGCGTGTTGTAAGAATTTTAAGTATTTTAATTTTTCAATAATTCAATTTCGACGCTGTTCTTCCGCCAAAGTGGCTGTCGTCTCATTGGCGCGCTCTATCCGTTTGCAGCTGTCTCTCAGATTAAGTAGCCGCCGTGTGCGCCGCATGCGTTGCGTGACTCTTTTGTTTGCCAGCCGGCTCATAAATTATTTTCAACGCGCATTTAAATTACAATTTGCAATGCGAGCCCACTCGGATGCCCGTCTGTCTCTCACTCGACTCCGACTCGAGTCGACTCCACTTCCCCTTTCCACACTCTGTGCCTCGCCCCTTGTCTCTATGCCTGGCGAGGCAGGCGGGCAGGCAGGCAGCCTTTGATAGCAGCACCTACGCTCGCTATGAGGCGGCCATTTACTGCCACCATTTCCGGCCACCGCAACCACTTCACAAATTAAGTTGTCAACAATTTTAACCGTATCGCGACCATATAATCTTCACACCTAAATTATTTATGTAAAAAGCCTGCTCAGCCTACACACACACACACACACACACACACGCATGGCATGTCAGCCAGCGACGCGTCGCTCGGGCAATAAAACGTTTTGCGTGTGTGTGTGTGTGTGCTGTTGTTGTTGGTGTGGCTGTTTGCTGTCGAGCCTTTTGTTTAATAAATTATGCAAAATGCGCCAAATTGAATTTGAAATTCATGCAGACTGGCACTGGTTATGGGAATTAAGATATGTCGACAGCCAGACAATGGCCCAGACAGTCTTACAGACAGTCTGACATGACATCGCGTCGTTCTTGCAGCTATAACACGTAAACTCGGTTAACACATGGTATGTTTATCCGCCTCTGTCTGGGCAATCGCATATGTGCTGTGCTCTTCACGCACAACACCAGAAAAATGTGTGTAAGTACATTTCAGGCATTCCGAATTGGGGTTTCATCATTTTAAATTACCTCAGAGTTTAGCGCTGAAGCTGTGCCGAAATTTCATTCAGTGCTGTACTCTTTAAAACTCAGTTAAAGGTCATTGAAGCAGCTTAATCAAATTTAAAATACATTTTTAAATAAAGGAATAATTTGAGCAGCTGAATTCGTTTGAATTTTGGAGCAAAATTAGTTCTTAATCAATGAGTTGAATTATAGGAGATAATCAATTAGATTTGTATAAACTCTGAAAGTTTATAGCTAAATTAATGATTTCATAGTGTCTTAAAATTAATAAAGGATGAAAAATATTTCGAAATAAAGTTCCCTAAAAGAATACATTTTCGCAGCTAAAATATGAATTTAATCAGTGAGTTTTATTATTAATCAAAAAACTAACTTCTTCAAATTTGTATAAACTCTGAAAGTTTATAGATAAATTTCTTAGTTTCCTAAAATAACTAAAGATTTACGAATATTTTTAACCTGCGAGAAAATAGTGAAGAAAAACTAACTTTTTAAAGTTTCTATAAGCTCCGAAATGTTAAAGCTAAATTGATGCTTAAATAAAGTTTTTAATATACTTGCTTCCTTTAATTTATATTTCTTTAAGAAGAACCCCTATTAATAAACATTTTTATTTTTCACTTCAACCTTAATGCTTAGTTTTGTACTTATTTGATAAGTAAGTTGAACTAACATACTCTGCGACTCTTAAATTATTTGCAGTACATATCACTTTGAATGGTACAGTGAGATCTGAAAATGTCCGGCAAATTGCAGCAGTGGCAAATTATTGACGAAACTTTGACCATAACAGTCTTAACTGGACCATTAACTTTATCCCATAGCCAGAGACTGAAGTTCAAAGTAAAGTCTGCCGACTGCACATAAAAGTTAATGGAGCTGCGTTGAGGCAGGCGGAGGCCATCAGTAGGACGAAGGATGTGCCTAAAAGAATGCAAGCATAAACATAATTTACATCAAGTGACGGCCATCAAAGCAAGGACGAACTGAAAGTCCTTAGAGCGCAAATCACAAACTTGAATTCGTGAAAATAATAATTAGGCTCGCTCGCCACTCGTTGTTCTGCGCGAACAAAAGAAACCGCACTCTGAATTGCAAATGAAGTGTGAACAAGAGTTTTTGCTTGGCTTAACTGTCTCACTTGCCGTCCGTCTGTCCCGCTGTTTGCCTGGGAGGGGGAGGCGAGAGACATGGCGCGGCGAGGACCCGCAGAAATGTGTCTTTTGAGAGACGTTATTAAAAGTTTTCTTTTGCGTTTTTCCTGATTCTCGCCGGCTACTTTTCTGCTGGCTGTCATTTACATTAACAGCCTTTCATCCAGCTCCAGCTCCAGGTTCAGTTTCAGTTTCAGTTGCTGTTTTTCGGCCGCAAAATATCAAAATGAAATTGCTGCATAATTTGTACTTTCCGCATTTTTATTTGTGTTTGCACAATGTCGCCACAGAAAGTTTTCTATTAATTTTGCGGGGTCCGCCCGACCGCCCGACCACCTCTCATTTTGGCAGCAAAGTGTAAATAAATACGAACAGCAGCAGCCAGAGACGAGCGTGGCCAAAACAGTTTCTTATCTAAGCGAGCAACGAAGCGCAAACTTAAATTAAAATGTTGGCAGGACATTCGTTGAATTATTCAGCAACTTCTGGCCAACTGTTGGCAACTCTTTTCCGTTGGCGCGCCGTCTTCTCCATTCGCATCTGCCTTTGCCTTTGATTTTCCTTTCTCTTCGTTCACTTCTCGTATTTATTTGTGGCCAGTTGCCTTTTGTGGCCAGCAAATGTAAATTTCTTGACTCGTCCCATGTTTTTCTTTTTTCCGCCATTTCGCAGTCCCTCAGCGGTCTCAATGTCTGCGGACCGACCGTTCTAGGTGGCCGAGTAATTAAAAATCAACAAACATCTTCTTACTCTGTTGACATTCCGCTTTCGAGGCTGTTCGGCACGTGCGCCTCTCTATAATTCTGCAGAAATAACCCTTTCATTAGTAATTAATCATAATTATAGGTAATCGAAGAAGTTAATGATGGTTAACTTCACTGAACTCACATACATCTATTTTTGAATCTAGTTCGATTTATTTATAAGTATATTATTTTTGTTATGCTAACTATGTTTCCGCATTTGAGTAAGCCACCAGAAATCAATAAACTAAATGTTAATGATTCTGTTAGCATATTCTAGTAAGACTTCACTCCTCAAAAGAAGGGCTTGCTCTTAACTGCTATATTAACTCATAGATGTATTTTATTGATAAGACAATTAAAATGTTCAAAGGTGCATAAATGAGCACATGTGAGTCATTTTTGTTTTCTTTTCATCTCTTCCTCCCTGTTTTTCATTTCCTTAATTATTTGGTGTTGGTTTATACTAAATTAAATATAGAGTGAGTAAAACAACAATTATTTAATTTGCTGTTAAGTATTTTCTTTTTAATTCAATGATATGAAAACATTTACTCACTACTGCTCCCCACTGTCAATATTAATCAATGAAGGATGATGTTCCCAATAATTGCTATTTATATGCTAAGAATTTTGCGACAAAGTTCACTGAATATTGCTAGACAGCTGCTCTCAGTTCGAATGATGCTTAAATTGCAATTTAACAATTTTAATACAATTAAAAGTAACTCACAGCTCAGGCGTATATCAAATTGACTTAATTTAGAGTTGCACATCTAATTTAATGAGAAATTTAATAAACTTCAGTAGACGTAAAGTTTATGTAATGGAATAAGACTAAGAGTAATGTCATTGAATGAGTATAATCGCAATAAATAGATTTCTTTTTCACACTGAATATTTTAAGCCATGTTCATTGATACTATTCTACGAAACCGCTCTAGAAGTTCCCCTTTGATTTGTCGTTGAGCTGAAGTTCCTCGGGCCGTCTGTCTGCCCTTTACAGCTTGTTGTCAAAACGTTTAAGTTCAATTGTCGTAAATTCCAGTCGGGGTCTGCGGCTCTCAGAGGTGTAAGGCAGCAGTCGACAGGCCGTAGACATAAAAAAATAATGCCATTGGCATTACCAGAGCTGTGTGTGGCTGGAGGACGTCAGTCGATACAAGAGCTAAACGCCCGAGGCCAACAAGTCAAGTTCTGCCTTTTCACTTTTGACTTGGCCCGCTGGGCATAATTTTGCAATTGCGGGCACATGTGGCCGACTTGGAGTCCGACTTCGAGTTCAATTCGACTGCCACACTCTGCGGCACGCCCACTTCAATCAGGCACAATGGGATTTCAGGCTGTGCTCAGTTCGCCCAGCTGCCGAGCATAAAACACACTTATCCACGGTCAGTTAGGCTTCGCAGTCGGACTCCGGCGTGCCACGCCCACTCCCGCAGAGCGCCCATTTGCACACTGGCCCTCTTGTTATTTATATTATGAGCACTCAGAGTTGTTGGCTCATTGTCATAAATTTCCTCAAGTGTTTGCTCAGTGGTCTTCCCCCGTCGCAACAAAAAAAAAGAAACGAAAAGAAAAACAAAAAACCATTGAAGAGCGAAAGATTTTGTCGGCTGCGTGGAAAATGTTTTCCTTTGCCTCGCGACCTCGCTTTCATGATGTTTCATGTGTTTGCCGGCGGCTCAAGGGCTTTTATAACGCTTCTTGCCAGCGTGCCCGGCAACAACAACAACAAAAACAACAACAACAATGAGCGCCTCTTGGCCAATTTAATAAATTCCATAAATTGTTTATATTTAGCCTCGGCTTCCAGCCTCCTTGTGTGACTATGTGTGTGCTTCTGAAGTGTTTAGATTTCTGAGAGTTTGTGTTTTGCTTCGACCTGAGTTTTGTTTACATTTCAAGCCCACCCGAGAGTCCTTCAAGTGCATAATGTCACAGCAGCACCCGCACGAACATTTGAACAATATAACCAAGTGTTGCTCTTAGAAAAGCGTTGCATACTTTGCCAGGAGTGAGAGCAGAGGAAGCGACATAGTTGTTAGTAAACACAAAGTTTACGTTTATTGGAGCTACAAACAATTAAATTGATTGAAATTATGTTTTAAATGCCATTATAGCTCTACAACATTTCGTAATTTGCAACAACATTTCAAAGTAAATATTTTCAATTGAATGTGATTGCAGCTATGTAATGTAAACGACGACAATATTATTGTATATTAAAATTCAAATCATTATGTTTGATTAGTCAATTTAAAACCTTGTTAAATTGACATTTGAATATTTTAAATTGACTAAACAAACATAATGATTTGAATTTTAATATTCAATAATATTGTTGTAGTTTTTGCACTTCATTTAAGTTATTATTTAGATGTATTTGTCATAATAATTTAGATTTGAGTTTTTAGCAAAATTTTAGTAATTTTAAAACTTAATTTAAATTATTTTTTTTTGTAATTATTAAGCAGAATGATTCCAATTCCAATTAGTATACATTTTTTCAATTTGTTTGAGTTATTATTGCAAAATATAAAGGAAAATGGTATCCGTTTGAGTTTTTAATAAAATTGTAGTAAATTTTGCAATTAATTTAAAATATTAAGCAAAATTATTTCAAGAGTTATAATTTGAGTAATAATTAAGCCAAATAATTAACAATTAATAACAATTAATTAAGCAAATAAGCCAAATGAAATCGTTGTACATTTAGCTATCAATTGATATATCAATTTAAATTATTATTTTGAAATACTAAGCAAAATGGAATTGCAGTAGTTTTTGTAATAAATCTTTAAATACTTAATGCTATACCTATAGTTTAAATTTCCGTAGTAATCTGATTATTGAAGGGTCTGCCATGTATCTACAATTCTATTTAAATGTAGTAACTAATAAGAATAATTGCAAAATATAGCACAAATATACAGACATTCACGGATAATTCTACAATCCCTTTGGAATTAACAGCAACTTGTCGTATCAAGAAAATTGCCAGCAAATTCATAACTTTAAGTAAGAGCTTTGTTGGGCATTCATTGAGTGCGACGTAGCAGCGTCGATTGCCATTAAAACGGCACCAATTTAATTACACCTCGGGCCAGACACGGCCCTGGATGCGGATGCGGATGTGGATGTGGATACACACATTCATTTGTACCTCGAACAACAGCAGCAGAAAAAAGCAGGAAATTTTGAATGCGAATAGTCTGTGGGCTGGAAGTTGCCAGGCAAAACACTAAGCGCATAATCTTGTAAACTTGGCAAAAATGCTGCAAATAGCATAACTAAAATAAGCAGCGGCATAGACAAAAGCGCCTACAAGTCGGAGCAGACGACAAACCCCAGCCTTGTAGACACACAGGGCGGGCGGGAAGGAGAGCGGGGCCCAAGGGGCGAACGAGATTCGGAGCAAAGTTGTTGCCGGAGAGAGTGCAAGTGCTTGATGCAAATTATTTGGCCTGGAGGTTAACTAGGGTCGTTTAGCAAATGCCTAATACACAAAAAGACAGAGCTGACACACAGACACACACACACACACATACAGAGAGAGCGAGACTCACACACGCACAGAGCGGGAAAGTTTTTATGAGCGCTCTGCATTGGTATTCATTGGAGGGAGCCGAGCATTTTTGCAGGCGAAATGCGGGCGGCAACTGCTGGGATTTGAGTGAGGGTGGCCACTGGCAACCGCACACAGCCCGGCCCAGCTCGGCTGACACACTACCGTCCCCCCGCCCCATTTCTTGGCACTTCCCCAGCTGAAGTCGCCAACAACAATGACAAGTACAATAAATGCCTTTCAACTGCGGTTTCACATGCACTTGAAGTGAAGTGGGGCAGCCATGTGAGCGGGGCGAAGAGGGCGCAGCGGCCTCATAAGCTCCAAGTGCAATTTGAAGTGATGTGCCTGCGTGTACAAGTATGAAGTATGATAGTTTTGGGCTTGCAGTCTCTGCCAGACATTCACACCCTCGCCTTGTGGCTTTACTTAGTTGTGGACTCCGTCCCGGCCATGTTAGGCAGCTCTTAATGAAACTTTATCCCCGGAGTGTTAAAAGTCTTGCCAGCTGCTCATCGTTGTATTAGGCAGCTGCAGCAGCAAGTCTTCTCGCTTCGTATCTTCCTCTCTGTATCTGTAGCTGAGCATGTGCGTGTGTGCGTGTGTGTGAATGTGTGTGTGTGAGTCTTGTGGCTGCACTTCATTTTCTGGGCACAACATGCACCATGTCCTGTTGCGGCGACGCCAACTCCACGCAAGCCATGTTGCAACAATTGCGTTCTATGTATTTAACAATTTACTACTGGATCAATACTCGAAATAAATTCGTAAAACACAGCACAGTTAACACTATATATATAAACTTAATGCACAGATATAATTTAACAATTTGGTGTGTCGTCGAATTTAAGAAAATAGAAAAATAAGGAAACTTCAGTAAAGCATCAAAATGAACTCATCCAGAAAATAATGTAAATCCATGTAGGGTAGAATATAGATCCTTATTATGAATTTCTACAATGAAATAAATCCATTTTGCACTTCAGAAATAAATTTGCAACTTAATTCAATTAACTTTTCTAAATTTAAATATCCCGCATATTAAAAATATTGAAAACTTGAACTAACTTATTTATAGCAAAGGCGCAAAAGACGCTTTCATAATAAAAATAATACAGTCAAAGTTGAACTTAAGACAACAAATGTTTAAAATATTTAAATACTAATTTATTCTTCAGGTAATGGAACAAACACATTTATTGTAATTTAACAGATTGGTGTGTTTTCGTAATTAAGAGAATACCAAAGTAAATTGAGTAAATATTAGCAGAGAATAAAAATGCATTAATCAAGAACAAACAAAATTTTAATTTTTAACTTAAAAATGAACTGAAATATAACGAAATGAACGTATTAAATTAATTAAATTGTCTCACTTGAATTTAATGTAAATAAAATGATTGAGAACTTGAATTAATTATTTTAAAAGTAACTGACTAATTTAAAAATATAAACTTATAATACAATAATGATTAAACGGTAAGTTTTTTTTCAGGTATTCGTCTGTAGTAATAGTAAACGATTGCAGTTTTCACCACGTCGCAGTTTTCTCTGCGTAAAGTTTGTGTGCAAAACAAAATAAAGCCAAATTTAGCTTAGGTTAAGAGTTGTGGCCCCCTATTTGAGAGCTCAAATCGTTTGCGGGGACCCACAAGCTGCTGCTAAAAACCGAAATGAAATAAAACATCAAGTGCAATTAGTTGAGCAATCGATTGAAGTAAGTAATAAAGTTCTGGGCTGCCAACAACATTTGCCACTGATTGACTAACAACAAAAACCACAACAGCAACAGCAACAAAGCAGCAACGCCAAAATCAAGACAACAACGCTATTTTCTAATGTGCCCAGCTTTTTTCCCCTCCATCCGCCTCATTTTCCTGCCTGCTCAGTGTGTGAGAGGCACTTTAGCGAGAGAGAAGTGAAATCTTAATTAAGATTGATATGTTTACGAGTGTTTGTGTGTGTGTGTGTTGGTATCATGCCAAGTTGCCTGACTGCCTGCCAAAACTAACCTCACGCCCCACCCGCCGCCGGCTGCCATTCGATTTGACTGACAGTCGAGTAGAGACTGTCTACCTTGGCTCAGACGACGAGGCGCTGCCCGTGCGCCGTGTTGTCTGTGCTCGACTTTCGTTTTGATTTTCTACTCTCGAACAAGTTGATATTCAGCCGTAGTTGTTGTCGTGGGTCAATGGTCAACCTTCCGCTCGAACTGCATCACGAATTATTTATGCCATTCGATTTGGACAACGTTCTTTTCTCTACTATCTTTTTTTGTTGTTTGCGCCACTCCACTTCGTTGTATTAGCGTAATTAGTGCACGGAATTGACGGTACTCCACATCTGCAACTAGATCTAAATCGTTTAACGATTTTCAACGCCGCTGACATACTTTACTTTCCAAGTCGAGGCGACTGCACCGCTGATCTGAACAAAGCAACAAGCTGATTGACAGACTGCCAACTTCCGCTTCGCTTGCCTCAAACGTGTGTGCGTATGTAAATTGCCCTCACTGTTTGCATGTGTGTATGTGTGTGTGTGTGGAGGCGGGAACTGTCTATCGACACTGTGGTTGCTATATCTAGCTTGTGTCGGTTAGCCACAATACCGACACCAATAACTTAAAACCAGCTATCCAAGGAGCGATTCGATAGACGATTAAATAGCTACCGCATCTATGGGGCCAAGTTAGTCGATAAAACAACGATAAGAGCAGTGTATATGAAGCATTGAGACCAATATTTATAAAAAGTTATATTATTTAATATTGAAAAATGATCACTCTCTTGCTATTACCCACAAAACCATTAGATTGATAATTGTTTACAATAATATCATATAAAAATAATGAAAATATTAAAATAATAATAAGAATACGGTCGCTATGGATTGATAAACATATTTCTAGATTGAAAAGAACCTTATTTCCATATCTTATACAATTGAATGCTGAAATATAAGCTCTCACATAGAATACAGCACCTACAAAATTCTTATACTGTTCATTTGACTACTTTGCTTATACAAATATAATATTATAATAAGAATATAACGATAACTATTTCTAGATTTAAAAAGAAGATAATTTATCAATATTTCTATAATAATTATTAATGAAAAATCATCACTGATAAGCAATGATGAGATAGAAAGCAATCAAAATCATCAGATTGCTCATTTGACTATTTTGTTTACAACAAATTTTGAAAATTCTACGCAATTCAACTTAATATTCAGAGCTCTGGTGCGTCCCTCGTCATTCGTGAAATCCCAATTACAATCACGCGCCCGAATATTTCAATAAAAGCAATTAAATTTTCTATTAACGAAATCAACTGTGGCGACTGCGGAGTGCGGGGCGCGTTGATAACAACAACAACAAGAACAGCAACAACAATAGATGGCCAAAAACACAAAAAGTGTAGACTGGCTGCAAAACAACATGATGATGATTGCAATTGCAATTGCGATTGCCCGCCCCATCGTAATCATCGCCATCAAAATCAACAAGCAGCAGCAGGCATGTCTATGGTGGAATCGGGCGTCGCGCATCATCTACAAAAACAATCAAAACAGAGCTGTGGCAATTGCCGGGAGTGCGGAAGTTGGCGTGGAAGTTCATCAAACCGAGCCACAAAAAAACAACACCACAAGCCAGCGAAGAGCTCTAGCCTCAACTGGTATGAATGAAGCAACAACACACACACACTAACACACACAGCTGCAGCTACATGTGCGCGTTATTGTTATTGCCAGTGTCCAGGAACGCCCCGAAAGGCCCATGGAGCAGGATGCGTTCATTCCGAGCATTGCCGGAGCTGTCTGCAGTGAGTTTGCAAAGCGAAAGAAAGGCCAAAAAAGGGGGGAGAAAACATAACGAAAACGAAATGATGCCTGTAATTTGTTGTTGTCGTTGTTGCTGTTGTTGCTGTTGTTGGATCCACGCCAAAAACTCTTCATCATCAGAAAACATGAGAGCGCTGTAAAATTAACATTGAGCGGGCAACGGGTAAACAAGTGGGCGTGGCTGGGGATGTGCAGCATATTAATGGCAATGGCATCACTGAGACACAGCTGGAAGCTTCTCTGGGGTTTTCAGACGAACTCGTTCTGTTAATAACTAGACTCAAAGTGAAACAGAGTATTTATTTCTGTTCTCCATCTTTTGATCGAGTAACTAAAGATCATATAAATAAATAAGTTAATACTCGTTCTTTCAGCAATTTACGTTCTACGATTCAAATATAGCTTGAAGATACGATATTTTATTTTTGTAGAAAGCGATGTATTTTGTATATAATATTTATTCCCTAATCTAAGTGCGAAGTTAAACTCGATACGACGTTAAAACATAGAATATTGCCACATTGAATTTGCGTGTGTTTATTCCTCCCTTTGAAGTCTCGCCTAAGTGTTGATGTAACAACCTTAAGAACAGGCTTATACTCTTAACTTAATAAGAACTAGCAGTCCTATTACACAAAAACGTTTAATATTTTAGAATAAATAAATAAATAAAAGTTAAAAGTAATTAAAGTTATATCAGTAGAACATTTGATTGATTTAGTGCTAAAGTTTCGCGAAAGCACATTGAGTTATTCTGAAACATAAATCGTTTACCATGAGTATCACAAATATTAGCCACACTTCTGTTTTATTTGAGTTCTAAAGTTTCTTGAAAGCACATTGAGGTATTCTCAAACATACATCGTTTACCACAAATACTAGCCACACTTCTGGTTTAGCTATTGTTATGAGTTTAATAGGTATTCTTCTTTTGGATAAAAATGAATTAAAATTGCTATCAGCGCTTGTGAAGTTTTCGACGAGGAAATATATAATTTCTGTTGAAAACAATTATGTTAGTAATCTCTATGGAGAACTTAACACAAATAGAATGGCTGCAATTTGAATCGATGGCAAGTTAGACCTTTTTAAATTAGTTTAAATTCAATTGTAGGTGCTCCAAAGTTAGCAATTACTTTTCATTCGACTGTCTCTGTAATCACAAATAGGGCAAACTAACGTTTGTCGGTAGCACTTATGAGACTTTTATTGAGGTGCTGCTAGAATCCAATTGGCCATTTTGCGGCACACATTTCACTAAAACTCAATCAACTAAAAAAATTAAAGTGAGGAAACATGGTACGACAGCAAAAAAAAGGTTCAACGGTTTGCTTTCCGGACAATTAAATCAACACAATTTTCAAATTATATTTAAACTACAGGCTGGTGCCAGAACTTCTTGCGGCAGCAGTCGAGGAGGAGTGGAGGGGGGCGGAAACGTGGACGCTTAACTTCCGGCCAAGCACACAAACACACGCACACAGTCAGTTGAACCTTCAACTTTGACCGGCACGTCCGGATGGCTGGCTGGCTGGCTGGCTTGGAGGAAGTGTGAAAAAAGCCGACAAAATGTTGTTATCTAAATGCGCAACGAACTTTCGAACCGAAAGGATAACACGAGGAGGCGGCTGAACCCAAAAGACAAAAGGCACACGCTTAATGCGCTTATTAGAAGAATCCTTTTAAAACTGTAACAACTGCCGGTTCCAGGCCTAGTCGTGGCTTGGCCCGCTCGACCATTTGCCCTTGTCCTGGGTACAAAATCAATTAAGTCGAATACTTCCTTGAGGATAATTGCTTTCGGAAAGCGAGCGCCGTCAGCTCGCAAACTTTTAACAATAAACTTCGGCTTCAATAACGAGTTAAGCGAACCGTTAAGTCCTAATGCCAGTGGGATTCAACTCAACCTCCCTGCGTCCGTTTTAATTTTTTCGTTGTTGTTGTTGTTGTTTTTTTCTTGCTGCTCAGATATAAATTCGAGTTATGTGCGTTGAAATTCTTTGGCTAAATTGTTAAAGTTTAACAAGTAAGTTAATTAATTTGCTTGTTTTGAGCGGATTTCGAGTCGGCTAAGTGATTTGTTAATTTGCAATAATAACACTGCTGCTGCCGCCAACGTTGCGCATACGCCGTGTGGGCCGCAATTAATGGTAATGAATGGCGAGCCCATTGTTTTTGCCTTTGATTTCAGTTTGCCCGCTATTAGCGGTAATTGTAGACTTTTAAAAGCGATTCAGCTGAGTGAAATTAGCATGCCCACTGGGCATAATTTTCCACAAAGAAAGTTGAGGGCAAACACAGACCTCGCACCACACACACACACACACACACACGGGAGGTGTGTGGGCGTGACCGGCCATGGCCCTAGAGCCAAAGACACACTCTGATTGTCGGGCAGCCGTAAACGAAAACACCCACGTGTTTACAAGCGTTAAGCGGTGCCCCATTAAATGTTATGGCCAAGGCTGGAAACATGGCCAATGGCTGCCAATGGCCAACCAGGTGATAAACTGTCGAATGTGGTGTGCCAGCAAAATGACCAAGGCATTGCACAACTCCTACTCCGACTCCCGCTCCAGAGTTTCTCGACTTTCACTGGCCGAAAAGGCGCAGGCAAGGACCAGAACGAGGACAAACTTTTTCATGCCACATTTACTTACAGCTTTTCCGACTGCAAGTCAAAACGTTAAATAGGTGTGAAAGTTCGTTTCGTTCGGCTTCTGCCACAGATACTCTACTATGAAGTAGTTGAGCTGCGAGTAAGCGCTTAAAACTTAAAGCGATGATTGAAAAACTTACGAGCTGCCAATATGTTTTCTTCGATATTCATAGCGTCAAGCATTGCGCACTTACCTATAAAGAAGAGGAAAAGTATGCACAAATTAGCTTAGATCAATGAAGCAATACAAAATTGTATACTTAAAATTATGCAAAGTATTTACTTCCAATTCGACTTTCATTCAATTGTTGAGTTTTAGAAATATTCTAGGTGTATAGTTTTCATGAAGAAATTCAACAAAGTGTTATTCGAAAATCTAAGACGAAGAGTGCACAACTTTGTTAATCAAATAAACTAATATCATTCATAAATTAGCTAAAACACTAAATAAAATACATAAACAATTGTTTATTGCATTGTAAAGTTATCAATAGTTTTTTACTTATAAAGGAAATTCGACATTCATCCAATTTGAGAATATTAGAAAGCTTCTACGAGTATATTTTCCTTAAAGAAATTAAATATTTCCAACAAAGTTTGGACAAGGTGTGGATACTTTAGTTAGTCAAATTCGCAACAAATGGTTGCATAGAAATAATTGCAATAAATTTCTTGGATTTTCTGTTAAGTTAATTATTATTTATAAAAAAAAGTAAATCAAGTCACATTCTCACAGCTTTTCAGATTGACTTAAGGCGACAATAAAGGCAACAGCTGGTGATATTGCGCCAAAGTGAATTGTTTCTGATTTCTAAATAATTTTTAAATATTTTGTAGTACGAATTGACTAAAAGTAATTCGCTGAACTGAATTTATTGGCCTGTAATTGCACTTTAGTTATTATTACAGCTATTGTTTGAGATACTTGAGTCAATAATAACTAGCGAAATTTCATATAGTGGCTCTGCAGTTCGCACTGCCTGCAGTATGTGATTGATTTTCACCTTCAGCCGCCGCACTTCACACCTGCGAACGTTTATTAAGCTGCCAGCAGTATGCTGAGGTTAACCCCAGGCCCTTGAGGCAACCACATGCTCAGAGCGCTGCCTGGGGGCATTGAGAGCGTAATATATGTGTGACCAGGGCGAGGCGGATAATACAAATAATCGGTGACCACGAAATGGGCAACTAGGCCGCAATTAAAATGCCCAAGAGCACAAAACAATGGCCACTCACTGGGCAATGGTTGAGCCGCGTGGCCTTAGCCCCATTGAGTCATTAATTTTGGTATTGCAATGTCAGTTGGTGGCTGGGGCAAGTTGTGCGTTGTCTTGGCCGGGCATCCACATCGATTAGTGTCCGGGGCGTATTGTGCTGCCAGTGACAGGCCAGGCTGACAGTCGTGTCCACATCTATTATTTTCAACTTAACAATTGGCCGGCACACGGCGCGCCCACAACTTAAACAGGAAAACAGCGCAGCCGTAAAGCAGCCGGAGAGGGCGACACATTCGAGTCAGCGCTAAAAACTGCACAAATGCCATCCTACAAGTTGCTTCCTTCCGCTCCGTCGAAGCGACCCCTTTCTCCCTCTCGCCCTTCCTTTTAGTCGTGTGGCCCATTGTTTAGGGCTGGCCACTGCTCTACCCTTGGCCCCCGGTAATATCTTTAATGTCTCGCGCTGGCGAACCGTGTGTCCAGCGGAAATGACAACGACAGTGGCAATTACATTGTTGCATGACACAAATAGTGTTGGGCGACAACAACGACAGCAGCAGCAACAACAACAACAACGACAGGATAATAAAAAATAAAATTTGCTGGCATTGTCCAACAGTTTGTTTGGCCAGTCCTACGCCACCATATGCCAGCCAGGTTGAAGCGGAATCAGAGGAAAAAATAGAGAGAAGTAGAAGGTAGTTGAAACGAAAAGCATAAAAGCCAACAGCAATAGCAACAGCAACAGCGAAGAGCTAAAAATTTAATTGATGTCAAGTCGTAAAAAATGCGGCAACATTGCCACGTTTATTTAATTGTTATCAAATGTCCTTTATTAACCCAGCCAAGCGCAGGTTCGTCTACCCTGCAGCCCAATGGGAATCGGGTAGCTGCGACAGCTGAAACTAGAGGCAAGAAAAAACTTTAAGCAGCAGATTAAATTCTCAATTGCAGCACTACGTTGAAATCAGTTAAATCCATAAATTAAGTTCGAAATTCTAAAAGAATTTTCTAGTTGCGATAAGATTGTTTTTTTTTTAAACATTCTAAATTTAAGCAAATATTTCAAAATGAAGTATACAAAAAAGATTCCGTTGAACGCAGCCTTAATCAATTCAAATTTAAACGCAATCAGCAAACAATATGTTATTAAGATCAAGATAGAAATATTCACAATTTCAATAATTCTATTTCAATGTCGGTAAAATATTTGTAGTATAGAATTATATTGAAAATATAATTGATTTAAATGTAAATGCATATTTTGAATTCACTAACTGACTATATATTCAAATTGGTTAACAACAAATATTCTGTTAATTATTATTATTTTGAGCATATCAAAGTCATTCTCCTCCATTGCGTACTGTTACATTTTCTGCATTTCAATTCCGAATGATATCTAGATCTATTTACTTCTTCAGACATTTGTAATTATGCAAGTAATTCATGTGAATAATGTCAATTAACAGAGCTGCAATAAACGCTTGTACGCTAATCGTTGAGAGTATCTCATCGTCGATGTCATTCAGAGCGTCTCCTTCCACTTGTCGCATTGGCACATCGTTGGTTGGGTCTCCTTTATCTAAGCACACACAAGCACACATTCGCATGAACACACACATTTACATACACACAACCCATCTCCGAGCTGCAAGCTAATTGCTGCAAATTAGCGCCTTTATGCTGAGGCAGCCGTCTGTCTGCCTGTCTCTTGGCCATGGCCAACTGAGCCCTACCTGACCATTGAGTCGGACTCTGGCATGTTGCGTGCGCCTCCCAATAATGTCCTGTTGTCACACACAATAAGGCGACTGACTATATTTGGGCGAATGAGACGAGACGTTTATTGCCAGCGCATTTGCATTTCAATGCCAATTGTTTGTGGGCGTGTTTCAAGCGAAAGCGGGCTATAAATTTATATAGCGCTGACAGAGATATTTCACAATCAAGTTGACTGAAATACATTTATCAAAATGTTCAATTTGCTGACGGCACAATGAGAAGCCAAATGTTCTTTCCATCCAATTCTTACTTCACAATTCAACATAGGAAAATTTACAAAAATAATAATGTAATGCTTAGGAAATATTTGCAAGTTTATTTAGCAGCTATCAATGAATTTTGTGGCATAACAGACTCTATAATGCAAGTTCTTAAACGTCAATATGCAGCTCATAAGCACAGCTAATTGAATGCTACAATTTTTCAAGGGTTCCAACGATAATTAATAATATATTAAAAATAAATTTTTCGAATCTGTTGATTAGCAACTTATTGATATTTTCTCTTTTGGCCGTCGCAAAGATAAGAGAAATGTTAATTACTGGCAACTTTTTGGATTCTTACTTTATATTTCTAAATAATAAAATTTACAAAAATATTAAATTACAGATTTGTAATGCAATTTCATAATAAAAACACTTAGCTATAAGACAAAGATTGTGTCTGCGTGTTTAAAATTTGATGGTCATATTTAAATTAAAACAGCTAACTAATAGGAACTTTTAAATTCGGTTTTCCAAATATAGCAATATAAATTTAGCGACTAATAAGTAACACATTGAAAATAAATATTTTGATTAATTTATTGCACAGTAATTTATTATTTTTAGGCAGTTAAAACGCGGAAATATGAATGCAATAAGGGGCATAAAGTTTGTTATGGTTTTACAAAATCAAAGGTCGTGAAAATAATTAGAGAAATTGCCTGAATTGCAACTGGAGTTTAGGTAATTAAGAAAAGCCGTTAAGCTCAACTGTTGCATGGCAAAAGCTTGAAAAATAGCTGCTCTCAAGTCGGCAATAAATCACACAACTTTGGGGGCAGTATGCAGAAGAAATTTGTAGCCAATTTGCCACCTCAGATGAGAGGAGTGTCAACGGCGACAGCCTCCAAGGACTTGCAACTGGCCTGTGGCAGGAACAATTTATGCCACTTAAAGTTAACACCTCGCTGATTGCGCGGCCAAGCGCAGTAAATCGTTTATTTGAATTATATTAATTTTCACGTTTTTTTCACGCTCCACATAAATAAAAACAAGCATAATATCGGACGGATCCCCAGCGTTTGTTTGCATTTTGGTGATTTGTTTTCTTGTATTTGCGTTTTTTTTCTTTTTTTGTAAACCAGCTGGACGGGAGCAGACGACAATTTGTGTCGCTGGGTTGTCAGGACGACGGGGAGCGCAGGAGAGGCGCTAGAAGCGGTCGACACTGAGGGCCAAACACAACGCGTAATAATAAATGAGAAGTGGAAAAGTTTTGCCGCCAACGTGCTTATTGTCAAGCTCGGCCAGACCATAAAAAACACACACACCCAAGCTTCAATGGCAATAAGGCGGCAAAAACAAAAACAAAAACAACAAAAAATGGGCAAAAAGCAGCGGCAAAAACAACAGGCAGCAAAACATAATGTCCGACCAGAAGAACAACTGGCAAAAAGTTCAAGGCACTGACTTTATAGCTGCAATAATGCCGGCGACCCGCGGGGGCGTCGTCCGTCGGCCCGCGTGCAAAAGGTGAGCCGCATGTCGCTTGCCGCATGCCGCATGCCGCGGGCGAAACAGACTAAGAGAAAAAAAGAGGCAGAACAACAGAGCTGCGGGACACAAAGGGGCAAGCAGACTAAGGAGACGTGTTGAGGCACTTTGCGCTGAGCTAACGAAATGTAACAAAGTGGCGGCCGCCGTCGACTGCTCTGCGGGTCCATTGTCGCCGTCGCCGTCGCCGTCGTCGCGTCCTTGTTTGTGTCCGCATCCGCCTCCGTGTCCATATCCGCGTCTACGGCCGCGTCCGCGACCGTGTCGCTAACGGGCCTGGTTTGTTATGTGGCTTTTGCCGGAAATTTGTATTTAGGCGCCATTTCTGTTGCTTTTTTTGCGCCTCTGCGCCCAGCCAACGACTGCAGGCTGTTGTCTGTGCCTGAGAGCTCTGGGTCAGACGCACAGTTGTGCACTTAACACAACTCGAATCAAGCACAGCCCGAAACACTGCACAATAATTGGCACCAAACAAAACAAGCCAAATTGTAAATAATGCTCAATAAATTAAGCATTCTGGCTGCTCATATTTTGCATGTCACCAAATCAATATTATTTGCTGCCTTAAAAATCTTTCAACTAAATGACGAAGAGACTGTCGCCTTAATTAGTAATTATTCACACTTGCAGGAAATTCCTTAACCAATTCATTAATAATAAATAAAATTATTGAATATACATTTTTTAAGCCATTTGTTGTATAAAAGTTTAAGCTAAAGTTTATTGTGGAATACCTACAACTTATGACTTATTCACTTATTAATTGTATGTATATTTGAGCTGAAGTTTTTCGTTTAATGCCAAAAAACTATAACGTAGAACAAATGCTATTAAATCTATTTTTCTAACACTTGGAAATTCATTACTTCATACATAAATCGTAAATAAAATTATATTATAGCAAATAAAATTGAAATAAATTAAATTTTGTTCTATAATGCCTAAAAATAAGACATGAAGAAAATGATTTAATATTAATAAAATCATATAAGATTGCATATTTAATCATATATTTTATATATATTGTCTGAAGTTTTTGTTCGGGTATTGCTTAAAAATCAGAAGTAGAATAACATACTAATAGAATTTATTTTTATTCTTGCAGTAATTGGAAATTTCTTAAATAATGCATTCAAAATAAATAATATTACTTACTATGAGAAATCAAGTTATTTGTAGTACATATGTTTAAGATGAAGTTTATTTTTGAATGCACAAAAATTAAAAAAAGAAAAAATACAATATATCTATATACTTGAAAAGGTTAAAAAACTGTTTATTAATGCGTAAGTCATAAATAAAAAATATAAGCATTTCAAAAAAGAAAACTGAAGATTTTTTGTGTATGAACAAAAAATCTAAGAATACTAATAAAATTTTTCAAGATTTTATAAGTTGGCAACAACTTGTTAAATTATAATATTCTACAACTAAATGCCGTAGTTTTAAGATACGCAAATCACCTTCAAATAAATTGTGAAAGTTGAACTTAATATTAATTAATAGTGTGAGCAAAATCGGAATTGTCTTTGGTGGTCAATGCCTCAATCCCGAATGGATGTCTGCTTGAAACGCATTTAATCTGCGCTGTGATCTGCGGCAGAGGACAATGGAGCGCTGGGAGTATTGTTAATGATACAGTGTCGCGCAGGACAATGACAAAAGGACACACAAGTGGGCAATGGCGCGATATTTATGGGCACGCGACTCTCCGAGGGACGCGGACATGACTGAGTGACAGGGTGACAGGGTGACAGGCGAGCGGGCGAGGCATTAATAGAGTCAATAGAAAGACAATAGTTGAAAATTAACAAATGAATTGAAATTACTTAAACAAACTCATTAGCGTGTGAAAGTCAAAGGCGCTCGCTCGCCGGCTCGTCAAACTGCCCGCGCTCTGTTGACACCAATTGTTGTGGCCCACTCCCACCGGGCGACGTTTGGCCATTAGGCCCAAAGCCCAGGGGGCAGCTCAGGTGACAGGCAGGACAGCGGCTAAGACAGCACGAAGTTGTGGCCGGGCCGCAATTTGTGCTGTCAGTTGTGCGTCGTTTTTGTGGCGCGCATTGCATGTAATTAAATTTGCCAGCCTTTGTGAGCCGAGCTGAGCGTAGTAATTTTGTGTGGCATGCCGCCTTAGAAGTGACGCAAATGTGAGACCTAGACTTGGGAGACTCTAATCAATTCAGCTGACAGCGCGCACATCCATAATTTGCATTAATTTCAACGCGAGGCTGCGATTGTGTTGTCAGCGAGACAAGAGTAATTAAAAGTCGAGTTGCAGCAAGTTCCGAGCGAACGGAAGTTTCGAGTGCTCCTCGCCATGAATTTCAGAGAGCTCCACAAATATTTCCAAATTTTCGATAGAATTCACGAAATTGTTGCAAGTTTTCCGGAATATGCTTTTGCTGTAAAGCAATGTCGAAGAAGGGTTTGCAGGCAACGAAATGCTACCACGAATCCAAATGAGCCTGGACCGATGTCTATATGGACATCCACAACGCCTGCTCGTCTGGCTGGGCCAGATGTTCCGGCGCACGCGCAGCAGCGACGGCGGCGACACCAACTGGAAGCTGCCCACACGCCGCCAGCAGCTGAAGGCGCTCAAGGACGACACCTACGACGTGCTGGTGATCGGCGGCGGCGCCGTCGGCTGCGGCTGTGCCCTCGACGCAGCCGCCCGTGGCCTGCGCACGGCACTGATCGATGCCGGCGACTTTGCGGGCGGCGCGAGCAGCCGGTCGAGCAAGCTGGTCGAGGGCTGCGGCGTCCAGCTGCAGGCGGCCATACAGGGCGGCGACCTGCCGCAGATGTACCGGCTGCAGCAGATGCTCAGCGAGCGCGCCACCATGCTGCGCATTGCGCCCCACCTGCACCGCATGCAGCCGATGCTGATGCCCGTCTACAGTGCGCTGCGGCTGCCGGTGCTGTGGCTGGGCCTCAAGCTCTACGACGCGATGTCGGGCAGCGCCAATCTGCGCGCCTCGCACTTCCTCTCCGCGGAGGCGACGCTCTGCGAGTTCCCCATGCTGCGCCGTCACAATCTGATCGGCTCGCTGGTCTACTACGACAGCCAGTTCGACGATGCGCGCATGTGCCTCGCGCTCGCACTGACGGCGGCCAGGCACGACGCGACCGTGGTCAACTACGTCAAGCTGAACGAGCTGCTGCCGGTGTCGGAGGACAGCCACAGCCGCAAGGCCGTCGTCGAGGACGTGTTGACGGAGAACTCGTTCGTGATCAACACGCGCTGCCTGATCAACGCCACCGGCGCCGGTACGGATGCGTTGCGCCAGCTGGACGACTGCGAGGTGGAGGCCATAGCGGAGTCCGCCCAGCTGGGCACACACATTGCGCTGCCCGGACACTTCGGGTCGCCGCAGTGCGGCCTGATGATACCAGCGAGCGCGGGCCACTCGGACGAGCGGCCGTTCTACATGCTGCCGTTCGAGAATCGCACCGTCGTCGGCTGTGTGGAGATGACGGTGCCCGACGAGTCCGACGAGCCCAGGAGCAGCACGGCGCTCAAGTGCGAGGCGGTCGACGAGCTGCTGGAGCAGACACGCCACGCGCTCAACGAGTGCGTCGTGCTGCGGCCGCGTCACGTGCTCAGCACGTGGTCGGGCGCCAAGCCGACCATACTCTGTCCTGAGTCGGACGACCAGAGCAAGATCAGCAGCGAGTTCCTGCTGGAGGTGAGCGACAGCCAGCTGATCACGCTGGCCGGCGGCAGCTGGAGCAGCTATCGCGTGATGGCCGCCAACGCCATCGACACGGCCATCGAGCGCTGCTGCCTGGAGCCGCAGAGTGCCGTGAGTGCCACCGATCAGCTGGTGCTCGACGGCAGCGAGGAGCACTACGATCTGCTGCCGCTGGACCTCATCCAGAACTACAATCTGCCGTCGGACGTCGCCCATCATCTGGCCGACGCGTACGGCTGCCACGCCCCCCGCGTGCTGTGCAACACCAGCGAGAGCGAGCGCCAGCGGCTGCACCCCAACTTCCCCTACATCAAGGCCGAGGTCGACTACGCCTGCGAGTGCGAGTACGCCTGCCAGCTGGTCGATGTGATAGCGCGCCGACTGCGCGTCGCCTTCGTGGACGCCTCGGCGGCGTTCCAGATGCTGCCCAACGTGCTCAGCATCATGGCCAAGCACCGCTGCTGGGCGGGCAGTGCCCAGAAGTTGCAGCTGAAGCTCGCCAAGCGCTTCCTCATGCGCCAGATGGGCCTCGGCACCGTCGTCAGGTACCAGCCGCTGCCCAAGCCACAGAGCAAGCAGTCCAACTCCAAGTCGCAGTCGCGACAGCGTCAGCAGCGGGAGGACGAGGAGCACGAGGAGAAGTCCGAGCATGCGCAGGCCTGCTGCGACTGTCGCGCCATACTGCTCAATACGCGCGCCACGGCCATACAGGCGACGACGACCACGCCCGGCAGCGTGGCGCCCGAGATCACGGCGACTGTGCCGGCGCTCAACGGTCCGCTCTACCTGCCGCCCAGCTGCCACAAGGGCATTGCGCCGCGCATCGTCCAGCAGCTTGTGGTGACCAACGTTGACGACGCCAAGGACGACGCCGCTGATGCTGATAAGAAGGCGAGTGATGAGAGCGCCAAGTTGCCAAGTGTCGTTGCGCATACGCCGTGTGAGCCGAGCAGCAGGCAGCCGGACACAGTTAATCTGCCCAGCGGCGTGATTGTGGCCACGGCGGACAACGCGGTGGCCAGCGGGCAGAACGTACTGCAGATGGGCAGCATACAGCCTGAGACGAGTAACAGTAAAGTGACGCGCGTTCCGCCAGCGAAGACGCGAGCGGCCAAGTCGCGGCTGCTGTCGCGTCTCAACCGCTACAAGTGGCTGCCCAGCCCGCCCAGCGTCAAGGCGACCGAGACGAAGCCGGAGAGCGGCAAGCAGCAGCCCAAGCACTACTGCAGGTCGAAGCCCGTGGAGCGCAGATGCAACGAGACGCAGCGCAGCAGCAGGGAGCAGCCAATCGAGACGACGTTCAGCATCAAGAAGTCGAAGGGACCGCGCCGACGGCCAGTCGACGAGAAGAAGGCGGCCAAGCAGCACTTCACCGACAGTCTGTTGACGCCCGCGACGCGCATGCAGCGGCTGCTGTCCCAGGAGAACTACTACGAGAAGCTGAAGAAGAAGAAGGCGGATGCGCGCGAGGCGAACCGCAAGTCCAAGTGGCGCCTCGTCGAGCCCGATGCCAGCAGTGACAACAGTCCTTGCAATGTAACTGACCTAAATCCCAAGCAACGCCAGTGAATCTTCCCCTGCGGCCGCCGTCAAAATCTCTTTCAAGTTGCTCAATGCCCAAGCAATCCGCACTCGCAGCGAATCCTTGCATCATGCGCAAGTGTTTTGCTCTTTTCATGGTGTGGGGTGCCTGGGCATTGAGCGGGTTGCAATTGACACCCCAATGTTGCTGAGCAGCTGCCAGCGCGCTTGATCGAACAGCAGAAGTTTCCAGAGAAAGTCGGGTACATTGTGAGCACGACGAATGAAACTACAAGCATTTTTGTCAAGCTCAAAGTCGATCATCGTTTCGCTCTACTTCGCGCTATCACCAGTCAACACTACTAATATGTTGCTGCTAGTAATAACGATATATAACTATATAAATATATAGCATAAAAATGCATGCCAGGCACATTTCTGCAAGTGCGTTTGATTGAACAATATGACAAGCTATGTTCTGCTATGAACTTTATTCGCATTTCTGTTGCTTTCTCAATCGATCTTCATTGCGCTCTATGTGGTTCTCTTACTAATTTACATTATACAAATATTGTTGTACTAATGATATTAGAATTGTAGTAAGTACATATAATAAGAAGAGATGACCACAAGAGCCGATGCCAGACACATTTCTCAAGTGCATTTGATCAAATAATCTGTAGAAATTCCCAGAACAAGTCAGGTATATTGTAAGCACGGCCAATAAAACTACAAGTAAGCCTCATCTATGAACTTAATTTACTTATGTATTTCACACTGATGTCCCACACGAAGTGAACTCGATCTATTAGCTCTATTTCGCTCTCTTTCTACTTAACATAATAAATAGAATGATATAATGGTGATATTAGAATTATAGCAGCAGTAAATACATAGAATATGAAAATATACACACAAGAGTCGATGCCAGACTCACTTCTGCAAGTGCGTATAATCGAATAATCAGCAGAAATTCCCGGAACAAGTCAGGTGTGTTCTTTGCATGGCAAAAAGTTGGCATGAAGTTAAATCGCATTTGCTTTTCCTTTTCTTCTTGCCACTTACACAAAGCTAAGTCAATCTTTGATTCGGTTTTTTTCGTTCTCTTTCTAGTCAACATTATGAATATTTTGGAATGATATTGATACTAGAATTGTAGTAGTTACATAGATTAAGAACACATACACAAAAGCAACTGTAGTAAATTCATTGACTAAGAAGACCTGCACTTAAGCATTAGTAAACTCAAACAAGCACATAAATGCATACGACACAAGGTTAGATAAACAAGACATAGATAAACAAGACTAACACATAAGCAATAGTTAACTTAAGCACAATAAAAGAATAAAAAGGACATATCAGACGATTCACAGCAAGCAAGTGAAGCAAAAGTCTTTGAACTGCGTAGTGACACTAGAACACAATTAAGTCTTAACTTATTAATAATTAGCAGTTTTGTTAATTGTGCAATTTGAAATTTCAATCAAATTAAATAGACACAGCAAAGCGAGCAGCAAATTGTATACCGATTCAATCTGGATTGTAGTTCAAGGTGAAGTCCAAAGCAAACACAACTAAATTTAAATTGAAAAAGCAATAAAAACTTTTTACTTTTCACGGCGCCTGGCAACTTTCTCCTATTGCTGATTTCCGGTAAAAAAGTTGCGCATATGAGTGGCATAAATTTGCAATATTTGCAGTTCGAGAAGCGATCTAAATTAATACAACAATCATTTCAAGTCACATGCACTCGCTGCCGCCATAAAAAACTCATTTGCGTAGCTAACGAGCGGCCATTAGTCAAAATGGGCGGCACATTAAACTCGTCAGACACGACACAGACACAGATACCGCCCAATCAGACAATAAATAGGGCAATATATGAACGATAAGCAGACACACAGCAGCAGGAGCAGCAGCAGCAGGAGCAACGCCCACAACAATAATTCAAAATGGGCAAAATAAAAATCGCTTCCGCATAACGTTGCCAAAGTCAAGAACAACCCCCTACGCAACAAAATTTGGTTAATTTATTAAAAAAAAAAAAAAGAATACACAAATTGGCGGAGTAACGTGGCAGAAATCGAAACAACGAAAATATTTTAACGACATTTGTCGCTTTTATTCTCGCCAGATTGAGGCACAAATTGCCAATTAAACGGCTAGACCACGTCAGCTCGACCTGCAACACACACGACGTATACGTGATGTCTATTTTTGCATTGAATTGCAGAGCTCTGCGAAGCGCAAGAAGCCACTTTTGTTGCGATATTTTAAGCAATTCCTTTGTCTGTCGCATTCAATAGAAATAGGGAAAAAATTTAGGGGTCAGAGTTAGTGGAGCAACCTTATTTGACGACCTACGGTTCTAGGTAATATTATGATTTACTTATTTCTAATTATGTAGTTTCGATTAATTAGGCTATTTTATTGCGAAATTTAATTAAATTCCTTTGTCACATAATGCAGAAATATAAAATTAAAGAAACACTTTTGATGAGCATGGAAGTAGTCGACAAAAATTTAATTTTTAAACTTCGTGCCTTGAAATAATTAAGTTCTTTTGTTGCGAAATTTCAGAAAAATATTTTATTTATCGCATTATGCAGCAAACAACAGAAAAGGGGAATTAAAATAATAGATATGTTGCCACAGAAGTAGTTGATTAACCTTATTTGACGACATAAAGTAAAAGGTAACTATATTTTTTTAACATTTCGGCTTCGTGTAGTTAGGTTATTTAAATGGAAATTTACGGGAATTTCTTTGTTTGTTGTTTTGTACAGAATTAAATAGAAATAGTAATATAAAACATAGATTCGTGGGTACAGAAGAATTTGACTGACGTTATTTGAATGCATAAATCCCATGGTAATTTTATGATTTATTTATTATTAACTTTTGCGGTTTTAACTAAATCAGATCTTTTGTTGCAAAATTTAAAGGAAATTGCTTTGTCAAGTATTCAAAAGAAATATGCAATTAAAAGATTGAATTAATGCGCATAAAGAAATGGAATAAGAACAGTAAAATTTTGTATAATTTTATGATTGTTTTTTTTTGTTAAGTTTCGGCTTCGAGCAACTAAGTTATTTTACTGCAAATTTAAGGGAATATCTCTTCAATTATTGTTATTGTTCTACTCATTTTTGTCACATTATGAACTATCAAATAGAATCCATTATGCAGAATCCAATGGGAAATTAAATGAATAGATTTAAAAGCACAGAAGTAGTTGCCTAATTTAATTTGACGACATTAGTTCCTAGGTAATTTTATGATTTTTATATTTTTAAACTTTTCAGTTTCGAATTATTAAGTTGTTTTGTTGCCAATTTCAGTATTTTTAATTTTTAGCATTATGAAGTAGGCAATAGGAAATAAGAAGTTAAACGAACACATTTATAGGCCAAGAAGTTGACAAACCCTGTTTGACGACATAAGATTCTATATAATTTATTTATTTCTATATTTTTGAATTGTACAGCTTCAAATAATTAAGTTGTTTTCTTGCAAATAGAAGGAATTTTTTTATTATAGCAATATGAAGTATACAATTGGAAATAGGAAATTAAAGGAGCAGAACAGAAGAAGTTGACTAACACTATTTGACGACATAAGTTCCTAAGTAACTTTATGACTTCGTTTCTAATGTTATTTTTAGCTTTGCCGCTTCGAGTGATAAATTGAGCAGCTGCAGCTCATGCAGTTTTGGCGGTGCTAAAACGCAAATGATTTTAGTTTACGGGCCCATTAAATATTGCATTCAGCTAAGACTGAACTTCAACACAAGCCGGCGGGTAGGCTCGACTGGAGCCATAAACAATCCTATTAGGTTGGCCTAATGGCAAACACTTTCGCTTCGAGCTCCTTTTGCACCTCTTGAACGAATGTTCTATCAGGCCGCGCTATCGTCGTGTATTTTTATGCTGATTAGCTTCGTTAACAATTTGCAGCACGCGAAACTATTTCAACAATTTCAGCCAGAAGCATAAATTGCAACTGCTCCCCCTTGCCCCGTCCTGCTACGCCACAAAAGGTCTATGCCAGGAGTCGGAATTTTAATAAGCCGCGTGCAGTTTGAGGAAGTGCTACGTACTCGTAATATAGAAAAATGCAAGCGCCGCTCACGCGAGTCGGCAATATTGCGAGAATTCCAGCTCGCCGAACGAACCGCAGCTATTAAAGCTCCACACATTGCCACTTCTATGCAGTGCTTGTTAAAATGCAGTCAAGGACATCTGCCAAGAGGCGGCGAAGAATGCTTTAAAACGCGCAGCGTGTGCCGAAAAATAACAAAAAACAACCAAAACACACACTGAAGTGAAACACAAAAAATAAATTCAGGAACAGCAGCATTTCCATGCCAGGAAGTATCGCACAAAATGGGAATATATACTATACTATATATGTGTATTTACACACACACACACACATGTGTGTAGAGACGTCAAACGGAAATAACGAGAAAATAGTATGCAATAAAATGTTCTTTACGGTACTCGAAGGACGGGGCGGCGTCGCTTTTAAATAGGAAACGTGCGCGGAAGGAAGCCAAATTCATATGCGCTTTAAATTGCGTTATGTTTTGACGAGCAAATGTGAAAAGTGTGTAGAGAACGATGGCAACATATTCTCCTATTCTTGTACCCCAGAGTGACTCTGCAGTATTCTCTATTTGAAGGTATTGATAAATTAAAGAATGAGAAATAGCACTTCAAGAAACACATTCAGTATTTGTATTTTTAACTCGTTGCTTTGTCTTCATGAATAACAAATTTATGTTTTGAACCAATTGCATTTTATTGAAGTCTTTACTTATGTTTGATCGCTGATTTTTGAATAATGAGCATTAAATAAACAAATACTATGCCCTAAATTTTATTTATTGCTGTTACCAACTTCTAAACTAATTAAGTAAGTAACTAATTAAGTATTCTTATCTATATGTAAATCTTTATCTAGTTTTAAGGTATTGTCAAATTAAATAATTGCAAATAATACTTAAATAAATAAATTGAGAATTCTTATCTATATTTAAATCTTTATCTAGTTTTAGGATATTGCAAATAAAACTTTAACAAATTGAATATTTAATTTGTCTAGTCTATGTTTTGACGAAGTATTAAATTAAGTGGAAGTCTTTAATTATACTTGAGGTGCTCGCAGATTAATGAATTCTAAACATTAATTAGAAACAATGAATTAATAAAACAATTATATTATTCTCTATATTTCATTTCGTTCTTTTGCTAACCAACGTCTTCAGAAATATCAAATTAAGTATTCGTAGCATGTTTTAATCTGTATCTATTTAAAGAAGAAGAAACAATGCCGCAAAAATAGAATTTCTATATTTTTCTTCATAAATAATAATATTAGGTAGTATATTAGAGCAAAATGATTGGCTTGAAATCATTTATTTTATGTGAGTTATTTATGATAAATAATGACAATTAAAAAGTAAAACTAAAAACATATTTTATCTGCTATTGTTACCATTGTAAATTAATAATTTACACTTAGAATTGCAAAGTATTGTTATTGTATTTAAATCTTTCATTATTTATACAATAGTCGCAAATAATAAATAATAATTTAGCACTTTAATTTATTTCAATTTAAATAGCTGACTTCTGCTTTGTATTGCAAAAATCTTTCATTATTATAATTTTGATTAATTTGAATAATAATCCAGAATCTAAATTTAATTTGTTAATAACTCTTGGAATCTTAATACTTATTGTTTTTAAATTTTCCATAAGTTTGGAGGCATTTGCAATTCCATATAACTAAACTATCGAATTTTATACATTCTTTATATTTTTCTCTATCCACTTAATAACTAATTAATTATTTAAGCCAGAAACTACTTCCGAAAAGTGCTATGATTGCTTGGCAAGTATTCAAGTCTAGTTTTTTGTTTATTTTTAATGGGTTCACTTTGGGTTTGTGCGCAGCCCGTGCAGATTGTGTTTTATCTGTGCGACACTTTTGCAGTAACTGCGAAGTAACTACGAGAGTGCAATGATATTTTCGCTTTGCCATGCATAAAATCATAATATATTTTCGGCAGCACTACAAGCAAGCATTCTGGCCACAAACACGACTTGTCCATGTGCCGCAGCAAGAGCGAGAGAGAGAGAGCGAGGAGTGGAGCATTGGGCCAAAACGATAAGTGACAAAGATGTAAGGCAAACAAATGTATATTTTATACATATGACATGACGAGCGCTAGGCAGGCGGGGGAGGGCAGCGGTGGTGTGTGTGTGCTCGGAGATGCACAACTGTCAGATAAGTGCGGAGAGCATTTTGCCGAGCATCTTTCTTGCCCGCAGGTGACAAGTTAAACGTCTTGTAAGCATTTGCATTTGTACACAACAAACGACGATGGCGAAAAAATAATGTGGAGTCTCGAACTCTTGTGCGGGGCATGATAAAAGCAAATTTGCTAAAAATAAATAAATTACTAAACCAAAAGACAGCAAGAGCCAAAAGGAAAATACTTTATCTGCAGTTCACTTCGTAGCTCGTTGTCTTCCCACCGAGAGCGACTTCAAAAGGGTTTGTTGTTTCGCTGCTGGCCTTGGCTTTGGCTTTGGCTCTGGCTTTGGCTTAAAGCATATTTGATTATGTCATAAAATATGCTCGAGGATCGAGGCCTCGTTGTTTGCACGGAAACGAAGATAAATTTAAGAAATATGCAAATAAACTCAGCTCATCCCAGCCATCAGCTCAAAAGAGTTCTCGAGGATTATTTTCTTAAATTTCAAATTTAAAAAATTGTCCAATTTGTGCTTGCTTCCTTGCTAAAAATATGTATATATTCAGGTTTATATAGACGAGCGAAAATATTGAAAAGAGCTGCAACAAATTTTGGCGTTCGATTGGATGCTAAGCTAAAGTAAATATTTATTCATGCAATTGCATTTTGTTTCCATATTTATTGATTACATTTTTAACTGCCCATTGAAGTTGACATCAAATGCGTTTAAGCTGTGCAAATATTCCCAACGTTTGTTCAGTTTTTCTGCTTTATTGCTGAAGCTGCTTCAAACAACAAAAGGTAACAAAAATTATATAGAAAAAGTGGCGTTGCAATTGATGGCAGTCTTTTAGCTAAATTACTATTAGTTTGCTAAAGCAAATATGCAAAAAACAGTGTGAATATAAAGATTAATTTATACCACTTTTAACGCCAATAAAACATAATCGGCCTTAGTCTATAAAAAACTACTTACACCTTTAGTTAATAGTTTAAGGCCAAAATGGAAGTTGAAATCGAGGTCTGGCAATTGATAACAATTAACCTATGAAGCTAAATTTATTATAGAGTGCTAAACCAACAATTTAAAGGAATTCAAATAAAATAACTGACCTAAATACTAATAGCAAAAAAGGAATATGAACAAAATGTGAGTAAAAATATGTACTGATAAAATAAAGTTAAAATAAAACAGCAAAATAAACAGCTTAAAATGTAAAGGACAAAATTAAAGCAAACGACAAGTGAATTGTTTGAAAAATACGTTTAAATAAGTAATACATCATTAAGGCATCAATTATGAAGAAGTCGAAGTCCGAAAATTGATAACAATCTTAAAGCTTAACATAATGAATATTAGTTTGCTTAACCAACAATGGAAATAAAAAAAATGTGTGACTTAAATACTAATGCCAAAAAATATATGACTGTTTAGTCAGTAAAACTAAATTTATAACATAAAGTAAAAATAAAAAAGCAAGATATGTTAAATAAATAAAAAATTAATCAATTTATTTAAAGCGATCGAAAAATAATCTTAAGTAGTGTAAAAAATGCAAGTAAATAGATTATAAGAGTGCATTTAAGCCATATTTTACTTAGAAGTCGAGGACTCGCAATCATTAACAATTTTAAGGGCAAATTAATATTAGTTTGTTAACCAAAATAGGAAAGATAAATAGAATAAAAAAACAGTTTGAGACAACTGATAATAACACTTTTAAAACAGATGCAAAATACTTGTAAGCTTCAATTTTTCCATAATTTATGTGTGAGTCGAGGTGTGACAATTCATATAAATTTTAAAGCTAAATTAATTATAAGTTTGCTCAACCAAATATGCAAGACAAATAGAATAAAAAGAAGTTTCTTATTAAGTTTATATATTAATACTGAATATAGAAAATAAATAATGAATTTATCACACTTTTAAAGGAATTGAGAAATACTTCTAAGTAGTTTGCAAATTTAATGCGCTTTGCGAATAAAATCTTTTGCTTAAATATATTTCAAGAAAACAACCAACTGCTGGATGGCTAAATATCAAAGCAAAATGTTAAAGAAATTAAGTAAATTGCCTGCTTGTAGATAAATATAGATCTATCAGTTCAATTTAATCATTGTTTAGAATAAGGCAATTCATGGAAGTTGACGAGGAGAACTTGAAGCCACTTGAAGGTAACTTTGGAATCCGCTTAAGTGCGGCTGGCAAAACAGTGGGAGGAGAGAGCACAGTTTATACACTTATGTCATGATTAAACGCATTCACAGTTGTGGCACTTGGACTGAGTGCGGCGCATTCAATCAATGAATCATTAAGAAGCCCATTAAAAAGAGCTCATTAAATTATCAAAGCACTTACCCTTTGAAGGTATCTCGGCCAGAGTGGGCGCTGCAGTCATCATTAGCAGCACGGCGGCCACGGACACGGCGTTGATAATGAGCGCGATGGCGGCCGCTGGGGGCCGCTGGGGGCGTGGCCGGGCGCGTACTCGTGGTCGTAGTCGTAGTCGCATGTTCGATAAATCTCTGCAATGGGCAACGGGCAAAAGTTGTACACGAAAATGCTGCGAGCGGAGTGTGGAGTGGCGCTGGGATCAGGCGATGTTACTCGCTGGCTGAGCGGCGCAGCCAGCAAACGTTTTCACCTTTAATCACTTAAATGGCGCGTAATCAACAGCAACAGCAACAACAAGAGGAGCAACAACAGCAACGGCAGTGAAATCAACGCCAAACAACGCCGACAGCATTGAAATTGAGCGTCATGATGGCGAGGATGATGACGTGCGGGTTTGCCAGCACTTAACGGTGAACTGGAGGCGGCAATGGCGCCCAACCCGGATCCGGATGCGTAGCGTTTTCAGGCTAAACTCCAAATATACTCGTCGTCGTCGTCGTTGTTGTTGTTGTCGTTGTTGTTGTTGCTGTTGCTGTTGTTTCCCTTGCTACATAGTTTGTTGGCTGTAGCTTTTTGACTCTGCCGACGTTTGTTTGTTTGCCTGTTTCTGTCTGTCCGCCCCCTTTGTCCGCCCCCCTCCCACGCGCTGCCTGCCGAGTTGGCCGAGCACATTTCGAGGCGTTGTTTTGACGCGCTGCCGCTGTCGTCGTCTGGATTAAGTTGAGACAATTAAGTGAAACACACTTAGACAGCATTTAGACGGTAATTTGATTTTGCGCCTTGACTTTGATTCCTGCCCCCCAAACTTTCTCCAAGCGATTTCAAGTTTACTGAATTATGTCACAATTTATAGCGATTGAAGCGTTGTCCTAGCTACAACTTGATGTCCATGAAATTGGCAGCATTAAAGCGAAGGCTGAACATGAAATTTCAGTTTCAAAAGCTTTTATTTTTATACAAAATAAATATTAGAATTAACTTCAAAAAAAGTTCCACTTTAACAACATAAATAGCATTGTGAAAGGTCAAGAAAATTGCAATTGAATTCAAAGTAATTGAAAAGCATTAATTATTAATTAACTACTTTGGCTTAAAAACATTTGCAGTCAATGCAAACATTTATGTCGAGCATATTTGAATTTGAAGTCTACAATTTAGCGAATTATTTTTAACTGTGCCACCAACTAAGCCAAAGTAACTTTAACTCGAAAACATTCAAGCTTGAATTCAACAATTAAAAAGTTTATAAGCATCTTAGCTAAAGTAAATTTATTTCGAAAGCATTTGAATTACAACACAACAATTTTGCAAAACTAAACAAAACTAATTTTATTTCCAGTACATTTAAATTAGAATTCAACATTTTGGAGAGCAACTAACTTGGAAAACTGTATAATACATTTATGCTTATTTGTCTAGAAGAGCCTTCCAAATTAAACAATTTATTTAGCAAGCATTTCGAATGAGCATTCAATCTTTTTCGATCTAAAAAGTGTGTCACAAACTAAGTAAAACTAAATTTATTTCAAGTACATTTAAATTAGAATTCAACAATATGAAGAGTCACTAACTTGGTAAAAATTATATTTATGGGTTTATAACATATACCTCTTTGACTTGAAGACTATACTAAATGAAAACTTTTACTTCCAAAGCATTTAATTTAGAATTCAACAATAATGAATCTAATAGAAAAATGTGCAACTAACAAAGCAAAAGTAAATGTTTTTAAAAATGATTTAAATTAGAATTCAACAACTTTGTATCTAATTAAAAAGTGTTAAAGCAACTGAGCAAAATAATATTAATTTCAGGCACACTTGAATTAGATTTCAACACTTGCGAATTTAATTAAAAATGTGCAGCAAACTTGACAAAAATTCAGAATAAATTTATGGGTTTGTAATATATGCTTCTTTGGTTTGAAGACTGTACAGAACGAAAACATTTATTTCGCCAACATTTCGAATGAAAATTCAACAATTTTGGATCCGAAATATGTGCCACAAACTAAGCCAAGCTAAATTTATTTTGAAAACACTTAAATTGCTCTTCAATAATACTAAATCTAATTAAAAAGTGTATAAGCAACTTAGCAAAAATTTGAATAGAAGTATGCAACTAACTTAGCAAAAATAAAACTTAGCAAGATTAAATTTATGGGTTTGTAACTTGCTCATCTTTGGCTTGACGATTGTACTTAATAAAAACATTTATTTCGCCAACATTTCGAATGAGAACTAAAAAAAGTGTGCCACAAACTAAAACGCAAGTAAATTTATTTCGAAAGCATTTGAATTAGATTGCAACAAAAGTGAATCTAATTAAAAGATCACAACTAACTTGACGAAAATGTGGAATAAATTAACAATTGAAAAGTGAGCAAGTAACTTAGGAAAAAGTATACAAAATTGTGGCGTTTGTAACACGTCAGTTCTCATTAGTTCTTCGAGTTAGTTGAGCGTTTCTTTTGAGTTTTCGCTGCAGAGAAGCTGCGGCATTTTGCTGGCGGCTCGATTTCTTTGCGGCTCAATTTGCGATGTCAAGTTGTCGTCGCTGTGTGCTTGAGAGTGAATCAGGCTTGACAAATGAAATGATTACACAAAGTAAACACAGAAAACCACCTGTCAGAGAGTGAGAGAGAGAGCGCTGCAGAAAACCTTGCCAAAACAAGTGGAGGAAAAAAACTAAACCGAAAAACGCAGCAGGGAGGGGAAACATGGCAGCGTTTTACAAGCGGAAAGCCAAAGGAATATTATAAGCAAGGAAGGAATATTGCCAGCAGCAAAATGCCAAAACCGAAACGAAGTGAAGGGTTGCGGGGCGAAGCGAGGCGAGGCGAGGGGAAGTGAACCACAGCGCAGAGCTCCGAAAATGCATGCCTGCAAAATGGCAATGGCAACACTTCCGCTTCCGGCGCTGCAGGCGTCATCGCAGCACAGCACAGTTGGCAAAACGTTGAGCAAACTCAAAGGCGGCGGCCGGCGACCGACGACCGACGACAGTCGACAAAGGACGCGCGACGGACGAAGGACGAAGGACGAGGGACGTGGGACGAGCCGTAACATAACAAAGCTTGTTAGTGTTCGTCCCCAAAGCGCTGACAACAACAAAGCCAAACAATTTATGGTGTTTCGTGCCGCCAATTGACGGACTACAGAAACACCCTCGCAGCAAGTGCAATTTATTACGCATACGCCACGTGCAACTTGCCAATGAGAAGCAATAAAGAAATCTAAATTGAAAATTATGTAAGAAAGTGAAGATCTGCATAAATAGATGTATTATCTTTATATAAATAAATGAAAGTAGTAAGATATTTAGTCAATTGTAGTAAATGGAAAACAAACTACAAAGCAATCAATTTGGATTGAAGCAATTGAATTCTTCTGTTAGCTAAACAGTTTTGAATCCGTCAATTGTATTGCTACGACTAACTAGTTAAGTTAAGATCTGCATATATAAGAGTATTATTTTAATATAAATAAATGAAAGTAGCAAAACATTTAGTGAATTGTAGTTAATGGAAAACAAACTATAAACTTTTGAAACAATCAAATTGGATTGAAGCAAATGAATTCTTCTGTTAGCTAAACAGTTTTGAATCCGTCAATTGTATTGCTACGACTAACTAGCTTAAGTATTTATAATTGATAGCAAATGTGCTCCTCTGAACTTAGGCTGCTGCAATCCACAGCAAACCCTTTGAGCAGAGCGTAGAAACGGCGACGAAACGTGCAGAAATTTTAAACGCTTTTAATATTAAAGCGCTGCAATGCAGCGGGACAAAGGGGGCCAGGGAGGCAGGCGCAGTGGGGCTCAGCCAAATGCAACACGGCAGCAACTATAAAGTCGCAACAACAACAACGACAACAACAACAACAACGAGAGGCATGCGGCGCATGCAAAAAGCCGCGACTGCATGAAAATACGACGACAACGAGTGGGAAAATTCGGTGGCTACAAAAAAAATTAAGGAAAATGTGTGTAGTACGGGAGGCAGCAGGTAGCTAGCATAACTCCTGGGGGCCCGACTGCATTCTCCCGGCTGGGATTCGTTGGCGGATGCCATTGCCAAGGGTTCGCCTAGTTGGCTTTGCGTGACGAAACTGCTTCGGCTAACTGGATTTTCAAATATTTATTGCAACAAATTATTTTGCTGGTTACATGTCTCCTGCAACCCGTTCACATCCCCCCCGCCACACACTCCCTCGCAGTCTAGTGAGTGGTTTTTATGGCCGTTTTGTTTGTTGCATTGCAACACTGGGATTTGCAGTTGAGTTCAGAACTTGCGGCTTTCGCCGGAAATGGCCAACAAATTAGGTTATTGCACAGAATTTCGTGCAGTTTACGATGTGAGAAAATCGCAATGACACCAAAGACAATAAATTATTTGAAAAACTGCGCGGCGTATAAACAATATGCATATTTGATTATAATTTAAAACGCAAATTAAAAACAGAAATTGCGTTTAACGACTAGTAGCGGACTAGAAGCAGCTGCATTTCGCAATAAAAAGTTAATGGAAAAATAATGGAAATTTAAATTAAATAATATTTCAACAGATCTATATTAAAATATATGCAACAAATATATTTTTTCATTATTTTTCTTTTTATACTATTCAATTTATATTCCCTAGTCTTTAATTGCGCTCCATTTTAAACTCTATAATTTCTAGTTTACTTTCAAATATTCTAGAGTTGCCCTGTTGTGTGAACTTGCGACTTTATTTAGCCCTGTTCGCGTATTATTCTGGCATATCACTGCCCTGCTTTAGCCTCCACATATTGTGGCAAAGTTTCGGCTTAAGCCAACAAACAGAAGCAGAACAAACAGAGCTGTCGAGCAACTGCAAAATGTATTTGCAGCAGACGGAGTCAGAGGCAGTGAGAGAGACTGAAACAAAAACAGAAACAAATTCTAATTACATCAAATTAAGCACACACTCACACTCGCACACACACGCGCTGCAAGCTGATGTTGAGTAACGGGTTCCGGTTGCACACGACAATTGCACGGGCAAAAACTTTCACTTGATGCGTTCAAAACTTTTGCGAGGGCTGCCAGAAGCTGACAATTGATGGCAACACTGACAATGGCGACAACAACGACAGCGACAGCGACAGCGACGATAGCGAGCACGGCGTGCACAGTGAGACGAGCAACATTTCGTGTCAAATCGTTTTATAACGTTCTTCTACTAACGTAAGCGCAAAGACGTAAACAATTCGCGTAAGCGGCAAAAACACGCGTTACTGCTACGAGCACTACAGTTACACAGAGTGGAATGTCGTTTACACTGCGACCCTACAGAACGCGACACATAACCGTCCGCACAGCAGGAAAACCGATGTACGACTGAACGTAAATGGCGTTGACTCGATTGGTGGATATGCGCCAGCCTCAAAGCCGCCGAACTCTGCGCTTCGTCTCACGTCGTGCACCGCTCGTGCTCGCCAACGCGTCGGCTTTTCGAACTTCGAAACTCGGTGACTGTGTAAGAGAGAGTTTCGCATGACACACTCAAGAGCGACACTGGAAGGAGAGTGTGTGGGACAGAGAGATAGAGCATGTGAGTGGAGCAGCATGCAATGCACGCTTGCCGATGTGGGACGAGGAGCGCGAAGCCGAACCGCCGCGCGACTGCTAAACGTTTGCCTTAGTTGCTTAGTGCCTGGTGTGACGTGCGCTCAGCATGCGGCTAAGGCAATCGACTAGTGATTGGTGGTTAGCTTAGGTTAGTTATTAGGGCGCGAAAAGCGTGTAACATTATTAGAAAAACAACAACAAGACAACAGCGCAAAGCTAGCAGCATACGCAGAGAAACTCTTTTCCGAGAGGTTTGCCGTAACGTTCGATTAAGTTGGGCTTGCTGAACGCACTTGCAGGCGTTGGGTAGACATTCTCTTTATTTGTGCTACTAGCAACTGTAGAGAGATTATTGTAGACAGACTGTGATATAGAAATACTTAGAACGTATAGAAATACTTAGAATAGTGAAAAACAAGAAGTATTGCTGAAAGTCTAAAATGATCTAAATTGAAGGGACTCGATTTTTAAATATGTATAAGTAATATATATCATATTTTTTATTATTTAATTTTTATTATTTATTATTATTAATAATCAAAGCCTTTTTTGAGACACAAAATGATGGGAGAAAAAGACCGATACTTAAAATGAAATATGCGTATACCATATTCCTTTTTTATTTTATAATATTATTTTAATTATAATTTGAGTATTCAAAGTATTCCTTTGAGTAACAAAATTGTGGTAAAAGGGTACTAATACTTTAAAGGAAATATGTATATATTCATTTATTATATTACTATACTCTTTAAATTTCAATTTTAATATTCATAGCATTCCGTTAATAAACAAAATGTTGCGATATAGAGAGTAATACTCCAAAAGTTTTGTATTATTTAATTGCATTATACGAATTCCAATTTCAATATTCAAAGCATTCCTTTGAGACACAAAATGTTGGCATAATAGAACTCATTAAAATTCTACAGTTCTGCATTATTTAGATTAAACTGCTAGTAGCTCAAAGAACTACTGCTTTATGTAGTCAAATTAGCAGGCAGATTAAAAAAAAGCAACTTCATAAATTAGCTTATCTGCGACGGCAGGCAGACAAGGCAACAATGCCATGACGACCGCAATAAAGTTATTCCACATACGCAGCGTTGGCTGCGAGCACTGCGATAAACACGGCAAGGGAAACTTCAAACTGTCCTTTGTTTCTCGCAACTAAGTTCGTCCGAAATCTATGAAAAATACTTGTGTTTAAAGCAAACGTTTTGCTGCCAGAGCTTGAGCGACATTTTATCGTAGCGAGCCGCAACAGTTTTCCTCGACCGGGCCTCATTTTTCAACAAAAACGAGCAGTGCACAAAAAAAATGGAAATGGAGTGGGAAAATGGCAAAAGGGACCGACAACAGAGCAACGCTGATGACGGCGATGATGATGGGCAGCGCAACAACATTTGACAAACGGCAACGTCACAACTTTCGGGTGTCGAGGTCAGCGTGGAGCGAGCCCCTCATCTCAATAATATCCTGGGGACATTATACGACTGTGTGGGAGTGTGTTTGTTTGTGTGTGTGTGCGGGAGTCCGCTTGTCGAATCCATTTCAAAGCGCATTAAAACGTATTTAGAAGCTTAGCACAAAGTTCGGCCATTTATAAACTGCCATAAAGGGAACAACTCTTTCGCCATTTCATGCCCCAAAATTATTATATAAATAACAATAGTGAAGTCGGCAGCAAAGCGCCAATTTAAATGCACAGCAATAAATCATTGTGCACACAAATAATGCAAAATCTATGCTATTGAGGCCATTAAAAATGTAAATGAATTATTTTCAACTAATTTCAAATTACAAAACCAAAATATATTCAATGAAGTAAGCACACTTTAAAATTGAATTAGTTTCTGGACTTTAAAATCGTAATTAATCGTCTTAGTTTGAGCACAATGTTCGCAATGTAAATGAAGTATTTCAATGTAAAATTAAGTTGAAATAACAAAGACTTGCGAATTAAGCATATTTAAAGTCTGTTCAAAATATTTAAAGAAGTATTTTAACACAAATTCAATTTGAAATCACAAAAAATTATGAATCAAACACATTTTAAATTCGAATTAGTTTCAGCTCTTTAAATTACGGGAAAGGTGAATTAGACATTTAAAACCAGCTTTAATTTGAAATAACAAAATACACAATGAAGCCAACACATTTTAAGCAAGTTTCTGGCCCTTAATGTATTTAAAATACTAATGAAGTATTTGAAATATTTTCATTTGAAAGAAGAACACATAATCAAATTATGATAACATTAATCAATAACTATTTAAGGTCGTATTTGTTTAAAAATGTAGTAAGTACTTTGAACTTAATTTAATTTGAAAATAAAAAGTATATTTTAATATCAATAAGTCGAACACATTTGAACAAGTTTCAGGGCTTTAAATTCTTAAAAATATAAGTGAAAAAATCATAACTAATTTAAATTTGAAATAAAAAATATAATTTATTATCATACAGTGAATTAAACACTTTTAAAAGGTGTTCTTGCATAAAAATGTATTGAGTATATTCAAAGAATTTTAATTTAAATATATTTAATTATCATCCAGTTAAACTCTCCTAAAAATCACAAATACAAAAGCATTAAGTATTTTCAAACAATTTTAATTTGAAATTACAAGATATATTTAATCAGCATCCAATAAGTCAGACAGTATTTAACAATTAAACACAATTTAAAGTGGTCGTATTAGAGTCAGAATTCTCGCTTAGTTATCAGTTTAAAATATGTTTAATTCATGAATTGCTAATTCTGAACATATGCCAAAACTATTTTAATAGTTAATGCAATGTTTCAAACAAACTCCACAAATAATAAATAAATAATAATTAAAGCATTTAATTGCCGTGCATCGCTTTTGAAATTGAAATGAACTTATTGCATTTATGTTAAATCGAAAAGTATGCAATATTTGTCTTCATACGTTTGAAATTTCTGTTCAAATTAATGTACTGAGTTTTTAACAATTTTCCGATTGACGCGTAAATTATTTTAGCATACTTTTTAAAGCGTTCAAGACGAAGCTGAAGACTTCAAGAAGTTCGTAGTTATTATCAGCCAATTCTCAAGATGCACAACATGCCAAGCAAAGTGCGCAAAGCTTTTTGGGGATGTGGCATACAACAAATCCTCTTTGGCAGCAATGCGATCCCTGCCCCCCTCTCCCTCCTCTCTGCCGTACTTTTAGGGGACCCTGTGGTGCGGCATTTAGCTGTATTTGAGCGGTGTCGAGTGCAAGAAACGACACCCAAAAGTGCGGGCATTAAATGAAAGTTGCACTTGCTCTTCCTATTCCATTTTCCGTCTTCGTTTCGTTTCGTTGTTGTTGCTTCAATTGGCGCAAATTGCAAGCGCATAAAAAAGTGATAAGTAGTGGAAGACAAAGCGAGGGCGGCAACGCAATCCTTTCTTCAACATAACGGCGCCCAAGTGGCAAGTGTCAATTGATTCCCAGAGACGTGGCCATCCCAGAGTCGCAGTCTGAAGTCTAAAGCGCTTTAGCAGCTGGAGCAGCAAGTAAAAGGCGCTGATTGCATTAACTGCTCGACAATTCAAGAGCTCCACAAATATGCAGAAAGATGCCCAGAGACTGCCAAACAAAATCCGAAACAACTCACAAGCAGGCAACAATTGTCACGGCTTTAAAGGCTGCTGGCCACATTCCTTTCTCGTTAGCCGCTTTGCCAGCCGTCTAGACCCCATATTTTGCCAATTTTTGGCTGGCTTTTGTTGCAGCCACCCTTTGTTGTTGTTGACTGACTTGGGCTGCCTTCTAAACCTAAATACTGCGAGTATTAGCAAAAGGCTGCCCAAAAGCCTATTGGAGCTCGCATATTAATGAGCTTTTAGCCAACGATCAACTCAACTTTAAACTCAAAGAGCATTTAAAACAGGTTGTAAAAACTCTTTAAGTTTTGCATAACTGCAGAAAAGATTATAGAAGTAGTAGAGATTGTTAAATATAGAAAAGTTTGATATTAAATGCAAAGAGATGAGAATGCTGTTATATATAAATATGTTAAATATTCTAGTGCGGATATTGTTGTTCTCTGAAAAATACACAAATAGGAAGAGATGCAGATTGTTGAAGATAGATTAGATCAATATATAAATACTTGCTGATAATTGTATCTAGATACAATTTAAATGTATAAATAGAAATAGATATATAAATCTATATACAAGATACATAAATCTAATACACCCATTAATAGAGATGCAGATTGAACAGACAAAGTTGATAACTTAGAGAAGGTTGAACAGCTTGTTGAGTATGGAGATTAGATAAATTACTGCAGCCTCGTATGTAGATTGTAGAGTAAGTAAGTACAGTAAGTAAGTACAGTAAGTAAGTACAGTAAGTGAGTATAACTACTAATTGAATGTATCGCCAAAGCTAGAACAATGAATCCTCATAGCTTGAAGAACTCTTACTTTTAAGAGCATTGGCTCAGATACAGACACAATTGGGAGTTGGACTACAATGTCAGATTTGATCTGTTGCTGGCATTGCTGAGGTCCTTGATGCTTTCCGGCCTCCATGTGGAAGAAAGCGCGCTGCAAGATCGTGTGGCAAAAGAACGTCTTCAAGTTCTTCTGGCGCTCAACTGAATACAGCAATCAAGTTGCAAGTTAATAAGCACTGTGGCCTCTCTGACTGTGGATGAGCAGCTGTCTGGCGAGCTGCAGGACAACGAGTCCTTGCAGACTGGGTCTCGTTGAGCCATTCTCTGGCTGCGAGAGTCAGATGGGAACACGACTAGCTGAAATGGTCTTCAAATACTACAACTACACATTTAGATGTTCTCAGAACTCTGTAAGCTTTGTTAACTTAACAATAGTCTTTTTTTAAGAAACAAAATAGAATACTTTTGTGGTGTTTCATATTCATACTTTCCTGTAAGTGCAATACACGATTAGTTGTATACATATCATTATTTTCATATATGTTTCTATCTAAAGTATAGCATTTTTGAGTTATTTTTCTTTTAAAATTACACATTAAACTGCTCTAGTATTTTGAAGTACTCATCGAGCCATAATAATATAAGAATACGCCTTGTTAGGGAAGAAACTAAACAGATTAAGTTGTGCCTCATATTTATATTTTCCTGTAAGTACAATATACGAATACTTCCAATTGCTTAGATATCGAATTGTATGTATCTTCTTCGATGCAAAGAAAACTCTTCAAACTCAAATAAAAATAAATCTCTGGGCAGTTGTTGTGCAAGTGTGTTGGACACACAAGGCCACACTCCAATAAATCAGATTAATGTGTACTTAATATTTGCCATTAAGTTTTTATTACTTTCCCCATAGACACTCACACGTACACGCAACACACACACACACATACACGTGCCTGTGGAGGTTGGCGAACAGGTACATAAATCGGAGGAAGGCGCTAAACCCGAATAAAATATGTCAATTGGTTGCGATGAAATAAACGGTTCGCTTTGCTGCGAATGTGAAGCGAGACTTTGTTCTACTGTTTTCGGCAATGGCGAAATTGGAGATGCCTCTGGAATGTGGAAATATAACATAACAAATGCAAAGGGCAGTTAAATGGTAATTTATATACACTTCCATAGCTTTGTGTATTTCTAATTTATTTAATCTATTTTAAGTCGATATTGAAAGATAATAAATATAAAGTGAAATGAAATAAAATTTAGGTGCGAAAGCAGAATAAATTTAATTATTATGTAGTTTAAAAAAATTGGAAATATGTTAGCAATGAAAAAATTAAGATGGGTTTGTAAAAATTGCGTATATTGCAATTTAACAATATGTAAAATATAATATAAATAATAGAAAGGGCATTTAAATGGCAATTTAAGTGCTTTTCTATAGCTTTATAAATTTACAACTTATTTACTTGATTTGAAGTCGACATTTAGAGATAACAGCGAAAATAAAAATTAGATAATAAATTTGTTTAATATGCAAAGTAAAATTAATATTTTATAATAAAGCATTTGCATACATTTTCTATTGCTTAAGTGCTTTTTCTGTGCATATCTTTATAAAGAGTTGAAGATCTTCAAGAGGTGACCCACACTTTCAAGCAATTCGATGAAATACAACTTAAGCTATAAATACTCAAATAAAGCTATACAGACTTTTAAATAAAATTATTACTGTTAATTAATCAAATAAAGGTATACAAAATTTAAAAAAAATCAATATTGTTATTCTTATATTATTGTTATTATTATATTTAAAAAATATTGGTTAAAATTCTTCTAATTTTCATAGCTCATTAAACTGCTGAAGTAATTTGAAAGTTTTAAATCGATGCTATAGAGTAAAAAAGTCGTTAATATTAGTATAATAAATGTATTCAACAGATTTTTTAAATTATATTTATTATATATTCCATTTAAAAATAAAAACGTTATATATTCTTCTACTTTACAGTTTTGAAGTTCTTTATAAGCTTTAACTTAGTTAACATTAGTCATATAAAAGAATTAGAATTGCAAAATAAAATTATTATATTTATATAGGAAAACCTTTTTTTCACCTATATAATTCTATTGAAATTCAAGTTAAATTAAAGTTTCATAAATTTTCGAAAAAGAGTTAAACTTTTACCTTACATATCTCTTTAAACAGCTGAAGTCGTTGGCAATCCTGACTCCAAAACGATTCGAGTGGAGCGATGAGTTAATGGGGCGAAAAGCAAATTCGTATCCAATGGCCAAGTCCAAGTTCAGACGTGGCCAGCACTTTGCGGCTTTGGCCGACTCGAGTTATGCGGGGCATTTGCTGTTCCCGCTTTTTACACGGCGTGCCTTAGTTCGACGACTGGCTGCAGCTTCGGCGGGTTTTCAGTTTTATGGCTTGCAATTTTCAGGCACAGTTCTCCTTGCACTGCCTTCCCCGCTGTTCCGCTGTTTCTTAGCGTATTTTGTGTTTTCCATGGCACGCTTTGTGCTCTCGGTTTTGCTGCTACGTGATTTATGCATTGGTGATTAGTGGGCAGCCTTGGCGTGGCCGTCACAATTGTGTTTGATCAGAAAATCAATTCTGTGCAACAGGAAACGTCAAACACTTTGCTTGCAAGCAGACGGCAAAAACAATATGCTCAAGTGGCAGTTGTTGTCCGTGGCATGCAGCAGAGGCAGACATCACGCATGACCCCGGCACTGCTATCGTTGTCATTGTCAGCGATAATAACAACAATGCTCGTTGTCGCAACAAATACTATCGACAAGTCGCAGACAATTTATGGCTCCCCCTCGCCGCACTCTAAACACAAGCATTTGCATCATAATGGGCTTCACAGTGTTTCGCGAACTCAAATTTTCCCAAACCAAATGTATTTGCTTTATAACTCAGAGATTGCTCTTTAAATTTGACTAAAGTTGTCAAAATCAATTAATTTATAATTAATAACAAGCTACATTATTTTATCACAAATTACTCACTTAAAAACAATGCCATAAATATAATAAAATTGACGATTGATGACTGCTGACTAGTCTAAACGTCAGCAACCAGAAGGTTATGTAGGCGAACTTTAAGAAGCGCAAGTGCAAATGTGAATTTCGTCTTCTCCGTCTTTCACCTCTTCGTTTTTGAGCTTGCTTACATACCAACAACAACAAGCATAGACTTAGACCTACTGTGTTGTAGTTGTTTTAATTTTGTTCTAATCTTTGTCTTCTTAGTGCAAGCTTACAAGTGCGCTGTCCCTCTCCATCCCGCGAACGTCGGCATCGACATACGTGTGTTGTTGTTTTCTGCATTTCTTTTTATGTCGCTCTCTGCTTTCTGCACCTGCTAACTGAGCCCCAATTGCCAATTTGCAGTGACAATTTATGTAGGTGTCTTCGGTTTCTATTGCTAAAAATTGCAATGTGCAATTGGCTATTATATGCTGAACTTAGATAATATTGTAAGAATTAATTAATTCAAAATTAGAAAACATTTGTTCAGTTGATTACTTAAAATAAAATTTAAATTAAATTTCAATGAACGCTCGCCAGTCCACGCAAATTGCACTTGGCATTTTCTACCGGGTCAGCAGACGTGCATCGAATTATCAAAGATTAGCTCATAAGAGCTCTATGGAAGCATAACTGTTATCATCCAGTGAGTATTATCTATTGCTCTTAGGATCCACACAGATCAGAGAAAATAACTACATTACTTGCCTCTCTGCGGAACTAATATAAAAGGCAGACTCCACTGTGCCTGTAGGGCAAGTGCAGCGCATGCATAAATTAAGCAGCGCTGCGAGCGAATCTCAAGTTCAGAGCACAACAGAGAGAGAGAGAGAGAGAGCCCTTTGGATTGGTTTGTTGGAGGCTGAACAGGTGGCGAGTTGTCTGCTGGTGTTGTTGTTCAAGCGTGCATGTTCCCCATTATAGATACAGTCAGACATTATCGCCCACACACACACATACACTTAGAGAGGCGCACACACATGCAAGCAGGTACATGCATAAAACATGTCTCGGCACAGTGGCAGCAAATTGAATCAATAATATCCAATCATGGGTTAACAATGCGAATTGATTTCTAGGCAAGCACGCCGCATACTTGCAGGATGCCGTATGCAAACATGACAGCCCAAGGATAACAACAACAACAACAACAACGACGGCAGCGGCTGCAACAATTGGCCACAAGTCAGAGCCCTTCTAGCCCCCATGTTTGATACAAGCAGAGCTAGCAAGTGTTCATGTAAATATTAATTAAGTTTTGGCTTTTGCTGCATTAGCCTCATGCTCAGGACAACAGCAGATGGGCAGCAGGCAGCAGGTGTAAGCATCCTTGTTATCAGCAATATTAGTTGCATAGTTCACTCGCAACCTTTGCGGCCTTTGTTTAATCAACTAACTCAACTTGCATCTAAGTAGTCGTCTCTGAGCTGCGGGCGAGGGATTCCTTTGCATTCAATTAGTTGACAAAGAGTTTCATTTAATTTGACACTAATTTGCTCCACACTCATCTGTTGTTGTCGCTGTCGTTGCCGTTGTTCACAAGCTTGTTTGTTGACTTTTGGCAGACACTGTTCGAGGCTGTTTGCCGAAAGCAGATAAATAAATTATTCGTTTGACTTGTGACTTTATAAGTTGATTAATTTACTCCATTGCTCGCATACACATATTTTACACTCTCCCTAACTCAATTAACAGATGGTTAGGCTTAAATCTTACTCTCAAATTAATTTCAAATTGCATCAATCAATTGTTTTGGAAATGTTTCCAGAAGTTTCAAGTATCTGTTTAAATATCAAACCAATGTGCTCAACAATTTGTTGTTCGTTTCTTTCGCAAATTGAATTCAAGAAAATCCAATTAAAATGCAATTGGGCATTTAGTCCACTATTGTTGTTGTTGGTCTCTTCTTGGGAAAACGATATTCAAATGCTAATCCCATTTGCAGAACTTTGTTAATATTGCCTTTATTGAAACTATTCATTCAATTTGGAGCTCTTCAATTCAATTTGCGTGTCCGTTTAGTGCACAACTTTGTAGAAGCACCATAAAAAATTACACTAACTACAAATGCAATTTGTAAAACTTTAAGTAGCAAATGGTGTCGCCAACTGCCGCGAACAGCGCTCAAACTGGAACGCAAACTTTTCGCATTTTCATTACAAGTTCTGCTTAAATATCTTCCACGCCATGTAACCTCAATTCGAGCTCCAGCATCTGCATAATTTGCACACTCCTCCAATGCAAATGCCACGAATTTATATGACTGCCGTTAAATGAAACTACAGCCAATTAAATAATTTCTGCATGTAAAAATCAAAATTGCAACAAGTTGTTGTAGAAGTTTTAATTTGCATAGTTTTCTTTAAAATCAGCGATTAAAAAATAATGCACTTTGCATTCAAAATTGTAAGAAGTAGTAGTTGTAGTAGTAGGAGTATTTTTAGTAGTAATATAAGTAGGAGTAGTAGTAGTTGTGTAAGTAGTTGTAGTAGTAGTAGAAGTAGTAGTTAAAGCAGTACTAGTAGGAGTAGTAGTAGTAGCAGTTGTAGGAATAGTAGTAGTAGTAGTAGTAGAAGTAGGAGTAGCAGTAGTAGTTGTAGTAGTGGTAGAAATAGTATTAGTAGCAGTACTAGGAGTAGTGGTAGTAGTAGTATCAATAGTAGTAGTAGCAATGGTAGTAGTAGTAGTAGTAGAAATAGTATTAGTAGCAGTACTAGGAGTAGTGGTAGTAGTAGTATCAATAGTAGTAGTAGCAATGGTAGTAGTAGTAGTAGTAGAAATAGTAGTAGTAGCAGTATTTGTAGTAGTAGTAGTAGCAATAGTAGTAAAAGTAGTAGTAGGAGTAGTAGTAGTAGCAATAGTAGTAGTTAAAGTACTAGTAGTAGGAGTAGTTTACATTTGCACTTAAATTAAACTAAATAAATTCAGCATGAAAACAAAATTAAATAAAACATTGCAACAAATAGTAGTCGCTTAAAACAAAAAATATCAATATTAGAAGACTAGTAGAATTTTAATATGTTGTAAATCAGTGAAAATTAAATTAATTTAAAATGCAAAAAATAGTAGTCGCTTAAACAGAACTATTAATTTTAGCACAGCAGCAAAATTTTTATGTGTTATATTTATTTAATTTTTAATTTGCATAAGTCAGTGAACATTAAATTAATTAAAAATGTAACAAATAGTAATACTGCCTTAAATAGAACAATTAACTTAATAATTAGTATATGTCTTGTTAACTAGATTTTCAATTAACGTTCTTTTGTTTATAATAAGTCAGTAACGAATAAATTAATTAAATTCAGTAAGCAAAAAAGTAGAAGCAGTAGTCGCTTAAATACAGCTATTATTTTATATGTTTTGTGGACTTGTTTTATTATAATTTGCATATTTGTGTGTCAAATAAATGAGTAAAAACTATTTGAATGTTAACACTAAGTAGAGGGAGTAACAAAGAATTTGGCGTATTTTTACAGTTTCATTGGCATTTTATAAAACCTGTTAATGAAAGTTTAATTGAATTTATTTCAAATTATATAGTAGGCTTCCTTTATTGTGTGACAGTTGATAAAATTAATAAAAATAGCAAAAAGGCTAAAATAAAAATTGTAATAAACTAGCAGTTTGATGGTCTATGAGGAACTTTTTTTTGTGTAAGAATTGCAACCTCCCGCTGCTGTTTATCTGGCGAAGATGTTGCATGAAATTTGCTATTGCAGTAAGCATTTTGTGTGCTAGAATAATTTGCCAAAGAAAGAGCTTTTACTCAAAGTTAAATTAGACCACTTATTTGTTTCTATTATTGCAAAAGTTTGTGCTTTTAAATTACTTTGACGATGGCTGATGTAAGTGCTGCATTGGATTCTCTTGCAGTAGCATTGTCACTTCTTAAATTTATGATTCTATGCAGCAAATTTGAAGACTACCTTACAGCAATCTTTTTATTAATTTTACCATCGATTAACACAATTTGACTGAGTACAATTAGTTTTCGTAAACTAATTTAGTCAAGCATGAGCTGCTTTGAAGTTAAAGCGCTTTTGGGTTTCCTTTCCCAGACTTCACTATTTAATTCTGCCTTTTAGTTTTTTTGATGAGCAAATACTGTAATCGCTCACGCTATGAATTTATCGATTTAAATAAAATATAATTCATATCGAACAATGTGAAAATAGTCTTCACGTATTCGCTGAAGTTGTTGTCATCAAACCGTTCAAGCGCTTTGAGAGATTAGAAATTTGTTTGATATATGGATGGCTTGTTTAAAAGGCTTCACAGTGTGAATGAACAGCTAGCTAGCAAGCTTGAGTGAGTTTGAGTGAGGTGTATGCGAAGGGAGTGGAGTTTTGTGTCAGTTTTGTAGGAATTCGATTCAGATCTAGTCAACTGCCGGCTGCAACGCAACTTTCACATTTCGAAACGAAATTTATGAAAAACGAATTTTTCATTATTTTTGGCTTTCCTTAAAATACAAGAGATAAGGGTAAGAGCGTTGTCTTCCACTGCACCGACCGTCGCTTTGCTAACGCTTCTCGCTTCGCATCCGCAGGCGAAAATAATTGTTGAGGAACCAACCAACAATACCAAAAAAAAAAAAAAAAGAAAAAAAAGAGGAAAAATAGCAAACGAGCAACGCATCATGGGCTACGATCTGTCGCTGATCATCGGGCACGTCGACGAGGAGCTGCTGTGCCCCATCTGCGCCGACGTGCTGGAGGAGCCGATGCAGTCGTCGAGCTGCGAGCACGCCTTCTGCCGCTACTGCATCGAGAAGTGGATGCAGGAGAAGCAGATCTGTCCGGTGGACCGGTCCGACCTGATGCCCGTGCACCTGGTGTCCGTGTCGCGTCTGATGCGCAACATGCTCGGCCGCCTGAAGATCAAGTGCAGCTTCGCGGAGAACGGCTGTGCGGCGATCCTCTCGCTGGACGAGTTCCGCGACCACGTCGCCAACTGCAAGAACAACCCCAAGGTGGTGGTCATGTGCACCAAGGGCTGCGGCATGAAGGTGCCCAAGGACGAGCTGGGCAAGCACAACTGCGTGTTCGAGCTGCGCGAGCAGCTCAAGGATCAGATCAGCGAGATCAGCGAACTGCGCGACCTGCAGGCGCACCAGGAGCGCCGCCTCAGCGAGCATCGGCGCGAACTGGAGCTGGTGCAGTACTATATAGCGGCGCTGCGCTCCACCAATCCGGTCATACGCAACGTGGGCGACCAGCTCGACCGCTACTCGCTGATGCGCTGGGGCCGCAGCCTGCCGCTGGCCTCGGTGCGCACCTGGGGCAGCCTGATCTCGACGCCGGACACGCCCATGCACATGATGGTGCGCGAGGGACTGCGCGCCAGCGGCTGTCCGCTCCATCTGATCAATGTGCTGATGGACTGCTGCTACGAGGACAGCTGGCCGGAGGGCCTGGCCACGCTGGAGATGCGTCGCATGAACTTGCACCGGCTGGCGCAGTTCGTGACGCGTCTCCTGCCCATCCTCATCACCGGCAAGCCGTGCGTCGTCGTGCTCGGCGGCGACAACGCCCACATGCCCGAGAACCTGCGGCCCACGCTCGGCATCATCATGATCTTCGTCGACGGCGTCGACGAGACGCACTCGGAGCCGGCCCCGCTGCCGGACAGCGACTACTTGTGAGCTGCTGCTGCGGGAGGAGGGCGGGCGCTCAATTACATACGTGTGTTCGAATCGCGCAAAATCATCAATTTCGATCATCAAAAATTCCATGACAGTTGTTCCCATTGAGTTCGGCTTTTGCCTTTGATCATCTTCATGCGCAGGGATGTGAGCAGATCGCGGTTACGAAATTATGTAGGCGTTTCACACACACACTCACACACACACACACACACGCACACATAGAGCACGGATACACGAAGCTATGATACACCTACAAAGAACAGACAAGAAAAAAAAAAAGACGTGGGAACGCTCGGCGAGAAATGAGAAGAAACCAAAACGAACACCGAGAACATCCGTGGTCAGTTGTCGGCCGCTCGAGATGTTGCCCTTCGACAATCTAAATTCAATCAGTTTGCAAATCCAAAAAATTTATTACAACCTTTGTGGTTATGCTTTGTACAATTGATAAATTGGATTAAATTCTAAACATTCATACTGCACATCTCTCTGATTGCCAGCGTTTCCTCTCCCGCCTGCAATTGTTTCGAACCGACCGATGATTGCGCAACTGTAAAATATACAAATATTCACACCCAACAACAGTCTGCTGTTTTCTTATTTTCAACGTTTCTTTAAAGTACTTAAATAATATGCCAGCTTTTTTTCGCTTTCTTTCACAGACGCAACTGAAAAAGAACAAATTTTAAGAACAGTCTGCCATCTATAATCTTCCACAGATCTTCAAACTACCAGTTGAGCAACTTTGAAATATAAAAATTTCTAAGAACCGTCTGCAGTTTTCTTATTTCATTTCTACAATTATTATAAACTGACTGATGATTGCGCAACTGCTAAATAAACAATATATATATCTACTTGTATCTAAAAATAGTCTTCAATTTTCCTTATGTGTTCGCTTAAGCAAAATTCTTTCTTTGCTTTTTTCACAGATCTCCAACTTGAGAATATTTTCTTCCAGTTCTTTCTATAAATCTGCAAACATAAATCTGATTGACAGCATTTCAATTGTTATGTTTGAGCAACTAAAAAATATTCATCTAATATATCTGCTACTCGTATTTAAAAATAGTCTGCAGTTTTCTTATTTCACTTCCAATGCTCGCTGAAGTAAAATTCTTTCTTCACTAGCTGTTATTTCCAAAATTCTGCAAACAGATCTCTAATTGCCAGCGTTTGCCATAACTAAACTATGTACAATTAATATCTCTACCGTATCAGAATGAGTAACTAAAAAATATACAATTCTTTTTTCTTATTTCATTTCATCATTTCGCTTTCCTCGTACAATTGTTACGAATTGCCTGATGTTTAAGCAACTGCAAAAAAATCAATTATTTATCTATTAGTATCACTTTTTCTATTGAATTTCATCATTTTGTTTGCCAGCGAAAATTGTTGGGAATTGACTGATGATTGGGTTGCAGCAAAATGTGAAAATATTCATATCACAAAACAGTGTAGAGTTTTCTGTTTTCATTTCCTACGCTCGCTTAAGTAAAAGTTGTTCTAGCGATTAAAGTATGCTGGGTTTTTTCCACAGATCCCCAACTACCAGTTGAGCACATTTGCTGGCAGTTATTTCCATAAATAAACGCTGGAGACGCTCGTGCATATTTATGGCCAAGAGAGCAGCGGAAGTTGCGTAAATCTGCAAACTTGTGGCTCCGAGCAGCTGGCGCCTTCGAACGCAGTGTTGTCAACGTGCTGCGCACACAGGAATTTGGCAAATTTTATTTATAAAGTGAAATTTTAACAAATTAACTGCGAATGGAGAAGCCGAAAGACAAACAAATAACTCGGCCAGGCCACCTTCGACAACCCCCCCACTCCAGTTGGGTTCCGTTCGCATTGAGTATCGTATGAATAGTAAATTTTGCACAAACACTCAAGCATATTGTTATGTCCAAATATTTGCACAATATCAACTATATACGCAAACACACACAGGCACTAGGACTATGTGGGAGTTGGTTTTAAATTTCATTTGGATATAAATTTTCATGTTTTGCCTGCGTTGGCAGTTTCCATTGTCCGCCTGCGCTTTGCGACGACGACGACAACTGTAGAGAGCAAGCAACTATCTTACATATTTCGCTCACACTTGTGTCAAACTTGTGAGCTTCGTTGAATTGCAATTCCATTTCTGCATGCATTCGAAGTGTGATTGTTGCTTATCTGCTGGAACAGCTGAGACTGGACTTCAACTGCACAATAGCTTTATGGGTTTACTTTCAATGTTTGATGTTTGATTTGAATTTCACTCCAGAGCCAACGCAATACATTGTGTGCTTTCAAATTTCGTGCACCATAATCAGTGGCATGCCAAAAAATGAGATTCGAATCACAAATATTGTGGTCACAACTAAACTGTACTGCAAGCTTAAAAGATTACTGAATAGTCTTCAAATAAAAGATATTGCAACTTGGTCTCCGAATAAATGTATTCAAGCAAATACTAAAATGCTGCTTTTTTTCTGCTAGAAGAGCTAATGACAACTATAGTAACAAAACGAGAATATATTTCAAATAATAAAGGGAAACTTTCAACTGGGTACATTAATAAATATAACATGTTAAAGCAAATAGTCTAAGTAGATATTTATAAATTAAAACAAGTCTACTTTTAAAATAATAAAATATTGTTTTGCTGCTGTCAACAGAAGCGCTAATGACAACTATTAAGAACAAGTAAATATTTGAAATATTTAATAGGATACATAGTAACTCTGCTGCCTATAAAATATCTAACGACAATTATGATAACTATGTTTAACAATCGATAAATAATTAGTAAAGTTAATATATATATATATTTAAAAAAAAAATACGATTATACGATTATAATAAAGTTCGAGCCAACAAATAAATAATAGTTTGAAAACAAGTAAATTATTAAGAATATTTAATGGGATACTTAGAAACTTTCAGCAGGGTCTTTAAATAAGTATATTCAACAGTTAACAGCGATCAACAAGACAGTAATACAATAGCATTGTTCAACACTATTTTAGCATCGATATCAGTATCGATATTATAAGTAGACTAAGATATCGATACACATACGCGATGGAGCAAGACGAGAATTAGTTGAGAATATAAATGTAAGAAACTATCTAACCTAAATGTCCCCTATAAAGCTAAAAAGTTATACTACTGAGATGCAACACATATCAATCATTTCTTCATACTAAAAAGCTTTTATTTATCTGCTGCCAATAAATAAATAAAGTAAAACTATAATAATGCTTAATCCAGCAAATAAATAATAGTTTATGAACAGGTTAATATTCAAAATAATAAATATATTCTTAGAGACTTTTAAACGGGTCTTCAAATAAATATATGCCAGCAAATACTATAAAAAAGTAGTTCGCTTACAACACTGATAATAATAATATTAAACCATAAGTTAATAATTCACGAACAAGTAAATATTTAAATTAATGAAAGAATTCTTACAAATCAAAATCAATATTCAAGCTAAAGACAAATGAAAGTCTTTGATTTGAAGCAAGTTGATTGTCAGTTTCCTATTGTCTGTTATTTATGTTCTGTTTCTGGGAAGCGAGGAAATCAATATAAATTAATGTTAACCTAACCACATTGCCAGCTCTGTCAATTTCAGGCGGCGATGCGCATTAGAATATTATCAGGAATTTTCGTTTGACTTCGCTTCGCCACAGCACACTGAAGTAGACAATCGAAAACACAGCCAGTGAACCAGGCTAATTTAATAAGTCAAACACAACAATCTGTATACACACACACACACACACACACACACACACACACTTATATTGCATATATTATATGTGCAGCTGGAAGGCCTAGAACAATATTTTTCCAATTGAACTAACGCCATATAATGAAAATCAACACTTCCGGTTTGCCAAGCATCAACGCTGTGAGAGAGACGAAGGACACACGCCACAACGAACTACAAATGTGCCACACACTTACACACACACACACACGCTGGCACAGTGGCTGTGTAACGAGCTACAAATGCTCACCGCAAACTGTGTATTTGCATTTATATTTGTTGTAGTCGACGTGTCGTCGTTTCGTTGCAAAAAGCGAACGTGACACATTTGCCTCAAGTTGTCAGCGACGTCGTCGTCGACATATTTCCCTCACTCAATCCGCGATTAGATCACATCGAAAGAAGCGGCATTTGCCTCAAATTAGTTGGCGCTCGAATGAAAGCCATATTAAATTAGCAGAGCAACTCACAACAACTGAAGGTGAATAGCTAAAATCATTAGAAGGATGTGTTATTTATATAAATAATAATTTTTATAACATACATATGCTCATAGTGTTTTATTTAGGTTAAATTAAAGTAATTTAGAATGCAATTAAGAAAGTAATAAATTCATTTGAACTTAAACTGATTTGACATTAACCAGTGAACTATTAAGCAATTTTAAACTAATTTGCAAATATTAATTATTTTGAGAATATGGTTTAGTGAATAAAAGCTGAATTTATATAGACGAGCAACTTGCAGAGTTCATGTCAATATAAATAGTCATTATAAATTATTGAGGTAAATATAGTTGCAATAATTAGTGTCTGTGTCTTACAGTTTATTTTAAAAGAAAATTGGAAATTGAACTTCAAGTAAAATTCTATTTTGTTTATATATTACTATCAGTAATTTATTAACAAGTGAACTAAGAAATAATTATTATTGCATAAAACTTTAGTTAACTAAGTTGCATTTATGAATTATTTCAAGTATATACCTAGGTGAAGAAAAACGGAATTTAATTTGCAAAACAGTTTGCAAAAATTTAATGTTAATGATTAAAACCGTTCAAATACTGTACTAATTGTAGTTAAAATAATTATTATTGTTAAATTAATGTAATTTTGAAAGCTTGTAAGTCTTCTTTATTATTTTACTTGTTTTATTTGAACGACGAATTAAAGAATTATTTTTAATAAATAAATGTCATGTCATCTTTTGTAAGATAATGCGGCAACCTTCTTCACCATATATATCTAATATTGAAATTATAAAAAAGTAGTTGCAACACAATTCATTTAAGTTGTAGACCGTGCCAACAACTTGAAGTGCTTCACTAGAATTGTTGTCTATTACAATTAATAAATGGAAAAAAGTAGTTGCTAATAGAAATTGAAATTATAGGGTATGCGAAAGAAGGTTGATGTGGCGAGCTAGCTAAATGCAAAAATATACAAAAATTACCATGAATAACTGTCATTTTGCGATGCTGTTTGGGTGTTCCAAGTTCCAAGTCGTGCACATTACACGAGAACGTGGCTATGTACGACACACAAGTACATATGTACACAAGGCGAGAAAGAGAGAGAGAGAGTCAGATAGTGAGAGAGGGAGAGAGGTAGGACAGTGGGCAAGCGGTCACGTTCGCATCGTATGACCGAAACGTGCAATTTCAGCTCGGACACGAGCCTGGAGCCCAAGGACCTCGGACTAGGGACAGTTGGCAGTTGGCAATAAGCACAAGTTTTATGCAATAAAATTAGCCAGAGGGAGGCGGAAGAGAGGAGGCAACGCACAAGACACACGCAGCAGAATGCTTCTTCACTGGCTGATAAGATAATTTTATTTGGCTGTTATTGCATAAAGTCATGTGAGCAGCGGAAATGAGTTGAGCTAAAGTAAAACGCTACGTGCCACGCACCGCACAGCAAGCGAGCAGGGGGGAGGGGGGTGCAAGAGGTTCGTGTACTTGAATGGTTGCTAATAAGATAATTGACTTGTTTGCGGATTGATGTAAGTGCTTGCTAAATTGCGGCTAAGCTAAGCATGTTCATGGCTGTATTGCCAAAGGTCGCGGGGATGCAACTTTAAATTGAGCTTGCCTCGCGTAAATGTGTCAGCGCCACAACGAAGAGCCAAACATCAAACATATCTACTTGACCTTATCGCGCGCCAAACACAGCAGCCACCTGAATCGCTGCAAGAAACGGCCAGCAACAACACACAAATTAGGCAAGAAGCCAGCTCGATTCGGTGTTGGCTCATTGCGCACTCAACCGGCATTAAATCGCTTGTAGTATTTATAAGAGCGCCGCGCCAACGGACTTTATGCACGAATTTCATTTGCCTACCACGCGCTTGCGGCACTTGCCACTGCTCATGAAGCTTGCCCCAATTCCTGCGCATTCAATTTAACTAAATACATTTGAGGCATATCATAATATAAAGCTTAAATTCTATAATATTGATCTATTGCTCAATGGAATGAATACGAATTAGAAATAACATGCCAGCTGTGTATAATACAACTTAATAGAATCTTAAGAAATAAAACAGATTCAAAAATATACAATTATTCATTGAAATAAATATCACTTATCTCTAGTAGCCTATGCGAATTTGAATAAAAATGTAAGCTATGTAATTCTTATTTCAGTTATTCGCTGCGTTGTTTTGCTTTAATCATTTTAAATTTGTGGTTAGCAAAAGTAAAAGTTTGGCATTAGTAACTTCTATTAACAAATTTTGTATTTTTCATTACAATACCAATTAATACTTATGAAAAGTAAACTAATCTAATTAATATTAGATTTAAAGTTTGAACAAATTTTGCGTCGCTATATAGTGAAGAAACAGACTGCTAATTTTTCAGTGATTAAGTGCAACCAACAGTAAGTACTTTTAACAACAAATTTGCCGCCTTTTATGTAGATAAAATATAAGCGATTTCATTTTAAATATCAAATTTGTGAGAAACAAGCACATATTCATTCTTATCAAAAACTAAAGCTATAATAAAGTATATGTCAATTTAAATATAAAGCTCTCAAATTTGTAAAAAAAAAAAAACATTTACATTTGTAATCAAAACTTAATGCTAAAATACAAAAGATATACTATTAAATTTAATCTATTTGGGATGTGAAATTTAAAAAGAAAAAAAAACATTTGTTTTAGTTATCAAAAGAAAAATCATAAGCACAAAAGATTTAATTTTAAATACAATCAATACAATTAAGCTATTTCATTTGTTAGAAACAATCACTTTTTTATCAAAAGCTAAGTCTAAAATAAGGAATATTTTAATTTAAATATAATCTTATCCTATGAAATTTATAAAAAAAAAACATTTGTTTTAATTATCAAAAGCTAAAGCTAAAATATCAAAGATATACTATTAAATATAGCTATAAATGTATGATATACTATTAAATATAATCTATTAAAGCTATGCAATTTATGTAAAGCTGAAACATAAAAGATTTAATTTAAAAATAATTGAATGAAAATATATGATTTGTTAGAAACAATAACTTTTTTTTATTAAAAGCTGAAGCTTATATATAAAAGGTTATATTTTAAATACAGATAATTATTATTATTATATTACTGCTATGAAATTTGTTAAAAATATTTGATTTTGCTATACAAAGTTTAGATTATTAGTATTTAGATAAGTGCTAGCAACGTTTTAGAGAGATTGATAATTTGTGGAGCTGTGAAAACACGAGCTCCTAAAGTAATCTGCATTATGGTTTAAGGAACTCGACGCACATTGTATATGAATATTTTAGTGGCGCTCCAAAAGGGTATTCCCAGGCTGTTGCTGGCCTCTTTCGTTTGTTTACTTTTTTTTATTCGGAAAATGCCGTTTTGCTGGAATTTCACAAGTGACCGCACACACAAAAATATTGTGCCACACCCGACGCGACGCGCGGCCCACAACAACAACGGCAACAACAACAACGAGAAGAACAACGAAGGAGACCACAATGCGAGCAGCAAGAACAAGGTGGAAAGGGAGTTTAGGGGTCGGTTTGAAGTGCCGCAAGAGCACTTAATACTAATTAGCTTTGCGCCTACGCTGTGACCTACGACCTGGCGTCTCTCCCCATTTCTGGGCCGGATTCGGAGCCAATCTGTGCTGCGTTTAAGTGGCCGCCACAACAACAACAACAGCAAGACGCAGTGGGCGGGCGTTGCCGCTGGCCGGGTTAACAGCTTCGGGGAGTCATTTTTATGAGCTAATTAAGTTGTTAGACTTGATGAAAAACTCATTTGGAGCGCTTCACTGCCAACCAGCCAGTCAGCCAGCCAGCCAGCTGCTAAAATGCCGCTGCATATCTAATTTGCATTAATTAGGCGCAAAGCAAAAAAATGATTTGAGCAGAATCTTCTGGCCGTGTTTTGATGTTGTCGTGCTGACCAAGAGTCGGCGGACTTTAATCAGCAACAGTGCGATTCGCACTGGCAACTAATTGGCTGGCAATTTGCATTCACATTTATTGGCTGGCGCAACTTCTTGGCCAACTTCTGCTGGCAACAACAATCACTGCAATTGGCGCAACACTTTTAGCGCCATGTTGCGTTGTCGCACTCGGTTTTGCCGTTCGGTGGCCAACTGTAAAACTCTCAACGACTAGTTTCGTAATTTGTTCCAACTGCCAACTTACAAGTTGTGAAATGAAAAGCGGAACTTTTTAATAGCCAGAACTTGGCCAACTACCCCTCAACTCTGCACTGCTGCTCGCCAGTCAGCTAGCCAGAACTTTTCGAATTATGACTGTCGCATTGGAAGTCCCGAAGTCCTGCCAATGATTTCACATCCCGACGCTCAAGGTCAATGCGAGCGCAAATGTCTTAGGCGCGCTGAGCAACTCCATACTTTTTAGAGAGTCTGGCCCAAAAATTTAAATACAACAATAATTGCAAATAAATTCTCAAGTGCTCCCTGGAGTGCCATCGATAGTCCGCAAAGTTTTTGCGGTCTATTGCGAAATGTGTCGAAATGCCAATTTGCTTTTAGGGCAGGCGAGCGGGGGGCGGCGAATTGAACAATGATTAATCATTGGCAACATGACATAATTATTTGTGGCAGGCGAACTTCATGAAACCCATTGACAGCTCGACGGCGCACTCGCCCACAGGCATTTGCGATACTTCAGCGCTGATTATGTAATGAATATGTTTTGCCTTTGCCGGGACTGCAAAAGTTTGGCGCTGAGCAGCAAACTTTGCGCCGGATAGCGACAAAAGTGTTACCTTATTGAGCTGCTTAACGGACTTTTGTCGCTGTCGTGATAAATTATGTTAATAATGTTGCCGCACAAAACTTGCGACGAGCGCCACAAAAGTTTCCGCTCAAAGGCAGCTCATCCCCGTCGCTTGTCAAGAATCAGGCCACGTTCGCTGTTGGCCTCCCCCGCATCACGCCGCTGTCACCTCATTTTCGACCATAATATTGTGTGCATCTCATATTGAGTGGTCTCCCTAAGTAGTTCGCCACACACACTTTTCGCCACATCGACAACGACGACGACAACAGAGCAGCAGCAGCAACAACAGCGCATACTTTATTAATTCACTTAGCAAAGTGTAATCCTATCACGTCAATAAGATTATGGTTTTGAGAATCTTTAATATTTTTCTTGTTGCTCGCCCACCCCGTGTTGTTGCTGTTTATGGAAATGACAGAAGTATCTTCTCGAGCTGTGCCACCCAACAGACCAACTTTGGATTTGGCTTTGCCAGTTGGCGTCATGCATAACAATGACTTGAGCAGCGCCGGAGCAACTTCAGCCACGTTGTTGTCGATGCCTGCCACTGACTTTTCAAGTTTAAGCCATTTTAATATGGCCCAATGTGTGCGTAAACGTGTGTGTATCTGTGTGTGTGTGTCTGTGTGTGTTTGTTTGAGTGGGTAAACGCTTCCTTCCCCAGCTCTTCCCACATCAAACTAGATTTCCCAAATTCTCATCGTGGCTGCCGCGTGGCCTGCTATTTTCGGTCTATGCTGTTTGCTTTTATGATTATTAAAATATTACATATGTTTTATGTCCACATATTCTTTCACAATACAACCTGGGCAATGCGCAGCTAAACGTTATTAAATTGAATTCAGCTTCCAACTTTAAATGTTAACTCGCAATAAAATTCCATTTTATACTCAGCGAATATTTAAAGAGTTTAAATTTACTGCCTGAAGACAGAAGTGCTCTAGAATTCCTTAGTATGAAAAATATAAAGTATATTTTAAGAAGTGCAAACATTTTGTCATTATCACTTAGACTTTTGAAGAAAATTTAATGTAGAAACACCTCCAATAGTTTATTTTTATGTGACTATTTATTATAGCTTATTGTGGTTACCAGAAGATTATGATTATTAATATATTACGTATGTCTTATGCGATGTATATTACTTGGAAATACAAATTAGACAATCACAGTTAAACATAATTAAATTAAATTTAGATTTTAACTTAAAGTCTTAATAAATTACAGTTAATTTGGAATTCAATCTCAGAGGATATTTATTCTAAAATGCGGTACTTGAATGGAGAAGCAATTATGATTTGGAGTTATAAATATATAGTAAATTGTAGGCAAAATCTCCACTATTGACATTCTGGAGACTTTATTTAATCGCTGATATTGCTGAGAAATGCAACTCGTTATTTTTTTCAATAATCGAATAACAAGGGAATATATCAAATTAGACTTTTGAAAACTTTATAACATTCATTATAGGCAAGTGTGCATTTAAGCACAGAAGTTGTCTAGAATTATTTTGAGATATACAAAGTAAGTGATAAGGAATGCAATCATTGTCGACCTGCTACAGAATTAATTTAAAATTGTTAAGAAGTTTAAAATATACATATTAAGTACTATGAAAAAACATCATTTAGAACTTCGAAGCGTAATTATTTAAAAATGTCTATAATAGTTTTATTTGATTCTAGTGCGTATTTGAACATATAAGCATTCTCGCATTATTAGCAGATATGGTATAGCAAATTATAGGGAGTGGTAAGATTGCCAACATTCTACAGATTTAGCTTAACAGTGAATAGAAATGCAGCTTGTTATTTCCAATAATTGTCAAGTACCAAGAAAAAACATCACTTGAACGTTTCAAGCGAATTCATTTGAAAATGCCGAGCAATACTTTCGTTTTATTTGACTATTGATTATTGCTGTTATCTGTTGTGTTTTAATCAAAGCGTTTGTTTGATCTGAACAGATTGTTTAGGTGTTTGTCGTCGTTGCGGGGCTTGTTAGCCTTGTCGAGTCGGTGGCTCGCAGAGTCGTTAAGACGGCAAATGTGCACACAAAAAGCAAAAGCAATTACGCAGTCTTGTTGGGCTGACCAACAAAAGACGGGCACTGAGCAAAACATGTCCATGTCCGGTGCAATAAACATTCATTACGTATGGCCGCATGCCACAAACAGAGCCGCCCGGACGACAGCAGCAGCAGCAGCATATACAATACTTGTTGTATTCCTCTCGTGCGGAGGACGACGGTTTGCTTTAGTTTTTATGGCACAGCTGCCACTTGCCAACAGACAGCCAGGAAATCAGAGCAACACACACATATACACACACAGTCACACACGCACTCACACGATGTCTTGAGTGGCGACGCTGTGGGAATGTAACTGAAATCGCCAGTCGTCCGTTACGGTCTCCGGAATTGAACAATAAAATAAATGATATTTGCCCAAGTAGCTGGCTGACTGGCTGCCCGACTGACTGCCTGGCTGCTCGACTGCTTGGGCTACGGTTTTAAATTCAATAAAATTTTATGAAAATGCTGCGATTAAGTTGTATACAATTTCTATAGACGTGGCATATGCCTCGCCTGCCACATGTGCGACCCCAGAAAGGGTCAAGGCGCTGGCTCGCATTGACTTTTATGACAACGGTCCAAAGGGGGCGTAAAAAATGAAAACTATATAATCAGCGTTAAAAATGCAACAGCTGCTGCAACAATCGAAGAGAAACGGCCAAACATATTTCAACTCCTCCCCGCTGCAAACGTGACGAACAAAAAATTAAAACACATTTTCACATTCCTTGCACTTAAAAGCTCCTCAATAATATTCCTGCTCTCGAAGCATCGGTTGGCCACTTACTTCAAATATGTTCCTTATTATGCTCCTATTGAAAAATTAAGATATCATACTCAACATTTTCTAGAAATATAAAAATCTTCATTTGGCACTTTTCTAAATATCTTAATTCTACCATTTAATTTTATTGCACTTTTTATGCAGTTTGCTATATGCGCAAGAGAAGTTAAAAGTTCCTCAATTAGATCCTGACTCTGGAAGCATCGGTTGGGCATTTATTTAAAATATGGTTTTTATTATCCTTTTATTGAAAAATAAGTTAACATAGTGATGACACATTTTGTATTATTATATTAATCATTATCAGTTTAATATTGCCTAAAAAAAATGTATTTAAAGTAGAGTACCTCAAATAGGCTTCTATAATTTTATAATCAAGAAAGTTCATCCCAAAAACAAGTTATTGAAATGATTTGTATTTATAATTTTCTATTATTCTTCTGCTCATTATAGTTAACATATTAATTTGGAACTTTTCGGAGTTGCCAAAATTTAATTTGGTTATTATTACAGTCTTAACAACGTTCAATCTTATAACTCCAATTTGTTATTATTCTTCTGCTCAGTATAGTTGACATCTTCATTGGGAACTTTTCTGAGTTGCCAAAATTTAATGTGGTTATTATTATACTTTTTACAAACATGAACACCACTTTCAATGCTAATATTTAAATTTACTATTATTCTTCTACTCAGAATAGTTGACATCTTCGTTGGGAACTTTTCTATACTTCCAAAATTGAATTCAAGAGCTTAAAGTTTGTTGTAAATTTGCTGGCATTGCAGTGGAAAATATTTGCGGAAAAGCATAAATATTAATGCCTGCAATGGTGGCGATTTTTGCTTTTCGTTTCGACTTTGATGTTTTAATTAAAAGCACTTACAATTTATATATTTATTTGTTCGTTGCGCTCTCAATTTATTTGTTTTTAAGTTTTTTTTTCATTTTATTTGTGCTCTTGTTTTAGCGACTGCGAAATGCGTGTGACAAATGTGCGGCAATAATTTTGGTCTGCCACGGCATGTGTGACATTTATTACAAATTTTTAAGGTGCTGCCTTCGATTGTTCCGTGCTCATGCTCGTGCTCGTCGTTTGCTCGTTTCCCGATGCGAGCAAATAAATTAGCTCGCATTTAAAATGGAAAATTGGCAATGGAAAACACATGTGTATGGCTGCCATCGAGGGCAATGTGCGGCAAATAAATCATTCGAGTGCGGCATTTCATTTAAGAACCTTACAATAAATGCTTATAAATAATTTGAGCGACACGGCTAACTATTTTTTTGGCGGATTAAAAGACCAATAAACATTATTGTTAGAGCATACGAAGAGTTTCAATAGTTTCTAATTAATTAAAATTTGAAATGCCCTGCAAAATGACAAGGAGAGTGTTTTGAAATTACTATAAAGCATTCTTTATTTGTGTAATCTTTTGGGCTGTCACTTACACGTTTCGTGTTTAAATGGCTTATTGTCGCTCAGGTTTACAAAGTACACAAGTGTAGCGCAGAACTACAGCGATTTAAGCACATTTAAGTCCTTGGCTCTGACAGCAGCTAAACTAAATGAAATTAACATAAGAAAGTTGCACATGTTTGTTCAAGGCGCTCTCAACGCTGCCTCAAGAGGAGCCTGGCTGCAGGGAGGGAAGGGGAGGGGGAAAGCCTTGTGCCTCCGACACTTAAGTTCAGCTCTTAAGGCCTTCGCACATTTACTTAAGTTATTTGACTTTTTTCTCACTGTGCCTGTTTTTGTTTTCGTCTCTTTGGTTTTTTTGTCCCCTGTTTTTGTTTTTTGCAGTCCCCGAGCAGCTAAAGGGCAAAAAGATGCTGTTGCAACACACACCGAGTCCACACATATGGGGCAAGGTTTTGTTGTTAACCCGCTGTTGTGTTGCGTTGTGTTGTGTTGCCAAAACAGTGGCATCGGGGCATGGATTTGCTTGTTTCCTTGTTGTTGTCTTGCACGCTTCTTATTCCTATTTTATAAGCAAAGCAGCTCGGGAATAAGAGCGTGTCAGTGTTGGCATTAGAGCTGACATGCCTGCAGGGACAATGTGCCAGGACACTCAGTGCCGCCGACTCGACACTGGCTCCGGCGTTGAGGTATCTAAAGGCCATTGATGTGTGTGTTACTACTGTTCTTGCCTTTGCTTGTCTCGACTTGATTGAGTTTTATGCACAGTTTACTCTCGCTCCCCGCTCCCTCTCTTTTGCCGTGCTGCCTAATAGCCCTCGGCCCTCAGCCACGTGGCATACATGCTTAATTTAAGTGACGCTGATGCTTCTGCCACTGCTGTTGCTGCTGATGACTGCGTTGATAAACGCCGACCTTTTGAAGTCCGTCGGCCGCTTTAAATTGCTAGCATTCCGTTTAAAGGCCGAACGTTGTCGCACTTGTGTTATTAACATAAACTTGGCCAAGTCGCAAGCCAACAGTTTGACGTCATCGCTGCCGCATTGTCAGTCGTCAGTCGTCAGTCGATTTAAGGAAAGAGTACGTTGAGTACTTTTTATCCGCTTCAGCATACTTGCCATTCACCTTTATTTGCGCTACGATTTATTTATTCAAAAGCACAACATTTTCTGTTTTTTTTTGTTGCTCCCCATATATTCACGTATTTGACTTTTAGCTAAACTTGGAGTCTAGTCTTTTGTACCAAATGCCAATTCAATGGGCTGCATTCATGAGCTGTCTGCGTTGACTTTTTTCTACTCGCTTTTTGCCATACACATTTGTGTTGGCTTGTTTGCTATTTTCACGAATGTCTGCACAGCGTTTGAACGGAATGCTCACTTGAAGTTTGGGCTTACAGCAAGTCATTGCTATTACACTATGACAGCGCAGTTGACGTCATTATAAGTAGGCACATCTAAATACAAGCTTGTATTTGGCCAACAGCTTAGCCAAAGAGCGCCCGATTAAGTCAGAGGTTAAAGCAGGCGAAACCTTGACACATTCAATATGCATTTCAATTCAACTTTATTTTGCAGCATGGAAAGCTAATCGATACTGATTTTTTGTTGACTTCTTCTCCGGGTGGCCAACGATCGCTTTTTTTGCTTTTTTTTGCTTTTTTTGCTTTTTTTGTAAGTCAGCTTCAATTAGACGTCAGCAGCTGGGCGAAAATGCAAAGTGGCTTTTCTATTTGCTGGCTGCTACTCTTGTGCAGATTTTCACGGCTTAGGCAAAAAGAAGCTCCATTATGCAGAGCCATCGAAGCGCAAGGCGCCACTCAAAGTCAATTTCCAAGCGTCTGTCAGCTGAGTTTTAAGGATTTCGATGCCGTATTGCGAGCTTGAGTCAAGCTGCGAGCTGGGTCGAACGCCAGGCTAAATTATGCATTGTGTTCCAAGCAGTCACAGTGCACACACACACACACACACACACACACGGAGAAGTACTCACTCTTTCACTGTCTCACACTGCATATTTATACGGCAAATACGTTTGCCCCTGAAAGTAGGCAACAAAAATTATGATTATGATGTGTTCATTGTTTTAATGCGCCCCGTTGCCAAAGGGCAATTTGCCAAATACGCAATTCAAACACATATGCCTAGACACACACACACACACACAGGCGCACGCACACACACACAGTATTTGGAACTTTTTCTTGTTGCTGCACGACTTTTCAAGTGCTTACAAATCGTCTCCTGCTTGCAAGTACTCTCAATGGGATAGCACAGCTAGCTGAACACGTTTGCAGCACTTTGCAAGCAATGCGTAGAATTCTTCTTAATTTTATTTCTTTTCTAATTTCCTAATTATTTAGTGCCTTTAAAAAGTTCGTATATCTACGTGATTACTTATTGATATTTTACAATTAAACAACTGCATAAATCATTTGTAATATTTTAAATACATATTTTGTTCGTCTAATAAATGTGTGTAAAGCTTTTCTTTTTAAGAGTTTTATCATATATAACTGATTTTTTATTTTCATAATATTTTTATATACATTTTATTAAGAAGTAAGTAAGAAAGATTTGCATTTATTCTTACTGAACAGATATATGTTATTTGTGCTTAAGTTAATGTAGAGCAATGAAGTTGCGCCTCTTATAAGTGCTGATGCTCGAACTCCTTCTTGCCTTTTGTCTTTTGGCACAAGAATTTTGTTTACATTTCGTGCTGCTAATCACATGCAAATCCTTTTAAGTCGCAATGACTTTGTGAGTCGGGCGCATAATAAGCTCATTTGTAATGGAAATAAGTAGACACCCACACACCCACACACACAAATACAAATATAGAAGGTGCCTGTTTGTGTTCGTAATGGCTGCAGGTTATTTGGCATAACCTTTTTTGTAGCTGTCGCTACCATTTCGAGGACTAGGACCCGCTGTGTGTGCACTTAGCCTGCTTTTATTTATGAGTACGTGTGCGCTCGCAAACTTATGTGTGTGTGGGTGTGAATAGGTGTATGTGCACGACGCCCTGGCACATTAAAATATGAATCTAATGTTCATTTTATGCGCGTAATTTACGCTGCCAGCAAAAAGCCAAGTGCGTGCGCCTCATTTTCGACTCGACTGTGCTGCCACACATTTACACTCGCCAGAAGAACTGCCAAATAATGTGCAACCGCATGTATTGAATCATCTAATGTCTCGACTTTAATTACAAGTAGGCTCTGCATACTCTGTAACCTGGGTGGGGATCATTCTCCTCATTAGATTCGGGAACAACTTACAAATACATACACATGAAAACGTAACTTTTTTTCTAGACATTACAGACCACAAACTGACACATATCAAGCACCAGCAAATACATGTACCTAGATTACCATGGGGACACGCAGCGACTTTAACCTGATGAAATTCGATACCTACTCTGATTACCTCAAGTCCTTCACAAGAATCGAAGAGTACCGCTACTTGGGCAGCTTGAAAATCATCAGATCGGTTGTGAAACTCGGCTATTGCAGCAATGCAAACATCTACGAAGAGGACGAGTTCCATTCAATTAAGAAGCATCTGCATGAACTCATCAACCCCAAAGCGATCACGAGCAAGCTGTTTAGCAAGTATCTTGTGGGCGACGACCCTGCGCTGGTTGCACTTGCCCAGCGCGAGGAGCCCAACGTGCAGAAGAAGTTGTCGGTGAGTAGTGTGATTGCATAAATGATTTCATTAGCAGTAATATTGTACAGTATCGTGCACCAAACAACGCGTACTTTGCATAGACGATTATTTTCCTGCAGATACGACAGCGAAATGGGTTTGACATCTCGGGCTACATTGACTTCGCCGACAGTCTTCGCGCCTGTACCGTTGAGGCGTTTGGGGCAACTAACTGGAAGGCTGTCTTTGAGGGACGAATTTTTCTTCGACCCAATCGCAATCATTTGAGTTTCTATGATTGGCACACGGGCTCGGTGAGCTTTAATAACAGTGATAACTATGAGACCATGCATTATGGCACAACATTGATGTTTAAGCACTATGGAGATCACAAGATAGTGCCCGTTACAATCCAGGATTCTCCCTTTAGGGACAATGTGCGTCGCACGCAAATTAGCTCGCCATTGTACGAGAGCATGGTCTTGTATGATCACATTGTGAGGAAAGCTTCATAGCTCTATACCAAGCATTCCAATCGAAAATTTACTAAATTAATACCAATATTTTTCACCTATCTACAAATACATAAATAAATCAATTGAACACTCTTATGCTATGCTATTTACTGCCTTGATTTATTTTCGCATGATAATGTGAATCATATTAATCATGAAAAGTGATCGAATGCGATACAAAATTAGAGTTGATAGAGTAAGAAATACTCTTCAACATTAATTCGTATAAATATTAAAATACTTCAATAGATTTATTATGCAAATGAGTTTTGCCGGACAATATAGAGAAGGGGCTTATAACTTGGTGACAACTTGAAATGTTGGTAAGTATTTTCGAGGTGTATTCCTTAACCGATGCGTTTGACCACCGACATTTTTGAGACTATGAAAATTAGAAAAATAAAGTTGGTGACAATATTCTTGTATATCAAACGCAAATTCAATATAACTTAACATACATGTTATTCAAGAGGAAATGTTATATAGTACGCATTTAGTTAAGTTAGTGGACCGTGTAAGGATTATTTATATACCAAATATATAAAAAATACTCTAGTATAAATAAGCATTTATTCACTATACTGTTTTCAGTTTTATGATATTTAATTTACTGTTTCATTAAGTGCATAGCAGACTAACGTCTTAGGTCATTTAATAGTCAATTTTAAATTGTATGAAATGTGCTTTCCGCTTCCCCGCATAGACTATGGTAACATTTTGCAAAATACTTTGAGAAATTTGTTTGTAAAGTCAACTAAGTAGGCAACCATGTAGCTAATAAACAGAACACACTTACAACTACACGTTGAAACATGACACACTAACAAAAAAAAATAATAAAAAAAGAAAAAAAATAATAAAATACAAAACATTAAAAAAAACTGAAAAGAATTGACAAAACCATAAAAAAAAAGCTGAACTAATAAGGTACATAATGCCTGCTCTAAGACCAGACTTCAAATTACTTGAGTTTTCAACGTACGCGGATTATCTGAAATCATTCCATTGCATCGAGGATGAGCGGTATCTCGGCAATCCAAAGGCCATAGAAGCACTGGTTAAACTTGGATACCGAAATACCGGCAGAGTCTACACTGAGGAAGAATTCGATATCTGTAAAGAGAAAACTCTAGTTTTAATGAATCCGAAAATTAAAGTGAGGGTTGGCAGCGCATATTTGGTAAAAGGAAATGATCCCGGGCTGCTAGCTCTGTCGGAACGAGAAAGGCCAAATTTGTTGAAAAAACTGTCAGTAAGTATAACTCAGACATATCCTTTGATCTTTAATAAAATAAGAAACGTGCTGATCTAGCCAAGTTCATATCTTGTCGGTGGATTTAATGACACGAATCTGAGTTACCATAAAAGCTAGATTTAGCAAATTATACAAATATGTACTTTTCATTTCGATTTGATTTTCTGATATAGATTGTCTAAAAGTATAGTGTGTGTATACTGGTTTTTGTAGAATCTTGTAGTCTCCTGCTAATCGTATTATTTACTCACTTTCAGACGATTATTTTTATTTCTGTCCGCATGCCGAGCGGTTTTGATATGTCCAGCTACATGGATTACGAAATGAATCTGCGACACTTTGAACTGGATGTGCGTGGCGCTCCCAATTGGACTAAAATTTTTGAAGGATCTCAAAAGTTGTTGCCCAAGTCAAGCGACTTGAGCTACTACGATATGCAGAAGAAACTTGTTACCCACAATGATAGTGACAATTATCACTCGCTGGCGATGGGAAACTCGCTGGTGTTCCTTCATAGAGGCGATCACAAGATTATTGTTCCTGATGGGAAAGGTGCCAGTAATACATTTAAGAAAGTAATGATTTTTTCCCCGTCGCTTGGAAGTATTATTTTGTATGATCATATTGTGAGAAAGCCTGTGTAAGCGAGGTAGATAATTGACGAAATTGTAGTTAAATACAGCATCACTATGAAGAAAAAGCATTAATGAGTTTTACTGTTAGTATTCACATGCAATTTGGCGCCTAGACTTATAGACATAGGTAAATACAGTTGCAGCTGTTGTCTGCGAGGAGGAAGAACTGCATGAAGTCAAGTACAAACATTTAATAGACAATTACTTAGTTAATACAATGAAATTATTTAAATCGCTTCACTGGGAGAAATACTTCGATAAATGTTAATTGTAAAGTCGAGTTCAGTAGGCTACCATGTAGGTAACAAACATAACACACTTACAACTACACATATACACATCGTACACTACAAAAAAAAAAATAAATAAAGAAATAAAAAACAAGCACAGAAACAAACAACTGGAAACACTACAAAAACCCATAAAAAAAACGCCTGAAGTAAAAAATAATAATGTCTGCACCAGAGTTCGGCTTACTCCGTTTTGAGTCGTATGCGGAATATCTGCAATCTTTTCAATATGTCGAGGACCATCGGTATATTGGCAACCTGACAGCCATAAATAAATTGGTGAGACTTGGATATAGAAATACGGGCAGAGTCTACACTGAGGAAGAATTTGATAAAAACAAATTGAAGTCTTTGGAGTTAATAAATCCAAAAATTGTGGTCAGAGATCTCTCGGACAAATGGATAACAATGAACGATCCGGGCCTGCGGGCTTTGGCGGAGCGGGAAAGGCCAAATTTATTAAAGAAACTCTCAGTAAGTATAAATCAACATTCTGAATAAGAGACAGCCGTGGTCCGTTTTGGTAGATAAATTAAATGGATAGATACACGGAACAGTTTGCAAGTGCTAAACTCTCCAAACGATGACAAATTCTTAAATTAATTTACGATCCTTTCTTTTACAGACGATTATTTTTATTTGTGCCCGCATGCCGAGCGGCTTTGATGTGTCCAGCTACATGGATTACGCAATGAATCTGCGACACTTTGAAATGGATGTGCGTGGCGCCCCCAATTGGAATAAAATTTTCAATGGAACTCAAAAGTTGATGCCCAAGCCAAGCGACTTAAGCTACTACGATATGCGTAAGAAACTTGTTACCCACAATGATAGTGACAATTATATCACGCTGGCGATGGGAAACTCACTGGTGTTCCTTCATAGAGGCGATCATAAGATTATTATTCCTGATGGGAAAGGTGCTGGTAATACGTTCAAGAAAGTAATGATTTTGTCCCCCTCGCTCGGAAGTATTATATTGTATGATCATGTAGTGAGAAAACCTTTGTAAGCTTACTTACTGTGACCATTCACAATTTGCAATTTGTAGTTTCCCAACGCAATTAAATACAGCAGCTTTATGAAGGTGAAGCGTTTCTGGGCATTTCTATTCATTTTTTGGTACATGCTCACATAATGATATAGAATACTGTCTATAAGTTGATATCTGATGCTGGTGGTTTCAGCCAAACTCGAATTCACTGTCGCTCTAAACAAAAGTTATAAGTTAGTACAACATTCATTTATTACATCAAGTTTAGGTGTAGCTTATATTTGAATAAAAATATGCAAGTGAAAAGAAATAAAAAGCTAATATATTCCAGCAAGTCAGCCCTTTGGATTCACACAGATCAGCAAAGTGAAAAACTTTAGTCGATTATTATCTCCCGCTTGTATGATCCACACAAATGCGAGAATAGATTATTCCCGACCAGCTACTCTTTTGTGTTGGCCTGGTATTTCAGTTGCTCCACGTGGCGCATTTTGTGGGATCCAGGAGCGATATTCCCTTGTCTATAATTAAAACATGGATTAATGCAGCCTATGCTAAATAAATAGTAATGAAACAATAATATAATTGCTAACCCCATGAGATTATAAAATATACGATATCAAATCTAAAATAGAAAATGATTTCTTCAGTAGAAGTAACATACTTTATTATTCATTGCTGCTGCCTCTTTTGTGTTTTGGTAAAAAATTCGATTAAATGTGCCGCCAAAACATTTTCGTAAAAACAACCGCACTATTGTAAAGTGCAACATTAACATACAACAATTTGAATGTTTGTTAAATGCGAGCCATCAACAGACGCGCATAGAAGCCGCGTTCGTTGAGGAGCCTGGCGACATTGCACAAGGAATTCTCGTAGAGCAGCGCCGGCGGTCCAGTGGGATTCTCGTGGGTGAAGTCGTGTTTCTCGCACAGGTTCGGCTGGAAGCGGATGTCCGAATAGATGCTGCCGAGCAGCGTGTAGGTCAGTCCCAGAGGGCCACGCGTGGCATCCGGGTACTCCATGCACAGCTGAAAGAGCAGCGCACACGGATCGTCGTCGTCCTCGTTGGGCTCGGCGCTGTCGCCGGGCTCGACGCTCTCAGTGGGCGTCATCCACTTGAACTTTATGGACCAATGTTGCGTGAACGCCTCGAAAGTGTGACCGATGGCATAGCAGTTGCGCGGAAAGGGCAGAGCGAAGGGCATGATGTGCACCAGTCGAGCTGTGATGTGCGGCAGCTGCAGAAACTTCAGCACATTCGCCTGCAACGCGGCCCTGGCATCGCGCTTCTCCTGAATGACGCGCAGATACTTGAGCAGCTCTTCGACCGTCTTATGGCGGAACTCGCAGTTCTCATTGTGCGCCTCCTGCAGTATGCCGATCTTGCCCTTCCACGAGCAGCCGACACGCTGGTACTTGCACGCGATCAGTCTGTGGGGACAGTGGTGAATGGCGTGCTGGCGCAGCTGGTTGCGCGGCAAGTGCTCGGCGCACTTCTTGCAGGCCACAACGACTGCGGCCAGCGCCTGCTCAATGAGCATGTTGCGGTAGGCGCGATGCCGATAGATGCGCACACGGCACTGCGGACACGTGCCCAGCTCGCAGCCGAGCATCTTGTCCAGCACACGTATCTGGTAGCAGCCGGCGCAGATGAGGTGACCGTTCTGGCACTGGTACAGCTCCGAGAAGGGCACCGTGTAGCAGACGATGCAGCGGAAGTCGCTCAGCTGGCTGGAGATGCTCAGACCGCTCACGTACTCGCCGCTCTCGAGCGGCACATTGTTGATCTCGTCGTCCGAGTCCACGTCCGTAATCGGACGCACCACCAGATTGTTGCGCTGGTATGCCGAAGCACCATCTGGGGAGTCTGAGGACATGCTCGCTTTTTGTCTATACAATTCTAGTGGAGTTACTATTACTATTTTTGTTCGGATTATGTTCCGATCTGGGTGCGTATTACTTGTAGTTTGAATAAAGTTTAACTACGCGGGCTACACACTAACGTGAGAGTGCAGTCTAAGGGCACTAGATTTACATAAAAATATGTAGGTGAATACAATGAAATTGTTTAGAAAAGCAGATCAAATTCAACTGCAAAATGTAAGCGAAATGATTTCACACAAAAATGCAGTAACTTATTATTATTGTTAATCCCAATGAGTACAGAACTGTACAATGTGCTTTACTCATTATTCATATTATATATATGCTAAGAGCAACAGATTTGGGTTGAAGAAGCTGCTTAAGATGCGTAGAACTGCATAAAGAAAGCACTTCTTGCTGTGTATAAATATAATTTGAATTTTAAATGCTTTGGTTGCATTCCTAAATGCTTCTAAGTCAACCACAGCAGTTAGACTGACAAATGCTGACTGAATTTGATTAAATTTTTGACAGGCACTAGCTGAGTTATTGGAAAAATTCTATAGCTGGCATCGGCGGGCAACCAATTCGCTTTGATTGGCCTCATTCAATTGACAAACTACCAAAAAGTAGGAATTATGTGGAAGCAGAAGAGAATATAAACTTTGCAGCCTGTTCAAAAAAAAAAGGGGGGAAATGGAGCAGCTGCTTTTGGCTAAATAATAAACAGTGCTAAATCATTTCAACAAATGCGCGCCACGTGATTTCCACTTGCCGCACGTGCCCGTCGTGCAACTCGCCGCACAATCCTGCCCCATCGCCACTGCCCGGACTCATCACGCCCACGCGGCCCAGACACCAGCAGCTGCCGAAGCACAAATTATTGGCAACCCGCTCGAACGCAATAAATACGCTGCAAAACTGGCAACTAACCAAAAAAGCGAGCCGAGCATTCGTTGGGGCCTTAAAAAAGAGCAATCGCGTCACCCTTTTCGTCTCTTCCAGATTCCGACTCCAATTTGTAATTCATTTAAGGTCGAAAGTAAATCGCTTCAAGCTGTTTGCCCCGCAGTTTTCAATAGATGCTGATTCGAATCTGTCAGATTGGTAAACAGCTATTGCAGTTTCAATTGATCGACAGCAAGATACCCAATATTGAGAGCAACATTTAATATATACAATTATTCAAAAAGATATTTAGAGAAAGCTTAAATAAATATTCAAGGCTTAGCAAGAAATTCTTCCAAAATTCAACTGCTAATCTTGGAAACAATAGCTTTACGAGACACAGATAAAACTTACTCTAAATTTTAAGTTCATCTTAACTTGATTGCTACTTGAATCGAATATCGAATGATATAATAAGTGCATAAATATAACAACTAAACCAAAACTAAAAATCAACATTTAGTTTGAATAAAATATGGAATCTTTAACGCCTCATAAAATGTGAAATTTAATACTACATTAAAAACAATGAACAATTATTTAGAAAATTAGAATGCAGAATTTAGATTGACATTGAAAATAATTAATTGCTTAATTTATAATGATTTATATTCATTTCAAATATTCACGCAATTTCGAATGACTCAAAAAATACATAAATTTAATATTAAATCAAAAACCAACCAAAAGTCGCTTTGTGCGATGAATTTCGTAAATTGGTGTAAATAATTAATAAAGTCATCCAAACATTAAGCTATGAGTGAATTCGACACTCATACGGTGCTCCAACGTCAGCAAGATGAGCGTCGGCTCTCTCTGCAACGTAACAACGCATACCACTCAATAGTGTCAACGCAAGACAATTCGTCTACAACAAAAACTAACAAACCGCGATCATTAACCCCAAGCCTGAGTAATGAACTCAATCCAACAACGCAAGGCAGGGCGCGCTCTTGCTCTCCGGCGCTCTTGTTGGATAAAACCCCTTACTCTCTCCTCATGCCAACCTGCTTGGCCACGGTGACCAGTACAGTGTCATCAATAGCAACGGTAACGGCAACGTCCACAACAACTACAATAGTATCGACTGCTCAAGCAATTCCATCTGCTATACTAACGGAATCTGCTGTGCAAGCAAATAAGGCAGCACCTTATACCAGCGCGCTCTCCTCAAAGCAACGTTCGGCCGTACAGACCGGTATGGATCGCTACATACAAATAAAACGTAAGCTTAGCCCGCAAAACTCTAGATCTGGTAATTCTGCTAAAATAACTCGCGGCACCTCAAAACAATCTACAATAGAGAAGCCCATAGAAGCGAACAGATTTGCTATTCTGGTAGATAAATCCGATGATACACCTCCGGAAGACATAGTAGGGGACAATAAAAAACCTAAACCGCCGCCGATCTACATTCGAGAGAAAAGTTGTAATGCCCTCGTAAACTCTTTGTTGAAACTGATCGGTCCAGACAATTTCCACATAATTCCCTTAACAAAGGGAAATATTCACGAAACAAAAGTTCAGACTAACACAGAGGTCAACTTCAGAATTTTGTCGAAGTATTTAAACGACAATAATAAAAACTTCTACACGTACCAACTAAAGAGCAGCAAAGGTCAGCAAGTAGTACTTAAAGGTATTGAGCCGGAAGTAACACCAGCTGAAGTTACATGCGCACTAAAGGAAAAAGGCTTTAATGTAAAAAATGTTATCAACATTTTGAATAGAGAAAGAAAGCCTCAACCTCTCTTCAAGGTAGAACTTGAACCCGAAACCAAGCCTCTGAAAAAAAACGAAGTTCATCCAATTTTCCCTCTCCAGTTCCTACTACACCGCAGAATATCTGTAGAAGAGCCGCATAAAAGAAATGGGCCGGTGCAGTGTAATAATTGTCAGGAATATGGCCACACAAGGTCTTATTGCACGCTTCGTTCAGTATGCGTTGCTTGCGGAGACCTTCACGAATCCCACAAATGCCCAAAAAATAAAGAGGATCCCAGCAGCAAAAAGTGTGGAAACTGCGGAGGTAACCATACGGCTAACTACAGGGGCTGTCCAGTATACAAGGAACTGAAAAGTCGCACTCATCAAAGAGTGACCACTGCTCGTTCACATTTAACACCCATGAAATCCACGCGGGATCTCTTCCCCCCTACAGCCGTTAAACCTCCATCTAATGTGTTCACCGACAAATCCGCAAGCTTTGCAACAGCCCTAAAATTTGGACTGAATAGTACCGCTCCCACCAAGTCTCAATCATCAGTTACCCACCATCAACCAGGAGAACAGTCTGCGACCAATATTGAAACAATGATATGTAGTCTTCAGCAAAGTATGATGGACTTCATGTCATTCATGCGGACTACTATGCAAGACCTTATGCGAAACCAGAACGTTCTGATTGAGCTGCTTGTTGCTCAACAACACACTAAGTAACCAATGGCTCCACTCCGTATATCACTGTGGAACGCCAACGGTGTCTCTCTGCACAAACTTGAGTTAACTCAATTCCTCTTCAATAACCAGATCGACGTAATGCTACTCGCAGAGACTCATCTTACAAATAAATACAATTTCCAAATTAGAGGCTACTCCTTCTACAACACGAATCACCCAGACGGGAAAGCACATGGAGGCACTGGGATTCTGATTAGAAGTCGCATCAGACACTGCTTCCACAATAGCTTCGCCACTAACTACATGCAAGCTACATCTATAGATGTTCAAATGGATTACCGATCTTTAAAGCTCGCCGCCGTATACTGTCCTCCTCGGTTTACAATATCCGAACTCCAATTCATGGATTACTTCAACTCCCAGAGCGAACAATTTATAGCAGCAGGAGACTATAATGCTAAGCATACGCACTGGGGATCTCGACTTGTGTCTCCAAAAGGCAGGCAATTGTACAATGCATTAATAAAACCAAGCAACAAGCTAGACTGTGTGTCACCTGGGACACCCACATATTGGCCAACAGATCCCAGAAAACTGCCAGATTTGATAAACTTTGCAGTCACAAAAAACATTCCACGCAACCTGATAAGCGCCAACTCCTTACCAGATCTATCGTCCGATCACCCGCCTGTACTCTTTCAACTAAATCTACATCCAGTTGCGGTAGATAAACCATTCAGACTCACGACGAATAAAACCAATTGGCTTAAATACAAAAAATATGTAAGTTCGCACATTGAGTTGAATCCACGCTTGAATGACGAAGTTGATATCAACCTATCCACAAACTCTCTTGAATCCGTTTTGGTCGAAGCAGCACGCATGTCAACCCCACAAACGCAAAAAACATCGTATAATCATAGATACACGAACGTTCAAATCGAGCAGCTTGTTCTAGCAAAGCGACGCTCACGGCGAGAATGGCAATCCAACAGATCACCAGCTGCAAAACAACGGTTAAAAGATGCTTCACGTAGGCTTGCAACTGCATTACGTCATGATGAAGAAAGGTCCCAAAAACTTTACATCGAGCAGTTATCGCCAATGAGCTCCAAGTTCCCACTTTGGAGAGCCCATTCTTCACTCTGCACACCTATCGAATCTGCATTACCAATAAGGACATCCACAGGCAACTGGGCGCGCAGTGACGGAGAAAGAGCCGACAGATTTGCAGAACATCTTCATAATGTATTTCAGCCCAATACAGCATCAAACGGGATCTCACTGCCAGCATCATCAAATGCCGACACATCTACGACAAATCAACCAATTGTTTTTACGCCACATGAGTTACTCAAAATCATAAACGAAGAACTCAACCCAAAAAAATCTCCAGGATGCGACCTAATATCAGCGAAAATGATTATTGAACTTCCACCCTGTGCCGTTCGAGCTATCTGCCAACTCTTCAATGCAATAACGAAACATGGACACTTCCCAGAGAGATGGAAAAAGTCGATCATCATAATGATTCCAAAAGCCGGCAAAAACCTCTCAATTGCTTCATCATATAGACCAATCAGTTTACTAACGTGTCTATCAAAACATTTTGAAAAATGCTTATTGGCACATATTACCCCATATCTCAGAACACACAACAAAATCCCGTCTCATCAATTCGGTTTTCGAAAAAACATGGAACTATTGAGCAGGTCAACCGCATAACATCTGAAATCCGAAACGCATTCGAACAAAGGGAGTACTGCACTGCGATATTTCTGGACGTTTCTCAAGCTTTCGACAGAGTATGGTTAGAAGGGTTAATGCACAAGGTTACAGTAATGCTCCCAGCCAACACTCACAAACTTCTGAAGTCATACCTTTACAACAGGAAATTCTCAGTAAGATGTAATTCTGCCTTGTCCGATGAGTACATCATCAGAGCCGGAGTTCCTCAAGGCAGCGTGCTTGGTCCAACACTTTACCTTATCTACACTGCGGACATTCCAATAAGCAGACAATTAACCACTTCCACATTCGCTGACGACACAGCGATCCTAAGCCGCTCAAGATGTCCCAAACAAGCAACGGCGCAACTTGCTGCACACCTGGTGGCAGTGGAGAAATGGTTATCCGACTGGCGAATCGAAGTTAATGAACAAAAATGCAAACACGTTACGTTCACGCTTAACAGGCAAGACTGCCCTCCACTTACACTTAACAACACAGTGGTCCCGAAAGCAACAGAAGTAACATATCTTGGTGTACTCCTCGACAGACGTCTTACCTGGCGCAGCCACATTGAAGCTAAAAGAACACATGTAAAGCTTAAAGCTAAAAGCCTTCACTGGCTTATCAATAGCCGCTCGCCCCTTAGATTGGACTACAAGGTCCTTCTATACAACACCGTCTTAAAACCAATCTGGATGTACGGCTCTCAGCTGTGGGGGAATGCCAGTAACAGCAGTGTGGATGTAATGCAAAGAATCCAATCAAAAATCCTCAGAACCATTACCGGGGCCCCGTGGTACGTTCGGAATGAAAACATTCATAGGGACCTTCACATATCACTCGTCAAAGAAGAGATAGCACAAAACAGAATAAAGTACTACAACAGGCTATCAGCACATCCAAATCATCTTGCGAGAGCCCTCACGCGAGTTTGCAGCAGTTCTCGCCTTCGCCGTAACGACCTTCCTATCCAGCGCTAATTATTAGGACCATGTAGTCTCTATTCAGTTGTAAATAAACTGTTAGATAAAGTATTATTTTAAGATTTGCAACCTTATTGTTAGGCTCATTAAGAGTAGATTCAATAAATACAAATCTAGCTTTAAAAAAAAAAAAAAAAAAAAAAAAAAAACCAACCATCAACATTTAGTTGGAATAAAATATAGAATCTAAAAATTACATTAAAATAAATATTGAATAATTATTTAAAAATTAAAATAAAACTCAGAATTAAGTTTTTAATTTAAACTTTAAGACATTTATTGATTACTACACTAGCTTATATATATATATAATTTATTAATACTCTAAATAGTTGGCGTAAAATGTATATGTTGTTTTATTCAAACTCTTTCAGCTAGTATTAATTCTAAAGCCACTATTTAGGGTATTTCGACGTCTAAAATGTTGGTGGATTCTTTGTGAAGAATGTTGTTAGTCAGTTTTTCATATTTTCCTCCGTTTAAGCCATAGAAATAAATTATCTTTAAACGTGTTTTTCCACAGTCGTTTTCCGCTCCACACGACGCTTGCTGAGCTCTTGCAACGTTTGGATTTCGCTCGGTTCGAAGGGGGAGGCGAGGGAAAAGCGCAACTAGAAACTCTTTTGTGCACAATTCGATTATTTACGTTATTCTCTTTAAATGATATTTCCCGTTGGCAAACGGGTTAGCGTGTTTGAACTGCAATGAAGTTGGCGCTGGGGCAGGAGAAACCAATTATCCGAGGCAAGGAGTTGCGCCCGGCAAAAAGGGCGCTCGCGATATGAAAGGAAATGGAGCGAAATAAGAGACGATGGAGACAGAGAGGGGGGCGTGCATCGAACAGAAAATAAGTATCTGGCTGTTAAGAGGCAACAACAGGCAGACAAAAGATCAAATTAATAGCATGACCAACAACTCGGGCTGTCTGACAACAAACACAGCTGCAGAGGGACGGGGAAGCTGGTCGAAGGCAGAACGCCAACTGCAGCGGATAAACATTTGAACAGTTGCTGCGTGTTGCGGTGGCAGCCAAAGTCAAACGCATCGCACACTATAAAACGCCCTTCGTGGCGCAACGAAAGCATCACAAACACTTCCGGAGTTCAACGAGCAACTATCGGACTATCAACATGGCAACCAAATGTGCACTGATCTTCGTCCTGGCGGCACTCTGCTGCCTGGTGGCCACCGAGGCCGCCACCCAGCGCCGCAACGGCGCCGTCCGCCCCGTCGAGATTGACGGCTCCGAGGACACCAAGACCAGCGGTGAGCTGGAGGCGAAGCGCGAACAGGAACTGGAGGAGGAGGAGGATCAGGAGACCGCCGAGACCGACGACAACAAGCTGCTGCCCACCGACAACCGCAATGGCGCCGTCACCAAGCAAGACAATGTCAGACAGACCGTGGTGCGGCCCAGCAACGATGACGCTCGTGCCCGGCGTGTGGTGCGTCGTGGTCGTCGCGCCCGTCGCGGTGGTCGCGGTGGCCGTCGTGGCCGTCGTGGTCCTCGTCGCAACAGGAGCTCCCGTCGTCGTCGTCGCGGTGGCAACCGTCGTCGTCGTGGTGGCAACCGCAGGCGTCGTGGTGGCAACCCCAAGCGTCGCGGCAGCACGATCAGAAGGCGTGGCGGCAGGCCCCTGCGCGGCTAAGACACTTCCCAGGAACGAACACAGCGCAGCACGAAGATAGACAGAGAAACACACGCACGCACACACACACAGAGAGGCGAACACACACACGCACACAGAACATTGCAGCATCGAACTGACTTATATGTATGTGTTATATTTATTCCACACTGTAAAAACACCAATTCCAAAATATATTTTCACATTTTAACTAAATCAAAAAACCTTTTACAATTTGGGGAAAAGGGAAAAATTTCAGCGCAATTGGAAAGTTGATAATAAGGGATGAATTGAATTGATTCTTTCAGCATTAAATTGAAATCACAAATCGGGAATATCATATTTATATATATTAAACAACACATACGTCTAGCAAATTACTTAAAATAGTAATCAAATACTTCCATTCGCAGTAAATTGAATTATTTTAAATATATTTTAGTGCATTTCTAGATCAAATGACTAGTGGATTATGGAAAATACAACTTAACTATCCAAAGTATCTGTAGACTCTGAATTCATTTGCTAATTAATTTGAAGCAACAAATAATAATTTAATAGTTCTCAGCGGTAACATGAAATAAGCAAATTGGCAAAAAATAGGGATATCTATATTTACCAAACTACTTTTGGCTTTGAAATTATGATAACTACTATACTCCAAACAATTGCCAATTATAATATTAAAAATAATAAAATAATAAGAGTAAACAAAATTCTAATATGTACTAAATTGAATTATTTTTAATATTTTAAAGGAAATTTCCAGAATAAGTGCTTAGTTGATTATGAGAGATGCAGTTAGACTATCAAAAGTATTTGTGCATAGATTTGTGATTTCTCAATAAAAACAAAAAAATGATATTATTTATAATTACCAAAGATAATGAAGAAACACAAATTTGTAATAAACAGCATTAGTACAATTATGTTTCAGCATTTTTAGTAAGGAATTAACGCTTAAATAGCTTTTGAAATTGGTAAAATCTGGACTAAATGAATGACAAATTAAATAGATTTTAAAATTAATAAAATCCGCTTTGTTCTGATGAATCTGGTCATTGAGAAAAAGCGCTTCCTGTATAGTTCACAAATGAAGTCGAGTTTGTCCAAAGGCAACAACAGCTAAAAACAACTGAATAGAAGAGTAAAATAATAAAAAGTATGTTTCTAAAACTTGTTTCAAGAATGTCTTCATTTTGAAATTGAAATACTTAAGTATCATTGTTAGAATAGCACTTTTGAAATTTCGTTGCAGTTTTTGTAATATCTCAATGTCCACTGAAACAGGAATCAACTCGTAAGAACAACTTTGACCCGTTGCTCGAGTGCTCTTAGTTGCGACACACAATTTCGCTGTGCGCTTTAAGGCAGCTGTTGGGAAGGCAGTTGTCGCCTGCGATTTAAAATGGCAGCAAAGTTTAAAGCATTCGTTAATACACTGCATGCTGAAATTCTTCGGCCAGCACGGAAAACTTTTCAGCAGCATGCGAAAAATGCCAGTGGTGCCGACGCCGACGCCGACGCCAGAGGCCTTGTGTTCCCTCGTCAACACCAGCCAGGACTACTACGATAGCTGCTAGAGCCGGGCTCGGCATCGAGCTGACTCCTTGCTCTGACTGAGGCAGGCAACGTGACATGTGACAAGAACTTGCCGCGGCTGCCTGCAGCATCTGCTGCTGTTGTTGCTGCTGCCACACTCTGCTGCCTGCTGCCTGCTGCCTGCTGCCCAGCTTCAAAAATGATGAATGTGCCAATGTTTCTGGCCTGCAGCGGCAGCAGCAGGAACAAACATTAAAGCAACCGTCGAGCAGTCTCAACTTATCCCGGCCACACACTAGAGCACTGACAAACTTCTTTGGTGCACAGTCGGTTCGGTAAAAGTTTTGCGGCCGCCAAGTTGGTCCATTTTTGGATTATTAGGCAACACTTGGTGCAACATTCGCATGCAAGCAGAGCGCAGAGCGCAGAGCGCGTTGCAGCCACAGCCAAGCAGGGCCATTACGTTGCAACTTTATCAACACGAAAGTTCTGCTGGTGTAACAAGACGAGACGATGCCTCGCATAAATGGCAAATGGTAAATGGTAAATGAGTTTGTCAGCCCGCACCGAAGCGCACACACAGTCGCATTAAATAGTTAGTGGACGGGGGGGCGGGGACAGGAAATTAAATCCATGTGTTGAGGCAGTTGCAGCGGCGAGAGCAACAACGACATCATGTGCACATTTTGATGAGCAGCCAACCGCATTGATGAGCATTTTCTATTGTTATTGTTTCATAGGCATCTGGGGGGACATCAACTCGATACGGTCGAGGAGCAGCGACGACGGCCCAAAAATAATCACGACCATCGCCGCCGCCGCTCGTCGTTATTCGACACTCGTTACTCGCTCGCCACTCGTTGCATGGCCGTTGACAGTGTTCGCATTCCTTCTTGACGTTTAATTAAGCGCACAATGTGCATTGAGAATACTGTAATTTCCTATTCATCAGCTCCACGTTTGCTGCTTATCTGCCTTTTGCCCTGATGAATACACAACAAAGCGTGCACACACATACAGAGAAACATGTGTCTAGGTGTTTGTGTCTGGGTGTGATAAAAGTTGGGCTTTGTCAGCATCTGTTTGAGAAACAATAAGCCGGAGCCTTTGTTTGCCTTTTTAAGCAACAACAAAGGCCGAAAGTCAAACAATTTGGATATGACAATAAGGTAAATGAATTGAATTTTGGTCGCCAGAAGTATGCAAAGAAAGCTGTTAGCAATTCAAGAAACTTTCGTTATGCACACGAAAATAGATCACCTCAAGAAATTCGAGTGCAGCTGAACCAATACGTTGTAACATCGACTTCTATTCGATACTCACTCTCCAAGTACTCAGTGTGTTCTATTTCTTGTAAAAGTTGTTAATAATTAAATGTATTCATAGTGTATTCTATTGCTTGCAAAAGTTGGTAATAATAAAATGTATTTATAGTGTATTATATTTCTTGTAAAAGTTGTTAATAATAAAAAGCATTCATAGTGTATTCTATTTCTTGTAAAAGTTGTTAATAATTAAATGTATTCATAGTGTATTCTATTGCATGTAAAAGTTGTTAATAATAAAACGTATTCTGTTCGTGCTTCAATAAAACTTTCATATATCGAAAATGGCTTTTTGAGAACAACATTTTGCAGCGCTAACATTTTGTCGCACTTTTGCGTATTTGCCTTAAAATTGAAATAATAATTTGCCGGCACAGTTTGCGCACAACGCCGAGATTCACTTGCCACAACTTTACATGGCCGAGCGGCCTTCGAATCGTTCCCAGCCAAACGAATATATTATAAATGAATGATGCATATTTTGTAGTTTTTTTTCACAGAACTTTTTTGCCCCGTTTTTTTTCGTTGCTTTGTGTTAATGTATATTTCGCTGGGATGCTGTGATTTCAGCGCCGACTCGTTTTTGGGGGCAGCCTTCCGCAGCCTTCAGCAGGCATCGGCCTTCAGTGTGAACAACAGAGCAAATATGTACAGGGGCAGAGAGAGAGGGAGGAAGGCGAGAGAGTCACACGACGATTTTCAATTGAACGGCGGAAATGTAACGGAAATAAATTTACATAAATACAATATGGTGCGTGCTTGTTGGTGCCATTTTATTTGCGCAATATATATTGAGCGTGCACGCACAAACACACACGGCCACGAGCAGGAGTATTTGCACAGAAGTGCGTATTGATTTATATGCACAACTGAATTCCTTATTTCTCCTCGCTCTCCTTTGCTTTTCATTTAAAAATCAAATTTAAGACAGCACTTTAGTTATGCCAGCAACAACATCCAGTCGATGGATGAATGGCCTGTCACAACGCGGCGTGTAGCTGCCCCCCAAAATATTTTTGGCAATTCGTGACCAAATTTGGAGCACACTATCACGTGTGTGTAAATGACATACACACCTGCCTATCTGCCTGGGAATTTTTGCATGCAGCATGCATTATTTGCATTGGATAAAAGACTCAAATGACGCAGAGCGTCACAGGAAGTTGGCACTCAACGCAGAGACACCCAGCAAACAGCTTGAACACTTCAATATTGGTTTCTAGTTTGTTTCCCAAAATTCTTTTATTGCAATTTTGAACTCATCTTATAATATGATCGTAGATAACTATATGTCCGTATAACTCGGAGGGGATCATCACGCGAGCCACGTTCATCGAGTATTTGCTGTGTTTGTCGGTAACTGGTATATGCTTGTGATCCTCTTTGTGCATAAATGTTAAGTTCACGCCGCCGACAACTGTGACGTAGTTGTCGGTGTTATTGTGGCACACCTGGCCCAGGTGCCAGTCGTAGTAGCTGAGGTCCGTTCTCTTCGGCCTCAGCAAGGTTTTGCCCTCGAACACCGACTTCCAATTGGTGCGATCCGCCTTGCGTGCCGTGCATTCGCGCAGACTCTGCTCGAAGTCTATATAGCCTGAGATATCAAATCCAGACCGTTGCCGCAGCTGCACGAATATAATGGTCTGCAATAATTCATACAAATTAAAGACAACATTGTGAACAGTTGCTTCTAGTGTCGTTTGGCTTACAGATATTATGTGTTTAATGTTGAAGGGTTCGCGTTCCCGCAGGGCCTCCAATGCTTCATCGGTGCCTTTGAAGTAATTGCCGTAGAGAAAAGTGGAGAGCTTTGGATTTAAAAACTCAGCCGCACGGATTTTCATCTCGTAGAACTCGGGCTCCTCGTAGACGTTCCTTGTGCAACGATAGCCCAGCTTGACGAACTTTTTGATCGATGACAGATTGCTAATATAACGGTAGTCTTCGCACTTGATGAACGAATTCAGGTAATCGTCATACTTCTTAAACCTCAACAGGTTCAAGTCAACAGCGGCTGCCATACTGCTTTATGCTTATTTTTGAAGTATTGTAGTGAGTGAATATATATTTAATGTGGGTTCAACTTTGTATATTATTGAGTCGTGTTTGCTGTTACGTGCGCTAGTCTCACTGTAACTACTATTCGTATTTTCGAATGACAACAGGGTATGCGGTTGCTTGTCTCAAAATGTTGAGAATGTATTTTCCATAAAAGCCAAAGAAAAGTACACAAAAACACAAACTACGACGCGCAAGATGAAGACTCTGCTGATAAAGACAACACACACTTGAAGACAAGAAACGTGGTCGCTTGTCGCCATTTTGTTGCATTTGCGACTTATATGCATACACACACACACAAAGTAAGTCGCTTGCGTGTGTGAGGCACTTCCATATGTGGGGGAACAGCGCCAGTGCCAAACTCAAACGTGCAGTAAAAATTACATTTTCCTTGCACGAACATTCGCCACAACCAGAAAACTGCACGAAAATGCACAAAGATTTTTTTATTGTTTTCTTTTCTGCCCTTCTTCTTTCTTTATTTTTATCGTGCTTTGTTTTTACTCGAACGCTAGCAGAAAACGTTTCCCATTGGCAGCGACATTGGCAGTTGCTTGTACAATGGCAAAAGTCTGCTCAAATCCAGCAGACATATTTGCTATGCTTCAACTTTCTTAACCTTACAATATAATTTCTTTTTCTTACAGGCAAATAAATATTTTCGGCCAACGTAAAGGTAATAATATCATGCTAAAAAGTGCTAAATATAAGTGCAGAGAGTTTTAATAATATTGTATATTACCTACTTGTTATTATAGCTATATTTAATTTGCTGAATCGAAATAATAAACTGCTTTTTTGTTGTTGTTAATATATATGAACATAATAGCCTTAAACAAACAAAGATCCATCGCAATTGCTGCATTGAAAAAATAGACTAATTTTTTGTTGTTTTTACATAAAATATATTATTACATTATATGACTTAATATATACATACTAATCTTATTAAAAAGATATAGTAAAATTGAGACATTATTATAGTAAAATTGAGACATTATTATAGTTAATTTAGAGAAGTGTAAATGCAAAGCAAGTTGAATTAAGTCGAATAAAAAAGATACGCTAAAATTGGTAAAATCATTAAAATGAATTTAGAGAATTGCAAATTTAAATCAAGCCTTAATTTGCTGCCCACTGTACTAAGTACTGTGTTAGTTTAAATGGCGCAGAAATCGGTTTTGCCACTCGTACGTTTGGCATATTTTACAAATGCATTTGACATAAATTTTAAAGGGCTTAAGTGCCACAGCCCTTTCGATTCGGAGCGAGTCCTGCTGCTGTTCCTGTTCCTGCTCCTGCTCTTGCTCCTGCTCCTGGTTGGAGTCCACGTAATGTGGCACATGATAAGAAGACGCCTACAAATATGGGAAGGTCGTTAAATCTTTCCCGGCCGTCGACATAAAATAGGGCAATTACACTAAACATCATAAATTATGCAAAGCCGCGGCAACAAGTGTGCGATAAGCCGCCATCAAGCGAAATAAAACAAACGAAACCGAACAAAAAGAAAGCAATATGAGATGGGGAAATGAAAAAAATGAAGCAAGCGTCTGACAATCATCACTCAGTTGGACACTTGAAGCCCTGCTGAATAAAGCAACGAAGGAAATGTATGCTAGCATTTCAAAGTCGCTGCTTTGCATGTGTGTGTGAGTGTGTGTGAGTGTGGAGTGAAGACAAACTCGGCTATCTAGCGGAGGAGTGCTCTGAGCAGAGCTAGAGCTCAGCACTGTTGTCGTTTATCAACTGTCAAGCGAAATGCATTTCAGCAGCTGCTGACAACAATGCGAAGTGAATTGCTTCGTCCTTCGGCCCCTCGTGCAGCACTCGCACTAACTCCATATCATCCATATCCATCCTGCCAGCGTCGCGTTGCAAATCGGTTTCACTCTGGCATTAAGTGTATGCGATTTCCCCTTCAACAAGACAATTTAATGCAAAAATGCATGCTTGACAGCCTGCCAATGCGTGAGTGCTACAACAACGAGCAGGGGGGGCAAGCGGGATGCTGTGGCGAAAGGGTTAAGCGCCACTAGAGTTATGAATAAATACGTACTCGCATCCCGCAGGCCACTGCCAGTGTATTGAACACTTGCTCGCTCGTCTGCAGCGCGCATTTTGAACTTGAGTTCGGCTCTTGAGTATTCCTTGGAGCTTAGTGAGGCGTGTTATCGTCGGGTTTGCATGCCCGCACAAGCCATAAATGTCAATTGGCCCCACGCAAGCGGCAAGCAGCAAGCGGCAAGTGGCAACAGGTCGGATGGGTAACGGTAATGGCGAGGAAATGAAATGCGGTTGCCGCAGCTTGCAGTGCCACAATTATAGATGGCTATCCACTAATATGCATTATCCACTGCAATTCGCCAATTTGCCAAATCTCTCGGATGCACCAGAAATCCATCTTTAAGCTTATCAATTTTAAAATTACCTTTTCAACACTTGTTTTCGCTTATTTGAAATTGTAATTGATATAATCTGCATGCAATATTAAAGTTAGTTACAAATTTAGTTATATAAAGTTCATGTTCATCAGTAGTCAAGTCAGTTACAATTGAATTTTACATGCTTGTCTTTTTTATTTCAATTTAAAGTTCTTGCTCAAAATAAAATGAAATATTTTTTTTAAATTTTTTTTTTAAAGTTAATGTGAGCAAAAAAGGGCATAGTCGCAAGAGTATAAAAAGTTGTAAAGTAGTAATAATTGAATTTATATACTTATTATATATATTTTAATTAAATCATCATACATTATTAAGATAAGCTGTAATTCAGTTTTACATTTGGCACTTTTTAAAAATACATTAAATTTCATGTGAGCAAACAAAATCAGTAGTAAGTAGAGTAGATTAGATTACTTAAGTTAATTGGAATTCGATTTGAAGTATTGCTGTCTTTTTTATAAAAGATTATTAAGTAAAAGTTAACAAAAAAGAAAAAATGTCCAATTAAAAACGAAGTTAGAAGACGCAAAACCATACAAATGATTTGTGAAATAATTTCGCATAAACTTTAACTCGTCCTTGCAATAATAACTTATTTTCCTTAAGCTCATATTATAGCTCTCTAACAACAGCAGCTTATTTAATATCTCCACTTAATGCTGACAAAAATCCAGAGTCGATTACATTATTAATAGCAGTCTTAGCAGGACGTTAACCAACTGACACTCGAATGGCTTAACAATTTTAAATTTCTCTCACTCCGCATCTATGTAAATTTGTTTGTTTTTTGTGTGCCATTCTTTTCACCCTTCAGGAGGTGAGCGAAGGCGCAGCTTGGCCCCTGTTTCTAGTCAGCATCTCTGATTTAAATGCTAAAGTGCACGATTATCATTTCGATTTTGTATAAATAGGACATGAATTATTCATAGACACTTACTTATGCGCCATCAAAGCGATTTCTGCAGCTCCATTTCCATTTGCTAGCCGGCAGCCTGCCGTGCACCACATCCACATCGACATCCACAGCCAAATAGACATATGGCAATATGATAGAGTTGGCTTATTGACTGACGAAGATGAAATATTTGTTTGGCTTGGCATTTGCGCGTAAGCAAGTCGTTTGGATCTGATAGTTTGATAAAGTCAAGTTCACAAATTAAAGTAATTTCGTGTCGCACAAGTTTTCGCATTGCGATCCGTGCCAGAAGTTGTGACAATTGTTATTGTTATACACACGCAAGTATATTGCTGGTGGAGATAAACACAAATTACTGTCGATTTCATTTCACGCCTTGAGCAGCGAAACTTTACTATGCTGTGGAGCACACGCCACGGCGAAATCTTTGCCCATTGTCAAACTGGCGGCGGCGTCGTCTCCAGGACGAGAGAGAGCCTGCTGCCCCGAAAGTCTCTTTCCCGCCTCCCTCCTGGCATCCTGCTCAGCGTTCAGGACGTCGTTTGCCTGAAATTCGATAAGGCGACACACGGACAGACGGCGCGACGGAAACCTGGAAGCAATTTGCGCATAAACGTTCAGCACGATAAAATTTGCAGTTTTGTTTATTTTTCTGACAGATGCTGGGAAAACAGCATTGAAAAGCTCGCAAGCAAACTCTGTGTTCTTCCTCTAAGCGCAATGCGAACTTTTGATTTGAATTAAATTTCGAATTTATTTCTGCCTCTGATATGCTTAAGCAGCCGTCAGGCGCAGCTCGCAAGCTCCGAATGTTGGCCCGATAATTATTAGTAAGGCAAACGCAATTTAAACTTTAATGCAACTGAGCTAATACACAGTGGTGTATTGTTTAATGAAATTCTCTTAAAGTTGGTACTTTCATTCGAGTGTTTAGTATATAGCTTCAATTGTTTCTCAGTAAAAACTGGCTAGGGTTAATTTAAAAAAGCCATGAGATTACAGTTTTATAAATTGATCTAATTTGTATGTTACTACTCTTCAATAATACTTGCTCAACTATTTCAAAAGTATCTTTTCTTTCTTCTATTTAGTTGGCAGTTATTGTTGGGAAAATATTGATTATTGATATAAATGCACTTTATTTGAATTTGGAAGGAAAACAAACGATTTAAAGCTGCTGTTGCTGTCACAGTTTTAGCAAGCAACACTTCAATTGGGACCACAACTCAATGGCCACGTTTAAGCGGCAGCAAATCATTAGCCAAATCTGTCGATAACATGGCTACAACCTAAATGTCAAACAAACACAACAAGCGTAATGACAAATCAATAATAAATCATGTAACTTGCATTCCTATTTTTACAGCCAGCAATGTTTGTGTTTTTCCAAACGAAATTAGACAGCAATAGGGGCTAAATTGTCGCTGTGGAATGTGGGCAGAGAGCTGGCGGAGAGAGGTGGCGCAACACAGGAGCGTATCAACAACAAGCATCAGCATCAAACTGTTTTGGGGCGAATGCAACAAACGAGACAACTAAAACGCATTTGGTTGTCAACTTGCTCTGCTGGCAGCTGAAAATTATAATTGATGCGATATTAATACGCGCGTCCATCTCGCACTTCAGTTCCCCCGCCTCGCAGACAGTTGATGTTGAGATTGATGCGCTGCATTCGCGGAAAAAGGCTTAGCAACAGGCTTCCCGGTTGCCAGTTGCCAGTTGCCAGTTTTCCAGTTTTCCACTTTGCCTCCTGCCTGCTGCCAACTACTGACTGATGGCATGCGTCATTAATGTCAGCAATGGTGTTGTACACACAGTGCCACACACACACACAGTCACTCACATTCACACTCGCACTCACTCTCACACATTTGCAGAGCGAACGATACAACAACAAAACGCTCGCAATTGTCATCAGGCTTTGCTCTCGGCTCGGCTTTTTGCCAGGACTCTGGCCATGTTTGGTTCCATTGCTGGACGGCTCGGTGCGACTCTGCATTGCTCTGCGGGCGTTGTGGTAATTAGATGAATGTGCCATAAATCATTTTCTAAATCATTTGTTGCCAGTTGCCAGTTGTCACTTGCAATAGCTGGCTGCTCATAGCTCCCAGCTAGGCTCTGCTCTGCTCTGATCTGCTCTCTGCTGGAAACAGTTCTCGGACATCAAACATATTTGATTGAATTTCAATTTTGGTTTCGTTGTTGATTAAAACCATGACCATGGAAGATGAGATTGCAATAGGCCTAAACTGCCTTCAACACTTGCCGAATAATCACTAAATATAATGCAAGGCAATCGCAATGTTGGACATTCTTATTAAACAACATTATTTTAGAATTCATTTGCCATACTTATGCCCTTGCAATTGCATTCTATTTGCTTACCAGCACAAAATTCAATTTTCTTAAATTCTAAAAATTATTATCTAATATTTGTTGAAAGGAGTTATTACTTCAACTTAAAAGCTATATAAATTTAAAATAATTATTAAGCTTTAGAATTTTGTTGTCCTATTTCTTGAAAGGTGGTCTAACTACAACTTCAAATCTACGTAAATTTTTAATAATAACTCAGCTTTCCAGCGCGAAATTAAATGTTTGTATATTTAATCAATCAGTTGCTTATATTTCTAAAAATAAATTGGTACTTTAACCTAAAATTTATAGAACTTTAAAATAGCTTCTACAAAATTAAATGTTGTCATATTAAAAAAACCATTTGTTCATATTTCCCGAAGAAAATTGTAACTACAATTTCAAATCTATATAGACTAAAAATATATTTTAGTCTGCCATTCTTAATTAATTTTTGTTATATTTTAATAATCAATTTATATAAATTTATCGAATCTAGATAAGTTTTGAATAATTTCTTGAGCTTTTCAGCGCAAAATTAAGTTTGTGTATATTTTAAGTTTGTTTTTTTTATATTTAAGTTTGTAATATAACTTAAAATATACATTCCCTTAGCTTTTCAGTGTAAAATTAAATTTTGTTATAGTTTAAAAACATTTTTACATTTTTCTTTAAAGAAGTTGTTGCTCAATCTTAAAATCTAATGAAAATAGAAGAACATTTAAAAAGAAATATAAATATTAATGAGCACTGCTGTTGCCAAATATAATGATGATCGGCAATCAGCATTAATTCGAGCTCATGGCGAGTGCGAGTGAGGCACTGCAATTTGAAATTCAAATGGCTGGGACTTGCAGCAAACGCAAAACAAGCGCAACCACAACAAACATGTAACTCATTATGCAAGTCTAAGCAAGGAGCAGCAAAAGGATCACAACTCAATAGGCGCAGAGCACGGACAACGGGGGACTGTCCTCCTTCCGCTTGCCGCTTGCCGCTTGAATGCTGTCTGGCGCATATTACAATGAGCCACGCCCCCGCCTACGCTGGCGCCCACAAGTGGGGGCGGGGGTGGGGCTGAGTGCGCAAACACAGAGCAACAGGACAAGCAAACACACGCTCGATAAGGGGCAGCAGCAAGCATGGCATAGCAGCAATAGCTGTTAATTGTGTACAACAAGGAAGAAATTGCAGTGAAAACAAAATGAACTGTGCCATGGCATGTCAAAGGAGATAGCAAAACAACTCCAAAACAGGGCGTGGCCGGGCGAAAGTTTAGCTATAAAATACGGCGACACACACAACAGACACGACACTCGGACCGAGGGCGACGGGCGACGAAGTCGAGGTTGGTGTGGATATAGCCCGCTGACCATGAGCTACTCGGCAACTGGACGGTGGACTTGCTTTGGGTTTTACGAGTATGGCAACTGCATTTTAAGTGCTAAGAGTCAACGCTGCCAGCTAATCGCATTGGGGGCGAACGCTAAGCGACTTAGATGCCGGCCAGCGAGTGCGAATAGTTGCATCTTTAAGATACATGCACAGCAAGCAAATGCATTGAACGCTCTGCGAGCTGCATAAATTATTGGTGCCACACTTGATGTTAACGTAATTAAGTCGTTATGCGACACTCGCACTTTTGCCCTTGCTAAAGCAGGCGTTTATATTTTATGCAGATTTATGGCAAAACACGAACAAGTGCTCTTTGTGTGGCATCCACAGTCGCATTACACACACTCGCACACCGACGCACGCTCATAATTAATAGTTGCAAAAGGTGAGGCACAAAGGTTACACGAGCAAACAGCAGCAGCTGGAGCCGGGCAAGCTCGTCCATCCGTCCGGTTGCTCGAATTGCTAAAACACAGATAACTTAATTACACCTTCTTTAGTTTTAATTGTAATTTATGTTCTCGCTCCGGGCCCATGTGATTTATTGGTCGCTCAGCAGAAGTAGTCTGCAAGTCAGCTTTGTTCTGCCACCAGTTCATTAGTGTCTCGTATTTCAAATAATATTGTTAATATAATTTTGTGGAATACGAAGCATTTGAAGCAACGCTTATTTAAAGAATAGTGCAAGTCAATCAATGGCAACAATTATATTGTTCTATCTCACTTGTAAACACACGGTATGAATTGAATAAAATATACTTTATCTTTGAAAGTTATTATGGGTTACATTTGGCCTAACACAACGCGTTATTAATAGTCTCATACACGATTGCTTTTTGGAATACGAATCACTTAAAGCAACGTTTACTCAAATGTATTTCAACAATTAAATAGTTATATCTAACTTGTCTAGTTTAGAACGACAAAGTCTCGCGCATTTGAAAGAGTTTGTTAACAATGGAAAATGTAATGTCTTTAAAATGATTAATTTCGAAACTTAAATTGCTTGCATCAAGTAGACAATGGTTTATATTGAGAGACTAGTGAATGCCAATTAGCTGAACTTCTTAGATTACCTTTAACGAATGTTTTGCCTATTAGTCGCAGACTAGCCTAGTTGGCAGTGTCAACCATTAAAGAAGGCATTTTCAACTGTCGTTGGTGGAGTGACAATGTCAATAAAATCAATGAGAAGCACAAATAAGACATCCCAAGCGTTGGACTAATTAAATTGTGATTTGTGTCAACGATAAGGATAATAATTGCCGGGCAAACAAATCCACAGCAAGCGAAAAAGCTGAGGGAACACACACACACACACACAGTACTTGACAGGTTTCCATTGTCTGTGCTGGGATTTGGATGGGGCGTTAGCTAATGATGTGACGGCGCGATAAGAAACACAAAATGGGCTGGCAGCCAATGAAATTGTTCGACGACAATATTCGTTTAATGACAAGTAAATGACGTTGAAAATATTGAACTACTTTGCCGTGCACTGAACCAGCAAATGAAAAAGACCCAACAAATCAAACAGCACGTCCCAAAAAGACAGAGAGAGAGAGACAGAGAGAGCCGCCCAGACTCCCGCTTTCATCGTCCCACGGATGGCAGCTCGACGTTATCGCAGTCTGTGTTTGCTCCGACTGTTTTGACAAGTTATCATGAAGATGTTTTGAGTCATTGAAACAAAGGCCAAGTCGAGTCAATCAAACAATGGGACAGCAACAGCAACAACAACAACAGCTCGCATTCCTCAGCTCAGCTGCCAGCGGGTGGGCGTGGGCGTGGCCGAGGGCGTAGATAAGAACCCAAACACGTTGAAATTCTGATGCCCATTGAACCGTTGGAAAAATGTCAACATTAGCCACGCATTATGATGATGTCAAGCAGCAGGCAGCAGGCAGCACACAGCAGACAACACAAGGCACCAAAGGAGCCTCTGCCTCGCACTTCAAATATTTGAGCTCTGTGTCTGGCTGGGCCCGTAAATGAGCAAAGTTATTATGGGCCAGCATTTTCATTTTCATTTTCGCTTTCATTTTTATCATCAATCTTTGCGCTTCAACACTTGCTCCACATTTCTCAGGACTACCGAAGTGTGTGCTCCACTGTTGACACTTGATGAAGTTATAATATTTATTTAGTTTATTATGCCGCCAACAGTTGTCCTCATTGCCAATGGCCAGTTTACAGCACCGTTGACAGTTCATTTTTTAGACCATCCCAAAAGTGAGCGAGATTGAGCAACGTTTCGCTTCTCACAATCTAACAAATCAATTTTGATAATGTGCCAATTAATTAAGTCCTACTTATTACATTTAAGCAGCTACATATTTTATATAAAATTGCTTAAATTAAATGATTTGTTATCACATAATAGTATTTCAATAGAGTCAGTTCTTAGTCAGGTCTGTAAATATGTAGTTAGACTAAGTTGATTGCTAGTGTCTTTTGTAGAATTTATTAACAGGTTAAGGACTCATAAATGGCTGTAGTACAGAATGAAATGAATATTGTTTTAGTATAAAATTTAGTTTAAAATATTGCATGTTATTGAGAGTTATTTATTCCATAATAGTAATACAGGCAGTTCTTAGTCAGGTCCGTAAATATGTAGTTAGACTAAGTTGAATGATAGTGTCTTTTGTAGAATTTATTGACAGTTTAAGAACTCGTAAATGGCTGTAGTACAGCAATAAATAAATGATTTAAACTTTTCAGAAATTTCCAGAAGAAAGAGTGCTTTACATTTCTATTTTTGTTTAGAGGAACTTATACAAATAAACAATACCTAAACATCGTTGATAATTTGCTAATAAAAAACACTGTCTTTTCAATAGATAAGTCGAGTTTTAAATCTAAACTGCTAAAGATGCTCATAAAGAACTCTGTTTTGCACTGGTTAAGTCTATTTCTAAATCGAAACTGCCGAATATTGTGAAATACTTTAGCTGGTTAAGCTGTAACATTCGGTTCATGCCCAGAAAATCAAGATGCTTGCTGTCTTCGCAGTTAACAAAACATTTTTATCACATGCCAAGCAAAATCGAACAAAAAGTGTGCTGTCAAAATGTATAAAAATGTTTCGGCAAGTGAAAAATCACACACATAAGCGACACAGTCGCTGACTCTAACACCAAGACGTAACCCAAACACACACACCCACAGGCAGACACACACAGGCAGACACCCACAGCGTCGGGCATATGGGCAGATATTCACATAACATAAATGGCACGCACACTTTTCATTGTCAAAGCGCGCACACGTGGAAAAATGGCAGCCCTGGCAGCTTTAATGCCATTTTTGTGCCTTTTGGCTTGTTCTCGTTGTTCCCGTCGTCGTCGTTTTTGTTGTTGTTGTTGGCGGCGATGTCGACGCTTTTGTTATTGTTGTTGTTGGTGCTGGGGTTGTCATGCTATTTTGGCAACATTGTTACGTGTGTGTCGTCAAAATCATCTGACTGTCTGTGCCTCGCCTCTGCTCCGATTTGGCCCCACACAAACGACGTGTTAAGTGATAGGAAAGGGGGGCCTGACCTGGTGTAAGATTGACTGACAGTGCTGCGTATAGGGGGGAGTTATGGCTCGAGGCAGCAACCAGACGCACTTGTGCTTTGCTTACCTATTAACCTTATCGCTCCACTGATTTATGCACGCAAATTCCTTCGATTCTGCGATGCCTTCCATCGAAAAAGTCATATTAACAATCAGCAGCAACAAAAGACTCCCTCGAAGTTGACTAATGGCTGGAGCCTTCCACAGCACAATCTGAAGTGAACATGGCAGATCGCCAAGGACTGTCGAGTTGGCCTGCAAATTTATCATAGTAAGTATCGTAAGTGGTTGACAGTAAAGTAAATAATCAAGTAATTCTGAATATTAATACAAATTTTGAAGATAATGTTTGTTATTATAATAAGTATGGTAAGTAGTTGACAATAAAGGATATACTATTTCTGGATATTATTATAGCTAATTTATTTGCTTTTAAAAATCTACATAGAACACTTATTCGATATCCTTCTTAAACGAAAAACAATTCAATAAGCAATTTATCAAAAGTGTTCAAATCAAATAACAAAACTGTGTATTATGGTAAGTGGTTTAAAGTAAATAATATACTAATCTAATTATTGCTATTTCATTAGTTATTGAATTTTCGTTATAGTAAGTACGATAAATTGACAATTATTCAAGGCCTTTTTTAAACAAAAGCAATTAATAAAGTAATTGACAAAAAGTATTAAATTTTTGTAATAAAACAATGTTTAAAGTAAGACCTATATATTCTAATTCATACAAACTATTTTTCATTTGCTGATTGCCCTTCATTCGTATCATATGCAAATAGTTTTAAAGATTTGGTAGCTTAAATCTCTTTGTCTATCGGAAGTGAAAACAAAGAAGAGATTATAGTTGCAGGCAGACAAAGTAATGATAACAGCGAGTTGACAGCTGAAGATTTTGTGTATAAATTGAAATCATTTAACAGTTGCTGGAGTCAGTTCTAGTTGTGCCATTTAGTGATCAAGTTCACAGCTAAATAATATAATATAGTAGTAAAGTGGCAACTGTTGTAAGTGCTCTAAGTAGTAACATTTAAGAGGTTGTGGCGAATACGATATCAACCTCTTAATTTATTACTTATAGCAAGTGCAACGAAAACACATCAGTGAATGTCTTTTTTTTGTAAATATTTGTTAATGTTTGTGTTGTGAAAATCAAACGCTTAAGTAGTTGATACAAAGGCGAGCTCAATCACTAATCGCATTGTGTAAACTACTTGAATGGTATTTTTTCCTGTACTACAGACATGCAAATTATCTCGAAAAGCATTGAAGAGCTCAAGTGCACAGTTTAAAGGCGCTTAGTTGGGGCACTCGGCGCTCGCTCCCCCCGAAATTCGTAAGAATGTTGAGGCCTTCGGAATCTCAGGTCGCGCACAAGTTGCAAACAGCGCCCAGATGAAACACTCGAGTTTAATAAAACAAAATCCTGCAGCGATAATTTACAACACGATGCTACGCGGCAAATTGCTTTGATTTAAGCGTGCCAACGTGCCACGACTCGCACACACGCACAACACAGCCACACAGTAGAAGGGGGAGCAGTGAAAAGGAAATAAAAACAAGCAGTCAACAGCGGGACAAGGCGAAGCTGCCACAAGATGCTCCTCCCAGCCCACATTCGCTTCACACTTGACTGGCAAGCCAAGCCAAAGGCAAACCAATTCAACATCCGTTTGCCGCTAATTCACACACAAGCACACACACACACACACATAGAAGCACACGCATGTAGCGTCCTGACAGTAAGGATATATGAAATACGCGCAAATAACGTGTTAGGAAAATTGTGTGAAAATTGTTATATATATTATATCCGTACGCTGGCTGGCGCTCTTGATATGATTTCTTATGCTCCATTCACTGCGCAAGGTGTTGAACAGTTTGCCATCGTTTAGTCGCTGCTCCTGCGGATGCGGAAGCGATACTGACGGATGTGCTCTGCTGCGGATGCGGATACAAAACGCTAGTTTTATGGACTGTCATTTGAATACTTTGCTGCGCTGCACACTGATTTCGCGTGTCACATTGTCGACTTTACACTTCGCAATAGCAATCGATTATCACGCAAGATATTTTTGTGATAGATTTAAATTTTACTTCTATACTTAGTATTCCACATAATTTGATACTGCAATAAAATTTGATAGAATGTTAGATTATGCTTGCAATTTTCTTCAAAAAGTATTAGCTGATTTTGGAGATAAAATTTAAGAAAGAGCATTTGAATACTCTAATTTAGAGTGGCACATTTTCGATTTGCACTTCACAATAGTAATAGATTATCAATCTATATATTCTTCAAATAGATTTGAATTTTATATCTATACTTTCTATTCTACATCTATACTTTGTAATCGACTTTTAGTGCAATAAAAATTGATAGAATGTTAGTTAGATTACGTTTGCAATTTTCTTCAAAAAGAATAAGATAATTTTTAAGATAAAATTAAAAATTATTTACTTTTGTATGTACACTAATTTGGCATGGCAATATAAATGGAATATTAAACTACATATTATGTTAATTATATTGTTGCGATAGAGTCATTTATTTCTATATTTTCCTGAATATTTTTAACATTTTTAAAGTTAGTTTGATTGAGCACAATGTAAAGCGAAAAAATTTTGAATTCTGTTTGCAATTTTCCACAAAAAGTGATAGTTGCTTAAGTGATGATTTGCGATATCTAAAATTTAAAAATAAATAAATTGTCTTGAAGTGAAAGCAAGAGAGCAACAGAGAGTAAGATCCACAAAACTAAACAGAAACAAATTAATTCTTCTGAAGCTATAGCCTGTTACAAATCTAACATATGACATACTTGGTTTTTAAAAGCTAAAATAATTTCAATTAGTCGGCAACTGAAGGATTTCAGGACGAGGCATGTCACGAGCGTAACGCTCGCTGTTGTAACTGTTGTGGGGCACGTGACGGTTTCTCCCGGAAGGAAAAAGAATGATATTCCATGTGAACCAAGTTGTAGGGGTAAATGCGAGTTCAACTATTGGCGTTGAATGGAAATTCATTGAATTGAAGACAGCTGCAATCGTGGGTGCAGTTGCTCTTTAAAATTGAAGCACATTTGCTGCAGTTTGCACCTTTTGCAGCGGCGACCGTCGCGCGTAATACCGAAAATGTCTGTAAAGTTGCACGTGACTTTGCCGCAAGTTGCAATATTTTCAGCTAAGCTGCCAGCTCGGAGCTGACAACAGGCCACGGCAAACTTGAAATCAAAACTAAAAATTCCGAAAGTCACATAGCACAAAGTTTGGCACACTCTCCTCGCTCGCACTGCAGGTGGATGTCCTGGCTGGATGTCCTGGCTACTGGCTGCTGGCTCCTGGCTGCTGCTGGGTGCTGCCTTGCGTCGTGGCCAACTCTGTAAAAGTCACTCACTGTTTACCTAAATGATTTCGCATATTTTTCCGTTTCTTTGCAGCTTTATATTTGCTCTGCTTTTGTTAGCAAACTTTCTACTATTTTTTTGCATAAAAACTAATATTGTGCCAGCCAGTTTATTGGAATTGAACAGCCAAAAAAAAAAAACCAAATGAAGTCAAGAAAGAAAAAACTTTTAGCAGCAGGTAACACTCGTATCTTGTAGTTTTATGGAGTTCCGAGTTGGAGCCCGGCAAAAAGTTGTGTGCATGGAAATCGCAGCTGAAATGTCGTAAAAATCAACGCATTGCACAGAATGGCGTTAAATGTGCGACCCTCTCTCTCTCTCTCTCTCTCTATGCCTTTCTCCCTCTCTGTTGAATCGTAAACTTCTTCAGCGGATTTCGGTCTTGCGGTTTGTTCGAGCCATGTTTTGGCGAAGGCAAAAATCTCTCACAACCGCTGGCTGTATTCGAACTCGCATTCGTTTGCCGCGTATTCGCAACCGCATCAGCATCCGCAATCGCGTCGTCTCTGCTTTATATGGACGTGTTTGGCATTCGATATGCTTGTCGCGTTGTCCTTGTCCTTATTGCTGCGACTTTGCCATCTACATCAATATGCAACTACTTCATGAGTCGGTCGATTTCGATGGCTCTAATTATTGCTTAAACTGCGAATTTCATTATTCGCTAGATTTGCAGCCAAGCTGCTGACCAATGAACTTGGCGGCAACTTGAATGCCTTTTGTTGACATTTCAGTTTTGAAGTCAAAAACACTCCACATTACCCCAATAGAACTTAAATTTTCAGTAAAGCAAACCACGCTTTCACTTACCAAACGTTCATGCAACAAATGTTGTCGCTATAATTCTTGACACTTAATTGATAGATGTTGCATATTTAGGCTTCGACGATATTCTGCAGGAAACATAAACTTTTGTGAGTACTTTGCATAGTAAAGTTTGTTTTATCGAAGAGAAGACAGTTAGTTCTTGTATAAACTGCTTAAACTTTCTTTGTTGAAACATTCACATAGAATTTAAATTAACTTAAAAAGTTCGTCTTGTAGGATACTAAAACAAAAGCACATTTTAGTTAAATCAACTTAGAAAGCTTGTTTAGACTGAGACTAATATATAGACATAAGAAAAAGTATCTGAATATATAATAAAATTGAAGCTCTAAGCTTACATTTTAGTAAACAAAGTGTTCTGTGTAGATTGCAATAAATTGATGTATATTACCAATTATATTTCCAATGTAAACTTTGCTCATTTAAAGTATTCAATATTAAACCTACTATTTTTTTGGAAATCCCCTTCAATGGAATGCACAGCCAAGCAAGGCAAACAGATTTTCGCAATTTATTAAGAAATCACAGCGAACTCAAATGATTTGTGATTTTTGCAACTTATTTCAGTGTCAGCAAAATCGACAAGCAGTCGCAACTTGTTAGGCGGGGGTGTGTCCCCGAATCCCATTCAAATTCAGTCAAATTCTCATCTAGGATTTCAGTTCTTTTTTTTGTAATGTTGTGGGCCGAGGGAGGAGAGCGCGGTGGCTTTGGAGTGGCTGGCGCACTGTCAAAAGGAAACGATATCAAGTGCTTCAATCAAGTCAAACTTGCAATATAAATTCAAACATTTTCAATTCAATGCATTTTTGTGGTTGTTGCCAGTCAAGCGTTCGCCGGCAGTGCTATGAATATTCCTGAAATTCCCGAACATTTGCACAAAACCTTCACCACGCCATGAAGTATCCTTTTCTCCTGCCCAACACACACCGGGCACCCCGCCAAATTGCAGCGTTTCAATCAAATGTTGCCTGCCACGGACTTACCTCTACCACTGCATTTACTCCTGCTGCTGTTGCTTTTGTTGTTGCAGCATTTACGTAGCACGTAAATTGCAATTCTGAGGCAGACGGCAGACGGCAGCCAGGAGTAGCAGCATCAACAAGCCAAATCCTAGTCGCGGTCAAGAGCAATAAATTGGATTGCGGTTTCTGGACTGCATCCCTCTGCCCTCCTCCTTCCCCTTCGTCCTTTGGCTCGCTCGCCGTGCAGCGCCATCATCACATGCCGCAAGAAAATAAATTTATTATTATTCGTTTTGACTGCAGACAATTACAATTACAATGCAGTTAATTTAATTGTGTTTAACCAGTGATTCGTTGAATCAACATGGAAGTCAGCGGTTGTGGCATCAACTTCAGTCTGGACTCTCGAAGATGATTGGAAATAATACAATATTTGTATATAATGAGTAAGTCAACTTCAGCTCAAATAGTAAACATGAAATAGAATAGATATAAAATAAAGCTGCTTTAGCTGTTTGTAATTGAATAGATTTGATATATATATATTTGTTGTTTTCTTTAAAGCCCCTTTCAAAATAGTTTTGATAAACATAGTTGCTTAAATTAAGTAACAATGAATAAGTTCTCTGATACAACATGCAAGCGAATAGGTTTCAACTCCGGATAATATTCTTGAAAATGTTTGGAAATAATACAAAAATTATATTTAATGACAAAGTCAGCTTCAAATAAAATATTAAAACTTAAGTGAGTTGTTAAGTTAAGAACAATTATGCTTAATTTACCTAGTTATGTTAAAAAAACTGACAACATTAGAAGAACATTTTCCATTTACCTATGTCTTACAAAACTATCACAATTAGGTAGCAAGGCGTAGTGTAAATTCATTTAATAAATATGGAAACCATTGTAAAATCTTTAAAAAATGAATGAAACAAAAGCAAATATGTTTAAGAAAACCTAAGCAAATATGTTTAAATTGTTTACTTGTGTACTGATTTGTTATAGTTTCATGACAACATATCTCTTTTTTTTTAAATATTTGTTGCTTTTATATAAGACTATGAGAAAATAGTTTCCCTTAAAATTGTAACTAGATTTAAGCAGCATTCATTTGATTTAGCATAATGCGAATAAAATCACTTCGTAAATAATCTCTTAGTAATGGTAATCAGCGTACATCAGAAATTCAGCAATTTGTTAGTTTTGCGTACGTGTTTGACTTGTGACCCTCGACCTAAGCACACCGTAAACTGGATTCTGCAGCTCCTCCTGCCATCGACTGCCACAACTTGAGTTAATTTAATAAATCTTGAACAACTGAATAAGCTTTAAATTAATGACCCTGTAAAGTTCATATAAATTATTACGTTATCTCGAGAGCGCGCTCGCGTTTGCTGGCAGCGTTGGCAGCGCAACGAAGGCGAGCAGCGAGCAGTCAAAGGGAACGCGACTCTTTCTGCGTACACCCCCCGTTCTGCCCCCCCCCCCCCCCACGTTCACAGTTGGCGGGCGACTGTGTGGCAGGCAACTGGCAGCTGCCAGGAGTCGCCCAACTGCTTGCCACGTGTGCCACATTATGCCGACATATGCCACACCTACCGCGCCCTGCCAAATGATTTCTCATTTTCAATGCCAAAAGCCGAACCACAACAACAACAAGAACGACAACAATGAGCAGCAAGAACGACTAAAGCATATTTTTCTGCTTTTGCCGAAATCAAATTTGTATCAATTACAATTGCATTAACATATAATTTGTGGCCCTCTCGAATTTCCGCAGCAGCAGTTTTAGCGACTAGAGCAGCTGTTTCCCCGAAACGAGCATTTAAATGCTAGCCAAAGCAAGTCTGGCATTGCTTGGAAGACTATTTAAGAGTGCAAATAGATGATTGCCAGTCTATCAAGTTACAGAAATCAAGAAGCACTTTAACAATGCAAATCCTAATTTATCGATAGGTGTTCTGAAATAAACCTCAGAGACTCACAGACTATTTTGGCGAGTCTAAGACGCATTTCTTTTCAATAAACCGCATCAAATACTGCTACAAAACTATAACAAAAGAATATAGAAAATAATTTAATAATTCGCATCCAAATTTAATTATGTGATTTCATATTTTTTCTTTTTTGGTTTTTACATATTATTCCATATTTGAAAGATTTTCTTCACTTTCCTGTGCAACAAATTTGATCAATCAAAACATTGTCTTGTCTTTAATGTTTACAAATCTGTCACTATTAAATGTATATAAATATAATAAATAAATATATATATAATATTAAATATATAGAAAATATTTTAAGAATTCAAAGCGCAAATTTATTAAACCGATTACACTTGCAGTTCATTGTTTCTACACACATTTAAAACATATTCTTCTCAATACCTCTTGTTGCTTTAAATTGCCTTCACTTTAAATTTTGTAGTATTTATATTAATTACTGCTTATTCTTAATAATTTCAAGAATTTAAAATGACATTTCATTAAAGTGATTACACATTTGACCTTGATTTAAAAAAGTTTTTCTACTTACATTCTAAACATTTTCACATAAAATGTTGTTCATTAAAATTGACTTGTCTTTAATCGCTACAAATCTGCCACAATGTAGCATATGTATTTTAAATGAGTCTGCATCGGGAGCACACAGGACAAGATGTCTTTAACTTTTAGCAAATTAACTAATTTAACCCTTTTGGGAATATTTCTCAACTTCTCGCCAGCAGCGCGACAATATCAACAAAAGGGACGCCCAGTGGGAAAGTGTGTCTACACACAAATATATGCGATGTGTGAGTGTGTGTGTGTGTGTGTGTGTGCTGCACATCAACGACAAAGCCCCAAGTAGATTACTAACCAAACAAGGGCTACAAAGTTGCCATTGTAGTTGTCGTCTTGGCCTTGCCCCGGTCGAAAGCCAAGCCAAGTTGAGCCAAGTGCGGATGCTGATGATGAGAACGATAATAACGACGTTGCGACCCAATTTCCATATACTCTCACGACGGCCCAGGCAGCAGCCGACGGTTTTTGGCTTAACTAGCCAAACTTGTGAGAAGTTTGCGTGCCAAGTTGGCATAACAGCAAGTCAAACAAACGAATGCTAGCCGGAGACCACATACGGACATTGCCTACACCTCCAGACTCAGATTCGGATACAGATTCAGATGCTGCTGCCCCGCTGCACGAGATTCCAGAGATCTCAAATCCCCAACTCAAGCTCGAACGAGGTCGAGATGGCAACTGGCTCCCAGTGCGGTTAAGAAGCAAACAGACTGAAACTTGGCCACCGCAAAGCTGCAGCTCAAGCGAGGCGGGGGACGCGGCATAAGGGGAACAGGAACACGAACTGGGACAGGAACAGGACACGCCTCGCAGCTAATAATATTGAATAAAATTGAATTTGCCGCCCGCCGTTGGAATTGTTATAGAATTATTAAACAAGGCACAGAGATTGTGTGGCACTGAAGGCATCTCTCGGTTTTGGCAACAATTTCGTTTGTGGCCGTGCCAAGTTTGCCCAGGATTTGCGTCCCTCGCCCAGCAACTGCGGCATGCATAATTCAATTAAACTCTTTGCCAGAGTGAACAATTTCAGCATTTTGCTGGGAAATGGGCAAATTGTAATAGTTTTGCAATTATGCGGCAATTGCAAATGCCAAGATAATGGCCCAACTCCTCCGTCCCGTGCGATGTGGTTTTGCCATTTCAATTGCTATCTACAATTTTAACTAATTCAAGCTACGTGCATTGCGAGTCTACTGATTTAAGCTTGAATTACGAGAATAACACGCTTCAATTAAACTCATTTTGTGCATAGCAGCCTCTAAACAGACTTTCAAAACCATTTAGCAAAAAGAAACAAATCTTAATCCCTGCACAAGAGATTATAATCAGATTCAGAACTTACATATTGCTTAAATATTAGTACTTCATCTGTTTGTAGTCTAAAAGGTTATTGAGTTGTTTGCCCTCTCAATATTTTTATTTATATGGCTTTGTAACGAAATTCAGCAATTTAGGGCAAAAATAATTGATTTAAATATATTTATTTGTAATTTGTTTCATTATAAATGATTGCATGACGATGTTCCAATACCTTTGTTTTGCGATTATTTTACTTTTATGCACATGCCAATTAAACCCGTATAACTAATATGCAATACCAATCAATGTAGCAGACGACAGTTTCTATTGTTTACAATGCAATAAGCTACTGACTATTCTCAATACAAGCAAAACTATAAGAATAGCCAATATTCCAAAATGAAAATAAACAACTTTTTCAACTAGTCACTTGAAATTGAATTGAATTTAAATTTGAACGAAGTCCACACAAATCGTCCAACTCGTCGCTGCTGGCAGTGAAAAATCGAGAATTTGACAAATTCTACCAGGCGAATAGAAGTTGGCAGCAGGCTGCCATACAAAGTGTAACTTGCGCATGTAAACAGAGAGTATTATCGCTCTCTCTCCCTCTCCACACAAGTCATGCGAGAGATTGAACTGCAGTTGTCCAGAGAGTGACAACTGCTGCTCTTGTAATCCACATAGAATGCGAGAATAACTGTTCATTTCTAGAGAGTATTACCTCTCGCTCTTAGGTTCCACACAGCTCGTGAGAGTAACTGTTGAATTCCAGAAAATATTCTCTCTGGATTTTAGGTTCCACACAGCTAATGAGAATAACTGTGCTCTTCCAGAAAGTAATAACACCTGCTCTTAGATTCCTCATAGCTTGTGAGAGTAACTGTTTTTTTTTCTCCCGCTCTTGGGATCCACACAGATCACTCAAGAGAGTATCTGTACTTTTTCAGAGAGTACTATGCGTTAGATCAACCTGCTGCTCGATTATGTTCGCCCGGTACTTCAAATGCTCGAGGTGCTAAATTATGGTATGAAACATTAGGCGAGCATAAACCAGCAGCAAGGAGCTATTCTCTCACATTTCTATGTTATGATTTTTACCTTCTCTCCCGCTCTTGGGAGCCACACAGATACAATCTTTGATGGAATAGCTTTTTTTCGAGAGAATGTTCGAGAGATTATTATACTGTATTAGATCAAATAGCAACTTTATTATGTTCGTGGTGGATTTTGAGGAATCTGGAAGTGATTTATCCAGCCGTTGCGGATGCCAGGCAATAAAATAAACATTGCCAATCATAAAAACATAATATTTAAAGCTAAACCCTTCATTGAAGACGATATTTCTTTTGTTTTTAAGTTTATTCATTTCAGCTTCATTAAACGAATTCATATAATGAAATCCAAGGGTTCAATTTGAGTTATCTTTGAGATTAAGAAGTTTTTGTTGGACCTGATGCTCAAATTGTATAGATTAGAATTCTGATTTTATAATTATAATATGAATATGAAATACAAAATTATGAAAATGAATAGAAAACTATTGAACTATTGAAGTGCTGCATTCTGCAACTGCCAGTCAATCGGCTCCCAGCTTATTCGGAATTCATTGTTTAAATAAGGCAAAAGCTGTTGCAATGAATTGTGAGCGGAAAGTAGCCATGTACTCGTAGAAAGCTTCCCCATTTCAACATTTCAATCGAATTGTCCAGCTGTGGAAATAGACATGCCACTGATTTCTCCACAATGTAAATATCCAGCTATAAATCCGTAAATCAAATGCAATCAATTCAAATTTCACACTTCAATATTCATTAGAAATTTATTTTGCATTTCACGACACTCGAAGCCAACGCCGCAGGACCCACAGCACAGCGACAGTCTCAGCACAGCGACGGAGTGAAGGCAAAGTTTGAGTGCGGCGCTTGGAGAGCTGAGCTGCGGCTGCTGCTGCTGCTGCTGGCAAGGATCCAGTGCAGTTTTTGCAGTCAATCCACTACCGGTTGGCCGGCTGCAACAACAACAGCAACTGGAGCAACGATGGCAACTCGGCGAAAGTAAAAAATTGCAAATTTTGCGCAAAATTAGCTGCCAATTGTTTTCGATACCGCCAGCAACAAGAACGCCAGATAAATTGCAAACGGAAATTGTGGAAAACCAAGCGAAGAATTTCAGCAATCGCAGTATGCAGCTGCTGCTATTGGCTGCAGCTTAAAGTTGTGTCACTTTAAGCGAGCTGCCAGCGGCTCATTTTTTCACAATTTATTACAATTAAAGATGCCTAAGCAGCTGTGCGAGCGAACAGCAAGCCAACTGTGACTCACACGGCGTATGCGCAATGAAAAACATTGGCTAATGGCAAAAAGGTGAAGCTACTGCCATCCCTCTCTCTCCCTTTCTCACTCTTTATCTCTGTGCATGCATGTGAGTGTGTGTATGCGTGTATTGTGCACATAACTTAATTATGCAGAAGTGTAAACGTTGCCAGCAGCATTTGCCAGCACACATAGGGGTCTCAGCCTGCGATTTTGCCTGTGCAGCTCGGCAGACAATGCGCCGCTTGAAGTCTTTTCATAAGCTCAAAGTTCATAATAGGATTTAGTTTCTGTAGCCTCGACGCTTCCTCATCATGATGATGATGCATGTGCCAGCCGCCAGCCAGCCAACAGCAGCAGCAGCTTGCTCTTGTTGCTGTTGCAAGTGTTGCTGTAGTTTTTTCTGTCACTGCGCAGACAATGGGATAATTCGAAGAAAAGTTGCAGGATTACTATTCACTCTCATTCTGTTTGAGTTTCTAGTATCATTCTTTAGTGAGCTACTTTAGTTATTTGACTGGCACTAAAATATATGTTTGCAATTCCACTCAAGTAAGTGATCGTTTTATAAGCCTTGACAAAGTGTAAATTTCTAAAGAAAAGAAACGTTGAGAACATCTGAAATTATAAATCATTAATAGCTAGAAATTCATAATTACAATAATAAATAGTAGAATTGGTATACATTTTATATAGAAAATGTATTTAGTATATAAACAACACATTGGCTGCCAAAATATTGCAATCTTAAAGTACTCTTTGACAACATACGATAATTTATATGTTTATGCAAACCAAATATTATATTAAAATACTTGACGATGTAACTAAATAAATGACGAATGGAAATGTTGCCCATAGTGCAATGTTCATTGTGATGACTTGACTAAGTCCACTCACCACATGTTGCCACAGACTTCTGCTGGGGCACCGGACTATTATTTAACAGTTGTTTTCTTCTTTCAAAAGGTATATAAATTATATAATCTAAAATATCAAGAACACTAACAGCAAGGAAATGTTTGAATATTTAGATTCTTTCTTGGTCACTGTAGAAATTATGAAACAATAGAATATAGTTGAATGAAAGTAATGACTTAAACACTTATTGATAACAGAGCATTAAAAAACGCTCGCTGCCCAATTGTTTCAAAAAAAAATATATATATATATATTTAAGCACTTACTTAACAGAAATTGAAAGAGTATGAAAAAGTCTTCAGGTTTTTGTTTGCTTCTTCTGCATTCGCTACTTTCGCTGACAGATTTATTATGCACACAGGACTACAAAAACAAAATGCACTTCGGCCCGAGTCCAGGACAGGCGTTGGTTGCTGAGGACATTGCCGACTGGTCCGTGCCTGCTGTCTTTGTGTCTTGTGCCTGCATCTTATAATTTTTGTATGAAAATAATAGCGAGGCTAAATGTTAGCATGTGATAATGGAAATTTATGTGCCACAGACACGACACGAGCGAGGCTTGCCAAAAAAAAAAAAAAAAGAAATAAACGAAAAAAAAGAGATGGCAAACTATCAACAGGACTTGCAGTTAGAAGCGGTTCGCAAGTGGGTAACCCACAGAAAGAGAAGCCACAAGCCGTGCATTAGTCACGTCGACGCCTCGGCTGAAATGAGGCCTTCGCTCAACGTCAGTCGGAGGACAGCGATTTTGATACTGACTGCGTAATGTATTGATAAACATTAAAAGCCAATCAGCGTAATGGCTTGTGAAGTGAAGTCTCCCTCCCGTCTCCCGCCACCCGCCTCTCATCACCCTCCCGCGTTTCGTCTCTCAGCTACTCACTTCATTTTCAACAGCTCATAAAATTGCAATTGACTTCGACTTTGTGTGTGCTTGTGCTTGTGTATAGATCAATCTGGTGTATATAGCGACCTCGTGTGTGTGTGTGTGTGTGTGTGCTTCTGTCCATTAGTGTCTCATAAAATGGCGCAGTCACACATATGCGCTTAATTAAGTGTATAAATTGATATTTGGTGCAAGTTTATGACTGCATTGCAGTCATGTCCTGATTATGTCGCATTCCCCGGATTATATGTTTATGTGCACTCTCTTTCTCTTTCGGCTTTTACGCCCTTGCATGCTTAATCACATGTAATGAGGTTGCCATGGCAAAAACCAGCACTTTGCCAACAAAATTAAATCACAGTTGACTGTCTTGCACTTTAAGTATTGCAATAAATCAATAAAACTAATAAGCCAGTTTCCAATTATTGCTCAACGAAAAACTCTGCGAATCAACCGTCAAGTGCAAAGGTAAAGGAGCGCCAAGAAAACTTTTGAAACAATACTCGTTAAGCAAGATATTAATTTCAGAGCGCGCGCTGCGAACATTTTGCGGTACATCAACTTTGATGGAAGTTCGTTTAAAACAATTAGAGATCTCGAGGGAAATTATGGCGAGCAAAAGTCGAAAATGAAAAACGCAGCACAAGTTTGGCCAACTGGCACTAATAAGCGCTAATTTTGTTAGCCCAGAAACAGGAACAGGAGCAGGCAGCAGGCAGCAGCGAGTGGGAGCAACACAGACATTGCCGGCATGCCAAATACTTGGACTGCCTGAATAACTGACTAGCTGACGAGCTGATGGGCTGCCAGCTGATGGACACTTTCGAGGACTTCGGATGCGCTGCCCGGGCGATTTAACAAAGTCAGTGCAGTGCAGTGCAGTGCAGTGTGCTCGGACACTAATTCCATTCATTAAAAAACTTTTTATATGCCAATTTTTGCTGTTCTCTCGCCATTATGCAGTTATGCTTCGCAGCGGCCCAACGCTGTCAAGATTGTCCTGTCATCCTGATTCTCTCTTTTTTTCCCCGCTTTTTGTTTTTACTGCTGCAAACAAAAAGGAAGAAACAGATGATTACTTAGTGCTGCTGTACATCATCAGTCACATAATGAAGTTGCAGCTGCTAGAAAAGACTCGCAGCCTCGTAACTTTCACGCTGTCCATAAAGGCAACTCCTCGGCTTCTGCGCGTTGTTGTTGTTGTTGTTATTGCTGCCGTTGAGGAGTGGCCAGCAAATTAATTAAATTTGCCGTAAGCTACGTGGTATGCTAAGCACTTGTTTTTCAGCCAGAACTTTTAACCGGACAGCTCTTCTGCTATAAAAAAAATCTGATTAATTTGGCACTCAACCCTGACAGATCAGCGACTTCATATTGTGTCAATAAAGCTCTACTATACGTGAAGCAATTCTAATTAATCTAATTCGCTCTAATTTCCAAAATAGTTTACTATGTTCCATTATAAGTATGATACAAATAGATACTACATACTACTCCTCAATTAAAAGCATTTCTAAATAGTCTTCTAACTTCACTGACTTCAAATTGTATCAGTAAAGCTTAAATAAATCAAATGTGAAGCATTGCTAATTAGTCTGCTACTTTCCAACATCGAAAATACTTTACACTTGCTTTATTACCATTATTATAATTATATAACTAAATGATAACCCATTTTATACTCGTGCTGTTGCTATTTTAACAACCTTTTTTATTTTGTTGACATTTTGTACTTGTGTCCTGACTGCAATGAAATAACAAAAATGCCTGCGTGCAACTTGGTCCACTTAAAATAAATGAAATAACAAGTGAAAGCTGAAATATTTACAGAAAAATGGACAAGACCACAGGAGTGCATAAAAATCACAGCAGGCAATCGTAGTTCCTGTGGCGAGAAAGAGACACGCACACAAAGAGAGGGAGACAGAGGTAGACGCAGAGGCTTTCAGAAGTTGCAGCTCTGTGGAAGCGAAAGCAAGAGCAAGAAGCATCAGGCAAGCCACAACGGAAATCGACGGGTAATAAATTTAAATTTATGTTGCCATTTTAAATGGCATAAAAAATTACTATAAATTTATAACCCAGGCAACCACAAAATGTGGCCAGCCAGAAAATAAAAATGCGGCAGATAGAGGAGAAGTGTGAAAAACAAAAAACTATGCGAATCGACAAACAAATAAATCAATTTAGACGTGAAACATGAGACGGAAAAAAATTGGTGGGAAAAGTATTTTCGGGGATATTTAATACTCACTCACACAGGCTGTCAGTTCAATTGAACTTCATTTTGTTTCATTTTCGAGCAGGAAAATGAGAAGCTTGCGGAATGAAATTAGAACAATTGAATTGTAAATATCGGAGCGCAGTTCGAGGAAAAGCTGAAACTGTTGAGAAGGTATTTTTTGGGAGAACGGGACGATAACGACAATGACAATGGCAACGGCAACAGCAACAGCAACGCCAACGACATTCGACATCCAGAGCGACTTTGACCAAATTGCAAATGTTTGTCACGTATTTTACAAATTCACTGCGACGACAACCGTGTCTTGGTAGCAGCCAACATATCTGTATCTGTAGCTGTATCTGTATCCTCTAGCCGTGTAGCTGTATCTACGCCCGAAAGACGTGGCCAGTGTGTCGCCAGCCCCATCGATTGTTCATTGATATCCATTGCGGCTTTTTTCTTCTTTGCTTCGTTTCTGGCTTCGATTGAATGAAGACCGGGCATTATTATGTAGCCCGTGTCCCGGTGTGTGTCAGGTTGAGCCGCAGAGCATTTGGCTATGCTATTTTTGCGCCCGTAAAATAAGCCAAATTATAGTTGGGAGTGCAGCTTTAAAGCGGGTGCGGAATAAATGCAATTGCCCAAATTGCAAGAGCTGCGCCGCTGAGGGAATTTCCCGACTTATTTCAGATGTGAGCGAAATACGCAAAGAGTGTGCACATAAAAATTATGATGGTTTTCTTTTCCATTTAAAACGGAAAAATGAAAGGCCACTTAATTGAGCACACTTGTGCGTGCAATTAACTCATTAAGTAGCTGCAGATTTGCCTGCTTATCCATTTACAATAGTGCACTATTTACATGTCATCCGTCATTGGCAGCATTGTAAACTCGACATTAAGTATACGCCACGAGTGTCAATCGCTGAGATATCTGCAGCGGAAATGTGAAAGCGCAAAAGAAAAACACAAAAGCTGCCGAGCGCATTTCAACAATAATAACTGCCAGCAATAAAAAAAAACACACACACACACAAAGAGTGCACTTATATGGCTGTGACATATGTGTGTGCGTGGAGTATTTCAGATGCTTCAATGAATGGGCTTAAAACCGTATGAAATAGCGCTTAAAAGGTATCGGAGTTTGAGTGCAATGCGATTCCTGGCAATTGCACTTCATGCGCTTGTATGAAAGCTGGCCAAGTGCATTATTGAGTTAACTCGCCGATTCCATTGCTGTTTGCGAAAGTTGCGCATTGTGCGCGTTTAAACGTAATGCGAGTCTTAAACTCCCACCTGCGGATGAGTTTAATGCGCTTACACACAGCGCCCCGCTTGATGCACTTCCACAGGCTCAGCGATGGCTGCAGTCGAGTTGCGTTCAGTTGCGTTGAGTTGCGTTCAGTTCTGCGCTTAAGTGCTGAGGTGACTTAAGTTACGCAAAAGCTGTTAAGGTATTTATGGCCAGCGAGGCGCGAGGTGTGTCCAGGCAAGCCAAGGCGAGCCAACATCCGGTCCCGGCAAGTTATTATGTCTTGCGGGCAGCAACACAGCCTTGAGCTGCTGCTGCCTTCTTCACAGTTGACGTTTGCTGCTTCAAGCCGCGCTCCTTGGCAGTTTGTGTGCGCTTAGCCCCACTTGAGTCGAACACGACACTCGAACTACATGGAGCACAGGGATCAGCACGAGCTGAACAATCGCAAGCGCAATTTGTTGGCTTTGTCTAACAAAATTGAACATCACAACAAGCTTAACAGCTAACGAAGTGAATTATTAATTTGTTTTTACAGGCGTACTAACAGTAATGTTACTAGTTGTTATTTAACATAAATACATTTATAATAAAATATATAATAATAAAGAAAGTGAAGCAAGCAAGGATGAAATAAGACACATACTTATGAACATCATTCTACATCTTGCATGGAAATCGAAATGGAAATGAAAGTACAATGCAAGTAAATTTTCTACACTGAAATAAAAAGCTAACACATCATTAGAATTATGTTTATTCTACATCTTATTGTCATCTAAATCTTAACATTTTCAAATCTTAATAAAAATGTATCTGATGAATACCAAGTGCAAGAAGTCTTCAAGAATAATATACTTCTGTATGCAACATATATTGAAATAATAATCAGCACATCAATGCTAAATTTTTCAACTTAATCGCGCAATCTATATTTATAAAAGAGAAATGTATTAGTAACATAATTTAAAGCTTAAGAACAGCTGTCACGACTTGTCTTAAAAGAGCCAGCAAAAGAACATAGAGAGGGACATAACAACAATATATATTGCATATTAACTTGTATTTTATAATAATCAAACTAACTTAATAGATTCCAAAATCTGCTACTTATTATCAACAATAAACGATTAATGTACTTAACTTTTGTATTTGTATTATCTTATTAACAATTTAGTTTAATAAATACCAAAATCTGCTTATTTGTTGAGAGTTCGCTGGGAAAGTCAGTTGGGGAATTCTGCTGTCTCAAGCTCTCGTCAAAGGCTGCGCCATCGGCTATTAATTTTAAATTCGCCACTCTACTCGTATTTGCCAACAGTTTAACATCCAAAAGATACAAAATTACTAAGAGTAATAAAATTGTGTAGAATTTTAAATAGAATGGGCTCGGCGACTATAATTATTGTGGGAATAAATACATTCCCCGTAATGTCTCTCTTGCTTGTGTACAGTCTTCAGAAAGTTTCTTCATCTAATGGGATGCGGCATTCAGTGACTTCTTGCCGTCGCACTGCTGCTGTCTCGGCAAATTTGTATAAATGCCCACAAAATTGACCTGTGGCCGTCCCCCGGCAATTATAACAAATTATCAACTCGCTCACACGAATGCCAGCGCCCAGACGACGAACAGGACGGACTTGTTTCGCCCCTCAGCTTCCGCCTCAACCACACACACACACACATACACACACACGCAGCTAGACTGACATTAATTATTCATAACTTGAACTCTGCTTCGCCTGGCTGTGTCTGTGTCGTTCGCCTAAGTTAAATCGGCGCCCGAGTCGGAGTTTGACGTCTGCCGTTGTCTTCGTCTTTGGGGAAATCTGCTGCCTGCGCTGTTTCTGCCCCTGACTTGGCTCACCTGACCAGCCTGCGGCCTAGCAAAGACAGTTGTTGGCTGCTGTCTCCGAAATGTCAAACCAACAGCACTGTGCTGTGAAAGTATGCTTTAAAGCCGCCAACGCTTCGCACGCTCAACGCTCATTAAAGTGGCCTTTAAAAGCGTGCAGGCTGCAGCGTGCAACAGTTGCTGGCAGCCAATTATAATGCACGCACACGTGTAATCCACTTACAATTAAAACACAATGCTGCTGCTTGACTTTATTAACGCATGCCTTGCAGTGGCGCGGCTGCGAGGCTGCGGTTATTTTAATTTTGCTTGGCTCGCTTACGACTGCTGCATTGCAGGCCAGGCCAGGCCGCGTGGCGTGGCGTATACTTAATTTGGCGCGCTGCCCATTTCCATTCGCTTCTTAATTATGTAGCAAATCTGCGAATGGAGCCCACGGCCACACCTTACGGCCAACCAACCCATTCCCATTCGCATTCCCACTCGCATTCCACAAATATGCAACGCTGCCGGGCATCGTCGATGCTTCCTTCAGCCCTTTCGCCCCCTCCTCACCCTCGCTTTATGGCCATATCACTTTACACTTGCGGCCACTTGCGCAGCACGCGCTGCGCTCGCCGGCAAAAATTTGCGCAAATATTTACTTAATTACACGATGTGGTTACCAAAACTGCGCATGAATGTGTTCGCTGATTATGTGCCATGTCCTGCATATTTAACATTTTATTCCGCCATGTTTCTGGGCCAACAAAACTGCACTCTTGCACTTCTTTCGCCGTCTAACATCCGCATACTATTGCGAAGCAAACACTAGCTTGTTCTGAACTCACAATCCACGCAAGACCATTCAATTGTGTAGTGACTCAAATCATTTTTCATTTGTATTTGAAACATAAAAACTTTGCTAAAAACAGACTTGCTTGCATTATTGGAGATCTTCTGCATATCAATTCTAAATGATTCTATCAAATCTCAAAAAATAAACCCATAAGCGGGACTTGCTTGTGATACATCAATTCCTTATCAATTAGTTGGCTGTCGGTCGTATCATCATTTGCACAAAAGTGATGCTTTCCACGCCATCCCACGAGTTCCACTTGATGCCGCTCTGCAGGTTCTTCACGCCGTCCTTGTACAGTCCATTGAGATTGCTGCGAAACCGAGGAATGTAGAATGCTATTAGTGCTTGCAGTGAGACGCGAATGCGCTGCGCTTACCTGTGGTAGCAACTGTTGAACCACCAGCCAGACAACCATTCCAAGGCACAATTGTACACAGAGACATCGTTGTCCCGATCATAGGTGGAAAACTTCATGCCAATATGCCAGCTGAAGGAGTCGCCGGCATCAGCAGCAAGACCTGCGGAATACTTGCCAACCGACAGCAGCTTGTAGTTGTCGGATTCATCGGCAATCTTAAAGAGACTATACCGAGCAGTACGAATTTCATTCTTGGCGCTCTTCATATAAATGTAAAGCTCGTGCGGTTTCTCATTGGTGAGACGATGCAGCTTTTCAAGCCCTATGAAGTAGTTGCTCTCGACCTGTCCGAATCCCTTGCGGTAATCCGTCCAGCTCCGATTGAAGTTCTCACTCGCATCCTTGCGTCTCTGAATAACTGTCCAGCCAGCACCAGCCAATTCAGAGTCGCAGTAGACGGGGAACGTCTCAACGTAGTGAATTGACATCTTCTGAATTCCAGTTTTGTTAGCCAAGCAGCTTGTGACATTTGACTCAGCTTCTTGACCTTGCGCAGCCTTACTTCCATTACTTTCAATTACTGAATTTGCATTTGCACACTTGTTGGCCAAAGCAGTCTCAATTTGTTTCTTCTGCGACGCCAATAACTCTTTTTGTAGCACATTGTTGTTTTCGTGCAGTTTTAACTGCTTGTTTGTCGAAGCAATTATTTCCTGTTGAGCTTTCACTTTTACCTCTAGTCCGACTTGCACTTCTCTCAGCTTAGCGATGATGATTTCTTTCTCATGAATTGTTTTCGTCAACTCTGAGAATGTCTGCTCTCTTTGTTGTGCCTGTTTGGTATACTGAAGTAAGGGCTTCACTACATTATAGCAATAGTGCGAGCACTGATTGTCGATCATCTTCACTGTGGCGCACTGTTGTGAACGAAACTGTTTTAGTTACAATCTAAGTAGATGAGCAACTGGCTTACTTCTTCGTTGGCAGCACAATAATGCACAAGTAGCAATAAACACGACAGCAGTTTCAGATTCATTTTGATTTTATTATCGCCGCGGAACTGAGCTCATTCCCCCTAAGCAAACGAATTTGGACTGTTTCTCGCTGAGCGCAGCGAGAGCGAATCTCAAAATTCCTAATCATTTTTGCCAGAGTCGAGCTAAAGTTCACAGCAGATAACAGTTTATTTATACGTAATTTACAATTACTCTATAATTAAAATCAATCGAAACATATTAATTATATTGCCAGTAGAACACATATATATATATATATATATATATATGGTATGTAAATTAACAAACAACGTTATCAAAGCGACGGATTAATAGATTAGCTTCTATTTTACTAGGCATTCGTCGACTACTGTGGATTGCTCTACACACAGAACGTGGCCTTTGGTGGCTGCGTTTAGAGCTTCGTAAACTCGTCAGTGATTTAACAATATTAAGTTGAACGTCATAAAATGCTGGCGTTAATGTTGTTCAGTTAACATTTTTATGCTCGCCCCATAAGACCTGAGTGGCAAAGTGGCAAAATTGTGCGCCATCACAGGGAGAGAGAGAGAGACAGCGGGACGAAGAGGGGGCGAGGGAGCGCGAGTTTTGTGCTCGCTTGACAGACACGACTCTGCAGTCGAGCTGACATCTGTTGTTTGCAACATAATAATCATTATAATTTATTTTAAAATGCAATTTACGCAGCAACGAGTCGCGCAGAGTCGAGATGAGTCGAGACGAGCTGAACGAGTTGATGGCGTGCATGTTAAGCAGCGATGAAATGGCAAGGACATTTTGTTGCAAGGAGGCGAGGCGGTGAGGAGATGGGGAGGCTGCGAGTTAATTAGCGCTGATTTGGCTTTTGTTTTTGCATTGTGTTGATTACAACTGCAAAATAAATACGACTATTTATTTATTACCGAAACAGGTCACGTCACAAAGCGCACAAATAAAAATCGACACCGTAACCAAAACAGTTGCCGATACAAGTATCCACTAAAAGCAGTGCCCCCAATGGCCCGCTTCCTGCCCCACTTGCTCCACCGTACAGCTACGTACAATTTGGGTCTCGTCGCTGGTTGTGCTGCCAAACCGAAAAAGGTAAATAACAGGAAACATTTTACACTAATTAGCGACGCACGCAAATGGGCGCCATCGTGGCTTTCGGGGGCTGCGACCAAGTGGCAAGCGGCAAGCGGTAAGCGGCAGGCGGCAAGTGGCAAGTGGCAAGCGGCATTGCTGCGGCACTTGACTATAAAAGTCACTGCCATAAGCCTATTTATGTTGTACGACGAGTTGTCGTCAGAGTCGTTCTCCACAAAGCCTCAATTTCGTTGTACTGCTGGGGGAATCCCCGCCGCTGAATCTTGCCTTGAATGCTGGCAGGGGTCCCCTTAATTTGCATTAATTGGACTTCTAGTCAGATTAGCTGAAATGGGTCAATTTAGCGCACACAACTTGAATGTAAATCCCAGTTGTAGCCACAGAAATCGACTTACACTTGACGACAAGAAAGTAATTAAAGCATTATCCTTGAAAACAACACATTTTACGAATATACTAAATGGATTGCAGTAAGCAAAGCACTGCATAACATTTACATCCTGACTTTTATAATTGCGAATTCGATTACTTTATAATTTCATTTTAATTAACTAAACTGTAGAGCATCCTACATTCCTTACAGCTTCAGTGAAGATTTACAATTTAACTTGATGTATGCATAGATATGCCGAATTAGAATTCAAACAATTATGTAGACCTTAAACATGCCCTACTGCAAGCGAATATAACTATTAGAAAAACCAATTTGTCCAAAAGAACACTTTGAATACGATAGAATATTTATATGATGCGAATACTCAATAGCTTTTTTATAACTATTGTTTCATAGTCGCTATTCTCTCGGATGTCAACGGCAGTTGTTTGATGGAAGTGAAGTGAAAATGTCAATTCCATACAAACTTGAATCGCATTCTATCATTTATAAAAGAACAACCATGTTTCATTTAGAGACTTTCTTATCAAGTTATTTTCTATATGTATGTTCAAATACATACTTTTATTGATTTATTTTTGCAACATTTCTAGCCTTTAAATTAATTCTCACTTAGTAATTTTATAAATACATAAATTCTTCAAAAATGTAACTTGGAAGCATATTATAATTTCTGCTTAATAGTAGTTTCTTTTATAAATATTGTTAAAACAATATACTTAAAAGTTATTTTTAAAATGAGCAGAAATTTTAATAAAGCTTTTAAGTTATCAACATTTTTTGTATAAAGGAAACAAACAATAAATGATATATATTTATTTATATATTCAACTTTTCGCTATAAAAATGATTAATCGCAAACAGCATTTACCCATATCAACAGCATCAAAAATGCTAAAAACAGACTTTCTAGCTTTATCAAATCTCCTAAATCATATCTATGGCATATACTTCTATCTATCTCCAAAAATAAACCCTTAAGTTTATGGTACATCAATTCATCATTCCGACAGTTAGTTGGCTATCGGTCGAATCATCATTTGCACAAAATTCATGCTTTCCAAACCTATCCACGTCTTCCACTTAATGTAGTTCGTCACGCCGTCCTTGTACAGTCCATTGAGATTGCTGCGAAACCGAGGAATGTAGAATGCTATTAGTGCTTGCAGTGAGACGCGAATGCGCTGCGCTTACCTTTGGTAGCATTTGTGGAACCACCAGCCAGACAACCATCCCAAGGCACAATTATAGTCCACGCTGTGATCGTTGTCCGAATCATAGGTGGAGAACATCATGCCAACATGCGAGCTCAATGAGTCGCCGGCATCAGCAGCAGGACCTGCGGAATACTTGCCAACAGACAGCAGCTTGTAGTTCTCGGATTCGTCAGCAATCTTAAAGAGACTATAGCGAGCAGTACGAATTTCATTATTGGAGCTCTTCATATAGATGTAAAGCTCGTGCGGTTTCTCATTGGTGAGACGATGCAGCTTTTCAAGCCCCATGAAGTAGTTGCTGTCAACCCGTCCGAATCCCTTGCGATAGTCCGTCCAGCTCCTATTGAAGTTCTCACTCGCATCCTGGCGCCTCTGAATAACTGTCCAGCCAGCGCCAGCCAATTCAGAGTCGCAGTAGACGGGGAACGTCTCAACGTAGTGAATTGACATCTTCTGAATTCCAGTTTTGTTAGCCAAGCAGCTTGTTACATTAGACTCAGCTTCTTGACCTTGCGCAGCCTTACTTCCATTACTTTCAATTACTGAATTTGCATTTGGACACTTGGAGGCCAAGGCCTCCTCAATTTGTTTCTTCTGCGACGCCAATAACTCTTTTTGTAGCACATTGTTGTTCTCATGCAAAGCAATTATTTCCTGCTGAGCCTTCACTTTTGCCTCGAGTCCGACTTGCACTTCTCTCAGCTTAGCGATGATGATTTCCTTCTCATGAATTGTTTTCGTCAACTCGGAGAATGTCTGCTCTCTTTGTTGTGCCTGTTTGGTATACTGAAGTAAGGGCTTCACTACATTATAGCAATAGTGCGAGCACTGATTGTCGATCATCTTCACTGTGGCGCACTGTTGTGAACGAAACTGTTTTAGTTACAATCTAAGTAGATGAGCAACTGGCTTACTTCTTCATTGGCAGCACAATAATGCACAAGTAGTAATAAACATGAGAGCAGTTTCAGATTCATTTTGATTTTATTTTCGCCGCGGAACTGAGCTCATTCCCCCAAAGTAAACGAATTTGGACTGTTTCTCGCTGGGCGCAGCGAGAGCGAATCGCAAAATTCCTAATCATTTTTGCCAGAGTCGAGCTAAAGTTCACATCAGATAACAATTTATTGATAGGCATGTTTTCAGTGGATGCTCAATAATTTGTATTGAAACAATTTTTTATAAAAATAAGTAATCATAATATTTCCTCTAAATTATCAACACTTTTCTTTTATGAGGCGACAAAAATATATATACTTTGTAGTTTTATACTTTGTTTCTTAAAAAATTATTAATCGCAAACCTCGAAAGGTGCCAGAAATAATCGCAGGGCTACGATTTGTCAGTTTTGGATTGATAAAAGCAAAATGTGTGTACTTAAATAATTCAATTGTTGCAGCCAACAACGAAACTTAGTTTTAGCCGTTAGCCAAAATCAACAACAGTGCACTGTGGTCAGTGGTTGAAGGGGGGCAGAGGGGTAAGTTGCGGAACCAAACTGTGGCCAATGTGCCGCATTTTCTATAATGCGAGTGAAAAAGCCGTTGCTCTAATGGCCAAGTGACCACAATTCGTAGGTCCGTCATTGATTTGTGTCATTCGATTTTCATCATTGAGCGACATTTGCCTCCCACGAAGAGCGAAGGGGTGGGGCGGGGACGGGGACGGGGACGGGGACGGGACGGGGACGAGCTTATCCATTTGGCCAGCAGCCCGCGGCTGTTTTGGCAATTTGCCATAATTAACGTGGAAATTATTTGGGGCTGCGAAGAATAGTATTTGACGACTGTCAATTTAATTACAATTTATATTGCGAAATTTCTCGCTGTTGCACAGCAGAGATGTGGTCATTGTTTTGGCACATTGTTTAATTTATTTTAAACATATTCTGTTTGTGGCCATTATTTGGGTTTGTTTCTCTTTTTACAAGTGGTTTGATTGTCGCTGCGGTTTTCCATTTTCGGCTTTTCTTTTTCGCGCTGTGAGCGATGTGCAATAAGTATTTAATGTAATGTGATTTATTGAAAGCTTTCGAGTGCTGAGAGTTTTTTGAAATCCCAATTAATGGGAAAGAAAGAGCTCTGAATTTAAATAAATAATAACATTTTCTCTAAATTACAGTTTTTGTAGAGCACAATAAAATTGAAGCAAGTTTTTCAGCTTTACAGTTGGTTAATGAGAGAGTATACAAATATAATAATAATATTTATGCATCTGCAAATTCACTCATGATAACTTGCTTGTGCCTTGCCAAATTCTCTTTCGTTTAACATTTCAGCTGTCTCAACTGCGTCTGTCTGTCTGTCTGTCCGCCGTATCCGACTGACCCAGGACGCAGTCGGGCAATTTAACTAAAATAATCCCCATTGCATCATTTCACAGAATAGCTCAACAGAGCAATTTTGAGTGTATATAGTTGTGGGGGGTCAGGCCTAGGGAACTCTATACACAGACATAAACATATTTTACGAGTCGTGAGCCGGCGTCGGATGCCCCCCCCCCCCCCCCCCCCCCCCTCCTCAGCCGGCAGTTGGCCTCAGCTGCGGGCTCAGAGCCTAACTAGCTGCCACTTTGGCCTGTCATCATGCGTCGCTTTGAGCAGCTGTTGCTCTCTCGCTCTCAACGGCTGGTCGTGTATTTGTGTGCTCGGTGAAAAACTTCATTACCGCACGACCTCGAAAAACTGTAAAACGCTGCTGCTGTCATTTCAAATTTATGTGACTTTTGTGAGCTGAGCAACTCACACGGATCTAAGATGCGGCCGTGGTGTGGAGTGCCCCAGTTTTTGGTGCTTTTGCCAGTTTATGATATGGCAATGGCGCAAAATACTTTGCTAATTTTTCCTTTTCGGAAATTAGAGCATAAAGTTCGCTCTTAAAACTTGCCGAACCCGAAACAGAAGTAAAAGTATCTACGTACTGCACGCCACAGAGCCCCCAAAAGCCGCGTGCTTAACACTTCTGCATGCGAATCGCAGCTGCAACAAATAAAACAACGAAGATAAAAAACTCCAGCAGCACAACAACAATTTATTTGCTTTGCCCAAAGTTTTCGCCTAATATACCCTGTTGAACTCGCACAACAGATCTATTACGATTAAACCAATAAACTGAATTTAATCTGCTTATGCACACATAAGCAATAAATTCATTTATTAACTATAAGTGTCTTCAATATTTCAATTATTTGCGAAATTTAATAAAAATATATCCATTTTTTGTGGGGAGTAATTTATGCAATGCTTAAGCTGATTACGTATTATTTTATAGTCGAGTTCTCGGCAACAATAGACACAGTTCACACATGTTTGCTTGATTATTAACACCCACACACACCCGCACTCACACAGAGCACCGAGTACAGAGTAGAGAGTGTTATAAAGTTTTTCTCTTTGGGCAATTGCGGCCCCGCTCCAGATCCTGTTCCTTGCACTTTGCTCCATCTCAAAGTAAAAGTTATGAGTTGCGAACAAAGTTTATGCTGCAGTTTGGTTTTCGTTGTTGTTGTTGTCGTTGTTGTTGGTGTTGCTGTTGTCCTGCACTTGCCAGGAAGCTTTAATTACAGTTAAGCTTAAAATCATATGCAAAGTTTGCCAGAGTTAACTCGTAATTGTTATCAATGTCGGCTTGTGGCCAAAGTCAAACATTTTACAGCTGAAACAAAAGCGCAATATTACAATATGCCAACACAATTTGCTCTGACTAAAAAGAAACGTCCGAACCCTAACAGCATATCTAATTAAAGTGCTTGCTACAAAGAACACAAAAATGCAACATTTACAATATTATCTTTCTCTCTCCACTCGAATGGCAAAATAATAAATTCAATAAATCTGCATAGAGCGCTAAAAAAATTAACCATAGCTCTGCCAGGCAATAGTTGCATTTTTCACATTAATGCTGATGATGGCAAAAATATATGAAGCGCCATAGATACTTTCTCATTTGCATGCAACAGCCAGAGCGGCAGCAATTCAAATTGCGTATACGCGGGACGCGGGACGCGGGGTGTGCGCGACATTCGCAACGTGCATTGACGGAAATTGGGATTTGTGTTGCTTTATGATGTTGTGCTGCACACACTGTGCACGTTCATTTCCGGTCGAGTGGAGAGCGTGCAAAATAAATGAAAAAGTGCGCGCAACTCAATCAAAATGCGTAAGTCAAAATAACAATAACAAACGCCATGTGCGCGTAGTAATAATAATGTCGAGTCGACGGCGTCCAAAAGTGCGCAACAGTTTGCGAGTATTATTGGCTTTATAAAGATGCAATCGTTCACTTGGCTTAAATCGGCAACTTTTGCGAACAAACTTTGGCATACTTTAAACTTTAAACACACTCAATTAGATAGAATAAAATGTTTAGCGAACTTTTTTCCAACCGAGGGGAGGGGTGAGGTTAGGAGGAGGCTGGGTCAGGACACAGCTTGACCCAAGGGTCCAACTTTTTGACTAGCTGCAAAAATGTTGGTCAAAACTTTTTTTTAACAACTTTTGGCAATTATCTTGTGAGCCACGCTGCGTCCTAAACAAGATACACATACACACGATACATGTGTGCAGTATAGAGATAGTAGTACGCCCACTATATCGCACTTGTTCCAACTGCAGCTACAGTGTGTCAACAACTCGCTGTGCTCAAACCCAGCAGCTGTTGCTGTTGTTGTGCAAACAATTTTGGTTGTTCGCCTCTTTGCTCGCTTTTTGATGCACGCCAATCCGGATCAGCAAAGCAGAAAACTGAAAACAGAAAACTGAAAACAGCAACAGAGAGTGGAGGAAAGAAAACAAAAAAGATTTTCCAAATATTTTCAAAAACAATGTCACACTTTGTCCCAAATGCCCATGTGAAGTGTGTGCGCCCCAGTGCTTACCTAATTGTGTCAATAATGTGCGGCACTTTTAATCCTTTAAGTGCATTTCCGATAAGCCTGCAGCTGAGATGCTTGTTTAATGCATTTCCATTCGACAGGCGAACTTTTTCTGCCTCAAACGAATATGCATAAAGTTGCAAAATACATTTGTATGGCTTAATGTGTGAATTCGTAGAAAATGCAAAGCCGTTTATCTGATTAAGCTCAATGCCAGCGAATAAAGCGCACATTATATTTTTTAAATTAAGCGCATTTTCAATTAGACTGAGAACTCTACAATAGCTGCAAATAATCGACAAATGAACACAAATTAAATGGTTTTAAAATATGATTTTAAGTGTTTCAAAAACATCGAAGCTCTGTTCGCAGTCGCACCAAGACTCGTGCCCCACGAGGCAAGCTGCAGCGACTCGTGGCACGCACACAGCTACCAATGGCAAACAGACACTGAGTGCGCTCTTTCGCAGCTAGCGCGCTCTTCGTTCGTCTGGAAACTTCCAGTCTGCTGTTAAGAGCACACACAAGTCTAAGAGCGCGAGCAGGCGGCGTTTGTTTTCGAAACATAAACAAGCAACGGCAGGCAACTTAGTAGCCTGCATAGACCTTTGCACCTTGAACAACATTTTGGCTTGCATTACAAAGGGAATTAGAAAAAGAAGTTAGAACATCGGAAAGCACACAGAGGACAATAGACGTGGCCAGGCGACAGTTGCAAAAGCGAAACCGAAATGTCTGCAAAACAGCGCACAAAACAAAAGCGCAGACACCGAAAACAAAAAATAAACAAATAGAAACGCAGAGCCGAGCAGAGCGTGTACGACGAATGCACGGCAATATGCTGGACAAAACATTTTGGAAACGAAAAATGAGGTCAACGTGGCGTATGCTCGATGTTTGTTTGTCTGCCAAATGAGCCAGCTGGACGTAATGCATACGCTGCCGAGCCAAGCATGCTGTTGCTCGCCCTGATCACAGCCAGTGAATTTTGCATGGTTTTTTTGGCGCATTTGCTCGACTTGGCAGTTCTTAAAAGACTGCCTGGCTTGGCTTGGCTTATGTTGTCGACTTTTGTCGTGTCGCAAAAAAAAAAACGCAGAAGACGTGTGCGCAACACACACGCAGCGCTGCGAATGCATAAAAACTTGTTGAGATTTATCTTGGCACACGCGAAGGACGCTGCAACTGCCACGGCGCACTTCAACCGACTCTTCAGCGGCAGTGGCAGCGGCAGCCGCAGCTGTAACTGCATTAGAACCGATGCTGCCAGTTTATTTATGGCGCAAATGTGACTGGCTGTGGCTGGGCGTTGAGCATTTAAGCGCCTTAAAGTATGGAACGCACTCTTGACACTTGTTGTGGCAGCCAGTTCTTGGCGCATTGTGCGCCCCACTTGACTGCCAGAGTAGTCGCCATAATGTGCATAATTGAAAGAGCTTGAGGTGGCAGCTAAACATGCAAGTGGGTCAAATGCCTCATCTTTTCGCCATGGTTCAACGACTTGCAGCTGTGATAAGCGCTTTAAAGTAACGCAATGCTTGCATCCTAACAGCATTTGCTTTGTTCACGTGACCATATTGTATACATTGCATATTGAATCTGCCGCTGCAGCTGCAGCTGCCACACCGATTTGCTGCCAGTGGCCACTGCAAAATTGTCGGCGCGCATCCGACGCCTCAGCACGCTGATAAAAACAATGGACCACAATGTGTGCAAAACAAAATACCAAAAAATTTCACAAATAAATGCACACAATGGAACACACACACACAGATGTATAGCCAGCAAAACAAACAAAACGAAAACAATAAATTTGGTCCGAGTATCAAGCACACAATATATGCACTCATCGCCGGGTTTGGCCAGGTCCTTCTGATATGGCGTGAAAGCGTGTTCCGCGAGCCGTCCAATTGTTGTAGCTCTGCTCGCCAAGTGCTCGTCTATAGATTAACAAAGTGGCATAAGCTGCTCTAACTGCCGAAGTAGGCGAACAGCGACCACTGAATGCTCTACAACTAGAGATGGAGAACGCAAAGAGATAAATATATTAAAAGATGCCTTGGAGTACATTTTAAAAAGTATATTAGTTAATTTAATCATTTTTGAAAATGTTTTAGATATACAAATAAACAAAGTACTAGAAAAGTTCTACAGAACAGCAAAAGAATATAAATGAACAAAGTAAATAAATACAAAATAAGTAAAAGCAATGTTCACTTTTCTAATTAATTTAATAATGAAACGCTTTAAGTAAATATAATTGTAAAATAGCAATTTTAGTTAGCAAATAAATGACTCTGCGTATACGTAATAAATTATCAAATTAAGTGCATCTCAAAAGTGTTTATGCATTAAAGGAAGAATTTTTGGTAAAGCGTGAAAAGAGTAAAAAAAGCTTGTTGCTTTGCATCTAAGCAATCGACAGCAACGCAAACAATTGAAAACAGAAGTACTCGGACACATCTGACAACAACAATGGCAACAACGGCAACAACAGCAACGGCAACAACGGCAACGGCAGCAGCAAGCGACGCCGAGAGCAACAATTGAAATATAACCCAAATATGCAAAATGTTTCTGGCAGCCAGATAAAAAGTGGAAACCCAATTCGAGCCATGGCAAAGCGTAGCGAAGAGAACCAAACAACTGTTGAGTGCTGTCCGGCAAAACGCCCAACAATTTGTATTTGTTAGCATTTAAATAACCGGAAGCGCTTTCCCCTCCCCCCTCCCTTTGCCCGCCTGCACTCGCCACAACAACTGTGGCGACGAAGGAACAGATCAAGAGAAAAACAAATGCAAAAATTGCGAGCAAAAAGCGAGGAAAATGAAACGAAATTCTTGAACACTTGCAGCAGGGAGAACGATATCTGGATAGACAAAAAAGAGCAAACGGAGAGGGGGAACGGAGGGGGAATGACGACTATGCTCAACTATCAATAACACTTAAAAGCTTTTTTAAATATTTTCTGGTTTTGTTGATGTTCTGCCCGACTCGGCATTGCCAGCAGCTCTGTGCATTTTGTTAGTTTTCGCTCTGGCATATTTATTATTTTCTCCTTTTATTTATTAGTGCAACACGCTTGCCACCCCTCACGCCCCATCCCCTCTCCCACGTATTTAAAAATGCAATTTTGCTCGTGTTGAAATGAAAAATGTTATACATTTCGGTGCAGCTTGCTGCCACCAGGGAGCAGTTGCATGTGGGAATCTGGGGCAACGACAGCAGCGGCGGCAGCGGCGGCAGCGGCGGCAGCATCATGAAATATTTGCCTAGATTCATAAGCACTCGAATTTTAATATTTATTGATACAGCTGTGGGTGTTTTCTTTTCTATTTGGATTGCCAAACAGACGCAAAATCATTTAAAGTCCTGCTAAATATTTGTCCATAAAATAACTGCTAAGACCAATAACAATCAAAAATGAACTGCATGACATAAAACAAATTCAGAGCAGGGCTTTGTAATACTCTTTTCTTATTGAGTCTCTCAATATATATCAATTCTATTTGAATGCAATAAAATACATATTGTGGGCATACAATAAATATTAACCAAAGAAAAAGTAAACTTCTTGAATAAATTTGAAATAAATGTTCAATTTACTGGTTTTCAGTTGTCAGCTTCCATTTGTGCAACAAAGTTCAGTGGCGCTTCACATTAAACGCATTAAATATAGATGTGGATTCGACTAAGTAACCTCAAACTATTTGTAGTTCGTGCAACAAACAAATTCACTAATTAATTTAAATCTCTTTTTTAATGTATTCATTCACCAGTTTGGCCAACACAACCAACAAATGTTCGCCAACAAAGCGAATGCAACAAAGAGAGCGAAAATGCGAAAATAGAAAACAACTTTCACTCCCCCTTTCACTTTTTATGCTGCCTTTTTATTTGCGTTAATGCACAATGTGTGCATTCTACTTATGTCTATATGTTTAATAATTGGATTGTAGCTTACCCCATAAAAAACGATGAAAATATTAACACTTAATAACTTTTTATGAGCAAAATCGCTTCCTTTGTTTAATTTCCATTTTTGTATATTTTCAACTTTCATGCGTTCTTATATTCACTGGTAACAATTTAATTTGCGTTCAATATTAAATTAGTATTAATTACTATCAATTATAAATATTATTTCTATCTGTTTTTATTATTATAACTTTTAGTTATGCTTATTTTTCTTACTTATTTAATACTAATCACTCTCACTGCTTTTTCTTGTCACTCTCAATTAAGTAAAAGTGCTATAAAGAATTGGCTTTTTACATAAAATTTAATTAACTTTTAATTACGTAAAACTTTTATTTAGAAGGTTAAAAGTTGAATGATTTGTTAGTATTAAAAAAAAGTAACATTAGGATTGTAGGACAGCTGTGATCTACTTCTCTGCTACTAAGAATTTCTTCAATAAAATCGAAGTTTTCCATTAGACGTTCACAATTATAGGCAGATTGACACAATGACAAAAGTATTCTTATAAGCATTCTTAAACTCATTGGTAAAAGTTTAAATTTCTTACAATTTTAAACATATTTCTCACTAGATATTTGGCTACTTTCATCATCAAAATGTTATTAATAAAGTCAACATTTGAATGCTTCGATTGCTATGTTAACATAATCGAGATGCTGTAGAACAATTTCAACCGATTTCTCTTCTACTAAAGAGTTCTTCAAGCAAATCGACTATTAATACTGTTCTGGTGAACAATTACCGACAGAGATAGTCCGACAAAAGTAGATGATTAGGCTGATTAGGCTATTCTGAAGAATATGTATTCCTCACGGGATCATATCTCAATGCTCCTGCTTTTCATTTATACTAATTTATGTTGTACTCTTATCCGAAGTACAAAACAGCAATTTACAATAAATATGTCAAGTTCATTTGTAATTTAAGTGACTCTGTAATTTCTGTAATTTTATGAACACTTCTAAATGATTCGAATTAATTGTTAGAATGGGCTTTTTATAATAATTAAGCTGGATGGGTTTAAGCTCAATATTTTGAGCTGCTAATCTAATTGTACAAAGCAAACCAAATGCAAACTCAATTAGGCCCGAAACAGCAACAGCAACATCAATAGCAACAAGAACGATAGCAACAGCAAAGCAAAATATCAAGAGCAGTTGGCTATTGAGCATTTGCCCTGACAATTACCAGTCAGAGAGTGTGCAAATCGAATGGTAGTCGGTCAACACCTGCTGCTGGCCATTGGCTATGGACGTTTGCAAGGCCAGAGATAGTGATCGAAAAGGGGAGTGAGTTGGTTATGGAGAGGGCATGGCAGATCTGGGCATTCGTGCGTGCCGTTCCAGCCTTTGACTAAAAATATTTAGACGCTTGAAAGCATTCGACAAAGATGTTGAAAAGGACACACACACACACACACACACACACACACACACACACACGTTGGTAGCCCAAACTTGCACTGGCAATTAACTAAAATGTTGTCAGCCTTTTGGCACACTCGTCGTATGCGTGTTTATGCAAGTATGTGTGTGTGTGTGTGTGTGTGTGGCCCAGACGGCCGTTTTATCTGACCGAGCGGGTCAAGCATCAGTTCATTTTATTGACATAAATGTTTATGTTTATTTGTCTGTGTTTAAGCATTAATGTTTATCGTATTGTACTTAGTTGTTGCTGCTGTTTGTGTTGCTATAACTGCTGCTATTGTTGCTCTCGATGTCGATGTCGATGTCGAAGTTGATGTTGATGTTGTGCAAATAAAAACAGCAACAACACCATCGAACGTGTGGGCACAAAAGTGGAGTGTACTCGTACTTATTACAAGTGGCTGCTTGTGTGCGATACTCGCATCGCTTTGTATGAATTTCTAATGAGATTTTGCATTGATTTAATTAAATGTTTCCGTTTTTGTTTTTATAATTAAACAGCATGTAATTATATTAATTTAACACAAACAAGCGTCCACACTTGTCTGCTTTAAATGCATAACTAATTTAAACACAATTATCGAGCCCCAAATCGTTGAGCAATCCAATTATGCAGTGCAAGTTATTAAAAAACTCGAAACAAACCTGAAGCTATTATATACAAATTTAAGTAGAATTAACTTGAAAATATTTGGAAATGTTTTCGATATCTTTGGGGAATTAACATTACTATTCTCGATAAAAAAAGTATGACAATTTGTAGAGCGAATGTTTATGCATTTAAAATAAATAAATATAAGATCCACTCTACTTCACGTAGCTACTATTTGGGTTGCTCTTCGAAAAAGCTCAGAAGTGTTCGAGACTCGGCTAACGGGAAAAGTTCTGCGCAACGTTGTGTGGTGAAAAGCTTTTGAAAATACAGCGCCAACAAAAATTTCCACAAACCGTCTTCTAAATCTTCATCTTAGCAAATTGAATTACATATATATTATAAAATAAAATTGTAATACTCTTTGGAATTGCTAAGAAATAAAGATTTTATATTATATTTCCACCACAGCAAATTCATTTAAAATATGTATAATATAAAACTTGTTAAAGTTGCTAAGAAATAAAGATTTTATATGAAATTTCCATCACAGCAAATAGTTTTAAATATATATTATAAAATATTAACGTAATATTTGTTGAAATTGCTAAGAAATGGAAATTTTCTAATACATATATTAAAATATAAAAAATGTAATTCTTGTTAAAATTGCTGATTTTATATTAAAAACTAGTACTCAGAATAATTTTATAATTTGGCAAGTACAATAAATTTTCATTTTTAATATTTCTAGTACTCCTATATCTATAATTTAAAGCATAATTTAGTCAATTTCGAAGCGTTCATGTGGCTGACAAAAGCGCAAATCGTGTGGCAAACAATTATACTTGATTCGTATTGAGAACTCGCTAATTGCGGGCAAATAATAAAGCATACTTGGGGAACTGACAGACCACACTCATGTGCTTAAGCAGGAAACTGCATGTGTGGCAGAAAAGTAAAAGCAATGCGTAAACAAAAGATGTGAAGAAGCCAGTAACTCGAATTTGTTTGGGAGACCGATGCGAAGTCTTAATTACACGGCAATTGGGACTCAGCGAAAGGGAGAGTTGCCGAAGCAGTTGGCCAAAAAGTGTGTTGTCAGGTGGCAAACATTTGCTGGCAGTTCGCTTAAAACTCAATCAGAATGCGCAACATAGATAGCAAGTGTTGGCTACAAAGTCGACTTAAAAATACCCGTCAATGTCAAGAACTTCATTAGCTGGCTGAAATTGTGAAATATGACTTGAATTTGTGCTCAATTTAAAATAGATTATTTAAAATATGACTTGAATTTGTGCTCAATTTAAAATAGATCATTTCTTGACTTATATTTTCCATTGGTTTTATATTCATTATTTGAAGTCAAGTAGGTGTTTGTAAGATAATTGATAACAGATCTTGGAGCCTTGTGGCTTTAACTAACTTTCTAAATTGCACAAGCAGAAATAGCTTCAAAATTAAACAAATTCTGGATACCAATATTTTCTGTCACAATATTTTCTGTAATAGAAAAAAATGGTGTCAAACATGCACATACACTGGATTATTTAACTTTTTAAATTTAATTTATTTACTCAGCAAATTATACATTTACCAAATAGCACACAATTTTTATCATGTACACTTTTAGAGCATCTCTTTTAGACCCAATTTTATACTGAGATTTTTTACAAGCTCAACTTTCATTGCTGTTGTCGGGTAGTCATGACCACCCGCTTTGGTGGCGAGCAAAGTCGGGTGTACGGGTAACAATGGCAACGACTATGCGCATATAGACGCATGTGTAGTGCGACGCGACACGTGCATATGAAAATGTTACGCTCTGCACTTTATGAATGAAACATTTACTATTCCACACCTTCGGCCAGCCCTCGAGAAGCAGCAGAAGCCGGCACAGCAGCAGGCGCCTTGGCGACTGCCCAACGGGTGGACGCATGCCACACCACATAGCACCCCACAACAACAACAAGAACAACAACAACGGCAACACTGGCAGCCTGAGGCGGCAGCAGTTGGCAGCCCTCAAGACACATGCGCAGCGCCAGCAGGCAGTAGTCAGTGGCAGAGTCAGTGGCAGTGGCAGTGGCGGAGTCAGCGCCTGGCAGCATTTGAATTTTGAATATGAATTTTGACACTTGATTATCAGCGGCATTCGCAGAGCGGCGTTCGCAGTTCGCGGCCAGTTCCAACTGTGTGCAGACGTGGTCGACGGGGCAATCGGAACGGCAACTTCTTGTGTGCTCTGTGTGGCGGCGGAAAGAATAAATCGCAGTTAGTGCAGCGGAAACTCTTTGGCCATTTGGCAGTGAAAGTGTTCAAACAGAAACTTTCTTTTCGCACTCCGCGTTTCAACTACCAACTTGCAGTCTTGGTTAATGTGAAGCGCAGCGTGGAATATGAAAAAAGGCTTCGTTCATGTTTTGCTAACACTACAGTTTGTCTTTCTGGGCACAGCGACTTTCTCAGAACCGAACAACTGTGAGTAGCGCATAAATCTGGCAATTATCGGAAAATTAACTCTTGCAGTGCATCGCAAAGCTGTCGATTTAAATTTGCAAAATATTTGTATAATATCAAAATTTCATCATCATATTTCGTTGTTAAAAATTATGTATTTTAAGCGGGAGTTAAACATACCCTTTTGGAATATATTTGTTGATAAATTGTTCATAGTAATTGTCTGTAAAAACATTACTAAATTTTATTATTTTGTTGTTCATCTTATTTTGGGAATAAACGTATTTCTCCTCTACATAGCTTAATTTATTTTTAGAAATATTGATTTAATCTTTGAAAATATTTATTTATTTATTACTATTATTATATATTGTGAAATGCTTCAGGGAATCAAAATATTTTTAAAACAAAAGAAAGGTTTTCTATTAAAATGTAATTTCTTAATTTAGTAATACCAATTATATTTCTTAAAATTACTCTGAATATAGGTATATTCAAATTAAACAATATGATCACTAACAAAGTTTCCCAAAGTTTATAAGAAACACGTACTTTAAAGTACACTACAAGCTGAGTGCACTGCTAATTAAATACGTTTGAGGTGCAAAATATATATGCCTAAAATGCTAACAAGCTGCCCAAATAGAAAAAAGGCAAAAACAAAAAGCCATTATGCGGGGTTCTTCTAACAAGCGGAAGTCTAACGGTTCTCTAAGTGAATAAACTGCGGCCAAATATCGCAAAACTGGGGAAGAGGCCGAGCGCCAACAACGAGCGACTTCCGTTCTTTTCTTTTTTTTGTTATTCTAATGGGGTTGCAACCCTATGGAGTCCCGTTCCCCTGCAGGCAAAGAAATGGTAAAAAATGCAATTTTACTTAAATTTGGCAGCAAATATTGATAAATATATCAGAAATTGTTGCTTAAATCAATGTGTCAAGCACTAGCAGTCCAAACAAATTCAAAATATTGGCAGGCTCGCCGACGCACGATAAGAAAGGAAGAAGATCCTTGCAGGGTGACAGTGGGTGACAGTGAGCAGCAGGCAAACGAGGCGGAAAGGCGACGTTCTTGCTACCTCCCGTGGCACCGTAATAGTATTATTCTTTTTCACTGCAAACGTTGTTGTTTCACTTCATTTTGCTGCTGTAAGTGTGAGTGCGAGTGCGACCAACTGCAGTGCTTCTGGCAGACATTGCGTGCTGACATATTTCGTTGTGCGATTTCCTCGCTTGCATTTGCCAAATGGCAGACAGTTGGAGTGTCTAACAGACAGGACATTCACTTTCCGTTTCAAGTTCAACGGTGTGAGAGGCAGGGAGAACTTGCACAACTTCGAGTTGGCTGAAACGACGCGTCGTCGGACAACCTGCGGCGCCTGTTTATGCCTTCACAACTCCAGCTGCAAGTGCTCGCAAATCTTCAAGAAGCTCAAATTCAAAATAGCAGTCCTGTCATGACGCATTTGTTTATCTGAGTACTGGATTATAATGAAATCATCTAACTTGATAATATATTTATTAGATTGTTTATACTGGATTGTTCAAAACAGTTGAATACACTTCGTAATGATATTTTTCTTAAAAAGAATTTCGGAAGGTGAAACTTACGTTAACATTAGTTTTAAAAAATGAAATATTTTGTTTTCTTAGCAGGTATATTTTAGATTTAACTCTGTATATAATAACTAATCGTATAATTTTATTTCTAAATGCAAATCTAACAATTGCAAATCATTTTTACTCCAAACAATCTAATATATGAAATGGGAACACTTTTGTTATTTTGCAGTAAATTAATAAATAAATCTCATTCAGTCATTTGAATATAAACAATAAATGGAACAAATTAAACAAAGAAAAATTAAAACAAAGAAATTAAAAGTAATTCAATGTTTTGTTTTCCTAACAAGAATGTTTCAAATTTAAATTCTACTCTAATTTCTAATCATATAATTTCAATTGTAACACAAATCTTTTATATTCCAAGCTATACAATATATAAAAACAGAATATATTTGTCATTTTGCAAAAATTAAATGAATAAATATAATACAGCCAATTGAATGTAAACAATAAAATCACTTAAGCGAAATTAATTTCAATGTTCTGTTTTCCAAACATCGAATAATTGCCAAACCTCATTGCAATTTAAACAAGAAAACTAATTTTAAGTATAATAACTAATTATATAATTTCAATTTCTAATGATCGCCAATTATATATCAACTTTCAACAATGAAACTAATTTCAAACATAATAACAAATCATATAATTTCAATATCAAATGATAATTCCAATTTTAGAAATCTTTTATAGTATGATAACTATTTATAATATAATAACTAATGCCATAATTTCAATTTTTAATGATCGTCAATCAAATTTCAAATTTAAATATAATAATCAAATATAATAAGAAATCATATAATTGCAATTCCAAATGATAGTCCAACATTTAGAAATATTTTATAGCATGATAACTATTTATAGTATAATAACTTATCGCATAATTTCAATTCTTAATGACCGTCAATCATATTTAAACTTTCAGCAATGAAACTAATTAAAAATATAGCAATAAATCATATAATTTCAATTCCCAATGATAGTCCAACATTTAGAAATCTTTTATAATTAAAGCAATTTCAAATTCTCTGTTCAATGATTTCAAATTGTTAATACATAAACTTGTATATGCATTTTCGATTTATTTAGTGGTGCCCTTTCTTTTATGTGTAACTCTCCTTGAGTGAAAAGCCCCAGCAACAAAACATTTAGTAATCAACCAAGTTGTGGTAATAAAGTTAGTCGCCAGACATTACCAGACATATAGGCATAACATATATAAGAACGCGTTCTTCTACGCTGCGTGTGTGTGTGTGTGTTTGGTGTAGTCATCGAGTTCGTATGGTAAAAACAGTTTAGACGTTGGAATGTTTCAATATGCAAACATGCAATAGCCAAATTGCAATAACAACAACAGCAACAACAACGACAGAAACAGAAACGGCTCGAACAATGGCGTCTTTGGGCCAACCGTTCAACAATTGGGCCGAAACGAGGGACGCTCTGCCCGAACCCAAACATAATCGCAAATTATAGGCTATATAGCATGCCATAGGCCCTCTTTAAGCTAGTTACCCCAACCGAACACACACACAAACAATCAGAGGGGAAAATGGGCAAATAAAAAGGTAGAGCGCACATTGCTGGCTTTTTACATTTTTCTAGGTACTGACTGGAGACGCTTCCCACCCACTCCCTGACCAACCCCCCATCCCCCTGCACTACCCCTTTTCTATTACTCATACGCTATCCTTCGGGCTCCGCTTTTTTCTGCACTTTTTCGGGTTATTATTTGGTCATAATTGTAATTTAGGTATTTGCTGTGTGCTGTTTGCTGTGTGTGCTGTGTGCGAGGCGTCGGCGAGCCGCAAAATCATGCTACTTGTTAGGCATGTGATGTGATTTTTTACGGTTCGCATTTTGGGGGCGTGATGGTTTACCGTTATGGCCGGCAAGACGACGCCACTAACAAGTTGAACGCGGCTGCCCCAAAATTATCAGTTAGCCTCCAATGTGCACGCTGAACTTGCATGAAATTTATTCCACGAAAATAGTTGCAGAAACACACTTTATTTTATTTTTCATTTTATTGACTTGGTTGGCAAATAGTAAACAGTGAATATATACAATTAGTGTTCTTTGAAACGCTTGAAGGATTTTCAAAATATATACTTTTAAAGAACAGAATAACTCGCTGACCCTGCAGCCTTTTTGTAATAGACAAATAAATACTGCAGACATCATCTAATGTCTGCCTTCGAAGACCTACCCAATTAATACCGAGCTCATCATTTGGCGGCTTTTGGTTGCATTTCGTAAGTCACCCCGGGAAAAGCTAATTTCACTAATTGTTGGATTATTTGCCGCTAAGTACGCGTAATGTTTATGTACCAAAATTTATGAGCGTAAAAAACGGCTGGAAAGCGTCTTTTGACTGGTCTAGTGGGGGCATCTGGAAAAATTTAGAAAATATTTGTTTAGGGCAGTTGACATTTTGCAGACACTCGCACAATTGAACAAATTAAAAACGGCTCATAACTGCGGATTAGCGAAGAGAGCGGTCGAATAAAATATCCAAAACATAATTTTCAAACAAAATGTGGTGGAATATATTCAAAAAGTGGTTGGAGAAAACTGTCAGTGACAATTGCTTAATTAAAACATTATTTAGATTATTTACACTTAAGTAAATATGGCAAATATTTTGTATTTTCAAAGAACAATTTAAACGTAAACGACAAAATAATTGTGTAATTTTAAAAATAATTTAAACTGTTGCTTTAAATTAATTTCTTAGTAATATTTGTATTTGCTCGATGAAATAATTGTGTATTTTTAAAACTTAATTTAAACTGTTGCTTTAAATTAATTTATTTGTAATCTTTGTATTTTCACTGTAAAATAATTGTGTATTTTTAAAAACTAATTTATGTTTATGTTTTTTTTTAAATACTCAAACTCACTGCGTATTTTGAAATGTTGTCCGTTTAAGCGTTTGCTTTAACTTTATTTATTTGTATGTTCTCCACAAAATAATTATGTTTTTATGTAACTTTTAAATGCAGCCAATTTAAGTGCATGTCTTACATTTATTTCTTTGTATCTTCTCGACAAAATTAAGTGGTTGCTTTAAGTTAATAAATTAACTTAATTAAATAATTATGTATTTTTTCAATGCAGCCAATTTAAACGCCATTAATTTCTTTATATCTTCACGACAAAATTAAGCGGTTGCTTTAATTTAATTTCTCTACTTCTTCTCGAATGTTGTTGTTGTTAATAATAAATTAAAATTATTTGTGTTTGTTTTAACTTTTCTATAATTTTATGTCTCTATGCAAACTAACTTCATTATGGAACTCGCCTTTTCGCTTTGTTCATAAACACTTCACACATCTTTAGCATTTAGCACGTCATAGAATAAATGGCAAATTATAATATTTGCACGCCTCGTAAACATGCCCTTCGCTGAGCGTAGACCTTTCGCATCGTGTGCGCCATTGAGCACCCTAACGAGCTGAGTCATAAATGTCAACCCCATTTGCTGAACCATTTTGCGCATTTTCCTGCCGTTTGCCTTTGCAGCGGATCCGAAATTCAGCGGCCCCATCAACAATGTAACGGTGCCCGTGGGACGCGATGCGCTGCTCACGTGCATTGTCCACGATCTGGTTAGCTACAAGGTGGCCTGGCTCAGGGTGGACACGCAGACCATACTGAGCATCCAGAACCATGTCATCACCAAGAACCATCGCATCGGCATCTCACACACCGAGCACCGCATTTGGCAGCTGCGCATTCGCGACGTCCACGAATCGGATCGCGGCTGGTGAGTACAATTCAAATAATTTCAAAAGCACTGAGACAAAGATAGGAGCATCGTCATATGTGACCTAGCTCTCGGAGTCGATATAGGTGCTCGAGTGTTTCAAACATCCTTCAGATTTCAGTTCGTTTTAAATATATGGAAACTAATTGTCCAATAGCCTTTAAAAAAGTGACCATTCAATAAGTTCGTAAGATGACATATAATATAATAGTTGTAGGACTTTTTCTGTATTTTTTTATTTACTACAATCCTTCAAGGAAAACGTGTATAAATTTGACAGCGAACAGGAAACTCGTTAAAAAGTTATCGTGTTTTGTGTGAAGAAAGTTTTGTTATTAACAACAAAATGGAAAAAACGAGTTATGAGTTTTGATAGTAAAGAGATTTTGAAACAAATATTGTGAAAACCAAACTATAGCTTGATAAGCATTACCAGGAGTCTGCTTCATCGAGACAAATGGTGGAACAGTGGATATCCGCATTTAAAAGTGGTCGTATCAGCACAAATGATGAAGAGCGCTGGCTCTGAGGATGAGGCTATCATACCAAAAAGAAAATAATAAAATAAATTATAAAAATTGGAAAATCGTTGTACTCACTGTATCGCTTTTGAAGACAACTATGTTGAATAATAAAATCGAATTTTGTTGATTTTTGAAGGCTACACTATTTTAAATTTAACTTAGATTCATTGCATTTGAAATTGATTGAGTAATGAGTATAGATAGGTTTCAAATATATCAAGTGCGTTTTTGATTGTAGTCGCTTATGCAATCATTATAATTTTTAAAACGGATCTAATGAAAGTAATTTTATGAAAACAAATTGGTGTATAATTTTAAAGTGGGTCTGATGGAAGTAAATATATGAAAACAAATTGGTATAGCCGAAAATGTTTACAATGCAAATCAAGTGCAATCCGACAATATTTCAATGCAGACAAATTAAATGAGTGATAAAAATTGTCAAGCGAAAATTCTTATATTAGGTACATGTGCCAAATCAACACGGATCCCATGAAGAGCCAGATGGGCTACCTGGACGTGGTGGTGCCGCCGGACATAGTGGACTACCAGACCAGCCAGGACGTGGTGCGCGCCAGTGGCCAGAACGTGACGCTCACCTGCAGCGCGACGGGGGTGCCGCTGCCCACGATCACGTGGCGGCGCGAGGAGAACGCGCCGCTGCTGCTGACGACGGAGGGGGAGCAGCAGGAGGAGCGCGAGGTCTACAGCGTGGAGGGGCAGAACCTGACGCTGTGGCAGCTGCAGCGCGTACACATGGGCGCCTATCTCTGCATCGCCTCCAACGGCGTGCCGCCCACGGTGAGCAAGCGCGTCATGCTGGTTGTGAACTGTAAGTAGAGTCCGACAAAGTCATGCAATTTGAATCGTTATTGAGGCGGCAAGTCACTTGCAGTTGCACCCACCATCTGGTCGCGCTACGACACCATCTACGTGGGCCTGGGACAGAAGCTGACGCTGGAGTGCATCAGCGAAGCGCAGCCAGCATCCGTCAACTTCTGGCTGAAGGACAAGGATCTGCTGCAGGGCGGCAGCTACGAGTCCGTCGTCGTAGATCACGTGCATCGCATTGTCATGCGCCTCACGCTGCGTCCAGTCAGCAAGCGCGACTTTGGGGAGTACAAGTGCATTGCCAAAAACGCCATCGGCGAGACGGAGCGCAGCATTACATTACACCGTAAGTTAGCTTTGAGCAATAATTAATTCAGATAACTCTAGCTGTACTTATAGATAAAGCCAAGAAGCATGTGCAGCACTCGCATCAAACATCCACGCGCGACAATCAGTACATTGTCATAGAAGGTGATACAGTTTTGGACAAGCGCTTAAACTATTCGCTAATTACATTCTTAAACTGATTTATTCTAGAGTACATGACGAACATTTCCCACAGCTCGAAGATAGAAGCTTTTGCTTGGCATCGAACTATTTTGAAGTTTGCTTGTACAATATTATTATTTTTGGGTTATGCCAATAAAGTTTTATTTTTGTGAGCAAAGCAAAAACGTTTTTTGTTAAACCGACATGAATTTAACTACATAGATTAAATCGCTTGTGGTCTAATCAATACTACAAGCTTTAGACGTAAACACGCACTTATGTTAGTTTAAGAAAACACAGATTGTCTTGTCTTTTAGTCAGTTTGGTAGCTTGACTTTAATTATTCAGATTTGTCTAATCTCTTTTTCATAATTTTAAAATACGACATTTTGTTCACGAATAAGTAGTTTGAAGGAAAATAAATTGTGTTGCGTAAGCTATGGAAATCAATACAATTCCATTGATTTCGCGTTACAAAATTAAGTTTCGACATACACAGTTGGGGTGTTAATGTGTCCCCGCGTTCCCGTTTTAATTTGCATACAGTTTGCACCTAACAACATTTCAATATTTTGCCATTCATACGTTTAAAAATTAGCTAAGACTTCTGTTTTGGGTTTATGTACAATTGTGTCACACCTTGCATTACGTATTTAGCTACGACTTTAACGCCTAATTGAATAGAATTGAACTAAAGGAGAGTGTGTAACAAATCTCGGCGCCGACGGCCGTGTCAATATAGTTAAGCTAAAAACAAGAAGTGTATGTAATAAATTAAAATGATACATATAAATTCTAGCTATGAGCGTGTCGAGGTAGGCTTAACAATCATTTGTTAGTTGGATTCGCTTACAAATTAAGTGCTTGTATGAGTATATGCTTGTGTGTGTTTGAGTGTCTCTGTGTGTGAGTGTGTGTGTGTATGCGTGCTAACCTAGATCTGAAAATTGAAAACAAGTGCAGACAGCGCTGCTACGTTCAACTCGAGCTGCCGTGGCCATTGGTTAGGTTTGCGGGCGACACGGAGGACTCCATTTTAGGCACTTCAATTGCCGGCGGCGGCGTGGCGCCCTTGGCCTTGGCCAGCACGTCGCGTTGCTCGTAGATCTCGTTGACCAGCTTCTTCACGAATGGATGGTTGAACTTGCCCTCCGTGGAGTCGAAGAACTCCTGGTGCTTCAGCAGGCAATTGTCGCGCTTCTCGTACTCAAATGCTTGCATCACCATATCCAAACGATCCAAGTCCTTGACGAACCTCGACTCCGGACTCTGCGCGTTTTCGTATTCCTGCAAAGCCCACGAACTTCCATTAGCCACAATATTCTCGTATAGAGACTGTATGCGATTGCTTACCTCGAACAGTTCCATGATGCGCTTGCCACGCGGCTCAATCAGCTTGCAGATGTCCTCCATGGCCTTGAACTCCATGGCGCGCTTCTCGTCCTTGGACACGCCGCAGAAGGGCGTGATGTCGCCCACCAGACTCTCGGCCAGATCATGCACCAACGCCAGCTCCATGCAGCGTATCTGGTTGAGGCCCTCGCTGCCGTCCAGCAGGAAGGTCAGCATGCTCATGCGATACATGTGTCCCGAGATCGACTCGCAGTCGTTCACGTCGCGCAGCACCCAGCCAGTGCGTTTGGTGTGCTGCAGAGCAGAGCAAGTAGATTATAGTTGAATGACGGCAATTCAAATTTTAAGTTTACGATCCTAACTTCTGATTTGCATAGCACTTTGTTTAATTGAAAATGAAATGAGTTGAAGAGCGGCACAACGTTGGCGGCGACATCGTCACCAAGGCCGCCCTCAACTTGTAGGGTTGTTGTAGGCTCTTGTTGCTATTTGATCAATAAACGGCTTATTTATAGACCCAAGCGGCAAACAAGCTGCTAAAGACATTGCTTTCCGGCCCTCGCACCACGTAATTTCGTTTAATTAAATTCTTGTATTACATTGCCGATTACGCCAGCAATCACACAGGTGATTCTCATTTACATATCGCATTCTCTTTTGCTATAAAAGTCACGTATTGCTCGTTTATCAGCGCTAATTCCCTGCGTTGCTTATCGCAATTCAGAGCGAACCTTATAATCATGCGAAAATTACAGCATGATCTATGCAAAATATTGAAGTTCCACTATGAGCATATGAAGCAGATAAGAGTCGTAAAAATGAGATAAGCTAATGCTTTTATTGGAACTGATTGCGACGCACAGCTGCTATGGGGGACGACTTTTCTATTCAGTCAACAACAAGCGAAAGCATTCAGAGTTCAGGGAAATATACATATACAACAGCAATAGCAACAGCAACTGTTCTTCTTCATTGTAAGTGACTATTTAAAATTCTAGTTAGTTATAGATCGCGCTAACGTAAATAGATTTATGAAACAATATTCAACTTCAATCAATCTCAATCAGTCAACAAGAAAGTTTGACAATAAAAACTTTTGGGCACCTTATTATTAATTATATAATTGTCTCTGTCTTCAATTCGGCTCTAATCTTTTGGAAACTCATTCAGCACAATCAGCACAAACTGTTTCTGCTTTGTCAGCAGCATGCAACGTATTTTAGCGTAGTCTGACGAAATATTCTACAACTGCGGAGTATTGAGATTGAACATCCAAGTCTTTCAGTGAGGATCTATCTATAAGTAAAGCTACTGCCCTTCACCCTTGGGCGGACTGTCTGTGTTTTGAAGGCCAAGATCAAAGTCACAAGGTGCGTTTGTGTTTTCTATTTTCATTCAGCCACTCAACGCTCTACATATCGCCGCAATAGATGTACAGCTAGAAAGTATATACACTATACACGTATAAAAATATATATCTAGCATTTCGCCAAATTGCCTTGCAATTTCTTCTGTCAAATTCTGTTGTATAGCATACGTCAATGAATAGCTCGCCTCAGGCATTTCAGAATTCGTCTAAGCTAAAATACAAATTATTTGCTCGTGCTCACGTGAGCAGTTTGCAGTTTTGCCTTATTGCGCCTTTCGCTTTTATCGCATCCGCTGCTTATTGATGCGCTTATGCAATTGGAGACTAAGCTCAAAGTTCGCTATAGCGAATTGTCATTTCAACATCGATTTCTACTCAAATTACAAACGACTCATTGGCTACTTAAATTTCGACCCGCGCCCTGCGCCTTATTGAAATTATCAATTATAATGATTAGATAGCAGAGGAAGGGAATGACGACGACGACACGTGAGGTGCACGGGGGGAAAGCCTATTTATCTAAGCGTGTGGCACTCGCCCACATTGGGACGCAAGAAGGGAAATCCCGCAACAGTAATTCGAAATAGTCGAAAGAAACAACGCAAGCAAAACAAGCTGCAGAAAAAACACTTTTAGTGTGTATTCTATTTTGAATGTGTATTTTTTTTTTGGCAAGCAACTATACGAAATGAGAGAGAACATTGCTTTCTTCAGCATTATACAAAGCGCGAGCGATAGAGCTCATAAAGAACTTTTCTGGGTGCAGACGAAAGGCAAACAGATCAACAGAAAATATAAATATCAACAAAGCAATACACAACTTTGCATTGTTTTCGCTTCAAGTTCAATTTTGTTGTAGAAGCAGATTATCATATTTCCAAGTCTCCACACAAATTTCATTATGCGCTTCCTGGAGAACTCTAGAATCTAGAATCAAATCGTTTGAGAGTCACATTATAAATAGAATATATGTTATGAATTTGCTTAAGTATTGTCAGCAATTAATAGCAATTAATTCGACAAAAATCGCCGCTAAGCTGCAAGGCTAATAAACTGAATTGTTATATAAAATTTGAAATAACTTTCAGAAACTTTTCACGGTCGAAACCGAGCCGAAAATAAAAACCTTGCGATAGGCATTGAAGCCTCCTCCACCGCCACCTGCACAAAACTCAACTACGAGTATTACGCTTTCACTATTCACAAAAAAAAAACATAATGTCAAAGCAACAAAAAGCTAATCTAAGAGTCACGCGATAGTGCAAACCATAACAATCAGCATAGGAAGGGGAGAAAACAACCGAAAATGTGCTGGCAACATATGAATCACAACAGCTAGCGTACAGCGAGAAGAGGAAGAGCAACAAAAACCGCTCCTGGGGTGGCTTTGGTTCTGTTCTCAGCTAACCTGCCTAGGGGAAAAATCGATGCGAATGCGTACGCGAAGCCCAGAGAGATAGAGAGAGAGAGAGAGAGACTGGATGAACTGGTTTTGTGTGTGATTTAAAGAACTTCACGCTTACCTTGAGGTTGCCAATCAGCTCCATGAACTGCAGAATGTCGGCGAGGCCAGTGTTGAAGCAGGGCTTTTTGCCAGCATTCGAGGCGGCCTCGTGGCAGGAAGCGCCTTCGTTGGCAGCGCCAGTGGCTGCTGTGCTGCTGCTGCCATCGCTGGAGGAGATCTCAGCCTGTAGTGGTTCGGCGGCCAGTGAGGACATGGCGAACTTGTTCGTCTGCTGCGGGGATTTGGCGTTGTCCACGTTGCCTTGCGTGTGTATAAATCGCTGTATGTCCTGGCTGCGTTGCTGCTGCAGTAAATTGCGTACAAACTGCCTGGCTATGGTCGCGTCGTGCGCCGACTCCGACTCCGATTTCAATTGCAATTTCGATTTCGATTCGCCCGAACAGCAACCGTGCGCTATCGAAGGCGAAATGTGACTGACGCTGCCATGCTCGCAGCTGTCGCTGAAGTTGAATTCGCTCGCCGACGACGACTGCGACGGCGATTGACTAGATTGCTTTGGTATTGCTGTAGTTGTAGTTGTAGCTGTGGCCGTAGCTGTAGTTGTGGCCGATGACGTCACGCTGCGTGTGGCCGCCGCGCTGTTGAGTTGCCTGAGGAACTTGTACAGATCTGCGATGCCGCCCACGCCGCCGCTACCTGACGACGCTGTGGCTGTCGCTTTGATCAGCTGCTGTAGCGAAAACATGGCGACCACACGGCGAACAGGCGAAATTATACAACTGAAAGAGCGCGAGAGAGGCGACCACTACACTCGGAGCGGAGAGCGCAACGCTGCGTTCGAGCGCGTGATACTCGACTACAATGTAGCCGTCCAGCTCAGACACGTGATGTACGTGTGTCGGCGTTCCACCTGAGCAGAGACAGAGGAGTAAAAGAGCAAGAGAGCGTTATTAGCCGACATATCGTTTACACACAGACACACACATGCACAGTAGTACGCAACAGTTTGAGAGCCACTGCTTACGAGGGTTACGCTTTAAGCAGCACTGGGCAATAAACAAATTCATTTCACGCTCAACTTCAATATTTTAAGTCTGCTTTAACTGGACTTTTCAAGTTTAAACACAGCGCTGCCATTTAATAACTAGTATTTACTACTTAGCAATAAACTTTTATTGCCTTAGAGCGTCTCGTTTGGAATAAACTATGCCTAAGTCGCGAAAAGTTTTTTTGTTTATAAATACTTTGTGCATTTCCCATGCGCCTGATCAGTTGCAAACGCTAGTCGAGGGTTGCTCGAATGCAGTTTTAAAGATAATTGAACACATGCTCAATTTATCATACTTAAAGACTTTATTTGCTGTTGTCATTAATTTTGCCCAGCTAATACTTTAAGCAAATGTTTTGAAAATGCATAGAATGCTGAATCATGCATAAGAGAATATTATAAAGTCATTTAATTTAATTGTCAGCTCTAATTAGCACTTCGTTAATGAAACTCAATATTGATCAACGAACTTTGGAAGCAGCCCTCGGGGCTGCAAAGCATTTTACACACAGCATTTACATTGATTGAGGCGGCGAAAGGTTTACGCAATATTTTGTGAATTTTACACTGACAGTGGCTGGCATAAGTAAACAAACACTTGATGAAAGTACAATAAACAATTGAAACGCTTATCACACACAAACGTATTATGCAGATTATTGGGTTCTATCACCAACCTTGACACCAGTTTGAGCGGAATTGGACTTTGTTGCGGCTGTCGGAAAAGGAAGCAAACGGCGACAAGCAGCAACGATTCGCGACTGCTGCAGTGGTAGCAGCTGAGTGTGGCACTTCAAGGTGACGCCGTTTGTTTGTTTGTTGTGGCACGTAGACACGAGCGAGCCTCACTTTGGCGTGCTGTAAATGTTGCTGCTGTTCCTGCTGCTGCTGCTGCTACTGACTAATGAATGGCGAATGTGTTCGCCACGGCGGAATTAATTCGGCAAACGGGAAGCGGGCAGCGGGCTACGACAATGTCGGCGGCACAATTAAAAATATCACTAAGCTAATAGACACACACACATACACACACGAGCACAGCACACACGTACGCTAGCGAACTGCATGCTGCTTCTTCATTCCGCTTTTATTCTTGTTTCTATGCGCTTCTTTCGATCAAGGAAACACGCTGCTTGATTTACCGTCGCTATCCCACGGCCAACAACAGCTAGCGTTCAAAATTGTCACTAGCCTTTCGCACGTTTAATGTTTTCGCCGACTTTTTTATTTCAGCAATTGCACAACAAACAAAACTTTCTCGGCATCTACTGAATCGCAATCCGCGAGTGGGCTCGCGTCTAGAAGCGTTTAGAAGAGCATCGATGCTGCTAGCGATGTATCGATGTTGTCGCCTTATCACAAATATCGATGTATTACATCAAATATCGGTGGTTTACAGAATGGCCGATGGTTGTCATCTGGTCGCAGTGGTATATTTTAAAAATGTTCCTAACAATCGGCGCGTACTTTTTAAAATATCCTTAATATTCTCAACAGCAACAACTCTCTTCTTTACCATGATACTAATACAAGTAAAGTTGCGTATTTCACTGCATTACAGATAAATTAAATAACAATTCTTATATTTTATTGCTGCCTGCACATATCGATATTCGGTGCTATTGCACATATATCGATACTTATAAAAGAACTGCACTGCCATCCCTGGATGAAAAGCCACATGCATTTGTTTTGTTTTCGACGCGCGCGTAAATTTTGTCCGTAGTATTTTAACAATGTTGGCACCCATTAAACACCTGTTGAGCAACTATAGAATAGTGTTGGCTAGTGGTTCGCCTCGTCGTCAGGAACTCGTGCAGATGCTGGTAAAGAAAACCACCACGCAATTAATGGAGTCCCCAAGTGATGTTCTTCATGCACAACTCGTTTGCCGCTTTTAGGGCCTCAACGCGGAACTATGTCCGTCGACATTTGCCGAGGACCTCAACGTGGCGGACTTCAAAGAGTTCTCCGACTACATTGAGGCTACCGCACTGGGCAAGGCGGAGGAGGTGTTCAGCCGCTTGAGCAGCACGGGCGACGACAAGCAGCTGCTGGTGATAGCTGCCGACACGATGGTCACACTGGGCAAGGAGATCTACGGCAAGCCCAAGGATGCAGCCGATGCAGTGCGCATGCTGACCAAGTGAGTGTGGAACTTCAACCACAACGACAGGCAACTATAAAGTTTGTCTGCAGTTTGTCAGGTGCCTGCAATCGCGTCTTTACTGGCGTTGTGCTGAAACATGCGAACGGAGTACGCAAATTCACGGATACGGCGGATGTGTACTTCGGCGAGCTGTCGGCGGCGCAAATCCAAAGCTATGTGGACAGCGGCCATCCACTGTGAGTATTGTATATAGTGCCATAGAACAAGTAAATCCCTTCAATTGAGATCTCAATCCTACACAGCGACAAGGCTGGCGCCTATGGAGTTCAGGGTCAGGGTGGCGCGCTGATTCCTCGCATCGATGGCGACTTCTACTGTGTGATGGGCCTGCCACTGCATCGTCTGTGTTGCGAACTGAACAAGCTCTTTCTGGAGGAGCTGACAGAGTAGAAGTCGGCTAAAACTTGTTGTCAGTCGCTCGCTTATCACAATCCGATGAAACCGTTCTAATCTGTTGCACGTCAGAGGCTATACTTAAGGTGCTGTTCGTCTGGACTGATAACGCGCTCTGTTTGTATTCGTAATTGTTTGCTTTTGTTTGCCTATAGCCCAAGTCAAGAGTACAAATTAAAAGAAGGCCAACCAAAGTCAAAACGCTGTGTCGTTCAAATTGATGAGTAGAATTTACTTGACTTACTTCCACTTACTTCAAAATCTTAAATATTGTGTTATTGGATCCAGATGAGTGGTTAAAAATTTACTATATGTAAGAATACATATTCGGGAATACCTCAATTACATTGTTTATAATAATTAACAATCGGTTTAGTTATATCTTATTAAATTACTCACAAATCTGTTTACTGAGCACTTGCCTAATTATTTGTACATTAAGAATATACTATATTGAGTGACATGAATTTACCTTGTGAAAATATTGTTTATAACCGAAGGACACTGTACTGTACAACCTGATAATGGATTGGGTTTAACCCTGCGTTATCATATCTAAAAGTTATAATAATAATGTTTGAAATTGCATCAACAAAAATGAATCTAAAATGATATGAGAAACCTGCTTCCCAATTTAATCAATCCCAATGTATAGCTATGAATTCCTCCAGTTCAGCTAAGAAGCAAAATGGTCATTGCAATAAACGCACAGCACTTTGGGTTCGACGCTGGAATCCAAGAGCTCATGAAACCGAGTAGAAAGGTAACGTATAGTTGCCAGAGATAAGGCGTTTATATAAAGCGACTAGCAGTAATAAATTCAAAATATACACACTCCTCAAATGCTTACAGAAATCAACAATCCGAACAGCTGGCAGTCAGTCCACAATCATCAACCTCGCGAAGCGCAGCAGCAGAATGACGAGCCAACAATCGCAAGGAAGTGGGAATCAGGGCGGCAAGAACAGCTACCAGCTGTGGGGAGGACGCTTCAAGGGGCAGCCGAACAAGGCGCTGCAGGAGCTCAACAACAGTCTGCCCTTCGACGCACGCCTCTACGCCGACGATCTGGATGCCAGCAAAGCGTACGCGGAGGCTCTGACGCGAGCAGGTCATCTCAATGACGCCGAGTGCGATAAGCTAGTAAAGAGCCTCGAGCTGATACGCTACGACTGGATCGAACGGCTCGTGCGATTCGAGCCCAGCGACGAGGATGTGCACACGGTCAACGAGCGCATGCTGGTCGCGCTCACCGGCGAGCTGGGCCAGCGCCTGCACACGGGTCGCAGCCGCAACGACCAGGTGGCCACTGACATGAAGCTCTGGCTGCGCAAGGCCATCCGCGAGACCCTGGGCCGCCTGCGCCAGCTGATCCAGGCCATTGCCGCGCAGGCCGAGACCCATCTCGGCGTGCTCATGCCCGGCTACACGCATCTGCAGCGCGCCCAGCCCGTTCAGTTCTCCCACTGGCTGCTCTCGCACGCCTTCGCCCTGCGCGAGGATTGTCTGCGACTCGGCGAGCTGCGCGATCGCGCCAACGTGCTGCCCCTGGGCAGCGGGGCGCTTGCCGGCAATCCCCTGGGCATTGACCGCCTCTGGCTGGCCGAGCGGCTCGGCTTCGCGGCCGTCACCGGCAACAGCATGCACGCGGTGGGCGATCGCGATTTCGTGGGTGAGTTCATAATCGGGTAGCAGCAGCTACTAGACGATGTCTGTCTGTCTGTGGAGTTATCAGCGAGCGGGAGAACTTTATTATTTTGTGGTCCCTTGAAGTTGATTTCTGAGAATTTAGCGAAGATCGCAGCAAACACTTCAAAGTTGCTCAAGAAATCAATTGGCTACTTTGAATCCCCTTTTTAACAGCTGTTATTTATTTTACTGCTATGTTAACCTTTCTACTACTGCTGTTGCTGAACATTCTGCAGCTATGTAAACTACTACTACTGCTCAAGAAATTTAGGTACTTTGATCTATTGATCTTGTATTCCTATTCAATTTACTTAATGTTGATTTTTGTTGATTAGTTCAAAAGTATACATATTTTAAAATAATCTACAGTGAAGATCATTGACTGGTTCTATTACAAATGAGAAGAAAATTAATAGCTGCAAATATTTATTTGGAAAATTTCTCGCAGCAATCTTTTGCATCGCTTTTTCAATGACTCTAACTTAACAATCTACTGGCATCTTATTTTTTCTATTACTCATAATTGGCATTAAGTAATTTTGAAAAATAAGAGTTGAAAGTCAGTCATTGGGTTTATTAAACATTCAAATACTAATGAAAAGTGCAAATATTGAAAAAAAACATTCAACAGTCTTTTTATAACTAATTCTCTTAAACTCCCTTCTTACAAAAACTTGAATATTAATCTTTTGAAATCAGGTGAAGATCTGGAAACTCACAGGACTGTAATTACTGTTTAATTCGACTATGAAAATTAGTCATCAAAAATACTTTAAATTGTTGTATTGGAGCTGAAAATGAATTTAAAAATTGTCAATATATAAGCCAAAACATAATGAATTTCGGTGTACGATCTTAAAAATTCGTTGCCTACAATTTTCGTTTATATATTTTCCATTTGATACGTTCAGATGTTTACTTTCCGAGTAGCGCTCATAATTGGCATTTGCTAATTTAAAAAAAATCATTTTCTAATATACTTATATTTTGATTTATATAAATCAGGTGAATCTCTAGCAATGTACTGAGGATTAATTAATGAGAACCAAAAGTCAATAATACTTCAAAATACTTATATTCGAACTGAAAATGAAATTGTTAAATGCAAATATTTATTAGCTGAATCCGAAGAACAGAAGAAGAACACGAGCTATAAAATTGTTGCCCAATTCTCGCTTACATTAATGCATTGATTGCCTTGTTTTAACAGCTGTTAACGTTTGTTAACATTTGGCTGTTATGTTAACCTTCACATTATTCCCTTTCGTATTCAACTCTGTCTACAACTCGATTTTTGCTCTACTGCCCTTTCAGTGGACTTCATCTACTGCGCCTCGATGGTCAGCCTGCACCTGTCGCGCCTGGCCGAGGACCTGATCATCTACAGCACCAAGGAGTTCGACTTCATACGCCTGGACGACGCGTTCACGAGCGGCAGCAGCCTGATGCCGCAGAAGAAGAACCCCGACAGCCTGGAGCTGATACGCGGCATCTCCGGCCTGATCGCGTCCAACCTGACGGGCGTCATGATGACCATCAAGGGCACCCCGTCCACCTACAACAAGGACCTACAGTTCGACAAGCAGTACTGCTTCCAGGCCTACGACAAACTGGCCCAAAGCCTCGACGTCGCCGTCGGCGTCGTTCGCTCGCTCACCGTGCGCAGCGAGCAGCTGGAGGCCGCGCTCAGTCCCGACATGCTGGCCACCGACTGGGTGAGTTTAGCAGTCCCCTCGAAATGCAATTAACTGACTCTCGCTTTGCACAGGCCTACTATCTGGTGCGCAAGGGCGTGCCCTTCAGGCAGGCGCACCATCACATCGGACGCGTCGTGGCGCTGGCCGAGCAGCGGGGCGTCGACATCACGGAGGTGCCGCTGGGCGAGCTGCAGCAGATCTGCGCCGCCTTCGGCGCCGACATCGCCAGCGTGGCAGACTACGGCGCCAACGTGCAGCAGTACGCGTGCGTCGGTGGCACCTCGACGGCGAGCATTGTGGAGCAGCTGCGACTGCTCAAGAAACTGGACAAGGAGTTGCGCCAGCAGTCCTAGACTGGGCCGCTTGATTTGGTGTTTATTTGAATGTGGCTTTGGCTTCGCTAGAGCTAACAGAAAAACTTGCTGTAAATATTTGAATAAATGTGGTAGTAATTGTAAACGGCGAGCAGCGCTTCTAGTTCACGCTGGGACTCTGCGGCGTGTAGGTGTAGGGCTCGTGGCTGCCGACCTCGCCGTTGCTCTCCAGCTGCTGGTAGCCGCTCATGGCCGAGTTGGCGGGCAGGCCCATCTTGCCGCCGGAGATGAGCACGCCCAGGCTCTGCTGCAGCTGCCAGCGGCGTGCCTCGCGTATCGACTTGTTGCGTCGCAGCGTCTTGGCCAGCATGAAGGCGCAGAGCACGCCCAGCAGCTGCACAAAGGCCACCGTGGTGGCGCCGGTGGCAATCAGCATGGCGCTCTGCGACATGATGAAGTTCATCTTGCGGAAGCAGCCGTACTCGTAGGGCTCCAGGCAGTTGTAGTCGTTGTTGTCGTTGGGGTTCTCGGCCAGGCTGGCGCAGCACGACAGCGGCACGACGACGTCGTCCGCCTCCAGGTGGCTGCCGTTCTTGTTGTACGAGTAGTACTCCCTCCAGTCATCGGGCTCGACGACGCCACAGCAGCCCAACTGCCAGCGAAAGAAGACACAAATTAGCAGCGATGCAAATATATATATTATTATTAGTAATAATAATGCTATAGCACAACCGAGTATTCAACATATTCCAAACTTGTTTGTGTTGAGAAAAAGTTTCTTATGGAGATTAAAAAGGCAAAACAGCGAAAATAATATCTCAATTATAATAAAAAAAATAGTAGAAAGAGAAATGCTGTAGCCTAATTTGCGTATTTTACGAATTTGCAATTGAATAAATATTTGTAAAAATTCATTTCAACAGCACGAAACTGGTCTATATAAACAAAAGTTTCATATATGGGTTATAAAGACACAAATCAACAGCAACGGCAACAGCGAAAATCATATATTCAATTATTTAAACGATAAGAATAAAGCTGTAACCAAGTTCAGATATTTTAGAAATTTGAAATATTTATAGAAATTAATTTCGTCAAGTTAAAAATTTGTCAATATTAAAAAACTTGCTCTGCGTCTAAAGACATAAATTAAAAAAAAATTAAAATTAGAAACAGCCTTAATAATATATCAATTATTTAAAAATATAATGAATTTTATAAATAATATATCAATTATTAAAAAAAAAACAAATTTAAATAGCAATAATGTAGCCAAATTTGTGTTCATTAAAAATTTTGCAATTGAATATATATTTATTCAAATCGATTTCGGCATATTGCAAAATTGTTTATATTTAAAAATATTTGTCTTATATGGGCTATGTTTAAATAAAAATGTGTACTTAGCAAAGTGATAAAACGAAGCAGATAATTCCAATTGAAAAATACTTGACTAATCTTATTCGTTCTCTTGGTCACATGTTAGTGATAAGTATAGTGCCGAAATTGGCAATATAATCGATGAATGCCAAAAAAGAATTACTCGACAAATTGTTTTTCAATGAAAAATATGCGTTTCTTAAAATTGTAATTCTTAAAAACATGAAATTTGAAAGGTAGTTTGTTGAAAATAATTTAGAAGAACTAAAAGCAATGAAATGAAAGTAAAAATCTTAAAATTTAGTAGAACTATATATGAAGGCAGACCTATAGTTGAATATAATTGAGTTGAGTTTGCACCTTTATAATTTGTATATATGTTCAGCTGGCTAGCAAGATGAGCTTTTTTGTTTTTGTACTTACACCTGATTGCATGAAGTCGACGGCGTTGGCGACGTTGTTGTCCGACTCGTAGTCGGAGAGTGCCTGGGTCATGGTGCGCATCAGCATCTCGCGCACCTGGGTCTGCATCACGAAGGCGGCGATGGCCGCAGCGACTTCTAGGATGAAGACCAGGAAGAGACTGACGCCGTACTGCGGAACAAATGTGACTCAAATAGTGGAAAGCTTCTCGATTCGACCAGTTTTGAAACTCACCAAGTTGATGAGCATGACGCTCTCCTTGACGGCACCATAGGCGCCCAAGGTGGCCACGGCGATGAGGATGAAGCCAATGGCAATGAGGAGCGCGGGCGGGGACGTGAAGTGGCCGTCGATGAAGACGCTGAAGTCGCCGAAGATCGTTTGAATGGTTGTGCCAACCATGATCAGTAGAATGGCCGTCAGCTGCAAAGAGTGCGAGAAAACAATAATAAACGATAAACAAATAAATATTACGAATGCAGTTAGCGATCTCGTGTCAAGTAAGGAAGGTGCTCTCGGCACTTTTATTCTTGAAAGCTTGGAAAAATGCAATTTAAATTCTATATGGAGACCTCTATAATTGAGTGTTGTTAGTCTTGACGTAATATCAACAACATGGAATATTCCTCTTCTTATAGATTTATATTTATAATTTATTTTATTGCAATTCAATTTTTGTACCTATAGAATTAAATGTTTTTGGCAATATGTAATAGTGAAATTATTTTAATTTTTTGCTTCTTAAAGGTTTACATTTATAATTAATTTTAATGCAATTTTAAATAACAAAAAGGTTCCCAATAGAATTGAGTGGTATTAGTAATGCCGTATTAGTCAAACCACGGAATATAATCTTATAGATTGTTGTTGTTGTATTGTCTAATGCAATTTATAGAACAGAGTGCAATTAACAAAGCGCTAGTCTTGCCGTAATATTTCTCTTGTTATAGATCTATATTTTTAATGTATTTTAATGCAATTTAAAAGCGAGAGAGCTATTGCATTTATTATCTTATGGATCTGTATATAAAAAGTATTATGCATGCATAAAATCAATCAGAATGTTTTTGTTTGTTTTAAATATATTTCTCTTTTGTTCCATAAAAGTGCATGTCTAGTTTAGATGAGCAATTAATTATACAATAATTACGTACAATGTCAACCCACATTGGCTAAGACAATAGATTATATATGGCATAGAGTGAAGCTCCTCCCAAATAGTTGTAACTAAAAAACCCCAGCTGATTAAAGAGGGCATTAAACGCTTTAAACGAGAACTTAAAGTACATTTAAAAATGGTAGGAATACAGCTGTTTCATTTGGACTTCAGCCATTGATTGCGTCAGTTGGATATAATAAGAGCATTACACTCGAAGGGAGAGTGCGAGAATCGAACTTATTCTGCGTCATTTATATTATCAGCGTTCGCTGGGCAAACATGTGAGGGACAGCCTCGATTAATAAGTGTGTGTGTAGAACATTAGAGCCAACAAGTAAATTAATTAATAAACTAGACTAATATTGAAATTAGCTGGCTTGCTAAAGACTCTTTTTCGTAGGTGCTGCAAACTTATGTATGCATTGTGATATAAATATATTTGATTCATTAACTAAACTAAAATTCATGCCGTCATCGCAAAAGCTTGTTATCTGTGTGTGTAACTCGGCTGAAGTGTCTCGCCAAGATTATTTATTTAAACGAAGAAAAACAAACACGCTTTGACCTGCTTCTCTTTGGCAATTCTCTTGAGCAGTTCATAAACTTTGTGTTTGGTCGAGCAAGTGCTCAGTTGTGTTATGTGAATCACAAAAACGACACAAAAGTACAAAATTGCTCAACTGCTGATAAGAGCGAAAAGCGCCTTTTTTATCAGCGCTCTGATATATACACATGTATATATATATTCTATTCTATTTGTTGTTGTATGAAGAATATCAAAATGGCGTCGTCTTTTCATTAATGAATCATAAAAGTGAAATCCGAAATAGGCAACAAATGTTTTGAGGACTCACCGCAAACATGAAGCTCACAATGAGGAGCATGTATTTAGCGCAACGCATTCCGGAATTCAGTTCCAAATCCCGATTCGCCATTTTGTTTGTGGGTTTTCCTCTCGTTCGTTGGCTCTGCAATTTCTATATACAATATAATAAATATTGTGTGTGTTTTAAATTATTTGTCAAGTTAATGTCTGCGCTTGTTGCTGCTCTTGGCGATAGTTGGCTATTCACAAAACGTACTTTAACTTTTCGTAGCTACACGTAGACTGAGCGGGCCCAGAACGGGAACGTTGCCAGTTGCAATCGCAAACGGTTCTCGGCTCTCGGCCAAATTGCCTCGCCTCTCTCCCACACACACTGACTGCCGCTCTCCGCCTTGTTCTCTATGCGCTCTGAGTGGCTTATCAGCCAATAAATGTTCATTGTTTTTCTTTTCTCTAACTGCTGCTGTTGATAAAAGCCAGCGATAAGATTAGGGCCTAAATCATACGTAGGTACACATATATATATTATATATATATTTTGCACTAAAATGTGAAATTCTTTGAGGCGGATGCACAAAGCCAATTTAACTACAAATGCCTATAGGTAAATTCTAATTGTTTACTGCAGAAATCAAATGCACTTCAAGTGCAAGGTCAGCTGCATGCGGTGGGGGGGCTGCCTTGACTTATCGATTATTTATCAATGGAAATGAGTCGACAACATGTTGGCGCTATCGATTTTTTAATGCTACTTGCGCTGCTTTCGAATAGTTTAAATTATTCATTGAATTTCGTCATGTATAGTTGCTGTTTGCTTTGGGCCAACTGTGGGTACTCATATGTTAGACCTGGCCAGCAATTACGTTGAGTAAGCGAGCAAATATTTAAAGTGCTCGACTCTATCGCAATGTTCTCTGGAAAAAAAATGATAGCAATTTCGAATGTTTGAAATTATCCGAGATAGCAATTTTATCAATTTATCAGCAATTAGTTTTGCCCACTTTGTATAGCATACTTTAAGGCGCTTAACAAAATTGCTCTTTTCAATTCATTTATTATTTGCACGCAAATTGATAAGCTGATATACAAATCTTTGAAATATTGCGATTAAAATTAAGTTCAAAATAAAAAAGTAAAATTTTTAGTTTTTTTCACAGTCGATTATATCAAATCCTATCTATTTTTTACTTTTGCAATTACAAATTGCTATCAAAAATGCATACTAATTAAGGTCCTACTTTATTAGGCTTTCAAAGCCTTGTTTGCTTAGAATTTTCTGCAAATTATTGAGTGTGATTTAACATGGCTAAAGTAAGAATTTTGCACAATTGTATGTGATATATTAATTCCAGCCTCATTGATTTTACACTGTGTTTTAAAAGGTCATTGAGCTACTCAGAACAAAGAATTCAATATTTTTAGATACTTGACTTTATTCAATAAATAGTAAATTTGTAAACTTTTAAAAATAGAAATTTGTAGCAGTACATTTGTAAACTTTAAGGAAAAGTAATTTGTAGCAGCCGTAATTTACAATGCATTTTTACATGTTTCTGCAAAGCGAGACATTCTAATAACAAGCCTTGAGAATGAGTCATAGTAATCGATTAGGTCTTTATGGCGACTCCTATCTCTTCAATACTCTATAAAAGAAAGACGCAATTGAAATTATTGCTTTTCCTTTGTTAACAATTACGATTAGATTCGAAGCTATTTTCTTCTATTTCAATTTATTTGCTCAGGCGCGAAGCGTAGCAATGGTAGCAGAATCAAGTGGAGGTGTTTAAGCTAGGTAAGTGGTATTTATTCATGGAGCTATTAAAATTAAGGAATCATTTTAATAATTTATCTGCGAAAAAATACATCGTATGTTAGTTACTTAAGAATAAACACCCTGACTACAGAGTATGCAAATGTTGCAGGTCTCCTCTCCACCTCGAATCTGTTCCTACATAAAGCCTGTGATGCCGTTCCGAATTTTGATCTCGCGCGCTATGTAACAGGCAAAGATGACGCCGAAGAACTGCAACGAATAACGACGATTAGTAATTTGTATTTGGTGCATTGAGCGCAGTCGGAATTTACCTGCAGCACAGCGATGACAACGCCAGCAGCCCCAAGACTAACAGCATGATCGGATATGTAGTTGGAGAAGCCCAGCAAGCAGCCGTCATTCTTGTTACGATTGATGTTCAGCACGTCGTCGTTGCAGGTGAACGTGCCCACAGCTCCGATGGGAATTTTGCAGCAGGAGATGGGCAAATCAGAGTTGTTAAAGACACTGTGCCAATCGGTGTAATTGGTGACGCCGCAGCACTGGAAGTCGCGCTGAACTTCATCCCACAGGGAAGTGGTTGGGTTCTGTGTGCTGGAGTTGTAGTCACTCATCGAGTGACTAAGCGATGTCTCGATCAAGCTGTACGCGTCGTTGCGTAGCACGTAGCCGCTGATGCCTGCCGCCAGTTCCAGAATGAAGATGATGAACAGCATGACGGAGAAGCTGAGGATGAGACAGTAGTTCTCCTTCAGCGCGCCCCAGCAGCCGAAGAACGTGATCACAATGATGAAGGCGCCAATGACAATCAGGAACGTGGGTATGGAGAAAAATTTGCCCGGCAGAAAGAGGTCGTAGCCATTGTAAACGGAGCCAACTGCAGCTCCCACTGCTATTAGAATAATGCCAGTGATCTAGGGAATTGAATAAGGGAAACATTGAGTTTGATATTACAATAATGTCAGTGATCTAGAAAATTGAATTAAGGAGAGCATTGAACATTTGTGCGTCTACAAAACCAATGGGCTAATAAAAAACTCAGCGTCTGATAACTCAAGTGAATTGTTATCAAACGGCTTTCAAATAAATCAATGTCAACTAAAGCCAGGGCATTCTAGAAGGAATTTCACAAGCTTAAATTGGTAAAAGCTTCGCAAATTGCCAAAATTTGAATTTCAAATAGAACACTTATGGAAAATATGCACTGGTTTTTTAGTGAAAGCTTAACACTATTGTTAGAAAAATATAGTTTTTAGACTGCGTGTTTACCAGCTTTATTGTGTTAGGAAATGAGGAAGAGCTGTGTCTGTCTTATCGAACAGAATTTACACAGATAGTTAGGCGTTGGACTTTCGACTTTTGCAGCACTACGAACAGCTGCGATGAGTCAGCCAGGGGACTTACCAAAAAGATCAGATTAAATCCAAATAGCGTGTACCTCACGGCATTTGCGCTGCCCGTTAGAATCGACATTTTGCTGCACTAATTATTTGCAATCTGAAATGGGATGTTGCAATTTTGAATATTATATATTTTGTGTTTATTATGACCAGTTAGCATGCACCTATATCGATCTGTGTTAATTGCCGTGCTCGCTTCGAAAACAACAAGAGTAGTAATGCTCACAACCGCCTCGAATAGAAGTCTGAGTGTTAATAATTGGCGTTGCAGACAGCTCGAGGAGCCCAAAGTCAACTTTCGCTCTATTGTTTCTAATCACAAAACGTTGTCTTATCGCCAAATGATATGGCAAACACTTTGTTTTAGCCAAAATGTGGTCAGCGAGCAAGTGGCTGTCGTTGTTGCAGCTCAGACAAGATAAACTCGTTCTGGCCTCGATAAGATAACAAACAATTCCCGGACACAGCACTCCACTCTACGCATAAACTGTGCAAATATTATTATATTGACGATTTTATATACCCAGCGAACCGATCGAAAATTTCTACTTCGTTTTGTACTGCAGCAAAACCAATTTGCTGCATATTGCGTATACGCCACCAATTGAAGGAAAATCAATACGAATGCCAAATGAGTACAGTGGGAGACTTCAATATTGGCAATGTTTACAGTTTCAGAAATTTGTGACTTGAGTAACTTCTTACTTCGTTATCACTATCTAATCTACACGGGACTTTCAAACGTTGCACATACATATGTATGAAATCGGTTGCAACATTGCTCTTTTACAATATTTACTTTGCACTTCAGTTTGGATTATTGTCGATAGCAATGATCATAAACTTACTAACATTCGGTAATGAGCTTTAAAAATTGTGAAAGATTATTTATTTTGAATAATGATTAACAAATTGTATAAGTGAATTGCACAACACTTGAACAACACTCTTTCGAGCTGGTACTGTTTTTATTTTAACCCCAATTGACTACGACGGCGTCACATTGTCTTATCGCACACCTGTTCACATCAATGCCATAGATTCACCTATTTGTCAGTCATTCATTCCCATTCAAATTTTATAACTGTTTTCGTATTATCGGTTGTCTAGCGCCGGTGACTCATGGCGACATAAAAGTATGAATCACCGATGAAAACTAGATCCTGACTTTGATTGCAATTTTGATTGATAAATTATGTATTACAATTTCAATTTCAATTTCAGCGAGCACGAGTCTTTTATGTTTGTTCACTGTCGCTAACGATAGCCATATTCCAATCTGAGAGACATCGGCAGACATCGTTGGTGCTCGTCTCCATCGTACTTACTTCTCACTCGGCGAACAGCTCGATAAACTGGCGTCGGTAACGACGGTTGTACGACAACTGAGGTGGCCTCTTCAGTTGGCGGTTCATTCTAAAAATCACATTGACGCTTGCCACCTACCGCTCTTGTTGTGTTTATCAACACCCATACATACCCGACGTATGTATGAAAGTCTGGTGTATATTGTATAAATATAAATGTGAATATGTAAGGTTGTCCGTCGTAGTGAAAAGATAAAAAAGTGGCACGAATAGCCCACGTACATGGCAAAATTATAACAAGAAAATTAACAAGTTAGAAAATACGAACGAGCATAAGAATAGTCAAAGCAGATACCCTGCAAATTAAAAGTTACTGTGCGTGTCATTCTGAAAATATTTATTTTTATTTTAAAAAATAATATATCGAAATGTAGCATTTATAAGAATTTACAAAAAAAACAGATGCTTGTGCGAAATCTGCAAAAATTATTGTATAAATGGAGCATACAAAACTTAATGCTATTAAAGAATATATATGAGTATCATTTGTTATTCATTTAAATTTATATGTAAAGGACAATTATGCTTGTTTCTTGTGTTTTAAAAACAAATTTGCTTGTTAAGTACGAGTATGGGTATAGATTGGCATAGTTTAATACTTGAATTTTGAATTTATGCCAAAACATGCTAGAGTATAAATTAGTGATGTTAAGCTTCGATGTTTCGTATGTAGGAATGCTGAAGGAACTGCTGTCGGAAATCGCTCTGATAGATGCACGCATATATGTCGGGTTAGTTGTGGGATTAGTTAACAGTTTGTTTGATTGTTCGATCGCCAATTTAAGTAATTACGTTGAAATTTTTATGAATGTGAGCAAAAATTTCAAAAATTACCAGATTTATACACACATAAAGTTGGCTTCGCAAAAGCGCCTTAACACTAAGCACGCCCTTAAAGTAAGTAGATTTCTGCGTATATGTTAGTTAGTATTTATCATTTAGTACATAGTTTTAGTAGTTCGTTGCTTCGCTCATAGGTTCCCTCTCTTTCACTTTCACTTGTTCTCTCCCTCGCTCCCCCACTTCTTCATCTCTTATTTTCTATCCTTGCCGTGGCGATCACGTTGATGCTTCGTGGCCGCAATCGTCGTTGTGGTCAGACTGTGCATATGATGCTGCGGCTGCTGTCCTCCATGGTGTTTGCTGCCACTGCTGCTGTGATGCTGATGCTGGTGATGCTGATGATGTCCATTCAGTGTGCTTTTACCGTGTCTGCAGTGAGAGAGGTTGGGAAAGTTGAATTAGCATTGAGCCGTGGTATTAGTTGTTAATACTGTTTTAATATGCATTGCTACGTGGTTTTTATAAATATAGTACAATATCCTTGATTTTTATAGAGTATACCAAATGTGCTACTTCCACTACGTAGTTCCAGTTTTGCTAAAGTACCGCGTTTAGTGTTCTGGTACAATAAGAAAATAGAGTAGAGCGAGCGATGTTGATGTGTTGTTTCATTTGCAGTTCGTGTCCAATTTCATTGATGATTTCAATTGTTTTTTGGTTTGATTTGATTTTTGATTTTGCAGCAACATGTTCATAGTCAGTGTTTATAGTTTTCTAAAGTGTAGTTAGCGTAGAGTGGAAATTCCCTTTTTCAGTTTAGCTTGTTAAATATTTTGTTTAGAGACATGCATTACAGTTGAAGAAGTCTTGTTGATTAGAAGAAGAACTATGCAACAGTCTTACGATATGCTATTTAAAACTATAACAACTACTACTTTTAAATTAAATCAATATTAACAAAACTTCAAAGTTACTTTGGAGTTACTTTCCAGTAAGTTAATTACTCGTTCTCCTTAGTTATGTTTTGCTACATATTTAGATTCGATAGTTGTTTTAGGAGTGGAAATTTGTAGGAAAGCCTTTGATTAGTTTTGGAAAGTTAGTGCAACATTTTACAGAATTTGCTGTTAGCATCCAACTTAAGTACGCCTAATGCACCCACAACATGCTGCCAGAGTTGCTTAAGTAAAAATGTTTCAAAATTTTGAAGTTTGGCTTACGCTGTCGAAAGTAAAAACAGAACCATTTTCATTCATTGTGTTTGTTGTGTGTGTGCTTTTTTGTGCATTCCCATTCAGTGTGTGCTCCGAGTACAAAACAAACTCGCCACATTCGCTCTCGCTCGCGCTTTGTCTCTTTCGCCTCGCAATGCCAGTAGGGAAGTAGTTTATTGTATTAGTACTTAGGAGGGGAGCGCGGGTTAGAAAACAGCCAATTGCCGACAATTGCAGTTGTTGTACAGTTCGGGAATTTATTTGGTTTTTAATGGTTCGTGTTGGTTGCGTGCTTCGTTTGGCGTTTCGCGTGCATTGAGGTAGTCAAAATGAGAAAGTAAACCCAAAAAACGCAAAAGTAGGAAACATTTCGGAGTGCATAGGAGTGAGTAACGTGAGAGAAAACTGTGACTGTGACTGTGACTGTGTGTGACTGTGTCAGTGACTTGGTGACTTTGTGTGACGAGATCCAGTTGCGCCCATCCTTGTGCGACTTTGCTAGCTGAGCTTGGCTGTCCAGCGCTGACTATGAACATGTGCAGATGCCAAAGGGCTGGTGCGTGGACACACTGCTGCGCACCTGGCGCCGACGCAGCCGCTTGGGCCAGCTGCCCAGGCGACTCGCCAGCCCGCCGCCCCCGACCCCGGCCCCGCCACGGCCACTGCTGCCGAAGAGCTGCGCATGCTCGTTGCTCAAGTTGTGCTGGTACGGCCGCAGCTTGCTGGCCGCCAGCGTGGCGGGCGCAGCGTAGAGCAGATAGTTGTCGTACACGTGGCTGACGCTCGAGTTGCGCTTGGCCGGCAGGTAGGGCAGGAAGGCGAAGCTGGAGCTCGTCGACTGCGTGCACTTGAGCGAGAGCTTGCGCGGCTGCGGCTTGCAGCGCAGCGTCGACTGGTTCGAGTAGCTGGGCGCCACCGGAATCATGTCGAGCTTGACGCGATGCTCGTACGCGGCGGCTGTGGTGGGGGCGATGGCGGTGGCGGTGGCGGTGGGCGTGGCACGCTGTACGGGCACCGGTATCAGCGACTGCTTGCGCTTGCGACGCGGCGGCGGCACCGGCTGCGACTGCAACTGCGGCAGCGACTGTGGCGTTGCGGCCGTCTCGTCAATGCTGGCGTAGTCTGCTTCCTCGCCGGTTTGTGTATTCGCTAAATTCGTTACGTATACGTACGTCAGTTCGTTGTGCGTGGTTGGTGTTGTTGCTGTGCCAGTGCCACTGCCTGTGACTGTGGCTTGTGTTGCTTTGTGCGTGCTTGTCGTGGCTGTCGTTGTGCTTTTCGTTGTGCCTGCTGCTGCTGCTGCTGTCCTTGAGCCTGTCGCGGACTTTCTGTGTGCCGACGTGGCAGCGTCGTGGTTGCTGCTGCTGCGCGTGCTTTTGCTCGACTTGTGACCCGCTGTTGTCGACTGTTGCTCACTGTGTCTCGAGCGACTGGAGTGACCTGTGTGCGAACGCCAATGAGAACGATGAGCTTGCTGCACTCGAATTTGAAATGTGTTTCAGTTAGAGTAACCAATTCGCTGACTTTTCTACGACTGTTAACGGGGTTTAGACCAACTGGTTTGTGTTCTGTGCCAAAATGTTTGTGGGCAATTTTGCAATTAGCCGCAACCGGCAATGAAATACTCGGAAATTCCAAATTGATATCTAATTTGCAAAGTAATCATTGGTTAAGTTGATCTTCGAACGGCATAAATTATAAAGTAATCTTTGAAGTACTCAAATATACTTTAAAAGTAACATAAGTTTGGGTTTTCAAATTTCATTTAAAGTGCAGTAAATTGCAAGAAATTTAAAAAGATTTATGTTTTAAGGTGATAAAAATATAATGCTACTTTAAATTGCACAAATTTCTCAAAGTTGGAAATAATTAAGCAAGAAATAATTATTCAAATTGCCATTTAAAGCAATTTCGCAAATAATATTGCAAGAGTTAAACGAGTTTATGTGTTTAATCGCTTTCGATGTTTATGCCAGAGTGAATATAGTATTTGGAGTTCTCAATTGGAATTTCATTGTCAGTTGCGTGGTAGGGAGAAACAAACGAGTGCCAGGTGCAAGAGGTGGGCAACAGCCTTGAGGCCTTGACTCGATCGGTCGCCAGAAGGTATGATCTATTGCCCCCGAACTGCTTATTTGGTGGGGCTTAGTTTCGATTTGGATGCTGAGTGACGCGACTAGCTAACCTAAAGCGCTTGCGCAGTCTGAGCGGCTGTGTGGCACCCAAAATAAGCAAGCCCAAAACAAACAAGTCTGCAATAGATACGGATAGCATATGGCAAGGGATTACGACGTCGAGCCACGTAGGCGAACAGCTGACTTACCGCGCGAACGCGACAGCTCTTCACGATGCTTCTCGCTGCCGCGCGAACGTTCTCGCTCTCGCTCCCGTTCTCGCTCTCGCTCTCGTTCGCGATTGCGCTCTCGTTCGCTGGTGCGATGAGAGCTGGTGCGTGGTCGGCTCTCTTCGCCGACGCGCGACGAGCGCAGCAGTCGTGTCGAGCCCGAACTAACGACAGCTGACGAGCCATGCTTGCTGCCCGAGTGCTCGCCGCTGTGCTCCTTCTCTCGGTGCCTGCTGTGGTGATGCGTGCGCTTCGTGCTGCTCTCTGCGACGACCGTTTTGCTGCTCTGTCGTGCTGAGCGCTGCTGTTCGTGGTTCGTGGGTTCGTGGCGCGATTTCTCGCGCTTCGGCGTGCGCATGCGCAGTCGTTCCACGCGCTGCTTGCTCAGCTGATTGTCGTCCGAGGAGTTGCCGCCCTGCGTCATCGATTCACGCGAACTCGAGCGCGAGCGATCGCGCGGACAACACTCCACAGACGACTGGGATGAGCTGCGTGCGCGCGTCGGCGACGGCGTCGAGTGGCGCGAATTGCGTCGCGCCTCCGAGGCGAACGTGGAGCGGGTCACGCTCGAGGTCTTTGCGTCGCCGTTGTACGTCTTCACCTTCTCGTCGATGGTGGCCAGCGGCTTGGCGCTGCGACGCTGTAGCGAGCAGGATCTACGTCGCTGGTCCTTGTAGGCAGCCTCATCGGAGAGTGCCTGTGAAGAGTAGCATAGCGTTAATTCGGTTCGGCATAGATCGTTAGAAAAACTACATAGAATGAAATTCCTTAAATTGCGAGTGTTTCTAAATTATACAAAATTCTTCAAACTAATTTTCGTTTTTTAAAACATTCTTAAAACAAGATTTTAATCCTGTTTGCCTATCGACGGTTGCATTCAATTAATTCGATTCGCTAGAATAAAAAATTTGAAAATTAGAATATTTCGTTATCATACAGGACTCTTCAAACAATGTTTCTGTTTTTCCTGATACTTTCTTGAAACAAAATTTCTACCTAAGTTTTCTCAATCTTAATAGAATCTTGTTTTGAGTTAGAAGTCTACTTTAAAGAAGTGTTTGAAATTTCATAGTTATAGCAAATGTTGTAATTATATTTTTGCATTCCTAAATTAGGAATTTATTTTTGAATTGAGAATCATTCTATTTCTGATCAAAGAAACTAAAGCAATTGAATAAGATATACAAATTTTCTTTGTATTCGAGTTTTTTAAATTATTGAATATGGATAAGACCCATTTTAGATTTTCAAAATAAGAAACATTCTCAATTAAAGTATAAGCTTTAAGAATAAGCTTTAATTGAGAGAGGAACATTCTCCTTTCAAGTATAAGCTTCAAGAATAAGCCTTAATTGAGCATATTTCTGAGTCTGATGAAATCTAAAAGTAATCTTTTCCCAAGAAAGGAATTTCAGTTCTTGAAGAATTCATTCCTGCACTCGTTAAGAATTCATTCTAGGTTATTTTTCTATATGTTGTGGCACCTTCAATGTCTGATCAGCGTTGCGTGTCATCTCGCTAAGAATCTGTGCGTCCCGCTGCAAGTCCGCCTTGCGCTCGTAGTTCAGCGGCGACGGCGACTTCACGCGGAACGTGGTGGTCAGCTCGCTGGCGATGTTCTCGTAGCAGTGTTCGTCCTGCTCAGTGTAGTCGTTGTGCATGTCCTTGCCATCGTCCTCATTGCCCTGCGGGCTGTGGCGCAGCAAATCGGGTCGGTCGTTCAGCAGCTGCCACTTCGTAGTGGTCGTGGTTGTTGTGGTGGTCGTTGGAAGCTCTTCGTCCTTCTGCTTGCTGCGCGTGGGCAGCGTGCGTCGAGGATTTGCGGCCAGCTTACTGGTCTGGCTGGGCGTGGGCGAGTGCTGCACGCCGAAGTAGGAGAGCTCGTGGTCGCGCAGCTTGCGTGCGCCGCGCGCCTCCTTCACGATCTTCAGGGACTCGCTGCCCGACTCGTCGCCATTGTCCACGCTGAGTTGCGACTGCTGCTGTGGCTGCAACTGCGGCTGGACGAGCAGCGTGCGTGGCTTGGCCACGGGCACCAGCTGGCCAATGCGCAGCGTGGGCGGCGGCTGCTTCGCCAGCGGCTTGGGCTGCTGCAGCCGTGGTGCATGCAGAGCAATGTTCATCACGTTCGACTGCGGCAGATCTGCAAGAGAAACGGAGAAGGAGAAGTTGTAGAATCGTGCAACGTGCGGCAAGCTGCCTCGGCCCTAGACGCTAAGCAAACTCCTCTACTTGATGACGGATTGATGACGGGCGCTGTTTACCTGCACGCCTCAGCGTCTGTTCGTGCGCCTCGATCTTCCAGATGGTGCGCTTGGCCTTCAGCCGGCTCCAGCTGCTCGAGTACTCGCTGCCCTTCAGCACCTGCCCCTGCGCCTCCTCGGGCGAGGAGCTGCCCTGGGTGCCGCCTCCACTGTCGCTGCTGCTGCTGTGGCCGTTGCTGTTGCTGGGCTCGCGGAAGTAGCGCTTCACCTCCTCGTCGGCGCTGTCCTCCTCCTGCTCGGCGGCGTCGTACAGTCGCCGCAGCTGCATCAGCTGCTGGCTGACGGGGATCTGCGTGTTGCCCAGCAGTCGGCGCGGCAGCGAGTCGTAGAGCGTGCTGCCGAAGAGGTCGCTGCTGGTGATCGATGTGGTCGAGGTGGTCGAGGTGCGACGCGTGCTCTCCTCCTGGTAGCTGTGCGAGCGCAGCATGGGCGTGGGCACCACGATCGTGGGCGGCATGAGGGCGGACTCGATTGAGGCTATGCTCAGGCGCCGCATGGCCTCATCGAATTCGCTGGCCGAGCGCATGGTTCGCATGATCAGCGACGTGGACTTGAGGCCCTCGTCGAGGATGCGCTGGTGGGCGCGCAGGTCCTGCAGCAGCAGCTCCTGTGCACTGCTGCGACGACGGCCCACTGAGCCACCTGCGGTTGCGAAATGTGCGAGAAATGTTGTTGGTGGTTTTTGTTTCGGTTTCGATTTGCTTGCAGAATGACTTGCAGTTGGATTAGTAGTAGAGGATTGAGCAGGCGATTTACATGCATTAGTGAATGTTTTAATATTCTCATTATGTCTGAGCAATGTCTTTAAGTTTTGCCATTTAACACGTGATAAACGTATTTATTGCAATTCGATGATCAATTTCGAATTCGCAGCTTTTAAATAACTATGATTTTAAATTATCCATAATTTGACAATGCTTTAAAATTTGTGTGAATTTATAGCAATTTGTAGAATTCAAGTAACTATTATTCATTTAGAAACTATTTAAAGCAATTCATAGATTTCAATTAATTATGATTCTATGCAAAATTATTGAATTGTATATTTGCTTGCATTTATTGCAATTCATCGAGTTCTGCAATCGAGCAGAATTAACTTAGTAGTATTTGAATATTTGAGATGACATCGAACAGCAGAAAAGAAGAAGGGAACAAGATTTTCAAATCGATTTATATTAAAATTACTAATTTTCTTTTAACTTTGTGTGTAAATGAGCAGAAATAACTATTAAATGTAATTGCATTTGAATATTTCGAAACAAATAATTAAACTGGGAAACAGATTTACAAATTTTATTCAAATTACTATTGTTCTATTAACTTTATTTGCAATTGAGCAGAGTTAACTATTAAAACTAAGTTGAATTAAATTTACGATAAGACATTTAAAAGAGAAAGAAGAAATTAAATATATGTCCTCATCGATTTTAATCCATTAAGTATTTTTGATTTTCTTTAGTAAAATTAACTAAATAACTTAGCTGAATTTGAATATTTGATAACACAAGCAAGAGAAGAAAATTAATATATTTCTTCATAGATTTAAGTCAAACTGTTATTTGGCTATTACTTTAGTAAGGCATTTGCTTCAAAGATTTCAATTCAAAGACAATTCGTGTTTGTTTTATGGCAATTTAGTGGGTAGTTTGCGTTTCAAATAGATATTTATATTATTAGGAGCACATGCAAAGTAAGTCGAATCGTGGTCAAAGTAGCTTAGGTTAGCAGGTGAGTATGTTGTGGGTTAGCGATTGGCGAGTCGAGTAGAAGCGGCAACTTAGAGGCGGCATGCATTACGAGCTCAAGTATGGAGCATGAGTGTTCAGTACTTCGCGACTGAGAGAGAGAGACAAGTAGAGGAGTTCACTACACAACCGCGCAGAAATACAATCAGAGACAATCACAATAACAGGCTAGAGTACAATATTATTACGAGCTACTTCAGGCACAACAGCTAAAATATATATAAATAACTTATTTGATTTGCTACCAACCTGTTTCCGGCCATTCTTCGGCGCCGAGGCTCACGTTGATCTTGGTCGAGTAACCGTTGCCAGCCGGCGACGGCTGAGCTGGCTGCTGTGGTGGGTGCTGTGGTGGCTGCTGCTGCTGCCGCTGCTCCACGATGCGCACGCGTTCTGCCACCGATTTGGTGGTGATCGGCGACTCGCCAGTGGCTGCAAGTTGACCAAATATACAGGGAAGTCGATGAGTCAATCGTCATTTGATGGACTACTTAAAGCTGCTTTGATTGCCCTCATAAAGCGAACGACAATCTGGCAGCTATTTGAATGGTAATTTAATCTCGTTTATCGCAGTCGATAAACGTCGATTGCATTTGGATTGATTGACTCACTTGGTGGGCTGCTCTCCCGCTCACTGCGCAGCGCCGCCGGCACGCTCCAGAGCACCTCGGCACTCTCGATGTTCTCGCCCAGATGGTAGGGTTTCGGCTTGACCGGCTTGTTCTTCAGTATGCCGCGTATGTTGGCCAGCTCGTCGGTTTCGTTGTCCGTGGTATCCACGCCGCTCGTCGACGTGTAGCTGTGCCTGCTCGTCGAGCTCGTCGTATCCAGCAGGCTGTAGCGTGGCTCCAGCGCCGGCTTGGGCGTCGACGTGATCACCGTCACCTGGCCACCTGCCACTGGCTGCGTGGCCAGCTCGGGCGGATCCATCAGCATGGCGCGATACGCCACTGTGCTGGAGGCAATGGGCTTGCCGCGCACCGTCGGATCGTCGCCGAAGTGGGTGACATTGCTGCTGCTGCTGGAGCTCGTGGTGGTGGTGCTGCTGCTGCTGGTCACGTTGGCCGACTTCACCAGACTCTGCAGCGGGCCGCTGGCTGTGCGCCGGCGTCGCCGGAAGTTCTGCGTGGGCGGCGGCTTGCCGTCGGTCTCCACAATGTTGACGCGCCCCGATTCGGCTGCAAAGTGCACCTCTGTCTTGCAGAACTCCACGCGCTTCTGTGCGCTACTGCGCTGCAGTTGAGTCGAGCCGCTGCCATTGTTGTGGTTGCTGCCTCCGTTTGCGGCACTGCCATTCACGTGCACCTAGACCCCGCAAAGAAACAATTGGAAAGCATTTAGTTTACTATTGATATTTACTAATTCAAGGCAAGCCATCAAAATACAAACTTATATGCTAAAAATGCAATTCAAGTGAACCGAATAGCTGGTGTCAATTGCCTTAATTGACATATTGCAAGATTATGTTATAGCTTGATTAATATTTTAAAACTACATGATAGTATTGAGTTTTACTTAAGTTAAGATTGCATTCATTTCATTCAACTACGGCTATAGTCAATCGTATGTTTTGTTTTATTAGGAATATTAAGCGTTTGAGAAATATTTCATACAGAAAATACAGAAACAATGCACAACTCGATACAATAGCTTTTAGTGTTGAAGATATTTAATATATCGTGCATTTTTTCGTTTAATAATTTAATAATTAACGTAGTTGAATGTAGACATTTTAGGAGCTCCTTGAGAAACTTTTATACAGATTAAATTAAATATTATATATCGACTCTGATCACAATACACAATTTAATACAACATAGTTATTTTAGGAAATCCTTGAGCAACTTTCACCACACATTGGCATTCAAACATATTGCATTCAAACTCAGAATTCTCTTGAATAAGTTTCAGAACTTTTTGAATAACTTTCATTACACTTTCACATGTATAAATATAAATTTCAGTATGTGAATGGCTAACAGTTATTGGATGGCTTGCTCAACCTGTCAGACCGACTGCTGACTCACCTGTGAGGTCTTGCGAATGTCGCGCCAGGTCTCCTCCACGGCAATCGAGTGGCGTTTGCTGAGCTCCGTCTCGCTGGGACTCGCGGGGGACTGCTGCGGAGCTGCAGCCTGCTGGCGCCCGAAGTGGATGATGGTGGAGTTGGGCCCGGCATGGGCGGCGGCTGCGGTGCGCTCAGTGGTGGGCGACCAGTTGCCCAGCTGCTCGCCGGAGCGGCCGAGGCCGCTGTCCGTGGAGGCGTCGACTCTGAAGATGCTGCGGCTCTCGGGCGGCGACATCTTCTCGAAGCCGTACGACTTGCGGCGCAGGTGCCACTCGCTGGAGCTCGTATCCTTCGGTCGCTGCCGCGTCTCCAAGCTGTGCGTGTTGTGCACTGCGCGAAAGGCGGAGGGCGGCGACGACACGGGAGCGGGCTCGACGACAGGGACGGTGGCGGGCTTGGTGCTGGCCTGGTGGGCCAGGAAGTCCTCCTTGTAGAGGCTCTCGTCGGACAGCTTCTTGAGCTTGCCGCGTATCTCCTGCAGCGACTCGGCCGTGAGGAAGGTGCTGCGCTTGGCCACCAGCGGCTTGCTGGCTGGGGTGCTGGGGTGCAGTATGTTGTCGAGGGCGGCCAGGTCGACGTGGTTGTTGCGCATGGCCGTGTTGAGGCGCCGGCCGTTCTCGAGCTCCGCTCGGATGCGTGCCACACTCACCGAGCTGCTGGGCAAGTCGAGTGGCCGCGGACGCGGGCGGGGCGCGACCTTATTGTTGTTGTTGTTGTGATAGTCCTGCGACTGGAAGGAGCGTCGCAGCTTGCTGACGCGTCGCCAGTCGCCGCACGGTTCGGTCTCGGCGTCCTGCTGCAGCCAGTCGTTGCTGAGATCATCCGTCGATATGGAGCGCGAGCGCTGCAGGCTGCCCAGCTGGCTGGCGAAGCTGGCGGACAGTGGCGGGGCGTAGACGGACTGGGACACCTGCTGGCGACGCTGGTGGCGAGCGCTGAGTCTGCAAAGTGTGTTTGGCAGCGAGCTCGGTGAAATAATGTTTCGCATTCGCATTGAATTCAATTTCGTGGCACTTACCGCAAATCATCAGCGTCGTCGTCGTCGTCGCCGTCGTCGTCTTTGGCTGTGTTTGTCGTTGTCGTTGTCGTGGCGGCGGCGTCATCGTCATAATGCCGGAAACTTTCCAAATCACGACGCAGCGTTGGCGTGGCCACAACGGCTACGTCAGCATCGCCAGCAGCTTCACTCGCGACACCCACGCGACGCTTACCGTTGCCGTTGCTGTTGTTGTTCTGGCCATATAAGTCAGCCTGCTCCGTCAGGCCCAGTCGCTTGGGCCACGTTGATAATGATGCCGATGGTGATGATGATGATGATGATGTCGACGTCTGGCCAACAATTGCATGTAGGCTTATTTTGCCCGCGTTTCTGTGGGTGTTGCCAACAGTCGCTCCCGCTGCCGTTGCAGTTGTTAAATTTGAGCTGTTGCTGCTTTGGCTGGAGATACTCGAACTGCTTTTCTGTAAATGGCGAACAAAGGCAGTTTTCGGAGCGCATTAGTGTTTGTCTCGCTGTTGTTCTCCTCTACTCAGTCGGCGGTGTGGGTGCTCCGCCTCAAGGAGCTCCACGAGGAAGTCCTCCTTTGGCAGCTAAACTCTTTAATGCGTTTCCGTGTAATGTAAGCGCATTAATTGCCGCCAGCTTCTTAAGCTGCCACAAATTGAGCAGAACACAACAAAATTGCACTTATTCTTGGCACAAAGATTGCGTCTTAAAGCAGTGAGTATAAGAGTTACTTATTAATACGGATATCTGTATACATATTGTTCATAAGTCCTACCTATATTATTCATCACTGCTTGTCTCCTTGCAAGTATTTAAAAAATTACTTATTAAGTATTTAAAACTGCACTTATGTTGTTCATAAATCCTACGTTAATTGCTCATTAATATTTTGCTAGTTTCCTTAAATATATTTAAAAATATCAGAGAGTATTTAACTTGATAGTTGCCTATATAAAAGCAGACTATCAACCATCTCAATAGTTATCTATAACAATCTCTTTGTTATATTTGCTTGTCGCTAGGCAAGTAGTAATTTCATTTGATGCTTACTACAGCAGCTATTTATCAGAAGGCACACAAATCTTTAAAAAGCTATACTTTAATTTTTGTCCCACTTGAAGACAGACCTGAAGCTTGTTTACCTGAAGCTTGCTTTGTCAATGTTTGACGGATTTATAAGTAGCAGACTTTTAAAATTTCAAGTAAAATCAGAAAATGCAGAAACATTATTCATACAAAATTCATCAGTTGCCTTGATATTGAGTAACTTTTTTGGCAGTGACCTAAACATGAATTTCCCATTTGTTTCTATTCTGCATTTGACTTCCAAATTGCCCAAATATTTGTATTGGCCATTATACAATTTATCATTTATAATTATATCCACAACATGTACTGTTACTTCACCAAAAGCATACTAATCCGCAAATAACACGGCAAAAAGAGCTAGAGAAATGAACGTGTTAAGATTGATGGGCATGGCCGCTCTTCGAGTGGGCGTCAAGCTTGGCGCGAGAGTCGCCTCACTTTGTCTCTGTCGCACTAGCCAACAAAAGACATAGCTAGAAAGAGAGGGCTGTGACCCTCCCCATTCCCCGCCAGAGCCAAAAATTAAAGACTGTTTGCCTAATGACCGCGCCAGCGTGGAGATTCCATACAGCGCTCTGCCTTTGCCAGAATTTCCTTTGTAGTCATGACCCAAATGTCGGGCTGCCAAAATGGCTTGGCTGGCTTTTCATAAATTTGGCTTAAGTGTTAAATGCTTAATTGAGCTCGCCTATTAGTATCGATTGTGCCCGTTGCCGTTGCCAGGCGCTTAATTAGAATCACATTCAGAGCGTGGTCGTTGGGGCCTGGCTACGATCGCACGTTGGCATCAAGCTGCCTTGGTCAAGTTCCAAGAGCCAACCAAAATATCTGTCTAGACACTGTGTAGTGTGTATACATTTCTGCTAATTTTCTGATTTGACTCTGCGTCTTAATGTAGCTAAAGGTTTGTGCAAATAAGAAGTAGTTTCTTTTAATGATTGAATAGATTACTTAAATTTTTTAAATTTACATTTCATTTATTCATTTCATTTATTTTGTAATGAAGATTTGTATATAACTATACAAGGTCTAGAGTAAAATGCAGCTTCTTTGATTGCTTCCCAGTTTAATAAATCTAAAAAGTCTTTTTCAATTAATAGTTCCCCTAAAATATAAATTAATCTTTTGATTAAAATAATGTCGTCAATTATTTTATATATTCATTAAAGCTGCCCAAAAATACTAAAAACATTATCTCAGTATTATAATCGATTACCTAAATGATTTTATTTTGCAAATATTTTATTCTTTTAGTGGTAATTAGAGATTCTTCCTTTGCTGACAGACCATTTGAATTATACTTAGCTCAGTGAGCGATTAAATAAATATCTTTGTTATGGTAAGTCTAATGATTACAATTTTCTGCAATTTTCATGATTTCCTCCAAGCAAGCATCGCCCAAGCCAAAAGCAGATGGCCAAGAGCAGGCACCGCGACCATTTTGGGTCATTGCCATGGTCGGGACTCGTTGATCGCAATGCAAGGCCCAAAAGCGAAAAAGCAAAATACCAAAAGAGTGGACGAGTGAAAGAGATATATACATTTTGAGAAAACAGAAGCAAATGGCGAAAAACGAAGAGCAAACATCGCAGCATGCTAATGAGCCGCCAACAAGCAAATGAAAAATTGCGGCCCAAAAGCAAACGGCTACTACCGCATTGCGAGCCTGTCCGTGAGCTGTGTGCTGTGAGCTGTGAGTGGGGGGCAGTGGGCGTGGGAGGGCTGTGGAGTGGAGGGGAATAGGTGGACACAACTTACCATTAGATTGCTCAATTTCAAACTTGGCGCGGTATCGGGTAACAAATTGTGGCCGAGTTTGTGCAAATGAGGTACGTCGTCATCGTCATCGTCGTCGTGGTTGTGGCTGTGGTTGTGGCTGTAGTTGTGTTGCCGCTCGTCAGCGTCCGAGTGGCCATTAATCACCACGAAATCAACATGATCATCAACCAGCTCCTGGCCATGGCTCGACTTCGCTGTGGCCGGCGACTCATGCTCGCTGATGACGGCGACGCCGGCGTCGCTGTCGCCATCATCATCATCATCGTCGTCGTCGTCGTCGCCATCGCTCAGCTCACAGATGTCAACGCCTTGACTGGGCCGAGGTGCCCAGTGCGCCGCGGGCGCTGCACTGCTGCGGGTGGTTGTGCTGGATGAGGAGGTGGACCAGCGGGACGTGGAGGATGTCTTTTGTACTGTCTGTGTGCGGATCACCTGCATCGCGCCGTTGGCGGTGCGCAGCACCTCCAACTGTTTGCGCTGTGTGTGCTGTGTGCCATTGGGCTGTGAGATATTTTGGGAATCGGATATCTGAGAGAGACAAAGAGACAAAGATAGAGAGGGGGAGAGAGACAGAGTTTAGGATTTTCGAGTGATAGCAGGATAATGCGTGTGTTTGGATTCAAGGACTTAACTGTATTAATCGAATATAGATTTATGATTGTTTGTAAGTAAGACGTTTGACAAGTTTAGTAGGTCTGCTCGCTACCCAGCCCACCGGGCGGTTGAGTGTTTTCACATATATATGACAAACAAATTAGATAATCGATACTAAGTGTCCTATAAGTAGCTTCTCGTGTGTCTATAATCTATTGTATTACTTTTTAGAGCTGAACAATGCTTAATCCTATTGAAAAGTATTCATAATCAACTTTAATATTTGAAAGTTTAGTTTATAACAATTAAGGAAAGGCTGCACATTTAGCTGTATATAATTGTCCATTTAAATTTGCTATTATTTAACTGGTAATGGATAACGAATATGAATTGCAAGTATATATAATTGCAGCTCAAGTTCTCTATCTCATTCTTTGAATTTAATTTTATTGTTATTACAAATTTATTGTCGTTTATTCCAAATGTTTAAAATCGCATTGCATTATTATTATTTATTATAATAATTCAATATAATATTCTTTAAACAAAACTTTCACGTTTCACACTGCAAATTAGTCAAATTATTTTTTTTTTAATTGAACTCAATGATAAATTGAATATAGAGCGAATTCAGTCGTGTTCTGGCCATCAACTCGTTTATGGTTCAATGGCTGCTAATTAAATAATTAAATTAGTTGCAGTCTACGCATAAAACTTGCTCCCAATCAACAGAACAGACATTGCTTAATGATTCAGACGCATATATGCCAAGTTAAGCAATAGGAGTTGAACTTTTCTCGCTAATTAATTAAGCTGGGACTCCTTTTAAAACGTCTAGTCTGCATATATACGCTGAATACTTGTCTTTCGTGTCTACCAAGCACTGCATTGTTGTTGTGGCACTCTTAGCTGCCGCTGGTTTATGCATATTTATTGGGTGTGTTTGACGGGGCGTATGCGTGTTATAAACAGTCGTTGGCTGCTTGGCCAATTGCACTTGAACGTCAAGTGTTTGCTGTGCGCTCTTATCGCCACAGCTGCGCACGTGACCAGGCCACAGTCGCTGACCCACCGCACCCTTGTCGGCGTGCACTCGCAGCAATTAACAGTTGCTTGTATTTTGTTTTTAACTGGATCGTGCCAAGAGCAGCGCACGGCGACGCACACACACAGATGTCGTGTTGTCGTGGCTGTGGCTGTGTGGCCCAAAAGATCGATTGTAGCTATCGATTGTGGCTATGATTTATAGCGCTAGAATTCCGTTATTAAGGTTCAGTTTGGGCATATTCGTGTCAATGACCAAGTCGAATGCATTCTCAATGCTCCACTTCCATGCAAATGCACAACGGCAACAATGGCAAACATTAAATTTGATTACAACAAAAGTAACAGAGAACACGGCCTGAGTCATGGGTTCTTTGCGCAGTGACTAAGACAATGCTGACTCTGCGACCACAAAGCACCAAGAGTGTGTGTATTTTTATTAAGCAACTTGAAGTTTTCCCAAAATGTGATGTCACTGGACGCAGTCTAAGAACAACAATTCACTGCGGTCTTGGCCGCATTGCAATTGCCTGTGGCCGCGGGCCAACTGCCAATGCATAATCATTTTCGTGTGCGGCTCCCTAAAGTCACACTCATCCTTGAGCAGCAGCCAAGGGTAAGCGTGTACTCGGCCAGCCAGATACGTTCCACAGCCGGCGATGCGGACATAAATTATAAGCCAAGTTTCGAACCCTTGGGCTGTGCACGTTCTGTCGTTGAGTTTCTCACGCCACACGACGATGACGGCGAAGGAGTAGAAGTGGAAGTGGAAGAAGTGGGAGCAGGAGCGTTGCAGCGACTTGTCTGCGATCTCCTTTTGGCCATGCACTGCAGCTGTACGAGTATGTGTGTCTAGCGATGACCCCTTTTCCCAGCCAGAACATGTGTAGGATTTTCGATGCGGTTTTATGGCCCGACTTGGCCTGGTTTCGCCTGCCCGCCTGCCCGCCTGCCTGCCTGCCTGCCTGCCTGGCAGCCAGCTAATTAAGCTGTGCCAATCTGCATGCATAGAGCCAATGGGGCGGGCGGGGTGTCTAATCAAAGCAGCAGCTGGCGGGACTTGAGACTATGGCTGTGGCACGGCAAAACAATCAGTGAATCAGTGTCATGATCTCGAACTTGAGCCCCCATGCGGCTGGCTGCGCGTTGGCTGATAAAGCAACAAACAGACCTTGTGGCTGATACGAGTCAAATTGAAAAGCGAAGCAACGAAAAATGCTCAACGGCTTTATTGCTGCGCTGCTTGCTTTCGGCTCAAAGTCAAGTTGAAGGTTCAACGAAATGCGGCAGCTGCAACACAAACTAAAACAGCAACAAAAAAAAAAAAAAACGAGGCAAACGTTGCTCTGCTCGGCTTCGGCCTGAGACGCGCATATATTACAAGTGAGTACCAAAGCCAAAGTCGTGATGTTGTAGAGACGTTGCGGATGCTGCCCCAGCCTCCAACTCTGTGGCTTGGCCTATGCCAAAATATTTGCGCCCCAGCCATGCTTTAAACGAATTTAATGATGCTGCTGCCCGCAACAGCGTCAACGTCGCCGTCGCCATCGTCGTCGCCGTTGCCGTTGCCGTCGCCGTCTTCGTGGCTGTCTCCAGCAATAAGATTGACTGTCTATCTCAGCTTATGGGCTGCCTCACAGTCAGTCTGCCCGTCGCTCTGCCTGCCCCTTCGCCGGTGTCAGCCTCCGCCTGCCATATGCTCCATGTCTGCGCATGCATGTCGCCTTTTCTGGCGGCAGGGCTTGCGCAGATCGCTGCATAGACATGCCGAAGCGTTGACTCTTTTTATTTTTAGCTGGCACTAACTTGGCTTGCACAGTGGCCTCAAACGTCGAGGAAACTAGCAAGCCACTACATTTCTTTTTGTAGCAACTCATAACATAATATATTCAAAGTATTTTTAACGAAAGTAAAAAGCACATTTAGCAAAAATTCTTATTCATTTCTAACTGCTTTACATACCTACATTCTATAAGGTTTATTTTAAATTAAGTATTATCCCATAGTTGAAAATTGATTTCTATAAGCTTTGTTTAGATATTATGTAGTTAAATAAGTGCAAAATTTTAAGCAAAGCAAAAGATGTAGAACACACAACACAAACTAAAGCATAAGCATAAACTTCAATGGTAACTGTTCTATTTTTACCCAATTAACTGAACTGCCCCTAAAGTTATTAAAATACAATTTTACTAAATTAGTTTTTAATAGAATATTAATAATTTCATAGTTGAGCTTCAAGCATATAAATAAATTACACAAATGAATAAATTGCTGCTCAAAATTTATGTGGTTTATAACTTAAATAGCTCTCGTTATTAAAACGAACTCAGCTTATATATCATTTGGTTATAATTGCTAAAATAAAGCAGAGTTGCACATAAAATGAAATACTATAAAAATAATATAATCACCAATTTATCATACTTATTGTTCGAGTATTCACATACTTGGTAATGCACTGCAGTGCCGTATTCATCACTGCAAATGAAAATCACCTTGAGCCCACTGTGCGTTGCTGCATTTTAAATTGCTTTCTTGGCCTAACAATGGCCATTTTGTTGGCCATGCTGTGGCTGTGCTCTGCGCCTCTTAAACGCTAATAATATACATTTTTATATGCATTATTTCTGTCACGATCTCGTTGGCTTTATATCTCTATAGAGCACAGCGTGCGCTGCCTTTACGAGTATGAGTATGAGTACTCATACTTTCCAGCCCGAGCAAGTAAATCATAGATACGTAGGTATTATACACACACATTTTTTGTTTCTGTTCAAGATCAGCACATCATGGCCAAGTCGTAGGCTGGCGAGATGCAATGCAGTGCTGCGTGCACAGGAAACCAACAAGTGGCGGTGCTTAATTGAAGTGAGTCGCGTTAGTTGACATCCTCAATTAGTTGCATGTAATTTACGAGCAGTAGCCAGCACACCAAATGGCCTGCAGAGCGTCAGAGCAAAACGGCCAAATGGCCAAATGGCCACAAGACCAACTGGGAGCTGGTGTCTTCACAGCAGCGAGGCGCTGCGGCAACCTACTGACCCACAAAAGTTGTAAGTCTCGCTGCCAGCGGCTGTTTACCGTTACTCTGCACTCGGATTGCCACATGCTACGTCTGCCCCGCGGTGATTGCAACTCCAACTCCAACTCCAACTTCGGCTACAAGAACCAACTCCAACTTTGGCAAAAATAATTCAAATGCTGCATGTCGCGAGCGCTCTGGTAAAATGTAAATTTTTTGTTGTGCTTTGCAACTATCCATAATGTTAATGAAGCAGCCCATGACTTTGAGTTCTGCTGCGGCGCAGAGTTTTCTAACGGTATCCGAGCTTAGCTGGGATGCGTCTTCAGCTGGATTCTATGCTCTGTTCGTTTGTGGCTGCCACAAAATCAAAGATCGCTCCCATTGAGCTCATTCAATTGAAATTTTCGTGGGCTCGCGAATCGCGTCGCGTCGCATCGCATCGCGTCGCGTCGGCAATTTTCCCTTTGACTTTGTCGGCAAACAAACACAGCGGGATAGCCAGTCAATAATAGACTCGCCATTGATATAAATCCTCAGTTTCAGTCGCAGCGCTGGCAATCAACTGAACTGTGCGACTGTTTAAACTGGAAGTGACCACTTCAAATGGTTGCAGTTTTGACTTTAGCTACAGCTCCAATTTCTACTTCGAGGGTTCTTTGATTGTTTTCGATTCTATTGATTGCTTCCCTCGGCAGCCAGCAGTGGCAACAAAGTTCAATCGCGATAACTTGGCCAGAAAAGCAAAAAAAAAACACACAAAATTGTATTCACAACGGCAATAACAATAACAACTAAAGCAGCAACAACAAATTTCAGCAAGTTTCTAAATACCCTGCAGCCATGAAGTCAATTTAAAGGGCATATCGACTTTGAGTGAGTGATTGTACCAAGCGAGAAAAGGTCTTCTATCTGGGAGACACAGCCCCACAAATAGGAAAGGCAAACGAAGCCAGAAATACCAAAGCTAGGCCTAAAGACAACGTTCACGGCTGTATAAATGAGACGGTCTAAAAAGCGTAGTAAATAAAGTTAAAGGGAAGGGAAGAACGAGGGAAAAGGGCGAGCAATGTTGAAGTCAGCTGGAGTGAATATATAAAACAATTCAGTTTTAAGAAAAAGAGTTTTAAATTAGTTAAACGCTTACTCAATTCTTATTGAAACAGTTGTGAATTTTGTAAACATTGAAATTGAGTATACTCGAATATTATATATTAATATAAGCAGAAAGTAAATAGTAATTACTTAATAATATTTTTAAATTTTAAAATCTAATAAACAACAACTCATCTATGTTTGTATAGTACATAGATTAGACGCAGATAGGCGGATTGATGACCTAGGCTTCATGCGAATGTGTTTTAAGTATATAATTCTATAAGTTGCTGATAATAGATTCAGGCCTCAATCTGTGTTAAACTAATAGCTTGAATTAGTTTGAATTTGTCTGGCTTGCTCCGCGGTTGAGTTTATTAAGTAACTCGCTGGAAATGTTGAAAAGTTCAATTGTATTTGTGCTGTTGGCAGCACTATCGCCAACTTGTTATGGAGCTCAAACAGTCAGTATCTGTTAATGACCGCGAATCGTTTAATAAAATCAATACAATTGCAGAAAACTATTCCAAGTTTGGAGCGCGAAGTGGCCACTTTACGTGACGCGGTCGAGTCACTTGAAAAAGCGACACACAATAAGGATGAAATGATAGCGATGCTGAGAATTAAAACCGCTCAGGAGACCGAACAAATTGAGGAGCTGGAAAAGCAAATAAAGCAACTAAAGTCTCAGCTCTCGGAGTATGTGCTCGACTCGAACAAATGCCACTCCTCCAGCTGTTTGTGTAAGAACACCGATGAGCTGCACACCATAAAAGTACCTGGAGCCGAACCGTTCCAAGTTGCTTGCGACTCCACTTTAGCTGGTTCCGGTTGGACCGTGATTCAGCGTCGCGTCGATGGCAAGGTGAATTTCAACCGCGACTGGAGCGATTACCAAAAAGGCTTCGGCGATTTGCGTGGGAATTTCTTCATCGGGCTGGACAAGCTTCATCTGCTCACCAAGTCGCAGCCGCACGAACTTTATATAACGCTGCAGAATCTGAACAACGAGACTCGATATGCGAAATACGATAGTTTTGCGATCGGCAATGAAGAGGCGAACTTCGAAATAAATGCACTCGGCAAATACTCCGGCACTGCCGGCGATGCCTTGGTGCATCACAACAACATGAAGTTCTCCACCTTTGATCAGGACAATGACAACAGCAACAGGAACTGCGCGGATGAGAACAGCTCTGGCTGGTGGTTCAACAACTGCTATCGTTGGTGAGTTGAGCTTGAGTTGAACAAAGACAAAAGTTGTAATGCCCTTTGATTTGATTGCAGCAATCTCAATGGACCCTACTCCAGTGGCTTCTATTGGTATCCTTGGCAGAACAATGTACTGAAATTCTCGCAAATGATGATCAGGCCGAAAACTCAGCCAAACTCAGCTTAAGTTACAATGCCAAAACTTGGAAAATATATTTGAAATCATTGTATGGTGCTGTGATACAATTTCATGGATTACTTTTGATTCGCTCAAGGAATGTGCGATGATGTCAGTCTCGGTTTTATCTTTTGTATATATCAGGGCACTCGAGGCGTGAACTTGAGTTGGCCACACGCACGATCTAAAGAGTGCGGCACTCAGTATGCTCGCTGCGTTGAGTGAGCGGGCAGATAATTGCCAAACCGGCAATAAAATTAACCGACAAATTCTGGAGCAATCGATGGCCCGCAAGACAAGTGAAATCTGAAGAGCGCGCATTAATTACTAGTGTAGGTGTGTGAGTGTGTGTGTGTGTGTGTGTGTGGCAAAGGTAGAAAAATATCAAACACTTGCTGGAATCTTTTCAAGTGTCTTGGCCATGCGTTTTGTTTCTCTCTCGAAAGATTCATTCGCTTAGATTCGCCACAGCAAATCGATTAATAAGTGGCACAAACAGAAACAGTGTGTGTATTTTGTATCTATCGTAGCCAACAGATTGACGTCGCTTTGCTATTGCTGCGCCTGAGAGGCGCGTGCGTGCGACCTGTTAATTATGCCTCACTGAAGATGGTCAACTCAGATGCCGATCTCGAGATTGATGCTGCTGCTGCAGTTGGTCGCGGTAAGAGCTGCCTGACACACAAAGCAAGCCAGACAGAATAACAAACTTGCTGTGCGCCGGAGATCTATCAAAGTGTTTTTCCTATTCGCCATGCGTAGCTAACGGTTCGCGTCGCCGCGCATGCCCAGTGGCATCATTGGAATTTTCGCTATGGGTAATTGCCTGATGAGCAGTGGAACTGTAAATTCATAATTGTAAACAAACAGCGGGAAGCAGTGTGAGAGGGGGGACAAGTGGAGAAGCGGTTTCAAGCTGCTTAGCTACTTTCTTTCTATCTGATAGCATCTTATGCTGGATTCTAAGCTTAGCTCTGGGCGGCTTATAATTGACTAATTAAATAATGAAAACTGTATTCAAACATGGTCAATAATTTATCAATTAATACGCCAAATCACAAATAACCAGAGATAAAATAGCAATCTCGCAGTAACAATCAAATGCAAGCATAATTAAGTGTTTTATGCTGCTAAGTTCAACTCCAATCAATAGTATTGAAATAAATATTGTTTTGCTAATAAAATTAAACAATTTCTCCCGAGCTGAGTTAATGCCTCTGTTGCACATTCAACTAATTAGTGGAATATGTTATTACAGTATTTTTGCTTTGTTTCATAATTGTTTAGTGTGTGCAGCACAACGAGCTCAAGTTCGTTTTCACTTGGGATGCTTTCAGAGGCGGGTCATAGCTAAATAAACTATTAGCCGATTAAAATCGAAAGGCAGCTAGCCAAACTGGCAATCAGGCGGAGTGCACTAAATTAGTAGACGCCTCTACATTTAGAGCGCTCCACTGCAGCTGCCAGCGTAGTTATGGAGCCGTGGAGTCGAGCAGTCGAGCAGTCGAGGCTGATGGCCCCAGAGCCCCGAAGCGTGCCTTTCAATTTCATTTTGATGCTCGAGACGGGCAAATAAACGCTGGGCAACAACAATTAGGCCTGCGCCGGGGCATCAATCAGCTGAAGCAGACATAATACACTGAGCGCAATTCGAGAACAAGACAAATGCATTTCCAAACATATTGCAATGCAGGAGTAATTTATTTGTGGTCGCCTACCTTGCCATAGCTGTTCAGTGGTCCGTTTATCCAGCGATCTGCCTCCAAGCGGCCGCTGAACAGGGCTCCAGTGTCCGGATCGATGCGTTGCCATTCACGCACCTCGCGCTGAAATGGCGAACGGGAACCGCTGCCAACGGCAACACCGCCTCCTCCACTGTTGCTGTTGCTGTTGCTGCTGCGATGATGATGATGATGACTGTGATTGTTTGTTGTTGCCACTTCCATGTTGCTGTGCTCTATTCCTTCGTGCTACTGTGCGCTTTTAATTTGCACGCTCGACGCGCTCGAGCTGCTCTTCGTCTGCTGCTTAGTTGATTCGTCGCTGTGGAGTCTCTTCTGTTGTTGCTGGTTGCTGGTGCTGGGGCTGGGGCTGAGGCTGCACTGTGCCTCTGTGCTGGAGCCCGAGTGACGCGCTCTCTTTTTCGCTGTATTATTCTCGCTCGCCTATTTCAAATTATTATTTATTGTTATTATGCTACCGTCTACAGTCGGCTCTCGACTGTCTAGCTGCCACGGCCGTTTTCGTTACTAAATTAATGGCAAGTTTAATTTATTATCATCATAATCATTTTCTAGACGTTCTAGGCATGCTACTGTGCACATTTATAACCTCCCTCCCTATCCCCCTGTCGCCGCCGTTCTCTTGCTAACTATGATAATTTTCTTTGCTTTTCCTTCTGCACGCTTTGCTGCTCGTGTGCTTTTTTTATTGCTTTCACGCTCTAATTTGAGTCCGCCTGTGCTATGTGTGTGTGCTGAAATGACAAGAGCAGAATGAAAAGAAATTTTGTTAGTTAATTATATTTGCAAAGTGTGAAAATGTTTTTTCTTTCCGTTTCTGTTTCGTTTCGTTTCGTTTTGTTTTGTTTTGTTTCTTCTTTTTACCAGCACCGGAAACCGAGTGCCTTGAACTAGCTCCAACTCTAGCTCCAACTCGAACACAAAGTCCGTGCAGATTTCTAATTAAATTTGCGGCCAACGTCCAGCGGATACGCCAGAACCAGAGGCATATTCATATCGCCAGAGAGGCCTCATCAGTTGGAGCTGTCAGCGACTCGGCGGATGTCACAGTCTATTTCCGCTTGGATCAGCAGTCGGCTTGTAACATGTGTCTGGCTCTGGCTTCTCGCTCTGACCGAGGTACTTAATTTAATTTGCTTTTGATGGCAGCCATAGAGGCGTAGAATTTACTGGCCAAACAGCCGCAATGACAGCACACATTTAACATATGGTCATTAACAGTTGTCAAATCTTGCGCAAGTTCGTTGACAAAGGTTTCAATCAAGCTTGAGCAGTTTCTTTTTATTTCGATTGAAGAGCAGACTGCACACTATTGAAGAGTTGGGTATCAACCGCTAAGTATCTTAAAGTAATATTGCACTTTTTATTTGGTATCCAATTGTTTTGGCAATTGTCTAATCTTTATATTACATTGCTGTACACTTTTAAATTATTATTTATATTTTTCAATACACATATACTTTAATTTATTTAATTCAAGTTGCATATGCATTTATTTCCAAGAGTTTTGAATGGCTGCAATAACTCTCGTGAATTATTTCAGGCAACTGACTGCAGGTCAAGAAATAATATGCATTTCATAAGATATATATTTCTTAAGACTCTATGTCCAAAATAGGAAACACTTTCTTCCCAAATCTTTAACAAATTTAATGATCTGCTTAACTAACTGGCCAACCAAATATTTTACCCTAGTAGACACAGAGTTTTGTATCTCAAATGTTAAGCACATTGCTCTACTATTGAATATTCATTTCTATTGTACTTTAATATAATATGTGTTTATCACGAGAGCTGGCAAGATGTAGTTGTAATGTAGTTGTCTCAGTCGCATCAACTTAATTGTTTCTTGTATCCTATTTGGAAACTTGGCTGAAACTCTGCTCCACTGTGCGAGTGCTGTCAAAACAAGTGGCGGCATTAACACTGAAACGCCAGTTAAGCTCAAAACGAAAAGCACAATTTCAGCAGAGGCAGCGATGCAGTGCCACCACACGGACCCACTTTGTACGCCACCGACAACAGCCGCAAGCCGCTTGCCGCACCCGCCTCACCCCTCGCCAGTTCCCCGTTCAGCTGGCCGTTCTCATGGTCAGCTTGAAAGAAAAGCAATTTTACTGCATAGTTTATACTGGTCCGCTAAATAGTAACTGTTACTTAGTTTTCTTTCGCTGATCTTGGCGTGTCGAGCGAGTTGTGGCTGTTGCTGTTGCTGCTGCTGTGGCCGCGGCATTAACTTCCTCATATGCCGCCGATGACGCCGCCAATGCCCATGGCTGGAGAGTTGGTTACGCTGGCCATAAAAGCAGAAAGACGCATACAACTACAAGCGCGAAATAAAATAAATACGAGGCAGCCAAATAAAATGAGAAACTCGTTTTTCGCCGTTGAACTTGCACTCGTTTCAGTGTTGCGCTGTTTCGGCGGCCAAATGCGTTGTTTTGTCTCTTCACACTTGGGCTAGAAATAAAAGTTGTTATTATTTTGTCGGTTGCACTATTTCTCCCCTAGCCAGAGACAGAGCACGCAACTTGGCCGAGAGACACATTCACATCTAAGCACCTTGGACACGTTTTGCCGGTTTCACTGTTTCGACTTCAGTTCTGTGTGCGAGTGTGCGCGCAGCTTGATTGTGTTAATTAAATTTTAATTATGCGCAATTATGTGTAATTAGACTTCGTTCGCTGCGCATAAATAAGCACTGAAATGCTGTGCACCGCACCGTTGCCAATTTATTTTTCCCGTTGTCTTCCCAATACACCGCAACAGCAGCACAATAAAGTCGCCAATTTATCGCCAGATTTTGATTAATTGACCTTATCGCCAGCGTTGTCATCGCAAAAGGTTACTGCCGGCTAACTTCATTTCAACAAATCGTATGCATTAGCCGACCCAACGTAGACTAATGGTTGGCCTCGCAGATTTCCACCACAGCCAGCCGATAACTGACGAAGTCTGTGTTGCAAGCCGGGAGACACATTATTATTATCTTCTGCCATTCTATTTTAAATCTGTCATTTTTCTTCCCAAGACACTTGCTGCAAAAAGCAAAATGAACGAATTGATGCAACAAACTGAAGTTCTGACTCAAAAGATCAGAAATTTAAGGGATCTTACGTTTAATTATTACACGTATTAAATAAACGCAAATAACGCGAGCAAAATGAAGGAATTGATCCAGCAAACTGTAGCTCTGACTCAAAAGATACTTTAATTTTAAAATAAAAGTAAATTAAAATAGAAATTAAAAGGATCATAAGCTAAATTATTTCACGTATTAAAGGAGCGCAAAAACGCGAGCAAAATGAATGAATTGAGACAACACACTGAAGTTCTGACTCAAAAGATACTTTAATTTCGAAGAAAGAAGGGAATCAGAAATTATCCCTTCAATTTCTGATTGTTAAGTTTAATTATTTCACGTATTAAATGAACGCAAAAAACGCGAACAAAATGAATGAATTGAGGCAACAAACTGAAGTTCTGACTCAAAATACACTTCAATTTTGAAGAATAAATTAGAATATATAATTAAGAGATCATGACTTAGATTATTGCAATGCATTATTGACAATGAAATGTATATATATATATTTGCAGCTCTATTTATTGAATTTTCACAATATTATTTGCATTGTTTTATACTTGGACATAGGTCAGTTGTTCAATCCCGTTGCAGTTTATAGAGACTGCCACCCATACCGCTTCCCACTCGGCCTGCAATGCGTGCAACTTGGTGCTGTGCCAGTTCGCAATGCAACCGCAAAAACCACATTGCCACCCGGAGTCGCCACTGACGAACGTGAGACATTCAAGTCTACTTGGTAAGCATGGCAGACCTTTTATGAGCACATGCGAACACCAGTTGTTGCGAAGGTCAGTGTAAACGATAATAATATTATGCATTTCTTTACAGCTGCTTATATTTTTTACAGTTTTACGGTTTTTTGCTATTAGCCGTCACTTGTCTGTCGGGAAATATGGTTTGAATGCGCAACAACCGCAAATGAGGCGCACACAAAGAGGTGTATAAAACAAAAATAATCATTTATTTTCCATCGTTGCCCAAACGAAAGTCCATTTGCTGCGGCTTTTGTGGCCAAAGAAACTGGGCTGGCATTATTTGACAGATGTCCGCTGGCATATCTCATTGTTATGTATTTGCATTTCGATTCGATGCGTAATTGTGGCACTTGAAAATTTGCCTATATTTGCGCTGTACTCACGCTCTTTATCTAGGTTAATCTGCATTTTTTGGTTTTGTGTTACAACCGACAAATTAATGCGAGAGAAGTGTTGTTGTGTTGCGCTGCTGATTGATTTATTTGTTGGTTTAAAAATAAATGATGTGTGGGCTGGCTTTGTCTGAACAATTGCTTATTTTTATATGGAACTTTATGCAAGTTTTGCGCAGGCGTTCAAGACACTCGCTGGCATTGGGAGTGCGTAAATAGATTCGAAAAAAGAGAGGCAGCAGCTGACAACATCTGCACCAAAATATAATTGTCAATTAAACAATTGCGGCGTACGAAGAATTTATTTCACAATCCGATAAGCGACATTTCAGTTTTGTTATTTTCAGCGCGTGCGCTGCAGAAATCGTGCAACAATTGACCGATATGCAAATGCTGGCAGCTCACTTGCTGAGCTGAGCGCAAAGATTTGCATAATTGGCTCTTGCGTTCTGGTTTAAATTTCAGTTCGGTCGCAAACAGCCGCAGAAACAGAAGCAAACGCGTGTCGGCCAATGCGTCAGTTTGACAGGCGCAACAAATACGAAAGACTTTGACGACAAACTTGCTGCTAACAAGCTGCGATTGAGTAAGTCAACAATTTCAAAGCTTAGTTAGCTGAATGCACTTCCAGCTGGAGTTCTATTCGCGGAGGCATCGCTGATCAAGTAAATAAAGTTCATTAAACTATAATAGCGAACACAATCTATACATTCCAGCAAAGATTTAATCGTTCTTCATAAATCTTTATACTTTGTGCTGTAAAATCATTTCATATTCTTGCCAAACAACAATTGTTCACTTCCTAGCTCATGTCATTTCTGTGCTGTGCTGCGCTGTTCGGTTCGGTTCGGGTCTTATCTGTTCTCCTTTCAACATCAATCTTCGAAAGCGCTTTATATACTCGTGTTCGAGTAGATCTGGGCCTTACAATACACGTCTCAATTTTCAGTATCTCAGATCTCTTTGATGTTTTGGCTCAATCTTTCAGCACAAAACTCTGGCTACAATTCAATTATAAATACTTTTTGATTAAAGTGCCGCACATTAAACAGCAACGCCCCTTACTTCAAGTGATATATATACATATATTTATTGTGAATGTACCACATGAATAAATAAACCACAAGTTTCTATTGTGCTTCCGTCTGCGTCATGTTGACCCCACATGAGTGTACTTACTATATACGAGTATAAATCGATATTACACTCCCAGGGTATGGCAATTTTTTCCATTGGCAAATAAATACGATTTTAATACACTTCGCTGATGCTTTTTTGTATCTATCTGTTTTGTGGTCAGAGCACACCACAATGCTTTCGTTTAGCGTCTGTTATTAGGCACACGCAAATGTATCTTTTCGATGGCTGCGACTTCCGCCTGGTTAGCTGAGGAACAGTCGGAGGCATTGGATAGGCAAATGCGCAAATCGCTTAATTATATGGTGACTTGTTGGGCACCCGCACTTGCTTGTTGTGGGCGTTTTGTTGTAGTGTTGTAGTCAATAGCATTTAATTAAGTGACATTTATTGAGTACAAATTTATAGCATTTTTTTTCATTGTAATGTAGTGTGCTTGCAAATTGAATGGTAAAATGAATGGCAACTGGTTTAGTCTGAGACAATTCTAAGTTGCCTGCGGCTAGGCCAATTTGCTGGCAAAATTACATAATTTGGACTGCCAAAAGTGGCCGAATACACTTGGAATACGCTCGCTGCCAGCAGGTTCCACCTTCGAGACATTCACACTCTGCCCACAACTGCAGCCAGACGAAAACTAAACAGACAGACTGGAAAACTGGTAATTGTAGTTATAATTTATCCGTGTTGCTGTTTGTCACAAGAGTAACAGATACATTATATAGACACTGCTATATCTTCCGTCTAATGAAAATTACATTTTATGATTTCCTGCAACGCCCACAAACTGGTGTCGATTTCCCATATCGCGCACACTGAACGTATGCGTAATTTCACACTGACTGTGCGTATGCGTAATGTCTCATGAAATTCGACTCGTTGCGTTAGCTTGTGTAATTTCCCCCGGTGCGAAAGTTGATTTCCACAGTGTCTCATCAAAGACACCCACAAATTGTTGGTAATTTACGGTAATTTTGCTTTGCTACCGTTACTCTTAGCACTTACGTTTCGAGTGTAATTTGTTTGTATTTTCTTTTCTTCCCGATGATTTTTGACAATAAGTCAAATATTTGCCAAGTCGATTAGCAAGAAAGCCCCCAACAAAGGCCTGGCTGACAGCAACTGTTTGAGCTGTGTGTATTCATGTTGTTTGCGTGCCCATTAAACGCGACCATCTTCCAACTGTTGTTTGATATGCAAAGTTGGAGTATTTCATTGATTCACGTTGGACATGCTATTTTCGCTGGGTGTGAAAGCGAGATAGTGTTGAAATTCATACCATGAATCGCACAGCATTCAATTAGCAGTCTTCGGCATTGGAATGTAATTCATAATTGTAGAATTCTGAGTAATCTCGCCAGCTGCTCTGATTATTTCCGCATGCAACTGATAAATTGCAACCCAATTGAATTCACAATGCAGATCAAACAAAGAACGACAGTCAGCACAACACAAAAACCCACACAATTTGGGCTGTCAAAAAGCTGACAGATTGACGAATTACCCGACAGTTCTTTTTTTCGTGTTTCACTTATCTTTTCCTTGTCCGCAATGCATGCGCAAAAAATGCTACTTGGTTTCCTTGCGTCTCGTTTCGTTGCTGGCTGTATAATTAAATTAACCGTTAAGTTGTGTAATTTCGACTTGTTTCGGCCACAAAAAAGGGGCAACGGCACCAGCAGCAGCACCAGCACACAAAGATTTTGGTAGTCGTCATTGCGCTTTATTAACATGCCGCACTTAAGAGTTCTGGTGCCAGCTAAACAAAAGACTTAAGCAACGAACTTGCTGTAATGGGCACACCAAAGTAGTTAACTGGAAATACACAAAACGCGGCAAAATACCCTTGTGACTACTTATGTTTTGTGTTAACTAAATTGGACTTGATAACCTGTGAGTCATTGCGTACGGGAGCGGGAGAATTTCATGACGAAATGCGAAGCGCATTGTGAACTAAATCGGCAAATTTACATAGCCTGTTTTCAAGCACACACCAATGCGAGATTGTGTATGTGTTTATATGTCTCTTTCTTAATTAGCGTGCCAATGTGAGGCATGAGACGACGGCATACTTCGGAGACCCAGAAACACCTACACGTCGGAGAGCTTCAAGTACGATTTATGCAGCTGCTTTTCAAATTGAATTTCGAGCTGCCTTCTGGGGCTACAATTAAATGGCCATCATGCTTAGCCAGCTACACTTGCACTTTAATAACTGGTTTAGCAGCGCATCACACACAAATATCTGTATCTTTATATGTCTCTGCATCTGTATTCGTACATCTGTCCGCCCTGCGTGCAGCAAACAGCAACGTCGACTACGACGACGACGACGACTGACATCGAGTGTCATAACTTGAGCTGAGCTCTCGAGCTAAAAACTACGACTGGAACGCCTTCAAAGTCAAGTTCAATGACGTACTCGCCATGGAAGTACTTAAAATGGTTGCCTGCTTTGGCCCGCGAAAACGATAAGATTAGCGTCGTGTATTGTAAGTGGCGAACAAGCCAGACCAAAACCAAAGCCAAAGCCAAAACCAAAACAAAATAGCCGACAAACTTGTTAACTAATTTATGTGATAACTTTGATTGCGAACTGTTGTGTTCGATTTACATATTTAATAGGCCATAGCTGCTGCCGTATTGCATACGATTATAAGCCAGAAATGACCAAACGGAAATAGGCGCTTGCTCGCGACTGTGTCAGCTTTGGGCATTTAACTGCTTGCAGTGCAGCTGCTCGGATTGCGCTCTTGATCCACTTTCGCACAATTGTGCCTAAGCCAACTTTTCCCTCGTTCAACTGCTGTCCATCAACTGTCACTTAAGTCTTACCAATTTCAGTGTTGTAGCTGGTCGTAAACGCCCCTTTTTTTGTTGTTGATTTCGGTACTCTTATTTGTGCTATTGATGCCACACTTTCATTTGTATTGTGCGCTAGAACAGTTGAATAATGTGCGAAATTTGCTTTTATTTCTACCCCGGCCATTTGCCGCTTGACAATGGTACTGACAAATCTTTAACTTTCTTCACTTAAGGCCCCACAAACGACTTTCATGTTGCCAACCATGCATATAATTATAGAGCACCCATACGGCGAATACTCGCTTTGCCTTACCAACTACAAGTATTTACATTACTTGGCTGTTCGTTGATTAAGTTGTTGCTATTGCCCATTGTATTACGGTTGACAATTGGGAGCACACTTCGGCTACAGAAGAGCCGCAAAAAGAAGTCTTGTAGAATGTGTCACAAAGTGCCGCAACAATATCTGAGATCAGAGATCTCCCACAGTCCACAGAAGCGTAGGTGAAAGTTGTTTTCCATCCACATTATTTACTTTATTTGTGCTGTCTTCTTATTGGGAGTAAGTTGCGGGTAATTTCATATACATTGAGCTGATATGATGATATTTCGCGTGTTGGAATTGAAGTAATAAATAAAATGAAAGTTCTGCGCGATTAACAGCAGAAGTGGCCAATTAAAAGAAAGGGAAATCGAAGGACAGACCTCAAGAAGCTAGAGAGAGAAACTTTTAGCAACTAAAATATATTTACAACAATCGTAAAAACTGATGTATCATGGAAATGAGCTCCAAATTTATTAATTAGTTTACAATCAAGGGAATCGCGCACCACAAATTGACAATTTTATAGAGGCAATGGTTGAGCGCCATTTTTGTCGTATCCTGGTAATAAAGTTTACAACGTTTTGGCCGCCTTCAGGCCGGACTGCCAAAATGGTAACGGGCCAATAAATAAAGTCAGCAAACGGCGTTTATCAGACGCCCGAAATCAAGCCAGCATTCATAAGTTACTACTCACGGCCACTCCCCCTTTTGTAAACCGCCCACGCATGTGCTGCAATGTGACAAAGTAAATGAACCGTTTGGCAACTCGAACAACCCACAAAATCACAAAAGAAACCTCAAGTAAGAAAAAAATGAGCGCTGCGATTTCAGGAACTGCATATTAAATGAAGCGTAACGAAAGAAAAACGAACATAAAGTCAGTTCGCATGCTGTTGCATGCACCAACGGGGGGAACGGCATAGGGAATGGTCCTCGTAGGGCAAAAGTTAATTACATGCGACGCCTACATCGGAAACGACAGCGAACTGTCCAACTTCGTGTGTGTGTGGTCAAAAGCACTCGGACACTTTGGTTTTTTTTCGAAAGTGAAATATGAGCTGGCTTAGCTGTGGTCAGTTGCAAAAACCTAAATACCCTGCAAATTCTACTGCGACGACTAGAGGAAAGGGCATTTAAACAAGTAAAAGACTCTGAAAGATAGGCAAATTAAATAAACACAAGACAGAAAATAATTAAAATACACAACACACTTAATCAGAAGTGAATGCAGCTGATTAAACTTGTCAACAACTGTCTTAGTTCCTTCAAAATACAAATATAAACAAAAAATATATATAAATATATACATATATGTAGATGCTGCCAAGTGGTCGAAATGAAAGTACAATGTGGTATCTCCGAGTTGTGCTCTTGGCCCGAGACAATTCTTAATGGTTTTTAGTGTTTCTTTCCGCAACATACAATTTCGCATGAATGCTTATGAATTTTAACACTTTTACTTTTTGTGCGCAGCTGACAACAAGAAATTATTATAATTTACATAATAATTTAGCGGCATTTTTATTTTCTTATGCTTTTTGTTGATTGATTGCCGTTGCTCAGCCTTGAGACTGAATGTCCGCAAAATATTTGCAGTGTGTCGGCCGCGTTTGTCGCCTCAGTCTTTTGTATGCCCTTAATTGGATAAAGAAAAACTGAAGACATGCAGAAATCGAACAGCTTCATAAAATAGATAGCCGGATTTGCATATGGGTGAGTTGGCGGATGATTTTTGCATGAAAGCTGCGGAAATCTATGCGTGAATTCGCTGGGTGGCGGTTTGCTCAGATAGCCCCGAATTTGACACGGACAAGCGGATTTACATAAATGTTGCCAGCAACATATATCAACTGTGATGTTATGGAGAGATCGAAGGATGATCTTGCTGATTGACATCGCGAATGCATGTTTTAACACGCCAATATTTAAATGCATACACATATTAATTTGGGGTGTCAATCTACCTTGAATACCTATTCTAAAAGGAAAGTGACAGATGTGCAGAAGATAGCAGACAAAATGAACACTTGAAGAAGCCAAATGAGGGCAAGTAAATCTCGTTTTGCTGACAAGTACAAGTGGATACAAGAGACTCAGTTTCGATTAAATCAAATGACTTTATTTAATTAGAGATCTTCCTACATATGTGTTCCAAAACTAGATTATTTCCATAAGTTGTTTCACACACATTATGTGCTTACTTTATTGTACAGTTCGATTTGCTAATATAGTATAATTTCTAATCGCGTCACGATGTTTATCCAACTTAATAGCTCATTAAATAAATCCATATGAAATTAAGAATTCCGCTTTTTGAGTTTCGCATCCCTCACAATATTTTTTAATGTTTTTTTTTTTGCAGCTTGGCATGATTTTCTCAAGCACAGCAAGCAAGAGTCGGGCTAATTTACATATCGATTGTCAATATATGCCGTTGTTCTATGGCATTGACCCGACGCGTCGTAGCGAAAGAACTCGTTTCACAATTTAATTCGCGATCGCCGTGTTCCCATCATACTCTTTTATCTGTGATTGAGTAAGGTTCGGACAGCGCGTATGCGTCGTATGAGTGATGAATGCCAGTCAACGAACCAGCTTCAGCTACAATTCCGTGAGCTCAAGTTACCCAGCGCCACGTTCTATGCGGATCAGTTATAATCCCTGACCCCTCCCACCATACCCCTTTACCCCTATTCCTTCCTGCCGAAGCGTGGGCGGCGTTTCGATGATGATGACAAATATCGCACACACGTGTGCTCCGATCAAAAGGAGGGGATAACAAAAACAAAAAAAAAGAGAACCGTTGTCGGCATTGCGTCATTTGGTGATTCGAGCATTTGCACAACTGGCCACACGTTGCCCATAAAACTGCAGTTTATGATCGCTGTGAAAATATGGGGGGAACTGGAACTGGCTCAACTTGGAAATGACCAAATTTCAGCTGCACGTCTTCGTCTCCAACTATAAAGATTTGTATCTTTATGAGCGCATTTTAGTAGAAGGTGGTGGAGCAGATGGAGATCTGAGTGGTAGCGTTTTCTTAGTTCTACGACCTTTTGGCCAAAACAATGGCTGGCTGGCTTATGTGCTGCTATTCTATATTCTATATAAACCAAATTGTTTTAGATGGCTGCCATTTGATTAGCGCTGACACTTTGCCCATAAATAACCAACTAAAACATGTGGTCCCAGAAGGCAGACACGCAAAAGTACTTAACAATAACCAAAGAGTACTTAAATGGCTAAAAATGGTCAACGAGACAAACTAGAAATGGCAGACAAGACAGAACCCAATGCCTCCTTACAGGCCTTCACAGCTTTGCCTTCCTTCTTCAGCCAGTCCGTTCCTAGTCTTACCTTTTTGTGGCCAAGACAAAAGGATGCTCTCGAGGCTCCAGCCAAGAGTGGCAGCTGCTTAGAATTTTTATTTTGCAGCAGGAAATAAGCTGACTTCAGCTGCAACTCCTTTTAAAGCTAACCAAGGCCTTATAGAAACGATTGTAGGAGGAAGCGGATGGTTGGTAGCAGAATCGCTCAGTTTACAGCTTGTTAGGCTTTCTGTGTAGGAAATCATTTTGACTTGTCTACCCTGTGCAACAATGCAGAAGTCTCTTTTGGTTGTCCAACTCGTGCAGACTTTCTCTTTATTGAGTATTTTATGTTATGCAGGGTATCTGTGGTGTCGGCTTGCTTTGCCTTTTACTACGCTCGTTCCTCTGTAGCTGTCTTTAAAAATAGTTTATCGCCCGATCGCGCATTTATTTCGTTTGTCTCTGTCGAAGTGCCTGTCCCTGCTCTCCTTCCCGCCCCGCTACGCGGCCGCAAAGTTAATGCTGTCAAGATAGCAAAAAGGAAATCAATGCACAGCTTGTTTGCGGCTGCTGAGCTAAGGGTCTTTTGTGTGAGCCAAATGATAAATGCATTGCAATGCCATAACAACACTCAAACAGCACAACTCGAACAGCTGGGCCAACAACTGTTGCAGGAAATAGCAATCCATGGAAGGGAACTCGAATCTCGAATCCTTAGCTGCGCTCCATCTGTTGTTGTCGGCTTTGTTTGCATTTAACTTGTGTAAAAATATTCTAAATTGCTGATTAACACGCTGGCCATGGCTGGCGGGGATTGGCAAACTTGGAGTGAACCTGACTTAGTCATGCGGCAGCTTGTTTGACTTTCGGAGAACTGCAGCCAAGTATTGTCTCTTATTGGACCAACAATTTGTTGTAGTTTTTGTCTTTTTCAATGAGTATGACGTCATTATATTTGCATTTAAATGTTTGATATTTCAATTGATTATAACAAGAGTTTAAGCGATGTAATGAGCTCCCTTTCCTATTGTAAATTCTAAATTGGAACTTAAACAGTGCATTTTTTATTTTTCACCAAACATGTCATTTGATTGGAATTGAAATGTGATAGATATGATCTTTAGCAATCTAGCATTTTCTATCTGCTTTTCACATATTTATTGCCAACGTAAAATTGAATTAACTTCAACACCTAAATGACTCCATTTCGGTGGTCTCTTTAGGGTTCCTTTCCCATCGTAAATCTTACATCTGATAGGAGCTTTCGCTGTGGCTCATTTATCAACACCCCAAGCAGCAAAGCAACAATATTGCAAAACATCTTTCACTTCGCTCAGCACAAAACTGGAGCAGCTATAAAAAGTCAATCTACTCACATTCGAATGAATTTTAATGGTTTTTAATAGCCTGGCCGCTTGTTGTCTTTAAAATTAAATAATAAAGCGCAAAAAATTAATTATGACAAATAGCTGAGCGAAAACTTTTCATTTCGGCTGCCAAGACCAAGACAGCACAAATGTTGGCAACTTGGGGCAAACACTCAGACGAAATGAGCAAAAATCACACGGCACAGTCAGTCATCAATAGGCAATAATCAATACGAATGAGCTTGTAAGGAAAAGTGAGCAGCGGATTGGAAAAGTGAAAGCGTTGGCGATGTGGATGACGGCGACGACAGACAGAATAAAAACATGATACAAACAAAAAAAGCTAAACAAAAAATGTGCTTTTGTTCGAGAAAATGATGTTTATTGTTTTAAAGCTGCAACCTGCAATTGCAGCAGAGTTCGAACATTATATTGCAGTTCCGCAATTTAGTAGACCTGCTACTGAGATTAGGTAACGGCTAACCGCTTATGAAAGCAGCTTAAATACTTGTTGGCCTGCAGCCAGCGAAGTCAGCCACATGCGGTGTTGTGTGGCCAATCCCCCGAAATTAGCTGGGTCTTTCAACCTGCATTGAACCTGCCCGTGGCTGGCGGCTCATTAGCAGCATGACTAAACACAAGTAATAACAACAGCATAAATGATAGAGGTACTCGAAACATCACAGTCAATTAATATTGAAGGTCAGGGCAGCAGCTCTATTAGCAAGCAAACAAGCAGCGAGCAGCCCAAATCCATAAACAAATTCAGCTCCAAAATTGTTTACTTCCTCGCCTACATTTCGCACCTCAATAGACAAACACACTCTCCTACACACACACATACACACACACGCGCACATGCTCCCTTTGTCAGTAGTCGCAGTTCTAGGTCAACTTGAACCTGCAATTTACATATTGAACCCCCCTTATATAATTCCCAATTAGCCCGCATTATTAACTTTAAACTTGAACTTTTTTTTGGCCAAATTGCGCTTGCCAAAGTCAAACAATTTCATTCATGTCTATAGAAATGGCGTCCCATTAAAATGGAGGCATTGAAATACATGATAATCATGTATTTTATTTTGAAGCGTTTAAAAACGTGCGAGAAACGCATTCAAGTCGCATGATTTGGCCCTTTTTCCAAGCTGCATATTTTATGGTTTAGAGGTCAAGTTTAACACCACATTCATTATGGCTTATTGTTGATTCTTTATTTTAATTAGGCTTTTTAACACTTTTTACTACTGTTTGGGAATTATGGGTGTAAAACATTGCAGAGTCTGTGGTACACAAAGGAATATGTAGGCTTATTATTTGGACTGCTTCTTAATTTAAATTTGAAGTTAATTTTCCATAATTATATTATACACAGTGCCCATTTTTGCTTAATTAATGAAAAACTTTTAATTAATAGCATACAAATTATTAATGAAGTCGACTGAATAACTCTATAACTCTATCAAATAAATACTTGTTGCTTAATAATGATTTCTTGCTTAATTATTGTTGGCTAAGGTTTCCTCAAATCACTTAATTAATATGCTGCAGCATGATAGAGTTTCGACCTGTTGCTGCTGCTGTGGCATTCAATTAGACAACAGTTTAAAGCATTGAATAACTGGGTTACGGGGTAAAATCGCAAACGAAGTGGCATTATTGTTGTTTTCTTTTAGAAATCGTGTAAAAGTTAATTGCATTTGCGGTTCAGGTTAATTGAAAAATCATTTGCTGCCGATCATTGAATGTTTGCTGTTTATTGAATCACCAGCAGAAAGTGCAAGTGAAATGTAAGCTAGAGTCTCGCTTACATGAATATTTAAAAGAAGATTAGTTGGATAATTGTTAAGTAGCTGATATTTTGATTTGCATTCAAATCAAAATACATAAGTACACATCTCAGGGAGATATAACACTTTTCATTGCCACTGAAACGTTTTGCAAGCCAATCAACTCAAGAGCGTGAAATGTAAAAGCCCCTCCAACAACAATACAGCAAAATTATATACATAAGTCTATATGAAAATGCTGGGCAACAACAACGCAACCGCAAAATAATTGTGAGCCATGGCAAAAGCTTAACAAAAAGCAACGAGAAGAAAAACAACAACGCAACAAATTAAAGCATGAAAAACAAGTCATAAAAAATACCGAAACTACTTGGATAATAGCAACTATAGCAACAACAAACACCAAGTTGAAGAGCCCCAACTAAAACAAAAATGTTACAAATTTTCTAGTTGCTGTCGTTGTTTTTTTCTTCTCCTTTGGTGATTGCGCAGTCAAAGACCTTCATGCCGGTAATTGGCAGCACAGTCGAAATAAAACGAGACCCAAGCGGCGACTTCTCCCCAAAAAACAACTTAAAACAAAAAGCAAAACAAAAATATTCTGCACATAATTATGCAAAAAGACACGATGGAAAAAATGAGCGACAGCAGGAGCTGACCTGGTCGAACTTGGACCCTGTCTAATGGGATTGCCATGGTTGTTATGTTTTTTCTTGCTGGCCCATGTGATAGGCAGGCTTTAGCTAGTCATTGCAAATATTTCGCCAAAAAAAGGTCTTCAATGAGACCGAAACAGGCCGGACAAGACAATGGCCGAAGTTTCAGTCGGCTCGACTCTTTATTGCCATTGTAATTGTTTGCAATTATAACAATTCGCAAATGGCTCGCACAGCTCTGCCGCAGACTTAGATACAGCCCCAGCGGGTGGCAATGGGAATGGGGATGGCTGGAGATAGGCACTGGCTTGACTCGCTCTGCTCTGCTCTGCCGTGGCCTGATCTGACTTGGCGAATTTTCTCCGCATTGCAATTTGTTTTTTTTCGCAGATTTCAAGAAATGACGTCAATAATTTTTTGCGATTTTTTCAAGTCTGGTTTCTACGTTACTCTCTGGTAGGCTTTTTGAGTACTCGCACACTGTTAATTGCCATTTGCCATTGCCGACTTGTCATCAATCCTGAGCGACTTTGTGCTGTTTGTCAGTCGTAAGGCGATCGCCGTTGATTTGTGTGACTGCAGTCGTAAACTATAAGTTTTTGTGGCTTTTTTGCTAAGCGGCTTTGATTTGCTGGCCGCTGGTTAGTTTGTTAGCCAGTTAGCTGCTGTCCGCTTGCTGCTTGGTTCAATGACATCGCCGAGGTGCTGATTTGATTGCTTATTTAAATCGTGTGACGTTGTAATGGCAAGCTGACATGCTGGTGACGTTTTGATATTTAGACAATTCCCCATGTAATTTATATATCCACTTTCTCCTGACAATCTCAATTTTGTCGTAATACGAATGGATCAAAAAGTTAATTAAATTCGTATTTATGGTGCTTTGCAAGTTTGTTGCCTAAGTCTTTCGTTTATGACTTTGATCGAGGAGCTTCTCTACCCGTGTGTTTCGAATATTTGCACACAACTTTTAATTTTATTAATTAGTTTAACAACATTTTGTTTATTCAAAATTAGTTTGCATTCAAATTTGAATAATTTGTTCATAAACTAATTTATTGTATTGGAGATCTCGGAATAAAATTCGCTTTGTAGAACAACCAGCCGACTAATGCATAAAGCATATAAATTTGCATTGCAAATTCGAGAGATCTTTATTGGCTTGTATATTTGCCAAATTCCGACATCCCTCCTACTTACGAGTATGTATGTCGTATACCATTCCAGCTACAGCGATCGAGCTGATTACTGGCAATCAATTCTCTTTCATGCTATTATATGACTCAAAGAAATTTACATTTTATGATATGTAACGAGCCAACACCCACAGCAGCGCATATTGCACACGAGACAGACTTCTTGGCATTCATTGGGCAGGCAGCATGCATATCGAATGAAGCTATAAAATGTTTAATTGCCGGAGCAAAGCGCACAGCGCCGTGTGTGGCAGCCGCGGCTTGGGCGACGCGGCCTGGCCATAAAGAAACAAATGCATAAATGAATTTCTCGACCAGCTGCTGGGGCCAGTCGGCGAACGAATGTTTTCTTTACAAATTGGAGGCACGCCGGCATATCGAGAGCTAATAAAATTGTAATTTCCATTTCTTATATACAAAGTATAGTATTTATGTAAGAGCGAAGTCGCCTCGCTTACAATTGAGTTGCTAAATAGCTCCGTTAGCTGGGCAGTTGGGCGCAGACAATGCAACAAATTGTTTTCATATTTCTCGTTTTACTTTTGTTCGGCGGTGTCTTTCACAATGCCCGAAATGAAACAAAAAGCCTAATTGAAGGTAATTTAAATTGATTAACCTAAACGCAAGCCCACAACATCCAGCAAAAACTTGTCCTAGGTTGGGCTTCGCTTATGTTGTCGAGTGTTGACTGCTCACTGACGGCTGCTGTTCGCAACGGAGGTGTAGTCACTGCACTTTTTAGCCGCTCTTTCAATTGGCATTGTTAACGACAAAAAATGTAGAAACGGCAAGCAACAAAAAAGTCGTGTGGGTCGCTTGTCATATGGGTGGCAATATGTTGAATATGGTAGCGTGTTTTGAGGTGTTTATGGTTTAATTAAGCATGATGGAAAAAAACAAAATGAAAGGAACTGATGTTGGCATAACAATGTCTCAGAAGCATTGTCCAAAACAAAAGACTTCAAATGCAAACTTGATTTGAACTAGTATAGTGTTAATTAGGAACACAGTAGTAATTAAGTCGATTGAAAATCGACACAGCGACAACGTATGTGCCCAACTAGACCTTGAAGTCAGCCAGCCTAGAAATGCTTCCATCTCTTATGTCATCAGTCATGCTTGCGACTTTTCTGTGAAGCACGCTCTATATCCTGGCTGGCACCACAATTAATTCGAAAAGCCAAGCCAAAAGCCAGCATTAAAACATTTTTATTTTTGTGTTTTGGTTTTTTTGTTTTGGAAATAAATGCAAACAAATTGCAAATGGCTTGACGTCTGCCAAAGTTCATTGGAATTAATTCTAAGCAAAGCGCAGCTAGCGAATGATTTATATAGAATTTGCTTGTATATTTTTTATTCGGATTTTTTCTACTTTTGTTTTTTGTTTTCAACATTCAAAATAGCAATGTGCAGCCATAAAAGGCAAAGCTGATAATTATGACTTTGAATCGCTCGAATACGTCGGTTTGTTTTTTATTTCGTCTGTAGATATTTCACTTTAATTTTTATTTTTTGTTTTTACTTTGTACTCTGCGCAAATTTTCGTTCAACCGAATAATACTCACAGAGAAAACAATATGCAAAAAGTGTCGGCATATAAAATTGAATTCCCTGCATATGCAAATGGCATGCTCGGGTGTGGTGTCAAAAACACCATTGAATTATTGCTATAACAAATTAATAATAAAAGAAAATATGAATACCTTTTTGTCACCATGCACATTAGACCTTTTTCGGCACAGCGAACGTCGAAGGGGTGCTGTAAAAGGAATATGAGGCACCATCTACAATCTTTTTATATGTTGTAACTACTATAGATAGTAGAAGACGAAAACCTTGCCATTTGTCTGAAATTGATATGCCCTTTATGTGCAAATTAGAACAGAGTCTGACACGTGCTTCTCAAATGATTGCCGTTGTCGTTGTCACAGCTTGACAAAAAGTGCTTTGTGATTGCAGTGTTGAAATTCGCTTAATGTCAACGGCAAACGCCAGACAGTTGGTTCTGGCTATGACATTAAAGCGACTGATAAATTGTTGAAAAGGCGCGTGGCTATAAAAGTTATCGTAGCTATGGCACAAGGCAACGCTGTATAGCTGTGCTAGAACTCCACACCCAGTTCTTTGGGGTCGTTGTTTTTCATGATATCGTTGGAGGTGACAATTGGGGCCAACACCTTTTTGCCAATGGTAATCTACGCTAATGCAATTCGCAAACTGCTTTACGAGACATTGCCTGATTCCTGTCATAATCATTAAGGTTAGCTAGGCAGCTTGCAAAGTAGTTCCCATATCATACATAACATATATCAAGTTGCCAAATAAAATCAAAGAAATACTGTGACGCTGAGAGGATGATTAAGTCTATAGAATCATTGAACTTTATTGCATGAATAAAATATTTCTTGATTCATGATTCAACAAGCGAATAGTTTGTTTCCTAAGTCTTTTGTTTCGCAGCGCTGCGACGAGATGAGAAATTACAACTCATGGTGTGTGTGTACACAGAGATGCATGAGAAAACTCATTGGATAATGAACGTTGTGGGGTGGCTGAGAAAAATGTAAATGTTGTGTAACACTTAGATGCCGGAAATAATGAGTAAATGTATTTGGACTCTGCTCGTTAGAAGAGTCGGACATTACATTTTAGAACATTTAAAAAAATACTTTGTTAATTGTGGTAATATTATGGTGAAACTAAATCGAGAGAAAGAACAATGGATATTTATTCAGAGCATAAGAAGAAACTGGAGCTTCTTGTAATTGTTATGAACTTTCTTATTACAACAAGTGCAGTTCACACTATTTTCCACTTTGATAACATTCAACGAAGCTCAAACAATTGTTGGTAATTCGCAACAATCTCAGTTAAAGCCATCATAATACCCGATTTGGCTGTGCTTAGCCAACACATCGATTGTATCTCATACGCTTTGGCAAGCAACTTATTTATTATATAATCGAATATAAATTATAACAAAAAATGGACAAAACATAAGATAAATAAATCAAAAGACGAATTGCACACGTACCTCTAGCGCGATAGTCAGACTTTGATAGCTCTTTTTAGCATGTGTCTTACGCTCCAATCGAAGTCCACTGAAGGCGTTTTTGGCTTATGCTCATATTATATTTGTGTTGCTGTTGTTGCTGTTGTTGTTCTTGTCGTACTCAATGTTGTTGCTGTCGATGTAGACTCTGCTGCAAAACCAAATGCATTGGCGATTGGCATCAATGTCGCTTGGCCGCTTTTTAAGCTGCGATTTTTTCTTTTGATTTTATTTTTATTACGCTCGCACACACACACTCACACATAGACAGCAATTTAAAACGCGTGGTTTCAACTTTTGTATTGGTATATTGTATAAAAAACGCGTAGTCAGCGAAAAAGCAAAGCAAATCAAAGCGTCGGTATAAAAATTATTGAAAATATATCTACATATGCATGCATATGGTTTATTTATGTATAAAAATTAATTTTCAATGATTTTTATGCCGCGACATGTGGGCGACTAACTCTGAACGCAAACAGCTGTTTGTGGGCTTTAGCTAAATACAAGCGAGTAAATGTTATAGGTATGTATATAATGAACTTCTGAGCGTTGCACTTGAAAAGGCAAATGTGTATGCAAAGTTAACGAAAAGCAGTGAAACCTTTCCCTTTCCCTTTCTAGTTTCTTAGGGGGGGCTCTTGAGTCGCGTCTCGTTTTTCACTTTCTTTACAATTGTTTTGAAATTATAACTTTTGCTGCTTAGTCTTTGTGACTAAAAAGCGGCACTTGCGATAGCGTTTAAAATGCGCCTGTTTTGCGTTTCACACTCAACGCTTGGCTTCACTTCAATTCACGTCGAGTTCAGCTCTAGACTCAGCCTGACACTGAGTCCGAGACCGAGACTGAGACTCAGACTGAGAGAGAGGCTGACTGACATCAGCCCAGTGGCTAAAGAGCTTTATCACAGACAGTCACAGTTTGCAGTTGAACAACAATTTAACGTTTATATTATTTCTCTAGATTATTTATTACTTTTTCTGTTGTTCTTTGTTTTTAGAGTGTTTTTGTTGTTATTGTTTCGCACTAGTTCAACGCCTGCGCTAAATGTGCTTATATTGTATGTGTATTAAGTATATATAATTTTTTCTTTTTTTGCTCGCAACTCGAACTCGTTTCTCGTTTCAGGCTTGTCAAGTACTTTGTGTATCTTGTGCTCAACCGAACCGTCTGACTCGCACGCCAACGCTATACTAAAAGAGTTTTCAGCTTGGCCCGCGCGTTAAATAAGCCCGAGTCTGACTGGCAGCTGGCTGCCTGCTCTGCTCTGCTCTGCTCTGGTCTGGCTAACTTGGTTTGTATATGAGTGTGCCTCGTCGGTCTGGGCTCGATCGGGCTGCCTAGCCATTGGATGATGTCAGCTTTTTGGCCAGAGAGTGCTGCGAAGAGAGCGTGAACGGAAGTGCAAAGAGTAAATTCTTTTATAGTTCCCCCAATGTCTCGCTGCCTCTCTTCGCTCTAGAGTTTATATCGATTCTCACCCACTTGCAGTAGTGGCTGTGTCTTGTAAATAAACTAATTGAATATTATTTGTACGCGAACTTACTTATGTGTGTAAAAGTAGCAATGCTTTTGTAATAAAAGTTGATTTACTGCTGTCATCCCTAAAAAGGAGCTGCATACTGCTGCAGAGTATTTTATTATTTGTCGCAAGTAGTTCCAATGAAGTCATTCCTAGATATAGAAAAGTGATAGACAGTATATCCTACAAAGCTAAAAACTATTAATTATGTTGTCAGTGTTTGTAATTTATTTGAATTTATATATCTATTATAATATACAATTTGTTTATAGTTAATGACAATAGTTAATAAATGAAATGTTGCTATTTGTTTGAAATTACTATTCAAATGATCAGCAGCAATTGAACTATGTGAATTTCTGCAGTTCCCAACGCCACTCGACAACTCTACGTCTACTCTTAAATGTCTCGCTCTCAACGCGTTTGGCCGGCTCGCATTTATTTGCGCTCTGCACTCAGGTAGTCAGCGAGAAACCGGCATTTGAGACCGGCACACGTAATAACGTGATGGAACGTAAGGAAAGTTGCGTTAGTGACGTAAAACAAACTTGGACTGTTCAGTTTTGGGAAAAGCGTGCAAATGTGCGTTCAAATTGGAACGTGAATATAAATCTGTTCTTTGGAAATATAAAACCACAGGTGATCTGACAAAATATGAGCATATGAAACAATAAAGATGTGTCGCCTGCGACTCACTAATTGAGTTTTAGAGCTTTTGACCATAAGTCATATTTATGGCCGGGGGCATCGCCATCGTCCCATCCAATTCCATTGACGACAACACAAAATGAGACGATTAATTAGAACAACAACAGAGCAGACAAAACACGCGATATGCCCCAATGCTGCACGTAGGCCGTGCTCCAATGCAGTTTACAATTTGCCAACCAAGTCTAGACGCAGAGTCTTACCTCTACCTACTCGTAGTAGTTACATTTACTCACTTTACTACACGCACTCGCATAACAAAATGCATGTCAAGTTCAGCCAAGTATCGCCCGTTCCCCAGCGCACCCCACTCCACTCCGCACCGCTTGCCAGCAAGTCGATGAAGGTCCCAAGCGGCACTCGGGCGTGAAGATCGAACTGAGAACAGATACTGATGAGCCGCCAGACTGCGTTCGGGCCCTTTGCATCTATCTGCGTCCGAGTATTTGTGTTCGGACTGCACTTGTAGTTGTGTTAATTGTATATATTTGGTGTGCAGCTTGCAGCTCGCCAGCATGGTCATTTCTCGGCCGAGGGCAGATCGGTGTGTTTTGCTTGGAATGTATTAAATCAGAGACTGATGCATTAATACGAAGCGCAGTAAGTGCCGCGTGCAAAAGTTAAAAGGGATTGATATATACAGTTTGACCAACAAATGGATTGCCATATATTCAATAGTAAGAAATACATTTTTATATAATTTATAAAAATGTTTTTTTATTTATTGTGTTTTTGAAATTGTTTAATAACCTGAACATTCATTAAAATCTAATTTTCTTCATGCCATCAAAAAAGTAATAATTTGAAGCAAAATAGTTTTCCATCAACTAGAACAAACAAAAGAATGTAACTATGATTAATATTTAAGTGCATCCTTTTATATATGTTCTCTCCGCAACAACAATTGATTTTCTAGTAACTAGTATGACGATTTCTTAGTTATTAATTATTCACTTAAGAGTCAATCTCTAGAACAATAGTGATAAAATATTATTGTATGATTCAATTTAATCAAAGTAAATCTCCGATTATAACAAGAATTTTACATCAATTATTTGTGTACATACCTAAGTTTTGCATGTAAATAAGCATATTTTTTAAAGTTTGATATATCCAGACCGCACCTCGCAGTTATGGTTGCTAATGCTATTGCTCTGTCCCTGTCAATATCGATGGCTGTTGGCGTGGCTTTCGCTACACGCGCCACTTGACCCTTTGGGCCTTTGGGTTCAAAACGTGTTGCTCGCGGTGGCTGTTTCGCATTGGGGGATTGCAATTGGGATACGTATTTGGTTACAGATTCGGTTATTGGAAGCAGCAGCAAAGCAGCCAGGCAGCCAGGCAGCCAGGCAGCCAAGCAGTCAAGCATGGCTAAAATGAAAATGTTGTCACGCCATTTGGAAATACCCTCAATTGTTTTCAGTTACAAATTTTGAACAAATCGCATTTGAAAGTTATGGTCCCTGTGTGGGACGCTTTTGTATTCCTTTTCGACGTTTTGGTCGGAGTGTGAGGCAAACAAATTACCGGGACTCTTTGCTTTTGGCCAAATCGTTTCGTACTTGCTATTTCCTATGCACACAAATGGAGAATGCGTCCTTTTTTGTATGACAATTGTGGTTAATGGATATCCACTCCATATTTGTGTTCGTTGCAACTGAAATTGTGTATTAACACATGTGACAATGTCACAGAGAACCGATGTGGTTGAAGTACAATCATGATTTCCCAATATTTCGATGGTAATAATAACAATATTGTAGTCTCTTTAAAACTACTAATTTATTTTCACTATTAATCGTTCCACACAACTGGCTGACTGAGTAGAGTTCATATGTCAATACCACCTAGAAATAAATCTGAAATATACGCAATGACGTAAAACCAAATTATAAACAAATGGGGCGGCTTCTCGGCGTTTGGCACACGTGCCTGTCAGTGTTTATATATTTATACGGATAGCCGAAATGCCGCAAGCCAAAACACAAATCACGTTTTTAACATACCTCCAATAAAAAGCAGAGGCAGAAAGCCAAAAGCCGAAACATTTGACGCATGCATTTTGTAAGCTAATATTTATGTGTGTTTTTGGCTGCTTCCTCAACATTTACTTTAAGTTCGTTTTGTGTGTGTGTGTGTTTATTTGTTTGAATCTGTGTGATTTATTTTGCGTCTGCACGGTCTCAGTTTGTCGAGTTGCATGCTTGACTAATTACCGAAAACATATCGTGGCACTAAATTAGCCGCATTAAAAGCAAACAACCGCGCACACACACGACTTCACACAATGCAAAAACAAATATATACACGTATTTATTTGTTAGATTTGCGACACGCCTTTGAGTCGGGTAAAGGTTCATCAGCCGTTGTCTGCCTTTTGCTTCCGGTTTCTGGGCGCCAGCTGCAGGTGAGCATTTTTATTATTTCTTTCTTATTTACTTCGTTATTGATCTTCTTTAATGACAATATGTTTTTATGCCTCTTGTTCTATAGTGAATTTATGAAGAAATCCTCAAGAATCACAACGTCTGTGGATATTTTAGGGCACTATTTTTAATTTGCTAACATTAAAACTGCTAGTTAAATATTTTTAATTCAAATTTAAAATAAAATTTAATTCAAACCAATTCAAGGTTATCCAAGAGTTTACTTTCCGCTTGATTAATATTAATATATGTATTAATCATATTTCAATCAAACTGTGATTTGGTCTATAAAGTTCTAGTGCAAATTCAGCAACATACTAGAATTTGTTTGTTATATACGAGTATATTATATTACATAAATATCAAAGTAATTGCAGAAATAAAAACTCGGTATAAAAGTAGAATTTATTTTCATAGTCTTGCTTTGGTGCTGCCGATGACATATGTTTTATGTCTGCACTCTGTTGTGGACTTACTCGTACTTTATGATTGATTTACGTCTAATTTGCATTTGTTTATGTTACGTGCCCCTTTTGTCGAAATACTCGAATTTATGCGACATTTATGGTGGGAATATGCTTTGAATTTATAATTCGAATTTGGTTCTACGCCTCTGGTCTTACCGCAGCTTCGTGTTTCTGTCCACGTGCGTGGTGTGTGTGCGAACTATTTGGGCGTGTGTAATAAAACACAATATTAAAAAATAGTAATTTATGTCTATTTAATTATTAAACGAATGCATGCGTGCAATACCCAAATAGTGGCCACAAATTGAGTCATTTCGTGGCATTAGCTCTGTCACAGCTTGTGCCACGGTTGCTTGGCTGCTTGGCTGGTTGTCTGAGCTGCTTGTTGGCTTGTTGGTTGGGCGCACGTTTAACCGCTTAAACTTTGGCCTTAGCTAATCAATGTGCATCTTGGAGTGTAATGTGTGGCGTAGTGCCAACTAGGCACAGCCAATGTATCTCCCATGTCTCATGTCTAATGCCAGAGGCGAATCAAATGACTTAGGCAACAAACTTGGCTCACATGCTTTATAAATAGCTAGCTGCACACATAACACTTTGTTGACCCAATTTCGCTGCAAGCTGTCTGTAAAACTCGGGCGCGCTTAGGTGAACCTTTTAAAGAGCTATTACATGTTAAGCTAAAAGATTTTGAACGTTGGGCTGCTCGCTTGCTGGCTGCTAGCTGCTAGCTGTTAGCTGCTTGGATGCCTAAACCAAACCAGACCGACAACAAACAAGTAGCAAATTTTCTGCGTTGTCTCGCAGCTGACGGACGTTGTCGTCGTCGTCGTTATTGCGATGGGGTCTACAACATCTGCAAATCACATGGAACGCATGTTGAAAAGACCCGGCAAAGCGTGGCATTATATAGACTCTGAATTGCTGGAGAGTTGGAGTTGGTTGCATTCGCAGCTGAATCGACCGTGGGAAGAGCAGAAGAAAACTCTCCCAAATGTTACATGGACGAATATTATCAAGTCTCATTAGAAGATGCTCAACAAATCGCAGATTCTTCATCAACGTTAGCTTTGGAAAACCAACCTCCACACCCCTGAAATATGTTCGCCAGTCGTAATTCTTGCACAAACGCATTAAAACAAGAAAAACACATTTACCCATAAAAACGAAATAAGTATTTTTTTATGGCCATATTTGGGAGCCTAAATGAATAACTGACTTGGTAAGTCAGTCGACTTAGAGACTACTGGCCGCCTTTGTTGAAGAAGTTTGCCAAATCGTTTGCAAAAATGTCTCACAGATAATGGAAAATAAAATGAAATGTGGTTTATGTTCGCGTAACTGAAAACTTTGGGAAAGGTAATGGGCATAAATTAAGTCACAGTGTTTCAATGAAATGTGAGCAAACAACAGAAATCGAACAACCTGGGCAACTAGCAAACTAGATGCATTGAAATGTAGTTATATAGAAATCACGGCCTAACTACCCACTGCATTTAGCATAATTTTAACACCTAATATTTATGGCCAAAATGACAGCCCACTCAAGCTCTATCAAGTACTCGTTTCTGAATGTAAGTTATACATATTTATGTGCTCGTTTTGTGTGCCAACAACTGTCATCTGGGCACAGCCTGCGCTAGCTATAACAATTACTTTATTCAACACTTCAGCCAGACAATCAAATTCGCTGCCAAATACTGTCAACCGTTCGCACTTTTTACACACTTTGCGCTGCAGTCTCTATTAATTGAAAAGCGGCCCACTTTTAATGTGCAGTTTAGTGTGTGAAGCACCCAAGTAGAAGCCAAGCTTTGATTGTTCAATGAAATCATTTAGCAATGAACTGCAGCGATGAATTTGTACTTGCTCAGTACTACGAAGGTAGTTTTGTTAGTTTCTCGAAACGAAGTGCACAGTTAGAAAAATTTCAAAATTACTAAAGTTGCTAAAAGCATTTGCTTCACGAAGATCAGATTAAAACTGTAACTGCTGATAACTATAATATATCAAAAATAAATTATTTTTTGAATATCTATAATGAAATAGCTGCAGATTCTTAACTTAACATTGTTGTTTCACTCTCAATTGATCTGACAAAATTTGATTAAAAAAGATATTTTGGGTATTTTGTCTTGTCTACGTTCAGTTCGTGCCTCATCGGGTTTGAAAGTAGATTACAAACTATTCGTACCGCCCTTAACTCAACGTAACATGCACAAAAACTGTACTATGAACGTATTGATTAATTGCTGACATGATAAATACGTTGCGCCTAAATGTGACACAAGTCTATACAGAAACATAAAGACAAAAAAAATAGAGAAAAAAATGAAAAAAGCCCCACAATGGCAACAACCACAGGCAGATAGATATGTATAACCATAACAAATCATTTGTAATTAACACGCGTGGGTCTGACACTCAGAGTCACAATGAGCGCGACTGTGAGTAGAAATACGAGTAAACGAGTTGTACTCGCACTCGCATTCGCATTCGCGATCAGACTCGAAATTCGAATTAAAAATTCATTTTCGCCACATGGTCCAGCTGCCATATTGGGAGGGACGACATGGCAGCCCATGGATAAAGATGGCGCGAACTTTAAATATTTGATATATATAATGAATTAAATAGTTGTGTAGAATTTGTCTGTGCTCGCACCATTTTAGAGAATCTTTTTGAAATCCGCTGACTTGATTTATCTCATTCGATTCAGCTCTATTGTTGAGTAGTCTATTTATACGACTTATACGCTATATTCTTGGCATTTACAAGCTATGTAAATTGGCTGACTGTGTACGGCCAGCTATTTATTTAATTATTTATTTATAATTAAATTGTTTATATACTCGTTGATTGTTGTTTTGACCATTTCGGACATTCGTCGAACAGGAAGCTAATTAGTTTGGCCTTTTACGGCATAAACTATGCGAATGATGGCTGCCAGTTGGGGGCCTGTTTGGTAGCATCTCTTAACAATTTGCATGTTACTTCAAGATGTTTATCGCATGGTTGACAATGTACAGCAAAAAATGCTCTCCGAAATGGAAGTGGACGTGCTGCGTAGGAAATGGCTGAAGACGCACACACACACAGACAAATATTGTTAATTAATTGGGAAAAGATAAGCCGGGAAATACTCATAAATATGAACTTGAAACACATGTGTTTCAAGGACAGGAAGAGCAGTGGCAACTTTCAATTTTTCGCTTATACACATTGTTGAATAGCTCAATCAGCGTACGTTTGCATCGCAGCCTAACAAGAAACCGCACCCAATGCACACACACACACACACACATTTGTATTAAAAGCCTTCCCGTCTAATGAGTTGCGCCTGAAAGCCTTTGGTGATTTAACACGGCCACTCACCACTTGCCTCTCGCCACGCCCATTTGCATAGGGGGATTTAATTTAGACATTCACTAGCTAATTTCACGACATTGATATGACAATCAAGCTGTCAGCTTAGCTGTATCACAATTCCTGTTAGAGAGCCTGCGATTCAGACATGAATCATCGGAGCTTGGAGATGCTCAGTATTACTTCTCTTCATTACTGACATCAATTATGAACAGTAAAAGTAACTATTAACAATTAAACCTTTAGAAAATTAACTAAACTACAAAATCTGGTATATACAACAATGATTTCAACACTTTTCCAAAACTGGCCTAAGTTCGTGAACATAATTACGATTGCTTGTGAAATCTTTTAAAACACCACAATATGTGTTACATGGCTTCCTTTTTTGTGTTATTCACAAATAAGCCCCTACATAATTAAACATTAAAGCACCTCAAAAGAAGACAAGACAAGATTAAAACTGTACTTGAAGTCAGAGGGGCGGAATCGCATTGAAGGGGCTACACTAAACACCGAAGTGGGCGTCAGCATTGGCTGCCTGGTTAATTATTAATTTTGTGCTCTCTCCTCAAAAAGCGTTTTTGGTGTTGCACAATGCTGCTCGAGAAATACCAAGCGCTACAATTGCGCACTCATTTCGTGCCACGGGTCGCGTTTTTCAGCTGCCGCTTGCCAGTCTAATTGTCTGTCAACCTGAAGCCCAGCCGAACTATGAGCATTGCCCACATTAGTTAATTATGCGCCCATTAAGTCACCCAATGAATGAGAGCCCAGCCAGCGTTAAAGTAGTATTGCTGACTTGGTGAATTGATGATGAGCTGGCTGGCTGGCTGGCAAACTGGTGAGCTGGTGAATTGGTGAGTATGTCAGCAGTGGCTGCTTCAAGTTGGCGTAGATCATTGAGAAACACTCGTACGCAGAGGCTGTGGGGCAGAGCCCCAAAGAAACAATTGTCTACGTGTGCTTTATGGGCACCCCAAAAAAAAAAAGACTTGGTTTTCATTTATTAGATTTCTTTATTGCGAGTGTCTGACTTTTGCTCAGACACAAGCCACAATGCCGCCCCTTGCGCCTCAATCTCCGCTTGCCTGTTTATCAGATCTCAATTGTGTTTCATTGTCTTTGCATACCCTGCAAACTGCCGCAAAGGGAGTTGCATTTATGTAACTTGCAGTTGCAGTTTAGTAAAATTTTCAATATAAATTATACCTCTTTAATTTTTGATTATATCAAATTCAATATTCTATACGAGACTGAAATTGTAAGTGGTCGAGTTGCAGGGTATCTGCTATGCGAGCTATATACTCACTTTGATTTTGTCATCTGCTGTTGATGGCATCATTTCAGCAGCTTCTCGTGCACTGTGTGTAGTTTTGTAATGTGCACTGCGCTTGTGGGAAGTTGATCAACCAACTGAGCTGCTCCCTCACAGCTCGCATAAAGTTCGTCGCCTGAGTCTTTCGTTTGGCTTGTACCCTGTACTAACAGCTGCAGCTAAGAGGAATGTCCGTTATACTTCACTTTGAAGCTAAAGAGTTAAATGGGAAAATTAGTGAGGGTATCTTGCAGCTTATCAAATACGGCTCAAATGCTCTTGATGGTTTTCTCTGCAATATTTAATTATTCATTCATTTGTGTTAATTGAATGCGTGCTATGCTGCACATAATGTCGATTTTCTGTATGGCAGACATAATGGCAGCATTTGCTTAAGCGTTGGCGTCCACGTTGCTGATGTTGTTCATGTTGTTGTTAGTGTTATTGTTATTGCTATTGCTATTGCTATTGATGCTGTTACTTGTGTGTGCCTTGGCTTGCATCAATTGTACAACTAATAAAAAGGAGAATTAATTTCCAAAAGATGCTAATGATTGATTGCGTTTGAATTTTATTCTCTGTTTTGGCAAATGTCAAAAAGCGTTGCGTAAATTTGTTGTTGTCATTGTTGCTTTTAATTTGCTGCTCTTTGGGCGCAGCATTGCAGCGTGGGGAGTATTGGCCATGCATTTAAGTTGAGAATCGCTTGACAGTTTGATTGAATGCAAATTAAATAATTTGAGTCATCAGAACTCTTTAGGAGCTAATTATTTTCTAAAAAAGGCACACAGCTTTAATAAATCACAATTTCAAAGGAAATTTAATTGGATTGGAATAAAAATGTTTGTGTATTGTTATATTATCTTGAGATCAGGATTCCAATCGAATTAAAAATTAATGATGAATTTCACTCTGATCATTTTTAAATATATTGACTTTCGAATGAAGTCAAATTGTGAAACTAATTTTAAATTAGTTTGAAAAATATTTTAATTGAAATGCGATGTTTTCCCCAAGTTTTTATTGTATAATAGTGTGCCGAACTACATTAGACAAAACTATAGCAGAGATCAGATGGCATCGTTAATTTTAAAAAGCTTGGCAGTCGAACCAATTTTGAGTGAATTCATCACTGCACAGTTCATCAATTTCAATAACACAAATCCCTAACCAATGCCGCCTGTCAATCCCAACATAATTCCGCAAGACACTTAATCCATTTTTGATGTGCATAACAACACAAATCCGTTGGTTTATGACTTAGGCAGAAAGCTCGCCCAATAAACCTTGACGAACATAATTTAGAAAACAAACATTAGATATGGCCATATTGCGAAATTAGCCCCAATAAAAGAAACACAAAGAGAAAACACTAAAATCCCAGAAACAGCAACAGAAACTCGAATACTGAAAACTGGAAACTGACAACTAGCAGCTGGCAACTAGCAACTGACATCGTCAAAGCAAACGTCCCCAAAAAGAGCAAACAGTCGCAGCAATTGTCATAAAAAGCAGCGAAATGCCCACCATTTGATGATGATGAGTGCTTCCCATAAAGATCAGAATTTTATAGTCAGCTTTGCATAACAGCCCGATCATTTCTGGGAAAGCTCCACAGACGCATCAGCATCAGTTCCATCACCATTTGGCACCAGTTTGTCTGCCAACGCGCAGACGCTGCGCAACGACTACACAAACAGTCATGACAACGTACGATGATTGATGGCCAATAGCGACTCATAACGGTCTCGCTTTTGTCTGCATCGAGCCAAAGTTGTACACGTCTCGCTTTAACGAAACACACACTGCACATCAGCCACATCAATCATACGCCCCCACAGCCAGCACAGCCAGCAAGTGACACGAGCCAAGCACCTCGCTGTTCAATGCCCTTAAATGCAGCCGACTCAGGGCTGCAGCTGTCTCACTAGAAAGTTGCGCTCAATGGGAAAATTAGAAAACATTCTCACCAAATGCGAGGGCGGCTTCTAGAAAATCCACAGTTCCTTACAAAGTGCCTTTTTTCGTTCTTAATAATATAAGCTCAGCCAAAAATATCACAAAATTTACATTACATTACATTTTAAACAATTTTTTACTTTCAAATTAAAAATTCACTTCAAATTCACAAAAAGGAGGGAAGAAGTAGTGGAGGAGTAATCTGAATTAGTTTGCATATTACAAGTGCATTTAAATAGCATTTTTAATTGAATTTACACATAATTCTAATTCTTTATTACAAGTAATAAAATAATGACGGTTAAAATTCGAAAATTTGACGTTTTCCACATATTAACTCTAGCTCTCAGGTTCCACACAGCTCGTGAGAATAGCTGTTGATTTCCAGAGAATATTCTGTCTCGCTCTTAGGTTCCACGCAACTCATGAGAGTAACTGTGCTTTTCCAGAGAAAAATAACGTCCGCTATTAGGTTCCACACAGCTTGTGAGAGTAACTGTATTTTTTCCCCGCTCTTAGGATCCGCACAGATTACTCGTGAGAGTAACTGTACTTTTCAAGAGAGTACTATGCGTCAAATCCACCTGCTACTCGATTATCTTCGCCTGGTACTTCAAATGCTCCAAGTGGCATTTTTCAAGGAAATTCCGTCAAAAGTCGACCAAACACCAGGCGAATACAAATAAGTAGCAAGCAGCTATTCAGTCACCTACTCATACGTTATAGATCCACCAGCTGTTATGTTTTGTTTTTTACTTTCGTCCGAGACTAATTACCTTCGCTCTTAGGATCCACACAGATGCATTCTATGGGAGAGTACTATGCTGCTACTCTATTATGTTCGCCTGGTATTTCGGATGTTACATGTGCTGAATTTTTGAGAATCGGGGGGAGATTTCTCCAGACATAGCGGGTGTCAGTAAATAAAGTAAAGTTTGTCAATCGTAAAAACATAATATTTAGATATTACTGCTCTCTTTGCTATGATCATATTGACCCTACTTTCCACACTAAAGTTTTGTTTATGTTTCCTATAACTTATGAAATTGTAAACATTTTCGTTTACATTTAAAAAAAAATGATGTTCGTTTTAGCAGTTACAGAATATTAAGTATACGCTACATTTGGCAAACATCGCGATCTGCCGTTGCTGTTGCCAAGCGATCGATACTCGGATTCATTTGCTTAATTTATGTGCTTTAATTTGTCAAGTCGGCTTGTTCAGTTGCCAGTTTTATCACAGCTGGCTTAATGTCAATTACCTAGTTTTGACCATATACAGCTAAGACGCTTAGCGATGGGACCGATGCCGCTGCCAAATGTTAACTGGCCGTAAATCAAAATCAATTTGTGCATCGGCTTAAGCCACGTACTGGCAGCGATTAAACAATCGTTCATTGTCATTAATGCTCTAATTTCGATGGCTTTTTGCAGCTCAATAGCAAATTGATGTCTTAACCTTTAATTTCTGCATAAAATACAGTTGAGCTGCACTCAAAAACGGGCCACAATTAACATTCACCTTGACCACAAATCTTGCCCAAGTGGACTTGACTTGAAGTCTAGTTAACCTTTTTTTCTTTTTCATTTTCATATTTCTTTTTTGCGTTTGTCGCTTTTGTTCGCAAAGCTTTTCTTGGTATTTGTGTTAAGGGTGCCGCCGTTTAAAACATATTTATGACTCTGTTATTTCTTTCTTGTTTCGTTTATTTTTGGAATGCTGCAAACGTGTTTTAATTAAGTTGCCGCCTGCGCTTTTACGACTGCAATTGACAAACTATAAGATCATTAACAAACAAAAAGCACAATTGGCTCTTGAGGATGAATGGATCTCTTTGTGCAGGGCCACTGAAGGCAATGTGATTTTATGATTTTGTTTGCTGAAAACGAATAAATTCATTATTGCTTAGTTTCATTTTAGAGACTCCTGGCGCCATCATATTAATAATATCTCTCAACTGGGCAATTAATTGGCCAACGTTTGCAGTTTAATTGCAGCAACCAATCAGTTGGAACAAAATAAATACCACTAATTACAAAGCTAAAGTCTCTAATATTTTGAAATATTCCAATTAAAGTTGTTTGATTTTAAGCATTTAAGGAAGCTTTTTTTTGCCAGAGCTAAGCAGATAGACGGAACTTTAAATTTGCAACAGAGTTGTTAATTTTGCAAGCTCATCTCATTAATCAGCCAATACTCGTATTAGTTTAAGTTGTACAATCATGCAAAAACGTTTGTTTTTATAAGTTCGCTACTCTTGACACAATATGAGATAGAACCAGACAAAAGATGGATGGATAAAGACAGCTCCCTCCGCAATTTCGACTCTGATTCACACTCCTTCTGTTCATCAACAGTCAGGAAACACTTAGCCATGATGTTTCCTACAAGTATCAAACGCAGAAACATCTTCAATGTATTTCTAATTAAGCAATTAATAAACTATTAATTTGTATGCGATACTCGGCGTGTGTTTTATTATTGTTTATTTTGTGCGTACAAACAATTTGCATTGTCTTCGTGAATTTTTTCTATGATATAGTAGTGATGTTGGGTCTTATGTTTTTGTGCAAATCACGCACGCAGCAACACCTTCAGCCTGGCCAGCTTAGACGGGATACATATTGAGATTCAGGCTCAGATTCATATTCACATTTTTTTCGTTGAGATTCAGATTCAGATTGGGATTGAGAGTCAGCTTTTGGGCTACCAAGCCGAGCCAAGCCAAGCCGTTTGGCTGTCGCTTTAAAAACACATTTATTTGCATGATTTGACAGTTCTTTAAGGCGATTGACTTGCCGCAGCTCGTAAAAAACGGGTCGTAAAAAAGAATATAATAGCCAGCAAAATTCAAAACACAAGCACAACAGAGGCGATGTTATTTAGCCAACATTTGAATTGTTTAAAAAAATATTAAGTAATAATTATTGTACATGCCGCGCAAGCCAACGAAGCCAGCGAAGCCAACGCGAACAGAGAACTTCAGGAAGTTGTCTTAAGTTGTTGTGCAATTTTAATTACGATACAAACTATACTCACACTCGGACGCGTACTCGAATTCGAATTCGTCCATAATGAAGTCACCACTGGCAACAGTGAATTTCTTGGCGATTTGCCGACTTGCCGACTTGCCAACTCTTAAGCATAATTATCTTATCGTGTGACTTCAATAAGCGCCCCTCGACTTCAATCAAGCTCTGAGTGCCGCAACGACATCATCAGCGGCAGCGGCAGCAGCAGCAGCAGCGAAATGTCGTCGCCTTTGCCACACCCGCAACACGCGCAGTGCTCTCTGGATCGGGAACTGGAGTCCCAAGCCCAATCTCGAACCCCAGCCCAAACCGGACTCAGCCGTCAGAGGCTAAGCTCTGGCAACTACTCGTACTTGTACACTTCAAATGATGAATTTCTGCTGCCGACGATGCTGTCGATGACGATGTTGATGTGGATGATGATGATGGTGATGGTGCTGGCAAGGGCCTTCAACTTGACACTCTACCGCTCGAGTGTGGCCGGTCACGTTTTTCATTTAGCTATATAAATACTTGGCTAGCGTCGCAAAGTGCGTGTTTATGTTTTGAGCGAAGCAACCTTAAGGGCCGATCGACAGTTTATTCTTAAATTGCCAGCTTGACAGATGGAGATACTTACTTCCTCAAGTCTTTGGATCGACCATTGATTTGTGTGTGACTCAAAAGCGCACCTCGTAAATCGACAATAATTGTAAATTACAAAAGTATTGTTCTGCACTCCGGCAGCGAGACTCGATTGTAGTTTTATTGTTGATCAAACTGTGGACAGGACGTGACTGGAAATTGACATATGGAATTAGCTTGCGAGATCAACAGCAGATCGAGCAATTCTTTATAAAAGTCAGTTGACTTCAACTAGCAAGCAGTTCTCTGGGTGCAAGCAGTGGTCTGCTTGCAAAGTATATAGAAGACTTTTGATGAGCGCATTCCAATTGTTTCGCAAATTAATTGATATTTTATTTATATACTTGTATTTTTTAGTGAAACATTTTAATGCGGACACCTTTAGCAAGCAGAAAGTTAAATTGAGCGACATTCGTTTGGTGTAAACTCTAACAGTTTTTCCTTGTGACCTGTCGCAAATATTCTTGATCAAGGAAATTTTTTAGTGCCAATTTTTTTTTACTGGTCACCTGTTCGTTAATCTCGAAATAACAATTAAGTTACAAATGGTTAAGAGTCTTCAAGACAAAACAAAGTTTAATGATTGGAATATAGCTTGCGAGCGTTCACAGCTAAGCAGTGTACCAAGCAGTGGACTGCTTTAATGTTCATAAAATATTGTACAAGTTCTGCTCCACACTGAACGACAGTGAGTTTGAACTCAAGCGAGAAACGAACGAACTATAGAGGGCGCAGGCGCGTGAGTTTCATAGCAGTCAGAGTGCCGACCATGTAAAAGCGCTGACACTTGGTTTGTGTCTTGGCTGCGAATAAATGATAGTTCAAAATTGAATTTATTTGAACACTCAACTGAATTACATTTTTATTCTTTTTCTAATACGCATTGTGTATTAACTGAAAGTACCAATACTAGCAATTTGTTAACAATTGCAGCAATTATGTAGGTGCATTTTGAAGCCAAGCTTAAACAGTTCACATTTAAGCTTTCTTATCACAATGCTAACAAGACAAAACTCTGCTATCGCGACCGGTTTTCCGTGGCTTTTGTTAACACCCAAAGACGCAGTCAGAGAGTCAGTCGGGCGCGTCGGAGACGGACTCAGGTGTCAATGTACGTGTTGGGCAATTCTAATTAATTAATAAATTAAGAATGACAAATGATTTTCAAATGCCTTAATTAATCATTTTTAACGCACCAGCGACAGGCCGTGAACGTGCGTTGCACAGGTGACGCCAAGCGGAATGTTTCGGGTTTCCTTCACTGCTCCAAGAGAGCACTACAACTTTAATAGAAGTATGTGAAAAAAACTATATTAGAGTTGTTGGGTACATCATTCAGTAAATGTAACATGAACCTTTGCAATGAGTTCGATGGGCTGCCAAAAATAGGGCGACATACCATGAAGTAAACAAAAAATGTCGGGTTAATCCGTTTGGTCAACCGTTTAATTAGCTGACAATACACAGAGCTGACGTGGTGCTTGCCACACTTCGAGACACTTTCGGACAAATGACACGTATCTCAATCTTAATTTTGACTTTGATAGCTATCAAAATTGAATTGCGCGACACAGTAAATGTCAAATGTGTTCATGGAATGCCGCGTAAAAGTGGCGGCTAATCACAGAGGCCAAACGTGTCGATGATCGATTGCACTCGCAGTCCAAAAACAAAAACTGCTTCAATCTCCGTCCAGTCACAGTTGACAATTGACACTATTTGGCTGTGAATGTTGATTAATTAGTTTAGTGCGTTTGGGGTGAACTGGGGCTTGGCTCTGACTGGCTGACTGGCTAACTGGCTAACTGTGGCCTGGCAACTTGGTTGGCTCACCGAGCACTGGAGATTAGCGCATCTCGAGTGCCGTTTGCTGCCATTGGATATTCGAATCAGCTCCGATTTGGATTGAGATTCAGTTTTAGATTCAGTTTCGGTTTTTCGATTCAGCGTGATTGCTGCGCTGCGTCTGGGGCAACAAAACACAAATATCACGCGTCGGCGAAACGCATTTGATCCGCGATGACTTGCGCCTTGCGATTGGATTGAGTATTGGTGTTGGTGCTGGTGTTGTGGTGTTGGTGTTGGCGATGTTGTTCTTGCTGTTGTTGGGTAGATGAGGTGAAATATGCTGACTGTTTGTATCGATCGCCAAACACTTTTTGGAGTAATTTCAATTTCTTAATTCGTTGCGCTAATCTCGTGTTTCTCATGACGATGACGCTGTGATCAATGTCGGGATCTCGACTTCGAGACTGAGGCTGAGGCTGAGAGATGCACTGACTCAGCTTTGGCTTCAGCTTCGGCATCGGCTTCATCTTCGACGAGCTCAGCTCAGCTCAGCTCAGCTCCATATCCATTTCCATTTCTCTTTCCAGCTAACTTCACAGTTTGTGCCACATCATGCAAATGGATCTCGTCCCCTGATTGATACGTAAACACGCGCAAAACCCTTTGCCGGCCTTTGAAGATGCGGCAGCATCTGTAGGCCAATCGCCTAATAGAAATGTTTCTTACCCACAGCCGACAAGTAAGCCAATTGTTTTAATACCCTGTCAATGTGTGCGCACTCGCAGTACTTAATTAATGTCTATTAAGAGTGTACTTACTGCACTATTCATTGTGAATTTTCTTAGAATATTATAGTAGTCAAATTACTGCACAAAGAGCACTGAAAGAAGGAGCACTCATTCCATATAAATTGCAATGCAAAACATAAACAAATAATGATGTTGAATTAAGTTATGAATAGTACTTTAATAATATAACTAATAATAATAAATTAAAAATTATTCAAACTGCTCTTGGAACACAATTTCTCATAACTGTCCATATTTTAAGTGTTTTATGGTAAAAATTCTATTAAAATTCATTATTAATTAATGTCTAATGTAAATTATGAAAAGTATTTAACAGAATAATATAATTTTCTATAAAGCAAAAAATTTTGATATTACATCAACTGTTGACTTAATGCATAGGTAATGCTTCGGCATTTTAAAGAGTATATTGCTGTTGTGCATATTGTTGTGCTGAAATGTGTGAGACTTTCGTTTTCTTCTATTTGTGCCTTGTCGAATGCCTTTTTGTGTCTAAGTCCTTCCGCTGCCTTTATCAATAAGGCTGTGCAAGATAAACTTGGACAGGGAGTGACTTCACTTCCTTTACTTGGCAGCTGTTTTGCATAAATGACAACCTCACTCACACCCCCCCACTCACACACACACACACACATACACACAGACACACACATGAACACATGCTCAGACAATCAAATGTCGTGAAGAGTTGCCAACCACACGAGGAGGCGTCGCGTCGCGTCGCTTCGTCTATGCCCGCCCAACGGCTGACTGTGTGAGATTGTGGGCGTGGGCGTTGCTCTGCATGTTCTTCAGCTACTGTTGCTGTTGCTGTTGCTGTTGCTGTTGTTGCTGCGGCTCTTGCTCTTACGGTTGTTGTTTTTGTTGCGTTAGCTGCGTATTTGGCGCTTCCCCTTTTTGCATACATGAATACGTAATTGAATTTTGCGGCGTGTTGTCAATTTTGTTTTTCCCGCCTGCATTTCAGTTTTCAGCTTTTTTTTATGTGCTCACTTTTTCCACATTTCCCTCCACTTTTCTATGCCGCCGTTGATGCTGTTGCGCTTTTTCCACGACTCTGTTGCGCCTTTTCCGTCACATCCACTTAATTGTAATATTTTTGCACTTACTTTAACCAGACTTGAAGGCACATGCTTTCTTCCTCTGTCACAGAGGCTTACTTGTTGCTTCGGGATGTGTTCCAATTCCAATGAAGCATAGCGTGAGCTTACGAGACTCTCGCAGTAAGCCTTAAATATTATTACAAATTAATTCAAACTCTCATGTAATAATATAATGATTTTGTTAAGTTTCAATAACTACTTTTAACTATTTGTTCTATTAGCACTTCGAACACATAAATTAGTTTGCTATATTTTCGAAACAAATTCCAGCTCGTATTTAATAATTGAAATAACATAAAATAGAATGCTTTTAAAAATAGTTTTAACGGTCCCAACCTCAGTTTATTGCTATGCTTTTGGCAACTCGAGGCTTACTAGCTGTATTTCGCTTGTCACTTAACTTAATTGCATTTGGGAGATGAGATGATGGCGAAATGGTAGGAAGAACATTACTTAGGCAAGGGGAAAGGGGAGGGCAATTGCAATTCGCCAAGAAAGGTTTAAGGTGGGAAATAGCAAAAACTGACGACGCATGGGAATCTAATGCAGTCGGCATAACAATTGTCTGCAGCATCCGTTGAGCTCTAGAGTAGTTCAGTAGGTTTGATGACTTCAAATATACCTTATTTAATGTACGATTTAAAATTATATATTTATTATACTCTAACGACACTGTTATCTACTTTGATATAAATAATTTACAAAGCAAGAAATGTGTATAAATATCAACCCTCGTGTCTACAAATCGCATGCCTAGCCGGCTTATCCACCCACCTGGCTGTGTCTGTGACATGAAATTGAAATTAAATTGAAGAAATATTTTTAACAGCAGCTCCCACAGCGACGACAACAACAACAGCGGCGGGGGGAAGAAGAAGCCAAAGGCACAACGACGTGCTTGGCGAGTTTAATTATATAGGATGATATTCAAAAAAGAAAAAACTGAGATGAGTAAAATACCGATTTTTATATGCGATGGCCGTTTAATAAAATCTGAAATTAGCGGCGCATATGTGAGAGCAAAGAGTCACAGTCGGACACGGGCAGGGAGTCGATCTCGGAGTCGAGGTCGGAGTCTGAGCGACTGGAGCAGACAGTGAGACGACGCGTCATCTGAAAGGTAGATGAGATTGAGGAATGAGTCGACTTATCGCCAGCATTTATCGCCGCCGAGCTGCAGAGAGATGTCTAACACGCGATAAGCCGAGCGCGGCATTTAAGAGCTCGTTTAATTGCAGGCCAGGAATAGTAATGGGCCTGGGAATGGGCTGGGCATAGTAATAGACATATGTACAATACAGGGGACGGGGGAAGGCGGAGGGCAAAATGGGTATGCGGTATGCGGTGTGCGGTGTGCCCTGCACTTTCGATGATTATGATTGCACTAAGATGGAAGCTGCACTTGGAGCTAGCTGCAGCTGGAGCGTTGATTGCGAGTGCAATTAGAGCGACGTTTGGCCGTGCCACGCATCATCACTCACCATTTCTTAACACTTTATTTTGTTGGCTTTCGTCGGATTTCAGTTGCAAGTGAACTGGCTCCTCACTTGCCCCGGTGGCTTAATGGGAGTTCATCAATCAGTTTGGCAGCGTTAACCATTATAGAGAACTATTTTCCATGCCGTGTCATATTTCTCAACTCCAACTCTCTCAGCTAAAATGCAGCCACAGCCAGGCGTCATTATTTCGACATTTACTTGCCTCATTTATCAGCATTTCTTCTCTTTGCATTTTGCCGTCGCCATCTTCTCGCCATCTCCCTCACGCACCCTATGCTCCGCTCTCTTTCTATTTCGGTCTCTTTATCAACATTTTTCAAACAAAATCTCGCGCCCACATCTTTGATTGAGGGAGCTGTCTCTATTACAAGTCGCAGTCACAGGCCCTGCTCAAACTCATATCTCCCATTTCTTGACGTGTTCATTATACACACGTATGTTCGAGCTTCTTTCGGATTTCGTAATTTAGACATTCATCTATCTGTCGGTCGCATCTAAGAAGATGTCTAGTTGCAGCTACACAACTCACTGAAGTAACCTAAATTATACTATTACTATACTATTGCTTGTTTACAATTATAAGATAAACTGCATATTTAAGTATTTAAATGAAGCTAAAAGTTTCCCTCATTCGCAGTTCTGATTTAGTACTTATACTTATGTCTGTATGTATTTGAAAAGATCCCCTGAGCTATAACTACAGCTGTCGACAATAAGTAAAATATTTGACTGCAGCGAGCAAAAAAGAAATCACGATAAATCAAGCTAAAAAACGGCCACTAATATTCAAAGATTTAGCGCTAAATTGAATCAGACAGTAAAATCAAGTGAAATATCGACGAGCGGCTTTTGGAGGTCATTTGGCGGCATTAGCTTCCGCTGAGCCGCCCAAATTACCGCACGTAGCTCCTCCTTCGCTTGTGTAAGCTACTTCCGATAGCCTGGTTGTTCCCCTTGGCCGCTTCGTGCCGTAAAAAACGACAAGTGCGCGGGCAGAGCAGAAATAAAAAACAGCAGCAAAGGGTGCATAAATTTAACGAAATGTATCGCAATTGTTTCTAACCTAGGGTAAAGACAGAGCCACCCCAGCTGGGCGCACTATGTTAAGTGGCGAGGGGTGGCGGCGGATTTGTGCTTGGGACTCGCTTTTGGTTTCGGTTTCGGCTTTTGGGTTCAGTACTTACCACTCGACAAGTGCGGCAGTTGGGTGGATGGGTGGATGCGTGGGTCGTTCTAGGGCTTAACCATGTGTTTATGGGTTTGACTTTTCATTTGATTTAATTTGCCACGGCAAGGGCGAGGGCGGCAGGGCAGGCAGGCGCATTGCGGCCCCCCGATTAGCTGTTAACGTTCATCACGCTCATCAGAAGCAATAAAATCAAATAAAGATTTTTTACGCTCACTTTGATTTATGCCCAATCAGCGCAAGTTCATTGGCGAATTAACACTGCTCTGGGGGCAAGAAGAAAGTGCAAATAAGCAAACTTTGTAGTCAATTATAAAACATAGTGAAATTTTGTAGGTCTGCAGCTTTCCAGCTGAAAATCAATTTGAGTGCTCATAATAAACTAACGCCTACATTTTAGGTCGTCGTTATTAGCACGAATCAGGTTGCAGTCTAGGCCACAGCTTGCTGCGCTGGGCTACAATTTGCAATCTGTTCGTTTTCGCCAATAGGTTTGTGTGGTTGCATATGCCGGATAAATGTCAGGGGTACAAGAGAAAAAAAAGGGAGCCGGTGCAAAACCGCAAAACCTTTTTGCCTGCTGGGCCAATTCATTTGTGTATAATTTGCGGTTGGCAGCCAAGCACTTGTCGGCCCAAAGGATCAGAGAAACGATACCGATTTTGATTTAAAAGTCTAGGCGAAGCTTTACTGCACTGTCATTGCAAATATGATTTGATGACTGCCACCGTTTGCAGCTTGTGGTCTAGACCCGGCCAGCTGCTTTCAGTCTGTCAGCCTTTCAGTTTTGGCTTTTGGGTTTTGCGTCTCCAGTTTGGGGGGAGACAATTGCCGTGCGGTTTCTTCGTTTTCGCATCGGCATTCGCAACTCGCATTCGAATTGACTTTCGTGCCAATCACGTTAATAACTGTGTCACTGGCGTAGTAGCACAGCCGGAGCGTCACTAAGCTGCTAACCGAAAGAATTGGCCAAACAATGCTAAAGACCTTGAAAGATGTCAAAACCCGGCCGCAGCAGCTCCAGCCTCAGTCCCAGACTCGGCCTCAGAGCCAGACCAGGCCAATTAGAGCGCAAACAGAACTTCAAACTATTTGACTTACTTTCTCCAAGCTATCGAACAATGACAAGTATTTGTCTGGTTTTTTTTCTTTATTTTTTTTTTTGATTTTGGCAACTTAATTTGTGATTATTTTGCCAGGCAGCCGTTACGCTCGTGTTTCGCTCACCTAAGCGGCTTACGTGTAGTTGTCCGACTCTCGGACAGTCCGACAGCGACGACCGCATGGCGGCTTTAATTAACAGCTCATCAAGATGAAGTTGTTCAACATTAATTACACACTCGTCCACCAAGTGGCGGCGGCAACGGCAACATCAACAGCAACGGCAACAGCAACAGCAACGGCAACGGTAGTGCCACGGCCCCGCCGCACTCACATCAAAATGCCATTTTGGAGTTGAGGTAAACAGCAATAGCAGCAACCAGCAACAACCACACGTTGATAGCAACGACAACGACAACAACAACAGAAAAGTCCAATCAATGCGCAGATGAGACTTGGGCATGCGAATCATCTATCCATCCATTCAAATCATAGCGCAAAACGAAAGACTTAGGCAACGAACTTGATCAGGCTGTCGGCTCGAACCTGTGTGCCTGCGTCTGTGTGTGCACGTGCGAGTGTGTGAATCAGCTCGAGAGCACTTCAAGTGCTCGCGAGAGAGCCCTACCACTGACGCTCGCAGTTAAATTTGTTTTCAAATTACCCAATTGATGGGGTAACTCGAGTTGTCGTTGGGTCACGGACTGACTAAAATTTCGAATTTCAATCTCCAATTTGAAAATAAGTCAAATTTAATATTATTTGAAATATTATAAATTACTTACTTATTTCTCAGTCAGCTTTTGTTCAAGAATATTTACAGCTCCATAAAAGCGAAAGATTAACTTGTTTATTTTACTACAAAATAAAGTATTTAAACTTATATGTTTCCAATAATAAAATGTAATATACGAAATAAACAAACGAATGATTGACTTGCTTATTTTGCTACAAAATAATGTATTTAAACATATATGTTTCCAATTATAAAATGTAATATATGAAATATATTCGTAGATATAAATAAAGTTAGCAAACAAACTATTATTTGGATGGGATTACAGTTAATTTGTTGTTCTCTTCAATCTAATGCCATGTTTATTCTCGGCTACTGCTTGCAAATTGTGCCGTTCCGTTTGATTCCCACAAGTTAACCGTACGCTTTTTATCTGATAATCTGAATAAAATACATTTGCATTTTTCTAACCGCCCTCGCAACCACTTGTGCTGCTTTTCTCACACACAGACAGACGCACACACATGCACACCTACACAAATAACACATCAACGATGTGTAAATCGATTCGTCGTTTGATCGCATTGCCGCTGCCTCGTTGATGCTGCCGCTGCCGTTGCCGCAGCTGCTGTGGATGTTGCCGTTGCTGTTGCTGATGATGATGATGATGATGATTTGGTGATTTTCTTTATTATTATTACTGTTTTTAACCAACTTCTTATTACAACGAGTTGTACGCATTTTTTTCTTTCGCTGGCACGCTGGCAAACAGTCGAGAGGTGTTGAAGACTTGGCGGTGCCAGATAAAAGGCGCTACAGAAATTACTTTCTGCTCCTCTCGCCCCGCAGCAGCAGCAGCAGCAGAAACTTATACATATGGAATGAAAAAATCAAAGTAGAAGAAAACAGGCCAAGCGGCAGCAAACAGCTCACTCGGCCCTGGCGTCTTGATAACTACGCCGCCGAGCAATATTTAAAAAGAAAAACATGCAGCAAACTACCGTGCGACGAGCGTAAGAGAGATAGATAAGTAGAGAGGCAGAGAAAGGTGCAGAGGGAAAAAAGTAGGCAGTAAGGCGTTAATTGCTCATTATTGGGCACACTTCATGTCACAGGCAGCGAAACGCCGCAGATGCAGATACACGCTGATTGAGCTGTCCATGAAGCTGGAGGCGATGACGCACTCTCTGTTCCAGTCACCAGTTTCCAGTTGCCCGTCGCCCGTCCCCAGTGCCCAGTCCCCATTCCACAGTCCGCTGTCCACAAGTTCCAGTCAGCCGTGCACTTGAAGCCAAGTGCTAAATTACATAGTTTTTCAAGTGGAAAAACTCAAGAAATTAAGTTTAGAGGCTGCTGCTCGTTGGGTGCCGCTGCCGCTGCTGCTGCTGTTGTTAATTGTAGGTTGGAGCTGTTGGTGCTGCGGCTGCATTTTGAATGGACTGCCAGCACGTCCGGCTGTGGCCGCAGTCCTCTGGTCCGCTGCTCTGACTATGCGCAGCTGCGCGGCGGTGAAAAATCTAAGCCCAAATGACGCCGCTGACGCTGACTTGAGTTTGACTTTAATTGCTCTTGACAGTCATCACTGTCAGCCCGTGTGGATGGCGGCTAGCGGCTAGCGGCCGACTCTCGGATGAGTGGCGTGGCATGGAAATGGAATGCGCCGCCGCCGTTTGCCAATCTCGCTGCTCCAATCAACATGCGCTTGTCCGCACCCAGGCCCCAAGTCCGAGCCCAAGCCATTGCCAGACTCACTGGCTGACTGGTCGACTGCTTGACTGGCTGCCTCTTGCCTAATATGGCCGCCATTTTGCAGCGTCATTTGCGTTAATGGCGGCACATCGTCGTCGTCGTCGTCGTCGTCGTCGTTGTAGCCGTCGTCGTGGATTTCGCGCTGTTTCGTTTCGCTGGCTGTGGCTTTGGAGCTCTGCGAGGCGTATAATTAAAAGAACATTATTTTTCGAAAAGAAAATTTATGAAATGAGCATTCAAGATACTTCAAATTCCTATATATTTTATATTAAATTTAATGCATAAATATAATTCACGATTCATATTAACATTAAAATAAAACACAAGATTTGTCAATTAAAACTAATAGTTAATATGTGTAGAATATAATAATTAATAGCTGCAAATATTAAGTATGTTAATATATACCATGATTTACTTATATTTATAAATATTTGGTTAAGATTTTAATATTCTAGGGTAGCCTCACAGTAATTGTAAGCTATTTAATATATTAACAAATATTTGAAAAATGTAAATAAGCTATTTATTTTAAGTATTGAAATTCATATATAAGTTTGTCAAATATCTCCCTTCCACTTGTTTGCCCTTTATTCGATACTTCATAAAAAATGTTAGAGTGACAGGATTTAGTTTAGTATATTAATATTAAATGTATATTAGAAGCATGCATGCTTAGTCTGTTTAAAAAAGAAACAAAATTAGCCATACGAATTATTGTGAATATATAAAATACTTTGTCATTTGATTATATTTAAACAGTGAAATCAACGCACTTGGACATGGCTAAAATAACTCGACTGTTTATCAAGAATATTTGATTTATATGGCCAAAGTTGCCTTCTGCTCTCTGTTAGATACATTTGCATATTTCAATGGGTACAATTTATAATATTCATGGGCTTAGAAAATGGAAAATATAAATGCATAAATATTAAACATTTTTTTTGCACTTTTGCAGCAAGCGAAATATGGGACGAAGTAAAAAGCGATGAAATGATTTATATAGTTTCATTAAAACGCATAAATACAAAAGCTGCATGTGTGATCGAACAGCGGAGGTCGAAAACCCACACATGGGGTTACCTGAAACAGTTAGCGGGTATCAATAGAGCTCGTTAAATCTAAAGCGCTACCACTGGCTGGCTCCAAGAGACCAATAAGCCAATTTGGACAATTGACGATGACAGATAGCAGTAGATTAAGTTAATTGATCGCAAGCCGAAACTAATAAATACATATTATTAGTAAACCATCTGTCCGAAATCACCAGAGGCAATTTAAAACGGGTCTTCCGAATGCAAAAATAAATAAAAACATAAACGACAACAACTATTTAAATGCCAACTGATTCGAAGCAATGACGCATGACTTTTTGGTGAAAATTGAAATCCACTTGGGATCGGGCAAATTAGTCGTATAGTCAGCAGCTAGCGAAATATTTTGATTTGGCAAAAAACACAAATTTTAAAGCCTGTAAATTTATTTAATGTCTGCAAATTTGTCAAAGCGTTTTGCGATAATAATAGAAATGCTATTAGTGTCGTTTTTTTGTGTGCCACAAACTATTATTCCTAATTTCGGACAAAAAGAAAGAATTAATATTGAAAGGGTTTATTTATGTGCATTCCTGCTGGAGCTCGTTAATTGTAAAATGCCCAAGCGTAAATTAATAATTTTCATAATTTTTTTGAAAATTTATGCACTTTTTTGCGTGATTTATGTTGGTGAATGTGTGCGATTCACAAACCGTTACAGTTTTTTGTTTTTTAATAATAATGCATGACAAAAATAATATTTTTTTTCATATGTTATGTATGTGTAGGTAAAAAGAATTGTTTTGTTTTATTTTGTGTATGAGTGTGTGTGTGTGTATGTTGTTTGTTTGTAATTAATGTGCGCTCATTTGTTGTCGTTGTTGTTTTACAAGCAACCTTAAACAATAAGCTGGCTAAACGTGAAGAGAGCGAAAAAAAGGAAAACAAATATTAAACAAGCCTCACCGAACTTGTTCAATAAACCGAAGCGAGCCGAGCCGAAGCGAATCGCCAGCTGGACAGCTGCTAAAAAATTATGATCATTAAAATATGCTTTGATAGTCATCGGGCTGTCGGACTGTTGGACTGTCGACCTGCCCGGGTATTGGGCCGTTCAGCTGTCGAGCTGCCTCACAAATTCTTTTTTATTTTGTTTTGTTTTTGCATTCATTATATATGGTTTTTCAGAAATTAGCATATTAGCAGCATTATCTGGATATGGTCACATTTGTTTTTGTCTAAACTTTAGTGCCGCTGTGTGGCTTTGGCTTTCGGGCGACATTATTAGCACATTAACAGCTCGCGTTGACATGGCGCCAATCCGGTCTGGGCTGTGGATGTGGATGTGGATGTGGGTGGCGAGTTACACACAGCTACAAATATTAGATAGTTTAGTGCACTAGATTTTCCATACCAAACATGCAAGAAGCGTAAACCAATTGTGGTGTATCAGCAGTGTGATTCGAAAGCACTTAATTATGTATGGTTAGGTATTTATAGACAGACATAAGTTATAAGAATGGCCTGTCCATTTGTCTGGCTCTTAACAGTTTCTGCTGTTTTCTTGCGTTAAACAGATGCAGATCTCGCCTTGAATGACTTGGCATGACTCCATTCTGTCTGCCTATTGATAATCGGAAAGAGTGAGAGAACGCAACTGTTGATTACATCTTTAGCACCCAATAAATTGAGCTGCCATTCCAGGGTAGCAAAACTAACAGTGAATAAATGGTATATCATAAGAGCACAAAAATACAACAACAACAAAATCTCTCAAAATTCCACAACAACATTTCCAACATTAGTCGCTGTCAATTCGAGCATATATATATATGAATTTTCGACGGGGGTTATAGGCGACCCTCTGCTTCTCACCTTCTGTGTCAGTATCAGTGCGTTGAAATTGAAATGCGCATTCGAAATTATTCAAATACGCTAAGTTATGAAGTTATCACGATGGCACCTCGCCTCGCTAGCTGGCTGGCTGGCCGGCTGGCCGGCAGTCTGTGACAGTCCCTGACAATGGGTATTCCTCCTATCTACATATGCCTATTACAAGCCGTCGGGGGTCAGGGTAGGGGTGATCTGTGCTGGCTCTGAGCGAGCGTTCGGCTCGACGCGTGTATCCATTTTCAAAAGACATTTGTTTTTGTGCGCTACAGTTTCGTTGACCGACTGCTAAACATTTATTTATGAGGTATTAGACAGCCTGTGGCGCGACCACTTCATCCGCGGACTCCGATTCAGAGATAGACGCAGCATCTGTCCCACAGATAGAAGCAGCTAAAGCGACAGCGACAGCAACAAAAACGAGACTCCGGCGAGCCGGTCGGGCTATTTTGACAGCAACAAGTTGGTCAGCAAATATATGGCAAGAGAGACAGTTGCCGGTTCGTTTTGGTACATATTTCATCGATTAATTTGAAAGATGAAGTTATGAACGTTGAAAAGCGTAAATTTGAATATTTGATTGGACGCCGCGCTGCTCGGCTGCTCGGCTGCTCGGCTGCCCGGCTGCTCTCCGAATTTCTCATGCACAATCATAAATTTATGGATTGTTTGAATTGCTTTTAAATGTGGCGTGAAACGGGCCGAGTTTGTGACTCGAAAGTGTTAAACTTTGGCCACGTTTCGCCAGCTGCCAATTGGCACTCTCTTCAAGTCGCGCGGGCCTGGCTACGTGACATGCGCAGGTGTTCAAAACGGAAGCCACCACTCAGAGACGCACACTTACAATGCATAAAATATGAAAATTTTTGTCGATTTTTTTGGGTCTCGGTCAAGGCTATGGCCACACATGCCGCTCACCGATTTGGCAATGCTGGAAATGGTTTCGGGCCTGGGGTAATGCCAGTGACAGTGACTGTACTCGTTGATTGTTGCTCGAGTATTCGTTCACCAAGGATGGATTATCGTTATGGCCATCACATGACTTGCTCGACCACGTGCAGTTATCTTTCATCATCTTTCATCAAAGTTCCACAACACACGTATTTCGCAATAGTGAGGGTAGTTCAGGATACTGACGAACACTGATAGAAGATGATAAGAAAATACACGCACATTGTGATATACTTGTATTGTGCTTATAAATTACGTAATAATTGTAATTTCGTTTTTATTAAGCAATTGTTCAATATATCCAATTTAATTTTATGTTGAGAAAGGAAACGTTGCCTCACTGAATGCTTAAGACAATGCGACTTCAGATACTTGCTGACTTACTGGATACTTGGCATATGTTTTGGAGCTATAGCTTGGTCATTTGATAGACAGTTAAGACAGTCGTGTAATAAAGAAATTCACGTTAAATTCCAGCCCCCTGTTGTATTCTGTGCAACTGATTAACTATTGACGTATGGCACTGATCTGTTAACTCTAGGCGCAATCAATACACAACATTAAGTCATAAATAATTTTGATGGTCACTTTTATGTATCTTATCAGATTTGGTTTTTGTTTTTGCCTTTGCTTTTTTTCGTTGTGGAAACGGGGGAAACATTCTTTTGGACTGCTGGAAAGTGGTTTCAAAGCGACAACAACTTAATTTTCTCGCCTCGACATCAAAACTTAGCACATTTTATGTGTAAAAATAAATCAATGCCAGTCGTCGTGTCGATCCAATCATGATGAAAGCCACAGCGCATGGGTCAAAGGCAAGAGATCATAGCTCTGGCTCTAACGGTAACAGGCTCAAATACTCCAACATACAAAGACGGCGAGTAGGAAAGAACAACGAGAAGGAAGAGAGAGAGAGAGAAACAGAGAGAGAGAGAGAGAGAGAAGCGAGAGCGAGCGATTCGAATGGTTTGCTTAATTTAAATTTACAAGAGGCTGCCCTCGACTTCAACTACTTAACGCAGCCATTACACGATCGGGTTCCATTTCGGAGCGGCGATCGTTTGTGCTGCAACTTCATTACCGCACTCCATGTCCCAGAGTGGTGCTGGTCACACTGCCGGGGTTGGCCTCAACTTCACCTACTACAACACTACCACTCAAGCCCAAGTCAGTTGCCAGCCAGTCAGTCAGTTGGACTGTGGATCCGTGTTTCGTTTCAGCGTCAGCTTCAGCTTCAGCTTCGGTTTCGTTTCATTTTTCGAGCATTCGTGCACTAATGACACTTTAATAAATCATTCGAAAGGTGAGACATCGAGTGCAAGTTAAAGTTGATGATGGCCTGCGAAGCAGTGCCACAAAGAGTGGAAGGGAAAAAACAACACAACACCAACAACAACAGCAAATCAACCGCAGCAAGCCAAATGAAAAATGTGGTTAACTGCGTCTCCATCTCATGTCGGACGTGGAACGAAATAGTTAGCTCTTTCGAATACTTAAGTATTCGCTAGAATCGGACTCGCGGCGAGTGATTTGTGCAATTGAGATATGTAAATTAGTTGCATTTATCTCATCATATTCCTATTCCCCATAACAAGTAGCAATATTTTGGAAAAAATATATAATTATTAGCTTCGAACATTTACAAATTTGTATTATTTTTAAAGCTATAATCAGTCCCTTTTATTTAACATATATTGTATTCAAAATAACGAGTAGCAGTAATTTGAAAAAATACATATTGGCTTCGAACATCTACATTTATTTTATATGATACAAATTTCATAACTATTCTAGTCTTTTAAATGTAAAGTTTATATGTGTATACAAATTCGTATTATTTTTAAAGCCATAATCTGTCCCTTTTATTTAACATATATTGCATTCAAAATAACGAGTAGCAGTAATTTGAAAAAATACATCTTAGCTTCAAACATCTACATTTATTTTATATGATACTAATTTCATAACTATTCTAGTCTTTTAAATGCCAAGTTAATATGTGTATACAAATTTGTATTCCTTATATATTTGATTTTTAATGTCATAATTTGTCCCTTTTATGTATATTGAGTAGATATTCTTACACCAAAATAATGGAACTGGATTCGTCACATGTTGTTGGGTATACTAACTGAAGTGTCGCGCTTGAGAGAGCGCGTTCCAAACACACTGACTTGTTGCGGAGCATGTAGGCAAAGACCACTTATTAACATTTTCTCGTTGACGTCTTATTAATACTTCACACCTTTTTTCCGATTTCAAAATCGATCGTTTTTTTATGAAAATTAGTCAACGCGCGCCGCCGTCGCAGCGGCCGCCGAAAAAGACTTAAAAGGCAGAGAGACAAGCAAATATATGTGATTTTGATAAAGCTGACCGAGAACTTAAACCGGACCGCGCAGAACGGGAACTGTGGCCCCGACACATTGGTTCAACAACTTTCGGGGGCACTAGAGCAGGGATGCGACGTGCTCAATGCGCGCTGTTGTTTTTGTTGTCTCCGTCTTGGAGTCTGACTTCGAGTCGACTCGAGTATCGATGGCGGTGTGGGTATATTGAATCTTTATGAGCGTTTGTCAGGAGGACGGCGACTCGTTTGTTTCAATATTAATTAGTCAATGCGTGTTGTTCATTATAAATTCGAATAATGATATAAATACAAATTTTAAATTACGGCAGTCGAGTGCCAACGCTGCCACAGACAAATCGACGGCTCGCCTTTAAATATGCATATATTGTTTGGTACAGCGAGACAAGCATTAATGTTCAGAATAGACAACGTCAGGTTATGCCATATGCATTAGCGTTGTCGGCGTGTTAAAAATGTGCGACATTCGCAAGAGAAGCTCGTAAAATTCATTATAAATTGCACATAAATTTCGCACAAATATTCTTTCTAAGAAATTCGACATATTTATGCCGTAGATTTTGCTGCATGCGGTCCAAATAACTGTAGTTTCAATAAGGTGTTTGTGTTTCATGAAATATTTGAGACATTTTTGAATACATTTTATTGCAGCTTTAACTATTGTATACACCTATAAACTATAAATTCTACATTAATGAGTTAATTATCAAGAAGTTGCTTCAATATTTATATTAATTTATTAAATAGCTTCCCCCAAATCCAGTTGTGATTAAGCTCTTGTGACAACAACAAAAACTGTGTGCTTTGTGTGTCTTCAACGTTTTCTTGATCGCATCATAAATCAGCTTTATGCATTAAATTTAACTAGGTGAATTGGCATAATCGAAGAGGTCTTTAAATGGCGATGACTGGTGCTTAAATAGCATTTGTCAAATGCGCGGTATATATATGCGGAATATGACCCCACCACAGTCTGTTTGCAGGCTCCTCGCACTCTGCCCCTGCAACTGCCATGGAAGTTGCTGCATCATCGTCGACAGCGGTGCCTAACTGCCTGGCTCGTTAATGTCCTCGTCGTTGTCCTTCCTGCAACGCAGCCGCAGTTGCGAGTCCCGATTTGCAAGTTGCCGTCTGCCTGTTGCCTCTGCCGACTCGCAGTCTGGGCATGTAACTAATGTGAACACCTGAAACGTCGCAGGATGCGCACAGGTGCGCTCTAGGTCCTTGCTGGGAAACAGCGGGCTGTCCGCCGAGGCCCGGCAACAACATTAACGCCGCCCTGCCAGGCTGTCTGCAATTGCAGCGGGACTAAAACTGATCGATATATGGCGATTAATCAGACGACTTTGTCGCCGGGCCTCATGCAGCGCCAGAAAGTGTGAAAGATTTTACGATTCCCACTGCAGTTTCGGCTGTTTCTGCTGAAATTGCACCCAGGGGAGTTCGGGTGCCAACGTGTAACTCTGCGACAGTGCAGTTGCTTCTGCTTCGATCACATCGTGTTGTGTGTCCGTGTCCTGCAGCACAGGCAGCCGCTGCTGTGGGAAACTGCCAGAGGCTCTCACTTCATGCTGTGATACCAATATATCCATGCGAAAATTTCGTTTTTTGTTTTTCACTAAATTTCTGCTCAATAAACTTAGAATAGAATGCATAGAAGCATAGAAAAAATCAAAATGATTTTGCTTAGAAAAATTTATTGACCTTTTAAAAGGAATACAACTCAATTGAAATTATATGTGGCTCTGATTGAAGTAGAATTTTTAATGATTACTTTTAGTTTAATGCATTTCAGCAAGCATTTTTAGAGAAGATTGGGGTACATTCAATTTCATTGATTAAAAAACAAATAGTATATTATTTGAATATACTATTTATTTACATATATATTACCTATATCGATATATTTATTGCCTGTCTGACAAGAACATTTCAAATCAGCTCAAATCAGCTCTATTTCTAGATTGATAACGATTCAATAAGCACTTTCTAGGAAACAGTCGCGAGAAAATATTATTTAAATTTATAATTTTGATAGGTGAATCCTCAGCTATATAAATATTCTTAAATTCCGATATTTAAAAGCATAGATGAGTGCCATAATTGCAAGCAGGGAAGGCCAGGTTGCGAGGGTTGCGGCATTTGCCGGGGTTGCTGTTGATTTAAACCGTTGGACAGTGGACATTGCGAATGGCCAGTGGCGAGTGCCTAGCGTCAAACATTGGCAAGTGACAGATGCTGTCAGCCACAATACACACAAACAAGCAAACAAACACACACACACACTCGCACAGATACATAGATATATGCATGTGCTGCACAGACAGGCGCATGGGGCTATTAATATAAATTGCAGCAAAATAGAGCGGGAGGGGAAGCGAATTTTGTTAGTGGCTTTGCCAGAGCTGGCGAAGCAGAGAGGAGAGTCAGAGGGAGGAGGCTGCAATTGTGTTGGTGGCGGTGGCGGTGGCGGTGGCGGTGGCGGTGGCGGTGGCACATGCATTTTGCACACACGAGCCTGGCGGACGCTCATTAATTATGGAGGCATTAATATTGGACCAAAACACACACGCGTCTATGTACACACACACATACTTTTGAATGCACGCAGACATGTAGCTGGCTGTGTGCATGTGAGTACACATAGGCATAAATTTTGAGCAAACATAATTTATAACAACATGCACGTATTTGTTGTTGTGGCTGCAGTTGTCGGTGTGTTTATTTTAACGCTCAAAACTAGCCCAGAAAAAAACGTGTAAATATTTATAAATATATGTTTGATGTAAACGAGTAGACGCGCGTGTGTGTGTGTTCGTGTGTGTGTATGTGTGTGTGTATGTTGGGGTCAGCGCACTTATCGAGTACCCCAAAAGCCGCTGTCGCCATTTTGTTAACAGCCAAGCGCCATTTTGGCCAAGCTAAAGTCAAATGCAGTTCACATGTATTTTTAAAGCAATACTTTCTATATATAAATATTTTGAATTAATATAAAGTCCATTTCATATCCAAAATTATAAAATTAACTATTATATAATAAACATATTAAATAATCAATTCGTGTGAATATATTCGACTTACTTATATTTACTTATATGAAATCTCTTGGCTTGAGTCTTGAGCAATGCATTTAATCTTAATTGTATATAAGTAATCAAAAAGCTTATATAACTATTATTATGGCTGATAACTCCTGAACTAATATTTGTTAAAATAAGCTAACTTTGTTATTCAATAACTATATACGTATTTATTGTTCAGCTGGCACTGTGGAACGTGCAGCTGCCTCATTGCTGTCGCCTGGGAGTAAATTTAATAAAGCATAACTCGCACAATAGACCGATTGAAGCCCTACAATATTGTCAATTCACTTTTTTCCTTCATTTAATTAAAAAATACGAAATAGAAAAGATGGAAAGGGGGCGACTTAAGCGCAAGTATCGCGTCGGGTTGAACTCCAGATCGAATGTTCGTCGCTGACAATTATCCTCACACATGCATCCGTGAGCAGGCGGCACTTGGAGTGGTTTAAGCCGCTTCCACGCTCATCCCAATGTGCTCACTCGTGGAAGGCGGAGAGCTCATCGCTCGTCCAGCGCGGTGACCTTCTTTGTGTCAACGCAGCGCCTAAATCATGAATGATAACTCGCGCTCAATCATGGCGATGAAAGGAAATGAAAGCGGCCGTATAATAATCGAATAAGCCGCGCATTCATTGCGGCCAAGTAAAAGAAATATAAATCCGCACATGTTGTCGAAAAGGAGTTGAAGACGACATCCTCAATGACACGCCGCAGATACAGACGGACGAGTCAGCGCGAAGGTACAAAGAGGCTGGAGGCAGCATCTTGCCATCTCGATACAATTGATTGATGCACGTTGCAGTTGCAGCTCGCACACGACTCAAAAGAAGTCTCGCTGTCGCACCAACAATTTGCTGTTGAATTGCGAAATGAAAACGCCTCAGCAGCGTCTTCGAATCATCATTTGCCAGTGTGAAGGGGTGGCAGCAGGACCGCTATTGAAACTCAATCACGGCTTAGGCTCGGCTCGAGTAGAACAGATACCATATATGCTAGATAGAAGGGGTATTAAAATGTACACAATAATCGGCTAAGCAGCTAACAGAGTTGGCAATTTCAACGCCCTTGCTGTCCCCTCTGGCCTTTGCCTCCTGCCGCTCTTCGCTGATCCGCTTAGTGAGTCGCGCGCGCAGAGTTCAAGCTTGTTACATGATAATTATTATTGCCAGCCTGGGCAGGAAAATCAAATTAAAATATAAAATTTTAATGACCAGCAGACACTGGACAGCGACTCACAGGTTCTCTCTCACATTAAGTACTGGCCTCGACGCGGCCTTTTGTTCTAGGCCAACATTTCGCCAATACTCGCTCGGTGCGGTTGGCTGGTTCAATCAGCGATATGACATAATTCGTTTTGCGTCACGTTACATTTACGATATCCACATGCTGTATATATAGGCGTTCCTCTCGCCCTGCCCCATCCCGCTCCCCCGCTCTCAGCTGTCGACACTCGGCCCGACTGTTTGCAGTTTACGTAATTCATTAAAAAAGTTAATTTTTGCCATCCGCTGCATTGGCGCTCGTTCATCCGATGGCTGATTGTGTGCTGATTATGGCCGGCAAAGGATGTGGCGCCTTATTGGTCAACTCGTCGCGTTTGGAGCCAGGTTCGTTGAGAGTGAGAGAGAGAAAGAGAGAGACGTAGCGAAAGAGAGAGGGAGAGCTGATAACGATTATGACAGTTCGAGGCCACGGCACTCTCGAGTAAAATAAATTTTAAGCGCGCGCTTTAAGCACTTTCAGCCAACTTTTCGCTCAAAAGCAAGTCGAGCTAGAACGACGGTTGCATACCCTTTAAGTGTAACATTCTTATGGCTAACAGCATTTTAAAAGAGGAGTTCAATTTGCTAAGATCTAATTGCATTATCATTCAGTTCTGTGCACACCCAGGCACATTTTCACACGTTAGTATTAGAATATTATCATTTGTCTTTAATTACGGTCGTGACCCTCCGCATGCCCCTGCTCCGTCCCTCCACACGGCTCAATAAATTCCCTTACACACTGTTTTTGTTCGGCTACCATAAAAATATTTTAATTAAATTTTGTATTTATGACCAACTCGATATCCTTTTTACGCGCGCCACATAAAATGTGGTTCGCAGCCTCGCTGGCCAACCGGAACACTTACACAAAGCGCACTCCATTAATCATTCAAATTACCCATACATCATCATTACGCGCAGTCCCTGCCAGGCACCGTTCTGTCTGCAGTGCTCACAAAATATACAGAATAAAAATAACACACACAGACAGACAGACACCAAAAAAATCTCAGCTGCAAAACAAAGAGAAACATTTTCGAAATTATTCAATGAGGGCGGTCTCAATTAGTTTTAGGCGTTCCAGCGGACACAGCCCCTTTCAAGTGGAACAGGTAGGTGGAAATTTGTCAGGTTACCTGTTTTATGGTCGCTCAAGTGGAAGATCTTAGACACTGGGACGACTGTGAAATTTTCCACGAATCGCACTAAGCCTCGACCTCAGAACAACAGAAACCAAGCAGCTAGCAGACTGAGAGTCTAAGAGCGTGTCTTTAGCATTTGGCGCAGACATTTGGGCAGCACTAAGCTTCGCACTAAGCTACAGATACAGATTTCTATCTATGTATTTAATGCTGCACAATAAGTTTTTCATGACAAATTATTTGCGCTAACTTTTTATTTCTATGGATAAAATACTTTACATTAGAGTGTCAGCTACTTTATTTTGTTTTAGGGACAGTTAAATTTAAAATATATATTATTATTAATATAAATAATTTCTTTCTTATCATATGTTTACGTATTTTGATTTTAGTTTAACTTTTGATTTTTGAGTTTTTAATTTTCTTCAATATTATTATTTATTTATTTAACCTTAAGAAGCTTTTCTTGGTTTGGCTTCAAATTCAAAAAAACTGGAATATCACTTAACTAGTTTATGGAATGATTGCAGATACAAGTGACATTCGATGCTTCTCGCGTCAATCAGTGAACCTAACGAACTGTCTGCCAAATGTCGCTTCGCAGCTCTCATAGTTATGCAAATTAGATGGCAGCTAATAAGGCCAAGACTTGTCACACCTCGGCTGCCTTCTGACGCCTCACAGAGCGAGAGCTGGAAGGGCTGCAAGTCTGCCCCATTATCGCATTTAGATGCGGAAATGCAACTCAAGTGTTTGAGATCGTTGTAATTTCATATGGACTCGACCGTGTGTATTTCTCCCCTTTGCGGTTGCATCCATTTGCCGCTCCCTCTGACTCCGCTGACTACTGCTTGTCTGTGTCGGTCTTTTGGTGGCTAAAGAGCGTTAACTAACCGCAGCGAATGATCAAATATCGAAAATCAATTCCGCAACCATTGTCAAGCATAATTAAAATCCACAGCCAGGTCGAGGGGTGGCCCAGACTCTGAGCAGGGCCGGAAGGCAGAAGGCAGAAGGCAGCGCGGCAACGAGGCAGCGAGGCAGGCAGGCGGACGCCTGCTGAGGTGGTGTCGCATTAAAAGGATGTCACCGCATTCGACTTGCGGTTGAGTCGACTGAATTCTCTCACGAGTGCCACTCCACACGGTGATAAGGATATGCTGCGTACAAATTGGAAACACATTTCGAAAACGTCGTCAACTAAAAAAAAAGTGCTCGCCTGCAGCGCATAGCTGCCTTAGGCAGGGCGATCAAAAGGGGCGTCCGATGCATCCTATTTGCTTGCCTTCTGTTTCGGGGTGCCGACCGACCGCAGCTTCCGAAACCTATGATGTATTTGGGTTAGTTTTGAGTTACAATTGCAACTTCAGTTTCAATGTCAACTGTAAAAATTTCTCAAGCGTAACAAGAAATAAGTTACATGACTTTCAACGAACGGAAGTGTCTGAATGTCTGCTTAGGGTCTTTCTAGATTGGTGGGTTTTCGGCCCAGGGTTTGGGTTACTCGCCTCTGCTCTGGGGTTTCGTTTTGTGTCCGCTTCTGAATCTGCTGTTGGTCTAGATCTTGGGCAACTTGATTTTAATTATTGCATTAATGTTGCGCCGACAAATTTGTGGTAATTCAATATGTGAGCAAGCAACCAGTTGGTTTACTTTTCGACCCAATCTCATTGCCAATCCAAGTCCCAATCGTCGCAATCCTGTCCAGTCGTAGTCCGGTTTTCTGCCTTCTGGCCGAAAACTCACTAACTCGATTATGCGGCGGCTATTGCAGACGTGCTGAAGTCAATGTGCGCTCAATGCTCAACCCTTTTTGTTTCATAATTCATAATTAGTGTGCTGAGTTATGGCCTATTGTGGAAGCAGTGAAAACTTGTTATCTCCCAGGTACATTGGGATAGTACAAAGTTCAAGAAATTACTTGAAAATACAAAGCAATTGAGTAATGAGGTTAGCCAAAGGCACTTCAGAGGACAATCACGCATCTATTATTCTTTTTGTGTGCAACTTGACCCACGTATGCCATAGTTAGTGAGGGTAGTTCTCATGCAGAAGAATTCCATATTCTAGCCGACCTATCTTCCTACCGATTTGCATCGACGATTTGCCAAAATGCTCGTCAAACGTATGCGGCATTCATTTCGAATTCAAATTGTATCTTGTGCGTTAATTGGCTTGCTTGTTTGTTGTTGCCACAGTCCCCCTCCTATGTGCACCCCTCGACTTGCCTCAGGTGTCAGTGCGCTGAGCAGTTTTGCTTTCGGGCAACTGCCGTCTGGCCCGAAAACCTTTGGCTACGTTTTTGTCAATATTTTCGTTGGAAACGCAAACAAACATGTTTAAAATAACAAATTAGCATAGACGAACGCTGCTAAAACAACAAGCAAATTGCAGCAGGGCTGCCAGTCGGAAGCTACCGCCTTTGGGCATTTCGAGGGTAGCTCAGCTGGTACCAGTTGAGTTCTGTTGCTGCGTTTGAGTGGCGATATGTTTGCTCTTCCAATTTGGTGAACTCACTCGAGTTGCAACTTCCAATGGCCGCCTCAAACTCACATCAATCACCATCACGGCCCATCGACTCGACGACGCGACGACTCGACGACTCATCGACACCATTGACTCCAGCGAGTCGGATGGTTGGGGAACCCAAAATGGCGCATTGGTGTTAATGATGCCGACTTTGAAATTTTACCGACGCGCCCACTGCTGCAAAATACAAATAAGCGAAGCAAGTGTCGCCTTCTTTTATTATTCGTTTTTCAAGTTTTCGTCATCATCAGCATCATCGTCATCCTCATCGACAACGGCGGCCACATTCGTCATTTGGCAAACAACCGAAAGCGACACTCGTTGTGCCGACGACTGACAACGTGCTGACAGCTACTTTTTTTTTATTTTATATTTTGAGAGCGCGTGAATGATGTGCGAACAAGTTGTAATTATTTCGCATTATCCAAAGAACCTTGTCGACGACATGCTGATGATGCCGTTTGTAATTGCTATTGGTGCAGGCACCAAGGCAGCACCATAAGCTACAGTTCCCCCGTTGCACAATAAGCACGAGAAGCAGTTTGTCAACATACAAGAATGGCCAGAGATCTGTGACTAAAGCTTCGAACTGACTAATTTGTGTGGAAACACTCTGATTTCTTGCCAGGCACTTTGAGGCAACCTATGAATGTGCTTATTCAGTTTTCCCGGCAACTTCAACGTCAAATGAAATAAACTTGATTTTTGATCTTAGAGTTAATACAGTAGTGTATGTTGAACAATATTTAGTCAGTCACTTTAATGCTGCCAAATACACGATTTGTTTTAGCAGTTAAAGCATAGCAATCGTTCGACACGAAGTTGGTGAGCACAGCTACAACTGTTGTGGCATGCCACCACCCAGGGTGATAAGTAAAGAGTCCAGGTATTTTTATCGCGACAGAGATCGAAATGAAAGCCAACATTTGTTGCATTTCATTAAGCGAGTGTCACCGCCCTGCTCACTGCCGCCTGTTGGCAACGAAAGTTTCCCACGTTTAACGCCTACCTATGACGGCGAGAACCAGATACCACGCAAAGTCGTTAAGCGGTTCTCGGTGCCGGCGGCAGCAGGAGCAGCGGCCGCGTCGAGTTGCAACACTTCCGCATTTTGTCACCGGAAAGGTAAATCACAAATTTGTTCGTTTTGCTGACCGCGCAACAAGCGGAAATTTCGGTTGCTCGGCGCGGCTCATATTTATTTTCATTTCATTTCATTTTTTTGGGGTGAAAAACGATAGAAAATAGCGCAGCTTTTGCTTGATGATGTTGGCCGAGTTTTCCACCCCTATGGTAATTTCACTACTGATATCGGCGTGGTGGTGGTGGTGGTGATGGCGGTGCCAAGTGCGTGGCGTGTTAGCAACCACCGCGAATCGCGGCCGTTTAATTGCATTCGATATGCGCTTTTGGGAAATTTCCCACGATTTTCGTCTAAGATTTTCCAAAGTTGCTGCACTCCAGATGCGACGATAACTTCTCTCCCTCTCCCTCTCCATCTCCCGATCTGCTCATCAACATATTATGGTAGTCGTATAGGCGTTCTCATATCCTCGTCATAATCAACATTGAAGACCGTTGATTGTTTTCGCGAGTGACCGCGGCGCTGGGCAAAAGGGGTTGGGGTTGGAGTGGGGGGTTGCACAGACGCGATCGAAGAAACTCCCTAAATAACCATGCAGAGAGATACTTTTGGACAGCGACGGTTAGATTCGAGCGCGTAGTCTGAGATTTGTGTGACTCATAACGAGTTTTCTGTATTGTTCTAAATGTATTTTCATTATTCGCCTCGCTTCGACTTTAAGTGGATAGGCTGGCGGATCAGAATCGCGCAGGCGCTGCTAATGCCAACAGCGGCATCGTTCAGCACCTTCGCGGACGCCTTGGCATCTCCTTTGTTTTGCGCAGCTGCCGCTTGTTTGCCGTGGACAACGGCGAGTGCCCATCGCCAGCTTATTAATCCTGTTCCTGTTCCCATTTAAATAGCACCAGAAGCAGCAGCAGCAGCAGTAGCAGAGGATTCAGTTACGCCAGCTTAGAGCACCGATCAATTGAGACCACATATCCCTTATGCTAATTTCATAAGGACTCCAGTTACTTTTCCGTCTGATCCTGTTTAAATCGATGCCCAAGCGTCTCGTCAACTGTTCAGGGGACGATCAAATAAAATACTTGAAGATGGATGAATTTAATTATGGACATTATTATTTTAATATTTATTTTTTCCATCTTCATATTTCCTTTTTTTAATTTTAAGCAAGTCTGTAAATTTATTATTTCTCATTTTAAAAAACTTTAAACTTTTGCAGGCATGTGAATAAAATGATTGAAAAATCGTTACTATTTGATTGTATTCGATTCGATCTTGTTTTCAATTTCGCATGTAAATATTCCTGTGATTGTGCAAACAAATGTTTTATTTGCCAATATTCAGGGGGAAAAATGTACGTCCAAAAATAAATATCCAGGAAATATTTTTGGCTATTTGCACAGCTTAAAAAGTAAAAAGCTCTTCCATCTGTTCGCAATTTAAACAGATGTACAATACAAGACTGAATTGAATTTCATTCAATTAAAATATATAATATATATGCATATTTGTGTGTCTTACGTAACAAATATTTTGAGTTTATACAATTTTTATATAATCAATGCAAAAAAATCTAAATAAATTCAAATGATTTCCAAGAAAATGTATGCTATGTGCTTATCTCATCGATTAGGCTCATTTTAAAGCGATTTTAACTGAAATGATCGAAACAAAGGTGATTAATGTTGTAGCTGTTGAAAACACATTATTTAATAAAACACTTTTGCAAAATATATGTTAAAGGCCGGCTACAGAAAAGCTTCACAGTCAACTTCGCCGGTTTCCTTCACAGACAGTGCAAGGACTCGCTCGTGCAGGATCATGTGTCCAAAAAAAATTAAAACACTGAGAAACAGATATTCGTCCTTCGGCACATAGAACTGTCGATCGTGTATAATGGTCGCCGTGTACATGATCATAGTGACGGCGACGAAAGCAAAGTAATTGCGTACAATCGAATATATCACGCTGGAGGTAAAGACGTAGGCGTTGAGAAAGAATAGCGCCAACATGATATTGCCCAAGGCGACCAGGACACTGAGCATCAAATCGCCGGGCACTAATCGCATTGGAACGTACGCACCATAAATGATTGAGGTGATCACCAGACAGATCACAATCAGGCCCGCATATATATTGACCAGAATCCCCTTTGTATTCAGCTGCTCCATGGCAATGTAGAGCGTCGAACTCTCGACGATGAACGCAATGAGGAACATATTGCAGGGAAACTTTCGTCCAAATGCCGTACAAGACAGCACCGAGATCCCGAAGAATGTGATCACCAGCCAGTAGCCATATCGCACGGGCGATAATCGATACTTGCCCCAGTCCAAAAAATATTGAATGATTATCCATTGAAAGAGCGCAATGCCGGCAAATATGATGCTCAAAATGTAGATGCGTAGTCCATGACGTATGCTCGCATCGGGTGGAATGCCAAAGATGTCCGGTTCAGATGGATGCATATTATGTCTATATACCAGCAACTAAAATAATTTGACAGCAAAACTCAGGGCTTCTCTGAAAAGAACCCTAAGTTTTACATCATTAACAACAACTAAATAATGGATGTTAAAGTCGAACTGAAGAAACACGCCTATAAAGTGTAGAGACTACACACCACATCACACCATTTCACAAATGTTTCAATGAGTTATCCTTTTTTGTTTCAACTGGTTGGCGATCGATACAAATATCCCGAGATCAACAATACATTTACGCCATGTCATTCCTCATCAGCGCGACACGCTGCAGGGGCATCCATTATCGCGAGGCGCATTCCTATAATTAAAGCCAATAAAAATAATACGAAGCATACAATCAAGATTAGATCGTCTTTCGCAAAAACTGCCAACTAGCAATCGTTGTTGTGGTAAGCCTTATTCGCCGACTGAAAGTTATTCCAATCACAAATTATTAAGTGGCATATATTTTTGACAGAGTCCATAAACATATAAAACAACACATATTGTGCAAAAATTGTAAAAAAAATTGACATTTCAATTATGGTGCCTCCAGAATTTCAATGCTTCCATAATTTACATTTCGTATATTTTCTTGAGTCAAATTGAAAGCACAATACTTGCATCACTCAGCCGTATTCTCCATGTAATCGACAATAAATTTAGCCGCAATGCAGAGCGCTGTAAAATGGATGTAGATAAGCAAGCTGCAGTACAGCCCGTCGAACAGCGGCACAATCTGCAGACGTCCATGGATATATTGAGAATGGAATAATATCATCGTGACCGTTAACACCATAAATAGGATGCCAAGCGAAAGGCCAAGTGCCGGATGCCTTATAAATATTAGTACTATCATGAGTACAATCAGAGCTATGAACAACAGACAGGTCATGCACGACATGGCAATGAGTCCGGGCAACGCTGCTACAGGACAGAAAGCACCACAGGCATAGAAGATCGCAAGCACCATAATAATGCAACCAAGACCAATAAAGACGTTCAAAACATGAAACTGATCCATTATGCAAGCGCCAGCGAATGTGAAGAGAATTACTATCAAAACGGTTATCAACCAATTCCAGGGAAAGATATAACGTATTTGGGGAAAACAACTGAAAAGTATTAGCAAGGGCAGTATTGGCACCAACCAGAAAAAATAACGCACAGGAATCGTTGGATAAAACGGAAATTCGGCCCCAGAGATAGCCAACCACGTCACAGATGTGGCCAAAATGAATATCATTGCAACTAGGTACACTTTGCGAATAAACAACCTTAATGTGTCTTCGTCGACTACAACAATGGTGATCTGTTCCTCTTCCGGAAGTCTTTGGTCAGGTCGTCGCGTCATGAACAATACCCTTTGCCCCGGCCCCGGCCGCGGTTGTTGCTGTTGCTGTTGCGGCTGCGGCTGCTGCTGCAGTGGCTGCCGCCGAAAGTCAAATATCTGGTCTGGCCGCGCTTGCATTTTTCTTGCACTTAAATTTTTAAAGTTGTCAAATTGATGTTCTAATATCAGATTTAGATGACTAGTATGACATAGAATTCTCAGCTCTTATAATTGACATTTATTTTATTATTGTAATTTACTTAATCTATTTTGTTTCCCAAATTGATCAGAAGTCCACTATTTGGGCACATACTAAACAAAATAATATGCAACTGAAAGTCAATATGAAACATTAAAATGGTCTGTCGAGAATTTGCGCAACAAGACGCCAAAATAAGTCTATAAAACATGATTTTATTACTCAGAAATTTAAATATCATGCAACTTTCTCAGCGAGTCTAGTCTCTTTGTCTTGATCTGAAACATATTGCGATAGATCGACGTCTTTTGCCCTGACATGATAATAAGCTGGCGCAATCTGGATGCGTATGGAAATGCAGTGAGGCAGACGAAAATCAACAGCAACAAAAGGAGAAAAGGAAAATGCTAAGTAGCAACGATCAAAGCTAACAAAACATCCACAAAGGATGCTAGCGGTAATAGGGATACGGACTCAGCTTTGCTGCTTTACTTATTATCCCTTCTTCGAGTATCACACAATGTTTGTTGTTATTTTGGTTGATCGCTTGAATGCCGCGCTATGGACGCTAAATGGCATCTTGAGGCTTGCGCACCACCGTCAATCGCAGCATCTGCGGCCTCGATCCACACGAAATCTCAATCAGTTCGCTGCTCTTATCCCTGATCCCTTCAAGTACACAAATGCAAATGCTTTCCCAATTTTACAGCGGACAGTAGTAGGCAGTAACTCAATTCGTAGCAGCTGCCACAACTCTTTGCTGCCACCCTAAGATCATTAAGACTGCCAGTCTTTAATGCTGAGCTTCAATCAAATTGTTAGCTTATCTGCTAGTTTTACGTAGAGTTGAAATGATCCTTGCAACAGTTGTGAGTTGAGGTCATTGCACAGCAAGGCAAGCATTCTGAAATTGACAAGCAGGTTGGCAAAAGTGAAAGCAGCTAGCACGAACAGCACTCTGACATGCCATCGAATGCACTGGAGCAGGCCACAGCGCATAGGGAGTGACTGCTGCCCCACACACGGCACACATGAAATATAGAAGAATGGGTTCGTTGCTTGGGTTGCTGGCGCAGGGGAAGGGGCAGGGGCAGGCAGGGTCAGGTCAATTTTGCATGTCGTGCGAGCGTCTGAACAACGTGGAACGGTTCGAACCGCAAAAAGCACAGCCCAAAAAGCTCATGGAAGCGTAACGAACGAGCTCTGTATATATAATATATAACCTGATGAGCAGACTCGACAGCCAAGAGCGAGAAAGAGAGAGGGAGAGAGAGCTTGGCCCAGGTTCTAGCAGGTTGTTGTCTGTACAGTTTATAATATTCTATTAGTTCCACGACCCGAACTCGAGCTTCGGACTCTGCCCGAGACTGAGCCAACGACAGCAGCAGCAGCAGTGGCAACGGCAACGGTAGCGCAGTTAGCGCAGATAATACATCCGTTTCCGGTTAAGCCCATATTTTTGTGTCATTTGGAGAGGGAGCGAAGGGAGAGCGAGTGGGACTGGAAGAGACAGCTACAGATGCTTATGACTAGACACAGCCACAATGCCTGTGACATGTTGCAAGCAGGGGGCACGGATATGCTAACGGCAATGGGCAAGTGCTGCGGCATGGGGCACGGGCACGGGCACGGGCACGGGGCATGTGGCGCAGGCCTGGCATCAAGTGATGCGACAAGTGCAGCCGGCGCTGCAGCGTTGCTGGAGCGGAATCGTCAACGCTTCCGCATATTTCTCATTTCCACAATTAAACATTTGCGAGTTTAACGTCATGGAAAATGCCAACCCCAAGGGGGGGGACGGGTGGCTAGGGAGCTAAGGGAAGCGACTGTTTCTTAGATAAATCAAAGCCGCAATTAATATTGCCCAGTTTGGGGTGGCAGGGGGTTGTAGCCAATTTGGTGCACCCTCGGACGGGAAGTGCAAATGGAGCTTGCAGCTCCAACAGCCAAGTAATTATGCTGCTGCTCTCGCTCCATCTCCATACCACTTGGACGCTGTGGCGGAAACTGTGCACCAATCAACAGAGCTTTGGTGCGGCACCTTATCGCGCCTATGACGCCGGAGCGTCTTTTTTCTCGGCAGCTGTTAACGAGCTGTGCACGTGGTGCTGTTCAGCTGTTTCGAATGAGCACGCACTGCGTTTCCAAAGCGAGCTTCCTCTTACTCACATACTCCCTCGCTTTATGCGTCACTTGGGAGCCCAAAACAAGCTGTGTAAATAGTCGCTTACGAACTCGAAAATAACCTGATGCATTATCGTGGCCGTACATTGTGAATCAAATCGAATAAAGTAATCGTCGTAGTGTACTATTTCGTTGACGAACAGGTGTTGATATTTTTATCTACTTAAGTTCAGAGTATAATTTGAGAAAGCATTTTTAATTGATTGTATAAATTAACGAAACGAAAGAATGCTAATTAGTTATTATAGAAAATTTTAATAAGTTTGTTCCCTATATATTTTAATGAACAACTCAAAGACTAGATGAGCAAACGCTCATGAAATCTAATATTATTTAATTAAATTGTACACTCATCACAATATTGAAGTGCAACTATTTCAGTTTAGATGTGAGCATTCATGAAGCTTTCAAAATGAGCACAACAAATATGCAAATTTATTGCCGCAAACGCGTAACCAAACAATTCAAAAGGAAATTCTACTCAGCCCCAGTATCAGCAACAATAACTCCAACAACAACCACAGCCACATACAATTTATGCCACTAATAAAAATGTTAAAAAAATAAATTAGCGAAATTCCGGAAATTGTAACAAATTAACATTGGCGTGAATGTAATTAGTGACGCCGTGTTGGGTGTTTTTTTTTCTCTCAAACACGGAAACAGGGGGAAATAATTAAACAAATGTTGGAGAGTAGAAGTGTGTAGTGTGTGTAGTAACCAAAACCTGCAATAGATTGACGCATTGCTAAAGCATTTCATTTGATCGAATCACAAATTGTAGGTATATAAATAGTGTTTCGAGGCAACTGCAGTTGTAGGCTGTAAGTAATCAAACTTAGAACATATACAAGAAATTCATTTCTGAGCAATTTCTGTTGAATCACCACAAATAATTTGTGTTGCATACCAAATGAATTTGAATTAAATGGGCGTGTCGTGAGCTTTCAAAGGCCTGTCAGCCAAATGCTCAATTTGGACAAGCAGGTGTTTGAATAAATATAAAAATATATGTGTTTAAGCACCAGGTCTGCCCAGCTAGACGTGTAAAATTGCTGAGAATTTGTGCAATGACCCCACGACACTGAAAACCAGTTGTAAATATCAACGCACCTGTGCCACAGCAAACAAATCTTTGCACATATATGTATGTAATACCGATCACAATTGCAACGCGAAATATTCCCAAATTTGAATGTTAAATTCTACATAGAGATAATATACATATGTCGGCCAAAATAAAAATGGATGTCACTAGTGGTTAATGTCACTCATTTATTATCTTGTAAATCGTTTTATAATGAAAGAGAAGACACGATCAATTTCGGGGCTGTGAGACAACTTCTTGCTGGCCACTTTCGTTGGCCCAGTCAGACCTTAAGCCGCCCACGCGCGTCACAGCCAACAAATGCTTGGCCTAGACGATCGTCTAAAGCACTTTGTCAATTGGTCAGTCAGGCAGCCAGTCAGTTAGTCATGTCTGCTGTGGGTGTTTGAATTTATTAGCAGTTATGGCGATATTTGCACTCCGCTTAAACTTTGAGTCTCCGCTCCCCGTCCCAGCTCGTCACCCGTCTCCATCTGCGACTGCGACGGCGACTGTCTTGACATGCTTTGAATTTTTGATTGATTTTCAAGTTATTAATATTTATTTATTTCGTTGTTGCCTGTAACATATATTTCATTGACTTTTTTTTTGTATAGTATATGCGAAATGTTCAAATAAACACGTTGTATTGCCGCTGTTAATGGCCGCATAAATTGTTGTCAAAAATTATTATTATTGCCTTTTCTCGACGTTTGTTTATTTATCATAAAGCAGTTCTTGTTGTTGCTGTTGTCGTTGCTATTGCCAAATTCATTGCTGTTGTTGCTACTCTGCTGTCGCGTCGCCGGCGCACGTGCCACAAGACCCAAAACAACAGTTTTTCGGGTGTGTGTCTGTGTTTATAAGTGTGTGTGTGTAGCGAGCGACGTCGGGCTGTCTAATGCGTGCATTAGTGCCCCAAATTATCATTAATGCCAAGAAATCAAACTACAAATCGCTTCTACACGGAGGAGCAAAGGTTAAAAGCATCAGACTGCACTACAATTCCTGTTGCCGACATCCTTAATACCCTGTAGCAAAGTATGTGAGCAACACTACAGAGATGAAATATATTCTATTTAATTGTAATCTGTGAAGAAGAATAACTAGAGATAAATAATATACATTTTCATGGATCATCTGGGTGATCACTTTCAAACTATAATTTAGGGTAGACTATAAAACTACTAGATGATAACCTACATTTGTGATAATAGTATTACTATATTTATTTTTATTATTATTATTACTATTACTATTATTATTTTTATTATTATTATTATTATTATTATTATTATTATTATTATTATTATTATCATTATTATTATTATTATTATTATTATTATTATTATTATTATTATTATACATATATATTCAATAAAATATACAGATACTGGAACTAATGGGTAACTCTTAGCGTCATACTGTATAATGCTTATAATGTTGTTGTCGCTGTTGGCATATTGCCATCATAAAAATTGCCCAAGAAAGTCAGCGAAGTCAACATCCTTTTGCAGGACCCACGACTCTGTGTATGCGAATGTGCTGGCCTGGCCTGGTCTGAGTGCATGAATTATCAGAGAGTGTGTTCATATGGAGGGTGGCTAGAAATTGTTTTGCTTTTAGTGCGTCCCACACACGTGGCCAACAAGATTGCTGGGACAACCTCATTAAGTATTTAAATATCTTATCTAATTGTCATGATACTGCGCATTTCCAGAGGATATATATATATATAAATAAAAAACATAATAAGTATTATACAAATTATATATAATTCGAATTGGATTTTGTTGCAGAACTAAATAATACGAAATACACATTTACATTGTTTCCATGCGAAATTGTCTACGCAACTAAATAAAAGAAAATTTACAACTGTATTGAAGTAAATGCTGTCTGAATATTTGGCAGCAATCATGCGATTCCGAGTGAGAGAAACAAGCGAGTGAGTCAGCGACTGTTGAGGGCAATTCATAACCAAAATGCGGCGCTGACCGATGCCTGGTTGCCTGGTTGCCTGGCTACCCATGGTTCATTAGAAGCTATTAAAGCCAGCCAACGAAATAAGCAGGCAACTGTTGGCCAGCTGAGTTCCAGCTACTCATAAAAATTTCGCAGCTCATAAGCGCCAAAGAGGTGAGCCCAATGCCTAGGCATAGATTCGGATGGAGGGAGGCGGCGGACACGGAGCCGGAGCCAGGTGAACGAAGCGTACAAAATCATTTCCTACTAAAGCAAGCGGACATGGCAGTAGAATGGACGGGGGCAGGGGCAGGGGCGGGCGAGATGTGAGATGGTGTAGTAGTTGAACGTTGAACGTTGAACATTGACGTTGCTGCAGTTGGAGGTGAGCTCAAAATGCGTGACTGCGACTAATGACCCGCACGTGTTCAGGTTACCAGCCGTCCCCTCGGTCGCTCGGCCACTCTGTCGGTCGGTTGAGGGGCGAGGAAGCGGGCACGGGAGCGAGAGCATGTAGCCAGAATTGATTACGATCGCTGGACGCATATTAATTGTGCCACGTTGCTGACTCTGGAAAAGGATACCTTCAAGGATGCTGCGGCAGCAACACAGTTTTTGGAGCTCGACTGCGCATATGATTAACAACTTAATGGCTCTATGGATTATGGATACCACTTACCTCCTCCTCATGCACTTGGACTTGAGGCTGGACTCGCCCAGGGCGTGATCAGCGTGCGCGTGTTGCTGCAGGTAAACAGCGCATTTGTCTGCCACTCGATCGCCACAGCGCACAAATATTTATAGACATATACATCTGCATATCCACTGCACCACACACTAAGCTCAAGGTTCTCGTGCCGCCCCTTGTGAGCAATGGGAATGAGCATGAAAATGACCAAAAATTTGTCACACAGTGTCGCGCACACTTTGGACTTTTTTCGGAATACGTCGACGACGCCATCTATGAATCTCCTCGCCGTCGTCGTAGTCGTCGTCGTCATTATTTCATATTTATGGATTGTTTCATTTGCCCCAAGTCCGCATTGGGTTGATCTTATCCGCTGAGCTGGTGTGCGGCCACGTAGAGTCGTGGTTATCGGAATCGGGAATTATGCTGGGCACATACACATACATTGGGAATGTTAATTGGCACTATTTCTCAATAATTTATTAGCCACCATTTGAGCAGTTGTCATTCGGACTCATAGAGGCAGAAAGAGTTGCCGATTTTTGATTTACTACCAAAATATTCTATTCAGTTCATTGAATTAATTTCATAATACGGCAATAAAGTGTATTAAAAGCACATTGAATTCATTTAAGTTAGTCACTAATCTTATTAGGGTAACTACATAAATATAAATGTATTTATTAGCAACAATTTCAATTACAGTCAGATAGTTCATTACACGCAATCAAATTAAAACTGTTAAGAAAGCACTAAGATAATAAAGGGTAGATTTATATTGCTTAGAAGTAGTAATAATTAAGCTGCACTTTAATCGATGATGAATAGTGTTATGCTTTGAGCCTAAAATATATTATTAAACTGCAGCCCAACTTGAATAAAGCTCACTGCAGATATCACTGGTGAGCACACTGAAAACCGAATATAAAACATATTTCGAGTATAGCAGTCGCTGGGGATAACTTTAAATGGGGAAAAATTGGTTAAAATGAAGAAACTTGTATTTGAAATTATGTGAATAATTTCCGGGAACGTTTCGATCAAGGTATATTGTATATTGTTAAGCCGAACACTCTTAGTATAGCAATAAATCAGTTTGATCTTGATAGCCAAGCACAAGCGCCACCAGTAACTCAGCTGACAAGAGATCTTCTGGTTGTATATACCAAATTTTGAGTTAAAGCAAAAAAAAGAAGGGGAAACTGTAACAGAAGCCTGGAGACGGCGCAAACAGGGCAGGAAACATGACCAACTATGAACACAATTGCATAGACAAACAGACTGTGCGGCGTATACACAGGCGAGTACATGCCACACCAGACGCAGGGAGCGCGTCTCAGTCTGGTTAGTTATTGTGGGACTCGAGGCAGCGGCAACTACTACCAAGTTACTCAAGTTACAATGAAATTTGTCTGAGGCAAGTAAACATTGCCACCGCATGCAGCATGCAGCATGCAGCATGCAGCGTGGAGCAAGTTGCGCAGGCGTGCAAGAAAATGGCGTACGGTAGCCACAGTTGCGGTTGAATGCCTGTGGATTGGGCGGCGGGGGCGGCGGGGTCAGTAGTTGGGTATAGTCGCTGGCCATGGGGTTTCCGACAGGAAGCCGAGAACCTGGCCCAGACGCAGGCATGAGGAATGTGTTGGCCGCACGTCTTTTGCTAATAACCGTCATAAATTTGGCGCGGCAACAAATTGAAATTAAACGAAGGCAGACGGAGGCACGGCGAGATGCAAGCCGCAGAATGCAATCAGAGGAGCGTCGTGATTTTGTGTGTGGGTACGCAGAGCGAAGAAGAAAAAAGTGTAACTACTTTGTTGTTGTCATGTAGTTAGCACTTGAAGATTTATCCGCGTGAATTAATTGCGATCTTGTTGCGAAAGCTGCTGCAACTGCAACGCAGCACCAGCTGCTGCCACATGTGGTGCAGCAGCACAACACAACCGTGGCTGGCCCTTATCAAATTAAACGGTAGCACAGCTGGAGGTGATCGCCGGTCAGCTACTTGTTGGCCATACAGAAATTATGACAATTATGGTACGCCATAAATTCCAGACGTGTCGCCAGTGTCGTCGGTGGACATCAAGCGCAATACGAGTCTGCCTCGATGCTCTCTCTGCCCATGCTCCCCGCCGATCTGTGGCATTATTCATGGGCGCATTCTTATTGTTGCCAAAATGCTCGTAAATCAAGCAACACTCGATGTGTCACACTCGCAAGCCGTTGAACTGATCGCCGAACGCCGATCGCTGATCGTTGATCGGCGACAACGTTATTAGGCGCTATGCCCAATCGCCCATCGCCCATCGCCCCAGCGACGCTCGCCGATCGACACTTATGACATTATGGATTATGATAATGGCGCTCGCGTGCTGTTTATGTATGCCAGGCGAATAATACAAAGTATCCAGCGAAGCTTTCGCTTTTCATACCCTAGACAATACCATAAGCGAGAGGGTATTGCAGACAGCTAGCTGTCATCAAACCTGAACTACGATTGACAACATAATATTTGCTCTTTTCTTACTAAATTATCTCGTTAGCTCGACGCGTTGTTCATCAGACTGCAACTCAAAGGAAATTGGTTTGTCGTTGGCAAAACTAGTTTTAAATCGTTGCCCAGGGTATCTTGGCGACTTTTGTGGCTTGCTCATTAAACACTTGTTTTGTTTTATTTCTGTGTGTGTGGTGTGCGACGTGGCAATCGATGCCACTTGGCTGGCTGGATCATCAGCATGCGACGCAGGCGATGTCGATTCTCCGCCGTCCGTCTGTTGCTGTTGCTGATCAATCAACGCCTTTAACAGAGACTGGGACTGCAGTTTCTTATTACGAATACTGACTGCAGGGTTCGTGGCTTGCTTCATTTCGGCAAATACATTTTCGCGCATTTCGCGACGTTTACAAATTGCCGCCATTAATTAGGCAAAAAATGCACGCACGCACCGCCGCGCTGGCGAGATCCAAGTGCAAGACTCGCGACGACGTCGTCGTGGTCGTGTAGGCGAGCCCAAAAATCAGCTACCAACTCGACTGGCTGGCGAACACATCTACCACATAATAATCAGCGGGTGGACAGCAACAGGATTGGCATGCGCTTGAAATTAATTACCCTCACCCTGAGGCTGACGCTGACGCTGCCGCTGCCGCTGCCGTTGTTGTTGCTAATTAAGTTGTTTGCGTTTTGAGTTATTGAACTGCGTTCGGCTTTTGGTCAGCGTTACGTGCTGCAATGCAGGCAAGAACGGAAGCAGGCTCAAGTATTCCACATACTGCACATCGAACAGGTTATGCATTGGGTGGCCCACTCACCACTTGATTAAGTTGTTAAACTTTCGATTCGAAGCTAGACAATACTCCAAAGTCTCGGCTATAAACCTCTAGACACGCTCTTCGCCATAGCACTCGTTTATTGCGCCCATTAACTTGAGACGGCATTGTGGCCTGCGGCTGTCCTCCTCCTCCTCCTCCTACTGCGCTAACAAGTTAATCGCCTGACTCAGTTGTCAACCTGCCGCTCAGCTGAAGCTGCTCAAATGCCATTTGGCTGCACTTGTTGGTCAGCTGTCCACGGCTGGAACGAATATCGCGTGCTCTGCTCGAGCTGCTGCTCACTGGACCGTGGCTCAAAGCAGGCCAACAACTACAGTCTGACAGTCCATATCAGAGGCAGAAGAAATTAAAGATGCGGCTTAGCTGTCAACGCATTTGCTGTTGTTGTTGTTGTTGTCGCTGTTGTTTGTTTGTCTGTCAGTGTCGTTTGTGGCTCGTATCGCATAATTAGTGTCTCTGTCTCCAAATAAATCAGTTGCCGTCACTCGCTGACAGACGGACAGACACGAGACTGCTTTTTTTTTATATTTTTCCAGCGACTATTTCAATTTGTTTGGGGTCGGTTTAAGGGCCAATCGAAAAGGGGTCAGCGCTTGATTTGTTTCGTGCATTTTATCTGCCGCTGATGTGATTTAAGTGGTTTTCCACAATGACCCAAGACGTTTCCATGTCTTAATTTAGTAGGCTTTTCCGAGTGGCAGTGGAGTGGAAAAGTTTTCGCTTACCAAAATTCGAATTGGTTCAACTTAAAGACAAATATTGCTGCAATGTTTTGCGAGTCTCTTACAAAACATTTATTTAAGCAACAAATTTCATTTCATTATAAAACTTCGTGTATGCACTTTTTAAGCACAACTTGCCCCACTGTGTGGCGCTTTCTTTCTATGGAAATTTCTTGTTTCGTCTATCTTAGGTGTTTGATTTCTATTAAGTGCTGTCGCGTGTTTGTCCGCTGCCCCTTCGGCTGCGATAAGGATTAGATAATATGTTTTTAAAAGCATGTAAAGTGTGCGTGTAACCTGTCGCCGGGTCTCTTAGTTTGCTGGCACTGACACTCGTCTCCAGCTGATCCACTTGAAGCCAGTGCGCGGTTCTGCAAGCAGGTTTTCTGGGAAGTGACGGCAACAATGCCACATTATGGGGCATCAGCGTTATCAATAAGCACATTAATTTGATTAATAACCACCTGCAAATCATTTCCATGCCACACAATAGACGCCTGCGCCGATAAAAAGCGAGAAAAGCGAGCGAAAAAAAGCGAAGCAAACGCACAATCCCCTAAGTAGCAAAAGTGTCAGCAACAAATGCTGATGATGTTGCCCGATGATGAAGAAATGCCATTACAGGGAGGCAGCCGCATCAATGCCACTGCCAGGCAATTTACGCATCGACTTGGAGCAGCCAGGGAGCTGCAGAAGCCTGGATATCCAATCGACAATCGAGCTGGGGCTGGCAACCCTTTCGCTGCTTATGCTGCGCATACACACATAAATCGCTATCTTTATGGAATTTTTATGGGCAATCTCCTCGCAGGCATCCACAACTCTGCCAACACACGCACACCCTCGGTGTGCTCTAACTAATACAGCGCTTCCGCTGCTGCTTCACAGCATTCGGCGTTGCCAAGCTGCCAAACAGTTTTCAAATTGCCATCGCAAGCAGTTCGAAATGTTGCACACGACACCTGCACATCATCATTATGTGGCAGCAGCACGGGAATAGCTTAAGTGGTATATTCATTCGCCTCAACCCACCCCCACCCATTCTTTTGATGGGTAGTTTGGGTCCTGCGCTTAGCCAAATAAAATTTCCTGCTCTGCAACGCAATTTGTATCGATAACACGTAAACTGCCGCATAGCCAAAGTATCTCGCATAGTTGCCCCAAAGACGCCCCTCGATGCCCCATTTGCCATCAATCAATATGTTTATACAACATTCAGCAATACTATTAAGTATTGTGGGGCCTTCAGTTAGAGGTTCGAAGCGCAGTTGTCAACAAAGTGTAAAATTGCAGCAATTTTGCTTAAACTTCTAAAGAATTTATATATTTGCAGTGTTATGTTTCACTTTCAAAATATCTATTATTATATTTAGTTTGCATAATGACATAGAATTGCGCGAATTTCCTTAAAATCTGTACGCCTAAAACTACTGACTTTTGCAGCACATTGCGTATACGCAATGTAAGCAAATACTCCACGCTTATATGTAAAATAGACTGAAATTTGAATAGCAGCAGCAGAAAGTTTTCACTTAAGTTCAGAACATGTATAAATAAATAACAAATTCTAGAACTAAGAATGAACACTAAAAACTGTTCAAATTCAAGAATAGTCAGTCAAAATTTATAAATTTAGTTTATGGGTGCAATTTCTACTGCATTTAATCTTAATTTAAGTTTGTATTTATGTTTCTAGTAAGCTTTGTTTCTCAGGGTGTAGTATAGAAATTCATAAGTTGCCAACTGTATGTTATTCTAATCCTTTCGCGTCTTCATGGCGAGCAAGTCCTTGGGAGCACATAATAGTTTTATTGACGTCTTCGGCACATGACTAGCAATTGCAGGACTCGCCGTCATATATTGTTTTCGCTCCTAGCCGGTGTTTGGTTACCAAACGTCCGAAGGGAGCAGCGATCCCTGAGGGTTGTATTGCCAGAGGGCAATGCTTGCTCGACGCGTATTTATCGATGGACGCGTGTCTGTTTATTAATTGAAGTATTTGTTCTGCCTGTGTGTCCCCGTGTCTGTGAGTGTGAGTATGAGTGTTTCTCTGCTCTCTAGTCTGTTTATTTTTTCATGCTGCTTGTTGTTGTTGTTATTGTTAGCATGTCGCGTCAACACTTGATACTTGAAACATGCCCAGCTGGAATGGTTGTGGTTGTGTGCACCAGATATTTTCGTCTTCTTGCACAGTGCGCCAGTTGTTTACATTAACCAATTAGCGGGGGTGGCGAACCTTTGACATATTATTGACGTTTGTGGTCTCATATTTGCTTTGACAGGCGCTGCCCATAGTGCGGTGCTCTGTTGACACAACAGCTGAAGCTCAAACAAATTGAGTGCAATTAAAATTACATGAAATTCTTAACAAAAGTAAAGAAGGAATTAATCAAAGACGTTAATATTACATAAATTATCTTGGGGGAATTAAGTATGGAAAGAATATTCTTCTTAATTTGACCTCAACAATTTATCTGTAGTATTCAAAGTATTTACAACTTTGGCACTTTGAAATCGCAGCTGAGCCCTTAAAATGCTGTAGCAGTCGAAGCGTTAAATGCGAGCGAAAAAAGAGGGAAATCAACATGAAGGAAGGGAAATCCTTGCTGAGATTTCGCTCGCCCCCTTTGCCCGCTTGCTATTTATCGATTTATTATAAAACTGTACGCTAAACGTGCGACCCGTGCGCTGCCCACACCCCTCAGAACAATTGCACACCGCTCCCATACCGCTCACCTTCATGGGCAGAAGCCAAATGGCCCCTGGCCATCGACTGCTGACATATCAAGCAGAGATGGCGATGGGCGATGGTCGATGGTCGATGGCAAACCAATGTCACACCACAAGCTATACACACATGCCACGCCCACTAATACAACATCATTGCCAGCAACAACAACAACAACAGCAACTACAAGAAGTAGAAGAGCGAGGGCGATATAAACATTTTTATACATACAGTCGGGTGTGTGTGTGTCGAAGCATTGAAAAAAGTAAAGAACTTCGACAGACGGAAACAGGAAACCGGAAGTCCATCTTGCTCACAGTGTCGACGGCAGCAGCAGCAACAAGGGCGGCGGCAGCATCAGTTGCCGGAGTGGAAGCAACAGCCAAGATATTTTTATGCGATGAAATTTTTCAGCTGGACCAAATCACACATGAACATGTACATATATCATAAATATATACGTCCTGTGTATGCGTATGTGTGGGGAAAAATCAGAGCCGCAACTTCAATAATCATTATCAGCAGCAACAGCAGCAGCTGCCTGTTCGCCCCTTCTGCCATCATCGTCATCATCATGGCCAACATCATGTTGCGGAAACAGATAACGCACGGACACGGACACGGACACGGAGACGAACACGGCGCGGACAGAACGCGGCGGCATGCAACGGACGTTGTTGCCACATAACATTTAATGCCTGATAGTTCGCCCCACTCACTCCCACAGCCACCAGCGCAGCCAAGACGCCGACTGGCGCTTCAAATTGAAATCAATGATGCGCGAGCTTATGCTACATTTGCCGGTTCTCAGTCGGGTTGGACGACACTCCGGCCGTCCGAGGGCAGGTCTCTAATGTCGCAGCCCAGCAGCGGGTGTCGCCACCGGCGACGCGACAACGTGCCAACCGAGCCAACAAATGATGCGAAAAAATTGCAAGCCACCCGCAAGCCGAGCACAAAAAACGTGTTAATGTATTGCCAATCTGCGGGAATGAGGCAAAAAAATGTGAAGTAAGAGCTGCAGAATTGCAGCAAAGTATGATATCATGGACGACTTACATGAATAATAAGCATAAAGTGTGAAGAATACCCTAACTAATTGATCTGAAATAGTCGCTCTATATACTAATTTGTGGCCTGATATCGGTCTGATAACAAGTTCCAATTGATGACGTCGGTGTCCCAACTATGCTTGTAAGTCTGGCGACTCGATCGTCCAGATTACGCAGCGAATGCTGAACACGAGTTGGGCAAATAAAAGCATTTGGCAATAAAATAAAGTGATGCAATCCATAAATGATTCACATAAGGTATTTCGGCATTCAAATCTAGTCGACTAGCAGAGCCTCTGAAATTTCAAAAAAAAATATGCAGCTGCTAAAGAAAACATGCAACATAATTATTATACGATTTTCGAGTGAACAACAAAAGACTTGAAAAAGTGTTAGTGTGCTGAAAAGTGCATATCAATGAATTAATAAAATGGCAGAGAGACAAAAGCAAAACAATTATAGAACTAGCCAGTCGATAGAACAAAGATTTGTTTAGCAAATGAAATGGGATTTAGAGTTATTAACCATTTGAATTTATGCAAAAAATTAACACTTTACGCTAATGATTTGCGACAAGCGACTAATATGGAGACAGGCATGGCATGAAGTTCATTTAAATATTGAACCAGCTGAGGCAAGATACAATTTTTAACGACTCTCGACAACCATTTCCATATCTTACAGGGTGCGTAAAAATTTGTGAACGAGTGAAACTTGATTTCGGGCCAAGCATAGGGTATTTCCATAATAATCTTCATTGATCTAGATAAAGCATAATTCAACGTTTTTATGGCTCCCCAAATGTTGACGGTCATATCACTATAAGTATTTCTTTTATTTATATGAAAATTAAATAGTAAGTCAATTAGAGCCAAATTATGACTTTAAACGTATCTCCGCGGACTCGAGAGTTCCGAACAATGACGATACACCAGTCGCAGTCGGGCATATGTACGATAGATATAAGATTGTATAAAATCTTAATCCCCCGGACAGGTTATCAGGCCATCATTAGGCGAGAAATTCGTTCTTCGCTCTACCGTTTCGACTGTTTGTTGTTGTTGCTGCCATAAGAACACGGCCCGTAAATTTTACTTATAAAGTTGTTAGTTGACAGCAGCTGTGAATGAACTGGCCCTTTTTTTTTGGCCACCATTTGATGGAAGCAAAGAAACAAAACGATCTAGCCTGCCGAGCTGATCAACAAATATTTATATATAGAATTGGGAGCTGATTTATGAAGAACGTCGAAAAAAGCAGAATGAAAACGATGTAATAAAATGTAAATTTTAGTGCCAGTTATTACACATATTGAAATGTGATTCCATACATATTCACTTGAACTCAAATAGATTTTATGAGAACTGTGAAATATAATCGTTGTTTTATTTGTTTGTAGTTTGCGGCATTTTATTCTGGCATGCATATAATGATATTTTAATTTTGGGTAATAATATTGCAACCGTTTGGATTACTTCAACTACTTTTATTTTACGTTTTCAAATACTTGTATTGAATGGTTGCTGCATCCATCAATCAACTTAACAGCTGCTTCGTTCCAGTTTCCAACTGCCCTCCTCCGACTCTCGGGCAACCTCCCCCGCTTTGATTTCCAAATGCAATTGCAACAGTGCAACCCTTCGAAACAGCGGCTCTACTTCAATTGGGCAGAGTGCAAAACTAATGACATTTTGCTGCAGGCATCATTAGAGAGTCATGGCCATCATGACTTTCACAAAATCGGGATGCACCAGAGCAGCTCGTCCCTGCCAGACAACGTGACGCGGCTCAAACTGCTCCTCGAAGATACGAAATTCCAGCGATACACACCTGCAACACGACGCAGCAACTGCAACTGCAACTGCAACCCCATGCAGCGCAGCTAAAGTGCAGCTTGCCAGCTTGAGGATTCCGACAGTATTGAGCTGGGCGTCTGGCTGTCTGCAAAGAATTTCGTAGACTCTCAAATAGATATATGTGTATATTTGCAATCAAACTGTGCACGACCTTCGACGGTGCGACACGACACGCTGCGTCTGGAGCGGCAGGTGGGTGTTGCAACACGCTGCCGTGAAAGCAACTCGCATTAGCACAAACCATCTGCAAAGAGCAAAAGTGAGGTCCTAGACAAACAGGCGTCAATATGGCAATTTTTGCTAAATGGCAAAAATACTTACTAAATTATAAACAACTAAATTCATATAATAACTTTATTCTCAATATATATTTTTTACTATTTATTTTATTGATTGATTGCGACAATGATTGCGATTTCAATTGCTTTGAGAAGTCATTTGATTTCATTGCTTAGATTATAAATAATAAATATTTAAACATAAAATTGCATTTAATTTATATACAATTGTTTTGAAATTCACATTACTCCGTATATATATTTACGACAGTTTGCCATACTCAAAATTAACTGATATTCATTTAATTTAAGAAGTTATTTGATTTCATTATTTAAATTATAAATAGAAATATTCCAATTTCAACTAAATTCAATTAAATTTTACGCAATTATTTTAATGTATTTACTATATACTTCGTATTTCTTTTATTGTTTTCTTATGACAGTTTGCAATACCTAAAATCAACTGCTATTGATTTTATTTGAGAAGTTATTTATTAAATTATTTAAATTATAAATAGAAATATTAATATTTACAAACTTCAATTAAATTATATGCATTTATTTTGATATATTTACTTTATTCTTCGTATATATTTTTAACTATTTCTCTTATAACTTTTTGTTTCTAACGACTGCTTAATATACTTAAAATTAATTGCTCTTGATTTCAATTACTTTGAGAAGTCATTGTTTTTCACTATTAAAATTCTAAGTAAAAGATATATAAACAAATTTTGATTACTTTGAAAACCCATTTGATTTAATATGACTTCATTATTTAATGTATAAATGTAGATATGTGAATTAAAAATCTAATTATTTGACATTTTATGATTCAACAGCTGACCAAGAAAAAGTTAAGATTTCGTGAACTTAAATAGCACAAAAAAAAAAGACAGCTTTACAGTTGTTAGTTGTAAATTGTAAATTATAAATTTTCGATTTCTGCCTTACTGTAAGCTTTTCACTCGCATTCCCATAATAAAGACAAAATAACAGTAATGATGGGGTCTATAAAACGAAACGGAGTCTTATCAGTTAATGGCCACTAATAGATCATAATACGAGAGCTATAAAAAAATAAGACTCACTTCTTGGCAGGCTACTTGCCGTTGTGTGTGGAAGCTTTGCGTGTGTGGTCGCGCCCGATCTTAACAAATAAATGTATTGTGTTCTGGAATGGATTCGAAAATGTAGTCGGGGTATTGTTTGGGCCATTGCGATAAGCAAATTTTACGAGTTGAACTTACATATTTAAGCATAATATTCGATTCATCTAATTGGAATTTAATTTGATAATATTTTTATATTTGTTAGTCGTAAAAAGATCGCTTGCTTTGCATAAGAATATTTTTGGCCTGAACCAGACTTGCACCTTGGCTTGAATATTGTGTGTTTCGTTAGACTTGTTGATTTTACGAGCATAAATGAATATCTGCCAAAATATACAATTATATCGTTATGGATTTGCATAATAAGTTGTACCCTATCAGCACACCTAACTAGGGTATATTGCGTGTGTGCTGACTTCGTCAAACGAAACCCGAAGCTGCGAGCTCCGTAGTGTCTTGTAGTCAGTTAATAAGTTGCTTGGTTTTTCGGGTTGGGTTGGGTCCAGCGCTAAACGATTTGTTCGCTGTGCGATCGTAAAAAAAACGAAAACACTACAGTCGTAAAAATCATATTAGAAAGAAGAGCAGCCACAAGCAAACGAATGTAGAGCTGGTTTCCAGCGTTTTCGGAGATTTCGCACCTGTGCCCCGAGTTGAGGGGCGATCGGTCAAACGATGTCGACTGGGATCAACGGATCACCGTCCACGTCCCGTCCCCGTCCCCCTCCCGTTCGCTGCGCCGTTGTTGGTCAATCCCTGGCGACAGATCTCGACATCGCATCACTGGCTATACAAACATTTTGTTTTTACGACCCAGCAGCGAAAGAGACTGTGCTCATTTCATCGGCCATCTCGGGGGGAGGTGGAGGAAGGGGACTCGTAAAAGCCATCTTTGAAGCGACTATGGCACTTTAAGCGCTGACTTATGTGACATTATTGATCGTTAGGGCCGCTACCTTTGCAAAGAGGCCGCGTTTAGCGTAATTTTGTAATTTGCTTCTAAATGTGTAGCTCTCCGAATAACGACCCATTGTCGACCATATGCTACTTAGAACGATCGCCCATCGGCCATACTGCGCGTATCCGTGTTGGTGGTCCGCCCTCCGTCCGCCCCAGCGATGACTACTAGTATGTATGTTTTTGGTTTATTTATTTCGTATTCGGGTTCCGAAAATTTTATAAGATATTTCTTTTTATGGCGAATGCATAGACGATTTGAGCTTTTATTTTTTATGTCGCCTCGTTTTATGATCACGTTTTATGAGGTGCGATGACTTAGATATTGCCTTGAACTCGATTTCATCTTTTTTCTCTCTCTTCTTGATTTTGCTTTTTCGACTCTGTGTGCGGCTTATAACGGTACCGATTTTATAGTAGTTGCCTTTTAATTTTATTATGTTTCTTTTTCCTACTTATAAATATGGCCAACTGGTTAATGAAATGCAACTAGAAAGTTGAATCTATTAAGGGATGATCGCATACGTTTTGAAATATTTACACCATTGATCTGTGCCCAGCACATTAAATATTAGGATTACTTTCTATTCGACTGGAGATTAAGATCCTACAATATCTCCGACGCTGCCAGAAAATGAATATGTTAAACGCATTGCAGCAGCCCAGCAGCGGGAGCCAAAGTGCAGCTGGTCAGCGCCACGGGGGGCAGTTGCACAGGGCGGTCGCAACCAATTTTATTTATTTCCCGGCAGGTTGACACTTTTCCTCTGCTCTGTCGGGAAATTCTACTTGGCGTTGTGGCTGTAGGCGTTGCTCGATTGTAGTGTCAAAGAGAAGCAGCATTTCAATATTTTCATTGACTGCGCAAAAGGCGATCAAGTTGTGTGAGCTGCGATCCATAAAACCCATGTCAAAAAGTTAAGGATGAGGTTGCAGTTGAAGTTGGATTCTTTGCGTTTGCGTGTGTGTGTGTGAAGTGTGAAACAACAAGCATAAAAATCGAAATACATATTATTTATGAGGTTCATCAGGAGTTTACGATGGCACACAGGTTCGGAGTCTGGCTCTCATTCACTGCACGCCGTCGAAATACTTACCTGGCCGTACAAATTAAAAAAGAGTGCGAGGGAAAGAGAGAACAAGCAGATAACGTATGCCTCTCTGCCTGCACCGCCATCTCCCCCTCTTGAGACTTGGCCGCATGCTGTGTCAGGGTCCCCGACTCCGAGTTCGTTGCAGCCACAGTGTCAGCCCGGCTGGCTGGTCGTCTCAGACTTTATGACGTCCTCGCTTAATGTGCGCCGTGTAACGAAAGTAAATTTTTCATAACTTGGCCCAAAACGTACCCGAGATCGATAAATATTTCTGCTGCAGGTAGTTAAACACACACACACGTCGTGTAGGTGTCGCAGCGCATTGTTGGTAGCACCTCTGCCTCGACCGACCAGACAAACTGGCAGCAGCATCATTAGCAGCTGTGCGTGTCTATTTGCATGCACAGTTTTTAAGACAGCTCTAGCTCTTAGATGGCCTCAACTTAAAGCAGACAAGTTGCGTTAAAGATATATTTGTATGCCATGCGAGCACTGCAAGTAAACACTAATTAAAGCGAGAAATATAATGCGATATATGCATCTTTAAATGACAACAGCGCTTTCAGGAATGTGTGTTCAACTTAGCACTTAGTTGCTGCTATATCACATACAACAGCTAAATATCAAAATAAATATAAGAGACAAAAGTTGCGAGTAGTTAAGAAATACTTTGAAATTTATGGCTAAATTCAAATTGTTTTTAATTTTTATAGACAACTAGCTGAGTTGGCAAACCCAAGGCAATAAATCAGCAAATTTTGGAAATTATTAAGTTAAACTGTTTATTAGAAAATACTAAGAAATATATTGAGTACTTTAATCATACATTATTGTGCCTATATTCGTCAACTGGCTCTACTTGCTCTAATCTATATCCCCAACAATTTTCAGACAAGAGTTCTTAAGCTAACACGACTTTCTTTTATACAGATGTCTGAAAAAACTGAAGCGAGAGCAGTGATTTAACACATTCGAAATGTTTATCTTCAGTGTGGTTTAGCAACTACCTAGCCATTATTGCCGCTGTGTGAATGTGGCAATGTGGCAATGTGGCATTGCCATTGGCAGTGGTCACACTTGGGCACTCTCAATCTCGAAGTGGACACTTGAGAACTAACAAGCATGCGCTACCCCGAAAACCCAATAAAAACATGTCGCACCACGCCTCTCTCTCACTCCCTCGCACCCTCGCACTCTCCCGCTCTCACTCCCACTCCCGCTGGCACTGTTTGTGTTAATGGTGTTTGTGTAAGGTCACTGCAGCAGAAGCCTTAGAGAAATGCAAATACAGGCGACGACAGTGCCATAAAGCGAGAAAATATTTGAGTGGCCTTTGGCCCAAAACGCAGGTGTCAAGTGCTGTTCCTTGGAACCGTGAACGGGGTGAAAAGGTCAAGTGCTCCGACTAAGTCTATGGCCAAGTACAGCGACGCGGCCCGGCGACTAAATCAACAAAACTCGCATGCGACTGCCGATTGCCGAAAAATGTTCAGGGGGTGTATGATGTGAATAAATCGCTTTAATTGGCAGCGCTCATCAAAGGATAATATCTGTGCGTCGTTGGCTAATTAGGCGTACCTGTCAATCGGATTGTGGGCCACACAATTTCGGGTAACTTGATACAAATGAGGCAAACCGTAGAGCGTTCGCTTCAGCTGCGTTGCCAGGGCTTTGGCAGGCTTAAGGGTTAGAGCAATTGGGCCCGGCACCTAGAAGTTGTTGCCATGGTCGCTGGCAGCCAATTAAAATGAAATCTATTACGCCGGCACACCGAATCCGCTCAAGATGGAGCCGACGATGAAGAAGCTTCGATTGAGCCATTGAGGTTGGTATTTCTTCTTGATACTTACTTCAAAATGTATGCCAAGCTGGAGAGACGGGCGACGGGCGACGGGCGACGAGAGAGAGCAGAGAGTGCCAGACCGACCTCGAGTACTGTGGTCCACTTGAAATTATGCCGAGGAACGCTCGAGTGCGCACAGCCACCAATAAGCAAACCACGCACACAACACAGCGCAACACACTCAGCGCCGGGCGACCGCAAACAACCCTCGACAGCAAGTACAACAGGCACTACAACAGCAACAGCAACAGCCACCCGGGGGGACCCTCACTTAAGGGTTGGGGGTTACATTTTTCAATCAAAGCTGCCAACTGGCAACTGCCAACTGCCAACTGTGAGCTGTGAGCTGCTGGCGTACTGCGATCTTTCTACTTCGCTTGACTGTTCGTTCGTGCCGCGCTTCCGGAATCTGTCAGTCCGTCAGTCGTCCTGACGGCCGCTTGCAGCTTTTGGTACGCATCGCAGAATTGCCAGCAATTAAGTATGCATGTGTATGTATATGTTTTAGATTTGTATTTTCTAGTTTTTCGCTCCTTTCCACTTCATTTTATCGGCCTTGTGCATTGTTGGCATAATTATAGGCTTTGCGCTCAATTATTGACAAGTGAATTAGAAAAAATATTTTCCTTTTCGATTGGGAGTGTGCTGCGTCTTCCATTGTGCGAGCGTTGCCTGCGCCTGTTTAGCGAAGCATTGAGATGTAAAATTCGCCTCGAGGACATGTGAAACATATTTGATGCAGTGGCGCGGAAAGTTTTCCAAGGTTCATCGAGGTAATCTGCGCTTACAGAAGTTAGCCAGCGGGTTACCATTTGCAAATGCCAACTCAATAACCAAAATCAACAATTCATTATGTGCTCAAATGATTACATATTACAGATTTATTACTTTTACAGCTGACTACGTGTCTAAGCTGGAGACAAATCAACATAAACACATTTATTAATAATTGAACTCGATGCAAAGCGATTCCTATCACTTGGAAAATAGTACCTAAGAAACTAAATAGAAATAATAATATAATGACAGGTTTATTGTTCACTTTTTTACAAGTTTTGTTAATGTTCAAGAAATACTTACATCTTCAAAACGATTTTTGCATGCAAACTTTGGCACGTTTTATTTCTGACCAGTTCCAAAATATGATAGCAAATGATTGCCATATGCATCGCAGCGATATACTCGCATTATATACCGATTTGCATAAGTATATTGGGCATGCCTAATGTCACGTGTGTTTATAGTTTTCAACTCCGACTGCTAAATCATCAAGTCGCGCCTTAAAACAAACGCTATAAAAATCCCAACGAAATTTAAATATCTAAATCGTTACAAGAAATCCACAAACTATAAAAATTTAATTTAAAACCAAAAATCTGTCAAAATGTTTATTCATGGCACAGGTAATTTATAGGCTCGCATCGTAGTCAGACCCCGATACCGATTCCGATTCCGATCCGAATCCGATTCCGCTGATATACTCACGCTCACACTAATGCTCTGGCGATGCAGATGTTTTTATGGGGTTGCTGTGTGCTGTGGTAGGTAGCAGGGGCTGGGAGGGGGGAAATGCAAAAATAAAGGATACGCTGGCTGTGGCTATAATCAATTTGTTGGCCGTGACGTCATCATGACGAATCCACACTCTTTTGTGATTCTCACTCTTCGCGTTGCGAGTTGCGAGTTTCGAGAGAGACGATGTGTGAGTACTTCAGAGTCTCGGGCCTACAACATTCAATTCGTTACGTTTGTTATACATTTTATTCCACTTTTCTCCACCTCTCCCGCTGCTGCTGTTTGTTGGCTGAGGTAAGTGCTTTCGGCCTGCCGTCGATGGACTGTGACGCGGTGCGGTGACTATGTAGGTTTTTATTTTTATTATTATTATTCTGTTTTCTTTTTCTTTTTCTGTCTATTTTTCCTATTTTTTATGGCGGCGGCGTAACAAAATTCTTATGAATATTAATTGGCTCTCGCTGTTTGCGTTGGCTGTCACTCAAAGTGACCGACCGCGTTGGTAAGTGGATGCCATATACACGGCTGGGGTTCCATTTCGATTCGTTACGCCTGTTTACAACTCGGACAGGTTGGAGCTGGCCTAATGCTCAGATAAGCAAACCGCACCCGACCCACTCGCATCAGGCTTTTCATTTGCTTTTCCTCTCGTGCCCCGAACTAATCGACTTCCACTTGAGTTGCAAGTGATCTCGTTCGATTCTCGATTACAAGTGCTCACTGCACCTCAATTCGTTTTACAAACTGCACTTTTGTTAGCAATCAGTCTGCTAAATCTTCATTTCTCCCTTCTGCTAATGACTTTGTTCCCATGGCATTAATGTGACTCAACATCCAGCTGCAGCGCAATTCGGCGCTGAGTTTTCCAGAGAGTATCAATCGTCTGTTCTCACACTCTTTCGCGCTGTGCACATCGCACATTATCACGAATTCATATTTCATATCAGCGGCACAGTGAGTTACGAAATTTATGCGCCCACACAACAGTCAGCCATGTATTCCACAGCTCGGGGTTGAGCACGGCCTGACTGACGTCTGACTGGCTGCTGTCCAACATAATCTACATCAGCGGCAAAGACGATGGCGATGGCGATGGCGATGCTCGGTCTGCACGTCTAATGTAACAAATGCCACTGTCTAGTCAATGCCTGAAGGCTATAAAAAAGCATTAAAACAGAAGCGCAACTGCACGACGAGACGAACTGCAAGATACTCCGCATTTTGCCAACTTTTAATAATTATGGCTTTCATTTAAAATTCCCTTTTCCAAGTAAGACTGTAGAAGTTGGATATTTTGTTAATAGCATCCAATACTAAATAGCTTACAAATTATTAAAATGTATAATAAAACAAAGTAAATAATATGTCAAGCAATTGCAGGTTTATAATTGTGTTTTTAATATAAAACTAAAAAGCTTTCTATAACACTTAAATTAATAGATACCTTAAATAAATACCTTATATATCGGAATTAAACAAAGGCAATAATATAGCAAGCAATTACAGGTTTATAGTTAAATTTTGAATACTAAATTCTAAAGTTTTCTTTAACACTTTTTTGAGCTGAAAATATCGTGATGCAGAGCAGTATCAAAAACTAATAATTAATAATAATAATTAAAAGGCATTTGTCAAGCTGAAAAAATCGTGATGCAGATCAATAAATATAATATGCTTAAAATCTAAAAATTAATATATTAAGTACTTTTATGATTTCTGTCAAATGCGTGTGTTTTAAACAACACTTTCAATTTGTATATTTCCTGCAAGCTGCCCTTAAAATTACAGGGCATTTGCAGTCGCTGTCTGCTGCTATATGGTATAATTATCGCGCGTTCAGCCGCCCACAACACATGAGTCGACACCTGAGTCTGCATTTAAAGCCCGAGGCCCTGTTGATAGCATTTCCCCCTCGCGCTCTGTCCCTCCCCACTCACCGTCTCTCTCGCTCCCTCACTCTGTCTGTGTTTCTCAATGACAGTTGCTGCGTTTTTGTTATGTTAATTGGCATTTGCATGGAGTTCACAACTTCAGTTCTAGTTCCAGTTCCCAGAGAAATACTATGATGTGTAAAAAAGTGTGGCACACACACACATGCACACACACAGAGACGTGCCTTTAAAACGCTTAACCAAATACTAGTTTCACTTTTTGCTGAACCAATGCTGAATGCCAAGGAAGTCTGCTCTCATCCGACCCAACACGATGCGAGTGGAGAGTGGAGAGTGGAGAGTGCAGAATGTCGCCATTTTGCGCCATGTGAATGTTGCGAATGGCTCTGTGAGTGCGATTGTGAGTGCCGAGTACAGGCTGGATGCAGTTGGTAGTGCCAGACCATGGACCATGGACCATGGGCCATGTTTGTGTTGGCTGTTAAACTCAGGCACTATTAAAGGCTAAGGCCGACTTTTTGTCAGCCATTATGATGTGCACCTTTTGTGCTGCCATCGTTGTAGTTGCTGTTCTTCTTGTTGTTGTTGTTGTTGCTGCAGCAGTTTTCTTGGGAAACCCTAACGCAGCCAGCTAGCCAGCCAGCCAGGGCGGCCCCTCGACACATTCATGAAATGTATAGCATAATAAATCTTTACACACACACACACACACACGTGAGGACTAAGGACATATTTTTTGCTGCTGCTTCGCAGGTAGCGACGAGTTTTTGCCACCTTTGCCGCAGGATGTTGCAGGCAGCGCGTAGGAGTAATCGGCACAGGGGTTGCAGCAGCTAGTAGACCCAGCCAGTTCTCAGAACACACATACACTCGCACACACACAGTGATAGTTTGGCTTGCCTGCACTCGCATTTTTACGTACCATTTTACGATTTTGATTTTTATCGTCGTTTGTTTTTCTCGGTTTTATTTGTTGTTGTTTGCCTCACTGCGTTCTCTCCTGCTTTTTTCGCTTTCTGTTTTTGCGGTATTTGAATTATGAGACAATGCGCCTTCTGCATGGATAATCATTGGCCTCGACTACTGACTACTGTGCACCGACTGTCGTGCGGCACGTTTGATTTGGCCAAATGCTTATCGCGATAAGGCTGCAGACTGTTCCACAGAACCCGAGATGTGGCCAAGAAGTTGCAACCAAAATTTGCTGGCTGGCCAACAGATTCCATCTTGCAGTTACCATTTGGCCCAGGTCAGTTCACTTTCACACACACGCTGCGGAGACCTACGACAAACTAACTGTAAGACAACTTCACTTTCCAGCAATACAACAACAAGCAGCAACCTGCAACATTAGTGATTTCCCAAAAAAATACTTTGGGGGGACATTGCAACAGCGCGCCGATTATCAAAGACTAACTAACTGCGACTCGCAGATAACCCAAAACTATTTATGAGCTTTACATTTTTGTTCAACAACGACAACGACAACGGCAACATTTTCGAAATGTTTTTTTCTATTTGTCGACGGCAGCGGCAGCAAACCAGTTTGGCGACGATTTGTTGTCAAACTGATCCATCGATTGATGCTGCTGGCTTTGGAGAAAAAAGCAACTGAAATAAATAAACGCGTTGATTTTTAAGTGTTGTGCATAATTTTAAATATGCTTAGTTGAAAAGCCAAGCGAATGACATTTGGTTTCTGTTTAAATTTATTCTCCGTCCGCGCCAACGACAACAACAACAATAACAACAACAACGGCAACAACAACGACAACAATTTGTTGACAGTCGAGTTTTAGTTTTTGGCTTGCAAACTCTGTCGGCGCGAGCGCTGGCGCTGCAAAACCGTTAACACCCATAATAAGTACCGCTATGTACCCTAATTTTGAGATAGCTTCGACCAAAATGAAGCTGACGCTGCCGCGGCCGCGCTTTTAATAGCCAAACTATGCATAATAAGCCCGCCCCACAGCCTCAGCTCCACTGCTGCTGCTGCTGCTTTCCCCACTCTGAGCTCGGCCGAAGATTTTCAGTGAAATCGGCGAGTTTCTCAATTTCCAGTTTCAGTTTTCGAAGATGCGCCCGCGACCATATTTCTAGTTCATTTGTGAAACGCAATCAGCGTTGCATGACGCCGCCAACTTTAGCGCCGCCGCCTCTTAGATTCGCTCTGAATCTCGCCCTTGCTCACAGTCTACTATCGGAAGGGGGGCTGTCGGCTTGGGGGGAGAGCGAGCGGAAATTATTTAATGGCGCGTACATGTTCGACATTGGCTTGCGGAAATCACGCACTGCATTTCGTCTGCGTCTGCCTGGGAAGCTGCGTGAAATTTTTATTATTTAATTTAATACGTTTTTCGGCATTTTATTGGCCGCGTTGCGAGGGCGTTGCCGAAATAAAATATGTTCTTTTCCCAATATTCCAGCGCTGGCGTGACTTTGAGGCAGGGGTGGGAATGTGAGGAATTTATGGGATATATTCATTTAAAATTTGTTGCTGAACTTTGTATTTACAGCAAAATTGCTGAACACACTTGCTGCCAACCCTGATTACATTTTGTAATTTTCAAATATTATTTAATTTAATTTATTCTCTACTAATTTATTGATCTATCAGTTGCTGGCAACTTCAAGAAACAAGCAGTTTATAATTTTAAAATATTATTATTAATTTAATAATTTTAATTTAAATTGCCAAACATTTACTTAAAACGATTCTTAAAAGCAGTTTGAAATTTTCAAATAATTTTAATAATTTTTTAATTTAAACTGACGACTAATTTATTGATCAGTTGCTGGCAGTTGAAAGAAACAACTTTTATTTACTTTGTAAATTTAACACAAATTATCAAAAGTCTTTATAGTTTTGAAATAATATTGTTTAATGTATCATTTTTAACTAACTTTTTGAAAATACGATAAACAACTTCAATTTACTTCGTAAATTTATCACAACAAGCTTCATGGCTAGAAATAATTAAAAACATTTCACATTTTTTTATCAATTTATTTGATTACAATTTACGACTAATTTATAAATCAATTGCTGTAAATTGTATAAAACAATAATTATTTAAATTTAAAATTAATCACAGCAAGCATTTGACACATTATTACATCTTTAGTTTACTACAAATTCATTGATGTATTGCAAGTAACAACTCCAATTTACTTTGCAATGAATCACAACAAACAGTTCGGAGTCTGCTTATTTAAGGTGACTGGTAGGCAGTTGGAATAGCTCGCTAATTGCAATGCGACACCTGCACCACAACTTGACGCACTCGCAAAATGTGCAATGTGCCACGCTGCGTATGAGCAATGTGCCATGGCTGTCAGCAGAAGCGGGCATTGTGGCCGACGCGTTCAACTTGAATTGCCCACTTGAAAATTAGTTGCAAATTACCTACTTAAGTTTGTTTGCCCTGACAGTAGCAGTGGCAGTTGTTATGTGCCTCTTGTTGCTGCCACTGCCGGCTGCAGAATTGTCGTCCAAAGACGCAACTCGCCAGTCGAAGTCGAACATGTGCGGCATTGTGTTGCTGTGTTGTTGCTAGTTGCAGTTTGGGGCGACTGCACGCCCAGTTAGTTGCGTGCATGCCACGCCCACCACAGCCATTGAGTGTTTGGGACAAAAGTTTGTCTTATGCATTGGCACTTATGCAAGCCAGGACGGGCAGACAGACAGTGGGATGGCAACCTGTTATCGGGCAATCAACAAGTGCAATTAGCAGCTCTCTGGGCCAGCACAATGTGCGTGTGACAGAGCAAACAAATTGTTTAACAAAACGAACAAACAATTCTCCCTTTCTCTCTCTGTCTCTGTGTGTGTGTGTGCAGTCAGCGAAGCATTCAAACGGCAGCAGTTGCAGCGTCTTGAGCAGTTGCCACAAATTCTGGGCAGCGCTCCTTTTGTCCGTTTAAAGCTGTGGCCACTGCAGGTGACAGCTTGCCTCTCGCTCGCACACACACTCTCGTGCTGTCCCTGGCTGCTTGCAGATCGGCGCCACATTCAATTGTCAATTTGCCCAGCCAACTGAGGCGGCAAACTGATTGTGGCAACAACTGTTTTCTTTGCCACATTGACAACAATTTGTTGCGCAAACTCAGCCAGTTGTCTCGGCTCTCTCTCTCTCTCTGTGAAGGTTGTCTGCCCCAGACAGCTCAGATATAATGCAATTATTGGCCTATTAGCCGCCTCTCTGCCATTCAGCATTCAGCATTCAGCATATGGCAGACGGTCAATAAACGTGACTCGACTCGTGTTTACACGCCACAATAACTGTACGATTGTTGGGCAAGCCTATAAAAGTCCGAATTATAATTAATTCATTTCGCACAAGAATATTTGCCTACAGCAATTTACGAGCTTAGTTCGCAAAGCAATTCAAAACTTGCAATTGTAATCGGAATTTTAAACGCTTGCGTTTCGAATTAACTTATTGCAATCTGAGACATATGAGAGCAATTTCAAAAGATTTATTGACTGCTAATTGCTGCTCAATAATAATGCACAACAATAATGGCCTTCAATTTGAATAACAACTCATTGCGAATCTCTATATATGAGCGGCTAATAAAAATTTAATATGCATTTCTAATTGATCGCCAATCAAATAACAATGACTGCTTATTTTAGAAATATCGCAATAATCCGTTGTATTTCATTATGTAGTTATAATATTTAATTAGGATTAAAAAATATAAAACAGCTTTTATCAAATTGGAAAGCAGTTCCATAATTCAAGCCACAATGTCTCGAAATTTAGAAGATATTTAACAAAATTGATTTTAATCTTACATTTCTCATATCAATCATTTAATAAGTAGATATATTTTGTATTTCTGTGGCTTGTTTTAGAAATACTGAAATAATCCATTTTACTCTATTAAGTAGTATTAATATTTAATTTAGTTAACAATAATATAAGACAGCTTTTATCAAATTGGAATTATCTGAAAGCTGTTTCACAATATCAGACATAATGTCTTGAAATTTAGAAGATATTTAGCAAAATTGATTTTAATCTTACATTTCTCATATCAATCATTTAATAAGTAGATATATTTTGTATTTCTGTGGCTTGTTTTAGAAATACTGAAATAACCCATTTTACTCTATTAACTAGTAATAATATTTAATTTAGTTAACAAAAATATAAAACATTTTTTATCAAATTGGAAATCTGATTCAGAATTTACGTCTTGAAATATAAAGATATTTAATAATGTTGGTTTTAATCTTACATTTCTATTTTATATTTTCTATATTTAGACAGCCATCCATAGTAGTGGCTTTTAAGTAGTAGTGGCTTTTTAACAAAATAAATATTTATTTATTTATTATTCTTTTTACTATGATTCTAATTTATTATTATTAGCTATTTATTGAGTTAAAATAATAAATAACAAAATGCAATAATCTATTTCTGTTTGTTTCAAATTAGAGTTTTATTATGATTCAAATTGAAATCTGTTACTTAGGCAAACACAAATCAATAATAAGTTGAACTCTTTTGAATACTTTTACTTTGCAGAGCAACAACTTTATAAATAGCCTCAAGAATTGTATAAGTAGCCATGCTATTTGGCTTGTCGGATCGAATGTGCGTCGAGCCAATTGAAGCAATTAATAGACCAACAGCTTAATGCAAGCGAGTGCTTAAAAAACCGAGCTAGCCAAATAAGTGGACATGTTGAGCAGCTGTTGAGCCGTCTGCTTCTAACGGGTGTGCGTATGTGTGTGCGTGTGAGTGTGTATGTGTCAACAAACCGCAGAGCGAGTGCGACTTAATGAGGTGAGCGTTGGGCGAACGGGGAGGGGCGTAACTATGGGCCATGTCATGTCACGTTGGGCTTCGGGGGGGGGGGCGGGTGTGCGGACTGCGAACTACGGACTGCCTGGCTGCACTTTTGATTTTGATTGACATGTCGCCGTCGGCTGGACGTTGACTTGCATGTCAATTAAAACTAACGACGGCGAGCGACAGCGACAGCTACAGCTCGAGGATGGCTCGAATGTGAGCGAGGATGCGGCTGCGATGAGGTGGAGGACTGGCACACTTTAATAGGCTCAAAGTGGATTTTAATTTTATTTGATTTCATTTGATTTGATTGCACGGCCCAAGCACACGCTCAGCATGTGTCGCCGAGGGTGGTTTTCGAACTCGACCCCTTCTAGCCGGCATCTGGTCGCGACTTGAGCTCGAGTTACGCCGCAGGATTACAGCGTGTTCTGTGGTGACAGCAGCTGCCAGGGACACGGCATTAGTAGCGCTAGACTGCAGACTGCAGACAGCCAACTGCAGAGAGCAGAGAGTAGAGAGCAGGCTGCAGCTTTCACCTACACAACTGACTGGATTCCCACGCCTGTTGCTCGTGTGGGCTGTGGGCTGTGGGAACAGGGCCGCGGGGTGGCCTGATAAATTGGGTGCCAAATTTGCCGCTTCTGCCTGCTTGCGAAAAGTTAAACGCTTCGCTTATGGATGCCCAGCAGACACGCAACGACGCCCAGGTAGCTGCTGCTGCTGCTGCTGGCTGGCCCATTATTTTATGGCCCAATTAATGAGATGCCGTGGGAGTGCCTTATATGTTACATGTAAAGCACTCTCAACTTGGACAGTTTACAGGCAGCTTCTACTTCACTCACATACACCACATTTTTTTTGTCGTTTTCCAGCTGCGGGGCGAGACAGTTCGTGACTTGGCGCTATGTGAGTTATGGGGCCGTCGTCTGCACGCCAACAACGAAATTATATTTAAAAACACATAACTCAACAGATTATCATTAAAAACTGTGGGCGACTGCGGCGACGAGTCCCCAGTGCCAATTCCCCGACCCAGCGAAGCGATCTGCGCGTGCGCAAAGCTCGAACGGAAGTCGTTAGGCCAAGGCGACGGCAAAGGCGACGCGTCGTCAGAGATATGGCGCGAACGTATTAAGGAACCGCCTCGAGGGCACGTAGCCCATTCAAGGATTATGCAGGACAATGAATGAAATGTGCGCGTTGACAATAAATTGGTGTAGCATTTAAATAACCAGCCAGCTTCGCTCAGCTCAACTCAACCCAGCTCAGCTCGACGACACCTTCCACAGCCACAGCCACAGTCACAGCCACCGCTCAGGGCCACAGCTCGCATTAGCTGCACGCGCATCAGGCTCGAGTTCGAGTCCAGGTTCGGGTTCGGGTTAGGGTTCGGGTTCGGGTTGCGGCCAGCAGCAAATGTGTCTGGCTTTGCCGCTGGCCATCGTCGTCGCTTGGGTGTGAAGTTGCTAATGCGTTTTTCGGCAAAAACGAGCCAATGTATTTTCTGAGAGTTACGAGCTTGCCAAGCAGATGCTATCTCTTGGCCCACATCATATTCGCAGCGGAACATTACGGCGAACTGATGACAGCAATTCAATAGCACGTCGTCAACTACATACTACATTTTTCAAACTCAAAACCCACAAAATTGCTACCTCAAACGTTTCTTATTCAATTACATACAATAAATAATGCAAAACATTATTTTCTTCATAAATAAAGAAATAGTCGAAAAAGAAGCTGGGTCATAGCTTTGTCAAAATAATAATGCTGACTAGTGTAAGTGTTTAGAACGATTTTTTAAAGTCACTAATATTTTTCAATTTTATAGTATTTTTAGTCATCAAATTTTTTAGTTTGGTTGAACATACTTTTTTTTGGCATTACAGTAAACTACATATTCTATTTCCAAGGAAGTATTATCTCCAAATCCACAAAATCACACAAAACATTCTTTATTCAATTGCATAGAGCGATTTACAGTGATTCTTCAAAGGCTCAAACTTTTAACATTTTTATATTCTGACCAACATCATATTCACAGTTTGGTAGAACATAATTTTATTGGCATTACAGCGAACCGACAAGAAATCTCCAAAGCACATTGTCAGTTATATATTATAATAATATATTAGTATAATTAAGTTTTCTTCAAAAACTGAATTATCCAGTCACAAAAATATTTTGTGAAACAAGCCTGCAAATAATTTATTTAATTACTATAATTTTTTATTCACCAATTAATTTATTAATTAATTAATTAATTTATTTATGTGATGGAGCAATTATATATTCATCTTATTTTATTTATTTGCCATTCTTTAAAAATAATTTAAGCACTATATTCGCAGTTTAGTTGCATATTTTAGTTTTTTTGCATGTGAATGAAATGATAATAGAAATAGAATAACATTAATTTGAAAAAAAATATATATATTTTAAAAACTATGTATATTAACTTAATTTACTTGAAAGTCGTTTGGGAAAACTAAATGACAAGGATACAGAAAATTGTTTCGTAAAACATTAAAGCAAATAATTTATTCAATTATGTATGTTAAGCGTTTATACAGAGCTTATCTGTGGATTTTGTATTGATGTATTAGAGAGCAGAAATATATTTATCTTAATTAACTTATGAAATGTGTAAATTTATTATTTATTATTATGTGAATAGAGATATTTAAGCCACTATCAAATACGCAATTAAATTGAATACTTTAGTTGTCATTGCGCTTAAAGGGCGAAAGAAAGTTAATGACCCTGACACAAATATATATTCTATTAAAAGTTTTTGAGAAAATTGAATTCGCTTGAAAAGAGAACATAAAATTGTGCTCGCGAATAATTTATTCAATTATGCAAACATCTTTTAATTGCTGTGCACATTTTATGCTAAAAAGTGTCGTATAACATGCAATTATCGTGATAAACACATTCGGCACTAAAAATAAAGAACCGGAATGCAGTTCAAATGAAATCTTTCCGAAATTAGCTAATACCAAGGAGCATCAACAACAACGGCAACAACATCGATAGCAAATTAACCAATTCTCTAAAAATATCCATGAGTTAAGACAAATGAAGCACGATGGACAATATGTCAGTCAGCCGTCGCGACGATTGACAGACGACTGCGTCACTGGCTTCTTCAGAAGTCGAGAAGTCGAGTGGCAAGGTCGAATGTTGGTAGCATTTGGCTGGGCGATATAAATCGAAGAACAGTTGCAACTGCCGGTAATCAGTTGAGTTGGTAGCACTCTGATTGTCAGACTTAATCGGCAATTTAATCAATGGCAATCAAGTGTATCGCGAGCTATTAATCTGCGCTGTGGCTGCAACTGCGTTGCGGTGAAATTCTGGCAAAGAAAGTTTTTGGTCGACGTCGACGAAATATGAAAATAGTTCAATTATAAATTCAACGATTAATATGCCATCAAATCTGAACTAATAGTTCGGGCGGGTAAACGGTAAAAAGCTAATCGGGCATTGTCCATAAACGAATCTGGAACCATTGTTATCGCCAGCAAGCGAGCATAAAATATTCAACACAACGGTATTTTGGCGCACGCTAAATTATTACACATAATTTGTTATAATTTTGATTTCGTCGCGTATGTTTCGGGGAATTATTTACACGGGAACAGTTAAGGGCACCACAGCACTGTTGTTGTCTCAAGAGTGTGAAAACAGTTATTGTCATTGGAGACGGATCCACAATTCTTACAATCAGTTTCACACCCAATACCCATTAATTTATTAGCTGAGCATCAGATGTTTTGTCTGTGTCTAATTTATGTGTGTGGATCAGCAAAGTTTACACAAAGTATTTAGGGTCTGATTGGGTTGAACTGGCTGCCATTGTCAATGACCTTTCTGCATTTAGAAAGCTTCAACTTGTGCTGAAGAATAATTCACCAAATAATCACTAAATTTGGACACACAACTAAATCAAAGAACTGTCAAACTGTTTCCATTTAAGATCGTATTTTGATGCAGCACAAAGTAATACATTTAATACTCACACTTTGCGCTTCAGCGGGCAAATTGGGTCAAGCTCTGTGCTCGGCAGCCGCACTATACGAGTGCGTATAGTCAGAATTAATTTGAATAATGCCTTCAGTGTGCGCGACCATAATTATACTTGCCACAGCCCAACTGATGGCCAGACGCATTCTGGCCTCACCTATCCGCTGGCTGTATGTGCGTTAAACCAATTAATTTGCAAGTATATATATTAAACTGTTGTGCTCTGATTATATGTATATACTACAGCTCGCTGTCTGTGTGCTACGTAGTACATGTTGGAGCTTATGTGGCGACTCGACTGTGTTGCGCAAACCATATGAACAGCGTCGACAACAACAACAGCTTTGCGCTCGTATATAAGCAAATTAATTAAAGTTGCCACTTCAGTTGAATTTTCCAGGTGAGTGATGCGGAACAAATAATCAATCAATCAGCTCAGATACACACACACACACACACACACACACACACGCACACAGTGCAAAAAACAAAATACATGAAAAAAGCTGCAGGGCACAACACTATCTAGGCAGCACAGGCGGCGACTTTCATGGCATTGGTCAGCCAGCCAGGCAGCCAGGCAGCCAGCCAGGCAGCTAGTCAGTTAGTCAGTCGTCAGTTCATCTGTCCGTCCGTCCGTCCGTCTGTCCCATTGTCCAGACAGTCACTCAGCCAGCCGGGGCTTGTCATTGACGTCGCTTTTGCCGGACATGGCGAAATGTTCAAAATAAGTATGTGAATGCCAGTACGAGTGCTGTTGTTGTTGCTGTGTGCGGAATGCGTGTATGTAAATGTGCTGCACAACTACAACAACAACAGCGCGACAAACGCACTGTGGTGGCAAGCTGCCGGTATCTGCAGCCAAAAATACACAAAGTAAATAATTTAAAAAACAATAGCAATAGACAACGATGTGCGAAAGTCTTTAAATTTGCAGTATGTAGTTAAAGTAAGTTTAATAATTCTTATAAATAAATAATACTAAGCTAAAGTAAAAAAATATATAGTTACACCCCCATTCATTAAGTTTTAAATGAGAGAAAACTTTTTTAGAAATAAATCCGGAACTAAGTTAATGCAAGAAAACTTATCAGCCAATAACAAATTAAAACTGTTCTTAAAACATTAAAAATTTCAAAAATTAACAGAATACATTTCTTAAATAAATATAAATATTTGTAAAAATAACAAACAATTGTTTAACAATACCAATTGAAATTTGTATATTGTCTTCAACTACCAAATATAAACTTAATAAATTACAACACCAACAAATGTGTCAAACACAAATCGATAAATAAACTTTAATGGAACAACAAAAATGTGAAAATTGTTCTTAGACAATAGTTTTACAACATTTTTAATATAAAAACTATAATATTCGATGGGAAAAATTTTGGTATAAATATGTGAGTGACTAGCACCATAATGTTGTAGTGCTAAGAATGCTAAAATATATAAATAAAAATATAAAAATATGCAAAAATAATTTCTTGTAAATATTTTGTTCTGCAAATCTCAATAACTCCAAGTATTTAATGCATAGGAAAATAAATTACAATGCCAAATATAAACTTAAAATAATAAACACTTACATGCAACAAAAGTGTCAAAGTTCGCTGAAAAAACATTGAATAAAATAATATTTGCATTTAAGTATAGTACTAGTAATAAAAAGTTGTTAAACAAAAACTACTATATTCGCTTTAATATTAAATGTTTGCGACTAGCTGCATCGATTACTACAAAATATATAAAAAAAAAAGATCTTCTACATAATTTAAATAGTCTCATTGACTCCGGCAGTCAATTAAGAGCAAAACAAATGAGATTGCCCCACTGTGCATTGGTCAGCTTCATTTTGAGTTGCGATGCAGTCGTTGTTGTTGCATTTATCTGTAGCTTTTGAGCTCATGCATATGTCTGGTCTGTTCCTGTCTGGATCTCGACTCGCAACTGGCAACTGGCAATGGAATGGCACGGAATCAGGCTGGGGGGAGGCGAGTGGGGAGCGCTGCATGTGGCTGAGTTTTGGATGCCATTTCGGTGCTGTGTGCGTTTGAACTTTTCCAATTTGTAAGCGAAAAATTGAAAATGCGATGACTGCGACTGCGACTGCGAGTGCGGCTGCGATGAGGGCAGAGCATCAAGTAAATAAATAAATGCGAGCAGGTATAAAAAACAATCCGTCCACACAAAAGCAGCGTGTGTGTGTGTGCGTGTGTGTGTCTGGGAGCGGTTGATTAAAACACACACATGCATATTGCAGCACATAAGTGAGTATATAATAAATAACCAGCACATACACAAAATGTTTAACAAAATCGATTTTGGGAAAAGTCAGCGAAAAAAAGAAACAAAAAATTGTAATTAAAATTGAATTTCGCTCTGGGTGTGGTCTGGAATGCGGCGCCCCACTGGGTGGGGCCATGGTTTTGGCAATGGACTGCAAAGTGCACTGCGCTCTGCTCCACTTGGCGAGATCTATTTAGCGTGTGTACGCGAGTCCGCCGCGCTGCGGCTCAGTTGTCATAGCGCCTGCATTGACTGCCTGACTGACTGACGGCCTGAGTGACTGACTGACTGACTGACTGACTGGTTGGCTGGCGGGCGAGCGAGGTGCAATTTATTTAATTAGATGCATAAAACTCATTAAGATAAGAGCTGCCAGTGTCGACTTTGGTTTGCGCTGCCATCTTGTTCAAGTGCGCGAATCAACAAATGCGCCAAGCTCGTCTGCCCCTCCCCCCCCCCCCCTCCCACTCGCGGGCAGCAGCGCGATGAGAAAGAAGTTGGCACGAGTCGCTGGAATTGTTGTGCTCACTTGGCAGCCCCGGCCGGCTGCGGAAAGTAGTGCCAGCTGCTGTAAAGTGGGAGGTGGTCGTCGACGCACCTGCCAGGTGTGAGGTCAGAGGTCGACGCTGCAGCTCCGCACTGAGTAATTAACTTGAGCGACGATGCTGCTGCTCACGACGACAATGAAATGCCGACTTAATTAAGTGACACAAGTGCCGCGCTGTGTTGTTGCAGCTGCCTTAAAGTGGGCGTGGTGAAGTGGGCATAAGGCTCAGAACGAAGCTGCCCCAGAGCTAGCTTCAAGCTGAACACAATTCACGCATTGCAAATTACCCGAAACAGTTGAAAATCTCTTTTGCAACTGAAAACACAAATAAAACTACAAATTGAAATAAATGTTCATATAATAATGCAAGCCTGATAAATTCAATTGAGTTATTTGTGGTCCTTGCAAAAGTTGCAAATTTTATATTTTTATTTTGGAAAGACTATATTATTTTACATTTTTATGTCATTAATAGTTTTTACTTGTATTTAAATGGACCCTCTTTCAAATATTTGCTATTTTTATATGCATATTTTTTACACACTTTCTTTATTATGATTTTTCTTTTGCTCTTCGATAAACATATTTTTAGATACTTACCATTTTGAAGCGTATTTTTGTACACTCTTATTTAACTATCAATTTTTATCATAAACTTCTGCAAACTTATTTCTAAATATTGCTCATTTTGAAGCGTTTTTTGTACACTCTCATTTAATTATTAATTTCCATTTAGACTTTAATAAACTTATGTTTAAATATTTCTCTTGCATAGGTATTAATTTACTTTTGAATTTTAATAAAATGATTTATAAATATATTTCATTTTAAAATTGATATATTTATTTGACTCTCCTATAAAATTGTGCATTTTCTTTCAAGCATTAATAAATATGTGTTTAAATACTTCTCATCACGCTATGTATTTTCACACTTCTGAATAATTATTAGTTTTCTTGTAAACTTCAATAATCTGATTTTTAAATATTACGCATTTTGAAATGTTTTTTCTACTTTCTCAATTAATTATTACTTACTTTCCTTTTCAATAAACTATTTTTAAATATTTCTCATTCTGAATTGTGTTTAATATTTTACACTTTTATATAATATACTTCCATGTAAACTTTAATAGTCTTATGTTTAAATAGCTCTCCTTTTAAAATATATTTTATACGCTCTAACTCAATTATGAATTTTCTTTGAAACGCATTTTCAAATATGTCTCAACTTTTCTTTAACTTGGTGAATTTTGTTTAAGTAAAAATCGAAGTTTTTATTGCTGCAAACAACTATGATGTCAAAATTATATAAATATGAGTTTAAAAAATTGAAGTCATTTGCAGCAATCCGCTCTTGCAACAGTGCTTATCTGAATGCTGAGTGAAATTGAAGAACCTTTTGCATTTTTGGGGTCTGCTTATCAAGTTGAGAGTAGCACTGTGTCCATATCGAGCACCCGCATAGTTGCATAGTTGCACTTCGGGCTATCAATGACAAATCGGGGCGTGACTAATCGCCTAATTGCGGCGCAAACATTGCGACAATCTCAGCCCCTCGAAAGGAAGAGGAAAAAGAGCAGCGCATAAAAATGCGAAAAAAATGTATACATACAATTTGACAGTGATTAGCATGGCGGAGAAATATCGCTTCGGGAGTATCTCACAGATGCAGATAGCGCACTTCATGCTGGCACCGCTGCCCGATTGAATTACAGATGCAACTATGCGGGTGTGAGCACGAGTGTGTGAGTGTGTGAGCGCTTGCAATACCGAGAAGCGCAGCGTCTTCGCGCTGAGACTTTGGCACAACCTGTTGAGTTGGGCTAAGCCCCGGCTAAAGTTTATTGGTGATTATGATAATATGCCCTGTTTGCTTAGCCATTTATTGTTCTTGCACAGTTGCCCAGCACGCCGCATTCAGGGATTTGCAGCGAGGCGTGGATTTTAGAGGTTCATTACCATGCTCGTCCTCTACCTGTCTCGCTTCGGGTTTTCCCGCAGTCGTTGCTGCGGCAGGTGCGCAGTTTGGTTGGCTAAGCCTGGCAGGATTTGCAGCAGCAGAGCTCGTCCTGGTCGCCAGGCAGTCTGACAATTTGCATGTGTTGGCTCGTAAATCAATGTGCGGTCCATCGATCAAGCGCACTATAAATTCCTACGCATGCCACACATCCATCAAAATGCTGCTGGACCCACAAAAAAATAGAGATACACATATTTATGTGCGAGCTGACAACAGTTTAAAAGTGTTACCCATTGCACGACGGTGCACAACTAATTGGATTTTTTTCCCCCCAGCTCTTTTTTTTGTCGTCAACTAATCCGATTTGTTTATGTTCGTTTCAGTTTCAGTGACACTCGCATTGGCCACAGTTTTAGGCTTATGAGGCGAGTGGAGTATTTTGTATTTCGCTCTCGCGGTTAACCTAGTTTTGAAATGTGTCAGCCAACTTAAAGGGCGCCATCTTTTTGGCCATCGACAGTGGACCCCCGAATGCGAGTCCCATCGACAACAAGAGAGCCAAAAAAAAAAACTAAACTCAAATCCAGCCCCAGACAGTTCCGACTTTGTGCATAATGACATTTGTTTGCTAACTTTTCCATTGTTAAAGTTTAATTAGTTGTTCAGCTCACTCGCCGCTCCTCGCACCCGTTCTCTCCCAATATCTCCCCCTCTCACTCTCTCTCTCTCTCTCTCTCTTACTCTCTCTATATATCTAGCTCGCTCTCTACAACTGGAGCTGTTGTTGCTGCGCTTTGAAGGCGCCGCAGGGCTTTTGTTTAGATAATTGAAGGGTGCACTCAGAAGTACTCGAATCCTGCCGAATCACATAAACACACACTAATTATATGTAGATATCGCCAGCAGTTACACAGTAGCATATAGTGCATATATATCGATACATAGTTCCTTAATCTGTTCAAGCTCCAAGATTCTATTGCACAAAAATTCAAGTTGCCTTAAATTAAAGCTGCTATAGTCAAAGTAAAAATAATGAAAACAATATAATTAAATGTAAAATTATATTATAGTACTAAAGTAACACAAACAATTATTACTTTTGATTATAATGCATCTCCTAAATTTATATCTTGCCTTAAGAAAAAAGTTGCTCGACTCAGTAAAGTTGCATTACATCAAAGCTGCTACAATCAAAGTCAAAATTATATAAAAAAAGAGATTGTATTATACTGCTATACACAGATTTCTTGCGATTATAATTCATGCCCTAACATTATATTTTATCTTGATAAAATAGTTTAAGATTAAATCAAATGGAAATTCAAGTTGCATTAAAGTTAATAAAACAAAGGAAAACAAAAAGATTATATTTTAGTACTATGGAAAATGAAAAAAATAATTCAAACGATAATTCCTAAAAATTATATTTTAACTTGGAAAAATGTTATAAGATTCTATAGAACGGACATTCTAGTTACATAAAGTAAAAGTTAGTATAGACATTAGTAGCAGAAAGATAATATTAAAGTACTATAGAAACAAAAAAATATGATTACTTTAAATTATAAAGCATCGCTTAAAATTCTAGCTTACAAGAAAAGTTATATTCTTGAGTCTAAAACCTATATTTGACCAATGATATTCGATAAAATAATTGAAATAAAATAATATAGATAGAGATGAAAAGAAAATAATTACGTAGGACTAAAATGCATTCCTTAAAATTCTAACTTAAGAGAAATTTATAAGCTGGTGTCTAAAACAATATTTGCCTAAAGATATTTTGTTAATTTAATGTAGAAATATTTAAAAATAATACAATTCAAACAAACGTACAGAAAAATAAATAAATGATGGAAGATACTTTTATTTTATTTGATATTTTTGGTAAATAATTTGCAGATATATTGCACAATTTAAATATAATTATTGCGTATGTTTAAGCGACAAAATATGGAATTCTCATTTATAAGCATTTCTCCACATTATATAATAAATTGAAACAAGTTTAGGTGCGCAGCTAGCGAGCAAATAAAAATAGAAGGATTACTTCTATAATCTATACGCAATTAATTCAAATTCGATGTTATTTTTTTTTATGAATTGCGAATAAATTTGGAGAATATACGTAGATAAATTCAAGCATACGAATTGGCAAAACTCTCACGATCATCGGCTGTCATTGATGCGGTTTCTAATTGCGCCGATGACTCAGCTGGGCAGCTGTCGGAGAATGTTGCTGTTAAATGGTCGGAGATTGACATTAGATGTTAATTTAATTTAATGGCTAATCGCATGGCAGAAGTGCTGCTTAATTTTCTCACTGATTGCAACAAATGATCGCGGCCAGCACGCAAATAAGCTCGAGAAGCAGCTCGAAAAATTGCAGCTAATTAGAAAAAACAACGCCGACGACAACGACGAAAAAAAAAACGTAATAATAAATCTAAATCAAACATTGCTCCAACTGGCTGACGAGAAAATAAACAAAACGCTGCGACAAGCGATTTGCATGTCAAACAAACTCGAACTCGCATTGAAGCTACACCAACAGATACAGATACAGATATGTATCTGTATCTGTATCTGAATGTAGCTGTGCATTGCAGCGTATCGAAATGCCACCCATAAAAAATTAATAAATTTTGTTTTCGAAAATTATGCATTTGTATCTCAAGCAATCTGATTTCAACACGCGCCCAAAACACAACGCAGATTGCGAAAAATGTTAATTCAACTTAGCGTTGTTGTTAATGACAACTCTTTTTATGCTCATTTATGAAAATTATAATAATCAGCCATAGCGAAAAAATGGTAAATTATAAATGGAAAAAATAAAACCCACTCTGGTAGGCGCTGCACAATGTTTGCACAATTTAAACAAATTGTTTTGTTATTAAATATTTTCATATGTTTTTGCTACACTTTTTCACGCATTGTACTATATTATTTATTCATCAATGGCTTGTTATGTATTTCGCCGAGCTGAATTCGCAATTCACATCATAATTGTATGCAAAGTCGTTGGGGCTGAATAAAAGCGAAGCGAAGGCAATAAAGTGTGCAGAGTATTCGGCAGTCGGTGGGGTCATTGTGAGCATTCAAGAAATGGCAGCAGATGTCTCTTTTGTGAGGTGTTTCCCTGATGCCAGCATAAATTAGCAATATCGAATGGATGTTATGGTTTGTTAATATGCCTAAGGTCGTTTCGAGCAGCAAATATAAAGTGACTGTCAACTCAGTTCCGAAATTATTATGTATTTGGAAAGGTAGACTATATGACTGATGAGCGATAAACCTTAAATTTGAAAGTCCAGCAGCGAGAGGCGACTTCAAATTGGCTGCAAACTAATTAGTTGCAATGCAGTGATCTGATTTATCTGGTTCACTTGCCATTATTAGTATTAAATCAACAAAACTCCCACTTCCCGTCACGAAAATTGGCCGTAGTCATGACAACAAATAGAGACGAGCAGCGAGAGAGCAAAAAGCAAAATAAATAATGACTTAAATGTCACAAATAAGGCGTAAATATAGAAATCAGCTGTTTACTTTCTAGACTCGCTTCACATGCCATCTAATACAAGTAATATTAATCGACGCCTCGAGATCTAACTAAACTTATTCGTTTTTATTTGAGCACGAATAATAATGTAAGTTCCACAAAATATGTGAATCCTCTTGAATCTAATTTTTAGCTTATTTACATTTGACTTCACAAATTAAACAAAAAAGATACCAAAAATGTTGAAAATAAAGTTTAAAAATGTAAATCATAAATCCTCTTTATCTTATACCATCCGACACCTCGAATATTACTTGACTGTAGTAGATCTAACAAAACTTATTTGTATTTATTTGAACATTAATTCTGCTAGTTCCACGAAAGGTCTGAGAGCTAAACTAATTTTAAATTTAGTTACATATGACTTTATAAATTAAACAAAAAAAATACCCAAATTAAAAGTAAATGTCACAAATAAAGTTGTAAAATATAAATCAGCTGCTTATTTTGTAGACAAGGCTCATAGGAGATATGTTATTATCCGTCTCCTTGGATATTACTTGATTAAGAGTAAATCTAAATAAACTAATTTGTATTTATTTATTCATGAATCTTCCTTCATCTATTAATTCAACCTAATGTCTCCTCAGATATTACTTGATTTGGTAAATCGAACTAAACTTATTTGTATTTATTTGGTCATGAATCTTCTTTCATCTTTCAATTCAACCTAATGTCTAACACCTCTATAAACAAATCCTGAAATGAGTACACTAAGTTGTTTATTAAATGGGGGTCTAACAATATGCCATCTACTTGGATTTTACTTGACTGGAGTAAATCTAAATAAACGTATTTATATTTATTCAGCATGAAATTCTATTAGCCAAAAGCCTAGAATTATTTGAATAAACTCGGCCATAAAATAATTTTGAAGTTACTTACATTTGGCTAGATAAATTAAGTAAATATTAGTATACCAAGTTCTTTATCAAATGTTACACATAAGGTTTAAAAATAGAAATCAGTTGTCGATTTTGTAGACAAGACTCATATGCAATCTATCTAGGCTGTATAGTACTTGACTATTTTAGATATATCTAGACTTATTTGTATTTATTAGAGCATGAACTCCAAAACTCCAACAAATATACAAGTTACTTGACAGCAGTTGATAGAATTAGACTAATTTTGATTGATGTATGTCTAGAATTATTGAAATAAATTTCTCCATAAACTGTTTTTGGATTTAGTTACATTTGACTAAACCAATGAAGTACCCAAAGTTATTAATTATTATTATCAAAGTTTTAAAAGTAGAAATCTTTGACTTGACTTTTTAGACAAGTCTCAAATACCATCTCAAATAAACCATCTCTATATACTAATTTTCAATTTAGCTACAAAACAAATTAAGCAAAAAGAAGTACATAAAATGATTGTTATAAATATAAATCAGTCGCTGATTTTGTAGACTTGATTCAAGCTTCAACTAAAATATCTAAAATTATTTCAATTAATTCCTGCATAAACTAATTTTCAATTTGATCACATTCCGCTAGACTAATCAAACTGAAATAAGTGCCCTAATTTATTACTTTACTTTTCTCGAATCGTTTCTTAGACTGTTGACCCTTGAAGTCTGGATTGTTGAAGACAATCTACGAGCAGATACTTATTTCCATAGTCCGTGGCTTTTTACGGCCGTTCCTAGTTTCGTCAAATCATTCAATTTGTTAATGATCTTAAATGTTTATTTAAATACCGCATCCCCTCGAAGCACACACGAGAACAAGTGGCTGGGTTTATGGCGCGGGTTCGATTGCAAAACGCAATCCGTAAGATACGAAAATAGGCGGACATATCAACAAGTTTCGTTGCGTTCCAGAGTGTACGTGTGTGTGTGTGTGTGCGTGTGTGTGTGTGTGCTTAAGACGGAACTAAGTGAGGCAGATACATAAAATGGGATCGTTAATCTCAAATATCAAATACCAGCATTCGAGCATTTCGCTTTTAATGTGTGCAAATTTTATTAGACGATTCGAGAAAAAACCTTGCTTCAAACCCGAAATGAACACTCGTAAAAACATGAAGAACAAATCATAAAAATATGCCAGAGACATGCCGCGAAATAATGAACACTCTGAGCCTCAACTGCCGACGGCAAAGTAAATAGATGCATGCGAAATGAAAATACAAATCTTTTAATGTTTTTTGTAAAGATTTTTCTTTTATTTGTGTGTTTTTTTGTGGATTTTCGCTTTTTTCTTTTTGTTGTTGTTGTATCGTGTTTGTTTTTTTATTGTTTTTTTTTTGCAGGCCTGCGATCCGTTTCGCTTTCTTGTGGCGTCGTCGTCGTTGCCTGGCTTCACTTGAATCGATTTCACAATTTGTTTTTCGTTTTGTGTTTTTTACTAAATTTTGTTTAGGTTTACTAACATTTTGTTGGTTGTCTTTTTGTTGGTATTACGTGGTAGATGCTTGTCTTTCATAATTATAATAATAATAATAATAATTGTGTTTTGTTTTTGTTTTTACAATTAATGCTTCGATTTTCTTTGCTTCTTTTTTTGTTTGTTTGTTTTCTTGCTTGCAGTATTCATAAGGATAATTAATAATTAAATTGTTTATATAATAGATAATAATTAGAATTACTTAATGCATAAGAGAATCTATAAAATAGAATATTTACTTCTTTTTTTTGCTTGTTTTTTTCCATTTCGTTTCGTTACACTTTACTTAGATGTCCGCGAATTTGAAAGTAAAATCAAAACAACACGAAACAATTTTATTTTTTTTTTTTGTTTTTTTTTGCATTTTAGTTGTTTTGCTTGCAACAATTTATTTGTATCACACAATTGTCGTTTAGGTTTTTGCTATTTGTTTTCAGTTGGAATGCATGGCGAAAGATGTTGTGGTTGCTGTTGCTGCGCCTGGTACAACAGTGCGTATGCTTAATGTGTAAATGCAAGTGGAGTTACTTCGTACTTTATTAGATTGGTTGCTTGGTTGTTGGTTGTAATTACAAGTGCTAAAACTAATGCTGCCGACCTTTAAAACTAAAGCTAAAACTGTTTATCCAAATGTAGTTGCAGATACCAGCTAAGTGTGTTTCTATATATATATATATATATATTCAATAATTTACAGTGTGGATATATCCAACAAACCAGCGCTGGCCTCGTGTGCGTGCAACTGCTGCGTGTGGTAGTGATACATCTGCTGCTGCTGCTGCTGCTGCTGGTGTTGCATGTGCTGCTGCTGATGTTGCATGTGTTGCTGCTGCTGCTGTTGCAGGTAGTGCTGGTGCTGCTGGTGATGATGGTGGTGTTGGTGGTGGCTGTGGTGGCTGTGGTGCTGCTGCTGCTGCTGCTGCTGCTGCTCCTCCAGCTGCATGTCCAGCATGCTGGCTGAGGCCACGAACGCGCTGCCCGCTTGGCAGCTCGCGGCAGACGCGACCGGGGCGTCGGCGGAGGAAGCGCTGGCGGCCGCCGCCGCCGCCGTCGCCGTCGCCGTGGACAGCTGGTAGGCGGCAGCGGCGACAGCAGCCGCCGCCAAGGCGGGTGAATGCGCTGTGGTCGTGTGGCCTGAGCTGGAGTGCGCCGAGGAGCGGCCGCCCGACGAACCCGAACCGGAACCCGTTGCGGATGCCGTTGGACTCGGCCTGCCGTTGAGCAACTGTTGCTGCTGGCTGGCCGCTGCCGCTGCCGCCGCCGCCGCGGCCAAGTAGCCGACTGACGACGTCGACGTCGACGACGACGGCGGCGGTGGCGGCGACACGTTGACGGAGGCGCCGGCGGCCGCTCCATAGGCGCTGGCCATTTCTCACATGTGTGCCAGCGGCGCCATCGCGCGCAGCGACTGCTGATGCATCTGTTGCTGGTGCTGCTGCTGCTGCTGCTGCTGCAGATGTTGCTGCTGCTGCTGCTGCTGCTGGTGCTGGTGATGCTGCTGCTGATGCTGCTGGTGCTGCTGCTGTTGCTGCTGCTGCTGCTGCTGGTGCATCATGAGCGGCTGCTGCTGCTGCAGGTCGGGCGAGGCCGTCTGGTAGTGCATCAGGTGGCGCTGCTGGTCGGGAGCGGCGTCGTGCAGATGGTACATGTTCATCAGATGGTTGATGTCGCTGCCCGCCGCCGCTGCCGCTGCTGCGGCCGCCGCTGCCGTCGTGGCGGAGAGGTACTCGCGCTTCATGATGTGGTTGTTGTTGTGCACGTTGTTGTTGTTGTTGGCCAGCGCTATGGCGCTGGGACTGGGCGACACCGGCTCCGACTTGATGCTCGAATCGCTGGGACTGTGGCTCTGGCAGGACACTTGCGCGCCGTACGGCACCGGCGACCCCCCGTTCCCCCCGTTTCCGTTCCCGCCCGCGCCCAGCCCTCCGCCTACCGCCTGCTGCGGCTGCTGGCCGTACGGCGACGGCGAGCCCGGCTGCTGCAGTCCCCCGCCGCCGCCTCCGCCGCCACCGCCGCTGCCGTAGGGCGAGGTCTGGCCGCCGGCGACGGTGTCGTACATGCCGTAGCCGTTGTACATGTGCCCCATCTCGCCGTAGCGCGGCGCGTAGTTCATGTAGTGCGTCTGGTAGCCGGCGGGGTCGGGGTGCATGTAGCCGTTGGGCATGTACCCGTTGGGCACGCCCATCTGATGGATGTTCGGCCGCACCTGCTGCGCCGCCGCCGCCGCCGCTGCCGCCGCCGCAGCCGCTGCCGAGGCGCCGCCGGAGCCGTTCAACGCCGCCGCTGCCGCCGCCGCCGCTGCGGCCTGGCCCTGGGAGACGCGCGTGGGCGTGCCGGGCTCGCCGACGGACTGCTGGCCGGGCAGCAGGCCGCCCATGGGATACTTGTCCTTGCTCTTGGTGAGCGTTTTGGTCTTACGGCGCGGCCGGTACTTGTAGTCGGGATGCTCCTTCATGTGGACGGCGCGCAGGCGCTTGGCCTCGTCGATGAAGGGGCGCTTCTCGGCCTCGGAGAGGTCCTTCCACTGGGCGCCCAGGCGCTTCGAGATCTCCGAGTTGTGCATCTTGGGGTTGTCCGAGGCCATCTTGCGTCGCTGGCCGCGCGACCACACCATGAACGCGTTCATCGGCCGCTTCACGCGGTCCGCGTGCTGTTGATTCTTGTTCGCCGTCGCGCTGTTGTTGTTGTTGTTGTTTGCGCTACTGCTGTTGTTGTTGTTGTTGTTGGCGCCATTGCTGCTGCTGTTGCTGCTGTTGGTCATGCTGCTCAGCGCGCTGCCCGCGCCCATCATCGAGTGCTGCACCAGCGACTGCTGCTGCTGCTGCTGCTGCTGGTGATGGTGGCTGACGGGCGAGGTCATGTGGTGGCTGCCAATGCTGCTCTGCGTCGGACTCAGCTCGCTGGAGCTGTGCAGCGGCGAACTCTGCTGCTGCTGCTGCTGCTGCTGCTGCTGGCCGCCGTTCAGGGTGTTGGCAATGCTGGACTGCAGCGAGCTGAGCGGATTGGGACTCTGGCTGGCGGTGGCGATGTGGGCGCTCATGTGGTGATGGTGGTGGTGGGGATGGGGGTGGTGCTGGTGGTGGCTGTTGTGCTGCGAGAGCTGCGAGTGCGTCAGCGGCGACTGGCCGAAGTTCATGAGCGGCGCCAGCGCCGAGTACGAGGAGGCGGCCGCGTGGGCGTGGCCGTGCAGCGCGGCACTCGCGTGCAGCGGCGGCATCGTGGCGTGCAGTATGCCGCCCCCCTTCATGTCCGCCTCCACGGTCAGCATGTTGTCCTCGCTAGTGCTCTCCTGATCGCCTGTCCGCGAATCCGCTTGATCTTGTTCTTCGCACCTGTGGCTGCGTCTGCCCAATATCCAAATACTTTCAGCACTTTCAGCACTCTCCTTTTTGCGCTCTACTTTTTAGTTTGCTGCTTCGTAGTTTGTTTAATCGCTAAGCTCTTGTTTGAACATTTCTTTTGGAAACCATGTTGCACTTGTTCTACTTGTTATTTTTGCTTCGTTTACTGTTTCAGCACTTCTTACGTATTCTTCTACTTTGCGCTTTTCTTAATTTATTTTTTTTTTTGTGCGCTTTTCGCTATTTGTTGTGGGGAGTTAACACACTTGGCATTTGTTTATAACTTGAAACGCGTCGCGAATTTCTGGCAATTTTTTGTGTGTATTTTCTTGTGAGTGAAAAAAATCAGCGCGCTGCGTAAGACGCTGGCTGATAAAATACCTCCACACTACGCGGAATTGAGCACCTTTCTGTTTCTGGCCGCTTCGCCGTCGACTGTTTGTGTGCTGTGTGTGCGGACAGCAGCGAAACCTGTTCAGCGATAACGAGCGCCGTCGTCAAACGAAGCGCAAAATAAACCGACAAAAAACTGTGTGTGTGTGTGTGCAGAGACGAAACGAGACGAGACGTGACGTGACGAAGCCGATGTAGATGTCGATGTCGTTGTCGTTGTCGTTGTCGATGCCGAGATGAGGGCGCACTAGTGAGACTCGCAGCACGAGAATACGTTTCGTTTTTGGCTAGCGTACCGAGTTCGTTGCGTGCGCGCGTGTGCTGACGACAGCGAATACGAGAGACGAATGAGAGACTGACTGGCCAGCAGCTGAGTCTGAAGCTGAGCTGGCTATGCTGCGAGCGCACGCACACACCGACACCGCTGCGTACACACACTGACAGGGTGGCTAGTCAAACTGGTCTGCGACGTCGCTGCGCGCCTGTGTGTGTGCGTGTGTGAGTGTGTGACGGCATTTGCAAACCAGTTCTCGGGCCCGGGCAGGCGTGAGCGTTAGACAGAGACGACAGCTGTGTGGCTTGTGCTCACGCTAATAAATCAAATAAACGCTTCGCTCTGCCTAGCTCTGCTGCGACTGCCACGGTGCGCGTGTGTGTGTTGGTATCATTGCCAGCTTGGATTTTGCGCAGCGCAGAGCGCCAATCAACGGTGCGCGCGAGCGAGACGGCGCTGTATGTGGCATTCGCTTGCACCACATATCGATCCATGTCGCGCTGGCTGCGTGGCTAGAGTTGCCATAAAAATGTCGTCGCTGGGCCGTCGTTTTATGGCATGCGACGTTGCCAGTTTTCACAACAGCCGCTGCACGTCGCAAGTCTGGCGGAATTTTTGCGCTTATCGGACGCTTTAAATATGGCCGACCAGGCCATGCAGCCAGCCGCGAGCTGCCAACCGTCTAACCAGCAAACCGGCAACGGGCAACGGGCAACGCGTCTCACGCGCACAGTTTGAATTTATTCCCCATACCCCTCCCCCCACATTTTCATACCTTTTTTTATAACCATCTATTTTTTTTGCGTTTTTCCAGCTGCTTCTTATTAACCTAATGGGTTTGCCAAGGTAGCACAGCACGAAATGCAAAAATCTCAAAATAATAGTAAGGCAGCTGAAAAATGAGAAATGTATTAAGCAAGTGCTGCCAAGTGCACTGCAGTCGCAACACTAACGGCAACTATGTGTGCAAGTGTGTGTGTGTGTGTGTGAGTGTGCAAGTGTGTGTGTGCGACTTTGATGCGGTTTGGCATCCTTTGCACGCTGCTGCAATTATAGCTGCACATGTGAATAGTCAACCGCATTGTCTTGCGTCGCAGCCAAGCACGCGGTTTTCGGCTTGCTCCACTTAACCACCCACCCGCCCTCTCGCCACCTTCCCCCTCACCCACTCCACGTGCAGTGCGCTTTGATATGAGTAATTTTTTGGTGCACATTTCGCACTCGGTTTTCATTAGCGCAATGCAATGCGTCTATTTCGGACTCGCTGACGAACCGAGTCGCGGCTAATGCTGGAATGCTTTACAAATCCTCTGACTCACTTCGTATTAATCACTATAAGTAGGACTAACTGCGAAACCAGATTCCTCAAGTTAACCAAAGCAACTATTGATTCAAATTACGTGCAAATTAAATGAAGCAGAAACACTACAAAGTATTGCAGATTTAGTGCAGTTTTAAATTGAGCGAGAAATACAATATATAGCTTTTAATTTTTTTTGTAAATTTTTTAGAATATTTCACTTGCAGTCTTTATATAGTTTTTTGAAAATTATTTAGTGGAATTTTGTGGCGCCTTTAGAGTTTAAATAGATTTTTGTTTTCTATCCACAAATATTTAATACATAGTTTTTTGTTTTTTATGCAGATTCTGTTTTTCTCTAAATAGTTTTTTATTATATATTGTGATTATTTATTTATTATTATAGTTTATTTAATATTATTATTTATTTATTATTATTATTTATGTATTATTATTATTTATTTATTATTATTATTTATTTATTATAACTATTTATTTACTATTATTATTTGCTTATTAATATTTTTATTTTTAAATATTTTGTTGATTTTTTCAAAGTTTTTTTCTCAACAAAATACCTAGAATTGCTTGTTTTATATTAGATAGATTGCTTCATATACTAAAAATCTGTTTATCTCTTAAAGTCTATTTATACTATTTATAAAGTATTTTTGTATGCAACTGTATTTTTAAAGTGCTTTCATTTAAGCTTAAAGCTTATTTTTCAAATTGTTGGGTAGCTCATTGAAGTACATTACTAGCTTTTTCAAAGCTTTTTAAATTTAAAGCTATTTTTCGGTTTAGCTTTTAATATATATTTATATTATATATTTTTCATGTTCTTCAAACAGAACAATTTTCAAGAAGAAAGCTTTAATTAAACCAAGTTGGTAATTAAAGTGAATTGAAAGTTGGGTATATAAATAAATAAGTAAATAAAATAAGTGAAGCAAATAAAAATGTGGACTATTTAAAATAAGAATAATTATGTCTAGAGATGAGCTTGTTTAAAATAGATTAGAAAAGCGCACGTGAAGCGTGGAGTCTAAAGTCCACTTGAGTTATCTTGCTAATCTCGCAAAATCACTTTTTGCAAGTCATTGAGGGGCTTGTTCACTCGCTCCCTGCGAGGGTCCCAACACACTTGCCACACACACACACATACGCACACACGCACACAAAGAGGAATTACTAACCCAGAAACGTGTGTTGAGAGCTGCCCAGAAGGAATGTGAAAATAAACTGCTCGATGTGTGTGAGCGAATTTATGGCCAATTGCAAATGATTTGGCAGCGAACAAAGCGGCCGTCAACAATAAAACAAAAAAATAAAAAAGTAAATGAAACAAAAAGAAAAACCTGCCCGAGTAACTGACCTACAGCAAAACGCAAATCTTAACCGCAATCCAGCCAAGAGCACAAATTTCGCTTTGCAGCTGAAAGGCTTTTTATACAATACCAAAAAAAGCGATTCTTATTCATTATCAGAGCACTTCTTGTTGCCATTGTTGTTGTTGTTGTCGTTGTTGGTTGCCGTTATTATTGTATATTTGTGCAGCCATTCGATTCTTTTGGAGGGGAATTCGAAAGAGTGAGAGAGAGAGAGAGAGAGGAACATGAGCATAATAAGCCCAAAACAAACCAAAGCAGAAGCAAAACCGAAACCGAAACAGACCCAGACTCAGTTGCAGACTCAGACTGAGACTCAGACTCAGACTCAGGCCGAGTAGACACTCAGACGGCTTTGTTGTTGCTCTTGCTGTTGCTGTTGTTGTCGTTGTTTGTGTTTTATGTTTGACGTCTGAGCGTGCTGGGCGCGTGTGAATGGAAAAGGAAGCTCACACACATATACACTCTTCAAAAAATAAAAAAAAAAACAAAGTCAAGGTCATTGCAAAGAGTTTTAATTGTTCGCACAAAAAAATGAAATAAAAATACTCGCACACACACACACACACACGCGCAGACACGCCCAACAACAACAATGGCGCCATTACGTACAAACATTCGCACATAATAAAAGAAATAAAAACGCAACAAAAACAACTACAGCGGACAATGGCAAAAGGCAACAAGAGGAGCCAGCAACGACAACAACAACAGCAAGAGCAGCAATAGCTGCAGCAACAACAACAACAACTACGAGAGCCACAAAAGGCATTTGGCAAGCAAACAAGTTCAACACAAAAATATTCGCACAATTCACTCAGTTCGCACATAGTAGAGACATCTCCCTCTCTCCACCGCCTACTCTCCAACGCAGCCTGCTGCGCTGCTCTCGCCCACTAGGCGCTACAGCTATCTCCTTTGCGCAAACATGTGCACCTGTCAAACTGTTATCGCAAGAGCTTCATGCATGCAAAAAGAAACCAAAGATAAAAAAACAGCAACAACAACACAACGAAAACAGAGCGCAGCCAAATCGGTCAAAAGCAAACACGATAAATATGAGAATAGCAATTGAAATAAAATTCAATTTAATTTATCACACGACTATGGCTTAAACCCGTTAAACCACTATAAAAAAGTGGCATCTCTTCAAATAATACATTTTACTTAATAAAAAACGCTATTTATATTTATTATACAATAAGTAAACTTAAATTTAATTAAAATCTGAAGCATTCGCTTAAAGCAATAAATAAACCACTTGTTCGATAAGAAAGTGCTTATTATTTAAGTCTGGAAATTAAAAGAAGAATTTCTTAAAACAATAAATCATGATAAAAACAAAATGGTCATAAATTAAATATTGAAATTAAAATCAAATGCCAAATTATATATAAATCAAAGATAAGTTTCATTCAAAAATGAAGAACTTCTTAAAACTATATTTATATCTGTTTCTTAGTAATATATATTATTATTAATATATCAAAGAATCCATTACTTCAATTAAAAATAGGAACATTAACTATTTGCATTTTCATTAATATAATAAAATGCTTCAAAGTGATAGTCACTTAAAGTAAATTCTTGTTACCCAATAACAATTAAATATTTTGTTTTGTTTATTTCCAGCAAATTGAACCAGCTTGCTTTTATTATTTCATCTCTTTTTATGCGACTTTGCGGCTAATTTGTCGTGTTTGTTTTTAGTCGCCTTCACACACGGCATTTGTGGCAAAACTTTCGTTGCATACTTTGCAGTGGAGTATGGCAAGCAAAACCCTGCCACACGCTGGCTGAAGGATTCGCGCTGCCCCGTGCAACCTTGAGCAAATATCTAAACGCTTTTGCGGTAACTTCTGCCATCAACTGTTTTATGAGTTGATCCGTTTACCAACACCGAAAAAAACAAAAGCCAACGAGTGCACTGAACAAAAGGGCAACAGCACACAAAAAAAAACAAGTATACGACCTGTCTCGCTCCCGACACTTGCAGGCGCAAACCCAAACACACGCACACACACACACACAAGTGTAAGTATGCCGAGAGAGGGAGAGGGAGCGAGAGAGGTAGATAGACACATGCTATTCAGACGTTATTCATTTTACACATTCATTTCCTCATTCAATTCGCAATTGTATACGAAATTTCAATTGTTTGTTGAATGTATTATACGGCGGGCATGGCTTGGCAGTGTTTTCGTCGTCGTCGTCGTCGTGTTGTTGTTGTTGCTGATGACGTTGTTGAAAATTGCATTGCCTGGCGATGGCGAAATGGCGAAGTTCAGCAGCTGGGATTCAGTTCAGTTTCAGTCGAGAGCCAGCAACAGGTTGTTCTCTGTCTAGCTTTTGAAAATGCAATAGGGAGACAGCAACAACAGCAACAACGACGACAGCAGCAAACAAATGAATGAATGAATGAATGGATGGATGAATGTTGGCTGCCATAGTGCTCGTAGGGTGTGCGTGCTTCTCTCTCTGTGTGAGTGTGTGTGTGTGTGTGTTTGTGTGTCTGATTGCATGATGATGATAAGCGCGAAGTTCTGGCCATAGAAATTGCACAACGTGTTGATGATGAGGGAGCCGAGCGCATTCAGCACTTTGACTTGATTGTTGACGTTCTCTCGCACTCGTGCTCGCTCTCGCTCCCACTCCCGCTGCGTGTGGGATACTCGAAGTGAGCGAGAGTGAAAGTTGCCGTTGACAATAAATGGCATTAGTTTTTGGGCGCTGAACTTGGCAAACAATAAAACGAACAACGAGAGCACTCAAAAGGGCTTCAGCCTGGCAGCCAGGCAGCCAGGCTGGCAGTCAGTCATCGATTTTCTGCGGTCAGTCAAGGCAGCGTTAGCAAAGTGCGAGAAAGAGCGAGAGCGACCCACATTTGGCTGGCCAAAGAGTTAAAAAGCGAAAGATGCATGCAAATAACGGCATACACTCTCGCTCTCTCACTCGCTCGCTTGCTCGCTCGCTGGCAAACCGCACAAAAGGAGTCGACGTCAATGCAGACGCTGCGGCGAGTCAGCTAGATGTGTCTGTGTGTGTGTGTGTGTGTGTGTGTGTGTATCGGTAAAGCGATGAACAATGAAGGAAAAGGCAAAGAGCAAAAGACGTTATTGTTATTGTTGTTGCTGCTACTATTACTGTTCTTGTTGTTATTGCTTTTGTATTGCTGTGCATTATTTTTGTGTCATTGAACTTTTTTGCACTAAAAGTGAGTAAGTCGTCAGGCAAATGGAACACCGCAACAGCAAGCGAGAACGAGAGCGAGAGCGAGAGGGCAACAACATAATAATCATCATGAAGCAAACAATAACCGAGTGCATATTGAGCGTATCAATAGCAACAGCAACAGCAACAACAACAACAGCAGCAGCAACACGTACAGCAAACAATAGCAACAATGAGCGATTCACAAGGTATGAAAATATAAACCAACAATGGAAAGTGGAGTGACAACTGTTGCCAAAAACACAAAAAAACAAGGAAAACCTCATGAAATTATAGAGAATCAAAATTGAGGCACTTGTTGTCAAGTTGATAGTTTCAGTTACTCCACTCAAAAAACTTAAGAACATTTTTCAAGCAATTAAATTATTGTTAAATAATTTTGTGGAAGGCGAGTTACTTACATATATTTGGATTTAGATGTATAAGTTTCTTATAGAGGATATAGATTGACGTGTATTACTGAAAATCAAATTTTTTCTTTCCTTAAAGTTTTTTTATTTTATCAAGAAATTTTCAATAGAACTCTTAAAAATGTTTATGAATTGTATTTAGTTAAAATTTTGAAATATTGTATAACTTAAGTTGGTGGCATGTATAAAAAAATTGAGCTAGTTACAAATACTTGAATTTTATGAAAATAAAAATTTACGTGTTTCTTATAGGGCATATAAATTAAAGGGGTTTTACTATAAATCTAATTTTTTCGGCTTTAGCGAAAATAGACTTTTTTATATTTTGGCTTTTTAAATCTACATTTTTAAGAAAATTATATTTGGTTAAAATTGTGAATATATCCATAGTTGTTAATTAATTTCATACTGAAATTGTCAAGTGCCATATAAATAAATAATAAATAATGGAGCATATAGTTGAATTTTGCAATATCTTAGAAGATTATATTTAAATATAGACTATATAGATTAAGGTGTTACAAAATATCAAAACTTTTCCTGAACCCTTGAAATTAAACTTTTTTTATTTCTTTGTATTTCAAGCTATGAAATATTTTGAGTATTGTATTTAGTTCTAAATATTTTTATATTGTTCAATTATTTGCTCATCTATTAAATTGTGGGCTGCAATTGGTTTATCACACGGGTTATAGAACATCAAAAGTTTTTTCTGAACCCTTTAAATTAAACTTTTAATATTTCTTTGTATTTCAAACCACGAAATATTTTGAAAATTTAGTATTTAGTAAAGTTCTAAGTATTTTTATACTCTTCAATTATTTGCGTATCTATACATTTGTGGGCTGCAATTGGTTTATCACACGGGTTACAGAACATCAAAAGTTTTTTCTGAACCCTTTAAATTAAACTTTTAATATTTCTTTGTATTTCAAGCCACGAAATATTTTGAAAATTGTATTTTGTGTAAGTTCTAAGTATTTTTATACCGTTTAATTATTTGCTCATCTATAAATTTGTGGACTGCAATTGGCTTATCACACGATCCCTGAATGTTTGTGGCAGCGTTGAGATGATCTCCAGAGGAGCCAACTGCACTTTCAGGCGGCGTATGCGACCGCATGATTAAGTCCAATCAAATCCAAATCAGATGTTTAAGGCGAGTCGAGTGCCTCAATAAGTTGGTCGCATTTTAAATTTATTTAAATTGAATTAAATGGCTGCAATTTGTGCGCAATCGCATCCAAGCTGATCTCGCCGCCGCTCTCACCGCACAATCACAGCACTCGGCATGAATACACAGCACAGCAGAACACTCGTAGTACTACTCACTCTGCCCTAGTGCAAGCAGTCATCGTCCCGAGCCATTCAATTAGTGATATCCGCTGTGGAAGCTAAAATGGAGATTGTCAACGTTTTGTTGGGTTCTGGGGAGCGAATCAAGAGGCTGTCTTGTTTCTTGGACAGCGTTGATTAGTTTTATTAAATGAGCAATTGCCACTTAACAATCTCTCAAACTGACAAATGACTAAATAATATTGCTGCTTAAGCAGGGCTTCAATTATGCTATATTAGAATAGAACTTAGCAAGCATTTACCTTATGTGACGCCATCAAATTTCGACGAAATATGAAAAATTCTAGTTTTGTTTTCATTTTGTTTCTGACTTTATTGCGCAGTGAGTAAACGGATAGAGTCCCAAACTCGACTTACCTACTTAGTTGAACAATTTCAGATTCGAGTCAACAGGATCAAGAGGTCGGCAATAAGGCAAACGTGTGTGCAGAATGCAAAAAGTTGCTTGTCTACTGCAGAATACATACTACTGGCTTTAAGGTTGAGCTGCCGGATGATAAAGAAAAGATTTTGATCAAATCGCGTAATGAAACATATAGTATGCATCCATTGAGCATTTGTGTATCCTCGCTTTACACAATCACTGGTGAATCATTCGCAAATCCAATAACTTCCCCCCAAACCTGACTCTCGGCCAACTTTCAGAGCTTCTGGAGGGATCCGCTTGTTTTTGGTCGGTCAATCATGGGTGTCGCAAGGTACTTGGTAGACGCGACCAAGAAAAGGGGTTCGACGATACGATCTGTCTGGATTGTCTGACCAAGTGTCCTTGCGCCAGAGGAGCGATGTTAGCGATGGAACACAGCAAACACATAGCTATATACCTCAGCATTGTGCTGGGATCATATCGAATATTTGATGGCTAAATAAAACAAACTAAATGAAAGTCTGAGCAGTTGGCTGCGGGTTTTATTTCACTACGTGAATTACTATAGTTATAGATGAAAATAACAACAAGCAGGAAAAGCTTAGTAGTAAATACGAATATCAACTATGAACGAATCCCTTAAAATTTATAAATTAAGCGCTTGAATTATGAGTTTTAAAAGTAGCTAATTGTTGAAATTTGTAGCCTAGTTTCAGAACTTTTCTGTGCTTATTTCTCGCACTGAGGATTACAAGATTGCTTGATATTTGTGTTGTAGTTGACAGATAATGTGGCACGCCCCCGAGCTAGGTTTTTCATTAGACATTTAGGCAACAAAGGCCGCTTAACCGAGCAACTGACAAATGAACGACTCGCACAGTTGTTGGACTTGCTGTCGAATGCGTCAAACGCTGGGAAGGAAACTTGCAACACGGACTCCGAGACGTTGCTCGAGCAGCGAGAAGCTTGCACTCCAGAAGTGCTGCAGGCGTGAATAAATGAAGTTTGCAAATTGCACCACGCCTGACCACCACCGAAAGCCGTCGCAAGTCGTCGCAAATCTGAGTCGCAGTCGCCGTCTCTGAGTTATTACGAATGCACAACTTTGTCCTCATTACTCAAAGACTGAATAACTGAGTGTATGAATGCGAGTGCGAGTCCGAGTGCCCCTGGGTTAAGGCGTTTCGCTAGAGTCCAAGTTATGGCGTCTGTCAAAGTCATTTCGTTTCGCAAAAGTTGTCGTCGCCTTCGTCGCATTGTCCGGCCCAAGTAGTCGACAGTCGACAGTCGACAGTCAAGAGAGTCAAGAGTGGAGAGTCGGAGTCGGCAGCTGCAGCTGAAGGACAACTGGAATGATGACGACAACATCTGCATTGGGTCGTGGTCAGAGCGGCGCACAGCTTCCAGCCAGGCCAGCGTCGAGTGTCCAGCTGTCAGCCCGTCTAACAAGTGTCACTGCAACTTTTTCCTGCCCCTCCGAACTGGACACGAACATAGATTTAGACTTGATATCCCTCCCGTTCCCTCATTCCCTCTGTCTGTCTGTGTGCGTGTGCTCGGTTTGAGTTTGTGAAAGATTAAAATCTGCAAACAGTTGGCATCAAGTTTTTGAATTTCACAAATATTTCATGTGTTTGTCCGGAACGTCGTCGCACTGCCATAGTGCGGCCTCGGGGCGTCCGTCCTCTGCTGATTAAATGATTTAAGGTCAGCTGGATTTCTCGGCTCCGTAGTCACAAGCTCATAAATAATATGGCAAGCAAAACTTTTTAATGCCAGTCTTCATCTAATTTCCTGTGACTTTAATAGTGGCCATTACAAGGGAAGTACTCGACTTTAAAGCTTCCGGAAAAACACAAAATGTGGTACAAACTATTGTGCTATGAAATCGAAAATTTGACATATAGTTATATATACAAATTATTGTTTAAATTGTGTAATTGCCTTTTAAATACATTGTGGCTTTTGAAAGGTTTATGTAAATAGTAAAATGCTTAATTATTCCGGAGCAATTCATTATTATTCAGTTAGCTTATTGGAAATACTAAACTTTCATTATCTTTCATTATCACTAATAAACTTGTAATAGCTTTTTAATCCGTTTTTATTCTTTAAACTTAATTTACTCAAATGATTTAATAATTTTTTAATTTTCCACAATTTTGAGCTTTAGAATTTAACGTTCATGGACGTTTTTGAAGTAGTAATAATATTATTAAAATTTCGAAATTTAAATTGATTACACATCATTTAATTTTCCTCACTTTTGGGATTACGAATTAAATGTATTTTTGTTCCACAATAATAAAGCGCTTGCAGTTTCTAAATTCATATTGATTACACTTATATATTTAGTAAATTTAATATAAATATTATTGAATTTTCCACAATTTTGAGATAAGGAATTAAATGTATTCTTATGCACCAAACGATTGTGTAGAAGTAATAAAATATGTAGTAACTTTTACATAATGATAGTGCAACACAATATCGTGTACTTGTCTACTTAGGGATTGATGTTGCCCAACTGCAGGCATTAGTATATAAAGACCACCGACATAGCTGTTATTGATCCGAAAAGGAACGCTACAATCCAGCGTCCGAAGGCAGCCATGAAATTACGAAGTCTAAACATCATTTAGGGTAACATTAAACTGAAGTTGACCAAAAAGAGAGCGAAACGCATGACCGCATGAAATTGTATACTGTATGGGAATGTGAAATCCCTGACAATTAAGACAACTTAATGGCAACTACCCGACGCAATGGGCTGCCGACTCTCGGATCGATCGCATGCAAAGCAAAATGTCTTGAGATCTTATGTTATTTCATCTAATTTAGCAGTATTTTTTGTTCCTCACTGGACAGCTGGCAATTATGCCGCCTCTCCGCTTCCCTTTGTACCCCTGGCACGCAAATTTTTCCAAGTATTTTGCCAGAAGAGTACAGACCCTCGCAGAGGCCAGGCAAAATGTGGGGCGAGCAAGAGAGGTTCTGCCTCTCTCTGTCTCTGTGTGTGTAATTCGAGTCGATTTTTCCGGCATGCTGTCGGGCCAAGACTGCGACTGCGACTGGGACTGCAAGCGAGACTGAGATTGAGATTCGCTCGATGCTTGGCTGCTTGGTGGTTCCATTTTAATTGCAGTCGTTGGGCAAAGCGAAAAGCAAAAAAAAGGTCGCCGTTGTTGCTGTTGCTGTTGCTGCCGGGTATTTGCAATTAGATCCATGAGTAAAACGAAGCCGCAGACGATGAAGGATCGCAAGATGCGTACGGAACGATACCGATACCGATCGTTCCGCTGCTGCGTAGTTCTTACAAGCAAACTGTAATTACCGCAGTCCGTCCGTCGCAGTCGTGAGAAAACCTGCCCAACGAAAGCAGCGAGGCAGCTACCTGAGGAGGGCTGTGTGTGTCTCCCCTCCCCCCTGCGATCCAACAGCATTTGAATGACAATGGGCCGAGCGCAGGAAGTTCGGTTTTAAATATTTTGTACATTTTGTGGGCGTCCACTTCAGCAGCCCAGTCAAAACTTTAATCGAATTACCCACAAAATGGCGTCGCTCAGCAGCGTCTAGGCAAGAACTACTACTACCATATATAAATATCTGTTAAATCGTAGTAGTCTTAAGCTCCGAACCTGATTGTGTGCATTCGAGCCGAAAGTCTGCAAACACAACGATGGCGACTTCAGACTTCGTCTGCTTTGGACACTCCCTCGTCGTCGCTGCGCCAAAGACGCAACCCCGCCGACTCCGCAGCCCAGACATCGCTCTTCCTCTCCCCGTACACGCCGTTCTTGTTGCTGCTGTTGTTGCTGTTGTTGTTTGTGCTCATTCCAGTTGGCCGCTGATGGTGATGAGTTTTTAATGGCTGGCTCAGCGGCGTGAGCTGGCGCTGGGCCAATCTGAATTATTGTTTTCGCTCGCCCTGCTCGAAACTGGTTATGATCTTCGTCGCGGGCAAACTGGAGCTAATTTTGCGCAGTATCTGCAAACAAATTGAAGCGCCGATAAGATTTCACAGCCAACTTTAAATGCATACAAATGAGAGAGAATCTTCATTTGAATGTCGTTAAAATGTATTAATTGCAAGACAAACAGAAGACAGCATTAGTTGATGCACAATTACAATGAAATCAATATTGTTGTTTAGCGCTCTTTATGGAAGTAATCTTCTTTTGAATATCTTTAAAATTAATTAATTAATTGCAAAACAAGCAAATACACAGTAGATACTTATAATAATATTCAAATAGCTCTTTAGAGCTCTTTATTGCGAGTCTACATGTAGCTGTGGATTAAGAGAACAGACCTTTAATATATGCATAATGAAGTGAACAAAAAGATGTTAGGAATATATTAAAAATTAGTCGAAAAAGGCACCAAGAACGAAAAGAACTTTTACTAATTAATAATATATATATATAATATATATTATTCTAACTATTTTCTTTATATACATGAATTTTACTTCCAATTGCACTAACAACTTTTAACAAATGATTAAAGTTCTATGAGTTTAAACTTGGTTTAACATTAGAATTGAAATTACTTTCTAAATATTGCTGAATATATTAAGAATAATAATTCTTTAAAAACCTGCAGTTATTCACCTTAAATTAATTAATATTTACCAAAAGCAACAATGAAGCTAATTAGGAAAACATCAAGTCTAAAGATTCAAAAGTATACAAATAATACTCAAATAATTGTTAAGTGTCTTTAAGTTAACAAAACTTGTCTACTGTTGCACGTTGAGTGCTCCACTCAGTCGAGGGCCTATTAGTGAAATGATTTAGGCGATAATTCGTAGTGCTATTCTATTATTTTTAATAACCGGCAGATACACAAATCAGACTACAAATCCGTCGATTTAAATAAGCTGCTAAGTCGACAAGCTCATTCTGATAAAAAGCCTATAAATAATTAGTAAATGGAACATGGCCCGTGGACCGTGAACTGTGGCAGCACAATTTCATTAATATATCTGGAAGTCTATCGGGCGAACTGATCACACTTCCATTCACTTTATCAACATCATCTTTTGAATAGCACAACCGAAACCAAAATCAAATATGGACAACAAAAAGGTTGAACCTGCTGGCCGGCTCAAGCGCGTCTTCGGATATTTATTCAGATACAATAGACACATAGATACACTGCCTGCATCTGTGTATGTGGCGTGGCTCTCGCGGCATATTGACCCGTCAAATGTGGCATGCTCTGCAGATTAGGCCATTTCATATGCAAATGCCACGCGATGGATGGATAACAAAAATATCGACATGCCGTATTCCGTTTATTTGTTAAATACTATCGCTATCACAACGTAATTTACAGCGCTTACAGTTAAGACTTTCGGCTCATATATTATATATTTTATTTGGACTTCAAACTTATGTACCCAACCACCTCATTTCGCATAACTTATCACAACAGGCCCTGGCCTATTGCCTATTAAAAATGCAAAAAAGGAGGAGAAAAAAAAAACAAACAGACACAGACACACAACAAGTGGCTATAAATTTGAAATACATTAGAAGATGTCTCGAAAAAATTGTTTTTCGACTTGCCAAAATAAATTGGGGAAAATAAATTAGCTGTGAGTGAATTGATTAGGACTCCGCATATATATTAACAGTTCTTTTGATTATGACTTCATTTGGCATCAGCCAAAATAATTTAAGCGCCAAATCTCACACCGCATCTCAACGAATTTGAATCTTTTGCAAATCGCCTTGTAAATTATCTAATAATTAGGCAGTCTCCTAATGGAAGATTCGCGGACGTGCTACAACATGGAAATTGTGATTGAGATATATATTATGCGATGTCTCTGAAGAATATATAATTCGTCTCACAGACTACAGCTTCGCTGAACTGTCAGAAGTTCGCCTCTCCATATATTCGTGGATTCCAACGCACAGTGGTGCAAATTAAAGAACATAGCTGGAAAATAAAGTTGCAGAACTTAAACTTGTCAATTATTTTATTTCAAATGCGATTTAGGTATTAGCTTTAGCTTTTATGAAACCTGAGAGACCACAAATTTGTTTGGCCTTGAAAATATTTATAATTTCATTTAAATGAAATCTTTATATTATAAATTTCTAAAATACGTGGTTCAGTATCTTTAATTTAATTATTAGCAAATAGGCCTAATAGTATAAAATAGATAAAGCTGCAATGAATTACTTATAATATATTCATAATACATAGAAATTCTTAGACTTATTTTAAAGTTCTAATACTTTAGCTTTTTCATTCTTTGCACAATTTGATTTAATTGTCATTCATTTAATTTATTTCAAATAAGCATTCGATTAGCCAATATTTAACTATAAAACTTTATATTATAGTAATATTTCCTTTTTATAATGCAGTTATTTACTTAATTTTCCCCTAATACGACTGGTAGTTTTAAGTTTTATTAAATGAAATTAATGTTATATTTAAACTGTATTTAATATACGAATTTAAAATACTTTCTATATGACTGAATTAAATGAAATTATTTAGTTAAATGAATATTATTTAAAATATTTTCAATATAGTCATATTGCGAAATTGTATATTTTCGACAAAGCTTTTAGTAATATTCCCGACTAGCTGAACTCGTCCCAGAGTACTTGGTTTGGTTGAAGATAGCTAAAGACTACTTCACAGATACTCGCACGCACATTTGCGGGAACAAAGAACTTGCTGACCGCGTGGCATGTGGCTGCTCATTGGCGACTCCCTCTTTGCGTCGTTGCCAGTTGTGTCCACACTCCCCTCCCCACTCTTTCCTGTCCCTTCTTCACGCTCCTCGCTGGCAAAGTAATAAGCAATCCGACGATGTCGCTGTGTCGTCGCTGTCGTCTTCTTCTTCGTCGACGGCGAGCCATTGAAATGCTGTTACAAGTAACAGAAAAATGCGAACAATGAACGTGCCGGCCGGCCGGCAGAATCAGTGTGCTTGGACTGGGCTGGTCTCCAGCTCGCTGGCTCACTCGAACAATGTGCAGGGCGCAGTGCAACCGCTCTGGCGACCCTCGCCCCCTCAAGTGCCAGGCATCAGCACGTAGATGTTATTAATATGGCTGCCAATTTGTCGTTGTCGTCGTCGTCGTCGACGTTCTCGTTGTCGTCCATGTCCACGTACAGCGCAATGAAATAAAATGTCTCTAAAATAAAAAGCAAGAGCAGCTGAAATTGTCGCACTTGCAGCCTCCATTTGCCATTTCATTCAATTAAGTTCCAAGACAAATAGTTCAAATAAAAGCTTTATACATCCATCGCTCTCTCTCTTACGTATGTGTGTGTGTCTGTGTATATATATATTTGTATATATATACTTGTGTGTGGGGGCTGGCATCATCTTGTAGGAGCCGCATTTTCAATTTGCTGCTGCAGCATTTCAGCGTTCGGCTTTCAAAGGAAGTGCAGCATCAGCATTTGCATTGAGTATGGAAACTTGAAATTACTTTGGCCCGCACCGAGGGCGTAAATTACCAAAAAATGGCCACTGGCAATTGACACCACCAATAATCGTAATCCAAAGCCAAAAGTTCGCACTGCCAAATTTCAGCTGAGCTCGGCAAATGCTTTGTTTCGTTCTTGCTGCGGCTTCTCCCAGCCCGCAATTTAGGAGCAATGGGGAAGGGAGAGGGGAAGCTGTTAGCTGTTGGCATACCATTTCATTTGTGTATAGATTTTGTGGGCCATCGTCATCTAATTGCTAAAGCAGAATGCGCTAATTTTCTGCTTGACTAAAGGCATTTATTTTCACACACATCTAGAGCTGATTACATGCAGCTTAAAGTGCCAACAAGTAGGTTCGCATTGTATACCTAATCTGATTGCTCCTATATTGGCAAAAATTCACTGAAGTGGCGCAGATTAGAAGACATACTTACTAACTGATGTCGAAGTCATTTGTACAAACGAATATCATAAATGTTGAATATTGTTGTATGTTAAGAATTCATTACATTATATTGAAATCTAAAGAAGATTTTTCAATAAGCTTTAGGAAATTATGCACATCTTCTAATATTAGACTAGGGAATTACATGAAATCAATATGTTAAAGTACCAATTAAAGTTTATGATTTCTAAAAATACGAACGTGTTTAACTTAAGCTATTGTAGACAACAAAAAGGGATTCGTTTAAGCTCTCAAATTCAACTGCATAATGAAAGCATATTCAAAAATATAAAACATGAAATGCTTACCCAATTTCATTTAATTATAATAGATTATATGTTGTAGTACTTAGTCATAGTTCACAAATGTTAAGCTTAAGCTAAACTGCATAATGAAAGCATATTCAATATGTTGTTCAAGTGTTTATCCAATTTATTGTAATTATAACAAGCAATATGTTGTAGTGCTTAGTCATAGTTAGCAAATGTTAAACTTAAACTATATTAGACATCAAATATGCTTTCTTTTTAGCTCAGAAATTGAACTGCATAATGAAAACATATGCAAAAATATAATATATAAATTGAACTATAATCAAATTAATTGAATTATAACAGACATTACGTTTTACTACTTAGTCGTAGCTGGCAATTCCCACTGCAGTCCAAAATGGCTTTATTCGTTTAATCTTTGCACTTATAGATTCGAATTGAGTTTTTCTAAGACATCAGTGGATTGAATAGACTCAACTCTTAAGCTGTTTTGTTAATATTTTAGCACTTCTGGTGACTGCTTGGTCCCTAACCAGATAATTTGCACAAAAGCTGGCTGGCTGGCATAAGGACCCCTGAAATCAATCTACTTTGCGCACTTTCCAAGCAATTAAACCAAAGCAAAAACAATGCCGAGTGCAAAAGAAAGCGCAGAGGAGAGAAAATGGAAATGGAAAATGCAGGCAACAAAATCAATCAGAACGCAAATGCAAAAACGCCTTTTCAATCCAGCAAGTTCAAGTCATTTAAAAGCAATCTAAAGGCAAACGAACAAACAAACAAACAAACAGACACACAGACAAACAAACAAACAAACAAACAAATAAACACAACTGCCAGATATGGCAGCCGAGTTGGCCTCGCTCCAGGTCGCCAGAGTGCACTTTGACTTAGGTAGCTCTCCGCCCAGCTGCCGCTGCCGCTGCCCTCCCTCCCTTTGTCGGCGCAATGCTGATCCGAGACGAAAGCAGTTGTTGCCATCGAGTGGGCCAAACAGCCATCATAAGTAAGCTAAGCACTTTACCCCTAAGTAAATGTGTAAATACATATCTATACATACGCGCATGCACATATATCTGCGTGTGCTTTTAGGCTGTGACTTTCAAACTGTGCTCCAGCGAAGTGCAACGAACGTTGCAACAGCTTCTGACAAGGGCATCACTGCACTGAGACAAAATATTTATTAAAATGTGTTATGTTTTTACAAAATTTTATTGCTGTTTTAAAACATAAAGTTTTGCAATTCATTTTCTTTTCTTAAAATCTAAAACACTTCTAATTGGTCTAAAATTGAATTTCCAGTATTTCTTAAGATCTTCCATCAATAATTTTAGTCATGAATTGAAGATTTTTAGTCGAGAATTCAAGAATGTCTATCTTGTTTTCCTCTAATTCTTTAGCTTTCAAATTAATTCGCAAATTTTGAATTTGCAATATTCAAGAAATTCACCCTAATTTTGTCAACTTCTCTTAAAAGAATATAGAATTATTAAAACAGGAATTTATAATATACGCAAAGATAATATAGAAATTGTCTCCTTCTAATGTATCTATCTATCTATCTACCTTTTACTGCATATATCTTTCGCTGTATCAATCTATCTATCTATCTTTCTATATATTAAAATATTTATCCATGTATCTATCTCTCTATGTATCTATGTGTCAATCTATCTATATGTCTTTCTATATATTAATATATTTATCTATGTATCTATCTATCTATCTATCTATCTATCTATCTATCTATCTATCTATCTATCTATCTATCTATCTATCTATCTATCTATCTATCTATCTATCTATCTATCTATCTATCTATCTATCTATCTATCTATCTATCTGTCTATCAATCTATCTGTCTATCTATCTATTTATCTATCTATCATAATAATTTTGTCGATTGAAGAATGGTATTCCAGACTTTAGCACTTTTTTTTCGCAGTGTAGACACACATCGCACTCGCATTCGCAATTCACATTCGCAGTCAGACTCAGTCGCAGCCTCAGCTTCAGCCTCAGCTTCAGCCTCAGTCTCAGCCTCGCATTCGCAGTTGGCATTTTTGCACATGAGTTATTTTACTTAAGTTCTTGCGTGGCATCTAACGTTGCACTCACTCAAGGCACATGCACCTTATGCGCTGTCAGCGCCAGCGCCTGCTTTCCCCTGGCCTCCTTGAAGCTGGCTGAAATGTAGCCAAACGTGGCTCGAATGTCAGCAGCAGTTATGGACTCCAAAAGGGGGAGAAAACAGCAACTGCTTGTTGTTGTTATTCTTGTTGTCGCTGTGCTCAAGTAATCAGTGCTACTGTCGCTTATTGTTTGTCTGTCTCGTTGCGGAGTTGTCGTCGAGTTGCAGCAACTTGGCAATGAGTTGCTGCTGCCTTGAACGCCAGCTGCTCTCCCTCTTTCCCTCTCTCTCTCGCTCTCTGCTGTTTAGATTTATTTGCATTTTTCTGTCATGTGGATGTTGCAAGTGGAAAGTACTAACAAGAACGCCACTTGCCTGCTAAATTAAGTGCTTATTTGGAGTTTAAGTTGCCGCAATTAGACGAATCCACATCAAGAGCTCGCCCCACTTGCTCTTGGCTTTGACCAGCCGCGAGTACCTGTGAAGTTGCCACAACTTTGGCCCCACTTTTTTGGGGAGTGACACTGAAGTCGTGAGTGGCATTTTGAAATTAATAGAAGCACGGTATCAAGCTGAGGACATACTCTAAAAAATGTTTTGAGTACTCGCATAATTAGCCAACTTTGCAGACATTTCAGCGAAAGTGATGACTGATTGTTCGAACTTGCATTGTTATGCTAGAGTATCTTGACAACTGTCGCATAATGGAAAGACACTTTTTATTATTACAAAATACAATGAATTAATACAATAATTAGCTGATTGTTCATTCTATTCAAATTGAAGAATAAGATAGATATAATAATTATTGGTAGAAGCAGGAAGCTTATTTTAAGTGCTATTTATTGTCTTTTATTGTATAGAATAATATTAAAAAAATAGAATAATTATTTGAATTAGAAGTAAGCTTATTTTAAGTGCTTATTGTTTGATATTTAAAAAAAACTTCAGTCCCTTCTTGATTGATAAGTGAGCTTGTCTTTCCTTATTAGCTGCCACTTTTAAAGCAAAAACTTTAGGGTTCTTCACAATTATAATTAGTATTTTTATTTTTAAGCAATGTGGCTTGTAAGAAACCTTTCACTTTCGGGCAGCTCATTACGTAAACGGCAAAAAGGCTAAAAGTAAAAATAAATGTGGCTCTGATTTGCTGACTTGGTGCCTTCATTTGGGGGGCATTAAGTCAGTGCTCATAAAGAGTAAATTTAATTGCCATCGTATATGCAATGCTCACCCCGAGCTGAGCACTAAATCAACGCTAATCCCGAAGCGCAACTGGAATCTGGAATCGGGAATCTGGAAATTCGGAATTCGATATTTTGCTGAGCGTGCATAAATCAATGCTGACATAAAATTTCACACCTTGCCAGTTTTTATGATTGCACGCTTAATTTAGTGTCTTGATATGATAAGAGCGAGATGGCGCGACCAAGTGAAAGAGAGAGAGAGAGCGAGAGCGAGAGGAGGTCCGAAATTGCTGTGTTCGCTGCAATGTCATAAAATAAATTCAATAAAAATTAAAAGGCGAATCCCTTTTGTGAGACAAACAGCTGCCGTCAGTCAGGTTTCTGTTTCTTATACTCGCTGAATTCTTGTATCTTTTCATCAACGTCACCCCAGAGCAACTGCTTAAAGTTTGTGGAAAAATTCGGAAATCGTCGGGGCAGACAGAGCGTCGCCAAGTCCACCGGGAAGGGGTCAGGCTCGTAAAAAGCAGCACAAGATTTATGGGGCAAGCGATAAATCACGGCAGCGACTTGAAGAGCAGCGGAGCAGCAGCAACTGCACATATTTAAATGGCGAGCGCAGTTGCTGCTTGCAATTTCACTTATCGATTCAATGGCAATGCCAATGGCAATCATTAGGTGCCATAAATTACGCCCACCTCGACACGCCCACCCACCGAAAGAATCTCGACTGACTTCCAGCGAAATTTGCAGCAATTTCTTCAGTGCTGTTGCATTTGTGGCAGAGTGCAAAAATCGATAGACAATGCGACAATGGCATTCAATTGTTGCTGCTGCTACCTTTGCCATTTTTTACTTCATCTCATTTCGTTTGCTCGAGTGCGGCGACTAGGCGCATTGTTGGATTTTCTAACTGTTCATCGGGTTCAGGGATGCAGAGCGCAGGCACTTGTAGCTTCCCGCTCCCATTTACAGATGACAATGAGCGCGGCAACAACAACGACCTATCATCAACAATAGCGGAAAGAAATGCCATGATCTAAGCACCACACATACAACTTGTTGTACTCGCTCTCGTTCTCGTTCTTGCTCTCTCTCGTTCTCGCTCTCGCTCTCGCTCTCGTAAATGGCAAATGGGAAACGCAACCAACAGGTATTTATTGTATTTGCTCAAGCTGAATGTATCCTGCGGCTTGGCTTGACGGCATTGTCAATGGGCTTGAGGTGAGCTGGCGGTATATGGGTCTATCAACATATTGGCCCATGCAGATGGACAGAGACAGCATCAGCCTGGGCAGGTAGAGATGGCAATAGTGATGGGGTAGTCCTTTTTGGCAATGCGACTTTGCTGGTGGGAAAATTGTCGGAATTGTGCATAGTCGTAAATTGCGATTTCCAACTGTGTGTGGGAGTCCAAATTTTAGCTAATCATGAACTCTATTCACAATGCCATCATGATTTTCCCGTTAATGCCGGTGTGAAGTGGCTGGGAAAATCGTAGTGCTGGGAAAGCGATTTCGAGAGCATCTCCAATAATTGTTTTTATAATCATTGACGACTTGTTTAAATTTTGTAATCATTTTCGAGTGAGAATTATAACAATATTATAAAAACATTTAAATACTTGTCTACTTTCAGTTGTTATATTTATTATTAATAAATAATTTATCATTAATATATAAAAAATCATTAATATATCAATGAAGTTATTTTAGACAAATTGTAGCATACTTTTAGCATTTTTTTATAATTTATTACGGAAATAAATAATAAGAAATCTGCGCTACTGTAGAATACTTTTAATAAAAACTGCTTCAACATTTGAAATCTATACTTATACAACATATTACGGCACAGCAATTGTTCATTAATGATATTCAAAACAGCAGTTTCGCCTAATCTCAAGTTGGCAAAACTATCGCAGCTGGATTCGAAAGTAATATGCTAATTTATAAACAAGTCAACAATCAAACCTCATAGCTCGCAAAAGCGTCTTTTATAGTATTTAAAATGCAAAGTTTTCAATGTTGCAATACTGTCTTAAATAATATTGCTTGTGATTCTCTAAAAATATATATAACAATATTATATATCCAACGATATTCACTTCTATCACCTACTCAGTTTGTTGCCAGCTCCTTCTCGAACCGTTTGCAATTTCGATTCTTTGTCGTAGCAAGGAGACAACGACAAAGTCGGCAAGTCACTGAAATGAGTGCAGAGTTCTTTTAAAAATGCAGTGTACTCACAAATGTCTTTGCGCAACGATTGACAATGAGTTGTCGGTGGTGCAATCGCCTCGCAAGTACGAACTGCAAATTAAAGCCGCTGGGCATGTGTGCACACCTGAGACAGACAGTCTGAGGCAGTGACGCTGATCGATTATGTGTTGGGAAATGCCTTCGTAGTCAGGGCTCAATCGATTTGCAAAGGTATGCAGCAGACAGCGAGGCGTCTTCAAAGATTCTACTGCTCTCGGCAGTTTTGACAACTTTTCCGGCTTAATTAAACGCCGTGCACATGCGTAATTTTATAAATGAGCCCTGGCAAGGTAAGGCAAGGCAAGGCACTCGAGTCGAGCTGGAAACCCGTCGCTAATGCGCAGTAGCTGACTGCGAAATTGAAGCAGCAAGCAACCCCCCGGCGAGTGGCATCGAATGTCCTGGAAGTTGGGAAGGGGGCCACCTGGCAGAGCACGTTGTAACTTGTTTCTGGGTAGCAAGCAGCAGCCAGCAAAAATCAGAGCACTGTTGCCAACTGCAAATCGGGCTGCTGGTTGTTTGCCAATTACCAGGAAGCATGAAATTTTCAACGACCTATTTCAATTTTCCAATCTTCGGCAGTGCTCAAAGTGCGCATTGAAACGCAAAAAATGAAAAATCGATTTGTGTGTGTGTGTAACAGATTTTACGGCTGCGTATTTAGTCGGCAAATTGATCCTCCTACTACGAGGCGAGAGCAGGTAGGCAGCTGTCCCTCGCCGGCCGCTCGTCATTCTGGCATTCTCGCATGCGCTCCGTCAGGCAATATCTGGTGCGCAGTTTAATCCTCACAAATCGCCTACAAAGCTGATTGCGCACCGGCGGCACGGGGACACCTGGCCTCGGCCTCGATACTCGGTATTCGGCCCCGGCCCCTAACTCACATCGAGGGTTGCTCGTGATCCTGATTTTGCGGAGCGGTGTCGTGTTTTGTTCTCGACGAGCTCTGAAACCCAACAACAAAAAAAAATAAAAATGAAATTCTGATTACAGTCCTCACCAATTTTTTGGGTTCAAATATGCTGCAGTATTTCCTGCTGGCTTAGGACGTATTAGACTCAGAACTCGTCAACTCTGGACTGGCTGTCAGAGTTGCCGGCAAAGTCCAAAGAGTTTCGGCCACTGAAATTTGCAATTTGCTAATCATTTTTGGCAATGTTTTCCCAATAATTTGCTCTCAACTGATTAGCATAATTAATGAATCTGCAGCTCCAGTTTTCCAGCTGCCGCCCGCACTTTATTAACTGTCCACATAACTCACGGGAAACTAATAACCCACCCTTTCCATCACTTGGGATCCATGTGGCAAGCTGCGCAGCTGCCACACCAAATGCTGAGTGCCACAAGCGCGTGCGCCATATAAATGACATAAATTTTGTGTGAAAACCGAAAAACTACTTCAGAAAAACAATCGAGCTGGCGAGCTAGCGAGAAGAAAAGAAAACTTCCATTGAGCATCTTCGCTGTCGCTGTCGCCTTTTGATTGTCGCTGCCAACAATGGAATCGATCGCATTGTCTCCACATCATTCGCGAGCATTGTGCCGATCGAGTGAGTCGGGTTTGCTCAATGAGCTGGCCAACAGAACCCAAACACGTGTTGCAATCCATTCAAAGTTGTTTACTGCTTTCCTCGATATTATTTATAGAAAACTGTCAGCGCTGCATTGGCGCTGATTTATCGATTTTGGCCCATGAATATGGGGTCAAGGCGAAGTGCCGCCAGCTGCTCTTGGCCAGCTAATGAAGAGGCCTCTATATATAGTAGTATGCGACACGAGTTCGAGGACGAGATACAAGATATAAAAGCATGTCCTTTAATACAAAATGCCCATAAATCTCTGAAGACAGCATGACACAAAAAAGCGACAACTTTTAAGCGAATTTAATACATATTTATATGAAATGTATGCTAAGTTGCGGCATCTTCTACTACATTTTCAATTAATAAATATATAAAAAGCTTTTGATGGCAATTCCATGCCAACGTTCATTATTTCAGTTTAGTGAATTTCCAATAATTCCGGGAAATGGCAAAGTTTTTTCTCTGCTAATTTAATTAAGACGAAAATAATTTGCCAATTACTTGAAAGGCAACAGTCGGCGCTTAACACTGCCACTATCCATCCAGGCACGCTGCTGACTTTGAAATTAATTTAAAGAAAACATCAAACGAAAGCACAGTTGTTGTTTTTGCCTCTTGCCCCCTGAACCCAAAACGCTCTTTGTTCTGTCGGCTGCAAACTAACCTCAGTCTGAGGTATATCCTGGATACCTGGCTGGCATCGCAAGCGAAGCAGAGGCCGACTGGGGCGCTGTGTGCAGCCAGGCAAGAAACCAAAAAACGAGACAACATAAAATAAACTCACATGTTTAGTTAACTTGCCATGTGCAAATTAAAGGCAAAGCATAACCGAAAACCGAAAAACAACTGAGACCTGGAGTGGACGAGCACTCGCCTCTGGACATGAGTGGACGCAAACGCCTTCCTGTCGACGCAGAGCCCCAGCCACTATGCTCTGGATTTTTAATTTCGTGACCGTCGCCCTTAAAGATTGAACAGAGGCCGAGTTTCAGCTTAGGGCCGTTGCATACTTTCAGGCGCATGCAAATGTCACATTGCTATGCATAGACACACACACACACACACACAGACGTACGCTGGCTGGCACATCCTCGCATGTGCAGAGTCTCTTCTAGTTTTTTTGTTGTTATTGTGCTCGGCTTTGGCATGTTTGCAATTTGAAATGATTTCAACAGGATGCCGGCGTGTCCAGTGCACTTTAGCTTTAGTTTACTTCGCCTAACCTGCAGTGCAAACAGGAAGAAGCATGCACAAATAACAACAACCACTACAGCAACTGCAAATCTAGCAACAACAACTCCAACTGCCCAGTGACTAAGGGACCAAGCAATCAGCACAAACAAAATGTATCCTATGCAATGTTTGACTTCCTCTATTTGTTTTGCGCTCCCAAGCACAAGTCACAGGCCAAAGCAACAACACAGAAATAAACTCACAAGTCTTTGGCATTTTGACCGCCACAGCAATAAATACACTCAACTCATATGGCATATTAATATTCATGCATTACCACAATTTGGCCACCATCGTGGCTCGATTTTTTATGGATAGAGTTCAAATGTAGACTAAAGTAAAATGCTTTTAATTCGTGTTCTCTTTAGAGGCAAGCAGAAATTGTTCCAAGTTAAATCAATGATGATGATGATGATAATCAATGAGTTCTTGAACTATAAAAATGTTCATATTTTGGCATTTTAAGTATTAATTATTATTAGATCTACTCTGCTTAGATTTTATCCCCCAAAAATACATATTTCGTTTGAATTCTCTTTAGTGAAAAATAATTAATAATTCAGCTAAAATTATTCCAAGTAAAATGAATGCAAAGAATTAATTATTATTAGATTTACTTTGATTTTCTACTCCACAAATACACATTTTGTTTGAATTCTCTTCAGGGAAATAATTCAGCTAAAATTATTCCAATTAATGCATTCATGTCAAATTTATTTCTCAGTAAGTTAATGAAGTTTTAAAGTTATACTTGTTGTTGTATTTTTCTTAGATTTCTTGTTCTATAAATTTACAAAATTAAATAAATATTTCAATTAATTAATTTGAATTAGCATTGTGGTTTTTATGTTGTTTCATAGTCACAAAAAATGCTTTACAAAATCTTTACTTGCTAAATATTAGTTTGCTGAACTAATTTAAATACTTTTCAGTGCATTTAATTTTCCAAACTTATACATTAATATGTATATAATACATTATATAGGGTATTCCTCGTGCAGTCGTTTATTTGTGGTGCACACAGCATTCGAAAAACTCATGAGTGCCGCAGTCGTTGTTGCATAGTTTTGTGCGTTGTAATCAATACGAAAGAACTTGAATGAGTATTGATTTCGGGGCACGTTTGCGTGTTATCTGGCGCTTTTAATCAACCATAAACATGTCGAAACATGCATTAGCCGAGTTCAGCAGACATTCGACCATAGTTCGGATAGTTCATTGGGTTCATTTGGCTCCAGCTGTAGCCCAAAACGAAGTCAGACACGCATTTTCCCTCGGCCATTATGTGGAGCATGCCGCATGCGGCAAGTGTGAGTATCTCTTTAAATCGTAAAATATGAAATTGCGTGCAAGTGTAAAATTATACACGTAATTTCGTTACAGTTCACGCATTTTCCGTTCAACCATCTAATGGATTCCTAAGTGGTTTACTTTATGGACATCCCTCGTCGGCTCCTCGTGCGTTGGCTTCAGCTCGCATGATTAATGCCAGGCATAGTGAGTGTGGTATTGCGATTATTTATCATCTCCCAGCTTACAGGTACAATGCATGTCTTCAAAGTGACTGCGTAATTTTGATACCAGCAAATCATTTTCACAAGTTCTTTTTTCCTTTAATACTTTCACTCTTAACGTGCTGTGTTATTTTTACTGAAACTTATATAGTTTACAATGTATGTCATATTGTTGTTAATTACTTTATATTATATAAAAATCTACTGCCTTAAAATCTTGAAGATTTTCTATTACTTATAATGCCAGTCTCTTGAAAAAGACCTGTTGTTAAGTAAATGTAAGTAGTTTAATTATAATTTTATTACCTTAAAGAAATGTATGTTGTTTAATTATAAATTCAATCTCTTCAAGTAAACTATGTTGTTTAATAATAATTTTACTTTCTTTAAGAAATGTATATATTTTATTTTTAAAATGTGTTTTTAATTTCTATATTATTATGATACAACAAAGAAATAACGTCTTCGTTAAACAAAATTTACTAAACGTCTGGAATAAATGAAACGAACAACAGTGAGTATTTAAAAATGATGCTGTATTGTGGAGTTTTGTGGAGTATTGTCTCAAAGCTTCGTGGGGAAAAACGTTTGAGTGCACTTGAAAATGGAATAGACTTAGACTCAGTTGTGAGGTTTTATTTAGCACTTTATTGGCTGTAGAATGACGACACGAGTGTTAGATAATACACTTGTAAATGCCGTGAGTGAGGAGATGGGAAGCGGCAAAGTGTGCATAGAAATCGCGTGCGAGGATCCCAATTGAAAGGAGTTCTTTCTGGCTGCACGTTGATTGAATAAGTCAACTAAACTTGGTCCGCACAAATAACGCATTCGGCCATTATGCAAAACTGTAGCCGAAAAAGAAGGTGTGTTTTTTTGGGCAACTAGCAGTTGCACAAAGGGGTCGCTAGGGAGGGGGGATGGGTGGTTAGATGGTCAATGCAAATGCGAGTTTATAGTGAAAACTCAATGAAGCTTAGCGAACGTCTGCGTAGTCTAAACGACTCAACTTGCGCCACTAATTGGGCGTGTGACTTGCCAGTCAGCTGGCCACTGGAAGGGAGGGAGATGGAGAGGAGGCGAGGTGGCACTGCTGGGATGTGGGGCATGGGTGTCTGGGTCTGGGTGTGCTGTGTGCATCAATGAACCGTAAAGCTATTTCGTCATTTAACGTTAAAAGCAACGGGCGCACAAAGGCGGCCCGACAAAAACGCGACCAAAGTGAAAAAACTAATTTGCGCTGCTTCAAAAGCAAACACAGGAACAAGTTCCCGACGTGTGTGTGTGTATGTGTGTGTGTGTGTGAGGGGAGTGGGAAAATACTCGTGGTGCTGCTGCTGCTGCTGCTGGTGCTGGCTAAAGAAAAACATACACGTATTTTGGCCAAGCAAAAAGAAAATTGGGTAGCGCGCGCTGAGTGCAAACCGAAAAACTTTTTCATTTATGCCCCGAAAATGGAGGCAGCCTCGTCGTCGTCGTCGTCGTCGTCATCGTCGCATGTGTAGATACAAAAGGTGGCACCTACAGTCCCTGCCAATATGATGACGTACACACACACACACGTTGGGCGTCCAATACTCTGCATCCAGCTAGGGAGTTCTCTGTGCTCGGCGCTGTCCTCTGTTTGCTCGCTGGCATGTCAATATTGCATAAGAGACGCCACGGGCGGTGCAGACTGGAAGCTTGGGTATTCTACGAAAACTGGGAACACTGCTGTAGTTAACGCGCACAACTGCGACGACGTGGGGTGGTGGGCGGTGTTCTGTGGGCGGAGAGCGGTGGTCTGAACCGATGTCAATCAAAATTCCCATAACCAATGCAGCCCTTCGCAGTCCTCCCTACACTTTTGTGTGTGTCTGCGTGTGTGTGTGTGTGTGTGTGTGTGTGGCATGTGCTTGCTTTATGAAAGCTTTGGCACATGTGGCGCATAAAAAACGAACGACGAGTCGCTGGACGAGAGGCGTGTGGCACGCTCTTCGGCGTTGAAGGGGGGAGGTGGACTGTGTGTGCACCTTGCCAACCAATGTGTGTGTTTGAATGGCCAAGAAACATGCGCTGAAAAGGATTTCGTCCTGCGTCTTTCACGAGGACACTCACCCAGCCACCCAGCTGAAGGCAATCCGGCAAACCATCAGCCAAACGAAACGCCTTTGCAATATTAAATTGCCAACAACAAAAAATTGGGGGAAAAAAATCAAAATCAATTAGGAACATGTCAAACTGCAGGAAAAGCTGTTTTCCAAAATTGGTGTCAGCAGCAAATTTAATTTCAAGTTCTCCTCCTTTTCCGCACACTCCGCATCCACCGCCACATGTGGCATGTTTGGACAAAGCTTAGAAATTCCAGTTGATGCAAGGCGTAACTACTCATAGTCGTGCAAATACTCCACAGTTTGATTATATACATTATATAGTGTTTGCTGATTTTACCTGATGACAGTTTCTTCTACTTTCATCCAAAATAATAACAAACATTTACATTTTTTTTTGGTTATGACATTCTCTAAAATTGCTTCATTTATATTCATCATATATATGCATTAAAAATATAAAATAGTCTTATATATATATATATAAAAGAGTAACATATATAAAAGAGTAAAATTATATTTTTGAATAAATAAATAAAAGTAAGCTATTGTTGCTGTTTTAGTATTTAATTTACTAGTAAAACTTACTTATTTAAATGACTTACTTACATAATAGATGTTTGTGCTATTTATTTATTTTTTTAATAACTTACAGAGAACATTTCAGTTGTTTTTAATTACTAAAAATGTTGTTCAAAATTTCGTACATTTATATTATTTTTAAATAGTGAGCTGTAGAACTCTGCTATATGAATCAGCTTATTATCAAATTTGCAACGAGAAAAAACTTGTAGACCAAACAATTGCCTTGCCTATAATAAGTATACGTTTCGAATTCCTAATATAAAAATCGCAAATAAATATTTGGTTTTTAAATAGTGTAGTGTGCACAAAGATTTTTAACTTCCACAACCTAGAGAAAGTTATACTTGAAATAAACTTCTTGTTTCAGTAGTATAGTTATCTAAATAGTGTAGTGTGTACAATTGTGTTTTTCAAGATGTGTTAAGCTGCCACAACATATAGATAGTTTTAGTGAAAACAACCTGCTTGTTGCGACTTCAAGTGAAGGCTTTAAGTATCTCACACACGCACACGCACGCAAATCTATCTGCACGTGTTCAGCAATGCATGGCTAGGCGAACAGCGAAATCTATATAAACTCAATCGAATCGAATCGCATGCATGCATAAATTGCGAATGTGCATTAACATAAACCGGAACTCAGGGCCAGTGGAGCGTAAGACGTACAGGATTATTATTATTGTTATTATTAATAACTGGCAAACATTGTGCAATGTGGGCGCCGACGACAAATAGGCGCGAGGCAGGGAGGGAATTCAATGCTCCAAGGCAGTCAAACAGCGTGATGCGACTGATATGATTGAGAACTGCAGATAGTCGCATGTGTATCTTGTATCTCGTATCTTCAGTGTCACGGCGAACACCGAAGGAAGACAGTTGAAGTGAAAAGTTGGCGGAGCGACGAGCATTCTAGCGAAAAGTGCAGATAAAAACCATCAGTTGAGTGACATATAAAGATACAGATACAAATTTGTTGCGCTGACAGGCAAGTGTCAAGCGTCGGCCAGGCCAAAACAGAAATATATAAAGATACAAACGGCAATTTATAATAAACATGGCCAATGATGGACATGCCTCGACCTTATGCCTGCCTGCGCCCCTCGCCCCGCCCCGCCCACTCACTCACTCACTCAGTAGCTCTCGCTTGGTCATTAATGTCAAAAGTTATTGCGCAGGCGGCGTTAGGCGATAATGTTAATGTTAATGTTGCCATGGCCGCCAGCTCAAGGGGGCGACTCCTGCAGTAGCAGCAGTAGCAGTAGCTCTGTTGACTGACCACAAGCACTCACACTTGCGGCTGTGGCTGCCAATGCCCGCCGGCTGCGTGCCCTCCGACTCCTGCGCTCTTCATCGCCATCGCCATCGCCATCGACATCGCCATCTTCGTCGCGTTGTTGTTGATGATGCTGCACACGCTCGGCCCGGTTGCCGGCACGTGTCCGGCCACGTTGTGCCCGCTCGCTGTGTGTCGCCCGAAGGCAGCGTCATCGTCGCCCATCACCCGTCACCCAACAGCGTCGTCAACGCCATTAGTTGCCGCCCGCTCTGAGTCTCAGGCTAGCTCGACTACTGTTTAAAGTGGCGGCTGCTCGGGCATTTCCCAAATTGACGTAGCCAAGGAAAAAATATACAGTCTGATTACGCGCACTGTCTGCATTTAATTATCTAGAAATTAACATTAATCATATGCCTGGGCTAATTTAAAATCATAATCCTCTTCAGCTTCGACTTACAGCGCAAAATATTGTTGAGCCTGAAAACAGCCCCGAAGTTCACATTGTGTGTGGCAGCTAACAAAAGTATTTAATTGCTTCGTGTGCTTGCTTCTTTCCAAGTACGAGTATTATCAGCGCTAACGAGAAGTTTTGAAAAAGTGCTTGAAACATTTGAAAGATTTAATTATGTCTATATTTCAGAATACTACGAATGCTGAGAGTAAGAAAATTAAAAATAAAATGAAATATTTTAAAGAAAGAAATATTTTTAAAATAAATATTTTTATAGAAACATATATAAATGCATATATAAAAAGTAATTGTATAATAATTACATAATAAGAATTTGTTTTTATTTCTATTGTGATTTGCATGCTTCTAATTCAACTATGTAAAGTTATCCCAACTTGAAAGTTCCTATTGAAGTCTCTATATAATGTAATAACTTTGTAAAGTTACCCCAACTCTCCCCAACTCCTACTCATCTTCTGAATATCACACTCTTCTAAAGTTTTTCTCTCATCCTTACACTGAAAATATGGTTTTTATATGCAAAGTAATTATATAAAATATGTCAATACGATATAATACTACTTTGAAGTGGTTCCCAATAAGAATTTATTTTTATTGCTAGTGTGATTTGCATATAAATGCTTCCTATTGAATTCACTATCTATCGCCATATTGCCTTAACTTACCCCAAGTTTCAGCTTAGAGTTTCTCCCCCTCTGAACTTCAAGCTCTTCTAAAATTTCGCTCTCTGCTCGCGCTTCCATTTAGCAGGCTAATTAAATTATTTCGATGTAAAAGTTTTTATTTATTTATTTTTATAGCAGCTGCCGCGCAACTGAACCGCGACCTCCCCGCAAGCTCCACCCCATCCTCGTCTTTGCGCTTAACCTCAGTGTGGATTCAGTTGAGGCCCCGCAGCCAGCACGCTTCATTTGCTTGATGTGCCGTGGTTCCAAGAGATTCCCAGGCACACTCTTTGGCACACACACACACACTTTGCTGCATCGCCTGGTTAGCATAATAAATCGATTAGCTCGCCAAGAGGCGGTCGTTGGAATTGGCGTTGGCGCTGGCGTTGGTGTTAGGAGGAGTTGCTTTCAGTGCGAGTCTTGTTTGGGTTCGGGATTTGGCATATTTAATAATCATGAGGCTTTCAGTTGCAGCCCCCTTCACGATGATGCCGATGACGATGATGATTATTCTAATACGCTGATGGGCCACCATCAAGCGTCCGCCTCCGACTCCCTGCAACTTGGACAGAGATCCGGCTCCATGCTCTCTCTCGGCCTCTCTGCTTGCCCCTTTCGCTCAAAATGATTGATGGCTTTTGTGGCACGCAGTTGTAGTTCCTTCTCGCCGTTCTCGCGCATATACACACACTTATATACACACTTTGCCTGTGCCACGTTGCTTTTTTTCCATGTCGTTTTGCATTTTTTCGCTCTGTGCTCTTGTTTTTTTTTTGTTTATGGTCCATCATCAGGCTGTGCCTCCGCTGCGTAATAAATCTCCTTATACTCCTTGTATACGTATAATTTTTTCCATTCTTGTTTATCATTTTGTGTCATGCGATTTTCACTGCTCCTTTTTTGTTTGTGGTCCACGCTCCAGTCTCTGCTCTGCCTTCACGTGCCTCTGCGTGTTTTATTAAAAAACAGCCGCAAAGTAGAAGCATCAGCGTCATATTAAAGCATTCCCAGGCATTAAAATTTCACATGAGCTGGGCTGACAACCATCACACCATCCATCCATCCATCCATCCAAGCAGGCAACCTTCCAGTTATTCATTCATTCATCCATCTATCCATCCATCTCAACTTTGGCATTTCATATTAATGCTTGAATAATTTTCTGTATAATTTTGATCATCGCCTGGCATTAGTTACATTAGTTTTCAGCCTTAGCTTTAGCCCATGACTAAATTGGCGAAATAGGCGGAACATTTGAGACATCCGTCAACCAAAATATTGTGGGAGAAACTCTGCCTTCACACCACGATAATGTAAATTTAAAACTGTTGTGTGCGCATGTGAATATGCTACACTTTCATGCATTTAATATGTGTCTACTAAACCTGAAGGCTGATTATTGTTGTTGGCATAATAAGTACTTGCCACCCACATGCTCATAGCAAGACTCAAAATTTGTTGATTTAACCGCCCATGAGCCGGAAAACATAATAATACAAGGTCATTTAAAATGCACAGGAAAAATATTCCAATACCTGGCGATGAGAAAACCAAGCGATAGCTGCTAGTGATGGCAAAGCGGTTTTGAGCGAAACTTAGAAATTTAAAGGGAAGTAAAAGTAACAAAATGATTAACTGAAATTTAGAGAATTTCAATTTGTCACAAATATGTTAGAAAAAGCTTATATTTATTATTTTTTTGTACATCTAAAAATGCAAATATCGACACAAAAGTGTAATTTTATTGAAATATATCCATAGTAGTAATGACAGGCAATAGACATATGGGTAATGATGGCAAACTTAATTATAATTAGAAACTTAAAAAATAAAAAATAAATAAAAAAAATAAAATAATAATATTTTAATCATTATGTTTGTTACTATAACTAGAAACATTAAGAAACAAATTCATAGTTATTAATTTTTGTAGAACAATATAAAAGTGTATTTCGAAACATATATATATTCTTTGTTAAAATATTATTACTCCATATTAATACTCCAAAAGAATGCAATATTAAAAATTAATTTCCGTCGTTCATATTAATAACAAACTAATATTATTTAATTTAAGATGACGTTTAAAATTAGTTTCGTAAATTGTTTTGGATGTGAAATTGTACAGAATATTAACTAGTATTAAAGACATATATGTTTCACATGAGTTCATTGCAAATCAGCTCTCACGCTGCCATCTCGAAGGAGTTTTTGTCGCGATTCGCAGCCATGTCCACATGAGTTTGGGCGCCTATCAGGCACCACACAGATACATACATTTATTAAGAGCCTCGGGGACAATAATGACGAAGTTTGCACAATGACAACCCTACCACACATGTCACATACTTTCCTGCACTGATGATTGCGTTGGGCTCGCATCAATTATTCAGCGCAAATGTATACGGATTTTTTCGCAGCTAGCACTTGAAAGGGGCCGGAAAGACGGTGGCGGTGGCAACCGCACAGTGGGTAAACATATTTGCACTGGGCGCACGCTCAAATTGGGCGTGATTTTCGAGTGCTCGGCCTCAGACTGCGACACACGTTGCTGCCACACAGCAGCTTTGATTATGTTTGTCTATTTGTTGCTGCCTCATGCATTTTTGAGTCCACTTTTCTCTCCCTCTCTCTCTCAGCAAACTGTTTGTTTACGGTCAAGGCAATTAGGTTTTTTTTGTGGCCGCAGGCCAAGCTAAAAAAAGAAATACTCAATAAGTAAGCGTCTTAGCTGCAAACTCACAAACAGCAGAGAAATTTCCAGCTTCAGTTTCGGGGCTGGCGATCCACGCCATTGGTTAGGTATTCAGTTTGCCCTTTTGCTTGTTGGCTGCCCGAGCTGCTGGAGCTACTGGGGCTGCTGGGGCTGTTGGGGCCAGCTGGGCCTGCTGCCAGTCTCCGTTTTGCTCCTTCCTGACATTTAATTTTCGATTTTAATTGGATACTAACAGCAGGATGCTCGCCAGCCAGCTCGTCCTGCTGCCGTTGATGGGCAAACTACAACTGGCCGGGGACCTGGCATAAAAAAAAAGAAACAAGTGCACAGGTGACAAAGGGGCTGCACAGGAAAATACCCTGCAATATAAATACGACAGCAGAGAAAGATTCAAATGCTAAAGGAATTCTGGAAACGAAAACGCAAACTTCCAGCAATACTTTTTAAACCTTAAGTCGTGCAGCAAGAAAGTTTTTAGACTTGAAATCGTGTTACCAGAATTTTCTTTAAGATTGAAATATATCAAATTTAATAGTATTTTTCATAACTTAATTTCTAGTTTCCAGTTTTCAGAACCTTATTTCTGTAGCACTGCAAAAGAGTATCAGACATCAGCTGGATATTTTTTATGTTTGGCATTTTGGTAGTATTTAATATAAATACGACAGCAGAGAAAGATTCAAATGCAAAGGAATTCTTGAGACTTCAATCAATACTATTTAAGCCTTAAATCTTGCTGCAAGAATATTTTTAGGAATGAAATCGAGTTGCCAGAATTGTCTTTAAGATTGAAATATAATCAAATTTAATACTAGTTTTCATAACTTATTTTTTAGTTTCCAGTTTTTAGAACTTAAACTTGTAGCACTACAAAAGAGTAATCAGACATCAGCTGGATATTTGTTGTAATTTTTGTAGTATTTAAACGCCGAGCATACCCTGCGCGTAACCCTTTTGGCGAGCGTGGTATGGCTGCAAAGGAAGCAAAAATAGTAAATTAAAAGGTACACAACATGGCAGCCAGCCAGCAGCAGTACGAGCTGCTCCAAAAAGGAGTTGGCTAACATAATTGAAAAAGCGCTTTTCTATTAAGAACATTTCCAGCAGGAGACGGGGGGAGCGGGGCGTCGCGGCCGGGGAGAGACTCTGTCGTGGCGGCAACTTGAAGCACTGATTGGCGGCGGCGCCTATTGACTGACTTAACACGCCATTGAGTAGAGAAGCTGCTGCAGCACGAGCAGCAGCAAGAGCAGCAAGAGCAGCTCCTACAGCATTGTGCGCTAGTGCTGCGAGGCAACAGCAATTGAGGTGCGGTGGGGGAGGGGGCAGCATGCAAATTGGCGGCAGAAAGAAGTCGACGAGGCTTGGGAGGTTGGGACAAAAAGCGCAACCGTCGACATCGAGTGGCGCTCGAAAGGGGCAAAGATTTAAAGCAGCCAGCGCAGCAGCCAATTAATGGCAACAAGCTCGTCTCGTCGCGTCTCGTCATGACTCGTTGCGATGCGATGCGGCGGCTAATTAAAACGATGCTGAGATGCAAAGAGTTTTCCAATCAATCAGACGCCAGCATTAGCGTGTGGGAAAACTGAGAAAATTAGGCAATTGGCAAATGGGAATTTTCATGTGCATTGTCGCCGTTCGACTGGGGATAACACAAACGGGCAAACGAGAGAGAGAGAGAAAAAAAACAGAATATTGCATAATTATAGCTGATAATTGTTAGGCTCCCCCCTTCAGTACGCTGCAGCGCCCCGGGGGTTGTTGCCTGCTTCCCTCGAGACAATTGACAACTTGATATTGGGTTGTTCTTGCAGTCATTCGCGTTGTTTGTCGCTAGAGCTGTCTTAAAGCCAGCTTGACGTGTCTGGCGACTGGCTCTTTAAATGGAAAGTCAGGAAGGCAGCAGAGACTGAGAATTTGGTGAAAGACTTGATTGACAGTCGTCGTCGTCGTCATCGTCGACGAGCGCAGCACGATGGCAACAGAATTATGGCTTAATTGACATATGCACAGCACAGCACAGCACAGCACTCGTAGGGAATAGCTCTTGAATTCTCCCCCTCTCCCCGCAGCAGACCAACAGTCCAAACAGTCGAAGCTGCTTTCACCCTTTCATAAATGCACTCATAAGGCTGACGACGACGACGTCGACGACGACATAAGCACAATATTTGTATGTCTATGCCACGCCGTGCGGGATAATATTTCTTTAAGTAGACACCAACTGACAGCGCAATTAAGGCGGAGTAATTATTTTAAGTAGGGTTACATTTCCCAATACCCCGAGCTGAGATTCTCCACAATGTTGCATCACTGGCCAGTTCCAGATCCATTTCATCCATCAGAAGGGTGTGCAGATCTCTGCATTATAAATTGCAGTTACTTTTCTTTTTCAAGGACTTTGAAAGCATGTTTGTTGTTGTTGTGCAAGGGATTTAAAGGCAGTTAGTGCCTCGAAATATGTTTTCCTAATAATTCTCACGACATTTTAATATCTTCGAAGTTCTGCGGATTACTAGAATTAGATCAATTTACTTTCTTTCTGTATTATGTTATATTTTTCATATATTTCTTATATTTGATATTAGCGCCTTTGATCTGCAGCTTTGCCTGCAACTTCTTACAAACTTTGACTTAAAAGTTTCAGAAATTAAAGTATGGAAAGGGAGATTATATTCTGATATTCTGATATTAAATAAATTAAACAGAGGTAAGAACAATAAATATAATTAAGGTAAAATAAATAATTGGTTAGTATGTAAGTATTATCAAAATTTATAATTGGCAATATTTAGAATATTGCCTGGCACTCGCAATGTCTCGAGAAATCTCCGTCAGATTCGCTGAAATGCACCTCGTGGATCATCTGGAGTACCAGGCGAACATAATAGAGTAGCAGGTGGAACTAACTCAGCACAATACTCTCTGAAAAAATACAGTTCCTCTCGCAAGTGATATGAGTGGATCCTAAGAGCGGAAGGTTTTACTCTCTGGAAAAGCACAGTTATTCTCGTGATATGAGTGGATCCTAAGAGCGGTAGATAATGCTCTCTCAATAACAACAGTTATTCTCTCGAGCTTTTTGGAACCTAAGAGCGGGTAATAATAAATTTCTTTAAAAGTACAGTTGTTCTCAGAACAGTTCATTGTGGATCCTAAGAGCGCACTATAATACTCTCTGTTTACATGCGCAAGTTACTTTTCGAATGGCGACCTGCTGCTAACTTCTGTTGGCCTGGTAGAATATGCCAAATTTTCTACTTTTTCCTGCCAGCAGTAGCAATTAAACTTTGGAGATTTGCGTAAAAATGTATACCTATACTTTGTATTCTGTAAATCAACAAAAACTAACTTATTTTAAAAAGCTTTTTAAAATGTTATTAAGAAAATTTATATAGTAATTTCAAATCAATAAAGGCAATAAATAAAAGTGTTGAGTGGCATTAATCTAAATTAAATGTAACCTATGTCAATACGTTGAGCAACATTATATGATTTCTCAAAAAATCTCCGCCGTATTCGCTGAAATGCACCATGTGGGACTTCTGCAGTACCAGGCGAACATAACAAAGTAGTAAGTGGATCTAACCATGCACAATATTCTCTGAAGGTGTACAGTTGTTCTCTCGATCTGTTTGGATCCTAAGAGTGGGTGATAATACTCTCTGGATAGAACAGTTAGTCTCTCGACATGTGTGGATCCTATGAGCGAAATATTATACTCTCTGGAAACAACATTATTTCAGTATTATTCTCTGAGCGGATCTCTGAATCTATGCCACTTTCTGCCCACTTCTGTTGGCAATAAATAAAAGTGTTGAGTGGCATTAATCTAAATTAAATGTAACCTATGTCAATACGTTGAGCAACATTATATGATTTCTCAAAAAATCTCCGCCGTATTCGCTGAAATGCACCATGTGGGACTTCTGCAGTACCAGGCGAACATAACAAAGTAGTAAGTGGATCTAACCATGCACAATATTCTCTGAAGGTGTACAGTTGTTCTCTCGATCTGTTTGGATCCTAAGAGTGGGTGATAATACTCTCTGGATAGAACAGTTAGTCTCTCGACATGTGTGGATCCTATGAGCGAAATATTATACTCTCTGGAAACAACATTATTTCAGTATTATTCTCTGAGCGGATCTCTGAATCTATGCCACTTTCTGCCCACTTCTGTTGGCCTGGTAGAATATACCAAATTTTCAAAAAGTATAAAGAAGCGCAGAAAAAAATACAAACTAAACGAAATTCCAGACCTTGACCAATGTGAGTTTTTCTGACGAATCGCAAGCATCGAATACCCATCGATTGCTTTGCGATTTGCATAGCTTATTATTTTTTTTTAGGCAATTAAAAGGTAGTAGAGAAAAATAAACATAGAGTTTATAATTTCATCAAGGGTCATATTGCGATATTCCAATTAAAATTGAATCATTCAGAGACAAAGTTCTCATGAAACAGCTGCAAAATTGCGAAATTTATATTAGCATTTTCGATAATATTTACTTTCACCACAACTGCGCTTCATGGCTAACGCTATAAAGCAGAGGAAGCTTGGCAGAAAATCATGAAATCATAAACAATTAGCCTTGTATTACTTCCTCTTAATCATGCGCCATTTGCAATTAATTTAAACGCAATTTGCCGACCCCCTGCAGGGCGGATGAAATCTGGAGAGCCAAAAGCCCAAGGAACATTTGCGCATCCGCTGGCTGGCGCTGATGCTGGCCAAAAGACGTGAATCTTACACGCGTACTAAAAATTAGGCAAGAACCGGCTGACAGGACCATTAAATATCCACCCACACACGCTCACGCGCACGCACACAAATCTTTTGCACAAACATAATTTTGAAACAGACACACGATGTGCAGAGAGTGTGTGTGTGGGTGGGGCGGGCTTGTTGCCGTGGCGCCCCACTCGGCCGCAACCCTGAGAAAACGTGGACGCATCTTGGAAATCTCGACAGCAAATTGCTGGCAATCCACGCAAATGGCTTAGAACAACGGGTGGCATTAGAGAGCAAGACGACGCAGGGATACAGCTACAGCTACAGATACAGATTCAGCAGATAGCAGAGGCAGCAGAAGCTACTTAGTGCTTGCCAGGCCGCCTCAGTTTTGCGCGCAACGAAAACTTTTGCACGGCCAGCGAGCGAAACGAGCCAGCAGCAATGCTCGACAGGACATGCTCGGGCTGCTGAAGCAGGAGCTGCGACACCGCCACCCGCTCACTCACCCAATGGCGTCGTCGGGCATAAATCATAAGAAGAAACAGCAAAGGCAGAAAACTTGCAAACGAAAGTTTCCCCCCTGGAAAAAGCAAAAAAAAAAAAACTCGAGCCAACGGCGGATCTGCGAAATTTGTCTTGGCGTTTGGATTTATGTTTTTGCGACGCTTCTCCAGAGAACGAGCAAGAGAGATAGAGAGAGAAACACACCCAAACAGACAAATAGGAAGAAGGTAAATTCAGGAAATGCTGTCTTCGCAAAACAAAGACCAAGTACGAGCAACCAAAAAAACGCAAAACGAAGAACACAATATGAGGAATATGAAAATAAAAAGCAAAACCCAAGAACACAAGCCTACAACTTGGCGGCCATGATTTATGGCAAAGGTAGCAAAAGTTCCTCTGACTGCTGCTGGGGCGGATAACTTTAAAAAGTTTGCTCCTTTTGCAGGATTCACAGGATTTGCATTTGAGCACTCGTGCCGTGCCGAGCTGTGCGCTCAGGAAACTCGATGGGGGCCTCTAGATAAAATATATTTACTGTGTGTACCTTTTATTTGCACGCATTTTGCAGTTTTGTTCGGCTGCGTCTGTTTGGCGCTGCTTCCTGTTTTGTTTAGCCGAATTTGTCATATTTTGTCGGAGGTCTTTTAGGCGAAGGCCAAGTGCCGCACATTTGTTTGCAATGCTCTTTCAAATTGTCGTTTAACTTTCTTCTCCACAACACGGGGAGTGGGAAGTTCAAGTCGATGGTGGAGTTGCTCTGTAAGTATTTTGAACTTCTTAAGCCTGAAATAATTGGTAGCTTAAGTTGGTCAAATATTTTTTATGTAAAATTGCAAATCAGTAGCCCAAAAATGTCTACACTAAACTTAAAAGTCAGTTTAAGTATACTTTATGAATATGATGGAGGTCATTTAATACCAAAATATAATTAATTTACACTTTTGATATCGTTACAATTCGATTGTGTAATTGAAAGCAATAACTCGGAGATGGAAATTCAAAAACGGGCATGTCCAGCACAAGTGCATGGAGAAACTCAATCAATCATAATCGTATTACAAGTGCAAATAACAATGCTGAGGGCTCAGTCCCATTGATCTGCTCCTGCTGGTACTTATAATTTTTCAATTCAAAAATAATGAAAGAAAAAAACACAATAACAGGAAAACGCAGGAACAACGCCAACCAGCCAATGTCCACAGGAAAAACACCAGCCCCCCCACAAAAGACTTTGTGGAGGAACAGTGGGCGAAAAAGAAAAACGTGCAAAGCTGTTACATGGCCAAGTGGCAAGCAAAGCAGCAAGAGTAACAACATCGAATAGGAATTACACCAAATCGAAGCGAGGCGACAACAGCGTCAAGAAGGAAAACTCTCGGGCGACATTCGACAGGCAAAACAGACGACGTCAAAGTTTCGGATGGATCGCAGGGTGTTGTTGTGGCCGGTGGCGGGGGGTCATTTGGAGTGTATCGAATAGCGCGCATGGCCAACGTGGACCTGGGGACGCATGTTGTGTGCGTCCGCCATTTTGTGTACAGACTGCGACATCCACCCGCTTACGCACACACACACACAGAGAGACACACACACACTCATAAAATATGCGGAAGTTCAAAGTATGATGCGGAAGTCTGTATGACTGCGATTGCTAATGGATGTCGGTGAGTGGGATGACGATGAGGTGACTGAAGGGAGCCAAAGCCAGAGCTGGTGTGGTGTTGTATACTCAGAGAGAGAGAGAGAGAGAGAGGGGCTTGGATCGGCAGCTTGGGCAGCTTGTACGGTCGAAAGCATTTCAAATTTCGAGTGCTGGCGTCGTCGACGACGCGTCCTCGTCCGCTATGTGGGGAGCTGTAAAAAATCGGGGCTTTTAAACCACGCGCGCTGCAAGTTTTGGCATCGAGTCCAACGGTGTACGAAGTTAGATAAACGGATTAAGTGGCAACAATGTCACACTACACCCACAGGCCAGCGGAGAGGACGAGACAGCGACAGAGACAGACGGAGAAAAGGACAAGCAGAGATAGACTGAGAGCGCAAGAGCTTTGGCCGCCGTCGAGGCGAGTTGGGCAAGCATCTGGTCCGAGGGTCCTGGCAAATGGCTCCGCCTTTTCATCAGCCAGCGACCACAGCGACAACAATAACATCAGCAAACTTAGGAGCAGCCAGCTGGTCATAAACAACAAATCGATATGCTATTAAAGGCGACCAATATTAATGATGTTACTCCAGAGCTGCCGCACATTGGCAACGCACGCAGCAGACTGTTGATAAATAATTACGATACTAAAGAAAATAAACTTTATAGAAATATAAGAGAATTTTCCATATTGAAAAATATATTGAATAAGTATGCCCAATTTAAACAAGTAAATGAATCCGAGAAAATTATCAAAAGCAATGATTCACATCTTTGAAATAATTCTTAGAATTTGGAATTAACTTTAATAAAGTCAAACATTTTCATAAGCATTCATATAAAATACTTGCATTAACACATGTCAAAGTTTATTGCATGAAATATGCAAAATATAGTATACCATATAGTAAAACCCGATGCGCTTTGTACAACGTTAGTTATGTTAAAATGACTCCATTCAATGATCAAATACGAAGCAAATTTTTCCTTCACCAAATATAGTAAATGTTGAAACATTTTTCAAGCATTTTTAGCACGGAAATTTATATAAAATATATTTGAATTAAATGTGATTTGGGAATAAAATAATAAAAGTAAATATCCAGCTAAATTAAATTATTACATAGCAATAAAATATTTAAAATAAGCAACAACTTTAATAGGCAGAAAAATTATGTTTCCATTATATTTAAAAGTGTTGTTAGTTGCAAATTAGCTGCAAATTAAGTTAAAAATTAAACAAATTTACAATGGTTTTGCGAGACTGTGCCTGTTTGCGCATTTGCCTTATGGAATGGTGCATGGACGCTAGGATAAGGGAATTTCATTCGCTGCTCTGCTGCGCTGCTGTTGTTTTCGGCACTCTTAGTGGCCCCTTATGAAAATGCCGGATAGACGGTAAATGCGCCACGGCCTTGTGTGTTTGTGTGTGTGTGTGTGTACCTGGCCTGCGCTTTAAAGGAGTCTCTAAACGAGCCCAGCTCCCCAGTTTGTGCTCTGCAGTAATTCTGTTGTCCTTCTGCGTTTAATCAAACACACTTCCGTTGCAAAACGGCTTGAACCGCTTCAATCAAACAACAACCACAAATATTTCAAGTGCGGCTGGTTGGATGACTGCCGGCTGGCAAGTGCAGGATAGAAGAGCGAAGGCGGAGTGGCGACCGGCAGCAGTGGCAAAGACAAAACTCCTCAACAAGAAAATACCTCGACGATGTTAAGGACGATGATGATGATGAACCCTTCGCCTGCCACTCGAGTGCACACGGGGGCATCGAGAGAAACACGAGAAATAGACACGGCACATCAACGGGGAGAGCGAAGCGTGCAGACGCTGGCAAGAAGCAGAGGAACAGGTCTCTATGGCACTTGAGGCAGAGCGGCGCACCGCTCGCCATTGTTTTGCCAGCGACCAAGAGAAAAAAAAAACAAAAAAAAAAAAAAGTGGGTGAAAATCGCTGTACGTTACCAAAAATGCCGATTGCCACTACGACCACTTGAGGCGAAGAGCTGGCAGAGGATTTCTGTTTTGGAGGATTTCAGCTTTGCAGCCTTTTGGCAGCCACTCGAAAATCACGTGAAAATATTTCATAAATTACGCGCCTAATTAAAAGGGAGCGCACACCCCCCAAAAGCCAAACCAAAAAAATAAAACTCAAAACTGAAAAGCAACTCATTGAACTCAGCCAGCCTCGAGTGTCTGACCAGACTGAGTTCCAGTGCCAGTGCCAGTGCCAGTCTCACTCTCCAGCCGGGCAGACGTCGCTCTCCTACTTTATTGCTACACTTATTAGCCCCCGTCCCCCTCCTGTGCTTGCAACCCTTTGGCCACTCAATTATTGGAGCCGCGCTGATTTATTGCAGTCGATGCCTGCCATCGCCGCCGCTGGCCAGTTGCGCATCGGGTTGGTCTAGACGAGTTATTGCTCTGCCATTTTTTCCTCTCTCTCTCATGCCATTCTTTTTTTTTTTTTGATGAATCTCATTCAAGTTGGTTGGCGGTGCGAGGCCGTGTGGGCTGTAATGGGCAGTGGCTGTTCATTTGCATTCGGCGGCTGTTGCTGTGGAGCGTATTGGTGGTTGACCAACACAACACGCCAACAAGGGGGCGCAATTCCAAGTGAAATCCTTCCTTTATGCACTGCACACATCGATGGCCAGTCGATAACGCTGCTGCTTTAATATACACCCTGCTTGTTATTGGGTAAATCTTTTGCATGCGCACTTGCTTGACATCTATTTTGATACATCATAAACATGATGACTGCATAAACTAGTAACATATTTTACAACCTTGTTAAGCGCTGTTTTAAGTTTTTAGGGCTGTCCATTTAGTTAGCAAACTAGCAAGCTAGCAAAAAGCAAAAAAAAAAGTTTAGAAATTGGCCATTTAATACTTATTTGTATGCCCTTATTACAAATCCTATATATATTAAAAAAGTGTAATTTAATGGTCTTACGAATATCAATACATAACATATATTTATTGAGTCTATTAGTATCATTTCAGTATTTACTCTTCTGAATAATCTATTTGAAAGATCATAAACATATTTTATTGGTGCAATAGTTGGCTACACAGCCTACAAATTCGAGGTCATTCCAAAAGATCTGAGAAATATTATTGTCAAAAACGTAAAAAAGACAAATTTTACAACTCTTTATTTAAGTTCCAAAGAGTCTTCTAGGGTTTGTACATATTTGTTTACTTTTAAGTCGGTTAGCTTTGATAATGTTTAGTTTAATTTTGCTCTAATTAATTCCGATACAATGAAAACAATTTACTGTTCTTTTTAATATATAAAGATGTATACATTCAGCAAACAATAAAAATATTCGTAGTCTATTAACATAATTTCAATGTTGTTCATTATCTTCAAGCACTTAACCTGCTGCCAAGTTTATTGAGTGCAATTTCCTAGTCAAATCCACCTGCTGCAATATACTCTATAAAACAGAATACACTCTTCAGCAAGGGAAGGGATGAAGCAGTAAGAATACACTACAAGTTAATTTCTTACAAAAATAAGCAAATGTGTGCGTAATTGAATTTGCTGGCTGCTCGGCAGAAACGTGAGGTCGCAGCGCAATCGCAATCGCAAACCCGATTCCAATCCCAAATGCCCAGAATACCCAGAACCAAAATACCACTTTATATAATACTGTTGACATATGTTAATCAGGCGCACGCACACGCGCCATAGACTAAAGCTGCAGCTAAAACTGGGGCTGGAGTTGGGCAAGGATCAGGAGCAAAAACGTGTGGGAGATGATGATGAGGATGATGAGGTTGGCTTTGCCAGTGCCAGTGGAGTGGGCGAGACAGTGGGGGAGGGGGGTTGGCGGGGCGGGTCAAAGGAATTAATTCGAATTCAATCCGCAAGGCAGTTGGCACTGCGACAAAGTAAAAAGCCTATTTTGAGGGCCACACAGACAACCACGGAAACAATCTGATTGGAATAGAAGCTGCGGGGGTGGGCGCAGAAGCTTGTCGACTTTGAAACAAGGGTTGGCCAAACTGCCAGTCGTCGGCAGTCGACAGATAATTTAATTTCGGATTCGCATGAGCGATGAGATAGCGCATCGTGTTGTTGTCCCAGCACATTTTCGGGGTGGCAACGACTTCAACGACTCCGTTCCTCCGCCTCCTCCTCCTCCACCGCGTCCGCCTCACTGACAGCTAGCATATTGATGCAATCATCTAATCTTCGCGCTTCATAGTCGCCGACCCAACCCCCGCCTGCGTGGGTCCAGCTGAATAATCGAACAGATTTCAAGTGCAGTGCATCGAAGCGATGCCGACGAGATGCGCGTCCAATGCGTAAACTCAAGCAGCAACAGTAAAGGCCAAAAAAGATTTCAAAACAGTTGGCTGATTATCTTCTTTTTTGTCTTGCTGTTGTTGTTGCTGGCCGTGGCCATTTGCCAAAAAGTTTCTGCCACTCGCGTAATTTGTCAGACAGTTTCCCCGATTCTGCAATTAAATGCAATTGCGTCGCCACTATCCAGCAGACCTTACTCCTCGTTCCCCCCTTACAGCTCCAACACAGCTCCACTGTGTCGCCATAGCCATGACGTCCCCCTTCCTCCGCGCTCCAGAGTCTGCAGCGCTCTCGCTTGTGGACCGCTTTTAAAACGGCTTCCTGTGCGCTAAATGGCGTTTTTGTGTTAACGCTTTCTTCGTCGCCAGCGATGACGCCGCTTGGGTCAGTCCAAAAATACTCTGCAGCAACAGCAGCTCTCCTATATGCTCATTCGTTGAAGCCTTCAAAACCACTAAATTCTTATACAACAAGATGATTAAAAAGCGTAAATTTTATATCATTGAAAGTATTGCAATCTATATCTTATTTTTCATTGCAAATACAAAATTATAAAATTAATTTTAAGGAAACGTAATTTATGTCGTCAAGCTGTGTATTTTACAATCCTCTTGTTTATATATATTTCGATTTGTTGTATAATAGTATAAGAGAATAAAAATTCGACTTGAAAATTCTTGTTTTTGGCAACCTCTAATATCATTTTATAGCCCTTTTTGTACTATATTCATATAATAACACTTTTTTGTTCTATTATTGAAATTAAATGTTAAGCTACGTAAACAAATTATAGAGTATCTTTGTTGCTTAAATAATTGTCACGTAGTTACTCAAAGGCAAATTCTTTGGATATGTGAATTTATCAGAGCAAATGGCGACATTAAATGAGCAAAAGTTTTTATATCATTTATTTTGGCCCTCATTTCATTATGCTGCATTAACCTACACTGAAAGAAACTATTAAAATATTGAAAAGTAAATAATAATTATTTATACTTTCTATAAAAACAAATTTAATTATGGAGCTTCAATATAAGTATATTATATAAATATTATTAAGTGTAAAATATATATATATAAGACTATATAAAATAATTGTAAAGAAGTATAACTTATAGAATTGACGTGTATATGTACTTATTATATATCAATATTGTTCATCAGGTTATTGAAAAACAGAGTATTAGTAGCACTGTAATTCACTTATATTTATTTTTATATTATATTATTGCCTTTATTCCTGGATAATCAGAGCTATGTTCTAGACTTGTTATCTGTATAAATAATTAATGTATGTGTACTTATTTTCTTTCAGTGGAGTGCTTGATAAGTTGCCCTGCATTTCTTAAACAATTAAAAACTTTGCGCGTCTACCTACAAAGTTGCCAATTTGGATAACCTCCAAAGCAGAAGCGAGCCAACAGCTGCCGAGTGCTGCTGGGAAAGAGACACAGTAAGATGGAAAATGCGAAGAACATGGCGACTTCGACAACAATGACGTGGAGCACACACACACACACATAACTAGTATACATACACACACACACACACAGAGTTTCACACACAATCAGAGGCTGGCAAAGAAAAACTTTAGCGCAGAGCAGTCAAAACCAATTTGGAGAATTTAATTAAAATTGCAAAACTTTGGCAACTGATTAAATTTTCGAACAAGAACAACACTGGCTGCTGCCGGCTAGGGGAGGGAGAGACTGGGGAGGGAGTGGCACCCAGGTAAAAGCTTAAAACAAGCAACCCACAGCGACTCCAACCACCACCCCTCCACTCTCCAGGTTCGTTCCCCGGCTCAAACAAGCGGCAAGTTTAAATTTTTAAACCGAAAGGCAACGTTGAAAAATTTACATTCGCTTTCGTTTGCAGTGAAAATGTTATACCAAAAAGGAGCAAGCAAAAAAAAACGACAAAAAAGTGATGGAAATATAAAAAATTGAAATCCCAAACCGGGCACGAAGGCGGGGGCGGGGACTGGGCTGGTCTGGGCTGGGGGCCGGCTCAGCGGGACGAGGATTGGATTTAAGCCAGCAGAAGGACCCAACCAACCAGTCGAGCGACCGTTGGCTGCTGATGTTTGTGGATGACGTTGTTGATGGCAGCCATCATCAGCGGCAGCCTCAGCATCAGCATCATCGTCAACCTCATCATCGTCGTCCTCGCAGCAGCAGCGACTGGCAAAGTTTCCCCAATTTAATTTCATCATACTCCCGAGTGTGCGTTGAACTAACGAATGGAACGAACCGTCGTCGCACGAAACCAGCGAGCCGAGCTCGGGGAACGGGAGCTGGAAGCTGGGAGCAGGAGGGCGGATTGGCGGAGTGTGGCTGGCCAGCACAGACATTTACCAGCGCATTGCAATCACGTCGTCCCAGACGGGGGCGCCCCCAAAAAATATTCAGCTCCAAGGTTTGCCACTGATAGGGCGGTGGATTCTCTCTTTAGGAGCACGCTTGCAGGGGGCGGGGGCATTGAATGCGGGGCAGCTTTCGCAATAATGGCCACCCTGTGCGTCGGCTCTGTTATTTTAATGAAAATTGGAAAGCGCCGGCAAGCGCCCGCGACCCATTCGCCTCCCCAATCCTCCCCAGCCCGCTGTCCACGAAAATCATCGTCTTGACCAAGAGCATTTATTTTAAGATGTTCTCTTGATGGTCGAGACTCGGATTTGTTGCTGTATTTAAATATCTTTGGGGAGGGCTCGTTAATGCTCTTCTCCAATTTGCAGTTTCAACTTTTAGTCATTTCTTGTGCAAACTAAAGCTCATTTATTGTGATTTAAATGAAATTGGAAACGCGATTTTAAATTTGTTACTTTTAATTTCCATTCAGCGAGTTATTATTAATTCTCAACAACTTATGCTCGCTCCAACTTAAATCTCACTTACCCACAATTTGAAGCCAGAAAATCTATCTCGGCCTTTTTGGAGTCACATCTTTAATGGATGCTGCAAGATTCTCGTTTTTCAGCGTCAACGGCAGCGCCAACTTGAATCGGGCTCACACTTTTGTCTGGCTGTTAGGTTGGCCCTCAGCTAATTAGCGGCCATAAAACGCACATAAATCGAGGCTGGCCAATAAATTATAAATTATGCGTTGGCCAACCAACCGCAGATACTCTCTCGCTCTCGCTCTAGCTCTAGCTCGCTCGCTCGCAATCTCTCTCTGCCTCTCGCTCTGTTGTGCTGGCACAGAAACAGCAACAGTTTCATAGAATTTCCAGTCGAGTGCGCAGGCTCAGACTTGAGGCGGATGCACAAAACAGTGCGATGACTTCCGGTATTAACTAATTTTTTGCGTCTCCATTTTAGCGGTACTTTAAACCGTGGCAAGGGATCAGCTAGCTGCGAAACAGCCCAAGGTTGTGCAAAAATGCCTTCCGTTTGTGCCAGCTCAAAGCCCCTGAGCCAAGAGCCGTGAGCTCAAAGCCCGAGCCCGAGCCCGAGCCAGAGCCAAAGCCGGAGACGGAGCCGGAGCAGTGCCCAAACCCTGGCTGTGAGTGGGCACTAATCCTTGGCACTCATGATGCCGTTGGCAAATACTTTGCACCGCCGACTGCGCGACGAATTGGAAGCAATCCGCGCTGTCTGTCTGCACACAGACTCCAGCAGGCGGCAGGGGGCCCAGGCGGGTGTCGTCGCCAGTGGAGTGCATGGGCGTTGCTCCTGCCTGCCCCTGCTGGGGGTTGGTTTGATACGCGCGCACCAACTTCAACAAAGTATCAGGCCAAGCAGCCAAGCGCAAATCGAGGCGAGCCCAGCCTAGCCCGTCTCTAACTCATCCACTCGACAGCCGGCTCCTGTTGAGCACTCGACACTGCTCCCAGCTCCAGCTCCACGCTGCATGCTGCATGCCGCATGCTTCAGCGCAGCAGAGCGTAGCCCAGCTCAGTTACTCGGGGTAGACAGTTAGTCGCCCTCAAGTGCTCCGACTACTCCTCTTGACTACACCATGTGAAAGCAGGCTCTGGGAATCTGCAAAGATGCCAAACTAAATCAACTCAGAAAAAACAATAGCTTTCTTTAAAGGAATCTACAATATTGGCCCATTGGGCTAGAGAAACTTTGCCAAACATTGGTTCAATTTGCAACAATAAAGCAAGAAACATTACCTTAAAGAATATGGTATTTAATTGAATACAATTCAGCGACTGTTGATGATCGCTTGATTTATAAATGTAGTTAAGTCTAATGGAAAACAAACTTATTTTGTTCTTCCTTTTACAGCAATAAATCAGGAAACATGTATTGAAATAATATTGTAATTGATATAATGCAATTCATCGACTGTTGATGATCGCTAACTCCATAAATAGAGTTAAGTGTTAGCAATGATTCATTTTTTCCTGCTTCTTCTTATGAATGAATGTATTCAAATTTATCGACTATTGATGATCGCTAATTCCATAAATACTATTTATTAAATAGTGTTAGATGCCATCGAGCATAAGCTTATTTTCTTTTCCTTCTTGCAACAATAAGGTAGAAAACATTAATTGAAAGAAAAGTATTATTATTAAATTGCAATTCATTGACTGTTAATGATAGCTCATTCCATAAATAGTATTAAGTGTCATCAAACTTATGTTCTTCTCCATCTTAAATATAATATATAGTTAAACTTATCGACTGTTGACGATCACTAATTCAATTAATAGAGTTAAGTGTCATCAAAGACACAAATATTTTCATTAACATTAGTAGAATTCTCAGTTGAATCTCAACAAAAGTATTTTAAAAATGATATCCATATCATTAAAATCGTATTTTATATGTTTTATCAACATTACTGCAACATTCAATGGGTCTCTACCTTCTAAAATTGAAATGTCATTATTTCGCCTCGACACTTTGATTATTGCAGCTCCTTTGGAGCACTCCAAGGCGGGAGCTGCTTGGCGCTTTGCGATTCATTGAACGGAAAAATTATAGACATCTAATCAATGGAAGCTGCGGCATTGAGTCAACGATTTTCAGATAATTTCAGCAACAATTTGCAGGTGTTTGCGCTTGTTTTACCCACAATTTTCGCGTCTAATGGGGCAGACCAACAAAAACAACACCAAGCTGCTGGCAGATTTTTCCTTTGCACCTCCCAGTCTGCGACCTCGTAATAGGCATGCAAATGTTTTCCACTTGCCAAACACCAAGTCGCTTATTTCTGTTGTTATTTGTGTGTTCTGTGCGTTTTGTTTGCGGGTGCAAATGCGAACTTTTCCACTGCGAATTTGTTGTTTTTTAGGCAATTTTTTAGCGTTGTGTTATAGGAGCAACTTTTCAGTGAGCATTTAGCAAAGTTTTCGCTTGAAATGCGAATCAACGGCATATGGCGAGCCAAATACTGCGAGTCTCGGCTTTCCATTTTCCATTTTTGCTGTGGGGCTGCGTCTAAAGTTGCGAAGCTTATGACAGGCAACAACAGGCAATAGCCCAGCACTCAAACAACAACTCATACAATGACATTTAACTTTTACACACACGCTCAACGTTTTTATGGCTTTTAAAATGCTTGTTTACTTTAAGTTGTGCGCGCATGGAATATGCACTTAAAAAATAAACCAATAAATGCTAAAAAAAAACTGTCACATTTCATGACCATGGGTCGAGCATCAAATCAAGTTGGCGAACCCATTAGACACCAGAAAAAAAATAAAATATGAGCATTTACCGAAAAAAAGGAAGGTAAACCGAAAAATTGGAACTCAAGTGTGTGACAGGCAGAGCCGTAGGAATCTTTATGAATGAACGATTACGTTGCCAATTCATTAGAAATTTTCAATAAAATCGTAGAGTCGCAAAGGAGCTGGAACGACAGGAAACAATAAAAAGTGGCAAACAATGCAGGAATACTCGCAATAATAACAAACAGAGTTTGACTTTTAGCCATAGACACCGACTGGTTGGTAAGGTAGCCAAACAATTCCGTTGAAACGGGCTGGCAGGACGAACGGGACGAACGGGACGAACAGGACACAAGAGCGGAGCAGGCAACGCATGCTCAACAATAAGAATGACGAATGACGCCGTTTATTTATTTATTTCTCTTCTTCGAGTCTTCTTTCTGTCGATGTCATTGCCAGCGAGCGAGCATCGTGTAAGATTTTTGCACTTACACTGAAAGGTTATTGGGGGAGTTGAAGCATCATAAATTATGCCAATGTCATGTGTGAGGTGTTGCACAATCATTCAGCCCGGCCGGCGAGGGGCGGGGAAAGTGCATGTGAAAAACGTTGATTGATATCGAAATTTTAATATTGAAAACTCGTGACGAATTCGGCATATTTTATTTTAGCACCAACAACTTGCTGGCCGCCCCATTGAACGCCGAGGGTTGATCGCTCCCTCTGTCAGCACTGTCAGCTCGTCAGGCTTGCAGTGTGGCGGGCTGCGTTCGCAACGCATAAGAACAAAAGGCATTTCCGGTGACGCTTAAATGCGTGGCATGTCAACGTGATGGCAGCTACTGGCAGACAGCAGCATCCTGGCGAGCGCCTGTGTCCTCCAGCAGGAAGCCCGGCGCAGCCTCTAAGACTCCAGCGGCGCGATTGAGTAGTAGCAACCACAACCACAAAAAAAGGGGCGACCAATAAAACTCGTGTTTACACATTGCTTGTATTTTAACATTATAGAAAATTAAACGACCTAATAAACTATTTGCTTGTTGATTTCTTTTACCAAATGTAACTTGCAAAGATTGTAACTGGAATTACTATTGTCAGTAATTTACTAATCTGTTGGTACTGCTTTCTGTTTAATACTTTGTCCATCAAATATGCAATACTAGCAAGTTTATCTCACAACTTAGCCTGCTCCTTCTTCTGAACTTTGCCACTGTATACTCCGATTTCATTTTATATTAACATTAAATACAGATGTTTAAGAGAGAGTGCGCAGATTTTCAACAAAAACAAAAAACACCAGGCGAGCATAATAGAGTAGCAGTTGAATTTACCGCAGCATAAGATGCTCTGTAAAAGTAAACTTATAAGCTCAGCTCATTTGTGTGGATCCTAAGAGCGGATCGCTGGCAGAAAGCAGTTACTCTCACAAAAGGCGAGCAACAGCTGCTGAAGAGCGTGAAATAATACTCTCTACTTATGTGGCGACCTGCTGCTCAATTGTGTTTGCCTGGTAGATCACTATAAATAGTGGAATGTTTGCTGCTAGTTGTGACCGCTGAAGTCGAGTGTTTGTGTGTATGTGAATTTCATAAGCCAATGCTAGCAATCTCGCAAATTAAGTTCACTAATAGAAAACAACTTTATAGTGTGCAAATAACTTTAATTCATGGTGAACTAATGAAACTTCTTGGTCATCTAGGCTCTAATTTGCTAGTCAGCGCAATAAACTAAGTGTATAAAAATAATTTTAAACCCCAGTATAACATTTATAATTGATACTGGCATATATTTATCAAGTAATTCAAGCATTAATTTAACAAAAAGGAAGTAAAATACATATTATTAATGTAATGTAATGTAAGAAATGTAAAGATTATGTCTTCTCATTTGTATTTTTAATATGCAACTTTTACTGCACATTTATTCAAAAGATGTCGTTGAATTCTAGATTAAATTTCTACGTGTGTAAACTACATAAAATTAGCTTAGCTTTCATAATGATTTGGTAACTATTTAAGAGCAATGAAAAATCTTCAACAATGTAAGTACCTCGAGGTGTAATAGCCATATTGTACAGACATATTAATTAATGGAAAATGTTGAACGAATGTATTTTCGAGACAATAGCCTTGTTTTTGCTAATTGAAAGTACGATTTAAGTATATATTTGTAGAATATTTCACTGCACAACCGCCCATTCGAGGTGTCCGCCTAGCACTCATAATGTGACCTCAGACTTGCCCACTCTTCTGGGGCGGCATTAGCCCCTGCTTGTTAGGCCGAAATCCCAGTTCAATCAAGCAAGAAACGGCGCAAGTCTATCAACTTATTAATTTCATGAAGTGCTGCGATGACTGCGACAGCATCAACAACAACAACTGCGACGACGACGACGACAGCACATCAATGTCTTCCAATTCAGGCATCAACAATGGCTCGACGCCTCTCTCTTGCTCTCACTCTTGCTCTCCCGCTCGCTCACCTCCCAGCCCACTCGCAGTTGATGAGGACAACTTCGACGACAACTACGACAGCGACTGCGACAGCGACTACGACTGCGACACATCATCACGTATGATTACGCACATTGTTCGTGCTCAGCGCAAAATGCTGTCGAAAAATTAAAATTCAGAGACCCTTCTACTTAAGTTACCTTAGCCGATGTTAGGGAGAGACCAGCAACAACAGCAGCAGCACAAAAAAAAAAGTAGAGGAGAGACGGCAAAAAATCTGGCAAAACAACGACGTGATTGCATTACACAATCAAAACAGGCACAGCACAAGGGTTGATGGACTGCTGCTGCGATTGCGACTGCGACTGCGACTACAACGAGTGCGGCTGCTGGCCAGATGCCGACCCAAGCCTTGGGACCCAAAAAGCGGGCAAAAATCAAAGTTCGTGGCACTAAAGTAATAGAGCGAAGCGACCTGCTGCCGTTGCTGACTGAAACGTGTGCGTGGGCGTTGCAATTGCTACGCCCCATCATCAGAATCCAATCAAATTAACAACAACAGGCCACAGCAGCAGCGGCGGCGACAACAACAACAGCAATGGCAGCATCCGTTTGCTACCAACTGAAATGAAGCAACTGAAATTCAAACTCTTCTCCTCTCGTCTCCCCCACGCTCTGGACACGTTAATTTCAATTTGATTTCCTTCACCCGGCACCCCCCGCCCAATCCCTAGCTGCCTCAGTGAGCAACGTCTGAGCAACAATTATACGGCAACTTCATTAGGTCAACATGCGGCAGTTAGAGTGCGAGAGAGTGAGAGAGGGGAAGGGAGACTCGTCATAGCTCGACTTTGGATGCGAGCATTACGTAGACTTTTGTGGTGCGGCTCATGAATGCGGTGGGCGGCAAGGGCGGCGGCAGCGAGGGCGTGCAGGGCAGATTAATCAGGGTAAAACTATTAATTAAATACCAATTCATTTCCGCAAACTGAAAGCACACTCTCCTCCACACACTCCCACAGCTTCAGCCAGCTTAGTTTGTGTTTGTGGGTTTCCATTGGACTTCTGCAAAGGTTCACATAATGCGTCGTGGTTAGTTTGATTTCGGATTTGCAGACCGTTCACGCTGTGCGTAGCAAAATCTACATGCCACTGTTGTTGGCCAAAATTGGTTAGTTGGCTTAGTTGCTAAGCAATTGCGGCGGTTGGGCGTCGAGCTACACAAATGCCAGCACAACTATTGATATTGAAATCGCTGTAATTAAAAATAATATTACAAATATAGATCACGAATATATACGTGTTAAATACAAAGTATCCAAGATCGAGAGCAGAAGATGCTTTGTTAACTTAAATTAGTGGAAATTGTAAATGAATTAGCTTAGAAACTTTGGTACTATTAAATGCCTCACAAAATTAGTGTCTATTTACTACAAATATTTGATTATGCTGCGCATAAATCATGCATTTCATATTGGCCATGATATTTGTGGAGCAGCATTAACTGCAATCTTGACACTCTAATATTACATTGTTATTTATGCGTAATCAAATCAACTAATTAAGCTTGTTTAGTAGCAAAATTGTGTTGAATTATATATGGAATATGTGTCCGCTTTAAATGTATTAAAAGAGCAGAAATATTTGCATTCATTTGTACGAATTTAAAGTAGGCTGCCCATCAATTGGAACCCAAAATTAGCATTCAATTGTCATTGTTTATCAATGTTGAATGTTGTGCAGAGCTCGCGGCGCAAAACATAGAACAAAATGCAAACAGAGAAGCGAGCTCAGGGGAATATGGGGAATAATAAAAAAGCGAAAGAAATAATAAAATCCCCAGGCTTATCAGTAAGCACAGCAGTCAGGGTATTAAAAAAATGTTGCACAGAAATTATGCATATACAGATAGGCAGTTGAGTTGAGATAGGAGGGCAGAGCAGAGAGAGGAAGATTTCAAACTGCAGAGCGGTACGTTCATCCGGTGTGTCAACAATTCCCAAGCTTGAACGCTTTGATGTTGCTGCCGAAGTTGGAGACAGTCCACAAGAGAGTGGCAGAGAGTGGGAGCCAGAGACAGACGGAGCCACTAAGCCAGACAGTGTCGCCAGTCGGGTGTTGATGGCGCTGTTGATGATGGCATCATTAACGCATTTTCACAGCCGCCTTTGGGCATGGCAGACGTCGGCCGTCCGTCCGACCCGTTTCCGGCTTTTGAAGTTCGGGCGAGCTTTTAATTTTCTTTGTTTTCACGCTGACGTTTGAGGCCAAAAGGCGTAAATTAATCGAAGGCTTAATTAGTACACAGCCAGCTCCAACCACCGCCAGCGCTGCCAATACCAACAACAAAAGCAACATCAACGGCAACGGCAACAGCGACACCAACACCATGGCACAAAAGGATACTGTGTGTGGTGTCAGGTTGCTGGCAAAACGAGACTGCGCCAACATGGCGTATGATTAATAAACTGCTCCCTAGCGGCAAGTCATGCTTGCTGCCTTCGTTTCTCTCGTTTTTTTCGCGATTTATGTTTTGTGCACTAATTATGGGCATCAATGAAGGTGAAGGTTGTCAATATTTGCCGCTCGGCCGGGCAGCTTTTATGCCGCAAATTTTTCCATTTGAAATGTTTTGTAGGTTGTGAAAACAATGGCGCAACGCGACAGCCCCCGAGGCGTATGCGATTCGCTGTGCCATTGGGCTACCCCTAGCCCATAACAACTAAGTACTGCGGCAACATTTGCTGGCTGCCACTTAATGTGTTTTGCATACTAATTAGCTTGTTTGACGGCTGCCTCCGCGCTTCAAGTGTTAAAACAGGTGACGGCAAACACACTGACAACTTAGTGCATCAAATGAGTATAATGACAACAACAACAACAACGGCAACGGCGACAACTCAGTTGCCATCGCTGCAGCTACCTGTACTTGAAGCCGACACTTTGAGATGCAGCTAGGGCGCCACTGAGGCCTCAACTGAATGTGTGGGCTGCAGTGAATCACTAAATACGCTACTCTACAAGGCCATTTGCATCGCAAGCTATATAGAATCTTTATTAAAACCAATAACATATATAATAGAATATGTTAGTACTGGTAAATTTATTTTCTCCTTATTACAGTTTGCAATTAATTTCATAATTATTAATAAATAATTATCTAAACTTTAAACGCAACAAAATGTATATAGAAAAGTTATTTTCTCGCTTTTGATTGAAAATAACTATGAAATGCTGTGTGATGGCATTGTAATATTGAAATCTAATTATTTTAACTATAATTTTATTATTATATTAAATACATTTTCCTTTTTATAGTTCACAATTAATTATGTAATAATACATTAATAATTATATTGACTTTAAATGTTTAAATATGTGTATGTAAAAGTAACTTTGTGCTTGAATGAAAATAATGAAGAAACTTTGTATGATGAATGAATGAATATTGAAATGAAATTATTTAAATTATAATTTTAATAACAAATAAATTGTTCACCTTCATAGATTATAATCAAAACTGTAATCGTAAATAAATAATGATCTAAACTCTAGTTGAATGCTATACATGAAAAAGTAAAGTGAAAACATAAAAGAAAATCTGTGCTTTCGCTATGCAATATTTTTATTTTTGCAATAAAATATTTTGATTTGATTTGTAAAAATAAATAATATTAAACAATTCAGAAAAAAATAACTTTATTTTCAGTTAAATTATTATAGCTGATTTGTATTTAAAAATATTTAAAAAAATAAGTTAAAAATAATTCTGATTCTAAAACTGCAAGCTCACTGCCTTGGGTGTAGCCCAACTCTGACCTCATATGACTGGCCTTTTCTGTACAGCCAGCAAACCGTCGACTCATCAGCCGTCTTAGTTTTTAATTGAAAAAGGCACAGACATAAAAAATGAGTAGAGGGTGCACTTTGTGCGAAACTTGTGAAAAAGCAAAATAAAACAAGTTAGACAAAACACAGAAAAGTGTCGCGCAAAAAGAAAATGCAAAGTGAAAAATGTTTTAATTACTCATTCGCAGGAGAAGCGACCCACTGGCGGTACAAGGCAACTGCCACCGCTCTACGACCCCGACACCACCCCCTGGAATCCACCCCCTGGAATCCACCTGGCCCGCCCACTTGCCCACTTGTGGCCATGGCGGTGTCGATTGATGCGCAAAGACGTTAAGTGCATTTTGTCGCAGTGCCCAGAGCAGCAGAACTAAAACAAACAACTAAACCAGATTTGATGTCAAATTTTAGAAGTATCTCAAATACATGCCAAAATATTAGAGTAATAAAAAACATTAATTTAAATAAAATAAACAAAATAATAATATGAGGTATGCAGATTTGGAATAATCTATTAATTAATGTTATCCAATTTCAAATGTAGGTTTGGATAAGCTTAGAAAGATTTCTTACTTTTCAAAACAAAACAAAAAGATTTGATTTCTAGCTAACTTATACTACCCATAAACTTTATATTTATATGACATACTAATCAATTTCATTTGAAGTATTCTAATTGGCTTCAAAACGATGCTCAAATTCAAACTTATATCATATCAACGGAGGAACAAAAGCTAAGTTAAAATAAATACTACCTAAATTTGAAATATTGTACTTGTTATTAAATACTGTAATTGCCTGACCTATTACATTAGAGTTCTATTTAACAATGCGCTGGATAAGCAGCAGAAGAAAAACCCAACAATTCGCATATTTATGTCGCAGTTGCAAAGTGTGTTTGGGAGCACTTGTCAACCACGCCTTTATTGCTGTTGTTCTGTGAGCTAAATAGTTGCCCCGGGCTGAAACGCTCTTGAGTCGTGCTGCTAACGAACGAGAGCTCAGTGTTCAGTCGGCACATGAAGCTAATGCGTGGAGCAGCATTATGTAAATACAAGTACGAGGCAAAAATGCTGCTGCATTGCTCCAGCGTTTGATGAAGTGGCTCCTCCTCCTTGGACCGAGGAGCAGCAGAAGCAGCAGCAGCAGCAGCTGGCTCGAGGCAATGCAGACGCTCCATTTGCACACATTTCGTCAGGACAATTAATTATGCTAAATTCGTTTAGAGCATGACAAATGCTGCACAACTGAAGCAGTGGATGACTTTCTGACACTCCAAATTAATGTCACAGTGCAGTCAAACAATGCAAAGACAATTGGATTAAAGACGCGTCACAACTAATTTGCTTATATCGTTGCCATAACAACTTTTGACTGCATTGAAATATATTGGAATGATATTAAATTACGCAAACAAACTCCTAGTGTTGCATGCTCTCTTTTCAAATTAATAATTAAAATGAAATTAGTTATATGGTAAGCAAGAATGCAACTAATTATAGAGCTCAGTATTCTTTTGAGCAAGAAGTTTGAAATTAAAGCATATTGTTTTGTATTGTAAATGTATATATTCAAAATTACTTGATTTTAATTCAAATTTATAAAAAATGTCGGGTTTTAGTCAGGCGCAAGTGTTGTTTTATAAAAACTGTAGCTTTCTTATTGCTTAAAGAATTTTATTCATAATATCGGCAATTTTGCAGCAATAATAGCCACAAAGCTGACAAGTAACTCATTCCAATTTTAAACCATAATTGAGCAGCTTAATGTTAAGTATCTTTGATGTCACAGTAGCACAACGATTGAAATCAAGCTCGCATTTTCAATTACCAAACGCTGTGTTTTCTGCTGCTTACGCAGTAGTCTGGTGTGAGCCACACCTGCTGGCGGCAAAAAGCACTTTGGCAGCCACATAACCTTTAGCGACCGGCAAACAGCAGCCTGGGAACAGGACTGTGGGGGGAGGGGAGAGAGAAGAGCATTTAGTGGGCCGGCTGAGCAAGCAATGCAGCGATGACTTTTGCCGGCCATGCGCAATTAATTACAAGTGTTTGCGGACAAATGGCGCACAAAACACAACAACAACAAGCAGAACAACCACGATACGGGCGACACGTGTGAGCCACTGAAGTGCTCGACGTGGACACGGACATGGCCATGGATGACAGATCGACACACGGGGCACAGCCCGAGCGTTTCTTTGCTGACCAGGCCCGTCAGGCGTTGACGTGGTTCAAGTGCCAGCGAGTGCGCCGCTTGCTTTGAGGTTATTTACTTTTAATGACTCGCAAACTAACCACAGCAGTCTAGCATGACCACGCCGCACCACGTTGCGTATGCGTCATGTGTGCGTCTGCGTGTTTGTGTGTGTGTGTGTGTGTGAACGAAGGCTAAGTGTTTTCAGATATCGCGCATCAGTGGCCAGCACTTGGTTGCAGTTTGTTGACTTTCGAGACGGCGGCGTGCTTTGCTTGTTTGCCAACCAGATTGTGCACAGATTTTTCCTTCTTCTTCGTCCTTTTTTTTGGCTTTTCATCTCTGCCATCTCGTCAGACGCTCACACAAATGAGCTTTGAAGTTTGCATAGAGCGTGCGGAATGCATTCGCCCAGTCCCTGGGATAATGTGGCGCAATTATGGACGAGGGGGAGGGGCCAGTCCACTCACCACTGCACATATCCTTGAAAATAAATTGTTTTGTTAATTATTTATGGTTGGTTTAATGAGTGTGCGTTCTGTGTTGCATCCCCGCCCCTGGTGCTGCACGAGCCTTCTACGAGTTTGTTATACTTTTGCATTTTGCAATTATTTTAATGAGTTTTGCATTTAAGCGATTTTATGCCCGTCGCGCTGACTGCACTCTCTGCCCAATAAGCTCCTCATATCATCCTGCAAATAGTGTTGATAAATGCGAGTAATTGCCGTTTTTTTGCTTCATTAAAAATGCGGCTTTGTTGATGAATCTCATTAAATCGTATATATTCCAAACCAGCGCCAGGCACGCCATGAATGCAAAGATATCCACATAATGGAGATAATATTTTATGCATATCTTACAGCAAACAGTAAAGAACTATTAATTTGTTAATATTTTTTTTTTTAAATGCTCGACAACACAGTCAGACTTCATTTCGAAACAATTCAAAACGAAACACAAATTTCAAAAGACAAAAATTCTGAAAATAGATGGATTTGCCTGACGATCATATTGTGAATGCTTTTCTGCAACAGCCCGCAGGCCTGCGTGATGCTCTGGCCGATGAACAGGAGAATCGAGAACTGACGGGAATATGGCAACAGCTGATTACACGCGAATTGCAGCCAAATAACGCCCATAACGGAGCCGGCGATGGATTGCACATCAATCAGAATCAAAATCAACCCGATATTATAGAGAATAGACGACCGTATTTCTTCTGGCGCAGGCGCTTCTATTCGAAATTCTGGCATTACGTTCCGATGGTTGTGCTCATGTCGAGTATCATCATCAAGTGCATTCTGAGTGTTTTCGGCGTAGATACCCAAAGCGCAACTTTGCTGGGAATATCATATAAATCGCACTTGAATATCCTGCAATGGATTGTTCTTATTAGCACGTATTACTTCAAGAGCACCAGCCGCTGAAATGTGTAAGATACGCAGAAGGAAGCATCTCGCAACTCAATGAAATTAGTGTAACCTTAATAGATCAATAGCCTCAAAATTCACACAAACAAATGGAGTGATGGACAGACCATTAACTAATAATAAAACTTTATTTAACAACAAGTATTATTAACATTTAAGCCATTAAAAATGAAATTGATTTCATTCTTTAAGTCATTAGAGCAATGTTTCATTATTTCAGTGAATTACTTATCGATAACTTATTCAATATTGTTTTCTAATCGCCTCAGCTTTGCTGATTATAGCGCGTTAATCATTTTCCAAACTGTCGTAATTGTTGGCTGACTACAGAAGAGAAAGGAATAATCTACACTAAACTCGAAGGATGCCCCCCGCGTGGTTGCAGCATTCAGTTTTTCTTTTTTTTTTATTGGATACGCTCCACCCTAAAAGCTGCGGCGCTTTTGAACGGCTGAGCCGACTTAAGTCCTTTGATTATTTGGCGCTTGGCGAGCTCTTTGCTCTGTCCAAAGTTTTTTTGTTGGCCAATGGCATTAGAAGGGGTAGTGGCGAGAGCAGAGCTGATGTAGGCAGGGTTACAAGGGCTTTCGGTTTATACTATGCCATACCACGAGTAAGTCCTGCGACGCCAGCACAAGCACAAGTAAGCATATGCGTTATCTCTGTGCTTGTCAAGCTGTAGTTGCTGTTGTTGCTGTCGTTGTTGTTGTTGTTGTTCTAATGCTGCTAATGTCTCGCACTCGAAAAAGATTTGCGCTGAACATTCTACCTAGCTAAATAGTCCTGGTTGTGCTCGTCCTGCGCTTTTATATTAAGTTCGCCACGGGAGACTTTAATCTGTGGCTACGAGTGCCGTTGATACTGCTGGGACAGCCAGGCACTCCACTCGATGCAAAACAATGAATGAATTCATGCCATATGTGTCCTGCGCATCCTCGACTCGCTGCCTCTGTGTGTGAGCTTGTGAAGCCGTCGGAAAATTATTTAATATTACCCAGCCGAGGCGGAGAAGCAGTGTGGCAACGAGGTGATGCGGCGTCGACGCTGCGAGCGCAATGAGGCGATGAGGCGTTGTTTGGCCTAATCCTTGTGCGAGCATTAGACATGGAATTTAATTTAGTTCAGCTGAGCCTGTAATACTTGTGTGTGTGTGAGTGTGTGTGTGGTGTGTGTGCTGGGTGTGATTATGTGTGTGGTGTGTGCTGGAGAAGGAGACTTATACTTATTATATAGTACAGACTATGTATGCCGAATGCCCCATGCTGTTGCTCTTGGTGCAGGAAATCTGTCAAACTTGCTGCCGACTTTCGGCCACTGGCGCTTTTAATTCAAATGAAAGCCATACAATGCCCAGGGCCAACGTCCAAACCATTCCCTCCCCCACCGCAGCCGAATTCAAATCTCCTCCCACTGTTTACGCTCGCTCTGGCTTGCACTGCAGATAATCCAACTTTGATTAAGTAATTTCAACGTCAGAATCTGTAATAAGTTTGGTGTTGAAATCCAAGTCTCAGCCGTTTATTCCCATGTGTTTTCACCGGCTTCCCAGTGTTGTGGGCGTGGGCGTGGTCGTGCACTGTGCACTGTGCAGCAGAGTGGGCGGCAGCGTTTCATTGGGACGATGGGCGGTACTCGATGTTCGGTGCTCGCTTGCAGAAACCCAACAGTCTCTTGAGCCACCCTGTAGCGTGGCTGAGACAATAGCTGGCATTTTTCTTTCCATCCTTTCCCCTTAATTCTGTTTAGTTCCTATGGCTTCCTGCTGCCGCTGTTGTGTTTGCATTCTTTTTTTTTTCTTCATTCTTTTTATTCGGCATATGCAATTTGCGGCAATTATCATAATTACGTTCTAAATGTTTATTCATGTGGAGTTTTAATACTTGATTGGCATTTTAATGGCATTGAACTGTTGGCAATTAGTTAACGAATGTGCCTCCAATTGTCAACTTGCCACACGGTTGACCCGTGATGAAAATTCAAATAAAATACGAGACAAGCAATGGATCTTCTATTAGCATTTAGATGGATTAAAAATACAATTGGTTTATAATTACTTTATATTACACAAAATCATTCCATTTTGTTGAACTGTTTTCCATAGAAATGCATTTAATTGTCTATTATTTTTGGCGAATCAGCTGAATCACAATTAGTGCGGCGTTGCCACCTGTTTCTAAGAATCATTTCAATTAGAAATGAACCAAACTTATCGCGCTTGAACATTTATCGATACACGCATCGATAATTGCGCAAGCTCGATTAATTTGAAGCGTTGTTCATCTCTGATTGAAAAAATTGTTAAAAGCAATTGTGTTGTGGAATTCACCGATTTTACGCGTCAAATATGTCCGCCACTAAAGTTTTTCCTTGGCAAAAACCCAAGTTCAAGTATACTGATGGGATAATCGGGCTGCACGAGGAGATCGAGCACTACTACGAGTACGTATTGCCCACGCCATGCGAGCACGTGGTGCGCAACGAGCTTGTGAGACGCATCGAGGACTTGGTGCACAATCTGTGGCCGCAGGCCGTAGTTGAGATCTTTGGCTCCTTTCGGACGGGCTTTGTGCTGCCCAACTCGGACATCGACATCGTCATCATAGGTAAGTCTCGAAAGCTAATCTATGCGCTACCGACCCAATGGCTCCCCCTTGACTTGCAGGACTGTGGGAAAAGCTGCCGCTGCGCACGCTGGAGTCCGAGCTGCTTGCTCGTCAATACGCCGAGAGCAGCACAATGTTTGTATTGGATATGGCTCATGTGCCGATTTTAAAGTTTACCGATCGGGAAACTAAGATAAAAGTAGACATATCGTTCAACATGTCGAGTGGAGTGCACTCCTCAGAGCTGGTTAAAGTATTCAAAGCCGACAATCCAGTGCTGGGCAAGCTGCTGATGGTGCTCAAGCAGTTTCTGCAGCAACGTGGCCTCAACGAACTCTTCACTGGCGGCGTCTCATCCTATGCATTGACCACAATGTGCGTCAGCTATCTGCAAATGCATCGGCGCAAAATAGATCCACAAACTGCCAATCTGGGCGTGCTGCTGCTGGAATTCTTCGAGCTGTATGGTATGCGTTTCTGCTACTCGAAGGTCGAAATTTCGGCAGCCAATAAAGGCAGCTATAGCAGATCTATCCAGTCGCCCCGCTCGCAAGTGTTTATAGCCGATCCATTGGAGCCGTCGCACAATATTGGTCGCGGCAGTCATCAAATTATTGCCATCAAACAGGCTTTCGTTTGGGCCTATCGTGTACTCAACTTGGCATTGAATCCTTTGAATCAACGTCTTCTAAAGTCGAAACAAACCTCAATACTAGGTGAGTGTCATTGGTAAGAATTACTCTTTTAATTAGTTATTAATAGTTTTCTACGCAGGTCAAATTATTAACATAAACAACGAGCTCATCGAGCAGCGTGCTTGGTTGCACAAGACTTTTGGCCATCTCGTGGTAGTGGAGCAAAAAGCAGATAAGACTAAAGACTCTGCGTCTGTTGCAGCGAAGGATACCTAATTTAATTCCAGTAGCTTGTTGCTTAGAAATAACTTACTTTCCGACTAAACTGAATAGCAAGAAATAATTTTTATTTGTGCCAAAAAGTGACTTACTTGATCACTAACTAACCAAAACTGAAGTCCAACACGAAATCACCTAAGTTGTAACATTTTAGAAGAGTCAAAAATGTTAGCAATTATTGCAAATACACCAACGATGTTTCTAGTTATTTCTGACAAAACTTGAATGGCTTACAGCATATTCCAATTGCAAATCTAATATATTAAACTACTATGAAAATTAAAGTAGTAAAGCGAAGTAGTTTAACTACCATATCAACCATTTTGTGGTGTCAGCAAAGCGTTGCCTCTAAAAAACGAACTGGTTGGCACAAAAAGTTCAAACGGGTTGTGGACTAGGCACAAATCAAGCCACAATTTATTTGGCCCAGAACAATGGCCAAATGGCAAATGGTAAACTAAGCGGCTAAACAAATAGCAGCAGCAGCTGCAGCATCGGGCATAAATCCTTTCACTAAAACGCGCACTCAACAATACGCAAAAAAAGATGGAAAAAAAGACAAATAGGCAAATACACGGAGAGAGAAAACGATGCTGTGTTCAAAGTGCGCTTTTTGGCACTTCAAACACATTCGATGCAGTCGATGGGGCAGCCGAGCAGCTTATAGACAATTCAAATCGAAATGCCCCACTTCCCGCTGGCACGTTAAATTGTAAACGGGCTCGAGCATGTGAGTGTCATGTCATTTTAATCAAAAACGGCGCAACGGCAACATGCAACGGATTATCCGGCAGCTAAACAACACCCCAATCCGTGAAGCCGGCAGAGTGTGAGAGAGGCTACAATCAAAGCCAGTGGCAAACCCTAACCGAAACCCAGTCAAAGCCGGTGTCCCAGCGGTGTCGTCAATGACTGTTGAATGAGCCTGAATGGGAAGCGTTTCGTTTCGTTTCGTGTTGACAATTGGCGTGCCAGCCATATAACAATTAAATGCGCAGTGAGGCCCAGCCTACTTAGGCGCTATAAACATGGATGATATGTCTGCACACACACACACATATTGTGACTATTCTTTCCAGCCGCTTGCGAATTTATTGAACCGCAGCAAATGTCATTGATGTCATCATATAATCGTCATCATCATCGTTGTCGTCCTTGTCGTCGTCATTATGAGCAAGCGACGCTTTGGCAGCCGTGTCTATATCCATATCCGCATCTTTTATTAGCAACAAGTTTTTAATATTACGCTGTGTGGCAGCAGCAGCAGCAGCAGGAGGTTCCTTTGCAGTGGCAGCGAGACATTGAGGGAGAGAGGGAGACAATGGCAGCGGCTGAGGCATGTAGGTATCATAAAAGTATCTACAACAATAGCGCCTCTAGTCGCCCCTACCTCGCAGCAGCCTCGAATCGCGCATTGCCGCGCATCCTGCGTCCTGGTTTTATAAGAATTTAATATGCGCCATGTATTTTAAGTGTTTTCGGTTTCATTCCTTCGCGCTTTTCTCTGCGCTGCACTCCAGCAACATCATTCACGTTCAAGGTTTGCCAGCATCTCAAATAGTTAAGTGAGTGAAGAATATTTCGTCCTTTCTGCGTCTAACTGAATGCTTTTCTATATATATGTATATATATATATATATATATATAAATTAGTTTAAATTAAGCAACTCTTAGGCTTTGCTTTAATATATAAGTTACTCTATTTTAGTTTCATTCTAATTTCACATAAATATTACTTCTCATTTTGTTTTAATGTTGTCCCAACATAACATTCGTGTGAATGATCTGAGCTGCGCTCTCGCCGAAGCTTACATTTCAATTCTCATACATTTCATTCATTATCTTATAACGATTACGAAATAAATACTTCCGTCTCTTTGAGCTGCGCCTTGGCATCGGAGCTCTGCGTTTTTTTGGCATCGGCATTGGGATTGCGATAGCGATTGGGATTGGCATTGCAACCGAGTGCCTTGGCTGCTCTGGGTTGGGCTGAGATTTTCCGAAGTAGAAATAAATCAACTGCATGTCCTGTTTGCCGTTGTATCGTCGTGTATTTATTGTTACGTTTTTAAGTTTGGAATTTTTAATTTATGGCGCATCCTTCATTGTTAAAAGTTATATTTCTTCTTCGGCTGCTGCCATAAGCAGGGATATGGAGACAACAACAAAAAAAAAAGAAAGAGAGAACGCGGAAGATGGAAGGAATACATCTTCGGTTCGTACCTATGTGAAAGAAGTCGCAATAAAATATTTTCCAGTGCCGTGAGCCGGGGCCAGGGCGTTGCCGTCAGAGGCACGGAAATTATGATGTATGTGCAATAAATAATCCCAAATAAATAAATTATCACCATAGTTGGAAATTTTGCGGCGCCGAGTGGCGCAGCTAATAGCTGCCGACCAGGAAACGGGTTCGAGATCTACTTTGACTACTGCATCTTATTTGATTTGTTGACTTCCCTTCCTTCCTATCCATACGTTCGTTTCACGGCGGTTTTGCGCATTTACAAGGGTGTTAATATGGGCGCCTTGTTAGTTTTCCGAGTTATTCTTTTCCATCTTTTGGTCGTGCTACAATCCTTTGACTGCTCATAAATCAGCGCTTGATTTGGCGCCTTCCATGTGTCCCGTGTGTGTGTGTGTGTGTAGATCCTTTGTCTATTTGCCCAGCACACGGCATCCTTTTGTTTTAATGTGCCAAATATACTCGTCGCCTGGCAACGTCACCTTTCACCCAACTCATGCTTTCCCTTTATTATGTTTGTCTTTTCTTGTTTTTACTGCCATTTTTGCATTGGGGTTAACCCTTTTAACCCCTGGCAAATGCTTCTGGTTAACCACGAACAGCGAATCTAACATTTTTCCACAGCTCGCAATATGAATGCCGACACATTGCCACGACACTGAGGTCAACCTTTTCCATGTTCATTGGCTGCGCTGGCACTTTTTGTATATGGAAATTTCTTTCTCACTTTACTCTCGAACTCCGTATCCGTATATGTGAATATATTGTACTATTATTGAGTTAAGTTGAGACACTATAGTTATGTGCTGGATGAGCTTGAGATCTCAGATAAACTCAGTACTCCAAGATGTAGCACTAAAATAAATCTTGTTGTAGAAAGATCACTAAAATTATCTCTTAAAATTTGAAAAATATTATGATGGCAAACATTCTGTCAACTATTCATGTATAACTGGAATGTAGATGCAATACTGACCTTAATAACTATTATATTAATATGTAGCTCTTCACTTTAATAATTTATTATAATGCTGTTAATTATTTTGACATTTGCTTGTAACTGTAACTAAATATAGTTCACAGCTCAAGCACAACCTCTACAGCATTAGCATTTAAGTTGCAATAATATAAAAGCGAAACAACCTTTTCTTAAGTCAAACATTTATAATTTGGTTTGTTAATAAATTGCAATTCAAAATGAATTATAAGTTCAACAAATCAACGTTTTAATCAGATCTCGAAAGCTTGCTTAAAACTGATTGTCTATAAAGTAAGCCCAAGATTCCTCTGAGAAACTTCATGTGCTTCACTTTAATGCTCTAGAGTCTATAATATATTTTTAGCCCTATGAAATTAGTGTCAAAATTCAATTTGAAAACCTGCTCTACTGATTATTTTTTAAGCGAAATTATAATAGCAATTAGCTTGCAATGTATTCTCTAATAAAATGCACGCTATGTTCAACAAATTAGAAGCCCTCGCATATTTTTGCTACTCGTTCCCTATATATATATGTGTATATACTCCTCTGCAGTTCGACTGTTCGGCTGTCCGGCGTAACATTTTGCCGTAAGTGTCTTTGTCGCAATGTCGTAAATAAAGTCGGGTCAGGCGCGCCGCTGAACATTGGAATTTATGCGCGTTGATTTATTTGCTGTTAGCGATTTATTGCTGCCGCAGGATGAGCGCAGGATGAGCCATACCCAGCGCAAGAGGAGTCGAAAAGGAGACACCGAGAGGGGGACAGAGTGTGTGTGTGTGTGAAATATAGGGGGTCAGAGCAGTGGGAATACGTGATGAGCGGAACGGAGCGGAACAGGACGGGACAGGACGCAGCTATGTACGTATTGAGCATGTCCTGGTTTTGTACGCGCCGCTCGTTATTAAGTTTTTAATTTATGACCATGCGAAATGCAGGTCTGCCCAGTCCACTATTTCATTTTTGGTATTATTTGACAAAAATTATATTTTAATTGAGCGTCGCTCCGCGCTCAGCGTTTGTTTGCGCTGACACCACCTCTAATCCCCCCCTCGGGCGCCTGTCAAATAAACGCCCCGCGCTGTCAGCTCTGCTGTCAGAGCACGCTGACATGCAGCTACAAAAATATTGAAATTATTATGATTTCTCCCGTGACGCCCAAGAAAAATATATTAAATTTTTCGCCCGTGCAGCGGGCGGGCGGGCAGCGTCTGCGGGCTGGTGTTTTGTGGATAGGAAATGCGACCGCCGACGCCGCAGCCGTCGCCGCCGCCGTGCAACGCTGCCGGCTTCCGTCGGCGTCCACCGGCGACCGCAGACTCCCACACACACACACACACACATAGAAAATTCTAATTTCTCCACTCAGCCGCAGCAACCCACACCGGGAAGGAAATAAAATAACGAAAAAAAAAGAGAAAAGAAAATAAAATACCAGAAATATTTCTAAGCATGCGTTGACGCCCCCCGCCCCCACCCGAACGACTCGACCTCAGCCTGGCATGCTCCCTGGTTAGCCCAGGGCTTCAAAAATGAAATTATATTTTATGTGCTTGTGCTTATGCTTGTGTTTGTTCGCTTGGCCCTCTCTCTCTCTCTCTCTCTCTCATTCGCTTGTGTGCTGCCCCTTGCCACGCCTCGCACTTCTCCACTTTTTGGGCAGCATACCTTTTTTACCCCTGATCGCCCCGAGACCTCGGGGGCACACTGTGGAATCACATTAAGCAAACATTTAAATTTAATTTCGCATGTAATGAGGCATTTGTTTGTTTATTTTTTCCAGTTTACACCCTGGATCGTTCAGATCCAGCCTCTGCTATGTGTGTGTATGGAATTCTGAATTCGGTTAGTCGGTTTGCTGTCGGCTGGCCATGACGACAATAGCCCACAGTTCTTGATTTCGCTTCACTTATTCCATTATTTTGAAGCACATTTGTTGCTCTTGCCGTCCAAAGTTGGCTTACCAACCAGACACCGACTAGACGCTGCAATTGTGTTAAAAGTAAAGCAGATAAAGTTCTGTATTCGCAGCATTTTCATATGCAGATAACTTGGGGTTCAGTTACAATTTTATTTAGCCCCAAATGAGTTGTGGCGCTTAATAAATTAATTGAAATAGACAATATGTTTTGCCACACTAAATGTAACATTTTTATGTTATAAATAAATTCTTGCAGATTATTAGTCAGTCTAATTTACCGCCAAATTAATTGTTGAGGTACTTCATAAATTAGTTAAAAATTTCTGTTTTAATTGTCACACTGTTACACTACTTTCTCTAAAGATTCCTGCTATTAATTGCTTCGCGGAAAATGAGTCTTCATCCGAGCTGTCATCAACCTGACAATAAGCATAGCCTTATTTACTCGTTCTCGGCAAAGAGTCAACGGCAAAATGTGAAACCATATTTATCATACTTATGCCAAAGAGCTCAACTGCTTCCTTGTTTGGAGAAGCGGCACAACAAGCAGCGTCCATTAACAAAAACTTAAGTTCTTGCGAATGTTTGCATCGGAGAGGGCGGTTCAAAAAGTTGCAGTGACTTCAAAATGATGAATGTAAAGTTACTTATAAATTCCAGATATTTTTAACGTTGTCATATAATAATTTTTATAATTAGCTTAAGTGTGGTGGCAGCAATACTTATTGATACATATCACAAAGCAAACAGTTTGAATTTAGCATTGCATATAATTAAGCACAATACAAAGCTCAATTATCAATTTCGAAATGTGTTTATATAGTTAAATTTAATACAAAAGATAAGAATATATAAAATAAAATAAGTGACCAAAATGGTATTCTGCTTTGAAACAATTTAAATGTATCACAATATTAGAAGCAAGCTAATTAGAATCGGAATTTTCAACTATCACTATTCTTGCTGACTTAACAACTTTGAGGTAATTCAAGAGCTGCTCGTTGGTGTTCATTACCGTTGAAGCTCCCCTCGTAGTCCTAAACTATAAACAATTATTTGCATACCGCTGAAATCTAAACCAATTTGAGTGGCGCGTGTTGGAACTCAGACGCCAACTGTGTTCCAGTGCTGTAAAAAAATCCATTAGTCTACGGCTCATTAAATCAAAAATAGCCTGCTCCATTTTGCTAATGGACACACCCTGCAACACACACACAAACAGCACACACACGTAGTGCACGCCATCTTGAAAGTTGACTAATTTTTGGGGCGAGTAGCTGCGGCAGCAACAAATCGCAGTTAGCCATTGTTTTTGTTGTCGGCTGCTGTGGCAGCCACTTAAGCCGACCGGGAACCGGCAGCCCACAGACACATTTCAGACAGCGAGGCAGAGAGAGACAGTGAGAGAGAGATAGAGCCCGAGGCAGAAACGCGCTGAAATTTTAAAAATTGAAAATAGCACACAATTTAGCTAATTGGCGCGGGGCTGACAGCGTCAGGGCGCAAGGCGGCAGGGGCAGGCAACACGAGTAGCGTATTACGTGAATAATCATAAAAAAATGCTGATGATGATGTGCATGCCACACATAATTATCACACACACACACAGCCTGAGTGTGAGTGTGTGTGCTAATGTGCCACCCAATCCACACCTGTCAATCTCGCATAGGTGTAAAGTAAAAAAAGGGATAGAACAGGCGTCGCATGCGCATAAAAGCAAAGCAAACACAAGAAGCAAAAATAAAAATAAAAAAAAGATGGAAATGCATCCCCGGCGGAGGCATAAAATATTTTTAATATCAAAACAAAAACAAAGGCGGCAACAAAGCTTATCAAAATGTGTGCAAAATTAGCTGATTGTGGCACTGAATTTAATGGCCGTTGCATGCGAATGATGGAGCCGTGCTTAAAAACCTGGAAGCACATTCCCAACCTCTCTCAGCAAGGTGGGCGCCCACCTTGAGCGTCGACTTTAACGGAAATTTAAGCAGATTGCCGTTAACAGAAGGAAATGCAAGTTAACATTCAAGTAAGCAGATATTCTTGGGGCACTTTGGAGCAAACACGCTTTGAGGTCGCTGTCAATTTGGCAATAGCACGAAGCCAAGCCAGCAACCACATCGTTAATATCAATCATTTATCAAAAATCTCACTGGACCGCCTTTCAATGCGCCCCGGCGGCTAATGAGCCAAGTGCCGCCTGCGTCTCTGCCACGCCACGGAGCACCACTGACTCAGCCGTGCCTCGGATGCAGAGAATTGGAACGCTGACGCGCTGCCGGCCAGTTGAGTTGACAGGCCAGCGGCCGCAGCCAATGCGGCCAAGTTAAGTGCTCACATTCATTAATTTACATTAAAATGTAATTAGCGGTCAAAGCAGCAACAGCATCACCAAAAATGGTACAAAAAAACAGAAAGCTCAATGTTGGCTAAAAAAGAAACCGCAAAAATGCTGCGTGAGCTGCGCACAAACAAATGAAATGCAATTTTAAATCATTTTTAAGCATTTACGCAAATTCGCTAATGCTACACTGAGAGCTAAAAATTCCAAATTTATCAACATTGTATCATGCTTAATAATGAAACAAGATTTCGACGGGGAAAAAGTCGAAAGCTCATTTAAATAGCTACCATATTGACTCACAAATTGAACAGCTCGTATATGGCAACAATTTTAATTGTATAAAAATTATGAATTTCTAGCTTAAAGTGCAGGATTAAGTATATAATTTTAAAAGGTAAATATATATGTCAAATGATTTTGAAAAATTAAAACTATATCCTTAAAAAAACTAACTACAGCTAGTCATGGCAAAGGTCTCTCTAATTTAAAATTAGGCAACATCTATTATGGAATCTCGAGAAATCTCCATCAGATTCTCTGAAATGCAGCACCTCGATCATCTGTAGTACCAGGCGAACATAACAATAGAGTACCAGTTGGATCTATGAATTATGAGCACTTGATAAAGTCATCTACTGGAAGCAAGAGATAGAATAGCTGCTTGCTGCTTGTTTAAGTTCGCTTGTTGTTTCACACAATGACTTGGCACTTTTTGTCCAAATTTTGACGGAATTCGTCGGAAATTACCACTTGGAGCACATGAAGTACCAGGCAAACAGAATAGAGCAGCAGGTGGATCTAACGCAGCTCAATACTCTCTGGAAAAGTACTGTTTTCTCTCAGTTGAACTTTGTGAAACCTGAGAGCGGGGCATACTACTCTCTGGAAAGAACAGTTATTCTCGCGATCTGTGTGGATCCTAAGAGCTGAAAACCATACTCTCTGGGAAGTACAGTTATTCTCGCGATCTGTGTGGATCCCAAGAGCGAGATGCAATACTGTCTGGAAAAAAGCAGTTATTCTCATGAGCATAAGATAATACTCTCTGTTTACATGTGCAAGTTACTTTTATCGTTGCGACCTTCTGCTAACTTCTGTTGGCCTGGTATAATACACCAAATTTTGAACATTTGGACATGAACTATGACGTTTGTCGACTGGCCAGCGTTCATTGAAAAATTGGTTAGAATTAATTTTAACTGCCCATATCAAAAGATATTTTTATTTCCATTTTCTAAATTTTATTTAAAATTGTTATAGGTGCCTATATAAAAAGATATTTTTATTTTAATTTTCTAAATTGATTTTTTTTATTATAAGTATTAAAATTCATAACAAAAGGTTACTAGATCAATGCGTGAATTCAATTAAAAATGTAGCATATTAATATTTCGTAAGTGTGCTAAAACGAACTTATTTTAAAAGCTTTTTTTGTTAGTTGAAAACAAAAACTTAACTGTTTTATTAAGTAATTGTCAGGTATTTGATAATTGTTTCTGCATTATACAACTCTTAAGAATTACACACAAATTAGCACGTTACGATTATGTCGGCGAAATTTTGACGGAATTCCCTTGAAAAGTGCCACTTCGAGCATTTGAAGTACCAGGCGGACATAATCGAGCAGCAGGTGGATCTAACATAGAACAAATATAGGCACCTGCTGATCTGTGTGGATACTAAGAGCGCGACATAATATTCTCTGGATAAATACAGTTACTCTCCCGATGGATCTATGTGGATTCTAAGAGCGGCAAAAGACGCTCTCTGGAAAGGAACAGTTATTCTCAGAGAGACTAGTGTGTTAATATGTAATTTATTATAATTTATTGTGAAATAAAGCAGCGGCTAGGTGCAGTATTTTAGGCTGTAGTTTAATACTCAGTCACCAATCAAGACAAAGAATTTCAAATATACCCAGATACTATACATAAATCAAGATCGCACATCAAACTACAGACAGCTTTGAAGATTTGAAAAAAATTAAAGACATTTAGATAAAATATGTAATAATGGATTGGAGTACTTTACATAAATATACTCGTTTATTGAATGCAATTAAATTGTTGTGTGACTTCTGTAATTACTAAATAATGTGGGCAACCACAAACGGCTTTTTAATGATATTACTGTAGTAGTAGCTCTCATTAGGCGGCTTTTGTGGGTACCTACAACTGCACCCGTTAGCCATTCTGTACACACACAATGCATTCTGTGGCTCAACCTGGTGGGGATGGTTAATAGAAAAAATTGTACACCGAATTTGGCGCTTGTTAGTTATTTCCGCTAAGAAAATGGCTCGGGTGACCAAGGAAGCGGCTGCCGTGCAGCTGCTGCCTGCAACTTATTATTATTTGGACTATTTATTTTTTTGCTTGTTAACAAATTTTATGCATTTCTTAACTTTTACACAGAGGCGAGTTAACGAGTACGACGACGAGCAGTGGAATTCAACTTGCTTATTATTATTATTATTTGTGCCGCGGCTCTCTGTGTTGCTGTGCTCTGAGGTGGCCATCATTGTGGTTATCATAGTTTAACAAGTTTTCAAAGAGCATGAAATTTCTTTGGCCTGGCCTCAGACCAGCTAAAATGTAGAATGCAAAATGCAAAATGCGAGATGTGAAAAACGCGAAAAGTGAAATGCAAAATGCTGAAAATGCGTGCATAAAACTTTTTATCGTCAGCGCAGCAAAACGTTGAAAAATATTGCATTAAAAGCAGCCGCTGCCCTCTCCCTCTCCCCCACCCCCCATCACCGTCACCCTGCTGACTGCTGCAGGTGTATTGTCCGAGCTGGCGCCATTTTGCTTGGCCAGCGCGCATTTTGTTAATTTTTAGCGTGAAAGCCAAAAGAAAGTTGCCTTCGCCTTCGCACCAGCGTCAAGAAAGTCGCCTTCCCCCCTCTTCCCGCCTCCCCCTGCAACAGCGCTATTTTGTTGTCGTTGTCGTTGTTGTTGTTGTCGTCTTGCTTTTGCAAGGAGCTGCGAGCCAAGCAAAATGAATTTATAATTAGATGACACCATCCGTGCGTAAATAATAATTTCTGCCGCATATTCTTTCTTTTTTTTCTCCCCCTCTCTCTTACTCTCTATCTTGAAGACTTATTTCTCGTTCCTCTAGTTAGTTAAAACGCGCGAATGAGTTTTCTTGAGTTGCCGGGACTCTCTGCTCTTGCTCTCTCTCTTTCTCTCTCTCTCAGAGTGTCGCCTCTGGTTTATTGTGAGGAAAAACTTTGTGGTAGCACAAGTTTTTTGCCAGCCTGGCAAATTCTCCAGCTACTGCCCTGTGTTTAAAGTTGAACAACTTTTCCGTGCTCTTTCGCATGCTCTATAACACGAAATCCCAAATACAATAAAGCATTTCTTCATAAACAACAGATTTATTAGGAATCTGTAACGACAATATCACATTATATATTTTTTTTAAATCTAAGACAAATGAAAACTTCATTTCGTGAATATTTATTTTTATGTGTTATCCCAAATTATTCAGCGAAATTGAATTCCAGGAAATTAACTTATCAGAAACTAGCGATATATGATTAGAAATAAATAGAAATTCGAACTAGGGCAATTATTTGCATTATTATCTGATTTCTGATAAATCATACTTATATACAAATTGATTAACACATGAATTTTATAGCAAGCTCTACTTGAAGTGCAACAAAGCTGTTTTTCAAAACCAAATATGTTCATAAATAAAATAGGAATATTAATTAGAAAGAATAAAAATAAAACATTACTTTTTATAGTATATACTTGTAATTTATTTTTAAAAATACTTATCATATTCTTCAAAAATATTTCAACTGCCAACAATTGCAATTCGATAATTATTGCTGCTAATAATCAGCAGTCTAGTGTGTGGCGCTTTCGTTGTGGCGAAGAGGAGTCTTCTGTGCTTATTTTCCATTGGCGCATTTAACTTTCTTTTTGTTCCCCCATTTCGTGCGCTCCTATCAACGTGGGCACATCTTCCACTCGTAGTTTGCCTGCTCCTCTTCGTCGCCGTCCTCTTTCGCTTTTATTTTGCGCTGCGCCACTCCACGCTGCTGCTGCTGCTGCTGCTCTATTCTCGGCTCTGTTTGTTTCTTTATCGCGCATTTACCAAGTGCCAAAGTTTTCTCGTTATAAGTTTTGTAGCCTTTGTGTGTGTCTCTCGCGCTCGCGCTCATCTCAACATTTGCAGCTCGCTGCTTGCTGCTCGCTGTTCGCTGTTCGCTGCTTGCAACGACAACGCCAGTTCGCGGCTTGCAACTCGCGCAGTTCGCAGCTTGGAGCTTCGCAAGCGTCGAAAACTTTCGATATTTCTTCAAAGTTTATGTATGCTGCGATTTCGGGGCTTCCCGGCTTCCCAGCTTACCAGCTTGCACGAGCGCACAACTTGGCCAACTGCAGGAGCGAAAAAATATGATATTATTTTATTGTTGTTTGGCTCGCACATAACTTTATGGCAAACACTCCTTTTTCGGATTCGCATTATCCTGGCGAAAGTTTGCCGCGCAAATAAGTTGAAGCCCCGCCACAGCGCAGCACAGCGCATCGGAACTCGAACTCCAGCTCCAACTCGAACTCGCACTGAAACTCTTGTTGTGCATTTGCCGCCCGGCTCCCACAACTTTGACTCCATTTTGCCGCATTTGCTGCAGCCTTTCGGCGCCCCCCGTGCTTGGCAGCAAAACGCAGATAAGCCCGAAAGTATTTCCATATTCGCATGCATCTGAAAGTGCACTTTAAATTCTTACAAATGACTAGCTCAACTGCCACACAGTTCACTGCATTTGCCGTTTTTGTGCGGCTTTCCAAACCCTCAATGCTGCAACTTTCAATCATTTACTTTTCATACAATAAGCTAAGCGATAGTTAAGTACCTAAGAATACTCTCAGTAAAGTTGTGAATTTATTGCTCATAGCAAATCTAAATTCGTATGTAGAATACCTTTCTATTAGTCTATTAGTCTATATGTATTTTGTTGTTTAATTTATTTTTATTTATTCATTTTCCCACCAAATGTCTGTCCTTTGATTTCCCTAGAAAATATGTTTCACTTCCAAGAAAAAACACATACTTCAAAATTATTTTGTATTGCAAGTAATTATTATTTCAACATATTGTCCAAATAACTCAAGCGTAAAGTTCTGCTAAGAAATTCGCGAATTTCATGGAATTAAACACAATTTTGGTATATTAAATTATGCACTTTTCAAAATCCACATGAAATATTCTGTAACTAAAAATACCAAATTTGACCTTTTATTACGTATACGCGCAAAGAGAAAAATACTAATATCGAAGTCTTATTACGTATACGCAATGTAGTAATAACAAAATAGTAGGAATTAAAGCTTGCATTGATAAAATTAAAAATTAATGTTTCATTAAGATTGTTAATATTTTCTCTATTCCGAAATATTAAATACATAGAATGTATGCTAATTTAAATTTAATCACTGTCCAGACTAGGTAAAAATTATATTAAAAATGTTTACAGCATCCACTTCTTAAAAAAAGAGAAAAACGTTTGCCAATATATAATTATTCTGAAAGTACAAATTGTTCAGTTACATAGGCTATTTAGTTTCAATTTGAGCCAAAAATAGCATACAACATTATTATAAATCAGCTTTCAACCACCGCTTGGCTTCTCTCTCACTCCGTGCAAATGTCTGTTAATCTATCCATTTGCTGACCACACTATTTGGTCTTAATACAGGTTCCTGCGTTTACCGAAGCCGGAAACACGACGAGATCCACAGCATATGGCCGAGTGGAAATCATTTAAATGAATGCATTTATACAACGCTTTTATGGCTCGCGCGCGATACAGTTCAACTTAATATGCAGGCGAGCAATTAATTTGCAATAACAGATAAATAAACAATAATGATGCGCAATTATTTTTCCAAAGAACTTCAAATGGCTGAGTGGGGGGGGGAGGGGCGGAAAGATTTATATGCTAATTCAGCCAACACCCATAGATTGCATGTATAGGAAGAGCAGGAACTAATTTTCAAGGTCATTAGAATGCGCAAATAGAGGCGACTCACGGCTGGAGAGCGAACTGACACTGGCAGCGCCATCCTTTTGTTGTTAATGTTTATGATAATCACAACAATGGGCCAGTTGCCCATTGTTAGTGTAGTTGTTGCTGCTCGAGCGTAACCCATAAATACTAGACGCAGTCAAAACAATTGCACAGACGACGACGCGACGTTTATAGACAATAACAAGGCAAATCGACGCAATCGATAGGCACTTTGATATGGGCCGCCATTCAACACGGCCTACAGCCTTCCCCCTCACCCCACACTCCACCCTCAGCCACTATTGTCCGTCGACTTCGACGTCGGCGTCGCTGTTGTCGTTGCCGTTGCCGTTGCCATTTTGCCGTTGTCCTTTTCGCAGGCGTGCAGCAAATGGCATAACTTCCGTTTTTGCTTTGTCGTTGAAATTACGGAAATTATCAATAAATATGCGAGGCCAGCCGAACCTCGAGTCTACTCACACACACACACACACACAAACCCGCAACTCCGCCCCTCGCTTTTGGCTCGCACTGCTCCCGTTTTTCGCCAAAAATCGTACGCAACTCGCAAATTTTTCGTATTCATCTGATTTTTATGCTGCACGGCGTCCAGTTTTGTGTGCTCTGTGTGCTGCACGAACCGGAAGCATCATTATCATAAATTATCATTTTGTAGGAATTGCATCCGTTGTGCCCAACAGCAACGACGCCAGCAACGAAGGCAACAACATTGTCAATTTCAATTGTCGCTCGCTCCCACAACGACTGACGACTCTCTCCCCCTCTCTCACACTCCCTCTAGATGCCGCCCCCGCTCTGCATTTGTGCGCTTCGCATCCTGCACATTGTTGTTGACATTTATTTAACGCCCAAATATTTTTCTAGTTTAATTTATGGCTGACCAAAGTGACCATCTTGCTATATTTCAATTGCTGCTCTTCTCGTAATTGCCTATAGAACCATAGTCCAACCGTTTCCTTCTCCATCTTTAATTGTTTGCAGTCAGAAAAATGGCGAACGAATGATATCATAATGCTGTACATATGTAACAAGGCATTTAACACGAAAAGTAGCATATGATATAGAGAGTGAAGTAAAGTAATTGTTTCCCACTCTTAAATTTCAGAGAGAGAATTTGCTTTCTATTAATATAAGAATAAAAAAAATTATTATATGCTCACAGACACGTCTGATTTTTTATCTTTAGTATTGTTTCTTGAATAATTTTCTAGTTTTAAATCTAATCACAACAGAAAAACATCTAGAATTTTGCAACTATAGAGAAAGAGCTCAAGTTTCATATTAATATTGTTTTAGTTTTTTGCGCAAAATCAATAGTTAACAGAATAACAAGTGCAATTTTAAATCTTATGTCCCTGCTCTAATTAAACTTTGCTTATTTTGTAATTAAATAAAAATGCAAAAGTTATTTTACAGTTACCTGTAGAACCGTTAAATAACTTTTGCATTTTCATTTTACATTTCTATAGAATATACTTAAACCAAAGCTACTTTATTTTGAGTATGAATATACTTTATTTTAAATATATATTTGCAGTAAATTTATGTAGTTATGTTTTGATACTATACAAATTGATACACTGGCAAATCATCTAAATCTAAATCTACTTTCTCTTAAATGAAATTTTAAAACATAATTAGCGGACTAACTTTCAAATGGTTGCAACACAAAGTAGAATTAATTGTAAGTAACAGCACTTTAATCTCTTCATTGACAAACACGGAGTGTCCATAATATTTAATAGAATTCATATTGGGAGCGCAGCGAACGTCACGTAGCCAATGATTCAGCGGCAACGGATACAGAACCCGCTGAGAATGCGACGTGATTGAGGTTGCAGCATGCGACGCGAGGCAGCTGTGGAAGAGGAGCTGAGAGCTGGAAGGGAGGTCGAACTTGGCAGGCGAATGAATCACTGCTCACCATATATGAGTGCAAATATTATATATATATACGAGTATATGTATATGGGGCTGTATTGAAAGTCAATCTGTGGGCCACCTTCGATGAGTTATTGAGAGACGCAGCCTTGCATGCCGACACGTCAGCCATAAGGTGACGCCTTTTGGACGACTCTGCTGACATCGAAACTGTGCTCGCAGCGCTGGATGCAAATGAAGCTGGCCACCAAGACCAGTGTGTAATTGATGTAGAGCACAAATCCCAGCAGCAAGGTGTCCGGCTTGATGAGCACATCGAGATTCTGGAACGAAATTAGCACATAGGATATCATGAGCAGCAGCACATTCAGGCTGAAGAGCAACAGCGCCACATCCATCCAGCTGCGATCACGATAGGTGCCCGCAAGCATGGCGACAATAACGAGCACCAAACCCAAAGCCGCCAGCGAGGCCAGCTTGTAGGGATTGGGATAGTCGTAGCCGCTAATGATGAAGAAACACAGCACCAAGACCAGGCCAAAGATTAAGAGTGCCACCGCAACAGCCAACATGACAGTGTTCAGCTGCGTATTCATCACAAACGAGCCTACGCCGAGGGTCATCAGCTCGTAGCAGCTGCCGATGGCCAGCCAGTTCCAAGGCCAGTCGTACTTCACGGACTCCACGAAGTGAATGAGCGTCAGCAGCAGGAACGCGCCGGAGAAACAGATCAGAGTGTAGAGTATGTGCTCCACCGACGAGAATATCGACATGAGCATCCATTGCGGCACGGCGAACGTCAGCAGGTAGAGGAAGATGAACAGCGTGTGTCTGATGAAGCTGCGCACGCTGATGTAGAGGCACATGTAGGCATCAGCCATGGTGAGTTCGCACTTGCATATCAGTATGGAAATTTCGTTGGAATATTCGAAGAAACTGTTGAAAATAAAAGCAGGCTTAACTTGATTCTCTCTAATACAAACATAGTTAGCATCAGTAGTAAAACGGCTATAGTTCGATTTCTAATTGAGCAGTAAGTATGGGAGTAAGCTGATCTACTCTTGACAGCAGAAAAGCAAGCAAGTTCAAGCTGACTTTCGCTTGTCACTCTTATAGCCAACATATTTGACGATCGAGCTTGCAACATGCCATTAACTTAGCAGCAAATTGAACTACCTTCTTCAAAAAGCTATTGTCATAGAAGCCAGTATATTCTTTTGTTTGATGAATCTCATGTTGGGTATGTTCAGATAATCTAAGCAGAATAGATGAGGTTGCTAACGCAGCAGATAAGCAATTCATTGTCAATGCCACAATGACTTTCAACAGATCCATATGCTGTTTTTCCTAGTTACTTTGGCATTGTTTTTACTGATGTATTATTATAAAGAGCTAGATAAGTAGAATGAATGCTAAATTGACTGTCAAAATATGTAATCTAATATAACTGAACTTAGCCACTAAATAGATTATACAATCGATCGTTTATTGTAGCCATTTTAACTACATATTTCCTATTAAACACTAAGTAGCTACTACTACTACTCAATTCTATTTATAGCATAAAAATTAGAATGGAATATCTTAACTGCAAACATCAGTCTTACTCAACTCTTTGCCAAGGGAAACGAAAGCAAAAAAAAGCTAAAACTTGACTTCGTTTAGCTCATCAACTAGCAGTCGTTTGAATGCACACTTGTTGTGGCCGATACTTAACTTGAAGCCTGCGATGATACAGAAGGCATTGGTTTTTGCATGTCTTGCGCCAGTTGGATGGCGACTGCACGTTTGTAGGACTGTCCTCAAGCCTCTCGACACAATTTCGGCTCGAACATTGTTCCCATCTTGCAGCAGCCGCAAAAGTGCCGTCAACAGCGTGCCTCGTGTTTTGGGCCATCAAATTGAGGCCGACAAAAAAGCAAAGAAAAAAAAAAAGCGAAAATAGAGAGAGAGTGCGAGCCGAAGCCTTACGATAGAACGCAACGTAACCTAAATGAAAAATTTGTCGCATAAGCCGTCGACCGCATGAAGGACCGAGCACGCACACACACTCACATATACACACGCACACAGATGCATAGCGCACAAGGACACTTCAGTGGCCAAAAGTTCTTTGAAGTTGCACAAAAAGTGCGTCCTATGGGTGGGCAGTTTGTCTCCAAGGAAATAAAACGTAATAATAAAATCAATCTGCGGGAGCTCCCGCTCTCTCTCTCTCTCTCTCTCGCTCTCAGTCTCTTTTCTTATGCTTCTTTTGGCCAGGTGGGGGCAAGAGGGCTTTGGCTTTATAATATAAATACCACGAGCGGAGCACAGCTCACAGCTCAATATAAATTGAGAGACAGCGCGCAAAAAAGCGAAAAAGGAAAAGCCTGAGCACGTTGTATGCCCGCAAATATATGGAAGACATAATGAAATAAAATAAAAGCGAAACTCGCTTATGTCGCGCTGTTTCGTTCGGAAATTGAATTGCGGCAACAGAGAAAAACCGAAAACAAAAAAAAAGAGAATGTTGGGGAAAATCCAATCAAATAAGCGTCAAGTGGCGGGAAACCTCGCTTGGACATTACCTGATCTGTGTTTTGTCTTCATTTTAATTGAAAACCCGCTTAAAATCTGCGAACGCAATATTATTTTTCCAGCAGCTGCCCAGTCTCCGTCTCCTCCAGTCTCTCGGGCTTCGTCATAATTACAAACGATTAAAATCTGCGAAAATTTATGAAATTCCATAAATCAGCGGTCTGCAGTCCCAGGCAATTCCGTTGACAATTATAAATTATGCGTCGGTCGCTATGCGAGCCCCCGTTGAAGGGTAAATTGCTTAACCACAAAACTGTCACCAGGGTCGGGTGGTTAACCCAAAATCCACCCACTCGCATGTAGTTTGCATATTGTCCGATCCCTGACGACGATAAAAACGCTCCCCGCTCTTGCGGCGTAATTATTTCTTTTCCAACCCCGAATGCAAATCATCAAATTATGCCACCTATTATGCCACTGCTCTAAGGTACGTTGAAATAAATATGTACACTCGTGTATTTGTGCATTGCTATATTGATTGTCAACTTGACAGTGCAGCGATGCGTTAATCTGAAGTTCGCTTCAGGTTGCTCCGGGCAACCTGTTGTTGCCACACCGCACACTGCACACGCCACCGCAAATCCATCTGCCCAATTAGTAGGTTTTACCACTGATTTTTGTCAACTCAACTCGTGCGGGTGGGGGCGGGGGGAGGGTGTGCTAACAAGGCCGCGCAATCGTCCAAATTGGCAACGCAAAATTTAGCATATCAAGATTGGTTTGCATAGCAATTTGTGCTAAGCTCAAATAATTGGCATTTAACTTATTTGCGAAATATTGATTGCAGCCTCGTGGAAGGTTTCATGACATGCTGCTGCAGCTTGAAATGTTTCTACTTACAGAATGATTTAATTCACATACAATTAACATCTACATTTAAAAGATAAAAGTTAAGATTTTAATGAAAATTAAAGTAAACAATTAATTTTAATATTCTTTTGTCAACTGCTACCTCTGAAATATTTATCGATTTGAAATTAGAATATATATTTAAAGCAATATTATATATTTTAAGGAAATATATTTAAAGCAATATTATATTTTTTAAGAATTAATATATTTTATGAAATATATTTTAAGCAATGCTCTGCTGTGCTTAGTTTATTGGCATACATTTAACTATCTTGTTATCTTATTACAATTACGTATTCTTGAAAATAGAATATGCCAAGTTTTTGTTCAAAATTGCTGGAAATTAAAATAGATAAAATATGTGTAAATTTATTTATTACAACTCATTTTATACTTGTAACTACTCTGTCATAATCATACAATTTAATTAGCCAAAAATATGAAATTTTAGCCTTGAGTTGTATTGAGCCACTTCTCTGGCTAAACAAGCACGTAGACTTGAAATGCAAACAATGAAAAATAATGTGAAACTGCTGCCCATTTCCCATTCTCTCGGCCCTCTTGGGAGTCCTGGCAAATGATTGTTTGTGAAGCGGCTTAAAACAACGCAAGTTGTTCAACCTGTTACCAGATCTGCGATAAGGCGAGCCCCAGACAGACGACTTGGCCGTAAAATACACGAATAATCAACTTTAAATCTAACGATTTACAACTGTTTCTCTCTGCGCTGCTGGGCAGGAAGGTAAAGCGGATTTGGGTGGCAGACTCGTCGTATTTACTGGCGGCTTAACGTGCGTGAGGGTTGCAGTTTCGATTAAAGGCACAGAGCACATGACGTTGATACAGATAAGCTACAAAATTTACATACATCAAAGAGTTGTTTTGCGCAAACGAGCCAGAGCAACACACACACAAACACACACACACAAAGCAGAGAGAAACTTGACATTTTGCACTTGGTCAGACATGGACACAGGAGGCTTGCCAAAACGGGGAGGGACGAGGAGGAGGAGAGCAGCGGTCGGTGTCTGAAGGGCTGCACAACTTATGGCGACATCGATAGTCCAAATACTTTGCGCACAGCGACGAGAAAAAACGAAGGGAAAAAAACGAAAAAGCACTCGACAAGCTGTTGGCATACATACCACGTTCTGAAAGACACTTGAAAGTATGCTACAGTTGCTGCCATATACACATATATCTACACATCGGGGCAGACTCCCACACCGACAGCGGCCAGCATCACCTCAATGCTCATCCTCATTCTCATCGCGCTGCCACATAAAAGTTGCCCGTCATTTATCTTCGCAGAGTTTTTTTTATCCCTCCAACCAAAAAGAAAAAAACAGCACATTAACTAGACTTGTCGGGCAGCCAAAGTTTGGTTTTTTTATTTTCTACTGCTGCTTTTTTATCTTTTACAATTAGAGACGTTGTTCATGGGCTTGTTTTCGCTGTCCGGCCGATTTGTTTTTCTCCTGGCCAGATAAATGCAATTTTCGCCAGTCCCCGTTACCATGTGATTAAGGAAGGAAATTGTTTTGGACACAGCAAATAACACAAACAAATAACCAAGGGGAGGACGGCAGCTTGTCTTCTCGTGCCGTATTTTTTTCCATTTATTCGGGCTGCCCCCGCTGCTGGAGGTCGTTCTTATCGTCTAAGTAGCATCATTTAACTGCTGCCTGTGGTTGGATTTCCTTTCGTCGTCCACTTTTATGGCCAGTTCTTCGGTATTGTAATTTGTTGCTAATGAATCTTTTTCTCGACTGAGTTTCTGCAAGACACGAAGTAGAAAAGTGAAAATAAATAGTGAAATTTCTTTAGAAGTGTTAAGATTGCCTTAAAATTTAGCAATAGTACTAAAGAAGTCAACCAAGTCATCAATTAGTACACGTAAAATTAGACTGAAAAAGTTTACAATAAAATGGAATCAATAGACAATCAAACACACTTTAATTAAGAGCTGCAAATTAACCAAGATTGCTACACAATTGAGCAATAATACTAAAGTATGCAATCAGTAAACCTTATAATTACAAACAATAAGTTTGGAATAAAACAGAAGTAACACACACTTTGAGCTGCAAAATAGTTTGTTCTCCAAAAAGTCATTCAATACACCTTAAAAGTATAGAGTCAATATTAAAAACAAACAAAGGCTTTAAATCTTTCGAATAAAATAGAATTAATAAATAATCTAAGCAAACTTTCATTTGGATCTGCAACCAGAACAATCAATAAAAAACAATCAAATATCGGCAGCAGAATTTCCCATGCACATTCTTTGGACAACACACCAAAAAAGAAAAAAAGACCCGTCGAAAATTACAACTCATAAACAAAATCCAAAAAAAAAATTTAGGCGTTTCCGCATGCCACAATAACTGTCAAATATTCGAAATGCCCACGAGGAAAAATATCATAAAATAAATAAATTTATGTAGAGCAATAAAAACGAAATCCTATAAAAATATATTTGGGACTATTCATATTCCATTTCCACTTCCATTCCCAATGTCCGGCCGCCACAAAAAAGGATATAAAATTGTGCCTAATGAATAGCGGCAGATCTGGAAAAATGGAACCCGCATATTCAAATCACTGCGCTGACGGGGCCCAACACAGAGAAGGTCAAGTTCAAATGCAACGACGTCGATAATTACGCATAATTAGACAACAATTAAAGTGGGAGATTTGTATGAATTTTTATTTGGGGAAAATTTCATAAATATTTACCACTATTTGTCGGTGTGCTGCCCGCATTGAGAACACTATCCCAGGGCGACCCCAGGCCAACGTATCTCAGCGCCCTGCCAATAGTTGGCCTCGATCTTTGGCGGCGATTGCAGATATTTGCCTTTTGATTAATTTGATTTTGAATGTCGCATGGCTGCGTGGCATTAACCGCAATTAAAGCCCAGATGACAGATTGCCGCGGTGACCGACTGAGATCGAGCGACTAACCCTCAGCTCCACCCCGCAGCCCCTCCCGCTCTCCGTCACTCCGTCGCTCCTCGTGCCCGTTTCACTCGCCAAACAAATGATGTTCGTTAGGCCTGCGCTCAATTGCAGCTGAGGGTTGCTTCTGTCGTGGCCGCCGTTGCTGTTGTTGTTGTCGATGTCGTTGTTGCTATCATTGTCGCTGTTGCCGCCGCAGCGTAATAAATTTAATGATTGTTAATCCTCAATAATTATAATTTGCCATGAGAAAATGCACAGGCAACGGCAGTTGGCCGAGTTCGGTCATGGATAGTTCGGATGTTTATTTATGGAGCAACTAGCACTCGAGAATAAATGGTTTTGTATGTAGCATCAAGTATCACATTACTGACGGACAATAAATTATTCTTTCAACACGATGCTGCGCTTAACGTATGCGCAAAATAAATAGCACTTGTAATACAACAAATTGAAATTTAAAATGCTTTTAAGCTTCTAAGTTGGAATTAACAATTTCTTGACCTAGTTAATTAGCAAAAAGCTAAAATAAATTAGTTAAATAATACTTAAATTACTCTTAGGAAATTATTAATTATTAAAAAAAAAATTTAATAATACTTAACTAATATGACAATAAATTAAATTAATTATTTAATTTAACTATTGCTCAATACAATTAACATGTAGTTTATTATTGACAATAAATTATGTGCTTTGAATTCTTATTCATAACAAATACACAAAAAATAAAATAATAAATTAAATAAAATTACATAAATAATACATAATTTAAATTAAAGAAATTATCTAACTTTGTTTAATAAAATTTTCTTGAGATCATTAAACTATTACTCATTATAATTAGCGGCTCATTATTGAAATTCCAATTTTTAACAATTCCAATTTACGATAAATAAGAAAACTTTACAAAAAATTTTTTTAAATAATACTTAACTTAAATTTAAGAAATAACTCAATTTTCTTCGTTCAATATAAATAATTCATATATTTCATTCATTATTGCAAATTAATTGTGTGCTTTGAATTCATTTTTTTTATAATTCTATTTTATAATAAATAAGAAAAATGTAAAAAATAAATACTTATATAATACTTAAAATAAATTTAAGAAATTACCAAATTTTTGTCGTTAAAATTGTTTTGACTTAGCTCAACGATTACTCAATATAAATGATATGTAACTCATTATTGGAAATCAGTTGTGTGCTTTGAATTAGTCTTTTGAAAACTTAACATAAATAAAAAAAATATGTAATAAAACTAAGATGAATTTAGAACATTTTCAAATACAGCAATTTTCAGCCTGCTTTCCCAGTTTGCAACTTTGGAAATTATATTTTTATGACCATAATAAATTAGTGTATACAGCAGATTATTGTATCTGCAGCGCAATTAATCAAAGCACAAAAATGTGCATTATTTAATCGCCAACAGGAAAATAAAAATTTGCCGCCTCAAATTGTTGGCGTTGGTCAATAGCCAAAAAATGAAAATATAAAAAAAAAAATGGTAGAAAAACAAGCCACAGGGCTCTTTAAACTTTTGAACCCGACAAACGCAAACGCAATGTCATTTCAATAACCTTTGGACTGCGGAAATGGCAGCGCCAACAACCGAAAAAAAGAAGGAGAGAGAAAAAGTGGGGAGATGAGAGTTGCTTTTGTTCTTATTGGAGCACGCGCTGCAAATGCCAATACAAATGGCGCAAAAAAGGACACGCCGCGTGAGGATGTGGCAAGCGAGAAAGGCAAAACAACAACAACAACAGCGGCAGCAAAAAATTCAAACGCTACGCAGGGTTGCAACCACTTTTAAGTGTTGCTGTTTGCTCTTCTTCTTGTTCGAGTTGATGTTGTTGTTTGTTTGCCTGCTGTCGCTGTCGCTGTTGCTGCTGCTGTTGCTGTCGGTGAGGTTTTTTCTTAAACATGCGCACTAAACGCTAATAGTTTGCCTCTGCTTTTGGCCCCAGCCAAACAACCCCCAGTAACCCCCAGCAAAATGCTTTGGCGCGCGCTCCATTTTGTTTGTGTAACCTGCAAACGGAGCAAGAATGAGGCAGAACACAAAAAAATGAAAACAAACTACAGCGCACCAAAAGAAAAGAAAAACTGTTTAGACCCACACACACACACACACACGCAGATGTTGGACGATTTCCGCAGTGGGTTTTTGCTTAAATAGCCATTAAAATTATTTCTGCATCATAAAAAGCGGAAAAATCGCAACAAAAGTTATGGAAAATTGCATTCACCCAACTGCGACGACAAGTTTTGGGACTCGAACTCGGACTCCAAGATCTGTTGACTTCCTGCGCTGTCTACTCGTGCCGCAAGATTGATTCACAGCGTGACCAAAGGTCCTGCACGAAAATTATTCACGCGTCCGGCTGGACATGCGAGCAACATCATAAAAAAAAAAGCGGACACGTGCTCTGCCCGCTCTCGTCTTCCTCTGCGTGCCACAACGCTTGCTGCAGTGCGTGCGTCTGGGTGAGGCAGCTTTTTATGTACATTTCCAAGGGCGTTACATGCCTCTTCATGTTATTGGCTTCACGGTCCCGAATTTAATACCAGGCTCGTTTTTTAAGTAATCAGCTGCGCAGGTAACCGCCTCAGATGCGATTCCATGGCAAGCATAATATTTAACAAAATATATTTCACAATTTTTACGAATTGTATATTATAGTTAGTATATATTATTATGAACTGGTAATCTTATATATTATATAAACAATCATTTTATATTGGTTCGCAGGAGATTGTTTTTGGAATACTTTTGTATATACTTTTATGACTTTGGAAGTATAATTTAACAAAATATATATACATGAACTTGCGATCAAGTATGAAATGTATATATAAACAAATATTTCTTTACTTTTTCGCAAGGAATTATCTTTGAAAAACGTTTGTATAAACTTTGATGACTTGACAGGTATAATATTTAGCAAAATATACTTCATAATTCAAACAAATTATTAAAAATCGAACTAGAAATCGTATATAATAGAATACATAAATATAAACAGTTGATGTTTGAATTAATCACAAGTGATTATCTTTGGAATTTTATACTTGTGCTCAACTCCTTAGAATGACTTTTGTATTTTAAAACATAATGTTAGACAACAGACAGCTTTTTACCTAAAGTAAAATTACACAACATTATTATACTTATACTATGTTTGACTTTTATTAAATATTCTTAATGCGCTAGCTACAAATTTTTTTATTAAATTATATATTTTTAATAGGCATTCAATTAGCTGCAATCTCCTCTGCTAATGTAATTTTAATGCTTCAACTTATTTAATGCGATTTCATTAAAAAATCGAAAGCAGAATTAGCTTAGTTAAAATTACAAATTATAAATGACAAATAAAAATGAACTGCATGCAAATTATGTTACAGTCGCCTTGGCAATTTGAATGCCATTACTCAGCAGGTTAATTTATCCATAGAATTATGGTGCTGAAATTCCGTAAATGCCCTTCAAAGCATCTTGTAGACAAGAGCGACTCGAATGACTTTCAAGTTCAGCATTGAATTGCTGGAAAATCCTTGAAAATTGCGCCCAGATGCCGCAAAAAGGCAACTCAAACTTAAATTGTCAATTATTTAAATTTGCGTGTGGCAAACGACGCAACTCTTATGTGTAACTAGTTCTAATGCACAGTTGCCCCTCTCTCCCTCTAGACCTCCCTACACATTCGCACACTCGCACACACACACATGCAGTGAATGGCGGCGTGGGGCAACTCTTCAATGTCATTGACTAGTACTTGCCCCCAAAGTGTTGCGAAAACTTTTTGCTTTTCATTTTGTATGCGTTATTGCAGTTGTTGTTCTTGTTTTTCATTTTCTTTTTTGTTTTTTGTTTTTTGTTTTTGCTGGCTGGGTAGAGAGCGCGTATTACGTTGAACTTTTGTTGTCTGCCATTTGTGTATACTATATAGAATATAGAGTATAGAGTATATAGCGACAAAAGAGCGATTCTGCGCGTTATTTGTAAGTCTCACACACACACACACACACTATTACATTGTCGCATTGTCTGTGTGTGTGTGTGTGTGTGTGTGTGTGTGTGGAACACTCTCTTCTTTTGGCCAGCATTGCCAGACTCTAATTATTTGATTGCCAATGACTTGTGGATGCTAAAGCAGCCAACATACCCCGCCCTCGCTCCCACGCCCCCGCAACGCCCACAACTCTTGCTGCAACAACAAAGGCGTCGCCATCAAACGGAAGCGCACCCAAAACATTGCCCCCATTTCGGCTGCTGTCTATAGAAATTAGCAAGTTTTGTTTTTGCCCAACCAAATTTGACCTTGGCTCGTTATGTCGACGGATTGCTAATTGTTTATTGCACTGTAGATGACGTAACCCAGCGTTTCCGCAAAATATTGCTGACTTACAAAAATGTTCCTTTCGAGCAAGACAAACTTGTTCCATACTTTTTTAAGTTGCCCCACAATGAATTCAATGAATAGTTTTCAAATTAAAATCAGATTAATAATTGTTTACGATTGATTGAACAGAAAAGGCATGTTCATAAAAGCTATATACTTTTAAATGTAATATCAGATTTTAACATGAATATCTGATTAATAATTGACTAAACAGAAAAAGCGTGTACATAAATGTTATATATGATTATAAAGAATATACTTATCTAATAAGAATTCAAAGATCATAACAATCTTTCAACTTGATCTTGATGTCTTGATGACACATAGCAAATAAACATTTTGCAATTAAATCAATTAGAAATTGTGAAAATAATTATTTTAAATCTATATGTCGTGTCAAAGCTACAATTCGAAGACCATTGATTAACTTATTATATAAATTATTTGCATTTGGTTCAAAAATGATATTTCCTGAGATAATAAAACTTAACTTACAAACAATTTATTGAACCTATGTGTACCAACGAAAATTCAAAATATTTAGAATTTACTTTTTTTCTAACAAAATATTTTAGTTAGGATTTTTTTTACATAATTTAAATTTAAAAATACTTAAATTTGTTCACCAATTTATTTTAGTTAGGAATTTTGTTACTCCATTTAAATTTAAAATTATTTAAATTTGTTCACAAATTTATGTTGGCCTATTTAATTCGTTAAATAAAAATAAAATTTACTTAAATCAATTTACTAATTTATTCTTTTGTATTATAATTATTAATTTCAAATAAAATTAACTTTAATGTATGCATAAATTTATTATTTTATCATATTTTAGTCCACTATTTTTTTTAATTTAAAACTAAATTTAATTTAATTCATTTGTCAATTCATTGGTTAAGCATATTTATAATTTTTTCTATTTAATTAATTTATTTAAAAAAAATATTAAATTAATTTATTCACAAATTCCAAGTCATTTTAGCACACTAAATTTTTATTATTATATATGTTAGATTAATTATTTTTTATTATTACGAGTATATACATATTTTTATGTGTAAATGATCCTTAAAAAAAGACTGTATCAATTATATTTCCCCTTGCGGTTGGAATGACTTTCACATATTAAGACCATTGACCCAAATTAAATATCCTTTTAGATCAGATATCAATTTGCGCCACACACGACAATCGCTATGCGGCTGAAATATGATTACTATATCATCAGCATTGACGCATAAATGTTGGAAATGTCAAAACCATAAGCAACGACAACTACAACGAACAAGAGCACCCGGTGCGACCGCAGTCTTCAGTGACGCCTATGCGAAACCACAGCAACAACAGGCATCAGCATCATCATCATCATCATCGACAACAACAGCAACAACAACGTGGTGATCATCATCGTTGTCAGGCCACGTAGCCATAAATGAATCTGTCATATTATTTCGGCAATGATGTTGACAACGAGCGGCGAAGAAGAAAGCAGCGCAAGCAGGACGCAAAAATCCCCCAGCGTGCAATATTTATCATGTCACATAATATTTTTCTGGCATTTGCACGTCACAGCACAGCCGCCCCCGCCCCGCGTCGCCCTCAGTGCTCGCCGAACAAAGTAGCGGGCTCTTCGCCTCCTTCCCGCAGCAGCATCGCCCTTTCGCTTAAGCAGCTGATAACATTCGGCACACACGCAATGTGAAGGATAGCAACAACAACAACGGCACAAATCACAACCCCTTCGCTTGCGAAACGATGTGGGCGGGTCGCTCGGGGGCGGTGGGACGGACGGGCAGTCTGGCAGTCTGGCAGTCGGGCGAGCCATCAATTGCAGTCATCAACCACCGCCAGCTCTGGCAGCTGCCAGCAGCGTCGTCGCCGTCGTCTGGATGTCGACTATCGAGCTGAGCTCAGTATACACTTCGCTCTCCCCTCTCTCTGCTATGCTCTCCCCTCGTCGGCCTTCGGCCCTGCTTTGCTCATTGAATTTTCTGCTGATTTCATTTCGACTTCTTTTGCTCCGCTGGGAGCAACTTTCGGTCGTCATCATCAGCGGCGTCGCGCTGCAAGCGGAGTTGTAGCTCTGCCTGATGAGGACGTTGATTGTTGTTGCTGCCTGCGTCTGTTTTCGCTGTAAATATTTTTGGCAATTGTCGACACACAACCTCTCCCCCAACTCCCTCCTGCCCCACCTCCGCTTAAAGAGCAAATTAATGATGCTTTCCCACCGCCGCCAGAAAGGGAAAATTCCTAGCGCAAGCGGCAATTGCTTATAAATTAAATTGACTTGTTGTTGCCGCTGCCGCTGTCGCTGTCGCTGCTGCTGCTGCTGCTGCTGCCGTTGATGGTGTTGTTGTTTTACCCTGTTTTTATCACACTATTTAGCCTAATATATTAACACTTTCGTTGACTGCTTTCAGCGCGCTTGTGTGCGTGTGTGTGTGTGGGTGAGAATTCCTGGCAACATCGAGGGTTGAGTTTTCCATTCCGTTGCTGTTTACGTTGATGAAGACATTCAATTTAAATTTGTTCAATTTCATTTGCATTTAACTTAAAGGCAGTGAAGGTCACATTTCTAACTTATGAAATTAACAGTTGCTAAATGGCAAACATTGTAATTTATATACATAGATTATTTATAGAAAAATAACAAACAAAAATCTGCACTCTTGCTATGAATCTAAAATAATTATCATCTTTATCAATATTAAGAAAAATGCGATACAACTAAATTAACAATGATAAACAATAATATTCTAAATTTTTAATATTTTTACCTATTCGCACTCAGTCAATTTTAAATCTTAAATAATATTCATTTAACATTTGCTGTGTTTTGCGGTGTGAAGTTTAATTGAAGTTTAAATTAAAAATGTTGATAAATAATATTCGAAATATTTAATATTTGTACATATTCGCACAGAGTCAATTAAAAATCTTAAAATGTTAGGCTCATTAAGCATTTGCTGAGTTTTAATTGAAGTGTATGCAAATTTGTTATCCACCAAAATTGATAGAACAGTTCTAAAGAAAATCCGTTAGAACTTATTATGCCAAAAATATGAACTTGAGTTATACGATAGCAATGCATTTTAATGTACTACTTAGAACCCAATCAATTCACATTATCATTGTATGTCTCATTGAGTTCTAAGTAGCGTACCATCTTAGAAATGAATTTCAAACATAATCAATAGAAAAATTGAATGAGTCTGTCGCTAATCCGGTATTCTTTGGACACACCTTGGACTTTTGGATCACAGATCTTAACTTCGAAGTACTTGAGGTTGTAAGCTGAACTCTGCTCAAGATGGTGGCCAAGAAGCGGCAATAACTCTGGCCCGGCACTCTCAAGCATTTCATCCATCAACACCTGCGCTGAACAAGTCGACAGCGCTGTGGAGGTGGCAACTCTGCCCGAATCAAGTCAACAAGCCGTTACTAAGATGCAAGTGAGAGAGACAGAAAGAAAGAGAGAGGGCGATTGAGTTGGCGTGGTAGGGAATGAAGAGCGAGCCGCACTTAATGCGAACGCAGCTGCCCAAGTACCGCAAGTTGTCGTCCTCCTTGTCGACGTCGTCCTTCTGGCAACACTCTCAATTAAAATGTCCTCGCTTGGTAAGCGTAAACGTTCAAGAGGCCATGAAAACTCCTTATTACACACACACACACACAGACACAGACACAGTGACAGCGTTGGACCAAGACCCACCCGAAAGAAGGCCAGACACAGAAAACCACGAGGCAGTTGCAAGTTCTCTTAGTGCAACCCTCGGTGGCTCGGTGGCTGCACCTACTGGGAAGCTACGTGTTAATAACGCGAAATGCGCTGAAAATTTTTGTATTTTGAAGCATGCACTTGAGCGCGCAACGCCTCACTGCCGCACCGCCGCAACGCCGCACTGCCTCACTCCCGCTCTGTTGCAACTTGAAACACAAAACGCGCCACACAAAATCAGTGAGCGAGTTGGCAACACTCGGACTTGGACGCCGCTGCACAACGAACTGCGACTGTTTTACACAGCACTTTAAAAGTGATTTTTATTTTATATATTTCTCGTGTTTTTTCGAGTTTTCTTTTTTAGGGGGTATTTGCACTGCGTGGGAAATCTGAAACACTTCAAATATTTGTGCCGCAGAAAGCAGCGCAAAGTGTTTGGACAAGTTGACGCCAAATCATGAGAAATTTTAAACCCAAGCGTCAGCTGTGCCACTTAAAACACAACCCCAAAACGACCCTGTTTACATTTGCAATATTGACTGGAAAACAGAAATAACACACTGCAAAGTATTTGCACAAAACACAAAATCGCGAGTGCCCAACAACGTCTCCTTGAGGCGCCCCACAGCCAAAACATGTGTCTCACTTGCCACTCGCATGCCACATGTACACAGTGCTGCCACATGCTCTCTCGCCTTTCTTGCGCCAGCTCGGCTGGCCTCCAAAAAGTTGCTCGCTGGCGGCAATAAACGTCAGATGCGTGTCAGAGCGCATCTTTTGTTGTATTGACACCTCAATGGCTGCTTCGGGTTTGTAATCGTCGAGCCCCACAACGCACCTGGCGCGATCTCTGTGAGGTCTCTGTTGCGACACTTGACAGGATGTATTCGAGTTTTATTGCGATTTAAAGTTTGCATCCCGTCTGACGGCGGTCGAATCGCCGACGTTCGACAGGCTGTCGATAAAGGCAATCGTCTGGCTTAGGTCTGTGGCAGGGGAAACCAATTTGTTGAGCACGGCATAACAATATATTTGAAAATTTGATCTACAACGTTGTTAAATTTGGGGAAAACATGCATATATAAAGCGTTAAGACGAATTGCAAATAAATAATGAAAAGGTGACAAATAATTGAGTCTGCTGGCGTCGAATATATTGATATATATAATAAAACTTATCAAGTTAGATTAAGGTTGATACCAAAATTAGTAAAATAAGTAACTTAAAAACAACACAAAATTACTAGATTGTGAATATTAATTGGTAGGAAATTGAAATGATAAATAAATTTTTAAGCTAATATGATTTTTAAATTGACAATTTAAAACAAAATATTAATATTTCAACAGTGAATTTCATGTTAATAAGTAACTTTAAAAAACACAAAAGTACTAGCTAATGAACACTGATTGGGGGAAATTGCAAGTTGTATTAAACTGTTAAATTAACATATTATTAAAATAATCATTAATTTTTGAATAATATGACTATTTCAATAGTGATTTTAGCGTTAATTTGTAAAGTGCCGCTCTGCGCTGCTTTCAATGCAAAAGTAGCGCCTAAAAGTAGGCAATGAAATTCCCTTGATTCTTGATTAATTTTTGATGCTTGCTCATTCTCGTCGTACAAAACTAACCTACGTCAAAGCTTAAGGACTTGGCAGAGTCCAGAGTGGCTGTATTCATTATAGCATTATTATACCTATATATATGTTGTACATTTATATTCTAACAGTATACGTTATAAATGTGTACTTTAATACATGCATTTCTATGATTGCATTCAACTTTTTTTTCTAGCTCTTAGATTCCAATTCATTATTGCGACGTAAAAATGCTGAAATATAACATGACCTGGTTCGAGTCTACAAATATTCTTGTGATCCTTTTTAGCTAAACTCCTTTTGTTGCATCTTCTTCGCGAGTTAAGTAGCTTGATAAATATATGAGAAGAAACTTTAGCGGTTTGAAATGAACACAAATAAGCATTGAGCAATAAGCACAAACTTTCTGCGAGGCAATTGCTTGTGTTCAATTAACACAATTTAGATTTATTGACTATTATAATTCAAGAACTTGCATCAATTAATCTTATTTTATATATATTCAATTACAGCGCTGATTGTGCTCAAAAGTGCAGCCCCTTCAGGTGTTGTCCAACGTCTCGTTAATAATCCAACGACCGGACGGCAAAGATTACACTCGCTGTCCAGGGTCCAGACTTTGCCGATGTGCTCGAGCTGTTGTTCTTATCGGGGCCATCAACATATCAACGACACGAGTGCAAACAGAGCTCAGGCGACGGGACCTTAGTTGAGCGAAAGCTGCTCGACTAATAGAATTAAACTGATAGCTAAATCAAACATTTAACACGCAGGCCTGCACACATGTCACAACCAAAATGCAGAGCTCGAGGAAAAAAAGCGTAGTAAGCTAACGTACAACGACCCCTTTGCCATGTGGTCATGCGGCAGACGCAACCGCCCCCGTCCCCGCCACCGTCCAGCATGGCGCAGTGAAGTACGGCTCGAAACTGGAAACTTATGTCGGTGGCACGCGTCGTTGGCACGTGACCTTAACATGAAAATCACGCTCAAGATCAGCGGGGGGGCAATGCGATGCTTGTGTGGAGGGGGAGGAAGCACTCACTGGGACGACGACGCCTTGCAGATGCTTTTAAATTTAAATCGAATCAAATTGATTTGCAGACGGCTTCCAATTCCCGTTCACGTTCTCGCTCACGTTCTCGTTCTCAGTCTCGTTCTCGTCCACGTCCACGCTCCCAGTCCAATCGCTGCTCGCGTTGGAGTTGCTTAATTTCGTGTAGTGTCAATAGGCACGCCCACTGCCAAGGGCTGTGGGCTGTGGACGAGCCTCTTCAAACTGTATCCGCTGGCTTGTTTGCACGGCCCTGCCCTTTGTTTAGCCATTTGACAAGTGTTTTGACAATATTTATTGAGCCACCCGCGCCACTGCCGCCCGCCTTGCCCCCAGGCCCGCCAACCGAACCGAGCTGAGCTGAGAACTGCCCTGGTAATTTGATTTGTGTGGCTGTGTGTTGCTGCAAATGCTGGCGCCGAGGTTGGACACGTTTCTGCCTAATGGAGTTGCTCGAGTGGCGTGAATTTCAATTAAATTAAATCAAAATGTTGCATTTTTTATTAAGGCCATTAACACGCAGCGCGCACATGCTGGAAGGAAGGGTTCTCGCCCACTCGCCCGCTCGCCCTAGTTAGTCAAATGAAGTTAGCATCCCGGGCCACCCAGCATTCCATCATCCGCATCTTAATATGCATAAAGAAGTGCTGCCACACTTGCCACACACTTGCCACGGGTGCCTACCACTTGACATCGACTTGAGCCGGCTGGAGTGCAGATAGCGGCGCACTCTCAAAGCGCCCAGCTCTCGGAGCATCGGCTGCGCCATGGGGGGAGCGACTCGACATTCGCTTGCCAAAAGATACAGATGCAAATGTATCTCGGGCTTTTTGTGTCACTTTTCACTTAATGAAAATCAAATCAAATCAAATTTGCTGCTCACATTGCCGACATGCATACAAATTTATCGGTGTTGATCGAGGTGCTCGGCACAAAGCATATTAACTCGAGTTGCGGCTTCGTTGTTGTCGTAGAGTTCCTGCCTCGCATGCAAATACACATATTTTCACTTAGTTATTACGGCTTTCTCAGCACTTTATCCCAAAAGCAAATTCACTTAATCCATTGTCAAACTAATTTAATTGCAGCACCAAAAAAATACCAAATGCTGAAAAAAACACTGATAATTTTCATGATTATCAAGTATACGCAACTATCCCTAGAAAACTAACAAATAGTTTTTAATCAAGCTTCGAACTTTTTAAGCTTCTTAGAGTCTTAATATAATTGATACGCAATTATTGTATTTTTTATTGCTATTTAATTGCTGCTTTCTTATATGGACATCTTCAAAATGCCTACAATGTATTTTATATTTTTACAACAGTTTTCAGCCATATATTTAATATTATCAATAAAATTGTTTTCACATTTTCAGGCTATTATTCCTAGCGAAGTGTGAACGAAACAAACATTCTAATAACAATATTATTGCAATCATTGGCATTGGATATTATAAAAAGTATATAGAGTATAAACTATATATGCATTATAGTTAATATATTTTTATATATTTAATGGTTATAATGTTTATTTTTTAAAGTCTGCACATACATTAAAGGAATCGACGTAATCATATCTTTAATAGATGTGCAGACTTTTGAAAACTGAACATTATTCAAAATTATTAGTCATTGCAAACTGGCATTATAGAAACATATAGCACCATTGATTTTACCTTATGTCACAATGTGCTGTTGAATGCAAATCATTTAGGAATATCAACTGGCGAATTTGATGCTCAGCAAGAGATAAACAAAGCGTTGAGGCGAAAAAAAACCAGTCAAGAACAGTACCAGATCATTATGAACTGAAAAGAGAGATCGTGAGGAGTTCGCAGAGCAACGGCTAGAAGATATTCGAAAACTGTTGAAGGAGATCAAAAATGGATTGGACTGCAAGAAACCTGCCCATTAAACACTGCATAATTATTTAGAAATAATTTATAAAAGCTTGCAAGTAATGGTTTATTTAATGTATTTTTAATCAAGTTGCTTTGTAATCGTAAATAATTCTAACAAGGGAGAAATTTATTTTGAATTTAAAAATATTTTTAAAATGAACAATAGTTTTGTAATTTATTTCTACTTCTTCTTTTGTCATGCAATGCATGCGTATAATTCTTTCGTTCCAAAATGACGTTACACTATTTGGAAACTACACAAAACTCAATTGAATCGATAGTTCTAGATGATGACAGAAACACTTTTATCGACTATAGATTTGTCGAAGATCGAATAAGAATCCTCAAAACACTTAGCGTTGCCAGATCTCTGTAAAAAAGCAAACACGCTATTAAAATGCTTGCTACAAAATGACTAAAGTAAATGCGCCTTCAAGAAGGCATTGCAATTAAGCGATGGAACCTTTCCACATCTTTGCGGGCACTTCACACGCTCATTTGCAGTTGCTGCAACTGGTGTGGTCAAAAAGGATAAGCACTGCAGCAAAGGCAAACGCAACGGCAACGCTAAAGTTGAGTTGAGTTGAGTTGTGTTGAGTTGTATTTGCCATTGTTGCTTCTTCATTAAGAAATGCTTCACATTTGCATATGTACATATGTATGTGTGTCTACGATGTGTGTGTAAATGAGAAGTTCACTTGTTAAGTGTGTAGCACGAGTGCGAGATGGAGGAGTGCGTTTAAGTGGCAATAAAACAATGCAAATGTGCTGAGCGGTGAGCGGTGGCACCAACTGCATAATAAGTTCGCTGCTTGTTGTTGCTACAATTAAGAGGCAAGCCTTGCGAGAGTTGTCCATTAATCTGACAGGTAATTGCAATTAAAAGCAAACAATAAGAAGGGCTGCCGCAGAAAAGAACGTCTGCTATCGAGATACATGTGCAAGTGTTACTGCACTTAAGATATTGCATCAGACAATGACAATGCTTGAAAACAAACAGATAATATACACTTCATTTTGGCAGATAATTATTTTTAATTTACTTCCTTATGGAGCATTGTTTTCAATTGCTCAGTATTTTAGCTGCAACAATTTAAACTTTGGCGCCTTAATAAAAATATTTACGCCAGATAGCTCACTGCTATGAAACTGCCATTAAGTCAACAGCTCAATGCCACAACAGTGCCATTTTGAGTATAGCATACTGTTATCATTACAATATATTTATTGTCTATCGAAATAAAAATATATCGAAATTCAAATAATACAAATGTACCAATTAGAATTTAAAAAGTTTTTCAAGTTAATTATTTTATAAATTTGGACTTAGGTGCAAGATAAAAAATGCTCCATCGCGCGGAACTGGTAGCTTATATATAAATTCGCCATTATCCACCGAATTCTTAACAAGTTCAAGGACATTTTTCTTTTTGAGCGATATCATTGGCTGCAAGCAATATTAGAATTATTATTTTTTCGTTTTACGCACAACACTTAGTTTACCAGTATAGCTGTAAGTTTCGACAAATTATGTAATATTGAATTGTTGGCAAATGGCTTCCATGCGAATACATTGTTGTCCTTAAATCGCAGCAAATTGGCCAAAACATAGTTCCGTACAAGGGCTTGATTTAGATTTGACGGTTGCACCCTTAGTTTGTTTACCCATTCGCAAGCCAAAGACTTTTCTCGTGTTTCCATACCACCTATAGCCCGCTCCAAGCGCACAATATCACGTTCAAACTGTCGGTTTAAACTTCTTCGTTTTCGTGAGACTTCAAAAGGCTCCGGGCGGTGGAAAAAGTTTTGTTGCGAACTTCTACGTTGATGTATTTCAGAATGGCCCGAAATGTAACCACTTGCAAATTCATTGCTTCTGCGTGGCCTCACTGTATCGTTGAAATGCATGACCAAATATTAAATTTATAAATACTTTATTTTTCGTATTTATTTATTTTTATATGTGTTTATTGCCTACTACATCAAATTGTAAGTTAAAATAGATTTAAATAAGCATTTTTCGCACCGATATGTTGTTTTTCTTTCTAAAAGAAATGTGCACTAGCCTTTTTAAATTTCTCGTTTAAAATGTGCAGATTTGTAAAGGCGTATACGCAGCTGACAAAAGCTCATGGCTACAACTATACCAATGGGCACACTATAGGTATATTGGCAGTATTAAAATACTGTACAATTATAAAAGTTGTTATCAAAAAAAGTAATTTAAATGGAAATAATTTGTATTAGGGAGGTTCCCGACAACTACACGTAATTAATTCAGATTGCTGACCACTTTTGAAAACTTGTATATCTATAGTAAGTAGTTTGTTAGGTTTGGTATGTTGTCGTCTTAAAATAGTATGTTCTGATACGAAACTTGCGGTCACGCTGATCGTTAGTGAGTGCAAAACAAAACCTGCGGCCGCGGCTTGAAAAACAAGAGCAACAAAAACACAACACTCGTAGCAATGTAGTTCAAATTGATTAAATGTACAAATAAGCGTGGAAAGTGTCAACGACAGCAGTATAAACAATGCCAAACAAAATGGTTAAAATATTCTTCAGGTAAATGTTAATGGCATAGCAAACGGGAACGCGCACAGCAAGCAAGAGCAAGAGAAAGAACAAGAACAACACAAACACAGCAACAACACAAAGAGACAGAGATGGCGAGTCAGCGGTTCTACTCGTTTGCTCTTCGCGCTGCGTTTTTATTTTTATGAATGACGTAAGCGCGCACCGCTTTTGTGCCGTACAACGGAGCTACACAACGACAAAAACAACTTTCCTTTGTGTGGTTGTTGTTGTTGTTTGTGGTGGTGGTGGTGGTGCTGGTGTTGTTTATGTTGTTGTTGTTGCTGCTGCGCTGCTGCTGTTATTATTGGTTTGGCTTTGCCAAAAAAGCTAAAAGAGGCAACCAAAAAGTTACAGCTAGACGAGCTGCCCTCATAGACCGAATAGTCGTGTCCGTGTGTTCATGTACACATTTGCCTGTATATGTGCGTGTCTGTGGGAGAGCTCCCCACACACAAACACACACGCAAAAGTGGCGTCGCTCGCTTTTTTTCTTGGAAAACGTGCTCGTTGCGCGAGAGAGCAAGAGAGCCCCAACGCCAGCGCTTTTGGTGGTCGCTCTCTTCGTACTATAACATTAATTCTTTTTTTGGTCAATGACCTAAGCAACGCTCTTTGCTCCGTTAGTTTTTTGTGCTCGTTCTGGCGTTGGCTTCTAACGTTGAAGCTTTAAGGAAAACATCAACAAATTGTTTATTATTTATGCCCAAATGGCAAGCTTATTTCGCTCGTGGCCCGTTAGTTTAGGTCAGCGAATAGTGGAACGTGGAACATCGAGTGTGGACCTTGATTGCGCGCCATATGAATTAAGTATGTGGTTTCGTTTTTGGCCGCGTGCTGTGCTGAGGCTAAGTCTCTTGAACAATAGTTTAAACAGACGCTGTCAACATTCAAGGCAATTGTTGAAAACAATAACAAAAGAAAAATGTGTTAAACGCTTAACCAGAATGCGCTATTGAACTTTCGACTTGCCCAGAGAATCATTTTGCAATTAACTCAAATGAGATATTTTTGTCAAGGTCCTTGACTTGAGCACGTTAATGATCTAGTTTAGCTGCAAAAATCAAAGTATATTTCTGCTCATGCGAACTCGATAATCTTATGTACCTTCATTATTTAAACTCACTCATTCAATTCCTAAGAAACCTGCATTATAATTATAATTACACATTCTTAATGGCTTTGGAATTTTGAATGAAATTTGGATAGCAGCGTCACTGCTGTAGTCATTTCCGATTTTTTATGTGCGGTTGCGACCCACAATGTCGTCCCATTAACTTTTCGTGCGCATTACGCGCTTTATCAAGATGATAAACTTGTAACTAATTAAGAGTTTTAAGCTGAACAACGGGATGCCTAATGTTTCTGGTATGACATCAGCCAATGCCAATTATCGTTCGTATGCCTCACATTTTAGCCATAAATGCCTCCATCTAGCTGGATGCTCGACACGAACCCAGAACTGCACTATGCCCCCAACGATCAATTGATCATCCCCATTTTGACTCATTGTTGTTGTTATTGTCCATATTTATTGTTGACTGTCACATTGCGAGAATAATCCATTTTTGCACTTAATTTAAGAAAGGCGGAAACAGACAATGGCACGATGCAACAGTGACAAATTTTAGGTGAAAACAAATTCATTAATAATTATCAACAAAGAACAATAACACTCAAATGCAAAGCAACTGCAAGAGTAAATAAAGTGTGCTTGTACAAATTAAGCAAATATTTTTGTTGCCTTTTATGCAATGCACACAAATATAGTATATATTTTGCAAAAATGATTACGACGAAAAAACAACTGCACTCAGTATCTTCCCCAGCAGACAGACAAATATGTGTATACACATTTATTCAGAAGTTTATGTCTTACAAATAAACAAACAGGCTGGCAGGCAGGCAGATTGAACGAGCTTTATGGAGATTATCATATTTAAGTACAAACACTCGCACACACACATCGCACTCTTTATGGCCAATTTCGGTTAAAGAAGCTATAAAAGTCAAAAGTCACGTAATACGCGATTCGGACACTTGAAGGCACTGCGAAATTATCCATAAGCATTTACTATCTCTATACCTGAGACTAACTTGTCTAAGTCTGTCAGCAAGCAGCTCGAGTTGTGCACTTTCCAATTGCATCCCAACCGAATAGAGTATTAACCTCATTACAAGTTTATCGCCTTCTCAGCAGCAGAATCTTTTAAGAGTACTGCAGCTCTCCCTCTCTCTCTCTGTCTCTGTTTCCAAGAGGGCGACGACAATGTAAACAGGCGGTAGGAAACGTCGCAGAAATTTACCGCAATAATAACAATCGGAATTGAGTGGAAATCGTGTCGCGAGTGAGGCGAGCAAAAGAAGAAAGGCCGCCAGGAAGCAAGAAGCGCACAGTAATTAACTGAAAACGGAAACAAAAATGGTCGCAGCCCGAAATCGACAATGGTCATAAAAGCCTGAAGGTCGTTTTTGTTTGCGCGCGATAAATTCGTATTAAATGCTGTGTCGCCCGTGCTTGCGCTTGTTCTTGTTCTTGTTCTTGTAGTTTTAAATAAATATCACACATACGCAGCGTATGCAAATAATATTTATGGCGCACAGTTTGTGGCGGGCGCCCGCAGTTTCTCGGCTGCCTGCCCGTGTGGATATCTGCAAATGTCTGCGTTCTGTTTTATCTGCGGCTTGTTATCCAACCTTTTAGAAACTTATCGCTATACACATAACGAGTACACGCGTAACTCGTGCATGTGTGCGTGTGTGTGTGTATCTATACAAATGCCTTATATATGACGGCCACTTGATTGAATTGTCGTCGTGAAATATGCGCATAAAGCAATCGGCCAGCGCTTATCACAGTCGAACAACGCACAAAAAATAAAGCACATAAATGAACAACAACCACAACAGTAGTGGCGTATAAAAGTAAATGGGTAACAGAATGTGTGCAATGCCACATTAAGGCGACAAACCTTCCCAACTGCACACACAATCGCACAATTTGTCAATCAACTGGCAATCAGCTGCCAATCAACCCATCACACCGGCCCCCAGCCCACTTAGTCGAGGCGCCCCCAAAGCAGGGGACAGCGGCCAGTGGACAATGTGCCCGACGTTCAGTTTAGCGTGACCACTTTGCCAATGCGCTTACTTTGAGAGCATTCAAATGGGCATTGGATATGAGGCAGATATGTGATTGAATTTGCTAATAGTTTGATTTAAACTGCGCATAGAAAGTTCGTAGTTGAGTTGATCTTAAAGTCTTCTAACTAATGCCAGAATTCTTGACATAAAGCGAATGTGAAGAATGCAGATATGAAGCAGATATGTGATTGCATTTGTTAATAGTTTGATTTTAAAGACTTCTAACTAAAGCCAGAATTCTTGATTTAAAGTGAATGTGAAGAATAAGCAGATATGTGATTGAATTCGCAAATAGTTGCATCTAAACTGCGCATAGAAAGTTCGCAGTTAGGTTGATTTTAAAGGCAGAATTCTTGATAGTGAATGTGCATGCAAATCGTTCACAGTATCGCCAATTCTGAAGACAGCGTATCTGGTAGTCGATCATTCTGGCAGACTCACTCACTCACGTAACTAATCGCTGCTGGGCAAAACAGACGGCGTCTGACGCTAATCGAACGCCTAATTTGTTGCAAATTAGCTGACATAGATAAATTATAAACTTCGATCGAGTTACCTTCAGACGACTGTCGGATATTATTGAGTGCACGCGAATGAAACGCGAACAGAACAATTGCAATATTCTAAATTGTCCGGTCTTATACGAAACTGACAGTTGATTAGTTGGCATTATGCGAACTTACAGAGTGTAAGCCTTTGTGGAACGTGCTCAGCTCAGGTCGATTCGATTGTGTTCCGATAATTGCGAATAGATAAATAATTAACAACAGCAAATTGGGAGAGGTGCAAAGCAAGCGGAAACAACACAAACAGCCCACAACGAAATGGCATCATCGCAAAATGCTCATTTATGGCGCGTACATGACAGCATCAACAAGATCTCAAAAATATTTTTGGCCAAAAGCAAAACAAAACAAAACCGTATTCGAATTCGAATTTTGTTATATTCGGCTCCACAGATTTTGTGCGCAAATCTTTTTGAACTTTCGCATGGCACAAGTGCCAAGAGCAAACCCTGACATACATAATAATATTTAAAGCAACGCCCTCTTTTCTGTGCCAGTTTCAGTTTTTAGTCTGTCTTTTTTCTTTCTGCCAGTTTTTTTTTTTGTCTTTTTCGAAATAAGTTTGTGTGTTTATAGTATGGCGCAGTGCATGTATTCATTCACCTACACGCGCTTATAATCTCATTTCAAACGGCGTCAATAAATTATGGTACGTATTTAAATTTGGCATATAGACTGTCATATGTGAGTGCGAGTATAAAGGTCTGTCTGTCTTTCACACACGCCCACCAACAGCTGCTGGCAATCACATGAAATCATATTTGTCTAGTTGTCGCTGTTTGTTTGCATGTTTGTGTGTATGTGTGTGTTATTCTTTGTGGTTTTTGGCGCGGAAATACCTTGGAAATCAGTCAGAACTCATTTACCTGTTGGTCCTATGGCAGGAGCAGCCACTAATTGGAGCGCTGTGCCCCACAACCACAACTGCCTTATCGGCATAACTTATCTAGCCGATTGTTAGTCACATTTGGGCCCAACTACGATTTGGGCCAATCTAAAATACCAGTGACTAAGCGAAACGATGTGTAATTAGGAGCAGTTCCATGAGTTACTCATTGTACAGTTCGCAACACCCCCGCGGAAAAAAATCATCATCATTCCAATAACTTTCATTGTCTGCAATTTGCATTTCTGCTGAAAAACAAAAGCCACACAATTTTGTTTCAAACACACAGAAAAGAGAAAGTGGCGCACCATGGGAAAGGCTCCGATTTCCGCAATAAAAGATTCCCAACTTTATGAAAAATGTATCCACAAAATTTCGAATTATACTTGATTTTAGCTCTTACATGTAGAATGTGTTAATTTGGAAGAAAGACACTCGATTTGTGCAAATTTCCACTTTGAATTAAATTGAAATTAATTAGTTGTTGTTTATTGTTCAAATTAACTTATAGCTGTCAATTAAATCTTAGGGAATTGTCGTTCATATAGTCGAATTGAATTTTATTGTTGAGCAATGATTTTGCACACAGTTCATAAGCAGTTAAATTTAGTTGAAGACCACATCCTCAATGATTTTGATTATGCGACGCTTATGGTTAATTTTATGATGCTCATTGAATGCGTTTTTAAACTTCTAATTTGATTTCCGATGACCATAATTTGGCCATTGTGAGTTGCGTTCGAATTGTACGAATTACGACGAGTACTATAAGTATTTTGATTGTTGCTATAAAAACCATTCGTTCCATCGATCGATCGATCGGTCCATACGCCGCAAATATCATTTTTGACTATCGAAAGCCGCCCTCCCACGCATGCTGGCAAACTAAAGTATTGAGCGGCAGAGAGATGCGACGGCGTTTGATTGAATGTTTGTTTTGAAAAAAAAATCAAATCAAATAAAACACGTTGCGTTCGCTGCTCAGCGAGTGAGCGTGAGTGAGCGAGAGAGAGAGACACCGAAAGAGCGCGTGGGAGAGCGAAAGCCAGAGAGGCACACGTGCGTGTTCTCTTTGCGTGCGCTCGTATTTGTGGGCGCTGAACAGAGCTGAGCCGAGTACTTCTGCGCGCTTTGTTGTGCTTCGCGAATCATTCGCCTTCGTTGGCTCGACGCGTTCACAACGTTGTGCATTCGCCGTGTGTGACGAGAGCTTTTGTGTATTGTTTTGTATTCGCTCACTTCCGTTCGTTTCGTGTACTACACACACACACACACACACATACATATGCACACATGTAGTACATACAAACATACGTATAAAAAATCATTTCTAATTTTATAAAAATATACGCGCATACCTATGAATAAATTGCGCTGGCGTGTGCCCTCCTGCCCCCCTCCCTCGCCCAGCATTAAATGAAAAACAGCCAGAAATATATTGAAAATCTGTTTAATGCGTGCGCAAGTGACAAGTTTGAACAAATCATAAAATTTAGCCAAACGTTTCTGAAACATTAACAACTTTTTGTGTTTTGCATTGCATCGCTTTCTTAAACCAACCAAAAAAAAAAAAAAACACACACAACAAACGACAAAAACTCAACTGTTTATTTTCTTTTGGGCACATAAATTCTTTAGTTGAAAGTGAAAGCTGCGTCTGTGAAATGTTGTCGCCGGCGAGCTAAAGCAACCTCAAAACAACAACAAAAAACAATATAAAACAATAGCGAGCGCAGAAAAAAAAAACGAGACAAGTTATGCTAATTTATAGTATTAGCTGTGCTGTGTTGAGAAATGTAAGCCAATTTTGCACATGACGAAGCCACAAACAGCAAAATCATCAGATAGCTAAACTTTGTTCAATGAGCGGCAGTGGAAACGGCAGAAACAAATTGGCCAAGATGCGTCTGCAACAGCGTTACAGCAGCAACAACACAGCACAAACGATTGGCAATAGCAGCGGCAATAGCAACGGCAGCAGCAACCTCAACATGAACAATAGCAACAACAATAGCAACAGCAAAATGCACAATCAACGCGCCAAGATACTAAACCTCATCAACAACAGCAGCAGCAGCAGCAACAGCAATCGCAACGCCAGCAATCACAACAACGGTTTCTTCAAACTGCGCAGCTCCACAAAAGCAACGCCAGCAACATCAACAACAACAACAACAGGGACAGCAACCACAACAAAATGCGCAACTGCAAGCAAAAACAATTGCAGCAAGCAGCAGCAACAGCAGCCGATGCAACTGGATGCTGACGACGAAGATGATGATGAGATTGTTGAGACGCTCGAGGAAACCACAACAGCTGTGGAGCTGCGCTCGACGTCGGCAGCGGCAGCGGCGGCAGCTGTTGGCAGTGGCTGCAACGCGAGTCCGGCCAGCTCGACGCAGTACCGCGGCTACACGACGCTGCGCAGCAACTCCACCTCCGCCATACTGGCCGAGGTGGGGCTGCCGGGGCAGCTGTTGGGCAGCAGCTCGAGCATGTTGTACGCCCGCCCGCGCACCCTCAATGTCCACAATGTGTGCCAGACGCCGGCGCAAATAACGCAAATGTTTTTTGGGTATGTTTATGATTTGATTTTTATTTCAATCTCGTTGGTGACCTGTGACCTAACCAAGCAAACTAACTCGATCTCTGCGTGAAATTAACTTTGGTCTAAGCAACATTAACAAACTAATATTAATCAAAAGTCAAACTAAACTTTGCTAGTGATAATGTGTCTCAGCGTAATCGATAAGTTCTCGAAAATCTTTCCATATTTACCTAGTTTATATGGGCAGCAAACTCATCAGACACACCCACGACGATTGCACTTTGATCGAACGCCGCTTTTATCTATTAACGCCCTGAGAATTTTTAGTATGGCATAAATATTTGGCTGTGGGCCGCGAGAATTACAGTTTTCATTGATTTCCAGCAGTCAGACAAGACACTCTTCAATTGGCCAAGGTCGCCACAGCATTTCGAATAATGGCAATCGAGTGTAAATATTTATAAACTGTTACCTGAATTTATGAGCTTTCAAATTGAATTCGCATTGCGTCACATTCTATGAATGAATCCCACAAAAACCTTGCGACTCATAACGGGTCGGGTAATCTTTTCTTTGCTTTGTTGAGGCAATAAAACTAATTGGCCGCTGCACGGAGGTCGAGCAGAAGGATTTGTAAATTGAGTGCACAATGGAGTGCAATTCAATTGCAAGTCAAGCTGTTGACAGACCAAATATTCGTGCTACATCCTTGCTAATCTACTCGACACGGCGTTAATCTCATAAATATTTACAACGGATCAACGGTCTGTTGTCACTTTGGGGGCATTTGTTTGCTTAATATGCTCGACGGCAAGCCGATTAATCACACGCCTCAAGTGCTGCCACGCCCCTAATCTAATTGCTCGCCTTCCTGGGCGAATGCCCCCCAATTGGCGATTCGCGATTCACATTCCCCTGCACAATGAATTCCTGATTATGTCTCGTCTCTTGTTTGCTTCATTCTTTGGCGTTGCACAAAAATACAGCGACTGATTTTGTCATCGTTATTTTAAAATTTCTACATATTCGCCACACAATATAGACCCCTCTGTGTGTGTGTGTGTGTGCGACCACACTAAAAATATTCAATTAAACGGCAAGGCGAATGCTGCTGCTTTTATTTTTCACACAGTGCAAAGACATTTTGTCTCCGCCTCGGCCAATGTGAAAATTCAATGAACTTGATCTCGCTGACTTGTTGTGCATTTTGCCGCGGGCAGCGCGTGCGTTGCATATACTTATATATATATATATATATAGTATGTTTATTTTTCACTTTTTGCCAAAATAAATTGAGTTTAAATCAACGGCCAGCAACAATGTATTGAAATGTCAGGCGCTGTAAACACGCCCGCTGCACGTCTCTATGTCTTTTTTATTATTTGTCTCAATTTGCATATAATCAAGTCATAAGTCAGCCGACAAATTGTCATTTTCATAACATATTTATTGTGCCCGCGGCTCGGGCAATTGATCAACGCAGCACTAGACGACTTCTTTATACCCGCTCTCGTCTCGAGACGCAGCTTTAAATTAGCTGCTGATCTCAGCCTCGATACACAATTGCCGAGCACTTCAAAGACACTGCAGAACTTGAAGTTGTTAATTGCAGCTCTATTCAGTCTCTGCAAACTATTAGTTTGGAATGGGGAAAGGGTATTAAATGGCGAGCATTAATTGGAAACGATTTCTTTTAACGATCGCTCAACGCTTTTGCTGGACAATTGAATTTGCGTCTTCGGCTCGACTCCGATTCGTGATTCGTGATTCGTTTGACCTTCTTGCAGCTGGACACGTGTTGTTCATTTGTAAAAAACAAAATAAACTCATGCGAGATTTGCAAAAAGGTCGCACCCATCGAGCGCTCAATTTGATGGGCCAATTGTGTGGAAAATAATTTGCAGCTCGACTAATTTAAACTCATAAATCAGAGCGCTGCGGCTATTAAAAGTTATGGTCCACAATGCTAAATTAAAAGAGTTGCGTTACTGTCTTTTGTTGTTTGTTTGTTGCTTGTGCGCTGTGCTTTATGTCGCCTTAATTCAATTTGTGCAGTCACAACGGTCATCAGTCCGCGGTCATTGTCTCTCTGCTCTCTGGCTCAGTTCAGCTCGGTTCGTTTCATTCATGCATCAATAAATCACGCATTGACCGCTCTCGACTCTCGACTGGCGGTTGTCTCGTGATATATGCTATATACACATAACATATATATCATGTTTATGGGTTTATCAGAGGCACTTCAATTTAGCCATATTCGCCGCATTCTTTCGCCAATTGTTTGTTCGTTTTTCAACTATTTTATTATTATTGTATATTATTTTATTACTATGCGCTGCATTTATCGCCTCGCTTAAGCACATTTTGCGTCGTGATATTATGCTTTATTTTTAACTTGATTATGGCAGCGAGCGAGCTGCGAGTAACGACCACACTGCCAACGAGGCGATAATAATGAATTTCATAAAAATAACAATGTTTTATAAGTACTATCCATTATGCTAATTGCCCGGCATTTATCTTAGCTTGAGCTGAAATCATAGTAATGCCTTTGTTTCGAAGGCGTGACTGCATTTAGTCTCCGGGATAAGATCAGATAATTAATCCCATATGATGTGGCAGCATCAACAAATTGATTAACACATGAATTCGCGCCAAAAACAACAAAGAACTTGCTCGTCTAACGACACTACATTAGTGTGTTGCGCTCACACCTCTCGATATCACAGCATTTTAGATAATTTCAAGATTGTTCAGTGTCGTAGCCATATGTGGAACATATTGACTAAAACGTCTTGCAAGCTGTGGCTTGTTTTTCGACTGCATCAACAGTTTGCTACTCGCTGAAAAAACGCTTGAATTGAACTGGAATAGTAAATAGAATTTGCGTGGAAGTAGTTTAATAAGCTGCAAACAGACAGCAAACAGTTTATTCGCGTGTAACGTGTGTGTTATTGTTAAATATTGTGAATGATTATGAAATCGATTAGGCAAATTTGTTCACACGAAATAAGCTTTCATTGCGGAACTGCGGCACGTTGGCTAATAAACAATAATTGATGTAGCGGCTGACTGCATTAGTAAACAAAGTGTGCACTCGCTTATTATGCATGCGATTGAGAAACGTGTAGCGTCCAATTGAACCGCCCAGAACAGAATCGCGCAGACAGCAGACAGCAGCGACGAAGACAAATAAAAATAAGTATCAATTAACTACGCTAGTTGTGGCTGCTGTTGCCCTCGATGGGCAAGCTGCACAGCACTGTGTTCGCTGCAGCTGCAATTGCTTGAAAATAGCCCAAGCCCGTCACAACTAATTATAGCGGACCTTCGTCGTCAATATCGCAACCTATGTGGCGTATACGTAATGCAGCGAGCCGAGCTTCCGGTTGATGCGCCGTGTTTTATGTAATGGCGCCTTACCTAGCCCAGCCGAGTGCTCGACATCGACATCGACAAATAATAATTTGATAAAGCCAATGGCCGATCGCCGTGTCGTAGTTATAAGTTGTTCCTTGAATGCTGTCACGCTCGCACAAATAGAAATTAGTAAAAGTTTATAGCGTTGATATTGGCGACTGGCTGGCAGTCGTATAACGTATATAATATACCTATATATGCTGATACTTGTGTGCTTGATCGGATCGTATCACTATATCATAAAGCTGTCTTATTCAACCATTATTATCTCTATTTTTGGCACACAAAGCAAGCATTCCATAACGCCCATGGCCGGCGATCGTCTTTGTTTATGCTCTTGCATGCACTTGATTCTCATGGTCCGACCGCAAGCGTTTCTCAGTGCCATCAATTTGTTTGTATACATAAACAGACACTCAGACACTCGCACACAAAACACAAAAAATATATTGTTTAACTAATTTTTTGCATTATAATTATGAGCATTTCGCTTTATTTACGCGCTTCGCGCTCTATAAATAGATTCGCCAAAGTCGAAAGAAAGTGTGAAAACCGAGGGCCGCGACTGCGACTGCGACTGCGACTGAGGCTAAGGCTACTTCATAATGTGCAAAGCAAATTAGCAAACACAATCGTAAAAAGTTGTGTTCAACAAAAATATTGATGCATATTAAAAACGAACACACATTGAATGTGCGTGTGTTTCAAGAGCTCCCATTAAATCATGTGAGCGCCAAGAAGAAAAGAAAAATACTCGTACGTATACGTTATATCGATATCGCATTCTTGCCCCGCATGTAGGCGTTTTTGGCTGCTGTCTGTTTGAGCTAAACCGCTGCCATTGTTCTGCACTTTATGATTGACACTTGGATGCTGCATTTCCAAGACATTTCGATACAAATATTTTGAGACATTTCGTCTGGAATGGCTGACTCTTCAACTGTCTGTTTGACCTTTTCGCGGCGCTTATTCATGCCAACAATCCAGCACATTATGATGCTATATGACTGTACTGTTTCTTCATCGATATGATCTCATTGCACGATCATGCTGCGACTTACTCGTATAGCCATGTAATAGTCAAAGAGCTGCCGCGGAAGCTTTGACTTTGCCCTTATTAGTCAGCGAAGAGCTTGGCAAGCTTTCGCAAGCTCGACTTTTGTTGTGATGTGGTCACACCCACTCACAATCGCACCTGCCTCGTTAACTTCCACTCGCCGACAAATGGTCGTTTAATTGAATCGCAGTGATTGCGAGTGACCTCAGTGAGTGCAAATGATCGATCCGCATGCAACATATGGCAACTGAGTCACATCGCATGCATTTCACCGATTTGCATTGCCAATCGCTATCGGGCTGTGTCGCGCTGCAAAAGCAACTCAATTAGGCAAGCTGGCGTTGCTAATGATCGACTATGAAATACCCTACCTTAAACACATCATTCGCATGCTTGACTCTAAGAATTGAGATTGAACAAATAGCACTGGAAAACTCTATTGTCGATTGTTTAGCCATCTTCTTAGTTAAGTCTTAGTTGCCTTTCTGATTACTCCACATTTCCTCGTTTAACGGCAACTTTTCACTGCGTCATTTATACTTAACAACCACACTGTGTTGGGGTCTTTTAAAATTGCACAATTGAAATTGAATCAAGAGCATAGACAAACACCATTGTCTTATTGCTTAGCAATCTTTCCATTAAGTTATTTCTACTTAACAGCCACACTGTAACGGAGATTGAAGGAAGATCAAAAACAACTGCTGTAGTTTTATTGCCCTCTAATCTATTTACTTAAGTTTTAGTCGACCTACTGATTACAACACTGTCTCGCTTAACGACCGCTTTGCATTATGTTATTTCTACTTAACAGCCACACTGTGTTTGTCTGTAAAAGTGGTTCAAACGAGATTAAAAGAAAAGCACAAACTGATATTGTCCTATTGCTCATCAAACTATTTATTTAAGTCTTAGTTGGCTTTCTGATTACATCACACTACCTTGTTTAACGGCCGCTTTGCAATATGATATTTCTACTTAACAGTCACACTCTGTTTGTCGCTAAAAAGTGAACAAATAATATGAAGTAAAAGCAAAATGTCATTGTCTAATTGCTCATCAAACTATTTATTTAAGTCTTAGTTTAATGCTGATTACCCTACAGTAACTCGCTTAGCGGCCACTTACACTTAACGGCCACATTCTAAAATTCGAAAAAACTGCACAACAAATATTAGATAAAAGCAAGTTACTTTCTTCCCTGCCAAACTTAGTCTTTAGTCTTAGTCTTTGTTGTGGGCGCTAAGCGAGACATTTGAGTAGTTAGTTTTATGCACTAACAGAAACAATTGCAAACGCAAATAGGCAACGAAGTTACTTCGCAGATTGCAGTGTAGCAGCACTTGCAATTTGCACAACAAACCGACTTACTAACCTTGCACAAATCAGTTGGTTTTGTTGTTGGCCGCGATTAGAGCCAACGCTCCACGACGAGTGTTGTGGCCAACATCGCGATGCTCACACTCACACAGTTGGAGACCTGCTACTCACTTAGCGTCAAGCGGAACATGCTCATTTTGGGGTCTGCGGCATATGTAACCTATTTATTTTTGAAATGTTGACCTCATAACTAGACGCAGACGAAGTCTGTCCGTCGAGCCTATGGCGTGCTTTAAAATCGAAATTGACAGCCCCCTTCGTCGTGCCGCCCGCCATGTTGCACGTTCTATTGTGGTGGATGGGAGGGGGGGCAGTGGGGGAGTAATAAGTAACGACGACAGCGGCCAAATGTGGCGATGACAACTTCATTTTTCTGAGCGTGTGACAGACAGCCGCCGCACTCTGTGGGTTTGACGGGGGTTGCTTTGTTCTCAACCGCCGCGCAGTCGGACGGACAGTCGGGCAGTCACTCGGTCGTCGGTTGTCGGTTGTCGGTCGGCGGTCGGTATCGATACTTTCAATCAGAAAACGATAATTCATGACATCACCAATGGCAACAGTCCGGAACATTGCCAGCCACAGAGATACAGAGAGAGAGAGCGCGGTGAACGAGAGCGATACGGAGAGCTCTCTGTGCGCTTGAGTGGCTCGCTTAATTAGTAATTTAACACAATATTAAATAAACGAAGCACTGCCGCTCCCTCTCTCTCACTCTCTCGTTCTCCAGCAGCTGCCCTACCTCAGGCTATGCTAGCAGGGTGCTTGTCAGCCATGTAATGCCTATAAATATCGAGAGTATAATCCGCCATACATGACATCAAAATTCGTGAGCCACCACAACAAAATTCACTTCAACTTTCAACGACTTTAATCGGCATTTTCATTGAGCAATTTTGCTGGAGACTTCCCGATACGCGACGGAAAAGCACTGCAATCACATTCAATAGTTATTCAGTTGCCCGTGTGCGCCTCTAAAGTGCGGTACTAGTTTGTCTCTCCCTCTCCGCCAACAATTTGCCGTGCGTCGCGTATCCTGTCAACGGAAATTGACAATAAACCGCATCGTATTTCATTGAAGTTTGTCGTCGCAAGCAGCACTCAAAAGTTGTGATATTGCCTGACAATTCCTCGATTCTTCTGCAGTCGAAGGTAATTAGCTTAACAGTCCTTTATCGCGTATTTTCAGCCATTCACCGATTCAGTTAAAAAGCAATCAATCATCAATCGAAATCACTTTTCGCACGTGCCAATTGTCGGACAACTTTTAAAATTCAATGGTAACAACAAAGCACTTTTATATGTGCTCGATATACAGATCCATTCAAGCGGTTTAGCTGCGTATCTCAAGTGATTGGTTCATCCGCAGACTTTTCGCGGAATTCATGAAACTTGCGACTTCCGCATAATTCTTTGGGGAACCCATTTCTTTCAATCTCTGCATCTATTTACAAGCTATATGCGTTTACATAGAAATGTTATGTTTGGACAGCATAAATGTATTTAGGTTTAGATGGACGTCGGTTCAGCGACTTTCCGTGAATCGATGGCGCCCGCTCTTCCCACAAAGTCGAGCCAAACAATAGTTTCCTGGAACACAATTGAACTGCTCGAGTGGCCAGCTGTTGGGGGGTGCTTAATATAGAAATCAAAATAAAAACAAATCACAGCAACGCAAAATTGGCGGGACGTTGAAGCAACAAGTTACGAGCTCCACTCTCGAGAGTTGGACGATTAGATTGTGGGTCGAATTGTAGTTGCTGTGAATTGGCATCGAATTGTGTACAACAAATGGGCATCGCTCTTACCTTGATGGAAGTTTAAACAATATGCACAAATATGCTCTGGCCGTGTGTGTTGTTAGCCTTAAAGGCAAAACAAAAACAATATATAAATTACTTGCAAGTGATATCATAGCAACGCTACAATTTTGGCACACAAATAAATACAGAAATGGGCAGCGAATAAGAAAAGAAGAAACCCAAAAATACAGAATACGACGAGCAACAACAGCAGGAACGTGGCAAAATGTTAAAGAGTGAAAGAGAATTATGCATGTAACTTAAAAATAAACGTTGATGTCACTTTTAAACTTTTGCACCACAAATGCCAACAAATGGCAAAAAAGGTTATAGGACAACGACATTCAGACTTCTAGCCACGACGCTGATGGTCTCAACACTGCTGATCATCATTATGTTGTTCATGATGATGAGGCGATAGTCATCGCTCAGCACGATGACGCGATGTGGAAACCACAAAGCTATCTATCGTGTCAGTTCCATGTCTTGTGAAAGCTTCCAACCAACCAGCCATCGAAGTACCCCCAAGTTGGAAACTGGGCACCGTGTTTTGATGTCTAAAAATAGTCACTAACGCCGCCAGACGAAACCGAAGACGAAGAGTTGGGGGGAGGGAGACAGAGGAGAGGTTGGCATTAAAGCGACGTTATAAATAAACAAGCAATTAAGCAGATATGGGCAATGTGCTTGGGGTAGGGTTTCTTTCAAGCCCGCTTGAGGGTAGCAGGAGTATTGTTAACGCGAAAGCTACAAGCATATTTGATGAAGCGATTGTGGGTAATCATTTACGGCTAGATACTTATGAACTGAGGGCATTCCCAGTCTTTTTTCCCGCCAGATTAGATATTAATCACGGCACAACTTACAGTATGCTTGATTTATTGTTTTAAAGATAAAAACAAAAACATCTTTCGCTTATTAATTTCCCACAAGCTGGCAAATATGTCATTCAAAAGAATTTACTTTAGTTAAAATATCTGAAAATTGTTTGAGAATTATTGGCAGCCCACAAATAATGTAGATAAAATTCCGGGCGTTCTTGTCAAGTTATCGAACGAGCGTAAACGGATTTTCGTAACTTCCCATTAGGGTATTAAGTGATTGATTTATCGTCAAACTGTTGTGTCAGTTAAATAGGCCGCCCGGTGCGAGAGACTGAGAGAGATTGAGAGATATGCGATAAAAACTTCAAAGTTCAAAGAGCATCGAAAATGACGTCAATTTCATTGAAGTGGTGATAGCTGATAACGATAACGAAGGTAGCGGCGAATTATTAAATAAATATAAATAAATGAGGCGGTCCTAAGTAAAGGTGCTAAAATCTTTGTTTGGCCTCAAAACAGACCCACTGCAAAACAGCTGTTCACCTCAGGCAGCGAAAGAGCGAGAGCGACGGCAAGAGTGCAACGGCGCACAGCAGAATGGGAGCACGGTTACAAGAACTAAAGCAAGAGAGGGAGAGCGCGATTAAAGTTCTTTGAGTTATTTCCTCAAGTTTGTGCTTGTGCTCAATGCTTCTCTTTGCTCGTATGGCTTTTGCCATGTGCTTTGCTCGCTGCTGCTCTCTGAGCGCTGAGCGCAGAGCGGCGTCATTTTTATTATTAGTTATGACCTCATCATCGATTATTGCTTTGACTGTGTGTGTTTGTGTGTCTGTATGTGTGCGTGTGTTGATACTTTATTGAAACGAGTCGGCGACGGCGACGTCGTCGTCGAGCAGCTGCAACCTGGCTGGGAACTGCGCGAACTGGCCTGGCTGACTACCTGTAGCTCTGTAGCCAGGGCGCCACGAGTGTTGTACAAACAAATCTAACACACCTCTTGTTAATTTTTTTGTTTATACGCGGCGGCGGCTGTTCTTTGTACCCTGCAGCCAAGTGAATGAATATAAAGGTAGCTCCAATGGGAAAGACAATGCAATGGACACAAATCAAATGCAAAACATGCAATTGAATTGACTTAGAAAATTTATTTGAAACCGCTTTTTATTGGGAGTATAAGAAATGCTTGTCATCGGGTGCTTAGCAACAGGGCATCTGGTAGTCGAGTAATCGCGGAAAATAGCTGCCTGGCATAGCTGTCGGCTGATTAATCTTCATTCACATAGACAGACCAAAGCTCAGCGCTATTTGACATGTGTAGCGGCATGTTGTTTTGCAGATTTGTATGCAAATATTTTCTGCTCACTGAGCGTGTGTGTCTCTGTCTGTGCGTGTGTGTGTGCGTGTGGTGTGTGATTTAATTTACAAACTGTTAAATGCAAATGTATGCTCAGTGATTTGTTTAGGCGCCTATTGTTTACTTTGTTCGCCAGTACATCTGTCCGTCTCTCCGTGCTCTGGCATGCAACATCAGCCACATCATTTCTCCCTCGGCGGCATCATTTAAAGTTCATTGTACATTTGTCTCTTGCTTAATTGCATTCGGAAATTGTTTATTAGTCATTTGTAAGGCACTCGCGCGTGGGTCAATGAAATCATTTATGCAGTTGCATTTTTTTTGTTGCGTTTGTTTTGTTCTGTTTAATATTCTTTTTTATACGTATTTAATAGGTTATGCATGACTGTCAGCGGTTGAAACGTCATTTGATTTGGCCCCAGGCCAATTAATAATTGCTTTTGAGTAACGTTTTTATGTAAAACGTGTAAATTGATCAGTCGCGGATGCAGCCATGTGAACCATGTCTGAATGCAAAGAGCTTTCAGTAATATTCACAATGTGACTTATGCGCTTGGAATTAACTGTCCGGATAACTGGCGGATAAGTGTCTAGTGATGCTAATAAAATGACTTAACCAGCCAAACGGATAAACTGCTGGGCTCTCTTTTGCTCTGCTCTGTAACATTTCGTTAGATAAGACTCTTCAGGCTTGTATTCATTCATGCTTCGTTCTCTTTTTCATTCATTCGCTGCTGTTGCTTAATCGTTTCAGATAAACGCTTATCACCCTTCTACGCATTGTCGTGAATGGATATTTATTTGAATTGCGTAATCCATGCTTAACAATAATCCAGTATTCTGGATAAAAAATGACAATTTAACTCAATTATAAGTAATTTATTGAGAAGTGTATGTATGAGTCGATGGCATGTCATAGGCATTAAAATGTCACCCTGTTATAGCATAAATAATGGCTGTGTGGTCTGAAGAATCAGTTTAGTAATTGATTACAGTAAGCTCTTAAGTGGAAAAATACGTACTATAAATAGTAATTTGATTATCGGTCGAATGAGATGCGAATCACGAATAGATTTTAATGGTTTCCTCAAACGGGTGACTGACACAAGTTAGCTCTAACTCAACTAAAATTGCAATTTATTGTTAGTGATGATGTTCACTCTAAAAACGAACTGCCGCCAAGATCGACGAGGGTGTTAATAATATACGACTTTGTAAGGCAGTTAATTGCTTCATGCGACTGACGTCTTTGGTTTTTTACAAAAGATGTTGAGATTGCATTTCTTTCGATTTCTTATCGCCGCGATATCAGGCCTACCAGCCGGCCGACGGCTTTATAGATTGCCTGGCTTGATTCACTTCACCGTATGGTCGCCAAGGGCCTAGCATTGTTAACAACGCTATCTGGAGCACGTACTACGCGTTTACGTATTTACCAATCCACACACACACACACACACAAAAGCTTGCGGCACATTAATTTGGCTTATCTGCAGACAATTCTCTTCTGTATTTTTGCGCGCTCCCGTTTCGGCATATTTCCGGTAGCCTGTCACCAATTTTGTTTACAAAACAAATTACAGATATTTATCTCACTTTCTCTCTCCCTCTCTGTCCCGCACTCTCGTCTCTAACTTGCTGTGCCTCTTCCATTTTATTGCTTCTGCTGTTTTGTTGTCCCTCTTCTGTTAGTTTTTTCGCTTATGCGTGGCCTTAGCCGAAACGCCATAAAAATACAGAGGCCACCACAACAACAACAACATGAACAAGTGAACAACACCGAAACTAAGGAAGAACGCAGAAAACTTGTTTACCGCAATGGGGGCTGGGCAAATTGGCTCATCATGTCAAGTTCTTAGAACCCGGTACGAAATTTCATCACAAAGCCATGAATCACAGTAGTAAGTGGCCGGCATAGTGTCAGATCAGATAGGATCCGCAGATCGGGCAGAACAGCAATTAAGCGGTGTCATCTACGATGGCGTTGACCGCGCCCTAAATACCCTGTATTATACTATTAGAGTGTCTTCAGTAATTGCATAAATTAAATATGAACAGCTTTTGTAGTTAGTCTTAAGATGCTATAGAAATTAAGTAAATTTCACCTAAACTCAGATTAGTACAATTTCAATTGAGCAATCATGAAATGCTTCAGAAATTAAGTAAATTTCACTTGCATTTAATTTATAACAATTTCAATTTAACAATCATGAAATGCTTCAGAAATGAAGAAAATTCCACCTGAATTAAGATTAGAATAGTTTCAAATTAAGCTCTCGATGAATATTACAAAATTAACATCTTTTGTATTTAATGATTAGAATTCAGAATTTTAGTCAATTCCACATGATTTCAGATTATAACAATTTCAATTATGCGATTTCGGGATACTTCAGAAATGAAGTAAATTCCACCTGAATTAAGATTAGAAGACTTTAAAATTAAGCTGTCGATGAATATTGAAAAGAAAATAAACATCTTTTGAATTTAATGATTTAATAAAATGAATTTCACTTTTTTCATCTAGAAAATACATTTTAATAACCCTCTATAATAATTGCAATCATACACACATTGAAAAACATTTATCGTATTAATATGGTTTATATAAATATTGATAAATAAATATTGATGGAAAGCTTGAAGGACTTCCGAAATATCCCTCATTGCTTGCTGATCTACAGGTCATTAGCAGATGCTTATCGCATTGGAATAGTTAGTGTGTGCTGGATAAATAGCACATATTTGATCAACTATTCTCAGATATTGCTCATGCGCATATTTACCCCTCCCACAATTGCAGTTTCAATAAAAAGCAGGGTGTGTCACTCGCTTGTATGCCGCATAAAGGGAAGCAGCAGCCTATTAATTGGCGTTTCATTTGTTTATGTGCTCCTTGACCACACTGTGCACAGGTATTGGCCAGCAGAATACCTCTTAATTGGGACTGGTTCGAGATCGTGGAATTGCACTTCCTCGTCGAGCTGTCCCGGAAACGTTTCGACATGGCAACATTACGAGTTGTTGCTAATTGAAAGAGTTGCTTGTTGGATGTTGCTGTATGCTGCTGTTGTGTTGTAAACAAAGCATAAACTGTTGCGCGTCTGTTTGCCATAAAAATACCAAATACGCCGATGGCGCAATCAACCTGCACTCACCCACACGCGGAGCGCAAACGAGATCGGAATGGAGATCGCGAGCGCAGACAGAAACGCTCCAAAAATAGAGCCCATCTCATTAATATGCCAAATTTAGTGCTGCCAGCACTTAGCGTTCCCTCCACTCCCCCCTCGCTAGCGAGTGGGCGTGCCATCTTCTGCGAGGTGAATGGGCTGCGATGCAGTCATGTAATTGGCATCTCTCCCTCTCTCTCTGTCGAACTTGTAGACTAGTTTGACCAGCCACCGGATTCGCCGCCTGCACTTGTCACCGCTGCCTGCGTTGGCTGCCTTTTGGTCTTTGGCTACGATTCTTGGCAATGACATAATCCTCTTGTGTGCCTTGCCTCATTTGCATTTGCAATTCTCTTCAACTGTTGCTCAACATGTGTCATTTCAGTTTCTTTACCTCTTTTTTGCTGTTCTCTAGCATAGTTTATGCTATCAGTGTTGTTTGCCGATCTCTGTGTGGGCAGCACAAGAGCCAGACAAGTTTGCGGAGCCATAAAAATGTTGTCACCCCGTTTGCTGCCGTCCCAGCGATTATTGCCAACAAAATCCAAACATATTTGTTAATTGGGCGTTATATTTCGTGTGCAATAACTGGTCTAGAAGCTACCCCGAAATGATGTCAACAATGAATTCCATTGAAAATCTGCAAAAATAATAAGCATAATATAAACACAATCAGTGTCAACAAAGATAGTAGCTGAGAAAATGCGCATCAGCGCCATCTAGCGCTTGTTGTTTTGCTGCAATAATCAACAGATAGTAGCTGAGAAAATGCGCATTAGCGCCATCTAGCGCTCGTGGTTTCGCTGCGATAATCACAAATTTAAGTATTTTCATTGCGCTCTTAAATCACAAATTATCGACCGGAGTGGTCATAAACAACCCAAAAAAAAATAAGAATGTCATTTAAATACGTATCAGCAACGCAATCTATTTCTAGAGGAGTTTCCATTGTTCAACTTTTAATAAGAATGATTTCATTTCGACACGGTTTAGGTATAAGCTAGTCGAGCTGTCAGTTTATTTTATTTTTGGCGCGGTTCTAATCGCCTTTTTTTTGCTTTTTTGGTGTGTGCGTTGTTTTCATAAGCTGCGAATTGGCTATTAAATTGTTGCTAATTTTATGGCAATGTTTATAAGTTATATGCGGAGTGAGAGTCAAGTTGAAAAAAAAGCATTTGTTTACGAAACTCAAGTTGAGTTTTACAAAACTGTGCGCTGGGTTCAATGTGGCGCCCATCAATGCTGTATACGTATTGTTTAATTAGCTATTAATTTGTTGATATGTGTGAGTAATTAAATTTGCCACTCGCGACATTGAAAACAACAGACTTGACGTCAACTTGTCAATGGCAGCTGATAAGCTTCGCCTTCGCCATTATGCCATTTGAGAGCAGCAGCAACCTACGCGAAAATCACTAGTTACAGCCTCAACTCAGTCGCAGTTCGTAGCTCGCGCCGAAATTATTGATCAAATATTGCACAAAACGTTTGTTACAAAATTCCGAATTTCAATTAAGTTGTGTCGCACAACGCCAACAGCGCTGTTGTTGTTTACAAAATTGTCTTGCCAATTGAATAGACTGTGTGTATGATTTCATATTTGCGTTTTCCATTTCACGAAAACAACTTTATTGCCCAACAAAAAGATACTAGATCATCTCCCTCTCTCTCTCTCGTTGTGTTTTTGTTGTGGCGAAAATATTTCAAAATGAAATGGAAATCAAGTAACTGCGTCGCGAATTATTATTATATTTGCCCAGCTCGAGTCGATTCACTACAGACCAGCTGCATTTATGATAATTTTCCTTATATTGCCGGCACACGCTACGTATGCGCAATATTTCAATTGGCCTTTGTGTTGTGTGTGTGTGTGTTTATTCCATAGATTGTGCAGCACTCAAATGATGCAACTGCAACTGTGCGCTGCGCTGCCATTGTTGTTGTTGCTGCTGGCAGGAAACACGGAAGCAGACAAAGCAGCTGCCACAATGGATGTGGCTGCCACAGCAGCCGCAGCACAAATAACGTAAACCTCACCGCACTTCACTTTTCATTCTCGCTGACTTTTCAGTGTCTGTCTGGCTGACTGTCTGACTGTTTATGGCAGAGTTCTCGTTTCGCCACTTAAGTACGTTGCATATGACGCGATTGTGACTCGTTTTGGTGTTCTCGAAACATGGAACGTGCCTCGCATCCGAATCCGATGCCGATGCCGATTCCAATTCCGATTCCCATTCGTATCTTGCAGCCACTCAAAACATTTGTTCCACGCCATATTCGTAGCGTCATTTCGACTTTTGTTTACAAACGCGAGCGTCTATTTTTACTTCCATTTTCATCACTCATCACTTTTGCGCCGCGTCCTTCGCGCAGTTCGTTGCTGTTGCAAATAAGGAAAATGCTTTTAAGTCCGGTTGGGTTCCTGCATTGACATTTTGCCATCACCAAGATCGTTGTAATCAATAACTTAATTAGACATCACTTGATTTGCTTGCGTGACTAACTGCAATTTTACTAGCAACTAAATGATATATCTATAAGCTATTGTTAAAGGCCCTAAATCAAACTGTCTTCTATCTTGTCTTACAGAGAAGTCCTCAATGCCTGGCGAGCCAAGGCGCGCTGCAATGTGGTGCCTGAAGAGCGGACCCAGGAGCTCTTTCACGAGCTAAGCTTTCACCCCAGCCAGAAGCAGAGTGAGTACCACAAGTGCAACCCATTGAGCAACTCATCACATCTGTTCTTTTCTCCGATTAGTTTGCGAGATGCTGCAGACGGCCAAGAAGGTGGCGCGCAAGGGACGCGGACAGGCGAATGGCTTGACGTTCGGCCAATTTTGTGTGCTCGCTGCTGACCTGAAGCGTTTTCGGTGAGTCGATAAACAAAAGGAATACTTTGGCAGTAGTTCACCACAATATGATAAGAATTCAAAAAAGTGTAGAAGCTCTGCTATATTGTTGCTTGTTATCACTTCTATCAGCTACTTTCCGCATTGAGAAGCTGACCTAATTTATAGCAGCTCTAAAGCTACTTTCCTTTCCCAAAGGGAAACCTAATTTTTAATAGCTTCAATATATTTAGCAACAAGTATGAAATCTATTACTCTGCAATATCAGGGATATCAGCAGTCTATCAGCTACTTTCCGCATTGAGAAGGTGACCTAATTTATAGCAGCTATAATATATTATAGTTAGCTAGAAGTAAGAACTCTTTTATTTAGCTAGATATAATGCTTTCTACTTTCCTCATTCAGAAGATGAATTTTAGCAACAATATTGACATGGCAGCATAGGAAAAATATGATGTCAACGAGTATACAATCTATTATTTTGTTGGATATTATCCTTTGTATCAGCAACTTTCTCATTTGAGAAGATGTATATATTATTTTTAGCAATAAGTACTTACTCTATTACTCTGTGGAATATTAGCTACTTTAGGCTTTGATAATGTGAAGTAAATTATAATGGTTTCAATATATTTCGGAAAGATAATAAACTTTATTATTCTGTTAGTTGATGACTTGAATTGAATTGATGTAGCAGATCTAATTTAGACCAGCTTTAGCAACAAGTATGAACTCTATTTTTTTGTTGAATACTCTCATTTGTATCAGATACTTTCCGCTTTAAGCATGTGAACTTTAGTATCTAAATTGACACAGCAGACCTAATTTATAATTATATATTTAGCAGGTATTATATAGTAGCAGGTATTGCTTTGATAGATATCAGCTTTCTATCAGCTACTTTTCGCATAGAGCATATGAATTTTAGTACTGAAATTGACAGAGCAAAGTTAATTTAAAACATTTTTAATATATTTAGCAACAAGTATAAAGTATGTTGTATGTTATCATTGCCATCATACACTTTTCGCTTTAAAAATATGAATTTTAGTTCTAAAATCGACTAAGCAGATTAATTTATAAAAGGTTCAAGATAGTTAGCTTCAAGTATGAACTCTATTACTCTGTTGCTTACTCTGTTACTCTTTGAATCAGTTATTTTCTACTTAGAGATTATGAATTTAAATAACAAATTTGACTAAACAGACCATATTTATAACAGCTTCAATATAGCACCAAGAATTAGCTTAGCGACAAAAAAAGTAAACGAAATTAATTTGCTGCTGTCCTGAAACTGTTGTTCTTGATTGCATTATATTTACCTTTTAGAGCGCAGTTTAGAGAGCTCTAAATAGCGAAAATAAATTTGTGAATTGACAAACAATAATTGTGTTTTCTGTTCAACAGCGCTTCGACCATTTCGAATGCATCAAACTACTGTGATGTGAAGTACCAGCAACTCTCAAGCTCTCTGCTGCAGCAGCAGGACGACGCCAGCCAGGCGGCAACTGCGGCAACTGGGGCCACTGCGGCAACACCGGCGAGCGAGCAGAAGACGCAGAAGCACTTGCAGGCCGGCAATGCGACGGCGTCTGGCGGACAGAGCAGCGGCAGTGGCACGCACTACAGCAAGAAGTCGGAGAGCTATGGCACAGAGCTGCGCAGTACAAAGTCGTTCAGCAGTGTGGACGACACCAAGAAGAAGAAGAACGCCAGCAACGAGCCCGTCGAGGTGTTCCTCGGCGGCTCCTGCAACCCGACCACGTGGCGCGCGGATGTCGCCATACCCACACTCAAGGAGCTAGGCATTTCGTTCTACAATCCCGTAAGTCTGCTAAATGAAATACTATTGGTATGAACTGTGCGCTAAAAGTCTTGTAACACTTGCAGCAAGTATCCGATTGGACGCCCGATCTCATCGAACTCGAGCATCGCGCCAAGGAGAAGGCACGTGTCTTATTTTTTGTTATGGATTCGGAAACACGCGCATCTGCTGGTGCCATCGAGGCGGCACACATAGCGGGTCAAAACTGCAAGCAGCTAGTGTTGGTTTTGCATCCGTATAAACCAAATCAGAAGATCCTCAACGAGCCTATTTCGCAGCAGTAAGTTAAGCCCGCCATTCCACGTGGAAGCTTATTCAACTCCTGCTCTTTTCGTCCTGCAGAGAATACCTCGATCTAAATCGCAATCAATTGATACTTAAGGAGCTGGTCTCCCGTCGCGGCCTGCCAGTGCTGGACAACATACCGTCCGGGCTGCAGCGCACCAAGGAAATCCTGTCCGGGATTAGGGATCCACCGTCCAAAATATCTTCTATATTAGAGTAAGTAGCTGACGATGTATTTAAAGAGACTCCTTAAAGTGGAAAATGGGAATCGAGTGAAGTAATCAACTAATTTAAGTGCAATAAATAGCGCAAAGAATTAAGGATTAGATAAAATAGATTAAATATAAAAGACTTTAAAGGAAGCAAATCGATTGCAAATCAAATCTAATAGTGGAAAATAAGAATCGAGTAAAGTAAAGCAGAGAATTGCGAAAAGTATTAGATTAAATAGATTAAAAATATAAGACTGTGTAGGAAGCAAATTAAATGCTGCAATCCCATCCGGAATTAGATAAAAATATCTTCTTTCTTAGAGTAAATAGCTGACGAGCTACTTAATGAGAAGTCTTGCAGTTTAAAATGAATATCGAGTAAAGTAGTCAACGGATTTAAGTGCAATAAATAACACAGAGAATTGAGAATGACATTAGATTAAATAAATTCAAAACAAAAGACTGCTTGTGAAAAAAAATAATGGCAATTCTACCCGTGATTATGGATTCAATGTCCAAAATATCTTCTATATTAGAGTAAGTCGCTGGCAAAGTATTTAAAGATAATTCTTGAAGTGGAAAATGAGAATCGAGTAAAGTAATCGACGGATTTAACTGCAGTAAATAGCGCAGAGAATTAAGAATGAGATTAGATTAAATAGATTAAAGATAGAAGAGTGTGTAGGAAACAAATTAAATGCAATTCTAACCGGGATTAGAGATCCTCCGTCTAAAATATCTTATCTTCCGTAAATACATATCTCCTTCCAAAATATGTATCTTAAGGATAATTATTGATTATTAATAAAGCAATCAACGGATTTATCTGCAGAATAGAATTATGAAAAGTATTAGATTAAATGATTCAAAATAAAAGACTCTAATGGAAGCAAATCGAACGGAAATCAAATCAAATACCTTACATTGCATTTTATACGAAATTAGCGAACTATTTATCCTCAAAGTAAAAGGGTTTTTGAATAGGAAATAACCAATATGTAAACTACCGAATTACATTACAGACAAAATCAAGATTGCATATATTGATGACATAAATAATCAATATATAGTGAAGTGTAGAATGGATATTTAAAGCAAAGATAGTGAATCTTAAAGAGCAAATACTTGCATGAAACTAGTTCCTCCACAAGTCAGGATATCAGTGTTATTGATAAAGAAAGTATATGTTTTTAATTTGAATTTAATTGAATGACTCCTCTTCTTTTTTCAGTACTGTACGCGGCGCATTTGACCGCGTCAATCCCCAAAGCGAACTACTCACTGTGGAACAGTGCAAACGTGCTCTCTTATTTTTAGGCTATGCTCAGAGTTTAGTTAATTTAGATAATCTGAATAAGATAATAATCAACCAACGCGAATCATTGAAACTGCTACAAACGCAAAGTACAAAGGCTGGCGAGGAGAAGGAAAAGGAAAAGGAGAAGGAGGAGGGAGCTGAGCAAGTGAACTGCAACTCCACGCCCGCCATGCCAAACCATGAGCTCATCGACTTCGATCTGTTCTGCGTGATCTCCGCGTACCTCTCGGTGCTGCAGCAGGAGATACACGAGAGCGGCTGCATCTCGCCCATCAAGGGCACCAATGTGCCGCCGCCGCAGGTCTACTTCACCAATGGTGAGTGCTCAACTACCACTAGCATGCCGTGGAGTCGTAATCTCATGTGTTTCGCTTGCAGCTCCCGATGTGGACATCTACTACTCGGCCAGCAAGAACATCTCGCGCACCTCGAGCAACGCCAGCGTGCCATCGAATAGCAGCAGCGGCATCGGCCACGACCTGGAGCGCCAGAGCCTGGTGGAGCAGCTGAGTAGGAGTCGGGACAGCGGCACCTCGTCGCCGCAGCCCAGCGGAAGCATGACCACGCTGGGCAAGCGGGGCCAGACGCAGATAATGCTGAACGTCGAGTCGATCGAAACGACGGAGATCATCACCACGAAAACGATAGAAACCAAACCGTTCACGGCTGCCAGCAGCAATCTGACTGCCACGCCCACCGAGGAGGAGGAGAGCGATTCGAATGACTCCGTGTTCTCCAGCAGCAGCTCGATAGCCAGCGCTGGCGATCTGCTCTGCTGCTCCGGCCTGGATCTGCGCGACGTCTACCTAGGAGGCAGCTGTGTGCTGCGCACCAAGTGGCGCCAGAAGCTCGCCATGCCCTATCTGCTGGCCAAGGGCGTCAGCTTCCATGCGCCGGCGCTGCACGAGAGCATACCGCAGACAACGACGTCGCAGCAGGAAGCGACGCCCTCACAGGAGCAGCAGCAGCAGCGCTCGTTCATGCGCACGCGTCGGAAGTGCCGTGGCAATCAGCTGCAGCTCGAGGAGCAGGAGGAGCTGACCGTGGCCGAGGAGTCGCTGAGCTGGTCGCTGCCGCCGATGGCGGTGCGCCAGAATCTCTACAATCCCACGCTCTTGGACTCCAGCCGTGTGCTGCTGTTCGTCATCACCAACGAGACGCGCTCGCTGGCGCCCATGACGCTGGCCGCCCACTGCATTGGCCTCATGTACAACGTGGTACTCGCCGTCCAAATGCTGCCCGACGACTGTGTGCTTGCTGGCGAGAAGGTAAGACTCAGTTAAACCATATATTTTGAACGTATACTAATTACTTGCCTGCAGCTGACGGTGGCCGCCATCAAGGACTACAATCGCGGACGCTCGTATCTCATCGATCTGGCCAAGCGGCAGGGCGTGCCGGTGTTCAATGACATCCAGGCAGCGTTGGAGTGCACGGTGGCCAAGGTGCAGACGTACAATAATCGCGAGCGTTGCTAAATTCGTACCTGTTTCAGTTCCAGCACGTGACAATTTAAGCTACATTTATACATTTAGTGCAATTTATGTTGTTTCTTTTTAACTCCTAAACTATATAGCTGTATTTGGAACTCTAAAGAAAACTTACTTAACAACGTGTGTGTCTTAATCGTATTTAAGTCTAACCAAATTTAAATGCTACGCAACACTGAACTAAACTTTTCGCTATAACTGTAATGCCTATGCGACCCCCCCACAACACTATGCTAACTAATAATATACGTATACGTAATTTACGATAATCATTTAAGTGAAACAACAAAAGGAAAGAAGTGTAAAACAAATATGTCGTCGCCCAGAAAGCGCATTTCATAAACAAGAAGCATTATGCTTTATGCTAATTTATTATTTATTTAACATACCATATTGTACATGTTCATTTTTGGCAAAATGAACAAAGTTGTAAATAGATTCGTACCGTACGACAAGCGTGTAACTTAGAGCCTAATACATATAAACAAAATATTTTATATTTAGTGAGCATTATACCATAAACATACTTAAATTACATAGAACTTTAGTGGCCCACTGTACCCAGTTAGCAGGCAACAATATCTCAATAAACAAGTTTTTCTAACATAAACCAATTGAAATCAAATTCAAATTTGAAAACTGTGAAACTCTTTACAACACTGTCGGGTGCTGCCAGATTGGCGGATGATTTCCAATAAGTTCTCGATTAGTATATAAATCCGATCGGCATGTAGTGTATTTACAATGTTTTTCTCTCGAAATTGTTTTGGTTTGATCTTACAAAAATTAGCAGTTTATAAATTTGTTCAGTGTTCGCTATTTGGAACAGATGGCAGCGCTGCCATTTGATCAGATGCTCAGTGTGACCATTTATTTTGTTTCTATTTCTTATCAATAAAGTGTAACCAAGCAAACATTTGTGGAATTGGTATATTTCTTTCATGTTAAATAGTATATTCTGAAAATCAAATTGTGATCACGCTGCAACCGCCCACAATGAGGCGCAGTATATGTTTATGACGTGACAAGTGACACACACGCACATGCACATAACGAACAAGAGCGGAGAGAAGAATGGAGAACGAGCGGCGCCACAATCAATCTCGCTCTCTACGCAAATATTGTGTTTGTTCGTGGTGCGTTGTTGCTATTTTTGCGTAGCTTCTTACTAACGCGCACGGAAAATCTTGGCATTTTTATAACAGTTTTAGCGCTGTTTTAAATTCCCTTTAAATCTGGTTTCGCGTGCCAGTTGCTGCGTTCTTAGCATTCCCTCATTCTCCTCTGGCCGTCTCGCGTTGGCGTTCAATTTTGCCACTTTGATTTCAGTCGCCCATTGCTCGCAATCGTCTCTGGTACGTACTGTGTTTTCGCCTCGTCTAGCCAAGCTAGTGTGTTTGCGTGTGTGTGCGTCTTTGTATGTGTATTTGCCAGTGGGTTCAATCAACCCACTGTCAGCGGCAGGCCCCCGCTCAAAATAATGCAAAGTATGTAAAATGCTACCAAACAAAATGAATGCTAAGAAAGCACGCGCGCTTTATGCAATTCTGACGTGTTTTTGCCAAAAAAAAAGTTATTAAATTTTGTTTGATTTTTGCAAAAACAAATACGTAACAGCGACAGCGGCGTTGCTGCTGAGCACATACATATGTATGTGCGCATATGTGGATGTGTGTGTTTGTGTGAGCATACCAGCTGAGCGTGCCAAAGAAAGAGAGACAGCGACATAGCGAGAGAGCGTACAAGTGATAACTGCATTGCCGCTCTCTGTGTGGGGAACTTGTTGCTGCCGTTGCGTCGCCTCGCGACTCGCGACCGTTACAGACAGAAGCCGTAGTTGAGTTCAAGTGACGACGTCGCACTGAGAACGACAAAAACAAAAGCCAAAGCAAAAACAAAACAAGCTGCATAACAAAAGTAATAATATTCCGTTTGATTGATATAAATGAGTATGCAGCCCCAAATGGAAAAATCACTTTAATGTGCAAGTGTTCGCCGTTTCGATTTTAATTGGCGCGCAACAACTATACTCAACACACACACACAAACTCACACATACAAGCGGCCGTAAGCGGCTTAAGCAAGTGCAATAGTAACAACAAAATAACTAAACACAAATTTTGAAAAAGCAAAGCCAAAGCAAAACAAAGAAATAATAATAAGAAGCGGAAGGAAGGCGGAGGTGTAGAAGCGTGTAAAATACAATTTGAGTGCCAAACATCAGCTTTCAATTATTAAGACGAACCATGAAAAACCACAAAATATAAGGAAATCAACAAGTGTGTGACGTTCGTTTCATATATTCATTCGTCTGTTCGTCATTTTGTCTGGTCTGCTTCGCTTTCATTCATGCGGTCAACTAGAGTCAACAGCCATAACAGCAGCAAATGTGTGCCTGATAAAAAGCAAAAGCAAAAATAAAAGTAACTGCAGCAGCTACGCCACCAACAGCAACAACAACAACAGCAACTACACTCGGACTGGCCAGCGAGCTTTTATAGTAAGTTTCCATGTCACTACTGCACATGCAATAGAAACTCGTCGCGTAGCCTTATTGCCTATTTGCTAAACATTTTACTTAGACAAGCTTTTAGTCATACTTAGTATATTTACTGCCATTCAACCATGGACACGTGTGTCGCGTGTCAACAGAGCATTTTGCATATGCGAAAGCTTTTGAGGGAAGCTGTCTCCAAAAAGAGCCAGGGCGAGGGCGAAGACGAGATAATTAATGACTGCGATATGAGCTTAAAGCTAAGTAGTAGGCAAGTTGTACTTGATCTCGTTAAAATAGCTTTTACTGCATCGATAAGATTCCCCTTAATTACAGCAGGCATTTCTGTTCAAGAGATATTAATTGTGATTAGAAATGAAATTGAACAAGTGATCTGTCGATTTGATTATACAGTTCATTACTATGCAGCTATTAAAGTAATAAAATAATTAAAAACAACTGAAATTATATTCATAGTTTATCAAAATATTTATATGCAAACATCGCATATAAGTCGATGAATATTGTGGGAAAGCGTTGGGTTTATGATCAATTTAAAATCCACTCCTCAACTCAGAAATTAGAATTACTTTGAGTTTTAAATCAGATTCTTAGAAACCATGACGAATTGTAAGGACCCCCAGTGTTGTCAAGAATTATTTAAAAGTAGTGTACAAATTTCTTAAGAAAAAAATTTAAAAACTCCGCCCCTACTTTTGCGATTATCCAACTCCCGTCTGTTTGAACGAAATTCAAAATGTGCTCTCGCGATCCGTCCTCCAACCAGCTAGCCGACTACAAGAACAAAGATACCGAGGTGCAGAAAGCGTGCACCACCGGATCAGGCGTACCGATTGGCATCAAGGACGCCATTCTAACGGTGGGCCCCCGCGGACCAGCGCTACTCCAAGACTTCAACTTCCTGGACGAGATGTCGCACTTCGATGCCGAGCGTATACCCGAGCGTGTGGCGTACGCGAAGGGCGCCGGGGCCTTTGGCTACTTCGAGTGCACGCACGACATAACCAAGTTCTGTGCCGCATCGCTCTTCAGTCGCATGAAGAAACGCACTGCGATCGCGATGAGGTTCTCGGTGGCCTGCGGCGAGAACGGTTCGGCGGACTCGGTGCGCGAGCAGCGCGGTTTCTCCGTGAAGTTCTACACGGATGATGGCATCTGGGACATTGTGGGCTGCAACATGCCGGTGTTCTACATACGCGATCCCGCGCTGTTCCCCAGCTTGGTGCACGCCCAGATGCGTAATCCGCAGACACACCTGCGCGACCCGAACATGTTCTGGGACTTCATGTCGCTGCGCCCGGAGACGCTGCACGCGCTGCTCATATACTTCAGCGATCGCGGCACGCCGGACGGCTACCGGCACATGCACGGCTTTGGAGTCCACACGTACCGCATGGTGAACCCCCACGGGGAGACGTTCTACGTGAAGTTCCACTTCAAGACCGATCAGGGCATCAAGAACTTGGACGCACGCCGCTGCTCCGAACTGTGCTCCCACGATCCCGACTATGCCATACGCGATCTGTCCAACGCCATCAAGAAGAGCAACTATCCCAGCTGGAGCATGTTCATACAGGTCATGCTCAACGAGGAGGCCAGGAGGTGCAATTTCAATCCGTTCGACGTGACCAAGGTGTGGCCCCAGAAGGAGTACCCGCTGGTGCCCGTCGGCAAGCTGGTGTTGGACCGCAATCCGACCAACTACTTCACCGAAATCGAACAGCTGGCCTTCAGTCCGGCCCACTTTGTGCCCGGCATCGAGCCCTCGCCCGACAAGATGCTGCAGGGCCGTCTCTTCTGCTACGGGGACTCGCAGCGCTATCGCCTGGGCACCAACTTCAACCAGATACCTGTCAACTGTCCGTACGGCGTGAATGTGCGCAACTTCCAACGGGACGGCGCCATGACCGTCAGCGACAATCAGGAGGGTGCCCCCAACTACTTCCCCAACTCGTTCAGCGGTCCCAAGGAGAGTCCACGCGCCCTCGCCCTGCAGACGTGCTGCCCCGTTTCCGGAGACGTCTATCGCTATATGAGCGGCGACACTGAGGACAACTTCAGCCAGGCCACCGACTTCTGGACCTACACGCTCGACAATTGCGGTCGCAAGCGACTCATTCGGAACATATCGGAGCATCTGTCGGAGGCCAGCCAGCTACTGCAGGAGCGCGCTGTGAAGCTTTTTACCATGGTGCACGCGGACTTCGGGCGCCTAATGACCGAGGCGCTGAACTCGGCGAGAAGATCCAAGTACTAGTGTCCACCAATGTCTTTTCAAACTAGTAACTGTTGCACATTAACTATACAAATTTTAAGTACACAATAAATCGCATCCCCATGTCGCCAGTCTTCAGCTGCATTGCTAGGAATATGTTGAGAAGTTCGATGTACGCCGTATTTAGAGAGCATATCTTTTCATATTATGGTAAACTTGGACTTTGGGCGCGTAATGAATCTGTTATACTATAAGGAATATTTTAAGGAGAAGTTCGATATATGCCATTTTTGAAGAGCATAATTTTTCATCTCACAGGCGCATTTGGAGTTTAGGCTCCTAATGTTTTAGTTGTATTGTAAGGATTATATTAAGGATCAGTTGGATACATGCCACATTTGGAAAGCATACCTTTTCATATTGTGATACTCTCGGACTTTAGGCTCCTCGTCCTATAGTTGTAATGTAAGAAATATGTTGGATTTTAGGCGCATAATGTTTTAGTTGTAATGTAAGGAATATATTAAGGATCAGTTTTACTTTACCATACGTTTTTATATTCTGATACACTTGGACTTCAGTTGTACTGCAGGGAATAATTTGCATGATTGATCAGTTGAATATGTGCCACATTTGTAGAACTTAACTTTCCATCTTATGGTGGTACACTGGGACTTTAAGCACCAAATATTTCAATTTTACTGCAAGGAATAGGTTGAGGATCAATTGAATATATGTCATATTTGGAGAGCTTAACTTTCCATCTTATGGTAAACTCGGATTTCAGGCGCCTAATGATTTAGTTGTACTGCATGAAATATGCTGTATTGTGGATCAGGCGGATATACGCCATATTTGAAGAGTTTACATTTTCATCTTATGGAAAGCATACTGCAAGGAATAGCTTGAGGATCAGTTGCCATATTTGAATGGAATACGTTTTCATCTCATGGTACACTCGGACATTAGGCTCCTAATGTTTCAGTTGTACTGCAACCAATAATTTGTATTGTGGATCAGTTGGATATATGCCACATTTGGAGAGCTTACCTTAACATCTTATGGAAATCATACTGCAAAGAATAGGTTGAGGATCATAAGATATATTTGAATGAAATACGTTTTCATCTTATGGCGCACTCAGACTTTAGGCGTCAAATGTTTCAATTGTACGAGTACTGCAAGAAATAATTTGTATTGTGGATCAGTTGGATATATGCCACATTTGAAGAGCTTACCATTCCATCTTATGGTACACTCGGACTTTCATTTGTATTGTAAGGAATATGCGGCAATTGGATATATGCCATAATTGGCGTCTAATGATTCAGTTGTATTGTGGATCAGTTGTATAGTATGTGCCATATTTGAATGGAATACTTCGTCACCTTATTAGTACGGCCACGCCCTCGAAACTGAGTTTGATATGCTTGCCAATTAAAGCAAAATGTTCTATGGCAGATATGAATGCCGGGTATCTCGAAGTCAATGGCTTCGGACGCACTCGCATGCGAGTATTGACGCATGAGATTCACGTTTTACTCATGATTAGAAAGCATAAAATGGCAATGGCGTTGACGCACCCCCCGTTTAGATATTCGCTGGCAGGCACCACGTACTTCAAACGGCTTTATCGAACAGTTTTGGCCAAGAAATAATAAACGTTTGATAACAATCACGAATTCTGTTTCCCGCCTTATCACAACGCCGCGAAGTTTTTTTTTTTATTTTGGGGTTTTATTTTTTTTTGGTGTTGTTGTCGTGTTGCTGCAGATAGAAACATAAAGAAAGCTTTTTAGTGGGGCCTCATAGTCGCAAATTGGTCGTTTATCTGGTCGGGACAGTCAATAAAGCTTCAAAGATTATTATTTCAATAATTTATTCGGTGTTTTTTTTCGTTCTCGGTCTTCGCTTTCTGCCTCGAATGTGTCACAGAGTTGTTTTGGTTTATGATCGCTTCATAAATATATTGGGCGCAATGCAGGTGTGTGATATATGCACATATCAGCGGCATCATAAATGATCTATCGCTCCCTCTCTCTCGCTCTAAAGTGGAATGCATAGTTTGTAGTTGTCGTGCATTAACTTGAACTTTATGGATGACAAACGCAGCTTATCGTGTGGTGTGTGCTGTGTTGTGTTATGTGTGGTGCAGTCGATCGAAAAGCCATTAAAAATGTAATATTTCGATGGCGATAGATTAGTATTAATGCACGGCTATATTACAGCGTTCGTGTTTAAATTGCCCCCCAACTACCCGTCGTCTGAATTGAGCACTTAACATTATTATTATTATTATCGTTCATTTACAGTTGCTAAGCATGACTCTTATGTGATTGTAAACGGTACGAGTTGATGATAAGAACGCGCACTCGTTTATTATTATGAAGCACCCACAAGATCTGACAACAGCCGATGAACAGCAGCTAATGGAGATTAACAAAGTTGAGCAAATGGAACAGGAGTTAAATGAACAAGGTGAGTGCATTATAAAATATATATAAAATGCCAACCCATTAAAAACAAACACAAAAAACCAAATGGGTGTCAAGCTCTTGTTCTACTCGTAGGAGCTGCCTCCACATTACTTTAAGTACGTCATAAAAGTAGCTCTGAGACTATTCTTTCTACTTTAATACAAGTGCTAGCACATTTCTGAAATAGTTTCACTAAAGATTGCCACATTTTTGTGCAGTTAACTAATGTATAACTCGAACTTTACAACTAATACTTCTCAGAAATGCAGCTCTATTAAATCATTTTCGATTACGATGGGCCTGATTACTTTATGCTAAATTTATTGCAAACTCTGTTGATTAAATTGGGCAAATTGTTGATTTAATTATCGATAATAACAACCTAATATATTATGGCCAAAAAGTTCACTTAATCAGTTGTTAGCCCTGTTCCAACAGATTGAGTTTACGACGCACATACCACACATAGTGCTCTCTCTATATATATGGCGATCGTAAAGTGAATTTGAATCAGTTTTTGTTCTACCATAAACTTGGCAAAGTTCAGAGCAGACATTTCCCGAAAACATTGCCTTGCACGTGCCACGTGCCTGCTCCAAAATGGGGCTACAACTGCGCTTTCAACGAACGCTAGCTGCAGCCCCCAACGCTCTGCGAGTATGAATATGAGTGCGAGTGGGGAGGGGGGTGGGGGGGGCAATAACGAGTATAAATAGAAGCGAGCAGCCTTGATAAACGGGCTGGTCAGTGGGCAGGAGTGGCGGCCGCAGGAGGGGCTTGATAAGCCGACGACGAGCAATCATTGTAAATGTTTATAATTTGTTTACTGATTAGTGTGAGCCGCTTGTTGGCGCGCAGATTAAAAAAAATTGATTAGTCGTGATATAAGCAGCTGTTTTATGGATCGCAGCATTGCAAGAAATATACAATAATATGTGGATGTGGTGTACTAAGTGCTCAACAGAACTTTTACAAGAGCCAAGCAAATGTTGGGGTCTCAACATGGGAAAACAAAAAGCTAAAATTACGCAAAAAAAAAGTTAAATAAAAGCGCGCAAAATGAGGCGAAATAAAACGTAAGCGTAATGTTTAACTTAACCCGAAAGGGTTAAATATGCGCAATAGCAAATACAAGTGACTTGACAAAATAAAACAGCGACTACTCGAGTACTCGACACACACCACAGCACAGCACACCACAGCACACAACAACAGCGACAAAGACTCGGCGAATCCCCAGTCGCAGCTACGAGTAAAGTGGCCCCAGCTCGAGCTTATGCCCCAAGCATGCCCCCACCCAAGCCCCAGTCCCAGCCGGAGTCAGCATTTAATTGTTGAATATTTATAGCCGCCCAGATGTTGACAGAACAGAACAGAACAGAGCCCAGGCTGGTATTGGTTCTGTAGTGTCACCTTAGAGCTGACATGACGAAAGCAATTCTCAAGTCGAGTCGAAACGCACTCGCACTCGCACTTAATTTGATTTTCAAGCTCGACACCGAAATTAAAACGTATCGCCGGGGAGCATTATGCAAAAAGTGGCCAAGCCAAGCGACTTACAGTTGAATTTACTATTTACTAAACTTAATGCACACTCGGGGCACATATGCATTTACATCTATCTGCATAGACTTCGCATACATATACCATATGTACATACAATTGACAATTCTCCGAAACTGATATGATATGAAGGTTATCTCCCAGACGCGAACTCAATTCATTTCAGCACTGACTGCGTCTTCATTCATTCACTCCCTCCTTTTGCCCTGATCCAATAAAAGTGCTCATCGTATTGAGGTGTTAGCTGTATTTTTTGCCTCTAGCTTTATGCATAATTATAATTAAATTTTTAGATAGTGTTTCCGCTCAACCTTTTAAGTGCATGAACACTCGAAATATATGGCTCATATCGTACTCCAGTTTTGTTTTTTACGATATCCGCTTTGAACATTCATTAATTTCCATAAAGATAATTAAAACGCATTGCGTTCGCCTTCCGAAATGTTGAGAAATATGCGTTCTTTCGATATGTATGTATAGTACAGTCCAACAGATAGCTGGCACAGAGTCATTCATGCTGCTATCAGTTGCCGCAATGACGATCATTGAAAAGCTGCTGATAATATTGCCATAAGATTTTAAAAGGTTAGTAGGTGAACCAAAGTGGATAAGAAGAATCCGTCCGATTCCTGGAAATACCGAAAAATATGTTGCGATAAATTATCAAAAATTAATATATTTAATTATTTAAAAAGAATAATAATAATTGATATTGAAATAATTGAGTGAGGCAATATAATAAACAAATTAAAACGTAAAATGTACCCTAAAAAAATATTAATCTAATATTGATTAGTATTCAATTTTAGAGCGTATTTTAAACAGCTTTCTTAATGCTTGTATCAGCTTTACTGAAAAATATGTTGCGATAAACTAAATTGAAAATTTATTATTTTTAATTATCTTCGAAAAAAACTACAACATTTAATTTTGAAATAGCGGAGTGAAGCAGAAAATCTTAATTCTTAAAAAATGTATTGCTCTACTATTGATTATTATCAATTTATAAAGCATATTTTTAGCAGTTTCTGAAAGCAGCTATAGATATACTGAAAAAAATATGTTGAAATAAATTAAATTAATTTAAATTCAAAAAGACGAAGAAAAACTAAAATATTGAAAATGGAGTACAATATTTAATATTGAAATATCAAACTGAAGCAAATAAACTTAACAAATTAAAAAGTATAACATAGCTAAAAAAAAGTATTCCTTAAATATTTATTATTATTATTATTATTATTATAATTATAATATAATTATTTTATATAATTATTTTATATAATTATTTTCGAAAAAACTAAAATATTAATTTACAAAATGCAAAATTTAATAGGGAAATATCTGTAGCAAATAAACTACAAAATTATAAATATACCCTGAAAAAGTATTACTGTAATATCCATTATTATTAAATTATAGAGCATATTTTAAGCAGTTCGTTCAAAGATTTTAGCTTTACAAAAAAATATGTTGCGGCAAAATTTAAAAAGAATTATTATTAGCTTAAAAAAAATTTAAAACATTAAATAGTGAAATATCTGCTGCAAATTAACTAAACAATTACAAATATCGTAGTAAGCAAGTAGATTATACCCTGAAAAAGTATTACTCTAATATTGATTATTATTAAATTATAGAGCATATTTTAAACAGTTTTCTGAAAGCTTTTGGCAGCTTCACTTTTATATATAATTATTTTCGAAAAAACAAAAATATTTAATTATAAAATGCAACATTTAATAGTGAAATATCTGTAGCAAATAAACTAAAAAGTTATAAATAAGTAAGCAAGTAAATTATATCCTGAAATAGTGTTACTCTAATATCGATTATTATGAAATTATAGTGCATATTTTAAGCAGTTCTCACAAAGCTTTTAGCAGCTTTACAAAAAAATATGTTACGACAAATTAAATTCAATGAGAATTATTATTATCTTCAAAAATCTAAAAAAATTAAAACATTTAATAGTGAAATATCTGAATGCAGCAAATAAAATAAAAACTTACAAATATCGTATTAAGCAAGTATATACACTGAAAAAAGAACTACTCTAATATTGATTATTATGAAATTATAGAGCATATTTGAAGCAGTTCTCTGAAAGCTTTTAGCACCGCAGCTAATCAATTATCCGGTTGCGAAAATGTTGTTTCCCCGCGTATGCGTAGAGTCGAGTATGATTAGTCAAGTGTTAAGTGGCAAGTAGTTGATAGTTTCCACTGATTAGTCAAAGCCTTTTGCACTTCTCAACGATCCTCGTAGTTAAGCTTATTTTTCAATTAGTCGATGTGCGGCCACCTTTTTCAATTCTTCCCCAAATGTATCTGAGTGCGAGCTGTGAGATACAGACGACACACAGACAGATGCAGTCAGTCTCACAAAGCACTCAGCAATGTGGACACATTTCACTTAAAGTTGTCGCCGCTTAATGAAGTGTAAATAGTAAATTGCAGTCAAACATTATGAATCTCATAATCGTCGTTCACTGTCATCATCGGGCCGATCATTATTGTCAGCGCACAACTCAACAGTCATGCACGGCCAGCAGCAACAACAACAATGGCAGCAGTGAGCAATGATGATAGTGTTGTGTGCATGACGCTGATGACGAACAACACATGCAAATCACATGGGTATCCTATGGATACCACACACACTCAAAGCGCGCCTCACATTTCGATTCGAAAATAAACGCAGCTCCATTGCCGCTGCGTTTGGTTAATACAAATATTCGTATGTATGCAAATAAAATAATAATTCGCGCTCACCACTCACTGCACTCACAGAGTGTGCCCCGTCTTCGGGATCAGCTAATTTTCATATTTCACTGGAAATTGACGTCCCGTCAGTGGGCTGTGCGCTGTGTGCTGTGCGCATGTGGAGGCCGGGAAAACGCGACAGACTTGACATGTGCATTTTGTTGCCGTCTCCTTCGTCAGCGCTGCTTGCTTCACCTTGTTGCATTTTCCCTTTCGCTCTCATCTTGTCGTTGCCACCACACCCATGCAGGAAGCGACTACGAATACGAGTGTCTCACGGATGCCATGTGACAACTGTACAGTGGCTACTGTGTTGCACACACACACACACACACACACACACACAGTCGAACATGCTGCGCATGATTCATTGGACTGTTTGGCTGGAAAGCAAAACATATGCGTCATGTTCTTGCTGCGCACAGATATGAAATTATATATTGCCATATAGTGAGCGCATGCATTCGCATTTCGTAATTGCAATTAATGCAATCTCTGCCCCATATGACAGTTGCACATGCCCCAGTCCCGGCTCGATTGCATTGCCCGGAACGCGGAGGATTCATCCATCTGGCTATCTGACAGCCACAAGCACTTGTGCGGCTACAATTACAACTTGCATCGCGATTTCCCACTCTGTGAGTGTGACTATAGCTTCCCAAGGATATATATTCCATAATTGAAAAGTTAACTAAGAATGTGATCATGATGCTGAAACTGCAATTGAGGTTTCTACGCAGACTTTCATTCATAACATTCATCTTCATTTCCAAGTCACACAATTACAAAGTTAACCAAGAAAATGATCATGATTCTGAAACTGCAATTGAGGTTTCTATCGGGACTTTCATTTATAACATTCATCTTGAATTTCCTAGTCAGTCATTGTAACTATATCTTTCCCAAACACAAATATTACACAATTGTAAAGTTCACTAAGAAAGAGACCATGATTTTGGGACTTCAATTGAGTTTTCTATCAGGATTGGCATTCATAACATTCATCTTGATTTCGTACTCTGAGAGTGTGGCAATAGCTTCCCAAGGATATATATTCCATAATTGAAAAGTTAACTAAGAATGTGATCATGATGTTGAAACTGCAATTGAGGTTTCTATCGGGACTTGCATTTATAACATTCATTTTGATTTCCTAGACAGTGAGTGTGGCTATAACTACCCCAAGAATATATACTGCACAATTGCAAAGTTAACCAAGAAAGTGATCATGATTCTGGACTTGCATTCGTAACATTCATCTTGATTTCCCAGTCTGTAATTGTGACTATAGCTTACCCAAGGATATACAAAGTAAACTTAGAAAGTGATCATGATTCTGGAAATGCAATTGGTATTTCTATAGTTATCCCAAGGATATGTATTCCACAATTACAACGTTAACTAAAAAGTGATCATGGTTCGGGACTTGCATTCCATAACATTTATCTTGAATTCCCAGTCATTCGTGTGGCTATAGTTTTCCTAACGATATACAAAGTTAACTAAGAAACATATCATGATTCTGGCAATGCAAATGGTATTTCTATAGCTTCCCCAAGGAAATTAATTCTACAAAGTTAGCTAAGAAAGTGATCATGTTTGTGAAACTGCAAATGATGAGCACTTGCAGTGATAACATTTACAAATGCAAAGGTAGAATTTCATCAGCCATACCGCTTTAGTGTGATAAGGGTTTGGGTAAAAGATATAGAGGATATCTGCAAAAAAAACAAAAACCGAGCGAAAGCGAATCGTAAGAGAAGTTCAGACGGTCACTTGTTGTGCAAGGTTGGAATGATAAAGTTATGCATATTCGTCATGCTATTATCATTATCGTCTCAATAAATATCTAGCCGAAAATTGGGTTAACAGAATCGTGCATGTTTGTGGATTTATCAATGAAATTGAAAATACTAGAACAGCTGCAAACGAGTCCGATAAACACAATGGAATAAAGGAGTACGGCCATAGACAAACATAAAAATACAAAAAAAAAAAAAGAAACGCAAGTTTCGATAATGCGCGACTGAATATTTTCGGAGAACTGCTTCAAATTATGGACTGACCTTTGCACCGTGCTCCGATAAGCGGCGAGCTTAATTGGCAGTTTTTTTAAGCAACGCGACGTCACATGAGAAGCCGCCACTTTGCCATATCCCCTCCCACCCCGTCAGTAGCACCACCAGCGAACGAACTGTGACGTAGCTGGTGCGACGAGCATGCCGGGCATTCAAAATAAAATCAAAGTACAACCGCCAACGCCGGTTGGTCCCTCGCCTGGTTTCGTCACAGAAATTCCGGCGTACAGCGGCGGCACAGCACCGGTTAAAGTACAGTGCTGGCGACTGCGACGCCGACTGCGACGGCGACGGCGACTGCGCGACTCAGGCTCTGGCCGGGCGATGATTGTGCATGAGTAAATGCGGTGTTGAATGACAATCGAGGCAGTTACATTCAATTGACGCAGAAGTATCAATCAGCATACGAGTATAGTCGTCGCAACTCGTATAAAGCACATTCCCTGCGAATGCCAACAATTCGCGGCCACTGTGGGCACTAAGTGGCAGAAGCGTTTGTCTGTCGTGCCCATCCCTGTAGCTGCTACTGTCTATATATATTGTGTATATATATGTATTTATGGCCCGTGACTGATAACCGAGCGCCTTTGACAGCTCAGCCTGGCTGGCAAGCGCTCACTGTCTGCTGGGCTGCACTATCAACGCGCCGAGCGACCCACAATACACAGATACAATCGGCGTACACATGTAGTTGTGGCAACAGTTGCTACTGAGCTCCGGGATACAGATACTGATAAGAAGCACTCGACGCTGTCGCTCTCCATGTTGCTGTCGTCGTCTTTGTCGCGGCCCGATATGATTGTTTGCCAAGCTGAAAGCGAGCTGATCAACACATAGGAGGCCTATGACTGTGTGCCTATAAAAAACACCAGTGCTCCTCGAATACGCTATGCCCTCAACTGCCGATCAAGCTATGAAGTGGCAATGTGAAATCGATCAACAAAATTTATAGTATTTCTAGTCGAATCCATCTTAGTCCCTTTTGCAGACATCTTAACTGTGTTCATCTTGCTCAAAAGTGAGGGTATCAAATACTCTTAAGATGTCCGAGTCTCACTCTCGCTCGCTCTTTATTGCTTTCAAATATTTGTTATTAACTTAATGCTCCATTTCAGGTATTATATACGACTTGAACACATTAAAATGATGTGAGAAAATAATGCCATGCCAGATTAACGCTTATCAAAGCAAGTGACAGTCTAGTCTATTGACTTGGACCTGTTACAGAGAAAAGTATATATCAGACATATGGACTCAATATATATTATTTACAGTTATTACAAGAGGCTCGACTATGTGTGAAATCTTATTGAGAAAAAGATCATGTTATTCAAGCGCACATTATTTATTTCAAAAACAAAGTAATGAAAAATTATGCCATTCGAGATTTATGCTTATCAAATAGAGTGAAAACTAGTGTTTTATGGGAAACTGTATTTCTGATATATGGACTGTTTTAGAGGAAAGTGTATTTCTGATATATGTACTAAATGCATTTTATTATTCATTATTTATGCTTTTCACATCTAGTATGCGAAATTCTATTGACAAAAACAAAAATGCTTTTCAAAAGCAAATTTTGTCAAACTGTTTTTTTTTTTTGGAAAAAGATATTTAAAAAATTGCGTAGTCATCATGCGACATTAAAAAGTAAAAGTGAAGTTAAAAGTATTCAATTTATATTTTGATACGTGCTGATTAATGTTTTTCCCTTTTGTTGAAAAAAAGTAGTGACAGTTCTTTTTCCTAGAAATTGTGTATTAATCACCAATATATTTAAAAAGTGTACTATTAATTGAATCTTGATTGATGGCGACTTTCGGCAGAAATTGATCGAAGCCATTTTCCGTGTTTAAAGCACGGGAATACTTAAGATCCCTCCCCAAAATACACCCCCAAAAGCACTCTTAGAGATATAGGAACACAACTGAAGTACAGTCCTGATAATCGCGCCGCAGATCTGAGCTACTCCAAGAAAAAGTGTTAAGCAAATCAACAACTTGTATGTTGCTTATGTTGTTTATGTGCGACACTTTATAGGTGTGCGCGTGTGTGTGTGTGTGTGACAGCCATTAAACAATTAGAATTGTGTATGTAGCTAATATTGTACACGTATATATAACGATTAAGCGTCGTTGATAACGTCGGACAGCACACACAGACAACTTCTGCGCATGCTCCGCTTAGAGAGAGAGGGAGAGCGAGAGAGTGGCAGAGAGAGCGAGATAGCGAGGGAGAGCGAGAGCGAAGTGGGCCGATGTGATCCGAGCCGTAATCGGCGTAAATTGTTAACAATTTTGCTAAGGCAAGTGCGCAACAAGCAACAATAGAAACAACGCGAGTATAGTAATAATATTTAATAAACTTTATGTGTTTGCTGTGTGGGGCTCGCACAGCCGAACGACGATCGGCACCGGCACCACAGCAAACAGCAGCAGCGGCAGCGTTGACGTTGACTGAGTCGCTGTCGTCGGCGTTGTCGTCGTCGTCGTTGTCGTTGTCGTTGACGCTGTCGTTGTTGTCGAGTCGCGCCGCCCGACGCCGCTGACTTCTATATCTACAACAAATAATATTAAGACAGTTAGTACGTGCTGAGAACATTATTTGAGGTTTAGTCAGTGTTTTGCACTGGGCGGTTATAATACACAGCACCGAGAGACTCCTCCGGCACCCCAAAAAGCAAAATAAAAACACAACCAAATAGAAATAGCAACAGTGACAGCAACAGAACAAATCGTATTCGTGTGCCGGTCGACAGACAGACAGCGATATCACTTGCAAATTCGCCAATTAAACAGCAGCCAAAGGGAAACACTGCAAGCGAATACGCGTGGAATGCGAGAGAGAGCGTGAAGCAGACAGAACAAGGATAAACTGTGATAAACGGAGCAGCGAACAGGCAGCAGACAGCAGACAGCAGGCAGCAGAAAGAAGCAGCAAAAAGAAAGCAGCGATCGAACGCCGCAAAAAGGCAATTTGCATTATTTATTTATGTGGTGCAACTCATTAACCCCCTCCCCTATTCGCCTGTAAATACACCACCGTTGAAAAACATTAACATTTGCCGCCGGCTCGAGGCTTTAAGCTTGAGGCTTGAGAGCGTGTCTGTGCGCGTCTGTCGCCTTCGCTATTTTCGATTTTAATTTGTGCAAATATTGAACTTTACTTAACTGTGCTGTGCTGTGCGGTGCGGTGTAGGCATGTGCAAGTGTACGAAACAAAACCAACAGACTCAACAGAAATAAAATACAAAAGCAACAGCAACGGCAACAACAACAAAAACATTATGCGCCAACAGCAATTTGTGAGACAACAAAATTTGCACGAACAAGTGTGAAGGATTTACAAATATTTGCCCACTGTCGCGTCGTCTTGATCAGCGTCAATCGCCCGCCCAGCCAAGGAAATTATCCAACTCGCACTCAGGCGTCTATTTTTCATACGTTTTCGGAAAGAGGAAGTGAATTCTACCCAATGTACGCCTCAATGCTGCCCAGTTTGCTGAATATGAAAACCGAGAATTTAACAAATTCGGGCTACGATGACGATCTGCTCTACGAGGAGAATCTCGTGCTCCAAATGATGGGTGAGTGCACGATCCCAAGCAAGCTCGTAAACTGCTCGTGCGACTTGCCGATAGGGCTTATCGACGCAGCTATATCTTTGGAATTATATCTACTTACATTGCTCAACCTTGTGTTTACTTATCGACACTTGCAATAAGAAAAATAATTCCCAAGGTTTTCTTTAGACCAATCTGCGAACCTATAATAGCCCGCAAAATGTCATAGACTCTATATACATACATATATTATATTTGCAAGGAGAAGAAATCCATAAATTTGTTAGCAAATATTGTAGCATACTTTTGGGTCGCTTTAATTTGATAAACACTTTGGCAAGAGGATCGTCAGCTAAATGTATTGCAGAGTTATTTCAAACTAGTGAAAATTGTGTTTACTTCTCTTTGCTGAAGAATATTCCAAGTTCGTTCTTCTCATGCCAAGAAATTGTGTTTCAGACTTATTCCAAACCACTCAAAATTCTATTTACTTCTTTTTGATTTTAGTAAGCGAATCTTCAAATTTTCACTTCTACTGTTAAATCAATAAAAAAGTTAAAATCAATCAAAATCGCAAAACAAAAATCTTCAAATAAACTGCTTATAATATTAACATGAAATTAATATTGAAGGAATATAGCTAAATTTCCAAATTTTGCCGAGAGAATTCTGAACTTAATCAATCACATTTAGAGAGTACATTTAAAGTGCCTCAAATGTCTTAAATTTACTATCTTTTCGAGATGTAGAGCAACCAACTTCCAACTTCGTTCTACGCATTCCTCGGAATAATGCTTCTTTAAATTAGACTTATTTCAATCCACTAGAAATTCTGCTTACTTTTTATTTTGGCGAAGAGGATTCCAACTTCGTTGTATTCAAAGAATACTTCTAAAAGATTGCTTCTAAAAATCAGACTTACTGCAATCCACTAGAAAGTCTGTTTTTACTTTTTATTTTGGCGAAGAGCATTCCTAGTTCGTTGTGGGCATTCAAAGGAATTATGCTTCTATCAATAATTTCGTGTTCCCCGCCTTCATTCATTTCGTTTTGATAAGATACATTTTGATGGCGCATGTTTTGGCAAAAAAAAATAAGAATTACTTATGTATACATGGTTTAAAAATACAGCAAATCACGCGATCAATATGAACACATTGGCAAAACACAACTGCCAGATACCCTACACACTCTAAGGGAAGTTGATTTGCAATTGAATTCGCTTTAGGGAGGGGGGATTGTATCTGGCGTGTGTAGAGCAACACTTGTATGCTTTGCATTTACATAGGATCCTCCGTAATACCATTGGGTCCCCTATCATCTGCTTGATAAGCCACTCGAAGTGTTGCTACATTTTATGAGTGCTGCGAGGGAGAGAGAAGAGAGCTGCGTGCGATTTTATCAGATTTTTGTTACCCCCATACGATTAGAGCAACTTTATTGCAGTGCTTATCAGCGATTAGGCTTTGCATTTACATACAAGCAAGCTGTGCTGTTGTGATTAGATTCGCATACAGCATGAAGAAATTATTTTGCGTCGTTGTGGGTCTATTTGAGAGGCACCTTTGGCGATTATGGCGTGGCCTCAGGTGTATTATTAGATTATGAAAGTGAAACTGTGGCTTAGGCTGCTGGCAGCCTTCTTATCGGCCAGCATCATAAATATTCGACAATCCAAAAATGCCTGGGAAACGTTGCTTTGAATGTTTACCAGATCAAGCACATGCAAACAAAACGATTAATGGCGCTGATCACAGCTGACAACAACTCATTTGATCCATTAAAATATCGCCAATTCATTAGACGCCACTCGAAGCACTCGAGGCATGACGATAAATTGCAATTTGAAAACGAAAACGATCTCTTCCGATTCTCAAAAGTAATCCAATTGAATACGTGTCGCTGGCGGTTAATGCAATTCCTATACTTGGAGTATCTTCGTGTTGAATTTATCATTTATGACTTAATTATTTTGTTTTCGATGGTATTTCACACACGACTGCTTTAATTAATTACTAATTGCACCTGGAATCAATACGATCGGGCTCTCTCTCTATCGCGCTCTCTGCCGAATGGGGAGCACATTATCAACTTGGATGACTGTTAACGTTGAAGGCAACAACAACTTTGAGTAATTGAAGTACACGTGCTATTTATACACACTTTCTGAGCGTAGTGAGACTTAATTTCTTGTAATTATTCAGCTACCTAATAAAATAATCATCAGTTCGCTGATTTGCAGTGATCCAACCGGAAATACTAGACTAGCATTATGAAAATGGCGCATTTTATCATTTGGAAAGGTGCACTTGAACTCACGACATACATACAGTATGAAGTAGCGTAATTATTCGTTCTTCTTGATAACAATTGTCACAAAAAAAAACAAACCAAGGAAGTTCTCCTCCGATTCCAAAGGTTTCCGATTCGGGAGCAACGATAAGTTGTATAATAGCTGACTGGTTAATCATACTGCAAAAAAATGACGGGCAAATTTCAGGGGGATAAGCGCGAAATACTCTGAAATTAATTATGGAACTAAACACTTCTAATTTTTAGGCGAGATTGTGCTTAAAAATTAATCGTACCACCTTGCAACGATTCCTGATAAATTACGAAGAACTAGTGAAATAGTGTTATCTGCAAACATGGACTTTGAATATTGGCAGACAGTAAAAAACAAATGAAAGGTCTAAATTTCATAAAAATCTGGATGTTTACGGAATATTTTCAAGTGTAATAATTTCATCACTTAATCAACAACAGCTGCCAGACAGTTATCGATAACATAGACGGCCAATCGATTTGCAGCTCTGCGCCCTAATCTTGTTTTGACTGCAAATCTATTTTTGCGGTAGGTCCATTTGGAATATGCCCAAGACTGGTTGCTGTCGCTGTCACCTTATCGAGCCCAGCGTTTTTGGTCGATCAGCGTGACTGGCCGAAAATATGATGAAAGCGATCGCAGACTTGAATCTATGTTAATGGCAACGATGCTGCTCACAAGGTGTTGGCCATAGACGACGACGACGACGTCAGAGAGCTAGTCAGAGATGGTTGGATTTAATGTGTAAGCTTATTAGAGGCTGTTATATGGCGGTTACGTAGAGCTGAATGCCTAGACAAGTCAAGTTCTAAATGTCGCCGTCATTGGCGTCGCAGTTCAAGGCGAAGACTAATTTAATTGCACGGCGGCTATTTGGAGATACAAATGTATCTGAAACACGTTAGCGCCCAATTAAAAGGCAAGACACTAAGACTCGAACAAACATAGTTAATGGAAATTACACCTGACTTCAGATTCGTAGCTTGTTTTACTCGCTAGCCGAGCCGAGGCGAGGCGAGGCGCCTTCTCAGCCCCGGGTCATTTGATAGCCAGACAACACAGAGTCGCGCACACAGCTTAGATTGATATACATAAATTGAAAGATAGAACTGCAAATTGCTCTGCTGGTTACACAAGTCTGGCACACAAACACAGAGAGATCTGATTGGTCGAGCGCATTGTGTTAGTTGCTTTGACTTTTTGTTAATAACAATTTAATTGAGACGCTTTTAGCATTTTAATTATAGACAATATGCGCGCAATTATTAGCCATAAACGTAATGATAATGCCAATAAAAAAGTTGAATATCGCTTTTGACAGACGGCAGTTAATTGGATCAAGTCCGCTCTAAAGCCAATTCAAATGAAACATATTATAATATTCAAGCCGATAACAACAGATCTACTACGAATATATGTACTATATAACATCAGCTGTTTGTTTTTCAGAGTCACTCGCTAAACGATCCCATTTTTTTGGATGATCACATGCGGGAAATTCCTTCCCCCAGCTTTATCGATATCCCGCCACAGGCATTTGTCAATTTGCTCGGCACACACAAAGTGGGAGAAGCGGTTAAACCATTTCGCAACCACATGATGAGATCTTTCTTTATCTTTGATCGCCCGATATTTGCGCTCGTTCGCCAACTGTCAAGGGCACAGTCCCACAACATTGACAATTTCTAATGTGTAACTCAAACAACTGCTGCCTTCATTGCATTCGCTCGCTCACAAAGCACAATGTCATCGCAGATACAGTTGACAGAGTGGTGCCAATGACGCTGTGGCATCCCCACTGAGTGGCTTCTAAAACAACACCACACATCAACCTAGGAATTCACGCCGAATCGTCTGGGTAAATAAGCGCGTTTCTACAGCCAGAGGTCAGGCAAGTGTAGATGAGCTCAGCTTTTTCTTTGCTTTTGCAATTGGGTTTTACGACATGGTTGGCTATGGTATAGGGGTATAAAGTTTGTTCCAGCAAGAAAGTTCAATTCGCGACACATCATTTCAAACTTAGAAATGAGCTAGCCTGCTCACGAATGAGATAAGCCCTAGGATCAAGGTTTTCTTTGCATTGCAAGCCAAGCCTCAAATGGCAAACAGCTCGATCACCAAATGTACGAAAACAAGACTTGATTGACTGCCAAGTTAACTTAAATCAGCCATTCGACATTTAAAGCAACTGCTCTTAGATGAAATAAGCGATTATAACTAGCTTACCATTGCAGATCAAACAAAACTGCCAAACATCAAATGATCAATATTGCGATCGCTAAATGACACATTGTTTGAGAAGAACTCTCTAAGATGAACGACAACAAGACTTAACAGACTCTCAAGTTGATTAAAATTAGCATATTTAGTATTTGCGGAGTCTGTTCCTAAATGAGAAGAGTTTACTCAAAGATTACATCAACTGTCGGATTACAATTTGCAGGTTCTCTTCTGCTCTTCTCTTATTTCTAGGTTGCAAATCAAAAAGCATTGTCAAGTTTCAAATGGGAAATATTACGATCTCTAAATTCAACATTTTTGAAGAATACTTCCTAAAATAAACGAAAACTACACTTAGTAGACTCTTAAGTTGATTAAATTAAAATTATCAACTCGGTATTTGAAACATATCTTCCTAGATGAGAAGAGTCTACTCCTAGATGACATGAAACATTATAGGAATATAACTTGCAGTTCAAGGTTTTCCTAGTATCGCAGACCAAACAACATTGTCAAACCTCAAATGATCAACAATTCGATCACTAAATGTCACATTGTTTGGGATAATACTTAATCAAATAATCAAATAAAATCAATTTGATATTTGAAGGATATGCTCCTAGATGAGATAAGTTGTAGAAATATAACTTGCAGTTCAAGATTTTTTTCCGCATTGCAGCCAGGCTTCAAATGTTCAATATTACGATGACCAAATGACACATTGTTTGAGAGAAACTCTCAAAAATAATCAAAAACAACACTTAATAGACTCTCAAGTTGATTAAAATTAGCAATTCGGTATTTGAAGATCTTAAAGCAAGAAGTCTAAGACATATTAGCTAATTATTAGACTTTCGTTTTTACGATTTAGCTAAGTAATATTCATAAAGAATGTATTCAAATTTCGAATAACGCGAATTAGAATCTGTAGGGTTTGCTATTAATATTTTTCAATTTTTTCGCCACGAATCTTAAGTTAATTGCTCAGCTTATTATCTTTTTAATTGTTGGAGTTACGAAAATGGTTTTTTTTATGTATTATTCAAGTGTTTCATATTGATTCAATGGAATTTCTTGGAAATTGCTGAGACCCTTAAGTGCATTTTTATGAATATTGAAAGGGCTTCATTAGTTATGCAAGCGACATGATAAGTCTCAGCATCTCGTTGTCGTTGTTCGCCAATTAGCTGGTTGATCCAAGAGGATGCTAAGTGAGTAATATCTAGTTAAAAATTGATTGCCAAATTAGCGGTTAATGGGCCAATAATAATGCTACACACAACACTAGCCAGATTTACAAACTCTTGAATGGAAATGGGTTTGTTTTTGTTTTGTCGCCGCAACTACGTGTGTTCTCTGGACAATAATTAGCTGTTGTTGTTGTTGTGATTGGAATTATACAATATCGTGAATCGAATTGGCATATTTCTTTCTCTCCTCGGTGCAATCATCGTCATGCTTAGACGGCGTGGGGGCGTTGTAAAACGAGCTCCCCGGGCTCGCTTCCAACTGATAATAGGTTGCAGGGGCATTGATTTTCTAGGCGTCACCTTGCAAGTGGAGGCGCTTCTCTCTTTTGTTTTTGTGTTTGTTTTTGTTCAGCTCACTTCGTTACGCATTCCCAATGAATTTGATCTTTGGCACGCAACTACAACAGCAACAACAATAAGCTTTTTTTGATATCGCGCCGCTCGTTGACTCACTTTTTTTTATAATCGTCGGCGCGACGATTGCGATTGTCAATGCGCCGATACAGGCAATACAACATATAGCACGGTTCGTGCCCATTACCCATGTGCAATTTCAGTGCTCCAATATTTTGAGGCGATTCGATTTTAAATTAAGTATTTGCGTCGCACTCGCCGCGCTGTCTCCCTGTCCCTCTCTCTATAGCTTCAATCAGTTATCAGCAATGCCATTAGGCACGTTATTAAAATATAGGTTCAGCTGCTAGCGGGGCGATAAGCGCCTATAATAGTTGGCTGGGGTTATGCGGGGGTTACGGGGGTTAAAGCCGACCAGATTGCGTCTATAAAATTACATAGTTAATGTCAGTTGTATTCCTCTGTTGTCGTCTTTATTGTTGTTGCTGCTGTCATTGTTCTGTAGATGTTATGCACGAAACACAACAGAACGGAGACTAAGCAATAATTGAAGCCCATGCTGAAATTGATTTGTATACTATTATACACATCACTGGATATATAAATATATAATCACAGTACACGTCTACATTATTTTGTAATATCCCCGAGTGTATAATTAGCGTTCCTCAGTCTCACTGAAATATTTCCTGAATGCAAGTTATATTCCGATATGCTTTGGCTGTCATTATATAATATTCAAATCAATATACGTATTTATATATTGACTCAAGAACATGTGACCCCGTCAAACGTGCTTCTTAATTACCCCGACTTTAATTTCGCTCATTAAATACTGGTACTTGAATTTGCTTAAGTGATTTGTCCTACCTGTTGCAATCAATTGGTTGTATCGAAAGGGTTTTATGGCTTATGAATTCGTAATGTATTCCGATTATCTACGGCGTGTTATAGAGATGTGTGTGTTTTTCCACTCAAATAGCAGTGAACAACTTTTATAAATCTTGTAATGCAGTAATCTGCATATGGTGCGATCTCTGGGAGACGATGACGACAGAAGCACTGATAAGACCTGTATTTCATCAGAACATTTCGAATTATAACGATGAGTTTCAAAAGTATCTTCTTCGTGCTGAAATACTTAATTGACAGCCCACTCGTTGTATTTACATATTCCATTCATTCGATTTGGTAATTCAAGCTACTCCCACTTGAGTTCTTGTTCATTGCAAACATTGTGTTATGATATCATTCAAAACTGATATGATTTACATAGACTTGGCATTATCAGTGCTCATTGTTAAATTGTTGCTGGCCCATGACTAATTTTAAACATTGCCATTGTATCTATATAAATATATCTATGTAATTACAAGCCACACAAAAGATAAACGTGAATGATTATAACTTCGCTTGTAAATAATGAATGTGGAAAATTTTGTCAATGCGTGTGGAATTTGTGTAGTTTTGATTTTTTTTTCAGTTTCTGCGGCATTTTGTAGTTTGAGAAAACGTCACTTTAATACCTCTCTTGTGTGTGTACTGTAGACGAAAATATACTTGGGAAGAGCAACAACAAATCGTCTAAAAATAAACGCAAATTTGCGTAGTTCGTACAAGGTTTGCTTGCAGACCACCAAACAGACATATATACAATTCGTTGTATTCATCTGATGCGACCAAAACAAATCCAAACGTATATAGACATGTGCTAATATGCCGCGGAACACAGCAATGCCAAAAAGTTAATCTTGATAGCAAAATGCAAAAGTAAAATACTTTAATTTTTGTTTCCAAAAATTCGTGTTAATTCACATATACTTTTTTGTGTTTCGGCAAACCCCTTTAAAGACCATAAAAAAATATGATCGGCTCCATATTCACAGCCAATATTTACATATAATTATATAAATAGGCACAGTAGCGAAAGAGAAAACACAAATAAGTGTTGCCACTCATCGCTGCGCGACTAGAAGATACCCTTCGCCTAGAAAACTGATCCGCTATAAAATTGCACTGCTTGCGTCCAGTAGACAGTATTCGCAGCAAGCAGTGCCGCGCGTGCGAGCTTTCTACTGCTTGCCGTGTCCCTGTGTAACGCTGGCCATAAAACTGCGCCTATTTCAATATACCCGCTGCAACATGGCAATTAAAAACAGATCGTCAGGCCAAAAGCAGAAACGACACACACGCGCTTCAGATTTAGTTTATGTATCTAGTTGAAGTATTTGATTGTAGTGGTGTGCGTGAGCGTGCGCACTGTCTATATTTAATTCCCTAGTCAACATGTTTCGGGGGCTCGACCTGACCGCAAATTAAGTAAATAAAGTGTGAGCGGACCTTAACTTTGCTCAGTAATGGATACATCCGCTACACATGTACGAAGATAATAATATTTAGTTTGACACAACAAAATTGCCTATCTCTGGTTCGAGCACTTGAGCAAACTGTTGTTTGGCCGTGTGGATTGGCAAAGAATTATTCGCGGAAAAGTGTTAAACAAATCGACACAAACAACATTGAAATTGAAATTGGAAATCGAAGCGTCGATCGGGTAATGAACATTTTTAATCTCAGATTACGAATCGGCAGCAATAACAACAAGTTCGCTCGCTCTCTCTCTTTCTCTCTGTCTCGCTCTCTATTTGCGAAACTAACGGTGACGCGGCATATCAACAAAAAGCGAACTCTCACGATGACGCTGCAGAAAACTATATGGCCCCACTGATTCTCCAGCGAGAACTGACAGCGACGAGTTCGTAACTAGGCAACTTCACTCGCACACTGAGACAAAGATACTCTGCGAGAGCGGTTTATTGGCCAACTGGCTTTATGGCAAACTAAAGTAAATTATGGCTACACAATAAACGTTCGCTTTTTGTTTTTTGGGTTAAGTAAAAACATAAAATCCCCAAAATTTGTTTTGACGGCACCAGACCGCATACCCCAGTGGCGAAAATATTCGTAGTGCTTCTGGCGAATCCTTATTGGATAGTGGGTGGCCCCTAGTTGGGTGTGATCGGGGTGTTAATTGGCGTTATCTTTAGATTAGTAATAACATTGCTTGTGAATTTGTTTAACTAAAGTGTTAAAGTGTCTGCTTATATTAGTGCTAATTAAATGGGCAAATAAAGGCTGGAACTCTATTATGCTCTGAGTCACTGATAAAATTATTATTTTTTTTGGCTTAAATTGGACATAAAATAGACACGTTTTGGCACTTAGCAATTAGTTCCATTTGACGACTTACTTCGACTTTAAGACAATTCCTAGTTATTTGAATTTATAACTATGCTATAATTTTCGTTTGGTGCCATAAAATTAATGGTGTCCCAAATTTCACAGCTGCTGTTTAGTTACTCTCTGAAAATTCTTTATAATTCTAACGATTTTTCCTAATTTTTTTCCACTGTCCTAAGTGTGGTGCATATATTAAAATAATACACAGCTATTTTTATTGTTGCTGTGTTTATTATGGCAGCTTTTCTTTGTGTATTTCTGGTTCTGTTTCTCGGTGTCTATCTCTCGCCTTCACACACACACACACGCGCGCACACACACTCACACTAGAATGCTCAATTTAAAGCCGGCTTTTTATTTATTTATTTGTTTACGTGTTTGCCTTCTCATTTGCTTCTGCTTGCGTTCGTCTCGAAATGAATTTCTGAAACGGTGTGCGTGCATGCGCATGTGCGTGTGGCTCTCTGCTTTGCTTGTACGAATGCTAGTGCGAGTGCGAGCACGAATACGAGTATGCATCTGTCTGCGCTCCAAGTCTGGTTTTGGGCTCTCCGAGAGAGAGTGAGAGAGGGAGAGCGCGACGTACACCAACGAAAATACGTGTATATATGCAAACACACTGAATTGATTTAAGCGTCGATTAACGCACACATTGACACACATGAACAGAGACCGTAGACTCAAAGCAGAGACAACATACGATATGGATATGGGACAGCGACGCTGGCCGCGCGCTGGCGTCGCCAACGAACAGCAGCAGCCGCAGCCGCAGTAGCATAGGCTTGGCGTGTGCACGGACTGCTGGCTCGCTCAGTGAAAAATTTTGTGTCGCCGTCGCTTCGTGTTTTCATTAATCAGTTGCACTAAAATGGTGCGCAAGTCCGGTAGAGTTAAAATTCCTACTAGTCGCGACGTTGGCAGCATTCTGTTGCGTGGCAGCGGCGGCAGCAGCAGCAAAGGTGCAAACGCTGGCGGAGGAGGTGGCGGTGGGCGTGTCAACGAAGGGGGGGCAGCAACGGTCAGGCGACGGCAGCGACGACGCAGACGTCGGGACAGCAGCGCCAGCAATTCAGCTTCGAGTGATGGTGTGTTGTTTACTGCGCGTTTTCATGTTTTTTGTTTTATCTGTTTTTTTTTTATTTTTTTTGCTCGCCACTTTAACATTATTTGCCCAAAATTGTACGTACGTACATACATATATTTGCAATGAGAGGCACATACGAGAGTACGTTAATTTCTTTATAATTGTTGTGGTTGTGAAAGCACTGCAGCTGCACAAGTGCTTGCCAAACAGCTGAGATTTTTCCCTTGGGGTCGACTGTGAAGAAAGCGAGACTCAAGTCAACTGTGAAAACATTAACGGAGCTGCTCAAACTGCGAGCAGTGGCCATCGAACTGTAAAGCTTCGCCAGCTTATTAGATATGCGTATTAGAATAGAGATATGGCAATAAATACACGTCGGCCTGAAGGCTGCACAAGTGGCTCTCTGCTCTCCACTAATAAGCAATATTCATGAATTTCTCTCTCTCTCTCTCTCTGTAGAATCGGCGGACAGTCACATCATGCACGCGGAGCCGCTGCCCGTGGGCCATCCTGCAGGATCGCCCATCGGCCATGCGCTGAGCCCCAACGGCGTCGGCCTCGGCCTGAGCAACAGCAGCAACCAGAGCAGCGAGAACTTCACGCTCTGCAACGGCAACAGCAACCCGAGCAGCAGCAGCATCAACAACAACAACAATAACGTGTACTCACCGAACAACAACAGCGCCAACGGCAGCAACAATCCACAGCAGCAGCAACAACAGCAGCAGCAACAACAACAACAGCAGCAGCAGCAGTCGCCGACAGTGTGCGCGATTTGCGGGGATCGTGCGACAGGCAAACACTATGGAGCCTCCAGCTGCGACGGCTGCAAGGGCTTCTTCAGGCGCAGCGTGCGGAAAAATCATCAGTATACCTGCAGGTGAGCACAAGCCAGCGTCTGCTTCGATCCCCCTCTAAAGTAGCCTCCAATTGCTTGGTAGATTCTCGCGGAACTGCGTGGTGGACAAGGACAAGCGCAACCAGTGCCGTTATTGCAGGCTGCGCAAGTGCTTCAAGGCGGGCATGAAGAAAGAGGCGGTGCAGAACGAGCGCGATCGCATCAGCTGCCGCCGCACCTCCAACGAGGATCCCGATCCGGGCAACGGGCTGTCGGTGGTGTCGCTGGTCAAGGCGGAGAACGAGTCGCGTCAGTCGAAGGCCGGCGCCGCCATGGAACCGAACATCAATGAGGATCTCTCCAACAAGCAGTTCGCCAGCATCAACGACGTCTGCGAGTCCATGAAGCAGCAGCTGCTCACCCTCGTCGAGTGGGCCAAGCAGATACCGGCCTTCAACGAGCTCCAGCTGGACGACCAGGTCGCCCTGCTGCGCGCCCATGCGGGCGAGCACCTGCTCCTAGGGCTCTCGCGGCGCTCCATGCACCTCAAGGATGTGCTGCTGCTGAGCAACAACTGTGTGATCACCAGGCACTGTCCAGGTTAGCTAGCTGCCCTCCCGTCTTGTCCGAGTGCAAGTCTAATCCTTTGCTGTCGTTTGCCCACAGATCCGCACGTGTCGCCCAACCTGGACATCTCGCGGATCGGGGCGCGCATCATCGACGAGCTGGTCGTCGTGATGAAGGACGTGGGCATCGACGACACCGAGTTCGCCTGCATCAAGGCGCTGGTCTTCTTCGATCCCAGTAAGTCAGCCAGCCACTATAACCACGATATACTCTACTAATCGCTGCTCTGTTTGTCGCTGCAGATGCCAAGGGCCTGAACGAGCCGCACCGCATCAAGTCGCTGCGCCACCAGATACTCAACAACCTGGAGGACTACATCTCGGATCGGCAGTACGAGTCGCGCGGTCGCTTCGGCGAGATCCTGCTCATACTGCCCGTGCTGCAGTCCATCACCTGGCAGATGATCGAGCAGATCCAGTTCGCCAAGATCTTCGGCGTCGCCCACATCGACTCCCTGCTGCAGGAGATGCTGCTGGGCGGTAAGCATTACCTCACTCTCTTCTGCTCGACCTTGACACTAATTACCGCCCTGCTGCAGGTGAACTGGCGGACAACTCGCTGCCACTGTCGCCGCCCAACCAGCCCACCGACTACCAGAGTCCCACGCACACCGGCGGCAACCTGGACGGCGGCCAGGTGAGCTCCACGCTCGAGAGCATGGCCACGGCGACCAGCGGCTCCCACGGCCTGGACCTCGATGTGCAGCACATCCACGCGCTGATCGAGGCCAACACGGCCGAGGACACGTTCCGTGCGTTCGCCAGCAGCAATCCAGCCACCGTTGCCGCCGCCAGCACAGCCCCAGGACTGCCGCCGACGGCCGCAGTGACGCCGCCGCTGAGCAGCGCCGCCTGCAGCCCCAAGTCGCAGGAGAGCGTCTACATGGACGCCGTGGCAGCGGCGACGGCGGCGGCGGCGGCTGCGGCGGCTTCGCGACAGTACGGCGGCGTTCAGCAGCACAAGAGCCAGCTCATGCACAGTCCCCAGCGAGTGCATCCCTACCAAAGAATGCCCGCGTCGCCGGTGGACGCCACCGGCGGTCTGGGCATGCGCAATCCTGCGGACATCACGCTCAACGAATACAACCGCAGCGAGGGCAGCAGCGCCGACGAGCTGTTGCGCCGTGCGCCGCTCAAGATACGTGCCAGCGAGCTGCTGACCCCCAGCTACAAGATGGGTAAATAATCGCCAGCTCCTTGCCTCACGAGCTGCCCGCTAAACTAATCCCCTCTCTACTCTATCTCGATTTGCAGAGCCATGTCGCATGACACTCAAACAGGAGCCCGAAACGGGCTATTAACTGGTGCAATAAGCTTAGCTACCACATCAAATTACTACTCCACCTCCAGGCTCCTCCCCCCCGCTACAACTCTCTCTTTATTTCTCTCTCACCGTCTTCCCGCAGCCCCCGCTTCCCTCCAGTCGTCAGCAGCAGACAACCAGGCCCCATCTTGCTAACTGCTAAGTGCCTAAATACAAAACTTACTTAATTGTTATTGCCTTGAACTTTTTGATACCTTTTTGCTAGATTTTAAGTAGGTATTTTGGAAATTGTTGCTTAATTTGTAAACACACAATTGCAATCTATTTTTGTATTTGACTACATGTGAAAGTGAGACGAATTGAAGTGAATTGAATTGAATTGAATTGAATTGATTGAAGTGAAGTAAGTGAACAGAAGTGAAGTGCAACGATATAAAGTCAAATGATTTGCTCAAAACTTTATGCTATAAGTATATATGTGCGTACGTAGTACGTACAGTCAGTTTGTTGGTTATCTATTATATATCTATACATACATATATATTATACACAACTGCATATTAGAGATATGTGTGGACATACAAATACATATTAATGTATGCAATACTTTGTTTTAGGCTAGGGTGTTGTTTAGTAGCGTAAAATCTATTGTACGAGTATATTTAATGCTTAGCTGATCAATAATGAAGAATTATTTTCTTATGTACATCTATGTATAAAATACAAATTAATTTAAAATGGCTGAGTGAATAAAAAACAAAACATGAAAAATCTATTATACACAAAACAAGACTATTGTGTTTTATTGTTTTTATTTTCCGCTTCAGTTTGAACTGTTGTCGGATAGTCACGGTTATCGAACGCTAAAACCACATATTCATCGATGTTTTGGCTAACATTTGCACTATCCACCAAAAAAAATTGCCAAAACTCCTAATAATTTAACGACATTAAGATATATTGGCCGTTTTGAAAGTATACAAATAAAACTTTTCTTTTGTTGTGCAAAACTGTCTTCTTTCAATTGTTCACATTGTAAATAATTTTGCCGTCTTTCCGAATTTGAATAACAATATATACATAACAAAATTTAAATTTTGCGCCTTTCCTATGTAGTTTTGGCAACTCTGCCCCATCGCCAAAAGAATGTTACCAAACTAGTAATTGTAGAGTTGGTATATTTTGCAGTGAAAAGTATATTATTAATTTCTCGATGCGGGCACACTGTTTCTCACAGCTGACGAACAACCCAACACTAGTTTTTTTAATGTCATTTCATTTTTCGTTGTGCGCAATAAAAAAAGTGGACTGCTAGCACCAGCAAAGAAAATACGTTTGATAATATTCGACGGGCAGCAGCTAAAAAGAGTTCAAATTGTTAAAATTACGTTTAATTATTATAAATCAAGTACGCTGTTCACAGACCGAAAGCTAGGCAATTAGCAAATTCAAGATGTTTGGGCATAAAATCCTATTCTGCACTACATTGCTCCTATTGAGCACCTCTGGTGAGTAAACTTTAACTACCCGACTGCACTCCGCCCCTTCACACCACGACGACTGCAAAAGTTGTGGACAGCCTTTGTTCAATTTGCTTTTGCTTGTTCATCGCAATTTAATTTTTTGTTTTTCATTCTTCCCATATTGGCGTCTCGCTTGCACGCACGTAACCCGTTCAATGGATTGTTTTTGTGGTTTTTATCTGCAAGGGCTGTCCGTGTAGGAACAAAAAAACTAAATCACATGTAAAATAATTAATACATTTCGCACATATATATGTATGTATATATGCATGGAGTTATTTCACCATATTCTGTGGTGCGTTGACATTTATCTGGTTTTATTGTGACACTTTGTGGTTGCTTAAGTGTAGGACACGGGCAAACGTAAAATCTAATAACCAAGATGGTGGCTTAGTACCGTTGCTGCAGCCAAGACGAGGCGAATTAAATGCAACCCACCGCTTTATCTCTGCCTCCCTCACTCTATACACTCACTCCGTTATAGATATATGCATACGCACTTATGTATGATTGTACACACATACGCGATTGCATTTTTGTATGGATATGGCTTATATGCTGCACTTATCTAACCAACAAATATCCGTCTGCCGTTGTGTTGTTGTTCTACCTGCATAGCTGTAGAGCATGAGAAGCGGCAGATAAAGCAATTTGATTTACTTCGCGTCCGCCCTCTGGGTCTCTTGTTGCCTGTTGTTCTGCAAGCAGCATCCCGCATACGCCCCTGCCCCTTCTTTCCGTTGCATTCAGAATACATTCTCTACTCTTACTATTACATGCAGGCATATTCAATTTCTCGCTTGCCTTCTTGCTCTTTGCGTTTGTTCTCCTTATCCGTCTTTTCTGCTCGTTTGTGCTGCGGCATTAACTATATAAATTTATTTGCTTAACAACAACACTTTATTTCAATTTATTTGCACTGAGAGCGATTTTCTCTCCATAGTAATCCAAGTGCTGAGTGGGTAATTCCCCAAATTAATAATATATATATATATAATTTTTTGTTGTTAGTTTGCTTCTAAATCTCTGAGCTCACAACAAACTGCTGAAAACCAGTTTTATATCGAAAATTGATCATACATATAGCACATGCAACTCGGCAATAACATGCCACACTCAGATCAGATCAGTTTTCAAATTATTCCTAAACTGCAGTGCTTATGGAATATTTACTGGTACTGATTTGTAAATATTTGCCAGCATTATACAAACATAGACACCAAAACATGGTACATTTATTAATACCTAATCTTTATATGTTAGATGTATTAGTATTAGTTTTAACTGCGGAAAATCAAAATACAGCAAGTCTCAAGTAGAGAGCGACATGTTTGCTGATAAGATTTGCCACACTTCTCTCCATTCGCTGTGAAACACATATGTACAGAGATTTGCATGTAAATGGGTCGATGAACGTGTGAATAATTTGTATACTAAAGTAAACACCAAAAAAAGAATCGACCCGTAGAAGTTTTGACTTGGTCAGTCAATAATGCGTCACTAATCCATTTAAATTCCCAAATCTGTGAAATAATGTTATATAACAAAACATTTCCAATATAACGCACCTGCAGTGCACTTTAATTAGACGAAGGCTTCACATACTTTACTTTGGCATGCGAATGCCAAATAAATCTTATGAGCTCGCCGAATATTCCAAAAAAAGTACCAGGTGACGCCTGGAAATTATTGTTGTTGTTTTTGTTGAATGTCTGACAGGCGGCGTTTCTTTCCCTGTTACAGTCTGTAAGTCTGTCTGGCTGTCTGTTTTTTGCTAAACATGCATTTAAAGGTCATCTCTCTGGGCCGTGTTGCAGCGGCATTGAACTAGAACTGTTGGATGGGCGTGTTTCAGCTAAACCGCAAAACTATTGTCTGTATGTATTTCTGGGAGAGACAAAGAGAGAACGAGAGTGAGTGTCCGATGATAGGTGCAGAGTCCAGAGACGAGAATAATACTCAAGCTCTGGCAGCAGCAAATGTATAGCGTATTATTAAGCCGCGTTGAGTCATAAGCAAATATGGCTGCGTTGCAAAACTTTTGCGTCTCGTCACTTGCTACAAAGATAAAGCGAAATTATGTTATGATCAACAAACAACAAACCGAATGCACACCATTTAAAACAAGAATATTTTTTATGTTTTTTTTCGAGTCTGGGGCGTATTCCGCATAATTCTTTCTTATCGCACGGAAATAGTCTGACTTCGAGTACGAAAAGTGAATGAATCTATGCATTGGTTGCTTGTCGCTTTGACGAATCGTGTGATTTGTGCAGCGTGTTCAATTTTCCGACTGCATCTTTGAAGCCTTTGGTCAGTTATCTAAATGTTTGATTTTTCTTAATATGTGTCAATTGTTGCCCCCGACGCTGCTGCCACCCGTGTCCATTGTCCGGAGCTTTCTGGTTATTTGGTTATCAGTTGTCGAATGTGCAAATATTTATATTATTCATCGAAATGACTCAACCACAGACCCAGCGACAGCGGGCTCTCGATAGGCTGAACAGGGCAGGGGAGAGAAGGGCGGCAGATACAATGCCAAGCGGAAAAATGTGTTTTCATTGGAACATGATAATTATATTAAAGTTGTACACACGGCACAGGGGGGAATAGAAAGCCGTTCAAGCTTTGTTGTTTTGCGTTCTGATTTAGATGAATGTTGAATATATATTTATGTTCACATCTCAACAATATCTGGGTACAATAGTCACTTAAACTCTTTTGCAATAAATTAAAGCCTTTGCAATTATTGACATAGATAAAGAGTTCTACTGAAGCAATACTTATTTGTATACTCTGTCTCTTTTATTGCAGTCTTTTCGCAGTCGCAGTCTATTAGCCTGAAGAAGGCAGACTTCCCCGAACAGGTAACGACTCTAGAGCCAGAGAAGCCCGACACATCCAGTGTCAGTACTTCGACCTCGACGACAACTGCAAAGCCCACAAAAACAACAACAACACCAGAGCCAACCAGCTCTAGCTCTAGCACGACTACAACAACCACAACTACAACTACTCCGGCTCCGACCACGTCTACGGTCGCTCCAGTGACGACCACCACCCCCAAGCCACAGCCATACCCTGCACCATCGATGGGCACATGGAACTGCTCATGCATTATGCTGAACATGGCCGCTCAGCTGAACTTCACCTACGAGACCAAGAGTGAGTCGATTAGTTAATCAATGCAATAACTTTGTGTGTAATCATCTTGAATGCTTTTTCAGGCGGCAACAAGACCCAAGGATTGTACAACATCCCCAGCCATGCTGTAGTGGATCACTGCTACTGCGGCAGCGAGACCACTCAGTCCATGCAGCTGAATTGGGGTCCCGCTGTTTCTCCCCAATCAATGGTATTGCAATTGGAGAATAAGAATAAAACTGTGGCCCTCACTTTGATCAAAGTGGACATGATGGTGCCTGCTGATGATTTCCCTGATGCAAAGGGTGAGATTCTGATGCATTTATACGTACTCACACATTAATTGTACTAATTGTTCAATTGTGCATTGCAGATAATCAAACTATTCAGCTGATTCACGTGAGCCAGAACACTGACTTCAAGACGCCCGAGAAGATGTCCTATCACTGCACTCGTGCCCAGAAGTTCAACATGTCGGAGACCATCGACGGCAGTGGCGCCATTGGCTACATCAGCGTCAGCCATGTGCAAGTTGAGGCATTCCGCAAATCCAACACTACCGGCTTCTCGACGGTGCACGATTGCGATAGCTCCGAGACCTCCGATGTTGTGCCCATTGCTGTGGGCATTGCCCTAGCTGCATTGATAGTCGTCGTTCTAATTTCGTATCTGTGCGCGCGCCGTCGTTCCACCTCGCGCGGCTACATGAGCTTCTAAGCCGAGCAGAGCATGCAAGGCATTGGGTAGAAGATGCGGATAGAGATTGAGAAGATATACATATATAGGAGTACGAATATGCAAGGCAAACAGGCGGTGGGTAGTTAGTGCGTTTGAATCAGAGAGAGTTGTAAGATTGATTTTGTAATTGGCAGGCACTGTAAAAACTGAAAACTTTCGACATTTATTGTATTTTTTTCGTTTTGTTTTGTTTGGTTTTCGTCTAAATTTAAAACGCGCTTCATAGGGAAGGAGACGGAGGAGAAGTAAAAAACGAACAAGAGAAATGACAAAAATATCAAAAACATTAATCTATCTGTGTATATGTATGTGGCTGACCTACACTTATATTTACTTTAAATTTCCCTATTTACCTATTAAATGGAATCTTTTACCATACACTTCACGACAAACATCAATTACTTTATATATGTGTATTTAAACAATAGAACACTCATGCATACATAGTACTCAATTAATCGCGTAAATCTAATGAGCGTGGTGTAGGTGAAAACGAACGAGCGAAACAATTCAAATAGCAACCGACCGACGCTGAGGCAGGTATTGGTTATATACACAGTAAATGACAGCAAAACGAGCAGTAAGATTTTAAACAAAGAAGCATATTGATTTTAAAATGTAAACCGTTGATAAAAACAACAACAAATTATGTATTATTTGCCTTCGATCCGTAATAAATGATAAACCAAAATCCAGAAACGACTTTATATGTAAGCAGTGCATTTGTAAGACGAAGCAGTGCGACTGCTTGAGCGTTTGTATCAATTGTAAAATCTATTTGTCTAAAGTTTCTTGTGTTGACGCTGATTGGATGTTATCTCTCCTTCTTATGATTCGCATAGATCATCTGATTAAATAACTGTTCAGAGCGTATTATTTCCCACTCGGCTCTTGTGCTTTCTCTGAGAAATTAACTTTTTCCAGAGAGTACTAACTCCCGCTCTTAGGATCCACACTGATCAGCTGATGCATACCAGTTGTGCTGGGTTAGATCCACCTGCTACTCATTTATGTGCGCCTGGTACTTCATATGGCCGACTTGCTAATTTTCAAAAAACCTCGTCGACACTTTCTATGTTGCGGGTACCAGGCAGATGTTGCCTATCAAATTACTAAATATTTATCAATTACTACAATTAGTTTAGATTGTTTATTTCTATCCCCACTACTTATTGTTTTCTTTTAAATGCATTCAATAGTCGTCTCCTTTTTTATTATGACAACATTAACTTGCTTGCCATGGCCAATCGCAAGCGAAAAGCTGAAAATTCAAAATATTCTACCAGGCGAACAGAAGTCAGCAGCACGTCGCCAAAATCATAAGTAACTCTCCCGCTCTTAGGATACACATAGACCAGTTGCTTTGCGTTCTCTGAGAGAATAGCTGTTTTATTCCAGAGAGTACTATCCCTCGCTCTTAGAATCCACCAAGATCAGCTGATGCATTGGGTTAGATCCACCTGCTACTCATTTATGTTCGCCTGGTATTTCATATGGTCGACTTGCTAATTTTCAAAAAATCTTGCCGACACTTTCGATGTTGCGGGTATGCAGATGTTGTCTATCAAATTACTATAAATATTTACATCTGTACAATTACTACAATTAATTTTGCTTTGTTTTTTTCCATTCCCTATTAATGGGTTTCTTTTAAATGCATTTAATAGTCATCTTTTTTTATTATGACAACATTAACCATGCCCGATTGCAAGCGAAATGCTGAAAATTCAAAATATTCTACCAGGCGAACAGAAGTGAATAGCCCGTCGCCAAACAAAGTCACAAGCCACTCTCCCGCTCTTAGGATCCATAAAGACAAATTGGTTTGCGTTCTCTGAAGGAATTACTGTTTTATTCCACAGAGTTCTATCACCCGCTCTTAGAATCCACCAAGATCAGCTGATGTACGCCAACTGTGCTGTGTTAGATCTACCATCTGCTACTCCTTTATGTTCGCCTGGTATTTCATATGCTCCGCGAAGCATTTGCAACATCGCGATTTTTTGTCGATGTAATTGTAATTTTTAACCATATGAATTTATCGCAGTCGTCTCAAAAGTTCCAAATTAGCGGGTTAAATTCCAGCTGGCAAAAATTTAATTTAAATTTATTCTATATATAGTTTCGTTAAAATAAGCGACATTTTTAAATAAAAGCAACTAAATAGGCAACAAGCTTTCAGCGTTCATTTCACCATCGTCGTCGGAGTCATTGCTCTGCTGAGCCCGGAACATTCCTGTGCGTGGACGCTCTGCAGGAGGACCCAGGGGATCCACATGTTGTTTTACTGCACGATAAAGTAATGAAAAGTAATAATTAGTTCAATAAAACAAATTCCAAACAGTTGCTAGCTTACCCGAGTAGGAATTGGCGTTTTGCAGGAACTGTTCCCCATTGTAGCCCGTGGAGCCGCTCGCTGTGAGGGTAGTAGAGATGTCGTTGTTCTCAGTCATACGCTCCTCATTGGATGGCCGTAAAGCTGTGAGCACACAAAAAGTTGTCAACTATCAGAGCAAGATAGATTTCTGTGTATTGCTTACCCCGAAGGCGACTGCTTCCCCTCCCGGAGGTGGCCGAGGATAGTCGCTGCTGCTGATAACGCTGTTCGTTCTGTCGCTCCTGCTGCTGCTTGTGCAGCCGAGCGTAGTCCTGGCCATAGCGCTCGTGCAGCTCACTCATGCCCAGCGACTTGGTCACCTGCATGAGGGCACGCACACACGTCAAGTTGTCCGGGAATCGCGCATAGATCTTCTCGAACATGCCCAAATACTGCTTGGGCGGCAGATACGAGTTGCGAAAGCAGCTGGCAATGCGCAGCATCAAATTGGGATCATTGGGATCCGCGAGGACAGCACGCTCGTAGTAGTACAACGCCTTCTCCGTGGCCTGCAACTTGATGTAGTAGGAGCCAATGGAGCTGGCGATGTTGATGTCGCTCATATTGATGCGATACGCCTCGTTGTAGTACTGATTGGCTTCCTGGTGATCCTGTATCTGCTCGTACATGGAGCCCACCTTCTCGAACAGTCGCGAGTCAATGTCGGCAGCCGAGATGCCCAGCACTTGCAGATAGGCCTGCAGCGCAGCTGGCGAGGCGCTGTTCCTGAAGCCGCCGGCAGAAGCGTTGCTCAAACGCCGCTCTTGCAGCTTGGCCAGCTGATAGTAGACATGGCTGTGCTGCACCGAGTGCGGCTCCATTAGTTGGGCCTTCAACAACTCGAACTGCTCCTCAGCCAATGCAAAGTCCTGCTCCTGCAGCGCCAGCAATCCCAAATTATAGTTGGCTTCGAAATGCGTTGGTTCCACTGCCAATGCACGCTGCAAACGCTCCCTGGCAGAGCTGAGATTCTGATTCTTTATATCGACTATGCTGGCGTTAACAAGCGCCAGTGCGTTCGTCTGAAGGGCTCCAATCTCCTGCAGCTGGTTGAGGCAGTGTGTGGCCATCTCCAGATTGCCCAGCTGCAAAAGCAAGACAAGCATATAACACTCTGAAATCCCCAGAATACGCAACTCACATTGATGTAGATGAAACTGAGATTGGTCAGCGCACTGGCTGTCATCGAGCTCTCACTCTTGCGGTCGTACATCTGGAGCGTTTCGATGGCCTGATTGACGTCGTTCTGGCGCAGATAAACCAAGGCCTTGTTCAGCTCCAGCTCGTTGGCGAGCCACGATAGATTCGATGTTCTTATGACCTCAATGCACCAGTTGTAGCCTGCAAAAACGGTGATTAACAATTGCCAGACATACTAAACATTAAAGCTCACCATCATTGTAGTTCTCCTCGATCAGTGGCGAAATGAGATCCACAATCATGGTGATGGAGCGCTTCTCCGAGTTGCGTCGCTGCTTCGTATAAACTGCCAGCTCGTCGGTCTTGAGAGCCTGCAGCACATAGCGGTTTTTCTTGGCATTGGCCGAGCTGTTGTTGGGCTCGTTGACCTGCACAAAGGAGCTGTTGCCATCGCCATCAATGATGGCCACCTCAGCGGCATGCGCCTCCTCGGTGGCGCCACCCGCTTGACCGGCCTGCTCGGCTTGCTGCTGTAGCCGGATGATGTTATTCTCGTTCTCCAAGTCGCGTTCCGTTTCCACGGGCTGCACGTCGCACAGGCTGCGGAAAGTGCTCTTGATTTTGTCTACATCCCCCATGGAGTAGTAGCAGAGCAGCAGGTGGATGCCACTTCGGATATCCGCTCGCTCCGACATGATAAACTCAAAGCTGGAGGCGGCATCCGCGAACTGACCCATGCGCACGAACAGCACTCCAATGTTCTCGGTGATCTTCAGGCGCAGCTGCTTCAGTGTGTTGGGCACCGAGTCCAGGGCCATGCGATACATTTTGATGGCCTTCTTGTGCATGCCCATCTTCAGGTAGATGTTGCCCATGTTCAGCTTCAACTGATTCACATGCGGGAACATCTTGTTCTTCGTCATTATGTTGTACGTATTCAGCGCCTCGATGTGCATGTCATTGTGCTCGTATTGCTCGGCTAGATTGAAGAATACCTGCAATAAATTATCCAATTAGACACAATTCTTTGAGTTATCCTCTATTTGCTCACCGCATACGTCAAGTCGAAGTTGTGAAACACGTTCTCGCCCTGCTTATCCTGCTCGTGGTGCAGTATGCGGTCTAGTGAGGAGGCGTCCTTGGCCTTGTTCAGTGCTTCGGCCAGTGAGGATTTCACTTCCGCATTCACAGCGCCATTCGTACGATTCAATGAACTACGCGCTGCCAGCACAATCGACGACTCCAGCAGCTTAACAATTTTAGTCTCCATATTCTTGTACTTTATCTGCGGGCTTCAAAAAAAATGATATAGTTATTATGCAACTCTAATTTTATGTATTTAGCTTCATGTATAATTTAAAAATATAAACGCTAAATCTCCTGAAAATTCATCAGCTATTAGACGGGTTAGTAGACAATTGATTAATTATCTTACAAGTTATATTATGATGGGCATCGAGCATCACTTAATTGTTTAATTTTCACTACACAGTATCAATAATTTTAGGATTCTATAAACTGCAAGTCGATTTTCTCTGTGGAAATATGTATATATGTTCTACTCACTTGACTTCCTTAGCTGCATCGACGGCGGCATTGGCCGAGGAGAGCGTCTGCTGCTTGACCTTCTCCAGAAAGAACTGATCAAATCGCTGACCCGCTGAGCCACTGGTGCTGGCCGCGTAGCCAACGGCTCGCACTGCCGTTGAGGGCCTGGCCAATGCAGTCTTGTCTCCGCCAGTCCGACTACTAACCAAGTTGCCACGCTGCAACCACCAACAAATGTTTTTTTTCTATGCAATTCGTGTCTGATTTTTCACTTACCGAAAAGAGCTGCGATGTGGGCGGTCTTCCGGCTGCTGTTGGAGGCGGTGGTGGCGCCGTTGCCGCTGCCATTTCCGAATTTGGAGCTGATTTTTTAGGATTCAATTCCTTAGCACTCATTGTCTTCTAAATTTCAATATTATCATCCAGACAAAATTACAAACACATTTGTTGTGGCCATGCGTTGTCTTGGTGATTATAAACCGGTGTCCTATTGTCGCCAACGATTTCATGATTTCAGCGTCGCTTAAACGATACAAATAGTAACTGTTAAAAATAGTCATTATTATATTTGAACTGAACTCAAATTATACGAATTCAAAAATATTCCAGTTTCTTTGCCTCACAAAAATGTCCATTTAAACTTGCACTGCTTGCAAAATGATCAAGCAGTGCACAGCTCAATGCGGTGCTGCGTTGTATTAGAACACTATCGATAGACTCTAGCGATTTAATTAACACTTAATGTGCCGCAAAGCGACTTTTACATTTAAAACTTCTATAAGCTGCAAAAAGACTTGCCGTTGCGAATATGTAGCTTTAAAAATGAAAATTTTAAAAATATCTGCAAACTTATTTTACCATTATTAATAAGTGTTTGATTCAATTTTTTCCCAGTTTGATAATAAGAAAATATTGCGCTATCAGCCTGTAACAGAAATAAAATCAATATAATCATTGAGAAATATGTCAACAGTCAGTTTATACACTGTGGCCGCCCATTTCCGTTTGTTTTCAATATGAATCCCATTTGCCAGACGAACATTAACAGTCCAGAGTGCCAACTATGGATGGGCAAAGTTTGCACACATTGCAGGGATCTGTTTGCCGAAGAAGCCACCAATACCTGGGCCGCTTGGTGGCACGACGACACACCGGCGTTCTACAAGGATGTGTCAGAGATGACGGTATATGACTGTAATAAGCTGAAGCACTTGTTAGAGATGGAGGTGGCCGCACTGCATCCAAATAAAGCAATCCCATCCAAATCGTTTCATTTTAAGTTGTGGCAAAAAGTATTGCTTATCTGTATATATGTCGGGATTATTGTAGCCATTATACTGATATGTCGTTATTGGAAACTCGGACGACGGGAGAAGGACCGACCCGTGGATGAGGAAAAAGAAGAATCCAACCGCTCCAAAGTTTCAAAAAAGGAGCCGACGCCATTGCCGGAAGATGAACCACCAAGGGTCGAAAAACGTCGTAGGACATCACTGAAGGGTTGGATGCGCTACAGATGTCGACCAGTTTTCCTACACAACGAGGCTTCACTACGTCGACAGCAAGCCAAATACAGAGAGAAAGAACTACTAAGGGAAGCTTATACGCGGCAAAACATCGAGAAGTGGACAAAGGCCCGTGAGAAAGTCGAAAAGAAACGACGAGAGCGAGAATCTGTTCAGGAAACCAATGCAAATGAGAATAGACAGGCGAAGGCATAAAACGACAGCAATATCGAGGAAAACATATTTTATAAGTTACGCGATAACTATTAAAAATATATATTTTATTATACTTATGACCTTTTTAATGGTGTTTTCCAACTTTGATATTCTGTTGAATAAAACCCGTGAAAAATCGTAATATATTTTTACAAACTACAATTGGACAAATTATTGTACATTGTCAAAATTAATACGGAAAAATCCAAATAAGATAGAATATTGTAAAATTATATTAATATTCAATATTCTATCTAATACGGATTTTGTCTTACTAATTTTGACAAAATACAATACTATGTGTTTATATATAATATTACAAAATTTTATCAACTACGGATTTTTTCTTATTAATTGTGACACTAATATAATCGATACCAAAAATAACTTTAGTACATCAAATAAATTGTTTCTTGTATTTACACAGAAGAACGTAACGCACACTTTCGATAGTTAAAACAGTGCGATTATTTTGAGCACTTTGCATCAAGTTTGCAGACCTAGCAAAATAGCAGGTTGGCAGCTCAATTCTTAGAATCAGATCCGTTTTGCATTTTTCTGCTCGTCTTCGCAAATGAAGCAGCTTTGCGAGCTAGTGAGAGTGCTTTTTAACCAGGTTAAAATATTTATAAAGGCAAATATTAAGTATAGTGAAATCAGAATTTCGCAAAGAAACAAATAAATACTGGTAAGCTCATACTTTTATATAGATAAATAATTACATATTAATGATCTACAAAAAGATACAAATAAGCCTACAAAAGCATAAATACTCAGCTACTAAGAGAACCACGTGCTGGTCACAATACTCCAATAAAATCTGAATTTATCTTTGAAATCGTCAACTAGATTTGCACATAACTTGTTGGTGATAGTGAACAATTGTCCGTTCAATGAATTATATACGCATTTGTCTATGAAAGGACGTTATGCATTAGGAATTTCAGAAATTCTATGCAAATTCTCTTTCATAGATGTCTGCAGTATTAACAACGAGGCAGAGATGTGAAGAATTTATGTATGTGGTATACAAAATATTAAAGATGGCGTGAATCTGTTAAGTATGCAGCACGTTAATGTTGCTATAATCTTAACGAGCGGCATACTTCGCTGATTTGCTTATTGCCGAGATCTACAATTGTGCTTTACGAATATAACAAAACCAACTTAAATATTTTATATGTTGATATGAAACCTCAATAATATACACCAATTGTGGACATATCATTACTCACATTGTATTTGAAACATGTAAGGCATGTTATGTTTTCATTTGGTTATTATTAATCTACCCGCACGATAGTGAACGACTTTTTGACTTACATTGTAATTGTGTTTCAATATGATGGGCTATTTTCTCCATATGTTTTCAATACTTCCATAAAAATGAGAATTTAACAGTGAAACATACCGAATAAACCAATTTGAATACAAATTATTACTTGCATTGTATTTGAATCGTGTAAGGCATATTTTGTTTCCAATTGTTTTTTATTCAACTACCCATACTATTGGTAAGGACTTTAAGACTTACATTGTATTTAAAATATGGTCAGCTATCTAATCTAATTTTTGTGGAAGTTTTATTGCTGATCTCAATATTTCCACAAAAATTAGATTTTAATGGTGAAACAATACCAATGGAATAAGAATCAATGTATATTACAATTTAGTTGGGACAATATCAACCAAATGGAAAACAAATTATTTCTTGCATTGTATTTGAATCATGTAAGGCATGTTTTGTTTCCATTTGGTTTTTATTCAGCTACCCACACTATTGGAAAATACTTTTAGACTTAAAATGTATTTAAATATTAAGTGCTTTCTTACCAAAATTATGAACACTTTCACAAAAATGAAATGCATGGAATCGTTACCTCTGGAATAGGAATCAATATATATTGCATTTTAGTTAGGATAATATGACACTAAAATATTAACCATATTAAAAACAAATTATTTCTTACATTGTTATTGAATCATGTAAGGCAATAATATGTTTTCTATTGGTTAGTATTCAACGACTAGAGTGCTACGTTAATTAAAAAATTAAACTTACAATTGCGTCCAGTCTCCTTTGGTTTTCTCTAGATTGCGACACTTACTCAAATTTATTATATTTGAAGATCAATAAGTAACACTTTACACTCCTCACTCCGAACATATTTAGGAAATAGTTTAAAGATTAATAAGATACACAATAAATCAGCTTCATTCATAATTTTAATCACAATTAATATTGCTCTCTTAGAAATAATTTCTGTTATGCAAAATAGCCCTCAAATGATATAGGTTTTGAATGTACCATATGTAAGCCATGTATAAAAAACGAATTTCTTGTTTACAAAAAGTACAAATTCAGCTGCTTAGGCATAGCATTAAGATTGAATTTGCTGATTTCGTTTAACTCTAAGTACATATAAACTATGCCACTAAATAGTTAAAAAATGTGCGTTCTAAAATCGTTGCTTTGCTTCTTAAAAATTCTCTGTCATTTTTTTGTTAGATAATATTACAATTATACACATATAAATGATTTCGTTCGTAATAAGGCAAAATTGTAAGTCACTTTCTTGATTGCATTCGGCGCCTAATTAATATATTTATAAATATATATATTTATATATATGTTAGTAAGAATATATATAAATAAATTTGTCTTTATAGCCTTTAAAGCTGTTGAAATGTATTGAAAACGTTGTATTGTTTATAGGATTTGGTATCAAAATTGTTGCTACTTAAGCTTCTTTATCAAGTATATAGTAATTGTGGCATTGTAAAGTTTTAAAAAAGTTTTCAACATTTGTAACAAGCGCGTGCCAGTGCAAATTGTACAGATATTATATCTATAAGGCTCACTCGTAGTATATATATCGTAGTCTAATATTATTAGCGAGATCAATGAATCTTAGTTTGAGGCAACAAAAATATGTAAACAACAATACAGAAAAACAATTTACTTAAACTGTATAAATGAATATGACACACATATTATTAACAAACTTTTCAAAAACTAAAACCTATGTAATTTTCCGCTTTATAAATTATTTAACTTTACGTACAATATGTTGTTCACGTTGTGTTTAAGACTTTCTGTTGTGCAAACAATAGAATCATAATTGATTGATACCGAGTGACTTTCGTCGTTGCCTTATTTGGTTTTTATTAATTGGCAAGCTTTGTTAACGCTGCTTGGTCCAAGTTCTATTTACAGTCGCTGAACAACATAGCTATGTGAGTTTCTTGGCCCATTTCATGTCATCGTCGCGTGGTTTCAGGCCCGTAACACGCTCAATAATAAACTCGCAGGTTGACCAGAATCTATAAGTATCCAATGATTAATTTGTATTGATTTCTAGGTAGTATTTTCAGCCAACACCACTACTTACCTGAGCTTCTCCAGAGGCCAATTTAACCAGCCAGTGGTAATGCAAAAGTACGTCTCGTGTGGCGCCACATGGTGGATACGATGGTGTTTACGCGGTAAAATTATATGACAGCTCTGCAGCAACAGCACCCATCTGGGCAAGCCCCAATAAGTGTGCGACCACTTGTGTATCTAAGAAAAGATCACAGAAAGGTAACGCAACAGATTTTCTACACGCTGCTGTGATGCTCACCTGATTAGTCATGGCCACAAAGATGGAACACAGAAAAACGTAGGCAATCCAACCGAAATTCTGTTGGATTTCGCAAGGCGACTTGGAATAGAAGTAATGTGCCAAGTAGCCGAGAATTGGTATGCCCACCATGAAGTTATCCCCATTTGTCTCTACGAAATCGTGGCGCGTTATCGACGTGGGATCCAAGTGGTGTTCACGAAACGGGCGGAGGAAGTTCTAAAAACAAAGCATGAGCATTAGCAATCAATACAATCATACATCTACAAGTACACAATACATACTTTTCCGATCAATGGCAGATCCACGGAACCCCAAGTATCCGCCGCCCAATGCACCAGACCAGAGGCAAAGTCTGCGGTTATAACGCCACACAATGCGGAGAGGAAAGCTACGCTGATGCGCTCCCAGCGCAAGTGCTTGACAATCAGAGCCAAATTGATGATCATCAAGCCGATGCAGGTGTAAACACATATTATTTCCTGGGCTCGTTTACCTATACCAGAATTGTTACTATTAGTTATTTTTATAGATATGAATTCCATTTGTACTATTTGATTATGATTATGCTGATTCACTAATATTTATTCACCTTCATATCAAATACTATGCACTCATAATACCAGCTGTTCATATGTGTTGCAGCAACAATACATAGTTTGATACCCTCAACCAAATACGTGTTCGCAGATTTAGCTTGTGAAGCAAATATTTATTTTGCTTGGAACGCACCTGGACTATATAGTGAGGCCAGCTCCTGAGCACCTTTATTTTGGGGTCCCCAACGTGGTGAAGTCGCTGCCGGAATAGTTGTGGCGCCCCCTGTTGCCGCTTCTTGCGCCGCCGGTTGCCCCGATTCCTGATTTATGGTTGTTGGCGCTGAATTGCCATTGGGATCATCCTCGTACATGGAGTTTGCCAGTATTTCCTTATCGCTTTTGCCCGTCATCGTCTACTGCGAACGTACATATATATATATGAAAATCAAACAAATTATGATGGAGAACCGTTCGGAGCTGAACTTGAACGTCTTATGGACTGTCCCTGACTGCCAACGCCGATTTCAATGTCACTCCACGTCGAGGACCTGGGAAAATGTCAGCTGCTCTCGATTTGCATAATTTAACAGACAGATGGGAAATAAAGCAGCCACCAAGTGGGCGTCAAATATTTAAAAGCTCTTAAATTTACAGTAGCTGCTTGCACTTCCCAACACAATCAAACCGACAAACAAGCAGAATAAAAAACAGACCAAAACAGGCAAACAGGTGACCAGCAGCTCAACAGCTCCCAACCATTGACCTCTGCACATGTTGATGTCATTACGTGGCCTGCATTGGCGACCCCCGACACTACATTTATCCTGATGTCCTGATGTGCCAGTGACTACCGACTGTGTCACGCAATATTTTGGGGCTTCCACACTGGCCACTGGGAATTGTCCACTACGACTACGACTACGACTCGAACGAGTGAGTTGTCAGTCGTTGGGGGTGCGGTTTAAAGGTGCCTTAATTAGGCAAATTGCTATTTAAATTGTTGCGAACGCTATATTTGAGGTAGGTTAATTCCACGGTTATATTCGTACGTATTTGTCGGCCTATTTTCTCGTTTGTTCATGGAAATTTTATTGCCCACACTTCACAATGAATATAAATGTTAATATGCAATTTTTGGAGGGAACCATCTTACCATCAACTCAACTTAAATACCAACTAAATTAACAAGATATTTAGCATAATAGTATGACATATTAGATCTGTCTGCAGGGTATTTTATTTATAGGTACGTCTCGAAAAGTTCGCTTTTGTTTCGTTGCTTGTTTCATGACAAATTAACTTCCACACGAAAGGCCCGTTATATATGTATGTAAATAGGATGCTATTATTTGTAATTGGGTAACATAAAATTGAAATGTAAACTACGCTGTGTTTATTGCCTCAGAATATGTTACTTATATTGATTTCAATTAAGCTCGGCTCAAATTTATATCGGGATAACACAAGTCAGAAAGAGCAAACTATATATGACGCATATACGATATTAATGACGTGTTGACTACTGCTACAGGTGTTTGCTGCTCTGTATGTGTTAGTCTGCTAATGCGTATGTAGTAGTGTGGTAAACCGTTTTGATTGGTGCGCACGAAGTAATTTGAAATTGGTCAGTAGGCACTACTACTACTACACTTGACTGAACACAGTGGTCAGCACTGGAGGGAGGTGTGCGTGCTTAATTTAGTACAAATTCCCCAAATCGAATAAACACAGTTGTTTTAATATGTATGGCCTGACGGCGTTGTATCGCTCAAATAATTTATGAAAGCAACTTGAAATTTAAAGTGGCGTCGTTGCACTTCTACATTCCACTTGATTCCAAATGTCAATTAAGTGTCATAAAAGTAAAGTTGTCTAAATGACTGCAACCACTTAATTGCAGTTAATACTCAAAGTGTAAAATACAAGGAATTAAGTAAGTGCTCATGATATGAAGTTGTGGCTGCCATCAAACTAACCACACTAGTGTTTCATCGACGCCTCTTTAAATAAATATTAGCAGTAGCATTTAAACGCGTCTAGTCAAATAAAACACCTGCTTGTTTTGCTGCCAATGCTGTCATCACCACAGTTTGTTGTTGTGAGGAGCAAATGTGCGTGGCAACTTCGGTATTATTCACACTAGCTAACCAAATATTATTTATGCATTAGAGGTCACCTAATGCCATACACTTAATCTGAAATATAACTTCACTAACGTGTACGCCAAATAGCCAGAATTAATATAAGATATTATGTTGCGTATTGACAAAACAATTTCCTTGCTAATGATTATAAATAAGTAATGTATAAATTGCGCTAATGATCGCGCCTGGGACAGGAAGCGTCGAGCTAGTTACACTTGTAGAACTGTCAAATTTGGTATAGAACAGTATTCAGGGATGGGGACTGGGACTGGGAAAGTGAAAACGCATTAATTAAAACTGGCAGCTAGCACGACGTTGACTATTGATAAATCGCCCACGCTGGACAGAAGAACCATGAGGAATTGACAGGCACGCGTGGGCTTTACCTTTTTACTAATGGTTATCAAATTCCGAGTTGAACCCCGCCCCCCCACAAAGGTCATGAAAACAAAACCCATAATCTGGTGGCTAGTAACGCCCCGCAAATGGCAAACATTTCCGTTCTGTTCGACGGCCAAAAATAAGCAAGAAACAAAAGCAAAAGCCGATTCAAATTTCTCAAATAAATGCGAAGTGGTGCGAAGCAAAGTAAGACGTCTGAAACGTGAGCCAAAAAAAGGAAAACGAATATGGAATCGTCGACATCAAAATGTTAGCGACGGCGGCAATGGCGACAGCTCTACTGCCTTCTAGAATATATCCTGTCATAACTACTAGATGTGGTATATGCAACTAAAAATAGTAACGTAACTTATCGACGCTTATCAAACAAATGCCCACCAAATACCACTTTTACATTATTAACGAGATTACCAGGAATGACAAATTCCTATTTAAAGAGTGATTAAATAAACAAGTAACATCGAAATATAGGCTAATCATTAAAAATTTATGTGATAAGCTTTCAATAAGTTTATTGAAACCAAATCATCACGAATTGTTGTCCCTTTCTAACAAATGCATTTTCTTTCAAAGCCCAATTCAACGACGAATTCAAACAATAACAATTATGAATATTACTGCCACACCGCTAAGAAAAAAAAGCTCGCTCCCTCTGTGGAATTGGATTTGTAAGTGTAACACAGGGTATTTGCAAAGTTGCGCAGTAGTTGACATAGTTTGTGGCCTGTTTGTTGTGGGGCATAAAAAAGGGGCGCACAGCCAACAGGTACTAATTTAGCACAACGTTACGACGATTTTTGTGTGTTGTGGCAACGAAGGAAACACAATTTATTACACGAAATGCGCGAAAAGTCACTCGAAAGTTTGCTGCGAAGAAAATCTCACTCTGCCTTCGCGTTCGCCTCTCTGTAAATTGCGCGCCTCTTTTCAAAGTCAGCGGTTTAGCGTATTTATAGTTTTATTGTTGTTGGCTTTTTGCAATTGATAAGAAGTTTTTCATGGCTTTGCTTTTGCATACTCTGCGCACTGGCATATAGTACTATTAATAAAAACAAGCCCAAAAAGACGAACAAAAAGCTCTCACTCATACACTTCTACAGCGTTTGCTTGACTCACCTTTTGTGCGCTTTGTTTTTGTTGTCGGCGGCAGGTGGCGGCAGAGGGCAGTAAACACAGCTCGGTGTTAGGGTTGTATTACTAGCGGCAACGGCACCTACAAAGAGGAGCAGAGCTGAGCACAGGCATATGTGGGTTTCACTTATGGCTCGAAACAATTAAATTTAAATGAAGCGTCAAGTAATATATTGATTAAAATAAGAACCAAACTACGCTTTTTTATGCATATAGAACAGTAACAAACACGCATACACGCACGCACGCACTCACACACACTCATACGCTGACACAAGGACGCACGCCACGAATTACAACAGCGGAGCTACATACGTCAGCGACACCTACTCCTCACTACAACTAAAAAGTAAATAAATGCCGTTTTTATGCACGTGATTTTATGTTGTCACAGGCGTGTGCTCACACAATGCGGTCCGGAAACCCGACGACGACAACGACTCCGTCTGCAGTTGCAGAGGCTACTTTGCACTAGTAAATTCCGACGGCAACTAAAAAAATGCCAGCACAAGGCAGCTTTTCATTCATGCCCCTGCACTTGTGTCTGTGTGCGTGCATTCGTGTAGGTGGTCAGCTTTTACCGTTATGATTTTGCAGCCATCATTTTAATACTCACGTTTGAATTCTGCCCTACTGGTGCCGCGAACTTGATTCTGTGTGCAAGTTTCCTTTTTCTTGTCCTCAAAAATATATACAATAATACACATTACATTTTGACAGAAAATTCGCTTAAAAACAATAGGAAATATATTAATTTACTTTCATCACTGTTATCGATTTGTATATCGCCAGCATACTTGTAGCAGCCAGCATTATGTCAGGTATTGTGCAGTGTGACCGGGTGTGCTCTTGTACAAAAACACGAACAGCTGGCTGTTACGTCGGTGCCTGCAGCAATTCAGCTAACTAAATAATTTGTAATTATTCAATAAAAATGTTGCCTTTAGCACGCGGCATTTATAGCAACTTGGCGCAAATTACCCGCAATGGACGTGTCGCCATACACACAGCTAGTGTCCTGAGATGTAAAGCTGAAAATGAAGCGACTGCTGGCAACGAGGAGGAAAAGACGGAAGCGAGTGCCGCTCCGGATGGAAAAGATCGAACGAAAGTCATACCAGTTGAGACTTCCATGCGCTATTTAAAAAGCGAAGCCTACAAAACAACTTACGGCAATGATTTTGTGTGGACACAGTATCGGTATGTTGATAGAAATTCTAGACACAGAGATTTTAGATTAAATACATTTTTGTTCTTTTCAGACGCAATCACAAGGGAATGTTTGCGCCAAGAAAGACGCGCAAACAATGTATACGGCAAGGAAAAATCTCCACAGGCAACCCCTGTCCCATATGCCGAGATGAGTACCTGGTGCTGGACTATCGCAATACGGAGCTACTGCAGCAGTTTATCTCGCCTTACAGTGGTCAAGTGCTAAGTTACTCCAAGACAGGCCTTTGCCAAAAGAGCCATTTACGTTTGACTGTTGCTGTAGAGCAGGCTCGCGATTGTGGTCTGTTGACCTACGACGTGCCTTTCCGGGAATACGACTACGATGAATATTATGGCAAGAAGGAAGAGCAACAACAGTAAAAGAAAAATTACAAATACAGTTGCATTTTGTATAGTTCAAACGAGTGATAACAATTATTTTGAGGTTATGTTGCAATCAGCTGTTTTGTCAGCTGTTTATATTTTGTCAGTCGATTAGTCATTTGTCAGCTTTCGATGTCTAGAGAGTGCACATTTCTTGTTGTCGGCGGCGGCATTGCCGGCGTATCCTGCGCTGAATCTTTGGCCATTTGTGCATCGAATGCATCGATTTTGCTGCTAACCGAGTGCAGCATAGTGAAGAGCGTCACAAATCTTGTGCCCGTTGCCCGCTACTTGCACAAATTCGATGTGCGAGAGAAAAATGTTTCGGAGCTTGGAGCCGGCATTACAACAATTGTGGACCAGCTCGAGCACATCAACAGCAGCGAGCACTGGGCACGCACCAAGACGGGAGTAGTCATCAAGTTTCGTTACGTCTGCTTGTGCACGGGCGGAGCACCTAAGTTGATTAGCTCAAGGCAGGAGCAGCATGCGGACCGCATTATTGGCATTCGCGATACAGACTCGGTGCTGGAGCTGCAGCGACGACTGGCCAGTGCTAAGGACGTAGTCATCCTGGGCAACGGTGGTATTGCCAGCGAATTGGCGCACGAGCTGCACGACGTAAATGTGCATTGGGTCATTAAGGATGGCCACATATCTGCCACATTCGTGGATCCCGGTGCCGCTGAGTTCTTTCAGTTGGCCAATACAGAGACGGAGGGGCAAGTAGATGCAGCTGCGACTGCCATCAAACGCATGCGCTATGGCGAATTGCTGCCTCGACAGGAGGAGAAACTTCAGCTGCAGAGCAAACGTGGCGCTGCCTTGGGACCCGATTGGCATCGCAATTACGACTTAAGTGGCGGTGACGGTGGCGGCAGCCCAAAATTGCCCAAAGTCTATTATAAATCACACATCACGCAAATCGAGCAGTCGCCAAATGGCAGCACTTTGCAGGTCACATTAAAGCACGACGATGATAGCGAGCAGCCGGAACAAATTAACTGTGATTTTATTGTATCGGCAACAGGCGTGCAGCCGCGCCATGATTTCACCACGGATGTGCCGCTGGAGTTGGCCGAAGACGGCGGTATAAACGTTGATGAAATGATGCGTACCAATTTGTGTGATGTTTACGCTGCCGGAGATGTCTGCACTGCTGCTTGGATGCCGGCACAGCACTGGTTCCAGATGCGCCTTTGGACGCAGGCACGCCAAATGGGCTCCATGGCTGGCCGCAGCATGGCCGCGCTGCACGATGGCGAAACGGTCTATCAGGACTTTTGCTTCGAGCTATTCGGGCATGTGACGCAACTGTTTGGTTTTCCCGTCGTGCTGCTGGGTCGCTTCAATGGCCAGGGATTGGGTCGGGATTATGAGCTGCTTGTACGTTGCACCCGCAACAAGGAGTACATCAAGTTTGTGCTGCAGAACGGACGTTTGCGTGGTGCCATCCTGATAGGAGATACTGATCTTGCAGAGACTTGTGAGAATTTGATCCTTAATGGCACAGATCTGGAGCCCTATGGCGATGATATTCTCAATCCTGATATTGATATTGAAGATTATTTTGATTGAAGCTATTGTATTATTAAAAGATATAGTTATGCTAAAATGCTATTGTTTATTCTCTAGGGGTGCAGTGCGCTTTTTTCTCTTTCGTCATTTAGACTTTCCTTCATTTCCTGGGGAAAAAAAGAAAATGTTTTAATGATTGCTACATTCAATGGTTATAGCTTATTGTATTCTGATACTTACCCACATATTTAATTTCATCGAAAGCCTTACGAGCCTTCTTCAGTTCTTCGTTCATGGTTAGCAAGTCCTTGACTCTTGCATATTTACGCTGATCCTTCCGCACCAGGAATATTATGTCTTCAACTTGCACTCGTCCAGTTCGCCCGATTTCCATTGCACGGTGTGTGGTTTCTGCAATGTATTCAATGACCAGATCTTCCAGTAAATCCACTGTTTCTGTATATGGATTCTTATCGTCGCCGAATCCAAACATCATACAGCGCAACTCCTTGCTGAAAAGTCTCTTGCGCCCAGAGTTGGTGGACACCATTTGCTCATCGTCCGCATCCTCGTCAAACTAATGTAGATTGACGATTAATAGGAACTTATTGCAAATTTAAACAATATACTCACATCAGCTGCTTCAAAATGTTCATCAGGAGCGCTATTTGCTGCCATCGCGTATGATATCTGTTTTGTTTTATTTTCTTCTTCACCACTTACGGAGGGTGTGACCACAAGCAGCATTTCTAAAATATACCTGTTAACGCCGATAGAATATACCAAAATAAAAACATAAATCTGTAGAATTGTCATCTGGTTACACTCGGTTTTTGGTACATTCCAAAAAGTAGTATGGCCAGATTGTATTTTTGAAAGTGGTATATTTATATTTGTGTACATTTATCGAATAAAAACAGAGCATTTTGAAATAGCGCTTGCGGTCACGCTGATCTGCTCTCAACACACGCATATTCAAATTTAAACGCTTCTTGTTAAATTTGCAAACAAACCTTAAAATGGATGTATATTCGTTCGAAAAGTCATTTCTAGAACGCCTTAAGGAAGCGGAAGCTGTTTTGTCGTGGGAAGGTGCTGCCATTCCCGCATCCCAAGTACGCTCCGAATGGAAGTCCTATGTTGAGCTGCAAATCGAACCAACAGGTAGGTGCCAATTGCACACATGCGCAGAAAACAAAGCCACACACACACATGCACGCTTAGTTACACGTACATGTATGTTCATTATTTGGCAGGCTGGCAGGCTATGTGGAAAATACCGCGCGTCATCTGTGAGGATTTAAAGCTACGTTATCCAACGATCGTATTTGGCTATGTGGATCAAGTGATATTTGACGAGCTCAAGGCGGTGTTTGTGGTGACTGCTGTGCAGGATCAAGACGTACACTTGCCAGAAAGTAATGAGGTGTCACTAATTGAGCTCTGGCCGACGATACAGCAGGAGAATACAGCGCTAAATGTGGACACGACAGCCGAGTGCATTGATCGGCTGCGTTTCTTTTATTCCCATGTGTGGATGCCCTGGGACAAGGACTACGATAATGATAGGGATTGGGTGCAGATGCATTTGCACGCTCGCATCCAGCTGGCCTGCGATCTTAGCAAGAATCGACTGCCGCGACCACTGGCACTGCACATGCGAACTCTATTAATGGAGTCGCGTTACATTCAGCAGCGCTTAGAATACTTGGAGCTGGATCTCAGTGATGCCGAAGACGGTGAAAGTGATGATGAAGCTGTCGAGCTGAACGACAATGGCTCAGATCCGCCGCGCAAACAACCCAAGCCCGGTAGTCCTAAAGCAAATAGTAATTTAAATAAATCTCTTTTACCTGTCACGGATTTGATGTGCCTTCATCTGCGGCTGGCCATTATACGCAGCGAGTTTGAGATCCTAGAGAACCCAGAAATGCGGCGTGCCTACAGTGAACTGCAAAGTAATGTGCTGAAGCGTCATTTGCTGCAGCGCAATTCCAGCAGTATTGGTCACTTACCGGAGCAAGCAGAGCGTTCGCCAATGTGCCACTTGGTGACGGTGCCGGGTGAGCTGCAAACTCAGATTGATCTGCTGACGCTGGCCAAACAGCAGGTGCCACCAAATAAGCAAGTCCAGCTAGGTAACACCTTGCAGGTAATTATGCAAGAATTTAAACTTGTATGCATAATGCATTGTTCGTGCATTATTCCAGGACGTGCTTAGCATTTCGCAGACACTCGATGATATCCTCCTATCGCCTGGAGAGCACACTATCAAATTTCTGGAGCATCTTAACGACAACGGCAGCATCAAGGGACTTGTCGCTGCAGAGGCGATCATTGCCTCCAATCCAGATTTGACCAAACTGCCGATTGTTTGCTCAAGTGATGAGGATAGCACGCTTATGGTCATCGACGGCAACTATACGTTGTCCCATCTGTTGCTGGACTGCCGACATGTGCGTCGTGGAATTCTGGTACGGGAAGGAACGTTGTCTATGAGATATTGTCGCATACTGGGCGATGGCAACTCGAGCACTCAAGAAGCTATTGTATGTATGCCAGGAGCCAAGCTTATGCTAGAGCACTGCGTGCTGGAAAACTTTGCAGTTGGCATTTCACTGCGTGCGGAAACCAGCGCCGAACTGAGCAAGGTGACCATTAGAAAGTGCAACACGGGCTTAGAATTGCTGGACCAAACTTGCAAACTTAAGCTGCAGGACAGCAGTTGCAATTTTGAGACTTGCAAGCTAGGCATATTAGCAGATGGGATTACTTTGCCAAATAGCCCAGAAAAAACCGTTTCCCTAAAGCATTACAGCGAGTTACAGAGGTAATTATTTTTAATTAGCCGATTAACAATTACGTATTAAAATGATAAAATTACTTTGCATAGGTACAACGAAGAGAACTGGCTTGGTAATTGCAGCTTTAATAGCTGCCTGCGCAATGTACGAGTTTATAATCAATCTCAGCACCTGCTGGCTAAACGCACGCATCAAAGCCTCCAGTTAGAGGCGCTGGATGGGGAAAATAAAGAAAATATCAATTAGTGTTATTACTAAATGCAATGTATAATGTATACTTCAATAACCAATAAAAATAATTAAAATTATTTAAAACACTACAGTTTGATAACTATTTATTTAGATTAAAGAGTTAGGTACTCATTGAATTTTGATTTTATATAAATTTTGGTCATTTATAAAAAATTTGAAATTTAAAAAACCAACCGACGCAAGTAAGTAATCGATTATTAGTCTAGCCTATCGATATTTTCCAAACAACTACATTAGTAGAAAGTACTTTTGGATATGCGCTCTATTGGCACTGTTGTTTTATTTCGGGAGTAGCGACTTGCATTTGAATTCTAATTTAGCCACATTTGGCTATATATTTTCGATATTAAATGATGTCAGGTTAAGTGTCGTTTAAAGTTTTCAAACTAACTGCAAATGCTCACACACCGCAGATTATCCAAAGAAGTATAAATGCCCACTGCTATTAACATTGCTTAGAATGTTAAGTGTTCTTGTTTGTAAACATTGCTCTCTGGCCCACTGTTGGAGTCGCACACCGTGTTTGTTCCAACAGCAATACGGAATTCCGTTGTTGTCTAAGCAGAACCAAAATCACTTGAAGTCAAGCTATTGCTAAAATAAGACATTGGACTCCAGCGCCGACAACATGGCCAAGGAACACTGGATGCGAGATCTTCCTCCCGACTTGCGGGATTTGTCTATTATAAATTTAGCGATTCCAGGTACATGAGATCATCAGAATAGCGCAACGTTTGATTAATTAACATACAAACAATTCTCATACGTTGTAGGTTCCCACAACTCGATGACCTATGGCATTAATAGCGATTCAGAACTATCGCCGGACGCGGAACGCGCAATACGTAGATGGCATAGTTTCTTTCCCTGCTTCGTGCGTCGCTGGTCGAAAACACAATCCGCAAGTGTATTGGAGCAACTGCATCTGGGCGTTAGATACTTTGACTTGCGCATAGCTCACAACGAGGGCAAGTTCTACTATTGTCACGGCCTCTTTGCCATGGAGGTGTTTGAACCTTTGCAAGAACTACGCCAGTTTCTGGACACGCATCCGGATGAGCTCGTTGTGCTAGACTTGCAGCATTTCTATGCCATGGATGTGACGCTGCACCAGCAGCTGACTGCAGAGCTGCTGCAGTTCTTCGGCCGCCGGTTGTACAGCACCACAGATGGCTCCCTGCTCGACTGCTCCCTGACACGCTGTGCTCAGCTGCAGCGACAAGTGGTGCTCGTCTATAGGCGCTCTCCCATTGGACTGCCTGCAGAGTTCTGGCCAAGCTATTCGTGGCCTACGCCCTGGCCCAACACGGCGAGCGTCAAGAAACTGATTTCGTTTCTGTCGGACTCGCTGCTGTCCCGCCAGCCACAACAAGGATATGTCTCACAATGCCTGATAACTCCTACGGGCCGTTATATAGCGTTGCGTGTGTTCTTTTCGCTGAAGGGAACGGCAAAACGTGTGGATAAGAAGGTCAAGGCTTGGATATTGGAGCAGGCGCCAGGACCCTTTGCCACGGGGCAGCCACCTCGAGTGAATGTCTTCCTCGCGGATTTTGTGAATCTCAAAGATGGACAGTTCTGTGATTGGGTGGTACAGCTAAACACCAAGCTGGAGACGGATCAGAATGAAGTGGTAGCCAAGCAGGCGCTCTATTGATGCACCCAACAATTTACAGCCTTGTACAAATTTTGCTATAATTATATTTAGTCATATATAGATAACTCACAATTATACAACGAAGCCTTCCAGTCTTTTTTTTTTGCCATTTTGACAAACTAATTAATTTGCGTTATTGTTTATGTTTTGTTCGCTCTCTAAAAATAAGTGACAGTGTTATGTTTTTATGTTTTGTTAACTTCACTATCTACACAATAAATACATTGCAAAGTGATTAAGTTAAGTGCAAGATGGGTCAGCAATGTCGATGGAAGGGCAATGAGTGCTTAAGCTGTATATATTGATAACGAATGCAATTGCATTATTCATAGACTTACCAGTATTTGTATATGCAGAATGTCCGATTTGCAATCTATAATTATTGCCCCGTCCAACATATTATAAATAAATTACGAAATGCGAAACGACTGCCCCAATGAGTTGTTTGCCAGAAGAATAGAAATTTTAACACACTTTAATTTCATTCTTTTAAATATGTACGAACTTTACTTGACACATCTTTTTGAAATCCATTGAAGTCCAGTCTCAAAATGTGGGTCGGGAGATACAGACAGCTACATTTATTTTAATACCATTTCTACATGATTCGCGAGTAATATCTGCAGCTAAAAATATCTTGAAAGAGGACAAACTAATTTATTTAATTGCCAATTAAATAACACTGTCGACTTTCATTTAATTGTACTGAACTTTTTCACAACTTATAATATTGTTAATGGGATTTTCCGTGTTGGGTTCGTCAGTTATTTTTGAACAAATAAATTCAGTTGTTAATGCAATTGTTTATAGTGGGATTTCACTCGTTTGCATTGTATTTTATTTGTTTGGAAATAAACAGAGATTCACTTCAGCTGCAGCAAAACAAATTGTGAATGTAATGTAAAAATATATTTGAATAAAAACAAATACAAGCCATTGCATAAAAGAATATACATGTATATGGTGTTTAAGGTTACAAGAATAAGCGTAGCGTGGTCCAAAGGTGAGCTGGAGCGTGCTGATCAGTCGATGAGGAAACGCACAGCTTTCTGCGCCTTGCTGGGCGACGTTGCTGCCACTGCCTCCGTTGCCGCGGACTGCGCCAGGCTGCTGTGCATGCCGTGAAGCACAACATCCAGTCGCGCAAGTGCTTCCTGTAGATTCACAGCCAATTCCCCAGCATCGGGTTGATTCTCCCGCTCGCGCATCGACTGCTCACAGTGGCGTCGCAACCGATGAGCGGCGCGCTGCATAATCTGCAGCTCCTGCTGCGCCAGCTGCGGCAAGTGGCAGCTGTTGCTCTCCGGTTGCTCGTCCAGGTCGTACGTGAGCAGGCGCTTGGTGTACTGCACCAGCTTGCTGCTGGGCGACGCACTCGCCGGCGTCTTGGCTGGCGTCGACGTCTGGTGGGGTGTGTTGCTGTTGCTGCTGCTGCTGCCGGCGTTGAGCAGTCGCTTCAGCGGCTGCTTGAGCAGCACATCCTTCATGGCACTCAGATTGAGGGCAATGCGGCTGGAGTTGTGCGTGTCGTTCAGCGTTTCGTTGAGCTCGGCATCCAGCGGCTGCCAGTCCACCTCGACGCTTTGGAATATATTGCTGGCGCTCTGCGATGACGTTTCGCGCTGCAAGTCCAGCCAAACGGTCAGGCGAGCTATTGGCCACTCCGCCTTGAGCGACTGCTGTTTGTCCACGATCAGGATGACCGTGCGCAGCAATCCGAATTCGTCGGGCGTCTGCGTTTGCCGGAATTCGATGTGCTTCAGGCCCACCTGGCGACAGCGCTGGGTGGCCTCCTTGACCATCAGCTGAGTCTTGTGCAGACTCTCCTCGCTGGGGTTCAGCATGATGCGCTGGATGTCCTCCAGCAGCGTGGACTTCTGAGCCGGCGTGGAGACGCTGTTCATGCGGCTGGGCGTTTGCAGCTGCTGCGCCAAGGCCTGGCGCTCCGTCTCGAGCATCTCGCTGTTGCACTTGTACTTGAACTGCTCCAGCTCGAGGCACTGCAGCCGCTCCTCAAAGTCGCGCGCATGCTGCACGCGTTCCTGCTCGATGCGCGTGAGCGCCGCACGCTTCTCGGCCTCCAGCTCGCAGCGCAGTTGCTGCTCTTGTTTCTGCAGCACCTCCTGGTGGGCCAACTGAAAGTCCACCAGCAGCTGCTCCGCCTTGCCGCGCTGGCTGCAGAACGGATTCGAGATGCGGAAGTAGTGAGAGCCGCCAATGACCAAGCGATCGCCGTGGTACAACTGACGTCGCTCCTCCAGCAGTTCGCCATTCACGAACGTCTCAAAGTCCTCGCTGCCCGGACTCACAAACAGCTTACCCGAGCGCTCGTGCTCAATGACGCAGTGCTGCAACGCCACCAGCGGACCGTCCAGCACAATGTCGGGAAGCGCATTGGTGGCAGCGCCTGGCAAACGACCGCGTCCAATGTGCACTGTGCCGTATGGCAGCAGATAGAAGAGCGTGCCACTCAGCATGGGATCGGCGGCCAGATTGACCAGGCACGCCTGCTTCTGCTCGGCGGTCAGTTCCAGAGCGAGACCCTTGCGCTTCAGCAGACGCAGCTCCGACTTGCGCAGATCCTCGGCCTCCTTCAGCTTCTCCATCCACGTCTTCTGAGCGCGATTCAGTTCGCGTTCACGCTCGGCCAGCTGTTGGCGCAACGCCTCCACCTCCGTGTCGTCCACCGACGTCTCAATGATGATTTTGCGTGGCGCCGGCGGATTGTTGTTGGCCGAGAGACGTCGCTGACGCTCGTACTCGTTGCGCAGCGACTTCAGGCGGTCGACCTCGGCTCGTAGGTCCCTTATGATCTTGTCATGAGGCGACTCATTCACTTTCACCCGGTTCACAATGGAGCGCGCCTTGCACGCATAGCGGAGTGTGGCCAGAGTTTCATCCGCATGCAGACTCGCTGGCGAGATGGTGGCCAGCATCACGGTCTTCGAATTGCCTCCCAGATTCTCCTGCAACGAAATTGAAATGTCAAAGCTGTTAATCATTGTTTTGTTTTTTAAAACTAATTTCTGTGACAATCTCTACGTCTTTGCTCGACTAAATCATTTCACTGACATACAATGCAAAGGAATTAAATTAATTTAAAAAGCATATAAGGCGCTAAATAATTATGTAGAACATGGTAATCTTAAACCGTTGGCATAATTCTTCCCAAAATCAATTTTCATTACATAATTTACATGAAGCAAAAATAGTTAACGATTTCTAAAAATGCTGTCTACAACCTATAAAAATATTTGGCATAGTTATGCCTTGCCAAACTTGGAATTTGGTTCAAGATTTTTGAGAAGCTTCTACGTCGAGCTTTAGACACAATTCCACAGTGGCCCTGATTTATGTTTTTGTGTAATAATGCCTTCTTATCAATGATAAGCGCAAACTGCACTCAGAAAATGGTACTGGTAATTAAATGATTGATTAGCAGTGCGTGTACTCAAACAAAGATCTGTGCAAATATGTACACATGCAAGCGCTTACATCAGTCTATAAGTAAATGAGTATTTGCGCACACACACATACATACATAAGTATGTATGCTCATACACACGTTCTCATTTGCACATGTGGAGGGTCTTAACAAAAGAATTATGACCTCTAAAGATAGAAACTTATCAGCGTTGGCAGAGGGAACCCTCTTCTGATAAACTTTTAAAGTTTTAACAGACAAAGGCGAAGACAGCAACAACGAAAACCGTTAGCCGTTATGGCAATCAAAAGAGAGATAGCTAGCTGTTTAGTAGTGCCAACAAAATAAATATGTATGTATGTAGTTAATGTGCATGTGAGCAAGTGAGCATGTGAACACACATAGAATACATATTTATATGTAGAAAGGTATATGTGTGTGCGTATATGTAATGGACACTTGTTTGATTGACTCTCCAAGTGGGGTCAGTAATAGAATGACAAGCGAAAGAGTGAGCAAGCGATACAGCATGCTAGTCACGAGAGTCTCAGTTTGCATGAACTGCGTAGCAGCTGCAATGTGGGTGTGTGTGAATGAGCGAGCAAAAGAGAGAGCTCGAAACGTTTGAATGTGTGTGCATGTTTTACAGTGATCTACAGTCGCGCAAATATATCCCAAAAAATTGCGTAGGTATTCTATACTTTTGCACGGACAGTGTCTAGTGGCGTGCAGTGATATAATTGATTAAGAGTCCAGTTTTAAACGAAAGACAATAGAGACCCACATCCGCTTATAAAGTATATTGCCCTTCGAGTAGCCTCAGACACGACTGACCTCTAAGGGGCCGGTCTGAACTTGTTTCTTGGCACGTTCACGTGTCCGGGTCCGGATTGGTGCCAGCATCATCGTTGTGACTGCAAACGACATTAATGTGTCATGGTTGTGTGCCTAATTAGTCTGTACTAATATAATTCGGCGATTTTCTGCTATATTTTTGTCTCCAAACCTGTTATTGAGGCATCTGTTTTCTATATATAGCTTGCGGCATGTCCAGAGTATGCCCTCCCACTTCCAGAAGCTTGTCACGATATCACACAGAAAAGTCGTGTACGCAAAATACTCTAACCACAAAAAAGTCGCTAAAAAGCGGTACGTACAATCAAAAAATGCAAACAACTTGATTGAAATACGTCAATATGACGTAGGTAGATTAATTAACACAGGGAATAAGCAAATTATTTCGATATTTCACCTTTAACTTAGGCAAACATTTATAATTTCAACTTTTATTGAGAAGAAAAATAAGCATTATACGTCTTAGAGGCTAATTCCAAAGGTTCATATACCTCTTAAAAGCTGCACATTCCACGTTTTCATTAGTTATATCTATAGCAACCAAGATTTATACGACCTAATTTAATAATTCACTTAAATTAAAATTATTTCGATTAATTGACAGGCCATGGGAAATTTTTCCCGCTTGACAACGGGATTTCAAAAGATTTAAAAATCTTTCAATATGCAGCATATGGTCGGCATACAGTCTAGACGTCGATTAGCAAACCTATGGCAATACTTGCCTCGAGTTATACGAAAAAGCATATCCAAAATTTTTAGTTTGAATCTCGTTATAAGACAGCCAGTTTGCTTAAGGTGACAATTTGTGCATCAGCGATTTGTTTTAGCAGGTTGGCGTTAATAAGAAAACCTTCCGACGTAGGTAAAACGTAAAATATTTTCCATGCCACAAACAAATTAACATACATTAAATCGTAAACTGAATGATTCATATGGAAAATTAACTATCCTTTATTAATCAATTTACGCATGCAATACTCCCATTTGAATGAGAAATAGTCATTTCTAATAATTTATGTTGCGTACCACTGTGCAGCCGAGTTTCCCTAAGTGCGAATGAAATAGCAATAAGAGAGCACAGTAGCAGCATGTGCTAAAGCTTTGTAGTGCACGAGACGCAGAAAAAAAACAACAATGAAAAACATATAGATGGTTCGACTTATAGATATGACGCAAATGATTTAAAATCATCTATACAATAGACGTTTTCGGCACAGTTTCAGTCTTAATAAATAAATTAAATGAAATAAGTACAGAAAAAAGAAAAAGTTTAAGAAATTTATAGCCCTATTACTATGATAGCTAAAGCCATGACTCCAAAGATACATATATACCCTTTCCCTACGAGTCAGTGGTGGCCGTACATAATAAACAAAAGTGGAAGTAACGTAAGCAAACAAAACAACCAAAAAGCAAAAACAATGCTAGGCATCGCGAAACGAGACACGAAGTCGACGAAAAACAACCCGAAGCTATCGCACGAAGTACGGGCTACAAAAATGCAGTAATATGGTGTTCGGCTTTCAGTTTCAGTTTTGAACTGACGACGTAAAGAGCAAAACGGAGAGCTCCGTGTACTATTCCTATCTGAATGCATTTAAATTCAATGCACATATAAACTGGTTCTATACCTTGACTTGGTATTAAAAAAGAGTGTAAACCGAGAAAAAATAACAATTCGCGTTATTTGACAAAGAACGTAAAACGCTTACGTGAATAACAAGAGTTCATTGCACGTTACAAAGAACACACAGACTGCCAACAACAAAAACAAAGGCAAAGTGAAACGACCTCGCATAACGTACGCGCGCAAAAGCAACAACAAATACAATTTATACATACACATAAAACAACAACAAACCAAACCCACATAAATACTGTGTGCAACCCACTTGCAAAATCTTAAAAGGGACACTTAAAATAAACAACTACAGCTATGGATGTTTGGGGCGTATTTGTTGGCGACTCAACGCTGTCATATGGTGGCTCTGTGCGCAGTGGCTATTACCGTGATTACGAGCAGTTCCCGTATGGCACACTGGAGCACTCAAACACCGCCAGTCCGTATCCGGCCAAGGATTCATACAGTCGAGTGCAAGGTAATTAGCAAAATTTAATAACGATAACACATTAACACACACAGCCGCGTGTCGCTTGCGTCAGCTCACAATGCAATGCAAGGCGTGCGTCAGTCAAATTTGACTGGCAAATGCAGCAAATCGTCGTGTCAATCAGCTTTTTGTCAGTCACATGGCAATGTGTGTGTGTTGTCTGGAGAAATTTGCACAAAGTGCATATTTGCATGTGTATGATATGCATGGCCAGGCTTTAACGTTCCAGAATAACTATCGTAGTAAAAAGCATCAATTGCAAAGATTACGCACTGTACAATACACAACATAGTCTGTATATAGACTCATGTGCTTCGAGTTGTGAATGCCCAGTGTTTGTTGTTTTTGCAAGAATTTAAAAATAGCCGGACTGCTTTTTTGAAATGGCTGCTCGTATGCACATAAGTATGTATGTGTAAAACACGCCTTAATTTGCGCACATTCACATGTATGGGGCTGTACGAGTGTGTGAGTTTATCAGTGCGTGTGCACTGTTAAGCTGAAGAAAACACGGGCAATCACAGGGTGTAGCGAGCACAACTTTATCATTTCTCTTATCATTTGTCACATGCACTTATTTTGGGTTTGTGCACATTCTGTGCAACTTTATTTACTTTGTCGATTGCGCGACGAAGCGACAACTGCACGTGAAATATTAAAGCGTGAGTTTTATGAATCGTGTTACAAAATGAAAGCAAACACCGTATTGGAATTTTCTACAAATGTGTAAATAATAAATTCAACAAAGAAAATATTTGTTGAGGCTTTTCAACTCATCGTAGGCTAAGTCAAGCCGAGTATATCCGCTTACACATGCACAAAAATACATACGTACTTATCTGCCTGATAGACTGACTGTACCGCACTCATATGCTGAGCAGGTGTTTGAAGCCACCGAGCCAAATAAAGAAAACAGAAAAAGTTGCGACGCAATAAATACATAGTATATGCGCTTGAGTAAAACTTTTTAGCCAGCACATCAAAATCATCGTTAACCATCATACTATGACTAATTATGCATAAGTGCAACGCAATAGTGAGTTATATATGACGCCAGATTATGGTTAATAATTTGCGATAGGCTGATAGTCAAGGCCGCTTATCAGACATTTGCCGAGTACAATTCCCGAAATGGGGTCTATTTATATAGCAGCACTGCTTTAATCAATGAAAACAATTTAGACGCTCAATTGGTGCAGGCCCCGGACAACATCAACATGCATATAATAAAACCCACGCTTAATCTACAGCGTGCTTGGAGGACACCCTGTGTCAGCACATGTCACAGGGTCAATCATAACACAAAAAACTTGCCGCTACGTGACGTTGGCGGCGTGACGTCACGTCAGCATCGCCAGCTGTATCTAGAAAAAGGGGCAAAGCGCGTGAGCACGACATGGCGGGCACGTAGACCAAGCAGAAGAGAGAGGGCGAATGAGCGGTGATTGTGTGTGCGATTGCGCGTATGTGTGTGTGAGCGAGTCTGTCGAAAACAACCTTGCCGAGGCGGCCATGTGTAAACAGATTTAGTAACGTTGTTCTTGTTTTCTTTTTGTGTAATTGCAGAAAAATGTAAGCAACTGAAATCGGAGAAGCAACTACGCAAGGACTGCCCCTTCTGCAAGGAGCACAAGAAACGGCCGCTCATCAACTACATGCGCAAACGTGAGTCACGCAAGCATCACGAGAGCATCTGCGAGGACGAAGAGGAGATGCATGAGCACGAGCACGAGGTGCAGCACCAGATGCCAGCACTGTCGACTGTAGTGCCCACGCAACAAAGCTGCAAAGTGTAAACATAACACTCGCACACACACACACACATGCGCTTCCCTAAGCAGACAATTTAGGACAGGAGAGACAGACAGGTGGCAAAATCAATGCCAAAATAACCACAGCGACAACAACAACAGCAATTCACAATGCCATATAAAATTAGTCAAAGACAAAACCAACAAAAATGAAACAAAGCAAAAAATGCGAAATGAGAACGACAAGGAGAACAAACGTTGTAAAGATGCTGCGCGCCTGTTGGGCAGACATTATTAACTAGTTGAAGCGAGAGCGAAATAGCGAGAATAACTACAATAATCCAATGCAACTGTACCTAATACATACAATGGTTGCGTGCATTTCCGCCTATGACGTCACACTACCATTTACAACTAAACAAATAATAACAAAAGCAGCAAGACCTTTTTTTGTTGCTGTTAACTTGATACCAATTTACAAACCGTTTACAATTTTTTTTTTTCATACAACCACGTTACAATTTTTTATACACGTATGAAAAAGTAGCGCAATTTGTTAATTGACATACAATCCAATCCAGCCGCCCCGCTTGGCTACTAAAATGACCTTAGGCAAACAGCATAGCTAAATTATAAATGTACAAGAAACTTGCAAAATAAGACAGCAAAGGAAAACAAAAAGAAAACAAAAAAAAAGAACGAGGGAAGAAGCAAAATTGCCAGAATACCAGAAATATTTTTCTATTTTGCGTACGAGACTGAGTAAATTGCAGTAGAACATTTATTATTGAAGCAAATGTTTTTTTAAGCGAAAACAATTGATTTTCAGTTTCTCTTCTAAATATTAATTGGGTAAATTGGAACATTATTTACAGGAAAACTTATACATTTAAAATCGATAAACGGAAGAAAAATGCTCCATTGGCGCCTAACAAAAAATAACATTTTAGTATTTCCTTCCTATATATTTGTGTGTTTAGCTATATGCATATATAGTTTTGACCCAGCTTTATATCCTTGTCTATATTAGACACCCTAATATTTATGAAACCCAAACGAAAAGCCACTCCCCGAAAAGAACTTGCACAGTTTTGGGCCAAAATCAGCTTGACAAGTGTCAAAGTACAAAAAGGGCTAACATTTAAATAAACTAATGTATTGCAGCATGAAAAATTATATAATCAATTTATAGTTACATAAGCAAGTTACAAATGTTTAAAGATTTAATACACTTGTTATTGCCAGTTACTAAATTGATTTTATCCTCTTATATTAATGTACAATTACGAGTTTTATAAAGAAGTCTAAAGCAAAACTCGCTAAACTACAAAGCCCATACTGTGCAACTGAGATGGAAACAATTCAAATATATGTATATTGTTAACATGTTAAGAATCGAAAAATGTGTTTTTTGAACAATTTGCTTGCGGGAATCGAGAAAATTTTCAATTTATAAATTATTATATACCATTTATTGTATTTATATTTAAGTTATACGAAGAAAATATTCAATAAAAATGTTATTGGAATTTCTAAAAAAAGATCTTGAACTGTTTTGATTTGGAAACAAGGGAGGGTGAAACTCATTGAGGATATGAATCATTTCAGTTAATGGATAAGACACGTTTCTCTCGGTGTGTCACTCTATTTGGTAACAAATTTAAAAACCCTCCGCTGAGGGTAGACAAAAAACAAAAGATAAATGATATCACTGCTAATGCAAACGAAGCAAAAGTTGAGTAATTCGCTAAATTGAGACAATGAGAGCACTTAGTATGATTAAATAGTCTGGAGATGCTATAAACAAACCAACAGAAATGATTTATAAATGTTGTGGTACTGCTTACTTGTGGAAAATTGAAAGGCTATTGTTACGGATCAAAGCCCCATTTGGTTGAACGCAATAATGACAGGTTTCTTGTGGAATTCTCTCTGTTTTTCAGCAAACTTTCCAAAACTACGGAAATGTTTAGTCTCGCACCAGCTCGCTAATGGAAATCTAATTAATAAATTGAAATGTTTAAAATTTTCTAATATGTCAAGTATGGCTTCAAATGATTATAGGATATTTATGGAAATTGAATCTTCATTTAATATTCCAATGATGAGCTGCATGTCAACCTCACAGATACAATATCTGGTTTCACTAAGTGATCTGACCTGGAACTTGGACCATGAAAAACGGCGTCATTTCGCTTCGCCGACAATTGGCGCGGTCAAAGTTTTCGCCTGTCCCACATAAATTCAATTAAATTAGATTGTGTGTGCGACATTTGACATAATTGAATTTGATTAAAGTTATTAAATATCTCTCAGTCGCTAAATCATTTCAAGTTCTGGCCACTTTTAACCGCACTTCAAGTACAAGCATACCTACCCACGACTGAAATTAATCTATCCCTGAATGCCCAACCACTACTGAACCACTGAAACAGCGACCCGTGACTGACTGCTAATCAAAGTGTAAACACAACAACAACAAGACCAACAGCAATAATAATAACAAAAGCAATTTCTCTGGGCTACAGCACATGGAAGCCATATAAAGTATGCAATTTGCTATTTACTCTGAGCTGAGTATGAGTATAATGAATTTGATTCATTTAAAATTCAATGTTAACTAGTTTGTGCATGGGAATGAAACGGGCTCTGAGGCAGGGGGCCTGCGAATGTGGCAGCTTATATTACAATTGCTGTTAGAAGCGCATAGCTGGAACCGCAAAAAAACATTGTACTTATACTAAATAGGTGCTTAAGGGTAGGTGACATAACTACAAATGACTTTCTCAAAAAATAAAGGTTATTTAACTACGCCAGGTATTGTAATAAACTGCTTCCAATATTACCTTTGTATGACATTTCAGAAGCTGCTTATCGAACATTTAAAGAGCTTAACAAAGTAAGAACAAAATTTCGAAATCGGAAAAACTCATAGTTTTTAAGAATCAACGAACGTCATTGTCAGTCAGCTCAGTTATTCATACTGAACTACAATATACGCGAATTTCCCATTGGTAAAATTAACAAGCTCTAACATCATCACACAATTGAAGTCTTTCTGAAAACCTGCAGCTGAGACGTCAATGCCACCTCAATGGTGAGAAATTATTTTAATAAGTCTGTCTAGACAAGCGACTCTCTTCTAGAATCTTTTTGTTTCCAAGTGCTATTTGGACCAATAAATGCGATAATTATACATAGGCATCATATAATTACACAATCATGCCAGGAAACGTGTTCGCTAAACCTTTGCGCCATAAACCGTACCAAATGTTGCTAATTTAAAATAAAAGTAAATAAGCTGACGTCGACAGCAGACACTTGGCACGCGTGTTCAATTTGTTAAACTAGTTACGTTATTAATATACAAAAACAAAAAAAAAAGAAATAAAATAAACGTGTTTACGCCATACAGACTTTTCTCCTTATCGGTGATTTTTTCTGGAAAAATTAAACCCACTCACAGAAAAAATCGAGCGATAAAAAGCCTCATTAAACACACAAATTTGTGGTAAGCGCTGCTTGGGAAAATGTTAAAAAATGCAGTGCGGTTAACAAACTTTTGCGCACGAAACCAAAAAAGTGTTTCAAATGCTTTTTTATTTTCCCCAAAACCGCAGTTGAAAGTTTATAAAGACGTCTTGTCTGCGAGTCTTTACTACAGTTTGAATTGAAGTTCGCAATGTGAAGGTTAAACTTCATTAAACAAAGAGTAAAATTCCAAAAAAAAAGAATTAATAACAAAAATACTCGAGTACCAATAGAAAATGTTGCAACGCTTGCTTAGCAAACTAACAAGTCAACAGGGTAAAACCTCGAAGAGCAAACAGAACGGACAACAATTTGAGATGGGAGTGCTAAAAAAGTCTGAAAACTGTAAGTTTTCGCTGCAACACGTTAAGTTGACCTACAACAATTTTCTATTTTCCGTATTAGCAACAGTATTGATATAACAGTATTTAATATAGGTCTTGCTTAATAATAGAACCCCTTAAATATACTAACATTTGCACTATTCTTTAACTCTTTTCAACTACTATCAGCATTTAATTAAAAGCTTCGAGCTCTATATAATAATTCCATTAAATAAATTGAAATTCAGTTGAGATTATTTTGAGTGGGAACTAGCAACATGGCAACTATTTGTTTGCCAACCATTTATTTAATAGTGAATTGAATTACAGATTTCCCGGCATTCATCAATATGATGATAATTGTTCGTTACAGGTCATAAGGATGGCAGACTCAGTAAAATTCGATGCAGTTGTGAGCCAACGGCCTGCAAATGTAGCAAGAAGAAGCAGCAGCAGCAGCAGCGTCAGCGTCAGCAGAGCTTGCTGCTTTCACAATTGCGGCGACGAGGTGCTGATAACTTATCAAGCATTATATTATTTTAGTACTATATGCAAAGCAAATAAAAAATAGAGCAAAACAAATACTTCTATACACACATACAATCAACACCAACAGAGGGTGTGTATTTAAAAATGTTCCGCGTTTATGACATTTGCTATAAAGCACATGATAAACACTTATACATACATGAGCTTACATATATAATTCATGTATTTGCACAGATTGCGAGGAGTACTAATTTTAACTTGTTGTTAAGGTTCCCCATCAAAACTTATCTAAGGAGTGCAATGGAACCATGGGGCGCAAATACTTGGAAATGAAAAACGAAAAGAATTAATTTAAATCAAATGAGATTGTGCCATATCTGAAGGCTGACAAGGCCGCTGAGTTGCACACTTCTTTGCGGGTTATCAAAGGGATTCGTTATCCCCAAGTTAATACGCTCGATATGGCGCCGTATATATTGATATTGGATTTCAAGTTGATTGCGACACAATAACACTAAGTGCTCCCAGCCACTATATACTTGTGGCAGAACAAGTTTTGGTTTCAGCAAATACTCATAGTACTATATTGTAGTACTCGTACTTCAGGTTGCAGCGTAAACAACTGTCTAAAGTTCTCTGGACTTTGTAATTGTGATTCAAGAGGATTCAAACTGGTAGTGTTTACTCATTGGAGGAGCACTCTGTAAATTGCGTATTATTATGCCGCGGGGAACACTTTCAATTAGGCCCACGAAGTTTTTAGAATACTCTGGTAGAAAACAGGACTGGACTGCGGAAAACCAACATTGAAGTGAACCCTTAAAACATAAAACTGGAACAACATGAATACCATAATCTAGTATCAAAATGAAAATAGGAATTTCAGATTATTGAATTCGGACTGCTAATAGAACTGGCGCCTAATGCATTCCGCTCCTGTCACGCGTGCGATGACGTAAAGTGTAAGTCGTATTTATAGCAAGGTCAATTAATAATAAACAGATAGACAACTTTAAGTTGAGGGACGGTCAGTTACGTGAACACTCGAATGTGTCAGAATTAGTTTCCTATTTTAAACTGAACAATAAAATGGCGAACATGCCGAAAACGCTTTATCTCAACTTGAGTTTTGGAAGACTTTTTTATTAGCCACTCGAGTGCGACAAATATAGAACTTTACGGTTCAATCTAATCACATGATGTAGCTTTACAACATCCATAGTATAAGGGCGAGGTGTTACATATTAAAACGTATTACGTTTAAGTACATTGCCTTCTCAAATAACTCTTTGTTTTTATGGCTTGCACTTTTTATCTATAACTCAGAAAACGTGCCATTACCTTTTAACCAAATCGTAAATATGAAACAAAATGCGCATCGACAAATGATAAAGAAAAATGAAACAAAAGAGTGTGATAAACGAGGACTTTCGAGAAAGATACTGCAGACTTAGGGGAAACTTTTAAAATATTGTGATTATATTTATGATATTTATAAGCCTTTAACAATCTTATTTTTTATTCGTAAATAAAAACAATTTTTAATAGCAGGCCACGAGTATAAATTAGCTACGAGATAAGGACAGTGTACCGGGTTATAAAGGTTGTATATTATCTGTGGATCTTAAGATAAGTGCTTGACGATAAGGCGAATGGAAGATGTGGGGAATTCTTCAAGAACGCCAGGAATGTTTCCATATTAACATATGTATATAATGAATATTGACTTTGTATTAGTCAAAGGATTGTCTATCTTATTATATTGATATCATGCAAACTTGCGAGAAATTCGGGTGTAAATATTTATAGATAAATAAAAAGCATTCAAAAAGTAGCCGCCATAAAGACAAGATTAAAACGGAATAATCGAGATTTCTTCGCCTGAGAGATACCCAAGTCTAAAGAGCACAGTCTACTTTCAAATCAACATTATACAAAAAGATAAATTATCACCCAAGCGATTATCGTTCATATTATATTCATATTAAGCAAAGCAATTGACACGTGCGAGGTGGACTTAATAAAAAATTCAATAAAGTTACATATATATATTAATAAGTCTGTCACTGAGAGAACACTGAACAGCGAACAAATGAGATTACTCAACTGGGGACCTACTCAGCTCTAAAGAGCTCTGACAACTTTCCAATGAAACATAATTATTAAAAGTCGTTGAGCGAGATAGGGAGAAGTCATAAAACGAGTGCGGATTGAGAAACGTGTTACAATCAAACGTAATAAAATTGTGTAAATAATCTATGAAAATGGTAAATCGATTGGTCAATCCAGGCATAGATAAAGCATAAGTAAACCAGAACGATGACAAGAGCTTGATAAGACTGAAAGTGCTGTGTTGCAATATTAGATGACTTAACTCACCCGCAGTAGCCAGGTTAGCACACTCTCCCGATACGGCACAAATGTGCTGGGCGTGGCAGAGCCTCCTGCTTTCCGTGTGTCCGCCAGGGCTGCAATCACTTTGCCCAGCGTTAGCAGACTCTTGTTGATGCTGACGCCTTCGCGAATGCGTTCGCCATTTGAGCCAGAGACGCTAATGCGTTCACTGCCCGCCAGGTCGACCAAACTGATCTTGCTGCGTCGCGTTTGACGCAACGTTACCGTGCCAGAGTCCGTGTCAGAGGACATTCCATCGTCGCTGCTCAAGTCCGTTAGATTGAGCACAATATTGAAAATGGAATGCGAACGCGAGCTTTTATCGTTCATGGCCGTTGAGGCGGTGGCACGCTGTGAATTGCCCACGGCTAACCAATTTCGTAGTGCCGAATAGGAGTCCACAGAATGGGCACTAAGATCCACGACATAGGGGCCAAAGATGGGATGCTCACGCACCTTTAGCGCCTGTCGTTGTTGAGGTGTGTCTTGAGCAGAAGTCAAGGCATGCTGCACACTCAGCAGATCGTGTATCTTCTCGTTGTAGATCTCAAAGTAGCTGACCTCGACCTCAACCTAGGGACAGAAAGAGAATTTTCGTTAAGAAAACATATACAATTTGAAAGACAGTCGATAAACAACCTGCAGCTGGTCTTTGACAGCATCGATGCGTCGAAAGAGTTCATGGCAAAAGCGTGGAATGATGCCAGCCTCGGCATGTGGCGCATTGCCATCCAGAGCAGCGTCATCCAATGCCTCAATGCCCATCATGCTGTATGATTTTCCCGAGCCCGTCTGTCCATACGCAAACAAACATGCATTGTAGCCATCAAAGGCAGTGTCAATCAGGGGCTGCGCTGTGCCCGCAAACACGGCCTGTTGATCTGCATAGTTCTTGCGCTCCGGATCGCAGGAAAAGTACACCTGGTCATAGCTAAAGAAGTGCGTCACGCCGGCTGAGGCGTCGGCACTGCTACCCGACTGCACGGTTAGTTCATTGGGGCCATGCACATGCACCACGTTGGTGACATTGCCACGTGTGCATTCCAGGGTATTCAAGGGACGCACGCGCACTGTGACAATCATATTGCTTTCCTCGGAAATGCTGTGGAATGAGTCCATCATCATGGCATCCTTCTCCTTCACTTTGCTGGCTGACTTACTAGCAGGAGTATGGTGCTGTTGGTGACGCATCGGCGTTGTTTTGCCTGGATTGCGGTAGAGTGACGAAGGAGTGTAGCATGCATTTAATGCTGTTGGCTTTGGTTTCGGTTGTGGAATTGGGGTGGCCGTGAAGGCCGTGTTCAGCAGCTGTTCCGTTTGTGGGTGTCCCTGCTGCTGTTGCTCAGCATTGCGTATGTTGGGTGTGCGGCAAAGGACTTTGCGACGCAATCCAGCCGCAGTTGTGGCAGGCGTTTTTGTGCCACTGCCATGTGCTTCCATGCTGCCACGTGAATGCGCTTGAAATTGATGAATACGTTGGCGCACGGGCGTGCTTTTGTTACTCATTTTGCGATAAGTATTGAACACACTTGCTTGTTTAAACAAATTAAAAGGTTGTTAGTTTCGAAAATAGCGCGCGTCGCGTCGTTTGTTGTCAATTTTTTCATGCTAGTGCTGTGCAAGTTTCGATAGCATTGTCAGGGTTGCCTGTGGCACTGCATATGTGTGGTTTAAATACAATGGTCTGGCAACGCCAATAGTGTTCTGCGCCCATCAATATTATCAATTTATTTAATGCAACACATATTATTTTATTAAATAATTTTAAAAATAAAATAACATTAGCACGTTTAAAAACAATTGAAATAATATACACATTAATTGCATAAAGCGCATTTTTATTTGAATTTACGAGTAGATTGTCAAAATGCAACACTATCGGGCTATCGATGCTATTGCAAAATCGATACTTTCGCGTTTGTTGTTGTTTTTTATATTGCAGTTCTGTTTGCAGCCAACGTAGACAAAATAAACTACACATTTATGAGATTATACGCCAATTGCAAAACAACAACTGAGCCAGAATTGATTTAAAAATTGCCAGCGATAGAACAAGAGTAAGTGCATTGCTCGCCATTCGCCCGCTCACTTAGTAAAGCCGCAAATAACTTCCTTGTTCTATCTACTGCCCACCAGCCATATAAATAAGCGCGTTCTAAGAGCAGGTTTTGCATTTGAAGCAAAACAGTGCTCGCGCACGTGCATCGCAATTGGATCCGTCTGCCGTGCCAATACTTAAACTCGTATACGAGCAAAATACACTCACTGTCAGTAACAGCAGCAGTAGCAGCAGCATGTCTCAACAACCTGTGGCATTTCTGACGCGCCGAGAAACGTTCAGCGCTTGTCATCGCCTGCATAGGTAATAAAATAAAGTCAATAAGTACAATTTGCACATTGACAGTTGACACCACAGTTGTGTTTGCTTAAAAGCTTTTGTTTTTAATTGTTTGCACAGAGAGTGCACCCCACAACTGTTTATTGCATTAAAATGCTTGTCTATTTGTTTTTGCAGTCCTCAATTGAGCGACGCGGAAAATTTGGAAGTCTTTGGCAAATGTAACAATTTTCACGGACACGGACACAATTATACAGGTATGCAGGTGCATTAAGTTCCAAGACAAAAAATATGCTTCGTTTAAATGCCTGATTAGTTGCGATTTAGCATCCATATCAAATGTCAATTGATTTATGCGAGCATAACCGCAGCCATTGGAAATTTGAGACGAGAAGCGTTGTTGAGACCAAGCTAAAACCTTGGCCGACAAGCTAGCTTATCAACCCATGTTCAAGTTCAACGCTCATTTCATTTTATTTTGAGAGGCAAGGCTGTAAAATGTGCTGCTGATAATGAAAGACATAATACTTGCATAAACACTTGGAAGCAAAATAAAATAATAATGCCCTGTTAACAATAAAAGCTCTTAAAGCTAATTGCAGTTCCTTGCTCAGCTCATTTTATGTAATCTGTGCTGATAATGATGATTCCATTTGTATCCCTGACGAAAACGCATAAATTCTTATTAGATTCCTTTGAATATCCCTATTTGAAATCCAGCATTTTCTTGCACTTATTGAAATGATTCATGCTTTACATTTTTGGCATATATGATCTTAAGCATATAATTAGTTTTCTTTTATAAGTTAATGGTTAACCCTAATTCAATTAATTGAATTTAAGTCGCATTTGCCTATTCACAGTTGAGCTAACCGTTCGCGGACCCATTGATCAACGCACTGGGATGGTGCTAAACATAACAGAGCTAAAGGATGCCATCGAAACGGTTATCATGAAGCGCCTTGATCACAAAAACCTGGATAAGGATGTCGAATACTTTGCCAAAATAGTAAATAAATTTGTTTACCTTTTGATCAGAATTGCTTAGCACTCAATTTGTCTTTTTGCAGCCAAGCACTACGGAGAATCTGGCCGTGTATATCTGGGATAATATACGCACACAACTGAAGAAACCCGAGCTGCTGTACGAGGTGAAAATATTCGAGACACCAAAGAATATTATAACTTATCGTGGACCTTATCCAATCAATGGCCTCTACAATCCTAAACGCATTGCACGCAATTCATGTACCAATATATCATCAGATTCTGATTAACTGGGATATCACATACGAATTTTGGACCAATGCTCAGTGAAGCACAATTAAATATGCGCTACTACTAAAATACTTACGCAGAACACACACAAACACTTTGCATGATGCACATAGAAAACACATTTAGCTATTATATAACGAGTTATACGATTTACAAAGTATATGCTTAGACTTTTATACATTCAATTGAAAATTATGAGAATTATATGAAATAAATATAAATCTATAACACTCAATACCAGCCAAGCCCCAATTTATCAACAAGCACACACTTTGTTTTCTACCAGGCTTTATTACGAAAACAGTTTGCATATTTAAACAATTTATTCGCCCTTGTACCGCAGTACATGTGTTTTTACTTGCATATTTGTAAAGTAACAATCGTTTTGTTTTTGTTCAATTGCCCTTAAGTATCTTCTAAATGGCAGCTATAAACTTTGCATTGCTATTGAAATCATGTTTTGTTCAGGTAAGCTATTTAATTGTCGAGGATTGTATAATATAAGTATAATTAGATATATGTTTGTATGTATATAATTTAAATTGCTTAGGCATTAGTTGTAACACTAATTTATATCACTTTGTCTATGCTAAACACTCTATACATTGTCATTGTTATTGTTATGGTTATGATTATTGTATAGGGCATTTGAGAATTGTCTAAATAATTTTAGAACCTTCCGTGCAGAGACTTTTCCCGTTGTTGTAATCCTGCATGAACAAGCTGCAGTAGACGTGCCAATCTTTCGAATCTGTGGGATCATCAATTATAGGCAATTATAACAATAGATATTTTGCAATTTATTATTGAGCCAAAACTACGTGGATAGATTAGTAGTAGTTTTATGCAGGTGATTAGTTTTGGTTGGTTTCCATAAGTTCAGCCAAGAATCAGTGCTACAGATGTTGAAAGAATTACTCGTGACTTACAAACAAAAAACATTACAGTACAATACAATACAGAACAGAACAGAACAGAGGATTAATCATACTCAGAAGGCAGTCAGGCATTCAGGTACCCATAAAGTTTAATTACAAACTTGGTATTCAATTTAGGAACGTTTTCTCGTTGTTGTTTTTTTGGAAGTCTTGGATGGTGTATGAGTCAGTAACGTATCACAGTCTGTTAGTACTGATTGGGAAAACCGGTTGACGTTGTAGCAGTTTAAAGACAGAGTTCCTTTTTTAAGATTCTTGACTGAGCCCATAGGGGAGTTATCAAGCAGTTAGTTAAATGGCAATTGGGATATGTTTGTTTACAGCACCACTAAGGGCAGTACTTGACGTACTCTATATACATATATCTATATATACATGTAGTATAAGTATTTATGTTCTAGGCTAAGCAATACGGTTAAATATATTATGTATAATTGGCTTACATTGTGCAACAAACAAATTTTAAGCTTATCGCTTTAACAGACTTAACCTCAGTTTTCTCAGTTTCAACCTCGATCCAACAAAATTGCTACAATTGTTTTAATACGATTTGACAACTAGTTAAAAAACGATGCGTACTAAGTTTAAAATACATAATTACTAACTAGATAAAGCAATTACGTCTCATTAACGACTTTGGTATATTGGTTATTGTTTTTAGTTTGCTTTTTGGTTTTGTGTTTCTTTTCATTTTTGGTTTTTTGTGTTTTTTTTTTTTTTTGTTTGTTTTGGTCTGTCATGGCAATTTTGCATTCGCAGTCGCAATTGTTGCACATTCAACTTAGATGGTGTTGCGCAGAGTCTTACCTGGGTTTCTTATCGATATGAATGGTATGCCAAACTCAAACTCATTCTTTGGCCAATATTTAAGTAACGGCTGGCGCTGTGGCAGCTCAGATTCCACATAGAAATAAGCGAACAGCACCAAAACCGTATAAGCAGCTATGAATATCAATATGTGCCAGAATCCGTGCAGATATGGAAAGTTGATAGCCGACCAGGCCTCGCAAAACATGCGATCGTTAATCCAACAGAAGACTGCCACACCCCAAACGGTTGTCGCCCTCAATCCCAGTCGATAAACGCGCTGATCTCGCACTCTGAGGATTAATTCGGAGAAATTAATCAATCAAGTTCACACATATTTAAAAAATGATTGATGTTAATGACTGATGGCCGACAGCTAATTGAAATCAATTTGCATTATGATGAAATACTACTTGAAGAATTACTATCTTGCTTAACCAACTTCAAAAAAGCACCCTATACCGCCATTCTTATCTAAGTACAATACAATGCACGCTAGATGGCGTTGGTTGTTCGATGGCTGCTCCACACGGAATAAAGTGGGGTACGATCGATCATACATAATTGAAAACTTGATGAAATTTACAGCTTTTAGATCTTTATCATCAGTTGTTCCCTTCGCTACACATTTGACAATTCAATACTCGACATCTCTGACGTTTGCCCTTTGAGTCAATAAAAATGACAGGTACAATTTTTAACTATTTGTAAGTTTTATCCACATATCAATTGAAGTATCTAAAATTTTACTATTGTATTGTTGTATAAATCAATGAAGCTTCTGAAAAACCTTGCGCAATACACGCAATCTTTATGGCTGTCATTATCGTTCGATTTGAAAGACTACTGCGACTACCAATCAAACATTTTCAATTATAATTGATTTCGAATAAGTCACTCTGAAGTGGTGCTTTAGGACTTTTCCGACTGCTTATCTTTATAGTTGGAGTGTGCAGCGTACAAGGTGCACTTAAAACCACTACAAAACAGGTTTAATGAGAGTGCTTTTAAAAGTTGCCTACGTTATACTTAAAAGTTTAAACTTTTATCATCATCATTCATAGTTAGAGCATATCTTTTATTTAAAACCCACTCAATGGCACAGAAGCGCAACTTTCGCTTGTACTGAACTTTGACTTCAATTAATTATGATAAATAAAACGTGCGATAACAAAACGAATTTCGTGATGTATTGAAAACATGCATAAGTCAAGCAAGGCACTAAGTGCACCTGTCCCCCGCTGATAAACGGACAAGAGGCCGAGTGCTTTGTCAAACAAGCATGTAGGCGATAAGGACTGGGGATGATAAGGATATGTATAATACAATATATGATTTATGAAGCATAGTGTGTGCCTTTGTTTGTCAAATCGGTCAACTCAGCCGCAAACGCGGCTTATCAGTTGAGAATTTTTGGTAACCCCTTTCTATGAATGGATGTACATACCGTTGCAGCTCAGTGTAGAGCATTATCATTGTCGGCACACTCATAAGCATGAGCACAAAGGCATTAACGATTGGCTTCCACCAGCTCAAACCTGTTGCGATAATGGCCGACAGTAACATAAGCCAACTGAAGGTTCTCCTGTATGACAAAACAAATATATGTGTTTAAGATATAATCAACATTTCCGTGACTGAAGCTATACGCCATTGCAACATACCTATCGTTCTTCACAAACTTGGGATAGTAGCGCTTGGGATAGAACAAAGAGAAGGCAGCTATAAAGACCCAGAGTATAGCCAGCTCATCCAGTAATTGACCCAATAAGCTGAGTGTGGCATGGAAATACATCGAGCTGAGACCCACAACAATTAGTAGCACCCAAAGCAAATGTATTCCGGGCGTTACGAAGCGTCCATATTCCTTAAACAGCATTATTAATACTGGCGGCAGTAAAATGAACAGAAAATTGCTGAACTGCAATGGAAAGCGATGATAGTAAAATATCGAAATTGAATATTTATAGGCAGATCTCCAAGCGAGCTCAAATAATAAATTCAGATAGATAATGGAATGAAGATAATAAGAACACACAAAGTAAAGTAGTTTTGTAAATAATTTGGTAAGTAGAGAAAGTAAACAGTACAAATATTTTGATCTGGAAAACATTAAATGTCATAGACCCAAAATTCTTTTCTGTTGATTAATTACATTTTTATCATGCGACATTTTGGGACTTCTGCCCCAATATTGATCTCACTCCTATACCGCACTCTCACATCTCACATCTACAAACACGTTTGTCTGACTTGCATTTTGTTGAGCTACATCAAAAATGCGATTTCATGTAATTTTAACAAATTTTCACCTGAAACACGACAACAAAGAATGACACAAAACTGGTCCGGAATAATTTATTAAATTAGGCGCAATTAAATGTGGAATTGTGTGCTATAAACGAGGTATAAATCATGCTTCGCTGAAGTTTGTGCATACGTCAAAATATATACAGTGACAATTGTTGTTCTCAACAAAATGGGGCTAGGCAAGGCGAGTCAATGTTTGTTTTTTGTATCTCACTTAGTATTATTTATATCACATATGCAAAGAGTTATACGTTGACTTCAAAGCTATTGCAGGCTGGGTAGCTCATTAACTTGATGCACTTCAGAGAAACTCAATTAAGCAAAAAACACAACAAAAATGATTACTCAAAGCATTTAAATTCAATTGATATTTAACTATCTCTATTCGAAGTTAATTAATCTAAAAGCATTTCTCGACTTAATAGCAAAATCAATACAATTCATTTAAGAGTTAAAAGGCTGAGAGTTGTTAAATTTCAAGGAGTACAATTGTAAATATTAGTAAAATGAGATAAAGTTTTATTATGAGATTTGTGAGATTAGAGTATAATTTCGGAACCATAAATTATATTCATTATCTGGTTGATGGAAGAGTTGTAATGTTTCATTAGGGTGTACATAGACGATAGAGTGTGGGAAATCAGTGCAGCGACCAATCAAAAGATTTATGGCTATATTGAAATAACATGGGATGACACTCGAGTTAACATGACGTGATTTGTTTCGGAATTTATTAAATATTGTTTATATTTCTTGTCTTCTCTGAACTATTTCTAATTTCCGCTTGGAATAGTGTCCAATTAATTATTTATATTTTATAACAATAGTAATCGCTTTAGTATTGAGTTGTTTAGTATTAAATTTCTGTCAGTTGATAAGAAATGTTAGCAAAAGAAAAAGAGAACATGCATAGAGACATGTATTTATTCAAAGGAAATACAACAAAGAACTACGCGCGTGAACTTTGAATTCATGTTTGATAAATAATAAAAGCAAAAACTGTCGTAATTAGAATTGATAAGGCAATTTTAAAATGCAATTACTGTTGTCACTTCCAGTGTTGACAAGTGTTTGCTAACAGCATCTTCTTTGTTTACATTCTGGCGTAAAGTAGCAAGTGTTCTGCTAAAAAGGTCAAGGCCTTTACGGGCATGTGTAAAGATGTAAGAGTGTGAGTGTGTGAAAAATACTGCAGAATCAGCTGTTACTTACAAACATATATATGTACATATGTGTGAATATTAATTATAATTGCAACAAGAGAGAACTGCCAAGAGCAGCAGACCTATTACACATACGCACCGTGTTGACGAATTCAGCAATATTTGATGATATTAAATAATTGCCCTCGCACCAATCAACGGGCGAACTTCCGGGTCGAAATAAATATATGGCATAAATGTCCATCACACTGCCAGTATCCATGTTGAGCCCTTTCTTTGATTCTCAGTAAAATTTATGTTAATTATTATTAATTAGTTGAAACCTAGATGCTGACGTTGGCGCGCTTTAATTCTCTAATCAGATCGATTCGATTTGTGCTATATAATTCTGATGGCCCGTCGTCGTACTACTCTTTAGCAATCGTTTGCATAATAGCTTGCAATTTCATATGCACTTATTTGCGTGTCTTTGTTAATAAATTTTGGATTGCTGCTTTTGCATGATGCCCGTTTCCCGTTTCTTTTGTGTTGTATGTGGCATGCAACTCGAATGTTCGTTCAATTTTTGGCTTATATAAGTTGAGATCATTTGAATAGGATTCACTAAATAGGATGTTGTTCCTTTGTTCTTCACTTATTCAGTACATTTCAAAGCTAACCAACATGCGTAGTTTCAACTAATTCGACGCAAAAGAAATAAAAACAAGGAAAAGTCGCGGAGCGGACACGTCTGATGCGTTGGCGAACGTTTTGTTTACTGTTAATGCTATGTTATTAGTTAACTCAGTATGGCTCAATGATGTGAGTATTTTACGCAATGAGTACAATCAGTTACGCACTATAGTGTTGGTTAACGCTATAAAATTAACAGACCCTTTGTGTTAATACTATAAAATATAACAGTGTATGAACAACTATTTAATTTCAATTTCAATTACAAAACGAAGATGTTTTATATAGTTATTGCTGTTGGCATACATTTTCTAAGACATGAAACAGATACTAAACAATTTTGTAGCCCTGGCCAAAATGCTATTACATGAGCAAAACTCCTAAACTGTAAAATTTAAAAACATTAAATTAATTTATTGTTTATTGGACGTAAAAAACTAAGATGATACTAGAAGTAAATTTAGATAATAATTAAAACCTTAAGAAATGCTCATTTATTGCTAAGAATCTAAACAGTAAAAATACTGATAATATGAAAAATGCATGTGTGGTATTTTTCGTTGCCATTGCGGCCGTCTTCGTATTTCTTATAGGCGTTAAAACATATATTTTTGAAATTTTGCATGTGGTCACACTCTGACGCAGGTGCTAAGTAAAACTGTTTCTTGAAGAAACTAAAGGTCTGAATTCATTCAAAATAATTTCTTCAATGGTAAATAATAATTCATTTCATCTACAGCGGACAGGTATAATCAGAACTTAAGATGTTTCCGCAAAAGTCGTCGGTAACGTATTGCACGCCCTTCACACACCAGCCGCCACCGGCAAAGGAATTGGCGGACAATGTCGAATATCCAAATCTAAATGCAGCCGATATGAATGCGCGTCTAGAGAATCTGTCACCACGCCTTCATGATTGCTTCGACAGCATCTCGATGAATGAACAACAGCACTTTGCACTGGCCACTAATCATCGCGATGGTGGCCGATGGTGGGGCATGCTCTTTGGCTTTAAGCAGACGGACCGCATGACTGTCGACAATGCTGACTTTAAGTTACAATGCGAGCACACTGTTAACATCTTGCGATATGCGGATAATAATGTATTGCTTGTGGCTTTGGGGGATACCCGATTGCAAGTTTGGTCCACGTACTCAGAAGTCCGCAATGCCAAAGAGCCTTACTGTCTGTTCCTCATCGGCGAAGAAACGGCTCACAAAGCACCCATTAATCAGCTCTGTGTGTTCAAATCGGATACACAAAAAGCCGTATCTACATGTCTGGACAACATACTTAATGTAAGTTAACTTGGTAGAAGAGGATTTGCTGAAAGCGGCCTAACTGTTATTTGTGTTTCAGGTGTGGGATCTATCTGGTGCTGATTTGTGCAGCACATATCGAGCACGTTCTGCACACATTAATAAACTGACTGGCTTAGCGACATCAACAACGAGCTCAGCTCAAATTGTAACCTGCGATCGTGGAGGATGTGCCCGTCTGTGGGATGTTCGCGCCTCCTCACCTTCTTCGACTTGTCTTTACGACGATCAGTCGCATATGCTCAGCTTTACCTGCGCGGCTTGGACAGCACCCAATGAACTGCAAGGTGACAACTTTATTTACCTGGGCGATTACGATGGCAATGTGCATACCTTGGATATTCGTGTGCCGCGAAAATTACAGCAAACTGATAACTACTTTGCGGAAGGACATGTGTCCCGTTTGCTAGTTAATGGGTAAGCAATTAAAATATTCAATTAAGATAAAGGCTAATAAATTGTTTTGCAGTGATAAATTGGCTGTCATGAGCAATCTCCCAGCAGCCGTCAAGATATCCAAAGTTAACCAGAGGCATGAAATTATCTACACTAACGAGAATACCCATAGTCGGCTAACGGATGCAGTTTGGAGCAACGCCAACACTCTGCTTACCATTGGACACGGCCGTAAATTGGCTACGCACAAAATATAAATTTAGTCTTTTCTAGCTCATAATACTGCATTTTGGAATACATAATTTAGCAGCAAACAATCCCAACAAAACCCACAATCTGTGTATGACATCTTAGCGTTATAGTGATAATAAATCATATATTCTATAATGGTTTATATAAGGTGCACAAATAAATATTGATTGAATAAAATTCGAACAAAAATGCAACAATAGCTTTTATTGTTAGAAAAAAGCGTAAGTTTGGCAGTTCATTAATAAAATATTGTGTTATTCGAAATGCACCGCATACCATTGAGCGGCAGGAATGTTAGTAGCATTTATCCAAACAGTATTTTTTAATCAAAGATTTTATAAATTTGTGTTCTTATTTTATATTCATGTGCTTATAATTATATTCAAAATTATAATCGCGTCAATAAATGCAATACTACGTCTGATTCTAATTATTTTTTCAGTTTTTTGACACACAATGTTTAACAAAATTCAAATGCTTACAAAACTTATACTAAACAACATTTAAAAATAATAATAAACAACCGCAGGAAAATAACTTTTAAGTTGAGAGAGTCAAGATAAGGGTAATCACTTTATTTGCTGCTGCTGTTGCTGTGGTGGGGGCATTGGAAAAATGTTTCCGGTTAATTTTGCCAGAAAATTAAAACTTTTTCACTTCATCTTATGTTCAATGCATTGGGCCATCACTGACGACGCCGTTTAGTTGGCGGCTCCAGGAAATTGTTCTCTTCACCAATTTCCATGTGGTCTAACTTCATAAGACCCTTGGCCTTTTGCAGCATAGTTGTATCTCGCAACCAGGTGCACTTGAGCACGGCATCGATTGAGGGTCGCTTCTCAGGATCCACAATGAGCATCTGTTTGATCAGTAACTTGGCACGTTGCGATACGCCCTGCCAGGCAGGATGACGGAAACGGAAGTTACCCTTTTTGATTTGGTCGCCGGCCGGCGATCCGTACTCATCCGAGAATGGCAAAGTTCCACTCAAGCTGTAATTACAATATATTAATTATCATGCTCTCTTATAATTGTGCGTATATTTACCATGTGTAAAGTACAACGCCCAGACTCCAAATGTCCACTTTTTGGGTATACGATGCACGCCCGCCGGTGATTAGTACCTCGGGTGCAACGTAGAGGGGCGTGCCGCACAGCGTACGCATCACTGAATCCTTGTGCACAAACTTGCTTAGTCCAAAATCAGATACTTTGAGCAAAGTATCCTCATCGCTGGACTCCAGCAGCACATTGTCCGGCTTCAGATCGCGATGTGTGATGCCTTTAATAAAGAACATATAATTCACAAAAATGTTTATACAGTTTTTAATTTGAGTTTTACCTCTATCATGCAAATACTTCACTGCATGACACATTTGGTAGAAGTATAGTTTGGAAGTGTCCTCGTTGAGCAGCTTCTTGCTGATAATGCGATTTAGTAGATCGCCGCCACGCATAAACTCCAGCACCATGTACACCGAGTCCGGTTTATCGACAATGTCATGCATGCGCACCACGCACGGATGCGAAAGATTTTTCATAATCTTGGCCTCGTTGAGGACACGCACTGGATCGTTTTGGTTATTGTTTGGATGAGCGCTTACTTCCAGCATATTTTTCTTAACAATTTTCATGGCAAACTGTTCGCAGGTGCGTCTTTCATAGACGAGTCTTACCAACCCGTATGCACCTGAACCCAGTTTGCGATTAATACAATAGGTTTCAGTAATTTCAGTGGGTAAACCAACCGCCTCATTTGGGCTAAGGTCCTTGAACACAAATGCTGAAAGCAGAGCATATGGTGCGGAATTTGCAAAGAATATTTGAATGTATTGTTCTAATTTTTAGTTACCTTTGTAAGTAGGGTGAGAGAGCGCAATGATGTCGTCGTTTTGTAAAATGCGCGTCTTGTTCATTCCGATCTTTTCGCCGTTTACGAATGTACCATTGCGTGAGAGATCCTAAGGGATGCGAATTTAAATGGAAAGGTAGTTCAGTGTTTTCTTTCAGCGGGCAACCCAAAACATTTTTCTACCTACCTGTATGTAAACCGGATTTGTCAAATCGCAGTTGGCTCGCTTAATGATAAAATGTACTTTGGAAATGCGAGATAGAATTTTTTCGGATAAATCATTGAGAGTTAATATCAAATCATTCGCTTCGCCTCGTCCAGCCGAAAATTCGTCGTTATTCAAGTCTAATAAGAAATAATCAAAGTATTAGCATGACAAGGTCATAAGATAACTTGCATTACATGTATATGTATATCAATGTAAACAGACAACTATTGAACTAAACAACTACAAATAACAAACATATAATTTTGCATAACAGTTACCAACAGAAAGGGACGAATGCGTATATATAATTTTGTATGGTGTGATGCTCGTACCCAAGGACTTTATTTTAATATTTTTGCCGTAGAGTCGGCCCCATACAATTTTCTCCATCGGTTGGCTTTCAACCTGCGTCCAAATGTTTGACGCTTGGCTCTGAGTGGCCTGTGTGCCCTGTGTGTCGCGAGCCATGTTCCTTCTCTTTCCGTTTTAATGTTTGTTTGTCTCCTTCAGAATTTCTTTGTAACTGTTAAATTTTCTTTCCGGTTAATTTCTCTGCGCAAATGTTAGTGTGCAGTTATCTTCTGCATCAACACACATACGATCAATCATACACATATACACATAATCGAGAATTGCGTCTATTTGGTGAATAAGCGCGCCGCATTGGTTTCCGCGAAGAACATTCAGAAGTTGTTTACATTGAATTATTAGCACACTTGCAAAAAACTCTCAAACGATTTTAAGACACAAAAAAAGGAACGTCGTTTCCAAGCTGCGCGCGGCTACCGTCTGGTGGAATTAGAGGTGGAGAAATACCTTTATGGAGAAAAAAGCACGATCGATATATCGATATTTTAGCAATATTTTAAACATCGATTTTTGCTGTTAACATTAAAAGCGCCAAATAACATTATAAATGCATAATGCATACTTTAATGCTTATAGTTGAATACAATATTTTTTTTTGATGAATTCTGACTTTTTCATAAACACAAGACGTTTTCAATACAACGTTTTCATGGATGTTTATGAGTTACGCGCGGCGTACATCTTCATGTATTAGCGGTGAACAAATATCGATGTCACTATCGAATCATAGACACTTTGTACGCATAAATTTCTTATCATCTGTGTTCGTCTCGAAAAAAATACTTTTTCCGAGCACAGTAAAAAAATATACCATAGATTTTTCCATTGGATTTCATTTACTATTTTCCAGCACTGAAATATCGATAGAATTGTTGCAGCCCTAGATTGCGGCGTCGTTTGAAAGCAACTGTAAACTATTACCAACACAAGCATACAGCAGAAACGAAAGGCATAAAGCGAAACTGAATAATAAGAAACAAAGAATAATTAATTGTAATTTATAAAACTATAAGACTTGCCAAGCCCTTTTTGAACGCGAGGCCGCAGCTGCTTGTCAGAGTTGCACAGAAAACGGTAAGCGTCCCTGAAATGTGTTTCAACAGCGACCCAAAATAGTTTCCGTTTGTTTGTGTTTGCAGATCATGACGTTACCGCGCTCTGAGACGTCACTGCGTCGTTCCGCGGTGGGCAGTCACCGTGAGAGCATGATCAGGGACATGACAACGGTCAACGACGATGATGCCGAGCGTCTCGAGGCACGCCGCCGCACTCTGTTTCAGCAACAAACTCGACCGCGGGATAGCAGTGTTTTGGAGTCCATCGAAGAGAATGAGACCATCAAGAAATGTTTAGAAATCTATAATGGCAATAAGCTCAGTCGCGACAATGCCTGGACTCTATCGTTGATCGATACTCTCTCCAATCTGCTCGACCGTCATCACAAAACATTGAGTAATTTTAAGGTAAGTCATACTTACATTTATGTTGATATATACATCACAAGTATCTACATTTAGATGGCCGGTTCATCATTAGAAGCTTCATCGAGGGTTTATGGTTTGCGTGTCGATTCTATATATCTGGATGCTATGCGCATGTCTGCTGGCCTCAGCGCACGAACTCTTACTGAGCAACAGTTAAACGCAGCTGCGGATCGCGATGACAGCATCAAGGAGAATGCTGAAGGTGGTGTTCCCGATGATAATGGACAGACGCAGGTCGCTGCGCCGAAGGCTAAGAAGCGGCCACGTAAAGCGGTGTCCACTGTAACTAAGAACAAGGACACGCTAAATATGCGATTGGACACTGCACCGTTGCAGGATCCTGTTTTTGGTAAACTCAATTCGACGGTGGGATCCATTAACGCCTCCAATCGGCTAATGCACAACATATTGCCAACTGTGGATTCCGAACTTAAATTACGTACAAATTATCGATTTTGGAACTCCGAAGAACTACCACAGGAAGTGACAGATTATACAATGATAGACACTGACTTGCAAGACTTGGATTCGCAATCGCTGGTTAGTGCAGAGTTTGTCGAGAAGCTGCTGCGTTACGATCAAAAGCTAAATTTGCGACCATTACACACAGGCTACATTATAACCGATGAACCAAATCCAAGCAATGTCATGGAACCAAGGCAAATGCCCGACAATGATGACGGAGTGGACAATGTCGATAACTTTTATGAGAATCCCAAAGAGCTGTCGATGGCCTTTGATATAAATGCTGAATGCGAGCCCATGCCAGAGCTGGATGGGCCCACGGCAGCTGTATTGGAGGTGGACTACAATGAGTTGGAGGAACTGACAACCGAGGAGCGTCAGACTTTGCAGAACTGTCGAATGCTACGCAAGCAGCCGGTTGTAATTGACGATTTGCGTCCCATTGACGGCAGCACCAAACTGGAATATTCCTATCGGCCCATGGATAAGATCTCGCAATTCTGGGCTGGCCCATCACATTGGAAGTTCAAGCGTAGTCGAGCTCGTAGCACATTCGGTCAGGTTAATTCGCAGGAGAATGCTGCAGGTGGTAGCAGTGCAGGTGGCAGCACCACAGTCACAACCGGTGCTGCACGTGCAAAGCGTGGGGCTCACAACGCGGCTAAGCGACGCAGCCAACATTTGAAATTTGGCGAATGCACAGAGCATCTGTTTCAGCCTCTGGAGACGAATATTAAAAAACTACGTAAGGCCAACTGTCAAAAGCGATGGGATGCCCGCAAACTTATGCTACCCACTAAGTATGAGTTTGATTCCAATTATTTCTACAAATACGATTATGCGCCCAGCATAAAAGTGAGTCGGCGATTCGGAGTACAGGATGAGGATTTGGAGCGAGATGCACATTCGGCAACTGACGAATGCATCGATGATGTTGAACTCTTCGACAATGATCATTTTAACTCGGACACGCACGCTTCCCCTTGTGCAATGAATATTAGCATCTTGCCAGAAGTCGGTGATACAGGCTGTACATTTTTGGGTGGCGACCAGGCCGCAGGTGGTAGTCTAAGTCAAATGAACACAACGTTGCGCAACAACTGTAATGACACAGTACTTGAAATAGCCACCGATTTTGAGGGGGCACCGACACAAGTAAGTGCAATGGACTGCTTAGTTGAATTCTCTTATATAATTAATGTACCATATTCTTTATTTGCAGGTGACTAAAGTCATTGTGCCATTTGCCAAGCGAGCTAAGGTGATTGACATGAAGAATCTCAAGCGCAGCTGCAATTGTTTGATACAAAAACAATTGTTGAATGATGTTATAGAAGAGTCGATACCGATTCATTTGAAAGCTAAGCAAGAACATTATGCAAAGGGTATGGCCTCTTTTAAAGAGGTATACGACAAATTACCTAATTTGCTGACCACGAAAATGGCAGATTCATTATCGCCATCGGTTGCGCTTTATGCTGTTCTCCATTTGGCGAATGATATGAGATTGCGACTCATACCGCAGGACGACTTTGAGAATTTCACAATAAGACAAGTTACCGATTGACAGAAAATCTTTTAGCTTTAGAATTATACCAACTGGGCAGTGTAAACACAAAAACAATTTCCTTAATCACATCAACCAGTATTCCCATAAACTAGATACCTCCAATTCACTTCCATCAACAAAATCTTCTATATTTCTTGTATCGTGCGTTTGTGGTGTTTGCAGTAATCCCAATATTAGATATAATTTCTCAATCTTTTAATTTGTGTCATTGACGAAGACACAAATAATAATCAATTTAGTATTGTAGCGAAAGTGTGTCAAAACTTTACCCACTTATTAACTTTTAATTGATTTAAACATGAATGAAAATACATTATGTCAAGCATTTTGAATATTCCGTTCAATTTTTCTATTTGTCTTTCGTACTTAACATTAGTTAATTACTATAATGGTAAGTTAAACTTAAAAATCTTGTCTGTGTTTTAAGTGTTATTTTTTCGGGAGAGTTGCTCATCCGCCTTTTGACCAGATCTGTAACTGACAACTTTTATTGCAGCTCTACATTTTATCCGCTCACTTTGTTGCCTCGCTGCTTCCTCTTAAAAAAACTTGCACATTAGTTTTGTTTGTTGTGTGCATTTTGTTGACACAGCCAGAGAGGAAGATGATGAAACGGAAGCCACTGTGGGTGGCATTGTTTTGCTTTGTCTTACATTATAGCTCTACCCTGTTGACATGTTGAAATTGATTATTTGGAATTAATAATTTAAAAAACTTGAAGACTGATATACATTGGTAAATGTTCGTGATGGGATGAGTTGGAATAGAAGTCGCTTGGAAAAGGCAATTGCAGGGTATCCTCTAGTATAGTACACGGGCTTATTGTGTTTTGCTTTGTTTTATTTGTTGCTGTTGCTTTTTCATTTGCATATCGTACTCTGCGCTCGTTCCAGCCAGCGTTTTTAGTCGCGCCTTCGTATACTTTGCCAGCTGATTGTTGCTGCTACTGCTTTGGTCTTAAGTTGTTGTTGCTTCTCACTTGCTGTGTTTGCATACATATTCCTCCTCTTCCCGTTCTGTAGTACGGGTACTGCGCAATGCCTGTGTGTGCGTGTGTCTGTGTGTGTGTATGTGTTGTCTGACACATTTGTGCTGCATATGTGTTAAAAAGTTCGGTGTTTGCAGAGCGCTTTTAGGCGCCGCGACATTTGTTTCAAATGCCGTTGTCGGTCTTTTGCACTCCCATTCCCATGGACATCTGAATGTATGTAAGTGTAATTGCATATTATTTGCATAAATATTTGCCAAGTACGCAGCAAAATACACAACAACAAACGCGTCGCTTAACATTTAAATAGCATCATCAAACTTTTGATATTAACAGCAGCAGAAAGTTTAAAGTTAAACATTCTAAATCCCAGCGATCCCCAGCCTGTTACACCTGCTGACACCTGTGTGCGTTGTGTTTTGATGGCATTAAATATGGCATTTGCGAACTTTAATATTCAAAGAATTTCTAATGATAGTTGTTGGGTAAGCAATCAGCTTAAAGTATAATATTGCAATTTTGAACGAACGCAAAATGTAACAAGCAAAGCATTTTTGAAAAATTACCAAAATCGTAAATGATAAATCTCGCTGTTTTCATTAACTCATAATTGAGTGCATTTTCGTGTTGCCAATGTCAAATGCAATTAGTGTATGGCTAAAACAAATGTGTTCATGTTCGAAAGAGTTACAACAAAAGGAAACAAAATTTACGTACATTTACAGCACCCGCATTTGCAGGTAAAAAGTTAATTATCATCGCAAACAAAGGAGGACTGGAGAGCTGGGGGGTTAGGAGACCAGAAGTTCCACCAAGTTGAGCCAACAGGCGGCAAAGCAGAAGCCCTTACTTTGTTTGTCTTTGGCCATAACCATTCGTGCATGTTGTTAGCCTCGTCTCACCTCAGCCATTACCACTGAAGTGTCTCGCTGCTATGTTGGTTTTGGTGTTACTTTCATGGTTATGATCTCACATTTGTTGCTTAATTGTGCTACATGTACCGAGGACTTCGAGATGATAATTGTTTGCATTTCTATAGGATTATTAGGTGGACCAATATGCTGTCAACAGGGTGCTAAAATTTTCAGATTGTGAAATATGTGTAGGCGCGACATACTTCCACTGACCACATTTAATTTCAGCAACAAACACCAAGTGGAATGTTCGTCATTAAGTCTTGGGTTAGCTCGATATCTTACCACATAACTCAACTCACACAGTCCCATTGAATATCACAATCTGCAGTCGACCAGTCATTTTATTCTCATGTCTTTTATGCAATTGCAAACACTTTCAGAAATGCTCCCCTTTTAGGCTGATCTATAAATTTGTAACTTTTTACCATCCATTAAATAGAATCCAATCAAATTCGTCGAATGAAAGAAAATACTTGCAAAGGTTTTTTTTGTTCACTCCATTCAGAGTTTCATTCTTTATTAATATTTATTTAGTAGCATATGGTATATGTAGTATATCGGGTAAAATATTTCGCGTGTATTCAGCATTCTGCGTTCTGTAATTTATTTACATTCATGATATTTAATATTTTGTTCTATAGGCAAGTATATAATGTAGATATACATACATATATAATACTCACACGCATGTCGTCAACTGTGTGGATAATCTGCTCCAACAATTTTCATAAAATTGCTGCCCTACCTCTGCATTCCTAGTACCTCTAACAATTTAGTTTACGATAGGTATTTAATTAGATGCTTCATCATTAAAACCAAAGTTAATTGAAACGATTGTTATACTTTCAATGATGGTGTAAATCAAATATACAAAAGATTGTTTCTTTCATTTTGTAGGGTTTAAAAAGTTCTTGTTGTTCTAGATGTTGTTGTTCATCGGCCAGTTAGTTCATTTATTGTTAGTAATAGTATATTTGCGTTCATTTTATTTCGTTTTAAAAATACATCAATAAAAGTTTAATACATTTAGTAGACAATTATACTTTATATATAGTATATGTATGGTATTTAATATACTCATATAGTAGTTGATATTTATATATATATATGTATATGTATGTAATGTGTATAATTCATTTAGCACACAGAATATAACAATTGTTGCAGTAATACACCTTTCGGGGGCCTTTAAATGTTTTTCAAACATTTCCATTTATATCATAACGTTAATAGAATATGCTTAAAAATTATGTTGTTAATAATTGTTGTATTTTTTTGTTGTTTATTTTTAATGTTTATTTTTTTATAACAAATTTGCGCTACACTTTAAAACTGTTTTCGCAGTTGCTGTTATATACATATATAAATTGTTGATATTAAGATTGACTTTGTAAGAGAGGCAATTTAATTGAGCTTGTTAGGAATTTTGGCCTGGGGACTTGCAAAGGCTAATCAAATAGAAATCAAATACAAACAATCATATATATTAGCTATTAATCGAATGGAAATTAAAGAATTAAATCAAAGAAAGATCATCTATGGAAATTCCAAAATTCTACATAAATTTATTTGATTAGATTTATAAACGTTGTAATATATATTTTAAAGTTCATGGGCTAAGAGTGTTCTATACAAATAAATTGTAGGTAGATCAAAAGCTGCAGAAAATTAGAATGTACACATAAACGGTTATGTAAATATATATATATAAGTATATATATTGTATATGTACTAATATATGTATGTATTCTTTAGCCCGTGTTCATTTGTTCAGCGCTCTGCACCTTCCGTAAATGCTTCTCAAAACTGTCCCTCGGTTGAGTCCTCATTTGGTTTCTTTGTTTGTTTGTTTTCCGCTCAGTTGTTCCAGTTGTTTAGTTGTTGTTGCCATTATCATTTGTCCTTTTGTTCCAAAATCATTTCCATTTTCCCGTTCCATGAGGCTGCAGAATTTAGTTTTGTGTCTTTGGGGCGACGGACGCAGTCTCAGCAGCCAGCGGCAACTGCAAGTGAAAAGGCAAAATGGATGATTAATTTTTAGCTACTACTCGTAGCCGAGATGAAAACTCTCCTACCTTCTGCTCTGCGGGTGCTTTGCCAGTGCTGCGACCCCAGCGCAAGCGCATTGGCTTGCGAGCTTCGCGCTGGAACTGATACTCTGAGTTGTCATCGTCCTGGTCCTCTTCGGTGTCCTCAAGCGAGCCAGCAGCACGCTCAGCCACAGTGGAATCATATTGCTGCTGCAGGGCCAATAGCCAACGAGTCATGTTCTGCCATTTTTGCCATTCGCGTTCCAGTTGAGCGCGTTCCCGCTGCGCAAAGAAATTGAATATTATTAGATCAGCTCATAGGTTGGGAAATCAGATGAACTTACCTGGTCCTTGTCCAGAACATTGTTGCCCACACTGCGGCCCCAACGCAGACGCTGCGGCTTGCGCACCACTCGCTCGAAGGCGGAATCATAGTCATCGGATATTTCCACTTCATCGGCGGTAGCTGGCTGGTTCACTTGCTGGCTGTTCATATTCAATTGACGCTCCAGGAGATCATCGTAAATTGTGCGACGCATTTGGGGTAGATTGGGATCGCTGCGACGACCAAAACGCAGCCTCAACGACGGCGACCTGATGGGCTTCTGGTTGACGTCGCCAAACCAACGCTTCTCCACAATGTTGTTCAGCATTTCGGGATCGCTGCGACCAAAGCGCAGTCGCAGGGATGGCGAACGCTGCGCCTTGCGCTCCACCTGATGGTTTGGAAAGACAATGGGACCAGCATATTCACGTTGCAGCAGATTGTCGTACAGATTGTTGATGGGAGCGCCTTCGAATAAAACGATTAGTTAAGCTAGCTGCTAAGTTTAGAGTTGGGGCAATTGTATCTACCTTGAACTGTGGTCAGCTCGGCGCTGGAATACTGCAGCAATAGCAGACTTAAGCTGAAAATAGCCAAAGCACAGCCGTAGCTCATCTGTGACTTGAAATGGATCATCTTGGAGTTTGCTGTGGCTGAAATGGCAAAACGATGACAATTTCGACAATTAGTAATAATGCAACTTCGTTTTCTCGATTAATTGCTTAAAGTAACCGCATTGCGGGTGCTTCGAATAATTAGCTCTGCTTAAGTCAACTCTTTGATATCGGCACTCAAGCTTAACTGATTGGCCAACGTCTTTGACTGTCGCAATTCAATTTCCGCTCGCTGTGCCAGCACGTAAACGCATCTTATCACGTATACGACGCGTTGCATCGCTGGCGCCCTAACAAAATATTTCGCATGCACTTAACGCCTCACAGGCCAGCAGCTGAGGCTTCAGCGCTGTCGATACTTATGCATTTAAGAGCGTGCTACTTGGCTCCTGGCTGGATTTAACTTCCCGCTTCCTGCCTGGTCGCCTGCAGAGCACAGACAACATCCTTTACTCCAGCCCAAGTGGCAATTTTGAAACTGGGGGCTGTTTCGTATGCGCGCAAAGTGTCTGCCTTTTGTCTTGCTTTCCTTATTTTTTGCATCCCAAACTCATTTGTCCTTATTGTTTCAACTCACAGACCAAGTTATTCACGCACACACACCCACGCACACACACACTCACTTATACCCAATCAGGGAGAGATATGTACATATGGCGACTCTTGGCATTTTTGCAGCATTCTTTTGGGCGTCGCCTTAAGGTGAGCTGTATAACAAAGTAGGCAATGTGTCAGGCACTTGACTTGACTTGACTATCCTTCAAAGATCCTCTCCCCACCTGTTTGACTGCATTTGCCAGCTTATAAATAATTCAACTGCCTTTTATTTGCTATCTTTTCTTGCCGATGTAGAATAAATTTATGACATTTGAGATGAATTGCAATGAACACGGTTAGGGTGAAAGTTACACAAGTTTTATTTACACCGCAACTTCTGCATATCCATTTAAATAAGTACGTATTTGAGTGAGTGTGCGTGTAGGGTGGGGAGGGGAGGTGACTCCTTTAGACTGTCTGCGTTTTGTCTGCCTGCGAGCCGCGTGCACTGCACTTTTCATCATTATTATTATTGATTTGCAGAGTCGTTAATGATGGGAAGCAATGCTTCCTGGACTATTTCCTTGCTTTCATTTGCAATGCACTGCACTATGGAGTAAATTGCAAGACCTCGACACGATGATCAATTAAATATTTAAAGTATTGATCAGTGCCAGTCATCACAATTTTCTAATGATTACAGCCCCTAAAAACAGATATTGCAAAAGCAATTGCCAACTGAAAACATGTGCTTGGTTATACTAAAAATGTTATAACAGCGTTAAACGGTTTTGAAGGCAAGTATTTATTTAAGTGGTGCGAAAAGTTGCTTTAAATTATGGACACAAAAAACATTTTGCTAGCTTAAATTTTATTGAGTAATTATCGAAGTATAGGCACTTCGCCCATGGTGCATTTTGAGCGTAAGTCCATGACATCATTCGCTAGGCCTTCGCTTTTAGCCGCATGCATTAAACATTCACAAACTAATGGGCGCCAATGGCAGTAAAATTAAAAGAAGAACAAATTGGAACAGGTGCGCCATTCTCCTAACCTTTCGTTCGACTGACCTATTGAATACGCTATTGGAAACTAGTCACACATGTGCATATGTATTTAATGAGAGTGCGCCATATTCAAGTACAGACAACAGCAGTGCAGACGCCATCCATTGCAATCGCTAACACCTGCTGAGATATTGAAAGAAGTCGCGAAACGTGGAATTATTGTGTCTTCAATACATGCTTGAAAGGTAAGTGTAGTTAAAATGATTTCTGTAAATGTTTGGCAAACATTCTTCCCTTCGCTATAAGTTTAGTTTGCAAATTGATTACACGTCTTTAGTTGTAAATTTGCAGTTTACATGCCACAACCAATTGCTCAGGTATACAAGCGTAATCCAGAATAGAGAGAATATAAGCAGTAGCCCAACGAACCGTTGTAATCTTGCGTCTGGGTATTCTCAGGTTGGCCGACAAAAGTGCCGCAAAACAAGTTAATCGTTTGGCCCCAAATGAGATAATAGCTTGACAAATTGTTTACCCACAGGAACTTATCCAATTTTACCTTAATTTGTCGCCCCAAACTTCGGTCGAGTCACAGACCCTGTCTCATAGTGGCTCGTTAGCTTCCACTTACCAACAACGGGACAGACACACACAACCACTGCGACAGCTATGCAGAAGTCACCATCGATAAATTCCGAGCAGCCCACTTGCATCAATTTCTCTATTGGCGTCTGGCTGTGCGGCGGCAAAAAATTTAATCAACAGACTTCAATGTTTGCCGGACTTGCTGTTTGTTTTGCTGAACTTCGGTGCATTGCCGCCCACACATGACCACGCCCACAGGCGGCGTGTGAAATGCAAATATTTTTTCCGTCACATGTGAATGAACAGAAGCGCGGCATTCAAAACGGATTTAATGGAGAAGCCAGCAATGCCAGCTGGCGCCAAGCTCAGTTTAATTGCTCAGGCTAAGCTGAAAAAATGGTGAATGAAAATGCACAGCGTAGACATGTTCTTATTTTCATGGTTGCTTGAAAAGTAGTGTACGTGCTGCATCTTATGATAATGGCTGCAGAAATTCGACAAGTTTCTTTTTTTTGTGGCTCCAAAGATACCGCATGAAATATTAAAACAGCATCAAAGACTAGCTTATAGAGTTCGCTGAGCTTTTTGCGCAACGTGGAACTTATTGCAACTCGTAAAAAATATTTATAATAAAATGGAGAATGGAAAAATTAATATGTATATAATGGGAGAAGTTACTTTTTAAATATTGCAACCGAAATGTTTTGTTAATTTGCAAAATTTACAGCCAAAATAATCTGAAAACAAATGCATAGATAAAAGCAAAACTAGTCACATGGCGCCTGGGACATTGGTGCGTATGATTAACGCAGAAAGCCGAAAAGTAGGCGAACGTAAAACCGCACAAAGTGGTAGGCTGTTGGCCAACAACAATAGCAACACCAACAGCAACAACAACAACAAAGTTTAATCAAATACGTTGATAAAACACAAAAGATTACGCCCTCCGCCGGCAAGCAGAATGTAATAAGGCGGGGACAAAAGGGTCCGCCAGGGTCGGCAAAAGGCTTCCAAAACTGGGCATCTAATGTGTTTGTCAAAACGTTTTAATGCCAATGGCAAGGGTGCTATAAAGCAGACACCACCAAAAACAACACCAGCGGCAGAAATTCGGCTCGGTTGCTGCCTTTGCTTTTGGCCAACTGACCACAAATGACCTTTTTGGCACAACGAAATAAAAACTGATAAATAAAAGGCAAATAAAATGTGTGACACAAAAGAGAGCAGAAAAAGTAGGAAAAATAGGCAGCCGCATCAGTGTCGAGCATGAAACAACCTGTTGTGGGTAATGTACGTGTGTGCGTGCGTGTGTGTGTGTGGGCGTTAAATGTATTAGTTTGGCTTGGCCGAAAGGCTATTTAAACGTGGTCAATGTGTTTATACGCTTGAACAGCAAATGCTGGGCTATTACACTAGGCAACAAAGTTCAGCAACAATGGCAGAGAGGGAGAGAGAGAGTCGAAAAGTGTGTTTAAGTTTCAACGATATGTTTTTCATTTCCCATTTTATTGCAAAGATTGTTTAACTTTTAGCAAACCTGCAAGCTAACCAGTTTTTTTTATGGCATTTTGTTGGGCAGTGTAAGGGGCTGGCGCTTTTGACTGACCACTGAGGCGTGATCGGGGGCAACCTTGTGTTGAACAATGTGTTAATAGCTTGTTTATTATGTTTCAGTTTTCGCCTGGATCTCGTCATGTTCAATTTGACGCACAATTGGCTGTTTGACAGTTTTTAAAGCCTACTTGAGGCAGCTGCCCAAATGATTGGCCCACACTGAGAGCTGGCATAAATACGAACATTGCCTCCCAATATCGCGCAACTCATTCGTCATTTATGCGTTAGCCAGTAAGCAGCAGCAGGACGTCGACGACGGCGATGATGACGATGGCGATGACGACAACGATGATAAATCACTTTCAATTTTGACAAACGTCGCAAATCTCGCGCCGGCGGCGTGCACATTTCATCACCCACACACACACACACACACATACACAGATAACCACACACTCTCACACATGCACACACAAATCCAATTTACATACTTGCTGGCCCGGCCAAGCAATTGAACAAAGCCCCCCGAATGTTTCCGAGCAATGCCAACAAATCATTTGCAGCCAACATTTTGTGAGTTATCTGTAGCAGCAAAATGGAAAAGACTTCGTATTAAGGCGCCTTTCGATTAAGTCTTGGGCTAGGGGGCGGAGTCGAGGGGAGCTAATGATGAGTTGATGACGGGGAAATGGAAAAAACAGTTTTTTTCCGATCAATCTGAAAGTGACGTGGTCAAAGAGACCCACATTAGAATCTTGATGAAAAAACTCTACCAAATGGGAAAAATATGTCAAATTGTTGAACTATATAAAACACAAAAATATGATTATAAAAATGCCAAAGTTATGCAATGTATATCTATTATTTTGTTGTTAATTGTGAGTATTTTAAATGAATTTATTTCTGATTGAATCTTTTCTTTATGCACAATTCAATCATAATTAAAATACACACATTCAAATTGAAATTCTTCAAATTGTATGTAAGAAATAACTAGTCTTTACTTAGCAAACAAGGAGCACAAACTTTACATTGTCTAGAAAGTTTGCATTATGCATAAAGTTGGAAAAATTGTGTGCCCTTATTGCGTTCCCTTGCAGAAAACATTAATAAAAGTCAGGACTACCCTTTCGGTATCCAGAAAACGAATTTAAAACGAGCACAAGGAAATTATTAACAAGCCAACGCGCTCTAATTTCGCCCGCGCGCCGAGCAGAGACACTCTTCTGGACGGGACTTTGTATTTGTAAATGCCGGAAGTTGAGTATTTGCTGCCCAGCTTCAGTGGCATGCGGACTACGCTGCGGCTACGTGATGCCGGAAGTCGGAAATGAATGTAATTTTCGGTTACTGCCGCTTTTGTTTGTTGGCATTGTTGCTGTTGTTGCTATTGTTGTTGTCGATTTGCACGAAAATTGTCTCTCCCCCAATTGTTGTGGCATAGTCTATGTTATTACAAGCCTCGGGGTGTGACAAAGTCCTTCGCTTTATTTTTATTTTTCTTGTCTTAATGGTATTCTAGCCGACGGCTGTTTTGTTTCACAAACTGTTTACTTGTCACCTGAAGATGCTCTTCTGCCTTGACCGAGGGCTATATACTTTAATTTTATAAAGATGACTTCAATTTGGCTGTCAAAAATGCAAAGCTCTTGCATTGATTGATTGGCCAAGCCCAAAATACACAATACAAATCGAATAAGAATGAACCACTGGCGACAGGGGAAGCAAACCATTGTCCCGGCTGGCTTGCATATGAGGTTGCTCAAGGATTATCTACAATTTGTTTGGTGCTTTTCAAACTTTGGGCCCAAATGCAAAAAAGGAGCAGCAGCCACAATGTTGTGAAAATATGCAAGCAAATCGAATAAGTTAGTCAAATTGGAATAATGAAGTGAAACACGCTTTAGAATCTACCATACCCTTGACTTTACATCCTTTTAAAAGTTATTTACTTGTGAATTTGCTGTAATTTACTATTAAGAGCTGAAGACACAGGGTTCTTAATCTGTTGATTTATTTTCACAGACAAAACTTTACAGAGTGCGTCTGTTAAAGTGTTTGAGAAAGCATCAATTGAGTTTACTTCAATCGAGTGCAATTTATTTAGTTGTAAGCTGAAAGCTCAAGTCAATTGCTTTAATACGCAACTTTTGATTGTTCTTCCACTGCTTTCCACCGACAGAAACTTTTTATTGGTTGTGCTTGGGTACAACTATTTCTTCGGTAAATGCCACGAAACTAATGTGATAGATTAGCCTCAAATAAGAGAAAGGATTGCAATTGAAAAGGATTTATTTTTTTGTGTTTTTTTTTACGTTCAACCTTTGGGAAAGTTAATGTACTTTCTCTGTAAATACCCTTACGCATTATAAATTGTACTACAAGGCACTACGAGGGCACCCAGACCACTTCTGAGCCTTTTACTTGGACGTAGGACCACTTAAAATCATTTACATAAGCAGCTTTAGCTTTCGGCTGACGAGTTCCATCTGACTCCATTTCGGCTCCTGCTTTTTTAGGGGTTGTGATTGTTAGATTTTCGGCTGACACGTGTCATTTCAATGCATTTTATTTATGGAGTTTAGGCGATTCGCTTGGTGGGCTTACAGGTTGTGGGAGTTAAATAAATGACCGAATGGATGGCCTTGCTCTGGCCTGCTGTTGGCAGTCCAAGCTGACAGACCACATGGGTCATCAATTTCGAAAATGTTGTGGGGCAAAACTCAAATTACAAACAACGACAAATAAGCACTTAAGCCTCGAATAAGGAGCCCTGCAAAAGAACAACAGCAATTTGCGACAGCAAAACACAAATCCAATATAAATTCATCAATATCCACTTCAAAATATCCGCAGACAGCCGAGCAAAGGACGTCAGAATGTACAGCATACATACACACACACACACACACACACATATTCATGTGTGCGTCGATGTGTTGCAAGTATATTGTGCACATGAAAAATCTAAGAAAATATTTTATGGCCCACCATGCATACGAGTCCTTTAGGTGGAAGAGCGATGTCAAGAAATGTCTAAAATTACACACCAATTGATGTCTTTTTTAGGGCCCTTTCCCCTGCCGCAATAACCTTTCCAAGCGGAAAATATTATGGCTTTAAAGCATAGGAAGAAAGTCTTTAGCTTATCCCAAAGTTTTGCCTCAGCCATCTCCTAAGAGTTTTTCATTATCAAAGCAAAAACTGTGAACTTGTGTGATGTGTGGCGCTGGCATTGCATATCTGTAGTTGATAACATTTGGCTGCCTAAAAACTTTCTCTTTTTTTTGACAGGAAGTTACATGGCTGAAAAGCTTGCGTTAGCAGTTGCAAGCGAGTGAATGGTGGAAATTTAAGGAAATTGAGCATTTTGTTAATATTTTGCAAGACAGCGAAAGTTTATCAACACGCAGTCCTTAGTGCAAATATCGCTCGCTAAAGAACTGCTGGCAATTAGTTGAAAGCCAGCTCTGGTTAAGTGTGTGCCTCCCACACCGCGAAAGTCTGCCAATGATGGCCAATAATAGCAGCGAGAGTCACCCATTGATGTACTGAGCTCAACCTCAATGTTGTGGCATATAACCATTAAACTCTGTGGCGCACTGGAGGACACAGAGACTTGGGTATGGCCGGAGACAACATTGGCGACATGGACGATAATAATAATAATAATAATGATGGCAATGATGGTTTCATTTATAAACAGACACAGGACACGTCTGAAAGAGCTCCGTGGCTTTGCTGGGCGCACAAAGACAAATACGAGAAATAGTTGTGCTTAGACAATGATTGAGATAAACATGCTAGACGTGAAGGTCCCCACAATCTGCGACGTTGAAGTGCTATAAATTGAAAGTGGAGTAGACAGTCGATTGGTCTGGCCATTGAGCTTCAGTTCAGCATCAGCATCAAGTGTCGATTCGATTCAAGCAAAACTTAAAGTGCATTTCGCCAGGGGGGAGCCGAAATGAAGGCAATGAAAAGCTGTAATTTGTTTGCACCTTATGCCTACTTATCAGGCCATCAACACGTTGTTTGTCTTCGCTTTGAACGGCCATAAAATTTGGCCATAAATCGACAATGCAAATTTATTGAAAAACGTTGATAATACAGCATGCCACTTGCCGCAACACAGCGCCCAAGTAGGCAATGTTGCTCTGCACAACATTAATGCTAAACATGTTTGGACACGTGCTCCGACCGAAATGAAATAATGTTAAATGTTGCTCGACAGGGACATGGAAAGGACAAGTAGTTGCCGTTGTGTTGTGGCAAGCGTGAAATTGAAATTTATGCTTTAATTACCAGCGAGAAGCAGTCGAGTAGCAGGCCATTGCCCCATTGTTGTGCTGTAAGCTGCTTTCGCTGGTAATGCGCAAAGTCCGCTGAGCACTAAGTTCTGCTGTCGGGGAATTTGAATTTTAAGCCCACTTAATCAACGTCAAGTTTGGATACAAATGCGAAAGTTAATTATTGAAATTAACCAAAATAAAAGAAAAACTAATCAACCGCTTGCAACATCCATTGACAGCCAGTATAAACGAACCAAAAATTTCAATTTGTAAAGATCTGTTGTGCAGTTTCAATAGCGCTGAGCATCTGAGAGCAGCTTGTCCATGTCCAGCGAGTCGTGTTGCCTGTGAGTTCAACTCCAAATTACACGGTGGCTCAGCTTAATTCCCGTGCTTCCTCCATATTCACTTTAGTCCCTCGACTTTGACCTTCCGTTTTTTGTCGCTGGCGGGAAACTTGAAATTGAACTTGCACGGCTAGCGAACGAGGACGAGGACGAGGACGAGAGCGAAAACGCGGACGAGGCTGAGCGCAGTTGAATGCTATAATTACACGCGAAATCAAATAGACAAAACTCCCGGTGACAGTTTTTGAAAAGTTGTTTTTATTTCTCGGTCGCCGACTGTCTGCCCGACTGTCAGTCCGCTGTCTCTCTGTCCCAGTGCCTGAATGTCTGTCAGAGTCGCTGACATGCTCCTGCGGCCAGTGTGGCTCAGAAATGAGCAGCAAAACTGTTGACGCTGGCAAATTAAAAAACAGAAATGTCCCGATTTTCGTTGTTTATTTTCTTTAGGCTCTTCTCGACTTCTTGCGCTCGTTGTTGTTGTGAGGTGAGGTGAGTGCTTGCTTACTTTTAGGCGGCAGTGTTAAGCTGATTTGTGGAGCATCCTGTGGTCGACTGCCGCTGTCAACTGCGGGCTCTGTTCTCCGCGAACTGGCCATCAACATAATTGAAAGCCCATTAACATCATTTGCACGTTGAAGCGTAAAACTGGCGACAGTTCATGCCACTGCGGCACCATTTATGTTAATTAATTAAACATATTTTGTGCCCCCGAAATGTAGCCATGCAAATTGCCAGTAAATTATGATGCATAATGTGATTAAAAATAACTGAGTAATCGATGTGGCAGACAATTGATTTTGTTATCACAATGTTCAATGCTGGCCTTGCTCAAGTGTCGACTATAAGCCAGGGATTTTGTTCAATGCCCCATTTTAATCCACTCCAGCGTTAACACTTGCTTATCCAACCTAAAGACTACACAGATTTGTTGTCTTTTATTTTCAGCATGCTGTCAAAGTTGAAAACACTTTAAACTGCTTGTTGTTGTTTGTCGCTATTATTGTTATTGTTGTTGCTGCTTGTTGTTTGCTGTCAACTCGTTGTCAGTCACGCCTAAAAATATGCACAAGTATTTACAAACTAAATTAAGTGTCGCCTACATTTGCATGCCTCACACAATGAGCTCGTGGTCCCGGGGTAAGGCCAAAGGAGTCCGAACTTTTAAACTTAGTATACAAAAGTCGTTGCATGCTCTGAGGCATGAATTCATAATTGACTTTCGTTTTAGCTGCGACTTTAATTTAAGCAAAAAAAGAGGATTTATTTATGTAGTTTCGAGTGAAATGAAAATTGTTTTTTCCACTTGAATTACAGGCTTTACTCTTTCGTTTCAATCACCCTGAGCGCCTAATTAGCGCACATTCCTTCATTTTATTAATATCCGGAGTGGAGTGCGGCCCTCCCCCCAATGAAGTCACAAATCATTTACAATTCGCAGGACAATTGAAGAGGATTTAAGCAGCAACAGCTGCGCCGGCGCTTTTCTCATTCATGCAGCCGCCATTTCCGTTTCGGTTGTCAGGCGGCTGCAAAACTTTAATTGCCATTCATGACATTTTGCATTATTAATGAAAATCTAGCAGCCATAGCCTTTGGTGTTAAAGAGAATGAAATTGACTCGTGAGACTTGAAGGCAAGCTGCTAGCTGCCACGATACCCTATTAATTTGCAAAGCAATTCCATTTTACTTTAAAGTATTCTGCAGAGTATTGCATTTACATTATTCCTAATACAATCTATGGTGAGCATGTGCTTTGATTGAGTTCTACAGGGTATGTCCACTGGGTAGTCAACTGGCAACTGAATGCTGTGATGTTGTAAATGGAACAGCTCCCAGAGGATCTCTAAATGGGGTACCATACATTTACACATGCACGCACAAAACTCAATTCTGATAGCGAGCGGGCGGAGAGCAGCAATGTGCTACGTGTAACGTGTGATGCCAAAAAAAGTATGCAACACGCAACGCACACATTTGCAGCATTTCGCCGACACAAATGTATTTTTTATGTAGACCAAGCAACACGAGGTTTCGCTTCTTTTTTTTGTGTGTTTGTTTCCTCTCTTTGCTCTCGCATTCTTCGCACACATTTGGCTGCTCGGGGAGTCCCGTAAGAGTCGCTGGGTTTCTCATATCTGGCGGTCCATGATTTGCTATAGTGGCTTGTTGCTGTCCTTGTAATGAGCCTAATGGCCAGCTTAGACCATTTTATTGTGCCCCATTTAGGCTAATCAATTTATGTAGCACACTCCTCTGCCGCCCCTGCGCACCCAATGAAAATTATGAAAATTCTATTTGACTTTAACTTTACGCACGCTCTCTGCGACCGAGCAAGGTCGCATGCTGTGCTCTCATAAAATTCACACACGAGTTGAAAATTTGTTCATATTGCACGGCAAATTTTTCACATTTATAGGCAGTTTTCTTTGTTGTAGCTGTTGCTGGCCAGGTCATAAAACAAACCACATGTTACTCTAGTCTATTCAATTTAATATTAAGCCTGTCTATCAAATATGCGTATGAAATTAGAAAAGTTTTATTCAGAAAGCATTAAATCTAATAGTTACTTAGATTCGAATTTATTATGAGGGTAGCCTCGCAAAGAAAGAAGTTTTAAAATTGTATTCAATACGTATAACTAAGACAAATGCGAAAGCTTAGTTTTTCACTCTCCGGCTGACACGCAGTCCACACTGTCCACAGAGTCCTCGCCTTGTTTAATGCGAAAAGCCTTTGCGAAAGAGCAAAGAAGTGGCGTACTTTGGGCGCCCATTATGGGTAAATCCCTTTAGTTTGCTTGCCGTTTCTATTTGCACATCGTTTTGTAATGTAATGCGAGTTGTTGCGACAAATTGCTGGGGATTTTGAGCCACTCGAAGCGCAGCGGGACACTGTCCTCCTCCCCTGCTCCACCCCGTGAGGAGGAATGAACCGAAAGAGAACTAGACCAAATGGTTCGGTTTGGATGTTTGCTTGTTAGTTTTTCCGTTTGGTAGTTTTAGCGTCAGTTGTAAACTGTAATGTGGCAGCCCTTCGGACTTAAGAGGTGAATGGCTGGGGCTTCGACTTCATGTGAGTTCCAAGTGTTGTTGCCATTGTCGTCGTCGTCGTCGTCGTCGTCGTGGAGCCAGTGTTTGCTTTGCTCATTTACGCAAATTTCACACTAACTACTTAGCACTGGCAACTTCTCGGTTGCACTGAGCTGCAGTCGAGTGCTAGGACTGTTGTTGGCCAGCAGCTGTAAACTGAAACTGTTGAGCCATTTGCCAACCCAACTGTGTTATGTTGCCGTTTTGTGTCTGTCTATGCACTGGCCTGAGCCTGAGCTTCCTGCCGTTGGCTTTATAATCAAGTTTCGACTGTGCACAGAACTATGCCGACTTCAAGTTGTTCTTGCTGCTTGGAGGACTCGCACTTTATTTAAGCAGCGCAGACAAGAATATTTTTAGATAAGCGTTTTTGAAATTGAATGCAGCTCAAATAATGGAAATACATGTCGTAGATTTATTGATAACCCAGCTGGCAGAACTTTTCAAATATTTCAACTGAGTGTCTTTGTTTCGCTGAGCGTGTCTTCGTTTACTTAGCAGTTAGTTCTTTTGTCTAGACCCGCTTGCCAGTGCTCTTTGTAAGCCAATTCAAGCGATTCAATTATAAACACATGGCACATACCATCGTCCAACTAAAATCAGCAATGGACAGTTGTTGCTATTAGCATGAGCGTGCAGGGCAAAGAATCTTAAACTATTGTCATTCGAACCGTTGTTGGGATTGTTTTTTTAGCACAAAGGTTTCGCAATCAGTTGAATCGCAGAGGAACGTAACGCAGAACTAACTGAGTAATCGTTAGTGCCAGGTAATGGCCTGATAAGTGAACCGTGTTCCATGGTTGTTGCCAAAGGTGTGCCAATGGCCTTCTATTACCTTTGGTTGGGCTGTGGCTAAGTTTAGATATGGTTGTCTGTGACAAAATTCGCGGTAGTCTGACAAAACTATGAACCATATGAGCGTTATGCAAATGTTATTGACATTTCCAGCTGGGGAGCACAACAAAACCCCTTTTTACATAATTCCTGTCAACTGCGACTATAAATGCGACGGCGAGTACGATTGTGAGTGCGAGTGCAAGTGCGAATGCTTATACAATTTATGGGTTACTCGCTGTCAAAGTGGAGCACAATTCAATTTGGAATTCTCATTGAACTCACGTTGCTTCTGTTATGCGCCCGTTCGACTGCAATTTTGCTAATGAAACGACTGCTATTCCTCTCTACGCTCGTGTCTTGAGCTGCTTTGGCTTAAACACTTCCGACAACGTTATTAATTACATATAGTGCATATGCCTCTCGTGCCGCTTTCGCTCTCTCTTTTGCTTTGAGCTGGGCTTTGCCTGTCTGTGTCGACTCATCGATCAAAATGCTGTAAAATTAATTTAATGAATTCGTACGCCCTCGGCCATGTGTCAATAACTTTCGTTGCTATTAATATAACAAAATCTACAGGTGTTTGGCGATGGCTTTCCCCACAGGATAGCCGCCCAAGCAATGTGTGTATGTATGTTCCTAATACACCCAAATATAGCTCATTAAGTGCCGGCATTGAACACTTCTTTTCCCCTTGAATTGATATCAATTACGGCTCAAGTAAATGGAGTATGATCGCTTCTCGGTAATTAGGCGAGGCTAATTATAATTCTATTAGTGAAGCACCCTCAAACTTTTCTGCTTTCATTAAGTCTGATGGCTGGTTTATTCTACAAGATATTACATTTAAATTATTGAATATTGGATCGATATAGTGCTGGGTATCTGGCCACCGAGCCAGCTTCACTTCAGCGTCAATGTACATTTTCTGCCAAAATTAAAAGATGTCACAATAGCAGGAAACAGCACGAGACGGATGTGACTGGAGGAAACGAGCGAAATTGCTATTAAAAAGCAATTTAATCACAAGATTGACAGTTTGAAGTGTTTCACATTTAAGCGATATCAGCAATCAGTTTAGAGTCTCGTTATATTAGACACAACAGCTCCTCTTTAAAAATACTCCACATAAAAATGGTCTTTGTCAGCATGAATAGTTGCGATTTGTGGGACACATTCGACCCGTTCCCAAAAACTGTCAGTTGTATTTTAAAATTGGTCTGGTGTGCGATGTGTTGCTCTGCATATCTCTTGCTTTTTTGCCGCCATAAATCGATAGCTTAATTAAGCGTGAGCATTTCTCGGAGCTTTATTAATAGGTTTTTGCCTTGGGTCGCATCGTATCGCTTTGGGGGCCAACAGCAGCCATAAACTAACCGTTGGGCTATCAATGCCACTTCCAGCAGCTACAGGTCAATTAGTCAAAATCCTGCCAACCGAAATGTTTTTGCAATGGCCGGCTCTAGATGTCTCCAGTTGATGGCCTGTTCCGCATCCTGCTGAGCTCTCGAAAATTACCAGACCGGAGCCAATCAGTGTCAATGCATGCTCACTTAAACGTGCCTTAAAGCTGTTAAATTTGACACATGTTTCGGCCTCCTTTAACCTCTCCCCACTTGCCGTGCTGCAGGTGTCGGGCATATCGTTAAATGTGTAAGGTTAAAGCTAAAAATATGCTTTAATATTGCACACACACATATGCCCAAACCAGAGTTTTGGATTACAAATTTTATTCGATTTATTCATCGTCTCGCAAAAGTATGCAACAAGTTTTAGTTTGACAAGCTGTCAGTGCCCAACTCAGGCCGTGTTTCTTATTCATGCCTTTCTGCGCTCAGCCAGTTTTTGGCAGCCTATAAATTAATGTCCCCCATGATTAAGTTCCCCAGCAAAATTAGGAGGCTTGTGGTCAAAACTGTTGAGATGCCAGGCTTGCGAGCAAGGTCATCGAGTTACTCGTACTTTGCCCAGCCAGTTTTCTTTGCAATTACAAATTACGCATACGACATGGTTGACTGCAACTGATGATAGGGTCGCACAGATTCTGCTTGCAGGTGCATCTAAAATTACATGTGCGCTGCCGACACATTCCTGCCACGCCTCCTTTTGCGTTCACATGCCGCATACCGCATGCCGCATGCCGCACAGCACAAGCCCTCCAACAGAGGCAGCTACGACGATGATGCGAATAAATTTCCATTATGAACATAGCCACGTGTGGAACGCAGTTGCATATTTGTTGACATGCTTAGGACTCGTCATCATAATAAAATGTTTTGCCCCGCACCCACGCTCTTCGTGTGCGGCATTAACAATGGCAATTGTCTTGACTTGACACCGTAGTCCATGTCGTGCTCAGTTGGCCGGGCTAACAGCCCGACATAGATATTGCTTGCGTGTCTCGTTTCACGTAGAATTCTAAAGATCGTCAAGGATTGCGAAATGCCCTAGGGCTGTTGTGAACCTCTTACGACCCGTTTCACTAAAAATCTAACTGGTATTGGCAAAAACTATTCATATATATTTAAAAAACTCAAATTGCTATTTCAATTCTGAACTTTAATTTAATTTATATTTCTTCATATAATTTTCCGTTGATTTTTAGACTCAAATCTTAAAAAATGATTAAATAATACATGCATCTAAAATGAGTTTTTCCATAAGCTTCTGCCTCACTTATTGGCAGAGTATAAAGATGGCTTTATTAATATGTTTCTGCCTCTCTAGGCTGGTTGGCTCACTCTTAGGTCTGCTTAAAGTGCTAATATGCTCATTTGTCAGCCCACTCGAGGGGCACACAAAACAGCAAAAAGATAGAGAAAGAGGGAGAACAGCACAAAGAAGCATTGTTGTTAGCGAGAAAACTGTCACACGAAACGACCCAAAAAAACAGAACGCTTTTGGGAGATGAATACAAGTTGCGCGTAATGCTGCACGGTTGCCATGGTTTACTATTTGCCACACTCACACACACACACACACACACACACTTGACACACATTTTGAGACTCGTTTTTAGTTACCATTTAAAATTTAGCAAAACCTGAAATATGGCCGAGTGTCAAGTGCAGGCCAATTGTTTAAATTTGCTGTTATTGTAGCTAACTCAATTTAAATTTAAATCTCAATCGATCGACTTCGTGTCATAATTTTAGCTTACTGCTTTTGTTGTCTATTCTGGACAATTAATGGCTTCTGCATTGTAACCGGGATTTGTTGAGAAATCTAATTGGCACTTGAAATAAATGCAGTTATAAGTATATGTGTCTAAAAGGGCTTGCGTTGGGTAATCCTCTTAGATTGCATGTTTGAGGAATTTTTCTTGAATGCAATATTTCCATATATTTTGTTGTGTTCCTCTTTCTTCTTGAATACATCAATTTAAATATTCTCCAATTAGCAAGCAGACCAGCGGACTACATACGCATATGAAAAGCAAAAGCAATTTCTGTTTGACTCTGTAGAAACTCGGCCATGGCGCACTTTTATCCACGTCTCCTTACACATTTTTCACTTTTGAGTTGTTATTCGAGCAGCTGCAACAGCTGGCTCTCGATTGACAAAAGCAGAAGGCGCCCCGAGCCGTGCAACTCAATATGCAAGGTTTATGTTTGCGACCAGCTTCCAGCTTCCAGCTCCCATTCAAGTGCCCAAAAAGTGCGCTCCATTAGCAGCAGCGTGTGCTTAATATATGCACTGGCAGGCACTGCATCTTACAGTATGCAAATGTCGATTTGCGATTTGAAAAATAAGTGTCGACTCACTTCTTGATTTGCAAATAAAGGCAAATTTGCAGAATTTATTATTCATTTTCGAGACAGCCGTTGAGCTTGGCTTCTCTTCTCGGTAATTTGTTCACTATATTGCAAAGCTTAATCGTTGTCTGCGAGTCCACGTATTAACTCATTAAACACGAAACTGCACGGCCTGCGGAATGTTGGCTATTGAATACTACAGCGCAAACGCAAACGCAGAATGCCATGGGCAATATTTGCTGGTTACATATGCTTAAGGCGAATTGCCTGGGCAGCCACTTCGATTTGCCTTCCAATTTCGCCACGGATGTGGCTAAGCGAAGCAACAGTCCATATTGGTTCGCCATATGCGAATGGCATGTAAATACATTACGCAACCGCAGGCAGACGGGCAGACAATGAAAGATGGGATGGCCGTACTCGCGCATGGGGCAGACGCACCCACAAAGGGAGTGCACTTAATTAGAAAACGTCGAAAACGTCATAAGAATTCCAATGGAAAGGGCTTTCCCTTTCGGCGAATGAAAAGTTGTTGAAAATTCTTCTCTTTCTTTTTTTTTTTGTAAATCAATAAACTTGACTTGTAAATGATTTGGCATTTGTTTTCGTTTTTGACGAAGCGCTTTGGGTTTACTGTATTACTGGGCAATTAATATTTCATGTCTGCGACATTAAGTTGAGCACTTTTGGGGCAATTTGAGCTATTGATTGACGGTTGCCGTTTGCCTTTCAGCAAAGGTACTTGGCGTATATGCATTTTTTATTATCGACTCGATTACTCACGGGTCACAAAACGGCACTTAACCGAAGGGCAATTGTGACAAGATGTCTTCACCTAAGTTCAACTAAATAGCATGCCCCAGTTCGGGGAATTCCTATAGGTCAAAGTTAAGAAATTATCGTGGCAGGTCATATAATTGAAATTTACATTGTCATGTCATTGATATTTAACAAATTCAACGCTTGGTATTTCAGTTTATTAGCCACTGAATTCCCCACGGTACTTCAAATGCCAAATATTATTTAATTCGAAGAGTGTAAACAATGCTCTCGATTGCAGTCGCAAATAATGCTGTTCGCAGCAATATTTTTCTCTCGCGCTGTGTATTTATTTCGGAATAGATTGCAGCTAAAATAACATAAATTTAAAACGACATTTAATACGTTGTAAATGTAAATAAATAAAGGTTCTACGCTGTAGCCGTAACATGGGTGCTCGGAAAATTGCGCATACGCAGAGTAATTCATTGGCTCTCGATGGCATTGTAAATGTAATAGCTAAAATGCACAAAATATGTTTTCGCTCAACATTATTTTAATAGCACTTTACACTCATGTTTCCTCCACTCGCTATGGGATTGCTCTCGTGTTTTCGTTCGGTTTATTTATGTGTTGTCAATTTTTTGATGGCCACTTTGCGACCTTTTATGTGACTTGCAATGTCGGTTTTTAAATAGTCCCAACATTTGTTTATGCCTGAGCTACGCATCTTTCAGCTGCTAGAAATTTAATTTATAAGCCCTTTCAAGACGGAAAGTCAAGTGAATAAATTAAGTCAGTTTCCGGAAAAAGAGTAAATTGATTCTCTCAAGGGAATCTCTGTTGAATCTAGACACTTTGAATTACAATATTACATATACTGCAACAATGTTAAAGTATTGGAAGTTCTCTTACTGCAATTGTGATTTTTAAATGAACTTGAGATCCACTGAACAGCTGAATTGACGATTATGCAAATAACGTTTTCAGGTTCACAAACTCAAGAACGCCTCAAGTTGCTTTTTATGTTAAAGCCTAACACTATTTAGAATATTTCCAGCTAACTGCCATGACCTGATTGAATACGCCCGCTGCTTCGACAGCTGTGTGGATCTAAAAATACAGCACGAGGATTGGGAAAACTCGTTCGCATCGCTTTGCAAATAAACGTACCCTGCTTTAATAAATTCATAAGACAGCTATCGCAGTCTTGTCTTTATCTGCCCCGTTTGTTTGCTTTCAATCATGTAGGAAAACCACATTAAGTATATGTACGTATATATGTATGCTGTTAACCCCTCGCTGATAAGCATGATGGTCGCTATTGGCATCTTAACGCAGAGCATTGCTCATACGCCGCGTGGCGTGCATAATTACAAATCCTATAGAAACTAATGCAATTTGGATGACGGCACAATTAATATGGCAGGCCATAATAATATTATTGTGGGCGTGCTGTCTCCCCACCTCTCTCGCTCTGTGGCTACCGTCTAAATCCTCGTTAAGTGCTCGCCAAATGCTGCATAAATTCTTTCGAGGGTCGCTCTTTGATTTATGTAGCATTTTGAGACGCGCGTCTGTCTAAACAAAGCTGTCCACGACGGCGAGAGAAGCGCCATCCACGCTTGATTTATGTTTCTGCTTTGCGTTTTATTTTATTTTTTGTTGTGTATGCTTGTGTCTTGGCTGCCTGTCAGCTGAAAAAAATATATTTAAATAAAAACTGTGCCAAATGCAAAATGTATTGCGTACTTATCGAGGGCGACTTGCCATAAAAGAAAATAAACAGTGGAATTATGTGTAATTAGATGGCTTAAAATCATTGAGCACATTTTCATGCTTTGATTGAATTCAAATTGAAAATTTTAATCAATGTTATTGCAGCGGCTTTTGCGCCTTAAAATTTAATGAAAGCCAGAAAAGAACTCGACGCCTTCAAGATGCTTGCGAAAACATTTATTCTAAATAATTGCAAACTTTTTAATTGCCGCCAGCGCGGAACTTTAACGCTTCATTGCATCTCTCCAGGGCGTCGTTTAATTCAAAACCTAATGAGCCCCTCAATCGACCACAAAATGAAAGCGAGGCAAATATTTACTTCTGCTTAATTCAAAACTCAAGTAGAAAAACGCCCCAAGAAACATACGAAATTACCATTTACCCCTTTAAGAAGTAATGGCAGAGCATTAGAAGCGTGTAATTAATTTTGTGTTAGGCGAGACAGCACAACGCGTTTAGCAATTCGTCCTTCAAGACGACGCCCTGCGGCATGTTTGCGCCTAGATGACTGCGACACTTTTTGCAGCCGATTGGCCACTAACTGAATTTTAAGTTTTCCCACGCAAACTTATGCTCTCACACACACACACACACACACACGCATGCTGGCTTGAGATAAGTTTCGTGAGCTCGCTAATTGAGTTAGTCTATTAGCTCGGAGCTGTGCGTGTGGCAATGTTTTGAAATAATTAATCTAAAATCAACGTCACTGTTGTGATAAGAAATACTACTACTACGACTACTATTGCTATCTGCGCTACATGCTGCTTATTAATATCTAATCTAAAAATATATATGTACATGGGACAATGCATATAATGAGTAGCAGCTACAATAAGGACTTCTAATGAGCAGCTTGTGGGTGGAGTTCACATGAAACACGTAATAAAATATCTTTATCGCTCCATTTACTGGCCAGTCATTGCACTCAGATAATTCGCTTTGGATTAGATAGAGATGTGTATCTATCTTTTTATATATATAATATTTTGGTGCTATTTAATCGACTGTTCCAAAATTTATTGTCCATGCCTTTGGCCCTCTAAGGCAGCAGCTTATCAATTAATTGTCTTGTTTTGTGGCCTGGTCGTGATTCCAGTTTGCAGATCGTCACGTGAATCCCACCAAAAATGACCTCATAAGAGTTACTGCTGTTATCATGTTGTGTTTAGAATATGTCCTTTATAAATCTCAAACGATTTTCGAACTAAAAATTAATTCATTATTGTCTTGATTGTTCTGAATTTAACATTAAATTATATTAAATATACAAGATAGCAATTTATAGAAATTTATCAGCCAACTATCAGTAACAATGTGAACAATGTGAATGCAACTAAAAAGTCCTTGAGTTATGCAAACGTTCGCTTGTCCTTTGCCCGTCCTGATATGGAAATGCAGATATATATGTACTGTTATACATGTCACAGGTAATCAAATCTCCACATGCACTGCTATTTGTTTTGACAATAGCATTCAATAATGGAATTTACACGATTTTAATTTGCATCACAATAAAAATAAAACGTCCGCTGCTTGAAGGGAGGGTAAATAAAAAATAATAAAACCGAACAAAAAGAGATCAAGTTCAATGGAAGCAAACAATATTTGTGAGTAAAGCAATTTCAATAATAATTTGTAACAATACTGACAATTCGATTGGTATTTACTTTCAACATGTGTTGTACTTTTTTGTACACATTTTTACTTTGAAAACAAATTAAAAGAAATGCAAGATTTATGCCAGATTTTTTTGATATTCGACCTCGACGCTCCTGCCCCTCACATGATGAATGATGATGATGTTTGGTCAGCGTTGACCCAGCTACAAAACTCCATCAATTACATGGCAAGTTGTGACTACACCTCGCAATGCTGGCACCTGTGCAGCCTTCCAGTCAGGATAAAGACCAAAGGTGTGTGTTGAGGGTCTCACTGCATATGGATAACGGAGCCATTTTTGCCGTGACCTCAAAAACCGCTTGACTGGACTGGACGGGGCTGAGCGGGGCGGGGGGCCAGAAGTCAACTGTTGGAGCTGGCAGCTCTCGTTGAGCTACTGCCACTGTGGCTGCCTCCGTGTTCCGTGTGTGTTCAATGTTTTATATTAAAAAATACCAATACGCCTGATTGATTTACGAGTGTGCCTGACTGCATCCACAGCCAACAGTTGGGTGCCGACTGGTCTCCCTGAGGCTCATCCAAAGTAGCCACTGAAGCGCTACTCAATTGTGGCCTGGTTGCAACTTGTGATTTTGCGTGCGGTGAGCTCAGTGCATAACTGCGTGCTGGCTTTGAGTATTGACTTACACTTGCATGCCTTGGGATGCGTCTGCTGTGCTCTTGGTCGGACTGTGACTGTGGTCAGACCAAGTGGACGACAGACTCACATAATTAAGTCTCACTTGTAACATGTGTTGCAGATCTCTTGAATAGTGTTTATTTCGATTCCAGAATATTCACCAGAAGAATGTGAGCTTAGATTGAAGCACTGCACTGCAGTGTAGTAATTTTCAGTAAAGCTACTTTTCTTTCTAGTATTTCACATTTCAACTCTTGCTGTAGCATTTTATTTGCTCGTTCAAAGGATAGATGAACGCAACGTGCCCAGCGCCTTTTGCGCTTTCGGCCATTGTTTCAACTGCCATTTTTTCAGTTCCTTTTTCATTCTACTAACGAGCCAGCTAAGCACATAATTATTTAATGCCCGCTCAACACTACACTACCAGAGTGACGTCTTAAAGTTGCGAATGGCCTGTGAATTTATGAGACGTGCGAAACATTTGAATTTTTGAAACGTTCGCTGGCGTAATTAGTTGGCCCAAGTGCTAGGAAGTCGAATGTTGTTTGGCTCCCAGGGGCTGTAGGGCCGCGTGCCTTGGCTGCCGCTTGTTTGTGCGCCTGGACATGCCAGACAGAACAATGGAGCGCGCTAAATGTAATTGGCAGCAGGTAAATACCGGACCGAGGAAAGGGTGTCAAACAAATTGGGCGGGCAAAGTTTTTAAGCCGCCAAAAAAGGAAATTTAATTAGCTAATTAATTGGCCGTCTTCTCATCAACACTGTGAATGCGAAGTTATAAGTTATGAACGACGAACCGAATTCTGGAAATAAATCGTAAACTAAAATTAGAAAAGACCCCATAAATTGATTGAGCTCATTAGCCGAGTTAGGCAAAAGAATTGCTAAATTAATTTGCCAGCTTTTTGACTTTGCGCATTTCAATTATTGAAATTGAAATTAGCATTGCTATTTGGCATTTCATCACAGCTGCAATCAAATCTAATTAATTCTCAGCACTCAATTATTAAATAAGATGACGGCTCAAAGGCCAGCACAATCATAGCGAATATTAATTCGCGTTTATTCATGCCGTTATAAAGCAGCATATTTTTAGTGTCCTTCAAGTTGTTGTTGTACAATTGGTTTTTAAACCGAGTCGTGCGCTTATTGCTAAATAAACACTTTTATGGGAGTGACAATCCTTTAAAATTTATTTCTAGGAGACTCGAAAAGTTGCCCAACTAAACTGCAAAACCATGGCGATAAATTTGCATTTGGTTAGCTCATAAACATCAACACAATGGCTGGCCACATCAATTACAGCAAGGCGCACGCACACACACTACGTATACGCAACGTCAACCTCGGCTGGGACATTGCGTATACGCGGCGTTAACGTCTGTGTTTTACAAAAGGTCATTATGTTCGGGGCTTGTGGCGCTCATCGCATACTCGTATTGTGATGTTGTTTGCAATGGGCGCGATAAAACCGGAAATGGGCAGCGAGAACTATTCATTCATCAGGCAGCCAGACGAGAATGAGTGGCTAACAGGGCAGACGGACTTGAGTGTCACTTGAAGTTGGCTTAACAAACTGATTTGATGAGCATGCTGGACATGCGTCTGGATCACGTAGCAGTAATTAAATAGTTAAGCAATTAGTTGGATATTATACACGACGACGTGAGCAGCTGTGAAGGATTTATGTGAGCAGTGCGACCAAGCAGGGAGTGGCAGGATATGGCTGCAGTCAATTGCCAATCACAAAATCAAATCCACTTGACGGCAACTTTTTCATTGCCATAATGACAACTTTCGACAGCACACGCTCGCACACACTCTTCGAATGTCCGTTGACCGCATTTGTTTAGCCAGAGTAAAAAGGAAAAGCCAACAAAGAAATCGAGTGGAAGAAAACGAGAAGAAAATTATATAGTCCGATGTCTCAGCGTGGCCAAAGTGGCTAATTTCCAGCAATTGTTTGCCAAAAGGGACAGCTCGCAGGGGCGTGGCCAGGGCGGACTAAGCCAATTTGCGTTCTATTGTGCAGTTAATAAATAGTTAAGTTGCGTTGAGTTGAGTTCTTGAGCTCTTTCGTCCACGCTGAGCGCGCTGATGAAGTGCATTAGCTTCAGACTGAAATCTGAGCGGCGTCTGAAGTGTGAATGAATGAGTACTTCTCCCAGATTTATGTGCCACTGTTTTTTATGCACATATTCGCATTTCGCCTGGTTTGTCTAATTAAATTATTAGAACACTCAAGCATTTTGGTTGCGTCGAAAGCAAAGACAAACATATTTGAGACAACAACACACTTTAATTGTTGAGCAAATTGTTACTTTAAATTGATAATAACTATTCTATGTGTGAGTGTAGCAAAGCCTGTCTTTGTTTTCGGCTGTCGTGCTAATTCCATTATGATTTCAGCATCAGTGTGCTCTGGTAGGACAACAGACTTGTGCCCATTTATCAAATACAACATCACATAATCCAATCTAATAGGTTTAATTAAATTCTGCATAAACATTTGCATAGCAAAAGCTTGTTCACATAACATATTGTATGCACATTCTATCAATTTTAATAATTCACTTTAATTAATGGACCAGCAACTCATGTGTGTGCTTCTTTCTCTAAGTCCCAGTCTGTCGTCGTTGTCCTCGGAATCAACACGTGCTCCTGCGCATACAATTTATGTGGAGACGTCAGTGGCAGCCGTTTCGCTGACTACGTCGACGACGTCGACAACGACTCCATCTGGCTTCTGGTCTCGGCTCCTTTTCAGCCTGTCACCAGGGCAAACAAGCCGCCACGCCTTGGCATATTTACTTGCTTACCTGCTTATGCAAGTAGAACACTATATACACCTACATATATTTCAACCCATCTCACACAAGCAGCGATTCAAGGCAAACTGTCACCTGTTGATTGTTTGTCCTATCTGTCGTCTGAGCATATTTTAATGTTTGAGTTTATTTCAAAAATTGTATTACCTTGTCCACAGCTTGCACTGTCAACGGGATTTGCTGTGAGTTAGGTCTCCCTTACTCCCGCAGTTATGCAGCGTTTTTATTTGTACTCCCAATTAGGCTTGTCACGCAGTTTATGCAAGGCTGGCCAGCCTTTAATTAAAACTACGCCTACACACAAAACTAGTATGCGTGAATTTGCTTATAGTATTCTTTTCTGGTTCCGCATTTAGTTGTCTTGCTTTTTAAGAGGCTCCCTTTTCTGTCGGTTTAATTTGCTGGAAAATTGCAGCAGGCAGGCTAATTAGGCTTTTGGAAAGATAAATTAGCTGACCGCCAGGTGCTGTTGCCAATTGGCCTCGATTTCAGGGTTCAAATGTTGCCATAACATTCACCGCTGGGGCATGGCTGCTGAGCCGCCTCCGTTTGTGTCTACGCTTTTATTATTGTGTCTACTGCCTTTTGTTGTGCCACCTCGAGAGTATGTCTGTGTGTGTGTGTGTGTGGGTGCGAGAGTGTCCCAAATTTGTGGCATTGACATTCGCCGGAAGCCAAGGAAAAACATTTGCCGTCGGCTTCTTGACGCCACGACGTATTGCTTACACATATATATTGTCTGGCCGTTTCTAAATCGCTCCTCATATTGATTGTGCTCGGTCCAGTTCTCAGTTCGATTGTCGCGCTAAATCAATATTACGCATACGCCCGTTAAGCCCCTGAGGGGCATTCAACTATTTTAAACTTCTTGTCAAGCTATTAATTAATAGTCATTCAATATTTATAAACACAGATATGCGAAAATGTAATACAATTGTGGCTAATTATGTGTCTATTTGTTTTAGCGTAATTAAGTGTACCTGTTGTGGCAAGCATGGGATCTAAAAGCTTTTTGAATTTCACACAAAAATTGTTCAACCACATTGAAATTTGACAAACTTTGGTCGAGCATGTTAACATAATTGAATTGTAAGCTTACCATTCGTGGTAATCGCAATTTATGTTGCTTCATTGTTTGCTGGTCGCAGCGCATGAATTATTTATGCGAAATTCTAAGCCCGGAAACAGGTGGCCGGATGCGGGAGCTCGACATGCAACAAGCGGTGCGTGTGATAAATGACAGGATAACTGAACAATAATTAGCCGGAAAATAGACTTGAAGACAGACATGATGACAGGCATATATATCTAGTGAAATTTGCTTCCTTATTCTGTGTGATTGACGTCAAATGCACTTTTGACCCAGCTATAAATAGCCGGGTATTTTAAGGCCGATGCAACAATACAGCGAGCGCAGCATTTTTAATTATTTACGGACTGCAAACAGCTAAAAAAGTTGCTAACAGAAAAGTTGCCACAAAAACATTGGAAAACACTCACAATCCATTCTGCATACGAAATGATGAATGCCCTTCAACCACAAGCCATGGTGGCCAACGCGACATTGAAAGGACTTGCGGTTGGACACCGCTTGCAAAGGAACGTATGTGGAACTCAGGGAGTTCCCCTCGAACTTTGGCAGGCTACTCGATACAATTATCTGAACTACTCATATCTTGTATTCGAAACTGTGCAGACTATTTAAATGCGACCTGCTTTTGTAAGCTGCACTTTAAAATGTACGTTGCATTACATGCACAGCAGGAGAATTGAATTATGCTCGACACGTCCTTTAAATATGCATTTAATTGAATTGTTTACAAGTTGGTTTCACATGCAGTCAGCATGTGTATAAAGTTGCCCGTTGCTTTTGTTGATATAACTTGATTAAAGCCGGCAATTAAAAAAGGCTCAACTTTCGCAATTGTCATGGCTTTATCTTAAATGACATTGAGACTATTAATATTCCGATTTATAATGATTTAAGGCAACAACTTTTTAAAATATTGTTGCTGCCACGCATGCAATGCAATGCAAATAAAAAATATTGTCATTTTTAAATGTCTACTGTTGTTTGCCTTGACTACATTCCCGTGTTCTGCCGTGCTTATTATTTTGCGTAACTTGAGCCTATCCTATGGCTTATCATATGCAAATTTTTCATTTCTACACGCCCCCGCAAACAGAATGACAACCTGCTGCCATTGATAAGTAGTAATCAGCTAGTGAGCGTGTGTTTGCGTGTGTCTGCAGGCGTGTCGGGAAACATATTCTGTAAATTACTTGGCCCCTGCCTTGTCATTTCATCTGGCAGCTGTTTCCGTTTTATATTAGAGGCCTACCAACTACCAAGAAGGCAAGAAGCACGCGGGGCTGACAGATGAAGTGGCGCCCACGCTGTAATAATTTGTTATTATCAAGTGACACCAATCTTGATTTGAGTGCTCCCTTGGCAAGAGCTCAAGTTAAATAAATGTATGCTAATGCAAACAACAACAAATTTGCCGCAACATCAGAATGCTGCAGCTTCTTAATAGTTTTCAGGATGAACCAAAACATGCATGCCGAATGATTTTATTTTGTTTCTATTTATTTTACAAGAAACTCGACTGATTTCGGGAAATAGCCTTACTAAAAGCTTGTTGACTGAATTAAATGGAATTACCGAGAAACTCTTTATGTTTTTTATTGTTATTAATGTGCTCAATATTATGTGGGCTTAATTCACTTCCACAACATGTTATCCTAGACCAACTCCTACGCTAAGCATAGACTGATCAGATTTATAATTCGCTGAATCAATACATCATTAAATCAGAAAATGCTCCTAGTTTTTCACAACATTGTTATTGTTGAACAACTAATTGGCTGTAAGCTTAAAGTTCAGAAACAAAAATAAAACGTTAAGCTTGTTTCCTTTGCTGCTTAGAAATCCGTTAAAAGGATAGTCATGCATAAGGAATGGCTCTTTTTAAAGTAGCTCACGAGTAGCTAAATATTTGAAGAGTAAACAAGACCGTGCGTCCCCCAGATTGAAGGGTTGTCGTACGAGGACACGCAAAAAAAAAGCAAAATAAATTGATTGACAATTATTGATGTTTTATGAGGCTACAGCCTTAAAGTCGTTTATATACATTTGATGTGGGCTCTCGGTTGACATATGGAAAAAGTAAAATTGGAAAAGTATTACAGAACTTTATCAATTGTTTTCTGATTACTTTGCATTTGCTATTACTGCATTATTAATTCAATTTGAAATAGGCCGTAGGCGTATACGCATACGATCCTAAAAAGCAATGAATTCCTAGACAGCTCAAGGGTCGGTCTGAGATGCTTTTTTTATTGTTTTCATGATGTAAAAGAAAACTGAGAAGTATGTATAGATATTTTCATAGAAATTCGCAATTGACAGCTTATAATTAAAATAATGTGAATGACATTAAAATAATGTATTGTATGAAATACTTATTTAGGACTGAATTTAATTTGAATATTTAATTTTCATAGTACAAAAATCTTGTTTCGAAAAAATTTCTTTAAAAGTTAGTGTCCAAACTAATGGAAATAATTATACAATACAATGCATTGAAAATATTTTGTTTTGTATTTCAAAAACTCTCTAATAAATAAAAGAATGTCCAAATGAGTGGAAATAATTATACAACACGATGCATTGGAAATATTTTTTGGTAACTTTAAAAAATCTCTAAACTAATGGAAATAATTATACAATACAGTGTTTTTTTTTGACAATTTCTAAAACTCTCTTATATATAAAAGAGTGTCCAAACTAAAGGAAATAATTATACAATACAATCCATTAGAAATTTTCTTTGGTAATTTCTAAAACTCTCTAATATGTAAAAGAGTTTATGTACCACAATAAATAACATTTATAATAAAACAGTATTTATGTATAAAATAAATTATAAATAATATGATTTTTAAAGTGCAAGCTGCTAAATATAAAAAATGCATTATTTAAATATTAATATTTAAAACTCACTTGTTTGTATTAAATCTTGCTGTGTGTCAGTTAATGTGACAGTTAAATTGTTTGCAGAGTTTATCAACGCACGTTTACCGTTTACAATACGATTCGTCGATTGATAAAAAATAGATTTGATATCAGCACTGGAACCGCAACAGAAACTGAAATTGTATTTGTCAAATTTGCGTACACCGCTAATTTATCTAACGTGTTTTATATAGAGTTTAAATGAAACTAGAAACACGGGTTAACTCGCGCAAAAAGTGCGTCAAAAACTTTTCCAATTAAAAGATGCACAAACAGCAAAAACGTTTTCGACAGAAAATGCGAAATTCTTGGGTGAAAATGCTAAACTCAATTACGTTTTTTTATTCTTGAACAAATTTGAAAATTTGTCTAAAATGCGTCTCCGCAGAGATCACACAAGAATTTGATTTGAAAAGCGTTTTTTAAACCGTTAGAAGGCGAGCGAATCGACTACTGATGGTTGCTGACTGCTTGGTTGGTTGGTTTGCTTTCGACGCGCACGAAACGAATGCAATGGTGACGACGACGACGACTTGTTTTATAGCGAACGACAGCCGAAGGCAAGGCGGCTGTGGAGTTTCAACTTCAACTGGTTGGCTCCTGTTGCGCTTTCAATGAAAGCTTCGTATTGACCGGCACTCAACTGGCTGTTGGTAAGGGTTTGTGTCTATGCTGGCGAAAGCTCACATCGCCCACGCAGCGCCACGGTAGTTGTTGTTGCACCGGCTGCAGTGACGTCAGCCAGACGAGGTCGTGTTGATTTAAAGCTGTGCTAGTTGCCTGCCATTCGCTGGCGTTTGATTTTAGCAGTTGTTGTTGCTGCTCCTTCTTCACCTACGCACATTTGGTAGGCGGCGCTTATATTTTGGGCACCTTTCGATGTGCCAGCCACCACAGAGCCACAGGAGGGTTGAATGATAATGAAATCAGAAAAATTATTTGCTGGACATCAGACGTTTGCTATGTGCTAACCGTAAGGGACAGCTTTAGCCTTAATATGCTTTTAGACCTTTCTTTTTACTACTAGTATGATGAGTATATGTTGTGGGCGCCATGCGACAAAGTTCAGATGTCATTCTACCAATTTATATGTGACCCACGCGGCAGCTCTAATTTCCGTTTGCAGCTGCATTTACATTTCACATTGACCATTTTGTTTGCTCACTTAAAATGTAAGATAATATCAATGCAAATACATTCGAACGAGATAATAAACATTCCGCATACGCAGCTTGTCGCGTTTTAATATTAAGTACAATTTTCCAAATAAATGAAGTGTATTTGATTTATGTTATGTTGGACAATCAATATTATATATGGAATTTAAGTTAGTTAGTTAGTTAATTAACAATAAGAGTCAAGTTCCACTCTTTATTAATTTGAGTATAGTTGATAAGCAACTTAAATAATGATTAACAACCCCTATCTATTAAACCATTAAGTTTATCAGCTTTAAAACAATCTCAGATCGAATCTTAAGAAGTATTTAAGTTTTTAAATAAAGATTATCTTAATAAAATTCTACTTAATAAGCAAATCTATTTAGCAATCATGTTTAAATACAACAGTTCGTGACGAGTGTTCTGCCTCATAAGCACTTCATTGGGATTAATTGGAAGTAATATTTGCCTATTTTTGTGGCCATATTTTTAAAAGAATATAAAATATAGTAGTAAATATTTCACAACTGTACAATAATATAAACATCTACCTTATCAAATATTCTCGACTTATTAGTAAGCTGTTATCCGTAATAATACTAAAAATTAATATATCTAACAGTTTATATTTATATATTTATATATATATATTTAATGGTTCTTAATTAATAATAACAATAATAAGATTTACAATTAATAATGTTATTTTAGTTAATAATAAATGTACTTTATGTTAATTGGCGCCAACATTCAAATATTCAAATAAAAGGCAGCTCTTGAGAAGTGGGATATTGCTATCGCCCATTTATCGATATATACACAACTAATATCGATATTTTAAGCTTTGGCAAAAAATAAGTTACTATGTTTAAAAGTATGTAAATTATTTAATTGATTTGATACAGAGATGATTCATACGAAATGCATCGAACTATAAGCAGAACTATCGGTCACAAGTGCATAGCACTTCATTAAATTACTGCTGAAATTTTGCATCCAGAGAACTCTTGGCTATCTCTTTTAAATTCTTAAATTTGAATTTAATCGCGCCTTGCTTCAAGCGCGCGGGATAAGGCAACACTGAAAGTTGCGAAATTAGTTAACACTAACAGTACTAAAAACTATTTGGATTACTTATCGATATATGTAAGTTACCTTACATTCACGATATCGATATGAAAAGCTCTGAATAAAATTTAAAATTTTAGGTCGTTTAAATAAAAACCATTTAAAACAGTTGAATACATATTAAATTAAGTACAGCATATACTTGTGTAACGCTAAAAGTAAAACTGTAATTCGTTAAAATATTTTCCCAGTGAAAATATACATTTATAAATCATTGATCAATATTATTATTTTGCTTTCTGAAGGCTTTTATCTAAATATATTAAAGGGTTACAAAATGACATGAGTTATTTTAAATATATTATATTATAAAATTAAAACAACAAAATTTATAAGAATAATCACAATTCAAAGCTGTTCGGAAATGTAACGTATTTAATTTAAATTTGAAGGAACGTTGGCACTTCCGCGCTAATCGCTCAATTCAATATCCACGGCTGTCTGTAAAAATCTAAAATTTGGTATATTCTACCAGGTGAACAGAAGTGCAGTGAAGCAGGTCGCTACAAATGTAAACAGAGATCCTCTCTTAGAATCCATACTGAATAACTGTTGCTTTCCAGAGAGTTATCGCCCGCTCTTAGGATCCACACCTACCAGAATGTGCTCTCTGAGAGAATAAATGTTGCCTTTCGGAGAGTAATATTTCCCGCTCTTAAAATCCACACATATCAGCTGATATCCTCTCAGAGAAGATCTGTTGCTCTCAGCAGCTTTGCTACGTTAAATCCACCTGCTACTGTATTATGTGCGCCTGGTGTTTCAGAGTCTAAACATGACGTTTTGCAAGGCAATCCGATGAGATTTCTGGACCGTAGTCGGCTAAAAATTCCTAAATTATTGTGTGAAATAGAGAGCAACAATTTACTGACATGCGCCACATGACGTCATAAGGAGCGCTACGTCATAGATAACCCTGCTACTAAATTATGTACGCCTGGAATTTCACACGATAATTTATCACCTTTCAGCTGGCATATTCTACCAGGCCAACAGAAGTGAGCAGCACGTGGCCACACATGTAAACAAAGATCCAAATAGTAATATCGCCTCTCTTAGAATCCACACAGATCGGAGTGCGCTCTCTGAGAGAATAACTGTTGCCTTCCAGAGAGTAAAATTGCACGCTCTTAGGATCCACACGTATCAGCTGATATTCTCCCAGAGAACAATTATTGTTCTCAGCAGCTTTGCTGCGTTAAATCCACCTGCTACTTTATTATGTGCGCCTGGTGCTTTAAAAGCTCCACTTGGTAAATTTGAGGGCGTCTGGGTGAGATTTTTCAAGTCATTACGGAAATAAACGTTGCCTATCAATTAGGCGCAAGAATATTGCTGTGTCTCATTGTTGAATACATTTCAAGTTTGTGTTAATGGCAAATGTACTTAACAAAGAATGTTAATTTGTTGTAATCAAAATTCAGTTCCGTTAGAAACGATTGCTGTTCAAAGTAAAATATCATCTGTAAGGTGTATTTAATACGCATCTGCTTATTCGAATATTAACTTATTTATTTTGTTGTATTTATTATGCAAATATTGCGGGATTTGATCGTTAAATAATACAGTTTCATAATTTGTTATAAATTTACTTAACTTTTGTAGTTTAACGCACATTGCTGGGCTGTATTCATTCATTCGAAACGAATTGAACCTTTGTAAATTTAAAATAAGGACAAAAAAATATATAGTACACTTTAATTACAATTAAATTACAACTAAATAACTGTAAATTTTGTATTTATTACATACGTATATATTAAATATTTCATTAAAATAATGTACACTAAAACTTATGCATAGAAGTCGAGTGCCCATTGCTCTTCCACGTTTCATAATACAATTTTCAATTCATTTTCTATGCCAAATTCGCGTTTAAATTTTCAGAATGCTTTTAGTTTCGTATTGTTGGTATTGCACAATTACTTTGTTTTTACTTCATCGAAATTTGCATTTTGTATATTTTGATGTTTAATAAATTTATCTAAATGTGTTTCAATTTATGCTGATACGTTTTTGTTGTGTTTAATTGCTAAATCACTGGATTTGTTTTTTGTTTTTTTTTTTGTTTTTCTTTGTTTTATTTAATTGCATTTGATTTGTGGTTTGTATTCCATAAGCAGAACATTACAAAAGTTTGTTATCCAAATAAATTACATTGAGAAGCCAAGTAAGGAATTCAATTTGCAATGCCAGCCCGTGCTTTTTATAAAGACTAAGTTCTCAGTTATCAGTTATTGTTGCTTAAATGCTATGCCTAAATATAGTATAAATGTGATATTCGATTTTTACGCGCTACACAAAATTCGCCAATTACTAAAATTATGCATTTATCGTAATCATATTTTGTATATGTATATATAGTATAGTATATCGTATCGTATGTGGTATATCATTAACTATTGCTCAGTAAGTGTGTTTTGCGTGTTTAGCAAAAAAGTGTGCCAGCTACAAATCGACTTTTCTCCATTAGTTTTCTTTCTCTTCTCCCATCTAACTCGCTCTCTTTCGCTCTCACTCTGTCCATAATCTTTTTGCTCGCTCAACACGACGATATCACAACAAAATGTACCAAGTAGAAGAATTAGTTATCGTTATCAGTTATCGCCCCGTCGAATTCACGTGAACGGCGATGGCAGCACAATTGGATCGAAGTTCTGCTGCATGTTGGTGAAGTTGCTGAAGTCGTTGATGCGGCGATATCCCCACAGATCCATGGCCTCCCCACACACGTCTTGAATTTGCTTAATCTAGGGAAGAAGAAGTGTTTGTTTAGTTTTATTGCAATGTAATGGAGATGAGGGAGGTTATAGAGTATACTTCTTCAGCCTTCAGATCCTGCTTCCAATGGAATGGCGCCGACCTGGAATCACGATACGTGGAGCTGACGCCGCCAATATTTTCCTTAGTATGCGTATCCAGAAACTCCTCAACGGAGGGGTCAAAGGGCAAGCCATAAAACTGCAGAATATCCTGGGTCACGTCATAGAGATTCAGCGACAGATCCTCATAGCGTAATGTTCTGTAAGAAGCATTAAATGCCATTAAAAACATCATTGAGATTGATTGTATGTTTGCTATATATGGCAACTCACTTGAATCGCCCGGGATATAGCTTGAGCAAGGTCTCGGCAGTTTTGTAGTCATCCACAAGATCCTGACAGACCAGAGCGGGATCCTCGCAATCCTCGTTTCCGGCACACCACACGCGATGGCGTCGCGACTGCATTGTGCCACGTGGGTCCCGCACCAACAGCACGATTCGCACATTGGATAGACTGCAATGAGAGATGGGGTTGGCTGCGATTAATATGGGCAACTACGAGTATTATCTTTAGCGTAATAGTTGTGCATTGAGCGTGAAGCTCGCTGTGCCATAACAATGGATGAGCTCACCCTCGAATAGCATTCAATTAAAACAAATTAAAACTTCAGCTGCAGTCTATTATTATAAGTGTATCATAATTGGCATTTTATATGAGTAGCAGCTAATTATGCTCCATGGCAATTTGATAATTGCATTTTTAATCAATATAGCATCGAGCACGCTAATTATAAACACCATTCCTAAACGATTGCCAATGAGGTAATCAATAAAAATGAAGACTCTAAAAAGTAGATATTTCTTTTATAATACTTTGTTATCAACACTATTAAAAGTGTCTAGACAACTTCTTGCTGACCCTGACTACTTTATGTCCAGCTCGAGAATTACTTAATACTTATAATTAGCTTCATTATGTTCAGTCAAATCATTCGCCATATCCCGAACTACATACAAAGTACAAACAGATATAAATGATAGAGGTATTGTGTTCAAAATACTCGTGCAATAATCCACATCAAGTTTACTACGCTTTTAGTATTTTTTTTTTTCTTTACAAATCCGAAACCTGTTTGAAATTTCTTTATGAGCAATATTCTGTCATCATTGTACCCACTCTGTGTCGCATCGTGAGCATCGTTAGCTCACATGGTTACACAATTGTCAATGCCCATGTGGATTGCAATCATAATCATCAGCAGCATCATAAAATCAGCAATAACCACAGAAGACTAAGCTGCAAATGCAGCAATCCCTCCGCCTCTCCTCGGCAGCCACAATGCTAATGAGTTTGTGGCAGTGGCAAACTGTCAACCAATAAACAAACAGACAGACGACACTCGCATCTGCGCAGATTTTCGAAGCAAATAGTCAGACGGGCACTCAAACTGTATTAATAAATAAAGGTAAATAGGAAAGGCAAACCCCAGTTTGGCAAAAATCGAATGATTGTGACAACATATTTGATTTCAAATTACACTCGCTTTAATCTATAAGCCAAATACAGCACGTACTTCGCAAGTAGATAAATAGTTCAGATCCTAGAATAAAAATCTATCACACGACGAAGCAAGCAAAGTCTTTGAGAGAGTTGAGTTCGTTTGCAATCATTTTGCATTTTCTGTTTAAAATTTAAAGTAAAAAACGCTTGAAACGCTTGGCAACGTGGGCAAATAGACAAGCTAAATGTCAGCTGGGAAGAGCAGCTAGGCGTGCAAAAATAATAACAGTAACAGTTAACAATAACAGTAACAGCAAGAGTCTTCGCGTAAGCGTAACAGTAGGCGACCGCCAACTGCGGGAAAACTGGCGAACTTCAGACTGAAGCCGGCGGCAGCAGCTGCAAAAATACGCGAAGAGCACAAAAACAACGGAGTAGAAAAGTTACACAAAGCCGCAAAGCAAATTGCGAAAAATTCGCATAGTAAATTGAAATACAAAGAAAAGAGGCAAAAAGTCATTTGCATATTGATACAAGCAGCGCCAGAGGCTAAGCCGTGGGCATCAAACTAAAGCCAATAAAAGTATAACACGCTACACATGATTTAGCATCAGCACAAATTAGGATTCTTCTATTCTCCCATAAAAATACCTTTTTTTGATTTTACTAACAATCTGCTGGTGCATAAATTTTGTGGATTACATCATCTCTTTTTGAACACTATTGTTTTTCAAAAAGAAGTGATTAGTCTTTTAATAAGAACCACCAATAAAAATTTGTAATAATAATTAAACAAAAGTAAAGTTGTAGCTGAAGAAGTTGAAGAGCAAAGTGTCACTCAATAATGTTTGGGTTTGCATCAATTTGGTTTTAATTGTTTTTTAATGTGATTTCTAATTTATGCTCAAGCCGAAGTGCTCTTCATGACTTTCACAGACGGTTTGAGCCACTTTAGCATTACATAACTTTAAGTACAATACACGAATATAGGTGGAAACATAAAAGCAAAGCAAAGATCGCTCAAATTTCACTTTTGTCAGTTGTTTTTTGACATATTTCTTTTTCGTTCATAATTATGCAAAATACGAAAAGTCACTTGTGGCTGGCTATAAATACAAAAAAATATTGTATAAATGAAACAAAAATACTTAAACTAAATTGACACTTAAGCTAAGGTTTTATCAAGTGAAGTTCGAGCGAAATTTGGCATTGAAATTGAATACAATTGAAGTTGCGATTGGTAAAAGCAAAAGACGAGCATGACATATTGGAATCGGTAAGTGCTGTATATATAAATATAGTATATTTATAGACCTATCAATGCGGCCCTGAAAAAGTCGCCGCAGAGACGCACATAACAATATAAACTAATGGTAAGCTGCTTGAGTTCGCACTCCATTAGCTTTGTCAACACTTCATGGAATTTGGTGTAAAATACCAAATATTGACTCGCCAATTCAAACTGTCGAGTGTTAATATTTTAAATTAAGTTTCAAGAATTTTTTCCACCGTCAAAGCCGTGTAGAAAAAATCAGCACAGTAGCGTTGCAGCATAAAAAATGTTACGCATACGCTCCGATAGCCAAAGGCTCGTTTATTCGTTTATTTATATAAATATGCATAATTGTCGCGTGCGGACAAGTACGGCAACAAAAATAGAGGAAAATGTATATACATATATTATTATATGTACGCAAAAAAAAAAAAAATGGGCAATGAAAAGCAATGAAAATTTTCAACGGCATCTGGGGAGAAATATAATTTGTTAAAATGTGGTAAACAGAAAAAAGAATGAAGCAAGAGAACGGCGGAAAAAATGAGAAAAATTGTGGACAGAGTTTAAAAGGCCCAAGGCAGCAGCAGAAGATGAAATTAAAAATTCAGCACGCGCCACAATTACCAACAAATATATACACAGCATAAAATGAGAAACCTTATTAAAAAGCTGCTAGTTGACGTAGAGCAAAGTGACGTTTATTACTCGGGCGCAAAAGTGTAAGTTAAAGTTACAAGAGCTGCGATTAAATCTAGTCATCTCCCCGCCATAGTTCCCACTCGTACTTCTACCTCAAGCAATGCCGAGCAATTAATCAACATTATCAGCTTATGTCAAGCCGAAGCCAAACCCATAATAACGTGTAAAAAAGGAGAGCAGGCTTAAAAAACAAGGGAACAGCTGCACGCATGAAATTTCACCGCTAATCCAGTTTAATGCTAATTACTTGTGCAAAAAGTAGGCCAGCCAATATCCTGACAGCAAGTCAACATCAACGTCAACGTCGCCTCTTCGTGAACAAACTGAAGTGTTACAACGAGAAGATCTGTTGCAATTAGCCTGGCAATGAGTGTAAGCATCAAGTATTGACAATGTCAAATAAAATACAACAATTCCACAAAGTAATCGATACGGACACGTGTCTATTTATAGCTTTATGCGCGTTAAATATACCCCTCTTCAATGCTGTAGGCTTTACGTCGGTCTGTGTGTGAGGCCCCAAAGCAGGCGGCGAATTATTACAAAATAAAAAATGGATTTGAGCAGCAGCCCAAAATGTCTGCGATACGAATCGGCTTAGTCCAAAAACGTTGCATTGGGTCACGCGAATGTGTGTCACTCATTAGGCCAGAGACAGTCGGATGAGTTATGCCAGAGAATAGAAATCAGTGCTGTGTTTAGCGCTCTGCCAGCCGTGTTAACCTGCGCTGAGCTCTGCTAATGGTGGCTTTGTTGTTAGTCTATCGATTCGATAGCGATAGGGGGGTGCGCGGGGCAACGGTTCACTTGCGAGGTTCAAGGCCTCGAGCAACACGTGAGCCGCACAAAAGAAAACTTAACCACTTTTGCTTTTATGCCCCCCCCACAAAAGTTATGTAAATGTCTAGTTTCTGGCGGTATATACTAGTCGTATATACGCACACATATGGCATGGAATGCCTCATTAGATTGATAAATCGTTTGGCATTAGCATTTATTAGACCTGACCCAAAACCAAAAAAAAATGAAACAAAAAAGTGTACAAAATGCGTTGTGGCTTTTGGCCATTGTCCGCTGGCCGACTAACGGTGAATGCTTTTTATGAGCTTCTTCTTCTTCTTCAGTCCCCGAATATATCATCAACGTATTCAAAATATTTCGCTATTGATTGCTTTTGGTTTATGTTTCTAAAATATCTTTTAGATATGTAGAATGCGCCATTTTACGAGCAAATTTGTGTAGCCTTTTGATCTGCGAAAACTATGTCAAAATGCCGCAAACTGCCGCAGCAAAATAGAAATAAAAATAAAAACCAAATTATACACACCGAGAGAAAAAAGCGCGAACGAGAAATTCGCGTTGGCTTTGTATGATTCAGACACGTATTTACTTGTGCACACAGCAAACACACAGCATTCGGCCCATTTGAGTTGTTTTCAGCCAAAGTCATGCAGTGCCGCAACGACGGCCAAGGGGTCACCATTGAGCGACTCGGCGAGGCGACTTCGAGGGGCTATCGAACGTAGGGGAGAGTTTGCCATACATAGAAGTATGCATGCTGCTGTTCAGGCAAGACGGGAGCTTGCTATTCCCCAGCGTAGAGCTTGAAAAATCATCATTAATGACTCGACATTGTACGCGTTTATTTTTCAAATGATTATCTCTCTCAATACTGAGAATCTTTCACTCGACAAAATCTGCCGAAACTTTGCCATTAAATAGTAATATTTATTTTATTCCAATGTGCGATTATCGCCAAAGCCAAGTTATTAGCTATTTTGAGTTATGGCCCGCAAGTGCAGAAAGAATTCCCATTAAAATATAGGCGAGAATGCTGCAATTTTGTGCTCATTAGGAAGCGAATAAACAACAATTAAAAGCAGCTGGGCATGATTCGAAAAACGCATATAAACATCAATATAAAAGTGTATTTGTTTCCTAAATATATTGTGGAAATTGGCTTGTATTCGCCAAAATAATGTGTGTTAAGAAAAGCGAACAAGCATAAATTGTGCGTGGAAATAAATAGCAAGTAATTAATTGCATTTATGGCAATCGTCGACTGCGAAATACCCTGAGCTATTAAAAGTTCAATATAGAACGATCTCTTAAAGTCAACCTATTAACTAGCTAAATAGACTGCAGAAAATTGTGAGGCAAATCTCAATAAGAATCGACAACACGAATTCCAATAACAGGCGACTCTGCCACAAATACCTATAAAAAAAGGTAGAAGCCAAGAATTTATTGATTTAACAATTGCCTAATGAACGCCAATTGCAGGCACGTAGCTCGCCTTCGCCTACAACTCCGATGTCGTCGACGTTGTCGTTGTCGTTGTCCTCATCAGCTCTTGGCCCATATATCAGAGTGGTTGTAACGCCCACTGGAAATATGCATAGTGTGGTCGAGCAACAAGGAGCAACGCAAACAATAAAGAAACCACAAACATGCAAAATGCTAAAAACAGAAACGAAACGAAAACAGTCAAATGAAGTCATGGCGCCCAACCAGGGCTGCTTAAATTAAATCCTAGAGTGAGAGAGCGATGTGCTCGGCGCACGCTAATGCAATGCGAAAAACGCAAATTTCATTTTTAAATGCTCATCAGCATACACAATAAAAAACGAGCAGGCAGCAAGCCAATGATACAAAGAGAGCTCAAACCGAAAATGAAGTCATGCTGCATGCCACAACTCACAACTGTTGTCAGTTGAAAGAAAATTGCATTTCAAACATGAACCTCATGACAGCGTCAAGCAGTGCAGAGCATGTTAACTGGAATGCATTTGGTCCAGACCAAAGGTCACTTTGAACTATCTCGCTGCATGGCAAGTGAGCGTAGGACAAAGGTCGAGTGTGGTGGACGTGCGCCTATGCAATTGAAAATTGTATGCAAAATACGTATAAATCATTTAAAATGCATTATTGCAAAAGAAACTTGTACTGTCGTCATTTCGGGTCAAGGACTTTCTTGTTGCGTTCACTGCAATGACAGCTGCTCTCGATGTGCCCAGAAGCCCCAGATAGCTACACATTTAATTAGCAGAGCTTCACAGAGCCCAGTGTGTGTCGTCACAATGCATAAAGAATACAGTATGTAGATGGCAAATGGTTTTCACGAATTCCAGGCAACGTCACGCGAGCTCTAAATTATTTGTCTAGCACAAATCCAGGCCTTTCATTATGGTTACACCTTGAACTTGGCAATACCACCAGAGTACCCCCCCGCACTCCCTGCGGGCTAACAATATGATTCAATATGCAGACAAAAGTGGCAAATTGCGTGACTGTAATAATAGTTTAAAGCGAACAAGCGCTTTGCGAAACTAAACTACGACCGTGCCCGGGACTGGGACTAGATAGCTACTTAGGACGGATATGTAGTTGGCGTTTTATTGAAGCAGCCGAAGTGGGTCAAAGCTCCGGAAAGTACTGCGCGCTTGATCAATTTCAATTGTAAGCAGCAAGCAGGCGGCGCGACGAGGGCCACCCAAAATGCGAAATGAAATCAAGGTGAAAAATTGCCGGTAAATGCAAACAACGGCAAATGTCAATCAAAGTCAACTGGGGATGCGACGCCAGCGACGACGCTGACGTCGACGTCGCCGGTAACGACGGTGGCGACGACCCAAGTTGAGTGGCAAAAGAGAAAGGCAGAAAGTCGGAAAGTCAGAGAATGACAATAGACAAAGCGCACACTCACACACACAGTCGTACACAGTCGCACACAGTCGCACACATTCGAAGAGTGGGCGGCGAGGGGGGCGGTTATTGCAGCCAAATTGCAGAGCAGTGCAACTTTTTTTCTTTGCTCTGCTGCTTCTTTTGTCTTTGCCTTGTGTTTTCTCTTTTTCTTTTGGCGCCTTGACACATGAAGGCCCCTTGAGGAGGCAGCAGCAGCAGCCAAGCGACCAAAGTGCAAATGCCTCTTGGAAACTTCATTAATAACAAACTAAGCGACGCTCTAATGACGTGAAAATATACATATGACATGGCAATGCCCGTCTGCAGTCCAGACAAACAGCCCGACTACCTGCCAACCTACGGCGCGTGGCCGGGCAACGCTCCGGACGCGGCCGAGCAGACCCGGAACACAACCAGGCCAGGACAGGCCAGGCCAGGACAGACGTCAGTCTCGGCCATTGAAAAGCCGCTCTCATTGTCTGCAGAGGTTTCACTGGCAATATACTCTGCTATACTCTCCCATATCGTATGTTTCTGGTCTTCTCTTTGTGCTGGTGTTGGTTCTGCCCCGGCAACTTATGAAATTTATTGTGCTCGTGCATTTGACATGAAGCCTTTAGGGCCACGCTTTTGATAGGCTACCCAAGCTAACCATGACGCTGCGCCCGGGCTCCATGTGTGTTTGCCTTGTGCCAAGAGAAAGGAGCTGCGACTCCGATTCAGGCAATCTAGCTGACATGTGAAATTATTATGGAGCAACGACTTATTGTGGGCGCCAGAAGTATATAAATTAGCTCAAAGGTATCAAAGAGCAGTTCGCATATCTTATGTGGCATGTATGAGGGGAGTCCCGGTGGCAGCCACATCAACTTCAAAGTAACTTTATTGTGTTCTTGTTGTATCTGTGATATGTAAATGGTAGAACAATGAATCAGCTTTAAAGTGCCAATCAACATAACTTTTGCTACTATTCCAATACAATGTGCTATTTTGTATCGTTCGGTTTTCGCAACTCGACCTCTTGGCCCGCTTCATCTTGCTCAGGTCCATTTTGATTGACTTGCGTGTAATTGAATTTTGTACTTTGCATCATTTTGACCCAGAAAACTTCTCAAGTAAATCAATAGACGAACGCTCTGCGTTTGATTAGAATTTATGTGAGGTGCTTTAAGTTTTAATTAAAGCGAGGGTCGTCCAAGACATTTGCTGCGAGCGTAGACTGTAGACAAACAAAAGTAAGGAGCTCTCATATAATACATTAAATACAATAAAGACAAAATCTAAAAGCAGGACAGAGCTAGTTCTAGGTAAAACTTCCTCACAGACATCACAACTCTTTGATCTTTCTACATTTTGTAATAGTTGCTGCCTACTCTTTGTAATGAATTAGTGAAAACTATGCTACTCGACACTAACTCTTTGAGCTGCCCTCGACTTATTGCTCTTTGATGGCTGCTAGTTCGTTTAGTTAGCAGCTGCAGTACAAAGTGTGGCAAGTGCAATATGCCGGAGCAAGGAGCAGCTGCAGTAGCATCTGCAGGCCACATTCCCTGCGGCACTCTGCACATTTGTTGACTTTTCAGCAATTTCTAGTGCTGACTGAGCTACTTAATGACTTATCGCTGTCATTATGGCTCGCTGGCTGCCTTCGGGCTGTCTTTTGGGCTGGCTTCAATTGCGGCTAAAATGTTAAGAAAGCGTAAAGTGAAAGAGATGCTCGAGTGCCAAAGAGATGCCAGCCAAGTGCAGCCAGCCTCCAGTTGGAGCTGTCTGCCAGCAGCTAAGTGACATTTGGATGGGCATCCCATAACACTTCCAGCCACACAGCTGTGCGTCACCCACATAAATTCAGGCTGCAGAAACCTTTCACATTGCTGCCACAACCAAAATGCAATTAAGTGTAGCAGGCAAACAAAGACACTGAAGAAGTTCAGCGACTATTCAAGCTGTTTGCTATATACACTATAGACTTCAAAACACAAATAGTATTGCAAAAATTTGTTTCAATTACTGTTAATGGCAAATCGAATGATTGTTTTCATTGTGTAAATATGAAATACGCTTTTGCGCTCTTGACCAATAACCAACAGCAGCTATTAAATTATTAATGGTTGTGCTAACCTACATGGATTTAGCTAAGACGTTCTACAAGTTCCTAGACAAGCAATGTAATTAAATTCTGTGCAAGGGTACCATAAAAACCAGTTACAGCCCCCCAAAGGAGACCTCCAGCTACGTGCAGCGCCTCAACACAGACCGGTAGTGGAACTGAAACTGGAACTGCGACTGTGACTGTGACTGGGACAGGGACAGTGTCGCCCTGAGCAATAACAATAATGCCGCCGACATTCAAAATCCAATAATATGTATTGCCACACCTCACGGTTAGCGCGGGGGTGGGGAGGGGAAGGGGAGGGGGTGCGCTGGGGAAGCGTGCGATGGCGGACTTTGAAAGTTGACTGCTCCGTTTGGTTTCGTAATGCAGCCACCATCCATTTTATTGTCATGTAAATGCAATTTATGTGTTGCCTTTCTCGCTCACTCTCCAACTCCCTGCTGTCTCCCGCACTCGCACTCTGTTGCTCCTCCGTCCCCACCCTTTCTCTTTCTCCGCCTCTTTGTGTGTGCTCTTAACGAAATTGCTCCACTTGCAATTGCGGCGCATCGCGGGGTGCGCCATTCCTGGAGCTTCTTTGCCGCACCCAGCATTTTGACACTTCATTTCACTTTGCCCACAATTTTTATTTGCCCGCTATTGCTATAGGGGTGTAGTTTTAGCCGATTCCTTTTCGACTCAGACGACTGCGTCCGCCACACCTATTCCCAGCGGTTCAGATTTATTTATGAAACGAAGTAAGCCGAAAAATGTTCTACGCTTTCTCTATTGTGCTCTGCATTCTCCATGAACTAGGAGATTAACTAGAAAATTACTACCGCAATGTCAAATATAGCGCTTAAATTATAAAGGAAGGAAGCAACTTGGAGCTTAACACTGACGAACACAAAGAAATCTCTGAATCGCAACACTATTCAAGCGTATAGAGAAAAAAATTATTGTAGTTGCAATCATATTTGCGAAGTTTATAATACAATAACGCATACTTGATTAACACAATCTCTGTAGACTTTTGTTGAAATCAGAGAAGTAAACAATTATTAATTACAACTTTCTTATAAGAGCTCCATCTTTATCGCTTCATGGCCACTGAATTGCACTGCATTGTGTCTTATCAATATTATAAATTATGTTAATGACAGCCATTTAAAGTTGCGGGAAAAACAATCCCATAATTTATTCACTCGTAAACAGATAAGATAGATGCTTCAGAACAAATAACTGCAACCATCAAAGTCTCACATGACTCAATTACTCTTGGGTGCGTTCCAATAAATTCATGACAGAAAAATTGCAGTTGACTACAAAACACTTTTTACTCTACCGACATATGCCAAAGATGACAGCAATAAATGGAACGTGTTAATTAATTACTCGTTAAAAGAATTATGGCAGCATTTATTGTTCCCATCATTAATATTTATTGTGATTCAAATGAATAGCAATACGCTTTCTGTTTCCCAAAACATCTCAAATTTGATGATGAAGATGAAAATATTTCTGACTGAAGCTGCCACGAACTGTGGCCTAATTATCATTCTTGTGCCCTTCTTGAAGCTATAATTGAATTATCGTGACCAGCGATTTCAAAGATCAAACAAACACCTCTCTGAGGTAACATCAACGTAATTAGAAATCAAAGGCAACTCCAGTTCTTAGCCAAAGGCAAATGTGTTGCAGGTTTTGGGAAAATGTTTTCTATAACAAACTGTTTTACCGTCCCAGAGCAGCCGTCACATACCTGCAAATAGATAAGAAAAATGAAATTATTAAACTTATTTAAGTTGTAGCTGCTCATAAACTACATCATCTGCGGACTGCAATTATGAATGGTTGCTGCCTTAAATAACGCCCACAAAAAATGAATTAAAACAATCATAAATTGAAATTGCAAGTTCTTGTGGAAATGTTCGAATTCAATGCTCACGTTCCGACTGCCCACAGCTGCGGCTGCAACTGCAGCAACTGCGACTGCATCTGCATCTCGGTTGCATCTCGGCTGCGTCTCGTGTCTGCGACTGCGGGCGGCATTAACTGCCAAAGTGAGGCGACCAGCGACCGGCAACGGCGACGGCGACTTGTTGTTTATGGAAGTTGCAGGCTGGCGAAAGGGTAACCCCCGAGTGCACGTTGCAAGTAATAAATTGCAGGGCAACGCAGAGAGAGAGAGGGAGACGGTTGGTCGCCTGACTGTGACAAATGGCGAGTGAAAGGTAATGGGTAATTGGAAAGTGGAGTCGGCCACCAAATTGGGTATTCGAGTAGTGGATTGTCAAGCAAACTGCAACGCCTATTAAGCAGTAAATACAATGCATATTAAATCAACAATTGAGAATTGAAAATTCTGGAGTGAAGTGGAAAAACGTAAAACGAATTTCGCGTTTATTGCAGACTGCGAAATTGCGCGCAAATTACATAAAGACTCGCACACACCCCGCCACACAGACAGACAGACGGACAGAGAGACAGACAATGCGAGTGCACGCAACTATTACACAAGCTGTAGATGCAGATGCAGAGAGATACAGATACAGATACAAATGCTGAAACATGTGCAGGCAGTGTAGTATTGGCGAATGCCATTGTCCGGAACAAGGCGAAGCGCAGCTAACAATGCAACGTTGCCGGCGGCAGAAGAATGCGCAGCCAGCGCATCTCGCTGAGCGAGAAGACAGACGTGCAACGCGGCATTCGGAACGCCACACAAAGGTGCCACGTAGAAAATTGCATAAGAATAGAACTAATTTAAACAACTTACAGATGCGCTACGGATCTGCGGCACCTCCCCCTTTGACCCGCCCACAGCCCCCAGCCCACAGCCCCGAGCTGCAGAGCGCGCGCAGGCAATAAAAATTATACAATGGAAAAGTGCAGCGCACAAAACGCAAAGAGTACGTGAAAAGATATGCATAAAGTGGGGAGAGCCTGCATCATATAGACGCCTGAATATCAATACTAAATGCATGGCCGTCTCTCTCACCATAGCACAGGCAAATTACAGTGCTGTTGTTCCCCCTGTTCCCCCCGCCACACTTAGATTGTATCCGTCAGGTACTTTGTCGCCGCTGAGGGGCCGATGCGTCAGTTAGCGCTGCGCTTGACGAGCTGCGATATTGCCGCATAAAACAAGAGCACTAAAAGCGATGTCAGCATTAGAGGTAAATGCACGATTCAAACGGCACACAATTTATTTCTATCCATGTGGAAATATTGCACAACAAAATGAGAGCATTGCTAATATTGCGCTTTGATTTCGAATGCAGCAGTGTTTGCCCCACCAAATTTAAACTACAGTATGCATAGACCACAGTTGACTTGAATATATTCTTGGTTCAATAAGTATATGATCATCAAACTGAAAGAACAGTATGCATAGATCTCAGTTGAATTGAATATATTCCTGGTTCAAATAGTAGATGATCAGAGTTTGTGCCATCAAATTTAAAGTTCAGTATGCTCCAAGTTGAATTTAATATATTCTTGGTTCAATAAGTAGATGATCATCAAACTGAAAGTACAGTATGCATAGATCTCAGTTGAATTGAATATATTCTTGGTTCAATACGTAGATGATCAGAGTTTGTGCCATCAAATTTAAAGTTCAGTATGCTCTCAGTTGTATTGAATATATTCTTGGTTCAATAAGTAACTGACCATCAAATTTAAAGTACTGTATACTCTCAGTTGAATTGAATATATTCTTGGTTCAATAAGTAAAGGATCATCAAATTTAAAGTACAGTATGCTCCAAGTTAAATTGAATATATTCTTGGTTCAATGTGTAGATAGATGTTCATCAAATTTAAAGTAAGGTATTCATAGACCTCAGTTGTATTGAATATATTCTTGGTTCAATGAGTAGTTAATCGGTGTTGATCTCAGTTGAATTGAATATATTCTTCGTTCGATGAACCGATGTTCTAGAAATTCTCGATGCAATTAAGGTAGCCCTCTTGGACTAAATTTATTGCCTGCTGCATGACTCAGACAACAAGCTGGACAAGTGGCGAATAAATGCATAAATTGCGCTGCTTATCGGGTGATAATCTGATGTGACTATCTCTCGGGCGGTGCTATATAAGTGTCTGCCATGCACAACGTTTACATTCACTTTTTGAACGAATAATAACTCGTACAGCTGCTGTGTGTGTTGTAGGTATATATGCAGATATTCGCACCTACTTAAACAACTCATACGTATGCATGCGCATCCTTGACTTTGGGCCTTAATTATACATCAAGGAAACCGGAACAAGCGCTTGGCGACACACCAGCCGCCAACCAGCTGCACGTACTCAGTTGGCTACGCCCCGGTGGCAGGAGCGAGGCATGCCACCACCACAAGCGTTACATATGCAAACAAATTACACACAAAGCCTCTATAGAAAAAGTGAAGTGAGGCACGTAACTTTTTATGCGACCACATTGCCTACACACACACAGCGCACATCCACATCCACATCGACAGCCACCTCGCTGGCAGATAAGTTTCACCCGGATGAGTTGACACAGTCAGGCTGAGCGCGTTTCGAGGCAGGTTGTTAAGCAAGAGTCACGTTGGTCGACGGCATTTGCCCAACCTCAAGGTTAAGTGGCAAAGAGCTTCGGCAGAAGGCGAGTGAGTGCATTGCAGATAAGCAGACAAAATATTTGTTTACCACACAACACCGTTGACAGTTATTTGCTTAAGCGAATCAGATTAAAAATGGCTTCAGCCCAACAAATGAAAGTTTAGCACATGCAGCAATGAGAGGAAAACTACCGACAGATAGAAATGTTTCCATGATATAAATGTTTCCATATATATATATATATATATATATATATATATATATATCTGTATTGGTTTACAGCCAGGCGATTGCAAAGGAAGCGCTTTAATAAGTAGTTTATTATTATCATCATCAGTTGCCGAGAGGAAATTGCAGCAGAAAGTCGTCGCTGAGATTTTAACAAGCTCTCAAGGGACTCTCGACGCTGTGGAGCTTAGATGCAAGCCACTAATTTATTTTAATTACGACTATTTATCAGTTGGCGGCAGCTGCAAAACCCTTTCACCATGGCCAAAGACACGTTAGCTGGCAGCTGTCGAGCAACTTATTGTTCTATATTTTCCTCAATTACCGCTCGGGCTTTTCTCGTGCTGCTCCGTGCTTGCCATGATTTGTGGCTGTGCTGTTGCGCTTTTAATTATTGCGATTATTGTGGCAACAGTTTACAGTTTTCAATTGTGGCAGCCACAACGCCTCGCCTTGCAACGCGCGCAACGCAAACAACAATAAAAAAAATAAGCAAGCCCACTCGAAGCAGATAGAAACAATTTAGCACAGAATGAATTGCTTAGATAAGTCTGTGTTTGCTCAACTACAAACATATTTGTGTGAATCTATCTGTGAGTGAGTGTGTGAGAGAGTCGCGCTGTGCAGCAGCAGCAGCAATACTCTTGGCTCCAGCTCGATAATTATAATGAGTCAATAATGACGTTCGAACGGGCCTGTCAACATCAACGGGTTTCCCTCGGCTAATGTAAGTATCTTGTAGTTGTAGTAAGATACTTCTCCAGCTCTCTCTCTCTCTCTCTGTCTGTGATATCATATCTTAAGCTCGTGAAATTGATATTCATGCACTTGCAAAGGGTATTTGAGTGGCGACTCGCTGAGCATTGCTTGATTTAATTAGACTGTTGCACAGTTACTTGTATTGCTCAGTGAGTGAAAATGTTAATAAAACGGACATAGTCTAAGAATCTGAAAAGAACAAAAACCTCAGCAGCAACAGCACAAAAAATATACGGGAATCTCCGACTGACTGTTCAGGCCAGTTGAACACGTGCACATAATAACAGACAGACACTTCGAAATGCCCTCTTCGCGAGAGGCAGCAAAAAGTTGATTAAATCGAATGTGAACTCAATGTGGTACACATCACTTGCTCACTTGCTCACTTGCTCGCTGGCTCAGTTGCGCAGTCAGTCAGGCAGTCAAATTCTCTATGCTCTCATGGCAAAGTGGAGCAAGTGTGCGAAAAAGCTCTAAAAGCAATGAAATGGAAATAGTAAAACTTCCACACTTACAGGTTGTACGAACAGCACTCCCCTCGTCACATTATGGCCACACGTGTAATACCATTTAGTATATAGTACTGACTACAGCTATAACCTGCTCATCTCTCTGCAACTGCAGTTGGCAGTGCCAAAAACTATGTCTAAAATATTTAAACAAATTGTATGACACTGCTTGCTGTGGCAACAAAAACAGTCTATAGAAATATTGAATACATGATATGGCTGCTAAATTGCAATCTCTTTACGCTTGTGTTCCCAATTGTCAGCTTGAAGAAGTAAAGGTAGTTGAAAGGAATCTTGGAGTGGCAACATTTCCAAATTGTTAAATTTGGTGATCAGGCTGCATAAATAACACGAAATGAGTTCGAGTAATGCGCTTTGCTAGGTTCACTTTAAGTACTGGTTTAAGCACATTTGGGAAACTTTCGAAATGCCAGCTTATCGCCCGATTTGCCATAACCATTTGAACTTTTAAGAGTATCTGCGACTATTGTCATAAACTCGCCGAGGAGCACAATAAAAAGAGAGAAATAAGCAAACGACAGACAAGCGTCCAGTAACTGCAGTAGCAAAGATTTTGCCATGCCACCAAAAGGACGTGACTGCGCCCGGGGAAAGGGCAATGGTCGACGTGGAGTGGGACTGAGTGAAGATGACAAGCGACTGGAGGGGCGTGCCACACTGATTGTGCCGCGCAGACACGTACTAACGACCGATGGCTGACAGTGCAACGCGCTTAAAACTTAATTTGAGCAACAAAAGCGCCTCGCAACGAGTGGCGAGTCGATGGTGCTGCTGCAAGGAAGCCACCAAGAACGGACCACAGCGTTCGTTCGTGGCAGTTGCAATCATTATGCAATGCCATGTGGCAAGCTTACATAATGAGGCAATATGAAAAATATGCGCTCCAGCTCCAGCCCCGAAGACAGCCAGAATCTGCTCCCAGCGGTGGTGGAGCGAAGGCTGTCAGCAAGAGATTAGCAGGAGAGCCAAGTAGCTGACCCACATAGCTACCGTAGACAAGCACAACAAGGCAGCAGCGACAACAACTACACGAACTGCGATTCGCAAATATTTGCTACATCGCGTCATAAAATAAATAAACAAAAAAATATGGCGCTTGGGTGGCCTGCGGGGCATGCAGGGGGCGGAGACAGCAACACGAAACGCTGGCCGGCAAACAATTTGAGTTAGGTGTTAATAAACACAAAAAGAAAAAACACCAGGAATGGAGAGAGGAAAACAGGAAAACTACAAAAGAAAACAATGGAAAATATGTAGCGAAACGCGGAGCGGACGCTAATACACAAGACTCATAAATATTTAATGAATAACGCAATAAAAATAAACAAGAAGTACTCCGGCAAAAAGGACAACAGTCCCCCAACCACCCAAGGCATATGGCTGGCTACTCGGGGCTTTTTCTGGATAAACTACTTTGCAGCCGCGGTCGTAGCCTGCGAGTGGAGCCCGTTGTTTTTCTTCTCGGTATTGCTTTCAGCTGGAACCGAATCTCTAATTAAAATCGCATATTTCCTCAAGTGTTTGTTTACAAAATATACATACTTTAAATGTACATTATGTTCATTCAATTAATTACTATATACCCACAGTATTTAAATCTCATTTCATTTGGTAAACAACAAAACTACAAAAGAAAGAAACCAAATATTAAGAGTCTGTCTGTAAGTCTTTCAGTTGAAACCGAATCTGTAATTAAAATTCCATATTTCAGGAAGTGTTTTTTTACAAAATATACCTACTTTAAATGCACATTATGTTCATTCAATAAATTACTATATACCCACAGTATTTAAATCGCATTTCATTTGGTGAAAGAAAGAAACCAACGAAAAATATTAAGAGTCTGTCTGTAAGTCTTTCAGTTGAAACCGAATCTGTAATTAAAATGCCATATTTCCGGAAGTGCTTGTTTACCAAATACACATACTTTAAATATACATTATATGCATGCAATTAATTATTATATACCCACAGTATTAAAATCGCTTTTCATTTGATGAACAACAAAACTACAAAAGAAAGAAACCAAATATTAAGTGTCTGTCTGTAAGTCTTTCAGTTGAAACCGAATCTGTAATTAAAATTCCATGTTTCCGGAAGTGCTACTTTACAAAATATACATATTTTAAATGTACATTATGTTCATTCAATTAATTACAATTCATTACTATATACCCACAGTATTTAAATCGCATTTCATTTGATGAACAACAAAACTACTAAAAAGAAAGAAACAAAACCTCTCTGTAAATCTTTCAGTTAAAACCGAATCTGTAATTAAAATGCCATATTTCCGGAAGTGCTTGTTTACCAAATACACATACTTTAAATATACATTATATGCATGCAATTAATTATTATATACCCACAGTATTAAAATCGCTTTTCATTTGATGAACAACAAAACTACACAAGAAAGAAACCAATGAAATGTAATTGAAATTGCATTTCTTGGGCTGAAGTTTTTGTTTACATAATAGCTGACGTTATATTCATTAAATTTTACAGTTACTCTATTCGAAATGTATTTAAGTTAAATTTCATTTGGAAACTACGAAAGAAAGACGACAATGAAAAATATGAAGGGACAAATCTGTAAAACATTTAGTAGAAACCGAATCTGTAATCGAAATTGTATGTCTTGGGCTGAAGTTGTTGTTTACATGATAGCTGATGTTATATTTATTATAATAATTACAGTATTACTATATTCTAAAATTATTTAAGTTAAATTGAAAGACAGGGAAGCTACAACCTTTGTTTTTCCTGTCAGCATTGCTTTCACTTGAAACCGAATCTATAAAAAAAATTGCATTTCTTGTGCTGAAGTTTTCGACTACAAAGTAAATGTACATCAAATAACATAACATTCAATCAATTCGTTATAGTATAATAGTTCCAATAGTATTTAAATCCAATTTTATGTGAACTTTTGTAAGTTACTTTACATGTAAACAGGTTGAAAAAGATGAAGTTACTACGTATCTATAATATTGCTAAAGTATGTATGTATGTCAATATATATTTCACACTTCATTACTGCACAAACGAATAAAAATAAATGCACTTGAGACAAATTAAAAGAGCGCTGTCAAGTTGCACACAATTATTGTTAAACTGCACTAAAAAAATCGAGCATGAAGCGAAAAATTGTTAACGCGGGTAGCAAGCAAAGGCTTGTGAAGTGTACAGGCAACTTGATTTCTCTGCATCCCGCCGGCATCTAAAAGTACTGAGTACTAATATTACTTAGGAGAACATTCTGCGAGCAAATGCAATTAGCAAACCACGTAAAATTCTGGGCATCCGTGTGCCAGCACGTGCGATTGACAGCCGAAGGCACTTCCAGGTACTGCCTTCAGCAATCACACAATTACACACATACTATATGCATATACTGGATGTGAGTGGGAGGGGGGGAGAGCTAACTTCGTCAGCTATGTGGAGCGCTTTGCGTGCTGGCAGCAAATGGGGGAAAAAAATGAAACGCAAACGTCAAATGAAATATGCACGCTCGGAATTTAGGCAGAGTTGTTAAAGCAGCGGAAAGATAGAAAAAATATTCAACTCTCTGTATAGAGGCGAATGTGTGTAATGCGTTTGTGAGCTGCCGCCACATACGAGTCCAAGCACCAAAACGCACTGGCATTTTCCACATAACGAGCGACGACAAATTTTTTGGCCCACAGCCAACGCCAAAGGGCGCAGGACAGTTGAGGAGAAAGGACACTGCGAGAGCGGTTCGGCATCTGAAGGTATTTTTATTATTCCATAACAAAATATTGCTAGCCAAGGCATGCCATGAGCCATGGCATAGACACTCGCTATAATTCGGGTCGGTTATACTTTTGATTTCTTTCTCCGGGTCCGCCCAGGTAGCCAAGGTCAAATGTTGGCAATCTGTTTTGTCCGCAAAACAGAAAAATCAATTTGTCGCCAGAAGTTGTTGCCGCTGCGATTGCTACAGATTGAAAGTTGAGTCAGGTCGTCAGATTTGCTAGCAGAGATTAGCAGACAGGTTCTGATTGAGGTCTGCTAGCTATTTGCTGCGTTTAAATAACCCTAGAAACTTGAAGTAGTCGAATTGAAAGCAAATGATGCATATCTAAAGGTTGATTAAAGTTAATTGTTTACATTGTAAAAGTCTCGTTGATTCATTCACGCATTTTAAAACAATAAATTAGTGTCATCACAAACATCTTTATATTTATTTATATTACTCATAAAATAAGGAACAATTTGCTGATTGATTTATTTGCTAATAACTTTACGTGCTAATCTCTAAATTAGTCGAAATATTTAGTGCCTAGATACAAAGCTCATGCCGGACATAAAAAGTGGCAGTATCTTTTTTACTACCCTGAAGTTAAACATCGGATTGAGATAGACTGTGGTTTAATATACTCTTTTTGTAGTAAATGCGGAGTGCTCATATCATTTTCCGTGCATGCTGGCAGTTTATTACCTGTCTATTACTCAGCATTTCTAAAATTAGAAAGAGCTGACTGTGTACTCAGTTTGCAGTTGTAGTTCTCGGTTTTGGCTCATTTCGAGTATTACATTCCCTTGTATTCCCAAATGCAAGCAGAACAAAAGAGCTTCTGACTGTTGCGGGTCGTTTTATTGTTCGTTGCTGTTTTTGTTTTTCGCTTTTCTGCCTTTATTAATTTAACAAGTGCTTTGTTAAAGAATATGTCGACACAGTTTTCTGTGTCAGCGACAAGAGATGCGAGGCAAGAGACGCGAGACGCGAGAGCGAAGCAGGTGGCCATAAAGCCAGAGTCGCCTGTGACTCCCCTTTTTGCTCATGCAAAGCAGCAGCTAGAGCATCGACAAGAGCAGCAATTTGCACATGGTAGGAAAGCATAGAGCATAGAGCATAGAGCATTGGGCATAAAATAACTGGAGCCGTTACAACGGAAGTTTTCTAATGCTTTTTGCACTCTGTGCGCTGGCTCTGTCTCATTGTGTGTAAACGGATACACAACGAGTGCAAAAAAACATTGGATGTGGCGAGTATAAAGAAAATTAGTGCAGAAAAACGAGCGCAACATGACAATGTTTTAAGTTAATAATAGCAACCGCAAACAGCGAGCGAACAAGAACAACAACAACCAACTCGAAGACCACACAGAGCACAACACAGAGAGCAATTGGAAAAATTAAAACAAAAGCCAACCAACTCTCAAGATTTCTCAGGCATAACTCGAGGAGTTGCAGGTTGTGCGACTATCACCATAACCCAGTTAGGGGCTAAATTGTGATTAACAGCAAGAGACAAAGCACTTAGAAGTCGCCTGACTTGCTGACTAACTGACTAACAGACTAACCTGGCTGGCTGGCTGGCTGGCTGGCAACGTGTGAATGGAATTAATGAGCCAGGGCAGGCTGCAAACAATTGTGTAGAAGTTGGCCGCTCCAAAGAGAAAGTCGGGCTAGTGCAGTACGCAGACGTAGGCCCAAAATGCGTGTCATGACTTGAAACAATTTATAATGCGCTGCAGTTGGAGACTCGAGCCCCAGCTTAAAGTGGAGCTTATAGAGTGAGTGCACAGCAGAGCACAGCACAGCACTCAATCATTAACAGTCATGACGCAAATTGCTCAGGCATTCAACTGTAGCAAGCCCTCTCCAAAAACTTTCGCGCATAAATTAGGCTAATATCTCTCTCCAACTCTCCCGCTAAAAATAGTGCAACCACTCGAGCAGATTACAGTGGTTAAACACCGATACCGATGCGCGATACCGATGCCATGCCCTGAACTGGTCGAGAACAGGGAAAGAGACAGCGTTGCAGGCAACAATCAGGCTTGTGCTAATGATAGCCGAATTGTGGTGCTGAGGTGTGGGGGCGACTTTGTAGCCGTGATTATTTTGGCTGCAGCCACAGAGCTAGGAGTTAAGAAGGCCACATTGGGACTTACTAGGTTATTGAGTGAATTGAGCGCCTTTTGCAAAAGTGAACGGCAATGCAAGTGCTCTACAAACTTCATAAAAATATTGACACAATTTCAATGCACTCCGAAAGTACACAAAAAGTTGCAGTTTATAATATTATGCAGACCAAGTTGAGCATTGTAATGCAAATCTATAAATATGAAAATATAGTACTCACTGCTCATCTAATTTAATTAGCATTCTTGGCGAACAGTGCGAAAACAATTTCACCACAGAGCGTATACGTAATATGGCAGTGCAACTTTACATGTAAACTTGCAAACTTTGTGCATTTTTAATTCTATCTCTTCTTGTTTCTGCTTTCCCATTCATATTTCCGCCACATTTTCGCTAAGCGATTTTCGCTCGCCTTTTTTCATTGTTTTCCCAGCAGCATTTCCTTGCTTCGCTTTTATTTTTGGCCCCCAACGAGAAGTTTTTAGCTAGCTGTAACTAAAGTTTTTCTGCCTCAGTTGGTTACGCTCACAGACTGTGGAGGAACGCTCCGCTTATTTCTACTAGCAATACCGGAAGTCCGCTGCAGCCCCCTCTCGATGCTGCCTCCTCATGTTGAGGCATTTTAAGTCAGGTCTATGGCCATTTATTTATGCATGTGCAATTTTTTGTTCTAGTTTCTTTTCTCAAATGATCCTTGCAGCAAAATCGAACAGACGTCGAAGGGGCGGCACCTCGTCCTGTGCGCCATCTTGTGCGCCGTCTTACACACCATATTGTGGGCGTCGCTTCGGCTTGTCATTTACGTAAGCAAACCTTTCGGCCCAGCGCCTGAATCCAATCCGGAGATGGAGATCGAGACCGAGACGGAGTCGGAGACGGAGACGGTTTCTGGGCCGCAGCAAGTGAAGTGCTGCGATTGCATAACAAAAATGCTTGTTTGCCTGCAAGCAAATTGGTCGTTCCCCAACCAGATTGAATGGTTAGCAGATGGGCAGGCTGAAGAGCAGGAGAACAGGAGAGCACTTCAAAGATTTATGGCCAATACTTGCCCATGGCATAACCCAAATTAAATAATTGAACAATGCACGGATTTTGCTTGCCAAAAATATGCTCAAAAGGGTTAAGAAAACGTTCTAGATTTGATAAATGTGCAGTGTGTGGCTGGAAGCAGTAAATCACAAGCATTTAACAGGTTATCGCTGACAAAATTGTGAATATCTGGAGAGAGATACTTAATACTGGGAATCATAAAATTATATTAGTTTAGTATTGCATTCTTTGTTGTTTAGCCGTAATTAACTTGCTCGTGGTTGGCTTCTTTGTAAATCAGAACTTTCAGCCATCTGCATTATCGCAGAGCCAACATTGTTATCTTCGCGTTTATACCGAAAACTAACTACTTTGAGCATCAACAAGAACCTTCACCTTCCGCTTATCACAAGCAGCAAACACTGCGCCAACTAATCAAATAGTAAAAAGCTGTAAACAGCAGCAGATAAAGTTACATGAGCTCTCCCAAATCTGTGCTAAGCAACACATTTTATGGCCCATAAAGATTTAAATGCGCCAGAAGAAGCCCCGAACCAAAACTTGATCAGCTTTCCCACCAACAAGCAGCCGAATCTCGCAAGAAATGCAACTTGGATAGCATTAAACATGCGGCACTCTTAAAGAGTTCCGGTTCGTTAACAAAAAAGCTGTGAAGTTCGCAGCGCTGTTAAATCACGGCTGGGTTTTGTTTGGTGCGTTAAGCGCACAATGGCATTGACAATTGCACTGCAATCGTCGTCGTGGTGCTCTTGTAAATTTGCTTGCGAATTTCCACAGAAAAGAAACGAAATGACTTTCTACGTCAATTCTTGAATGCAATTAAAAGCAAAACCGGTGCGAATGAGGCGAAGTGACGGCGACTAGAAGGTGAAAAATAAGATAAATAAATAAAAAAATACTTTTGCCTGGTCATTAAAAGTAAAATATAAAATACTTTTACTCGAGAAAGAGAGAGAGCGTGACAGTGAGAGAGGGAAAGGTAACTCTGGGTTAGCGGAATCATTTTCCACACGGATTTTGTTATTTTCTTTTCAGCCGAGGCAGGTGATTCGAGCCATGCACAAAGTTGGCTGGCAGCTGTTGCCAGTAGTAGTTGGCTGCATTTTCCCAAAATAGACAATGGCAGAAATAGAAAAAAGCGGATTTGGCTTTTGTTTTTGTTGCTGGTGACTGGCAAAATTATTTATAAAATGTTGTTAACACTTTGTACACGCTGCTCAAATGCCGCCAGTCTAATGGGATCTATATATATATATATATTTGTGTGTGTATGCAGGTGTTAAATTAGTAGCTAGAATTAATAATGGGAATTGTGAAGCGTTGTTGTTGTGGTGGTCGTGATAAATGCCAAACAAACGAAATTGTTTAATAAACAATAAGCTCTGTGCATTCCCATGCGGCAGACTAATGCAATTTATTTTGCATTTTCGCATACTAAATAATTGAAGCAACTAAAATATGTTCATTTTTCAATTGTGAAAGTTTAAAGTGTATTTTCGACAAAGTCGATTCAGTTTCTAGGAACCGTCACGTAAACTTTGCCTTTGGGGTAACTTCCAATAACAAAAAGGAAAATCGCTCAAGCTAGCTAACTAATCATAACTAATCATCTTTTGCACACCAATTTTACAGCGTGTGAAAATTGCAATGATTTAGTGGCACTCAAAAGGGGGGCTATCAATCAATCTATCGATCTAACTAATGCATCTAACTATGCCACCCAAAACAAAAAAAAAAGCAAGAAGAACACAAAATGGAAAAAACAGAACAAAGAGCAAAAGAAACTGAGTCCGGCAAAAACAACAGATATTGACAGCATCACGAAGAAGAAGAAGAAGCAGCGCTGCCCAAAGTCACAGCACCGAAACGCATGGCAAATTGATGAACCATGAAGCCACCGTCTAGGCGCAGCAACAACAAAAACAAGCAAAGCGAATGTCATAAAGTTGCCAGTTGCCAGTTTCCAGTTGCAGTTGGAGGAGAAATCGCATTAGGCGATGCTACTTAAAAATTTACAACGCGAACCGTCGACGATAAATTGTGCTTGGTAATTGTACAGAATATACGTAAAAATATAAAGCCAAAAAAAGGAAGCAACAACAGCAACAACAACAGCAATTGCCATAGAGAACTTAAGAAAGGAAAAAAGTTTCGTTCAAGGCTGTCAACAGCGAGTTGTTGCTTGGCTTACGAACTACAGACTTCGTCGAACCATTGAAGAACAAGCCCCGAAAGATACTTTTTGCATGCAGCCCCAAAGTATCTATTAGTTGCCGTTCTGTGTTGTTGCCTTCCCTGCCCTGACGTCGACTGTCAGCGTTTAAAAATAAACATCATATTGTTAGCACACAAATCGCAAGCGGTGATTGTGGCTGGTAATGCCAACATATGGCACATTAGTTAATGGGGCTGTCTTCGGGGAAACCAAGTAACAAAAAATCAACAGCTCATTATTTAGACACATCAGATAGTGTTAAATCATAAATGGCTAAGAACTTGACGCGTAATAGACTTTCAATAAATTCGAAGATTAGAATACTTAGTGATTCTCTTATAGATACCAAATCATATACTGAGCATAACTTTCTACAATGTAATATAAAATCAACAGCTCATTATTTACTTCGCTAGATAGCGTTAAATCATACTTTAGCTAAGAACTTGACGCAATTACGACATTCTATAAATTGGTAGAATAGTGAATCTCTTTTCTCTTTAGAATAGTGAATCTATCATATAGTGCAGTGAAATTTTTATAATAACTAGCATTAGTTAAGTAACTAAAAATCAACAGCTCATTATTTAGATACATCACAAAGTGTTAAATCATACTTTAGCTTCAATACATTCGAAAATTGTAATACTTATTGACTCTCTAAGAGATAACAAATCATATACTCATTATTACTAATTAAAGCTCAGCTCGTTTGGAGACAAAGTAACAAAAAATCAACAGCTCATTATTTTGGTAACTTAGCTAAATATTGTTAATTTATACTTTGACTAAGAACTTGACGCTTAAAAGAGATTTTATAAATTGAGAGTTTATAATAGTGAATGCCTTATAGAAAACAAGTATTTTTAAATGAAATTTCTATTGCATATAACTTATTACAGCTCGGATTTGATAATAACCAGCATTAGTTAATGAGACAGTCATTTGTAGAAACTAAGTAAAAAAATTTTACAGCTGATATATCAGATAGTGTTAAATCATACTTTAACTTCAATAAGTTCAAAGATTAGAATAATTAGTATTGCTCTTATAGCTAATAAATCATATAAATCATAGCTAAAAAAAATCAACTACAGCTCAACTTGTTAAGAGACTAAGTAACAAAAAATCAGCAGCTCATTATTTAGGTAACTACGCTAGATATTGTTAAGTCATACTTTAGCTTAAATAATCCCTTATACGAAACAAATCATATTTATCATTTAAAAATGAAAGTTATAGTGAGTATAACTTATTACTCTGGTCTGTGTTTATATAATAGCAAAATGAGTAGCTCAAATATCTTCACTAAGTATCATCAATAATAAAACGAAAAACCAGTTTTCAGAGCTATTTTTAGGCTAGGAATCTAATCATAAATCTGCGCGGAAACAAAAAATAAACGTTGACATAATGCTCTAAATAGCGAATAATCGCTGTTTATTGACTTGTTCACACCACATTCAAATATCATTGCTGTGCAAATACAATTAAAAATGTTCAGTTGAAACAGTTGCTGCGACCAAATCATATGCAAATAAAACCGAATTTCTTTTCATTAGCTATAACACCGTCAAAGTCCACATCTGGCAACAGATGGAAGCTTGAAGAGGTACGCAAGTTATTTATTTGTGTAGTACGAGAACACACGAGAACTAATAAATATTCCATGCAGTTGTGATCGAGCCAAGACAACACAAACACAATAAATATTTAAACATCTACAAGCGGACACACACTCTCGTTCACACCGACGAATTCTGCGACCGGTTTGCGAGTCAATGCCTCATCTATCAACGATCGGGTGTTGGCTACAAGGCTACAGCAGAGCGACTATGCTACCCAATTAAGCGCAGACGCAAAAGGCTAAGTAAATACCAAGCGAAGATTAAGCCGACAAGCCAGCGCTATATGCAGTAGAAATTGTATTTATCTGCGCCACACGCCCCAGCGAAAAAAAGCGAAATTTTCAGGTACAAATAATAAAAACAACACAGCTCGAAAAAAACAAAATATCAATCACTTTCACTGCCGGCCCGCATTTGTCATAGCCCAGCTGAGTGCTGCGACTACAACGTCGTACAACGTCTCTGGCGACGGCGAGGTTGCGGTTTTGGCCTGGTCTTGAGGCAACGCCGCATGCAGCCAGCGGCCCGACAATTTTTATTAGCGCTTTTCACCCATTTGCGCCATAGAAAAACACGTACCAAAAGTTGTGCTTTTGCCTGTGTGAAACTCGTTTCTCGAATGCAAAATGCGCAACGTATTTGTTGCTGTTGTTTTTGGTTTTTGGTTTTTGATTTTTGTTTTTCCGTTTCTCGTTTTATTTGTGTATGCCAGACACCCGCGCTTAGTTGCGTTTCCCCCGCCTCCCGTTTCCCAATTTTGTCTAGTGACGGGGCATGAATAAAACAGACGCGCATAAAGCATAAAAGCCAGAGCCAGCTGAACGTTCAGTGAACTCGGGTCCGATCTCTCCCTTTGGCTCGCTCATTGTCTCCGTCAAAACTGTCACGCATTGAGAGTCAAGAGTTCATAAACAAAATGTTAAATGCCATCCATGTCCAAGAATGAGGTCTATTGTGCAATAAGCTTTTTAGAACAGGTTTATTTCTTCGTTTTTAGTTTTGTTTTTGGTCAAAAGTGGGTCTCCTCTCTTCTCGTCGCTCATTGTTATCTATCCATCTGTCTTTCGGTATCTTTGACTTCGCTGGCTGACTGCCGAGTGGCCCGCTTTAAAACGCAGCTTACAAAAGTTTTCAGTTAATGGCCACTTTGCTCATTATAAGCCAACTAAAAGAGACTCAAGCCAAAAACTCTCTGCGGTTTGCGGTTTCTGGCTTTCAGCTACTGCAGCTGCTGCCCCAAAACGGAGAGGCTCGTTGTAAGCTTTTATGCTGGAGCTGTGGGCGCTTTCAATTTTCACAACGTTTTATCTACGTTGCGCTAAACTAAAACCCCTCTGCAAAAAAACAAAAATACAATATGCCCGAAATAGAACGTCAACAACTAGAACAAGCCAACTGTAGAATACTCTTCAATGTCTCACCTATTAATTTACTCCTAACGTTATTTTAAAATCTGTTAGCATCGATCGATCTGAAGCATAAATCACTCGGAGCCAGCATATAAAAATAAAATGCCTATTAAGCACACTGCGCAATGCGGCGTATACGCAATTAATGATTAGAAGCAACGCTCTTCGTGCTGGGCGCACCCAGTGGCCCAACCGACAATTAGAAACCAAGTTAGCCAAGTTAGCAGCCGCTTAGTGAGTCACCCAACACCACACCGCCCCACACACACACTCACACACACACACTGACCCAAATTGGGTGTGAGCTCGCAGCAGAGACAACGAACGAGTGGCGGGGCAACGAACAACTGAGCAACATAAATCTAAGTGCTTGGACAACGTTTCCGGAATTTTGATGCATTTCACTGGACACACTGAAAACCGGGTGCTCCAAGCAGCTCAGCGGCAGTGCGTTGTTAATAGAGTGTGAAAAGTATTGCTGCAACCAGACACTGCCACAACAAAAGGAAAAACTGAACGGCAAAAGCCCCAGATTCACATTGATGCCCCAACAAACCCAATGTAGGGGAGCAACTTTAGTTGGAATGAAACGCGATATAAGCTGCCTTCAAGTTGATTCTGCGAACGCCATCTGTTTACGAACTGGAACTTGAAAAGATTTCAAATAAATAGCCAACATTACGCTATTTTATTACATTTTAAATTAAATATTTCAAAAGCAGTTTTTAGCAGACTTGCTCTGATCAAATACATGTCGTTTCACAAGCTCTGAATCTCAAGTTACATATGCCCGACTGAAAGAGTATTTAGCTGGCAACCTGAGAACACAGCGAAATGGCAAGTGGCAAGTAGCAAGTGGCAAGTGGCAGAGAGAAATGCGTTGGCAAAACAAAAGGCTCGAAGACCCAGCTAATTTACTTAGGAGAATTACCAAGAGCTTCCGGCAGCGATAGAGAGCGAGAGAGAGAGAGAGAGGCGTTCACATTTGGAACTCACGATTTTGCATGTTAATTGCTGTGCGCTGATGCAGTGTGAAGGCGAACGTTGGCTGCCACGCCCATTGGCGGGGCAAATACAAATAGCTGTCATATCTGGTAAATACAACTGACATTTACGAGCAAGCAAATGCTAACGTTTTAACTTAATTCAATCAATTTCCCTGCGATTGCTGCTGCCGATTCGGAATCTGTATCCATATCCGAAACTAAACCCAACTCCAAAAAACGCCGGCACACACTCTGGTCTAGGGATGAGTGGGAAGTGTTTGCGTGAATCTTTTGCGTAACAGCAGTGGCCAACAATGCCGTGTCCCCAATGTCATTAGTTGTGGATTGAATGGGATTCAGTGCGGTAACTGAGACCACAATGGCTCAGGAATCGAAAATTGAAAGCACATCAATCAAATATATTTTCGTTCATTGGTTCGTTCGTTCGTTTGGTTTTGGTTTCTGTTTGCATTTGGCTGCTTGCCCTGCTCTGTTCGCATTGTTTGTCCAGAATGCCCATACACAACTAATTTTATTGATTTTTTACTTTGTTTTGCTGGATTGTTTGCATTACATTTTAAATGGAAAATTATGTAAACGAAACTTTGTTTGCGGTCAAATCGAATCGCTGCGAATTTGCTCAACGACTGTGTACCTAAAGGATTTGGCAATTACTGAGCCAAACCAAAACGAAATCTAACTCTTATTACAGTAAATATTTGACAGTGCCATAAAGAAAGGCTATCACTTTATATTCCAACCAGTAGCGTTAAGGAAACTCTGATAAGATTAATGGCAGTACGGAAATTCCGCAACCTCGAGACTAGCCTTATCAGCTGTTGTACTAAATCTAACGAGAGTAATTAGCAATTAGGGAAAATTTTGATATGAATACCGAGTTATCAATCAAATAGAATGTTGCAACTGTTTCCCAAACAGTAAATGAACAAAAAAATACAATTAAATTACGCGTATGTAGATATGAACAGTAATTTCTTCGTATCTATAACGCTGATAGCGAAACCATAAATAAAAAGCTGCGCTGATGCGCTCCAAAGACAGGATATTAAGTGATTAAAGCATTAAATGACATTTTCAACGTATTAATGCCAATCAAAAATAAATCATTTTTCAGTGGCATTAAATTGCTAAATTGCTGTATTTAACAAGCGAAGTGAGAGTCAACAAAGCATAACATTGCCGATAACAAATAGTTGTAGATTGCGCCTTAATAACCCGAAAACTAACCACTTGAGCGAGGTCTTATCAACGCGCCAGTTAAAGCAACTTATCAAGACTTTGTTTAATTTATGTGAGCGCAGCAAAAGGAAATCATAATTAAACACAAGCAATACACATGTAGATGCGTGTTTATATATATGATTAAATGTTTTTCGAATACACTAGAAACTTGTACTAGGGCATTTAATCTTCGGCGTGTCAGAGATCGTGTTTCATGGAAAATAATTCAGTTTGCGTATGCATGCAAATGTGTTTGTAAGAGCGTAACAAACGTGTTATCAGCCAACCCATTCCACTGCTATATATATAACGAAAGATAATGCGGGAGAAGCCAGAGAAACCGCGTCGCATCGATAAAAGATGCGTGGCGACTTTGTGCATGCTTCTCGCCTTTCACTTTCTTTGTGCGCGATCCATATTTATCTGACAATGGATATAGCAGAATGTTGCCAGTGAATTGAATTTGATTTCAGCGAACTTGCGCCTCACCTTTGATCCTGAAGCAGCTGCTCGGCCTGAGCGAGACGCAGTCGCACCGTCTTCATGCTCTGTATGGGGAAGAGGCGACAGAAGGGCGTTAGGAAGGCGGGGCGCCAGCAGAAGCGCGGAAACTCGCGGCAGACGTCCCACAGGCGTTGATTGTGCTCGAAGAGATAGGTGTGCGTCTTGCCGTACTCGAGATAGTCAGTCATGTCGCCATAATCACAATTGAGCAGATTCTTGAGGTTTTGCACGGCCAGCTGCTGGTCCTCGGGATCGCGGACCTGCTTGATGCCAAAGTCCAGCAGCGGCTCGTAGTGGTAGTAGTTGCCCGGTATGGCGTTCAGTATCTCGCCGAGAAACGTGGAGCCCGAGCGCCAGCTGGTGACGACAAGGCTGCGAACTGGCGTGCCCGCCGTCTCGGGGGTCATGTCATTGAGTTTCTCGGCACCGCCGCGCGGATACTCAAAGTTCTCCATTTCGGTGAGGATGCGCGCCCGCTGCGCCGCCAGGACATCCACTATGGTCGCTGTCATATTGTAAATGGTGGCGGCAGTTTGTGATGCCTGCTGCTGCAGCTGCTGCGATCGCTCATAGTAGCCGCCGCCGCCGTTGCGGACGCCGAGATTGTTCGACAACAGGCCGGAGGCAATGGCAGCGTTGCCGTTACCGTTGCCGTTGCCGTTGCCATTGCCGTTGCCGCTGCTAAATGGCGAGGTCAGCGGTCGATGCTGTGTGGTGGCAATCAGCAGCAGTATGCACAAACTGCTAACGCCACAAATGCCAATGAGATTCGCGCGTCGGGACATACGGCTGCGTCGTCGTTTCGAATTTAGACTGACGCGTTGCTTAGTGCGTGTCCTGACAGTGGCAGAGTCGTTAGCGACAGCAGCTTCGACAGATTCGCCGGTCAACAGCGCGCAGGACTCCAGATCCAAGTTCGTTGTGCTCATTTGTTATTATTTTTTGTGGCTCCTACTTTCGTTTCGCGTGTGTTTGTTGCTGTTGCGATTGATGTGGTGTTGTTATTGAATTACTTAACTAATGGGCTAACACACTTTGCGCTTAAAAATTATGGAAACTTTTTTTTTTTTTGGTGGCCTTAGCCTTTTTGGGTTGTTTACATATTCACATAAACAAACGCACACGTTCGTTCACATATCCTCACACAACATAGGACGACAACACACGCGCACACAATCAAACGCAAGCACACACACACACTCACACGCACACCACACAACGTTAGCCCGCGCACAGCACACAATTTCACATTTTATAACGTGCCAAACATTGCAATTAAATGCGAACTCTGCAATTTGCGTATGCGCTTTGTTTCGATTATTTTCTTATTGGCCCGAATGAATTGGAATTGTCGAAGCGATAGCGATGCCTTGTAAGCTTCCCGAGAGCAGCGAAAACAGAATGAACAGCTGAGGCCCCAGTAAGGCCGCACAACACATTGCGCTAAAATGCTCACAATTATCCACTAAAATATACCAAAGTACTGCACTACCCAACCAGCTGATGTTGCCAACAGTTTCCGATAGATGGCGTAGCCCTGTTTCAAATATAACGTATTTTAAGTGGCCAAGACATATTGCTTTAATCAGCAGTTTGGATATAGTGAAAGGTCGTATTGGAAGCCTTTACCTCAAAGGAATTCACTTTACAAATAATGACAATGATTTCAAAGGAACGAATGTGTCGTTCCTTGCCAATTGTGCCATTTGATTATATCCCCATAACTGCATAGCCTCCTTGCAAACAAATTGTATATTCCTCACTTCCTGCGGCATTAGGATATGCATCCACTCTGTTGGTCGATCGAAAAGTACTGCATTAGCTTTTCCAAATGAACCACGAGATGATTTGAACTTCAATTTCTCATCAATATTCTTCATGGGCAATCCATAAAAATCGAATACTTTTCTCAAACCGCTCAAGGGATTCATCGCCAATTCCTCATAACGAATGATGCTGCGGATACGATTGAAACATGGTTATCAAAGAACTGGGTATTGTGGGGATACAATAACAAACCCAAAACGGTTTGGATACTCCTTAAGCAACTGCTCAGCGATCAAATAATCGTCAACCATATTTGCGCACAGATCGTTAGGTTGAAAGCACTCCGGATTGTGAACGCACCAAGGACGATTACTGCGCGAAGCCATAGTTCCCCGAGGATCACGCACCAAGAGTAGAATGCGAATGTTTAAACTGTGGAATGCGTATAAAAACAATATTAATGTATACCCATATCTGAAGACTGCTTCAATTCTATACGTACTCCTGCCTGCGTAACAAAACCGACAAGTACTTGAGTCCCAAGTTATACACCGACATATTAATAAATGGGTAGATTCTACAAATTTTTGACATAATTTCAGGATCCCAACACACTTCCGGAGAGTAAGCCACACACGTCTTCCACTGCATTCCGTAGAAATTCTTAAAGGAGACAGTTTTCGACCCAGCAGCCAGCATAGACATCGAGTTATTATAGTCACAATTGTATAGAGATACCAATTCATTTAAAGCATGCTCGATTCTACTCTTATGTGTTATCCGATTTCTGTAGGCAATAAGAGGAGAAAAGTGATGATAGCTGCCCGGCTGACGGCTTAGATAGTCTAGCAAATGAATCGCTCCAGATCCTCTAAATGTGACCAGCATTGATCGCGTTGGCTGTCCGCCCGCTTCCAAAGTAAACTTGCTCAGGTTGCCCAAGTGACGCGTCTCTCGGGCGAGCATCGAGCGGGACATGGAAACTGCATCCGGCAATAGCATTGGCAATATGATAAATACAAATAGGGCGTAGACCAAGTAAATGGCTATGCAAACGCCTGTAAATTTCGTGCCACGATTTACCATAATGAACAAAAAAGATTATTCTGTTTTATCTAACACTGACAATTTTGCCGAATTTTTTCTAAACTTTAATTTAACAAAATCGTACTTCTCTGGTTACTTTGATTCTGCCTTACTAAATTTTCTCAGCGTCGACTTAGCTGACTTTAAAAACTGAAATATTTCCATTTCATTCAGTTATTAAAACATTTTAATAACATTAAAAACAAAGCGTGTTCTTTGTTTTGTATAAGCTTCAAACAGTTTTGTATATATAGATTAGCGTTCAATTTATTTGTAACATACCAAAAGTGATAGGCATATGTATGCAATATGTATATTAAGTATATAAGTACCGTTAATAGTTTATAATATTAATTAGAGTTAGAGTAGTAATAAAATACTAATATTGCTATAAATTAATACGTAATGTTTTTGTTTATATTAAATACACACTCTTAACAGTTCGAATTTACAATATTCCCCTAACAGCAGCTGCGAACCTTGGCAAGAACTCTTAGTGGAATGAGGACTAGAAAGGAGATGCCGAAAACTTGACAATATTGATAGAGGCACAAGCGTACGTATTTTGATTTGGTTTCCATGGAGAAACCAATGAAAGTATCTACTCAAGTTTACACATTCCCACGCAAAATTCGCAACTTTCCCAAAGAGGATATTGAAGTCAGCTATAAGTCAATCTCATCAAGGTAGTTTTCTTTTCTGGCACTATCTTCATAAATGTTATGTTTGTTAAAAAATGTAACCTGTATTTTACGCCCTTTACGTATAAACGAATGCATTTCTATTTGTGCTAAGTATATGCATGTTAGCCAGGGATAAGGAGATCTTGATATGACCATCTAAAGTTAGATAATATCGGCATGCGAATTCTATAAATGGGCAACTAACATGCACTGAAATGTTTGCGAAGTTTAAAGTTTGATTAATAGAAGTTATATCATTTTGTTCCCCATCAATTAATGCTCCTACAGGAAACCACTCTATACTCTCGTATACTTAGTCAGATGATTGCGAACATCAGCCAGATATATGTCGAAATCCACGAAAGAAACTTAATGCCTTTTGTAATAATATTGGTCGTTGTACTTCAGGGATCTACTTAGCATATGACATATTTTCGAAGCAAATATATGCTACTAATCTTCATATGTTGTATATACGTAAGAACTAAGGAACAAAGAGAACTGGCAGCACGTCTGCTTCAACTGCTTGAGAACAAATAGCCAAAGGGCTACAATTGGAAAAGTTAATACTAATACATTTAATACCATAAATCGCAATCGAAGCTTCTTGAAATTGTCGTTCATTTTGTTGTCATTCAATCGCTATTCCCTTCCGTTTCATCGTCCAGCAGCAAACTTGTCGAGCCATAGCTACGGAGTCTGTAAGCAAAAATAAGTCTTACTATTAGTTAAGTTCCAAAGAGCATAGATAATAATTAATGAAAAATGAAAGTGTGAACGGCAAGAACGAAAGTTAGTAATGCAAGAAGGTTAGAGCTCACCTCGTCGTCGGACACTTTGAGACCATCTAAATTAATACTATTGCGAGCATAGCCACTAGCTGTCTGCTCCTTATCGTGCGCCTCATACAGCTGCCTGTTGATATCATCCTTATTGGATGGCGCTGTGTTGCTGCCACTGTTTGTCATGCACTTGAGCGGCAAAGCGAGATTAGCTCGGTTGCCGCTGTTGCAGTTGCTGTTGCTGCCAGCGCTATTATAGCGTCCGCTCGACGAGCGCTGCTGCCTTTGATGTTGCTGATGATGATGCTGACCATGTGGATTATCAAACTTTTGCTTGGCACGCTCAAACTCCAAATTGCGCGACTTCGCCTCAAAGATGTTCTCCTCGAAATGCGACGTCTTGGCATCGAAGTAAGCGGCCGCCGCTGCTGCTGCTGCTGTGGCCGCGGCAGCTGCTGCCGCGTTGCTCTGCTGTTGCTGCAACAGCGTACGCTCCGTGTGACTGGAACGCTTGACCGCTGCCGCATGATGAGCGGACACCGAGTCGCTGCCGTTGTGCGAGCTACGCAAGCCCGCCTGAGTATCGTCGAAGATCTGACGCAGATCATTGATGTTGGGCAGACAGTCATTGGGCAGCTCGACGGCAATCTTGTTACGCAACTGCACTCCGCCCATACCACGCAGCTGTGGACTTGGCGCCCGTCTTGTCGTCGTGTTTTAGTAGTTAGTTGTGAGATTAGTTATAGAGATAGCATAGCCAGCACCATTATTAGCAAGTTAGTTGGCAGTTAGTTGAAGTGGGATTGATGGAATGGCACTCACCTGCTCTGCAGATGTTGTATCTGCACCTGAAGCCCCTCGGTTTGTCCTACAAGCTCGTCATTGCTGCGCTGCAAGCGTCGCACTTGGTTAACCGCCGAGTCCAGCTCATCCTCGGCACCAGCCAGTTCGCGTTTCAATTCCTCAACGCGTTGGCGAAGTCGTTTTACCTATGCAAATTAAATTGGGTACATGAAATTAAAATTCGATTCAATTGCAGAATGAGGGAAATGTATGAATCACTAAGGAATCATCTATAGTGCTTACTAACTATATTCATGGTGATTTAAGATATTAAATAAATTACCATTCCCATCATCCTAGCCGAGAGTTATACAAATATTCTCAGAATTAATTCCACTAATGAAATAACAATGAAAGCATTCATTCTGCTTATGAGTTGTCTTCGCAACTACATTAAATTCATTAATTTAAATTAAATATCATTTCGTTTAATTTGAAGAAGTTATTTTTAATGTCCAGACAAATATAGAAACACTTAAACACATAATAATTCCCTCAAGTTGATACTATCGTCAGTTTTTGCTTGTAATCAGAAGTAACTTTCAGTTTCCGTTATTATCAGGATCTCTAAATCAACGTTTCGAGATAATGCGACAATTTAGTAGCTTGCGATTAAGACAAGACCCACAGGGACAGTTCGACACAGCAACAAAGTCACGAAAAGAGAGAGAGAGAGCGAGAGCGCGCGCACTAATCAAACGATAGCAAGGAAAGCTTTCGTTTCGCTTGAAGCTTTCTTCAGTCTCTCGACATAATTCAGACGCGGCTGTCGTGTGCGTGTGTGAAAGAAGCGTGCGACTGGAAAATTTCATAATAAAGCAGAACAAAAAGCAAAATGATTGCACAAAATATCATCACCAAGCTGCGTCCTTGTGTTAGCCGGCTGGCCAGCACCAAGGCGAGTGGACCCAAATTCAACTGGCAGGACCCACTCAACTTGGAGAGTCAGCTAACCGACGAGGAAATCGCCATTCGCGATGCCTTCCGAGGCTATTGCCAATCGGAATTGTTGCCGCGCGTCACATTGGCTAATCGAAATGAGCAGTTTGATAAGAAGATTATGGAGGAAATTGGCAGCCTCGGTGTCTTGGGCTGCACACTTCAAGGCTATGGCTGTGCTGGCGTCTCCAATGTGGCCTATGGTCTGCTGACCCGCGAAGTGGAACGTGTGGATTCTGCATACCGATCTGCAGTCAGTGTGCAAAGCTCTCTTGCCATGGGCGCCATCTACGACTACGGCTCGGATGCGCAAAAGCAGAAATATTTGCCCAGTATGGCGCAGGGAAAACTGATAGGTAAAAATAGAGTTAATTCAGCATCTCCATTCATTATTTGATAGGCAATAGCGATCACCCGCTGCGCGAACGTTATTTTTAGTTAGCATACTTTAAAAGATTTTGTTATTATCAGCAAGCCGCTACAGCAAAATAATATGATAAGATTGAGATTACACAGCAACAAGGGGGGCGGGTGTCCATAACAACAAACTGCAGTAAACAAGTCGCAAATTTTTGTAGAAATTTTTAGCATCAGATGACAGCAAACAACTTTTTGTCAGAGCTTTTGCCAAAAGCTCGCTCTTCTCATCCGCTCTCTTCGCCAGCTGAGCGCACTTATGATTGTGTGTGTGTGTGTGTTTAGTGAGCGGAAAAAACCAAGAGAATGACAAACAAAAAGTCGATCAACAACAACGAAGCTTAAATACTCTGTTAATCTGTACTCATACAATCGAAAATGTAAAATAATTAATGGCATAATTAAATTGCAGGTGCCTTCGGTCTGACCGAGCCCAACCATGGCAGCGATCCCGGTGGCATGGAAACCCGCGCCAAATACGACAGCAAAACCAAGACTTATATACTCAACGGATCAAAGACTTGGATCACCAGCGCCCCCATCGCCGATGTTATCATCGTTTGGGCTAAGTGCGAGGATAACAAACTGCGTGGTTTCATAGTAGATCGCAAGCTCTCAGGCAAAGGCTTGGACACACCCAAGATTGAGGGCAAATTCTCGTTGCGTGCCTCACCAACGGGCATGATCCTGATGGATGATGTCCATGTGCCAGAGGAGCAACTACTGCCCAATGCCCTGGGCTTCAGCGGACCATTCAACTGCCTGAACAACGCTCGCTACGGCATCGCTTGGGGCGCCTTGGGTGCAGCTGAAGCCTGTGTGGAGATAGGACGTCAATATACGCTGGATCGCAAGCAATTCGGCCGACCATTGGCCGCCAATCAGCTGATCCAAAAGAAACTGGCAGATGCCACAACTGAAATCGCCCTCGGACTGCAGGCCTGTCTGCATGTGGGCCGCCTTAAGGACCGCAAACTTCACACACCCGAAATGATTTCATTGCTGAAGCGAAATAATGCTGGCAAGTCTCTGGAGATTGCCCGACATATGAGGGACATGCTGGGCGGCAATGGTATCAGTGATGAGTACCATGTGATCAGACACGTCATGAATCTGGAATCAGTTAACACCTACGAAGGAACCCACGATATTCACGCACTGATCCTGGGACGTGCCATTACTGGATTGGCAGCCTTTGCCAATTAAGCGACTAATTTTGATTATAAAATGGGTTGAACACAACCTGGCATTTGTTTCCAGTTTTAAAATGTAGCTAGGCAAAACAAAATCCGATTAAATGTTAATTAGTTTTCAAATATATCCTCTTTTTAACTACTGCCTGAAAGAAAGAAAGAATACTTTTTTACCCCCGTATTCTAGACCATAATTCCTACAAGTAACGTTTTTTAACGTGACAACTTTCATTAAACTGATGCTATCTAAAAGGATTCGCCTATTTATCTTGGACTTACCTCCGCCTCATATTGCTCTGCCCGTCGCACTGCATGACCCAGTTCTGTGTTTGTTTCGGCCAGCAACTTCTTGAGCTTGGCATGCGACATTTTCACTTCGCTGATTTCCTTATTCCTCTCCGACAGCTCCTGTTGCAGGGCACGCAACTCAACATCGTTTGCCTGCATAGGTCGACACTTCCGATCAGAACGTTCCTGATAGTCACGAAGTTCGGCACGCAACTTTTTGTTGTCGCGCTCCAACGCCAACTTTTCAGATTCCAGACGCTCACGTTTGCCCCATTCCGAAGCGTTTTCGGCCTGCAAATGCTCTAGCTCTGTGCGTAGTTCACTGAGACTGAAAATAGACAAGGATTAATTAATTAGCTGATGAATATACATGCAATTATTAAAATTGTCCTACCGGCGCTCCAAATTTTCTCGTGCTGCAATTTCCTCTTGCAGCGAGTTGTTGACAATGCGCATCTCGGCGCGATGTTGTTCCTGTTAATAATAAAAATATGCATCAATCAAAAATTCCAACTGAGATGTGTTTTTGTTGCGCACCTGCAGTGTTAGCAGCTCACGAACTGCCTCCTGTTTAGCTGAACGTAGCTCTTCCTGACGTCCACGCACATCCTGCAGCTCCAGCGCCAGTTTCTCTATGTTCTTGTGCAGCTCATGTTTTTCACTGCAACATTGCATTTTAATAATAATTAAAATCCATCGACATACCATTAAGAACTTACTCCCGCTCTGCCTGCAGAGTTTTTTGTGCCTCATCTAAACGCAGCTGGAGCATGGAAATCTTTTGCAGCAGATAATCTTCATCAAAGTCATCCTTGGAGAGTTGCTGTATCAAGCGTTTCTCCTCTGCAGCAGCCGCTTCATCTAATTCACTTAAATGCTTAGGCATTGCACCCTTCAAAGCGAACTCTTCTATGTCCAAGTCTTTGACATCATTGGGTAACTTGGTGACCAAACCATCCTCACTGTTGACATTCTTCAAGCCATCCGAAGAAATGTCTGGCGAACAATTGGCATCACGTCCATTGGCTTCAGCATCTTCGTTAGTGTCAGCACGATGAAATTGTCCAGCATGTTTCATCATCAGGGAATGAACATTTTCCATTTCCTTCTTAAGCTGCGTTATTTGCAGCTCCAGATCATTTTTCTCGCGTTTTAATGAATGCGCCTCCTTCATGGCTACGTCCAATTTAATGTTCAATTGCTTCGATTCTTCACGAGCCTTGTTACGCTCGTTACGAACCTGTTAATAAATAAAAAACACACGTTAACACGCATATTGATTAAACGAATGTCATGGCAACCTTACCTTACTCCACTTCTCGCGCCAATTGGCAGTGCAATCGGACCTGCAACGAAGTAACCGAGTTCACAGTTAATGAAAAGCCGGCAACAAGGATGAATGCATCCTTCTCCCCTTCCAGGGCACTTACCACCACTTCATCGTCTTCTCCATCTGTGCGGCTCTGGCACGAGCCTCGTGCAGTTCCCGTTGACGTTGCGACTGTTGAATGTTATTGAAGTTAAATACCTTACAATTCCATATATTAACTTTATTATATTACTCACCTCACGAGCCTCCCATTCTGTTTCGCCGTAGCCACCGCCTCCGACGCCCACGCAAACGCCAGCATCGTTGTTGGGCAACCGTCTGCCGCCCGCTTGTGCAGCGGACGCACTTTGCGTCGTTGAAGACGTCACTTGGGACATTTTGCGGCACGAGAACTTTCTATTTTCTATGTTATTTGCTTATTTTCAGTTTGTTTTAGTGAATTGCATCTTGTTTTATGCACTTTTCGACAAAGTTGTATACAGAAAATGAAGAAAACAGATGTTTTGTCAATGTTACCATAGAAGTTTTTGCTCTTAATCTTTTTCTTAAATGCTGCAATATCGCATTGAAGCGAATTTATAATCGATATATCAAATGTTAACTACATTAGACAATTAACGATATTAATTAACATACAATTAAATTTAATAATTGGTATGTATTGCAAAAATATTGTGGTATTATCGTATATACAAAATAGTATTTTTGGCTTATCCATTGACGGCCACACTGAAGACAAAAATTTGTGCGAACGCTATAAAAGTTGGAGAGTGATATTGTTTTGTGCACTATTTAATAAAATTTAAAGGACTGCAGTATGGCCAAGCATCATCCTGATTTAATCTTCTGCCGCAAACAGCCTGGCGTTGGTGAGTACAACCAGAAACAAGTGATTGCGCCATTTCCAATACTTATTTTTCACTCTTCTCACGTGCAGCCATTGGCCGGCTATGTGAAAAGGACGACGGAAAATGTGTGATTTGTGACTCGTATGTGCGCCCCTGTACCTTGGTGCGTATTTGTGATGAGTGCAACTACGGTTCCTATCAAGGCCGTTGTGTTATATGCGGTGGTCCCGGCGTCTCTGACGCTTACTATTGCAAATCCTGCACTATACAGGAGAAGGATGTAAGTAGAGTTTTCAATGAATATATTAAGACTTCAATACTTAATAAAAATTCCAAATGCAGCGTGATGGTTGCCCCAAAATTGTCAATCTGGGTAGTTCAAAGACTGACTTGTTTTACGAGCGCAAAAAATATGGGTTTAAACAAAAGTAAGTCTTTGAAATTCTTCATAAATTCTATACATTTAACGCTTCCATTTCTTACCTTACAGCTACTGAAATATGGAAGACTACCTCATATATAATAAATATCTAATAAATCTTAATTTTGTAATTTAATGCATATAAAGTTTTATACATGAATGTAATATTTTGGGAATTGAATATATGTATATAATAGCATTAGACAGCGAGCAGTTGCTCGCTACTCGGCTCGTACTCCAGGCAAAGCCGATCAAACTCGGCTGATTTCTTGTCCAGATCGGTTACAAAGTCGCTCTTCGGATGGAACTGCCTTAACTGCTCCCAGTAGCGTGTGATCGTCTCAGTGGATTTGCCCGTCAAGTGCGACAACACCATCATATTGATCAATGTATCGTAGTCATTGTGTTTTTTGGTCAAGGATTCTCGCAGTACAGCTTCTGCCTCCTCATAGCGTTCCAATCCCAGATGTACAACAGCCTGTCCATTTAGCAGCGCAGGCGTTGGCTTAAACTTCTCACAGAACTCTTGGTAGATATGGAATGCATCCTGCATTTGCTCGGTTCCTTGCGCCAAGGCGACCCAAGCTTGTGCCAGCTGAGTGAGGGTTGCATCATCGCTAATCTCCTGCATCTTCGCTACCAGTTGCTTAGCGAGATCGACGCGTTGTAGACGCAGCAGGCATTGGACCGACAGTGCCATTGATTCGAGATTAGTGGAGCCATGCAAGATCTTGAGAGCGTTCTCAAACTGTCCATCATAGCAATAGACGATGGCGGTGGCAATATGCCAAATGTTTGTCTCGTCCTCGTCGCTGGCCACCTTGTCGGTAAGCTTCTCCAGCAGTTCCTCGGTGCGGGATGGCTGTTCAAATGCCTCGTGCACCAGACGCAGAGCTAACAACGGTGTAGTGTTGTTTTCCTTTATATCAGATGCAATTATGCGGCCCGAATCGATGGCCAAATAAGATAAATACATGTAAGAAAGCAGCTCTGAACCTGCTGTTCCTTGCTCGGGGAGAACAAAGTTAATCGATCCCATAAAGTTGCCAATGTAATACTCATTGCGTGCATCGAAAAGCGACGAGTTGACATCGTCGTCGTTATGTTGTGCTCGGCTCATATTTATTTTCAACGAACTAAACTATTTTTATGTAGTAAAATGTAGTGTAAACTGTAAGCTGAGTTGGCTTTTTGGTCACGCAGTTGCCACCCAGTTGTTGGAGAATCAGGTGTTCAAAATAAAACTATGTGGCAACTTTTTAATAATGAGTCGATATTTTTCAAAGAGTATCGATATGATATCGGTTAGAAACCTTAGAAGTATTTAATTTTTAGTATATTTGTGAACACAAATTGCGATCACTCCTAAATCTATAAAAATTCCGTTATACATTTGGAGATGCGCTTTATAAATTCGAATGTTTACACTAAAATTTTCATAATTTGATAAGGAAAATGTATTTCTAATAATAAGCTTAAACATAATTAATTAATTATCACTTAGGAAAGTGTAACCAGCTAGTAATTGTTCAAGTGTAAAATAATATATTTTGTAGCTTGAGTTGCTACCACGCTATTTGCCTTTCACTGATAATTACCATATGGATCAAGGTCGCGCCAACATCGCTGTATATTATTGAAGAGCAGCAAGTGATTAATTCGCAAATTTGTTGAATTATGTACAATTCTCAAGAGAAAAATGTTGACTTGGTGCGGGAGTATTTCCCTAGCTATAATACGGCTAGGTTCCAAGACCAAGCAGAACCCAATTTGGCAGTCCAAGACAATTTCTTACGTCTCACCGCAAAACGTAAGCACAACAAAATCGCAATTCAAATTATGTGGGCTTCAAAATGTTTATTATCTCTTCCACGCAGATACGGCTGATCTAGCCTCCAAGCCTGGTGTCAAAGTTGAGAATTTGCGATATGGCGGCTCAGATGATCGTCAATTGGTGGATGTTTACTCTAAAGATGAGGCATCCTCTGGACCGTCGCCACTTATGGTGTACGTTCATGGAGGCTATTGGCAAATGCTAGACAAAGACCATTCTGGTTCTCTCGTAGGGCCTCTGGTGGATCGTGGTTATCGGGTAGCGGTAATGGACTACAATAACTGTCCACAGGTAACTTTGCCCAAATTGCTGGAGGAGTTTACCAGCTTTTTGCTCTGGATCTTTGACTATGCCGAGAGTACGAAAACAAGTGCAATCAGTTTCGCTGGGCATTCAGCCGGTGCGCATCTACTGGCCCAATTGCTGAATATGCCGAGTCTTATCACTGAGGAGCGACGTCGCAAAGTGCGCGTAGTCTTCTTTCTATGCGGCGTTTATGATCTGCGTGAACTTTGGCAATTGGATGCCGTGAATCCCAGTAATATTTTCGGACTTGATGCTGAAAGTGCAGTCGAGGTTTCACCTATGTTATGGTCTTGGCCTGCCGCCAGTTCCTCTTGGCAGGATGTACGATCCTATGTGATAGCAGCGGGATATGAAAGTGTCACATTTATTGAGCAAAGTCGCGTTTTTGGTAACAACTTGAAATCGGCCGGGTTTTCCGTTACTTTCAAGATTTTCGATAAATACGATCACTTTGACATTATCGAAGAGACGGCCGTGGATAATTCGCCAATTACCAAGTATCTCTTAGAAGCCTTGCAAGGCATTTGTGTTGGCGAGGAAACCTGCAAATGCTAACCGCTTTCAAAATATTATTGACTTATACAAAAAGCTATTAACTGAAATATACATACTTGCAACATTCCAATTTCCCACATTAACTGTTTAAATCTAAATTATGCGGAGCGTGTACTACAAAATCTTACTTTGAGCCCTACAACCCTCTATATAATATAATGCAATTAAAATCCGATTTAAATAAAATTAATTAAGCAATATTTTAACCTATGCATTAGTCTAGTGCATTACAATTCGGATTAAATTTAAATTAGTCAACATATACATGAAGGTACGTGAAAGTATTCTTTTAACTTAATACACAAAATTAAAAAATTCAAAACGAAATACATTTGCTACGTTTCTGAGAAACCGAACCTTGAGGCAGCTTAATAATTTAAACTGCAGTATTAATTAAAATCGCTTCACTAGGAAGAAATTATATGCGTGCCATAAAAGGAAACCCAGTTTGCATCTGTGTAAATTTGTCTGCGATTTATGTGACATTTGAGATTTAATTTCATTTATTTCTTATGACATTAGTGTTTTTTTAAAACACACTTATTCGTAATAGTAGTCGTATTCCGTATGTACACTATCTAAGAGTTTTTGCGCACAAAAACCCAAGTTCGTAGGTCACAGCATCGACAACGTGCCGTATTACATTAAAATATGTGAAATACATAAAATACATACACATGTATGTATGCAGTTAATGGAAAATGAAATCTATTAACGTAAATACAATATAACAAATTGTAGCGCAATATGATGAAAAATAAATAAATTCTAACTAAATCATAGACTAATACGTTGCAGTATAAAGTGAACAATAAGGAGTACCTATGACTCCTCGTCTGAAATGACAATTTCAGTGTCTATCAATATCTTCTGTTGTTTGTTTTGCTGCGGCAGCTGCTGCTGTGGGTTCGGTTGAGTAGTCTGCTGGGGTTTGTCATTGCTATTTGGAGAGACACTGGCATTTAGACTAGAGACGGACATAATCTTTAGCATGTGGGCGGTTGGTGCGTCCTTAAGCTTGCCATTGGCTATTGCCGTTTGCGTTAGGGCAGCTTCATTGTCAACTTTCTCGTCAACATCTAGATCGATGGGCGCAGTAGTCTTGACTCTCGTTACACTATTAACTATCACATGAGCAGCCGCGGCGTCAAGTGTCTTTGGTGCTGCATTTACTTCCGTTTCGGACTCTGCGTCAGATACATCGCCGTTCGCCTTGAAATTGTCCACAAATGTATCGACATCCTCATCCGAATCTTCGTCGTCTTCTTCCTCCTCATCGTCGTCACTATCGCTCTCAATCACGCACTCTCCTTGCGGCTTCTTGACCCCGTTGGTCAACTCGTTTTCGTGCTCGCCAACAACCTGCACTGCTGGAATTGTTTGGGCTGCCTCGGCAGCCGCTTGTGCCGCCTGTGCGCTGGTGCAGGGCTTCTCATCGTCATTGGCGGCAACAATGGCTGCATCAATTTCCGCCGCCGCTTTCGCAGCCTGCAATTGTTTCTCCTTCTGACGCGCCTCCCTCTGTTCCTCGGAGCTGAGGTCCTGCTCGCGTGCAAATCTGAAACACGCAACGCAATGGATTAGTTGATTTGTCAATGGAATGCCCGATGGACTGTTTACTCACTTTTCCAGAATATCACTGATTTTCGTTTGCTTCTTGTTGTTCTCATTCAGCTTGGCCAACAGCGTGGAATCGCTGGTTGCCGGATCTTTTGCGTTGGCCGTGAAATGAGTTACGGTCTCGTAGAGATCAGTCTTGCGCCGCGCCTGCAGCAGCCGACCCACCTTGACAAAGGCATCGTGAGCTACAAAGAAATTATGGTTTAAACAAATATGCTGCGAGTGAATTGAATTGCCGCTTACCAATGCGCTTCATTTCAAATGATGCGAGTCCCAGATCCTTATCCTTATTGCAGTGCTCGAGCAGCTGCAGCACATCGTGGTAGTCGGGAAATTCGTGCATACGATTCACAAATGCGGAGAGCGTGCGATTGAATTGTGGATAGGGAGAATCCTTAAATAGAATCGGTTGTTTCATTTGTCGATGGGCGCTTTTGCTTTCACCGGTTAAATCACAGATTTTCTCATAGATCTGACAGGCGCGCTTCTTGTAGCGCTCCACCTGCAGATAGCTAGAGTTATCGTCGTCATTCCAATCGACATCCGCCTCCTCCAAGGCGGTAATACGTTTCGTAATTGTGTACAATGTGCGATTGAGTTTCCTGATGCGCTCATCGGTCCGCTTGTTGCCAGTGCTGGGCGTGACCGGAGGACCAGTCTGCTCGGGTGCTTTAACCTCAGTTGCATTTGTATTTGTCGCTGATTGTTGTGGCTGTGGCTTGTCTTCGGGCAGATCCTCTTGCAGTGGCAGCACCGCCTTGGCCTTTCGTCGCACCTTCAGCTCGTCGACCACACACTTGAGATGCACAAAGATCATGTCTGGCTCATTGCGTATCCGTTCCATGGCCTGCTGCAATTGCTTGCGAAAGCCACGCGAGCGCACAAAGTTCTCGTGTACGCTGTAATAATATTTCATCAACTTAATGTCTATCAAACGCTCCATGTCCTTGGACTTGTCCGTCTCACGGCACAACTGCAACAACGCCGCATACTCAGTGACCAGAGGGGCGCGAACTGGCGGAGCAGTTGTATTGGCTGCCGGTGGAGTTGCTGCTGCTGGCGTTGCAACAGCTGGTGGCGTCTTGCGCTTCGCCGGCTCATTGTCCACTTTATCGTTGGGCGGCGTTGTTGGTGGCGATTCCACTAGCACAATTGTAGGCGACTCCAGTTCTTTTGGCTTATTCAGCGGCTGTTGCTGCTGCTGTTGTTGTTGCTGCTGCTGCTGCTGCTGTTGTGCTATGTGCTTGCGCCACTCCTCATCCGACTTCTTGAGCACTGTGATGGGCTGCACGCGTTTCGCTGGTGTTTTAGTCACGGGCGATATGCTGGCACCGGGAAATGAGATTTTCACGGTTGCTGTTGTCGCCGTCGTCGACGGTGGCGGAGTCGTTGTTGGCGTCAGCTGTGGCGTTATGCTTGTCGTGGGTGGCAGATTGAGCAACAGCGGTTCGTTGAGTGCTGCAGCACAATGTGGCGGCGTGGCAAGCAGTCGCAATGGTGGCGTTGCACTAGCAGTTATTGACTGAATGGGAGTACTTGTGTTGCTGGTGAGCTGCTGAACGTTTCGCAGCGTTGTGTTGCTCGCCGTCGTTGGCTTCGTTTTGTAGGGTAAAGTGCGCGCTGCGCTGCTATTAATGTTGATGGTGCTGTTGGTTGCTGTGCTAGGCTTGATCTGCGGCTGTTTGCTCAGTGTTGACATTGGTGTCAGTTTGGCCAGCATTGGTGGCGTTAATGTTGTGTTGGCAACATTATGTGCTGGTGGGGGTAACGCTAAAGCGGCCTGCTGCTGTTGTTGCTGCTGCTGCTGCTGTTGTTGCTGCTGCTGTTGTTGTTGTTTCTGTTGTTGTAGCAGTTGTTGTTGCTGCTTCTGCTTTTGGTATGCCAATGCTGTGGCAGTGAGTGCCGGCTGTAGCTGTTTCGGAGCTGTTATAACTGGCAATTGAGCTGGCTTCTGCTGCTGTTGGGCTTGTGCCGTGGTTACAGTCGTAGTTGCTGTTGCTGTTGTTGGTGTAATGGTGAGCGATTGCTTCTGCATGGTGGGCAAGCGCTGTTGGGGTTGTTGTTTACCCAGGTTCATGACTGTCGATGATCTTGCCTGCGCCTGCGCCTGCATCTGCGTCTTGTGCTGCAATAGCAACGATGGCGCCTTCTGTTGCTGCATTAGAGCCTTCTGCTGCGCCAAAATTGTTAGTGGCCTCTGCGGCTGTTGAAGTTGGGGCATTTGTGGCTTCTGTTGCAGTTGCTGCTTTGGCTGTTGAACTTGCTGCTTTGGCTGCTGCTGCTCCAATTGAACTGGCTGCTTTGGTGGCTGCTGCACTTGCTGTTGCTGCTTCTGTAGTTGTTGCTTCTGTAGTTGCTGCTTTTGCTGTTCCAATTGCAGTTGTTGCTTCTGCTGTTGTTGCTGCAGTTGTAGTTGCTGTTGTTGTTTTTGTTGCTGCACCTGCAATTGCTGTTTCGCCTGTTGCTGCTGTTGCAGTTGCTGCTTCTGTTGTGGTTGCTGCTGCTGCTGCAATTGCAATTGCTGTTTCGATTGCTGTTGCATTTTTTGTTGCTGCACTGCGGCTTTATGCTGCGCCAACATCGTCATCTTTTGTGGCACTGGAGTTATGATTTTCTGCTGCACCGTCGTTGGTTTCTGTTGCTGTTGTTGCGTCTGTTGTTGTTGCGTCTGTTGTTGTTGCGTCTGTTGTTGTTGCGCCTGTTGTTGTTGCGCCTTTTGCTGCATCTGTGCCTTATGATAGGCTTTAGCCAACGGAGTAATGTGTTTGACTGTTGATGGGCTGGGCACACTGGTTATGGTGGCAAGCGTTGTTGGCGTCTTGGGCCAGACCCCGGTATTTTGTGCGCCAATCGATACTTTTAAAGGCTTGCCTTTCAAACTAGTATTGTTATTGTTGTTGGTATTATTGTTGTTATTGTTCTCCACGGACGGTTTCGGACTAATGATGCTTATGTTGATGTTACCATTGCTGTTGTTGTGCTTGGTTACCGTTATGCCACTCGGTATATGCATGGATCTGCAATCAAAATACATTAATTTAATAACATAATTTTTATAACATATAAGCCTGACGTCATCTGTAATAAGTTTTCTAGCAAATTTTTAAATTGTTTTCCAAAATAAAGCTAGTTCACATTAAAATGCAATTCAATTTGCAAAGTTTCTTTTATGAAGTGAAGCGAGTTTATGCTTAACAGCAAAAATTAATATATCTGTCTGAATTCTAGAAGTGCGTCTAAACTTACTTGTAGGGTCCCATTGCAGCCCTGGCAGCAGCCCCGGCTGCTGCTCCAATTACAGCTGCAACTGAAGTTTTGATCACGGGAGACAATTGTGTTGTTGTCGCCGCTTTTGGTATTTGTAATAGTTTGGTGGGCAAAGACTTTGATGCGGCCAACTTGGCCGGATCGCGACGCGCGCGCTTGGCATCAGGTGGCCCCTAGAAATAAGTGATAACGTTTTAAAACGACCTGTTGTTAGTTGGGCTTGCATTTTAAATTTCATTTAAAAACAAAACAAACAAAAACAGATGCAGCGGTGTGAGTGGCGATGTGTGTAGAGTTTACGAGCGCGCCGCCAAATGCAGTGTAGAGTTTCACATTTCGCTTAATGCAAATGCATGTAAACAAATGTTGAATCAATAAATGTTTCTAATTGCGTCGCAAATTACACTCATAATCCATACCATCTCATCTTCACACACATAGCAACTGGTTTCAGTTAGAATAATTAACATTTCAATTGTTCGTTATCCAAGTGCAGCAATTTCTGCATTCGATGTGGCAACATTGGCAGCTATGAATGTAGTGCAAGTGTGTTTGTGCCGAGTTGTGTTAGTTTGCATTTGTGTGCGTGAGCAACAATAAAAGCAGCGCGAAAAAGACTCGTACACACAATTTGTAATACACACACACACGCTCACACACACGAGTCTAATCACATACTTATATATGTATAAGCACGCACGCCAACACTAATACGCGCACACCTATGCACAAAACCTATTAAAAATACAACTGTACTTTTCTACACCAACTAATCGTTGGCGCTGTTAACTGGCGCTTTTACCTCATCCTCCGAATCTGAGCTCGAATTCACATATATAACCGAAGTCATAGTCAAAATAGCACTTCACTTTTAAAATTTATTTGATGCGTTTCTTTTTGCTAATTTTTCTTGACATTTGGCTCACTACGAGCAACTATTGTTGTTGCCAGCTAGTTTTTCACGCATATATTACGTCTGTGTCTTTTAATTTGATTTCGCCTGTGTTTGTATTGTTGCTTTGCATTTGTTTTCACAGGCTAGGTTGCTCTGCTTTTTGTAGAGTTCTATAGCACACGGTGCTGCCATGTCGTTTAGAGGTGGAGAAGTATCGATGGCACTATCGATTTTTTAAATCGGGTTTTATAATTAACATGCAACTATAATTATTTAAAAAACTTTTATTACTGAATTAAAGATGGATTTAGCAAAGTTCTACCTCTAGATTTTTAAAGAAAAAAGATAATTTCGGTGGCACTGGTGCTAACTGAATTCCCAACCATTTGCTAAAACGACATCATAAACCCTTTTGCCACTTGGTATTTTTGGTATATTTGTAAAAGGTCATTTTAAATAGCTTCTTATAACCGTGTCTTATTCAAAAAACGTAAACGGAACCTATTTTTTCATACTCGCGACATCTTTATTAGCTTTCAATACTTGCTTTAAACAATCGTGTTCAATTGTTTAAATCAATGCATGAAAGCGCCAATTGATTTTGCTAACCACTCTACTTTCATCGGTTATCGCAAAATATATCGAAATAATTTAACATTAGCAGTTGCTCAAAACTGCGTTAACATGACATTTAGAACTGTCAAAAATTTGGTAATATTTTGATATAATATTCTCGAAAAATTCTAATAATTTATATAATATTATAGTCGCAAATACCTAAAAGAAAAACTGGTGCCTCTATTAAAAATAAAAAAAGAAAACTTTGCAATCTTCTCGGTAAATTAGATGTAATATTTTTATTATTCTCACTGGCAGTGTTGGTAATCGTGGGAGAATGTGCAAGTGACACGTCGTGCAGACTTCGTATATTATCGTATTCCTCCGCATCGTTCATTCGGTTTTCGTCATTTGAAGCGGTCGTTTTGTCCGCTGCGTGTTCCCAAAGAGGAGGAAAACTTTCTAAATTTTGTGTAGAAAGTGCAGCAATAGAAAAATCATAAGTTCAGTTCCCTGCCGATCGTTATATTTAGTCAAACACAATGGGAAGTAAGTACAACCCCAAAAAGTGCAAGTGCATTTCTGTGTGAAAATGCCGCAAACGCCTCACCAATAGTGGCGGCGGCAACACCCCCGATACTTGCTTACGTATACAAAAAAAAATTGAATTTGATGTGCGCCGCTAATTGTGTTGAGTGCAGGGTTTGCAACGAACAAATTTGTTGCGATCAGAGCTAACATCGTCTTTGGTTTTCATTCATTAATTGCAGTTAAATTCCTTGAAGTCATTAAGCCCTTCTGCAGTATACTGCCTGAAATTGCAAAGCCTGAGCGCAAGGTATGTATAAGTACTTAATTGCTATTTATAACTATTTATTTAATTGTCAAAGCATACAAAAAAGTGATTTATTGTTGCGAGTAGGTTTAATATGTGCCTTTTTAAATCGTATTTGGTCTGCCAAGTGCCAGTGTTGCCAGCGCACGCATTTTATGCTTTCACTTGGCTGTCGAATGCGCCACGCAAACAATTTCGTGATTTCGTAGTAGACAACACAGAAGAAGCAGCAAGTTGTTGTTGAACACATACAAATTGAACAATAATACCCAAATATTTTTTTTTATAATTGGTATAACGAAGAGTACTATTCGATGGAAACGCCAAATATAGCTTTTAAATAAGCTATGACATTTTATTGAGCACATTTTAATGAAGCAAGACGTACAGTTTGTTAAATTAATGAGTTATATGCATTTCAATTAAGTTTTCATTCATAAAACATCAAAGTTTAGTTCGTTTGCTACTATTCTTATCAAATACGACTACTATTCGCTGGCTACTTGTTGCCATACTACTTTTTAACACAATTTGACAAACTAATGCAATACCGCATACTACGTGGAAACGTCAAACTTCGGCTCGCACGAAGCGAGCACACGACGCTTGGCGACGTCAGCTTCGGGTTTGTTGTTGACACGACCATATGATGAGCACGATAAGCAAAACTTGATTTTTTGTTTAAACTTATTACACACGTCCACACGTAGTCGACGCCAAAGCATGTAGGTCAAAAAAGCGGTTGTTTGGTTACCATGGCCATGATTTAAATATGTTTTTTAATTAAATTTCAATTACAATTAATTCTTTTGCGAATGTAAACAAATAATTTTAAAGTGGAGTTAGTGATTTAAATATTTGTGTTTAATTATTATATTTAATATTTGATGCTATACAGATGTAAACAAATTAATTGTAGTTAATTTAATTACATGTTGCACATGTATTTAATTTGGTTTTAAAATTAAATGTGAAGGAGCTTTTCAGGTGTACTTTTTAATTTTTTTTTATAATGATAACTTGTTAATTACTAGTAGATTATGGTTACATTTTAAAGGATTGTATATTTTAAGATGCATTTCCTTTTGCTTCTTGCAGATCCAATTCAGAGAAAAAGTACTATGGACAGCAATCACTCTTTTCATTTTCCTGGTGTGCTGCCAAATCCCACTGTTTGGCATCATGAGCTCCGACTCAGCGGATCCCTTCTACTGGATTCGTGTGATTCTGGCCTCTAATCGTGGTACTCTTATGGAATTGGGTATCTCACCCATTGTGACATCTGGCCTGATCATGCAGCTGTTGGCCGGCGCCAAGATCATTGAGGTCGGTGATACGCCCAAAGATCGTGCGCTATTCAACGGTGCCCAGAAGCTCTTCGGCATGGTCATCACTATTGGCCAGGCTATTGTCTATGTGATGACTGGCATGTATGGTGATCCGTCTGAGATTGGCGCTGGCGTTTGTCTGCTGATCATCATTCAGTTGTTTGCCGCCGGTCTGATTGTCCTGCTGCTCGACGAACTGCTCCAGAAGGGCTATGGCCTGGGCTCGGGCATTTCGCTCTTCATTGCGACCAACATTTGCGAGACCATCGTGTGGAAGGCCTTCTCTCCCACCACCGTGACAACCGGACGCGGCACCGAGTTCGAGGGCGCCGTGATTGCTCTGTTCCATCTGATGGCCACACGCAACGACAAAGTGCGTGCTCTCCGCGAGGCGTTCTATCGCCAGAATCTGCCCAATCTGATGAACCTGTTGGCCACCATCTTGGTGTTCGCTGTGGTCATCTACTTCCAAGGTTTCCGTGTGGATCTGCCCATCAAGAGCGCCCGCTATCGCGGCCAGTACAGCAGCTACCCCATCAAGCTGTTCTACACTTCCAACATTCCCATCATTCTGCAGTCGGCTCTCGTGTCCAACTTGTACGTCATCTCCCAGATGCTGGCCGTCAAGTTCCAGGGCAACTTCTTCATCAACTTGCTCGGTGTGTGGGCCGATGTTGGAGGCGGCGGCCCAGCTCGCTCCTACCCCATTGGTGGCCTGTGCTACTATCTGTCGCCGCCTGAGAGTGTTGGCCACATTCTCACCGATCCCATTCATGCTCTGCTCTACATTGTCTTCATGTTGGGCTCCTGTGCATTCTTCTCCAAGACCTGGATTGATGTCTCTGGCAGCTCAGCAAAGGATGTATGTGTTTATTAATCTCTTTTTTTTCAGTACCATTAATTAAACTATTCGTATCCTATGTACAGGTTGCCAAGCAGCTGAAGGAGCAGCACATGGTGATGCGTGGCCATCGTGAGAACTCGATGATTCATGAACTGAATCGTTATATCCCAACGGCCGCCGCCTTTGGTGGTCTGTGTATTGGTGCTCTGTCCGTTATGGCCGATTTCCTGGGCGCCATCGGCTCTGGCACCGGTATCCTGCTGGCTGTGACGATCATCTACCAGTACTTTGAGATTTTCGTTAAGGAACAATCCGAAATGGGTGGCATGGGCACGCTGCTGTTCTAAGCAGCCAACTGTAAAACTTTAAAGAACTACATTAACAGTAACACAACAGCAAAAACAACAATACTTCATCATACTTCTCACATGCCTGCTCGCTCCGCCCCGCCCCCGCCTAACACTCCTCCCATCTAAGCAAATTACACGGTTCAACAACTTCCACACAAATATCGCATCATTTGAAGGCTGTTTACTTTGCAGGCTGGGCATAAATATTGTTTGTGTGTATAATGCGACATGAATCGTTTTTCTATTAGTTTGTATTCAAATGTGAGACTTTATTGCTTAAGTTCAATATTTCACTGGATTGATTGAATTTCAATGCAATTTATTTTGTTTTAAATGAGTGTAATAATATAATTTAGATCATTGATGATTACACGTGAAAATGATTAAACGCGATGAATATATATATGAGTACATGAAACGAACATTTACATCAGGCAACATGCATACAAATTGTCATAATAATAAAACGTAAATTAGATAACATTTTTTAATTACAACAATCGTATTTTATACTTCAAAACAAATATTAAGTTTATTGTCTACAAATGCTACTAATAGAATGTTTTTCTATTGTTGGCATGTAACAAAGTTAAAAATAATGGCAGTTGGGTAATTTTTTAAATAAAATTATGTTGAACTGGACAGCAATGGTGAGGGGCTTATTATTTAAATCACATTTGCGCGCAAATTTTTATATTTGAATTATCGATTGTAATATTTCAGTTGGAATACTTTTAGTAACGTATTTTTATTTAGTCAATATTAACGATGTATTGGCAAAGAATACCCTTAATGCAATTTAATTTGTCTATCGGACCTATCGACCTAATTTCCCGCATCGTTGCCAACAACAAAAGGCATTTCTGCGCTTGCGGGATCTGGTCACACTTGCGTAGCTGTAAAATGGAAAAATAATCATAAATAAAAATAAGCAACTAGACGCTCTTCAAACAATTTAAAACGCATCACACGCACACCTGCAAATGCGCATTTACGCACAGCCAAAATTGACGATTAACTTCGGCGAGTGAGGAGTGCAGAAACAAACGCAGAAACACACACAACATCAACTGGAGACAAACTGAAGAAGCACTGGAGTTGAGTTGAGTTTTGCCATGTCAGCTCCACTTTCGCGCAACGTGCCGTATTTGAAGCAGCAGCTGACTGCGTTGCTGCACAACACATCGCCGGTAATAACGTTAATCTGCTTGGTGACCACATTCGGCTATCTGCTCTCCTACTCGGAGACCGCTGTGCTGCTGCTGAGCGTGACGCCTGGCTACATTCTGCCCAATGGCAAGTTCTGGATATGGACTGCGTTTACGTTCTGCTTCATCGAGCTGCACTGGTGGGAGGTAATTGTGGATATCATTACCGTCGGGCTGTGCGGGAAAATGCTTGAGCCCCTCTGGGGTCAGTATGAGATGTTCAAGTTCTTTGCGCTGAGCAACTTTGGCGTCTCGCTCGTGACGTCGATTTATTACCTCTTCTACTACATGGTGACCAAGAACCCAACCATATTGTTTGATGTGCACATTCATGGCTTAGCCGGCTATGTTGCGGGTATTTGTGTGGCCGTGCGGCAGATTATGCCGGATCATTTGATCTTCAAGACACGCTACGGACGTTTAACCAATCGGTAAGTGATGAAAGTTGCTAAAGATAGAATTCGCCTTATCTGCCGATTGTTTTGCAGCAATGTGCCGCTGACGGTGCTCATCTTTGCCATCATTTTCTGGGCCATTGGCATGCTCGATGGCACGTATCCCGCCATGTTTGCCTCGGGTGCGATTGTCTCCTGGATCTATTTGCGCTTCTATCAGCATCATCCCAACGGACGTGGCGACAGCTCGGAGAGTTTCACGTTCGTCAGCTTCTTTCCAAATGTGACACAACCGTTCATCAGCATGCTGGTGAATCCCATCTATAAGTGCTGCTTGCGAGCGGGTGTCGTCAAAACGCCATCGCCATTGCGGACCATATCAACAGCCAGCTTGACGTCGGTCTCGGTGCAAATGCCAGGCGTGGATCCGCATGATATTGAGCGTAGACGGTAAGTCAAAGTATTTATTCCCCAAACACTACTTAAGCATTCATATTTTGGGCAGACAAATTGCTCTCAAAGCACTTAGCGAACGACTTAAAGCTACGGACTCCACGCGACATGCTCAGCTGCCCAAATCGTTTCCTCAGCAGCAGAATCAACATCAGCAGCAACAGCACAAGCATCACAGTCACGGCGCCGGCCACAGTCATAGCGCTGGCCACAGTCATAGTGGTCACAGTCATGGCCATGGAGCTGGTCACAGTCATGGACATGGGTCGGGACATAGTCATGGAGCGGCGCAGGCACCGCAGCCAGATTTTGTGAAGCCAAGCAGCAGCACGGCACAGCAACAGTTGCCGATCACAACGGCACGTGCAGAGCCGCGCATGATCAGCACGATGAGCACAATTGCAATACCGATGCCGGCGCCGCCGCCCAAGGAACAAACGGAGCAGGAGACAGAGGGAAAGGCAGCAGCGACGCTCATTGATTTGAATGACGACTCCGCCTAAAATGTGTGTGTGTTTAACATTTTAATTTGAACGTAAATGAATTTCTTTCGGATATTTGAATGATCTGCTTATGATTATTTGTGTATAACTGCAACAAGTGCGCTCTTAACTCTATTTAACGTATTTGTATATCTACTTCAATTTCCGCTTAAAAATAAGAACAACATACGTGTTGTTTTCTAATTCGCTTGCTGCTAGACTACGCCCATGTTGGCTGCCCCATGCTGCTGCAGTCTAAAGCGAAAGCGAAACAAGAGAAACCTTCCATCGAACATCAAACTAGCGCCTATTGTAGTACATACTATATACATGCATACTTTTTGTTGTAGTCTTTACATGTATTGAAAACAAAAATGCTTTATTTAGTTTATAACATTAATGTAAATATATTTAAAAGCCCGAAAACGAAAACAAAGTCACTCAGCGTTTTCTTTGTGTGGGGCGTATTATGATCACAAAAGAAACCCGCCACATTTGAATTTCAAGTATTTTGCATCAGGTATTTCTGTGGTCACATTTGTAATACAAATATACCAAATAAGTATTTTCACTTGTATATCAATATTTTAAATTTGAATCTTTTTTTAAATACATTAAATCGTTTATTTACATACAGCACATTTATACATTTAGTAATACTTTTAAATATTTCATGATTGCTTATTGAAAATATTTATAAATTGTCGCGCAATATTAGTATTCATTATTAATATGTGAAGTACTGAAAGTACTTTTTAGTATGTTTTCAGCTTTTGCTGTAATATTCATCTCCATTTGTATAAAATAAATGTCGTTGCTCCAGTTACTTTCATTATTACTGTTGGCATAATTGTGTTATTTCTTGATTTTTATATTGAAGTATTTGCTTTGAGGAATATATTTGATTTGTAAAAGTATATTCAAAAGCAATATTTGAATTTAAAAAGCTCTTCAAAAGCGCGGGTAATTATGGATGTGGTATAATTTAGTATATATTCGAATTACATTTATGGTCACCCTAAAGTGGGCCATCGGGATCGCATTGATTTTTAGTTTGTTTGTGTGGTCGCCTCTTGTTTTATTTAAGTATAATACAGTTAAGTCGTTGGCAAAAGTCTGTAGTACAACCTGCTGATAGAAGATGTTGCCTTAAATACGTCAAATGCTTAAACAAGTGGCTGTGCACTGTGTAAATACTAAGCTTGAGGGCGCAAACTACGGGAATGGATAACGGGTGCCTTTGTAGGTTACAATCAGAAATGGGTCGCAACAACAATTACAGTGCGCAACAACAACATAATGCGAGTGGACGCCTTCTGCGAAATGGTAAGTTAAAACTTCTGATAAGGTAAAGCAAAAGCATAAGTAGAATACCCGAATGATAACCCAATGTGTGATGGAAAAAAATTCTTGGCGGGCGGGTCCCTGACCACATATAAACAAACGCTTGTTATCGTCACATCCACATTGCTTTGCGTGTATGTGCGATTGTTCCGTTTTGTTGTAGGTGGTTGAGTGTGTGTCGGCGAATGTACATATATACATAAGTACATTTGTATGTGTGGGTTTTGCGGTTTATTGCCTACGTGTAATGCAGTCGACATTAGCGTCTCATCGTGGCAAAAACAAAAACCAAAATCATGCCAAACCTCGCGTTTTATATTTTTTGACAATTCTTGGGCGCATTTACGTAAATGCCATTCAATTTGAACCCATAATTATAGTCCACAAACTAGTTTTGCACTTATCGAAACTTGTTTGCAGCAGGAACTTGAGCTGGAACTGGAACTGGGCTAGTCTAGGCTTCGCCCTTTAGCATTCCTGGTTCTTTGTTTAGTTCCAACCTCTTACTTTCACTTGTTCCAATGCTCAGGGCCGTTTGGTTTTGCATTTGCTGCAATAATTGTGCATAATACGATTTCAACTACACCCAAATTGCTTCTACAGCGATTGCTTAATATGATGGATTGTCTGAAAATGAAATAGTAGTTAGTCTACCATTAATACTTGGAAATATAATTGTATTTAGCTCTGTGTTAAACTACATTATTTTCCCGCTATTTTGATTACGATGCATTGCTCAATGATTCTGTTTTGAATTTGGTATTAAATAATTTTTACTGTACTCTGAGAGTACTCTAATTAAAAGTTCACACCTAAGAGGATTCATAAAGTATATGTATCTCTATTCTCTTTTAATTGTTTTATCTAATTCTGATGGAAGCTTTTGTATGTGTGTATGTCTGCTCTATATTACCGGGGTATTAATATGCGCCTGCAAACACGTCAAGCTCGCACAAATACACATGCACGCTCACACCACTAGCGCACACATGCACAACAATACAATACATATGTAAATATACCAGCTTGTTTACACACATGCGCGCCTGCCATTCAACAGCAGCATTCGGCGGCGTCAACGCCAACGTTGACGTCAACGTCGCGTTGACTCGACGGACAGCTCCACTTTGTGAGCAAGAAAACCACAGAGGGCGATCGATTGGCGCTCAGTTGCGGATTGGTTACCACGTACAACGAACGGTTCGTGTCTCTGTTTTGTTATTATCAACATTTTATCGCGCTAAACAAATACGAAGAAATAAATAGGCAAAAAATAAGACAAGAGAGGCAACACTCTACTTCATTAACAAAATAAACATTTGCCAGCTAATAGTCACTAACTCTTATATCTATCTTTCTCTCTCTCGCTCTTCCTCTTTCACTCCTCACTCTTTCATTGTCAATGCGCGTCGGCTGCTTTCTTTTGCACTATTGCAGCAACAGCAATTAAATCATCGCCAACAATGACAGATCACCAAACGTTGCACACACGACTCGCCCAGGTGGGCCAGGAGCATTTACTGAAATTTTGGCCAGAGCTCACATCAGACGAACGCTCCGCTCTGGAGCGGGACATAAACGAGCTCAATTTGAATGAGATCAAAATGTATTTCGATCGCGCGACCATTTCGATGAACGAGAACGGCATCAAGCTGGACGATCGCCTGCAGCCGATACCCGATGACCAAATACTATCGATAACCCGCACAAGCGAGGACAAACTCAACTCGTATCGGGAGGAGGGACTTCAACAGATCAGCAATGGCCGCGTCGCTGTGCTGCTTATGGCAGGTGGACAAGGTGAGTTATTCCCCCCTTGTAAGCAAACAATAGTTATTTGTTATTCTACGAAATTTACTGGAAGTGCACCAAATTCGTATGTGGGATTTACTTAGCGAGACATCTTTTTACTGAAGACATAGCTATATAGGTGATTCACTGCCTTATCTGTAGCGCACAAACATATACAAAAAATTCAGTGGAAAATATCTCGGAATATAACTGTTATCAAATGTTGAAAATTTGATAGTTTGTTAAAAACAAAAACACTGTTTTGGCATTTCAGTGTTTTTGTCTTTCACAAAAATCAAATAATGAATAGTTGATAAACATCTGTTGTTTGCCGTCACAACATTACAGACATTAGATAAATGTACACAAACAGATTGTTTTTTCTTGTTTGTTGTTGCAGATATTTTTAACTATTTCTGCGCGCAATTGCCTTGAGATGCAATGAAGCAAATGTAAATTAAAAAATATTAGCAATAACAGCAACAATTCACACTTGTAAGTCTCTCTAAAAATACATACACATTGTGTGTCTGTGTGTGTTTAAAAAGCTAATTAGCTTGATATAAAAATGCTCCATCAAACTCACACACACACATGCAACGCTCTCAAGCACACATTCAGAAATGCGCTCAATCAGCTGCCCACTCATGCAGCTGTCGGTCATTGTTGTTGCCATTGCTGTAGTTGTTGTTGCTGCTTGTAATTTGTAATTCAACGTGCGAGGCACGCCACACCAAGCAGCGCAGCATAAAGCAATAACAATTTAAGCCATTCTTATGGGCAGCCAATACTGCCGACTTTATTCCATTCCACCCAGTTGCCTTTCTTTTTCTCGTTTGTTTTTTGTTTTTCGGTTTCGAGTATGCTCAATTCAAGCTCTGGTTTTGTTTTTGTTTTTTTTTTTTACTTGTGCACGGCATTTGACATTTCCCGTTTTTATTGTTTTTGTCTGCTGCAAGGCGAAATCACGTAATTGCCTTTAAAGAAAAATCAACAACAAAGCTGTGAACAAACTGTTGGCATTTTGTTAGTTACATTTATTACGTATTTTTGACACGTAACGTAATGAACTAACGAACGGTGAAATTTGTGGGCGGCTTCGCGTTGCCAACTGTCACTGAATTTGCTGTATATCGATAACAGTGTCAGATTCTTTAAGCAGCTGTCAAAATAAAAAAAAAAAAACAAATAAGAAACAACAAAGCGAAGTAATAATTAAAACCGAATAACCGGTAGTGTATAGCTGACCTTATGACAGGTTTAAATGCTAAATAGCTACAAGAGTTGCAACAAAAAAACAACGGTTATTGAAAGCGAAACCATTGTGGAAATAAAAGAAACAAGTTTTTAAGGTCAACCGGCTGGGAGCCCAGCAAATAAAGACAGGCGCTCTCAAGAGTCGCCATTTCTGCATGAGATCAGACAGTGTGGTTAACGTTGCCTATGTTTGTCCTTTACAATGCAGTCACGTATCTGTTGGCAAATAATGGGTTTCATTCCTAGATTCCATCAGAGAAGTAAACGAAATTATCGCGGTTTTCAAATTTAACGAATAATTAGATCAACTTGATTTGATTAGTGTCAATGTTAGCAAAGTAAACTAAATAAAATTGTTTGAAATTTAAATGACTTAAATCTAATCTGCATTTACTTTAAATTTTGTACCAGAAGCAAGTTTTGAAAAGCGAAGCTGATTCCATTAGTGAGGGCAATATGAACTTATTTAGTAAATAAATATTGAACGCTGTTTGTAAAGTAATAACAGTCTTGGAAATTCGATTTGGAAAAGTTTCCATTCGTAAGAATTCGTATAGAACAATAAACAAAAGAAGTTAGCTTCGAAGCTAGTAGATTGCTTGATTGATTGATTCTATGTATGCATGCTAAGCGAACTAATTAATCAAACAAATATTAAAATATATGCAATTCTATGCAGGCACTCGACTTGGCTTCGATCAGCCCAAGGGCATGTACGATGTTGGCCTCCAATCTCGCAAAACACTCTTCCGCATTCAGGCGGAGCGCATCTTGAAACTGGCCCAGCTGGCGGAGGAGCTGACCGGCAAGCGAGGTCACATCGTGTGGTACATCATGACGTCGGAGCACACGAAGCAACCCACGCTCGCGTACTTTGAGGCAAACAATTTCTTTGGCCTGCAGGAGGAGAATGTGCTGCTCTTTGAGCAGGGCTCGCTGCCGTGCTTCGACTACGATGGACGCATCATACTGGACGAGAAGCATCGCGTGTCGCGTTCTCCGGACGGCAACGGTGGCATCTATCGTGCTATGCAGGTCTCTGGCATTCTGGACGACATGCAACAACGTGGCATTCGCTATTTGCACGCTCACAGCGTCGACAACATTCTGATCAAGGTGGCGGATCCCGTCTTCATTGGCTTCTGTGTCCAGGAGCAGGCTGACTGCGCCGCCAAGGTGGTGGAGAAGTCCTCGCCCAATGAGGCCGTGGGCGTGGTGGCCATCGTGGATGGCAAGTACCAGGTTGTGGAGTACAGCGAGATCTCCGCCAAGACCGCCGAGATGCGCAACTCAAATGGCCGCCTAACATTCAGCGCCGGCAATATCTGCAATCACTTCTTCAGCGCCGACTTTCTGCAGAAGATTGGCAGCACCTATGAGCGCGAGCTGAAGCTGCACGTGGCCAAGAAGAAGATACCGTTTGTGGACAATGCCGGCAAACGCTTGACGCCCGACAAACCGAACGGCATCAAGATCGAGAAGTTCGTCTTCGATGTGTTTGAGTTTGCCGAGAAGTTTGTGGCCATGGAGGTGCCACGTGACGAGGAGTTCAGTGCGCTTAAGAATGCCGATGCCGCTGGCAAGGACTGCCCCAGCACAGCGCGCGCCGATCTGCATCGGCTGCACCGCAAATACATCGAAAATGCCGGTGGCATGGTGCACGGTGACGTCTGTGAGATTGCACCGTCCGTCAGCTATGCCGGCGAGAATCTCGGCCCCCTTGTGGAGGGCAAATCGTTCAGCAGTCCCGTGTATCTGCGTGATTCCATGCAAGGACATCTCTAGACCCATACATACATATATATGTACATATAGACTGATGAATGTGGATAGTTTCATTTCTGTATACACAATTTTGATTCAATTTGAATACGGCACGATTAAGGCAAAAGCGCGGAAATTCCATAGTTTTCAGTACTTAAAAGCAACTCGTCTATAACTCAGTTGCCCAATTATGTTTTGTCTCGTTTGACTAATTATTCTTTGTGCAATCGTTATGTGAATATATACATATATATACAATATAATATATGAATATTTTAATATGTTGTGAAACACAACTCATTTCGCTTGTTTTCATTTAAAATGTCAACTTTATTCTATGAGTATAGCCAAGATTGTTTATATTTCCAATTAGAATCAGGAGGTTAAAGAGGTTAAATCTCTTTCGCATTTAACACCCAAGTTCCAAATGTTCGTTTTTAGACTTTAATATTGTGTCCATTGAAATAAAAGTTTCAGAACCAGTTTCGGAACATGTTGTCAACAGGTTTTGTCTAAAATCTGTTTAAAAATGTTGACTGACATCGTATTTCAGACACATTATTAAATGATTGACTCAAACAGCAGATATTTTTGATTATTCCATTATAATTTTATTAAGTTTAACTAGAAAATTGAACACTGCTACACAAAAAAAAACTGTTAGGACTTATATCTGAGCAATGGCTATTAAAAGATGCTAACTTTATACTTAAGATTAGTAAAGGAAGAAATGAGTCTTAAATATGATTCCCGGCAATTCGGCAGGGAATCAGCCACAACTAGCTGAGCAACTTCTCTGGCGACGATCTTGGGACGAAACTTTCTGCATTTCCTCAATTGTCATTACTTAATATTGAACTTCATGTTGGGCAGAACTTCTTCAAGCCACTCTATGCTAATCTCCGTCACCTGGCGCAGGAAATTGTGCTCCGTCTGCACCATCTCGCTGAACAGAATGCACTGCGGTTTGTACTTGCCGTGCAGCACACTGGAAGGATGGATCTTGGCCTTCACCCGCCCACTGAGCGTCAAATAGTGTCCCTCCTTCTGCAGCGTGGCGATGTTGTCAAACAATCCGGTTAGCAGGCACTTCTTGACTGCATCCAAATTGTCGCCACAGCTATTCGAAGCGAGGCCAATTCTGTTGCTAATCTCCAGGAGCTGATTGCGCACGTTGCGCGCATAGTTTAGGTTCCTAATGTTCAGGAAGTTGTCGTGGCACCAGACTTTGGGTTTGTCCGTTTTCTGAAAGGTCGCAAAGACCGTAAGCAGCGTCAGATGATCGCCGTGCTTGGACTGGAACTTGGCGTGCGCCAAGGCAGCCAATTCACTCTTGTCAGCATGTCCAATGAACACATTGTCGCTGGACAACGCGGCCACCAAGCTGAGCATCTCCTCCATGCAGCCAAAGCTGGGAGCCGCAAGCAACAATTTGGCATATCTGGGATCCAGTGGAAACTGGGCCATCAAGCGACCCGTGCTCGTTATGGCAGGGGGCGTGGCTGCGGCTTTGATGGCGGCCAGCTGCTCCAACGCCTTGTAGGCGCTCTGCACGCCCTCCGGCTGCGGTGGGTCGATGAAGTCAAAGCTGCTGCAATCGATGCCCAGCGCCAGCAGCTGCAGCACCGTGGACGTCAAATTGGCACGTAGTATCTCAGGCTGGGCGGCGGCACGAAACTTCTCCATGTGAGTCTTGGTGTAGGTGCGATAGCATTTGCCTGGCGCATCGCGTCCAGCGCGTCCGCTACGCTGCCAGGCCTGCGCCTGTGAGATGCGCACCGTCTTGAGGGTGTCCAGGCCGGTGCCGGGATTGAAGGACTTCTCCTTCACATAGCCACAGTCGATGACACAGCGTATGCCCGGTATGGTGATCGAGGTCTCTGCAATGTTCGTGGAAAGCACAATTTTGCGAGTGTTGGCCGGCACCGGCAGGAAGCATTCCAGCTGCTTGCCTTGGGCGAGCTGGGCGTACAAGGTGAACACGCGCACATCCGATGGTCCCGAGTTGTTGATTCTGGCCAGCTGACGGATTTGCTGCGCCAACGCCTCGATTTCCTCCTGGCCGGTGAGAAAGATGAGCACATCGTGATTAATGGGCTCGTGGCGGTGTATATCAAAGAGTGTGACCAAAGCGGCGTGTATGTAATCATCCTGCGGTTCCTTCGAGTGCATGACGCGCACCGGGTGCGTGCGTCCCTCTAGATACATGCCCTTCACCTTGAAGTACTGGCCGAAGTGGTCAATGTCCATGGTGGCCGATGTGATGATGAGCTTCAGCTTGGGCATTTTGTGCTTGCGGCGCTCCTGTTGCGCCTCCTTCACAATGCCGAACAGCACGTCCGCATTCACGGTACGCTCGTGCGCCTCGTCCAGCATTATGGCCGAATACTTGCGCAAAAGCCGATCTCCGATGGCCTCGCGCAGCAGAATGCCATCGGTCAGATAGCGAATGCGTGTACGCTCCGTGGTGGTGTCCTCGAAGCGGACCGTGTAGCCGACAGTGTCGCCCACGTTGCTCGACAGCTCCTGCGCCACTCGCTTGGCTATCGTGATGGCTGCCACGCGACGCGGCTGCGTTATGCCAATGATGCCGTTTGTGGCGTAGCCAGCCTGCAACAGAAACTGTGGTATCTGTGTCGTTTTGCCCGACCCGGTCTCGCCCATGATGAGCAAGGTGTCGTTGGCCTCCACCTCTTTGAGGATACGCTGGCGACAATTGTAGACGGGCAACGCCTTGCGATCCTGTTCAATTGTGTTCTTCTTCATCACGTTTTTGTACTGTTGTTGCTGCTGCTGCTGTTGCTTTGGCGGAAAGTAGTTTGGCTTCTTAATGGAGTTCTGCTCCTTCATCGGTTCCATTTTGCGCTTCATGGGAAACACGGAGGCCATTCCCGAGCTCCCATTGCTGTTGATCATATATTTGGATTCCATGTTTGCGCTACAGGAAAATAATGGAACATGTATTTGTCGCGCTTATTTGCAAAAGTCTGTTTTGCTGTTTGTGCTGCAATTACACGGCTATCAATTTAAAAACACTTACTGCGAACATGGACAGTCTAAATAAATAAATTACACGCGCTATCTCAAGGTAAATATTGCTTCGCTGCACAAGAGAAACACAGGTGGGGAGCAGCGTGACCGCGCCGATAACGATAAAAATACCATAAAGTAAAAAAATTAATCCCTTAATATGCAATTTTATCAAAATACCACACATATTGTTAGGAAGCATACTTATTGAGGAAACAGTTCATATATTAAAGTTGATTCACATTCAATTATTGAAGCTTTTTAAAGTCATAATATGATACCGCCAGTCAATTTGATTCCAATTAGAATCTGTAAAATCAAACATTCCAAAATACCGTCTAATAAAAATACCAAAAATATAATACATTTATAAATAATGGTCCCACTGCTGCAGGTCCAGCGGCCCATGCTTTGGTGTTGGTGATGTGCGCAATGTCGATTGCGGGGTAGAGTAGCAATATCGATAAATACAACTATTGCCAACTCCACTTATTTCATTTTATGAATGCTATTTTGGTAACCAATTGCTAATCCACATAAATAAAAGTAATAATACACAAAAAAACATAATAGTGGGAACACAATCCCAGCTAACTTCCCCTTTGCTGTTATACAAATAGATCACTCTAAAATACTTGTCACTGCGCAGTGAATCGTGGTGAATGGCAAATCGGAAATCAGCTGTGTTCGTTTTTTCATCGGTGCGTACTTTTCATAACATATTTTCTTTGCACACATTTTTCAATAGTTTCTATTAATTGTAGCTTGCAAAGAAACAAGGAAAATGGTTGCCGGCGGTGCATCAGATACGGGTGGCGTGAAGCCCATGGCCATTGCGGGCCGCATGGTGCGTGAACGCGAGCGTTTGATTGGCATGTCACCCGATGAACGCGCCTGGCGCAAACAGTGGATAAAGGATCAGGAGTTGCACCACGGGCCATGCAAAGTGCCCGCTTTGGAGCGAGAGCTCAACAATCCCATCAAGCGCGTGTATCGTGCACCGCTAGACATCATTACCAAGGCTCTGACGCCGGCACTTGTGAGTTCCCCTCATTATGTAATCAATGCAAGATTTAAATTCAAACTCATTTTAACAGGGTTTCCAACGCGCCTTCACGGTACGCTACTGGACAGGCAAGGCGCTGATTGCGCTGACAGGCATTTATGCTGGTGCCTATTATTTGAAATACAATCAAAACGTAAGTGGTGCTCCAAATGCTTGCGAGCGCATGCATTTAATTCCTTGTTTTTATAGGATTGGACTCGCAAGGGCGGCTGGCGTGTCATTTCCTCACGTAAGGCTTGCGTGCCTGGTGATGAAGGTTATCCCCGTGTCTCGGATCGTACAGAGCCGGCGGATTATGCGGCCCGTGGTTTTAAGCAATCGCCCATTTAAGTAGTGGAATCTGTTGCTTTCTTTAGTTTCAAACCGTTTACAAATATTAATGTTAGCAAAACGAATTCGCAATAAACATGGAACACACACACATAATCAACGGTCGTAAGTGAATGGAGCTCTCTACTTTTGTCATGGCTGTGCAACAAATTTTGTGCTGCGTTTGGCATAATTTTTTTTTTGTTTTTGGCAATATTCATCAGCTGCATAAGCATTTTCTGCAGCTGTGCTAATTTAATGTTCATTTCTTTTATTGTGTTATTCGAGGTTCACGGTATCAAATCGTAGCGCATAAATAATTTCGTGCCGTCCTCCATGAATTTAAGTTTACGCGCTTTTATCGGAAATTCCTGATTGGAAGTTGCATGTTAATGTGAAACGTTTACTATTGATTAGGAAGTGTTACCAGAGTATTTCAAATTAGAATATAAATCGAAAACATGCTTGTATTTTTTTAATTAATGCGATGAAATTTTTTAAAAGTGCTTTTCTTCTTTTTGTGCTTTTCTACATGAATTTAAAAAACGTGAAATTACTGTGAGAATAGTTTGAAAATTGCTGTTTTAACTGTCGCGCTTGTTTTGTCATTCTTTTGCGATGACAATGTTTACATTTTTCGCTGTGAATGGCAATTTAACATCGTTGGATTGCGGGAGCGCACTGGACAGGTATCGATCATCACTAGCGCGATGCTCTTTGGTATAAAACGATAACGATAAAGAGAGAAAAACACGACGCTCTCGCTCTCTCTCGCTCTCCCGCTGTCACGACGACAGCGCAGCTCACTTCATTTTTTCTGGAACTGCAAAAAGGTTGGATTTGATGGTGTCCCTAAATTTGTGGATCTAATTGCACCAGACCAACACACACACGACAATTTGACCGCACTTGGCCTTGACTTGTCAGTTTGCTGGTGTGGCAAAGGCATAAGGTAAAAAAATATAAAAACCAGGCGACAAATACGGTGCCGTGTGTGTGTGTGTGCGTGTGCAATTTATTTTTTCATCCGCGTGGAGCGCAGTAGAATTTAAACACACATTTTGCAGTCTCTCTGTGCGTGTGGCTTGCTGCTGGCTACAAACAATATATGAAGCGCATCATCATTCGTCTAACCAACCCCCAATGCAATAATAATAACAACAACAGTGGCTTGGGCATCAGAAGTCTTCATCCGGAACAGGTGAGTGAGCAATTCTCCGCTAGCCAAGTAGTCAAGTTCAAAGCTCTGTAGCGGCTGGCTCCAGTTTTTGGCTACGTTCATTTTCGTGTTTTTTTGTTTTTGCAATTCCATCACATGCGATGCCGTTGCTTTTGGTATTGGTTAATTTTTTTCTTTTTTTTGCCCTTGCCTTGTGTTCTACGAAAAATATATTCTCGACGATCCGAAGTCGATGTCGCTGCCGACGTCGTCGTCGTCGTCGTTGCCGTCGTTTGCTCTCTCGTGCACACATAGTGCGCACTCAACTCAGCTGTCAGTTTTGGTGAGAGCCAGTGAGAGAGCGTAAAGTCTTACGTCGACATTTGCTTCCCGCGCGCGGGAAATTCACAACTTTATTCATTCATAACTCCCATAAAGTTGTAATGATTTTTGCACACTTTATCAAATTAGATTCTGTGTGTTTTCACCTTTCCACTGCATATGCTCATCAATAGGGTTTCATTTAGAAAACCGCCGCGACGAGCCTTCAAAGTTGGAGCCAAAACGTCACATTTTCAGGCGCGCAAAACAACAAAGTCGCGGCTGTTTTGTTTGTGTGTGAGCGGCGTTGCCAGCAGGTCGTCAATTTTGATGTGTGCAAAGTCTGTCAACGTAAACATGCATTGAATTGACCTAAATTCTTGGTTTTGGTTGTTAGTTTGCAATGGTACTGCATGCAATTAGTTGGGCAATTGAACTTTTCACCGAATTGAGTGCAATTGACAATTGTATATTGGATTTATTTATAATTTGTATGGGTTTAAAAAATAACTTTGAAATATTTGTACATTTTTGGAGTTGTGCTGGCAATCTGTGCTGCTGGCGCGCTAAAAATCATTGAATTTGATATTTGCTTGTGGGCAATGTGGAGCATCTTTGTTTGTCCAGGTGGCAGCGTCAACAGCTGTAGCGCGCGCAACGCCCGTTAAACGAGCGCCACATAACAGCTGTTCTTCTTCGACTCGCACACACACTCGTAGGTCAACTGCCTGCCGCCTCTGCCTGCTTGGCGGTTAATCAGGAGCGTCGTCGTCGACATCGACAGCTTCATTCAGCTCCTGCGGCCATTGAGAAGGGCTTCAATTGCTGCCCCACGCATTCAACAGCCTTTCATATGCGTCTCTGCGTGTCTTTTTCGCGCGCGAGATGCGCTCTACCCCTCCCTTCGCGCGCTCTCTCCCTCTCCTTCAGTTTCTCTCTCTCTCTCTCTCTGGATCTTTCGGCTCTCCGATCGGTTGGTTCTCTTGTTAAATGTCAGTTGCGTCTACCAACAACATCGACAACTTGCCCGTGTGGTTGTTGCATTTTTTTGGCGCTGCTTTCAGCGAGTTTCACTTGCACACACAATATACACTTTGCTTGTTAGCTGTCGCTGCCTCTGCTGCGGTCGCCGTCGGCTCGCTCTCTCATTCGCTGCCGAGTCAGTCGCCGTCGCTGCCTTACCAGTGGTACCAATTCTTTTTGATCACTGCTCAGCTGCTGCTTGTGAAGTTCGTGGTCGGCGTGTGACGACGTTGTACAATTTTTTCAAGTGCAAATAAAATTTCAATTTCCAATGTAAATTTAGCTGGCTAATGTGTGTCTAAATTGACCTCGCATTGTGCTTAATTAACACTACATTTCATAAGGTAAAAACTACGCCCCAATAAGCTGCTCAAATATTATGTGTAAAAAATTACGCGTGTGACAAAGGTGGAATAGAGACTGTCTCGCTGTTAGTTTGTGTGTGTCTGTGCGAGTCTCTTTCACATATGCGTACGTGTGCGCGTGTGCGAGTGTGTCGTCGTGTCTTTGCATTTTTTGCTACAAATACAACAAGTCCCCCATAAAATAAAACAGGAACGTTTGCCAAATTGTTCTTATTAGAGATTTTGCACGTTGCTCGCCTCCCCCGCCCAGCGGACATTCGGGTCGTCCGTTACATTCCGATCGGAATTCGCATTATCAATGCAAGTGAATTACGAGTGCAGTCTCCAATTGGAAAGACGATCGTTCCACCAATAAGAATACCAGCCCTACTAAAAGAATCCCGACAGGAGTATGGATAGTTTAAACTGCAAGTTCAGTGAACTGTTGTTGTTGGTAGTTAAGCGAAGGTTCAGTTGACCCAGTTGGCTGTTCTAACGCAGACAGATGTAAAAATATATGTACCCGGCTGAGGAGTTTCGCAGATTTGCAGCATTTTTGCTGCTGTGTTCTTCGAATGGTCTTATTGGCAATCACCGATTCGGGTACACACATGAACCGGCACTTTCTAATCGATTCGCATGTTGTGCGCTCTCCCGCCCGATTGCACTTTTTCCCGCCATCGGATAGATTTTGGGCGGTAAAACAAAAATGCGCCAACCAAACGCCCAATTCGCGCCACTTTACTGATGTGTGTTCTCTCCATTTTTTCCCCACGACCAGAGTGACACACACACACACACACACATTCATATTGAAACATCTGTGTGCGCGCTCCCCGACTGAGCGTTGCCGACTCGACGCTCTCTCATGCACACGCACACAACGAAAGGCACTCTTCCGTTCCAATCAGAATAACGAGAAGAATGAGGCGTCGCTGTCGTCGTCATCGTCGACGTCGACGTACGCCGCCGACGTTGGCGCAATTTTGAGCGTCCACTTTTTCTTTCACCATTCTCGACAACAAAAACAACAAACAAAAACTTTAGTACATCGCTACGTACATTCATCGCCGACGCTGTCGACGCCGGCTTTGGACGTTGGCGTTGACTGCGCTGTTGTGCGCTGTGCTTTTGAGATATGCGCCGACGTGAAAAGTTCAAAGCAAAAAACAACAACAACAAATACGTCGAGTCAGTCGAACCTTTTGAAAACTTGACGAAAGCGAAGCAAATGCGCAAAGCGTAGAGCGCGCAAGTAAGAAAATAAATAAAACTGAGTAAGAGACAAGCGCGCGCCGCATGTAGAGACATAAAGCAAGCAACTGAATTATGTCAAAAGTGGCGCAAAATCTTTTGGTAGTACGTGGTGGCTCCGCTTGCCTAGCTGCCGGCTAGACACACACACAGGCAGAGTGGCTGTGGGGTCTAATCTGCGTTGTCACACCGACCGCCGAGCTTGCTCTGCCTCCGCTTGGGGTTCATTGATATTTATGTGTATGCGTGCGTTTATGTGTGTGCGTGTGTGCGTGTGTGTGTGTGTATGTGTGTTTTAGCAGTTGGTTTTTGCTATTGCCTTTTGCTTGTTTCAATTTACCTGCTACAATTTGTTCATTTTTGCGACTTTCTTTTTTTTTTTGCTGTTCGTTCGCTCATTTCTGTTGCTTTTGTTATTGTTGTTTGTGTGTGTTTTGCGCTCTTTTGCACTTTTTGTTGTGGCTGTTTCTCTGCTTTGTAGCTTTTTGCGTCTTGCTTTTATAATTTGACGTTTTCTTCATGTTGCTGTTGTTGTTTCACTTTGCAAAATACTTGTTTTTTTTTTTTGTTATGTTCATTACTATATAAGCATTATTCTGTTTGCCTGTGTGTGTGTCTTTGTGTGTGTGTGCTTGCTATAAGTATTGGGGGGTCTGTGCGAAACTGGCTATAAATGTTGATTTTCGCGGGGCGGAAGCAGACGCAAGGCGGCGATCTGAAGGTTGTGTCATCAGCTTGTAAGACACAAATACATGTGTTTTCCCCCGCTGTCGCTCAGATAGATGAGAGCCTCCAAAGGGAACTACAAGTGGATTTTCACTTTTATGGAGGCTGCAAAACAGACATTGGACAAACCAACAAGCCATAAAAACACATAATGTTATTTTCTTTTTGCTGATAAATTAAAAAAAGACGCTGTAGTAAATTTCAATTAGTATCCCTTGTTAATGGTTTCCTTTGCAAACTCCTTGAAATAGATCCCCCTCTTGCACGCTGTTTGATCTGCAGGTACTTTGCAACACCGTTTTGCTATTTACCTAACACTTGTGCGCTGCGCTCGCTCAGGTGATGCGGCAGAAAATCAAAAGGAAATATTTCCACATATTAAACTCATTTGTTATATTTCACAAGATCACCTGCCCCTGTTGGCCTACAGAGAATTCCGAGTAAAATATTTCTCAATTATATGCATAATAGACTGTGCGAGAGCCGAGACTGGTTATATATAGTATGAGATTGAATAGGGACGGACGGCGACGTGACTATCTCATGTATCGAAAAGCATTTTTCATTGTCTGGCGACGGTTTTGTCGCTGCAAAAGTGTGCACGATGAGGCCGCGCGAAGCCCTAGCAGTGGATGTGGACGAAGTGGACCTGAGCCTGGACCAAGTGGGGGGAACGAACACATTGAAACGCTGCAGCGAAAGGGCAGCCGAAAGCAGAAACAACAATGATAAACAGTTTCCAGTTATTCTCGTGCAAACACACAAAAGGCGCAAAAGGATCGAGAGATCGACAGTGAGAGCGAGAGCGAGACGGAGATAGATATGGATATGGATATTTGTGGATATACTAAATGTGTGTGTGTGTGCGACGACCACTTGAAGCAGTCACATCCTTTAAAACGACGCTGCTAAATATAAACTAAATAATCAATTGAGCGCATCGTTGAGTCTCGATGGCCTAACGGCTACTTCAAGGCCGGCAATTCCTGGAACGGCTGCCCATTGAAGAACGAACTTTTCCTCTTCTTTCGTGATTTGGTCTCCTTCGCTCTCGTCGCCACTTTCACACGCACTGCGGCCGCAGATACTTTTACATGCCATGGATACAGATACATTTGCCTTAGGTATGCGCCGAGAGCAATAGTTTTGGGTTAATTGCTTCCAAGATAGCGAGTACAATGAATATATTAGATATTAGACCAAGCCATTCATTGCGCTCTGAAAACTGAACATGACATAAGCCAGATGGCGCTCAACATGTGCCTGAGTTGTCCATAAATGTCTGCAAAGCTCGCAAGTGTTTGAAAGACTACTTGCAATATGTTTTTTCTATCTTTCCTAGCTAGCAGCTCAACAGAAATTCTCCAAATATTTCTAAAATGTACACTAAAAGTTGTATCTATTCTTAATTCTATGATTCATTTGAGAAGTTTAGTTATCTGGCCTAAAGCTTTTAATAAATGTACGCTAAATTATAATGATAGCTGGACAAGCTTCTTGTTTAAACGCAGCTTCAATAAGTAGTAATGAGAGAGAAAAGTTGTATCTATACTTAACTCTATGATTGATTTCAGACGTTTACATAGCGAGCTTAAAGCTTTTAATAAATTTACACTAAATTATAATGATTTCGGGACAAGCTTCTTGTTTAAATGTAGCTTCAATAAGTAGTAATGATAAAGAAAAATTGTATAATGTAGGCTAAATTATGGGTAAGCTTATTGTTCAAATGCAGCTTCAATAAGCAATAACGAAAAAGAAAAGTTGTATCTATACTTAACTATGATTAATTTGAGTTAACTTATCTGACTTAAAGCTTTTAATAAGTAAAAGTTTGCAAAATACGTAAAGTTAATGCTGCAAAGTGTAAGAAGCAGCGCCTAGACTCTTGAGAGTTGCAACTAATTGCAGACGCGCTTCAGGGACCACCTCAGGGAGGTGGAGCAGGAGGAGGAGAAGGCGGAGGAAGGGGAGCATTGGCATTGACAATCCAGACAATCCACGCTGCAGACGCATATAAACCATATAAATGTATGTATCTGGATATGCATTTATCTTGAGTATCTCAGGAATGTATCTTACTCGTTGTGCAAGCGCAGCCCAAAATGCATGCAACAACGACGACGACCGCAACAACAAAAGCCGGCGGCAGCAACACGACAAACAACTCAAAATACATTCAACACTCGCACATCAGGTACACACACACACACACACACATGGACATAAGCGGGGCATACACACCGAAAAAGGACGCACAAAAATTGCAACGACTCGAGACGTAGACAGCAGAGCGAGCAGCAGTTGTAGACGAGTCTCGGAATTGGAATTCGGCAAGGGACCAAGGGCCAGAGACCAAAGACCAGGGACCTGTTTTAGGCTTCCCTCTCGCTCTCTGCAAATTCTCCAGGCAGGTCTCTCCTGCTCTCTCTCTCTCGCTCTCTGTTTCTCTGGCGTGCTCTCTTTGCACATTTTGCGCATTTTTCGACGTTTCTGCGTGTTTGTTGCCTCAAGTTGCGAGTTGCTGCGCGTATCTTTATCATTTCCTTGTGGGAAATTGTGTGTTGCAGCTAAACATTCACACACAGATACACACACACACACACACACGCACACAGGAGTAAAACAAATATGAATTGTAGTTGAAGAAAATTTGCTTCCTACTGCCGAAAAGAATTCCAGTTAAATCCGTTCGCATCCCATTGTTGTTGACCTTGGCCTCCAGGTAAACAATCTGCTCATGCGTCGTCTAATTAGGCTCTGGGAAGATTGAAAGCGCCTTTCATGTTCCACTCCTCCTCCTGCTGCCACCTTGATCAACTACTTCTTTTCATCCTGCATCCCATACACAATATGTATTCATATTTGTGTGTATTTACCTGTCGCCGCATAATTCTCGCTAACCGATAGCGCGTAGAGAACTGCATGCAATCTGTGCTCCCTCTCTCTCTCTCTTTCTCCTTGCCCACGCACAACTTAATCTTCATTAAGGCTGCTCGTCTTAGCCTAGTCCGCGAGGCTCCCCCCGTTGAGGCCGTGTGTGTGGCCAGCGAGCTATTGCAATTAGTTAGTCATTTATTATTGTTAGTCACTGCTATTAATCTGAGCAGTTCTCAGAACTAAGTAAGCCATCACATTGAAGCCTTTTATTATTAATACGTTCTAAAAAAAATCACTATTAATTATCATTAGCATTATAGCTGATCATTTTAGTTTAATCTGCAGGCATCTCAAAAAGGATACCAAGTTTACACGTGTTGTTTTTTGAAGAAGAATATGTTTATTTTAATATTTCAACACTCCTTTGCATTGAAATGAGAATTTGCCATTGCTAAACTTACATTTTTTATGCTTTATCATCTAGTATATGTATGATTATTTTAATATTTCAACACTCCTTTTGAAATGCATTGAATTGACAATTCGCCATCGCTAATTTTAAATTCAGTGTCTAACAGTGCCAGTATTTTGTTACTGAAAGGAATTACTTGGTCTGAAATGTATCAAGTGATATATATTTCCAACTAACTGATCGCTTTGTTAGACTGCAACAAGAACTGTGTCCATGTCTGCCTTTGAGTAGGGTTTGGGAAAATTGAAAAGGCAAAAGAAATGGAAAGGAAGCAAAACACAAGCATAAAACGAAGAAACGTGAAAGACGGCAATTAATTAGTAGGCATATCCGCAATTAGTGTGAAAATGATGGTTCAGCAGGAAAAACTGGCTGAAAATCGTGTGCGAATGGGCGGCAAAAGGTGGAGAAATTGAGAGAAAAGAAAGTCGTTAACTAAAAAGCAGTAAAATTGGGGTAGTTGTATGCCAGTCCTAGAGGTGTCAAAGCGAACGAACGCCAGACAAAAGCGGCACATAAATCGTGGCAAAAATAACGCCAGCCCATATGTCACACACAGCAGCAGCCGAGGCCGGAAAAGAGAAGGAAAAGCCAACACAACAGAGGGAAACAAGGAAACACGACAGGATACGAATGCGCGCTGCAATTAGCGCAGGGGAAGTCAATTGAAGTGGCAACTACAACGAATTGTAAGGCGAAATGTTGTCTATAAAGTGGAAATAAAAAACACGCAGAGACACCAAGGGAATCCTTTGGGCAGCAGCCTGCATAACATTAAAGAGGGGTTCGGCCACACGAGCTCGAGGTACCATCAACAGCTGCTGTGGCATTCACCTGCCCGCAGACAGCAGGCGAAAATCCATCAGCCATCAACTCTACGAACAACAACAGGTGCATTGATCTGCCATATTAGAGCTCGATATAATTATGCGTCGCCTGTTGTAAAACCTCCACTAAACACAGCAGCAGCAGTCGTTGCTTGACGTTGCGCATGCGCCGTCGAATGTCGGCGCCTCCTCCCCGTGGAACACCTGACAGCACGGTCAACACAGGAAGAGACTTCGAATCGAGACGCGTGGGGAAATTCTATAAATTTAGCAGTCAGGGGGGCTACCTGTCTAATCTATTGCCGAATGCAATTTGAATATGCTGCGTCCTCGACTTGGGCACGTTCATTTTACATCATCCTCGAGTGCAGTTCAATATTTACTTTGTTGCTGTGTGTGTTTTCTTTGTTTTCGCCTTCGAAATGCACGTAAACAAATTTGTTTTGGGTTTTCGCCGATGCGTTGTCCAGTCGCAGCGCTTGGACCTCGACCACATGCTGTGTTCCTTTAGTATGATCATGTGTTGTTGGGTTTTATGTGGGTGCTTCGAGAACATTCTGGGGCTGTCGATAACTTCTGTAAATCGTAAAAAACGTGAACGTGCAACATATGACAAGTCTCTGTTCAACTGCCAGACGATAAGATGCTCAAGTAATTTCAACTTTTATTTCATTATGTTTTCTTTTGTTTTTGTTTCAGTTCCTTTACATAATCTGCTCAACATTCACTGCTGACCAAGCAGCTCAACTTATTCCAAAAATTCTCAATTAATTAGTAAACAACTTCAACGGCTTCCCAAGGCCGTACAATTATGGATTTAAATGCCAAGAGGTGAGTTGCGCTTACAGCTGGTATTAATTGTAAAATATTCAACATTTGCACATTTATTATAAAGAGTAAACTTTTAAGATCGTGTATTAGTTAACTATTTCTGTTTAATGTCCAACTTCGTGGCACTTCCTGCTCGCATTAGACGTTTAGAGTTCCTATTCGTTGTCTATTAGGCAAACCAAGCAATTAGCACCCCACATGAAATTGAAAAGCCAGCAGAGCGCTGCTGTCTCTTTTCCAATTTCTTTTCTAACTGACTTCCTGTGGCGACGACATTCACAACATGCACTTCCTTGAGGACCACTACCATCCTGGTGGAGAGGCGCTCGGCTCGCTGTGATGTTTATCTAATAATAACATTGCCGTAATTATAAAGTGACGGGCCAACTGGTTACGGCTGACTACCCGCAAGTGGCGACTACCCGCAGTCGGTAGCCAAAAGTCTCGTCTCGGCAGCCAAGTGCGATAATCTAAAATGCATTTTCACTGCCAACTAGTGAGCACTTTTCCCGCAGGACAACGACAACAGCTGTTGTGGTAGGTGTTAAAATAAGTTGCCTTTGATAACCAAGTGGCGCAACGCACGCCGCCTCGCATTCCTTTACACTGCGCATGCCGATGCATCGAACGTAGGGTCCTGCGTATGTCCTGCGTGTGATTAGTAAATAATTGCGCGCGAAAAAGTCATTAGAAAAGTGTTTAGTCGCTGTCGCTGGGGGAAGGTTGCGAGACTGTCACATCATTGTGTCGCTCTTTTGTCATGTTGCATGTTGCATGTTTGATAATGTTGTCATAACGCACACAAATACCTCCAATACTCTCCGCATGCACCATATACTTTGTGGCTTTTCAGCTTTTGTCATGTCCTGGCCGGCACAATTAATCGAGCCCTGCGGGGCATAGAGCGCGCTTCAAAATAATTGCATAATTGCCCAGTCATTTGGCATCGGCAGTTGCGACCCTCGCACTAGCTACTCGTTCACTCAGTCCGAGTCCGCTGGCGATCACTTAAGTGATAGTCCATTTTATGGACATAATTCGTGGTCAACATGTGTGCGACATAATTATCGGTATATGTAGCGAGGCGAAATATGTCAACTCCTATCTGCAGCTACGAGTATAACGGAATTCTCTCAATCATCAACTGATCAACTCGCACATTCTGCTTTTGAGGTTATGCGCCAATTGTGTTGCATACTTTCGAGCGCAGATAGAGTTAGGTTAGAGTCGAAAATAAATTAGACGGCAAAGTTGGAGTGCTTACGTTAAACATTAGTAAAATGGAGGTTAGAGTCGGCAATTGAACAGCAAAGTTGGAGTGCTTACCTTAAACATTAGTAAAATGCCCAATGCAAATAACAAAATCGATGTGAAACCTTTACTAATCCAAATGCTAATCGAATCAGGGATCTAAAACGATCTTGATATGAATGTGAAATTTGTAAACAAGAGAAACTGCAGGATATGATGGATTTCCCATTAATTTCAAAGTCTGAGTGCTAATCAATATGCAATGCATACTCGTATTTTACAATTTTCCTTCCATTCACGTATCATTGCATTGGCCCTCAATGATTTGTTTGCGACAATCTCACAGTTTCCCCCAATAGAGAAATTGTAGCCCACTCCACTGCTTGGTTTTGTCCCTTAAGATGCTACAGCTGCCGCTTTCTCTACCTACGGCATTCACACCCAGCTCGCTGCAGATCGACAGAAGAATTTCCACGCTGCATCAGCAGGGCAAAAAAACAAATAAATAAGAAAAAATAACAACGACGAAGGGAATTGATTGAATGAACTTTCACCGGGAGCAAAACTGACAAATTTTTTGGTTCGATGTTGAACCTCTAGCCAAGGAGCAGCCAATAACTACACCCTTCTGCGCCTGCTGACTGACCCAAGGTTGACAGCAACCCGAAAAGAAAAGAAACGACAAACGAAACTTGTGCGGTCGCTAGCACGTACGCACCATTAGTCTGGGAGTCCCGGAATCCTCGTGGACCTATTTTGTGAGGCGGCGAGGACGCGCGATCGTAACTCATTTCTAAGCGATTCCATTTCCTTGTAATTTACTACGTGATTACTTTTTCTTGTTCATTAAACCATTAAACGGGATCGATAAAGCGGCGGCAACAGCGAAGGAGCATCACAACACAACACAACACGATCCTTGGTCGCAGCATTTGAATTGATGTGCAGCAGCCCTTTTTTTATATATTTGGTGTCGAGAACATAGACGTTTCTTTAATGAACCCCCTGGCACCTTTGCGTTAAGGGTTAATCCGGGTCTCCTCCAATTGCAAAAATTCGCGCATCGAATTGCGTGGAGTGCAGTTTCCCTTTCTTGTTCTTGCCGCAAGAAAATTCGTTACTGCTTGAGCCAGAGATAAACATCTGCCACGCAAAAAGGAGGCAAGCACTTCCTTCCTGCATTATGCATAATGCATAATGTGCATGCAAATTTGCCAAAATTGCTTAATTTTCCAACTTGAAGAAGGGTCTCCGAGCGAGCGATCGAGAGTGAGTGCAGTGCTCGATTACAATTTCCCGGATGTTAGACGTTAATGTAGCCGATGGCAGCCTGTCAAAATTCAATGAATTTATGCGCATCTCGCCATGGGATGCGTTTTCTTGTGTTGTCGTCTACGCCCCTATGGGCACTTTTCCTTTTTCCGTGATTGAGTGGCATTGAATTTCTCTCTTCTGGCATTGCAAATTTCTACAGCCAAACTGTACTAAATATTGTTGATTTGCTTTCTCCTTGCAGTGCCAACACAACCAGCAGCAGTAGCAGCAGCAGCACCCATGCATCCCAAGAGCACATAGTCACCCCCGCCAGCATCAACCAGAACACCGAGCACGTCGATAGCAGCAGCAGCAGCAGCGGAGCAGCAGCCGCAGCCACAACATCCTCAGCCACCACTCATCATTGTTATTGGAGCAGTGTATCCACCAGGTCGGATATGTGCTCATGTGATAGTCAAATAAATGCAACTTCTGGCAGCAACAAGCGCAAGCGTCGCTCATCATCAAAGGTGAGTTTTAAACCTCCCCCCCACCGGCTCTTCCCTTTGCCACTTCTATAAGGTTTATCAATGCAGTTATTTAGCAAAGTTACACTACCTCTGGCTGATATCAGCGAAAGCTGCGCAATCTTATCAGAGCAAAACGGCAAGCGTCTATCCGCCATTTCAATGACCCTAGCGTAGTGCACTTGTTAGGTCATCTGTTTGTGCCGCAAATGTTTGTCTACTGCTCATTAAAACAGGAAATCGCCAGCGAATGTGATTGAATGTGTTTTCCTCTGCAAGCGAACCAAACATTTAGTTTTCCGCGTTGTCGCTTTCGTTGCTCGACTATATAAGCTTCGCTTGTCTATTTATAGGCCTTCAATTGACGTCTGCAATGTAAAACATTCTGCTAACTCGAACAGCTGACCGCTACAATCATATTTGCACCCATTACTCATCAAAATTTCCAGGCTTATCTTTACGTACGCTTGCTGCGAGTGATCGTTGGATTGCTCGAAAGTAATCTGCGTGGCTGATAAGGTTAATGTTCACTTTAATGCTTGTTTGTGGCGTTCACAATATTCAAGATTCATTCATGTCAAAACTGATCTACACTGTGTGGAAATACGTTCATTAGGTTCAGTTATACTATTATACAAATCAAAAGTCATCTATTATATACTAATGAAATTGTTAGAGCTTCACAAGATTTCAAGTTGACTTTCAGTTGAATTGTCGATTAACTATAAAGTGACGATGCATATAGAACTAAGAGATTTGTCTATTTGATTTATTTAAAGCCCGTTTGCGGCTGATTCTCAATAAGTATGACCCCTCACTTATGTAAAACTAGTCTTCAAGCATTGAGAATTGTCAGCAAATTTATTTGATGGGCTGCCAATAAAAGACAGTTTAAAAAGGGTTTGCTTTTCGCTTTTTGATTGATGTTTTCATGTGTTTAGCTAACTGCCTCAGATGATCCTATGCAAACGAGTTAAGCACAACTATTTGACTCGTTATTGCTGCCTAGCTGAATATGCTGGTTGCATGTGGTTCTTTGATCTTGCGCTGCGATCAAATAAGCAGTTAGTCACGTATCTCAGCTACTGGGCTGCATCCATAGCACACACAATGCAGCAGAGATCAGCCCAAAAATAAATGCTACTTATGAAAAGGCTCATTTAGCGGTTCGCTATTTTCGAAAGTCAGAACGTCTTGGTGGCTTCCCTGGCTGGCTGCGTTCTCAAGTAGCTGCAATCGGGGCCCGGAACAATGGGAAGCCTGAAAGGACAACACAGACACAGTCTGCTCTGGTCTCTAGACGGGCAGCTGTGTTGGTGCAAAGGATTTCCAGGCAAATGCCTGCGTGTACTTTATTTTCTCTTATTTTTTTGTAGTTTGTTTTGTTTTTTTCTTCGTTTCGAGGGAGCCTTAAAAAACTGGGCAGGCTGCGAGCAATGAACTTGCAGAAATTGTTATATCGACTGTGGGTTGTTTTTGCAAACGGAGTCTACCCCAGTTTTCTGCTGCAAAACAAATGTCACTCTGTGCTCGGTGTGTTTGGTTTCGCTCAACTGTGTGTTGTGCCTCAGCGCCCCCCAAGCGCCGACAGCTAAGCATTCCAATGCTCTTGCAATATGTTGAGCATATGCACAGTAGGACAATGCTACAAAGGACAGACGACGACGACGACGGCGACGAAGTTGAGTGCGTTGCGCATGCTCGCACACCTTGAGACCAGGGGTGGGTTTCGAGCGAGCAGGACCTAAAGTCAAGGCCTTGGCGAAAACGTCCGTTAAGTCGGCGAAGAAGTTTTTGAAATGTTGTGCCGAGCAAATAGTTAGAGAGGTTAGGTTTGTGCTTGGACGGGTTTGTCGTGCGTGAAGAAGCGCCCTTAAACGCGTGCAACTAGATCAAGAAATGGGACGACGACGATACTTGATGGGACGCGGAGACGCCTTAACCGCAACAAGAACGCACGGGGTTGCACTCTCTGTAGTATCCTTGCAGTGCTGCTGCTTCCTCCGTCTAATTAAATATTCATCGAGACGACATTTGTGCAGTAGCGAATGAAAAATGGTCGACTCGACGAGCTGCATTACCGGTCTTAAAAAACGGGACACCTTTTGCTCGAGGATCTCGCGGCGATCCTTATGCAAATGCGGCTGGCTCCTTCTGCTGTTCATTAGATTTCCGTTAAACTTTATGCAAATCATTTTCTTATCGCCCAACAGCAACAAAAGGGAGGACGCTCTGCAGTGTGTCATCTGTTTATGGGACGTTATGGTTTTCGTCCTTAATTATTCGGGTTGGGGGGATTCGTTGGCATTTTCGCTTTATTTTCTGTTTTGAGCTTGAAATATTATACAATATTTGTTTAGCGCACGCAAAAGGATAAAAATTATGGTATTATTTTACCAATTTGTCAGTGTAATGTAACCCTTTTGTGCGTGATATGTGTAGACTGCTCGTCTCGAAGGTTGTGCTGATTTCATGCTTACAACGTCCCAACAAAAAAGAAGCAAGCCAGCAGCCCTTTGTCCTCCTTTCCTTCTCTGCGTTTTTTCCATCGAAAAAGGGATATTTATTGAATTCGGGATTCTCGACTCGGTCCTTGTCTCATCTTGGCTGCCATCAAGTGCAGGCAGGACCTTGTGCTTGATTTCTGTCAAGTCAGCAGCGCAGGCACAACTTGAGAAAACTTGATTTCGGTATCGAGTTCTATTTGGTTTTAGCTGCCGATTCCCAGGCATCTATCTATCCCATCTTGGCATGGAAGAATCGTTGTAATTTGACGTGTTTTCTTCGTTTGCGTGACTCTAAGCGGGATTTCATTTAGCTTGATAGGTAAACACAAGCTTAATGACAGTCCAAAATGAATGCAAGTTTGGGGGAATAATATAATGTGCAGTTGTTTGTCTGTAGCATGGGAATTTCAAAGGGATATTGAAAATGCGAATTAATATTGTTGCAGGATAACGAAATTTGTTAGTAGTAGTTGAAATTTATATTGAATAAACCTAAAATTATAGTTTAAATATCTAGAATCTAGAATACAAGATTATTAAAGATTATTATTAAAATTATAAACATCTAGTTTATAGAATAGAAGTTCGAAACTTTCTTCAACTACAGAACAATAATGCAACTTAGCAGTTCATAGTAAAATGTTGAATATTATTATTTTATCATTAACATTTGCAAATCCTTCAACTGGGAATTTTGCATGAAGATTAAAAATGACAGTTTATACAAAATTGTAAGATCAGAAGTTAGCTGAAAGTAGTTAAAATTTATATCGAATATTGTTATTAAAACTTCAAACATCTAGAGTCTATAACAGAAGTTCAGAACTAGACTCTTTAACTTGAGATTTCAACTTATATAATTAGCAGTTAGTTTCTAGTAAAGTGTGATATGTTGCGTTTAATCTTCCATTTATATCATATTATTTTGTTATTAATGCATCCATTACTTCTAAAAGAAATTTCGAAGGGTAATCAATTTAAACTTGCACAATACATAATTTAAAGCTGAAAGTAGTATGAATTTATTGAGTTGTATTATAATTAAAATTAAAAAAAAGTTTCAAAATAGAAGATATTAAAACTAAGAGAAACCACCTTCCAAGTAGAAGTTCAAAACTTTCTTCAACTACAAAACTCAAATTTATTTTAATTTTAGTTTCTAGTGAAGTCTTAAATGTTGTATTTCATCTTTAATTTTTATAATATTATTTAATCATTAACATTATCATTAACTTTCTTCAACTACAGAACTCAAATTTAATTTGCAGTTTCTAGTGAAGTCTTCTTAAATTTTGCATTTCATCCTCAATTTTTATATTATTTCATTATTAGCGCTTGTAAATAATTCAAATGGGAATTTCGGGGGAATATTCAAAATAAGAGTTAAACGAACTTTACGAGATGAATACTTTCAGAGTAGCTTGAATTTATATTAGATAGAATAGAAGTTCAGAACTTTCTACAAAATTCAAATGCATTTGAATAGTTCCTGGTAAAATGTTGAATGTCACGTTCCGTCTTTCATTTGTATCACATTATTTGGTCATTAACACTTGCAAATCCTGCAAATTGTCCGTTGTCAGCTTCGGTTTAATGCTCAAATCTGATTTGCCTAGCTGTCCCCTTGATTCGGCTGTAATACTGCGTAACTGCCGCAACAATTGAAGCCGCAGATCCTTTGGCTTAATCCATTTTGTCATGGAATCTAACCAATTGCATGATTAATTACACTCGGCGAGGCGACACGCGGCGACTTTTCCCACTCGGACACGACGATGTTCCCTAATGAAGTCGACGACGATGCCAAACTTCAAATATGGGCAATGTCATGTGGACAACCGCGGAAAATGTGGAAAAGGCAGGCATTAACCCCTTTGGTGGCCGTTGACCAGGGGTCAGTTACGAAATATGAGTGTTTGTTATTGTCCTGCGGCTAGAGTGTCCTGTGGGAAATACGTCATGTTTGCATATCATTTATTACTAGCCAAAATACAATTGCTGTTGTGCTTACTTTGAAGATGGTCAACGCGCTTGTCGTCCATCATTAGAAGTAGCTGCTTAGGAAATTAGCTCATGCCACGCCGCATGTTGCAGCTGCCTATTGCAACATATTAACAATTATCAAACTGCGATACGAAATGAAATGTTATGAAAGACGTTGGTCGGGGGCGAATGCCAGAAACTCAAGCTACGCGCACAATGCGATATTACACACACACACACAGAGACAATAACAATAGTTACACCTGGACCCACGCCAAGGTATGGGGTACGAGGTTCGAGGCGTACGCTGAGCGACGCCTGCGTCTCGGGGTCCGAGAGCGAGCGCAGGGACGCAAGGAGGAGAAGCAGAGAGCGAAAAAAAAGGAAAGGTGTTTCGGTATTTACAGGGCGATCGAAGCGACGCCAGACCAAAGATTACGACACATAAGCGCTCTAGGACTTCGGGGTACAGTGGAGTGCACAACACACAATGGGCAACAGAGTGCTAAGAATGAGGTTGACGTCGCTGTCGTTGTCGTTGTCGGGGACAATCGTCGCTTGCATCATCTGTCGCAGCCGATGCTTTTCTTAGACGAACTCCCGGCGTTAGCTCGAGTGATGTTTTGGGTGTCCTTGTGGGTTCCAAGTAAAAGTGCTTTGCGCTGGGATCAAGAGCAGCTGCCTGCTGCTGCTACTGGTACTGCTGCTGCTGCTGCAGTTCAGTTGAGTGCATAATTATATTGGCAGGCAGCGAGAAATTCAAATCTTGAGACAACTGCTTCTGGTACACGGGGCCAACCCAGTTTAACCCTTGTTAAACTTCGGCAGCAACCCTCTCACTTACTGCGGCCCACTTTTGCCTAAGCGCTCGGGGATCAATGCAATCGGTCGGGTTCACATGCTTGCACATTTATTGCCAAGGATTTGCTTAATCCTGCGCTTGACCAGCCGCAGGCAGCACCGAACGAACGACAGCTGTTGACCAGTCGAAGAAATGGTCCAAGCCTTGTGTAACTTATGCCATTGCACGCTTTGATTTTAATTACATTACATTCCATGACATGTGTTCATTTCGAATGCCGTTTCCCTTGAGGCCGCCTGGGCAACATTTTATGCCAAGAATAAGAAATTAAATTTGTCATGCGCTGCTCCAGGTAAACACTCTATATGTTCTTCCCGCTTCTCCTTAGCGCTCGCCCTTCGTCAGTTCTGTTGTCGGGGTGCAGTTTTGGCGAAAACCTACTCATACAATTAAATCTGTCACATAAATATCATAAAAATTTTCGTTATTTCCCTCATTTTCATGCAACTTATTTTCCTACAAATTATGTGAAAATCTTTAATGAGCCTCTGCGAGATTGTTAAGCTTTTATGATGTGTGAGATTGACAGCGCCTTTGTTTTTGGGGGGTTGCTTTCAGCCCAAAGTAACGCCTCAGTGAGCTTCGATTTCATTTTGATATCGCAAATAATTGAAAGTCGTTTAAGTCGTAGTGGAATATTCGTTGAAAAGTTGCTCAAATGATTTGTATTACTTTGTATGTGAATGGGAAAATATTTGTATGATTGTGCGATTTATTGAGTGCACTTATAAATATGCATTTGATTCTGCAGTCTCTTTGAATTTTGTGAGACAAAAATGAAGAAGAAATAGCGTTAGATTATATGGACAGCTGTGACCTGTTTTTTTCGATATTTATTGCGATTTCATTCCGCAATTTCTGTGACTCTGCTTTTGGCAAGCCAACAATGGAGTATTTGTGTCTGCTTGCCATTGTCCTGCGTCTCTTTGACGGTCTGCTGCCATTAGCTCTACATTCTACATTCTTGGCTTTAGCAACACCCCACGTACTGCATTCAGACGCTTGCCAAAAGATAATTTATTGAAGAAAAGGACACGAAGAAGAAGAGGAAGGACATATTGCTAGCCAAGATCGCCGACTGCAGCTTGACAGCTCGAGCCAAAAAGGCGATAATAGCAGGGATACCTACTTCCCTAGGTAGTGATTTTCTTAACGTCGCTCCGTCTACCTGGAGCAGTTGACAAAAATAATTGTAAAAAGGATCAACGGCAACAGCCGTTAGGGGGATTTGTTGGCTGATAAACCGGCAGACGCGAACTGCAATGCAAAAACAACAATCGGGGCGTCTTAAGAAACCGAAGCCGAACCCGAACCCGAATCCGAGTGCGAGCGAGATGGCGCGACACGAAGAGTGAGCGAAAGAGAGGCAAGACTATCGTCGATCCTGTTTCACCGTTGCATTGCACAGCAAAACAACCCCTATTTTCCGCTGCATCGTTGAGCAGGATAACGACGACGACGACGACGACGACTTCGGCAACGACGACGAAGTTAACGAGCGGAGTGCGGAGATCGGGGTTCGGCGATCGGCGAGCTGGAACGAGCGTCGATGAGGTCAGTTGCATAGCGCAAGTCGACGTGTTAAGTACACGATAACTTCGAGCGGTGATCAAACTCAAAACTCAAGCCAAAAACTCTTGTAATCCAAAGAAAGCAAAAATAAGCGAACGAATCTCAACACACAATATACAAATATTAATTGCAATAATCAGTGCAAAGTTACCGTAGCACACGGGAGAGACACTGACGACTTTATACGAACGGAGTGCAAAAAACTAATTTAAGAACCGGATTTCGCCGAGATCAACGCCAAAGCCAAATCAGCCAAGCAGCGATTTAAATGTTTTAAGTGCAAATAAAATCGCGCCGCATTGTGCACAAGACTTATATCATACCAAAGAAAGAACTAATCACGACTCAACCAAAGACTACTGCCAAATTATACCAAATAAATCACAAAGCCAAAGTGCAATACACACACACTCACGGAAACACAACGAATTTCTACATCAATCTCAACTTACACTCGCAATCGCTCCCACGCTCAACGACGGCATAAAAGTGTTATTGTTCCAACTGTTATTGTTAACTGAGAAAAAAAGGAGTTTGGAGGCACCAGCAGCATTCGCAGTCAGCCAAGCAACAAACATATCGTGTGTGGTTTCATTGTGCGGGTGCTCGACAGGATTTAAGCCGTTCTGACAGGCGTGCCCACATAAATTCCAGCCTGATATTGGAACATCCTTGGAGTGTCTGGCAATTAATTCGAAACACGTTTTCGTCGCCCTCTTATTATTTGTTTGCTGCTCTCGAAACGCGTTTCTCCAGCTCTTTGTTTCGGCCAGTTTTCACAAATTGCGGTTCATGTTATTATGAAGCTGGAACAGAAGCGCAAATTTATCGAAATGGTAATAAAGCAACTCAACAACAACTAGCTAGGCAGTGACTGCAGTAATGCCAGTTTTAAGACTTGCCTAAGATGTGCCTAAATTGCACTCTGTCTTAAGATTTGCTTTAGTATAACAATACAATTTACTCTACACTAATTTGAACATATTCCCTTGCTATCAACTGCACCCTGTTTTAAGACTTATAGTAATACAATTTACTCTGTCTAAACTGCAACACTAACTTGAACATTTTTGCACTCTGTTTTTGCAGGATCCCGAACTCGGTTTTGAGCCACCATCTGCCAAGCGCCAGCAGCGATTCCGCTTTGTGCCCGCCCCGTCCGCGGCCTACGGCAGCGATCAGAGCAACCAGTCCTCGGTGTACACCTCGCCGCTGGCAGCTTCTGCGGAGGCGGCCGCGGCGGCGGCGGCGGTGGATGCGCTGAGTGCCCAGGAAGTGCTGAGCATACGCAGCTCACCGGCCGAGGAGCTGTCGGAGGCGCCGCCCAGTCCGCTGCCCGACAGCCCCGACAGTCCGCCGAGCCCCGATCGCGGCAACAAGCTGCTGCCGGTGGTGGTGCGCTACGTGGCGGAATCGCAGTCCGAGTCGGACTTGAAGGCGGTCGAGCACGTTGTGGAGGAGGAGGAGGAGGTGCTGGACGACAGCAGCGAGGACTACTCGTTCGGCGACGTCGAGGAGGAGGAGGAGGACGACGAGAATGAGCAAATCAACTCGTCGAGCACCTCGCCAGCTTCCTCAACGGCCACGGGCTGCAGCCAGAACGGCGAACGCACGCCGGCGGCGAGCACACAGCAACTGCATGATGCGGGCAGTGGCGCCAATCGCCCACTGCTCACGCTGAATCGCCAGGACAACGCCTGGCCGCCCAACAACTACAAGTGCCTGTCGCCGGCCATGGACTACACGCTGCGCCAATGCCCGCTGCCGGCGCTGTCCTGGGCCAATGCTGCCGACGTCTGGAAGATGATGTGCGTGCGCGATGAGCAGGATTCGCACTTGCGCAGCAGCAGCATGCTGGAACAGCATCCGGGACTGCAGCCACGCATGCGCGCCATACTGCTCGACTGGCTGATCGAGGTGTGCGAGGTGTACAAGCTGCATCGCGAGACCTTCTACCTGGCCGTCGACTACCTGGATCGCTATCTGAATGGGGAGCGGCAGGTGCAGAAGACGCATCTGCAGCTGATCGGCATCACGTGCCTCTTCGTCGCCGCCAAGGTCGAGGAGATCTATCCGCCCAAGATCTGCGAGTTCGCCTACGTCACCGACGGCGCCTGCACCGAGCGCGACATACTGCAGTACGAGAAGATACTGCTGCAGGCGCTCGGCTGGGACATTTGCCCGCTCACCGTCACCGGCTGGCTGGGCGTCTACATGCAGCTCAACGTGAACAACCGCACGCCGGAGTCGCTCACGCAGATCGGCAAGCAGGCGGCGGCCGCGACTGCCACGGGCGAGCATGCCGACGACGCGTTCATCTATCCACAGTTCTCGGGCTTTGAGTTTGTGCAGACGTCGCAGCTGCTCGATCTGTGCACTCTGGACGTGGGCATGGCCAACTACTCGTACTCGGTGCTGGCCGCAGCTGCCATCAGTCATACATTCGATCGGTAAGTCACAACGCAAGCGCCAACTGCCAACAAGCAGCTAACTGACTGATTTTTGCTTTTGTTTACTTTAGCGAGACGGCTTTGCGTTGCTCGGGACTGGACTGGGAGACGGTGCATCCGTGTGCACGCTGGATGGAGCCCTTCTTCCACGTCATCTCCAAGAAGGCGCCCTACCTGCACATGCAAGAGCAGAACGAGCAGGTAACCAACAAGTTTGGACTGGCGCACATCTGCCCCAACATTGTCACCGACGACTCGCACATCATTCAGACGCACACCACCACGATGGATATGTATGTAAGTATCGTCAGCGCTAATACTAGTAACCAGTTGCCAGTCTAAGATTGTATGCTAATTGACTGCTTTACCTTTGTTCTTCCAGGACGAACTACTGATGGCCCAGAACGCATTGCATGCGATGCGCGCACGCACTCAAGCCTCGCCAGCGACGGCGCTGCGCGCTCCAGAGAGTCTCCTGACGCCGCCGGCCTCTAGTCACAAGCCGGATGAGTATCTGGGTGATGAGGATGAGGTCGTTGCAGCCACGGCCACAGCTACAGCGGCGTCCACAACACCAGCGACAGTGGCAGCGACAGCTGCGAGCACGCTGAAGCAACAGCAGCAGCAGTAGTCGAGTTGCCAGTCACAAGCAGCAGCGGCAGCACGAGAGGCGGCAGCGTTTGGCTGGAGAGGAGCATTAGCTCTGGTGCCGCCTTGTCGCTGTCTCTCACGCTCACGCTCTCGCTCTGGCTATCGCTCTCTCATACACACACATGCCCGCCCTAACAGTCTTAAATGCTAAGTGTTTCTATTAATATTAATATATATATATATACATACAAATATTATAAATTATTTATGCTAAGTAAACAGTTATTAGTTTCCTAATTCCACTGTTTAAACACTATTTAATTGAAATTTGCATAAGCACGCGCTATACTTGTTTTTGTTTTTTTTAGTTTGCTATTCGCTCAACACTCGCCGCACATTTTAGATATAACACAACAAACACACACAACAACAGAAGGAAGCAACAAACAATACCTATTTAAATATGTGTATTTATATCAACAAAGAAACAAAATATAATTATAATGCCACTATATATATATATATATATAGATAGAAATAGTTATTGCACAAAATTGAATTGAACAATACCATTTAGAATAATTTTTTTTTTCACTACAGACCAACTTAAAGTTGGACAGTGTATTGATAATAGACTCCAGGCTCAAGCAAATTGAAACACGCAGAGCACAGAGACTTTGCTGTTCGTCGTCAGCACTCAGTTTATTCATTATCATTGAAAGCGTGAGACAAATATTAACAAACTAATCATCGATGAGCTACAGCCAAGCACACTTCACTTGACTAATAAACTAAAATTACTTGATAAGTTGAGGGCACCGAATGCACAGAAACTAAAACGACTAATGCTTCATGCGGCAAATTCATTCATTCATTTATTTATACAACAATTAACAAACTAACCGACAACACAACACACAACACACAAACACTGACGATAAGTCAAAGCTGACATGGAGAAGTAATTAAGAGAAATACATGATTGATGGCAATTGAAAAAATGAGAAACATGAATATGAAATTATCAAATACAATACAAGAAAAAACAATTAATTAATGTAATGCACATGTATTTGCAACATTTTATTGTAGACTAATTTGCCATAATTTGCTAAGCAAATCCATTTGTATATATAAATATATATATAAACACACACTCACATATACACACACAACATATAAACAAACTGAAACGCATATAATATATTATTATATAAGTGTACAATTTCTATATGTATATTTAACACACAAACTACAAATCAAACCAGAAAAAAAAACGCACACAATATAGTAAAATTATTCACTTAGCCTAAGCTAAATTAAATATTAAGTGTTCATATGTTTAAGATTGGAATGAAAACAAACAAACAAAATGCACAAAAAAAAAAAACTAAACAGAACTACGTATTTAAGTTTTATTTTTAGTTTTTAAAGCAATAATCATTTTAAAGTTATGAATTGATTTTAAATAATTTCACAAGTACGCTTATACATGATTTAATATCAACTAAAAATAAACAACAAAAAAAATTAAATAAAATAAATATATTGATATTTTTGTATATACAAAACCAACTAAATGCGAAATGTGCTTTTATTTTTTAAGATTGACTTAATACAGTTAAATTTAAAATTTATTTAAACTTGGTTGCAGATTGGCGGTTACAAAGCTCTAAGAGCTTTCATAAAATTCACAATGGCTTTGAAAGCTTTCATGAACAAATCTGCTTTTGTCACAGTGCATAAATTGAATATGTCTTTCCTTAACAATTATTATATTCAACAATATGTTGACATGGCTATGCTGCCTTAGGCAATTGAGCTTGTGGAGCTCTGGTGATATGCGATGTCAACATTTCTATGCTAGGGTTCGCAGAACAATTAAATCTCTAGGTCCGTAGTCAGCATAAATTTTAAGCGACTCGAGCAAATGTTTATGGCATTCATTTACGTAAACATTTGACAATATTTTGAGCAGCATTATTATTGATTGCCATTCCAATACATTTGACGCTCACAGTTTTTAGATTCATTGGAACTTTGAGAAATATAGAATTATTCAAACAACTGCGCCCTTCTTTACCTAATAAAGTGTAACCAGGCTGTAAATGAACGGCAAAGTATATTTGGTATATTTGTATGCACATTTTGAATGTCCCTTTGCGCTGGTCACCCTGTGTTTAACGAAAAGCACAAAGAAGAACAATTACTTGCAACCCCAATTAATCGATTACCAAGGACAACTGTTGTCTGAAAATTAAAACACGCAAGCAAATGCTAATGTGAACGATACAAGTACATCATTTGATAGACTAATCTGCCAACGAATTAATTCGAAAACCCAATTTGCAAATTGCTTTGAGTCATCATTTAACGAGTATTCAGCGGAACAGATGCAAGTTTCAATGAAATATGAACTCAGCATTTAAATTAACGACTTGGCGCGCGTTTCCTTGGCATGTGTACTGTTGCCTTCGCGTCGCCATGCTCCCCAATGTTGTTTTCGAAGTGGCGAGCAACACGCTCCCAAAGCAATGCCCTCAAAGAGCGCGGCGCTCTCCGTTTCAGTTCGGTGCGTGAACCTGGCGAGTGTGGATGCGTTTTTGCGCGAAGCTCCCAAGAGCCAAATGAATTGAATCTAAAACCAATACAAAACAACAAAACTAAAACGCGACGCCTACAAATCAAACAAGAGAAAAAACAAATTCAAAAAGTGCAATAAATAATAGCAAAAATTGACAAGGTATACATTGATTGAAGTGAGTTGAATTAGTTAAATTCGTGTTTTTTGCAAGTGTTAAAAAAAGCAACGACGGCAGCGTCCACAAAATTTACAGCTATCGAAGAATAATGCAGTGTTGTAAAGCAAAAGGTAGAAACGAATAAAGCTCAAAATACGCGGCTGCAATTTAGAAAAGCCATGTGAAAATCTCTGTACACCACAATTTCTTAAAAGCAAATGTAGAAAAAATTATATATATATATATATAAATATATACGTATATAAATATATATGTAGCCGTACATTACATATATATATGTATGTGGTAGTACAATATTTGTGAGCGCCAAAAAGCCGAAGAGCAGACCCCAACTCTGACGCCGACGCCGATGCCGATGCCAACGCCGCGCAGCCATATAAATTGTCTCTCGTCGCGCGCATTTCGAAAGTACACGTCCACCTCTCGTCCTGAATCCTGCTCAACGTTTTCGTAGTAAAAACGTCGTCGTAGCGTGTGTGTTTTGTCGGCAAATCTGTTGACGCTAACGGCGACGACGACGGCGACGGCGACGGCGACGGAGACGTCGACTGCGCTGCGCTTCGCTGCACATAGAACGGAGTAGCCCAGCCATTCCGCCACACCGCCACACCGCCACACCGCCACACCGTTCCTGCCTTGCGAGGCGTTTCCGTGACAAGCGATTTTTGTTTTTGGTCAGCGAGCAGCGTTTTTCGCACTGAAGCTTCGAGCTTGCGAATTTGGCGCGCTGAGCAGCAGTAGCAAGTGTAAGTGTGACTGAATGCGAAGCACTGACGGCACTGAGAGTGCGAGAGCGAACGCAAAAGAGAAACTTCAAAGAGCGTGAGAGCGGCTCTGCCGACGCTCTCGCACTCTCCCTTCCCTTACATTCGAAGCTGCACTCGTTGATTGCACAATAAAATTACACTCGCACACACATACGAAAAGGAAACAGAAGAGAAAAAAAACAAGAACGCGCTGAAAATCATTATTTTTTTTTCTTCAAAAAAATTACATAAATTAGCAAAAGTTTCAAGCGGTGCCATTAATCAAAATTGTCGTGTCGTTGTGTGCGTGCGCATTTTGTTTTTGTGTTGCGCGCCCAAAAAAGTATGCTATGGTATTTTACTATTTACTACTACGCACGCTCACACACACCGACGCACGCCCGCATTGTATACATATACACGCACACACGCGTATGTATTCGCTATACATGTATAAGTCTAGTGCTGTACATAATAACGGTATTATTGTGTACTACACTGCCACGCAGCTTACGCAGCTGCGTAAAATCTCAAGGCTTGACCACTGCCTCGTAACCTCTGCAGGCACTACAACGTTCCCTCCCTCTCCCCCTCTCCCTTACCCATCTTCGTCGCAGCGCCACAAAGCGTCCCTCAGCGAAACTAACCCGCAGTAGCGTTGGCTTCTCTAAGCCGTTCACCTACACAATGACAGAGCTGTTGGTGTGCGTCTGTGTGTGTGTGTGTGTGTGCATGTAAAGTTGCTGGCAAACAGAATCTTTATTATCCTTGGTTTTGGTTTTACTGCGTCCTTCAATATTTTTTATCTCTGCCACTGCGAGCAGCATCCATCAGCTCAATTAATTGCCGCCTGTCACTGGAGTTGTTCTGTTTGAAGTGCATCCTTTTGCTCAGCTTGCGTCCAAAGCTGCAGCAAACAAATTGGCTGTGGGTCCTTTTAGAGAGGAGGATTTGGGAAAGCGTTCGTTCGCTCGCTCGCTCGCTCGTTCACTCGTTCGTTGGGCCAAACAAATGGGTTTCAAGTACTGCAGAATGTTGGCAAGTGCATGTCAAGGATTTGTGAGTGTTTCTGGCACGACTTGAAAGATAAATTCCCACTAAATAATGATATTAAAACATTGATTACATTTCCCAAGCGATTACAATTCAAGTAAAACACAGTTTCTAAACTAAGCAGATTTCAAGTGTGAAGACTTAAAGCTTATGCAAAGGCTCTTAAATTAAATATATACACATATTATATATAAAATAGTAGCTGAAAGCACTTGAGTCAAATTCAATGAATTTTAAAGTATAATATGCTGCGAGTTGTTTTTTTATTACTTGATTCACTTCCGATTGAATTGATGCAGCTCTTAGTTTATTATTTTATATTAGTTAGTTAGATAAATGTCGCTATCACAATACAAAGTGGAGTAAGTTTCAGCTTTCACTGAAGAATTGTATTTCAATGAATGTTTTTCATTGATTGATACACTTTTGATTTTTTCGATTCAGCTGCCAGTTTAATTGCTATTTGGGACTATCACAATCAGAGGTTGAATATTAAGCGTCAACTTTCATTGAGGAGATTTCGATACTCAAGCTTAGTTTACCAACAATTGTTAGAGAAATATCCGCTTGACGCGTTGGCGGATCAACAGTTTGACGGTGAAATTGTGCGTAGATAAAACGAGTCGAGAGTCTTAGTCGCTATCAATTATCAAAAGTATTATTGCTGTAAGCTGCTATTTACAGACTTTTAAATAACATTAGCCCAATAGCCAGACAAGTCATAAAAAGCTGTCAAGCTACACACACACGCACACCACAGCAGGACACGGAGGACACACCACAAAGAACAAGTACATGTGGGCTGTACAGATTTATAAGTTATCAAAAAATTGTATATTACCCGGACGGACACACACACACAACAACGAGAGCAGCACAGATGCAATGGAAACTTTTCGCCGTCGCCTATTGAAATTTTCACAATCACATTAATTCCGTTACCGAAAACTCCCAAGGCCATATTTGCCCGGCCATTTGATAATGTTGTTGTTGTGGTTGTTGCCTGCTCTTGTCGACCAACGAAAACAACAACGCACAAAAATACCATGGAAAACATAAAAAAAAGAAAGCCAAAAGGCAAACACAGCATAAAAAGAGAGCAGCCAAAGAAGACTGAAAGCAGAAAAAAGGCAACAGAGAGAGAGAGAGAATGAAAAAAAAAAACAAAAAATACAAAAACCAACAGCGAGCGATATATGCGATATAATAAATCTTTTGTATAACACGCAAAACTTTATGAACGTGCGCCAACTATAAACTTTCACTTTTCAACAGTAGCCCGATACCCGTGCCTGATGTCCGTTGCGTATACGCCATGTAGCACATGCTTTTATGATTTTTATAACTATTATTATTTTTGCTACTCACACACATTCTCTATGCTCGCAGCGCGCCAGGCATTCGGCTTTTTCTAATAAAGCGTGCTGAAAAGCTAAATTTATACTCGTCTATTAGTTGGTACTCTCAACTCCAGTGTTGATTTTCAATATTTTCAATTGCTGGATTTTTACAGTGCCTAAAGTATTAGCGTGCGATGGTTATAGCCTAAAAAAAACTTAATCTTTTTGCTAGTTTACTGATATAATTATCAAACGCTATTCACAATGTGTAGAACTTAGCTAAGGTGCTATCACAATTTCATTGAATTGAGGAATTTCTAATTTAAAAAAGTTTTAAACTGAATATTTTGCAGTTATCAAATACTGTTATTAGTATGAAAAGTAGAATTTCTAATTTAAATGAATTTTAGACTGAATATTTTGTAATTATCCAATATATTAGTTGGCACCCTCAACTTCAGTGTTGATTTTCAATATTTTCAATTGCTGGATTTTCACAGTGCCTAAAGTATTAGCGTGCGAGAGTTATAGCCTAATTAAAACTTGATCTTTTTGCTAATAAACTGATTAGTTTATAATTATCGAACGCTATTTACAATGTGTAGAACTTAGCTAAGTTGCTATCACAATTTCATTGAATTGAGGAATTTCTAATTTAAATAAGTTTTAAACTGAATATTTTGCAGTTATCAAATACTGTTATTAGTATGAAAAGAAGAATTTCTAATTTAAATGAATTTTAGACTGAATATTTTGCAATTATTCAATATATTAGTTGGCACTCTCAACTCCAGTGTTGATTTTCAATATTTTCAATTGCTGGATTTTCACAGTGCCTAAAGTGCGAGGGTTATAGCCTAATTAAAATTTAATATTTTTGCTAGTTTACTGATATAATTATCAAACGCTATAAAAGAATGTGTAGAATTTAACCAAGTTGTTATCACAATTTATTTCACATGAGGAATTTCTAATTTAAATAAGTTTTAAGGTAAATATTTTGTAGTTATTAAATACTGTTAATAGTATTCTAATTTAAATGAATTTTAGACAGAATATTTTGTAATTATCAAATGCTATTATTAGTATGTTTAAATGTTAGCTAAATTGCTAACACAATTTATTTGAATTGAAGAATTTCTTGTTTAAACAAATTCCAATTTATGTTATAGGCTGTTAAAGGGTGCATTTAGCTCTACCTTAATACCTTAAACATTTGATTTCTATATATTTACATTAAAAGTACATGCAGTATAGTCAATAGAACAACTTTTATATAAAATTAAATATTTTTGGTACATCAACATTAGATATTAGCATTAGGAACTCGTTAGAAATGTCATCACTGTGTCGCTGTGTCTATGATAAACACTCAATTTTTAATATTTTGTTTCTATTTGGTGTATTTCAAGAGCATTAGGAATTCGTTGGAAAAGTCGTCGCTTTGACTCATTATGATTTTGAATATCAGTGCGAGCAGTTGGTTGTCAGAGTGTGTGTGTGCGTGGAGCATAAGTTGTCATGTGTTAGTTAGCATTTGGAATATGTGTTGCATGCTTTTAGGCAGCGCAGAAGCTTGACAACGCTTGGGCTGCATCCTGTGCGTGGCTGCCGTTCCATTTCTGTCAAAGTTTTTGATGTGCAGCGTGCAGTAAAAAAGGGCAACACAAAAAGCGCTGTGGCATCGTGCTCCACATATAAGTATATGTACAACTATATATGCTGTCCGTGTGTGTGTGTGTGTGTGAGTGTGCGTATCGGTCACAATAAATTGTCTTTATTTCATGCGGATGTGGTCGCTGAGGGGCGTGGGGGCGAGTGTGAAGTTATGTGCGGCCCGCAAAAGGCTTGCGCCATGTTTAATGAAAATTATTACGCGATATCCTTGGGGACACACACAGGCACAGACACACACACACACATACACCGAGATCGACTCGCACGATGTACAGCAATGTGCGCCTTTTTGGGGGTGGCATGCTCATACAAAAAATTGCTTGTGCATTGCCATCAGAGGACGACGTGGGCCAAATGAATGGGCCGCCTTGCCACTGCGCATGTGCCGATCTCCCACGAAAAGGATTCGACTTCGAAACCAGAGCATAACGACACGACGCTGTGTGCTTGCTTGCTTGCGAGTGTGTGTGTGTGTGTTGGGGCGAGATGTGTTTATGCGTGTGTGTTTGGAAACGCATTTCTAGGTCAAACTCAACCTCCGAATGGAGCCCAATAAATGCCCGTTGCAAACATATTTTTATCACTCCTCCGACCGTTCGTTAGTGCAATGGAAATTACACTCTCTGCTCTACTCCAAAGTTCACAGTTGCAAATTAGTTTTATTTTTATAGCAAGTTTATTATTTTGTAAACAATAAAGCTGTGTTAAAACGCGTGCATATTTCAATTGTTTATTATTCTTTGAAGTGGTTTCCAATCCGCGGCAAATAGCTGCGCACGAAATTATGCGAAAAGCTATAATTGGAATTATTTTGTGAATATTGGAAATGATTTTGCATTTAGTATTTAAGAGATTCCTTAATTATACAGCTAAATTTACAAAAAAACTTTTTGTAGTTTAACAACTCTTTGAGTATAAACATTGATATTGTTAATATAGTTAGTATAGAGAGTTTAGCATTTAACAGATTCCTTAATTATACACCTTAATTTACGAACGACTTTTTAAACTACTCTAATCTAACAATTCATTGAGTATAAACATTTATATTGTTACTATAGATAGTAAAAAGAGTTCATCTGACATTTTTATATACTTCGCAGCTTTCTTGCTTATTAAATATACAATTTTTACTTCCATGTACTTATTCATATTTGATTTGACTAAATATATTAACATTAAATTTTCAGTTTGCTATATTTCTACATAGCTTCTACCATACATAAAAATAATATAGGCAATCTCTAAGTTAAAATATCAATTGCAATGATTCAAAAGATACTTAACTATTGAAAATTAGAAAATATTAATTATAAACGGATATTTATATATAATTGATATACAAGTAGGCAACTTCAAATATCAGTTGCATTGATGTCAAAGATACTTAACTGTTGTCAAAAAGAAAATACTAATTACAACTGCATATTTATATATAATTGCAAAACTAAAGTTAAAATATCAGCTGCATTGAGGCAAAAGATATTTAACAGTTGTCAAATAGAAAATATTAAGTATAACATAAATTAAGTTGAGATATATATAAGTATAATTGACAATTTGAAAATTTGAATTATAAAAGGACATTTATATATAATTGATATAGGCAAACTTCAAGTTAAAATATGAGTTGCATAGATGTAAAAGGTATTTAACTGTTGCCAAATAGAAAAGATTAAATTTGCTTCTAAACATGACATCAGCATATAATCGCTTAAACATAGACTGAATAGTTGCGAATTAAAAATTATATATTTTTTAAGATTTACTAATTGCCTTAAACAACTATTTCCAAAGTTTGCTTTTATCGCATAATATAATATTTTTATTATGATAATATGTAGTGCTCTGTAAAGTCAACGTCTTTGAAACAGCTGAATTATTTTTATCTAAACCAAAGATCCAAGCAACAACTAACTGCCGCCTTAACTCAAGTTTGAGAAGGCGACCCTAAAAGATAACAATCTAAGGCTTTGTTTCATTAATAAAATATTCGTTTGATATAAACTAAATATTTCTGTTTGAAAATTGTTAAGTTTTAATTTGAAAAGATTTATATACATATGTGTAATTGTATTACTTGTGAATGAATTAATTTATCATACGCTATCGTTAGAAATGTTGAGCTAAAATCTATTGTCTAACTTTAGTGTTGATAGCTCACTTTTGATTGCACACCAAATGTTGTGCTGTTGCTTATATTAATACAATTAATATGTTATACTAATTGAATATTTCATTTAATTTCAGATTGACTCAAGGCCTGCAGCGACAATTCTTGGATCAGATATTGTCAAGGAAGGCGAATATTAATTGCAAACATGTTGAACAATCGACAGAATGGCACTAAAAATGGTTGGCAACTTTCAGTGATGGCTCAAACTCATAGCGGGCAAGCAAATAAATGAAATTGAATAACCATTAATTACTGACATCAAATCAAACTATTGTAAGGGTACTCGTATATAATTGAATACTTATAAATAAGTTGTGAAAACCAAAATTGAAATTCATTTAATTGATAAAAATTAATCGCGCTTTTTCAACCGAAAAGTGTCAATAAATAAACACGAAGCAAAGCGAATTCGAAACTCGATTGGTAAACGGTTTTGTGGCTTGCACACAAACAGCACACGAACAAACAACAAAAAAAATTGCAATAAAATAATAAAATTGCCAATGTGCGAGTAAATCGAAAATAGTTTATTGAGTGTCGGTTGCGGAGCCGCAGATTTAATCGAAACCAAATCAAATCACTACGAACTACCGTGCACACAGCCGCAGAATGGAGGGCAAACATTTGAGTTGCTTTGTGGCCCTTTTGCTGGGCGTGTTAATATTCAAAATGCACATATTCCCCGCTGTCGGCGACCAGGACGAGGATATACCGCACAACGAGTAAGTAGTAGTCATATACATATGCATATTTGTTGCTACATTATCTCCATCTGCTGTCGAAATTATTTTTATACCCAGTTGCAATTGTGCATAATTGAAACTGTGTGCGGAATCGATGCGAATCGCTTGTGTTGCTTGTTATTTGCCCCAATAGGAAATTAATTGTAAATTTGTTTATACATTTCCACAGCCAGTGTATAAATTATGCTGTGCAAATGTGAACTGCAAATGCTAATGGCCATAAATAGACCAGTGAATGCGAGTGCTGCAATATTTATGCAAATTTCAACACATTTGCTGGCTTCTTATGCATATTTCCACATTTAAATCCAGCCAATCATTCTCCACTTTCCTTGTTATTCCAAGTGCGTGCTAATTTAGGATTACAGCATCGTATTATGCGTCATCCAACGTCATTGAAATGTTAAAGATTTACAAATTGTGTTTGTTTCTTGATTTTGGTATTTATGAGTTTGCTTTACGACCGCTGTTTGTCTATGCCCATGTCTAATGACGACCATCAAATTGAACTTTTGTGCATAGATATTTGTATTTGTGGGCATAATGCCGAAACTTTTGCCATCCATCTCATTTATAACCCATTATATTGATGACTATTACTTTGTTTACCACGGACAATATGCCAATTTATTGGCACGAAAGGAACTCTCTCTCAAGAGACTCGCAGCCAGCCCCATTAAAAATGTGCATAAAAATAATGAGCGATCAAATGTAAAGATTCGCATGTTAAGTATGCGTTGGGCGGGGACGTTACAGAGGACATGGGATGAAAGAATTTCAATTTCAATATTTGCAAAAATGTGGTCTAAAGAGCTCCTCTCTTCCCTGCATGTGTCGTCGTTGAGTATGTTTGTGCCTGTGTGAGTATCTAATGGATACATAATAGGATTTTGCAATTAGTGCGCTGGTGTGAAAGAATATGTGTGGGTGGGTGTACGTCTATGTGTGTGTGTGGGGCATATGTGGTTGTATGCGAGACTGAGCGAATGGCAGTCACGTAACCGCAACGTTCACTTGGCTAATTAACCCAGAACCAACTGCCATTTGCAGTCCAAGCCCAGTCCATATATAGAGAGACAGAGAGAGAGAGAGACACACAGACAGATAGACAGACTGGCTGGCTGGCAGACAGCAGGAAATTCAGAAGGCAGGAAGGAAGTTAGGCAGCCTGGCAACTAAGTGATTTTTTGTCTAATGTCACTTTTATTTATTGAAATTAGATTTAGCATTCAGTTCGTCGTTTTTGTTGTTTCTGTTAATGCTTTTATTGTTGTTATCTCACCCCACATTTTGGCACTTTGACAAACATTTGTTTTCCTCCCATAATACTCTTTGCACAATCTAATAACGTTCCCATGATTTTCTAATACGCTTCCTTTGTCGCTGCAATATTTTCTGTAGCATACTTTTAGGGCTGTGCGTTTTTCTGCTGCTGCTAACAGAGCGCTGTTAACGAAGCCAGACTCTGCAAGCTTTACAGCGCGCACTAAAAATTGCTAATTATGATTGGAGTTTGTTGAGCAGGTTCTTGTCATCGCTCAAATGTATTACTAAAGTTCTTTCTTAATGCTGCGATGCGTAAAAAATAATTTCATTAATTCGAAACATCAAGTTTGTGCTGCTTTATTTTATGCGGCTCTTGCTTTTGTGTGTCACTGCAGAAATTCAATTAAATTTATTTCAAGTTGCGAACAGCAACAACGCCTTCGGGGGCAGCAGCTTTGACGATTATGTTTGGGCCGTGTAATGATGATGAAGTTGTGCCTGGCCTCTGCTTTCGGTCCCGGTCCCGTTCCCAGTCCTAGTCGTCGTCGTCGTTGTCGTCGTGGTAGTGGGTCCATTGCTTTTGATGTAACTGACCCAAATCGTGTTTATGCTCGCTTGGTAGTAGTAGAATTCGTTCCGTTTGCTTCATTCATTCAACGGGATTTTCCTTAGCTCTGGCCGCATTTGGGCTCGTTGTTGTGCTGCTTGTTGTTGCCATTGTGCCCATTCATTTGGCTCATTTTCAGTTGCAGCATCGCCATTTTAATGCAATGCCCGTTAGCTTCAAATTTCTCGACTCTGTTAGCAGCTGGTCAACATTTTTGGTCACGTGCCACGGCCAGAGATTAAAGAGCAGGTCAGCCTGCTTGTAAACTGAAACCGGGCAAATTGGACTCGAATTAAGAGGTCCGCTTTCTTCTACCTTCAGTTGCGCATGTACGAGTACTTTGTCAGTCTTTAATATCGATCCAATGTCATGATAAGCATGATATATTCGCTGTTCCTCAACATGTCTACTTAGTTCGCAGCACATGCACGCTTCTCCTCCTGCCCCCGCTGTCTGTCACTGTGTCGTTTGCCTGGCCTGCACTTTATGCGCCGCTCCACTCTATTTATAAATTAACTTGTCGTGTTCTATGCAAATTCAAAATCCACTTAATTGCAGTAAGAGTGTGACGAGTGCGGAGAAGGTAGGCGAAATAAATACCAAATAATTCCCCAGACGCAATGCAACGTTCTTCTATCCCCTTGCTTCGTTGCTTCCTTGCTTCGCGCTCTCGCGCTCTCGTCCTCCCCCTCCGGCATTTACCGCTTAATGCACTTTCACTGTCATTTGTCATAAGTAGTTAGCGCTCTGTTTGTTTGTTTGCTGTGTGCGCTGTGTTTTTCTCTTCTGGCTGCCATTGTTGTATTTTTATTTATTCACTTAAGCTGGCTGGGCTGTAATTAGATCTGCCACGCCCACCCCCCAACAACACTCTGCAGAGCGAAGGCTTCAAATGCAAATATATTTTAAGTAGCGTTCGCGCCACTTGCAGATAGTAAGTGCAACAACAACAGCAACAACACGCTAATAAGACAGCGAGCACGAACGACGGCAACAACAACAGCAGCCGGAGTGCGACAGTTAATAAATCTGACAGCGAACAGTGTTGGAAAAGTCCACAGGCTTGTCACGCACTAAAAGAAGTAAGCAGTGCAAGTTTGCAGGTGCGTTTCTGCTTTCGAGATCAAGTTTCCACATTGCAAATGTAATCCCAAGCAGAGCAAATGTTTAAGAATGTTGAGCTTATACTTTCATTCATTCTAGTTGCTGCTTGTTTTTGAAGATATTGCGCTTTTGTGGTCAGCCATAAAAGTGTTCCATCAATAATAATTTAATAGGAAAGTAATTATAACAATCGATTGACAAAGATTGCAAAACTAAAACAAAAGACTGTAAAGATGAAAGTACAAGATTGTTTTGTTGTCCATCAGACTATCGAAATGTATAATTGAAACTAAAACAATACAAATATGTATTAAAAAATCGATTGATATTTAAAGTTGAGCTTTTAAAGAATAGAAAACTAAAACAATAGATTGTAAAGATGAGAGTATAATATTTCAGAATTTTAAAATGTATTATTAAAACTAAAACAATACAAATATGTATTATAGAATCGATTCAGATTGATATTTATAGTTGAGCTTTGAAAACTTAAAATTTCCGTGCTTTAAAATGTATTCTGAAAAATAAAATAATACAAACATATATAATAAACTCGATTGGGATTGCTATTGATAGTTCGAAATGAATTAATGAAACTGAAACTAAACAAATATGTACCCTGAACTCCATTTTTATGTAGCAACATGTTTGAAAGAAAGTTGAGTTGCATTTTAATAGTTCAGAATCTTTCAAATTTGCAACTTTGAAGTGCTCAAATGTTATGACTATATGTTGTACTATATGCAAGCTAAGAATCGAGAGCATAGATAACTCATATGTGATATCAGCGAACGCACAGAATTGAAAAACTTGGCTACGTGCTTTAGTGAGCTCTTCAGCTTTCTTCCAACATCTTGAAGATGCTGAAGAAAATCTCATTTCGATTTCAATGATGGAAACTGCAAGCTGCCAACCCATTGACCTATTACCTGGACTGTATCGCCGCATAAAAAAGTTGGCTGGCGAAAAGTGAAATCAAGAGAGAGAGCTGCAGAATAAAACTAGTTCGATGGCAAGCACGCGGACTTGTCTATGGTACTTGAGCATGACATACACGTGGTTCGTGCTCAAAAGGCGCACAACGCACAAGACAATGCAAAATACACCTGAGCAGGTGAAGAGCAATGAAGCAGCAACTCGAGATGTAGCTGAAGCTGATGTGCTGTCATGTAGCCAAAAGAAAAAAAAAGAACGCAGAACAAATCTGTTACGCTGCAGCCCCCGCACGCAGTTGTCGTGCCCAGCATATCACGTAGTTTTTTAGTCATTGTCAAGTTTTGTCGTGCACAAACTGCCAAAATGGCAAAACAAAATGCGCCTTTTTATTTCCAGGCCACGAAAATCTCTTTATTCCTTTACCAACACACACAGTGCGCTTCTCTCTTCGCTCTCTCTTTGTCTATCTCTGTCGTTGTCTCAGACCCTTGCTTTGTCTTACATGCAGGCGAGCGCCCCAAGATGACGTTGATGGTCTTTCATTGGTGCTTGCGGTCTGCATGTCGATGTTTTTGTGGTTTCCTTGGTTTTGATTTTATGTGTGTGCATTGTGTGCGCTCTGTGTCTTTGGCTTTGGCTTTGGCTTTCCGCTGGCCAAGCTACGTGAGCTGCATTGCGCTGCTTCTTTCGCCGAGGTCTGCTTGCTTTTCTTTTTATGGCGAGCGCAGAGTACGGATGTTGTGAATGCCACTCGTTGTGGCATTGTTGAGGTGGTCATAAGCTGAAATTCTATAATCTAATATTCAAAGTATGCCACAAGAGCTGCTAAAACTTTCGGCAAAAGTTCGCTCAGATTACACTCACACGTTTCACCATTGCGTATACTTGATTCGTGCCGGGCAATGCGCCTGAAAATGTCATAAGACTAAGCTTTGTTTTGACGAAAAACTGACAGTCGAATATTTAAGTAGCACTCAAAAATATGTTTACAATTCTTCTTCTATATTTTCTATAGAGTGTAGGCTGTAATTAAATGTGATTAAGTAGCATAATATTGAAACGAATTTGTCGTGAATGTATATAATAATTAACAGAGTCGTAAACATGTTTGCGTACATCTTGTATATTGATATTTCTGTATTTGCTCGCAAGTTGTCAAAGCAACAAAGTCAACATGGGAAGTGGAAGTGGAAGCGGAGGGCGAAGCTCGAGTTCACTTGAGCAAATTGAAAAGCCAGCCAAACTCATTACAACTTAAGGCGGCATGCGAACAGAGCGAGCAAGAGGGCAATCAGGGCAGGAAAATGGGACAGAATGTAGAAGAGCGTGGGACCGAGAGTTACAATAAGAGGGCAGGATAATAGGAAAACAGGACAGCAGCACAAACAACAACAACAACAACGACGACGACGAGCACTGTGAAAACATTTGCCAAACATTTATAATCTAAACGCGAAAGTCAAAGCAAAACAAAAGCAGTACAACACATTGCGAAGAGCTCATAAAACAGACGGTAGCCACAAGATAAAGACAAGAAGCAGGAACAGCAACAGCAGCAGAAGCGGCAGCAGCAGCAGCAGCAGCAGCAAATTGAATAAGTATAAACGCAGAGCAGACCCGCAAAACCTCAGAGACAAGACAAGGCGTTGATAAAACCAAAATGAAATATTATTTCATAAAGTGAAATGAAAAAAACAGAGAACAAAAAGCGGGCGAAGAGCCAAGGCATGCAAAACAGTGCTACCCAACAATATTTGCACAATTTTATGGCATTATCTGCAATATCAATAGCGATGGCAGCAAAAGAAACAGCAGCAAGAGCGGCAACGCTGCGTATACGCAATGTTGATTACGTGCAGCCCTGCTGGCTTTTCCAGCTCTTCCATTCACCAGCGCCATCGTCATCGTTCTGGCTGCCATCTAGATACAAAATAAGCGCATGTTTATATGCACTTGCAACTGGAGTGGGGGGGGGGGGGGGGGGTCGGTAATACGACTACATCAGGCGACAGACGCAGACAAAGTTTTATGGCCAACGACGTTGCCCAAAATGATTTAAATTATATGAAAATTGTATTACGCCAGCACCACAGCAACGACAAAAGTTGTTTAAATTTGAGAGCGACCGAGTGGCGGGTGCAGAGTGGGGGCAGAGGTTGATTGCTGCCATTGGCCCCGCTGCGGGGAAATGAAGCGTAAACAATGAAGCGATATAAAGTGGCGAACAAGTGATTGAAATTGGATAATGGCCATAATGGTCAGAAACGGCGAGTGCGGGCCACCGAATGGGAGGCCACTTAATGAGCAATTCAATGCGGAAATCAGCGGCAGCATAATACTCGAAAGGCGAATTACGAAATGTGTATGCAGAGTGTGACGATGCGAGTCATCAAAAGCGTTTTCCACAAGAAAGAAAAATGCATTTTAAATGGCACTGCAATAAAGTGGCGCATTCCACCGAGACAGAGAGTTGCTCAGGGAAACAATTCGATAGTGCAGAAGCTTTGGGAAATAATTCAGTTTTTTCTATACTTTAATTTTATGCTACTGCTAGATTATGACGTTGGCCTATGAAAACTTATTGAAAACATTGCACATTTAACGAATATTAAAAGACAAAGCTGAAAGTAAATTTGTAGCAATACATGTAGGAATGTAATATATTTGGGGACTGTTGTTTGATACTTCATTATATATAATACAATTCTCAAAGCTAAATTGTAGTAGTATGTATTATAACATTTATAAGCATAGTAAATTTAAATGCAATACTTTTTGGAACTTTTTAAAACACAGACTTTCAGTTAATTTATTCTATTTGATACTCCATTATATTAATAATAATACTCAAAGCTGATAAACAGTAGAAGTATACAATTATACTAGTATACAATTTATAAGAATACTCCTCTGTTTAATATAAATGCAATACTTTTCGGAACTTTTTTAAAGTGAAGTTTTCATTTAATTAATTTGCTTAATACTATTATTATCACTATATGAATGTTAAAATTCAAAAGCGATAATAAGTTATATAAAATAATATCAATAGTACTTTTTAAATATAAATCTAATTATTTTTGAATTCTTTAAAAATGAAATTTTCATTTAATTTATGTTGTTTGATACTCCATTATTTGAATATTAATACCTAAAAGCAGTCATATGTAATATAAAATATATAAGGATATTACTTTTTAAATTTAATTATGTTACTTTTTGACGATTTTTAAAACGCAAATTATCATTTATTTAAACTATCTTATAAATTGGAAACAATTCTATTAAATATAGAGGAACATGCGTCTTGTTAAAATATATAAGAATACTACTTTTTAATTTTAATTATAATATTTTTTGACGCTTTTTAAAGCGCAAATTATTATTTATTTGAACTATCTTATAAATTGGAAACAATTATATTAAATATAGATATTATAAAAGCAGTCATATGTGCAATATAAAATATATAAGAATACAACTTTTTAAATTGAATTATATTACTTTTTGGCACTTTTCAAAAGTCAAAGTTTCATGTATTGTCTATTGATTTGCACTCCATTATAAATTGCAAATAAGTACTTTTAATATAGAGGAACAAGCGTCTTGTTGAATATATATTAATCTAAAGATATATACTATAAACTATAATTAATATGCCTTCCATTAATCTAACGTAATTAACTTTGTTTTTTCTGTCTCCTCGCAGAGTGCGCAACTGGGCCCTGAAATTTGGCGTTGATTTATGGGAATTCGGTCGCCAATTCACCAAAATGAACGAGATCAAAAGTGTGAGTAAATAGTTTCCATATGTGTAGCAACTGAGCAAATATCGTAAGCATATACATACAAGTAGTATATGAGGCACTTTGGGAGTAAGTCAACAGTAACGTGAATTGGTTGAAAGCCTTAGTGACATTTGTAAATGGCTGTGATTGCGCTATGGTTTTGTTTTGCGGTTGCGGGACTTAGTTAAACAAATACATTTAAGCTTGCCTGCGATAAGAAATTATCGATAAACACGCAGACGATGCTGGCTTACTGCTGGCTTTACCCTCAAATGCGTCAATTTTTCCTGTAATGTAATTCGCCTTCCCTCCCTCGCTCTCTGCCCTTGTCTTTTTTTGGCTTTTGTTGCTCGGCTGCTGCTCTAATGCAATTTAAACACAAATAAGGCTAATTGAGGCAAGGCTCGAGTCTAAGTGTGCGTGTGTGTGTGTGTGTGTGTGTGTGTGTGTATCTGTGCTAATAAGCGTGGCTTTGGTTGACTGTGGGAGCTGCGGCGTGGCGGCGGCTGCTCTTTACTCATTCGCGTATTTTTTGCGTTTAATCAGACGTGCATGAGTTAGTGGGCTGCCTTTATTACGCCTCTGTTCGTACGTTCATCTGTGCCACACACATACACCACATTTATTTTGCATACACAACAAGATTGCCAGCCAGCAGGGCGACTCAGCTATGAAGAATTGCCAATACGCTTCACAAATGTGATACATTGAAAGTTAGTTAAAGTAAATATAATTCAGTGTTCTATCTGCAACTACATTTTAGAGCTTGGTTGCTATAAAATTATTTGATATTATAGTTTGAAATGGATTGCGAAAGTCTCGCAACAGCCGTGAAAAGAGTATGGAAATCAACAAAAAAGAGTGAATGGAGTGTGGAGTGTGCAGGGGAGAGACACAGTGAAAGGGCAGCAACAGCAGCTAAAATGCAAATAAATTTGCTGGCTGTGACTGTCATTGAGTCTGTAATTGTCAAGTGACTCGTTTTTGTTGCTCTCCTCGATGTTGTTGCTTGTCGCTTGTTGGTTGTTGGCTGTTGCCTGTTGGCTGCTGCTGCTGCCTCACCCACACACACACACACACACACACGTACAGACTTTGCCCGTTGCCGTTGCTGCTGACAATGTTTGTTTGTGTTAATTTAAAGCGTACGTCGCGTTGTTCGGGCGGCAAAAAATGAAAATCTACGCCCAGATTGAATTAAATATCAAGTATACGCGGCGTTCTCCGCTTGCCTGCAACTTTTTTGCATGCTCTGTTTGCCTGTCTCGGCAAGCGTGTGTGTCTGTGTGCGTGTGTGTGAAATGTTATTTGCTTTTGTGTGCGTGTGCGTAGGTCTCATAAACATAATGTCATAACAATGTGTGGGTGTGTGCGTGGGCTGAAATGTGTCCGTGTGCTCGCCTTGTTCAACATTAACGCGCTTTTCTGGCAACGCAAATAAATTGTGTGTTTTAAAATTATTGGCATGCCAAAGAAAAAATGAAAAAAGAAGGATTGAGGATTGCTGACATGGGTTCGTTATAGTAGGGGTTCCCTTTTTTTCGCCGCCACATTCCTAAACAAAAACGCTGGAAATGTTGCAAAACTTTAACGTATATTGGACAAATGATAAAGCGCTCGTGTTTCAAACGAGAAATATGATTAAAAAAGGTGCAGTGATTTGAATTTAATATTAATGTTATTTTACAAACTATATTATTTCTATGTTATAGTTTAGTTTCGGTTTAAAAATATTCAACTTTGGCTTCACGTTAGTTTTGAGAGCCTCAGACAACAATCCTACTTTGTACACGGTTAATGGTATATTATCAGACTGAACGCTGAGTATCCTTGGCTTCAATCTGCAAGAGGGAGAAAATGAAAAGTATTGACAGGGCACATTACGACATACTTGCGACAATATTAATTCAATTATGGACAAACGTTTTTCTCTGCTCATCGCTCTTTTTCTCCTGTCAGTTGCCCTTCAAAATTTTGTAATAAAAGTTTACGAGTGCCGCCAAAGCAGTTCACAAAAAGAAAAGAATGAAACGAGAAGAAGAGAAGAGGAAAGGAATTAAAAGAGGGCCGCCATCCACTTGGTGGATGGAGCAGCTACCTTTACTCTCCTATCCTTGTGCTCATTTCCTTTCGTTAAGCAATATTTGCTGTTGTTGTTGCTGTTGCTGTTGCTGGTGCTGTTTTCTTTTCCATTTTAAAGTAGCATAATAAAATGTTAAACAAATGCTGTGCACACGTTCAGTTATGCGAGAGGCGTAAAGGACAACAACAAAGAGCGTAGACAAAATGCCTGCCAAGTAGCGCTGCGAGTGAGTAAGATAGCGAGCTCATTTGTGTGTCTGTCTCTCTGTGTGTGTGTGAGTGTGTGTGTGTGTGTATTTTGGATGCCTGTGCGTGGCGCATATTCATTTATTTTCCTTTTCTTTTTTTTTTGTTTTTTGAAACATTTACGCTGACTAGCTAAAAAATATATACCAAAGCCATGAAATATGTTGTTCAGACAGACACAGATATATACCTAAATGTTGTAGCCGAAGACAAGCCGAAAAGTTGTTTGAGTCAGACCGAGGCGGCAGCTACCCTCAGGCTTGAAATCACTTAATTTTATATAAATACTTGAATACTAAATCGTGATCTACTTGCATGCTGCATAATAATAAAGAAGGCGAAGTAGCCAACAATACACTCTCGTTGAGCGAAAATACTAATTATTTAAAGAGTGATTACTTGAGTCTTAAGTCTTCCATTGACTTGGCGGCTGTGCCAGCCAACATACCCGCGCTCTTCCCTACCGACCTGACGCAGGCTCTTTGCACACTCACTGCAAGGAGGCTGGCATGACAGCACACTAAGTGTAGCACATTTGTGTAGTGGCCAAGTGACAGGCAGGGCGCGGGGCGAGAGCACGAGGCGAAATGGGCCGCAACGCGGCGAAATGGGACGAAACGAAATGAAACGAAACGAGGCAAGGCAAGGCAAGGCATGGCGTGGTGAGGCGAGACGCGAAGCGTAGCGAAGCGCCGAGACAAGACATCGATGGCAAATGATGATGTGTTGCTAATGATGATGATAACGATGATGAAGTCACTGTTACTGTTACGCTGACAGTTGTTGTTGCTTGTGTGATCATTATCGGCACGTCTTCGTCGTCTCTCGCCTTTTCTACGCGACTCTATCTCGACGCTGAGTGCAATGAAATATGGGTCAAAGTACAAGTCGAAATTGCAAAAACTGTAGCAATGCCGTTTTGCATTTGTTGTGTATTCTTTTTGGGCTCTACTTCTCCTCCACTGGCTTCTTTAACCTGCCTGTGTGTGTGTGTGTTTGTGTGTGTGTCGGCTCCAGGCATTCTCGCTCTCTGCATTCGCCTGCAAATAAATTTAAGCGTGCGCTTATTTTGCACGTAATACAAAACTTTTTAACTGCAAAACTGGCGAAATGGAACAGCGGCGCGTGCTGTCGTTTTTCTTCTCCTAATTTTCTTTTTTGTTCTCTTGCTTTCTGCTCATTTTTTTCGCGCGCATCTTGCTCACTTACTTCCCCCCTTTATTTTCGTTTTCGTATTCTTTTCTCAACCAACGCGAAAGTAGCTTGCAAATTATTCTCCACTTGTGTACTTGGCATTCGGTCTGAAGGTAAAAGTAAACTAACTGTACGATGAGTTGATTGCAATTGCCCACTGGGTATATATTATGCGTACCTCTCTGTGTGTCTGTGTGTGTGTGTGTGAGTGTATTCAGTTAGTTAAGTGTTGTCTGAAAGACTTAATCAGTGAGGCAAGTGGCACAAGCGCGGATTCCGTGGTAATTGTGCAGCATTCAATTGCTTTACGGATTAAAGACGGCATCTTTTAATAACTTCAATCAGGAAATGTGCTTGTTCTTAAATACCATATACAGATTAGACTTCAATTAGAGTTCTGTAATATACGCTGTTTTTTGGGATACCTCAGTTTGTAGATTACAAAAATTGGAATCTCTTAAAGCTCACAAATTAGTAAATTCAAAAGTTAAGATCGCACTTAAATCTTAAATCAATAAATTCAAAGAAATATTTATATTAACAAATATTAAATATTATTTTAAAACGTATAATTTAATTTTGACGTTTGTCTTCTGGATCACAATTTACACAGTCAGAAAACTATAGTCGAATTTGACCAACTGTGAAATATGCCCCAGCTATTTTAACAACTTCACAAATAACTCGATTTAGGGGATTGTAAATTTGTATTTTTATATATTTTTTAAGTATAGCTTAAATGAAAATATTTTGCAGTACTAAAAAATGATTCAAATAATTGTGCTAATTTTGGTAGATAAACATGCTTGTAAATATGGCTTATTTTTGAACATTAAACATTATATGACTGATTTAAATTTTATAGATAAATAATAAATTTAATAAAATATGTTGCATTATATGACGCAGATGATAAACGTGCTTGCAAATATGGCTTAACACTTAAATATTTTTCATCACTAAACATTATTTGATTGATTTACATTTGGTGGATAAATAAGCTTGTACACATGGCTTCAAATTTAAAATATTTTACAATACAAAACAATTTATGGCTCAAATAAATGTGCTAACTTTGCTGGATAAATATGGCTTACATTTAAAATATGTTTTCTAAACATTTTAGTTAAATAACAAAGCTATTTAGCTTAAATTGTTGCCTATTTATTTATTCTATAAATAGCTTATTAACTGATAATTTTAAGTAAGTTGTATTCTTGATCGGTCAATTGACTGATCAAGCATGAAATTTCAGCAATTGGATTTTGTTGATTTTTGTCACTTTCTTTTGCTGTTAGTGCTAAACTATAATAGTCATTTCCCATACGAATATAGGGTATAAGAATGAAATTTTTCAATGGCTCTGTGAGTGTGGCAAGCAGTCCACGCTCGAGTATGTGAGGAATGGTGTGCGTGTGTATGTGTGTAAGTGTGTGTGCGTGTTTGCATTTCTATGCAATTATAATTTTTGGGGTGGAGCCCGAAATGCAGATTGTTGGCCATTTGTTTGGGCAAATGCTAGCAGCAGCTGGAGATACCAACTCCTCGTAGACGCGCAGCTCCCAGCCCACCTTCCCTTTCCCTTCCCCCTCTTCCTGCCTCTCTCTGGTTTCAGGAGTAGGCTTTGGTGACAAATACAAAGCGCTTGTTAAAGGCCAGCAGCGTTTGGGGCTAAGAACGGCTGCGGCTTCGGTGGTGTGTGTTTGGCTAACTAAGTGTTGCCTTGCCGGCAAAGGGGCAATCGTAAATCAAGGCATGACTAGCACGTCTGCGACTAGGAGGGCGTGCCAAGTAGGAGCACCCACAACTCCACAGCACACGGCCAACTTCACTCTATGGATTTGTGCCCTTTGTGGCGAGCGACGAGCTCGAGAATGCGCTTGCATTTAGGTTGAGACAGAGAATCAGGCGCCCACTTCCAGCTTCAGCGCACACACACACACGTGTTCATTTATAACTATATATATGTAAGTGCGTGAGTGTGTATGTGTGTGTGTGTGGGTGGAGAGTATACTCGGTGCTTGTCTATGCAAATATTTAAGTCTGTTGTTGTCGTTTGGTGGCGAAAATTGCGAGCATGACACACTACAGCGAGGCATTCGAGGCAAACAAATGTAAATGGCAGCAGTCGCTGGCTGCCCCAGGGGGGAGGTGAGCAACTGGAAAAGGACACTGCTAAGTGCTCGGGCGCGGCAGGGAGCTAGCTGCTTGCTGCTAATGAAAATATAAAGCAAACTAAATATTTAATTTAATCAATGTTCTATTGCGAGCTGCATTTGCCACCGCAGCATATCCGATGTCCCACAACGAATCTGTCGACGCTCGGGGAACATGAAACTTGCTTGTGGCTGTCAACTCAATGTTTTCAAGCTGACTTCGACTTGTGAATCCAGCACTTGTTTGTACCACTTTCTACAGGTTTTGTTATCTTTCAATGCCTTTTTTTCCAAGTGCCTCTAACACGCCATGAGTTTGACCTAAAAATACATTTGGCTTGCGTGATGTGACTAAATGCTCATAATTGTTTTAAAAATAATGCAGTTCGCGTGATGCGTGACACAAGCCATTTAATTTTATTTTATTTTTCTACTCCTATGAATGCCAAAGACTTGCAGACTTTAAATTTGTCTATGCGAAGTGTTGAGCGAATGTAAAACAGATTTTTTATTGCGATTCATTTTGACGTTGCATAAATTTCACTTTGCTCTAAAAAGTAATTGAAATCATGTTGAGTAATATTGCGCTCAGACTGGCTAAAATGTGCAGAAAAGTGGCAAATTTATGGAGCAAGTTAATAAAAAGTTAAGGGGAAATGCGTCAACTATTTTTTGTATGTTATGCCAATAAAAGTGAAAGCAACAACTTTGAGGGCTGCAGTCGGAACTTTGAAATGAAGCCAATTAAAATTGCGTAACAAAAACCTGCCAATTAAAACTTCCTTTGCTCGGAAACTAACATTGCATCGTGAAAAATGCGTAGAGCGTGAAAATCTGCAGCGAAAAATAACTATGAACTTTAAGCAGCGCTGAGTGAGACGAATTGCAGAAAAAAAGAGCAAGGAACGTGTAAAGGAATCTGCGCTTCAATGCACATGGAAACATGCGCGTTGATGCTCGACATTGTTGCCAGACAAGAGGGAGGCGTTGCAGTAGGAGTTGGAGTCGGAGTCGGAGTTGGAGCAGACGACATCTTCATTAAAATCTAATTAGCGCATAGCCGGGCGAGAAGTTTGACTCTTGAATGCTGAGTCCTTGACTTGCGACTGTGGAACGCAACCAGAGCCCTGCTGGCCCCAGCGCATAATCAGTCAGGTGAGGTGCCACCTGGCTGGCAGTGAGGCAGTGAGGCAGGCAGCCAGTTGCATGCGTAAGCTGCTTAACTTGTGCTGGAATTTAAGCAGCAGCAGCTCAGGAATGCTTGATGTTGCGGGCGGAGACTGGTGGCTGCACCTTTCCCGTTGTCCTTGCTCCTCTTAAAGTTTGACGCTGCCAACTGCACACGCATCCAACGTGCAACGCTTGCAGCAGGCGGCACACGGCGAAGGGGGGGGGGGGATTGGTTAGCGCGCTGCCTTCGGGCAACTCCTTGCGCAACATTTTCAAATTCCAGAGTCAACCGCAAAATGAAAAACTTTCTATGGCTGCTGCCGTTGCTGCTGCTGGTGCTGCTGCTGGTGGTGCTGCACCCGCTGTTGCCGCTCCGCCCGCTCCGCCTTAAATTGTATACATATTGTATATAGTTTTTTGCCTTCCCATCGTGCTGGCAGGACACTCACACTCGCACTCGCAATCGCACTCTGGCACGCGTATGTCCTTCGGGCGTGCATTGCATTTCGATGCTGCTGCCGGGGAAATTGCTTTATAAAATGTTGCTATCGCATACAAGCTGTGGGCGTGGCCGGCAGCGACGCGACCATCTTGCTGCAAACTTTTGATATATTTTCGTACCGATTCCTGTTTGCTTTTTTCCCTGCTGATTCCTGCTGTGGTTGCTTGTTTGACATGCTTTTAATTTTCCACACACATCTCACTCGCTCTCTTCTACCCCCCCTCTTTGATTTTTGAATGTTGCTAATGGTTTTGAGACGCTATAAATCATTTCCAATCGCAGCACATAATGAAAACATTATCAGCTTAGCGCCTGATTTATAGCTGCTATGTATTTATACGCGTTGCCAAGATTCAACTAGTTTTCGCTCAAGGAAATAGGGAGCAAGTCGAGTCAGATTAAATGCCATTTATTTTGTTAGCAAACTGCAGTATATTATTATAAACTTTTACCACACCACAAACGATGCCGTCTTCGGCTGTCGTCTCTCGCAGATGTAACGATTCAGAACGTCGCAGGATTTATCGTTGATCAGTGAACCGGTTTTACTCTTCATCCAATTGTATTCCACGCAGTGCTCCTTATTCCCAGCATTGTCGGGCTGCCCGGGGGCCCACATAGCTTTATCAATCGGCTTGCTGTTCGCAAACCAGACGTGTGCGCCAGTTTGTGCTTGATCCGTGCCTGACGTCCAGTAGAAGTTCTCGATCTGAAACTCCAGCACATACGCATTCAGATCGCGCCATTCCTCTTGCGTTTCCAGCGACAACAGCTCGGCGTCCATGCGACGGCAGCTTTGATACGCGTCGAACCAGTTCTTCTTCAAAGTCATCTCAAAGAAGTAGTAGTTATGCGTGATTTTGACGAAGGGACCCGTTGTGACGTTCGTGTTACCTGGTATATCTATTGAGGCACAGCCTAATTGGTAAATAAACAACTTTATTCTCTATGTGCACTCACCGTTGGTCACCACAGGATATAGTTTATATGTCCAGCATATCGACAACAAGCCGAAAAACTGCAGAACACACGCGTACTTCACAACCATTTTCCCTCAACTGCTGGAAATGCTGCTTTTCCTTTTATATTCATAAATTATAGCTAAATTCTTGTAGATTCTGTCAATTCCTATGGCGTATTACGTATACTTATTAATAAACAATACTTGAGGGATGTTTTTTTTCACTTCTTAATGTTTGCCTTAATTTTGTGGATTGTAAATATTTTGAAGATTTGATATTATACATTTCTCTATATGGATTTTGTTTAGATATTTTCGTGAGTGAGAATTGAGATTCACAAGCTGTTCATTCGCTGAAATCTGTTTGCAGGCTTTCGATTTTTATTGCACCGCAAAGTCACTTGCATTGCGAACTGTATTGATCCTATATTCAATAGGAAAATTGTTTACTAACATATTATAGACGAGACTTGTATACTCGCATTTCGGTTTTGTTTGTGTACTTGTTGAAGTGCTAATTGAGATGAGCAGTCTGTTTAACTACAGAGAATTATGTGTATAATCAACAGATGCTGTAAGATAACTTATACGTTGTAATAGCCAATATTATGGGTATTGAAGATATTAGTTCATAAGCAAACAATATATCAGAAGTAAAGCTATTTCAGAAGATAGAGCACTATTTATGTAACTTTGGAGAAATGAACGAATTCTTTCATTGAACGACTGCAACATTTAGTCTGTTTAGCCAACCGATCTTGATTAAATTAAGGTGACCAATCACATGTGCTCGTAATTATTTTTAGAAAGCTATTGAGACTTCTGACTTTCGATTTGATTGACTTGATTGCTAGATATATTTATATGCATGCTCTGCGCTCAAAAATCACTTTGCTGCCTAATGTGTCTAATTAAATTTCACAAGCCGTTGCACAGCAGACAGCTCCCCGCTCTCCCCCCGCGCCGTGCCCCACCGAGTAGCAGCAAGTTTGGCATCATCTTTGCTAGCATACTTTCTAGTTCACACACACACACGCACACGCACACACACGTATACGTTCACACACACAAGCTGACTGCTACGAGACACGCATTTAGTGGCCATGTTAATGGCTGACACATTTTGCTTTGCTTTTGATTTGACGCTGTTGACGGCAGTCGAAGAGAATAGAGGGGGAAGGGGTGGAATAGACACATCTCATTGCGAAACATAATCATCTTTCCATTGAACGTGTCGTCATTTGTTTTAATGTTCGAAGGCGTTGAGTAAAATGGCATTTTCATACGAGATTTGATGAGTTCTACTTTGCTTCTCTTGTTCTCCCTTTCCTCTTTTGCTTGCCGTTCTTGCTCGCTCTGCCCGTTCATTGTCATTCCACTTGGTATCGACTGTGGCGTGGCGCAAGAAGGAAGCATACTTTTAGGGGCAGCTGTAAATTACGTAGCCGCATCGTTGGGCTGCAAATGCATTTTATGACGGCTTTTTTCGCTCGCAAACCAATTAGCTGTTCGCTGGGCGTGGCCGGGCGCCTACTTGTCGCATGACAATTGTCACTTTTCCAACGAAACTGTCAGTTAAATTATATTTTCGTAACTGGGCGTCGCATTTGTAATCATCAACGTCGCGTCGAGCATATTTCAAGTCCCTCTGGTGTGTGTGTGTGTGTCTGTTTGTGTGTGCTTGAGTGTATGCATCCCTAGCGAATTAATTAGAAAACTTTTCTTAACTGATTCAGTGCCAGTATCAACAGCAGCAGCAGCAGCAGCTTCAGCCGCCGTCGTCGTAGCCAGCGGAGACACAGCGAACGTCTTCAAAGAAGCCTTGCACATAAAACGCACACACACACGCAGTCGTATATGTGTGTGTAAAGAAGACAGTGCAAACATTTGCGGTTGGAGCCAAAATGCTGCCACAAAACTAAAACTGCATGGGCAAAGTCTTTGAGGCATTCATTAGTTCCGTGCTTATATACTATACTACATGTGTGTGTGTGTGAGTGTGTGTGTGCAAGTGTGGCTGTATGAGTGCAGATTGCAGATAAAAAGAAAGTGGCACAACCGCATGTAGCAATCGTTGTATGTGTCTTCGGAGAGCATTATAAATTCAACATGAGCATTTCAAACGCCCAGATTATGTCCGCTGCATTTGACAGAGTCGCCCATTAGCCACATATTGCCGAATAGCTTGGACAGCGACAGCGAAGAAGTCAGCTTATAGGTGGTGTCGTTGAACTCGTTGCCTCGATTGGCTGGCAATTAATCAAGCGGAAGATTACATTTATAATCGAGCGCCTTTATGATTAATTGTCTTGCAGACACTTCAAGTGTGACAACGCAAATCGAATTCGCAGCATACATTTTTTTGTAGTATTCAGTCCAATTATTGCAAGTAAAATGCGCTAACAAACAGCATAAGTTGTGTATTACATAGTCGACTGCTTGACTAATTAAAACTAGTTGTTGCGCAAACTTAAGTTGAATGTTGACTACTTTAGAATTATGTGCTTTACTTTGATGACTAAAGTGGATGCTATGCTCTGTCAATTGACGAACACTTTCAAAACTTGAGCTCATCTCTGTGTAATGTCAAATCGATTTTAATTGCTGCTGTCGTTTGGGCACTCTCGCAATTGAACTTTAAGTAACTGATATAATTGAATTCCGAGACGCACGCGCAGCCAATGAAAGTCTTATTAAATTAATAAGACACATTAAAATCAATTTTATAACGACTTCAAAGCCGCATCAAGACGCGCAGGCGAGCCGCAGTACATAAGAGTTTTATGTGCGACAATATAAGCGACAGTGAATGGAAAAGTTTTATAGCCCCTTAACCCTTTTCACACAACCCCAGAGAGAGGGAGGAGGGCTGCTGTAGGCGTGGCCGGCGTCTACATAAATTTCATAGTTTATTGTTGGCAGTAAGCACGAGAAATTACAGACAAATGTTTTTTGTGTGTGTGTGTACAATTCTTTTGATGGCCGTATTTTTGTTTGCTTGTTCTTTGCAGCGCTTTAAGGACAATGACATCGAGGTGAAGCGCAAGGATGGCATCATCCTGCTGCGTGAGTTGGCCGCGGAGGTGAAGAACTTTATGGATTTCAAGCGTAACGCAGTCATGGTAAGTGTGAAACGCCCCCCCTCGTACTCCCTTATCTCCCCTAAGTGGCCACAATTGACAAGTGGCTCAATAGCTCAAAGCGCACGCGACAAATGGCAAAAGCTCTCAAATTTAAGGACTACACTAAAAACACACACAGCCACACACGCACAACAAACACAGAGGAAACAATAAGAGGAAGGCGACGCTCAGTGGGACATTGGCGTAAAGTGGAAAACAATAAATTGCCGTGGGCCAAATGCCCAGCAACAACAACAACAACAGCAACAGCCGCAACAACAACAACTACGACAACAACGACAACGACAACAGCTCAAGAGCTGAGCAGTTGCTTTGTGAGCGAGGGGTCGACAAATTGAAATTAAAGTGCGCCAGCCACAAGGACAAGTTTTGATGGTGCCCGCAGCTGCTGCGGCTGCTGCGTGCCCAGCGCCATCGCCAGCGCCATCGCCAATCGTCGCCCAGTTGCCTCTTGCCACTTGCCACTTGCCAGTTGCCAGTTGGCAGTTGCTCGTGGTTACCAGTTTGCCAGTTGGCCAGCTGACAGCATCAAGAGAGAGGGCGAGAGAGAGAGTCTCCAGAGCGGGATGAACCTCTGCGGTGTTGTGGTCTTTGCCCTGCTCATTGCGGCTTGCCAGTCTGCGAGTCCTGCGTATCAATAGACTTCGCTTGCTGTCCTGTCCGCATAATTTGCTGCAGGCGTCGCGTCTGCACCGTGTCCCAAGTCAAGCGAGCACAGAGTCTTCTTTTCATTGCTATAACAAGTTGACAAATATGTGGCTAATTGCGCACAGTTTTAAGCTGCAACATATAACAAGTTGACAAATATGTTGCTTATTGAACACACTTAAAGCTCTAAAAACAATTAAAATAAACTTACAGTTATTAGCACCAAGGTGCGTGCAACTAAATTTGTTATCAAAAAAACTGTAGCTATGCTATCTATCGACTTTCTTGTCGTTGATTGATTGCTGTCGCTTCTAGTCTCTTGGCTGCTCTAGCTGCTGTCAGTCACTTGCCCACTTCATTTCATTTCATTTCATTTTGTCAGTCAACTGTCGTCGAATTAGCAGCTGAATTGCTGTCGCCAAATTATTTTTGATATGCGTCCAGCATTCATTTTATTTGGCTACTCGCAAATTTCTGCGACATACGCATATTTACAGCAAACACGTACAGTTGTCATTAATAAAGCGGCGCAAAACAATTAAATGTTATAATCAAGGCATAAGGCCAACATTTATGCGTCTGCTAAACTCTGTCTCTAGCCAAGTGTGAGTGTGTGTGAGTGTGTGCGTGGCCGCATGTCCACGTTGTATTCATGTCGTGGGCCAACCCGTGTCCATGTTGCCGCTCGTGTGCGTGGGTATACATAAATAATTTTTTATGATTTCCGCAAAATATCGATTTAATTTTTTTTGTTTTTTTTTCGGTTTGGTTTGGTTTTTTTGTGGGTTTATTTGGCGAACGAAATCTGCCGCTGCTTCCGCTCCTTTTGGGCAATCCGCATACACACGCATTCGCAGCTACACATATAAAGACGCAAACATACGCATATCTCTCTCTGTGTGTGTGTGTGTGTGTGAGCAGCAGAAAGAAAGAGAGGGAGAGAGTGAGGCAGGACGCAGCTGCGGCTGCTTGCGCTGTTGTCCTGTTTGTCCTGCAGTCTGGAAGTTTGGCCCTGACGCAAAACGCATACGAAGCACCATTAATTAAAAATCAACCCACACGAACAACAACAACGACAACAACAAGAACAACACGCACACTAAAGAAAGCGGTAACATCAAAAACAGCAAAACTGCAAACAACAAGCACAAACAAACAAGCGCTATCATCGTCACAGCTCGACTGCCAGATACTACAGATGCGGCTTATATAATGCTTAGAATAGTCATTCGATTGCCCACTGAATTAGTTTGTTATTCCCGAAGAATGTGGGAAAAACGTCAGAATGGTCGTGCTACATAGAGTTTGTTATAAATCAAATACAAAGCTAAACAAAGCAGGGCTGACAGTCAAGCAGATGTTTATAATTGTTACTTAGATATCAATTGCAAAATGTTATTATTATAAATACTCAATTTTTAGTAAGCTGTACAGTAATATATGAATCTTAAAGTAAAGTAGGGAATATATTAGCAAAAGCAATTGTGAAAAGACATTATTATTATAAATACTCAATAAACAAATTACAACAAAGGTAGATTAGAAGAAAAGCAGTTCTTTACAATGTTTACTTCAATAATATGCAAAGTTTATGGAGAAAGAAATATTATATATAAATTATATACATTATAAACCTTAACAAAGCCAAACAAAGCTGGGCTACCAGACAAGCAGATCTTTTACATTTTTACTTCATTAATATGAATCTGAATTATATAGAAACAGCAATTGTGAAATGGAATTATTAATTTTTAGAGTACAAAATTAAAGTTGATAGAAAAATAAAATATAGAAATTATATACATTATTAACCTTAATGATAAACAAAGCCAAGCAAAGCAGGAATACCAGACAAGCTCCTTTTACTATTATCTTTAACTACCTTTTACTATTATAATTAAATGTTTAGTAAACAAAGGAATTGCTAGACAAGAAGCTCTAAACAATAAAGTGTTTAGAGAACGCAATTGCGAAACAAAACTGGCTAAACAAAACTGGCATACCAGACAAGAAAATCTTTACAATGTTAACTTAAATATGAGCAATTCAATGAGATTGTAAATTCAGTATGAATAAATAGAAATGTCCGCAAATTAATATTAACGCTGAATAACCCCTTTAATGACATACATGCGTGGTATAGAGAATCGTTTGAACTGCCACTGAAATGAGAGCAGCGGCATTAGCTGTTGTTGCGGTGTCCTCTTGTAGTGCACACAGCCAAAAACAGGCTGGAGCAAAAGGTTTGAAACATTTATGAAAAGCACACTCCGCATAATGTGTATAAAGACAAAACGTTTGCTACTCAATCGGTAGGCACTCTTGAAGTTCAATGAGCTGCCAAAGTGTCGTACACGGTGACCACGCCCACGAAAACGCCCAGAGCAGCACTGCGCGATGTGACGAACCCAGAAATTCGGTAGCCTGAAGAGGGAGATATAAAAGAGGCCGGAGGAAGGCTGCAGAAGTAGCGCAGATTGTGTCTCTTATTCCAGACATAGCTGGCCTTTTATCGTTTTTGCATACGTTGGCTTAAGTTCCAGCCCGGCAACGTGGCGTATACGCAATGCGAGCTTAGTGCGAGTTGGAGCAGGCACCAGTGACGCACAAAGACAATACGCACTCCCACTTGTTTGGCCGTCTTTGTGTGTTTGACTTTGCAGCCAGTCGTTTTATTTATTTATTTGTATTTTTTAATTTTTTTTTTGGCGTTTTTTTGTGTCATATCTTTTGTGGATTAAGTGACCTTTTGTGCGGCTTTCTCTTTGCTGCCGTCTGGCCCCATTGTGTGGGACGTGGCTGGCTCGGCTTTTCATATTTTTATTTGCTGTGTCCACACGACGCATCCTCGTGCATATCTTGTTTAGTCGCAAAGTACTTATAATTTTTATGGAGTTTAATTAAAATTTACATTTGCCGGGCTTTTATTTGGCAGCCGGCATTTAAAATTGTTAATTTCATTATTTTGGCACTTGAATTTGTTTAAATAGTGTACAGTTTGCTAATGTTTTTTTTTGTAATTGTTAGCTGCTAATGTCAACTATTATTCTAACGATATTCATTAAAGAAATTAGGTTGTAGTCGGTCTAAATCTTGAAGTCAGTTGTCTAGCATAGAGTTTTTATTATTTTTTTCGCATTTACTTTATGCCTTCGATATGATATATGATCAATTGTTATTCAAATGAGACCTACAGTATGCTCATCAATAATTATGCAAGCAAGAAAAACTAATAATTAAAATGGGTTTTAGTAACTCAACTAGCTTTATGTGTCACCACCACACTGCACAAATGCAATCTATAAATATAATATATATAGTAAGTGCATAGATTGAGAGACTCAATTAAAACAAGTTTGAGCACTACAAAGCACAAATGTGACTAACTAAGTGAATGCTCCTTGAGCGCTAAACTAAAAATATTCTAAATTCTTTAGTTTTATAACTTTACAATTATGCTGGTTTTTACTTGAGACACATGTATTAAGAACCTGCTCAGGAATACAACTTACTTTATGGAGTCGATGATATTTCCCGGTGTTTGTTGTATACATTTTATTATGCTGGCATAAAGTAATAATACCCCGCTACTCTTCTTGTACTGGGTATAGCAATGGCAATTGCTTCTCTATCAATGAGTCGGTGCTGTCACTTGCATGTATTCTGCTGTTTACATATTCGTAAAACTGGATTCGGGGAATCTCCCCGACGAGATTAACATTATAACGTCACTGATTTGAGCGAGTTAGTGTGCATATATAAATGTAAGCTATTCAGATTCTCCAAACAGTTCTCGCTGGGGCATCAAACAATCACAATCAGAGCTAATAAAATGTTGTCGACGTTGAAGCGTGTTCTAGTAATAATGCTAGTAATTATATATTGCATCGTCTCCGTACTAAGTGCTCCCTGCAACGAAGGATTCTATGCTAAGAATGGAAATCTGGTGATCGATGTGAATAAACTGAATACCTTCTTTAATTGCGTAGAGCGGCAGACTGGCTAAAATGCAATACTGTGAATTTAAAAACTGTAAATAAATTTAATTTTTTTTAATTTATTGCGTACTTTGTTATTTATTGGTCGGCGTCGTAAGTTTTTGTAAGTGCTGCAAGTGTTGATTTTTCCAAACATTTTAGTATACAATTTCAAACATGAGGCTTTATCTGCAGTTTTAGATTACAAGGTTGCATTATGTATATATTTTATATTAGATTAATGAATCAGTAAGTTCAAGTTCAAGTGCACAGAGTAAAAAGTTATTAGAAACTTTTTAAATTGTTAATAGAAAAGTAAAACGATCTTCTATTTGATCTCCTTTCTAAAGCATATTTCAAATATCAATAGGAACAGCGTATAAAATAACAAATTTGTGCAGTTATCATGTATTTGAAATTAATTTTCGTGATGAAATTATTTCTTTCATGACAAAAATCAAACATGTTGCATTATGTATATATTATGTATTAGATTAATGAATCAGTAAGTTCAAGTGCACAGTTTAAAAAGTTATTAGAAACTTTTTAAATTGTTAATAGAAAAGTAAAACGATCTTCTATTTGATCTCCTTTCTAAAGCATATTTCAAATATCAATAGGAACAGCGTATAAAATAACAAATTTGTGCAGTTATCATGTATTTGAAATTAATTTTCGTGATGAAATTATTTCTTTCATGACAAAAATCAAACATGTTGCATTATGTATATGTTATGTATTAGATTAATGAATCAGTAAGTTCAAGTTCAAGTGCACAGTTTAAAAAGTTATTAGAAACTTTTTAAATTGTTAATAGAAAAGTAAAACGATCTTCTATTTGATCTCCTTTCTAAAGCATATTTCAAATTTCAATAGGAACAGCGTATAAAGTAGCAAATTTGTGTAGTTCTCATGTATTTCATTTGTTGTGGTGAAATTAATTTTCGAGATGAAATTATGACAAAAATCAAACGTATTGCATATGCATATATTATATATTAGATTAATAAATCCCTTAGTTCAAATACAAGTGCATAGCTTACAAACTTTTTATAAGCCTTTAATATTTTATAATAGATTAGGAAAAACTATTTTTTACTTGGACAGCTTTCTAAACCGGACACTTTATAATAATTCAAAATTTCAATGGGAACAGCGCATAAATTGACAAGTTTGTGTAATTTTGAGTTACTCAAATTGTTGTGATGAAATTAATTGTTGTGATGAAATTATTCCTCTTATGACAGAAATCTAACGTAATGATTGTGAAACTGTGTGTCTATGGACACTTGCCCGATGCTAAATGTTTTATCAAGAGAGTTTTATTTGTTAATTGCATTTTCATCTGAAAATAAATATGCAAAGCTATGAAATAAACAAGTGCATTCAATGCTTAGATTCATTCACAGATATTTAGTTTTTTTTTCTCCATTGATAAACATTTTGTTTATTCGCTCTCTGTTTCTGGCCTGTTCTCTGTTTAAGCTGTGGTGGGTAACTTGTACACCGTTGTCAGATAGCAAACTCGATACTATTGATAAACAGATGTTGTTCTATCGTGTTGTTTTTGATGCCTACTTTTAGGCGACAGAGTAAATGATTTAAATGACAGTGCAGCCGTATACTTAATAAGTTGACTTATTCACAAACTAGCTAAATTTTCAAAATGAAGAATTTATTTTTATCTGTAATAAAGTTCTTGGGAAATTTCGAATTGCTTGATTTTGACAGCACGAAAGCACAAAAATGCTGGGCCCATAGTTTAAAATTCAACCCTAAGGGAATTGTTATTTAATTTAAACTGCGAAATGCATGTTACGATCTTCAGTCTGCTGCTAATTGGCAAAAATGGAAAAGAAATTGGAAATGTCTATAAATGATTTGCGTGTGCAGATTGACTAAGGCTTCTGCTGAAATTTTAAAACCATTTATTGCTCAGATCTTAAAGAGCACTTACTTTCGTGGGTTATTGTTTGATTTTGTGTGATGTTTAAGAAATTTTGGAAATATTATAAAAAGTAAGAGCGCTTTATGCTTGTTCTCCTGATTTGGTCTATGGTCTGTGGTTTCTAAGCTGTAGTGTATTCTGTAGGCGATTGGACCTTGTCATTGGATTTAATGGTAGCGTGGCCCATTGTTTGTGGCATTGTTAGCCGAAGCCAATTGTGTTTATCGCAATCAAATGCTTTAGATCTATGTAATTGGTCTGGTATCGGTAATCGGTAAAACCAATCAAATAATTAGTGATGTCCAATATTACGCGTTATAAATCTATTTGTCAGCACGCACAGACAACGCACAGAGCCGCATTCACAACTGACCCATTAACAGGGCGTTGTCAAGCGGTGCGTATACGTGATATTATTTAAACACACGACACCCGCACAATTGACCAGCGAAATGACAGCGACGACGTGCACGGCTGACGTTGGCAAATAATGACAATGAAACGAGAGAAAAAAATTACACACAAATCATTGCAACAGGACGCGCCACACAAATGAATGACAAGCTACAGTCGAGTGAAATATTTGGTCGACAGGCATTCGACGTGCACTCCACGATTGCTAGCTAAGCAAATTGTATTGTGTAAAGATGAAGCCATTGATATAAGCTGTATCTCCAAGTGAAGTAGTTATAGTTAAACCCGTTTGTATAAAGTATCTCTAAAGTCAATTGTCATTTGTGTATGCAGCCAACACCTTGTAAATCGTGTTCACTTTTCGAGCAGACTTTAAGTGTGAGCCCTACGGTTTGGCTGCAACTATTTGCTGCCCCGGCTGCCACTCTCTGCTCGGTCGAGCAACACAAACAATTTGCAGTCATGTCGAACATGAAAAATAATGAAAAACGAAGCGATCCGTGCGTGGCAATAGCCCGCACGCAAACCACACTCTCCCCAGCAGCACTCAGTCACTGGCTGTCTGTCTGTCCCCATGGTGTGCAACTCCATCATCATCGTTGTCGTCATCATCGTGTGCAGCATCATGAGTGCCATCGTCATTATCGTCGTTCGCTTCGGCACCTGCAGCTGCCTTTGTCTGTTGGCGGCATTAAAATGCTAATTGCCTGTAAACATAAAGGTAACTGCAGCAACGCACTCACACACACACACACACACACACACACACACACACACATACAGACAGCTGTGTAGGCGTCAGTTGCAGGTGTTGCTGTGTTGCATTTGCCGCTGCCATCCTGTCACACGCAACGTATGCGTAATTTTTGATGTGGTGGCCAACGTGGCGAACGCTGCTAATTCAATTTCTCGGCGTGCTGTCAATACGCCGTTATAGTTTAGCTACGCCCCAGCATGCGCTAATAGTTGGTGTCCGCCCAGTTCTTTCCCGGCACGCGAAGGAGGTGGCAGAGGGGGGGGGGGGACTGTCTGTCGCTGACAGGCTTTATTTGCGTTAAGTTTGAAGTTTAAATTGACTTTAAAATTGCATTTAATGGCAAAAAGCTTTGCACTTTTGCTATTTTTTGCAACCACTCGCTCGCTCTCTCTCTCTCTCCGAGTCTGTCTCGCTCTGATTGTGCCCACAAAACTAAACACCCATTTCTGGGCCATTTCGCACTCATTCTCTCGGCCTCTTGTTGGCTGTCATTCTGTGTCTCTGCTTTGCTGGCTGCTTGCTTGGCTCGTCATCATCCTTGTTGCTTTTATTGTCGCTGCTGCTGCTGTTGTTGTTGTTGTTGTCGACTCCTTTGCTATAATGCCACTTGCACTTTGACGTTGACATTGTGCGCGGGCTGGGCTGGGCTGGCTGGCAGTCATATAAGTGTGTGTATATTGAGCGTGTATTGAAAGACTCTTCGGGTCTGGGGCTTGCATTTCTTAAATAGAAACATGTAAAAAGGCAATAGCGAGAGCAGCAGCAACAACGCCTAGCAAATGTCTTCACACTAAAAGCATTGCCATGCACCCAAGACCAGTCAGAGCCCCAAAGGAATCGCCCAATCTCCCTTTTTGTGCTCTGTCCCATCTCTCGCTCTTCTTCTGCTTGTGCCCTCCTGGCACATTGTCCAATGTTGACATTTGCCCCACTGCAATTTTGATGCGCTTGCTGTTTATTTTATACACACACACACTTGCATGTATATATTAATGCATGTGTGTGTGTTTTGCGGGGCGTGGTTGCGTATGGACATTTAAGTGCCCACCAGAGCAGAGGAGCAGCAATCAGCCAGTGACTGTTGGCATATCGAATGGTAATTGGTTGGGGATGTTTATTAAGTGAATGCTCATAGTGGCATATAGTATTTGTGGGTGCTTCAGATACCCACTCAAGAGAATACTCGCTCTGAACATTCAACGCAATTAGATAATCGTGTAGGAACAACTTATAATTTGAAATTGTCAAAGAATTTTACACAGCGCTCAATTGACATTGTTGTTGCTCATCAGATACGCGTCGATGACCAATAAACTGAAGATGAAAAAGTATTGCTTAAATTTAATTTCTAAATATAAATATTTCAAATCAAAGTGGCTTTAACTGCCTGAGATTAATGATTATTAGTAGATACTTTAATGTACTTCTAATAGAGTTAAATATTTAGACTACTCATTGATTACAGTTCAATTTATTTATTGATTGAACTGTAATTTGCTACAACTAAATGTATTTGACTGTATTAAATTTTGTATAGAACATACCCAGCTGGAATATATTTGAAAGCTATGCACTTTAATAGCGCTGCACAAAAGCAAGTTATAAAACACTTTTTCAAGCTGGTAACAATTGTTAAGCAGATCGCCAGATACCAGGGAGAGCATGAAAAACTTATTATTTTCATTGCATAATCTTTGAAAACGTTCCGTGCCAGTTGTCCAGACTTTAAGCAAACACAAAATGTAAAAGGAAAGAAAAAGGAGAAAACTAGATAGCCAGCGTAAGAGCACTCATGTAGTCCAGGAGCAATCGCGACGCGAGGAAATGCGTTAATAATCCTTAAAGTAAACCACATCAAATGTGTGGATGTGTCGCCGGTGCACCGTCAGAGTTCGCGTCAGTCGTTACGCTCGTGGCTGCAAAATACTCCACAGACAGTGCAGACACCACGTCAGCTACGGGCCAGGACCGTGGCAAAGGAAGATGTGGAGCGTGGTGCTAGTTTCGAAGCTGAGTCGTTCACTTGATGTCAGTCCATTTGCCAGATGCTTATTCACCTCGCTTGCTCGACAGTCGCACCTTCGCAGCAGCCGCAGCGCGAGTCACGTCTAATAAGTTGGTATAATCCAAGGGAAGACGCTTTCTGCGGTCTGCTTTGTGTTATTATTCTACTTCTATGCCATATATTGCTATAGCAGGGACTGGCGCATCGTTGCTGAAATGTTAAAGACGCAAATATTTAACTAATCCCTTGGAAAAACCTAATATAAATTTCAACTACAAGTTATTGCCTCGGCATTTGGCACGTGCAGTCAGACGGCAAATATATATTGCAGATAAATGAAATAAAAAACCTTACGCCAGATATGTGTTTGTAATCTTGAGACCGAAATTTCGTTGCCCAATTCGAATGTGACGAAAATTAAATGCTCTTCTGTTCGCAACCATTCAGTTAAGTTTTTCACTTAGTGAGTTAATTATAATTTCATGTGTATGCTACAAACTCCCTTAAAATGTAACAATGTGCTACTTGATTTGTGCGCTTGATGGATAGTTTTGTAGCATCTATTTTGGATAACAAATGTTCAATCAATATTTATTTGCACTAAACATTTATCAGACATAAGCCATAAATTGTGCAGCTGCCATGTAACATATTTTGTTGTCCCTCATTTTGTGGGCAAACACCCCATAAAAGTTATAGTATCCGCTACAAGAGTATCTCGCTCCCTGCTACATCAACGAAAAGCTCACAAAAATCACTCATACGCCAGCAGCTGCCAGTTGACTTGGCAAACGGTCAATGGGAATCTTAGTCCGCAGTTCGCTCGCAGAGTTTTTGTGCTGCATACTTTCAGGCTGTTGCTGAAAGCAGCCAACGCCCTTGCACTTGCCACGCACTTTGCGTTTTGCTTTATCGCTTTCTTGCCATTTGCACTGCGCTTTCGTTCTTTTTTTCTGCAAGTCGCTGAGTTGCTTAACGTATTGCGTGAGCTGCCAGTTGAGAAGCCGTGACGTGGACTGTGATGCATTAGCCTCAAGCTGGGTACTTAAGTGGACTGTGAAATTACGCTGACAAACTTGAGACTTTAACTCAATACTGTTTACATTGCAGCGCATCTTCTGTGAATATTTGATTAATTTGCCCAAAAGAGAAAACGGAAAAGTTATGAGTACAGCAAAGTTTTGGGGAGCAACTTTAAAGTTGGCAGAAACAGCGGATAGTTCACATATTTGTTAGTGGAATTGATTCGAATGCGGAATTCAGAACAGGTCCACATTACTTGTGCAAGTAGCTGCATTTTGCTAATTCCGGCAACTGTCTGACATTCGAGCAGTCGCTCGTGCTTTGCCACTGCCTTCTTCTTCTTTCTTTTTCGACGTCGTTGCCACTGCTGCTGTTTGCCGTTGTTTTTGTCGTCGTCGTCGTCGCCGTCGTCGTTGTCATTGTTGGCTTTTGAATGTTAAGATGTCGACAGCTGCTGACGCCGGGACAGACAACCAGCTGGTGTCAAATGAGAATTGTGTGCGAGGGCATTGCTCAGCAAAGCAGCGCTGTTGCCCTCCACCGCAACCCCCGAGTCTAAACTAAACCAACCCAAACCAAACCGAAAAAAAAGACAAGAAAAAACGAGGAAAACTCAACCCTTTCTTGGCAGCAGCCACGACCTTTGTGAGACATCCAACTGTTGTGCATAAGTGCATAATATTGTAAAAAAGCAAGAAAATGAGAAATATGTTATGATACACGGCCATGTTTTGTTTGATTCTACGCTGTTCGGGTCCCTTCAGTGCTATTCTCTTGTATTTTATTTTCTGCCCAGACATGTAACTCAAATTATGAGTACACTCTTGTTTGCTGCTCTACACTGTGTCCAGCAGAAGCAGAGTTCGAATAAGTTTTTTATGTAAATGCGAAAAAGTTATGTAAATATCAACATCGAATGCGTCTGCCAAACTTTGGGGTAAGTCAATGCAAAAAGTCTTGCAACTGACCTTTGGGAATATCGTTCTTTTGCAATTTTAAATAATGCTTAGCAGCTATTTTAAAGTGTTGAAGTTACTATCAATACTTCTTAACCTTAAGACTATGTCAAAGAGTACTAAACCAACTAATTCCAAAGAGATCTTCAGCCTGTTATTTACCTTTTCTGCAAGCACAAAATCATATAATAAATGCGAATGCTTTCGTTGAACACTTTGGATTTTCTGGTTAGTCAGTGTGTCAGTGTTTATTATTTAATGCCTTAACTGGTTGGCAGTCAACACCTTAGCCAAAGTTGAAGACTCCTTAACTAATTTGGCTACTCGAATAATGTGCAAATAACTTTGCGCTTGAGCTGCGGCAAAGTTTGCAGTGGAAGTTTTCCGGGATTCTTCTTTTCTTACTCACTTCTCTCGATGATGCTGAAGTGCCCGTGGCTGGGCCTGGTCTTGTTGCAACTTGAACTGTCTGGTCGCTGCTCTGGTCTAGTCTGACCGAGTTTGGGCTTAGCCTCGCCCGGCCACCATTTGTCTAAGCCGCTGACACATTCCCGTGGCGCAGCGTTTGGCCAACGGCAGCCAATTTACATTGAAATCCTGGCGCACTTTCCACTCCCTTGAAAGCGGCTTAAGCCCTGCATTTTTCGCCATTGTGCAAAAAGTAGTTGAACTATTCGAAATGTACCCACATACTCCACGAAACACTGCCGCCGCCGCCGCCGCTGCCAGTTCGCTTCAGTCACTCGCCCACCTGTGTTGCTCGCAGCTCCTTAGCATCTGCAGCATCTTCAAGTGCAGCCAGGCAAGCAAAAGGCAGTCTCTTCTGTTGTTTTGCTGTTTCTCTATCCTCCCTTCCCCGCCTCGCACACACATGGGGAGCGACTGCAGGTGTTTGTTAGCCCCAATCTTCTTGACCCTCACTCAGCATTCAGCATCCACAGCATCCAGGGTGCAGCAGAGAGCGTCGTCGTCCCTTCCCTCCACGTCGCGTCTAATTTTACTGCAGCTAAAGTTCTTGTTTGTTTCTTACGAAAATACACACAAACCCGGTTTAAACTTGCGAAAATAATTTGTGCAGCAAGTTGCCAGAGCTGTTCCGACTGCTCACAAGGCACACTGATTCCAAAGCGCTCAAAACCAAATATCACTCATACGTTACGTTAAACTGTGCATGAGTTTCAATTGCAATATTGTGTTAAAATGAGAACTAAAAGCAATTTGTATTGTAGTTGTAATTAAACTTATGTTTGTATGCATTTAATACCAAGTTTGCTCCACTTCATTAAGAGTAAGTTTCCTCCTCCATCACTTTATTGCAAATACTTTTCTGAATCTTCTATTATGCAATAAAAACAATCTTCACTGGACACTCAATGTTGGGCAAGTATAAGTGGAGTACTCCAGTGTATTAATTACAATTAAAGAAATTTGAAATGTTGTATAAGAGGTTGTCAGAGGTTGTGCAAGATGAGATTCCCAAAAGGAGTTTTTAACCTTTCAATTTAATACTCCCATACGCTGTAGTAAATCTGTCTGTGTTCAGTGTGCACTTGAGATTTATTTCCACTAATATCCCACGTAGTTTGAATTGCTTTCGATGCACAAACTAACACACTAACACATTCTTACACAAACACAAATACAAGGAGCACAAAGTTGTCGGGCGAGCTAAAGAGAGTGAGAAGAGTTAGCGCTGTTCATCGAACTGCGAGCGCTTTGTGCAATTTAAGGCGCCCTCAAGGGAATAAATTGCATAAAGAAAATCTGGAAAAACTTTAGCGGCCAAATTAAACAGATTGATGAGCACGCCCCGGAAGTACACGCGTTCGTGTGTCAGTGTGTATAACTAATATCTTCATCGTTTGTTCTTTGTGCCTTGCAGCGTCTGATGGACTCGGCGGAGCAGGCGGCGCTCTCGGAACTGGAGGGCCAGAGCAGCTCGGAGTCGGGAGCGTTGGGCGGGCAGCAGCATTACGATGCGAGACGCATCAATGAGTACAATGCCGATGGCAAATTGGCGGACGGAGCGCGTCACATGGATATACGATTCATGCGGCGCTTCGAGCGCCTGCCGGTGAATCTCAGTCTAAGCTCGATTCTGGTGCCGCACGGTGTCGATTTGGATGAGACGGACGTGAAGTCGGCATTGCAGTGGAGCGCCCACTTGGATCCACTCTTCCAGAACAACTTGGAGCGAGATCCGGCTTTGTCCTGGCAATACTTTGGCTCCTCATCCGGCTTCCTGCGCCGCTTCCCCGGCACTGCCTGGCCGCCCGAGGGCTCCAAGGGCAGCAAGCTGATCCACGACTTTCGCACCCACAACTGGTTCGTGCAGGCGGCCTCCTCACCCAAGGATATCGTAAGTTTACCCTCCACCCGCTCAGCTTCTCCATGCTCAACCATTTTCGTTTGCTAGATGATTCTGCTGGACTCGTCGTCGAGCATGTCGGAGAAGTCCTTCGATCTGGCCATGGCCACGGCGTTCAACATACTCGACACACTGGGCGAGGACGACTACGTTAATCTGATCACGTTCTCGGAGGTGGTCAAGACGCCGGTGCCCTGTTTCAAGGATCGCATGGTGCGTGCCACGCCCGACAACGTGCAGGAGATCAAGTCCGCGGTCAAGGCGGTCAAACTGCAGGACACGGCCAACTTTACGGCTGGCCTCGAGTACGCCTTCAGTCTGCTGCACAAGGTAATGTTCGAGCAGCAGCTGGCAGTGCAGCGTTGAGTAAACTATTGCTTTCCACAGTACAATCAATCGGGAGACGGCAGCCAGTGCAATCAGGCCATCATGCTGATCACGGAGAGCAGCTCGGAGTCGCACAAGGACATCATCAAGCAGTACAACTGGCCCCACATGCCCGTCCGCATATTCACCTACCTGATTGGCAGCGACTCGGGCAGTCGCAGCAACCTGCACGAGATGGCCTGCTCCAACAAGGGCTTCTTCGTGCAGATCAACGACTTCGAGGAGGCGCGCCGCAAGGTGATCGACTATGCGCTGGTCATGGCGCGACCGATGATCATGTACCAGGCGGACCATCCGGTGCACTGGAGTCCCGTGTTCGTGGCCGGCAAGTCGGGCGGCCTGGGACGGGACTCGGAGTACCAGCGACGCCTGGTGACGACAGTTTCAACTCCGGTCTTCGATAGACGAAACCATTCGGTGCGCGTGGCCAATCTGCTGGGTGTCGTGGGCACCGATGTGCCCATCGAGGAGATACGCAAGATGATACCGCAGCACAAGCTGGGCCCGAATGGGTATTCGTTTATCGTCGATAACAACGGTCGTGTGCTCTACCACCCCGACCTGCGGCCCTTGAGCGATGGCAATCAGTACATCGATCAGCTGCGCCCCAAATACGCCTCCGTCGACATTACGGAGTTGGAACTGCCGGAAATGGAGGTGGGCAACGAGCACGAAGTAGTCGAAATGAACAAGAATCTTCTTAATGAGGTGCGTGAATCCATTCACTCCAATTGGGAAGAGCTGCCTACTGACTACTCTATTTCTATTCGTTGCAGATGCGCGGCGACATGATTCGCCCCAAGGAGGGTGAAACAGAGTTCACTGTGCTGAATCATTACGATGAATCGAAGCGCGTCTCGACACGCACCCATCGCTACTTCTACGGCCCCATCGAGGACACGCCCTTCACGCTCGCTATTGTGCTGCCAGAGAAGTACGGCAGCCACGAGTTGGTCTCCCAGCAGGAGATACGTCATTCGCGTAACAACGGTGAGTTTGATCCCTTGAACTAATAATGCTCGGCCAACCGAGTCTTGAAACAACTGCAAATACAAATATTCTTTATTCGCAACGATATAATAATAAGATTCATTTAAGTTTAAAACAAATTGTCAGTGCAGCTGACGTAGGAAATGTGAATTAGACTTATGAATTATATAAATTATAACCTAAAAGTTGTAAAAATTAGAACTTATGAATTATAAGAATTAGATTAAACTTATAAAGTTGTAACATAAGCGAATTAAAGTAAAAAGTTGAATAAATTAAGTATTTTGAAGGATCTTCGACAGGACCTCTCTGGGCCTCCTTGTCTGATTATCTCTCTGCTTATATAGAAGATCAAGATTACACGAAGACAGCAATGATGTAATAATATGATTCATCTAGTTGAATATATTTAACCTTAAAACAAATTGTCAGTGCTGCTGAATTCGGAAAAATGAATTAGACATATGAATTATATTAAACTTATAAAGTTGTAACATAAGCGAAGATGAAAAATGTGTACAACATTATAAATTTCATAAAAATCAAAGTGAATCCCATGAATTCAGTTATTTTGAAGGATCTGCGACAATGTCTATCTGCACTTCACAGTCCGATTATCTCTCTGCTTATATAAAGCTCAAGATTTCACGAAGACAGATCTGAAAAATAAGCTGTCAATAACTCTAATTAATATAGTTCAATTAATATAGTTCATTCGCAATAATGTAAATTGAAAGCACAAGTCAAATATTAGGCTACAGTCTAGTCTGGGCTGTTAGCGAACCTATGTCTTTCATCAACGAGTAGAGCCTTCTTAGTTTGATTATATATTTGATATATTTATACTTGTGTTATACTACGCTTTAGTGTCACTTATTTACTCAATTCCCTTCTGCATTGCAGTTACCGAATACTTCAAGGGAGACAACTGGCGCGTACATCCCGATTGGGTCTACTGTGAGTACAATAGCGTTAGCGACTTGGAGAAGGAGCGCGAGAGCTCTGGGGAATACACTTCGCGCGATCAAGAGCCCAGTTTTGGGTCGCCAGAGGAGCAGGTGCTGCACTTCCTGGCACGCGCTGGACGCCCTGGCTGGAAGTGGATGTCGGTAAGCTGTCCACCTATAGCAAGCGCTAGCCCAACTCCTAAAACTGCGAGACTAATTCCCCTTTCCTCTCCCGTCCAGGTACGACCCAAGTCGCCGCAGCCACACCACAATTTGCACGGCACCTCGCCCAGTGCCGCCCACTTTGGGGCGCAGCACCTGAATGCACAGGGATCTCGCAAGGCAGAGCCCTACTACTGCGATCGAAACCTCATTCAGAGCTTGGTGCGCGACGCAATGGTCACCGATGGTCTGGACCGCAACACGACTGGCACCTCCAACGGCAAGGAGGACAAGCAGTAAGTGCTGCTTCCGTTTTTTCATTATAACCTCATTATTAAAAGCGTTTCCTGAATACTTTGTTTATTATTTTATATTTTATGACATTTTTGTTTACTGGAATGAATTCTAAATATTTGATTTATGAAGAGCAACGATTAATTTAGTCAAATTATTATTCTTATTATTTACTTTAGGAATTCTTAATATTAATATTCTACAATATATTATATTACTTTGCAACTTGTCCGAATTTATATACATTCTTATGTCTATGGAATAAGTCTATATAAATTATCACTTTTATTTACTTTATTGTGGTACTTATATTAAATTATATATTTTATTTTAATATATTTCAAATTTTTATGACATTTTTGTTTGCTTTTCATGGAATGAATTCAAATTATTTGATTTATGAAGAGCAACGATTAATTTAGATTAACGATTTGATTTTTAATTAATTTAGTTACTTCAGGAATGCCTTATATTGTTATATTATTTATATTATATTATTTTGAGTCTTGTCCGATTTTAAATGCATTATTATGTCTCTGGAATAAATCTATAAATTATCGTTATTATTTTTATTTTGTGGCACTTAATTTAGCATATATTAATTTATTAGTTAAGAATGGAATGTTTTCTTTTAATTCAAATTTCTTTCATGGAAGGAATTTGTTTTCACTTCATATAGTTAGCAAACTCATTTAATTTAAGTATTTATTTTCAAACACTAAAGCACCATAAAATTTTCTCTCGCCTATATTTCCCTCACTCTATTTTCTATAATGCCGAAAAAAACACGATTTATTGCACCCACCAACATTTCTATAATTATAAAATATGTTCTTTCCACCCCGCAAAAATGATTTACGAATTTCGTTTAATATTGCAATATTATAACATGATTTAAATGCACATTTATAAATTTAGTCCAATCGCCACATTGATGGCAATTTTGAAGAGGTAAATGAAGAGTTTTTAACCTGGTCAAGTAGTTTTTGAACAAATGCAACCGCTTCGAAACATCAACTAGCACATTTACTTGTACAAAGATGCTCGGATCCCAAGTCCCAACCACAAAAAAGAGTCTGGAATAATCTTTACCGCTGCCCCTGCTAATGTCACAGCTAATGCTTGATTTACTAACAGTTTACTTTATCATCTTTTGCAACAGGCAAGGCTATCAGAAGTTTGTGGTGGCCACTTCATTTGTTGCCACACGCTCGGGACTACTCCGTTGGATTGATCATATTAAGCGACCCGAAGATACCCCCGAACCGTGAGTATAATTTGCATATTATTATGTTTATTGGTTGTTATACTTGCATTCCATATACCTACTATAATCCTTTGCATCTCACACGCTCTCCAACTAAATTGTTTTACTTTCTGCAGTCACTTCAGCGAGGATAATGTGCGTGCCATGGACACATCGTGGTACAAACGCGCCGTGGATCAGCATACCGTGGAGCCCGACAGCTTTGTCTATAGCGTCCCCTTCGGCTCTGGCTATGCCATCAAGTCGAACGCCACTTTGGTGACCGCCTCCCACGCCATTTTCGTGGAGCATCGTGGCCACAAGGCGCCAGCTGGAGTTGTTGGCCTGCAGTTTCAACACGACTCGCTGGCCAAGCACTTCATCAACATCACCTCCACGGTGAGTAGTCATTATTAGCTCACATAATTTCTAATTTTACAATACAATTTTCGTTGTTTCTAGTGCACTGGAATGACGGGCTGTAAGAGAACGTGCGCCTCAGATAATCTCGACTGTTATGTGCTGGACAACAGCGGGTTCGTCATCATATCGGAGGAGATGGAGCACACGGGCAAGTTCTTTGGCCAAATCGATGGCACCATCATGGACTCGCTGGTGCAGGATCGCATCTACAAGCGCGTCACTGTCAACGACTATCAGGGCGTTTGCTCCGACTCCGATAATCCCTATACTGCGGCTGGTGGCATTCTGAAGCCGCATCGCTTCGGCAGCTGGTTCTTCCAACATTTGGTGGCACTCAGCGCCACTTGGCTATCATTTATGCCAGCCTCGCTACGTGCCTGGCCCCAGGACGATTATGAGGCGTACGACAACAGCGATGTGGTCTTCATTGAGAACAATTATTCGGATGAGTATGAGGAGACTTTCGAGAATGAATACAACATGCAAGTGGACCAGGAAATGGACGAGTTCTTTACCACAGCCGATGTGGTAAGTGTTCCATATTCTATGCTAGTCAAACATACATTTCAATGCATTCGGTTTTTGTTTTAGGAGTACACAACACCACCGCCGAAGCAGCACAAGCCGCATAGTGGCCCTAGATTCACGCCTGATCCGCAGAACGCGCGACGCTGTGATCTGCGCACTGATCTCTACATGTTGCAGCCCGAACGCCTCATCCAAAGTGGCCAAAACAATCCGCTCAAGGTGGGTCTAATCAGTGCTTAGCTAGACAGTTTAAGAGTATAATTAATTTGTTTTTAATATTATAGGGAAAGCTGACCAATTGTCACGTGTCGGGTTGCGAACGTCCGTTCAGTGTGCAGAAGATTCCGCACAGCAATCTCATACTGCTGGTGGTGGACACGCTGTGTCCCTGCGGCTCCAAGCAGCTGGACATCGAGCCCATGGAGGAGTCAGGCGTTGTGGGTAAGTGCGAGTGACGATCATCGTTGAATGCTTTACCTAATGATTGCTCCACATGTTGCACAGGCGCCTGCAGCACGCGTCGTCAGAGCCAGGAGCAGGAGTCGCGTCGGCGGCCCAAGAAATGCATCAACTATCATCCCGAGGAGATCGAGATCCAGCAGTGTGGCCGAGGCAGCACCTTGTTGCGCATGTCAGCCTCGGTGGTGGCGGCGCATCTGCTCATGGTCACGGTGACGTTTGTGCTGGCCAATGCGTGATACGAGCACTAAATAGTTCACAGGATATGGTAAGGGGCAGCACAATAGATGGCACATTCAGTTTGTGGCGACTCAGCGGAAGATTAGCTAATTTTCATTGAGAGACGGGGAAGTTGGGAACGCAGTAATTCCAGGCACGTGTCATGCTTAGCCAAAGTAATAATGAAAATTCAAGAAATTCTTGATTGAATTGAAGTAAAATACTAACGAGTTACAATATATCTATATGTTTGTAGACAATAATTTGCAAAAGAAAATATATTTCCATTGACAATTAGACAAGGTACTTATTAGCTAAATATTAGTTAATATTGTGAGTGTTTTGCAGCAACCAGAGAATCACAATTTAAATCAAATATCTCTATGAGTAGTTGAGAGAAATACGAACTTCATTTATTATAACTATGCGTATTTATTGTTTTCTCCAAAATTTACACTTAAGGCATGCAATTATTGAATTATTGAATATTTCCAAAAATTTGTTCAAAATATGCTGAGTTAGAGAGACGAGGCGATAATGAAAATAGTCAGTTTATGTAAATAGCATGTAAAAGTATTTAAACAGAACAAAATTCCTACCGAAATACTTCTTAATTCAGCAATTGATTTGTTCAACAGCAGGAAACACTTTTGTAAACAAAATTCATAATTTGCACTAACTGCGTACGCACAAAATATCGAGTATTATATTTTACAAAAACAAAGAAAAAGAAAAAGAGAAAAAAACAACAAAAATGATATAACAAATTCACTGAACAAACAGAAGACTTGAAAATATCAACAGCAATGTATAAACGAAAAAGCACATACAACAAACCAATGAAAACAAGAAACAAACCAGTTCATATCGAAAACATATGCATGGCAGCCAATTTCGAACAGCAATAAGCAAAACAAATACAATAATAAATATATGAATAAATGAAAAGAAAATCAGATAACGATTTATGATGAATTGTATGTATAAATAAATTAGTTTTGCAGAAGGAATAACATTTATTTTATATACATTTTATACAACATCATTTTGACATACATAAAAATATGAAATTATAATAAATATAACAACAGGAAAATCAGCGGGAGCCATATGAACAATTCCAAGCATTTTATAGAAAATACTTGAATTAATTATTTATCTTAACGTTGGTTTAGAAACAAATGAATTAATGGTTATTCGAGATGTGCGTAGCATTTAATTTTTAAAAATCAAATTATAAAACTTCACATATCGTTGTTAATTTGGCAAAAAACTTTGTGTTAAAGTTACTGAAAACAAAAACTATTACGAAAACTATTAAAACTCAACACACACACACATTTAAATGCATTAACACTTACACGTACACACTCACACAATGACACACAAACATATACACACCTCTACAATATAAAAAGAAAAAAATATTTTCTGTGTCTTAAACTTGTATAAAAAATGTCTTCCATTACAAATACTTAAAAACAAAAAAGAAAACAAGCAAAAAGAAACATGAAAATTTATAACTTAATAACTACTAATTAACTAACAAAATATATTTAATATTTAACTTGAAAATCATTAACCATGCATTCAGAATTTAAATGTTTTCGGCTCATTTTGATGGCAGCTAAAAGCTGACAATAAAATAGCAGACAAGCGAGGTAATTTAAAGTAAACCAAAAAGAAAGGAATAAAACAAAAATTACATTTAAAGAAATTCTTAAAAGCATAGATTTAATTGCATAGAAAATAATATCTAGTTAGGCATGGTGGGATCGGGTCTTTTGGCAAATGTTCAGACACAACCAATACGAACGAAGTTAAAGCAGCAAATAAACAAAACCACAGCAAACAACAACAACGCATGCATTAGACAAAATATTAGAGGAATAAATCAATATAGATTATATATATATATATGAGTATATATATAATTGTAATAATTATAATAATAATTAAATATACGATTAACGTACTAATAGCAGGTGTAAGGTCGTAACCATAAGGAGCTGTTTGTTAAACGATGTTTGTGCTGGGGTTGTACAACAGTGCGTATGTGTAATGTCTACAGCTAGCCGATTCAATTCGTGACCGTGTGTGCATGTGTCTAGCTTGCCTGCTTGTGTGAGCACGTTTGTATGGATGATGGATGTGGGTGTATGATTGGCAACATGGACTGACGCTTGTAGCGGAGAGTGCGACGGGTGAGTGTCAATAGTAGACCTTTGTATAACTTCTTACATAGTTAATGTACGAGTATACCTGGTAGGCCAAATCGCGCATAACTTACATATTCAAATGAGATGCATTCACGATTATTTCTCATTTGCCAGCCATTATAAGTACGATTCAGAGAACTATCCTTCATTCTGCTAAAAACAAGAAGAACAGACAAACGAAAACCGATAACTAATTCACTGTACAACTGCATTTACTTCCTTCACAAATTAGACAAAAAGAAACCACTGCATACATTTATAATAAATACTTATATAGTACCTACATTTATGTATTTGTACTTTGCAAATTTCCATATCAAAATACAAATAAACCAAAAAAATTGAATTTTGAAATTTGAAAGGGCATGAAAAAGTTGTTCCGCAACATTTTCTATGTTTGTTTATTTTTATATAAATGAGAAAAGAACGCGAAAACAAAAGAAAAACAAATTTGAAATGTTTGTATGTGTAGTCCATAATTTTCTAAAGGCATATGCATATATTGACTAATATAAATTAATTCCGAAATTACGCAGAAAAATTACACACATTATTGGTCTCAATGGAAGGAAAACTAAGTAAAAATGAAAAGAAAATTAAGGGAGAAGTCGTATATGATAACAACTACCATTATTAACTTACGAATTAAATCAAATTTTTGACAATGCGATTTTTGCTTTTTGGAAATCGTGCTTTTTGCTAAAAAAAAAAAAATAAAAAGAAAAATGGAAAAAAATGAAAACAGAAAATCTTAAGACGTATGACATGAGAAACTATAATTATAAAACAAACTTTTGCTCTCTATAAACCCTATATACAAGCAACTTTCTATATGAAACAAACCAAAAAAAAAAAAAACATTTATATAAAATCTACTTATATCGTACATTCATACATACATATAACAAACTGATCCTTCAATCTCTCTTCAGATACTTACACTAAATGCAAAAATAAATTTCAATTAATCGATTTTTTTAAACAAATTTCTTTTCGATATTTCGCGGCATTCCAAATTGTTTTGTTTTTTTTTTATAACTATTTTGCAGAATTGTCAAGAGATAATACATTACATAAAAGACCAAAACATTGGAATGGCAACTACGCATACATACATAAGAAAGTAAATAATTAGGCCTCCAGAATGCAAAATTTGAAAGAAAAATCTTGAGAAAAAACAGTTGAAATATTAATTTAATGAGAATAAATAAGAAAAAGTGAAAACATTAATTCTGTTATTGTTGTCAATGAATTGAAAACAACTTTTAATATGTGAGAGAATTGTTGTTTCATTAAATTTGTCACAAGGAAATATTAATGTTTAACACAAAACCATTAGATATATATAATATATATATATACAAATGTATATTCCAAACACAAGGCGAGAGAAAATAATTAAATTATTTGAGAAGCTTCAAGAAATTTGTAAAGCAAAAATAACGTTTAATTTCCATTCAATTTTCATACAAATGGCAAAACTGTAATATTAATGACCACCAAAGAAGACATTCTTACACACACATACACACATAAATATTACATCACTCTTTCACTCACACAAACACACACACACACAGACACACACACACACACATGCACAATACAGGCATACATAAATATACAAAGCTTGTGTTATTTTGTATTGAAATCTACAAAGAATTTCACCTAATAGTTTAAAAACTATAAAAACATTAGTAAAAGAAATGACAAAAACAAAGCACACAGATGAAGCAGATGAATTTGAGAAAATTAACTATTAAGATTAAAACGCATATTTAAATAATTAATTATAATTAATATAAAATTGCTCATTATTCTAATTATAAACACAAGTAAATCGGTAATACTTAAATAATATGATTAAAGAAAATTAAGATTAATATGAAATAAAAAACAGGTGGCGTACGAAAAATATATATTATGAATACCATAATATATATGTAATGAAAATAACAAACAACAATGGGATGAACTTGCAAAAGAATGAAATAATGATTGAGAATAAAATGAAAAGTATTACAAATAATTGAAACTAGTTTTATTGTAAGAGAAACACACACTTCTTGGCTCCTTTGTGGTTAGAACGCTTCGGTATCACGGTATTTAATGGCCGAAATCACGCCACTATCAGGCAGGTTACACAATCGTATGCCATGATTTTTATGGCCACTATAATGCTTGAAATTTATCTCAGATCGTCGTTGTGAAACTTGGCCAAACTTATCTGTAATAAAATCTTCGGCGCTTTTGCCCCGAAAATCCCCTAGTAGCAATCAAAGGCGCAGCGAAAAGCAGCAAATCAACAAAGCAACGACAACTATCTTTTTCGGCGATTGAGTTGGAAAAGAGGAACAGAACAGAACAGAACAGAAAGCACGCAGCTGAAGCACGCACATCCACAATCTCAAGCGAACCCATTATGAACATGAACTTGTGCCGCTTTTGCAGTCGCTGATAAGCGATAATGGCACGGGCCGAACACCAGCTGCCAGGTGAAATCATCGACATCGAAAACCCCAACGAGGCCCTCAGACAATACACACAGAAAGTATAGAAAGTGAAGTGTGGCCTGGGGAAGGAAGAAGAGGTAATCTTTGTTTATATTCGTTTAGAATCGTCTGGCTTGAACTGCTGCTCTGATTGGTTGCATCTCAAGATTAGATTTGGGCAGTTTTGGTAATATTCCAGAATTCAATTCAATTCAATTGTATGTGCTTGGCTACACGTGCATGCAATTTGTTTTTAATTTCTTTCTCGCCCTGTTTTTGAATAATTTTTTGATTGTTTTGTTTTTTTGTTTAGTCGTGCTTTTGTTGTATATTTTAATTTTCTTATTTATACTCGATTTCAAGATAATCACAGTCTTGAGTTGAGTACTGTGCCAATTTTTCTAATCATTGTGCTAATTTGTTGTGCGTATCTTGGACTTCAACTTCTAGAAACTGATAATTCTAGAGTAATTAGTCTTTGTGTCAAGCTAAAGTGTGAATCATTATACCACACGAATAGAACAACTACCAAAGGGTATATTCAATTTACGTTAAACTTTGTAACAGCTCAAATTCATTTACTTTTACTCTATTGGTGTAGTTTATTATTGTTTATTCTATAAATTGATAACACATATTACGTAGTATTGCGAATTCGTTCATTTCTAACGCTTTTCCAATATGATCATAGTACAACACAATAAAATTTATTAACCTATTGGACAATTACGGAACACACTTCAAAGGGCAACACTCCAGCGTTGCGGTAGTTCTTCTTATCTCTATTCTTGAAATTATTATGAGTATTTTGGCAACAAGTTTGGATGAGTCGTAATCTTTTTCATTTAATCATTGTCAAGTATGTATATGTTTATGTACATGATATGTTAATGATTTTTTCAAGTGCGTGTGCAAAAATACTAACGGAAACTAGATGAAAGAAGATCAAGCTAACCAACCTGTTTAGACATTTACAGAATAATAAATACCACTTAGCAGTGTTTGAATTTTGAATATAAAAAATCCCCTTCCACAGAAAGTTAACCACAAACTATTTAGTGAATTTGATCTTATAATTTAGATGCTATCTTTTTTACATATTGCGAAAATAATAATAGCATTAGAGCATGGTTTTAAAATAGAAATATATCGTTGCTAGCTTATCGCTCAGTGTAAAATTTTGTATGACACATTCAGCTTGTTTACCGACATCTCTTGGACCAGTTCTCAAGCTGTCGTAGTGATTTCCTGCAAACGTAACTCGTGAGCATTATCATTTGACAAGTCTTGGCAAAGAATCAAGCGAAAACAATAGCGACAATGGTAGGCCTAGTTATCACTAGGCTAGCATGTGTATCAACAAAAATTAGCATGGCAAACGCTCAGAACTGAAATCTACACAGCAATTAATTATCACTTGCCGACCACATAAAAGCAAGGCAGAGTGAGATAGATAGCGAATGCTCGAGGGAGAGAGGTCTGGCTATAAATAGAACTTGATTGGGTGGCAGTGACAGTTTATTTTTGCCACGCCTTTTGCATAGGTAAACAAAAGTGGCCAAATGTTAAATAACCTGACCACGACACATGAACGAGTATAACACATTTCGCCCCGTGATGTCACAGACTGCAGGGAACGTCATAAGATTCTGAGAGATGCCGGCTGATGATAGATCTTTGCGTCATTGGCACTGACAGTTGGAGGCGTGGATGTGGCGTTGGGAAACCTACAGAGGGAGAGCACGAGCTGCATGCGTGCTCCAAGTTCAGTTCAGTTGCGTTAATTGGTCTGTCTGTGAGTGCATTGATGGGCAAATGAAATGGTAATTGAAATTGAATCAAATTGAGCGCATACGCATTTCAGATATTTGTGTGTGCGACTATACAAGTATTTCGGGTTGTCTGTTCTGCTGCTGCTGCTGTTGCTGTTGCTGTGGCTGTGGCTGTAAGTGGTTCACACGTCTAGCGCATGACTCGTAAGTGGACTTTGGCATCACGTAGGAAAAAAGCAATATGTACGAACGCACTTCAATTAAAACACAAATTAATTCAATGTACATAGTTGTCGGTCCGCCCCTCGATTGTCTGTCAGCCGTCTGGCAATGCATCGACATCGGCATCGGCATCGGCAGCAACATCGATAACGGCATCGACATCGAATTCGGTTTGACTACAAAGTCCAACAGTCCGCCGATTGACTATAGGCACTTCTCAATATCGTTTGCTGCGTCACACATACGACTACGCTTCACATTTAATGCGAGCGTATATACAATTCTTTGGGGGGGTTCGAACAACATTTGATATTTGCTCATAGCCATCTTACGCTTAAATTATCTGCTTCATTGTCTTAAGGCACTCTCTGCCTAATTATTTTTAGCACTCATTTATCTTTCGTGATTTCAGGATTCACGACAAGTTCACATGCAAATCCCCCCCTTGCCCGCATAGGCACATGCTAAATACTCAAGATTACCAGCACGGCCAGTGGAAATGATTCAGATTTGGACGCGTGTGTCATGTTGAATCTTGGCCATGATCCGTTTGATAGAGCGTATAATATGTGATAATTACTTGGTATACGCTGTAATCCAATGGGGTATGCAACACTTTGCTATGCCTATGGACAGGTTATATTAATCTAACTTATAATATTTGCGTTTTAATTGAAGAGCATTCACACTTCATTGTTGCAAGTCTGTAAATTTTGGACCGGGCTAAAAATATGTTTACATATTTGCGGAACACTTTAAACAAGAATTATACCTGTGTTATCACACCCTTGAGAAATTGTACTTCATCTAGGCAATAATACTAGAATAGATTAAAAAACGCATAGAGAAGATTAATTTTACATCTTTTTGGGGCATTATTATATTTTAAAAGAATAAAGCAATTTAAATATACCAAAATTACATTTATGATTATTTTAGCTTTATATTGTAAATATTTTAAAATACTAGTTTTCAGAATATACCGACGCAATATTTTAAAAATCTTACATCAACAAATAATCGTCAATCACTTAGATTTTATTTGCTGAATGGTCTAGATTGTTCATTTTAATTAAGGTTTATTCGCCATTTTTAATTCCGCTGTTCTGTTGTTGTTAATTATTTCCAAAGTCGTGGGTGTTATCAATGGTTATCAATGTTCATTTGGAGCATGTCTGGGCACTTTCCGGTTGCCAACAAGGAATCTTCTATAATCGAACGTCTCTGCAAGTGCTGCCCACTCTTCTTTCTTTTCCTCACTCTCTCTCATTCTGTCTCTCCCTCTTTCTCTCTGAGCATCCTCTTCAATTTTAATCGAAAAAAGTAAAAATATTAATTTTGTTTACAAAATATTTGGTATTCTTAGTAAAATGGTCGAAGATTAAATGCTCTTGAAATCTACGTTGTCTGAAATTCGGCATAGTTTGTAGGGTATTTATAGGATCCGATAGAACATATTTCAAAAAAGTTGTTTAGTGTGAAACACTAAACTGTATTCGAATCATGAAGCATTTGGAACTACTAAAAAATATATATTGAATTTTGGGAGGCGCGGCCGAGAGAGATAAGACTTTGGTGACGCGTTCCTGCACACGCGCGCCTTTGGAATATATTCAAGTTGATGGTGTCCCAAATGCGATCTTGGGTTGAGATGGCTTTGAAATTTCATAAAAAATTCCATAAATAAATTAGCTGATATTGGGAATATTTGAGGCTATCGCTTCAGCCTGTTTCAAGGTAGACTTGGGTTGCTATTGGCTATTGATAGTATCAGTCGTGAATGTCATGATTTTCAGTTGCCTTGATATTTGAAACATTTGTAGAATATGAATAATTTCACATAGATTCAAATCGTTTAATTTTTAAGTTCTTTATCGAAGCTAATAGCATGCATAGAGAACGTGAAAAGTCAATCAATAATAAAAACTAATCAATCATAATTCGCGATACGCCAAAAAAAAGTAAGTCGCATGCGCCCCGTCGTAAAGATTAATCTCAACAGCTGTTGACAATGTATCCTGGCTAGACCCAAAGTAAATAAATTATAAAAATAGCATTCAGTCGAGAGTGAAAGCATTATAAACTGACATCATTTAATATTGGTCAAATCAAACGCTTGCCAACAACAACGTGGGCCCCAACGCGGCAGCGGCAACAGCAACAGCAACAGCAACGACGACGTCAACGTCGACGACGACGACGACGATGGCAACGAAGCGACGCAGGCCGAACTTTGGACCTGATCGAGGGGCACACACAGATATATCAAGTCCAAACAGCACGACGACGTCAGTGTTGTGTGTTGTGTTGCGTTGCGATGACAGCTCACGTTTGGTATGAGCTCGATTGCAACGCTACGCAACGTGTTCGAACGCAGGAGCAATTGGTATGAGCGTGTGCCAACGCACGAGTTCCAACCGGATTTTGAATCCGGGCTGCCAACCGCCATGCAAATGGAATCGTCGCTGGGGGAAAGTCAAGCAGCAATAATAAGTATGCACGCTTATCAGATGAGAAACAAGCTCTCCTCCATCCCTCTCCCACCTCTGCCGCTCGCTTCGCCATAATCAGGTACACAAAACTGCGCATCATTTAATATGGACGACGATGCATGCTAAATATTAATATCGCTGTTATCAGACAACACCAAAACAATACGCATACTCTCGCACACACAATCTGACTGACTCTCGCTCGCTCTCTCTCTCTCTCTCTCTGTCACTCTCGCTGTTGCGCTACTCTCTGGGAGTATGTGAAGATCGCTGACTGGGACATTTCGGTTCCAAACACAAAAGCCAGACCAGAACAACCCGACCCAACTCAAGGCAGCCTTTGCGGTAGCTGAATGCCCAGCATCGAATTATTCACACGCAGACGTTCTGACTGCTCGGATCGAACCAAAAAAAAGTTGCTCTATATAATTGTGATCTACAAAGCAAATACAATATTATTTTGGACAGCGAAAAGTGTTAAATATTATTTAAAGCACAGTGCAAATGTTGAATAATACAAATTTAAAGGGCTAAGCCACTAAATTGTATTTATGTTTTGAAAACACTCAAAAGACAGATTGAAAAACGCTCGTCATTGTCATATCAATGTTTGACAAGTTCAAGTGGTGAAATACTTAATTAATAACAATGATTTTATTGTGCAAATGATTTGCACAAATTGAAGTAAATAAATAAATTAAATTGATTACTACACAAATCATTTAACAAAAATAAAAGTAAATAATCAATAGTTAAAACTATTTAATTGCTGACAAAAGGATTTTACAAAAAGGTGAGTTATATAATATTACAAAAAAGATTCATTACGGAAGTAGATAATGGCGGAAGGCCTTTGTTCATGACCTTCATCTACTTAGATAATAATATATTTAGATATTAATAGACATGGTATCCTATTTTAAATAATGATAAATAGGTGCCAACGTTTTCGCGTTGACAGTTGACTACACATTTCATTTGCTAAATATAACAGAATGGTAATCCCTTGGCGTGTGCTTTGGCTTAAAGATATTGGATAAATATAAGCATGAGATATTTATAAATATTTAAAATTCACTTTTTTGGTTTCAACTTATCACCTGGATTAACATACCATTTTTTAATAATAAATGCCAAATGCGAAAATTTATTCGTGATGAAATTCTTGTTGAATTTTTTTGGAAACATGCCATAAGGCAACTTATATAGAATCTTCTATATGTGTGCGAATATTAGCATTTATTAGAAATTCATAAGCTACTTAGTTATTGATGGATCGATGAGTGTGCAAATTCGCAGGAGGCCGCCATGTTGGAGAGACGACCATATTGGCAACATAACCTCAAAGCACCTTTGGCATATTTGGCCAAAAGCGTGTGCAAAAAAATGTTCACTTATATAAGCCGAGTGGCGTACAAAAGATTTATAAAAGAAATGTATTCCGCACATTCTGAGAATTCCCTGACAGCCAGACATTTTGATGGGATTAACCCGCTGAGTGAGACGTGTAGTTAATTTTTAGCGTGTGGCAAAAAAAAGTGTATCAAGTGGTTTTTGCTGCCTATAACCTAGCAAATCGGAGCAATCTTCGTGTGTGCGGTTCCAAAGTTCAGTCGCAGGCATGCTCCAATACGCTGATCGCAGCACATCACGACGCTCATTTGCCTAAGCAGAAACGAGAGAGCACGATGGGGAGAGAGAGCGTGAGATTTCTTTGTCCAAAAACCAAAAAACCAAAAATAAAGCACAAACAATCGAACAATCAAAATTGAAAAGTGAAAAGGAGCGTTTTTGCAGTGCATTCAACTGCAACTGTGATAATCTTGGGCCCAAGAATGAATGCGACGCCACTCACTCAATTGATATAAGTAAGCAAGTATGTGAGCGGAGGAGCGCATGGAAAACCCCCAGATATCAGCATTGCACGTCTGCATTTGTACTTTGCACCCCATGTGCGTGTGTGTGTGTGCAACTCTCAGCGCAACTCTATGTCTCCACTTGACAACGAACTTCGTCTTCTTCCTTATTCCTCTCTTTCTGCTCTGTCTGCTTCGGTGCTTGCGCTGCATCACGCCTCGGTTGCGTGTTCAGTGACGTAGCCAACTTGTTTGATTCGCTGACGTTGTTCGCCGACTCCAGCGCTGACGTCGACGTTAACGCCAACGCCAACGCTGAGGTTGACTGCGCTGCTACGGTCGTCGCTGCTCCATTTTCTCAGACTTGGCAGCTTCGTCTGCACGTTTGCCCCCCATCGCATGCACTTTTTGCTTGAGTCGCGCGCCGTTAATTGGCATCTTTATAGTTTTGCATGTATATTTGATCTGTGATTCTGACGCTGATAACTTCTGATGATCGTTGCAAAAACAGGGGACTGTGTGTTACGTCAAACATGTGCCACGTGTCACGTGTTGCCATTCCAAAGACATCAGTGAGGTAATCGACGTCATTTGGAGCTGTGGAAAAACACTTTGGATCTGGTCAGTTTGCGTAGATGCAAACTATGGCCTGATAATGTTTATGTTTTGCGAAAGGGCATCATCGAAAGGGCACGCAAAGCATTGTACATAAGTCATACATACACGCGATCATTATCAGGAAGCATTTTCCTCTTATGTAAGCCGCAGCATACTTTGCGGGTGAAAGAGAAACCCGGAACAAGCGGAGAGGAGGCCAGAGATATTCGCACGATAATTATTACTCTTCCGACTGCATGGTCTCTTATTCCCTCTATGTTCTCTCTTCACCTCTCATCTCTTCCGGTTGCTGCTGCAACGAGTCGATTGTTTGGCGTTGGCTCACGTAGCACTTAATCGCGCTTCTTAACGTGGCTGATGTAATTTGTATCTTGGCAAAGTAAAGCTTTGCATGTAAAGCATTTGACAATGAAATGAAAATTCGCGACACACTGCGAACGTAACGCAACAAGGTCAATTATTTCGAACTGGATCATTAGCCATGCGGCTGTTCAGTTTCATTTACTGCTTCTGTTGCCGTTTCTATTTCTTCATTGTTTTCTGTAGCTGTTTCCGTTTCTTAATCACAGCATAATCAGTTCGATTAGCGTCTCGGTGCAAAGCGATTAAGTTTGAAGTAAATAAACTTCCACATAATCGTCGTTCACATAATAGGCGCAGCAATTTCAATGAATATCATCCATTCGCTGATTCAAATCGTAAGTGCCATTATTCATGTTCGTAACTCGCCGCGCGCATCGTAAACTCATTTTATAGTCGGAGCGATTCGAGAGATTCTCTTATCAGCAACGTGTTGGCAATTAATTGCTTGACTCTCATGATCACTTCGGTCAGGGCGATGCCGCAACTGTTCACTGTGTTTGGGGGAATGCGTGAGTGATTCAATTTCATTGTGCAGCCGAATTACGCTGGCGCCTGGCTGGCATTGGCGTTGGCTGGGGGGCGTGGCGTGTCGTGTCGCGACGCGGCGCGGCGTTCACAGGTGCATTATCCGAAAATAACAAAACTTAAATTAACTCAGAATTTATGCAATCTCATTTTATGCGCTGTTGGCAGCAGCGAAGTCGACGCCGTCGCCACTGTCGTCGCAGTCGCCGCCGTTGCCGCCGTCTTCTTTAGCTGATGCAATGAGCCAGAGCATTTGCATATGAATGTCTTGTCTTCAGCGCCCATTGCCCACCATTTGGACGGAGGGGCTTCTGGCTGTGTCTGCCGGCTCGAGAGGGGGTCGCCGAAGTACGCTGTGGGAAAACGAGCGAGCCGCGAGCCGCCTTCGTGCCTGCTCGTGTTCGCTCAAGCTCGCTCGTTCGTGCCGGCCAACCAAGTTCGTGTGCGCTCTCTTTGCATTCGCTCTGTCGCTTAGTCGCTCAGTCGCTCTCTCGCGCTGTGCGCGCTCTCACGGCGGCGATCAATCAATTGCAATCGCAACTTCGCACACATAAATTGTTCTACTAATCAGGCAGCTGGCTCATTCATTCACAACTCGTTTGCGCTGCCGCATGTCCCCAACGGAACTAAAAGAAAATAGATCATAAAATTTAATCAAGTGCTGCGCAAAACTTCGTCGTGTGCAATATTCGTAAATCGTATTTCGTGCTTCGTGATTCGGTGTTCGTTATTCGTGTCCGGGTTCACAGCTTGACCCCGACTTTGAGTTTAGCTTCGGCTGCGCCTTCGGCTCTGGATCGTGCCAAATCATCAAATTAGAATTAATGTGCGCAACGGTACGTGTGGTCCCTGTTTGATCCATATACATACATACATTATTAGTTGCATGCCCTACGAGGCGTATACTTGATACTGGCTCACTGGTTGGTGTCTTTGAGTTCGATTAATCGCCCTCGCTCTGATTGACAGGCGCTACTTAATGTTCGCATATGATTATTTCATTTAATTTTTTTTTGCGTTGCGCAGTTGTGCACTGATAATGCCAATTAAATATTTTAATTGCAACGATTTGCAATTCAATTTGACATGCAACAATAAATAATCTCGAAGAAGCACAATTCATATATAGTAGAAATTTGATTGGCCTGCAGGTTGCCGCGTGTCCGATTGGAAAATACGTTCCGCTCGGCGATAACTTGAACTTTCATTAGCACGAAATCTGTGCAAAGGAATCACAGTCCAAGAGCATGAATCACTTGATACGAGTAGTGTTGCACTGCAGTTTAAAATGCCATCTTCTAACAACATTTCGCTTGCCTTCCTATTTCCAGACACTCGCATCGCAGTTAATTGTATTCCGGCGCACAACATGCATCAGCAGCTGAAATAATTAGCAACGTCTAGCATCGCTGGGAAACAAATAATATTACAAAATCAATTCAAATAAAGTGCAACAAGCGAGAAAAGAAATTAACGGCAAAACGGCAGCAATTGGTGAACAAAACAGCTGCAATTCTATGAGTTTTGTAAGCAAAAGGACTACGAACATTGCATTCTTATTGCTGCCAAACAGATAACAATTAGCCGCGGCTAAACAAAGTGTAGTTCTCTCTTTCTAAGTAACTGAAACCTCAGGTGTCCAGTTTTACAAGTGAATCCAACCGAAGAACACAAACCGAAATGGCCAAGTACTTCATGACCTTGGCGCTGCTGCTGTGCCTGGCGCTCGAGAACAACAACATCTACGCCCGCTCGCATCCCAGCTCCCAGGAGTCCGTCAGCCTGCCCCTGGTGCGCGCCCACCCGCACCCCCGACACCAGCCGAATCAGCAAGTGCCGCAGACCGCGCAACAGCTGCAGCAGCATCACACGCGCCAGCAGCGCGATCGCCAGCCCAAGCACATCGCGCCGGATCCCACCAGCGAGGAGGAGGAACCGACGCTGGCGCAACAACAACTCTACTATCAGCGCCTCAGGCGCCATCTGCGTCGTCAGCGGGAGCATCGCCTGCAGCAGGAGCGCAGCTATCATCGCGTCTCGGAGGAGGAGCTCAGGAACAGTCCCAAGCTGTGGCAGCTGCTCAGCCAGGGCTACATCGATGACGAGCCCGAGGACGTGGATAGTCTCGAGCAGTCACAGCGCATGTTTGCCGATGCCCCGGCGCAGGAAGATGAGCTGCTGCATCACGACGCCGACGACCAGCAGCAGGACTATGTGAAAAACGAGCTGGCCGCCAGTCTGGTGGAGCCTGCGCCGCCAGAGCTGCCAGAGCTGCCAGCTGCTAATGCCACAAAGACGGCGAGCGGCGGCTGTCCCAAGTGCGAGAGTAATCGCCAGGTGGAGCACATCACCGAGGAGGAGCTGCGGCGACTGCGCATCGAGTTTGTCAAGCAGCAGATACTCGAGAAGCTGCGCCTCAAGGAGAGTCCCAACGTCTCGGCCGCGGAGCTGCCGCGCCCCATCTTCGAGGGCGTCACCCTCACACAGTCGGACGAGGCCAGCAAGAACAAAGATTACGATGATTACTATGCGCGCACCAATCAGAAGTTCATACTGCTGCAGCGCGGTAAGTTCACAGAGCTGCGATTTTGAAGCGGAGCAACGCAACTAAAACCGCATCTCATTATATCGTTTACAGAGGAGACCGAGTGCCGTCGCCTGGGTGTCCATCCCTCCATGTGCTTCAGCTTCAAGATCGACGACGTCGACGCCGACGGCTTCGATGTGAGCAACGCCGTCCTCTGGCTGTACAAGAACAAGCAGAACTACACCAAGGCCAGCAACGAGAGTCAGTCGAATGGCATGCTCAAGAAGCAGACGCTCGTTGTCTCCGAGGTGGAGCAGCAGCTGGACTCCAAGTACCTGCCGCTGGCCAAGGCGATTGCCATACAGTCGGTGGATGAGCAAGGTAGGGCCAGCTACCATATAATTTCCGAGTAGCCACAAGTAATTCGTATGATCATCCACATCGACTATATTATACAGGCGCGATAATTGCAATTCTTGCAATTCCTTTGTTTTGCGCGTTCCTCTGAGGGATCATTGCTTATTTACCTGATAGCGCAGCGTGAATTGTGGGTGAATAACTTGCCAACACAGTTTCAAAATATTTTCGTCGTTTGGTCGCTTGGTGCGCCGCACTGAACTTTGCTCGCACGCCAATTTGCCCAGAAAACGATGCTGAATCGTCCAACGGCCGAGTTACGCAGGTCACACTCAGATAAGCTTAGGTGAGGCCAGCTCAGCTGAATGCCGACAATAATGCTTAGTCGGTGGAAATCAAAAACACTGAATTAACTGAAATCACATTAGTTGTCGTTAGGTAACAAAAGTGGCTCAAAAAAACGCGTAAACAGCAAGAAGGAAATTATTTACTAACTTGGCATTTTCTTGCGCTGCTTGCAGATGAGTGGATGCAAATCAATATCGAGTGGCCCATCAAGAGATGGTTCGGCAACCACGAGCTCAGCCACCTCATACAAATCGCGTGCGAGTCGTGCGACATCAAGAGCATGGAGGAGATCATATCCGTGAACAAGAACTACAGGCCCTTCATCATGATCGACACCCAGAACAGGCCGAGCAAGTCGCGCCAGAAGCGCAACATTAACTGTTCCAGCGGCGTCACCGAGTGCTGTCGCGAGAAGCTCTACATCTCGTTCGCGGACATTGGCTGGGACAACTGGATCGTGCAGCCGAAGGGATACGACGCCTACTTCTGTCGCGGCTCCTGCAGCTCCGTGGCGAGTGTCGCCCAGGCCGCCTCCCATCACAGCTCACTGCTGGTAAGTTGCGAAGCCTTTTCGATTTGTGATCTATCGAGACTAATTTCGGCTGTTTTCCGTTGCAGAAAATTCTTTCTTCAAATGGTACACGCAAGCCGTTGGATCTGATACCCTGCTGTACCGCCAAACAGTATTCCTCGTTGCAGTTGGTCGTGCTTGATTCGAACCAGACGGCGACAATCAAAACTCTGCCCAATATGATCGTCGAATCGTGCGGCTGCAGATAGTTGCGCAAGGCTATAAACAAAACACACACACATACAAACAAATGCAAATAGTTATAGAAATCGAAATACATCTAGCTAAGTTGTAGACCACATCGAGTAATCATCCACCATCATCGCATAACCATAAATCGGACAAATTAGATCTAGTGCTTCCATTTCCATTTCCACTTCCATCGCCATTCCCATAATTTCAATTTATTTAAATGCATTCATCATCTTCATTTCACGGAACTTATTTAAGCTAACGGTACTTAAATTACCTACTTATCTTAATTACGCTGCCATTAGTCGTAGTCTCGTCACCATTAGCTGATTTAGTTAAAACTGAAGTGAATGTACTTGAGCATTCGCATTCGCATTCGCACTCGAACCGTGGTTACTCTAATTCGCATAAGTAACGTAGCTAGCCAATAATTGCATCAACCACACTTGAATAAGTTAACTAATTAATTTAATTATACGTGCTTAGTTTGTTTTACGTAATGTTTCCTCGCCTAGCAGTGTCATAAATTATTGAAAACAGACAAATTAAAATGCCAAAATAAACAAAAATTTTACAAACTTCTTGCGTTTGAATGCAATCTAAACAAAATAATGATTACTTATCCACAACGACATTTCCTTGTCTTTATTCTTCCAATCTTAGACTACAACTATTTGAAATGGAAATTGTCTACGCAACTTTTTGCTTGATCAGCTTTGGCAACAGTTTGATGAGTGTCAGCGTGTGAAGCGCATTGCGACTAAATTCGAAGGCCAAGAAAGCAAAGCGTCCGTGTTGCTTGGGCGTGTAAAGGCGCAGAACATGATTGAAGACTTCCACGATTAGAATGCCGCCAAAGCGTCGAGGTAATGTTGAATTTTTTGGCTTGCTGCGGGAAACAAATAAACAGAGTAGTTAGTGAGAGAATCCCATTCGATAGAGTAGTTGCAAGTGCATCAAAGTATGAGATAAAGTTAACTTACAACTCTAGAGGCATCGAGAGTGCTACGCCCATTAGATTGCCCAGGTCTCGTACTAGCAGAAATATAGGACTGCCCTCATGCCGCATATAGGTGGGCTCGGGACACCACTTAAAGGCCTGCAAATGGAGGTTAAAATAATCATTGAGATAAGGGTGGAATTTTAAATGATGTCAAATAAGGAAGACTATCATCCTCACCTGGCGCACGGACCAATGTGGATCGAAACCGAGTCGCAGCTTTACGAAGTATACAGCCGCAGCGAGGCCGCCGAGTAGGAGTACCACAGCGACGAGTTGGAGGCGTCGGCGGCTTCTCATGAAGTCCAGGTGCCTGTCGAGGTTGCTCAGGGTGCTGATGGCGATGTAGCTGCCCAAAAGACACTGGTGCAGGAACTCTGTGGCCAGGTAGAGGCGACTCAGCCACACGCTCAGCATGCAACAGCCGACCAGACTGTACAGCAGGATCTTGCGGTTGCGACAGCAGCCCGAGAGCGACAAATGCGAGCTGAGTATAACGAGGAATGCCATCAAGGACATGGAATGAGCACACGGCAGACCGCCACTCGTCTCGCAGCTCAGGTCGTGACTTTGCAGAGCAATGCCGGATCTGATGGCATTTCGATTGCCATTGGCATAGAGTTCGCGTAGCCACCAAAGCGGACGCAGTTCGGGATATATCCTGCGAAAACAAGAACCAATTACACATAGTGCGTGTTGGTTGCCAGGAAACTTACCATTTCTCTAGGGAACTCACTGTGCTCACCACGCTAATCATGTAGAACAGCTGGATGAGCAAACCTTGGCTGAGGAGGCCCATCAAAGGTATCAGCACATTGAAGAGCGTTCCAGACTCCAGGTAAACGCTGATGAAGCGAAACAATGGCTCCGCTAAGCTCAGGCTGAAAAGGATTCGCATTGCATCAAGGATTTCAATTGCCAACAAATCAATCTACTTACTGTTCCTGCACCCATTCGTTGATGTGTAACTCCGCATTGAGCAGGTGGTGATATGCATCCGCCGCTAGGCGAAACACCTCCAAATCCATTGCAGACGTTTCCTACTTTCGCTGCAAGTTGTTAAATATTTTGTGATTGCCAGGATTGGAGCTGCAGGAAACATGGAAACTCAGCTGTTTGTGGCGCAGGCGCTTTACTTGAATACAGTGCAGTCTGAAAGATTGAGCCGTCTCAGTTGTATTACACTGCTTTCAATCCCACTGCTTGGTTTTATACACTGCTTGGTCAACTGTTGTAGAAATGCTTGTATTTAAAAATGCACTGCTTGAGGCGGGTAATTAACGAAGAACACAAAAGATGTTTCGGGTGCGGTGTTTCAATTATATTGTAAATTTTAATAAATAATGCAAACGGTTTACAAAAACTGATAACAAATCATATTTTTAATAAATACACATATACACAAACATACATACATATTTAAACATATACACATACGAGTACATGCGCATAAATTGAGTAGAGGCCGCTTTGTTGTTTGTCGCTAAATATCAATGAAAATTTTCATAATGCACTAAATAGAACTTGACTAAATTATGAACGCAGGCGCATGACAGACTTACACATACATTTAAGTACAGCAGAGGTGTGTGTTGAGAGATAGTTGTGGTTAAATAGAGTACGAGGTGTACAGGAAGAAGGTGTGCTTCGAAATTCGCTTAAATGCTGAGAATGAATGAGAAACTTAACACATAAATATTTCGTAGATTTATCTTTTGTATTATCGTAGATTCTTGTGATTGCTGTTGGTGCTGATGCAGTTGTTGCTGGCAGAGAATTGTAGAGTTATTCGACGGGGCGAATCCCTTAACCAAAGTTCTCGAAGTGATGTATAAAATAGGGCAACTTGCGTGTTTTATTCACTTCATCACAGGCGGACATGACGCTCTTCGTCAGCGGCCTCGGACCGCACGAGAAGACACCTATTTTGGACACCTGCAACACAAAATACAAATAGTTATTCGCTAGTTCAAAACGCATTTTAGAGGGTCGCTCACATAGGAGTGCTTCTTCTGCACGAACTTGAGGAAGCTCGACATGTCGGGACGTCCGAAATGATTGACCGCCTTCAGGCCCGTGAAAATCGAGGTCTTCGAGAGGCGCTGGAAGTGGTTCTCGCAAATGTACTGAAATGGAAATGGGAAATGTTATCGCTGAGAAATGAATATAGAGGATTGAGCACTCACCAACATGGTTGTCCTTAGATCGAACTTGTGGAAGAACTGCGTGATGAAGATGTGTATCTCGAGCACATTCGTCACATCCTTCTTCTCCACGTCGCGCAGCACATCAATGAACCACTCGAAGTGTTTGTGCGACGGACAGATCCACAGGAAGTAGACCTTCTTGCAGGCCACTCCCGAGTAGCGATTGGTGCTGGTGCCAAACACCAGATCGTTGAGTATGGAGGCGTAGGGCGTGACGCCAATGCCACCGCCCACCATGACGGCCACCTCGAACTTATACCAGTCCTGGTTGCCGCCGCCGAACGGACCCTCGATGCGTATCTTGGGCTGGTCCTCGGGATTGTAGTTGCACGGATCGAAGTAGTTGCGCAGCTTCCACGTCCACGGACCCTGCGCCTTGATGTGGCAGCTGAGGAAGTTCTCGTGTGGCGCCGAGGTCAACGTGAAGCTGTGCATCTCATGGGGCCGGAAGGCGGTGCAGGAGAGACGCACCCACTGACCCGACAAATACTTGAGGTTCGGCGGCCGGTAGAACTTGATTTTGATCACGTCCGACGGCAGCAGGTCCGTCTCGATGACATCCAGCGCCATGTACTTGGTGCGCAGCGAGACAATCTTGTCCAGCGTGTACACAATGCCCGGCCCCAGGAAGAACATCCAGAAACGCGGCGGCCCTGTCAGCCGCGCCAGTCCATGGATCAGACTCAGCAGGTAGAGGCCAATGTAGAGTGTGTGCATGTTCCAGAAGAAGTTGTAGGCTCGCTTGCGTATGGTGGGATGGGCGAACACGAAGATGATGCACATGATGATGAAGAGCAGGACGCCGGTGGTGCCGGTGACCGTCTGGAAGAGCCAAAACGTGATGTCCGGCTTGTAGTCGGAGGCGAAGTGCACTTCGCGCGTCAGACAGCGCAGATTCTCGTGCGACTGCGTGGACACGTGATAGAAGTTGACAATGTGGCCAACCGTGTGCAGCACCGAGAAGAACAGCGCCGTGCAGGCGGCAATCTTGTGGAACTGAATGTGCGAGTCCAGCGGAATGTATTGCTGTATGGGGAACTCCTTGAGCTTCGTGATAAGATTGCTGCAAGCACAAGTACGAATTAGTGGCTATATTTGAAGTGCGACTGAGGAGAGTACTCACCGGGACATGGTCAGCAGCAGCAGGGAGTAGCAGAAGGAGAGCGAGGCGGCCGAGCCGCGCGTGATCGCAATGCCCACGCCCATGATGTGCCGCAGATCCGTGTGCTCCGCCATGAACGAGTAGTGAATGAAGCGCTCCACGAAGAGCACGATGGTGACGACGTAGAAGAGAAACAGATAGAAGATATTCTGGCGATTCTCCTCGAGGAACGTGATGTAGGCATCCCACTTGGCGAGCAGCCAGTGCCGCGGCTTGTCCTGCATCGGCTCAATGTTGAATGAGGTCATGCGGGCAACGTTCGTCGAGGTGTCCAGGAAGTTCTGCTTGGCGCCCTTGCAGTCGAGGCCAATGGCCACGAAGTCGCCCTTGTACTCCTTCATCATCAGCTTGAAGTCCTGGTAGGTCAGGTGGTTCTTGTGCTCCAGGCCGACGTCCTGGAACATGCCGTCAATCAGCTCGGTGACCTGGTCGTCGCCTAGGCTCGTGGTGCGCGCAATCTCCACCAGGGAGCGCATCATCTCGCTCAACTCGCCCTTGTCGATGACGCCGTTGCGGTCGTTGTCGCACATGTCGAAGATGATGCGCAGCTTGTCGTCGGTCTTGCCGCGCGAGAACAGCACCACCGTCTCGAGGAACTCCTGGAAGCTGATGCGTCCGTCCTGATCCTTGTCTACGATGTTGAACATCTTGCGCACGAACATATCGTTGGGCTTCATGCCCAGCGCGGCGGCGAACTCGGCCTTCGATAGGCTAGTCCGCATCACAGTCATCACTTCGCCGTCGCTGGAGGCGTCCGAGCGACGTCTGCGCTCGCCCGGTCTCAGGCCGAACGTCAAGGCGTACGCCTCGCGGAAGAAGTACTCCAAGCGCTTCTGGCGTCGCTCTCGCGTCTCTGCTCGGGCCAGCATGATGTCGCGATTCACCTCCATCAGCGTGAGCTCCTTCTTGTGCAGCAGCAGAAAGTCCTCCAGCTTCTTCACGAACTTCCGGCGCGCTCCGTAGGACTCCAGCTCCAGCACCAAATCGTGATCGCTGGGCACACGCAACAGTATGTAGGGCTTCTTCTTGATGTGGTTTGTGGCCGACTCCTCCACGCTGACCATGTCCACGTGCTGCAGACTGAACGTGCGCAGCTTCTCGCCCTTGCGATCCACCGTGTAAATGGCGGCCTCGGGCCCGAACTTGACGGTGACCAGGCGCTTGTGGTTGACGTGCAACCACTCGCGTGCCAGCATCTTGTCGACGGAGCCCTTCTGCTGTGGCGCTCGCAACGCCTCCTGGCGTATTTTGAGTCGCCGCCGCTTGCTGTTCTGCAACTTGACCACGCAGTAGCCGGCGCCAGCGCACAGAATGGGCACGAAACCCAGGAAGACGCACACGTAGATGAACATTAGCTCTGAGCCGGAGAAGTAGTCGTAGCCCTCCAGGTAGTTGCAGGGCTCCAGCTCGGTGGCGTTCAGCTGCATGGGCTGCGGACAGGGATCGCCCGCATGCCACATGAAGACATCGCGCTGAATCTCGTCCTCGGCAATGTCCGTGCTGTTTACAATGATGTCCCAGAGCGTGATCTTGCGCAGCTCAGCAATTTCCTCGGGCGTGAAGATGCCGTTCCGCTCGTTCTCGAACCAGAAGCGATCGGCATCGCGCAGTCGCGTGAACTGCTCCTTGATCACATTGGTGAAGAGCTCGCCCGGGCGACCGTAGGACTCCAGCATGCCGCCCACATAAACATCCACGTCGTCCAGCTGATTGCTGTAGGCCTCTTTCAGCATGCTGTGGAGTAGAAGAAGGCGAGATTTTCAAGATTAGCTATTGTAAATTATTTCTAATTTTATAATTTTCTATTCTATCCCCATAAAATCTGAAATCTAATAAGAACTCTGAGTGTACATTGTAATTAAGTAACGCTAATTTCCATCCTTAAAAGCTGGCTGAAATACGAAAAGTTAGATTTGGTGTTAATGGCAATTATAAGTATCTGTCAACTATTTATAGTTTGGAATTATTTCTTCTTTTATATAATAAGTGCTACTTTCTAAATGCTGTGTGATTGTCTCAGAGTTAATTGTTTACGCAAATTTAAACAAAGGCTCATTGTTGAGTGTCTACTCTATTAAGTATTTAAAATTATTCCCGTATAGCTAAAATGACAGATCGCTAATTTATCGCTTTCTGTCGATTACTAAGCAAATCAATTTGTAAACGCTGTATGAGTTAAACTCCTGTTCTTCCGAAACTCACTCTAATAGCTCCGGTTGCGCTTCGAATAGCTGCGGATTGATGTCCGTCCAGGTGGCATGTCTATGCAGACCGTAGGCTTCTCGGGCCGTATTGTAGTCGGGCAGGCCATTGTCCCGCCCGCGCATGATGTTGAGGGCACCCAGGTCGCGGCGGGTAAACTCCATGGGACCGAAGAGTTTGTCGCGCACATCGGAGCAGAGCACCGGGTCCTCGCGCTCCGAGATCTGCGAGGATAGACCCATGAGCACCTCCTCCACGCTGGTGTCGGTGAAGAAGCCCTGCAAATGAACAAGACATTAATTCGAGAGCAAGTCCAATCATGCCACATACTCACGCTGGAGTCCCACCACGTGGAGCAAAGACGTATGGCCGGATATCCCATGGGAGTCTGCTTGAAGTTGCACTCGCCGTCGCGACGATAGATGCCCGGCGGTATCATGGTGTGGCCGAAGCGAAAGGCGGCCGCCTGGAAGATGTGGCCAATGCCCGGATGCACGTCCTGCTTGTAGCCCTCATAGGCGGGCATGGGTGAGCCCAGGAATGCCGGCAGATACTCGTACACAATCACATTCTGCAGACTGGCAATGACCGTGTGGCGTGCACGCTGGAAGATGTCCTCGTCACACCAGGTGGGGTTCAGGCGCTTGATGCGCTGCGCCAGCGTGTTGTGCCAGCGCAGAAAGAGTATGGCGAAGGAGAGCAGCGCGGGATTCTGATTGGTGCGCGGATCGCCCAGCACTGCAAGAAGGGTTGATCAGTAATGTGTTGTAGATGCTTGTCTCTGCACTTACGGAACAACCGCTCGGGACTGAGCATCTTCATGACGTTCGGCACCGGGTTGTTGAAGAGCGGCACGCGCATGGTGTTGCGCACCGGCAGCTTGCCGTCCTTCTGGGTGAGCAGGGTGCCGTTGTGGAAGGAGCGCATGGCGTTGAGCCACGCCTCGGAGGTGCTGTAAATGAAACTGCCATCAATCCAAGCAGTCATTTGATTTATCTGCGGAGTAGTTTTTATAGCGACATTTGTACACCAGTTTGCGACCAACCCCAAGACGGCCCCCCGTGCTGCCCGCCAGCTGACTCACCTGTTCCCTTGGCGCATTTGGGCTTTGGCCCGTGCTCCGATCGTAGGCAGCCCTGTGGAATGGTATGTACTTGTCGCCGCGGCACTCGCGATCGTACATCTCGTCGCACTTCTCGATCTCAATGCGATGCATCTCAATGGGGCAGCCGGACTCCGAGGCCATCACAATCTCGTTGGCCACCACCTGACCGAAGAAGGCCAGCAGTGCGGTCCGATTAAATTTGGAGCCCAGTCCATCGCGTCCACGCATGAACAGGCGACTCAGGCGCCTCGTCGAGGGTCGATTGGCGCCTGCCATGGCGTACACGCCGTCCGAGTACGAGGGCGGCGCCTTTCGCACCAGATGGCTATCTGAAAATCATTTGCAAAGTGCATTTAATCGCAGTTACTAAGCAACTTATCGCATAATATTATCGTATGGGTGTTATGCTAATTTCAACAAACTAATTTTAATGAGGGTCCACCGTGCAACAAACATTCTGAAAGTTGCCGTATTTACATCTAATTAGAATGCAGTAGAGCTTAACATGTCTTATTAAGACCACAAGCAGTTGGCACATACCTACGGAGCCCCAGTCGGGATGGGCCAGATTGTTGTACCAGCCGTCGTAGCGCTGTTTTTCAGTCTGACTATACATTTTCTCTGAAAGCAAAACGAGATCAAATTATCTGATTAGCGAAGTCGTTAATGAATGCAATTTGCTGATAGAAACTTCACAGTTGATATATATATTATACTACAATAACTATAATAATTCCCTTTATATCTAAAATTGGTATTAAAATAATTATAACATTTACTCGTACAATGCAAATTTGCTTTCAAACCAAAAATTATATTATTTTGACTTCTTAATTGGCTCGTATTGAAACAAGATTTCTGATTTGATATCATAACAAAGTCTCCCAAATTTAAATGATTGAATGTAGTATGTTACTTATACTTTTTCGATTTATAATTTGATCCAATTTGCTTGAAAGCCATGGAATTTGCGAAACTGGAATTCAATAAAAACCAGTTACTTAAGCGGCAAATCATTCTTTGCCTGATCATTGATTGTAGCAGCTATATAATAAAGCGATTTGATAGTTCCGTATGTTTATTGTGTCAACTTGATATAAACATAAGAACAGGCAAACAACAGAACACGAAATCCGAACGGACGAGAGTGAATACATTTTCTGCTCATTGTAGTATATTCAATAGATTTTAGAGCGGAAATGGGAGATTATTATAAGTCAATAAAGAGTAAAATAGGCTAAAATATTATCGGCTAAAATTATTCTTAAAATTTCAAAAATATAATAAATATTGAAGTACGCAGGAAAAAGAAAGTTAATTTGTATGCTAATCGGAGTGCAAGCGAGACTTCGTTAGGCTATTCGCCAAGTGTGCGTCTTACTTGTTTTAATTGCGAAAAAATCAAAAAAGTTGTTTACGGTCACTTTGGCACGCCGATAACTGTCGGCAATTTATTTAGATTTATTTTGTGGCATTTTCTGCTCGCAAAATTACGCATTAAATTGTTCTAGTTAAGATCTGAGAATGCCATAAATGTTGCTCCGAAAATAAAACAAAAAATTAGTTACATGCAGTTGAACTAGCCTAGCAAGCCAGTTATTTTTTTTTTTTTTACATACTAAGTGCGAACTACAAAATCGTAGATTGTTTAGCTACTGAGTAAATGCGTTTAGTCACTTTAATTGACTGCAAAATTGATTGAGTGGCGGTCAGGGCTTTAAGTATCAACCCCACCCAGGCAACTGACAATATTTAGGCCTCAATTTACATATTTGTCTAACTTTTAATTGTTTCTAGTGTTTGTTCAAACGACTGACGTTTCGTTGTCATGACAAATTAAGCATTTATACTTAATTTAATATCGTACATTGCTACATCTAGCTTCTAATTGAAAACTGATTTACTGAAGGGAATTTAATTGTACAGTAATATAGTTCATAACTTACACTACTTTAAAGCACTTTGACAAAAGGTTTTTCAACAGAATAGTATATAAGCCGTAGTAAAACTATTTATTAGCACAAATTTAATGAGTTTTTTGTTTAAAATAGAGCTTATGAATCATATAGCAAAATGGAAGATAAATCAAACAAAACTACGTGACTGTAGATATATTTTAGTGATATCATGATTTGAAAACTAAAAGTCTTGTTTTCATAAAATGTCTCTAAAAGAAATTTTGAAATTGTGCTAGTTTTATTGGAGTATTTATTATTCCCACCGGTTTTATGCTTATCTCGCCAACTAGACTCCCACAAGAGAGATGGTTTACTGTAAACCAGTTCAACAATTAAAGGCAATGGCCGCAACCAAAAACAAACTCGATGCTCGGGATTATATGAGTTTATAACAGTCGCCAAATGAAAAATGTATATGCATCTGAATACTCATTTGGGCAACATAAATAATATGAAAGTACTCTAGATTGTGATTCAATAAGTGTAAGAATTTAATTCAATTATCATTTTGTTTGCCACTTTTATGTGGCGCAGTCGAAATGCCAAACGTTTTAGCTCGATGATGAAACAAAAGAATCGCTAAACGTTTTATTCAGGCGAAATAACTATTAAAATCATGACGTTGAAAGGCAAAAGCAAAAGCAACAGCAACAGCAACAGCAACATCAACGACAACAACACACGACATGACTATATTTTGTGCCATTTTCGAGAGCAATGCTCGCACGTGTGTTGGTGTGAGTGTGAGTGTGTGTGTGTGAGTGCGAGTGTGTTTGGAATGATGGATGGCAACAGCAAGCGAGACCTGAGACTATATTTAAACAACAAAACACTGAAGCAACAATCTTCAGAATCAGATCCGGTTAACCAAAAAGGTATCTAGCAAAAAAAAAAAAACAACAACGAAGAGTAGTTACACAGCAAGTGAGTGTGAGAAAGAGCGAAGAGTCAACGGAAGCCTCAGCTGACTTCAGATGACACACACATATATATAAATAATATATACGATACATATCGTACATCGCAGATTGCGTTGGTGGCTTTGGAATGCCAGCGACAAACACCTGCCTCACAGCACGGACGGATCGCGCTGAGTTCACAGATGCCGATGTGTGTTTTTGGGGGAAAACATGCACGACATCGCGGATTCCCCCCAAAAAAAAAATATGATATACTTTTATATAGACACACGAACGTACGTATAGTATAAGTAAGTGTATGTGCATATATAAGGTGAGACTTTTGTCGGTGTGCTTCGTTTTGTTTCATTTCGGTTTGCAGCGTCATCAATTGTCAACGATTTCACGTTCGTTTTCCAAGTCTTTTGATTTGTCCATGCAGTCGCATGTTTCACTTTCATCTGTTTGGCTAATGCGTGACTTTTGGTGATTAGATCGTCTATTGCAAAACCTGGCCATATCGCCGCACACACTAAAATCTCTCTACGTCTGGGATTGTGTTAATGCGAGGAAAATTGACGGACTTTTGCGTAGCTTATTGCGTCACGCTGTAATTAAAAGCACGTAAAATCTAAATTGGTGTATTCGTTTGGTAATTCAACGTTTTGACTGGCATAATTCATTGAGAAACCAAAATACCATTTAATTTCGAAGAGTTTTGAATGGTTTAATGCATGCCAAATTATATATTGTAGCTTTGTTTCCCAAACAAGAACAATTTAACACTGAAATATAAATTGAATATTGTATTTATCTACTAGAAATGAGTGAATCATAAGCGTATTAATTAAGCCATCATGAAATATAAATTGATTATGGTATTTATCTACTAGAACACGAATGAATCATAAGGGTATTAACTATGCAAGCCATAGCGCGAATTGCGACTCTAGAAATCAAAAGCTGTATTTTATGACCACCGCCAAGACAACGTTTAGTTTTAGGAAGTTGACCCAATCAATTTGCCAAAGGCGTCACAAATAAGTTTTCAATTCATTGACACATAAAACTGCTACAATACAATGAAATCTATTTGTTAGCTGTTAATTGGTTGCCAATTCAAGAGTTAGCGAAAATGCGCTCATGACTTTATTCCATCCAAAATCAATTAACACTATCCATACACTCGAGTGCAGGTAGACGACGCCAGGCCAAATTTATCAAGCTTAATGAAGCTCAAAATTCTTTTTCATCTTTTGCGACTTTAATTAGACAACAAGAAAAAGTTGTCAGCATCTCAAATTGCGCTCCAAGAATGCAGTCACTCCAAAAAGGCCAAAACGATACTGAACACAGGCCGAGCATTTGTTTCATTTGAAGTATTTTGCTTACACGATGTTAATGAATTTTGCTCATTTTTGTTGTTTTTCTTCTAACTTTGTATTTTTGGCATTTTAACTCCATTAATCAAAATGCCATTTGTTTAATTAAAAGCTCCAATATTGGCTATTTTAACATACATGTAAATAATTAAATCACATCTATGAAGGCCTAGCACCTGGTTACAGCACGAATCGATAGATCTTGGGAAGAACTCAATACTTGAAATATGCTTCATAATCATGGTGATTTTTATTTTGGTCAAATGGCAATTTATAAATCAAAATGGAAGAAGAATCGCTCGCAAAGTAATTGAAATAATTATGGTGGTTGTGGTAAAATCCCCTTATAAGTGTAATAAATAATAAGCAGCGCTCTGAGATTATACAAGTCGGGGATTTTTACCATAATTTGAAGTGTCTGTAATGTTTGCTTTTTATGGATATGTTCGCAAGCCGACTAAAAAGATATCAAGTTAATTTGGAAATGTTCAAAAGATTATAGACAATTTACAAGTTCTCCTAATTCGATTGGAAAGGATCTAATTTAGTAGTCATAATTATATTTAAATGTTTTCATTTAGTGTATATATTGTGAACTTCCCGTATACGAGTAATTAGCTATTTGGAATCACTTCAAGCGACTGTGTAAGCAAATTTATTGAAATTACAACAAATAAGCGAGCGCATCATAATGGTACACTACAAGTTGCTAACGACTGTTTGACGTCATCCTCGTGAGGAGATCTACAACTTGTGGTCTAGAGTCTAGACAATGCCCCTCTGTTTCTATAACTGACAGCATAGCATATCGGCAGACATGCCAAGATCTCGTGCCTCCGACTGACCGATAAACGACGTCGTCGGTTATTTATTATTCATATTAACACGAGTGTTTCCTGAGCATTCGGGTGAATCGGGTGAAGCGGGCGATTGATTCTAAGATGTCTGACAGCCGCAGCTGGTCACGTACGCTGTTGAATAAACGGTAAGTGGGCGTGACCCAGCCCCGGCAGCATCGAACGCCGCCGAGTCAAATGTCAACGCACGATCAGCCAACCCAGCTGGCTGACTGCCTGACTGCCTGACTGACTGACTGACTTACTGTGTGTTTGGGTTGGTTACTTCGGTTAGCAGTTAACCTCTGCCCTCCACTCCGCCCTCTTCTCTATAATAATTTCACGGATCGTTTTATTTGCTTGCAATTTTTTGCCAATCATTTGATTTATGCACAGCGGATCATTTGGCTCTTTGTTGTTTGTTGCTGGTGTTGCTGCTGTTGTTTAACGTAATGAAATTATTGCAAACAATGTGAAATATTACCCATTGTATTAGCGACACCCCCTCAGACCCGCGACACCACATGTGGCACGGTTGGTATGGGGAAGTTAAACATTGGATCACACTTCAATCGCTAGACGCGTATGCAAATATGCCTTCACCTCACCGTTTTGTTTTCCTTTCTTTGCCAATTTCATTATGTATCCTATTAGCACATGCGCTTTGTTTTCTTTTCACTTGATTGGCACCTCGAAGGTGTCTATAAAATTATTCGTTCTGCTTTGCCAGAAAGTTGCCTTACTAATCCAAATCAGTGTCCTGAATGACATTACTTACGAAATCCATTTGATTTATGTTACAAAATTGGTATTACTGTCATTTGTTAATCTCACTTCTTAAGACAATGTTGGCTTAACTTAGCTCTCATCAAGTCAGCCTTGGTTAGCATGCAGTTGCTGTTGAAACTTAGCCTAATTGAATTTGTTAAGAGTCGTATGCAATGGAAAAAAAGTACTCACCATAACAATGCACAAAGCCGAGGCTGAGCCCCAGACTAATCAGCAACAATAGCAGGGCGCTGTGAGGAGCTAGTGCCCTAGGCCCTAGATGTAGTCTCCAGCTATGCTGGGCTTTAGTTGCTGAGCCATTGGTAGTTGTTGATGATGCCCGCTGTTGGGGCACGCTTGGAACACTCATATTGATTGCCAAGTATTGCTATTGTTATAAACAAATTCGATGGCTTGCGGATTGTATTGTGAAATTAATTAAACGAACTATGTATAGCACTGAAGGGGGTCGCTCGCTCGGTTGCTTCGGGCACTTTAATTTTGCATTATTTTCGAATAGATTTGTATTATCACACGCCACACTGGCTGACGGCTGCTTGGCTTGATACACGTGTGCAATTTTCAATGTTTGCTCATTTTTCCAGGGAACTCTATATAGCACTGCGAATGACACACATTATATTAATAATTCTGAATCATATTTTCGGTTCCATCGGTTTTATTTCCGTTGTGGGTGACGCGAATATTTGGGAAATATTTTCACATGCGTCATTCATAAATTTATGCATTTATTTCTTGATGGCATTTTCGTGTTTTAGTTAGTTTAGTTTCTGAGATGCTGCATACTTTTAATGTTCAAGAACTTTTCAAATTGTTTTAGAAGCTTTAATATGGTTTTCAATCTACTTCTACGACAAAGCAGAGCTATACGAAAAGCAATTCTCACTATATTTACAAGCGATAAAAAGACTTGCAATCAGTTTTAATCGAGGACCAGACAAATATAATGACAACTCCTATTTAAGATTTTTTAAATATCAATACATCAAGAAAAGAAGATAAAAAGATTTATGATCACATGATCTATGCATCAATTCCAGTCAGCTAATAATTAATTTATATGAACATCTTGGGACGTCTTGGGCAATTTTCTTCAATTTGAAAGCAATTTATAAAATACTAAAAAAGCGTTTAATAATTCTACGGATTAAATAGACCATTAATAGAATTGAACAATAGAACAGCACGCTTCAATGCATTTTAAATTTGTACATTTATAAATACATTTCTCAGGCTTTCAACACTATTCACAAATGCATAAAAAGTAATAAGCAAGAAACAATATTCAAGTGCTTTATATTTTACAATGGAAGAAAAACAACAACTACAATAATAAGTAGCAACTACACAAAAGGCTTAAGTAAATGACGAAACGGTTCGTTAATGTTTGAAATTAATTATATTGCACAAAGTAAGTAAAGCAGAAAAAACGCGTTTATTAAATGCAATGTGTACAGCAAAATAAACGGCAAAGTCAACCCACAAAAAGTTTAAAAAAAAAATCAGATATATAAGTAAAATAAACGGAATTACCCACAAAACAATTGACCTTCTGCGAGCTTACAAACAAAACCGACAACCGACAAACGTCCATTAGTCATAATCGACGATAGTCGAGACGTCGAGAAAGAAGCCGAAAAAACCAACAACAACACACATAACATAACAAAGAAATAAAAAACATACAGTATACTCGTAGAGAAGAAAAATAACAAAATCCATTGCACAACTGTAAACAATTAACAATACCATTTACAACAACCACCAAGCAATCCTAGCGCAGCTAACAAAGTCATAAGTTAAAGCGACACCCAAATAGCTCGAAGTAAGACTAATATTCCTTCCGCGGCATTTGTTTAGAAATTATAATGAAAACGAAAATGCGGTTGCGGGGCGTAGAAACTCAAGCGAAGAGCTGCAGAAACTCAAGAAAGCGTGGAAGAGTTGAAAGCGATAATTATAATGGAATGTAAAGAAAAATTACGCGGTTAAAGAGTAATAGGCAAAGGTTGAATTGGGCGGCTTTTTTGTTTAACCGAAAACTGCTCAAAGCTCACTGGCAATTACTCAATTTGGCCAATTTAAAACCCCAGAAATGAAAACAACCATCACAAATATGGAGTAGATATTGTAATGTGAACTTGGAAAAGTTTCTTGTCTGTACAACTCACATAAGCAACTGTAAACTAACTTTGAACTATGTCAAATAGCATGGCAACAATTTCAATGTCCGGAATACGACTTTAATTACAGCTACTTTGTAAAAGGGGCCATGGGAATACAGTGGGGTCTACATTTAACCATAATTTGTATGCAAATCTCATGAGACGCATGCACGGACTTCGTTTATAAGCTCTGCAACTTTTGCACACAGCAACTTTCATTTCATTTATTTTGTTTCCTATCTATTTATAGATTTTTGTGCACAATTATGATTTGCAACTTCGCAAAGTTTTGTACAATTTTCACACCGTTACTTTTCCACTTCCGTTTATTTTATTTCCGAACTTGGAATTTTTGACATCGATTTTGTTTTGCTTTTGTTTTTTTTTCGCAAAAATTGCGCAAGCAACAAGTAATTTTTCTTTTTGTATTTTGATTTTTTTGTAGGTTTATCCAAGTTGTAGTTGTTGCATCGGTCGGGCGAAGAGTAGGATGATGATGGAGATGGAGATGGAGGAGGAGAAGGAGGAGGAATGAGCAATGAGAAGAAGCCACAGCAGCAGCCACAAAAATAAACACGAAAATAAATTATATTGACGAACGAAAAACGAATATAAGCAAAAGACAAGAAGACGACGCTCTACGCGAACAAAGAAGAGGCGAAATGACGCCCGAAGACGCCGAATTTGCGTGTGCGCAAAAGAGATGGCGAACCAACGAACGACGACCCAAAAAAGCAACAACACAACAAAGAAGCAACAACAACTGGAAGACTATTTAAAAAAAAAAAAGACACACACACACACACAATTCACTGGCACACACACACGCACACAGTGCAGCGGGTGGAGTATTTCACTTTTCTGTTGTTGCTGTGTTTTCTTAGTCTCTTATTTTTCTTTGGGCTTGCAATTTTCGACAAACAATTCCAACAATTTGCCATCCACATAACTTCGCTTGTCACTTTGCATAGATAAAAAACGCACAGCACACAAATTATAATAACGGTGAAGACGAAACCGAACGAAACGGAGAAGCGGAGGCAGTAGCACAAGTCGCCACAGTAATAGCAACAACTACAGCGCATGCGCGACACGTTTCACATTCACTCTCACTACGATCTGCGAGCGATCCCGTTCCGTCCCGTACCGTTCCGTGCCATGCCGTCTCGCTCTCTCACTCTCTTTCTCACCAGTTTGCTAAGGCAGCAAGGGGAGCACAAACGTCCGCAGCGGCCAAGAGTTCGTTGAATACTGAAACTCAGCTGTGCGACTGGCACCTCAGCTGGGCCAGGGAGCACATCACAAAATCCACCATCGCTCCCCCCTCTGCGCTCAGCCAAGAAACCGGTCGACAGCGCTCGCGCTCTCCATGACTTGCCGACTCTCTCCGCCGCGTGCGCCAACGACCATTGTACGGTTTATGCTCCATTTCGTTTGTGTAGCGGATCTGAGCGATGTGGTTGTCCCCTGATCCGTCTCCATGTCCGCCTCTAAATGAGTTCCGTCATTTTCGACATGACAACGTGTCGTATTAATCATTGTCATGTCAACGTTTCCCACAGGAACCCAACAGGCTTTCAAATAAGCGGGCACTTGCTCGCTTTGAGTGGGTATTTCCAGCTGATCATCTGATCAAAAGAGCGCAGTTCCATGCAGATCTGTGCGAAGAGCAAGCCGAAGAGTCAGCATCTTCAATGGCGCGTATCTGCAGTGCCAAGAGAGCCGCACTCTGAAGAGGCTCGTACGCTACATAATTGAGTAGTCAAAGTTAGTGATTGAAGCCCCCATCAGCTGCTGTACACTATGTAAATTTGCTCATACTTTTGGGTCTTTATGAGTTCTTAATTCTGTTAACGACTTGTTTTCGAAGATTTACGATCATGTTGATGAAACATGCGCCTCAGGCCTCGAATATTTGCATATACAAAAAAATAATAAATGCGTACATATCAATCTATCATTGAGCTGTGTTGACATTGCACTCATATTTTGTCTCATATCTTAGTTAGATCTGATCCAATTTTGGAAGACCTTGATTTAGTTTGAAAAAAGATAAGCTAAAATATTCCAAATTATATTCAACACCTAATTCATTTGAGAAATTGAGAGAAAGGCTCGAATTAAGCAGACAAATGTTAATATAAAATGTCAGATGTGATAATTAGTGTGCAATTTTAATTGTTATTTCCAAAAAAATACTGCACAATTAAAAGCCGTCTTTAAATGTATCTATCGAACTGAACTGACTCAACGTTAATTTAACAACTTATTAGACCTCAAACTTAATTTATTTTGCGCACTTCGAACGAATCGAAGTTGCCACTGTGCACGCATAGATAAAAATGTCAAGAGCCGACGCTAGCGTATAAAAATTAATTAATTTAATTACTTATCGAAGTGCAGTACATGACGAGTGCTGAATTAAACTAAGATATTCTCGTATGAGCATGCTTAATATTGTTAATGGCAGTTGAACATGAAATATTTTTTTTGCAACTCGAAACTCGAAACAATTCCCAAGCAATTGATAAAATGTTTCTTATTTTTGAAGTGCACTTGAGAGCCAAGAATGTCTTTCAGTCTCAATGCGTGTGTGCAATTTGTGTATATCATTTTTGTATTATTCTTTGCAATTTTTTCTATTTAGTCGCTGATTTTTTGAACGTTCGAACATTAATAAATATTTATAGATGCGCTAGCTGCACGCTGCACTTGTTAGGCGCATCGAGAATAGCAAAAAAAAAGATAAATAAGAATTTTAATTGATTTTAATGTGCACAGCTGCAAAGCATGCATATGCAGTAGGCAGAGGGGGTGAGTACTGGCAGGTGGAGGGGCACATTCGACCAGATCGAGAAAAAAGCTGTTGACATACTCATAGAAAAATTGACATAAAATATCGTCTTTGTATTATCTGTAAATGTTTGTGTGGAAATAATGATTGAATTGTGAGGCATGCACTGTGGTCAACCGATTGACAGCACCGATCGAGATGAAAGACATCGATAAACGAGTTTATCTCAACGATCCTCTTTAAAATAGGTATTATCTCATTGCGGATACAAAACTGATTACAATTTACATTCTATAATCGCTCATTGTAAAACCTTTTTGTAAACCATCGACAAAAACTATACTGTCTGTTTTTTTTTTGTCGAGAAGCTACAAATTTTGGCAATTTTGAGAATTCGATTATTTATAAACCACTAACCATTAACCTTTTTTTATCATTTCTACATTCTTAATGATCTTCAGTCATCGTGTACTTTCCAAGCCAAGTTCTCCAAAAATAACTCCTATTAATTCTCTGGAAATTAAGTTCGAGCCAAGCCTCTTTCCCAACCGAATCGAAGATATTGTACATTTTATGGCATACCACACTCAACTCAAGTAGCTCTACGAGCCACGCACAGCGAAGGCAAGAATAAATTCACAGCAATTGACTCAGCGATGTTAAGTGCTGGCACCGAAAAGTGAAGGGTATAAAAAATGTGCTTAACATGATTTATCAGGCCATCGATATAAAGATATAAATTAGCTGCTGCTACAAGTTGTTACGCTATTATTTATTAATTAATATAACTCGGCCAAAGCATTAACAACTTTCACAAACAAAAATTAAGTGCGTGGCCAGAGCAAGTGACGCTTAAGCAAAAAAGTCCAAAATGTAAAAATCGAGTGAAGTAATTGGCGCAATAATGAAACAGAAATATATATACCGAAAGAGAAAAAGAGTGGTTTAGGGGTGGGGGCAGAGAGGGAAGCAGACATGGCTACGCATTGCTGAGTAATTGATTTTTTATAGTTTCGATTTTGAGTTTGATTCAATTTGAAATTTGATTTCTTTTTGCTTTTTGTTTTTTTTTTTGTAATTTTTTGTTATGTTAACTTGACTTACAAAAATGTGGCAAATGTATGTGTGTGTACCTATAATATTTAATGCCTTGCAAATCGAGAGCGGGCCAGTTTACAGCTCGCATTTGACAACGACGAAGGTCACAAGTGCGCGCAGCCGCGGCTCCTAAACTAACTAGATGCCATGACTCGACAGCCACGACGACGGCGACGGCGACAGCGACAACGACAGACAACGCACAATTTGATGTAAAAAGAAACAGAAAAATGAAAAATAAAAGCAACACACAAATATATAAAATATTAATCAGACAGGTGACAATAACAAGAGCGACTGCAACAACAATTTAGCCCACTTGTGTGTAGCGTGTGTCGGCACGGCACAAAATGGAACACGCGCCGCCATTGAGCGCAAAGCGAACGCACATTGCACATACGCACCGTATGGCGGACAATCGTCGACGGTCGTTGGAACGGCATGATTGGAGAGACAAACGTCGTCTGTTAACTCACTAACTAACCAAGTTTACTAACTAACAATCGGTAGCTATTTGCTTAGCTTGTTAGCCAACAGTTTGCTCAGTGTGTGCCTCATAAATTAAGTCAATTTGATTGAATGGAGTTCTAGCACAAGACGCGAAAGATCAAGTCGTAAAAGACCAAAGAGTAAGCCCAAGCAGACTTCAAGTTCTTGCAGCATAAAGTGTGTTCAGCTCCCAATTCCCAGGTGTGCCCGTGCAGTAATCGCTTCCTCAAAGCTTTTATGTTCAATGACACCCATTAAGAGATCCATTAAGAGACTGAGCTCATGCCTAACTATACTCGAGCGATTCCCTTTCACTTATTAATTCATTTAACTAGCACGCTGCAATTGAATTATACACGAGCACCGACAACATCAGTAGGTAGATGATATATATGATATGTATTTATATCTAATGTAATTTTACCATAAACAGCGCGCTCAAACATCTCAATTAAGAGGGAGACAGCAGCAAACTGTGCTGCATGCGTACGTGATTTTTGCTTTAATTAGCTCGGCTTGAACTGCTAATTGTGCGGCAAGTTGGCCAGCGGAGTGGAGAGGGGAGGGGGAGACACACAAGACATTGACTTTGGTAATGAAAATAATAAATGAATGCCGGTCTGAGCCCTTCATGGAAGAATGCTTCGTGCTGAAGGATTCGCTTGCGTCGATGATTATCAATTGTGAATGATTCATTGATTCACTGACACTCCACGTTCTTGCTGTTCAATTGTTAAGGTTTGCAGCCGTTGCACAATTAATTAAATGCTCGTCAAAGTCGCTAAGTTGTTGTAATAACAATGTGACACATACAAAAGACCAATTATCGAATATAAGCGATTCTATTTAGTTAACTCTTTAGTAGGTTAATATAATCACAAATAATATGAATGTGTGATCGAACTATCCGTGATTTGGCTGCATAAAGTACAATAAAAATAAATCGTTATATAGTATATAGTGGGTAAATATTATATTGTAAATGTGTATGCGACTAATAAAAAAGTGTGATTCTTATGTACAACGTACATTCTTGAAGGCATGCTTTGCATTGCAGAGTTGCCAGCACATCAACTGAAAAACAAGCATCGCCTAAAAGTATGCCTCAACTTTTTCATGCAAGTATGTTGCCTAAGTCTTTTGTTTAGCTACAGTTTTATAGGCATAAATGGCTTCTTAGAATTATTTTGCAGCGGAAACATTTCTAGCAGTTCGGAAAGTGTCCATCGCTTTGGGAACCGCTCCACATACTTTCGGCCAAAAACTCGCAATCGGTAGAGGAAAAACTCGAACAGGTACATGCGATCCGGCTTTATATAGTGAAAGGCAACTGAATATATTGAACAGCAATTGGGGCCCTGTGAAATGCAACAACGATTAATGCAAATTATTGTGTCCTAATTTGTTTATAAGCATACCGTATTTACATCTGAGACGCTCATTTCTCGCAGCCAAGCTGGTAGTGCACTTTTACTGTTATAGAGATAACTCTCAATGTCCAAAGGGAAAAACTTTTCCTTGTCATCATTTGTCATGGCGCGAGTTGAATCGATCAAATGAACGCCCACATTTTGCAGGCAAATTCCCATAGAGAAATCTTCAACACCTATTTTATCAGGCTTTGGACAGATTTTGTGCGAGCCGTAAGCCTGCTCCACAAATCGTCGCAATGCTTCACGGCTGAGAACATATGAAGCTCCACCAGACATGTAGTTCTAGGGGAAATAATAATGACAAATAATAAACTCGATTAATCAACAGATGGGAAAGAGTTCAATAGCTAGAATCACTTACCACATTTTGGATTCGCAGCTGATGGCCAAAGTAGAGCGGCACGTTCGCATCGTAGGCACTCAGCATGTGATGAAGATTCTCCATGATGACGTAGCTGCAAGTGAAGTTAAGTGAATATAAATAAATTCTACAGGATTACTTGCACTCACGTATCGTCGTCGGCTTTGAGGAACCAGTCGTAATCCTGCCCATACTCCTGCCACACATGACGAAAGCCCTCGCGCGTTTTGTTCCACAGATCGTGGTATGAGTCCATCTCGGGTTCCACCACTTGCACCACACCCAGTGGCTTGTAGTTCTCACTGCTGACAAACACGAGCTTGCTGCAACGTTTGCCCCAGGTGGCATTCACATGCTGCGCAAAGCGTTCTACGTACTCCGGGCAGGTGAGCACCATGCACAGCACACGAACTGATGCCACCTTAAGCTGGAACTCCTTTTGAAGGTGTTCGAATTTCATGGAGACCGCTGAGTTTCTCGTTGAGACGCTTCTGTTAATGCTGCTGATGTGGAAAAGAATCACAAAGGCACACACGAATCCTGCTACGAATCCCGTTAACAAGTAAAGTTGCCAAGCCAAGCTAGTCCTTGATTTGATTGTCATGATGACAAGGCGACTGCTGTGTTCTGCTGTGTTGTGTTGTATTTTGGTGTGTTATATTGTATTGTGTTGTGTTTGTTGTATTGTGTTGTGTTCTGTGCGAAGTCTGATTTGTTATTGAAGCACATTTTTGTTCTAATGCGTGCCTTTAAGCTGTAATTCTGACAGCAGTCAACGTGGGAATATATGTTTGGCTTTGGGCAACTTTTACGTCTATTTTAAGATCACAACCAAGTTCTGTACATTATATTACAATATATCTAAAATAAAACTAAAAATTATCCGGCTTGTCTGACATTTGCCTCAAGTCTAGAATTTCAGAATTATTTTGTAGGGGAAACCGTTCCAGAATCTCGGAAAATGTCCAACGCTTTGGCAACTGCTCTACATACTTCCTGCCAAAAACTCGCAGTCGGTAGACCAGAAATTCATAAAGGTACATGCGTTCCGGCTTTGTATAGTGAAAGGCTATCGAATAGTTTGAACAGCAATTGATGCCCTGTAAAAATCAAAGCATAGTGAAAACTTTTGTAGCGCATTTTATTCATAAACCTACCGTATCCACTTCTGAGACGCTCATCTCTCGCAGCCATGTAGGTATGGTCTCATTACCATTATAGAGATAGTTCTCAATGTCCAAAGGGAAAAATTTGGGCTTGTCATCGTATGTCATGGCCCGAGTTGAATCGACCAAATGAACGCCCACATTCTGCAGGCAAATTCCCATATAGAAGTCTTCGATGCCCATCTTCCTAGCCTCTGGACAGATTGTGTTGGAGCCGTAAGCCTGCTTCATGAAACGTCGCAATGCTTCGCGGCTGAGCACATACGAGGCACCTCCAGACATGTAGCTCTAGGGTAGAGTAGGAACAAAAAATAGTAATTATAATTAAATGCAAATGTTGAAAACTATAGTGAAATTTATTGTCATAGCAAAGCTTTGCAGACCTAAGACAATTGGACAAACAAAAACTGCGACAAGACAAATTAATGTTATAAAGCATAATAAATCTATGCTTCTTCGATGACAAGTCTTTGCGTTTAGCTTTAATTATTAGCTTGTAAATATTTAAAAATATGTCTGCCACACCCTTCGACGACATTTAAATAAAGTAGCCGCATTCCCCGCAAAAATTGCCCAAGACTCATACGAATAGGCACATCAAAGGCGCGAACATATCGAATCTTATAATGTTAGTCGAAGTTATTAGTTACGGTCTGAGCATTTAGCATAATTACCCATCAAGCGCATCGATTACAACTCATCCAATGAGTTGTGTTTTAAGCCGCTTTCAAGGCCCTTCGTCGTGGGCCTCATAATCGGATATGAGGTGTCAAAATACAGGTTTAATTGAAATGTAGACAGCGAAGGAATTGACATTTGCAGGTTTCATTGCTGCAGTTTGTGACGAAATCAATGAACTGTCTGCCAGACTATGCACACTTCTGTGCGGCTCAGTCGAAAAAGAGTTTCGGTAGTTGCCTAATGATATACATAAATGCAGGCATAATAGAGTTTTCCCAGCAGATAATTCACCTTATGCTAATTGGCTTGTCTAACGGACAAAAGCAGAGGCGAAGCCATTTATTGCTAGTCAGTAACATAATCACCATAATAAATCAAAGAAATTTCAGGCAGCACAAAAAATATACGTGTGATCAACAATATATTAAAGTTGTTGGCAAACATAAAAAATGTCTAATTTTGGTGCAATTTAAACAAAGAAAAAAAACCAAACCTAGCCACCTGCTGCGTTGTGAACTTGAATACTTGCTGCATAGGGTATAGTATTTGTTATTTAAAAAAGGTAAATAAATAAATGGATATTAAAAACATTGCAAGTCTCCCTCGGCTCTCAGCATTTATGTTCAATTATTTGCCCGCTAGTCGCCAAGCGTTGGCCAATAGTTTGTTTGCACAGTAATGTCAAAAGGTAAGAAAATGACAACAGACCAACAAACAAGACTCTGAGGAGCGGTCTCCCTGCAAACACGGTGCGTGTTGCTCTGCCTGAGCAATGAATGACAAGCAACCTCGGCGACCTCACGACAACTGACCATTAGCTTCAAGTCGCAGACGCAGTGAGTCATCATTGGATTGCTGGGCTGAGTGACAGATTGACGGATAGACAAAATGACAGAATGACAGAATGACTAACGGCATCTGCAGTTGCTCTTTGGCAATTGGCTTCGATGCTGCAAGCTTTATGGTTTCAATAATGACGGAGCGATGCCGGCAAAAACTAAGTTTTTAATGATGATATTTATAAATATCTTCAATTTAATTAGCAAACCAATTAAACAAGAATATACAAAGAGTGTTATTCCATCATCGAGTGAGCACCGGACCGGTTATTCTGGCCACAGTTATACAATAAAACATGCATTTCGCTCGGCTATATACCATTTCACTATAAACGACAAACGACGATCCAAATGTTAATTTATTTTCACTACGGAATACCTGTCGATTATATTCCTCGCGGCTACATTTCGATGAATATAGCAAACGTTTTAATGGGAGAATCAGCAAATATTAAATACTTATGTAATCCTAACTGAATTTCACACCTGAATTTCACACCAACAATTTAGCATACCCCACTTGAAAGAAAGTGCAATAGAGTGTTAGTTTGACAAATAAAATATGTTTCGCTAGCAATGCTTTATCTACAGTGAAATAATTCAATTGGGTTGACAGGCGTTGGACAGTCGCTGTCAGCCAACAAATGTTTGCCGTCCAAACGAATTTGCAATGCAAATTTGGACAGATTTTGATAACGAGCAAGCGCGATGATCGGTTAATTACCAGATGAGCTAAGAATTAGAAAACACAGCATCACTTACCACATTGTAGCGTCGCATCTGGTGGCCAAAGTAGAGCGGCATATTGGCATCGTAGGCACTCAGCATGTGATGAAGATTCTCCATGATGACGTAGCTGCAAATTAAGTTAAGTAAAGTATAAATTGAATCTTCAGGGTTACTTGCACTCACGTATCGTCGTCGGCTTTGAGGAACCAGTCGTACTGCTCCCCATACTCCTGCCACACATGCCGAAAGCCCTCCCGCGTTTTGTTCCACAGATCGTGGTATGAGTCGACCTGGGGATCCACAACTTGCACCACACCCAGTGGCTCGTAGTCCTCGCTGCTGACAAACACCAGCTTGCTGCAACGTCTGCCCCAAGTGGCATGCACATGCTGCGCATACCGCTCCACGTACTCTGGGCAGGTGAGAACCATGCACAGCACACGAACTGGCGCCGCCTTCCACTCCCACTCCGACTCTGACTGAGACTTCGTTTGCAACTGCGCGAATCTCATTGAGGCCGCTGAGCTTCTGACTAAGCTGCTGCTGCTGCTGATGGTGGTCGAACAATTGATGCCATTGCGCACGTCGTAGATGTGGAGGAGTAGCACAAAGGCGCACACGAATCCGGCTATAAATCCCGTTAGCAAATGCAGCTGGCCGCGGAATTGCCAAGCCAAGCTAGTCCTCGATTTGGCTATTGTTTTGCTTTTGGCCGTTGTCATGACGACGACGTTGCGGCTGCTGTGTTGTGTTCTGTCCGACGTCTAATTTGTTATTGCAGCCGTGTTTTGTTTTGATGCGCGACTTCGAGCTACTCGTACAACTCTGACAATAGCCAACGACCGGTTTGAAGTTTTGCTTTTGGGCACCTTCTGCAGCAAACCAGAGGCGTGAATTGTGTTAGCCATAACTTATTTGCATGATGGACTTATCCAGCAAGCAGCATTACACTGCTTGCTCTCCTTTAACACTGCTTGCTACTGCGCTGGTGTAGAATGAGAGAAAATATGTTAATAGACAACCCTGCAATTAATTGACTTCAAAATGAAGCAGCTAAATAAATTTGTATACAATCATTTGTAAGCAATTCAATATTTAGTTTGTTAGCTCTGAAGAGGCGGCAACCACAACACATACAAAGTTATCAATCGTGACGAGTTGTCCTTACATTTTAGTACATTTTATTATCATTAAATGTTCATTTAATTTATTCTTTGCATATTAACAATACCTTTTTAACACTAATTTGGAAAATATGTAAATTATACATGTAAACAAATGCTTCACATAAGCATAGTATCATAAAACGAACCAATAATACGCAATATTTCCAAGTGGTTACAAATAGAATAGAATAGAAAATATAAAACCAAATAAACTTAAAGAATTAATATGGTTGTATTTAGTATTGCATTCATGTTTAGTCAAATTAATATGTACAAAAATTGCTTTTGAATATAATTTCAAAATTTACTCATTAAATCCAATAATTTGCCAACTGAGTCTGTCATCATGACTAATAAGAGTTTCTGGCCTTGAATTCAAATCTACAAGTAAACTACTTATAATAATCCTATTTTTTTGCGAACACCTTGTGTGTTTGACTAGGATCAAACAATCATTATAAAGGGCTTTTTTAGATGAATGAAAATGTCTACATTCTGGGCAATTAATAAGCTCGCATTATTGTGATGAATATGCAAATGATGAGTTGATATTGAGTGGCGAGTTTGAATATCGGCCGCATGTTCGACTAATCTGATCTGTCTAATTGGATGAGATGTTGTAGCTGCTGTCGCTGTTCTGTCTTCATTTGTTGCCCCATTCACGGTCCCCGAGATTCAATTGGATCGATTGATGTGAATGCTTACGCAGCAGAAAAGTGGGCGCAAAATGAAAAACGAAAGTATAATCGCTTCATTTGGTCAATTTTGGGAAAAAAGCAATGGGAGCAATTGATGGGCATGACATTGTATAACGGTTAACATTAAGTAATATCACAATGTGGCCGGGGTATATAAGCGTCGGGTGGCGTCAATTAAAAGTGCAGTTAGCTGACGATTTGTGAACCGCAAGCAAACGGAGCAAAATCACCCATCAAATCAACATTAAAATGGCCTTTAAGGTGAGACGCTATAGACGAGCCGTGTACTAGCAACAATGATTAACACGAATCCCTTGCAGTTGACGCTGATCGCCTTGGCACTCGTGGTGGCCGTGGGAGCTGAGTACGACTACAGTCGGAGCACCAGCAGCAGTAACGACAACAACAACAACAACAACCAGAAAGCTGCGGCAGTGTCCAGCGACATCAACTCGCTGGAACAGCACGATTCCAGCTCCAGTTCCAGCGAGGAGTACCGCACCAACTACCAAGCACCACAGACCAACGACCAGAACTCTGAGGCGACTCCCAAAGGCTACGACTACCCCAGCCAGCTGGGCAACTCCGACTCCAATGTCTTGCATCCCGTGAGCAACCCAGTGGCCGCCGCCTCGACTGCTCTCTTCCCTGTGCCGCTGCCCCTGCGCGAGCAGCGTCAGCCCGAGATCTTCCCGCCGGCCAGCTATAGCTTCAACTATGCCGTGAATGACGAGAGCACCGGCGACATCAAGGACCACAGCGAGACCCGTGATGGCTATGTGGTGCGCGGCTCCTACAGTCTCATCGATCCCGATGGCTACAAGCGCACTGTTACCTACACGGCCGACGATGTCCATGGCTTCAATGCCGTCGTGAATCGCGTGCCCTATGTGCTCAAGAAAGTGGCCATTGTCTCGCCCAGCGTGCTGCTGGATGAGCGTTCGCCTGGCGCAACCCTCGTGTCGGCAGGATCTGCTGGCGTGGCATCTGTGAAAGATGGCGAAAACAGTCTGACGTCTGGCTCTGGTGACAGCTATGTGAATGCAGCCAATCATCGTGACGCGGCTGGTGGCATCTATGCTTGAGTGATAATGGTGTCGTATGCGGTGATCGTGTATTGCCTGATAGTGCTGCACATACTTTTAGTTTTATAGATTGTATGCATTAAATGCGAGAGACAAACTTCAATCGAGAGACTTCCCTTTCAAAACTGTAGCATACTTTTAGGCACTCCTCTTAATTGCAGGTAGGTGGCCACAAAACTGTTGACTACTACGACATGTTTTTTTTGAACTGCTCGACATAAAATGAGACATGGGGGAGACACGACGACAATTTTAATATCACGAACGACCGGGCGTAAAGATGATAAAAGAAAGAAAAAGAAAACGGGACAACAAAGATCTTGGCAACGGAAGACGTTACGTATCATGCATTTTAAACAGTTCGGAGGCATAGCGATAAATACCAGTGAGCTTCTACGAAGCAGAGAAAACGACAACAATGCGCTTATTGTATAATGACACTGGCTTCACGGCATTCATTCTTGGTTGTTTTGCTTTTTATCTGTGCAGTGAAATACAAACTTATACATATTTAAAGAGTGGCAATTAACTTTCCATATTATTTGCATAAAAATCATATATATTTTAGACATCTCTGTAAGAAATAATAATTTTGAAGTGATTTCTTATTTGAGTTTTATAACGAAAATAATCGAAATTGTTATTGTTTTTTTAATGTAATGCTATTGTAATCGATAAATTATTTGCAAGTTTCTGGTCTCAGTGAAAGTTACTGCAAAACTGCTCATCTCTAGATTTGGATATTATGGCCACACTGGTCGCAAGTTGAAAATTGAGCGAAGCGCGCACGCCTAAGAAGCAGCTCGCAAGTCTGTCAACGGTCGGCAAAGCGTGAAGTTGGCGTCGCGCAACGAAACGTTTTATTTCAACCTCCATAAACGCGCATCGACATATACCTGCAGCCGTGAGTTGCTATTTGCTTTGCTGGGTTCGTTTTGTATTCTTTGCGAATTCACTATGCCGAAAACTTCAAGCAAAACAAATACATAAGCAACAAAATAAACAAACACACCAGCGTCGACACATAATTGTGTGCGCCCTCGCCGAGGAGTCGCGCGCTCTGCCGGCAGAAGCTGCCACAGTGACGGTGACAGCGACAGTGACAGCGGCATCGGCAGAAGCTACGCTGAAAAGAGTAACAGACAAAACCGGCAAATAGTCGCTGGTCGCGGTAACTTTACAATTTAGCAATTGCAAATCGAATTAAGCTAAAAAAGGCGCAGTAAGTGTGACTGCACACACACATATGTACATAAGTATATGCTTGCATACTTGCTCGAAGGAGAGCGCGAAGAGTGGGGAAGCATAATCTCTGCTTGAAGGTCAACCGCATCTTACAAGTTTCGCCTTTGTCTACACACAAACACACGAGTAGCGCTGCGTCAGCTCACAAGAATGTGTTAATTTGGTGTTTCAACAAAAACAACCACATCGCCAACCACAACAACAGCAACAACAACAACAAAGGCAGCAGCGCGGCAACGTCGAAGACGTCAGTCGTCTGACGACATAAACAATAAATTTGCATGAAAACGTAAACAAACGCCCAGCAACATGAAGATCTTCAGGCCGCAAAGCAAGGCAAACAGCAATTGGGAAATGCTGCTGATGCTGTTCATCGGCTTGATCTGCGGTGCCTGCCTCTCCAAGCTCTTGCAACGCGCGCGCAAATCGAGCGAGCAGGCCAGCTACACTCCACATGCACCGACTGCGGATTACACATCCCTGCCATCCGCATCCACAGCGATTGCCAAAAGTCGCATACTCTGCATGGTTGTTACCAGTTCAGTGGAGTCGCGCCAGCTGCTCATACATCGCACTTGGGGCAGCCGTTGCCACATGCTGCTCTTCCTGGGTGACAGCAATTCGACGTTCAGGGAGCGACACAGCAACTCGTGGACCAAGTCACGCATTCATCTGCAGTATGTTTATCAGCAGTTTTATGAGCAATTCGATTGGTTTCTCAAGGTACCCGACGATACGTAAGTGCCAATGGAATTGTTTGTGAATCGCTATTTTAACCACTCTCTGTTCCAGCTATGTTGTAATGGAAAATCTGCAGCACTTGTTGGCAGACTACACGCCAGAGACGCCCATCTACTTCGGCAGCAATGACCGGCAACAGGTGACACCCGCCGTAATGTGAGCCACTCCCACATTTGCAAATGATTCGTTTATTTTCCTCAAGGGGTTCGTCTCGGGAGCTGCTGGCTACGTGTTCAGCAGGGAAGCGTTGCATCGCTTCATCAGTCTGGCGCACGGCGACGGCAACCGTTGCAGCAATCGTAGCTACGGCATTGAGCATGTGGAATTGTCGCGGTGTCTGCGGAACGTGGGCGTCGTGGCTGGTGACTCCCGGGATGAGGATGGACTCCCCCGCTTCCTGCCAACCCCCCCTTTTGTAGGCGCATTTCTGTTGCTTTATTTCCAGCACTAACTTTACATTTGTAACTTTCAGAAATCTAGTGGCCTCTTGTCGAACTCCGCCATATCATTTCATTACAGCAATGTTGCAGACTTCCATATGCTGGACTTTGTCATCTACCGCGTGCATCCCTTCGGCATAGGTCCAATTCCAAATCAACGTCAACTGCAAGTAATGCCACAAAAGGGATTTATCACGGGGACAAATACGAGTCAACCGCATTAGGGGCCGTGAAATTGACTGTTGGAAACAATGCCAAAGACAAAGACTATTCAGTACACTTAATTCAATATTATGGTCGAATTGTTTAACAAAACTTGTAGCATGTTTCATTTTAAGCGAAATTGTGTAATTTAAGTAATTTGAATAAATTGCTTTAACAAATATTGCAGTTACCAAGTAAGCACCGCGAATTTATCGATTTGGAATGAACTCGAGATTCACCTAAGTAAAATTGCGAATTTTGAAAAATTGTTTGTAGTACAAGTAAATAGTTATAAAATACGCGACGTACTTTAATCTCAATATTTAGACTGTCTAAGCATAAAAATTGTCAAAGCTGGATGGTTTCGGCGCTAGGGGTTCGTGTCCCTCGATTATGCCGTATGGAGTCATGTCGTAGAGCAAATAGTCAAATAAGTACATCTGATAGTAGACCACATAATGTATGGTTATGGCATAGGTAGAGCAGCACTCCATACCCTACAATGAAGATATATTCATAAACAGTGCAATGAGGACAAGGAGAAGGAGAGCCCAGCACCCACCGTTTTAATTTGGTGGTGCATGAAAGAATTTAACCAAAATTTGGCATCATATTGACCTGGTATCATGACGTGCTCCAGCGACAAGGGCAGGAAACGATGGTGACCCTCAGAGTCCCTGGAATCTGTGGCAGGCACACCACAGTAGTCTAAGCAAAAGCCCATTTCAAAGTCTTCAGTGCCGGTCGGACGTCGATTGCAGCCATTCGAGTGGAAGCCATGCTCGACCAATCGACGCAACGCCTCCCGGCTCAGCACGTAGCCGGCCCCGCCCGACATATAGCTCTCGTGCTTGTCGGGGGTGAAGTGGCAGCCGAAGTAAAAGGGCTCGTCGGGCTGGTAGGGGTGCAGCATGTAGCGCATGTTGTCCATTATCGCATAGGTGTCGTGGTCGGCCTTGAAGAACCAGTCCGCCTCATGACTGTGATGCTTGTAGACGTGCCTGAAGGCAGCCTTGGTCTTGCCCCACAGCAGGCGATAGCCCTCGCTCACGTTTAGAGCCACAGAGTGCACGCCGTCCACGTTGGTTTGGTTGCGACTGCTGAAGATGATCAGCTTATTGCAGCGACGTCCCCAGGTTTGCTGGATCGTCTTCCCCACCTTCTCGTATATGTGGGGATAGGTCAACACCAAGCAGAGAATACGCACTTCCTTGTAGAGTCGCCTAGCGACACTGTCGTCCGCAGCCACGGCCGGCACCTGCACTGCCGATCCCTCTGGTATCGCGGGCATTCCATTAACGCGACCATAGGACCGCAGATGATACAGTATGTACTCGATAATGTGCAGCTGATTGGCGGTGGCGTAGGGAAACGCAATGGGATATGCCAAAGGCTTGCCGAAGCCCTGCGAAAACAACAAGTTGGCTAGACGCTCTATAACTATAACTAAAGATCGGATTACCGCGTCGGTGTAAACTGCCCGATAGATATAGGGCCAATTCCAAAAGTCTGAGCGCAGAGTGAAGGGAAGCACGTCGCTTGGAACCTGAAATGGAAACAGCAGCTCACTTGGCCCCTCCGTCATGTCAGCCAGACAGTCTTGCCAGCTGAACCTCGAGAAGCAATTCCTCGCCAGCAGCTGCTCCAGTGCGCCGCGGCTCAGCGCGTAGTCCGTGGTGTCCTTGAGGCTCACATGCGCATATCGATAGGCAGCATGGAATGCTTCCAAGTAAATCTGCTCAGTGGGCGCGTATTGGGCCAGATGGTAGCGCAGATTCTCCATGATCACATAGCTGTCTACGTTGACATGCAAGAGCCAGTCCAGTTCCCTGTAGTGCTGCTCGTATACACTCTGATACATGGCTTGAATCGTCTGCCCATCCTCGACAATGTGCATCCGATTGCAGCGTGCTCCCCACGTACTCAGTATGTGCGGCAGCTTGCGACGCTCGTGACCATTGGTGCAATGCAGCAGGCAATGCACGCGAACATTCAACACGAGTTGTTGAGCGACTGTCCGGTTGTCCCGCGTATGGTTGCGAGTTCCCACATCGTATTCAATAATACGCTCCTTGTATGGCGGCTGGAAGAACAGCACAATCTCGAGACTTGCGCGACTCAGGGCAAACATATATATTTCAAGCAGATAATAGAACGAAATAGAGACGAGTACTAACGCCAAACAATAGCACGAACGTCCTCTAGGCCCGTGCAACATTTTCAACGCTCGTTCGAATTGTTGTGTTTGCGCGACTGTCAAAACACTCTAAAGCGATGGTGTTGCCGGACTTCGTAAAAATATAGCCTTGTTTTCCAACTGGTATTCGATTCGCGATGTGAATAATCGATTTTTCTTTTTGAGAAGCGATGCCTCTTACAATATTCATTAAGATTCTTCTCCTTTCTTATGCAAGAATTAAATTCTATTAACATTTGAAGATATCAATAATGATAGTGCGTATTAAAATTCTATGTAGGTTTAGTTCTTGGGTATAAAAAGATATATGCAAGGCAAAATTGAGAAAAATGTAATTATAGTTTCCTTAATAGTTTATGTAATTATTCAATAAGGAACATGAGCGGGAAGATAAGATAATTTTTAAGCTTAAGTCGATTATTACAAGTTCTTGTGAAATATAATATAAGTATGTACACATTACTAGTTAATTTTTCTTGCTTTTCTTGCTTTCGACTTCCTTGGAATCAACTTTCTTTGAGTTCGGCTCCGTTACAGAAGATGTATTCGTATTTATCATTCTATCCTCATCATACATGGAATCCTCGTTGGTGTTATCGGGATCTTCTATTGGCGGCGGTAAAATCTCTCCCACTTTTAACTTGGCTGGCAACCGTTGAGGCTCTCGAACTATTCCATAAGGCTTTAGATGATAGATCAGATAATCCATAACATACATCATTTTCGGCTCGATATAGTGAAACGATATGGCATTGTCCGAGCAGCCGTCAAGTCCCTGAAACCCCCGTAAAAATATATTTTAGTTGATGTTTGATTTGAATTCTACGCTATCTCACTTCATCTGTCTTGTAGAATATGTATTGCCAATACCAAAACTTTTTATCCCTGCTATTAGCTATTAAGTGATGTTCTGGCACGAAAGGAAACATGCGTCCACGTCCCTTCCAATCCCTCGAGTCGCCCGCAGTGACATTTAGCTTCTCCATGCACTTGCCAATCTCTATGTCCTCAGGTGCGGTGCTAGGTTGACACTTCTTGGGGTCAGGAATACCTTCAACAACAAATCGCCGTAGTGCCTCCTTACTGAGCACATATCCCGCTCCACCCGACATGTAACCCTGCTTGACAAAGGGCTTGAACTTGAAGCCGAAGTACACGGGCGTCTCGGGATTGTAGGGGTATAGCATATAGCGCAGATTCTCGACGATGGCATATGTATCATCGTCTACCTTGTAGAACCAGTCCGCATCGTTGTAGTGGTGTTTATACACATATTTGAAAGCCTCCATCACTTTACGCCACAGATTTTCGCGACCTTCGCCTACATCCAACTTCACAGTGGGCAGCTCATCGTCTTTGGCTGAGCTCATGAATAGAAGAATGTTGCAGCGTTTGCCCCAAGTTTTTTTCACGTGGCGAGCTTTCGTCTTGTGGTTGGTGGGATTTGTCATGACCCAGCAGAGAACACGCACTTCCTTCTTCAGCTGATCTGCTACGGTGGAATTGTCGTATGGGTGATCATGGACTATTTCAGGAAATGTATTAATTGGATTAATGGGTTGCAAACCGCCTTGTGATTCGCTATGGTTTTTAATGCTGGTCAAGTTTATGCTCCTAGATAAAGTTAAATAAGATATTAACTGGGCCAAACCAAATCCTATGATGACTCCAGAGAAAAGTATAAAAAATGTCCGTTTTTTTGAATAGCTCCCTATAATTTTGAATATTGATATTTACAATAATTGACGGGAATCCATCGACATAGGTCTACTTTACCGTGTGTTCGCAGGGACTGAACAACCATTTTTATAGCGTATTATTGACACGAATTTTGTGGGAAATATATTTGCGTAAATATTTGAGTTTAGTTTATATTTGCGTATTTAACTAACGTAGTTTAAATATAATTAAACATACTTTTAAATTTGATACGAATAAGTTAAGAAAGAATAGCTTGACCTCAATGGATACTTTTATGCGACAAAGTATCAAAAATGACTAAGCTCACACAACGTATGTTTGAAGTAGAAACGAAATTTTTGAGGCTTTTGTTTAAAACTTCAGCTGTGCAAAGAGAATGGTGCTATTTATTATATTTGTAGCAAAGTGCAGCATCAACAGTGACGCTGATCAATCATCATACTAAATATTCGTACAATCTTTAAGGTTTATTTAAGAATAATTATTATCATCTTTTCACAATTAGTAGGTTCTCTATTATACAACATTTAATTATATCAATCATACTCTTTATCATCGTATTCCACTTACTATTTAGATTTCCTATTTAATTTCATAAGTTCTTTTCGAAGCTTGGAGATCACTTCTTCATCAACCGTTAAGTCTTCATTCTTCGAAATCCCCCTCTTATTTACTTTCTTTAAATTATTATGTTTTTTTGAATTGGCGAATGTGTTTTTCTTATCATCATCGACTTCTTCTGAATCCAATTCTCTTGAATCTGGTTCCGTTGTAGCTGTTGCTCCTGTAGTTGTAGCATTTGCGAATCTGTCCTCATCATCTTTCGAATCCTCATTACTGTTGGCGGGATCATCTATGGGCGTTGGCAAAAATTCTCCTACCTTTAACTTGTGCGGTAATCGATGAGGTTCTCTAACGATGCCGTACGGCTTTAGATGATAGATCAAATAATCCATGACATACATCAACCCCGGTGACACATAGTGAAATGCTATTGCATTATCCGAGCAGCAGTCGAGGCCCTGAATTAAGAATCTCCGATTAGTGATCATACTAAAAGTTTAAGTGAAGTGCATCTAACCTCATCTGTCTTGTAGAACATGTAATTCAAATACCAGAACTTCTTATCTCGGCTGGGTATTAAGTGATGTTCCGGCACGAAAGGAAACATGCGTCCACGTCCATTCCAATCCCTCGAATCGCCTGCAGTCACATTCAGATTCTCCATGCACTTGCCAATCTCAATGTCTTCGTTGACCACGGTGCCAGGCAGGCACATCTTGGGATCCGGAATACCTTCAACAACAAATCGCCGTAGTGCCTCCTTACTGAGCACATATCCTGATCCTCCCGACATGTATCCCTGCTTCACAAAGGGCTTGAACTTGAAGCCGAAGTGCACGGGTGTCTCGGGATGATAGGGATATAGCATTAGGCGTAGATTCTCGACGATGGCATACGTGTCATCGTCTGCCTTGTAGAACCAGTCCGCATCGTTGTAATGATGTTTATACACGTACTTAAAAGCCTCTTTCACTTTACGCCATAGATTCTGCCGACCCTCTCCGACATCCAGTTTGACTGTAGGGAGCTCTGTGTCTTCTGCGGAGCTCATGAATAGAAGAATATTGCAGCGTTTGCCCCAAGTTTTTTTCACGTGGCGAGCTTTCGTCTTGTGGTTGGTGGGATTTGTCATGACCCAGCAGAGAACACGCACTTCCTTCTTCAGCTGATCTGCTACGGTGGAATTGTCGTAAGGGTGATCATGGATAATCTCTGGATCCCTGGAAATCCTAGAGACCACTGAATAGTTTTCCTTCTTCACCTGCAAACCAATCTTTGTTATGTTCTCCGAAATTGTCACGTAGGAAATAAACTGTGCGACGCAGAAACCTATTAAGAGGCCGATCAACAATGAGATGACGAGTCGTGTTTTGAATTGTCCTGCTGTAATATTTTAGAGTATACTTTGAGTTCAAATGAATAAAAAGAATTTAAATTTTAGCTTATCACCTTGTAACGTCATCGTGCCTCGATATATAACTTTGATGGAGAAGACTTCGTTATTTTATTAAAGATTTTTCTTATTAAAATATTTGAGCAACTCAAATGAAACAGTTCATTTTACTACTTTAGTTGTGTTCATTTACCTCAGTTGCGGACTGCACAGAATGACATTTACGAGATAACTAAACTTTCAGAACTGTTATAGATTAAACTATACATAGAGTTTCAGTTTTTGTCTTTCTAATGGCAGTTGTGCAAACATAGTGTCTTTCTATAACGTTTGACGCGTCTACACCAAAAAAAAAAAAATTGCAGTTGATCTAACATTCAATTTAAAGTTTGTCTCACTTATACTCGTAATTGGTTAATTATAATATGTAATTACTTAAGTAATTATACTTATAAAATTCTTTAATCTTAACTCACTTAAAGATAACAAATGTTGCTATAAACTTTACTAGCACTTTCTGTGACTTTATCGAAAGGGAGAAAAACAATGTATTTTCATAATTGTATTTAATATATATACTAATAATAGTAATTACAAAAAGATATTCCAAAACAGTATTTAAGTATTTCTTAAGAATTTTCTATTCAACAAATCATGCGCAGCCACACAGAAACAGGCCTACGTTTATTATAAATTGCAAATGAAGTTCATTAAATTATAAACATTTATATGTATATTTAGTATTCGGTTTACTTATTAGTGATAACTTATGACTTCTACATTTCAGTCAGTAATATTGTTTAATTAATTTGCTTATAGTTTGCTAATTTTAATTAACATTATTCTCAACGACGTTTATATCCTTTAAATCAGTATAGTCATTTGGATCCATTGGCATGTGTGGATTGTGCATTGTAAAGGAATCGAAGTTATCAATTCGAAGTGGCGTTGTATAGAGTTGAACCAGACACCAAGTTATTAAGCAGCCTATGATAAACGTTAAGACTTCATGATGTGCTACGGTGGAAAAGATACTTAATAGAGTAATTATAAACATTTACAAATTTTATGTTTACCTTCCTTCAATAGGAATCCTTTCCGCATTTCGCTAGCTACAGCTTTCACGAGGTTTTAGAAGATAGTTAACATCTATCACATTGTGGTGTTAATAAATATCCATATATAAATATATAAAGTTTTCTATTAAAATTCTAATTTTATTTCAAAATCTATTATTAAATATTTTTTTCTTACCAACTATACTTGCGCTCAGCATTTAAACGACTAAGGTCTGAAATCGAAATAGTATCAAAAGAAAACGATCGAATTGCAGCTGTTTACATAGAGATTGTTTGAATACAGAGTGATGACAACTTCTGAAACGAGAATCTACAATTTATATGCGAACAAATAGAGAGAGAGACAGAGGGAGACAGAGAATTAAATACATCATAAACACATTCGGAAAATCCATAAAAACCATACAGTGACTCAAAGCAAATTTCATACAACTGAACTTCTTCTAGTACTTCAATTCTCTGAAGAGTTGCGTTTATTGGAGTAGAATGCGTGCTGAAACAATAGCCAAGTAAAAAGAATCTACTAGCAATGCTTCGTTGCTGTTGGAACACAAACTCCTAAACTTCCGTCGTCCTGGTACCAATCTCTAGCGCGACTCTTGACCAGCAACTGGAGAAATTGGACTCCTCGTAAATGTTAATATTACGACTTTGCTGTTCCTTATTGTAGATGACTTGAATGGCTGGCAACTAGTGATCTCCAAATCCATCCTTATTAGCACTGTTTTGCTGGAAAAAAACTGTTCAACGTTTACGCTTTCCTGATCCTCCAAACCTTGTGGTTTTGTCAGCTACCAATGGTTGCCAATTACATTTAACAATGTCTAAAGATGACTATGATTCCCCTGCATGAACGCCATATTACGCAAGTCCGGCTTCAGCTGTCAATTGGCTCTCCTTAAGAAGAAGGCAGGAGCTGCTGCTCGTAACCCGGGACTTGCTACGTCCATTTGATGTGCTGCTCCACATCCAAATAGCTGCTAAGGAGTAAAAGGGTAATGAATATAACTATGCTGATCCTTGGTGAAGATGCCCCGAATCGGCAGCGTGTGCTCACCATCCGCCTGTGCAGTAAAAGCAGCCACTGATTCGCTCTTTATTTGCCCAGTTGTGAGCCATAGACTTGATGAAGATCCTTGAATGGTGAGTCTGCAACTCTGGCAGCACAATTAGATACATAGATCCATCTCATCGGCTCTCCAGTTGGGGCTGCTGGAAGAGCTGTGCAATGTCCACGCACTGGTTCTCCTAATCTTCTAGATCATGTGGCTTTGCCACAGAGATGACTACGATTCCACTGCATCGCAGATGCTATGCATTGACTCCATATGAGACAGCACTGGCTTTAGTTATCAATGACTCCCCGAAAAAAAGTTGGGCGCATGGGCGGCATGGGCGGCATAAGTCGCATGTCTGGCTACAGCTGGCAGAAGTTCTCCCATTGAAGATGGGAGGAGCTTCTCCAAGTAGCCAGTAGGGCGCTGCATCCATATGATTTACTACTCCACATCAAAATACTTCCAAAGCAATACTAGAAAACAGATAAATAGTTTTAATATAGTTTTAAATACGAATACAAATTAATTTAATTGCAATTTACCATTTCAAATTAAAAACGGTCGACAACAAAATGATCCTATTAAACAAGAAGTTAGGGAAACTAAAGAAACAACCACCTTACACAACGATTTTCTTTAATTAAACTGGATTTTAAGGCTAAACTCTTTAAAGCCGAGCTTAAAACATTTGGGAATTCGAAGGCATAACTTTTGTAAATTGCTAACATTTTAACTATAGCAGAATATAAAATTAAATTTACATTGCATGGCCTAACATTTACATATTTTTCAAATTTTTACTATAGCAAAACTAGTAAGGGTTTTCTATTGGTATGCAGAGCTTAACAGGAGATTTCAAAAAAATTTTTCCAAGGGCAACAAATATTTTTATAATAAATAAAAACTAGTGTAACGTTTATTTTGTTACACAATAAACTTGTAAGACTTGCTAATGTCTCTATTATTTATTACTTATAATTAATACATAATAATCAAGCAAGTAGTTTTATTGAATATTTCATAAATTTGATGTACAAATGCCCAAAAAAGTAAATTTGTCTACTTATAAACTATTGAGATGCAGTTTAAAAATGGGACGTGTCGATTGGCTTTTGAGAATCAAATTTTATTGGCAGTTCCTTTGGAGCCCTGATTAATTTACTTGGTCCTAATTGAGAAATAAAATACTCCAGCAAATAATATGGATTTGGTTGTTCGTTCTCAGAACAGCAGTCAGACTTCTGCGATACAAAAATATCAATAAGGCATTTCAAAGAGTTGAACAGTTTAGCTTACCTCAATTAATTTATAGATATTATGCCAGAACAAAGACTTCCTCCCCTTGCTATAATACTGATTGGGAATTAATTGATTGACAGGTAGAAAAGGACACACTTTGTCCTCCGGACGCATTAAATCGGTTGTCGTAACAATTGAATTATTCAAGCATTTTCTCATTGCCATGTCCACATTACCGCCCTTGTCCACTTGACACAAATCAGGATTTGAACGACTCGCCTTAACGACTCTTCGCAGAGTCTCCCGAGAGAGCACATAGCCAGCTCCTCCCGACATATAAGCCTGCTTCACATATGGCTTGAACTTGCAGCTAAAGTAGAGGGGCGTCTCGGGGTTGTAGGGATAGAGCATGTAGCGCCAATTCTCCACGATTGTGTAGGTGTCGTCATCGGCTTTGAGGAACCAGTCCGCATCGTTGATGTGGTGATCGTAGATGTACTTGAAGGCCCCCATTGTGTGTTCTTCGCCAATGGGCAGCGTCACAGTATCCAGTTTAACATCCTTGGCCGAGCTCATGAAGATGAGCTTGTTGCAACGCTTGCCCCAAGTGCGTTGAACGTAACGTGCTTTCTTCTGATGGTCGCTGGAATTGTTTATGAGCCAACAGAGAATTCGCACATTTTTCTGCGGTGGCTCAGCGAGAGTGTGGTTACTGTCTTCTTCTTGTGGTTTGCTTTGAGTATGGGGTGCAATCAAGATGAAGCTACTTATCCAGAAGCCTGCAATAGCACCAGCTATGAGCATGAGTAATAGATAGATTCCTATAATATTCAGAAATATTATTAAATCTTTGTTCATTAATATGTGACTTGACTTACGTTCGGATAACAAAGAGCTTTTCTCCAATTGAACGTGTTGCATTTTAGAGCTTTGCGGCATTTCATTCATTTATAAATTTAGTTTGCGTTTTAATAAATCTATAAGTGATGATGAACTAAATATCCTCACATTCGACATTAGACTAAGATCGCGTTGAATGAAGTACGCTGCTTTTAAAGCCAGTCATTCTGCCAATTGTTTAAACAATTGACATAAAGATGATAACAGCAATCAAACACAGAGACCATTTAAGCAAATAAGATAAATTTGTTAATTAAAAATTATTTGAGTAATCCTAGAACAATCCCTATCATATCTGATTTTATATTTTTTTCAAGCATCGTCAGTGAAGTTGAAATTCCATACATTGCAAGTTACTTTCGGCTTAAAGGGTGTCCTCGATATTTAATATTCGTAGCTAAATGATTCGTGGAATATTCCACGATAATGGAACAAACACAGATGGCCTGTTTTGTAAATTTTTTGGACGCGTGTGTTTGCATGTGTCTCATAAAATACACACTACATATGTATATGACTTTACAATGTTGATTGAAATTTGCCAAGATAACTCAGCAATCGTGTTCCTAACAAGCAGTTAAGCGATTGTGTTGAATAAATCAATTAAAAATCGAAAACCCTGGTTAAACACATAGAATCTTTTGTCACAAATATTCTTGAGATCTATAGAATAGGGTCATTATTTAACACATGTCTTAAATTTTAGATATTTGTTATAGTTTTGTTTACTTTTCCTATTTGTTCAACAGCTGTCTGACTTTGAAGAAATGAAAATACTATACAAATTCTTTAAATAGCTGCCCATCTTTCGACCTAATTTGAGTTTTACAGTTCGTCAGCAGAAACCTTAAAAAAAATATTTCGACATATTTAGTCAGGTAAAATTATAACATTCTTTCCCATTAAACAAACTACACGGGTTTTGAATTGCGTAAATTAAAATCGCTGTATGATTTCGATATAAATTAAAGCGTACACATTTTTATTCATACATATTTTATTTTGTACCCAAATATTGAACAAATAAGTTCAATGAAGTGAGCGTTTTCAAAATTTTAAATATCTTATTATTAAAAATTTATATTTACACTCATATGTGAATGAAAAGTATTAGGCATATTTGACGCTTACATACACTTGAACAATTTAAACGAAGCAGTACACACTGTGCGAGTTCACTGCTTACATATGAGTTGTCAAGCAGTTCACTGCTTTCAGTTCGTTCAGTTTGTCATACAATTGATGCTTTTACTTTGGTATTTAAATGTTATAGTTTGAAGTAGAAAAGAGCATCAGTCGACTTGAAATTAAATAGTTTATTAAATAAATACGATTAATACACGTTTCATTAGCCATGCCAATGCACTTAAATCCATGTACATTCATTGGTATTAAAGCTAATCGAAACAGTAATGTCTTTATATGTAATTGCTAACTAAATGGACAAAAATACGTATGCATTTTTTATTTGTGCTTAGTTATCGTCTAGTGTTATAAAGTAATATAAACTTAAGAATATGATGATTATCTTTTTGTATGAATTTATGTCACAACAAATAGATATTTGAGCAGACTTTATTGCTGCATTACGAACTAAAGTAACAGCACTCAAGATTTATTGTTTTGGTATTTGTACATAAAAGTTCGAACTCAAGAGCATTTGAAAACAAACCCTGAGTGAATTGAATTGAAATGGCAAATGTTAATTATGATAGACTAAGTGCGATCTATGGAAAACGATATTTACACAAGATCTACCTATTTACAAGTATCTATGGCCTACAATCACTGTGACTCCTTCTTCGTTGCGTCAGAGCTTGCTTCCTCCGTTTGCTCCTTGATTGCCGGCATCAGTTCGCCCAGCGCCAATTTGTTTGGCAGGACGTCGGGTGAATTGACGATGCCATAAGGCCGCAAATGATATATCAAGTAGTCCAGCACATACATTTGATTGGGCGAGACGTAATGGAACGATATGGCATTGTCCGAACAGCAATCGAGTCCCTGTAATCAAGATTCACAAATTAATTAACTGACTTTACAACATTTCAACCACGCAGCTCACCTCATCGGTTTTGTAGTAGATGTACTGCCAGTACCAGAACTTCTTGTCCGTGTGTGAGGGTATCAAGTGGTGCTCTGGGACAAAGGGAAAGAATCGACCACGGCCATTGGTGTCTCTGGAGTCACCAGCCAGCACTTTGACATTTTCCAAGCACTTGCCAATTTCAACATCTTCTGCGCCCGAGTTGTCGCTTTTACACAGTTTCGGATTGGGCAGAGCCTCCTTAACGAAGCGCCGAACTGCCTCCCGACTGAGCACATAGCCAGCTCCGCCCGACATGTAGCCCTGCTTCACATACGGCTTGAACTTGCAGCCAAAGTAGACGGGCGTCTCGGGGTTGTAGGGATAAAGCATGTAGCGCATATTCTCCACGATCGTGTAAGTGTCGTCGTCGGCCTTGAGGAACCAGTCCGCATCGTTGATGTGGTGCTCGTAGATGTACTTGTAGGCCTCCTTCGTCTTGCCCCACAGATTGTTGCGTCCCTCGCCAATGGGCAGTGCCACAGCATCCAGTTCGGCATCCTTGGCCGAGCTCATGAAGATGAGTTTGTTGCAACGCTTGCCCCACGTGCGTTTCACGTGGCGCGCCTTCTTCTGGTGGTTGGTGGGATTGGTCATGATCCAGCAGAGGATGCGCACCTCGCTGTACAGCTTCTCCGCAATGCTGCTGTTCTCGTGCGCATGCTCGTGTGTGCCGACATCCTGTTCCGGGCCGGCCAGCTCAAGCATGTCGTGGCTGTGATGGGCATCGTTGACGTCGCCATGTCGATGGCCATAGTAGGGCATTGACTCGCTGCGTTCAGGCGCCGAGGAGTAGACAAACAGCTCGGCCAGACAGAAGCCAACCACAAGTCCGACGATCAGTGAGACCAAGGAGCGTTTGTTGGAACGTCCTGCAATAGAAATTGAGAAATGTCAACGAAATCGAATTGAGCCGAGGAATTGCTAGCGAGGCACAACTTACCCTCATTGAGTAATGAACGACCTAGGAGGCTGTTGGCAGTCATTTGGATGAAATGGTGCAGTGCTCTGCTGGCTGGCTGCAGGATGAGTAGTTTTCTAAGGCTTAAGGGCTAGGCTAGGCAACCGCAAATCTTTGGAACTGGGGCCGCAGTTTCTTTGGTTCGTTTCGTTGGTTGAGCTCCTCTTTCACGAATGCCTTACATCTTCTCTCTGCAACGATGGAAAGCACAAGTATCGACGTAGAGTAATTGCATATATAAATTCTTTGTTGTTTGTTTGGTTTCTTGTATCGCACACTGTCGGGTCACTGTCAACGAATCTGGCAGCCAGCGTGTCTGCTGCTGCTGCTACTGCTGCTCTGCTCTGTTCTGGTCGGTGTTTCGATTACAAGTGGCGAACCATCTGAGCATTGTGCTCGGTCGAACTGTGTTAATATTATGCGAAAACGTGACAATTGGACCGTTTGGAAGGCGTTGTGTGTCCCACAATGCATCAGCTGCAACGTTTCCATTTGCTAAATTTTATCATTTTTCTTATTGTTGCCATTTTCATGCATTCTGCTGTGCGTCGCTCAGCGTTCGATGCTCGTCAAGTCGTCGACTCGTCGACTCGCTTGTTGTCGTTGGCGTTGATAGCAATTAATTATCTGCAGCTTGTTCTACATTGCACGTGAGTCTCTTCCGATTTGTTCACCTCTTTTTCGACTGGGTCAGTTATGTCTTATGTAATCTTTTAGCTCTACTTCTGGTATATAGCTTTGGCTTTTTTCTCTCCTTTTGAAGTGTTTACTTTATTATAGCAGCGACAAATTTTATAAAAACAAAAAAATATTTACACTTTTCTAATGATCTACTTCAAAACGACCGCAGAAAGCGAGAGTAATGGAATATTTGCATCAATTTTGATTATTCTAATGGCAATACGGAAGCACGAGGCAGAAAGTTATTGCACATTTAACTTGTGCAGCTAATCGGTATAATTAATAACATTTGTTTGTTGTTTGTTGACTTCACTACGAGCTCGGGTTACCTTCTGTAAATAAATTCAATATATTCAATCGATGGCACTGGCACTGCACTGTTGTTAATATTACTTAAGTACTAGTACTTAATTGTTGCTTTATGAGTGTTTCAAGCTGTTGTCTTGCACGATGCGCTAACGAGCTGCAACTGAAAGCATTATGCACCTACGCCGGGGTTCTTAAAGCGACATCGAGTGTTATACAGTCTAAACTATAGACGTGCATATGTGGTTGTCTCTCTTTAAAATTGTACTGTCCCAGGAAATGGAAACTGAAATGGCAAAAACTGCAGCCTATCGTAAAATGCATATCACTTGCGCACAATAATGAACAACTGTAGAAATAGCATTTGTTATTGAGTTTGACATATGGTTATGGGTCTCATTTGTTGTTAGGACTCTGTTTATCGTGCCCACGACCACACTAATTGATCTGAGCCGTGGCCACAGCCATTCTCTGTGCGCCACAGCAATGCCACTATCGACTATTGCATTTCATGGCTTATCAGAACTGCCAAACAATAAATATCAATGGCAAAACATTTCGGTGACATCGAATACGATAATGAGCAGAAAACGTTTTTTCCCGGTACTGTCAACTGATTAAATGTGTTTGAAAGAACTTTATTCATAGCGCACCACACTTATTAAATAATTGCAAATAATGAAAGCAAAAGCAAAAACAAAAAGTGTCCCATGAAGTAAGTGTATTTCAATGTTTCGATCATATGATGCAATAGAGCAAAACAATTATTTAATGAATTCGCAGACACATTTCTTGAATCTCCAACTTGTGAAGCATTTTTGGGTGTCTTTATATAAATAGATAATAATGGTAATTGCACATTATATTTAAGTTTCGTTGCTTTTACGACATTCAATTTTGTGAGAGTGTGCTATAAAAAGCATTTTATCTTGAAAATATGTTAGACACTTCCCCCAGCTCAGTAGATTATATTGCTCCAAATAGTAATTAAAAAGCTATCTGATACAGATACGTTCGTATCTATGTCTCGGGCAACTGTTTCGACAAATTTTAATCATGTTATGGAGCAATCAAGCTTTACATTCTTAAAACTCATCATCTGTGGTGTCTTTTTCTCAGTTGATATCTGCGTGCGGTGCCTTGAAGTTCGAGTTTTGGATAAAGTCCCCGACTTGTGGTGCAAATGATTCCTTTAAAGCGATTTTGAAGTGCAAAAAGAAGTGTGCAATGTGTGCTCAAAGTGCGTGACACCAAACAATAATTCAATACACAAGTATCCCTACGAATAATTTCGAATAATGAGAGTTCAACGAATACTCTCGAGCTGCCTTAGTGAAGGCAACCAATGGAAGAAACATCCGATTCTTATATTCGTGGTTGGAGTTGTCGTCGGCTGCTGCCTCATCAAGATCTTCAACACGCCCCTAACCGTCGATAGCTTCGATTCCTATATTGACTACAGGCGCGACTCCCTGCGAAGTTCGCAAAACTCAACGCCTCGCAGCGAGGAATCAGGGCCCGAGCTTGCCCCATTCAGCCATGAGCATCCCTATGACGATTCCTCCGTCGCTGATAAGCTGAAGAAGGAAGTGCGTATTCTCTGCTGGGTCATGACGAATCCCACCAACCACAAGAAGAAGGCGCGCCACGTCAAGCGCACTTGGGGCAAACGCTGCAACATTCTGCTCTTCATGAGCTCAGCCGAAGACGAAGAGCTGCCCACTGTGAAGTTGGATGTAGGCGAGGGTCGCGAAAATCTGTGGCGTAAAGTGAAGGAGGCTTTCAAGTATGTGTTCGCGCATCACTACAACGATGCGGACTGGTTCTACAAGGCGGACGATGACACGTATGCCATCATCGAGAATCTGCGCTATATGCTATACCCCTACAATCCCGAGACGCCCGTGCACTTCGGCTTCAAGTTCAAGCCCTTTGTCAAGCAGGGATACATGTCGGGTGGATCGGGATATGTGCTCAGTAAGGAGGCACTACGACGATTTGTTGTTGAAGGTATTCCGGATCCCAAGATGTGCCTGCCTGGCACCGTGGAGAACGAGGACGTTGAGATTGGCAAGTGCATGGAGAATCTGAATGTGACTGCAGGCGATTCGAGGGATTGGAATGGACGTGGACGCATGTTTCCGTTCGTGCCCGAACATCACTTGATACCCGGCCAGGACAAGACATTCTGGTACTGGAGTTACATGTTCTACAAGACAGACGATGTGAGCATGACTTGATTTCAGTTTGGCCTATGGCAGCTAATGGCTGACCTCGATTTCAGGGACTCGACTGCTGCTCGGACAATGCCGTATCCTTCCACTATGTGTCCCCGAACGAGATGTACGTCATGGACTACCTGATCTATCACCTGAAGCCCTATGGCATCGTGAGAAGACACAGCCAATTGCCCGACAAACTACACGTGGGTGAGTTGCTTCCGCCGCCAGAGGTGGTAACTGATGCTAGCAACGAAGACTCCATGAACGATGAGGACGAACTAATTACCAGTGCCACATCGACGAACGCGACAGTCGAAGAGAAAAACGATGCCAGGGAAGTGGTGTGACGAGGCAAATCGAATCATAGCATCGCGCCGTCAAACTAGAGACAATTTCAATTGCATTGTGTGGGCTGCTGACTGCCGCTGCTGCTGATTGCACCCCTAATTGATGGTGGGCAATTGTAATTGCAAATTAATTAAATTTAGGCATGAAATAGTCGCTCCTCAACTGAAATAGTTGCACAGTTGCAGTTTCCCAATGCGTGTCATGGCAATTATTTGGTCGGAACCGTTCTCGGTTTGGCAAAGCATAGCAATTAAAATTAAATTACACAAATTGCTTGTCACTGAATAGCTTTGCATTTGAATGCGAACTCATATGCGTAGTTCAACTAGTTCAGCGAAGCAAACTCATGGAACTCAACGGCGAAATATTGCTCACGGCAAACTAAGGCTGAAATTGCAGTCTATATTTAGCACAACAATGTGTGACGGCTAAAATTAATTTTAATATCTGCAGTTACCCTATATCTATTTACCCGTTTCCAACGTGTCCCTAATTCTCTTTTTGCCCGCTTCGTGTATCGGCTATACATAAAATAAATTCGTATAATTAGGAAATAGCAGTTGTTGGTTGCATTTCAGAGTTTTCTTTATAAATGCGTAAGTGTATATAAATATAATTTTCGCTGAAATTGCTGATAGACTTCATAACACTAAACGAGACTTTTCAACTGTAACTATAAATATAAAACTGTGCGAAAGTTGAACGAAATTAATTGCTTTTTATCATATCAATTTTCAATTGAAGTGATCGCTCTAAAATACTTTGCCAATTTAATTCGATTGAATTTGATTTCATTCTATTGAATTATATTAACAAGCTATTTTAAGACAATTGCCGAGATGACAGTGAACTTCAGAAGTGTCACGACATGAGTTCGAACTTTTCTACTATATATCTAAAAATAAAGTATTATGTAAATGAAAAGATGTACATCAAATTGAATTTAGAGTGTGTATGACTGATGAAGAACTCCACACCATATTTGTTAATGTCTTTTTAAACACTCTCATATTATAAAGTAATATTAAAAGTTAGAATTAGCAGTAATGAAAAAGTATGCAGACCATGCACGACTTTTCAATAACATATTCAATTTTATATATTAATTATGTAATAAAATGATTATCTCACTCAAAATATATACATTAATACGCCCCCGTCGCGACGAGATCACAAAACCGTGACAAGTTCATTCACAGCACAGCGTTGAAGCACGGTTAGATGACAACAAACCAATTGTTCGATGGCTTTGTGTGTTTGGGCCGTCGGTTAACCAATAAAGTCTGCCACGCTTAGCGATTCTCTCAAAAAGAATTTAATTAATTTGTGCACTGTGCGTGTGTGTGTGTCTGTGTGTGCATGCTTTATTTTATTTCCTTCACTTTCAATTGCTAGATAAAGCAATCCGGATCCGACTGTATATAGAAATCGTAGTCTGCAACTCAAATGTAGTGCCATAGAAAAATAACTCATACTCTTATCAAGTAGAAGAGGAACCGACCGACCATGGCAATTGTTATCAAAAGTTTTATTTCAGTTTATTTTTCGTAGGAGTCCGACACCCGAGTGTTTCATGTGCTAGCATTACGATAGCCCCTCAGTTCTGCTTAACTGCTAATGGTTATTTAAAACTAAGTAATTAGAATAGTATAAACACTATCGAGATACCCGTTGCGTTGAGAACAAGTTCTTAAAGACAAGGTTGCGTTTTAAAGCTATTACGCACGGATGATAACAAATTATCAACTTATGACACATATACACTTTTCAACAACTATTTAACAAGATATTTTCAAGCTAAAGTTTAATTGTCGAATCCCACCCGCAATTCAGAATTTATATTTAATTCGGTTCTCCTGCAAAATAGCAAAAGCGAAACGCTTTTGTCTCATTATTTATTTTTGTATGTGATAAAATGTAATTACAGCCGCGCTATAATTGTTAAATGGGGCACGAATACATCAAATGATAAGCTTTTTCACAACAAATCTCACCTTTTTCAACTTGCCTTATTGGCAAACCTATAACAACCTTATCACCTAAATATATAGAGTGACTGCATATATGTATCTATGTATATAGGCGGGCACTAAGTTATCTAACGACAAATATCTGAAGCATGTGCTTTAATTTGTAGTTTGCAACTGAAATTAGTTCTACGGTCGTTAACTGTCATTGATACCCATGGCTTACTCATGTCCGTATAGCGGGAACTTTACTGGTTGATGCATATGTATTTCTTTGAACTTGAGGAATACTATAGAAGCTAATTATGAAAACCAGTTGCAAGTTTTCTGGCTGGATGGAAATATTAGTCATATTTAGGTGACACCGACATGTAAACAAAGAGAGAGAGAAACCAAGTGTTAGACGAGAGTGTTTTGTTGCCTATTAAAAACGGCAAAGACTCTTCTTAGCTTAAGATTGATTATCTCTAAAAGAAATATTAATTCAAGAAGCGTTTAACATTTTTACGACGACACGTCAATCCATTGTTCTGTCAAACCTTCGTGAAATCGATAGAAATCAGCTGCAGGCAAAGCATTATTATTATACAATATAGGGAATGGATTTAAAAATTATATTTTGATTTTTCTAGACAAAAAACATTAATCAATTGGAAGGGAATATCTAAGCCCAACATGCCCGGATCTCGAAAGTTTTAGAAGTATAACTTCAAGATACGATTTCAAGACTTTTTTTGATCTGAAGTCGTGCATTAAAATAATGTATATTGAAAAGCTTGAATTTAGAATATGTTTTTCAGTTCTATTATAGAATAAATAATTGCAGTCAAGTGCAACGCTTTATATAATTATTTATTCAATGTAGATTACTCAAGTCGTATTAATCTATATACAATATGTCAAAAGATAAGAGCTATGCGGTTGCAATTTGTACACAATACTCAGAAAGTTAACGCAATGACGAAATATGCCTAAGTACTAAAGAAGCTGTACGTCGAGTTCGCTGTGACAATTGAAGTTGAACGCACTCAAGTGAGTTTAATATAATATGTGAGTCATAAAATATGCTTCAAGGCGCTTATCACATCGAGACCCACAAACAGCCTCTGGACCCAAATAAATGCAATCTGTATATGCATTGTTATAAGCACATGCATCAATATGAAAGTAAAATCATTCAAGAACTAAACGAAATGGTGTTGGGAAAAGGAGACACACGACGAATATAGGCTCGACAAGGCGTGAAGCGTGTGTGCAGCTGGGGCGCGATCATATTGTAAGGAAACATTAAGTGGAACCACAAAGATATGCAGCCAGACAACGAGGCAATGCAATTCACCCCTGCAGTGACAACACACACACACTGAAAGAGAGCGCAAAAGAGAGAGTGAGAGAGAGAGAGAAGGCGCCGCGACAGATAGCAAACGGAAATGGCAACTGGAAGAGAGACTATCTATCAGGCGCGCGAAAGGGAGAGCGAGCCAGCATGCAGGCAATAGGGCAGCTGTCGCAGCAGTGAACTCGCATTATAAATAACAACTATGTATTGTGGGCGGCATGAAGCCGAAGCGTCTACACGCTGCACAGATTAGTGGACTTTATCGATAAAACATGTGGGTATGTATTGTTATATTTTTAATCAAATTCTATGATATAACTTATCAACAATGTTCCAAGAAGTAGTATATAGAAATGAGACGAACACTGAAATTGAAGGTGAAAACACGGACAGCGAGAACACGCAAAAGAGACAATTTGAATTGAAACCATTGCGCGTATCTTTTTGTTTCTCCTTTCAACTGCTTCTTCACGTAGTTTCCATAATATTATTATGTTATTTCTGCTGGTTTGTAATTTTATTTAATGTTGTTGCTTCTTGGATATATGCACGCTTAAGCGCGTCGTTTATTTTTACTGCGTTCTCGAAATCGAATTCTTGAATGCGTGTAATTTTGAACTTTATGAATTTTCATTCGTTTTTGTTTTGGCATACTAAGCGAACTGGTCGCGCACTCAGCGAATTAACGCGAACAAAAGTGTTTAACATTGTGATTTATTCTTGATTTTGTTGTAGTTCACTCTGGTTCAGTTTTGATTAATTACAGCACTATCAGCAGCTACTTACAATTGATTTTTTGCTCAATTATTCGCATTTTGTATGTTGCACGACTTTGTTTTCGTGGTGACACATGCAGGACGCCCCAAAGGCCGCGCACTGCTCTTTGCTTTTTTATTTGTTAGGGATTTGCTGCGCATTCACGATTCACGTTTTACATGCTATTTAATTGAGCGTTTTGCCATTCATGCGATTTATTTATTTATTTTGTTTATTGCTATTTGCTGTACTCGAGTACCGCCAACTACAATGCACCTAGCAAGCAACTACAATAATAATAATTAATTAAACGAAAATTGTATATTTTCGATTCTCCGTTACAACAACGCGAACGAACGCGCGAGCGCACGAAGTGACAACAAAACGGCAACTGCGAACACCACGCGAATATTTCAGCCCATGTCAAGAGACAGTAAGTTCGATAGAGAGTCGGACACAGAGAGTGAGAGCGCGAGAGGGTGAGAGATTATGTTTGAGCACATGTGTGTGCTGACCCCATGAGAACTTTGCGCGGCGTCCAAAGAGCAGCGCATGCGTTGCCCCAGTTTCGTGCTCATGCAAGGGGCGGCTAAAGCCAGAGAGGAGAGTGCATTGCCAATGAACGGAAGCCGGCTTGCGGCCGGCTACTGAGCGTGCATGTTGATAAAGCAACTTAATTAACTCAACACCAGCTCACAAATACGAATTAATGAATTAGATAAGAAGCAGGGAGTAAAATATTTGTATGCTTGTAATCAGACGGTTTAAAATTTTATTTCAATGAGAGTTTGAGTGTAAGTGTGAGTGTTTAATAGTTGCCCTGACTTGTCCAGGTGCCACTGACAGCTGTCTTCGGAGAGCCATGAGAGTGGGGTTGGTAAAAAGCGAGAGAGCGATTGTGAGTTACGCTAAACAGCTGTTAGGCATTTCTATTTTAAGGGATTTTTGTCTGTCTCTCTTTGCTAGCAATAATGCACATCACAGCCTATACGAAGCTTTATATGCTCTTCTTTTCGATATAGACTTTAATAAATAAATATGCTAATTATATACAATGCAATCGTGTCCGGTTAAGTGCCATTATTTCAAGGTCTTATCAAATGAGTATACACAATTTAGTTAACATGTTAAACAGCCTTAGGAAGCCCGTTTATCAGAGTGCAAATAAATAAATAGATTGCTTTGTAATGTGCAATAAGATAAGGTACTTGTTCAGTTTGTAAGATTTGAGTGGTTAAGTGCAAAATAGTTATGGTAAATTTCCAATTGGGTTCAATTTTCAGCCAAGTTTCAAACCACAGTATTGTAGCCAACAGCTTATGTCCGTGTGCACATGGCGATCGCACTATGAAAATAAACATGAATTCATGTGAATAAAGTGTAAGTGACAAAATATTAATATTATTCGTATTTATTTAATCGTAATAGTCGACTACATTTATTATTAATTATATAAGGCACTTGTGTACGTTGCTTAATGCTACATCTCTATATGTATATGTTTAGTTGCAATTGATTCATCTCACAATCATAACTACAAGCATCAGACTCTGATGACAATGTAGCAGGTGTTTTCATTCACTTATTATACGAGTATCAAGTGGATACACTCACACACGATTTGGCCATTATTTACATTATTCTCTTCGGATTGCTCGCAGAACTAAAATAACAAAGTCACGCCGTATATCAAATAGATGTTGTGTGAATTGATTTAAAATAACTTAAATAAACACACGAATAATATAATGAGCAATAACAATTTCTGGGCATTATGATGTTCAGTCAGACCTTAAAAAATGTCGAATGCTTGAGGAATTTTGTCGAAATAGTCTAAATGTATATGCACTGTTTTGTTTTCTTCTGTTTTAAGCAAAATGAATATGCTTCTATATGTACATTATTATTCCTAAACAAATTTGATTTGATCTTATGATATTATATTTATTTGTACACGGTATTATGGTATCTCTTATGCGTAAATGCTTGAGCTCTAGAATAAATGTTCGCTTACAAAATAATGCTTTAGTTACGAGTACTCGCTGATTATGAATATTCTGTGATTTGTTTGGTTCAGACTGTGGTACAATGTCAGATGTCAGAATGTTAGAAAGTCAGGATCTGGATCGGAGGGAGGAACGCATGATGTATGGAATTTATTTCTTGGGCCTGCCATCGCCTATTCATGCTCACACGTTTATCACTCAGTTATCTCAATAGAAGAATATCACATGATTCCTAGAGTCCACAAGTGCGAACGATCGCGATCCTAAAGGAAGGAGCAGCACAGGATGAGCACCAGCACCGTGATGGGGAACAGAGCGTAGATCTCGCTGCGCGGATGGCAGGTCGAGATGAGATTTGTGATGTCGTCCTCCTCGTGCTCGATGCCGTCGCGCGTCGGCACCTCGACCACAACGATCTCGTCGGAGAGGAAGCCGATGTTGAAGGTGCAGTCGGTGCTGTTGAGGCAGCCGCGCGACTCGCTCAGATTGGAGTACTGGAACGTCGGCTTATAAATGTCGAATATGGCGTGTATGTCGTTGCGCACCAGGTCGTTGTCGCTGTAGAAAATGTAGTAGTAGTAGCCGTCCTCGGTGATGTTCTGCAGCACCGTGTCCTGCTTGCCCCTCTCCAGGAAGTGGCGATTCGTGCACGCCGGCTTCGGCGGGAATCCCTCGGCCAACAGTATGGCGCCGTTGAAGCAATTGAAGAGGCCCGTCTCGAAGCTCGATATCGAGGTGGACTCGTCGGTCTCCGTGAAGTTGACAGCGTTGCCGCCATGACTGTACTTCCGGTCGTACACGTTCTCGCGCTTCTTGCGCTCCTTGCGCTTGTAGAGATGCTCATACAGCTGCCTCTTCTGCAACTCGTGTGCGGCCAGGCCGTGTCGTCTGTGGCGACTGGGCGTGGCCAGCTCGGTGCCGTTGTCGGCCCATGGCTCAATGGTTTCCGTTGACTTGTTGTGGCTCTGATGGAAGCGGGAGCCCTTCTTCAGCTTCTTCTTCAACTGTTTGGCGGGTGCCGCTGTTGTTGTGGAGCTGGCGTGATCCTCGCTGAGGTCCTCGCCGCCATGGTTCTCGTGCTCGAGCAGCCCGTCGGCCGGCAGCTTCTCCTCTGTGATCTCGAGCACGTCCTCGAAGAAGACCTTCACCTGGTCGTGGCCCTGGGCGTAGTTGGCGCCCTGTTTCTTCTTGTTGTGATCCGTCAGGCCGCACAGCTTGAGTTCGCGCTTGCCCTTGATCACCAGAATGCGCGAGCCGTTGTGCAGCGAGCAGAACTTGAGCGACACCTTGGCGCCCTTCAGCAGGAAGAAGCCCCAGTACTCGAGCGTGTCGTCGGGCAGGGTCATCGACTTCTTCAGCCGAATGTGCTTGCGGCTGGTGGAGATCTCTGGCTTGTTCTGCAGCTGGAACGCGTTGAAGTGACTGCTCATGCGCAGCGTGTGCTTCGAGCAGAAGATCGACGAGATGCCGTCCCTTATCTCAATGATGTCCGACTCGGCCACCGGGTAGATAACATCCGCGAAGACCGTCTTGCGCAGGTAGAGCGGCATTATGATCAGTGCCGCCGGCAAGATCACTATCATGATGCAGAAGATCAGCACCCGCTTGATGCCGTGCATTTTGCGGCTCTCTGCAAGAAACGGGAAACGAGAAATGAGGATAAAAGATAAAGATAAGTGGGTGATAAGCGCAGACAGTTCCGAGAATGATAGGTATATAAAGTCTGATCCATGAGTATTAAGTTGTATTTACTTTAAACAGAGTCTAATAATTTGGGCACCTTCGAAATGATATTCCGTGATTTGCTGCATTTTGCCAACTTTTCTGCTCCCAAAATCCTTCGAAATAATTCTAAAATTGTTGTGCAGTTTATGCGCTGCGAGGTGTTGCTCTTAGCCAGACTTGGCGAATACTGTCTTGATAGTGCGATTATCAAATTAGACTGCTGCCTGCTGCTGTCGGCAATTTTCCATTCCGTATTCGTCATTTTATCGCAAGAGAGTTTATAGTTAGCGCGACTAAGGGGGCCTCGGAGGTGCGAGAGTTGCCTCCAAACGTGTGATGGCTGGAGAGCAGTACGCGGTCTATCAACAAGCCGTCATAACAATAATAACAAATGCCGTTCAAATATATACTCAAGCTATTCACAAGACTCATTCGGGTGCCTCAAAACGAGCGCTAAGTGACAAAATCTATTTAATTAGCGTCTACTGCTCCGCACTCTCTCAATTGAACGATCTCAGTGTGAATAATTCAGCCGATCATTGATCAATTGTTTGCCACAATATTTTACAAATATCACATTTCCATATTTAACAATTTGTTTGTTTCAAATAAATTAATTAAGAAAGACGACGACGATTAGGGGCCTAAATTAAAATGTGTAACTTAAACGAATTTATTAATGCCCCAAATTTATCCAGAGCTTGACTTTCGACTGTTTTTCTAGCATACTTTTAGGTGCATCTAGTATGCAGACTAACTAAACAGTTCGTGTATGATACCAACGAAATTGATTCTGCTAATCGATTTCCTAAACTATTTTTGTCAGTCTGTCGTTAGTTGTCAACAGTAATCAAAAGGTTTATATAGTTAGGCCTGGCTAAAGGAGTTCGGCGATAATCAATGGCCTTTTGGTCATATAATTATCGCATCATACTTAGATGCGATTGCCGATAGCGCTCACATTTCCCTCCCAACTTTTCTGGCATGGAGTGTGCAATCTGTCGAGGTATACGAGACTAATATTAGTCGACGGCTTATCTATGTGCCGCGTCTCGTTTGTTATCAAATGGGAGTGCAATAAATACGTATTGCTTTCACGAGGTAAAGATCGCTTAATTATATAGAGCAACATATTTACGAGTTGCGTTGTTGTCACGTTTTAGTCGAGTGAATAATTCGGGTGCTGATAGTGGAAATTGATTAGAACAAAACGTGTTAAGCCGTTTAAATTATTGTTAATTTCATTCGAAATTAAGGGGAGCATATATTAAAAATGTGTGGTTAACAACTGCGTGGAATTCTCATAGGCATCGATCAATGTTCCTAACGATTTTAATCTTTTAAACGATGCGATGGCAACATTTTCAGACAGCTGTAAATTTAGCTTTTGTTAATTGCTGAGAAATTGGAAACAATCAAAAATAATAAACTACTCGAATAGGTGACAGCTAGACAGCAAAAATGATAAAGACTTGCAGACTCTATCGACGAGCACTTGATATGATATTGACCAGGGCTAAGTAGCAAAAACACTTCTCACGAATTCCGAAGAAAAGAGAACCCAAGGCAACCTAAGAGAACTTCACTTCATTCTCAATAATTTCTCAATTGTTAATATGAAACTACTTTAAACAATGCCAAGTGGCATGACACATTGTCAGGAGACTGAGCCTATAGCACAAATAGGTCACAGTTCGTTGTTCATAGTGAATAGAACAACTATCCACCAATTTGTATTTCTTTGCTCGAAATTTATGACAAGTTGGCATTGAAGCTATTGACTTAAGATTGTTGTGGAATGTATGAGAAGTTGTGGGGGGAAGCGAGCTATGCAAACGCAGTGTTGAGTCTAAACTGGTTACGCCGCAAAGAATTCATTCATGAGCTTGGATACAAGACCTTAGGCCTTCTTGGTATGCATATGTAGAACTATGTAGACTTAATTAATTGTGTTGAGTGGACTCAGTCCAGCACGGCTTCGTATAACTCTGTTAGATCAGATTACTTCTGCCAATCACTTGACAGTTGCATGAGAAGTCAATTAACAGATTTATAAATAATATTTGCTTAGATTTCCATAGAACCAAATAACAATTTTGACCATCTTCATCTAGCCATAAATGAAGTCACTGCGTTATTAATATAAAAAGAGCTTTAACCATTTCATTAGCCACAATGTAAGCGACAAGCAATCGGTCTCCAGTAGTCAGAAATGTCGTTTATTTTTGCGTTTCTAAAGCCCATTCATTGTCCGCGTGTGGTTATAATTAAATTTACTAACGTCTCTGTGAGCGTATGTAAATTATTTACCCGTGAATATAGGAAGGTGCGAAAGGGGAGCGCTGCTTATATTGTATGCTATATGGTGATAGCACAATTACATGACGTTTTGTTCTGTTTTCTTTGTGTAATGCTCTCGTGTTCACGTTGTTGACAACTTACATGTTTATTTTTGTGTTGCTTAGCTGCTGATTTTTTGTATTAGCTGCACCAGCAATAAAGTCTGCGCCAGCGTCGACGGCGACGACGACGACGACGTCGACGTGACAAGTGCAAATTGCTGTATTCTTTGTGAATTTTCGCATGCAGTTTATTTTGTTGATTCTCCTTTATCTTGTTGGCTTGTTGTCTCTCGTTGTCTGTGCGTGACGTAAAAAGAAATACAAAATATTTGGCAATCTACACGTGCAGCCAACAGTGTGCTTTTATTATCATTATCTTTAACATTGTCATATAGTTGTTTATCAGTCAAAGCGTTGTTATTGTTATTGCTCAGCAGTTGCGTTTGATAATTTGACACATTTCTTTATCAAAAATTACTCTCTATCTTTGCGATACGACACTCTCTCACTCTCACTCTCTCTCTCTCTCGCTCGCTACCACTCGGAACTTTTCTCGCACTGTTGGACGCTCTCTTTAACAGTCACTCTCTACTTGGAGCATTTTCTTTGTTTTTTTTTTTGGTTTGCATCATTTCTTGGTTGTCTTTTGTTTATTGCCCTGTTTGCGTGCATTCTGAAACATTGTTCTAATAATTTTATTGTTAGTTACACAGTAATTTAATTAACAAGAATTACGAAATAAACTGCTAATCGTCACGACGCGCACTACTCTACAACCTACACGCTCGCACCCAACTGACGGCTGATGGCTGACTGACAGCCAAACTCTTGATTCGCCTCTGTTGCAATGGAAATTTTCTGAAAAACAATGAGATTAACCAAACAGTTTGCGCCATTGTGCTACGCTCTCTTTTCCGTGCTCTCTCTCACACACGCTCACGCTCACCTATTGCCTCACATCACGGCGGAAAATCATAACAACTCTTAGAGAGAAATTCCATTTGTTTTGATGTGAAGTTGGTTGCGCTGCCAATAGCTGGGTGCCATTAGGTTCAAGTCTCGACTAAAGCACGTTCGGATAAATGGATTTGAATTTGTTTTGCAAAATAAAATATTTTCAATTTGATGCACTTCGTTTTTGTTAGTTTTAGCAGAAGTTACAATAAATGAAATCCATTCTGTAAAACCTAATAATGAGTATATTTAGGGAAATATTAATTATACTGATTCACATACACAGCTGCCAAAGTGAGAAATATGATGACATTGTAGTTTCACATCCGCATAGTACTATTAAATTTCTGCTATTATTATCAACAAATCGGAAATGTCTTCTTTAAATAGAGATAGCAACACGAAAACTTCTAGGTAAGTGAGACAATGATTAAATGGAACCACTTAAAAGGAACCACTAGTAGAAAACTCTTACTGTGCAAGTCCGGCATCGAGTAATAAAAATCGGTGTGATAATAATGCAGTTGGCTGGCACTGATGGGCGAGTTGCGCTTCATTAAAGACTTCGCATCCATCTTGTCTAAGGACGAACAAATCGGGGCTGTCAGCGATTCAAGGGGATAAAAAGCAACGAACCGACACTCTCGAATTATCGCTCCAAACTAAAACTGAAATCTTGGGACGCGAATGACTTTCAACTCTAGTCGTCAGCTGTCTGTTTACCGACTGTCAACGATGACAATACCGATGACGGTCAGATCCAAGCAGACTGCGGTAGATTGGGTGTCTGTCTGGCCACTGTTAAGAAATGCGAGAGAGACAAGGAGAGAGAGAGTGAGAGTGGGAGAGTTTACAGATTCATGTCAAGCCATAAACTAGTGCGCTTCATCCAGATGTACAGCTGGCTGATAAACGAAGAGACTAGCGCCGAGTAATTGCCATTTATTATTATAGTAAATTAGCAAACATCAGTATAAAATATACATTATATAAACAGTGAATTGATAACGACTCAACACAGTATTCTGATTAACAGACTGCGGCATGCCACAAGTGGCTGACGTTCCTTCTTCTCATCGCAAAGTTCTGAGTTGTGTTCACTTGGCTTAATAGGTAATTCGATATCGATATCGGGCAGCTTATTGAATAGCAAATTCATCAAGTGCTGAACAACTTTTAGCATGATTGAATTTTCTCAGACTACTTTCGATGTATTATTTGGACTCACTTAAACAATCATACATTTATGAGTTTATAGGATAATGGCTTCATCTCGACGCACACGTCATAATTGTGTCTTTTTATATTTGCTATATCAATAAAAGATTAATAAGGCTGTATCTACCGTTTATCTTGTACTTTGACGCTTATCTTAATTTCTTTGCATTATACTATCGCCTTTAATGGGATAAACTGAATGGAAATGTTTACTGGAATATTTTTCCAAAATAGAATAAAGCTCTGCTAGCTATACAAATTATAAGTTAGTATAAAATAACATATATAATACAAATATAGCCATATCAAGAGCGGAGACTCGAACCCACAGTGTCCGACTGGTTTCGAACTTCGAACAGCGCATTCAGTTTAATCGCTTTTCGACTTGGGATGAATTTTAAGATTGTAAAATATCTGTTTTGAAGCCCATACTAAGCTTTTTTAAATTTAAAATTAATTATAAGTTTAAGAGCTTGGAAAAAGTTTCTCACATTCCTCAAACTACATAAACAACAAAATGAAAACAAATGTAGCTCATTCGCCGAGAGAAATCATTTGGTATTGTTTTCCTTAAAACTGGGAAATGTCGCGAAATGTAGAAACCCAATTTGTTTTTATGTCACAGTAAATTTTCAAGTTCATTAATAACTAACTATCGTCAACGAGACTTCGTGAAGTCAGGGTTTTTTTTTAATGGTCACGGTTGTCTTACACTCGAGCGCACTCGACTCTAGCACTAGTCAACCTAAAGTAGTCTTTCACTTAGGCACATTTATCGGAGCAGACGTAGCCCTAAATACACCAAAGTGATTGATAATTTGGTGGATTGTGCGTGAAAAGATTACAATCCATAATATGGAGGTCAATGTGAATAAAAAATTTATGACACACTATTAAATTCGAACTAGGAGTGGATGCTGTAATAATTTGGAAGCATGCCTCTTCGCAGTAACACGTCTTTCGATAAGTTGGGGACCGATTTACTGAATGGGCACAAACACGTACGCTGAAGGGTTTTTGTTTGTTAAAATATACGCAAAAGCAAAAGTTCGCAAGAATTCAATAAAAATAAAGAGTTTCGCTCATTGATAACTACACTTCCACTTCGAATTTTAGCAATTAGTTCGGCGTGTGTGTTGCATGTTACTGTAACAACACGTGTCATTCGTGAATGCTGTATTGATAATATTAAATAGAATACTCGGCATCGTGGGCTATTGGCTGTCAATTGTATTCGGTTCGCGGAGTGTAGCAGTTCACATTCAACTATGAGTTCTCGAATCGTCGGCGGCAGGTTGTCAAGCAAATGGCTTATATTCTGTGCGTTCCTAGTGATCCTCATGATTCTTCATATGCCAAGCTGGATTGACGAGATCGATCCAATCGCGCTTAGCGCAACTGAATCTAGTTTCCTAGTGCCCACACATGGCGGTAATTTAAGCGACTCCAAAGCGATGAAAAAGAAATATTTCGTGCACACGTCGAAGTGTAGGATACCGTATGTCGATCCCTTTTCCGAAGGGGCCATGAAATTGTATTCGCCACGCTTGTTTATACCGTGCTCGAATGAAAGTGAATTAGTTTCCGCCATCTACAATCCGAATCTGCGGCGATATGTGCTGCACATCAACCAAGCTGTAGCCCATCAACTGCTCAACTCAACAGAGAAGGAGTTCAACTGTTTCTACCGTGAAATCAAGCATGGTAAAAAGGCAGATACTTACGACATGTATGTTGCATTGCATTGCATTGCCTATCTATGGACTGCTGATGATTATATCGTCGTTCTCCAGGCTCAATCCGAGCAAATACTTCTCACAGGGCTACGTGGTGCCGCTGCATGTGGAAGGCATGCTGTTGGACTGCGAGACCGCAGAATTGCCTCCGATTACGCTGCAAAAGGATGCCTATATGTTCATACAATATCGGGAGATGCCAGCCGCAGCTAAACCAACTAAACACACGCCCCGCAAGCCCAGTGTCATCATGTATGGCATCGATACATTATCAAGGATTAACCTGCGTCGTACGATGCCCCTGGTGCATGAGTACCTGAGGGGACCGGGCTGGTATGAAATGCAGGGTTATAATAAGGTTGTACAACACACCAAGGCTTGCCTGCCCCGCCGAATCCTTGTAACCTCCTGTTCCGTTTCAGGTGGGCGACAATTCCTTTCCCAATATATTTGCTATACTGAGCGGATATTCGCCGGAGAAGGCCAAGGAGCACATCTGCGATACGGACAAATCGGGTTGTCTCGACGAAATCCCAATGATCTGGAAGTATTTCAAGAATGCCAGCTATCTGACAGCCTACGCTGAGGATGAGAGCAGTTCAAATACGTTCAGCTACTTGAAGCCCGGCTTCAGCAAGACGCCAACCGATTACTATTTTCGACCATTTCTGCGCGCCCTCGAGGAGGAGACTGTGAACTATCACTGTCCCGGCTGTCGGATGGTCTACTGCATGGGCCGACGGTTGGCCAACAGCTATGTCTACGATTATTGCAGGCAGTTCATGCAACGATATGTGAAGGAGCGACCCATTTGGGGCATGTTTTGGTCAAATCACTTCAGCCACGACGACTACTTCATGCCCTCGGCTATGCAGCACAAGGTGCTGGGCGATCTTTTGGACTATGAGAGGGACGGCGCCTTTGAGGACACAATTATGATATTCTTCGCCGATCATGGGGTGCGCTATGGCACCCTACTCGACTTGGACGAGGGCTATCTGGAGGAACGGCTGCCAATGATGTTCATTTATTTACCGCCCTGGTTCCGCGAACAATACCCCGAGTATAGCGCCGCTCTGGAGCTAAATCAGCACCGGCTTAGCTCCAACTTCGATCTGCATAACACATTGAAGCATATTATTGAATTGGGCGGCACGCCCGATGGTCCTAAATTGCCCAAATCCTTTGACTGCCCCACATGCCAATCTCTGTTCTATCCGATTGGTGAGAGTCGCACCTGTTCTGAGGCAGGCATCGAGGAGCACTGGTGCACTTGCGAACCCTACAAGACAATCGGATATCTCGGTTGGAGCAATCGCATCGCACCACGCGTTATTGAGCGCATGAACGAATATTTTGTGCACAAGAACCTTAGTCATCTGTGCAGCAATGTGAGCTTACACTACATTCACAAAACGGAAATCAAAACAGGACTCGATATCACTTGGAATGGTGAGTTACCTCAACTAGAGACTGCAGTCTATCGTACAAAATTCAAGGTTCAACAGAACAGCGCCGATTTCCAAGCTACTGTTGTTTTCAATAATATCACGGAAGTGGTGGAGCTTGATGTGGAGAAAATTAGTCGAACAAACTCCTATAAGGAGGATTCTACCTGCATCAGTGATAAAATAGCAAAATTATACTGCATATGCTTTAGTGATCTGAAGTCCTAGTCCAACTTATTAAACTTCTCTATACTTATAGCATTTAGTCGTTTCGCAATTCAAGCAATGCGTGAGATTGCTACAGTTGAATTTGATTGACTGTCGAATACCAGCTACCAATTTTTAAGAAAAAAATATCTTGTTTACTGCGTGAAATCGGCTTGCAAATATTCGTTAAAACCCCAAAATTTAAAAGAAATCTCGTACAACTCCATGCTATTTTAATGGATTTTAAAATCATGTAAGTTGCATTAAATTATTTGAAAAAGTTCCGATAGCATGCGAAAACACGAATTTTTCATATATTCCCGGTGATACGAACAACAAAGTTCGATAGTTTTTTCACATAAGTTGCAATTGTTTAAAAATAAAATCACTGTAATAAAGCAATTCATAGATTAAAAATAATTCAATTTAATACAACAAACAAAAAGCGTGTTTTTGATTTCCATAGACAAACACATGTACATTTTCAAAGTATGTATACTTACTAATTTCAAAATTTCCTAGAATTCAATAACATTTCATACACACAAAATACGGAGGTACTGCAATGTATCGCCATTTTATCGGCAATTGGGGTCGAATACTACTTGTTGTAGGCCTTATATTTATTTTTATACTTCTTAACCGCAATTTCAGCAATGTCGTTGAAACCCAAGTCAACCAATACACAAGATATTCACGCCTGATCAAAGAATTCCAGGCAAAAATCGCAACAAATGCACCTAAAACTCAAAAGGTAAAGAAACAAGAGTTCAATGTCTTCACTTCCCAATGCAAGATACCAAAGTTGGATCCATTTTCCTTCGATAGCATGCGATATTTCAAACCACCCGAATCCAAGAAGTGTACGAATGAATCAGACCTTGTGTCAGTTCAATATAATACTGCGCGTAGGCAATATAGGCTGCATATTAACGAAGACTTACCCGAGTTGATACCCAATATTTCTGATTGTGCTTGCACCTATAAAGAGATTGTTCGTGGAGCGAATGATTCCATTGTTTGGTATGTTAGAAATCAGAAATTGAGATATGTTGTGTTCACCGATTTTCCTGCAGGACTTCGAAAGCGACGTTCTTTGAACAAGATTGGTGGGTTCCTCGACGCTTTAGGGGCTTAATTGTGGAATGTCATTTGTTGAGTAATCCAACTCGAGTCATACAACGGGATGCCTTTTCCTTTGTTCAGGATCCCGTCGATCGTAACGACAAATTCGATGAGGAACGCAGTCGGACGCATCCAAATGTCATAATCATTGGCATAGACTCGATGTCTCAGCTGAATTTCCAAAGGACGATGCCACTTACAGCCAGGTTTCTTCGGACGAGGGGATGGTACGAGATGCTTGGCTACAATAAGATCGACGAAAACACACTGCCCAATATACTCGCTCTCTTGACGGGTGAAATACCGAGTCAATTGAAGAAATTCTGCTATATGAATAAACCAGGCTGCATGGACTTGTATAACTTCTTATGGAATCATTATCGCAATGCTGGATATCTAACAGCCTATGCCGAAGACTTAGTTGCCATCGATACCTTTCACTACAACCTTCCTGGTTTTATGCGAGAGCCTGTGGATTACTATTTGTATCCATTTTTAAAAGCCATTGAGGAAAACATGGATAAAGTTAGATATAAGGGCGATAACTACTGCATTGGTCGTAGAAAAAGCTATCGCTATGTTCTTGATTATTGTCGTCAGTTAATTCGAAGATTTGTTCAGGAGAAGCCGAAGCCGCTCTTTGGCCTCTTCTGGATGAAAAGCTTCAGTCACGACGACTTCTCTAGTGCATCTAATGAGGACGTAGACTTCTTAGACTATTTGGAACGTTTCGAGAAGCTTGGTTTGTTCGATAGTTCCGTAGTAATATTGATGAGCGATCATGGACAACGGGCTGGACCACTAATAAACTTAGCTTCCGGCTACCTTGAGGAACGACTGCCAATGCTTCACATCTATGTGCCTCCTGGGTATCTCCAGAAGTATCCAAAAGTTGCTCGGGCTCTTGACTTCAATCGCCGACAACTGAGCTCTCCATTTGATTTGAATATTGGCTTAAAGCATCTGTTGCAATTGGTGCATCCTCGCTTGCGTTTTTATCGCCAATGTGAACTGTGTGGATCACTGTTCGACGTCCTGCCACAGGATCGCAGCTGCCGGGAGGCTGCTATTCCAAACCAAATGTGTTCCTGTGAGCCGTACACACAAATTCGAGCAAACGAGCGGGTGGAGGATCTGGCAAAGTTAATTGTATATCGAATGAATCAGTATCTGGTCAAGACGAATCATGAAAAGGATTGTTATTACCTGAAGCTTCAAAAGCTCTTAATATTCGAGCGCAAGCAGTTCTTCAATGACAAAGGATCCGAGGTGTCACCTCCTGAAGAATTCAGCACGTATCGTTTCAAATTTATTACCTCTCCGAATGATGGTATATTTCGTGCAACGTTGAGAATTAACAAAGATTCTTCGGTTGTACTTATCGATGAGGAATCCATCACACGGCTCGATCCATATCACAAGGAAGTGCATTGTATTCAGAATAAAAAGGTCAAAAGGTTTTGTGCCTGCGTGAACAGGAAACATGTGAATGCCTGACAAAATTATAGCACAACGATAATGTGAACACAATGATAATTATACGTATATTCATAAAAATACTATTAATACTAATATGGCTGAATCATAAAAGAGGGGGAGGTTGTGCAAACAATATCTAATAAACACGAGAGCCACCAGCCTATTTTCTCTAGCTATCGAGGTTCGTATGGATGAAACAGCGGACATGGCTATATCATCTTCGTTGTCGACCCTGATCAATCGAACATGTTTCGTTCTGTCTCTTTCCCTATTGTGAATGTTTCCAATCTGAGTTGTGGCTCGTTAATATTCCATATTATGACTATTTGATTGCCCATGCTATACTCTTTAGCAGAATTATTAAGCTTAGTTCTAATGCAATTCATTCTATTTATATGTACAGATTCTTTAGTTTAGTAGTTCATAGTTTCTGCATTTTTTGATACCTTCTTAATTATAGCTCTGCTTTTCTGATGACTGTCAATCCAGATTGATAATTGTCGGTTACGACTATTGCGAAACTTCCAATATTTTTAAATGCTCTTCAATTGTCCATTGTCTTCTCCTACAAGCACTTCGGCTTCCAGATTGACCATTCCGAGGCTATTTTATTTCATTGTCTTTACATTTGTTGCCAATGTTTACAATTTATAGCTCCGATAATTTCAGTTCCGATTTCCGATAATTTAATACTGACCCAGTTCACAATGCGCTTCGATGCTTCTCCAGATCGATACCAACGAAATTATATCGATATGTTTTGATGCCATGTATGTATGCGTGTGTACACGTAACGCATCTACATAAGAAGTTTTTAAAAAGATTTCTGATGAAATTCGCGGCTTGCATTTACTCTTATTCGAGCAGTTTAAAAAATCATCTTTAATGCCAGAATATGCTTATGCCATGTGATAACTTTAAACCAATAGTAAAGTATGTAAATGCCAAAAGTATACGTTTAGAATGGAAAGCTTTAAGTGATTTAACTGCGCGTCTACGGCGTGACAAATTGAATCCCCAAATCGTAAGTATGTATACAGTGAAAACATGCAGAATACCTAATGAATTAAATGCAGTTACCCAACATTTCAAAAAACAAAGCACATTCCCATTAAAGGAAAACCAAATTGTATACTACAGTGAATTAATGTGCTTACATACTTATTAGGAAATTAGAGTTTGATTTGAGTCGATAAATATAAGATCATTTGTTTTCTTCAGTTTCATGCATTATTCGCTTTGAATTTTATGGTCATGCCCAAGTTTCACCACTCTGGAGAATGTCCGTTTAGTAACAACTTCCGTCACAATTTTATACAATTACAGTAACGAATATAAATTCAGCAATATATGTATGTGTTCACATTTATAAACAAACACATGTACACATTCCTAAATAAACTAGAAGGCCCTCAATAACATTTCATACACACAAAATACGGAGGTACTGCAATGTATCGCCCCTTCATCGGCAATTGCGGTCGAATAACACTCATTTTAGGCCTTATATTTATATTCATAGTTGTTAACCGCAATTCAAGCCATGAAACACACTTCACCCAATACACAGGGCCTTCCGAACAGTTAAGAATAATCACGCAGAAATTGACAACAAACGGAGAAGCACAATTCACCCAATACACAAGAACAAGCACGCAGAAATTTACAACAAACGGAGCTAAAACTCAATACGTAAAGACACCAGAGTTCAATGTCTTTACTTCCGAATGCAAGATACCAAAGTTGGATCCATTTTCCTTCGATAGCATGCGATATTTCAAACCACCCGAATCCAAGAAGTGTACGAATGAGTCAGACCTTGTGTCAGTTCTCTATAATGCTGCGCGTAGGCAATATAGGCTGCATATTAACGAAGACTTACCCGAGTTGATACCCAATATTTCTGATTGTGCTTGCACCTATAAAGAGATTGTTCGTGGAGCGAATGATTCCATTGTTTGGTATGTTAGAAATCAGAAATTGAGATATGTTGTGTTCACCGATTTTCCTGCAGGACTTCGAAAGCGACGTTCTTTGAACAAGATTGGTGGGTTCCTCGACGCTTTAGGGGCTTAATTGTGGAATGTCATTTGTTGAGTAATCCAACTCGAGTGATACAACGGGATGCCTTTTCCTTTGTTCAGGATCCCGTCGATCGTAACGACAAATTCGATGAGGAACGCAGTCGGACGCATCCAAATGTCATAATCATTGGCATAGACTCGATGTCTCAGCTGAATTTCCAAAGGACGATGCCACTTACAGCCAGGTTTCTTCGGACGAGGGGATGGTACGAGATGCTTGGCTACAATAAGATCGACGAAAACACACTGCCCAATATCCTCGCTCTCTTGACGGGTGAAATACCGAGTCAATTGAAGAAATTTTGCTATATGAATAAACCAGGCTGCATGGACTTGTATAACTTCTTATGGAATCATTATCGCAATGCTGGATATCTAACAGCCTATGCCGAAGACTTAGTTGCCATCGATACCTTTCACTACAACCTTCCTGGTTTTATGCGAGAGCCTGTGGATTACTATTTGTATCCATTTTTAAAAGCCGTTGAGGAAAACATGGATAAAGTTGGATATAAGGGCGATAACTACTGCATTGGTCGTAGAAAAAGCTATCGCTATGTTCTTGATTATTGTCGTCAGTTAATTCGAAGATTTGTTCAGGAGAAGCCGAAGCCGCTCTTTGGCCTCTTCTGGATGAAAAGCTTCAGTCACGACGACTTCTCTAGTGCATCTAATGAGGACGCAGACTTCTTGGAATATTTGGAACGTTTCGAGAAGATTGGTTTGTTCGATAGTTCCGTAGTAATATTGATGAGCGATCATGGACAGCGGGCTGGACCACTAATAAACTTAGCTTCCGGCTACCTTGAGGAACGACTGCCAATGCTTCACATCTATGTACCTCCTTGGCATCGCAAGAAGTATCCAGAAGTTGCTCGGGCTCTTGAATTCAATCGCCGACAACTGAGCTCTCCATTTGATTTGAATGTTGGCTTAAAGTGTCTGTTGCAACTGGTGCATCCTCGCTTGCAATTTCGTGAATTACAAAGCATAATACCGGCATCATTGTTCCACATCCTGCCACAGACTCGCACCTGCCGACAGGCTGGTATTCCACCCCAATGGTGTAGCTGTTATCCGTACAAACAAATTGAAAAAACTGACTGGGTGGAGGATCTGGCTAGACTAGTGGTCTATCGAATGAATCAGTATTTGATAAGAAGGCACCATGAAAAGCATTGCCATCAATTGAAGCTTCGCAAGCTTTTGCTGGTCGAGCTTAAACAGTTCTTCGATGATAAAGGATTCGAGGTGCAGTCTTCTGATAAACTCGACACGTATCGTTTCAAGTTTACTACTTCTCCAAATGATGGTGTGTTTCGTGCAACATTGACAGCAAACAAAGATGCTTCGTATGTAGTTATTGATGAGAAATTCATCACACGCCTCAACTCCTATCGCAAGGAGTCGCACTGTATTTGGGATAACTACGCCAAGAGATTTTGTGTTTGCCTGAATGTTCAAGGTTATAATGCCAGGGAAATTGTATAAGAACTATGTATTGCCTACGTTTCAGTCCAGTATACACAATTAAATATTATTTCAATGTCTTTTGTTTTGTTCTTTTTAACGTTGGCACCGCAAACATCGACTCGACTTCTGATGAAGAATATAAAGTGAACAGAATATGAGTGACAAAAAAATAATTCGATAATAATAAAACTCAGCACTCACGAACTGGACTGCATGTAAAATAGGCTAGAATATATGTTAATAGCACACATACATAGGTCGAAGCAATACTCGATCTATTATTCAATACAAAAATCTATCTCAAGCATTGAAAGAAACACTGTTAAAAAGGGCAACGATAATGCCGAGACGCAAGACTATGATACTTATACGCAAATACCTGATTATATTCTTTACAATACTCTTAATATTCATATGGCTGAATCATGATAGGGTTAATGATGACGACTTCGTGGATCTGCCAACCGTGACCATAACGCCAACAACGAAAAAGATGTCTGAACTTGAACGGATAGAGCGACTTAATAAACTTGTTGCGAAATATCGATTTGACTTAACTAATCAAGAATGGCATCAACAGGAGACAGTGAAATTCAAAGAGTCAACAACTCATAAATTCCAGTTCAGAGCAATGCTCAAAGCGACACCGAAATCTGAGATAAAAAGGGCGCGATACTTTGTGAATAGTAAAAAATGCAAAATACCCTATGCTGATCCATTCTCGCGAGAAGCTCTGGAGATCTACACACCATTCAAGCTTAAATTATGCTCAAATGAATCGGATATCTTTCTACTCACGTACGATTGGAACTCCGAACACTACATTCTACGTCTCAATGAGCAGGCATTAAAGCGACTCAGTCCCAAATCCGATGTCCTATGTAATTTTCGTAAGGTCACTCAAGGCGAGGATTTGTACATGGGGTAAGTGCTCTGTTAACTTGATTGGAAACATGTTACTATCGAAAGAAAATAATTATTTTCAGGAAAATTGAACGAATCTACTTCAAACAGAATCACGCATTGCCACGGAATATAATCGGAGTCATCGCAGAATGCCATGATGCAACGGATAAGTCGAAGGTCGTGCAGCAAGATGCATTTCCACTGGTGCAGTTGCCGACGAAGCGGTTGACAAATGAAACAAGCAGTACTGGGAATAATGCGAAAAGGCGTCAGCCCAGCGTCGTGCTTATAGGCGTGGACAGCATGTCGCGAATGAACTTCAGACGAACAATGCCGAAGACCTCCGAGTTTGTGAGTCAACGTGGCTGGTATGAGATGGAGGGTTATAACAAGGTGGCGGACAATACACTGGTCAATCTGCTGCCCATTCTGATGGGAAAAACCAAGGAGCGGATTCAACGTAAATGTCATCACAATGATTTCGAATGTATTGAAGAATTTCAGTGGATATGGAAGGATTATAAGAAGCAGGGCTATACTGTCGCTCTGGCCGAAGATTTGGCTGCTTTAGGAGTCTTATTTAACAACGCCGATGTCGGATATTATCCTGGTCCTGTCGATCACACCTTGCACCCCCTGATGCTCAAAATGGAACAGGTCCTGAAGATATATGTGCGGTATGGCTATAACTACTGCATCGGACGTCGTTTGACTGTATCGTATATGTTCGACTTCTGCCAGCAGTTCGTCTCGCGTTACGTGGAGGACTTGAATCTTCCCACTTTCGGCTACTTTTGGACCAGCACATTCACCCACGATTACAACTTTGGTGCGGCCAGCTTAGATGTCAAATTTGTTGAATTCTTGCAGCGGCTTCAGGCACATCATTTGTTCGACCATGCAATTGTCATACTGTTCAGTGATCATGGAGCTCGCTTCGGCGAACTGCTCAAGTTGTCCGACGGCTTTCTCGAAGAGCGCCTCCCAATGCTGCACATTTTTTTGCCGCCCTGGTTCCGCCGCGAATACCCAAAGTATGCACATGCCTTGTATACGAATCGGAATCGTTTGAGCTCGAACTTTGATCTGTACAACACATTGCGACACATTCTACAGTTGAACGCCACCAAGTCGTCAGATCTGCCTCCCCTGGCCTCATGCCTCCAAAGCCGGTCGCTGCTGCATCCCCTGCCCCGGGAACGCAGCTGTGAAGACGCTTGTATCGCGGAGCATTGGTGCACTTGCAAAGACTTCATTACCCAACTAATGGACGCAGATATGTTCTATCTGAGCAAGTTGATAATTTATCATATTAATCGCTGGATGCTTGTATATGAATTCAATCATTTTTGCCAGCGTATCCAGCTCTTGGACATGGAAAAGGCGGAAAAGAAGATGCTTTTGGAGGAGAATAACGGGGAGACCATGCAACGCGGCATTGCCACATATCGTTTAAGATTTCGTACCTTCCCCAACAGTGCCGTATTCGAGGCCACAGTACGATTCAATCGTGAGCTAAAGAAACTGGATAAATTCAATGTGGCTGATGTGAGTCGACTCAATTCCTATCATAATGATTCCCTTTGCATCAACGATGTCATTGCCAAAAAGTTTTGCGTCTGCTATCCTAATACAACATTGGATTACTGGATGGACAACTGGAAGCAGTCCAAGTTGACTACCTTATCTGGCTAACCGAACATATTGGAAATCAATAATCATCCAAAATTGTTGTGTATCGCGATATTTATCGATTTGCAGTTGTCAAATTTAAGTTTAAATTAAATGTCAAGGCATGCTGTATTTTAACTACTGAATTGAAGAGTTTATCAACACTTTTTGTTCAAATCATTCCTGTCTGCGCACGAACTGTCAAATTTTTTTTTTACCTAAAGCCATATCACGTCAGGAAATTTCATTAACTGGGTCGAAAGTCTAGCGAGCGCTTCTCTTAAAAAATAAAATGGTGAAACCAAAATTTGAGCTCGAGCAGCGCAAAAAAATTCCAAATCAAAAAAAATCCAAAGTAATGAAAGCGTTTAAACGGAAAAATAACTCAAGTAATTGTGTATTGGTGTCTAATGGAAAGAGAGGATTGCTGCGGTTCAATAATAAGTCTAAGGGGGCCTCAGCCACTCAAGTCGCACAGTCGAAGGGCCTCAAGCGCAAGCAATCAAATGACGGCAACGGCGCGAAGAAGTTTAAGAATAATAAGGAAGAAGCAGTACTTCGGGAGAAGAATCGTAATAATAATCGTGGACTCAAGGATTCTTTCATCGTAGGCAATGTTCCTGTGAAAAATGAAGTTCAAATTCGAGGTTCGAATGTTAACAAAGGGAAAAAGGGCAAAGAGGAGAGGCCCGTGCATAATATTGCTACCAACAAAGTGGGTAGCAAGCATTACGCCGGAGTTCCCCCAGCGAAGCCCGTCGTAGTTAATCAAAAGAAGCAGGAAGCAGGCGTGAAAGAATTGCGACAGTCAAATTCAGAAAACGCAAAAAAACAGTCGAATCATCCAGCTGAAGGTCAGCTAACGAAAAATATAGAGATGGCCCAGAAAAATACTAGCCGCAAAGACAATAAAAAACTATCGATAAGTGGCGATAAGTCGCAGAATGAGAGCCAAGCAGATGGCTCTAAGTCAACAGAATGTTCTGGATCTAATGAACAGATTCCACCAGCAAAGGAGGCTCGTCGCAAAAAGAAGTCAAGGCGTGTTAAGAAATTCAAACTGTCATTGTGTGACGTGAAACTACCAACTCTCTTGGGAAATGGAAAGCCACCGGCGACAAGTGACAAGCTGGTGACAAACGTCAAAAATGACAAAATGTCGAAAAATGATGAGCAAGCACTTAAGCAAGCAAAGAAGAAAGAGGAAGCAACCAAAGCATTCCGCGGCGGAGGGAACCTTTCCAAAAAGCAGGGATGCTTTGATATGCGTACTAAGCTTGAAAAAGACGTGCAGATTTTGGAAAAAGAAAAACAAGCAAAACTGGATGTCAACCAGATTCAGCAAGTAACTCCGAAGAGGGACGCAACTCTGAAGAGGGACGCAACTCTGAAGAGGGACGCAACTCTGGAGAGGGACGCAACTCTGAAGAGGGACGCAACTCTGAAGAGGGACTCAACTCCGAAGAGGGACTCAACTCCGAAGAGGGACTCAACTCCGAAGAGGGACTCAACTCCGAAGAGGGACTCAACTCCGAAGAGGGACTCAACTCCGAAGAGGGACTCAACTCCGAAGAGGGACTCAACTCCGAAGAGGGACTCAACTCCGAAGAGGGACTCAGCTCCGAAGAGGGACTCAGCTCCGAAGAGGGACTCAGCTCCGAAGAGGGACTCAACTCCGAAGAGGGACTCAACTCCGAAGAGGGACTCAACTCCGAAGAGGGACTCAACTCCGAAGAGGGACTCAACTCCGAAGAGGGACTCAACTCCGAAGAAGGACCCAAAAACCCCGCGTGCTGACGTTTGGATGGAACGCCTCCGTCTAGGTCGAGTCCATAAGCAAGACTTTTCAAAATTTAAAACTTTGCAGAAGTCAATCCAAGATAAGGAACTTGAGGCTCTACAAATTGGGTTAATCAGAAGAATTCTTCCGATAAATCAAATTCGTAAGAAAGGTGCTTTGCATGACCAGAAGGGAGAGATCCAAAAATCTGCTATAAATATGGATGAATTGAATGATTCAATGATAGCACGCTCTTCTGGATCTTCTCAAAAGCAGAAGAAAACGGATAACATCGAACAGAATCCAGTGGAAGCAGCAAATAATATGCAGGAGACGGCCAAGAAATCGCAATTCAAGTTAGTCGGAAGGATTCGTCAAGATATTCATAATGCGAATCAGGAGGATGATGATTCTGAGAAAGATAAACAAGACAATAGCGAGTATTGTTCGAAAGGGCCAATATCAGATGTTATTCCGCCGGAAGGGACTCCAAATGAAGAGAGTAGTTCTGCAAATGATGCGCCTGGTGAGGAAAATATTAACTTCATGATATGTAACATTAAGTCTGAAATTGATGATCAAGCATGCGAAGAGAACACCCCTCAATGGAATGAAGCTGTTCTTCCAACAAATGAAGTTCAAGCTGATCCCCTAATTTCAGCTGTGCAGGAAAATAATGAAGACTACATCAATAATTTAAAGCAAGTTGCAAAGAATGTAAAAATAGAAAAAGATGACGCAATGAATTTGGACACCAATTTAGATAACCCTACAAGTACTGCTGAATGCTCTGGATTAAACAATGAGATGGCTTCGTTGGAAGAAACCGTGGAGGCCCCACTTTGCCAGGAAGATGTGATGCCTGGCAGCATTTTAGAAGGGGAACCTATTCAGTCGACGGAGGCTGTCAACGTTGCAAATGGCCAACCACAGCCAAATGAGGAACGTCGATCTGTGGACGAGTTCCTTAACCAAAGTTGGGAAAATATGAGAACCAAAGTTGAGGCGAGTGAACAGAAAATACGTGCGCAGTTTATGCGATGTCACGACCATGTATTGCCGATCAATAATCCAAAAAAGAAAACGGAGAAGGCTGAAAAAATAAAAAAGAAAACAATTTTCGGAATGATTACATCATTCTTCAAGCGTCGTTAAATAAATAGACGTCCAAATAAATGCGTACTATTACTTTATAAATTGGTGTCTTTCATTTTTCAATTCTTTGCATTGTATTTTCCCAACTGAGATGTGCACGATGCAAAATTGCCCCGATGTACGTTGATGTAGTTTTTTTTGCATCTTCAATTTTATTGAATGTTTCCGTGAAGAGACTTTGAAATTCTTTCGGTTTTTAGTTGTGTGTCGTTGTGTATATTCTACTCGTCTTATCTGGTAGTTGGATACAATGAAAATGAAAACTTGGCAACGCATTAGCCATTTAAAAACTATATCAAAATTCGTCTGTTAAATACTCGTTCCAACAATTCAACGTTAACAATATAGTTTGACTTAGGCTATTCGCATTTCTTTATAAAACTATAAAACTTCTGTAATACGCTCTGCGTTTAATCCTTATATCATTACACTATCCTGATCTGACGCTACATATACGAGTCCACCGGGTATCGTTCTGCCTCCTCGAGCATGTGCCGAAAATCGACGGGTTGTGCAAGTGGTGCTACAGGACCTGTGCCAGGTCGACCCGGCGCATGCCCGTTCATCATCTGGGTGGGTCGCTTAGCACCACCTAGGGCGCTGCCGCGGTTCTTAAGATGTCCATTCATCATGCTCACATGGTGGCTGATCGTGGGCACCGAGCCCGGCACATTCGTCTCCAGATCATGCAGTATAGCATCGGTCTGCTCGTTGCGCATCACATGGTTGCCCATCGACTCAGTGACGTCCTCGCCCTCGCCCACTTTGTTGGTCAGCTGCTGTATGTGATTGCGTATGAGTCGCTCGAATTCCCGCTGCACGGAGGGACTGTCCGTATCGCCATCCACCTGCAAGACCAAGTCAGAATTACCATTATGCCGATAAGCATGCAACTCTCACTAACAATCTGCAGGCGATTGCTCGTGTCCATGGTCTTCAGCATGGGCAGCGTCTGTTCGCGGAACAGCTCCAGGCGCCGTCGGAACGAGGAGACAGTGTCGTCGATTCGCCCGCGTCCCAGTTGCAGTTTTGAGCAATCCAGCAGAATTGTGGGCGGAATTTGTTTGTACTGCAATGAGAGAGTAAATATATATTATATGCAAATACTAGTAAGAAATAAAAGAGTTTTTAAAATCAATTTACTGCAATGAGGGAGTTAATGTATTTTACGGAGGAGTTTTTAATGAGAGCTTGCAAAACACTTTGGGGTTAGCGAACTTTTAATATAGTGCAATGATTTCGATACATAAAATTCAATCTTTTGCTGTGAAGTTTCCCAAGTATTCGACAAAAATATTAAATAACGAATTACTACGATCTGCGTTGAGAATTCTGTAAATCATTAGCTATTGATAACATTCAATGCGTATAAGAAATCCTAAATAAAGTACCATTGAAGAATACATATTTATTACGTTGACCTGTATTTATTATTAATCGATGGACATCACATTATTACTACTAGTAATAATATGTGTTCTAATTTGATATATTAAGTAGGAATGATTCATCGCAAATTGTATGTTAAGCACTTGGAATTTCCCCATATATTGTGAGCTAATTTCATTCCAGTACAAAATCAATTATTATTCAAATAGTGTTGATTATGAAACATGAATAGAAAAACTAGTTTCTTGAGATAATTCTATGAAGGCTGCTTTCCTAGACATCGCTCGTAATTTCGTTCAGAATTCAAGTGTGTTAATTTAAAAATTGTCTCATTTCAGCATTGAACTCACCTTGTTCTCGAAGTATTTGACCTGCTGCAGGTTGCGCGGATAGCCGTCGATGATGATGCCAGTTTTGCCCCGCAGCTGCCGGATATTGTTGTCCAGCAGCTGGTTGAGCGACTTCTCTGGGGCCATCTCGCCAGCAGCAAGCGCTTCCTTGACCGCATAGCTCTCGGTATTGGCACGTGGCGCAGTGTCCGTAATATTGCGAAGCAAGCGCCCCACACTGTTTGGGTGATTGACGGCGATTAGATGGGCGATGGCAATGAGTAAACTCGATCTCCTACCTGATGTGCGACCAGCCCGGATTGAGGCCGACTGCCTTGAGGCAGAGCGTCGCCTTGTTGCTGCCGGGGCCACCAATTACCCAAATGATGGGCGGTATAGTTGGCTCGGGCTCGTCGCTGGCTTCCATGCTGGTGCCGGCGTGGCTCAGCTTGGGTTGCTGGGTGACCACCACGCCGCTGTCGTCGTCCGCACTGGCGCCGCCTGTGCGGAGAGTTGCCGCTGCTGTTGCTGTTGCCGCGTTCGCGGCTATGTGCGATATCACAGCGTTCGTGACATTGCGATCATCTGCACCGGCATCGGCAGGAGCATTCTGATCGGCAAGTGACCTGCGATCTACAGTGACTGGGGGTTGACTAGGTGCGGTGTCTACGCTAACAATACTGCCGGGTATATCATGTATCCCTCTACCCATACCTGTAACTCCATTCAGCATGGCCTCTTGATTCTCGAGCGCGCTCAATATGTCTAGCACGGCGGTGCGAAAGTCTTTATATACCTCTGTGGGTGCACGCTCGCCATTCACCTGTCCCCAAAAAAAAAAATACAGAATGCTCGAATTAGACGCATAATTGCCGAGGCAGATTGTGCGCGAACTCACGGCCAACAGCATATCACTCTGGTCAAAATAGTCGGCGACTGGCATCACATTTTTGAAGAAATTTTCCAATTCCATTTTGGCTAAGGAGAGTACAACATGACCTAATTTAGCGCCATAATCGATTTGTTTCTGTAGCACAGATTGACGCCAGGATATTAGGATAACCCCATTGACGACTTGAATCTGAAAGCATATGGCAAATTAAACGAAACAGTTCAAAATCTCTGCTTAATCATTTAATAATTATTCTAGATTTCCAGCTACAACGCTCGCCTTGAACTTCTTCAACTCATTGTGGCAGCTAATTTTAGCAACTGACCACACAACTATATACTAATTATACTGCGCCGATTGCTGATAGTTCGCTGTCTCGCTCGCATATAGCATTTCCCCACTCCCCAGCATTAATCAACGAAACATTTCTTTTGAATTATATAACCGCCAAATAAGCCTCTAGGGTCCACTTCAGCCAATTAGCACATATACACATACGGAATGAACATTTACACTATATCTCTGTGTATATATGGGCCGTAGATCATGGTTATGTGTCTGTCTCGAAATGCATGGGAATTCATTGACTTGACAAATAAACGTCGACCCATTTGGCAGCTAATTAGTTCAAATAGCTCAACAGCAATTTAGGCAGACAAATAAGTAGGAAGGCACATAAAGAGAACTCCAAATCGTTTCGTAATAAATACGCGAAAAATTAGTGGACGAGGGACTCGCTTACCTTTTCTGAATATTCAACAACGTCGCGCATGGAACGCGGATATCCTGATATCAGATAGGCTTTGGCAGCTGGAGCCATTTTCATTTCCAACATCAACACTTCGGTGACTGTTTTCGACGATAGTTGCGAAAAGTCCTGCATATCTGTGGGAAGATAACAATAACATTGTCAATTTTAGGAATAAAATTTGCAACTAGTAATTAACTTTATATTGTGTGTGGTATTCAATTCATTCATCAAAATTGGACTAACTAGACTCTCTTACCATTTCCCATTGCATATTGCTGCAGCAAATCCATCATATTGATGTGCGTTACACCACGCCGCTCCTGCATGAAGGTATCGCAATGGGTGACCTTGCCACTACCTGGGCCGCCTAAAACAAATATCACTGGCACTTTGGGCGGATCGAATTTGATTTTTCCAGCATTTTGCATATCGATGGCGCCGATATTGGCCGAGCCAAGACGTCCGTTCCCGTTCATTGCCATTATGTTGCCAGCTCCGGCATTTTGGCCATCCGGATTCCGTGTATGATTCCAATCGTTGCCTGGTTCGCCGGTATCTTGTGCCGCGCTGGCATCTGAAATGGCAAATACAACAGGCGTGGTAAGTACGAGTTGGTCGAAAGCAACAGTTGCCAGCAGTCAGTTGGCAACAGTCATTAGCGAAACAGGAAACCGGATGTGTTGTTAGGTTAGCACTACGCCTTGTTACGTGCCAAGCGCCATTAGTGCATGACCGGAAGCAATTTGCGAGCAGTAGGAAATTAGCCATACGGTCATACAGCCCCCAACAGGCACACCATTAAAATATATTTAAACAATTATTTAATTGTACACTCCAAAGCATTGCGTCACCAATGAACGCCAACAAAAGTGTTGCCTACTTTCAGGCGGGCACGGGAAATTTCGCGTAATTCCAGTGGCTTCAGCCAGTGGACACTGACTGCAGGCTGGCTGTCAGGTTGGCGGGCTACACATGCGATTACACAGCTTTTTCTGTAGTCCACCTAGGAGTCCTATACTCTTGTGACATTTTTATTGATTTTCCTGCAGTTTTATTTAATTGACATGTTGTTTTGTTATTGTTGCTATCCCGCTTCAGCCCACGCAAGCAGTTCGCCTTTCCTTTTTCTATTCAATGCTTTTTGTTGTTGTTTTCGGATTTTTATAGTAGGTTTAGTGGCCATTTGATGGTCAACGAACATGACCAAGGACCAAACAGCGAGGCCGTGCGCCGTGTGTGCCGCACAGTCGCCCACAAATTATAGGATTTGTGCAAGGTCCTTTCGAATTACAAATATTTTGTCAAATCGTTTTGTATCCCAAATGCTTTCAGCCATTATGACAATCCGGATTTGTTACCAACAGCCTTACTACGTTTAAATCGTAGAATCATAATTTTATTTGACCTATTTTGTGTTCATCATTTAATCTATTTCTCCTTATTGCGAAACTAAATATTTAGGATCTTCTAAATTTCACATTTTTAACTGATTATACAAATTACAAATTAAGTTACAAATTGTATTTATTGTCGATTATAATTTACTATATAATAGACTAAAATGTATTCGTAAAGACTATTGTTTTAATTTGTAAATTGAAATAAATGCAATTTAATGAACTATTATATTCTTTTACCTGTTTACTAATCATTGTAATTAAGTCGTTTTAAAATTTTCGTAAGTATTATGTGAAGAACCAGTTCCATTAAAGCTTCTGCCATTTATTATACTTTTAAATAATATGAATATTAAAATCAACATATGTAAAGAAGACTACTAAAAAACACACATTAAAATTTGTTAACAATCCAAAGACTATTAAATTATGACTTGTTAAGAATCCAATGAGTAAAGAATGTTCTTAAATGACGTTTATATTTAAATTTTATTTTAAATATACTGGACAATAATATTATATTATATTTCGTATAAAGGGTTCTGGCTAAACTATCCGCCGCTCGCGAATAAATGCGTGTGACAATAGAGAATGATATGCAGTATTATTCTCGTATAGTCAAACCTACAATTGTGGTGTGTGACCGGTGAAGAGGGGGAGAAATAGAGTTTTCATTTTAGCGTCACATTGGAAATACCCCAGTGATACTTAAATTGTGCATACTGTTTACTTTGTCTGTTGCCTTTGGTTGCTGTTATTTTTTTGGGTGGTGTCCGTTGACGATGCTTAAAGTTGCGTTCTGCTTACCTGTGTCTAAACAAATACCCATTATCCATTCGGTGGCCAGTATAGCAGAATTTTCGCAATGTTTTTTGGCTTTTTTTCCACTATTTTCCGCGCAATTAACGTATTATGTGAGTTGAGTTAAAGCTGGTAACTAGAAGTCAAATGGAACTTTCCACTAAAAGCGAGTATGCATATAAATTCATTCGATTCGCATTAGTTTCTCACATTGCATTCGTACGACCTACAAGTACATAACATTATGTTTCTCTTTTTTTATTTTTATTCTTTTTTTTTTTCAATTTAATTCTCGTTTTCTTTTGGTGTTTGTAGGTTTTTGTTTGTTATTGCTGGGTTGTGCATGGTATCTCTGGGATACACATAAATATTTATCGTAGCCAACACGCACAGCGAAATAATTTACTACATAGCGCCGGTTATATCGGAACTGTCCGTTACCATAGCCTCCAGCGCGTGGTGTACTTCTGATTTCTGTCTGCGATTGGGGCTTTTCAGATTCAGGTTCTTGAACGCAACATGCATGTTCTGCTGCCCGAACGTCCAAAACGAAACTGAATTTGAAATCTAGCAAACGACTCGGCTTCCGTCGTCGTGGTCGGCGGTCTCAGTTGGTCAGTGGTTGCGTCGGCTTCAGCGTCAGCGTCAGCGTGGCAAGCGCGAGTTTCCAATTAATGAATACTTTATGAATTCCAGTGGTTCACATGATTCATATGCACATTCGTGTGGGGCTAATCGTGAGTGTGGCTCAATTGCCAATGACCGGCTCTTTGTCACAAATATTCTTCGGCCAGGGATTTTCTTCGGCACTGGAAAACACAGTTATCCTGGCCGCAAAACACTCACACACCGACACGCACACCGAATTGTTGCTCCTCGAAGCTCGTGGACGAGTGTGCGAGCGTGTCTCTGTGTCATTCATGGACAGCCATTTGTTTATGCAATCCAAACAATGTCCTGGCCAGCCTGGTGAGTTCTCACTAATCTGTGAAGTACGAGAATTCTCCCTGCTCCCAGCCATTCTAGTTGTTGTTGTGCCCGTCATGTCACATTGTTGCGTTGCTGCTCTCCTGTCGACTTGCCTTTGACTTGCAGCTGTTCATGCTGTGCATATAGTCTGGGCTACACAATGTTTCTCATGAGAAAAGGCTTAAATGCGTACACGTCATGTGAAACGCTATTCAGATTCAGTTAAGAAAATACACTGATATCTAACATTGCTACCGGTTTGATATTGGGAACAAATCGACTGCTGTATACCCTCTAGTCAGTCCGCTTTAAAGCTCAAATTGCTTCAATGGTATCTGATATGTTGGCAAAAGGATAAGTTCAGTTGTATCAGCTGGTAGCACTAAAGAAGGAAGGGATTGCATATTCAATAGTAGAGCATGACTAAAAGAGCATAAATTATTGGTAAATAAAATTAACAATAATGACAAAGTTTTATTCTTATTTGCTAATAAATAAGTTACAAATATATATTTATATGATAATGCTAGCATATTACTCTAAAAAGAGAAAAATATTCTTAATAGAATACTAAAATTTTTAGACTATAATATTAACTCTATTGATTCAATATGGCGCTTAGTTTATTTAATTTATGTGTATAGCATATAATGCTCCACACTGTGTGCTCAAACATTAATGCTCGTGTTCGGTTATGAGTGGATTTCATGCCTTTTTGATGGATAGAAAATTGCACCATCATGCAGGAGCCATAAAACAAAATTGGTAAACGCGGTCAAGGGAGGACGTCGGGATTTGTGGTTGTTGCCTTTAAATGGGAAAAGCGAAATGTGATGTCTCTTCTGTCAGTGGGAATGGGGCGGCTTGGCCAGAAGCTCGGGTCTGGACGGGAGTGTGGGTGCGAGATGGCGAGTTGGCGAGGTGGCGAGCTGGCGAGTGGTGGGTGCCATCGACATTCAATTAATATTTCACACTATTGATTGCTTTTAATTATAGTGTTAGTTAACGATGAATAGAACCGTTGAGTCGGCATTGACAATTGACAGCTGTCAAAATTTCCAAAGTATATTCAATTAAACTTCTATTGATTTTGCTTTTGTTCCACTGATGAGAGGTAGCCGGGCAACACAATGCTGGGGTCAACAGGCGCGACAAGGACATGAAAAGAAGTTCAAAGCTCAAGGAAATCTCATATCGATCAAAACACTCACATATCGATCCAGTACCTGAACAGATGCGACGCCTAATTCAGGTCTACTGCCCATGGAACCTGCGACATGTCATGTCAATCCGTCGACAAGGGCACCAACAGAGCCCCACTCAGCTTAGCCTGCTCTGCTTTTTCGTATGCACACATGTGTGTGTGTGTGAGTGTGTGTGCGAGTAGATAAGTAGGTCCTCAAATTTGTAGCTTATGCGTAATTCTAATCCTTCGTTAAGCCCATTGACCACAGAACTCGGCGTACTGCCGTCCGACAATCCGTGGTCGTTCTCTTTGCCTCAACCTCGCGTTGGCAGCACGTGTGTTTCTCGTCCTTGGGCTCCTGTTGGGCGTTCGGTTATTAAATGCTTTTGGAACCTTAATTAAGGGTACACGTTAAACTAAATACATGGCCAGCAATAAGAGCGACAACAACAATGGCAATAACCATCAATAGTTTAACGCCACTGTCTAGCTGGGTCAATTGATTCTTCGACAGCATGAATGAGGGAGAATGACCCAGCGGCGTCGCACGGGCAGCTGTGATTAAGGCCACTGTGAGGGAACGTGTTGAAAAGGTCACATTAAAGGCGCTCAAAGAGTTAACTGATACAAATGATACTCGGCTCGAAGGTTTGTGCAATAGAGTTTGGATCACGCGCTTCACAACTTTTCTAGAGATATGAGAAGTGAAAACTATTAGTTTCATTTAATTTTTTTGTGCCAAAAGTTTTCGTCTCAAGACATTTAACACAACTGCAGTCGTTTATTTTAATTGCAACGTATAATTAATTTTGAATCCATTTTACTTTTGCATATCATAGTTATAAATAGGATTATCCTGAAAGTATGCTTTAGTAAATAATACTTATACGCGATTTAATATTGTTTGATTTGGACGATATTCTCAAGCACGGAACGAATCGTGCTCAAGTGTTTCACATATCTAGAAAATATTTTCTTACAAACTATCGTTAAGAAATAAAGTAGTTTATGCTAGTATTATGTATATAGATAAAATAATAAAAACGTTCCAGCTTAACTACTAGGTAAGTGTCATGGAATCAAAATAAATCTATCGCAAGAGTCGTTAGAATTAAGATCCATATGACTAAATTCTTGTTTATTTTCATAATTTATAAGCAAATTAATAGTTTACAAATATTTTGTACTTTCGATCACATGGCCGGATTTTGTATAAGCGAACTACAAGCCATGAGTATATTCAGATATGTTTGAAATATTGATCTTTTTTAATATTCTTAAGAAATTCTCCGCGACTTAAAATTAATTTAAAAACTTTTTTTTATAATTATTCAACAAAAATATTGAAACCAATATGCCGCTGCAACCAATGTCATAAAAGACTACTTCGGCAGTATTTGCATTGCTTTATAATGCTTAATTCGATTGTTAACTCAACTGAACTATAAATAGTTACTCGCACACTTCAAAGGTCCGAGTCTCAGCGATTGAATTGAATACTTGGACAATTTGGGTTAATGTTGTCATTCAAAGGTGATTAGTAACTTGTGTAAAATATTTACACAGTTCTTGCCCATTTCTCAGACTCTGAGTGTGTTTGATGAAATAATTTTAACAGCTTTAGAGCTGACACCGCCTCAACATTGTTTTTCAATCAATTACGTAATATGTTTATGTGATTGTTCTTCTATTTGCAACTGGCAACGTTATTATTCCCACTGCCTGAAGGGCAAAGGAATATTATAACGATGGGAAAGTTGTATGGCAAGTAGCTGAAAGGAGCTCAGACCAAATAAAGTATAACTATTCTTGGTCACTGATAAGACATACGTGTGAATTACAAATATAGCTTCCTATTCATGATCAGACAACAAAGAGTTTGAAATGTTCTTAAGAAGTTAACTAAGCAAATAGTTTGTATACTTTAAGAGTGAGAAGTGAGCATCTCACAGTCGAGCACTCTTACAATTTTTTTTGTATTTTTCTATTCCTTTTATTGGAGGTGCATGCAAACATTAGTTGTCCATCATTTAACCTTAGAAAATGTCCCTGTATATTAATTTTTAATTATCAACTGTAAAGTTCCCAGGCAAGACGGCATTATTCATTCCTTGACCATTGGACAATTGAACCACAACGAGGTTCTAGCTGGTTTTGATTATTTAATGACATTTTAAATGCATTTTTGGGGTTTTCAGTTGGAAAAACAAATATTTACAATTAATTGGTTTTACATAGCGCAAACTAAACACCCAAGGACTCAGCAAAGATCCTTGCCAAAGTAACATTTATTTGCTTAAGTTGAACTAACATATAATATAATATCACTGGTTACAAATTCTACTATACAGTTTGACTAAAGTTGGAACAAAGCTTAGACAATAGACTCTCTCTCTCTCTCTGACACAACTTTAGACTCAAGTTAACTCTTTGGAGCTGGATCGCCACTGCTCGGAGCATAGGCCTGATTCTCGTATCCAGCATAGTTGCCAAGAACCATGGAGATTCTGGAGGATGAGTGTTGAATACCATTCTGGTTTATCTGCTTGTCATCCGCAGCCTTGCTAGACTTTTTGCTGCTGGTCGTGGGCAGCACAAAGCTTCCTTGTCGACAGCTGCGCGAAAGGAAGAGTCGCAGCTTAAAGAAGACGAAGAGCAGTGCGTAGATACAGCAGGAGAGCACCAGGACACCGACGACAGTGATGAATGCACTCCTTGGCTGACTCCAGTCAATCACGTGATAAATATAAGGTTTTCCTTTCCTAAAGAAAATGCGCATGATAATTAATTGTTGATTTCATTAGCATTAGACAATAGTAAAGTTACTTGTTGATGCCGCCGCACATTTGATAGATATATGAGAAGATGGCATAGACAATACCGAATACAACTGGCAGGAAGACGTGAAGTAATCGCAATGGGTGCGCCACAATCCAAAGATCAATAAACATGCAAATCGAGTTGAAGCCATGGGTAAGTACATTGGTTGCATCCAAAGCGCTTTCATTAGCTACAGAAGAGAGGAGACAAGAAATTAGCAACTTAGGTGCAGAGATTATTGAAGAGTACTTACCATCATAGAGAATGCTCCAGTAGATAATGGTAATGACTATCGACAGCACCAACGTTATGATGTGCATGCTCCAATAGATCCGGAAGGGGCTCAGCCAAGCTTGCATATTGAGAAGCTTATCTGTGAGATAGATTAGTAAATAATTGTACTTAGTGTCGAGTATTTATTTGATGTACTTACCCGAATATTCGGGATGATAGTGCCATATGGTGACCAGTATAGCGCCCAATAAATTGGTCAGCATACACATCCATATGCCCCAGTTGGTCATATAGATGAAGTAGAGCCAGTAGCTGGATTCATCATCGGCCTGCGGCCACATGGACTCGACGACGACGGCAATGAAAAAGAGGGCCATAAACCAGCGATAGAATAAATACGCCATGCTCTTTGTACAGGTCTGCCACTGTAATTTGGAATAGCTAAGTATGAATATTAAGTCGTAGGAGTATATGGTACTATATCTACACATATGTTGGGGGTTGGGACCTGTGACCGTGATGAGGTCTCTTTGTTTTACCTGGCACCCCTGGAGTCTAGAATACGGCTTCTGTGGGTAACTGTTTGCCGCTTATGAATATTTAAACTGTTTAATTTACAATGCCAGTACAATCAAGTGGCTATCTGACCCAGCCAGGCAATACGAGTAGCCTGTGCGACGGACCTATCTACAACGGCGCGTACAGCAAGTACTTAGAATGACCTCTCATTCTATTGATACTATGAATGAAAGAAGCTCATCAAATATGCTCAAGGTAAAACAATAAAATGGCTCAAAGCAGCCAACAGTCAACGCCCACTTCGCGTAGTTTTGGTCGTTCGATTATGTAAAACAAAGAATGAAGACAACTTATAAATGCGTTCGGCCTGAGTCAATCAATAGCACACTTATAATGCTATTAAAAGTTTTCCAGCACTTTCAGCAATTTTCTATTGCTCTAAGAACTAAAAGAAACTGTTTTCATATTCACATGATACGCAAAAATTGAGTAATTAGTGAATTTATAATGAATTAAATCATGCAAAACTTGTGATACCAATTTGCAGTCTTTTTAAGCACCTTGAGATATTTAAACTTTTACTTCAAATTGTTTATTTTCATTTCAAAACATAGCGCTGAAGTTAACAAATTGTTTGAGTTGAAGAGGATTATAATATTGTGCCAACTCGAAATATATATTACACAGGGAGAAGGAGAAAATGCATCACCAGAGGCTATAAGAGCTAGAGACCTTAATGACATTACATGTTTGAGAGATTATTTTATTTTATTGATATAATTGTATACTAATTACACGAAATGGTTTGTAGTATTTTAGATATTTACTTGCATTTGTCGCGTTTTTGTTGGATTAGGATGAACGAAAACACAGCTTTCGAAAAAGTTTACGGATTGCTTAAAACTATTGAATTAGATAAGAAAACAGTTTTACCTGTGACTTGACAAAGTCGTCGGGTGTATCATGGTCGAAGCCACAACGTTTACGGCGAAATTCCTTCCTGACTGGATGGACAATTACTTGAAGTTTTGTCATTTTCCTCTAGTTTAGTATGCTATTATTTTTAGAGTGTATTTTTTTCCTCCAAATGCTTTTATGAGATTAGTTTACGGAATTTTTACGTAACTTGTCGAGACATGCAACTACTAATTGATGTAATGTCAATAGTTAGTTGTGCATGCCATGTTTACTATCCGGTTGTAATCAACTCGGGGCCGTCGAATCCCTGCGAATTATAAAATAAAAGATAACAATGAATAAATAAATTACTTGGTATATTTAAATCCTAACACTTATATTTACAAATACTATTGACTAAGCAAGCTAAGAATTTCAGTAGAATGTTTATTTGAAATTTATAAACTTCAGTCAATCGACTCATTTTGAACAGTTAACAACCAAATAGGTTTTCCTCAAAAAGCCATGTTTCAAAATTATTTAGTTATGAACAGAGTACGAAAATTCATTTTACCCACAGTTCGACCAGTGCTTTGTGGTAATCTATATACGTAAATGTTTTCATACCCTTTGGATCCAAGCTAAATATTTAAATCCCCAGCCACTCGCAATTTCAGCTACCCAGAAAGTGCATCTCTTGTGGATTTTCCCCAGATCTCCATAGGCGTTGGAAAAATCAAATACATTCTAGCCCATGTTTATGTACATGGTGATATGAATCATGCTAAAACGGTGGTCAGAGCTATGGATCGTGTTAAATACCATCGTGAGTAGAACTATGACATGCAAGCAGCACTCAAAATGAATAATCCAATTCCCTCTAAAGTTAACATTTATGACAAACTGCAAAAGGAAGCAGCTGCTCTGAATCTTTGTACTCAATGTTTGGGTGGTGGAACCATAGATCACAATATGGAGGAACGATCTATCAAAATTTCCGGTTACTCTCAAACTTTGGGCAGAGCGAATCATAGCGAAACGAAATCCATTCTGTCGGAGAAGTATACGGATTATAAAATTTATTCTGATTGAAACCTATGGCCACTGATGCTTTTTAAGCGCAGAGTATTTTTCTTATTTATTTTTTTTTTATTTTGGCACATAAAATAAAACAAATATCAATACGAGTTAAGTATTCCATGTAAATCAATGTGTTTTATCGTAAAATAATTAATATCGGTTATTGCGATCAAATCATCCAAATTCTAAAGAGTTATATGATTTGATTTCAAGTATTAGTATGGGACATTCATAGACTACATATATATAGGTGCAATGCAATCTTAAATTCTTCAATGTGAAGATGAGTTTCCGAAGATAAAAATGCCTATCAACCTGATTTGTATAAATTTGTTGAATTTAATTGGAGTGCAATGGACTACAGAGCTCACATTTGAATCTCAAATTGACGGTTAATTCGCTTCATTGCACTCTATTGTTTACCCCATTAGTAATTACGCTCTCGGGTCATTTGATAGACAAGCCAGCGAACAAATCTGCTTACATGTTAATCGGATACCAACTTTTAATTATTATGAAGCTTTTGTAGCTGCCATAATGAGCAAATAATTTAAATATAATAAAGCAATTAGTCTCCTAAGGTCAGCACTGAGCGTACCCAATGGGTGCTATAAAAACAAGGTTAGCGTGGTTCCACAAAAGTTGGTTAATATCTAAAAGGCCTAATGGCGTAGTAAATTTAAAAGTTGTGTCTTGTGAAAAGACATATAAATGTTCATAAGTCAACTCTAGTTATAAAACTCTTGAAGCATTTCAACATTACAACTAAACTTTCAGACTTCATTATATGATAAGTCTTAGTACAGCGACGCTTCAGCTTGCCGAGTGCATGCTTATAATAGGGGGGAACACCGGAACTCACCCCAATAGAGATTAAAGCACGAACAGGTTGCTTTTATCGATAATGCACAATACACAGAAGCATGGGAATTGAAACTTAAGCAGTCAACATTTTTGGAATATTTCTTTTTTTCAATTCAAGCTAGAAATATGGACATCTGTACTGCATTTATTGTGGTATTCCCGCCTTACAGCTGTTTTCAATCAAGCAAATTTTAGTGCACACATTGGCCACAATTTGGATTTCGGTAAAATTTAATTATCGCGTACGAGCGTGGAACAAAAGGTTTTTCTTAGATTTAATCACCTCAGTTTGGCATTACATTACGAGTTAAGGTAAATGTTTTCATGTCTGTTTCGAGCACAAAAAACATCGCAACAGAAAACTCTTAATTAGGTGCGACTCCCGCGTCCCTGAACTTGCTCGAATGGCACCAGGCGAACTAGCAGACCTCAAGACACGTCTACAAAGACGGACAGCAACAACGACAACAACTATTTAACTGCCCAACTAAGCGTGGTTGCCATGTGTACTCGTACCTATGTTACCTACATATACACGTCTTTTAGGTATTACCCATGTATTTTATTTTATTCACGTTTTTGCCTTTTGTGCTACATTTTCGTCAACAAAGAGTTGGAGATAAGTGTGCGCACACATACAGTTGTATGAGTGAGCAGTATATAGGTTTATGGCTCTTGCATTTGTACTACAATGAACCGAGGGTTTGCCTTCGTTTGAAGTTGAAAACTTGAATGAAAGAAATTCAAACTTGTTGACCTTTACAGCGGCGCCAATCGTGTAAACAAACCGAATATTGTGAATGCAGTCAAACCGCCTGACAAATGGCAAATATAGCACGTTATACTGTCGCATCATCGCTTATCCATCCATCAGCCTCATTATGTCTACCGTGCTCAGGCAAATTGATAAGATAAAGTTAAAGTTGAGGCTCTATGGAAAAGATTTCTTATTCGAATTCTCATCTCTGGCTGAATTATTCATCTCAATTTGTTGATTTCAATCAATTTCTTCGCGTAGAAAGTGAAATCAAAACAGTTCAACGGCATTCGAACATTTCATATGCTAATAATAATCAATGACTACAACACATTAAAAAAAAAAGTTTTCCTGCTGCCATCAATTTGCATATTGAATTATTGATTGCAACTTCTTTAGCAAAGTTATTGCTATCGCTAAGATTCTTGACTTTTATTGAGCACTTGGATGCTAATTAGTCTATTGATAAGCTTTGATTGTGGGCATTATTAACAGTGTCGAGTACTGATTAGGTGAGCTTTATATGACTGCGATCTACACACAATTTCAGTAGGTGCTAACAACAAAATTAAACATATTTTTACACTTTCAATTTCAAGCAGCTCAGTTTTAATTATAGGATATGTATATAATGAGGTCATACTTAAGTTTTTAACACTCTTAAGGTTTAGAGGTTTACTACCTTCACAATTTTGAAGTTCTTATTTCAAAAGACTATTATCTTCACTACGTATACGATATAGTATACAACAAATAAAATACAAATACATTACACTTTACGCATTAACTCACCTTCAATTGCGTTATTAGAATTGACTTTACTATATCCGATTGAGTATTGCTAGGTATTTGGGTTGCCGCTCCTTGAATGTACGAGTAGAGGAAGTCAACATTTATTTTGTTTATAATTGTTACTCACTTAGTTTACTATTAATTGAAATTGGCAAGACCTTCCCAAAGAAAAATAATGTCACTCATTAACGATAACTGAAAAACGTGCATAAATTTTGAGTACGTGCCAATAAAAATTACAATTAATATGCGATACTCGCGTGTCAGCGGGGTCGGATTCATATGGATCCTCATATTTTATCTTAAAACTTTTCGTTTTTTCCTTTGCTCAACTAGAGAAATATTTGAGCTATCAATTAGATTTGCATATGCGAAGCTAATTGCATAAGCCTCCATCATTTCCAAGCATTTCAACACTGCTCGCCTCTGTTCAGCGAGAGATCTACCAAAGTTGGCAGCTTTCGGCCATACAAAATTCCATCATTCCAAATTCCACTCACGTTAGCAAAGAGAATAAAAAGCAACGCACTTTGAAATGGGCTAATCTCACAGAAACAATAATGATGCCGTTGCTGAGTTTGTGGCTGTTTTTTTTTCTTATCGTTATTTTAAACTAATTTTCCCATTTTTTCGCGAGTTGGGAGCGCGTTTTGCGTGTTTTATACGCGTGGCTTGGCAGTCTAACTGCCAGTTTGGGCCGTGTAGTAATTTCTTTTTGGGTCAACAACAAAAACAACGACGACAATAACAATAACAACAACAACTTTGCATAACTGTGCCTGGTTGGCTTTTATATTGTATTTGGCATATTGCATTCGCAACTTGTAATACAGCAAAGAGGCCGACTCAAAGTGCAACACAAACGAGTACACTCACATTCACATGCTAATGCAACACAGCCAGAGAATCATAGATGACTTCAACATGCCACACAGATCTCCACTCCAATAGCAAACAAACACAGTCTTACAGTCCAATCACTTCTGCAGACCCAACGGACAAATCACGACTTATTGGCGCGACGCGCGTTCCACAACTGATCGCAACTTGTCCAAGCCAGCAACAGCAGCTGTAGCAGACGTCGTACCGTGTTGCACAGTGGTGCTAACACGCCTGCATTTTAATCGCAGTCAGGTTCCAACAACTCAAACAGATGCCTTACAAATTAAATTATTACTGTAGAAAACAGGGAGGTTATTATTTTAATACAAAGTAAATACGATAATTGTTTTAAAAGTAAACAAAAACCATTTTTACACGTACATCTTTTCTATCAAAATAAATATATTTATATTTTATATAAATGTGTATTTAAGAAATTCACTGTTATTATACTTAATTTTTGTAACATTTCATTCACAAAATAGTTTTACCACGTAAACAATTTGCAGAGCGAACCACTGTGCATTTAATATCGTATATCGTAGGCCCATGATCGTAACTGTTAGTGGCGTCGACTGTACAGGTAGCTTACCAGAGTATCACAGAATGAGTCTCGCATATACATCACAAACATGAGATTCTCTGAAGCGATTGAAATTTATGAATTAAAACAGAAGGGATTGTTTGAGCACAGTAACCGACTTTGAACTAATTTTATTTTTGTAGAGTATTACTACTAATGATGACTAAAATTACTCATTTAATTGGCTTAAATCAATTCGTTCTGACTGCTATAGTTTCTTTCAATTCTCTGACTAAAATTGTTTGGTTCTATAAGCCGAGTTTTTTTAGAACAATTAAATAGAAATAATGTTGGGGCTTTAGTGCATTTTTTCCGCCGGTCTTCGTTACTCGGAATTTCCGAGTTTCCTCATGAGCGATGCAGACGTAATTAGTCTTTTATCTTTCTCTCTCTCTGTATTTTGTACACAATTTGGCAATGGGCGTGAACAGAATAAAAGCAGTTAAACCAAACCTCAATCTAACTGTGTGCAGTTTGTTGCTCTCTCTATATATCTTTCTCTATCTGCTCATTTAGTTTCTCTGTACCTTTTATGTGTGTGCTTTATTTTTATTTTTCTGCAGAGAACTCGTTTCAGTTTGTTGGTTTAGCAGACGATATGCTCGTCAGACCATTATTTTATTTTCTTAACAATATAATTTGGCAATAATTTCAAGTGCCTCATAAATTACCTTGCTGAGTCACTCTTCGGATTCAACGATCGGCAGAAGCTGGGAGCTTTACCGCTTCAAATGTGGGACGAATAATAATCATCAGACAATGCACATTTTCTTCTATCGATCAAAACGATTTGGCAATTCAATTAAAAAGAATATGAAACCACTAAGAGAGCGGGTAAATGTGTTGTGGGTAACGAAAGTTACACAAAACATATGAGTATATATGTATGTCCATGCGTATATTGTGACTTACTTATATACTATATTCTCTTTGGTACTTCCACAACTTCGCACATAAGTGTGTCATTGGCTTTTTACCCTTACTTTTGTTTGGGTACATCAGTTTAAGATATTTTTGAATACATATATCATTTCAAAATGGTTCCCCTAGCTGCAGTACACTTTTAGTTTATTAAACTAGAATAAGTTATTATTTGATATATGTAAATATACAGTTAGATTTTAGCACAAAGGTTACACCATGTTGAAGCAAAGATTTTCAGTTTTTTATTGTTTCTTGAAATAAGCATTATAATAATAACACATGTCAAAGGAACTATTTTCATCAAATTATTATATTTACAATAATGTTTGCAAACATTGAGCATTTTATTCATTATTCCTATAACAATTTAATATTTAAGCCCATTCCAAATGAAAAATGAAATCTTATTCCAATTTCATCAACAATGTCATATACTATGGATTCCATAGTAAGAACCTTTATTCAATAGTTCATACCGATAAAAAAATACTAGCTAAAGCCAAGATATTTTGCTTTGGCGTTAAGGAACATTAGACTATTTGCTTAACAATTATTTTCTAACGAAATAATTTACCTAAAAATTGTCATAAATAAATGCAATATGTGATGACAGTGATCTCTGTATGTGCGAGTATGTGTATGTAAGTAGGATACTATGTGACTTTGTGGAAATTACGAAATAATGCTGGTGGTGCTATTTAAAACTAGTCGAATGCCTTTTATGATGTGAGGAAGTGCGTGGTGGGTCGTTTATATTAGACCCACTGAATGGGGGGTCCATACAACACTGAAGGCGCGATTAAAGGCCTGCTTCAGCTTATGCAACCCGAAGAGGATCAACCAATAGCAAATGATCATCAGAAAGACACCAATGAAGGTCACAAGGCAGCGCATTGGATTGTTCCAGTCCAGAATGGGATAGACATAGTGATTGTTGAATCTGTGGAATAGTGGAAACAGTTTGTCAAATGACCTAGGACGAGTATGCGGGCTACTTACTCATCGGTGCCGCCGTAGAAGTGATAGATGAGGGTGAACACAAAGAAGGCAATTGCCAGGAACATGGTCTGCACCATGTGCAACAGTCGCAGCGGAAATGCGACTACCATAAAATCGATTAGCATTAAAATAGAATTGAGGGCATGTGTTATAGCGCTGATCACCGGAAATCGCGCGGGTTTGTCTGCAAATATAATGTATAATGAATGTATGATTAGTTACTTGTCATTCAAATGTAATATCCAATTTATGTGTACTACTACTACTACTACTACTACTCACTCATGCGACCGTTTAGAAATATCCAGTATATGGTGGATATGATCAGCGCCAATAGCAGAGACACATCGTAGAGCCACCAATAGATCTTCAGTCCCCACGTTGTGCGGGCCTTCTGTCCCGCCTCGTTCACCAGACTGCGTACGTTCTGCAGATCAAAGTGCCATCGTGTGACTTGCACGGCGGATAGCAGCATAGTTATCGTGATCAACCCGAAGCCCCAGTTGGTCATATATATGAAGAATTTGCCTTCGCAGAATTGCAAAATGATGCATGTGATGTAGACGGCCAGAAAGAATAAAGCCCATATCCAGCGATATAGTAAATAAAGTATGCTGACTTCATTCTTCTGCCACTGCAGGGAAAAACAAGAGGGCAAGGGTCAATAGGGCTTCTAAAGTTCACTTATTTCAGAATGTGTGAATCAGTTTTTTAAATTCAAAGTTTTTAAATATACTCGTAAGCTTGTGGAGATCTTAAATATTGACTGCACTTTACAATTTACATTTAAATTGGAATATACATTAACGTTGTTTCAAATATTTAGAAATATAAACTAATTGCATAGCTAATAATTTGACATATGTTTATAACCGTGACTGTGACAAAAATAAAAGCGCATAATATGAAAATCCGCTTTTTAATTTGTTTGTTAGTATCAAAATGCTCTAACGTAAAACGATAACAAAAAATGTTTATCACTTCCTAACTACACGGAATGGCATTTCGTATTGTATAACAATAACAAAATTAACGGAAAAATCTGATTTATATGCCAAACAAAATTAATGATAAGAAATTATGAATTACGTAGATTCGTAGATACAAATTACCGGAAATTACGATACGCTTACGAATTGCTCACCGAGAATGTGCCGAGATTATAAAAGTGAAATACACGGGTAAACAATTTGATAGTTCCCTTATCTTCCACCTAGGACGCAAATAAGCATTATTTGTAGTTAGGGGCGAGCCCTTCAAGACCTAAGAAGCTACTATTAATTACGCTGTTCAATAAAATGTTGTAAAATATTCCGTAATGCACCTTGCCCGGCCGAAGTACTCGAATTGTAGGTAATTTGCCAACTATGCCCCCATCACGCACAGTCTCTTATCGCTGATGCTGTCTAGTGATGACGTAGTCGAAATCGTGTTTGTCTAGTTAGTAGGTGTTACTTAGTTTTGCGCACAATAACAAAACTCCCCTATTACGTAATGAAAATAGATGATTGTGTGTGTGCGTGTGTTTGTTTGCTTTGCATTGAACTTGGATTTGACGGAAGTGCTTTACAATTCGGCTGTGCCAATTTTTATGGGTAACATTATATTCTATACAATCGGGTTACCAAAAATAAAGAGCAATGTGCTAAAAATTTCTGCTTAATTACCATAATTCGCACTTCAGTTGAAACAATTCGTGCTCATGGGGAATGTGACAAATAAATGTGTTGGATAATATCGGAGTACAGTGTGCACTCGAAAACCCCAAAATTAATTTAAAATCCATTCTATAAAAAGATCTAATTCGAAAACAACTTAATTTTTTTTTAATCTCATTAGAATTATATAATTACACAACCTACAGAGTACTTATAGGCAATGAACTATGTCGAGGTACGATTGCTTCACACATATGCTAATGCACGGAAATTTAGCATTAAGCCTCATTTATTATACGTATACGCTATTGAAGTTTTGTTTCATTGTATATGTAACAGGTACATAATATATAATCATTGCTTTGTATTACCTCGAAGAGTATACGCAGTTCGTTACATGGCTGTAACCTTTATTTCACATCTTTAGTTTGCTTAGTTTTAGTTTTAATGCTTTTATGGCTTCAACGTGTACATAGTAAAGTGCTAAGGGTTAGTTTAAGTGATCTCACAAATTCACATACAATGTTGCCGTCTCGAAAGTTGGAGGACGTTTAGATACTCACCAGAGATTTGTAGAATAAGTGCACGTGATTGTATTCAAAGCCGAAATTCTTCGCTTGCAACTCCTTGCTGAGGCCCTTGCCGAACCTTTTAAGAAATTGCATTTTTCAGCGTGATCGCGCGACGATCGTCGAGTGCGAATTGATGACTACCGACTACTGTCTTTGGGTCTGGAAACGTGGTACCAATGTCTGTAAGTTGTGTGTGTGTGTGTGTGCGTTGTCTGTGGTCTCTCTCAGCCGGTGTGAATGTCTCGGTGTGAGTGTGCGTGTTTGCTTTTGAACTGCAGCTGGCAACTTCACGAAAAAGAATTCGGTCGAAACAGCGCTTTCAGTTACGCGTCAGGCCACACGACAGCAACTTTTATCAAATGTTCTCAGTGATCTTGAAAAAATACTGCTGAGCTCACACTTGGGTGGAATCAGAATTGAATTCGAAGTTGGTGTTTGTGTTGGCGTTAGAGTTGGACTTGGAGTCGTCGCTGAGCTACCTCGATTCGTACGCGGCGCTGTCGTGCATAACCCAACGAGACACAGAGCGAACTGAAAGCGCCGAAGCTTTTACCCTTTTGGAAGACCCGACTACACTGTCTGGCTGATGCCGAACCCGGCGAACCGATGCACGAACCTTACGATTAGAAAACCGCGCGGAGGCTTCGGACTTGCCGAACGCAATAAAGTGAAATGCGAAAAATGTTTACTGTCAGAATACGCTTTATATACAACATACTCATGCCTGTAGCTGGTACAGAACACCATCGATCGTCGAACATTCAAAAAATGTGATATCACATCGAAAAGGGTGGTCATTCGACTGCCCCTTCACTGCCGAAGTATAATTCTGGAATATCTTACTCTCACAAGAATTTCGTATTCTTCCTGCTGGACATAGCCTTTGGAGACTCTGGGTACAGGGTACAAGTGTGAACAGAGATTAGATAAAACAGAGATAAGGTTAATTTACGTAATCATATGTTTCCTATTAACATATTTTCATATACATTTATATAATAAAACTGTATTGATATGCATACCCCTTTCTGCTCCGATTGCAGGGTAGACAAATAAACTAAATAAAGTAATTTAATTAAGAGCATATCGCCAATGTGAAAAAGAATATGTGTTCGAGCACGAATATCGAAGAGTGTCATATGGCAGATCGTCGTTGTCGCTCTGTTAAGTGATCCAACCGAAACTGGGAGCTGTGGGAAGCTGCTCATATGATACGATATCAATGATATTGACAGTAACATCGCTTTTCATCATCCGCTGACTTTATTGAACTTGAAGCCATGGAGGTCGCTCAATTAAATTTTCAACTCTCCCAATTGCTTGATGTACGCTCAAACGCTGTGCATGTGGGAGTCTGTTTTTAAAAGCAGATCACAACATTTATCATACCCCAAATAGTTCTTTATGGGTCTGACCTACATTTATCAAACGAGCTACAAAAAAGACAAGTGCCCAGAAAGAAAGTAATGCTGGAAATGATCAGAGGTATTTTCGCAATACTATCCGGAAAGCTTATTGCTGTTAGGTCATTTGAGAAACGCACACATTTTCAGAGCTTCGATTACATATTGATTTATGTTCGCATTCCACTCAATTTATTGAAGATGTAAACGCTCAATCGAGCCCCCAATTTGCGATTGACCTTGCCATTGACTGGAATCAGAAGTCAAGGGACTTATTTATCTATTAATATTCGGCGAAAATCGAAAGTAAATGTTGAGGAGCGCACAACGTATTCTTATTGCATAAATTGAATTTACAAATCTAATTTAATTGAATGCCAATTTACAAGTTCTTTGCCAACATGCCTCCAACTTTGTGGCCCTGCTAATTGACGCCACACTTACACCTATTGGACGCAATTGAAATTGCAATTTCGCATGCCCCGAGGAGACATCCGACATATTCGTATCTAACAATAACATTGCATGTCGGCTGCAATAGATTTGTGGCAAAATTTGAATTTAAATTATGAATGTGCCTGACACTGAAGTGTGGCTCTTGTTTAGTAATGATTGATATGTAAGTAATCAAGACACGCTTAATTTGTTGTTGAAAACTGAAATAATTTCGATTTCTTTGTAATTGATCATGGATAGTATTATTTTGAAATCTTTGTGAATCATTCCCAGAATTCATATTTTTGAATGACTGCAAATAGATCGTTATTGCTTTGTAATCTTGAGTTAACCACCCAACATATACTCAGTCTGCCCAATTGCGGCGCCAGTTTCGTGAATGACCTAACAATTATCAATTCTGGTAACGATTAGTCACATTGTTTATCTATGACTTTGGGGCTTTACTCGAGCGTCGCTATTAACGTACCACGCAGTGTGTCTGGCGTCTCGTTCCATAGGGATTTATTGAACAGCCGAGTTCAAGTTCCACTTTGAATCGCCAAGCACTGACGTCTCGTCGACCAATGCTTTGAAATTTTGATTTAATAGTAATTTGAAAATGATAAATTGGCAAAGTGTGCGAGTGTTTTGAGTTTAAACGAAATTGCTGATTTGTTGTGATACCAATTCCAAAGCAAACGCAATTGTTATCGCGCAGACCATAAAATACATCGTAAACTTCAGTTGATAGTTTATCATCAAGCAGCGCTATGGTCGTCCGTGAATCATGTGCAAATTTTCCCAAAAATATGTTTAAAAATGTATAAAGCAATTGAAGGGCGTCATTCTCCCTTACGCCATGTGGAAAATCCTGTCAAAGCGTGGGAAATCTTCCACTCAAAGGCAAATGCGGCTTGCCGCGTGGTCAAGTTAGTTTGTTTGGGGCCAACATCAATAAAAGAGGCTATTCGCTAGTGTTTGCTTATCAAAAAACGATATGCTGGAAGTGCGTTCCACTATTTCGAATGTACGCTACACACGAAGTATATGGCCATAAGGACTGTTAACTGATAACACTCGAACACTTGAATTGCCATTCAACTCAAACGATTCGCGGAAATAATGCTAGATTGGCAGGCCTGTTGGCCCGGCTAATGCCATGGCTGCGACAGTTCTCACTCTATCGCCGTTTGAGCCGGTTGTTTTGGGCTGCTCTAGTAGCACTTGTCCAGCGTCGTCGACAACGAGTCCATCCTGCCGGCATGCGCGACACCAGCTCACAGTGCTGTTGCCAGCCCATGCTGGATGAGTTCCAGCGCTCCAAGTTCTCTCTGCATCACGACGAGCCCGGCGAGTTCTGTCGCTCCCAATGGCAGCGAGGCGATCGCTCTATCATCTGGCTCATCTACCGCTGGATATTTGCAGCCTTCTTTGCCGGCGGAGTGCTGGGCAGTCTGATTCAGCACTTTAACGAAGGCACTTGGTTCATCTATTTAACGGATTGGGGCTTTGTCCTGTGCTTCTATGCCTGTACCTATGGCGCGGTGGTGGCCACCATATACTTCATTAGGCCCAGCTACTTTGGTAAGCAGTTCGTGTACCTGAAAATGCAGAAAGCTGTTAACGAATATTCTCCACGCATTGCAGAATCCGGTAGTTGGGCACTTAAGATTTATTGGGCCTCTCACTTCACGACCACGGTGCTGGCCCTGATGATAACATTAGTGTTTTGGGCAGCGCTCTATCCCAGTGAGTAAGCATTTGTTTCAACTTGGGTACAATTCTCTAAACGAAGCTTTTTTAAGGCATGTCTGATGGTCCTGTTGGATTGTACAATCTTTGGGCGCATGCGTTCAATTCGATTTGCATGGTAATTGATTGTTTCATGGTCGCCTTCCCCACGCAGCTGATGCACTTCATCTATCCACTTGTCGTTGGCCTGATCTACGGCTTGTTTTCGCTCATCTATTTCTGGGCTGGCGGCACCGACTAGTAAGCATCTAATGGCCAGTAGAATTTCGCGATAAATGCTTCAAATGTTATTTCATTTTCAGTGCTGGCAACCGATTTATTTACTTCATTCTTGATTGGGAGGATCCAGGCTTGGCAATCGGCAGCGTTTGCGGCTGCATTGTGTTAGCCCTACTCTTCTGCGTAATGGTCTTTTGGATCTACCGCTTCAGACTGTGGATTTACCAGCGTTGTGTTAAGCCTCCAGCAACGGAAATAATGCAAACGCGAGCGGCAGACTCGTCACAAAAAGTGCAACCAGTTTAAGTGACTACTAATTGAATAAGCAAATAAATAATCAAATTAAAAACACGTTTCGGGGAATCCATCAAGTGGTTAATTAATCATTTAGTCAAAGAACTTTGCCGCGCACCATCATAAGCTGCCTTCTACGAAACTCAGTATGGCATGCACTAGTTTGAGTAAACGCTGAGAATGAGACGTGGGAAATCCGCCAGACAAAGATCAGCCTACCAACTGTTTGCCGCGTGGTCAAGCTAGTTCGCTTGTGGCCCAACATCAATTATAGCGCTTGTTGGCTTATCACAAAGACATATAGTGAGCGCTTTAATAGTACACATATCTGGCGATAAGAATCGTCGACTGATAACTGGCACTTGAATTGCCAATCCGCTACAACTATTTATGGAAATATTGCCCACCAGGTGGGCTCGTTGCTTCGTCTAGCAGCAGTGCTAGTTCTACCTCAGATCCAGTTAGCTGTTCTCGACTCAGTGACCAACAGTCCTTTCAGCCGACATGCGAGAACAGAGCAAGGAATGCTGTTGCCAGCCACTGCTGGATGAGTTCCAGAAGTCCAAGTTCTCGCTACACCACGAGGAGCCAGCTGACTTCTGTCGCTCCCAATGGCAGCGAGGGGAACGCTCCTATATCTGGTTGATCTATCGTTGGTGTTTGGCTGCTTTCTTTGCCGGCGGCTTCCTCGGCAGCGTTATTGAAACCTTCAACGATGGGAAATGGTTTATTTATCTGACGGACTGGGGCTTCACCGTGGTCACTTTTACCTGCATCTTTGGCGCTGTCATCACAACAATATATTTCGTTCGACCAAATTATTTCAGTAGGTTTAAGGTGATAACAAGATTGTATCGTCGACTCATTTTGCTATCTATAATTGTAAATTACAGAGCCCGGCAGTTGCTGTCTAAAATTTTACTGGGCTTCTCACTTTACGGCCACAGTGCTGGCCCTGGTAATAACGTTCGTCTATTGGACGACTATCCATCCAAGTGAGTTGGTACAAAAGTGAAGTATCCTTCAATGTTAAAGACTTATTTGTCGTAGATCTGGAAGATGACGTTGTTGATCTCTATAACATTTGGGAGCACGCGCTCAACTCAGTTTTTATGTTCATCGATTTCTTCCTGGTTGCTTTTCCCACCCATGTGATGCACTTTGTGTTTCCAATTTGTGTCGGTCTGATCTATGCCCTATTCTCGCTGATCTACTATTGGTGTGGTGGCTTAGACATGTAAGTTATTAGATCTGCTTCGTTCCTTGGGCAGTCTATTTATCTTTATGTAATATTTCAGTTTTGGCGAGCACTACATTTACTTTATCCTGGACTGGGAGAGGCCGGGATTGGCAATTGGCAGCCTTTGCATAGTTTATGTATTACTTCTCATTTTTTGCGTAGTGGTGTTTTGGATGTACAGATTAAGATTGTGGATGCACGCACGGTTTGTGAAGCCCCAGGCAGTCGGGATAGTATGATCACAAGCTTCGAATACCACGAACAAGGTTCAACTCTTAAAGTACAATTATTATCTAAATAGTTTAGGTATCAAATTCATTGACAAATCACACAGCGAATGAGCTGACTGATGTTAGATTGCTATCATACTTAATGTTGCAATTGAAAATTCGCAGATATAATTACAATCGCATAAATACACATTTGTTTACTGGTCTCAAATTAATCAGCGAAAAATACCCGATCACTCCAATTGCTTAATTGACTTTTAACTGTGTAAGTTCAATCAGTCAATCAACATTCAACAATTTTCCAGTGGTAATCTTTACAACACCTTTGTTTATCAGTTTGATTTAAGATATTTTTGAACAAACAATAATGAAGTTCTGCCACTGCTAGTGCACGAGGGAAGGAAAGTCAACGAATGATCAAAAAAGTGCTGATTCTTTAGTTATCTAAGATAAGGCGAATCTTATGCAAAGTTAAGGTCTGTTGGTGTTGACCAAGAGCTGTCTCTTTATATAGTTGTCGAGCCGCAGCACCTCGTAAATAGTGCGATTGCTTAACAGCTTATCTTCTGTTAATGACATGTTACTGCTCTAATCTATAACTCACTCAGAAAGCCCTTTCCGCGTATGCATATCAAGCGATAGGTGTGATGATTGTGAATCATTTAAGTATTAACCGCTCAGCTGTTGTTAACGATAAGGTTGGAAATTCCTAATGTCCTCTAATATAATGATAAGGCAGTTTTTTTTTTGTTGTTTAAATATTTCCATTATTTCGATTCGGTCTTAAACGTTGCCTTATGTCTAAGCCATTTTCTGAACTACAGCAAACTGCAGAGATTGGATTTGGTTTGACCATTTCTCCAGGGCATTGTATCTTGCAGCGCTGCTGTTAACTTTGTCCAACTGCAGCACTTGATTCACCTGGTCGATGCGTCCCTTGATGGTGCTAAAGGAAAGTAAGACGTCAAGCTTTAGATCAGCTCAAAGAGATCATCACTAGCCAACTTACTCATCCAAAATGCAGGAAACTAGCAGACTCTCCACCTCGGCGGGCTCAATGTTGAGGGCATTAGCTATGAAGGGTATGGCTATATTCTTATAGGGTTTAATCAGTTTAATGAGCACTTGGGTACGAATGTTGCGCAGCAAGTCTTCAATGTGCTCGCGAATGAATTGATCAGCCATAATATTGCTTCGGTGTTGACGCAAAATAGTCTCAAACTCGTTGATGTCATTGTTCTGATACGAGTTAACCAGATTTGTCATGGCCAAAATCTCCGGGTCGTTCTTATAGGGTTTGGCCTCCTGTGAGTCAAACGGATTGATGCCGGACTTCATCAACCTGTCGAAAATAAAGCAGACATTCATTAATGTTAGATTCTGCTAAAATGAATAGTGCACTTACATATTAGCCAGCACCAGATACTTCAGACATGTGGTGCGTCTAGGCGAACCGCTTTCATCGTAGTTCTTGAATGCCTCAAAGAAATCGGTGTGTGCCTTCTCGAATTCTCCTTCGCGTAGATGCATTTTACCGCCACACTCGCGTATGACGCCCATAATCAGAGGATGTGGAATTGCAGACTTAATGTGCAAGGATTGTTCGTAGAGAGCCTTCAGCTTTTTGTTATTCTTTTGCACAGTGTACATTTGAATTTCCAGCGCATAGATTTCCAGCAGTTGAGTGCCTTTCTTGAGGTCATCCTCACCATCGTCTGTCTGGCAGCTGGAGTGCAGCTGTTTGAGTATCTTTTGCAGTTTGGTAAAGTCGCTGCGATCGAAGTAGAGTTTGCCCAGCTTCGTGTTGGTCTTGAACCACAAGCGATCGTTTTTAGCATCGCGCAGTGCATCCAAAGTGGTCTCATAAAAATTTTGAAGCAGTGCCATCTGAAAGAGGTTTCCGACATTAGAGAAACGTTCCACAGAAGTTGTATATGTTTGCTTACATTCTTCGATGTTGATATATAATCCAGAATAGAATTGATACTCTTCTCCGAGTGGTTGCGTGTGACAGCACTTTTGATGTAGGTGAGCAGCTGCTTGTAGCGCACCATCATTTCTTCATAGTTGCACTGCGAATTGTAGAGTGTGTTATTAGTTTATTGTAAGCATTTCAAGATGCAGCTGTAGTTTCACTTACCAGTCTAAAGTTGATTTTGATCATCTGTTTCAGCGCTTTGAAGCCCCATTCACCTTTCTCGCCATTCTCCAAATCGAGCACTTTTTGAAAACTGGCGAGTGCTGCTTTTGGCTCCTCCTCTTTCAGTGCCTTGCTGTTGTAGTATTGATTTTCAAGATCTACGTCCGGCTCCGAGTTGCTATCCTCGGAGTACTCCTACATTATTGCGAAGCCGATGCCGAATTTGCAAGAGACGCAGACAGACAGACGCCGGGTACATAAGAATCAGCGCGTGGGTTGTGAAAATAGTAGTTCACTTACCAGGCCATAGTCCTCATCATCATCGCACATGAAATCATCGTCGTTATCAGACATTGCGCAGCTTTTTTGAAGTGCAACAATTTATTAAACAAAACAATGCAATAAAAGTGGCCGAATTTATGTTCCACTGCAGAATGTGGCGGTCGATCGATACATAAACGATATATTATGAGTGCATGACCGACGAATCAATATACAACACTGAAATGTAAAAGCTATCGATAGTCGAGGCGTATATATCGCATTTTATCGAATATGGAAAAATACCAAATTGTATGGCAAAATTAATAAAAATGGCTAGGTCACACCGAAAAATTGGTCTGTCCAACACAATAAGATTTAGTAACAGAGAATGACACAGAATTCCGATCGTGTAGTCTTGCTGGTGACGTCGTTAATTATGAATTTCCTTTATACAAAACACAATTAGCGTATTTCACACACGTTCGCTCCCCTTCGGAAACAAGTCGAATCGCTCTGCCATTTCGCGCCTTTTATACAAGTCGCTCAAGTCAACCATAGTGTGACCAACTTACTAATTTACCTGTTGGATGCTGAATATTTATGTATATTCTGAAATCATTAGGCGGTCACGCTGATGCTCAGACAAAAATAAGAAGAAAATAGAAGAAAATAGAAAACCCGCTATTTGATAAGCAGGTCTCAGGCCACGTACAAGTTTCTAGCATCGCTGAAATATGAGGTAATCCAAAATTTTTATTTGTAATACTCTTATTTAAAAAAACTGCACACAGTCTCACACAACCATTGAAACGTTTATTGCATGCAACTCTGCTGCGTAGCGCAATTAAACGGACACATCCTTCGGCGGATCGCAATTCGCAGCCCATTTCGGAGGCACTTATAGCGCAGGTAGACACTCAAACGCCGAATCTGCGACTCCTGGAGATTGCCTCCGGTTCGGGTCAACATGCCGGCTTTTTAGCCCCATTGCTTCCCAAGATCAGCTTTCAAACTACGGAGTTCGAACGCAACGACTTTGACTCCATATCTGCCTATGTCGCTGACTGCGCCACCGGCAACATTCTTCCACCTCTCTATGTGGACATCTCGCAAGAGCTGAAGGACTGGGAAGCCAAGACGCTGGAACAGGTGAAGCCAGCCAGCTACGACTACATGTTTAATTGTAACATGGTCCATATTAGTCCCTGGATCTGTTCCATTGGCCTGTTTCGCGCAGCGGGCCAATTGCTCAAACCAGGTGGCAAGCTCTTCACCTATGGTCCGTATGCGCAAGATGGTGTGTTGACGCCCCAGAGTAATGTGGACTTTGATGTCAATCTCAAAGGTCGCAATGACACGTGGGGAATTAGAGATATCCGGGATTTGAAGCAGCTGGCGGAGTCGAACGGCTTGAAGCTAGATCGCATAACTGAGATGCCGTCAAACAACAAGTTCTTGACTTGGCTCAAGTTGTAAACATTTCTTGACCTTCGGTTGTCCGATAATTATTGTGTCTATTTACATTGCATTTTATTTCAGAAATTGCGGTTTTAAAAATCTCGTTGATGTTATTATGTACTCTATTCGAATATTTCTCTTTTTTAGAATAGGTAAATACATATTTCGAATTTAACTTAATGTTTGTTTAATATTGATGCTCTAAGAGCCAAGCCCAATTCAGGATTGTCTTTGAACTGGTAAAGTGGAGGCAGCATTTGCCTTGCATTTGAGTATATATATTTTAATTATTAAGCAAGCTTTGAAGTTATATATGGATATCATGTGTCTTATATAAACATAAGCAAATAAGTGAATTTCAATACTACAGTTTTGTAGCTTAGAGACTAGTTGAAAGATGGAAGAAAAAAGAAAGTTTACTTTGTTATAATCAAGATAAACAGAAATTGCAGTCGCTTTGCAGCTTAATTTATTAAAAAAGTAGATTATCTGGTTGTGTGTCGGAACAATCGCGCGATAGAGCAACGAGCCCTTGAGACGCGCTGATGCCTGGGTATTAGAATGTAGTCCCATTTCTTGGGTTAATTGCACCAAGATAACGTCGACGTCGATGACGCTATCGATTGGTGGCCGTAAACTTTTATGAGTATCGGCGTCAGATTAACTAGGCCAAGTGGACACCTTCGAGCGATGTGCGATGATTGACCCTGAAAAAAACAAAAACTATTGATACGTCGGCGACATCGTATATAAAGACGATATATGTTGAGGTAGCGCCACTTACAGTCTGGAAACTCAGCATGATACTCGCTTGGACAACGCTACTGCTGCCAATACTCTTGGCTACTACTGGAGGCCGGGCAATGCAACCGCCAGTGTTGCAGCCGCAGCTGGATGGACGCATTGTTGGTGGCGTGGAGGCCTCAATTGAGGAGTATCCCTATCAAATCTCACTGCAGCGCACGTATCACATGTGCGGCGGCTCCTTGATAGGCGAGGGCGTCGTCCTGACCGCCGCCCACTGCGTGGACAGCTCCACTGCATTCAGCGCCAAGGTACGCATTGGTTCCACGCGCAAAGAGTCCGGCGGTGTGCTGGTGCCGATCAAGCGCGTGCATCGCCATCCCAAGTACAATCCGCAGATCATAGACTACGACTTTGCTGTGCTGGAACTGCAGTCGTACAATGCGACGAATGTAACGCAGGCATTTGTGCAGTTGCCAGAGCAGAACGATGACATTGCCGACGGCACGCTCGTCACCATCTCCGGCTGGGGCAACACGCAAAGCGCCGTAGAGTCGGATGTGGTACTGCGCGCCGTCATCGTGCCCAAGGTGAATCAGACGTTGTGCGATGTGGCCTACGGAGGTGGCATAACGGAGCGCATGCTGTGCGCTGGTCTGAGCGAGGGTGGAAAGGATGCCTGTCAAGGAGATTCGGGTGGGCCATTGGTCGCCGATGGTACGTTGTGGGGAGTCGTCTCCTGGGGCTATGGATGTGCGCGACCGGAATATCCGGGCGTGTACTCCAGAGTGGCGTCTGTTCGCGAGTGGATTGCATCTGTTAGCGGCATATAGAATAAAGTTGCAGACATTTGGAAGATTGCTAAATAAACGGAAATGAATTTGAAAACAAATTCAAATTGTTGGTATTATGGGCAGCACTGGTAACGGGCAGCACTGTGACGGTGGCAACTAAAAGCTGGCTGCTATGAACGCGGGGAGGTTTAAATTTCAACGTAGATTTGATTTTGAGTTCTGATTATTTAATTAAACAAGTGTTCAACATTTGTATTACTGTCTTAGTGCAGAATTAAGACTGTTATGCAATATTTATACGGAGAAGAGATGTCTTTTAGTGTTATTAGCATATCATCGACTATCTACTTGCTTTTTGCTGTCACTCTCTTCCAATGCCGTTCAATTTGCCGTTTGATGTCGTCTCGCCAACTTTCTTTTTACTGTTAACAAGCTCACGTGCAAAATTGCAATGACCCAAGTTGCTGGAAATTCTCCGCGTCGCACGCATACACACACGAACACACACTCATGCACATTTTCAGTGTTTCACACTTTGCTCTGTGTTCACATCGCATCGCATCGCTAACTGCTTCGACAATAGACTCGACTCGCCGACAATTCTAAGTTCACATGACAGCAAGCCTGCTGAAATGAAACTGGAGCCAATCGCCAATTTGCACCGTTTAATCAACAATTAGTGTGAAGCAAGAAACGATAAAGGAAGTGGAGTTGATAGTCGAAAATTATGAGGGCAGAGAAGCACGCTGCAAAGTATCTGCAATTATATCTGAAGATGTAATAGTATCAGTAGGTGTATCGGCAGATGTATCTGTTTGTGTTCGATTCGCATATGCTATGCAAATGTTTGTTTTGGTCTTCTGAACTCATATTTGCATTTGGGCCCAACATTAAGTGTACTTGTTTTGAAGTTTTCTGTGGGCCGGCACTGAAAAAGAGCGTTGCAGTTATTGATATGAGGTGCTTTGGACTTCGCCCATTCCTCTGGTCGGCTGCTCGGTTGACATGCTGTGCAAATATTTGGCTCTAAGCTCATTCCGGGTCAATTACGATACTTCAAAGTTGTGGAAGTGTCTTAAAGTGCAGATGATGAATGAGCCGCAGCTGCTCGCACACATTTTTGCAGTATCATTAGCCAACTTTGTGTTTCATGTGTTACAAACATTGATCAATTAGCTTGGACCTAAATGAAATATTCATTTCATTAGCAACGGAGTAAAATGTCCAGGTTTGTGTGTAAATGTATTTTGAAAATGAATTTAACTGTTGAAATGTATTTTCTGCAGATCTCACTGAAGATCACAACAAACTCGAACGCATTGCAGAGCAATTTTCTTTTTGGGGAAGCTGTCTACGGAGCTGTTTCCTCTTTTGTCTGACATTTGCCAACATTACAAATTACAATAGCTGCAAATAATTTATTACAATCGATTGCTTGTTAGTCCTGATGCAGCCTCTTGGCCAGCTGGGCTGTATATCTTGAAATAGACAGAGAAAGCGGAAGTACGACTGGCAAATGGAGAAAGAGAGACAGAAAGTGAGCGACTCGTAAGCACAACAAGTGACAACAACTTTACTGCTGTTGCGAAAACAGAACAACAATGTAGACTGCAATACAAACAAATCGACAAACTGTAATAATAAGGCAGTCCCATGGCATGCTATGGACAGATATAGAGACCGATACAGACAGCGACTCTCATGCATTGTCTGCTGCAGCAGCTGCAAAAACTTTCAACATCAATGTAGGGAACAAACAAATTTCACATTTTCCTCTGCCCGGCGACTGCTCCACCCAAGACAGTGCTATCGTCGGTGCTTCGTCAGACAATGGCGAATGACTAGAAGAACCATAAGCTAAGGCAACAACAAGCAGCGGCTTAACTACTGCCACGAATAGTTTCAAGCCGCTGGGTCACTTCGACTGTCTGTCATTCAAGTTAACTGTCCCCTTGAAGTGCGGAATAATTCTGTGAGCATCCAGTCCTTTCAAAAATAACTTAAGGCATAAGGCTTAACATTTGCATCTCAACAATTTAACTTAGAAACTAATACTATCAATACTAAGTATTGGGAGTACAAAATTTGGTGAAGTTAATTGAAATTCCCAATGCTGTGGTTTACTTTACTGCCATTAAATTATTAATAATTTTAAATTTTGAATATGTAATAATATTATAGTAAAATGGTATTTAATTTTGTCATCCAAAATTATATAAATTTGTTATTCAATTAATGACCATTATTAGTAATTTAGAAATTTTACCAATCGTTACACAAAATTACTACTTTGCTTCTGTTATTATTAATGTTATTAAAATATTAAGTATATATAGCACTATGCTTAAATTATAATTGTTTGTATACATTGTATTGTAAAATAATAACTTCTAATATAATGCTTATTGCCCTCCCAAATTATGAATTTATCGTTTGTGTCAACACAATCAATTGTAATCTTATCTTTTAGTTTTATAACTTTGCTGCAATACGGATATTAGCAACGTAATTAACAATATTAAGAAAAAGTTCATTTTGCTAATAAACAATATTAATATAATTGAGCACATATTAATACTAAGACACTTAACTAATTTGCAATGATTTCTTCTAGTCACATTCCCTTTTTACGTACAATACCTTATTTGAGTTATTAAATCGACGGCGTCATCACTTTGTTAATTTCCTGCAGCGAAAATGAAGTCTTTAACGTGCTTAACTGAATCAGAGCGGCTCGTTTTTTAGCTGTTGCTCAACCAGAAATCCTTTAAGCCGCAAGTGCGGCACATTACGCATACGCAATCGCTTCACGCTTTAAGCTGGCACTAGGCAATCGTGTTGATGCTTTAACTGAAATGTATATATAAATGTATCAGTGGGTCTGTGTGTGCGTGTGTATAAAATAAAATTAAATACATGTGTCGCTGTTTGCCTGCATGTCTATGATTCGGCTGTGGCATACGTGGCGTATGCTTGATGCTCCAAACGATTTCGAAGACGCTGCGTGTGTGACTATGGATGGGAATGCGAATGCGAATGTGGATGTGGATGGGGATGGGGGGCAGGGCGCGCGCGCTCTCGCTTCCATTTTTTATGGAAATAATATTCTTGTCAGGATTAAAAAGGAAACGTGACTGGAAAATGAATGCAATGCATAGGAATGTTGCTAGTTTCTCGTAGAACAACGGCAATGACAACGACGACTCCAATGGCACTCAGTTTGCTGCAACGTATACGCCACGCCCCGTGCCCCACAGCAGCCCCCAGCCCCAAAATGTAACTCAACTGTCATCCCAGCGAGCGACTTTTGCCATGCCCCCGTCCCCTCCTCACGTCTCCCACTCCACACTGGTTTTGTGTTTGTGTTTGTATTTGTCTTTGGGCTGCCTCTGGTCGCCCTCGGTTCGCCGCTAAGAATGCTTATCGTGGGCATCACGGCATTATTGTCCTGTCGCCTCGACTATTGCACGTTGTTTTTCTAATTTTTAAAAAAGCATATTGTAATTCTGTTGTTTACCTATCATACATACAGATACCGCTACAGATACAGATACAGATACAGCTGCAGATACAGATACAGAGCCAGAGACAGACATACTCGTATATACATTTTTATAAATCTAACCCGCAGCTATTTGTTGTTTGCTGTTTGTCTCCTGGTTCTGGTTTTGTTCACAGGATTTGCGCTTTTCGTTTACCTTCGAGTACCTGCTGCAGGATGTGCGAGGAGGCGGGCCAGTTGGCGGAGCAGGCATTTGCCATTTGTCCTGTCATTTAATATCCTGTACGTATCCTTGGCAGAAGCTTATGCTTCTTGTTGTTATTTCTCGTTTTACTTGTATATCCTGTCTCTCTTTCAGTGGCTCTCTCTCCCTCTCTCTCTCCCCCTCTCTCTCCCCCTCTCTCTCTCTGTTGGTCTTTGTAGTTAGTTATGCGTGACATGTCCTGGCAATGGCCAGGATGCTGATATATGCTTTTCAATTTTTGAAACATTGTCCCTTTTTTTCCTCTCATTTTGTCATCTATTTTTCTATATTGTCTTCTCTCATGTTTTCCCTTGTTTATTTGTTGTGGCAAATGCTCGGCATTGGGTTTAGGCATTAAGACGTGTTTGCAATTGCCAATTGACTATTTTGTTATGATACTTGTGTTTGTGATAGTAAATACATTTGCATATCGTATTTGTGCTATTGTTGATATATTTGTCGAACCCATAAAACGCCTTGATCTGCTCGGCCAATGATTATTTTCAAAAGTTTTTGGATTCACTAAGAATCCAATCAAATTTAACTCTATCAACTCTAAATGCAACTCCTGGGGACTTTTCATTTGTTTAATTTAAGCAACGACTTAACACAGTTTATTGGCAGAAACAAATTGAAACCATCCATTCAAATTTGACTTTTGCCAATTTCTTTTATTAATAGGATTTAAAGCACTCAAAATTTCAAAAGACAACGTAGTTAAAAATATAAGTAACTACTTTTACTGTCCCAGATAGGAGTCATACACTAATTTGTATACACTAACATGTGCGATTACAAAGCCGCGCAATCTCACTGAATTGTTATCTTATCACAATAATACAGTTCTTATATATTTCCCATTATCAATAGCCAATTCGAGTTGAATTTAAGTCAACTATTTTAGTCACCTTAATTTTGTAAATAAATAAATAACGACTGATTTTTGTATTTAAATGCGGTTCTGTATTTGTATATTGTAGATTTATGCTCATTGATTTGTCAGCGCAAAGTAAGGGAAATCTAACTAAAATCTATTTAATCTTATCTGGTTGAGTCATACAATTTGGGCTCTTTACCTATATAAATGTATATGTTGGCTGGCCTAAATCAGTCTGTACTGAGTTATTCGATAGAAGGGTCGTGTAATTGAAAAAAAGTTCGAAATGTGGAGAAAAGTGATTTTATCTCTGGTGCTTGTGGCTTTTGTAGGCCTTCAGCTTGGTGAGAGTGATGATAAAGTGTCTGAAAAGAATATTATATTAATAAGCTTATACTTTTATACAGGTAACTCTTTGACCTGCTACAGCTGCAACTCACCTCAGTCCTGTCTGAATCCAGACACTCAAGTTTGTTCCAATGCAACGGCGAACACAACAACTGACTGGCTGAACGCAATTCACAGCGATGTGCCCAAAATTAATACCAGCGAAGGTTATAAGTGCATGAACCTCACCTATTTCATCTACGCAAGTAAGTTGCTAAACGTGACTGTAATTACTTGATTTCTCTAATAATTGCTTCATCTCTAGATATGAGCAAAACGGCAGAAATTCTTGGCTGTATGCGTGAGACAGTTCCATTCTGCAGTCTCACATTAAATGTCAGCAACAGCGCAACCTGGGCCAAAAATTGCAAATCTTGCACAACGGATTATTGCAATCGCAATCCAGCTGGCACATTTAGCAAGAGCACATATACCATCATTGCCTGTGTTGTGGCTTTGATTTTGGCTAAGCTGCGTTCTATTTAGGCTTACAGTATTCCTTCACTATTTATTCATTAGATCTTAAAAACGGGCATTATAAATAAAGCATGGTCGTAAAGAAAATATAATAAAGACTTCATAGTTAGGTGTCTTGCATAATTCCTTCTCTTACTATCTTAAATCACTTATTGAAGTAAGTATGAGTAGGGCTTAGGTTGCACAGTGTCCTTATCGGTAAAAGTATAAGCGTTGAGTAGCAAATTATCATACGAAATACAATTGTGTATATGGCAAGAGCGGGAGGCGAATCGATATATAGACTTTAACAATGAAATAGAGGAAGATTTACAGAATTTGGAGGCTGCAATTGTTACTCAACAAACGAAGGCAATCAATAAATGTTAATTTGAATATGAAATATGTAAAATTAAAATGCAAAATTTCGTGTAGAAAAATGCACTTAGTGTTGATCAGTTAATCTATCGTTTCTATTGAAACAATTGAAACCAACTTACAAATTAAATAATTGTTGTATATACCAAGCTTACATTTTCCTAATAAAAGATTCGGCCTAAATCAAATTCGTGTAATTGATAATATGGTAAGCAATTTTTAGTATGGGGTTCCAAAAGATTAAATGTTATAAATTATCGCAGAATGTTTATTGCTCTAGATTGTCAAAATCGAAACACTGATAGGCCAACATTGTTGACGAAATTCGATAAAAATAGTAAAGTGCCATGTGGTTTGTTTTATTAATTGCCGTCGTAAAGTGATACTTAAAGGAATATAGAAAGAAATGGGGGTTCACAACATTGTGAAACAATCTTAATTTGGAGGCAAGTTACTTCCTTCCGCTCTTCATTGGAACTATTATCGGGATTTCTAATCGGTTCAACTCTATAGATAACTTTGGTTATCTTTATTAACGCTAAACATAAAATGTTTTTTTTTTAATAATTTCTCATAACCACAGAACACCTGCACTTTTAGTTAAGTAATTCAGTGTGTTCTATATCGTCGTTGACAACAGTTGTGTCTGAATAAAATGTGGCAAAAAGTGGGATTCTCTGTGCTGCTTGTGGCCTTCTTGGGTCTACAGCTTGGAGAGAAGTGAACCTGAGTATAAGTCGAAGCGATGCTAAATAACTCTAAATATATTTATTTAGCCAATTCGCTGACCTGCTACAGCTGCGATTCAATGGATGCTTGTCGGAATCCCAGTGAACAGATCTGCAATGATAAGACGGCAAATGACACGAGTACCTGGCTGGCTCAAATGCACGGAGATATTCCCTTTATTGCTCATAGTGACAAGTTTAAGTGCATGAATCTGACCTACGCTCTAAACTCAGGTGCGTCAGAAATCATAGAATTTAACGTTCTAGAGTTTACCGAAGTCTTTTGTTTTACAGCCAATGTGAGAACTCATGAGTTTCTAGGTTGTTTTCATCCACAAATCGACGTCTGCAAATTGAAGATGAACATTAGTCACAGCAACATCTGGTATCGTCAATGTGACATTTGCGAATGGGATCTGTGTAATAAAAATCCGGCTGGTTCCTTTAGCAAGAGCACCTATACTATTATTGTATCCATTGTCGGTCTTCTCTTGGCAACTAAAATGATTTAATTATAAATCAAGTATAGAACAAAACAAATGCATTCATGATATGCATTTCAATAAAAACTGCAGCAGTATTAGCATAGTGCTTACAATTACTCACTTCATGAATAAACAACTGCAATGAATTAAAGAATAAATATCTGGGAAGATAAAAATATCTAAAGGGATCAAAACTTTTGTTGAAATTTATGGTTATATCATATTTTATTAAATATTATTATGGAAAAAATAAATGTTTATCTGGAGTTGAGAGATCATTTGAAAGTGAAATCACCGTAAATTTCTTTCAGTGAACGTTGTTTAACAGATAAGATAATCTGAGATAAGCGTCAATCGTGATGAGTTCACGCCAGCTTTGAACATTTAAGGGTACACTAAGGTAGTGCTTTTAAAGATCATAAGTAGTTAGCGCCAACTGTTTTCAAATTAGCAAAGTACTTAGTCAAGTCAGGAAAACACAGATGACAAAAACGAATCTTGTCTGCATTTCAGTGATCAGGTTTGCAGTGAGATATGTTTGTTGATATGTTTGGCTCTCTTTTTAAGAGTATCTATACCATTGTTGCAGCTATTGTCGCCCTTCTCTTGGTAACTAAAATGATTTAAATACAAATCAAGCTAACAATAAGCAAAATTGGATTTATATTTATATATTACTAAATATATCGTGTCGTATAATTTATATGGTCGGAGATGTTTCTGGTGGCACAAACTTAAACGACACTTTTATTTTATGAGTAGCGGGTATAAAAAAGAATTTCGTATTCGAGATATGCATATTTCTCTTTATTTTCATTATGAACAAGTGAGAACGTCTACAGTCGTCCTAACCCGACTGTAGTATACCATGTACCATTTGACAAAATAAAATTTAAAACAAACATATGTAAAATTGTAATCGCCTAAATTTACTTATAATTAAAATAATAATACATGAAACCCAGCGAATACTAAAATTCAGCCAATGCAAAAGAGATCACATCAAATGACATTCATATTATTTCATTAGAAAAGCAGCAGTCCAGCTCTTTCGTTGAAATACGCATGCATACACACACATCCAAGCAAACCTGTATGTGTGTATGCATGCGCACGAATACGCTAGAAGACTAATGCTTGTTCTTGTTGTTGTTGTTGTCGTTGCGCCCGCCTCTTGCGCTTGCTTTGCGTATGTCAAACTTCTTTCGCTTATACCAAAGCAAGATTTTATCCGATTTGAACCATTTTTTTTATTTCGGTGAATATCATAAATATCTACATAATGCACTTTAAATTAACTTTCTAGCTCAAAGGATTCCAGAGTAGCTTGCGGTTTGTGGGCAAGGGGAAAGGCGGGGGAGGAAAAAAACATAAACTTGATCTGCGTAGTTGCATATTACACCTAAATCCAAAGTTTGGTTACTCTAGCTCTTACCATCTCTGAGATCTAGGTGTTCATACGGACAGACGGACAGACGGACGGACGGACAGACAGACAGACGGACATGGCTAAATCGATTTTATTTTCGATTCTGATCATTTTGGTTGTAACAACATGTGGTCTGCGATGTCTCCTTCACCCTGTTACATACATTCGAACGAACTTAATATACCTTTGTACCTATAGGTACATGGTATAAAAATATGCTAACAATCAGTCAAAAGTGACAAAAGTGATAAAATTAATTTTTTGAATTTAAAAAAACGTTTAAAGTCTGAATAAATTTTTAAATCGATAATCGCTTGCAAATATTTCAATACTAAGCTCAACGCAATCTATTAATATTTTTAACGCTTAATACAATTTCTTCGAGCTGATACCACTGTTTGTTTCTCGCAGTGAACTTTGCTTAAATGATAAGCTTATTGCTAATCTGCAAATAGCGGTCAATTGCGATGACTTCACGCAGACTGCTCAATATTTAAGGGTACACTCATATAATGTTGGTGAAGTACCTAGTATATAAGTAGTTATCGCCAACTGTTATTTTTACCACAAATAAATGAGTTCGTAATTCCGAAGATTGCTCAGTTAAGTTTGAAACGCGGAGAAGAGAACTTCAAGATCGCTCCACCATGTATAAGAAAGTATTGACTGTTAGTGTGCTGCTGGCTTTCATCTGTGTGCAGTTGGGTAAGCGCGTTGATTGAATACAAAATGTATGGATATATCTAACTCAATATCTGTGCTATAGCCGCGTCCCTCAGCTGCTACACTTGTGTGAATCCCAATGATTGCAAGAAGCCTAAACAAACCACTTGCACCACGGCTGCCGCCAATGTGACATCTGACTACCTGCGCGTTTATCATGACAATGTGAGGAATAGTTCCAGCTCCAGATTCGACTGCCTTGCTCTTCAGTACACACACAGCAACAGTAAGTAGAATAGTCTCTTAGTCAAATATAGTTATTTATTATTGTTTGTACCTGTAGACAATACGGTCACTTATCAGCTGCATGGCTGTGTTCACTCTGATGTGAGTGCCTGCGCGCTGCCACTGAAGGCGCAGTACTCCTACGCCTGGAGAAAGAACAAGTGCGTTATCTGCTCTGGCAATAACTGCAACAAGAGTCCCGCCGGGAAGATGAGCAGCAGTGTCTACACGATTGCTGCCGCAGCACTGGGTCTGCTGCTGGTCAAGATATACGCTTAGATAGCTTAGGAATTAGTCCATGCGACTATTGCCCCAATAGTAGCAAATATATATTTTTTATTTTAAGCTTAAATTGCCTCAATTGTTATCTGCTTCGCGATATGGTGACGGTTCGGTGATAAGATTGTGCTGCGTTGCTTGACAGTGGAATGCATTGAGAACAGCCGACAGAAAGCTTTATTGGGGATTGGCGATTTCACAACAGTGAGTAAGTTCTTAGCTAATCAGTTATTTGGGGGTGCTCCTTTACGACTCCAATCAAATATTTATGGTGGCAGAAAGCTAATTGAAGCCAAGATAAGAGACTGATAGCGTAATGAAAATCGAAGCGGTATTGAATGAATAAATACAGATTATAGATCATAGTAGTGACGAATACATTTCGTTGTATAATGATGGCAGTTAGTCCTTCCATATCCATTGTCCATTGTTAAGCTTGCGTTCTTCTACTGATGATGTATAATCTCCAACAGATGTAGCAGCTCTTGTCTCAATCGCTTCACCGTTTTCATGGAGTCGGTTTTGTTATTTTCTTAAATGGTTTTCGAAGGAAAATATAAGTAGGAGTGTTTTTTTTTAAATCTTATTAACAAATAATAGTTTCTCACTGTTTTGGGCATCATTCAAGTAAAAGGTGCAGAACAGCAGCAATAAGAAAACTAGACGCCTAATTGACATGTTGCTCTCTCGATAAACCGATTTACACTAAGCTCTAAAAGCCGTCAGCAGCATTGCTTTTGGCTTTTGGCTGTAACGCGAGCCAAGCCTAAAAAATACAATAATGCATTTTGCCTTACACCGTCTGTAGTTATAGGGAACAACAGCTGGTTGATGAGAATCCAGTTATTGTAAGCTAAGCTTTACACTATTTGTTTGGTTTATGAAAGCAAAAACTAGTTGATTCCGTGCAATACTATACAAATTTACTTCTTCGTAATAATAGTAACTCAAACAGTAAGCAGATACGAGTACAACATTGTTTAAGTGTTTATCAAGTTGAAGCAATCGAGTCTCATTTATGAACTAAAATGTGTTGAGCACGAATCACAAATTATGTGATGAACTAAATCACCTAAAATTGCAAATCTAAGGGAAACAATTGAATCCTTAAAATATGCAAAAAGTACATTTAGAATGGAATCATTTATTTCGAGCTTAGCTTTCAAATAGCACTTTAGAACAGTTTGAACATGATCATAGTTAAAGCAGCGATGAGTTTGATAGAATAGCTCTTGCTGAACGTTGAACCCGAATTGCGATTGCAATCGTCCCAGTTGCAAGTGTGGCAATCGATTACCTCTCTATCAGGTTGGTGGAGCAGGCTGCAGATGTGCGTGTCTCGAAAGACGCAGCCACTAAACTGCAGCAAGCTGGTTGCATTATCTGCAACGAAACTGTTGCAGTCACAAACACAAATGAAGGGATTAGTAAACTCACCACTATGAGCCAAATACGGCAGATGGAGGCACTCGAAGGTGTTACTTGCATTGATGTAAGTGACTCCCACATAGATACTAGTTAGCCAATTGCTATTGATAACGGCAGTTTCATTGTCGCAGACTTGTTGGCCAGGATTGAGACACGTTGTGGCAGTGTTGCAGCTAGCACAGCTCAGCGAGTTCGCTAGCATTGAAAACTCTATTGTAGACTCAACAAAATATATTTATGAACTTCTCTACTCACTTGAACCCAGCAGGGATATAAATAGCAGCACAATACACACTACACCTTTTGACATTTTGGCGTGGCAATGTACCGCGAACTGAGCCGATTTCAATTAGCACAGCCGCATTATGTACTCCAGCCGTATCTCATCCAAAACTGCTTTAGTCAATTAGAGATTAGATTTATTGCATTGGGTTGCATGTTTTATGCTGTGATTTATATACAATCAATTAAAGCCATTAGCGGAAAGTGATTGCGATGTGTAAAAACAGATGGCAAATCAGGGATGAGCAGAAGAGTCGCAGATTTAGAAGTATACAATTGTTACTATGTTAATAACTTGACAAAATTAATTGCTGTTTTTTGATGGAAGGTAAAGTGAAGTTTTACTGTATTCGGCATTAACAAAACAATACAACAATCTAATTAATAGCAGTTCTGGCAGAATATCAACTAAGCCCATTGTGCATTGATTGATTATCATTGGGCGCCTGCTGTCTATTTGTTTTGGCAGCGTTGACACGGTTTTTTCAACTGATGTCTAAACAAAATCGTTATTCAATAAATGATCTGATGTCAGGGCAAATCACGCTTAATAACTTGAACAACTCGTATAAATCTCGAATATGTTTGCTACTTCTTGACAGCGCCGAAAAGTCGGCAACGGTTTCTGCAATGCCCAACATTATGTTGCCCCCGGTTGCCGTTGCTGTTGGTGTTGTTGGTGTTGGTGTTATGGCTGTTGCAGTCAGGCATTTAATTGATTGATTGCTGCTCGTCTATGTCTGCATCGATTTGCCTGCTGTCACGCCCACCTCCGATTGGCATGCCCTTTGGCTGCAGTCGTTTCATAACCAATGGATTTACCCTCGGCCCCCTGTTATCAAATCGACTTCGTGGGTCCACATAACGCTGTTGTAGTTGTTGTTGATATTGTTGTTCTTACTGCCAATTAGTGTTGGCGCGTCATCTGTGTGTGCCTGAGTGTATATGTGTGTGTGTGTGGATGCGTCATCAATTAATTTTTGTATTGTTGTTTTTCTTTTTCGGCACAAAATGTTGCATTTACAGAGAGTTGGTTTAGGCGGCTGCTGCTGCTGCTGAGGCCTAAACTATGTATGTGGTATGTATGTGGTATGCATGTGGTATGCATGTGGACTACGTTCTGCAGAGGTAACCATGTTGACTGATTGGTTTTTCGATTCAATTGTTTTGTTGTTTCCCATCGAAATGTCTGTTCCCCATGGCTAGCTGCATTTATATAACTGCATATTTGCAGTCTGCCCGAAATATGCAATTCTCAGCTCAGCTTTGCTCAACAAGGTGTGCGTGATTTAACACTTTGACTCTTTAGTCCTGTATTGGCTTCAATTTAATTCCATTGATGCTGCTGCTACACACTTCGCAGGGTCGTCTAGTTACTACAGTTAGTTTGGCTGTGTTTGATTAGAGTATCATAATGCATTGACAACACGGCATTTCACTGCTCAATTGTGATTTCAATCTCATTACGATTTTGCGACGTATTAACACTTTTTTAATTGTTATCGCTTTAATCCCACAAAATGACATAAGCTTCTTCATTGTGTATGCATATTTGCCAACCACATGTATTGTGTTTTAAATATGCATAGAATGCTCCAGTGACAAGTTAACAAATTAATTAATAAATAATACGTTCAATGCACCCGCAACGCTCCCCTCCTTCCTCCACTTCCCACGGCTAAATCAATGGATGCTCGCCATGATTATCTATAAAGTGTTCAATCCCCCCAGCGAGAGAAAAAAAATGTAGCAGCTGTCACGCTTCCAGTGTCAAATTACGTTAATAACATGCACAGGGAAAAACGAGCACGGAAAAAATGAATAAAACAGTCCCATTGACCAGAGTGGAACCACATAGAGGCGGCAACGACAATAACAACGGCAACCAAATTAACCGCGAATTACAAATCAATTTAAATGCGCATTTTGAGGCCGAAACTTTTCCGCGCGCCACAATGAAAATTGAAGCGCGGCTCACAGTTTTCCATTTGGTGTCTTCAGCTGCTCCCTAGATTTGTTTCGAGAGTCACAAAAGCGCTGCACAAAAACTTTTAATTCAATTCTTGTCAGGCATGTCAATGAGTTTGCTCCAAACAGTTGCTCATTTGGCATCGCATCGTCGATCTCTTTAATGCAGGCGACATTTGGCTGTGCTGCTGCTTTCGCTAATGGCAACTTGTTTATAGCATTAAGAGTGTGCTTTAAGTGTCTAACAAGTCGCCGGAAGTCCCTCACTTCTCTCTTTTAAAACATGCAGCATCACGTCTATGCATCTTAATAACTTTTCGTGCTTGGGCAAACAATACGAACGTGAAAGTTGGATAGGTGGAATTCCTCGTTAACATAGTACGCGGCGCGGCTTTTCATTGGATTTTCATTTCAGCACTGAGACGTACGCTGGCCTCGACTTTCCTCGATATGCATAAATCAGCTATAGCTATAGCTACTCTTAAACTCAAACTTTATACGCGTTGCGTGTAGCTGAATAAGTTGTCCTCGCTGCAGGCTGTTTAAGTATTAGTTGATCTGAGCAATATATTAAATTAATGATGTCACAATTTAAACAATGTAAAAATGTAGTCAATATATTAGATAAATAGTCCGACTTTTTAGAGTAGGTATTTCTGCATACAGAGTTTTTAATTTACAAAAACCATTTTAAGCGTTTTTTAAGCTGCTTATTTTCAGTGAGTCAAATCGATGGTGCAATATTTGATTAGATTGTCTTATTGGCATATTCTACTTCAGACGGATAGTTGTCTAGAACGCAGCCTGCTTAAGTATTAGTTGATCTGATTACTAAAGGAATTTCATGATGCTACAGCCGATATATAAATATGCAGATCTGAAATCTACAAAACCGATTTCAAGTGTAAGTTGATTTTGGTCTATCAAATCGATTGTGAACTAATTTCTTCGTTGCTTTTAGTTCAGTTTTAGTTGATTTGGTATTCAAGCCTATACTTAAGCCTACACACATGCTTAAATACTAGTTGATTTGATCGATGTTTCTATTTAAGCAATGTTTAAGCAATGCTAAGCCCATATTTTGTAAAAATAAAATAGGTAGAGATTAATCTACTGAAATGATATTAAGCGTAAGTTAAACTATTTTTCAGTTAGCATATTCGACTTATGGTTATGGTAGATGAATAAGTAGATGAATAAGTTATCCAGACTGCAGCTGCTTTATTTTGTTTGTTGATCTGACTAACTTAAAGATGATCCTTGTACAATGTAAACAATTTAAAAATACAGCCAATTTTTTTTAATTAATATACAACTTTTTTATGTGTGTATATAGTTATCTCTTTAAGTTTTAGTTGGTCTGATACTGCATGCCACAATTTAAACAATGTTAAAGTGCCATTAATTGAAGCTAATATTTTGTATAAATATGTTTATTATTCAGCGTAGCTTTAGATTAATCTACACCACTGATTTGAAGCACAAGCTAAGCTGCTCTCGAGTCAGTCAAATGGAATGTTAAATATTTGATTAGCTGATCTTCACATTAGCAAACTCGACTTGTGGCTCTTCGCATTCGTGTTCCCTTTTACTACACAATTTCAAGCGTATTGCAGCTCCAGCTCCATCTCTATACTCATCTCAAAGTGTCTGTCGAGCAGTGCCAATCGTCTGTTTATAATGGAAAATTAATAGTTGCTAGTTGCTTGTTTATATGCATGTTGCCGTTCCCCCTTTAATTGTCCTCGTGCTCCACTCCATGCGCTTGCTTGCCCCACTTGCGGCTTGTTTGCATGACATTGGTTTCCATGTGTATTTTTTGCTGGCGCCAAGGTGCAAATGTGTGTGTGCGTATGTGTGGCCGTGTGTGTGACTGCGAATGCGAGTCCTTGTGTGCGCCAACGGTGTCCGGCTCTGACAACGCGTTCGGGCAAACAATACCAATTACCAGCGCATATCAGCAATACCAGTATGCATCAGGATATGCCGGGCTATGTCCTCTTCCCTTCCCTCTCCCTCCCCCTCCCCCCTTCGTTTGCTCTCTTCGCCTGCCTCAATGTCGCAGTTCTGTCTGCGCTTCCTGGCGCGCTGCTCGCCTACATATTGTATATGCATGTCTATATCTATACATATGTACACACACATATACTTATATATATATATTGAAGCCAGACCTGGCTGATGCAGATGTCCCCTCTATGTGTGTGTGTGTGTGTGTGTCTGTTTGTTTTTGGCTATTTGCTCGTTTAACTGACATTCGTCGCTGGCCGCGATTCAGGATCGCCAGCTTTCTGACCGACAACGCAGCACACCCATTGTACAATTTTAATTGGCGTTTCAGTTATTGAAATGTGGCACTTGCCGATATCTTGGCATAGCCGCCAAGCGGGCATATAGCATCTGAACAATTGTGTTGCAAAGTCAAATGCGATTTACTTAATTATTTCATTATTATTTGATTTCTTAACCAATTAGTCTTGGATAGAAGGCTTGTAATGGATAGAAAACATAATATTTCGCATTCGCTGACATCAATTGGAATTCGATCTTAGTCGCTATAAAGTTTATTAAGTTTAGTAATATATTAATATTTTATATTATTATATCATTATATAATTACATTATTATTTCAGGAACTAACTAAAGTTTCAGCGCTTAGGTTTTGCTTAAATAATTTGACCAACGCAAATAGTTGTATTTTTGAAGTGCATCTCAAAATTTCTATTTATATGCAATCCATTTGTTACTATCATGGCTTAAATATATACTTAATGTTTGGATTCTACATTCATAATTTTAACAGCACAACTAATTTCATATCCACTTAAAGGATCTAATATATGTATACGATTTTCATTTATTATTAAGCTTGGCTTCAATATATTCTTAACGTTTAGATTTTGTGGTTAATAAATAGACCAATACAAATAATTTTATATTAACTTAAAGGATCTATATATACGAAATTCATTTATTATTAAGCTTGTCTTAAATATATACTTAACAACTACTTTAACAACTAATTTCATCTCCACCTAAAAAGAATATATATATTAGATGCATTAACCTTAAGCTTATTGCTTCATTTGTGTCACTACATTCAAATGTTTTTTGCATTGCAAATATTTATTTGAGTCGAGGGCATTTCGTGTGCGACACCTTGCGAGCTGCACAAGTTTCTCCATTATTGTCGTGAGCTGCAAGGATATAAACAGTCAATAATGTCAGTTATTGGTCGACATATGTGGCAGTGATTTCATGTTCTGTCGCCATTACGAGTGGACTGAAATGGAATCGAAAGGACGGCGAGGGGCGGAACAGCTGGAGACGGGCATTCGACTGGCATTTATTATTAAAAGATGCATTGTCTTAAGCAGCGTTTGTGGCTGCGCACAATTGAAAAGTATGGCGACTTTAAATGTTCATTTTAGAATGTCGCTTGCATATTGAACTTTTGTGGCATTAAAGCCGGGGATTTAATGGAATCTGCTGCTGTTGTCGTTGTTGTTGCTAACATTGATGCTGCTAGTCGAATGCTGCTGCTCATTTCGTTGTCCTCGTGCGCTGTTGTTGTTTGTCATTTTGGTGTTAATAATAATGCCCGTGCAGCTGTTGTGCTTGCTGCTTACAAACAACAACGACAAAGACGAGAGCAAAGTGCTCCCACCCTTCGTACGCAGCCACTGCGACTGTCTGGCAACCTTCGTCTTCGTCGACGTCGTCGTCTTGTAGGATTAACTCTGTTGCTCTCATGCATAAATTGTGCAAGTTATGCAACCGAGCCGGAGGAGCCCCGGAGGTTGGCCACATATCAAAGATGATGATGCTGCTGCTGCTGAGTTGCGAGGGTTGCTTCATAACTTCAAACATTGCAGGCAATCAAACTGCAATAGAAGAAAACTGTTGAACATCGTTTGACACAGGCAAATGACTGTTATTTGAGCTGCTGTTGATATCTTTCTTGACCGCTTCACATGTCAATTTGCATGCACAAGTGCGGCAAACATTAGCACAGTTGCTTATCTGGCTTAACTGACCACAAGCTCCCTCCCTCTATGTGTGTGTGTGTGTGTGTGTGTGTGTGAGCCTAATGAAGTCTTTCTAATGACTTGCAAACAAGCCAAAAACTTGGCAACTTCGGCCGACAGAATAAATGCAGTTTACATAGTAAAACTTTAAGCTGTCTAAATATTTTGCTAATCTCCCGGAAAACCTCAACAACTAAAGTCGAAATTGATAAACACGTCGGGGGCAAATATTGCCATAATACCGACTGCAGACTGAAGGCGTTCGTTGTAAGTCGAAGTTTAATGTTGACGAGTGCAGCTTACAGCATTTGTTTGTGATTAGATTGCGGGCAGGAGATTTTACGGATTTGCGGTTTTCATTCTACTGACACTCACAATTTTCACTTTTCATTGCGAAATTCGCACACATTTTTGGCATTTGCAGTTCTCTCGTAAATTATGGGAAAAATTCTTTGTGTATTTACAGTATTTATCGCCTGCAAACATGGCCAGCTCAAAGTGCTGGACGGCAGCCACATCGAGCAGTGCTCTATGCGAGCACGAGAATGTGTTTTTGCTGTGATTTATTTGCTTAAAATTAAATTTTATAGATTTATGGGTTACGCAAATATTTACCTGCATGCCAGCACCAATACACATACAGACAATACACACATGTTTTTCGTGCATTTTTGTTTATTGGAAAATAGAAATTTCATTTGCCGTTCTAACACGCACAATAAAATGTAATTAAATAGGCGCAATAATATTGCCCAGCGCGTAATATGAAATATTTATTTTCAGCTGTACTTATATATCAATACAAAACATCATTGTTAATATTAATTTACTGCTGTTAACGGTTAACAGTTGACGGTGTCTGCATCAAGTTCGTTGGTTCGACGCAACATGGCGTATGCGCAACTTGTTGCAGTTGCGCCTCAGTTCTCGAGCAACTAGCCACATTGTCGTGCCCGCCTGAATTCAGTTTCATGGCAACTGCTAATGGAACTACAACGATTTCAGCCACGTTTCTCCGATCAGGCGAGCAAGCGCAACGCAAACCTTGTGGCAATGCGTCGTATACTTAATGTGATTGTTCGTTCATCTCGTTTTCGCACACGAAACTAATTGTGATGTGTACGACGCAAATGGCAGGCGCAACAAAGATTTAATGTTTCTTCATTTCATAAAGCATAAAACGCTGTCGCCGACGAACCTCAGACATAGCCACCACCACCACACACTTGCACACACGACTTGTGGCATTTTATTTCATTAGCACGTAAAATTCCTTTTAATTAATATATAAAAATTGCCAACAGCCGCAAGTTGTTGTAGTTGGCATTACTGCCGGAATTCCCTCGGTCAGCAGACTCATAAAGTCAGTGTGCGGTTGTGTGGCAGTTAGACGGGCTACTTGTGGTTCAATTTGCGGCCCAGACCAGAGACCATCAGACACCATATAAACACGCCCCATGCATTTTATTTGTTTTTGCTCGCATATCACAGCATAAAATGTTGAAAGCAGTCGCTGCACGTGCGCAGCATGTTTAATTATCTTAATCTCAATGTGTGCGTGTGTGAGTCACTGTGTAAGCATTTATGTGTGTGTGTATGTGTGTGTGAAAGGACGTCGTGTGGTGCAAGTGGTCAGTGGTCCAGTGCCTTCAGTTTAATGCCCTGGCCGCGGTGTAGCAAATAAATGCGAACTTAAGAGTCAAGCGCAACAATTCAAACACAAACATCAAATTAAATGTAGTTCTGCAATTTGGCTGCCATCAGCAGTCTTTAAAGTGTATTAAGCAGCAATTCAGACAAAGCACAGAATGGACTCAAATAATTTATAGATAAAATGCCAAAAATTTTGTTGTCTGCACAGAGTTTTGCAGTAACTAAATCGACTTATTATTTTCAAACATTTCCTCAGCAATTAAATTGCCGAAACTCTTGCATTAAATATAGTAAAGTGTACAAGCGTGTACACAAAATGCGGAATTCCATTGGCAGTGTGGAGAACTAGAATAATTAATAAGACAGCATGATATAAATTGCATGCGGACGAATCTATTGATTAAATCTATATTTCACAATTCTATTTTGTCTCTTATGAATTTTTACATGTGTTGCACAAAACCACAAACAAAACGTGCATTTTTGGTTGCAGCTTATCCTTTTTATAGCGTCAGAAATATTTCGACAATTGTTAACAGCGCTTTAAATAAACTGCACGAATTTAAGCTCGGTAGAAAGTGAAAGCTGGCAAAGTGCATTGCAAAACACATGAAACATTAATGGGATGCCGTAATGCGGCATTTTGTAGTTTTGTAGTCATATTAAATGGATTCCAATTTTTGAGAATTGATCAGGCAAATGTAGAGCTTCAGCTTGGTCTGCGTCAATAATTTTAGCTCCTTTGGGCGCTTCATGTTTGAGGTTTTTTTTTTGACCGACCATATTAATATGAATGACTGTCAGGCGCCGGTGTTAGCTCTGGGTGTGTGTGTGTGTGTGTGTGTGTGTAATTATTGTCACAGTGTACTATATATGTGCAGCGAATCGTTAAATGTGCACGTGACAAGCGTGTAATGAGGAAGTCTTCAGTCCTTGTCTGCATTCTCCATAAACGTACTTATATACACTGTTGTACATAGTCTATATATAGCTTGGCTGCAGTGTAGCACCATGTTACGCATATATCGCCGCACATATATTTCAATCATTTTAAGTGTGTTTGTGTTACAGTCGCCCAGGACACAAGACTCTGCTCGTCCTGCTTCTTGCCACTTGGCAGTGGCTGCTGCAGGGCAGGCGACATGAAAATTGGACAATGATTTATGAGGCGTTAAGTCAAACTTCATATTAATTTCATTTCATTTTCACAGCACTCTACGTGGCCGCTTTAAACTTTGAGGGGCAACGACCACGTTAAAACACGGTATAAAATAAAATAATAAAAATGAAAAACATAATTTCAAGTCGAAACGAATAAAATGCGGCTGACATTGCCACATCGACGCGGCAGCCTGACGTGAAGACGTGTTGTGAATTCGCGAAAGCACTCGACGACTTCTTCAAAAACTTCAGATACTCTCTCGCTAGCAGATTTCCACATTTGTTACCATACAAATGAAAACGTTATAGGTGCTGATAACTCTATAAAAACTGGGAATGCAAATAGAAAATGCACAAACTTCGACGTGTTTTAAAGAGTGAATAGAAATCAGAGGCGCAACATCGAAGCATGCGAAAAATGTAAGCACATATCATAAGTGAACATGTCGACTTGGGGTTGGCATTGGAATTCGGTTTGGAATTGGAATTGGGGTCGGGGTTGGGGTTGGTGCTGGGGCTGTGGAGTGATTCTTGAGTTGGCTTCTGGGCCGTGCTGGGCCCGGCAGCATAATCATATTTACGCCAACAATTGTACAACATGTGTAATTCGAGCATTTTATTTCGCACACACGCAAACAGAGTCACGCACACACAGACGCCCATACATACACACACACACTGCCAGTGGCACACTCGACTGCGCTCGACCACGAATCTGTGTGAGTGTGTGTGGGAGTGTGCAAAATAACTTGTGGCATGCTTCGAGGCGTTGGCCAGCGTGGCTGCCGTCGAACAGTGCAAAATTCTCGGAGGTTTTTTGCTTTTCACACGCGCACACCCGCGCCCCCCGCTTCGTTCGTTTATTGCGCACTGAAGCGTTAACCATGGTCAATAAAAAATTTATTTAGACAACCACACAACGACAGCAACAGCAAGAGGACTAGCAACAACAACTGCCAAGTGGCGACTGCCAACAATAACATGGCGTGTATACGAAATTTGTGCTGTTTGCTGATAAAAAATTTGTGTCCAGCCTGAATATGAAATGCAACAACAACAACAGAAACAGCAACAATTCTGTGTTCTCGGACACTTTTCTCTCTATTATTTTTGGCTTTGATGTCGAGTGTTGGCATTTGATTTATTTTGCGCTTAAATATTTCAAATAATTCATATTTTATTGACTAGACAAAAGCGCAAGGGCACCAAAAGTAAGCAATTGATACATGAATGGGAGTGAGGGAGATGAATCTATATGTATATGCGAATAGATATGTATAAAGCGTGTGCGGGAGTGAGAGCAAAACAATTAAGTTGAACAGCACGCTTTGCAGTTCTTTTAATTCAATTGGTTTTTTGCGTTTCGATTAGTAATTGATTGCGCAAAGAATTAAATTTGCAATGGAAAACTAATTTATTGGCGATACTCCTGCTGTGTTTTTAATAGTGCAATTTAAGCTATGCATCTTGCCGAAACTATATCGAAGCGTAATGCGAGAGCTCATAATTAACCTCTCTTGCATGCACTGAATAATACACATGCACATCAATTAGTTATCTCAAGGCGACGTTGTATGTTTGGCAATTTAAAACTGACATCACCGAATTGCCAAATACTAAATGTGTAAACTGCAGAGGGGTGTGTGTGTGTGGGGAGAGGCCAAACAAAATTGCAATGCTAAATTAGTTTTAATGCGTAATAAGCATATTCCAGCTGAATTAGCCGTGCAAAAGCACGGCAAACAACGACAGCAACAGCAACAACAACTACAGCAAACAATTGCAATGGCAATTTGATGCCTTAAAGTATGCAATGCACATATTCAATTATTCATAGTTGAAATTGCAATGGGTAATGAAATGAAATCAAAAGCTGGATTTCCAATTGCCATATGCCAAATTCAAACCGACATCATGTTGTTAATGTCGCACACTCTCTTTCACGCGCTCGCTCTCCCCCTCTCTCTATCTCTCTCTCTCTCTCTCTCTCTCTCTCTTTCCCCTTCTAGCTGCTTGCCGTCGTGAAATGCCTTTGAGCCCAGCATCCACATCATTCCAATTTCGGGCTCGACTCGTAATTACACTAATCCATGTATATTTTGCGCATGTATGAGCCGATATTTGCCTATATACGTATATGCCTGTGTGTGTGTGAGTGTGCGTGTGTGCGAACGCATTTGAAATTGACCCTGGAGACATTTTCATTGCCCGCAAAGTCCACACACATTTGTGTTACTGTGGGGCTGTTGACGATGTTGTTAATGTTATTGTTGCTGATGCGCGCCGCTTCAACTGGTCACAGCAAGTGTTTGCTGTTGTTATGCGCTTCCATGTTTGCTCTAGACCTGACTAATCGCTACGAATGTCATTTAAGTAATAAAATTGGTAACAAAAGTATGCTAAAACTAAATTTTAAATAAGATTTAATTTAAGAAATGCCAGTTAATTGCTAAAATCTAAAACTAAATTTAACACAAGATTTTTTTACAATTATTAATTATAGGAACGTTAAATGAGATACGTGATCATTCTACAATTCACTAAATTAATTTGCATATTACTCAAACAATGTAAATTCCTGGCAGTTTTGCATTCACTACAGTATTAAATTATTTTGCTTTGCTGACTTAGTGGTTACAAAGAGGTCCTTCTGGTCGTTTTGTAAATTCAAACTGTTGTAATTCATATGATATAAGGTCTTAAACTTGTATATATTTGTCTATTACAAGAAGCTATTGTAAATTGTGTATTTTATTGATTCTTATCTGTCAATTTAACTTGACTTATTTGGCTTATTTGTGTATACAAATTTCTGGACTATTTAAGTGTGCTAACTTCCAGTGCACTGTTTATTGAAATATAGGTTGTATTTACTTGAGTAAGCAAACCTAGCGTTGAAGTCATCCTATTTACATATGTGTCCACTTGGATATTAAAGTATAACTATGAGTAGCTGAGATTACTAAGAAACTGAAATTTCGTGATGCTATAATGAAGATGTATTATTAAACTCCAGCTAAAATTGTTTAAGTTGAAGACCAAGTTGTGGCTTTAATATCAATATTTTTTAAATGATAGAATCTACTCAGCTAATCTTGAAGTCAATATGGCAATTTATCTTTACTTTACATTACGTAAAACCATTTTGGTTTTTATTTTTAAGTTGCTTAATTTATTTAATAATTATGGTTGCCTTCGCACATTTACTGCTGCCTGCATCTAAATATGCTCAAAAATTAAGTAATTAAGATTTAATTCAATAAAAGTGAATTTGCTTGCACTATCGTGTAGTCTTGTACTCAAAATAATTCAGTAAATGAATAGTAAATTCATTAGACTAGTTTGTCTGGGCGTGAAAACATAATGTCTGCAACGCCCAAGTGCAAATTTGGGGCGATATTAAGTTCTGGCCGTGAGAGTAAGTCAAATGCCAAAACCACAACTAGCTTTTGGGGCTTGTGCACTCGACGATGGACAAAGAGAGCGCTACAAAGAGGAAAAGAGAGCGGGAGACGTTGACAGACCGCAGCTTAGCATGTTTTACATTTTGCACTTAATTGTTTGGCTCAGCAGCAGGAAGGGGAACAGAACAACAATTACAGTGCACATTTACAAGCATATTATAATTAATTTATGTGAAGTGTGCTGGCCAAGTGGGCGTCAGTGTCTAAGTGCGCTTCTAGCCCATTAAGTTGGCAGCTTACAGTTTCAAGTCTCGAGTTTTGGTTTTGGTTTCGACTGTTGATTTTTGGCTATCGTGTTGTCCCGTGGGAGCTGGCCAGTTGACACGCCCGCTTAATTGTCTGGTAATTGAAGAGCACTGGGCGGCGGCCGTGCAGTCTGAGCGAGCAATTAGGGTTAGTTGAGGCTGCCTCAAAGGGGCATAATCGAATCGATGTTGATGCCGGCGAGCAGGAGCATTCGGAATCTCGGCTGGTATTTAACTGCTTCCACAATAGTTGACGGAGTCACACCTGCGACACGCTCATAACAACAATTATGCTAATGCGGCCCACTCCGGAGACGTCCATCCAACATAATTGCTAACAAATTAGACATGCTTGGCCCCCTTTCCCCCTTGGCCAGCAGCAGCCTCCGACTCGAGCGGACGACAACAAATGAGTGTCTGGGCTGTCGGAGTCCATTGTACTCCCACTTGACTTGTCGTAGGCGAAGTTTAACATGCCGCATTCTCTCTCTGTATGTGTGTGGTGTGTGTGTGCGTGTGTGTGTTGGCTGGCAATTTGCGTGTCACGCTGCACCAGGGCCGGGGAAAAACCAACTGTGGCACTTGCCACAGAGCACTCCACAGCAGTTAGTCTGCTCTGAGCGCTGGCCAATGAAGCAAATGAGTTTCATTTCATGTCCTTCAACCTGCTCGCCAGCAGGCTCTGCACCACAGTGTTTGCCTGTGTGGCGTCAGTTCCTGCCGGCATTCTAGCGCTGTTCCCAAGCACTCTTACCCTCCTACCATCCACAGTGGCGACTGCCAGCCAAAGGCTTGCCTCGTGTTGCCCTCGAGTGCTGCACTTTTGATGGAGTGCGTTAAATTTATATTAGAATATTAAGTAAATGAGTGGGCTGCTCAGGTCCACAGCAGTGGCGCCAATTTGTGCCTGTGGCTTCCTTCTTAATGTACGCGCTATCATGACGAAGCCGTTGACCGAGCGACTTTTGAGCTCCTGCTCACAAATATCCTGGCACTAACAAAGCAGGTGCACCTTCATATTGTTATAAACTGCTATGCAACACAACCAAGTCGAGCTGCTTAGCAATAGAAGTGCTTTTGTGGCATCTGCTTTATACACTCATTTAAAACATCTACTTGGAACTAGTTTAAGCATAAAAGTCAGAATGATTTAGATTTACCATAATAATACAGACAGAACAACTGAGAAACAAATTTATTTTATGAGGAATTAAAAAAATTAAATTTAAATGCCTTAAAGAGTTTAGCTTATTTGCCCACCTTTTTCTGTGATAACTTTGCAACAATATAAGATGTATGTCGAAGGCAAAATATACATATCCACTTAACTTAATTCATCTATAGTTATTTAGCATATTTGACTGTTTTGTCTGCCTCTTTGTTACTTAGAAGTTCAAGAACTTACTGCTGATAAACTTGCATGTCTTAAGCGGATCAATTTTGGTTTTTTGCTACTTTTTTCACCAATCAATTTAGTCTCAAATTTAAGTGCAGATTATTCTAAACATAGTCTAAACACATTTTGTGCCACTTGTTCAACAATTTTGTAACAAACTCGAAACATATTTAGGACCCAATTTTACAGAACAACATTTAGATATATTGCTCTGTTATATTTAATGGAGCCCACCATTTTCAGATTAAATTGTTTTGCACTGCAGCTGTTCACTCAACTGCAGTATTTCAATTTGTTGAGTAAACTATTATTACAGAGTTGAAAAGTAGGAAGATGAAACAATGTAAGTAAATAGCTAAACAAGGGAAAATATTAAATGGACTAAGCATTGAGATCGGCTTTTGAGAACGGCTTGGAGATAATCTCTAGTGATTCCCTATTTGCTTGTGCGAGACTGTGAGCATTTGATTTGCATTTTTTATTATTTATATTCTCGGTCCATTTCGCACATGTGTTTACACCGCAAAGTTGTGCTCTTAAATTTCCCCAAGCTGCAGCCAGTGTGGAGTAAGTTGCCTTCCCTTCTCGTGAAGGTTCTGCCAGCAGTTGGCTGTCTCCAGTGCAGACAGCTTCTGGTTCTTGTCATTTTAAAGCCATTTGATGTATGACAAATCAAATTTGACAAACTGCCAACAGTTGTTTTGCATCTTTGCAACATTTTTCAAACGCCTCCGCATAAAAGTAGGGTGCTCTAGCCCCTTGTCTGTCCGCAGAGACAATGGAAGAGAGCGGGAGAGGGGAAGCGGAGTGAAACACATGTGATATCATCGCAGTGCTTTTGCACATTAATACAGTATAATATTATCCCCACAAAGGGAAGCATGGACAAGCTAGAGAGAGAGAGAAATGGAGATGAGGAGAAGTTGCAGAAATTTACATACTCATGTTTTGCATGACATGCAAGAATATTGTTCAGGGGCTTTTCGATGGCAGCAGCTTTAATGCAGACAAAGGCGAGGGGTCCCATCTGCCTGCTTCGGGTTGATAGAGGGACAATAATTCTAATGATGCTGATAATGATATTGCGGAAATTCGATGCCATCGCAATGCGCAGTGTGATGCATTTGCTGAGCTTAAATAAAATATCAAAACACGTTCGACAGTGAGTGAGTAAAGAACCAAAAAAGAAAAAATAGCAAAGGAACGGAAGGGAAAATTGCGGCTTGCTCTCGACTCCTGGGAAATAAAAAGAGTTAGCGCCGAATGCTTTTTTGTTTAATTTCGTGCTGCATATGGAGATGAACTCGAGTCTATATCAAACTACTATATTTTAAACAAAAAAAAGGCTCTGTCTGACGGTCGCAGTTTGCAAGTCGAGCCGGGAAACGGAAAGCAGGGAAACCGGGAAAACGTGCGCTCAATCAAGCGCCTCTGCTGCTGCCGCTGCTGCTGTTGCTGCTGCACTTCAACAGGGGAAATTTACAAGTCACACACGAGCGTAAGGAAAATGAAGAGCAAATGCGGCAAGTGGAAAGCTAAGGATGTGGTTGGCAGTTCAAGATGAGAACGAAGACAGCTCCGACCACTGAATTCGCTCTCAGCCCGGCTCCCTGCATATCGCATAAAAAATTAAATCGCCAGCGTAAGAAATGTGCAATTTGCTCGATTTGTGCATGATTTCCCAATGTGTCCACTGAGAATATTCATACACCCCGCGAAACTGATGAAAACTACGACAAGAATTTAACCTAATCTAAGGTATGTGAAATACTTTTAAACAAATTTAGAATTTGATTATTATTATATATTATTCGATAAATGTTAATTGCAAAGATTTAGATTGAATTGCGTTAAAAAGTTCAATAGAAGATGTTCAACAATTATATAATAATTGTGATTCAATATATATTATTCGATGATAAATAAGTTGTATAAGTTCACTGAAAAGATTTATATACAATTGTATAAAAAGTTGAGTCGATTATTTTGTTTCCAAAACATTTATTTCTAAGGTATTTATTTAACTTTTCTTTACTTGCATATATTTTTCAGAATGAGAAATTAGTAACTAATTAAAATAAAATGAACAGTATTATATTGCTTCTTTATTACACCCTTTATTAATGCCAAGTATGCTCTTGGATTCAAAATAAGACCAAATATTCTAAATAGCTTCTAGCTATTAAATTCATTTGAATTTATGGAATGTAATCACTATTTATTACAGTACAAATGTTACTTCCATAAATTTGAAACGATTCACTTTAATTTTGAACATTTTTATTGTCTAATAAATTGAATGCATACTTCAATAAAACTTCACATTGTTTACGTTTGTCGGAGTTAATTAATTAAACAGCATTAAATGCATTTTGTTGTTATTCTATTTCACTTTTTCACAAGTAATTTAAGCTGGATTCAGAATAAGAGCGAACATTCTATGCAGCTTTCAGCTATTCAATTTATTTGAATTTATTGAATAGTATCTCTGTTTAATGCAGTAAATATGTAACCTGCTTACAGATTTGAGATGATTCACTTTATTTGTCAACATTTGTGTGATATTTAAATAAAACTTCAAATTGTTGACATGTGTCTGAATTAGTATTAGAATTAAATGCATTTTATTGCAACTTTATTTCACTTTCAATAATGGCAAGTAATTCCAGCACTTGGATTCAAAATATGAGTCGAGGTCCTAAACTGTTTTTGACTATTCAAATAATTTGAATTGATGGAATAAAATCAGTATTTATTGTCGTAAAAGTGACAACTACATTGAACAACTTGCATTGTTGGTTTGACGAATAAGAAATGTATTAAATATAGTTTAAAGGCATCAACTGTGCCCTACAATTTCGCTAAGTGTAGCTACACATGACGAGTAGTCGTGCGTGTTGTGTTCTTTCTCATGAGTGTGCACAGAGCGAGAGTCGCAATGTGGAGTGCAGAAAGTATTGCAGCGCAGCGCAGCGACGACACAGTTCCATGTGCGTGGCCAAAAAACGAGCCCCAAGGACATGGTGTCAGTTTGGCACAAGTTATTGCGAATTGCGAACGTCGATGATGTGGCCAGGTTTCGGCTGGCAGTTGCCGCTTCCCACCTCCCGCTTGCCGCTTGCCGCTTGCCAGTTGACTGGTTGACTGGCCGTCTGATTGTCGGCCAGACGACTGGCCCGAGGCGTCTTTGACTTGCATACGCTTTTTGATTGTTGTGCGACTGTTTCAAGGCTTCGCGCTGCAGGCCGCAAGGCTGCAGGCGAAGTTGCAACGTTTCTAGATTCGGGCTGCAACATTTGTCGTTTGCCGTTTGCCGTTTGACTTCGTGCATGAGTGGCGCTGAGTGGAACTTCATATTGGGCGGCAAGGTCCCGGGACACTTCGTCTGGGCCCCGAAATTACTTTTGCACTGTCGCTTTGTACATTTTATATGAGGACAAAGTTGCCGGGGAATGTCCTACCTGGACGTAGGTCGCAACTTTCGGCGTTCGGCTTTCGGCTGCATCCTCGTCGTCACTGCGATGTTAATGCCATGTTTGGGGCATCTGCCCGAAATTGAGTTATCTGCATTTGTGTTGACGTGACATGTGAAGTTTTGCAGGCCAACTTGAGACGCTGCCACCGACTAGCCGGGCCAAGTAAATTAGTAATCAATAGAGAGTCGGCTGCAGTCGTTAGCAGCAGCCATTAGCTGCACACGGTCCTGCCCCAGACGGGCTGCGGCTTTAATAAGTCCCAGACTCAAAAGAACTGCATGCGTTCCACTCGCTGGCTTAATCAAAAAACTTGCCGGCAGTCTGCTCTGCTGCCTGCTCTGTTGATGATGAAATGCTACAAGAGTGTGGCTTCAGCATCTTGTGCTACACATAAAGCACTTTGTATGCATGTCGGGGTCTCTTGTGCCCCCGCCTCTGCCTCGCTCATCCCAACATCATGCTCGTCCTGTGTTATGAATATAAATTTATTTCCCACGTCACAACACAAACACGAGGCTGCCACACACACACACTCGCACACACAGCCACACATTTCACACATCGCGCATAATAATAATAATAAACGATAACGAAATTTACTTCCTAGAAAGCCGCACACGCGCTGCGCGTCTGAGACGACTCCCGACTCTCGACTACCCGTCCCTGTCCCCGTCCCCGTCACCGTCTCTGGCAGAGTGGGCGACAAAGCGCATCCTTCCTATTTCCGGCGTGTGCTCTTTATGAAATTTTATGCCACCAACTACTGCTGGTTCTATTACACCGACTGCGAATGGCTATAGTCGTAGGTATGGCTATAACAGCTAGTCCATGACTTATCATTTGCCTAATGAACGCGCTTTGTGGGCTCAGCTTGTGCAGCTAAGCTCGAAGCAGCAGAAAATTACTTTAGATTGCAACTATCTACGAAAGGACACGATTCAACGGGAAGAAATGCCGATCTCACAATAAGCTACAAGTAAAGAGATTATTGAAGTGAGTGATTAGATAAAAAGTAAGCAGTGAATGTCGATTTAGTCAAATGTGTTGAATAAAAGAAACAAATTAATCGAAGATAAAGCTATATAAGATAGGAAAGAAGCGACTTAAGAAGGGGAAATAATATATAGAAACTACAGTGCCTCTATCTGCGGAAGGACATGTTTCAACTTAAAGAATTGCACAAAAAGGCGATCCAATAATTAGATATAAGCTATAAGAGATAAATAAAGTGAGAGATGGGTGATAGAAAGTGAGCAGTGAAAGATTCAATCTACATCATATGATAACGAAGTGACTTGAGAGAGGCAGATTGCATGTATAAACTGGTAGCAGTAGAAAATTACTTTAGATAACAACTATCCGCGGAAGGACACGAGAATTATCAAAAAGGCAAACTCACAATTAGCTATAAGCGAAGGAATAAGTAAAGTGAGTGATGGGAGCTACAAAGTGAGCAGTGAATGTAAATTAAATCTGAAGCCTTACTGTATGAATTCTGTAAAAGATGACATAAGTCACTTTGTCAAAATTATATATAGAAACTAGAAGCAATGGAGAATGACTATACAGAATGCAACTCTCTGCGGAAGGATATGTTTGAACTAGAACGATAATTGTAAAAAAACAGAACAAGCAATTGGCAACAACTGATGGTATAAAAAGTGTGTGAGGAGATACAAAGTGAATGCATGATGTGTAAAGCAGTTTATGTAGAACAAATAAATAAGTAAAAACTAAAGAGAATGCTGCATAAAATGAGAGTGATATGACTTTAGAGACAGGTATTGTAGACACCTAAAAGATCAATTGAACTGAGATAGAAATAAAATGGGAGATAATAATCATACAATGATTCTGAAAGATTAACAAAATTTAATGAAAATATGAGTCAGACTGTTGAAAATATAAATCAGAATGTTATCAATGTAAGATGTTGCTTATGCAAAAACATAAACTGTTGTATCAGCTATTCCTTTTCTACATCTCTTTGTTGGAAGTCGCAGTAAACAAGAAGCTTCGGTAGAAAATTAGAAGAGTCAATTGTCAGTGAGTTGTCAGTGAAAATTAGAAGAGAAAGCTAATCTTAACGCTGCAGGGTAGAGATATTAATTATTATTATTAATTTAGCACAAGAATTGCTTCAATTAAATTGATCTTTTGAAATTAAATCTTTTAAAATTCACTACATACGTATGTTAACCCTAAAACTAGTGAGCCTGAATCTTAGCTAAGTGAATGCTAATGTACCACTGTTACGTCGAGACAACAGCAATTTAATCTCGGTTGCTTCTAGCTCAATTAACGTGGCCTATATGCCGTGCGTCCGTCAATTGCCAAGCAATAAATAAACATATGCCACGGCCATCACTTGTTTAAAGCTGCGCCTCAGCTGCGAGACCTATTGCCAGAGGGAAACGATGCGCAAAAGTCGCATTCAGCTTGTGGCAAGCAGAGACCGCAGCTGGCGTCGTTTTTCTAATACTCGTACTCGTAATATTGATGTAAGTTTTCATTACGCGTCCCGGCGAGAAGCCAGCCAGACAGCGCCTTCAATGTGGGACGCTGAATGCGAGTGCTGAGGACAACATTATGATGATGACGTTGACAAACCTACGCATAAGGCGATAAGGCAGCGCAGCAGCTTAGCTTCAATTTTTTTTTCCGGGCGTTCGCAAAGGACGCGCACAAAGAAGCAGGGCGAACGAATCGCAGGAAACTCATCTAGAAAATTGTCAAAGTGACAGCTGTGCGAAAGTATTGTGACATGTGTTTAAATGAGCTGCATTTGGAGCACGAAGTGTGTGCTTTCAGGCAGCCTTGCCAGGCGACTTCATCGTGGTGTTGGAGCGCCTTAAAGCCACTTTGGAGCCAGCTTAATTTCAGTTTGCCTCAACTTTTTGAATGCCACATGCAAACACAGCCAGCGTCGCACACAGACGTTCGGCAAACAAACAAACAAACGCGGTAGTTCCAAGCGGCAGTGGGGGCAACGGGGGGAGCTAAGTAGCGTTCAGTGTGTCCTGTTTTGTGTTGCCTGCATAATTTAAACGGGGCATGCACAAAGTTAACTATTTTTGTCTGTGGCGTGCCAATGGATTCCATGCTGCTGACCAGTTGCTGTGAGTATTTTAAACAAGTCTCTCCCTGCCACTCCCCACTTCCTCTCTCTCGCTCTGTGTTCTTTGCTGTTGCAAAATAGCCGCGGCAACTAAATTATCTGCATTGTTTGCGTTTGTCGTTTGCGACTCCGCTGCCTTTGTTGCAGGCTCTCGTTGCTGCCGCTGTTGGTCCAATTGAAAAGGCCTCTTCTGCCCGTTCAGTGTGTTGTGGCATAAATTTCGTGGCTAAAATATGTTGTCGGCCTAGCTTTTTGGCTCTATAAATGACACCACCTCGCCTCGCTCTCTCTGCCCTCGCAGCCAAGCCGTTGCGGTTGACTGGTTTATTGTGCTCTTATGGCCAACTTTGCAGCTGGTCGGCTGTCCAGGGAACAACAGTGAAATCAATTAACGGAGAACAACGCAAAAATATTGCAATTTAGTGCAATGAAATTGATACTAATGGAAGACAAACTGAGCGCTGCTGATGGCACGTCGAGAGCGCTAATTGTCTGATAATGATGCTGCTTTAGAATTGAAAATGTTGCAAAAACCGAAATTAAATGCAATGACTTGAATGCATTCTTTTGTGTTTCTTGGCTCCTTATTTCTAGATCTATTGATTTCTGATTCTTATTTCAATTGATTGTGCAGGTTTTTGTAAAGTATTCTAATAATAATTTGCCACCAGAAATTATTTAGGAGAGGCTTTCATAGTAGTGATAATGATTTGCCAAAAAGCGAATTATATTCAATAACTGAAATGCATTTATCATTTTTTCTTGTTTCTTTTTTGAGTCTAAGAGATTTCTGATTCTAATTTCACTTGATTGTGCAGGTTTTTGTAAAGTATTCTAATAATAATTTGCCACCAGAAATTACGCATACGTCACACCAGTAATAATGAATTAAAATTCAAAAAGTGAAATTAAATTCAATAACAGAAATGCATTCTTTGTCTCTTTATGCTTTTTTATTTAAATGTGTATTGATTTCTGACTCTAATTTCATGTGCTTGTGCTTGTTTTTGTAAAGTATTTTAATAACAATTTGTCACCAGAAATTACGTATACGTCACATTTGATTTGACGCAATGACTTGAATGCTTTCTTTGTGTTTGCTTAGTTGCTTATTTCTGTGTCTACGGTTTTCAGACTCTCAATTTAATTGATTGTATTTATTCCTATAACGAATTCTAATATTAACAATTACTTGACTAGTTATTTGTTTGCCACCCGAAATGACGTATACGTCACTCTAAGGAGAGAGTATATAAAGGCGCTTTTTACTTGAAAATGTTGCATAAAGCAAAATGAAATGCAATAGCTTTGATGCCTTCTTCGACTTTGCAAGTCTCTTTATTTCTAAGTCTGATTATTTGTCACCAGAAATTACGCACACGTCACACTTAAGACAGACTTTCTAATGGTGATAGTGAATTGGAATTGAAAATAATTGCGACATTGTAATGACTTGATGCGTTCCATGTTTCTGTGTATCTAAGTTTGCTGATTTCTAACTTCAATTTGAATTAATTGTGCTGGTTCTTAAAACGTATTCCAATAAAAATAATACTTTCTGGAGCTGCTCTTCATGCAATTTTCCTCTTCTTTGCACACTCGCCTGCTTGACCCGACTCTGAACCTTTTCTATGCAAGTCCAGGAGACAAGCTCGGCGTGCCTTGCACTTGACTCGTTAATCATTTGCCACCAGAAATTACGTATACGTCAAGTGTAACCGGGCCGATAAGCGTGGACGTCGGACTTGGGCAAGGTTAAAGTCTTTGCTGACACTTTTCCTCCGAATCACAAAAGAGCTTCCCACTTGATAAATGATTGCAGCTCCCGGCTGCACAAGCAACGGGTTCAAGGTGACTAGCAGCTGCCTAAGCTGACTTGCTGCAGTCCTCAACGCCAACGCCGACGTCGACGCCAACAAAGTGTCAGGCGAAAATTATGCAAATGAACGCACAGTGAGGAGTGAGCACCAACAATTTATCAGGCCACCCGGTTTGCCAACTTTGAAGACGAATCAATAGACACTGCGCTGTCGAACATTGCAATTAAAATACTTGGCGAGAAAGTTGAACACGTGGCAAACGTGACTTAGACGCGACTGCCTTCTAATTAGTCGCACAAATCAATGGCGGCTTCACCACAATGCGATTTCACAAGCAGTTGAAGCCAGACAGTGTGAAAAACCTCAACTTACATGCGCGCACATTGCGCATACGCCGCGTGGTGTGAAAATCAAAGTCACTGCACAAAAATCCGGCAACGGCGAAAAAAAAACGAGCAGCCAGCAAGTGAGTTGCAAGTTCGCTGGGAGCCTGCCGCAATCCGCTGTCTGCATTTGGCTCTTCTTGCACCGCGTTGTCAGTTCGCTGTCAGTTTGCCAGTCTGCCAGTCTGTCAGTCTGTCCGTGTGCTTGTGTCGCGTTGCTGTCGCTTAAATGTCGCCCGAAGAAGCGCGCCAAATGCGTCGAGCAGACAGCCACTGAAGATGGTGTCGATGCACATAAAAATGCGCAACATATGTGCAAAATATTTGCAGGCTTTTAATCTGCTGAATGCTTTCAAAGCCGACAACGTTGCGTTCAATCGTTGATAACTTAAATCGTGGAGTAAACTTGGTTTGTTATATATTTGGCGCGGCTGCCTAAAGTTTGCTTTGGCTAATTACCCGCCAACGTTTGGCTGCTTGGCACCTGACAAGTGCTAAAAGCAGCTTTAAACTTTGCTCCCAAACGTTTTCGCGGCAGCCGGCGAAAACTTCTGATTAAACTGGAGCAGCAGGAAGTAGACAGCCAGAATATCTTAGAAAAGAGTCGGAACTAATTAACTTGCACGCTAAATACGACTGCCAGCAATCTTGTTTGTTTATAATCACATCTCATCTTGGCACACCGAGTTGTGCTTAAATTCTTCTGATAAATTACTAAAATTTATTACCAGCAAACATTCAAAATTTTGCTATACATATTTCGCCAATTGAATGGTATTGAGAAATTCGAAGCCCAAAAGCAATATAATTCCCGCAGGGCCCTGACGCAATAGTTGAGGGATCAGCCCCTTGTATAGGGCCGTAATGCCTTCCTCTTTGTAGATCGCGACCATCGTGGGAATTGTTCTCGAATACTTCACCTCACCCGCCACTGGTTGAGGTCCCTGTATGCGGGATTTGATGACATCGAAGGGCAGGCTTAGGAAACAACCCAGCCAGCTGAATATAAAAGCGAGTCCCGTTTTTTTTATGATTTCTCGCGTTGCCGTCTTCTGATGTCCAGTTGCATCTTTCGCCACGGAGAACAAGCCCAAGTAGGCGAAGTGAAAAATACCATTGCGAATAATAGTTGTGGCCACACCTCGATACAAACCCTTCAGCCCAAAGCCGCCCTCCCTGTAGATCCGCTTGGTCACACCCAAGGTGCTCAGTTTCTTTTTACGGTTCGCTTGCTGTGTGATCTTTATCACATCGAAGGGGCTCTGCAACAAAGCCTCCATCATCCCGGCCAATGAGCCAGCTAGTATGTATGTGGCAACGGTTGGTTTATCGCCAAAGGTAAATACGGGCTTTAGCTGCTCGAACATCACTAGCTTGAACGATCGTCGCGGCGTGTCGGACAACATTGGTGGAACGATGCCGCGCCAGAAGGCCGGTATACCCTCCCGGCGATAGATCTTATAGAATGCATCGAGCACCCCGTTGTACTGATATTTGATATTCCCCACGTTATTCTTCTGCAGCTGCAATCGCGTTTTTACCACATCCAGAGGCGTCAGCAGTGAAACCTCAACAATGCTAGAAACGCCGGCCGACAGTAGTTGTATTCTTATCAACTTCCAACGGGATAGCGCAGCTTCGGTGATGTCTTCAACAATACTAGACATAGATGGGTCGAATAGAAATTTAATTTCCCTAATTTTCTGACTGACAATAAAATCTAAAAACAAATAAAATTAAAAACAAATTTTTTAAATTTACCAGCAGTCATTGAGATTCAAAATAAATATGTGCAATTGCAATTTCGCGCGAGCTCAAATATATTTTTATTTTATAATTACTACATATTACTTAAGTTTATTTTAGAGTATCAGGTGCACCCATAGCAGCAAGTGTGGATTCTAAGAGCGGTAGATAGTACTCTCAGACAAGGCTGATCTGTGTGGATCCTAAGAGTGGGACATAATAATAAGCAACAGATGTGAATGGTAAGAGCGCATATATTTGTACTTGCTTTACATGAAATATATTTTTTTAAATTTTGTATATTGCTAAATGTTATAATTATCATAAGCTTATTTAACATATAATAATCAGTTTCGCACTACAATTACTAAGATTAGCAATTGCAGCTTGATACTGCGATTTTGCAATTGATGTGCACGTGTGGAGTAAAACGAAGATAAATAATAACGCAAAATTTACTGTCGTCACTGTCCTTATGACAAAAGTTAAGAAAGAGAGAGCGCAGCTGCAACGCAAGACTGCAAAAAGAAAAGAAGATCAACAACAACACTTCAGGTTTTTGTCAAATATTGTTGTTGTTGCGCAAGCAAGCTGGAATGCGAAGTGCCCGAAAACGGAGAGCGCGAAACTCTCACATATATATATTTTTGTATGTATTGGTAAACGTTTTAATTTTTGTGTGTTTGCAAGTTTAATGCGTAGTAGAGTCAATGAAAAAAGTTTATTAAATACTCTTACAGGTGGAATTAAAATAATTTTCTAGAATTTATTAGCAAGGAATAAACTCCATTTGGGATGTAGAGTAGAACTGAGAACTTGATGTATATAGTTTTAAAGAAATGTGGTACTGTGCTTGATTTGTTAGTGCTAATTTTAGTTGAAGCCCGACGCTTGAGGCGCACTGCAAGTGGTGTGTAATAACCTAAGCAAATATTTAACGAGCCCACGCACTCGACAGTCGACTTGGGGCGGAGGTGGCGTAGGTGGGGGGGGGGGGGGGACGGTGGTGACTTAAGCCAGCTAAACAAGCACTCACCAAGATTCGCCATCACGCGCACAGAGCCGCTCATACATGTATATGAGGCCACCCCACTGAAGCACTGGCACTCACCGTTAAGTGAGTGCCAGGAGCTGTGCCACAGTCTATAAGCAGCGATACGTAAAGCCCGAGGAAAAACTGTTACGAAATATTGTACACACTTATAAGCATTAGTATGAGTGCGTTGTTGCGCTGCCCTGGCCTGGTTTCTGCGTTCGACTTTGGCGCCGGTAAGTAGCCGGCGGGCTGTCGGCTCTCATATCGCACTCGGCGACTGGCAAGACTGGCAAGTGGGTATGGTTGCAGCGCGCTGCAAGGAGCGGTTGGCTGCCGCAGAATGCCAGCTGGCGCCTTAAAGTAGTCAACGCTTCGCTGCACGTGTGCGAGGGTGTGAATGTTTCGCCTGCGTGCTGCTGTTGATTGCCATTACATTCAATAATTTCCAGCATTTTAGTTGTCTGCTTCAATGCGAACAAGTCTACAAAGTGCAAATGAAATTTAAAAACAAAACTTCACAACAATTTGCAGGCCTAGCGGCGGCACAAGCGCTTAATCCTTTATGCCGCTTCCTTTGGACACACGCAAAAAGTAAAAACAAAAACCAGAAAGAATGGAAATTGTTGGGCGCACCAGAAACAAAATAAAACAGAAAAAAAGGGGAAGGAAACAAAGTTACCAAATACTTTGGCGCATTCCGCAGTCGTGAGCGCCGTTGGCTACACTCAAAAATGTTTGCTGGTGGCCCAATAAAATCATCAGGAAATCCGCAGCTTGCAATTCTGGCTGCCAGGACAAGCAGCAACAGCAACAGCAGCAACAGGAGCAACACCAAAGGACAAGGCAGACGCGGCTCTGCTGTCTTTCAATTTCTTCTTTTACGCAAAAAAATTCCTTTGCTTTCCCGCCTCGTCCTCACTCCACCCCGAATTCTCTGCCTTCTTTCAGTTTTCCACTCTTTTTGCCTTCTGTTGCTCTTGAAACATGCGCCTGGCTTTAAAAAGGAAACTTCACAGACGACTTTCCATTAAATTGCCCCTGGTTGCATACTTCGAGCTGCGACTGCAGGGACTGACTCTTCGTCTGCCTCCGCCCCTCACTCTATATCTTTGGCTGCCTTTTGCCAAATCAAATGAAATTATTCTCGTTTTTCAGTAGCCCATCGAAATGCTGAGGAGTCTTAAGGCCTCTTTGGGATTTGTGTTAAGGCAATAATGAAATAAGATATACCATTATCTATGTAAATAATTCTTTATTTTTGTATTAGCATTTAAAAATTTTTTTATGAATTTCAAACAAATGGTATGATTTTTGCCGAAAAAGTCGATTAGAAAATTAAACTCTCTAAAACTATGCAATAATTGGCTTAATTAAATTGGAATATCTAGCATTTAAAAACCTCTCAATTATGTTGACGGATTATTGAACATTAAAATGTTATACTATTTAAAATTCTTTAAATGTGTACCATATAAGCAAATAATTATTTTTAAAATTGGAAATATTTCTCATATACAAAATACTTATCTATCAATTATGCTTATGATTTGTTGTATATTTAAATGTTAAACTATTGAAGTTGATAATAAGTTGATTCAAATAAATCTGAAAAGTTATTTACTCTTTCAATTATGTTATCTATTTATCGAACATTTAGAAGTCAAACCATTTCAAATTAAATATTTGTGTATCATAAATAATTAATTGTTACCAGGAAATGGAAAATATTTATCATATTCAATTATATTGTCAAATTTTTGTACATTTAATGTTTAACTATTCATTATTTATCATTCGTATTTATTATATATTAATTAATTCAATTAAATCGAATTATTTATAATTTACAAAATTCTCTACTTTTTCAATTATGTTGGTGAATTATTGAACATTAAAAAGTTAAACTATTTAATATCTAGAAATTTTTAATAGCTACAAAGAAATGGCGACTATTTATTATATTGAGCAACTTTTTAAAATTAAGTATTCGCAATATTTATAACAATTTCGTTACTTAAAAAGTTATTTAGTCACGTTGTTGATTTATTGACCACTTTAGAGTATTCAAAGTTCTGGCATCCAAACTAAAATTGAAAAGTGTTGCGCTCTGTTTATGTTATTTCATTTTGTTTTATTATTATTTATAGAGTTTTGCTTAAAATTCTAATTGGCTGGGGCAACACTGGCAGGGCAGGCAGGCAGGCAGCGAGGCAATTAAGTTTGACAGTTGCTGGTTGAACTTCGGGTTATTCGCTGCGCAGACTTTTCTTTGGGGAGCAATCAGCTTCAATCCCTTTTTTTCACTAAACACAGTCATAAAAATCATTCGGGACTCTCGACTAGTTGAGTGTTAATGCAAAGGGATATGTGAATGTCCTTGTGTGTGCGCGAGTGTGCTGGCAACCCACAGGGGCAAATCCTAGCAGCGTACGTGTGGCATTTCCAACGCCAATAAAATCACAAAGTCACGTACTGCGCGCCTTGGCCCATGTCCATCACATGGACCCCTCCCAACTCTTTGCCCCTGACTCAGGCTCCTTTCGTCCGTCTGTGTTTGCGTCTGCTTTCGTTTTGCTCGGCTTTATGGGTGTCCTGCGGTGAATGTCTTGCCCATAGAAGCGTGCGTCCCATCATGTCCTTTATTATGACAAGCTGCGGTTTTTGGGCTCGCCGAATTCCTTATCGTGCCGGGCTCTCGTAATAAGTCAGCGCTGTGTTTGTGTTAATAGTTTTTGTTATTGTACATATTTATGGGTCGAGCTAAGCGAGGCGACGCACCACCGCATTTGTATGTACGTGTCCAGTTATTAGGATTAATGCTCGGCAATATGCTCGACAATTGTTGCTGGGCCCTCACCCTTGGCCTGTGGTGCGTCTAATGTGATGTGTGGGGTTACTTTGTGGGACCGAAATGATGACGGATGGCTGATTTGATTGGCCAAAGTATTTGAGATTGTTAAACGATTATTAAGGTGATAAACTGCTACACTGGAAGTCTTGTCTTGTCTTGTATTCAGCTGCCAAATTGATTCGCAGCTGAGTTCGAGTTGCTAATTAAGTATGTAAAAGAGAAGAAACCTTATAGCTCTTTTTTAGAGGAGAGAAATAGTATCTATATATACGAAAGAAAATTGAATTAGTTACACTATGTGTAGCTCAAGAACTTTTTAAAAGATTAATAATGATATGATTTGACTGAAAATGTGTGTTAGTTAAGAGCCATAAGACGGACATAGGAATAATAGTGGCAGATTAATGTACTCGTACCTTCATTTTCATATTTGTAGTTTCTACTATCAATTTGACTTAATAAATTCCCAAATCTGCTTATTTATGGTCTTTATGGCACAACAAAATTCAATGGGTCTGCTAGTAACAACATACGTATTATACATTTCAATTGGATTCAACTTGAATATTAAGCACACTTAATACCAGATTAGCCACAGCAACAAATGTAGTAAAGTACTTAGCTAGATACTTGGTAATTAAGTGAATGATAATAATTTAATTGTGATTTGTGGTTGGATTTAATTATTAATATTTAACACAATTGAAAGCAGTAGCTTTATATAAATTTCACTATTAGTTGTGTGTAGGAATGTTTGATATTTGTTGTGCCTGAGTGCATTTTTAATGGGGATATTTGGGGTAGATAGTTTTACAAATGTCTTCTTAACTTATGCTCGTCAAAAACTAAAGATGCGTCTTGCGCGAATGCGTTGCAGCCGCAATGTGTATCGATAACATACCATATTTATCGAAACTGGTATCGATGCTAAAATAGTGTTGAACAATGCTATTGCTTTGATACACATTTAATGTTAGAGAAGCCACAGCTGCAAAGTGAAATATATTCATTTGATAATTAAGTGAACTATGTTAATTTAATGCTGATTTGTAGACAATTTGTAGTCAATATTGTAAATACAACTTATAAAAAGTTCACTACTAGTTGTAATATATGTAATATATTTAATTACGAATCTGTTTAGATACTTAATTTAATGCTAATTTGCAGACAATTTTGATATTGTAAATACAACTTATAAAAAGTTTACTATTAGTTGTAATATACTTAATGCTGATTTGTAGACAATTTTGATATTGTGAATACAACTTATATAAAGTTCACATATATTTAATTGCTGATCTTATCTATCTATCTTAGATACTTAATTTAAAGCTGATTTGTAGACAATTTGATATTGTGAATACAACTTATAAATAGTTTACTACTAGTTGTAATATATTTAATTGCTGATCTGTGTGTGTTCTCCTGCCTTGGCTTTAAGTTGCGCTACGCGCTGAGGATTTGTCAATGGCAACTTTCACTTGACTGGCTCGAGAGTGCATTTCATATTTGCAATCAATGTAAAGGTTGCCGCCTTCATTCCCTTTCGCTAGACTGTCTGTGTCTTTGCTTTCTTCCATTACTGCCGCTTTGTGCCGTTTGCTGTTTGCTGTTTGTTTGGCTTGTAGCTGCGTTGCTGCACAGAAACAAAAGCGTAAACAGAAGGTTACTGGCAATTTTGCAATGATGGCTGCTTTAAGAATTTATGGAAACGATGAAACTGATTTCATGGTAACCGTGCCAACTATCTGCGAGCCAAAGCGACCCCAAACCCCAACCCAAACCCAAGCCCAAGCCCAAACTCGAGTTCGAGCTCGAGCCCAGAGCAAAGGCATCGCGAAACGCAGCGAAACGAACCAAAGCTGGGCAAACAAACACGAGTCGCGAAAACAAAGATCCTTTTCGCAGGATTGCTGCAGAGCTACAAAGGTTGCCAATGCCATTACCACAGACGACTGAAGAGAGACAGCGAATGGATGAGCGAGCGAGATAGCAACAGCGAGTGCTGCACAATTCCCACTGTTGTTGTTGTTGTTGTTGTTGTTATTGTTGCTGTTGTTGTTGCGGTTATATGCTTGCAATGATTTCCAGCGTCATGTTTACCCACGTTCGACCCTCTCCCTGCTGCCCCCCGTCGCATGTCTGTTTGTACTGGCCCCCCTTTCTCCCACTGGCCCCACCCCGGCGCTCGTAGTGCTTTGGTGCTGCCTCAGCAACTCACTGAGCTGTGCTAAAACCCACGGCCCTGGCCAGGAATAAATTATTAAACCATACACAGTTTTAGTTTAAAGCAAGCAGCTTAAAGTCCAACCGAGTGGCAGGCGAGTCGTCTCTGAGTCCTGAGTCTATGAGCTGTTATCCCACCTGAGCCATTTATGAATATGCGGCGTGGAAATTTCACAGTCAGCGCTTTGCAAATCTGCTTAAGAGCAAGCAGCCAGTCGCTCAAGCGCCTAATTGAAGTTTTCGCCAAAACCGACGCAAAGACGGCGGCGCTGGCGATAAAAGTGGCAGCAATCGATAATCGCTTAATTGGCCACGCGATTGACGCATTGATGCAGTCGCCGACTCCGAGCGAAGTCCTCGCAAGCATTGAGCTAACGAAGCCACAACTGCGGCAGCACGTTCAATGCGGCAGTGACGAAGCTGCTAAATGCCAAATGCCAAATTGGGGCTGGCCCTGGGTGAATGGCTTAACTTGTGTCTAACTTGTCGGCCCGGAGATCTGGACCGAGGCCCAACTTAACATATTATTCGCACATTTAAGCTGTGGATGGCAAGTCGAAGAGCTGATTACTCCTCTAGCAACTAGTCGTGCTACACTTAAGCTTTCATGTCTCGTTAAAGTTGCATGTTTACACCTTTTTGTGATTACCCCACTTAATTGCCCATTGGCCGGCATTTTTCATAATTCCCCACAAAATATCACTCACATATGTTGACATTTTATATGAGAGCGCGACGAGGGGCTGCTGTACCGTAAAGTGGCTGGCATCCGCTTTTGATGCGTTCGCTGTAAATAAAACATTGTAGAGCGCGCGAGCGCAAGACAAAGGGCAAGTGGCATAAAATGAGCAGACGACCAACTCATAAAACAAAATGCCAAAATACCAAAAAGTCAAAGCACAAGCCGCAAGTGCCGTCAAGTGCGAAATTTAAATTTGCATAAATTATACAGCACGACGGAAAAAAGTGCACCGAGCAGGCGAAAAAACACAAGTCTGTGGCACAGGCACAAAAAGCGAACAAAACGAACCGTTTTACATTGCTGGGCAATCATAAAAAATATATCATGTAATCATGAGGCGGCGCGGTGTAAGCGATTTGCTCTTGGCCAGCAACTGGCCAGCCGATTTCAGTGCAATAATGATGAATTCTTAAAAGGGGCGGATTCACTTCCAGCTAATCGGGAAAATGTCAAAAAAACGAGAGACAATGGCTACCATATTCATGGCAACTATGGAGTTGAGGATTACAATATTTACTCGCATTGTCTGGCATCAAGTGCTGACAATAGTAAGAGAAGTGCGGAAATAAATAAAAGCCTTAAGAAATACACTAGTAGTGTAATATTTAGGGTAATATTTAAAAGACATACATACACACATACAAAATATAATAACGAAACTAAAAATTTAAGCAACACTGGTTTTTGAGAGAGCTGAGAGTTTAGATAAAATAGATAAAAGATATTTATATGCGGGCTCAAAGATGTAAAGTTTGCGTGGTTCGTTTCTCTTTATGAATTCAAACGAAAACACAGAAACAATTTAATTTCTAAACTAATACTGATAATATTAAAATTATCAGTAAATAATATTGAAAATATATCAAAGAAATTAGAAATGGAATTATATTATGGAAACACAATAGTAATTAAATAAGTATGCTAATACTAACTAAAAACACAATATTAAATACTATTAAATATATTGCGCGCTCCAAAGTATTATGAATTTAATTTACTAATAATTACAGCTGAGTTTCGTCTGGAAATTAGTTCCGCTGGATGAAGGACACTTATATTAGGGATCAAAGAAGTGAACTTTACTTCAGATTTCAAAGTAAATAAATAATAAATAAATAAAAATTTACTATGGAAAATGAAGGAAATTATAAATGGGAGTTTTGACTAATATGAGATTATTTAATTTTTAAGGGCGATTACGCTTTGCAATCTGTAAATAAGTAGAAAACTTAAAAGCAAACAGTTTCGCGAAAATTTCGCCGTGTGTGCTGAGCTTTGTCTGGCAATCAGTTCCGCTAGATGAAAGACACTCATGTGTGTGCGGGCTCAAAGAAGCGAACTTTACGGCGGTGGCTTGCAACTCGTGGGGGGTCGCCTTCAATCTGGCTCGGATTCGATGGGAGTTGAGTGCGTCAAAGAGATAGATCTGCATATTATTTCTTTTGTGCATGGTCTCTCGGCGTCAGTGTTGTCATTAGGCTATGTAGTTTTTCTTTCTTCCTGTTTCGGGCTTATGTCTGCAAAGAGTTTCTCTCGTTTCGTTTTTTGGGTGCATCGCACTCTACGGAAATCACTCACACACAATCTACGACACACACACATGCCGTGACGCTGCAATTTTAACACTTTGAAGTCCAGTTTGAATTTAGCCGTTGTATGCTGCATCTTCTTTTTTTTTTGTCCAGCTCTGTTCTGCTCTGTGCGCATCTATTGCCGGATAGTGGCAGCTGCCCCAGCAGCAGCGGCAGCCGGGACAGCCTGTGGTCCTGTGGTGCTTTGGTGCCCGTTTCCTTTTGCAACTATTTCAACAAAGCGCAGTGCAGTTACTTTTATGTTTTGTACGTGCCTCAGAAAAACGACAGCTGAGCAAAAACGCAAAAGAATCGCCGGCTATGATGATGTAGCACGTGTCAACATCAGTTGAGACTGCGCCGGGACTGGACTGGGCTGGAACCGGCATCGAGGATGACGCACTACACGACGACCGCCTGTCATCATAAATGTCAGAGCAGTTCATCGCCAGGCGGGCAGGCGGAGGACAACAAACCGAAGCCACAACAACAAGAACTAGACGAGACAGCTGCTGACTGACTGCAGCACTGCAAGCCAGCATTAGGCTGAGCTGGAGTTGTGCTTAGCCGCTCACAAAGTGTTGACAAACTCACATTAATTGAAACTGTAAGAAATTGCAACTAGCATTGTATACTTTCTACATATAGAACATAACCCATTTATGCTGAATTCAGCATGATGGAAGTTGAGGGATATAATAATTTTTATACAATAGTCCTTGAAAATAAATAAATGCAAGCATTCAATACCATCTGAATTTACAACAAAAATAACTCATTATTACTGAGTTCACAGTCCAAGTAATGGCAAATATTTGATGAAATATATTGTATAATAAAATGCTATAAATTACTTAAATACAAATTAATAATCGCATTAATTGAAATTGTAAGAAATTGCGACTAGCATTGAATACTTTCTGAATTTAGAACTTCAAAAATAACTCATTTATGCTGTGTTCACAATCCAAGTTTTGTAAAATATTTGATAAAATAATTTATATTAAATAATGATATAAATGCAAATTAAAACTCGCATTCATTTAAATTGTAAGAAATAGCACTAGCTTTAAATACTCTCTGAATTTATTATCTACAAAAATAACTCATTTATGCTGATATCAGAATCCAAGTGATGATTGAGGGAAAACATAGTTTGTATATAAGAATGCTCTAAATTAAATAAATGTACAACTTTGCTTACTGCATACGATTCATGAGTTTTGCATAGATTTCAAAATTATGAGTTAATGAGAAATTGAAATGAAAACATTCATATTGTAGTCTTTAAATTAGTAATCAAGTAAAATGGTTTTTAAATACATAACAGTATAAATAATATAATTTCAAATTAGCATAATATATAATATAATATTATACATCAATTGTCCTTTTAAAAGTTCAACAGAAGAAACTGTTGAAGTGTTCAAAACCATGTTTTAAACGTGTCTCAATTAGAGTGGAAAATGTGTTTTGACAATTGTTTCGAGCGTACTCAAAATTGTAGAAGTCATCCTGGAAAATACTTTAAAAAACAATTTTTTTTATATACATTTATTTACATAAGTAGTTGAACCAGTACCAACATAAAGCACCATAACGACACATTTAGGGAATATATCATAACAACCAAACCTCAGCGTGTGTGCCATAAGAACTTATCTGTTTTCATTTACGTTTAAAAAACAATAAAAACATTTTGGATGATAAGTATGTGTATTTTCATATAGCAGGCCTCGTATTAATCAGGGTTCTACTTGCATTTTCTTTATATAGCAGCCCTCATATTAATAAGACTTTGACTTGCTGTTGACTCTTGTTTGAGTACTTCTCGAGCTCTCGAGGGCAACTGCCCAGCGGCTTATTTAGAGCGTGAACAGTGAAATTGCTGGTCTGAAAGAAGCGCGTGTCTGTAGTTCTCACATGCTCAGTAGTCACGGTTGTCCGATGGTCCAAATTAATTGGCTTTGGTGGCGATTGGGGGATTGGGGGATTGGAGAACAGGCGCTTGCCAAAACTGTCAGAAATTCAATGCGCGTTGTCCCGGCCAGCATAATTTCAATTAATAATCAAATCGGCAAACCGAACACGAACTCGACCGCAGCCAGAGTCACACGCCTACACTGATAGCTGTTCCTGTACCTGTTCCCAGGGGGCAGCAGTGGCAGGCGGCGGGCGGCAGGGGGCAGACAGCGTTGGCGACTTTACAAATTGAAATTAACATTGAGTCAGAGGGGAGAACGGCAACAAAAGTAACCAGGTCATTGTGGGCACTGTTGGAGCTCGAATTAGAATAACTTTTGTGTGGCGAAACGATGTCGACGTCGACGACGGCGACGACGTTGACGATGACGACGACGCGTCTTGGAAACTCGGGGGCATGACAGCGAGGTAGGCCCATCAGAATTGTGTTAATGAAGGCGTCACTGTCTAGCAGAAGAATCTTTATTATTTTGTAATTAAGTGGCTCGCCGAGTGCCGTCTCCCCGGTCACTTCAATATGCACAAACGGCCCGTGGGGGGAAGGAGGTGAACAACTTGGTGGAGCCGGCAGCGGAGGCGACGCAACTAGAAAAGAAAATTGTGTTGATTCAATTTGAAAAGAGTCGGCAGGCTGTCAAACTCTGCCAAGCAGTTGGGATAGTCTCTGGCAACTCGCAAACCGGGGAGTGGGTGGATGAGTGTTTGAAGTTAAGCTCGTTCTCAGTCCTCAGCCAGTCAAGAAGCGACTGCCATTCAGGTCGCTTCTGTTTCTGTCTCTGTTCAGTTGCTGATGCTGTTGCTGTTGCTGTTTATGCGCAGCAACTTTCATTTGTATTCACGCTTTTATGTTGACTCGGTCTGAGCTGTTGCCAGGTAACGCGTCTAAGAAGTCAACAACTCTTGACCTAAGAATTGTAAACTACTTATTATAGTATGTTAGACTACTGTTGATATCTTATGGAGCACTTTAAAGCAGGGATTGCTGTGTATATTAAAATAATCCCTAATTAACATACAATTTATCAAATTTACTTTTCCAAACAAAATTTTGATTTCAATTGCAATAATCGTACACTACAAATTGAAGACATTCATTCATTAAACATATGAATATTAGATGTTCAATAATTTATAGGCATTTTTATTAAAGCAGCATTAAAATAGTGTATAGTTTCTATTTCTACGTACTTGTAGCTTACAAAATATTTTAAATTAATGTATTTGAAATTCTTGAATATACAGATTTTTTTTGACAAGTTTAAGTAAGTTAAGTCATAGCATTTAGTTTGCTGCTTAATAAGTAAAATTTATATTATAAATAAAATTTAAGAAGAAGTTAGCACCTAAAGTAATGGTTTGGTTTATCAAGTTTTATATGTAAAATTAAAATATTGAAATTAAAACATATGAGATTAAATTCAGTTTAAGTTGTGTTGTCTATTTGCGAAAATTTTGTATTTTTACGAAAACTAAATTAGTCAGCTGCAAGTCAGTTGTCAACAAGTTTAATTGGTAAATATTACGTATTAAACAAGAAATATCTGCGCCTAAAACTATGCTTTAGTTTACCAACATTTGTGTATACAATTTGAATTAAACGCAGCGCCTAAAAGTATGCTTTAGTTTTAAATCTCACATATTTAATGAAGTGTCTAGAAATTCGCGCATTGAGAATTTCGCGTTGGGTTCGGGAGTCGCAGTTGGGCAAGAGGAACGTGCCGCCGGCAAATTCTTTTATGGAAAATCGAAAATTTGAAGACGAGCGCAAGAGAAAAAAAAGAGAAACACGCGCGTATGCTGCTTATCTGTAATGATAGATGCCACGCCCACGCACGCATCGCCGCCCCTGCGGCAAAGCCAGCGACAACAATTTACAATAAATGGAGTTAAAAGTTACAATTCAAACGGCTCTCGGGGAGGGGTAAGGGAACGTCAATGTTGTTGTTGCTGCTATTTTAAACGTGCGATAAGCCGACGCAATTTAATAGCAAAAATAACAATAAAATACGAGACTGGCAGGCAGTCAGACAGTCCGACAGACAGACAGAGAGCAGTGCGTGTGAGAGAGAGAGAGAGAGAAAGAGTGAGCGACGTAGATAGACAGAAAAAGGCGGAAGGACAACAAGAAAACAAGATCGGGAGGAGGCGTTAGCAAACAGCCGAAAAATAAATGTTGCCGCCTTCGGGGCGCCATCCTTCTCGGCTGCCACGCAAGGACACGCGGCGCGAAAAGTGTGTCGTCGCGCATATGTAAATATTTGCACAAGAACGATGGCAACAACCACAGCCGCAAGAATAACGACAAAAAAGCGGGGCGTCAGTCTAATGTGGGCATAATAGCTTTCGATTATCGAGACGGCAGAAGGTTTGCTTCTTAAAGCCACTCGATGCAAAGTGGCAGGCGACTGAAATCTGTTCAGATTTAAATTTAAATATTCCAACTTTCAATTTCCACTGCATAACATATGTTCAAAAAAGTGTTTTAAATAAGTCAAATTAAGTAGAAAGTATTTAGAAAGCATAAGAAACTTATTTGAAACACTGCATTAAATTAAGTTCATAAAAAACATAACATAAAGAGTTGCGATCTTATTATTGAATTTGCTCTTCAAATAGCTAAATATAATATAATTCCTTATTTAACATATTGATGGCTAAACAATAGGCGTTTAATCCAATCAATAACAGCTGCTTGCAAACAATGAAGAATAATTTCCTATTCCAAATTACGTCTATATGCGTTAAATTCCATTCCAAACTCGGGAAACATTCCGAGCGATGAGGAATGTTACTTGTGCTCGGCAGTTGCAATCTTTAGCGCATTTCTAGAAGCCAATTTCGGAAAACAGTTGCGGTAGCTTTGAGCGTTCCGCAGAAAGAAACAAAATTATCGGAATGAACTAACATTTTCTTTGTGCTAGGCGTGCTCTAGAATCTTGGGGGCGTGGCGAGAACCAAAGCAGGAAATGTGTGGCAAAGTTTCGTGCGGAACATGTTTGCCATACTTTTTATCTGCACCCAATTCTTTATGCGAGCAGTTTATTAAAGGATGCGAGCAACGGCAGGATGAAGTGTCCTGCACAAAAGAAGTCCTGCATTCCGCCTTTTCCTATACGTTTCTGCGTGAGAGAGAAGGAGGCAAAAAGTTGTAAGTGCATTTCGCATAAATGGAAAATTGTTCAATTTATCGGCGCACAAAGGAACACACGATCCCAGAGCCAGGAACGTGTCCAAGGAATAACTTGTAGAACTTTATGCAATTGAATAGATAAATATTTATGTTGGTCAACTGGATAAGTCTCTAATTCATGCAGAGCAATCCAGAGTAATTGCCACAAATGGGGCGCATCGAATTTGAGTTGATTTGATTTGAGCTTTTAAACCGAAACAACAAGAACACGGCACGGGAGAACATTTAAAGCGCTATAAACAGCCATAAGCAGGATAAGTATGAAGAGCAGAATGATAAAAATATCAACAAGGCGAGCGAAGCAGCAATAAAACATTCAACTCGACTTTGAAGCAGTGCGAGCCAGAGGACAGAGGAGGGCAGCAGCAGCCAAGTGAGCATTGGACCATTGTCGAAACGACATCAATAAAATATTTAAGGCGACAACAAAGCGGAGCAGCCACATTCGCATCCACGAATGGTCTTCATGCCTCCCCTCTCTCTGTCTCTATCTCTGAGAAAACAAACCGAAAGCAGAAATACACTCGACTGGCGCCGTGGCAAACGAGCTTAACAGCATAAACCGATGAGAACTGAAGAAGTCGATGTTGAAGTCGATGAATGGGGATTGAGAATGTGGATGACGATGACGTTGGAGTCAAGACGGGGAACACACTTCAGGCCAGCTCCAGGTTTTCACTCGTCTCGGTTTCAACTTGACTTTGAAGTGCAACATCGGAATTTGAATTCAATCGCAATTGCACTCGCCTCCCTCTCCGCTTGAGCCTCATCCTTATTCCCCCACGGTTAACCCATCCCATCTCCATAACTGGCTTTTTATTGCGGCTTCCCCTTCTGTTTCCCGTTGCAGATTATTTGTGGCTGCCTCGTGGCAAGCGACTTAGACTTGTTAGCAACGTCTTAGGCTCTTTAAGGAGATGGGACGCAGAGCTAAGTTTGCTTGGAAATCGCGACTGGCAATCAGGGAAAACATAAAGATGGGTTGCCACAGATAGCCGAGAGACAGCATTTGGGACTGGGATTGGAACTCGAATTGGAATTGGTAATGGTATTGGCCAGTTATTGCAACTGCTGTTCAAGTGAGCCATTTAAAGCATGTTGTGTGTTGGTTTCGATTTTTCATAATTTCAAAACTGCTGTTCAAGGAGAATGCTTATCGAAATGCTGCTTATCCTTATCACTCCAATGAAATTTGCATATTTTAATCAAGAAGCTGGAAGATTTCCCAGCGGCAATTCATTTCGTTTCGTTTGCAACTCAACCAAAATCAGCTGAGATTTCATCTTTCGATTTCCTTTGATCTAATTTCCTTGGGTAGTTGCAATTTCGATAGCATAATTTCTGAAGCAAATGTGCTTAAATTCTCTCCTAGAACACAATCTAGGATCTACAAAAATGTGTGTGTGTGTTGGACTAAGGATTTGGTGGGCTGTCAAGTCGAAAGTCCCGCGTCGCGTCGCTGGCTTAGCAGGGCGACAGAGAATGATAAATGTTGCTTTGTTCTGTTAAAGCGATCTGCCTGCCGCGAATAGCAAGTGGCTCGAGGCCAACGAGCCGAAGGGCGAAAGTCAATAGAATATCAAATTACCTTTTAATATGCGGCCGGCTAATGAGGTGGCGACTGAGACTCGGCAGCGGAATGCGAGCCTTATGTAGGCGCGAAGCGAGCCGTGAAATTCACAATTTTAATGCAAATTTAATACAATTAGCCTGGCGGCGGACAGGCAGCAACTTTAAGGCACTGCTAAAAAATAACCAATAATCTGCCCAGCCAAAGTTTCCCTTTGCGGGGGGGTTGAGTCGAGGAGACGCCGAAATGCAATTGGGACATAAATTTCCATTTTCGGTTTTATGCCCTCGAGAACTCGCAGTAATTTAACGCTAAGTTTTTTCCCTCCATTCCCATTTCTGTTGTTGTTGTTGCTGTTGTGCCGGGCAACCCGACGCGCCACAATAAAATAGTAAACATGCAACGGCAACAACGGCGGCAGTGGCAACAAAAGCGGTAACGGAGCACCAGAAAATAAGTCTCGCAAAAAATGAGAAAAGCAACTTGTGCTAAGTGTCTTGCCGTCCTGCTCCCACACGGCCGTCCTGTTGCCGTCCTTGTCCAGCCGGGATTGCCGGGACTGACCGCAAAACTAACTAAAAAAGGGGCGACAAAACTTTTTTGGGGCGCCTCAATTTACGCGGCTTTGAGTGGTTTTTGTGTTTGCTATTTATCTTGGCCCGGTTACCAGAGTCGTCTTCCACGCCGTTCAGCTGCCTTTGTTTTGGTTTTGGCGGCAATTTAATGTCATCATAAATACAAATTCCAACTCGCTGAAAGTATTTCGCAGTTCGTTTACTTGCGCTTGAACTTCATTTCGTCCTCCTGTGTCCTGTGTCCTGTATTCTGTGTGCTGTGCTGTGTGCTCTCCTGCCACTTTAATCCTTTGTCCTGCTGCAATTCTATTAAGCTCGCCTCTCACTCGCCAGCCTCAATTGCCAATAAATTCTCGCTGTTATCAAGCCAGCGACTCCACTTATTCATACGCGTGCCACCAGCTGCTGCAGCCACTGCACCAAAGCAGCCGTGCAACACAAAGAGCGCGGCAGGCAGGCCGTCTGTGGCTGCCACTGGAAGTGCATGCTGTTTTTCGCATTATTCAGCGGCACATTCGCTTGCTTAGGATGACGCATTTATATTTAAGTCAGCTTCATAAATAAACTCAATCGAAGTATAAATAATTCAGCTTTATTTTTCACACACTCCAAAATTTTTCGCTTCATAATAAATTAAATATTTTTGACAGCAGATGATCCATAAACAATTTGCAAATTTAATTCGATGCTAAAATATTTTGAAAATTTAATTTGATTAGTGTGAACATTTATTTTCAAAATTGTATCTTTTAATTTCAATAAGCAATAGATGATTGAACTAAATTTTTTGCAGCTAATGTTTATGATTTATTTCTATTCTGATAATTATATTGAAAATACGTTTTAATGAAAGTTTTATGTTAGTTAGAATTTAATTTGATTAAAACGCGAAATAAATTTTAAATTTGTATGATGATCATGCTAAATTATTGAAATTTGAATATTAAACTAGCAATATGATTAAAATATGTGTTATTTATTTTATATTATTGAGTAGAAACACCAAATTAATGGCACCTAATGCCTACAATATTTTTATGTTCCATTAAGAATATTTAAATGGTTCACACTACAATTTTTGAAATAGATAAAATCAAATTGATAAATAAAATAATATGGTACAATAACATGTAAATACACTATGGATGATTGAAAATGTGGAAAATTAATTATTAGCAACTTTTGTCTAACATATGTATCCTTAAATTTCGATAAATATATTTAAATCCTTTTTATATTTGATGAAATTTAGTTTGATGAATACATAAATCAGTATGTTAAATTATATTTTATTTAACTGCAAGTAATAATGGATGATAGAAATTGTGAAAGATTTATTATTTTTAAATTCTGAAATCGATTTTAAAGTGATTTTTAGTGCAAATCTTATAATAGTTAAAATTAATTTTGATTAGTATGAAATATATTTTGTCAATATTTAAATTTTTAGGTACTAAATTATTAGCAGATAATGCTTACCATATTTTTAAGTTATTTTAAGTAAATTAAAATGTTTGTTGATGTAATTTGTATAATAATTAATATTAAATCATCCGAAAAAATGTATTTTTTAGTTTCAATAAATAATGGATGATTGAAAATGTGGAATTTCAATTTGCATAATACTTAAAACATTCTGGTAAGTAATTCTATATAATTTTAAATGCAAATTTTATATTAGTTAAATTTTACGCTTAGGTTTAAATTATTTTCAAATTTTTAAAAATTGATTTCTATATTTTTTAAAGCAATTGATACATTGTTTGTATTGCGATGACAGTAATTAAGTAAATAAAATAGAAAAACGTATGCGCAAAATTATAATGGTGTGAGTTGTTTACGTTGTTTAATTTTAATACTGCTCCAGTAGTAGCTAATAGAATTCAGTGTTCCTGCAGTGACTCCTCGAGCATTTCCAGTCAGCAGACACGCGTTCAGCTGGCGTCGTGTCCTTGCACTTGAGCCACAGTGGGGAATGTAATAAAAATTGCAAGACAAGGGAGAGCGAGCAGAAGCCAACATGCAGAAGAACAAAGCAGCAAGACACGTTCTCCAGCGGGAAATGTTTGCCGGGTGCAAGTGCCGTACTCCCCGAAGTCTCACCCGCCTGCTCGACGATGCATGCACCGCCCGCTGGTGTATTGGGAGAGCGCTACAAGTGCCGACTACACTCGTCGTTTGTTTAGCCCGTTGAGTGCAAATTATTTATGCCACATGCGGGACTGCAAACACACCTGCACCACAGCAACTTGCAATGCAATCAAAGCGCGAAACAACAAAGACAGAAAGCGAGAGACAGACAGAGAAGGAGAGAAAGAGAGAGCGAGAGAGAGTGAGAGAACAAAAGCCACATTGCCACTTTCCACTTTCCATTTTCACTCGAGTGCAATTTGGTGGCTTTGGTTTCTCTAACACTCGCGCCTCGGCCGGAACTTGAAGTCTTTTGTTTTCATTTCCGTTATTTAATGCAAGTGCCATTGCCGTTGTTCTTGTTGCGCTGCTTGTAGCGCTGCCATAGTTGTTGCCGTTGCCATTGCCGTTGCCGTTGCCAGCTGCCTTGACTAACATAATATATGGCAGTGTCCCCCCATGCCTCACGCCGCTTGATAAACCCGCTTTCAACAACTTTTAACGCCACAAACTTGTTGGCACCTACTTGTCCTTGCCGGCACTCCTTTACTTCTCCCAGCTGCCATCCTTTTCGCCACTTGGCAGCACTTTTCAGCCAGCACATTTGCATTTCGCTCGCCTCCTTGCCTCAACTTGCTTGTTTGCCTTTTCGACTACATCCTGAAAAATCTCCCCCTCTCGCACTGTTCAACGTTGTGCTGTGCTGTGCTGTCTAAACGAAGTTAACCAGATTTTCATGTTCAGATAATGATTTTCGCTTTATTTGCATGAGATGCCGCCGAAACTTGTGCTTTGTTTAGATGCTGCACAAAATTTATTGCCTCCAATGTCGCTTAAATAAACTTTTGAAAAAATGCCGCGGTTACTGCGAGTAAATGCAATTGCTTTGCTACGTAGCGCATAATTCTGTGGCATGATTTATTATTATTACATCTTGAATCTCTGACCATATTTAGGAGATAGTTTCGGGTTCACACACGATTTTCTTGACGAATTCGCTGTTTAATAAAGCAGACGTGGTTAATCGTTCGCTCCTTAACCCTTGGCCCTTAACCCGTTTGGACGCAACTTTCAGCTCAGCTGCACTTACGCTCAATCTGCCACACACTTGCCTTGACGGCCACAAATTGCTTTTTAATAACTCAACTAAGCCAAGCTAAACTGGCGAAACTGGCAAAACAACCTTAACAACAACCACAACAAGTAGCATTATAACAACAACAACAACAAGCTCCGCTACTGTTTCAATTTTCCAACTGGCAGTTAAATGAAGGCAGCAACAACAACAACAAGTCACAAACTATGCAAAAGCAAATCTGTTAACTATCCCACCCAAAGCCTGTTCCCCCAACTTTGCCCGCCTCGATGCTGGAGAGTGAATCTCTGTTTTTGAATAGTTTCCCGTTCCCGTTCCCATTCCCATTCCCGAAATTCCCACTCGACCCTCGCTCCACGCACTGTCGAAACTTTAAAACTTGAGCAATTTGTGAATTTAGTGGCAAAGTTTCGCTTCATTTTTGTTTTTCCACTTTTTCATTATCGTTTGCTGTTCGCTCTGCTCGCTCCACGTTCCCATCGCGCTGCTGCTGTTGTTGTTGCTGTTATTGTTGATGCGGTTTTCAAATTGCGATTGTTCGGATTTTTGGGGGCAATTGCCGATGCCGATGTCGATGTCGATGTGACGGGCAAACGAGCAAGGGATAAACTGCTTTGAGAATTATTACAATCATTTGTCCGGCATTTGAATGAATGCAAAGGGAAGTTTTGATAGAGTACAATTTGTTGCCAAATAATTAATATGTTCTAAACTAATGTAACTGCGAATACGTTTGTCAAGTACTTGATTGAGCAAAATGCTCATTTACAATCATTGGCTTCGTTTGTGTGCGCGACTGTGATTTGTACCTTAATATTCAATGCTCTGCTTTATTCTACTTCTTTTGTTTACTCGCACCATAGACAAGCATTTAAGCAGTTGCGACAGCTACACTCTCCCACAGCCCAGCAAGCAACCGTGCATATGCGGAGCGCTTAAAAGTATGCAACATAAAATGCAGCTATTAAGCAGCGTCACCAGCGCCGACTGCAGACACAGGCAGAGACAGTCTGCCTGCAGCGGCGGCAACAACAAGCATCATGAAATGTTCCATATGCAATGTGGCAGCAGCAACAACTCCGTGTGCGGCACATTTTCTTTTTGTGGTAATAAAAACTAATTAAATCTACACGAATAGCATGCCAACAAGCTCTCTCTCTCTCGCTCTCGCTCCCTCTATCTTTGTCTGCTGCTCCTTGTTGTGGTTGTTGTTGCTGTTGCTGTTTTTGGTTGCAGTGCTGTAACATGTTTCAACACTTTGCGTCTGGCCAGGGCACAAACACTTCGGCGCCAGCCAAGGGGATTTCAAATCCACATTGAAAATTTAATAACCAAAAATTTGCAGCCGAGTTTCGCTTTACCACTTTTTTTTGTTCTTTTGCTTTTTTCTCCACTACTGCTAAAGCGCGCACTGAGGGTAGTTGTTCCCCAATAGTCCTATATCTAGCTGTCCAAACATGTACGTAACAGCCACTAATTGTTGTTGTAGTTAGCTCTCATTGTTCTACCCCATGAAAATTTACTTATGCAGATTTTGTGCAAGATTTTAGTTATATTTTAGTATTTGTTCATGTGTGAGTTACAATTTCATAAACTTCTCACATTCCAAAGAATATTGTATCTTAAATAACTATATAGAGTAATTGCTAGTCGACTAGGTTGAGCGCCGCTTTGGCTTTCCTAATTGTTGCTGTTGTAACGGTTATTCATTTATGTTTTATGTGGCATTTTCGTCGAATGTTTTTTGGCACACGGCGCTGACAAAAAACTTTTTGGCAGACAGTTGCAGTTGTGATTGTTGTTGCTATTGTAATTATTATTGTTGGCACTTTGGGCTCGAGTTGAGCGAGCACACTTCTCTCGTCCCCCTTCTCGTTGCTCGGCTGCTAAGTAATAAGCAACCACAACAACAAGGACAACAAAAACGGCGCAAAAGTGTCGACAGACGAAAATGTAATAAAATTGTTGGCTGAAGTCTGCAGCACAAGGTAGCAAAGCAAGCGTAAGCTGGAGGATGTGCTGTGTAGATGTAGATTGCTGCCAAGTGCCCATCGTCAGCACACAACGTCAAAGAATTTACTCGCACACACACAGGCACACATAAAGCACTTACACATACACCAGGACACACCGTAATGGTGTTGTAATGCTCGTAAGCAGGTGTAATTGAATGGCCTGCTTCCTCGGTGCTCCCCCCACAGCCCACAGCCCACACATCAAAAACTCCCAGTGGAGTTTCCGCTTTTGGCACGAGACTCCAAGCAAGCGACGATGTCTGTGTTTGCACTCGTGTGCGTGTGGCTTTTCCTGCTGCAGGAAATTCCATATGCATTGTGGGCTGCCATTAAATGTGATAATTGTATTAATTGCCGCAGTTTGTTGATGCGTTCACTGCAAGAGAACCCCAAAGAGTCGCCGTCTAAATGTTGATGGGAAATTAAATTGATATAACTCAGCATATTAGTACAAATTAATAAACGATTTATAAATAATTGAATACTATTTAAAAGCAATAAATTTTAAAAACTACAATTCATAGCTTATTTTCATTAATAATACAGTTAAACTAGATGGCTAAATAAACATTCAATATGATAAGTATAGTAACAATATTTGAAAAAGAAATTCCATATTTGCAAGTTAATCTTATTGTTTAAATCTTACGCAAAAGTTGGCATTTTGTCAAGCCCATAATATAAAAGACTTTCCTGTAAATAAACAATAAGAGTGTAGCTCAACTCACTGACAAAAATCAAGGTAAAGTAGCATTGAATCAATGTTTTTCTTTTTAAATAAGACGGTTAAAATTAAATACGTATACGTAATAAAAATAAGCAGGTTATAATTAAATACGTATACGTAATATAATTATCAGGTTAAATTAAATAATTATGCGTAATTTAAATTGCACATACTAGTCATACATTATATATATACTTAAATAATTACTTCTATAGAGTTTTAATGAGTTATTACTTCTCATTAAAATAGGAATTCGTTTCGTCAGTGTCTTCAAATATTTCCTGTGGATTTCGAGCTGGCATTCTGTAGTCAAACAGTCTAAACTACTGACAAAGAAAGTTTTGAGTTTGATTTGTTGTTCATTTTATGTTTTCGCCGTTATGAAAAACAAAACTAAATGATAACTTTTGTCGCGCTGAGTTGTGTGTCACTCTATATGATGTCATTATAAACCATTTTATTGGAAAGCACGCAGAAGCAAACATTAAAATTAACGTCATTACTATTAAATTTAAAGCTACTTAGAAAAATGGAATTGCTGCGAATGTGAGCAGTAATTGTTTGTTTTATTGCCAACGTTAAATAACATTTAATTATGTAGAATATAATGTTAGCTTTATAAAGTTGGCGCTTACCCGGGTTATTGCCCATTCAATATGCCACTTCAAACGCAAGAAACGAAGGGCGTGAACTCATTAGGTGAGTGGCCCTTGGGTATCAAATGGTAATTTGATATTTTATTGACTCTAGAACAGCGCGAGGAGAGCAAACAATTGCTTACCTATTAATAGTCGAAACACTTTAAAATTAAATGCAAATTTGCCAAGGAAGCAGCAGTAAAATGCGGAAAAAGCCATTTATCATTTCAAACCGCAGCCGTAACGCTTTTCCGACGCAGGCGTCGCCACGCTGACAGCTTGGAAAAGCCCCCAGATAATGTCCAGCATAACCCAGCATGTAGACACAAGTTTAATTTACATTTAAATCGCCAAAGACGAACTGCAACATCCGCTAGATGTAAAATTAGATCAAAGAAAACGAGAAACAATTTCAGCTGACTTTTGTTGCGTAGGAAGTCAAGCGATGACGGCAAATTGATTGTCGCTGGGAAACCTGATCAAAATATGTAAATCTCATTGGAGTTAAGTATTTAGATAAGGCTTAAATTATGAAAAATCGAAGCTAGCACACAACATGCTTTAAATGGCTCACTTGAACAGCAGTTGCAATAACTGGCCAATACCATTACCAATTCCAATTCGAGTTCCAATCCCAGTCCCAAATGCTGTCTCTCGGCTATCTGTGGCAACCCATCTTTATGTTTTCCCTGATTGCCAGTCGCGATTTCCAAGCAAACTTAGCTCTGCGTCACATCTCCTTAAAGAGCCTAAGACGTTGCTAACAAGTCTAAGTCGCTTGCCACGAGGCAGCCACAAATAATCTGCAACGGGAAACAGAAGGGGAAGCCGCAATAAAAAGCCAGTTATGGAGATGGGATGGGTTAACCGTGGGGGAATAAGGATGAGGCTCAAGCGGAGAGGGAGGCGAGTGCAATTGCGATTGAATTCAAATTCCGATGTTGCACTTCAAAGTCAAGTTGAAACCGAGACGAGTGAAAACCTGGAGCTGGCCTGAAGTGTGTTCCCCGTCTTGACTCCAACGTCATTCACATTCTCCATCCCTATTCATCGACTTCAACATCGACTTCTTCAGTTCTCATCGGTTTATGCTGTTAAGCTCGTTTGCCACGGCGCCAGTCGAGTGTATTTCTGCTTTCGGTTTGTTTTCCCAGCTCTCTCTCTCTGGCAGAGGCAGAGATAGAGACAGAGAGAGGGGAGGCATGAAGGCCATTCGTGGATGCGAATGTGGCTGCTCCGCTTTGTTGTCGCCTTAAATATTTTATTGATGTCGTTTCGACAATGGTCCAATGCTCACTTGGCTGCTGCTGCCCTCCTCTGAAATCTGGCTCGCACTGCTTCAAAGTCGAGTTGAATGTTTTATTGCTGCTTCGCTCGCCTTGTTGATATTTTTATCATTCTGCTCTTTATACTTATCCTGCTTATGGTTGTTTATAGCGCTTTAAATGTTCTCCCGTGTTCTTGTTGTTTCGGTTTAAAAGCTCAAATCAAATCAACTCAAATTCGATGCGCCCCATTTGTGGCAATTACTCTGGATTGCTCTGCATGAATTAGAGACTTATCCAGTTGACCAACATAAATATTTATCTATTCAATTGCATAAAGTTCTACAAGTTATTCCTTGGACACGTTCCTGGCTCTGGGATCGTGTGTTCCTTTGTGCGCCGATAAATTGAACAATTTTCCATTTATGCGAAATGCACTTACAACTTTTTGCCTCCTTCTCTCTCACGCACAAACGTATAGGAAAAGGCGGAATGCAGGACTTCTTTTGTGCAGGACACTTCATCCTGCCGTTGCTCGCATCCTTTAATAAACTGCTCGTATAAAGAATTGGGTGCAGATAAAAAGTATGGCAAACATGTTCCGCACGAAACTTTGCCACACATTCCCTGCACACTTTTCCATTTTGGCACTGTTGTTAGGCTGCCAGGAATTTCCTCCCCCTTTTTTGCGGCCCCTAAAAGTATGCAGTGCGGAACACAGCTTGAGGGAACTGTCTGTAGTTTGTTGTTGCAGCAGATTAATAAAGCGGCGTCTTTGCACTTTTCCGATTTTCTCGAAGAATTATGCATTTTTTGTCAGGTGGCCAATTGCGAATGCTAGGCTTGTTTGCTTTGTGCAACCTTTTGGAGGTAATTTGTTTTTCCACTGTTTGGCTTCGTTTGTATTTATTTGTTGACTTTGTTAAGTTGCTTCACGTAAATTTCGCTTGCATATTTTGCTTTTTTCTGCTCTGCGGAAATTGTCGTGAATAGTTCATTTCAGCATATTACGTTTACTTTGACTTATTTTTGTGTCTCCTCTTTCAATTTGTATTCTTTTTTTCCTCTTCGTTTGCTTAAAAAACTTTGTCCAAGCTGCTGCGATTGCAGTTGACATTAAGTTGGCCTCTAGTTGCTGTTGTTGTTGTTGTTGCTAGTTGGCAGCAAAGGGAAAAAAATAATAATTTCCCCTTTATGCAGATGAGTCTAGTCCACGTTGTCCTTGGTGTTGCCGGGATCGTCCTTTCACGTAATGAAATTGACATCTTGTGTCGTGATTTCAAGCTGATTTCGCGTTTTTTCCATTTGCTGTATTTCTTGCAGCGCGCTTTTGTGGTCCTTGTTTTCCCATCAGCAGGGGAAAATGCAAACAAGTTAACGGAAAATGCCACCGTTCTTCTGCCTCTGCTGCAATTCAATTTCCGCATTTGTTTGGCTTCTTAGTCGGACCTTTTAATAAATGAAAAAGAAACGCTTTTATGCAGTTCATAAGCTGCATAAATGGCGCCTTGAATCACATACTCTCCCCCTTATATGTGAGTTATTTAAGCATGGTCTTCAAAATGCAGTTGAAATTGAAGCTGTTAATTAAAAAATTTGAGCCCAACAATAAAAATCTTGTCCTTCTTTAAAACTGCGCGATTTGTGCCTGTATCAATTATTGATCACAGAGAAAAGTGAGCAACAATTCATGTTGCAATCAATTCGGTCGGCGGAAAATCCTTTTCATTGCCATGGCCACTATGGTTGCTGTTGTTGTTGTTGTTCTCGGGCTGCGGCAAACCCAGAACGCATCATTAACCATGGCAACAATGGCGAGCCGGCACTTAAATTTTTTATTAAAAATTAAAGAGCAGTAATGAAATATGAATGGCAAGCTTGTGACACGCCTCCTACGCACGTACACACGAATAATTAAATTGGATATGGCAATATTTTATGATTTTTATTATATATTGCATTTGTTGCTGCTGTTGTAATCACTTGAAAAATGTAACGTGCAATAAAAAATAAATAAATTAAATGGCCCAACAAATAAAATGCGGTCGCACTGTCTCTCAGTCCACGCGGATGCGAAGCAGCCTCACACACTAATTGTTTATTAATGCAATGCGCTTGTGATACCCTGTAAAAAGCGCTCAAAGGCTGTAATCAGCCGACAGTCAGTGAATGAGAACAATTTATTCCTAATTTGTGCAACGATTGGTCATGTAATCCCACAGAAATATAAAAATAAATTAAAGAATATGTGCATATAAAAAACTGTGCTGCAGGGTATCCTTGAACAAAAAGGCTTGAGTCTTTATTTTGTTGTTTTATTGTTGTTTTAATGCATGTTTTTGGTTGTTCGTTGCAGCGTTGTTTAATTTGGTTGCTAATTAAGCATTTAACACATACACTTCTCTGCTGTATATATTTGTTGTCCTCGATTTTTTCCACTTATTTTTTTGTTGTCAGTTTTCAATTTGCTCACTTTCGAATTTGGCGCTGGATATCAATTGATGGGCGCCATTTAGTTTTATTTTCTTTTGCAGTTACAACTCATTTCGTATGCTTAAATACATGTTACATAGTTATGGTGTATATATGTCTGTATATATAGTTATATATTGATTTGTATATAGATTAGCTTTGCATTTATACTTTAATATATTTAACACTTTTCGTTCTGTATTTAAAGCAAAACACAGCTTGCTAGCTTAAATGTTTAACATTGTTTTTTTTTTCTGGGTTTTTACATTTATGTTTAAGCTTTAGTTACATATTACTTATCTTAAGAACTAGATACTTGCATGTGATGCCACAAATCAGTTTGAATCAGAAGTTAGCTAATCATTGAAATTACCACTGGGAATGCACAACCCTTCAAAGAGAGCGGGGGTTTGTTTGAAGCAGATTTGGATTTCTCTTTGGAAGTTGTGTGGATTCTGGAAGTCTTAAAGCACATATTCGTAAGTATAGCATATGTTTGAACTTAGCAATTCCTATACATTCCGCCAGCTGTGTAAGTCAAACAGCTTGTATCGGTCTAAAGTAACAGAGACGTCTTAACGATTAAACTAAAAGAAAACCTACTTAAACTGAAATTGTTTTGTTATCTGCATTTTCTATTCGTAGTTCGCATGTACGAACTCTAATTTAAATGACTTGAATTCTCGATATGTGTTTAGTTTTTCCTTTTCATATATATGTTATGTATGTATATTAGTTCCATTTAACGTTGTTCCTTAAGGCGTATGTATAACTAACTCTGTGTGTGTTTGATGAGGAGAAAAGTGCGGCAGAAAGTGTGGTGAGTGCACAAAAATGCCTGTGGCGTTGAACGCACAAATATATCATCGTATAATAATTAAAACATTTATCATCCTTCGATTTATGAGTTGTGACAATGAAGTTGCAAGTCGAAGAGTGGGTGAAATTTCCTACTCAGGTCTAAGCTAAGTTCGTGTTTGTTGTGGCTACACACTGGATTGCCGTGCAGCAAGCTCGCTTTCGCTTTGTTGCACTCTTGTCTTGGGGGCGGATCATAACTAGGGACTTCATAACTACGAGTATATGTGTAGTGTTCTGGTAAGTATTTCTGCTTGACTAAATATATCTGCTAGTTCGTCGTTCCTTAAGCCTTAACCGCTAACGAAGTACATCATATGTTAAATGGATATGTAGCTATAAGATACAATTTGCTTGGGCTAACATACACTTAAGCTAGGCCTGGCACAAAACGCCGACCGTAACGTTATTAACAAAGCTGGTAACAAGACGGGCCACGCTATGGCCACCGCGCTGTTGGCGTCGTCGCTCTCCCCCTCGCCTTCGAGTGCTGGGCCCGAGGAGCTGCCACTTCCGGTTGCCGCGTTCTGCGTTTTATCTAGGAAGGATTTTTGTTCTGATAAACCGATTTCATTCAAGTTCGATTGATAGCGCGTATCTTGAGGTTGAGTTTTAATGATGGAGTCGAGCGAACATGAGAGGCAGGAGAAAGCATTAGAATTCACGAAACGGGGTAGACAGAAAGAGCAACAGAGAGCGAGAAGAGAAAGAAACAAAGAGAGAGAGAGAGAGAGAGAGGTGTTGTGGTAAAGTGAGCAAGGTGCCAGGGAGGTTGATCAGTTGAACAACGCGAGCTACTCACTTTTATCCTGTCCGTAAATGGAGCGCGTCGAGTCGGAATTTCCATAGCCGATATTGTTAGATCCGCCCTCGCCCCAATGCGACTCCGTAGTGTAGAGTCCCGAAGAGGCCGTAGTAGGTGGATACGAGACTGTAACGAGACAGAAGACAAATAGTTTGAAAGTTTTGTATTTGAATATTTTGCTAATTGCTGGAAATCATTTATTGTACTGATTACTACTTTGATCTGTCGATGTTGTAGATCATAAATGATATTCATAAATCGTTTGTTTTATAGATAATATGCTCATGTTCCCTACATGACTATGATTGTGTGAGTATCAGAATCATTGCTAACTACAAATCTTTAGGAATTTTCTTTGAGTAAAGTTTATGGGGAAAGCGGCGCAAGAAAAGTACAAGTATTAAAAGTTGACATCTGCTATCGATGGCTCGTTTGTTTTATCTATATTATGAATATGTGAGCAAAAGAATTAATAATCAATCCTATCTAAGTTCAGTTCCTCAAGAACGTTGTTTGTTAGGCAAGAGGAGCAATAGAAGTGAAAGAATTAAGAGTTGACTTCTGATATCAATGACTCGCTTGTATTGTGTGCAAAAGAATCAATAATTAATAAAAATAAATTAAATAAACTTTACTGGGTAAGCGGTAATGCTCATGTTCCTAATATGAAGATGACTGTGTGCAAAAGAATCAATGATCAATCAATCCAATCTAAGTTCAGTTCCTTAGGAATCTTCTTTGAGTCAACTGCAGGCAAGAAATGTGAAAGAATTAATAGTTAACTACAAATGCTTTTTTATTCAGCGATCCATGAAATCAATCCAGCTGAAACTAGATGATTCTACACTAAGCATTTCAATTTGTTTCGCACAGTTGCTAAATACATGAAGAGCGCACTTTTATTTATTTATTTCCGTCGCCGCCTATTGTTATTGATAACTTTACATATTTTTGTTATTGTTCGTCAAATTTATGCCAATACTCTCAGCTGCTGTTGCTGTTGTTGTTACTTGCCAGTCAAATTTGCATACAAATTTATCCATTTTGACATTTTCAGCACGTTTCAACCTATTTGATTTCGACTTTTTTTTTGCATTCAAGCAGTCTTTTATTTATTTAAAATTTGTGCTGTCTGTTGTTTTGAACCCACCCCGGCCCGCGCTCATTTCATACGCCCGAGTTGATTACGCAAAATGCTAATTATTTGATATTTTCATTATGTGACAATACGCCGACGAATGCGTCCCACAATATCGCATATCGCCCACACAATCATAAAGTTTCAATTGTCCATATAATTAAAGCACACTCTGCTCCCTCAGCCTCGTCGATATGTTTCAATTAAAGCGTGTTTTAATTATGCGTCACCCAAAAATGCGCTGCTCGCCAGCAACTGTTTTAAATATGTAAAATCATTTCGATTGTCAAACGCGTGATAGTACTTACTATATTAAATGCTGCATGCTCGCACAGCAATCTCATTAGAATCTAATTAAAGCAGTGATTCGCATTCCCTTTCAGTATGATTTCAGACCGGTTTCGCAAGCGTTCAATAGATCTTTAGCTTGGAGAGAAACTTTAACTGCATTTGATTGCATTTCAATTATTTATAATTACACTCGGAGTTGTATTTAAGTCAATTGCACAATCGCCAGGAAGCATTACCTGCAATCTTTCGGCAACTTTAAGCTGCCCTCAGCAAATCCATCACGTAATTAAACTAAAAACGTGATATTAACTCTCAACTTGAGCTGCAAAATTGAAGCGTTGCGAAAGCAGAAAACTAGCAAAAAAGGGAGAATAAGTTACATACGCTCTCTCTCCCTCTTTCGCTTTGCCATTGAAGGGATAGAAATTTAAGTTTCTCGGAGGTTCACGACTCATGTGTTTCTTACCCCAGTTTCAGTCGTCTGCAGCACTTGTCTGTCCGCGCCCCACCCCCTGCATTGCGAAAAACTTCTGTCACGACAATCCTAGAGCCGGGACCAGCCCAGCCAATTCCACACCTCAAGCAGAGCACGTGACTTGATTTCCAGTGGCTTGATTATGGCTCTGAGCAGCTGCCACACTACACTCTGTCTGCTTCCTTCTACTCTCGCAAGTGGCCAGTAGGGTATTGAAAGGTGTGAAGGATTCGTCTTATCGCCCCCTGGTTTTTGGGCCAAGTAGAGCCGAGCTGAGCTGTGCTTGGCCGCTGGTCAGCAGCGTGTCAGGCAATTAAGTCAACCCATTTGTGGGCCATTGTGGTTGTGATTCGCTTTGTTCGGCCCTTTTTCTATGTTGCTCTGTTGCTTTGTTCGCCTCAATGGATAAATGGCTGGAATTTGTCAATTCGTGTTAAGGCCAATGCGGCAGTTTCTCAACTTCCCATTCCGTACAGTCGACATGCAGCTCTTAATTAGCCGAATTGGCTTAAAGCCCCAACAAGACTCATTAGAAGGACTCGTTGAAATGTTGCTCACTCGCCCTTCCACTATTTGACTTTGCTGTGGCAATGAGCTGAGCATCAGCTTCAATTAAAACGCTTTATAATCCATCTTTTTTATTCTATTTTGTTTAACTCGCTCTCTAAGTTGTCTGCGCGCAAACATTGCGAAAGATGCGAGCCAAGTGCTGACGCTGCACCATGTGGCGTATACGCAACATATTTGCAGCGAGTGTGTGGCAATATTTTTGCAACTTTTGTTTGACAAACAATTAAAAATACATTTGATGGCAACTTTTGAACAAACTGTCGACGCCGCTTGATGTATCTGCTGAGTGCTTAATGGTGTCGCAGCCATTCATTCAATTCACTTACCATACAGTCGTATGATGCCATCAGTTTCGCCCCTCGGATTCTTGGCTACACACTTGTAGATGCCATCGTCGCCGCTACCCACATTGATAATTGTCAGCTTCATGTGCGTTTTGTATGCAGGCAGGCCCACGCTTGATTCGACTCTGCAATCACCAAAAATAACCGACAATTTCATGTCAATTCAGTGTTACTTTTGTCAAACTCATGCCAATTAGTGCTCACTTGTATTTGTAGGAGTCGTGTATGATTGGTCCCTCGCCGCGTGTCCAGTAGTTCAGAGAGGTCGGATGCGCCTCCGTAAAACATTCGATAGTGACATTGAAACCTTCGGGCGCACCAACCAGCTGATGTGGTATCAGCAGCATGGGTGGAACTGCAAGTAAAAGATCGGAAAATACAAAATAAATAAATTTAAATTGTTAAATGACACAATTTGAAGAAACTCTAAAATGCAGTCGAACCGCAAATTAAATATAAAAATAGCTGATCGTTATTTGTTGAGGTGTTGAAAATCTTTGAGATGTAAATAGTTTTTAAAACTAATATGCGCAAGTAAATCTTAATGATGTCTTTTAGGTCTCACTATTAAACATTCTGAACAGTATAATCAATGAGTAGAAGCTATAACTATTCATTCACTACTGAATTATATAATCTTGTAACTCTTTCACAGACATTCACAGCACTCGTTTGCCCCATCGCTAAACACTTCGACGCAGTTAATGAGCATTCAGCTCACTTAACCCGTTGACAAGTTAATTAAGTTGCGCACTTTGTCATGCTTAAGCCGCGTGCTACTTAATACACTTTTGATTAGGGATACTGCAGCAGCAGAAAAAAGGCTTGGCCCATCAAAAGGCAGTGTTAAGCTCAGGTGCTTGACGCGATACCTTTCATAAACATAAAAACGGCGCTAATTTGTGTCCAAGCTGATTAAAATTTCAATTGGTTGGGGGCAAAGGGAATTATCAGCTTACAGTCCGCGAGAGAGAAGCTGTGAAAAAGCCTTCAGGTTGGAGCCGCAGCTTAATTGTCAGCTCGTGGCGGGCATAAATCAACAAAAGGTAGAACAGCCAGCCAAATGACAAGCCGAATGAAAGAACGAAGGCTGAATGCAGCAACCATTGTGTATTATAGCCCGTTCACTTTTTTCAGCTCCACCTAATGATGATGACGGCTGACAATCACTATGCAAAATGCGGAGAAAAAGATATTCATTAGTGCTCATCGAGGGAATGGGGAATGGGACAAAGAGGAGAGAACTGCGACTCGCATTTAATATCTTAATTAAAAGTGTGCGCAGTGCTGCACATGAATTGTGGGCGGAGCTTGTCACAGAGATCTCAGCATTTTTTTGGCGGCGCATTGACAAAATATTCTATAGGTGTCTTTCACATAATTACAAGGCGCAAGAACTCAACAGATGTAGGCAAACAACAAACAGCCTGAAAGACCCGGGATGAGCCCGGGAACTGGAGAACAAGCCAAGCAAAACACTGAATAATGCTATTCATAAGATTTTCCATGGGAGCAGAAATAGTTTTCTTTCTTCTTTATTTCTGTGAAGTTTTCCTTCTACCTACTTGCAATGTGTGTGAGTTGTGTGCGAACTGTAGCGAACTTTCTGATGGACGAAGAAAAGGCGCAGCCTCCTGACTTGCCGACTTGCCGACTTGCCTGGCTCTCAATTTAAATGAAAATCAGTTGCATAAAAAATTATACTTAAGATCTGGCCCGACTTGCATTTGCATAAACCAGCGCCAGAGAGAAACCCGAGAAAGACGACGAACCAAACAACTAGTAGAATGTATGCATAAATTGGACTTGAAACTTTGTTTGTCAATATGCAGACAGACAGCAGGGAAAACTTATAAACTCACCAAAATGAATTAAAGAGATTGCCTGGCCGGCCTGTGCTTTACTCTGGTCAGGAGAGGTCGCCACTTACGAGAAATGCTCTAATAACATTATGCAGTCCCAGAACCACAACGAACTGCAAGTTGCCCAAAGGTCTGTCATATTATTGCAATCAGCGCGACCGCAATTTACGTTTCAAATGAGTTGCTCAGAACTTCACGACAGCTTAAGTAAAATAATTACTAATGTTTGTGTCTGCCACAAATTGCAAACAATAAGCATCAATAGATTAATTCAATTCCCAGCTACTAGATACGATGAAAAATAACGAGCTAAAACAATTATGTGGCCTTATAGTTAATTAAAATCGAAACAGATATATCAAATTGCAGGACAACCCTGGGTGTTTTTTTGACGCCTGATTATTGTTAACGTGTTTTGACATCATTTTGAAAATGGAATGAAGCGATTTTTGTTCTCTCATAAAACATTATTTGTTGAGAGGCAAAAGAAACTATAGAGCGGTTGAATAAATATTAAATAAATGGACGAATGCTACTTCAGATTACACTGTAAAAGATTGGTTTCCAGAATTTCGTGCTGAATGAAACTCCGCTGCTGATGAAGTCTGAGCGACAAGCTCTGCGATGCTGTCATAAGGGAAAATGTTTAAAGGAAAATAACAAAGGAAAACGAAATGGTGTTGACCGGAAAGTGAAGGTACGCAAACTAGCAGATGCCACGAAGATACTTACTAAGTGCACACGCTTTTTTGAGTGTCATTCTACTCTTGGAAAAATTATCTAGTGGCTGACTAAGACGGGTGCTGACTTCAACCCAAAAATTAATTCATTAGTGCTCTTAAAAAATCTGCGATTTGAAACTCCAGTTGCTTCCATCTGCAGCTTATTCATCCGCTAAGGCTCTCTATGATTACTAACTGTTCAAAGAACCTCGAAAGACAGCTCCTAAATAAAAATAAAAGTGATTATCGACGTAGCAGATGAGTATTTTGCAAACCTTCGAGATGATTACTTTTCAGAAGGGACAAAATAGTTGGAAAATCGCAGGAATAAGTGACGATATAAAAGGTATATTGAATGACGTACAACAATTTATTTTTTCGATCCCCAAGAAGGCTACTTTTAAGTTCACCTATTATTGTCAGCAAACGACTTGCTCTTCGCCCATTTAAATTCTCGATGGTGAAGGACATCAAAATAAAATCAGCTCAATGCCAGCATCGTCATCTGGGCTGGGCCATTTGCTATTACACTAATTCCGCAAATATTGCTCCGACTTCCGCTGTTGCAATCAGCTCGCCCCCTTTTTCCCCGCCGCACAATGGCCAGCGTTGCGCAAGGCCCTTAAGTGTGGTCCTTGGTCCACAATTGTGCCGCACTCGTCGTAGCCCGTAACGAGGCTTCATTAACTGCTAATTTTCAAGTTGTTTACACTCGGCAATGGCAATAGCACCTTGCAATTTGCTCTATAAGCTGCCAGACGAACAAAAAAACTGTCACTCAATGTCCGACTGACTACTGAGGTGAAAACAGCAAACCACTCAGCGGCTCCTGCTCGAGCTGCCCCGAGCTGCCAGGCTAAATTATTGTTGACTCAAGTCCTTTTTTATAGCAGCTACCTGACTCGCCACTGGCCACTTAGCAACCTCGCTGGCTGCTGCTCTCCGCTTCCTGCCAGCTTTCACAATATTGTCGCCACTCAATTGTAATTTAAATCAGTGCCAAGGAGTGGGCAGGCAACGCTTGTCCTGCTGCCCAAGTCGAGTGCTTTTCTCGCACAAAGGACACAGCCAAAGTACCTAGTTTAGAGTTGGCAACTGCAATTTGTCAACGTTTTATTTGCCAAAGATCAGCTGCAGAGTTTTGTTTATATTTTTGATAGTATTAGAATAAATCCAGAAGAGTTTTGAGCTCTGTCTGATCTGGTCATTGGCACTTTAAAGCTCTGCTAAGCAGCGACAAATTGTATAAAAAGCAGAACGAAATTATATCAGTGCTGAAGTATCTGGACTGCATACCAAATTAGCTGCTTAAGTTGACGACTCGCAGGGCAGACTTGGAGACTGGGAATCGCTTTTTACAAGTGGCGCCAGGTTAAGGGTCGTTCCCAGCATATGTTGCCCCCACACACATACACAAACACACAAGTAGTGTGTCGTGCTGCAGAGCGAGGCAAACAAATCAGTATGCAGTCAGAACTGTAAGAAACAAGCTCGTCTACACTCACACACACGCTGGGAAAGGAAACAGTAGCTGAATTTGTTGCTTCCTGTTTGTTAAGCAACGCACGCCACAATAAATGTACAAATACCGAGCAAACGAGAAGACAGAGTGGGCGAGGGTAGGGAGAGAGGAGCCGTGTGTGTGTGTGTGTGTCCTGGCCAAAGGACATATGCAAGCTGTCACAGTTGTTTTAACAAATTGTTCGGGGAGGTTCAACACACACACACTTTTTCTATGGCCCGAAATGAATTGGAAATTCGTTGGCTCCTACTTTCTGCTTTTCCTACAAATTGTTGAGCAGCAACATTTCTCAAAATCAGCGTACGATTTCATATTTATTTATACCCAAGCCAAACTCGTTTCTACACACTACTTTTCGCAAATTAGTCTGTGAATCGGCTATTGGCACAGCAACTCGAAATACACAAATTGCATTTTGCGGCCGCTCTGCAACTGCTCAAGCTGCTGCACAAAGTGCATACAAATTGTGGCATTAAAAGAGGCACCAGATTCTTTCAGTTAATTGCGTGCTTGGTTATGTATATGTGTTGGGCTGCTTAAAGCAGTGTAGGCAAAATTCTTGCCTAAAAGAGTCTTTAATCAGCGGGTTTCTTTAAAGTGTACTCTATTAGTTTACTATTTTGATATACACAAACTGAAAAAAGAAATGCGATATTTAATAAGATAGTATTATATAAAAAATAAATACCTTTAAATGCTATTTGCCTATTGAAAACAATTAAAGTAGTTTATGAAAAATTCTTGGCTTAAAATGTGTAGCGTTTCAGGAACTATTTTAGCTATATTTAGAGTGTTTAAAATAAATATTTAAATATTTCAAAATGCTTTTACTCCCTGTTGAAAACAATCCACTCAACAAACAAAAGTAGTGTTGGAGAAATTCTTGGCTAAAAGTGCATCACATGGGATTAACTTTGTTAGGTGTATTTTAAAAGTGTTTTCTAATAATTCACTATTTGTTTATTAAAATGTTATGTAAATTATGTCTCTCAAGAAAGTATATATTACGATTTGAAAGTGTTTTGCATATTGAAAACAATAGTAACCTACATATACTTAAAGTAATATTCGAGAAAATATTGACTTAAATTGTGTAACAAAAATGACGGGAACTGAACTAACGTGATATAAACTAAAAGTGTTCTTCGCTAGTTTAGCATTTCAATATTATTCTGCAATGCTGTATTTAATTAGATAATATAGTGCAAATCAAAGAATATAAGTTGTTTTTTCACCTATTGAAAAGTGTTGTGATGTATCTCAGGGTACTTTAAGCAGTGCTTAAGAAATTATTTGCTAAACTCTATTTTATATTAAAAGTGTTTTTTTGTTTTACTATTTTTTTTGTTTAATATTATGCTATTTAAATCGAAAGTATTGTACAAAACATAAATATTATAAAATGTTTTTCAGTCTATTGAAAACAACAGGAGTTTTTTGTGAGCAGAGTATTAGTTACTGGCATTAAATCAGTTCGATTCGTCAAGTAGATATCAATGTTGTTGTTTAAGCAAGCACTGTTAGTTTCTCTCTCTGACCTTTTGGAGCTGCGTCCCTCACCCCGCCACGTGCTCCATTTTTTGTGCAGCAATCAGGCATTTGTAGCCCGCTTTTTTATGGCTCCGCTCTGCACACGTGTAATTTGTATTGCGCTTTTTTGCGGCTGCCTGGCGAGTTAGTGCAGTGCTTGCTTGCGCTTGGTTTGTTGCATTGGGCACCAGCGAGCGGTTACTTGTTACCTGTGCAGCCCTTTGGCCTTTGCCAGTCGCTTTGTTTGTCAGTCGCTGGTTTGTTTTGTCGTGCTCAAAACAAAAATAGATTTATGCTTGCGGCATTTTTAAGTGACAGCAAACGAGCAAATTTTGTGTGACGACTGAGCTGCCCTGCCTACACTCACCTCCCCCCCTCCCACAACTCTCCAACACCCCCTCGATTGTTGGCCGCCCTGCTGCTGACATGACAGCGAACGGACAACATGTGATATGACTGTCGCTTGTAATAAATCTTAAAAAGAACTGCACTGTGATGTGGAGTGTGTGATTCTGTTCGTGCATTTTTTCTGGAATTTCGCCAACTACTATGGCAGCCACAAGTGGCGCCACAAATTGCAATCACCTCAGCACAGTGGGCTCTAAGAATGCCCAGTGTTGTAGCTCTGAATAATAGCAAATGTAGATAAGGAAAAGACGAAGTTTTGAATGCAGCAATTTGTCAATTGCAAATTTATTCTAGCAGAAATCTATTATTCTTCTAGAGAGTTGAAATTATGAGCTCACTCATCTTGCAACTGAATTGGAAGTTATCATCCAATAGTTTTATTTGATTGCATTCAGTTTACACTTTGTCATTGTTGCTGCCATTTGACCCACTGTCAGATCAGCTTTAATCCGCAGCCGCCAAATGGAAATATGAGTTGCCCGGACAACGGCACAAACAACGAGCACACGTGAAGACTACAAATACGCAACGTCCACTTTCTGGTTCACTAAAATCCGCATCTACAAAATCATAAGCGTTGCTTTTCCTATTGCTGTTGTTGTTGGCCCACGCACGTGCCGTGCAACGAAAAATAAATCTGAATCGCTGCAAAACTGTGTTTAGTTTTTAGTGAAATCTGGAGTAGTAATGGAATTGTTAAAGCAGCGTGCGGCGAGCTGCGAGTACTGAGCAAATGTTGCTAAAAAATATGGTCAGCAACATGCATGCACAGAGTGAAAGAGTCACTTTATCATTTTGGCATGACAAACAGTCATATTGCACTCCCCCCTCTTTATCCCCCTTTGTACTCACAATCCACGCTGACTTTGATGCGCTTGGAAACCGTTGGGGGAACCCCGTTGGATGCAATGCAGAGATAGGCGCCCATGTCCAGGCGAGAGATGCGAGTTATCTCCAGCGTGTCGCCCTCCCATTCGTTCACTGCGAGATGAAGAGAGAGAGAGAGAGAGAGAGGGAATTGGCGTTAAATGATTGATGCTCAATGGAGCCTGTCCGACGCGCTTGCGTTTGCACTTACCTATGTGATTCTTATTGATGGCTATGCGCGAATTATCGTCGCGCTTCCATTTGATAATGGGTCGGGGACTGCCGCTGGCCCGACATCGCAGCGATATGTTGGCGCCCTCGCGCACTATGACGTCGCTGGAGCTCAGCGAGTCGTCGATGTTCGGCGGCACTGCAAAAACAATATATGCATATAGTTGTGAATAATGTTTGCACAATGCGCAGCTAGCCTAAATTGTTGTGTCTCTAATCCGCTTAAATAGCAGCGAACCGAGTGCCCTTTGCAGTCAACTGGTAATCACGAAACCCATTTAAGATTAAAGAGCGCGCCACACACTCACACACATACACTCGCACACTTACATTTATAATAATATCGTAAATATATTGGAGCCCCCAAATCGCAGTCTATGGCCAGTTCAAAATAGGTGATAAATTGCATTGTTTGCTGGCGTCAATTTGGCTGCAACAGGATATTGCAATTGCAGCTGAAATGTTTTCAATTTCGATTTGCAGCATTCAATATGCATTTCATAATTATTGCCGTAATTGTGTGCAATTGCTGTTGCCATTGTTGCCACTCGAATCACTTTGCCATCATTTAATGCCCTTAGACGGGTTCGTTTCGTTTCGTTTAGCTACTCCACATATAAATTATTATTTAAATTGTATTCGTGTATGCGTTAAGCCTGCGTTCACACCCAAATACATTTCGTATGCATTCTGAAACTGAATTAAATTCAAAGCAATTTACAAGCGAGTGGCGTCGAGCAGCGCAGGTAAGTTGCAAAGAATTATATTTCTGCATGGATTGCCAGAGTTTAACGATTCAACTCGTTCACGCACTCTACAGACATCAGAGAATTGTCACACTTTTCTGTAAGCAAAGTGAATCGAATTTCAATTGTGCCGTTTCATTTTACTTCTGAAATTAATTGCACTAATTTGCGAGGTAAACAAGTTTGAATATTTCCTAAATTAAACCAATTAATAAATTTAAAAATAAAAAATAAGCATAGATATGTAGATAATTATTGTAAATTGAATGAAGGATTCACAACATTCAACTAATTTTAGCTACAAATAATATTAATTTCAAAAAAGCAGACGCAAAGAAGCATTTAAAATAATGAAAAAACGTTCGATGTAAATTGTTGTAAATTGAAATTTCGATTTACAATATTCAACCAACTTTCACTAGAAATATTATTATGAAATAAGCAAAAATTTTAATTAATGCAAAATGTTTATTCTATTTTGAATTGAGAATTTACAGCATTCAATCAGTATTATATTAATATATAAATATAAAATAAGAAGAAAATATATAGAGAATTTAAAATAACATAAAACGTTTCATTTGACTTAGTTGTTGAATTGAGACCTTAAAGCATTCAACCAATATGAGCTAGAAATATAAATTAAAAATAAACAGACATATATAATTAAAATGAATAAGAAACGATCAACATTTTTGATTCACTTGTAAATAGAATTAAAGATTCAAACAATATTACCTAAAAAAATCGAAATATAAAATAAGCAGCCATAGCAGATAATTTAAAAGAATTTAAAGAAATGAGCCAAATTTAACTAAAAATATAAATTTGAAATCAGCATATATACATGTATAATGATATTTTAAATTATTAAAAAAACAAACGTTGTAAACTCAGTTAAGGATTTAGAACATTCAACTAATATTAACTAAAACAAAAATAATTTAAAATAAGCTTATATATATGTATTTAGATAACAAAACAATCAACTTCTCGCTTTAGTTGTAAATCGGATTGACTATTGACAATATTCAACCAAAATTATATGTAAATAAATTAATACGAAATTAGCGGACACCAAATCGTATAGCTAATTTGAAATAATGAAAAAACCATTATCATTTTCGCTACAGTTGTAAATTTCCTGATTTCCACTTGTGATACCTCGTACTTCTCGGCCTGCTGGGTATTTTGCAGTCCACATATGACTGAGTGCATGCTGAAAGTTTGATTAGACAAATGTTTGGTTGTAGTAAACGCAAATATTTAGCAGCGAATTATTTCGTTCACACGTCGCATTTAAATATTGTTTTTCGGCGTCGGTTGCTTTGCGTATTATTGTTGCAGTACTCGCGATAGTGTGAGCGTAATTTTTTTAATTAAAAAATATGCGCTGCCGTTTGGTTGGGTATCCCATGCATTTTTAATAATTTGTTTGTTTGGCAGCCAGGAAAATAATTCCGCCCGGGCAAAAGATTCACTGAACTGTGCACTGGACACACGCACACCAAAATTTTGCTCTCGGCTGCCTCGCTTGCCTGCTCTTTGTTTTCTCACTTACACACTTCCCCCTCCCCCTATTTCTGCGAATAAGCCTGTGTGTGTTTGTGTGTGTGTGCGATTTTGGCCCGCTTCAAGGCAAATAAATTATTTTTTAATTCACCGCGTATTTGCACAGGATTTTCGTGTTGTGCTCGCCTCGACTTTCATCTACCTTGGGGCCATGCTGGCTCTGTTAACGCTGTCTTTGGTTGTCCGCACGATGATTAGGTTTGCCAGCATTTAATCGCTAATTTTATCAACTCTGCTCAAGTCTGCTCAACTCACCCACTACGTTCAGATAGCCGAACTGCGTTTTCGCCGTCACGGTGTTGATCTGGCACATGTAGCGCCCCTTGTCCTCCTCGTGCACATTGTTGATGTGCAAGTACCAGGTGCGATGTCGGTCGTGCTTGTCGTGCGTGACACTGATGCGTGGGTTCCGCGTGATCACGTGATTGTGCACCGTGAGAATGGCCGATTGTTCGAAGTGCATCCAAGCAACCTGAAAAACAAAGCACACAAATGTAAATTACTTGCCTGCATTCAAGATTATTTTACTCTTTTAGAGAAATAAGATCTTCATTAAAATTACTTTTTAAATATATTTTAAACTTTATCAAAATGTTCAGAATATTGCTAAAATTCTACAAATTAAAAATATTTTATGCATACTTCACTATTTGTTTATTTTTTTATATTTATAATGCAAAAATTGCAGTCGAACAATGAATTTTATATATGTGCATGAAAATAGATATTATATGGCAGCGTTTAGTCTTTCTGCTTTATTAAACTGCAATGTAGCAGCCTAAAAGAAACTATAGACTTTCATAATTGGCATTTTTGTCAGTTCAAATAAAAAGGGAAAGACAAATGTGGGACGCTTTATTAATTGAACAGCTGAAGTAGAAAATAGCGTGTAATGAGCGATAATGATGGGATTACTGGTCTAAAGCAAGGCTTGAATTGAAGGCAGAATAGCAAAAACCAGAAAATGATAGAGAGAAAAAAGTGAGAGCACGCAGAGAGTATTGAATAAATCAGAGTGCAGAGCAGGAGTCAACTAATTAGCGGCTAACATTGTGCATACGCCGTGTGCTCCGACTTACTCGAAGCTGGCCATAACGAGCGTCTTTTTAGTGTGCGTTGCAATTGCGCTTAATGCCGAGAAGATCCAACACTAGTTGGATTTTCAAATTTAAAGACATCATTACCATGAAAATGGAAAACACGGCTATGAATATCAAGAGCACTCCAATTGATGCAACGATGGGGCAAGCGAACGTCTTAGAGCATCATTACCGAGTACTCCAAGTGCTGCCTCAAGTAGCTCAACCAAGCTGACTGACAGACCGACTGACAGACTGACAGACAGACTGACTTGCAGGCAGTGTGAAAGCGAGAGAGCTAGAGCGCTCTGTGGCTGCTCTTTCTCACAAGTTGGATGCTGCCAGCTGATACCTTGACGGTATTTTGGCCTGGCAGCCAGGAAATAGAATCAAATTGAGGTGTAAATGAGAGCAACAAGAAAACGAGCGACCGATGACGACAAAGCGTCGCATACGTAGAACGTGCACAGCATCCAGTAAATAAAATGCCAGCCAGAAAGTGGCGAAAAGAAAAGAATAGGAGACGCAGGAGGTAGTAAAAAGCGTAGCCCGAGTCGGTTTAGCTGATGGCATGTTTAAGTAGCTCTGTCTGTGTAAGCAAGATTACCCCCCTCATCGAACCCTGCCGCACTGCAGCACTGCACCACTGCAGCAGTGACTGGCAGCTTCGTTACATGTATTGCATGCGTGTAATTCATAGCTATCACCGCACACTTTCACGCCCCGGACATGGAACCCGTTCAGTTTATTTTTATATGCGACACTATGATGCAATTTTCTCGCTTCCGCTTTTTGCCAAACGCTTCTGGCTTCTCCACCTCACCTCCCCTACCTTACTCCCCACATATTTTTTTCCTTCTACTTTCGTTTTGTTGTTACACTTTTTGCTGCTGCTCCTGTTACTGTTGATGCTGAGCTGTGAAATTGCAACCGTGAACGTGCGCACATTGAGGTCTAACCCGAGTATGTCGCCTGTCCTTAGACGTTATTAAATAGTTTTTAAGGTAACTTGAAGGGTGGTGGGGTCAGCACTAAACGCACTTATAACCATTCCTCCGGAATGCCGAATTCCAAGAGTTCGCTAGTTGCTCAAGACGATATTTTGCACATGCTTTGCCAACCCTACAAATTAAAACATACAATTTCTTTATATTAAATAGTAATTAATCAAAGATAATTAATCAATATGTTTCTTTTAAGCTATGAACTTTAAATAATCTTAAATATTCTTTAACACAATTATTTTGAGACTTTGAAAAATTAAAATTACATTCTTTAAGCAACATTTTTTAAGCGAGTTTTATTAAAGAATTTAAATGCAATAAGGCAATGCGTTAATCATTTCAATAAAATTACAAATAAATGTATTTAGTTTAAATCATAAAATTACACAGACATAGACTGACTTAGATTTAGTGGGATAAGCTAAGTCTAGTCAGTATAGACTTAGCTTATCCCACTTAATAGTCTTTGGCTTTGCTTGCTTATTAAACTATTTAGTTTCAGATTAATATTAGGTGTTAAACACAAAATAAACGACATCAACTACAGATTGTTGCGTATTTAACTTATAAGCTACATTTCTTATATATTTATTTAAACTAAATTTGTTCTCTTTTTCCATACTGAATCTATTCATAAAATATATTTTAATTGCGATTTCCTAAAGAAATAGAGTGTCCATTGTTAACTAAAATAAATTTTAATTATATCGTCAAGTTCTTGCAAAGTGATGGCAAATAAACAGTAAGCATAAAAATAGTAAATAATTTTCTTGCATTTCACTTACCTTATATGAGCCGAGATTCTTCACTGAGCAACCCAATTTGACATTGCGTCCAGCAGGTACAGTTACATTTTCGATGTATTCAGTAAATTCGGGTTCTTCAACAACAGCTGCAAGAAAGAAGGAAATTTATTAAATATTAAATGTTAGAAACATTGAATTGCACTTTTCATTCATATGATAATTTGGTAGCAGCAGAGTGCAACAGATATAAATTAAGTAAATACGTTTGATTGTGGTCATATGGATGTATATATAAATTAAATAAATAATCAATTGTTTGCTAACAATCAACAGACACAACTTAACTGGGAGACAGAGTATGTTGCATATTTGCCTTAAATATCAACAAGTTAAACATTTTCACGCTTCGTTTTCCCATTTTTTTTACTGGCTGCGTCCAGTGGACATTTTGCCGTTTCATTTTGAGTTTCCGTCGTAGATTTCATTTAATTTTTAATGACCATAAAAACGCTTAAATGCATTAAATTGCTGTGAAAGCCACTGCAAAAATCTTCGCAGAAATCCTTTTCAATTTTTCAACCAATAAAAGTTGCAGAGAAAGCGCTCGTTTCCCGTAACGAAGTATAAATACACTTAAGGTACATTATAATTTACATAAGTGTAATATTCCTGCGAGTGCTTAAAAGGCGTTTTCATTTCATTTTGGGAACAATGCTGATTAATCAGGTCACATTTGCAGTGCATTGCTTATGACAGTAATTGTTTATTTTTATTTTTAGGCACGAATAAGTTATAAAGCCAAAGAAAATTATTATAATTTACATAAGTGTAATATTTTTGCAAGTACTTAAAAAGACCTCTCGTTCTATTATTTAGTAACAGTGCACATTTGCACATTTTCAGTGAATTTCTTATGTCAAAGTATTTGTCAATTATTGTTGCATACTTTTAGGCATGAAGCTAAAGCAAAATATGTGCTGCAAATATTAAGCAAACCTCTGTTTGCTTAATTAAATTCAAAGGCTTTGAGCAAAGCACAATTAAAAAAGGATTGCAATTCAATTAACCTGTCTTGCAATTATTAAAATGCAATGCCAATAGTCAATAAATAAATCACAGCACGTGAATATGTATTAAATATTCAGCGACTTAGGAAGTCAACTTTCTTGAAATGCTTTTCGTATTTAGTTAATTATCAATTTCTTCACTCAAATCATAGACTTATGTCAATGCTCAATATCTTTACTCAAATCTCAGACTTACATCAATGCTTAGAGGTTTGCTTTTCTTCAACACTTATATTATTAAGCTTGTAATGGCTCTTGAGATTTCTGTCATTGAATTAGGTAAACTGTATTTTTTATGCATAGTTAAATTGCAATTGAAATGCAGGAAAACTGTATTTGTTTAACTTAATTTGCGGGGGTTTGTGCCATGCGCCCGCAAGCCTGATTCGGTTTTCGGCCATTGCTCTAGCCTAATTAGATATTTATTATGCCCGGCAGACACGCACACATGCACACACACTCGGCCATTTGTGTAATATTGCGTGGTGCAGAAGGCAGAAGTCAATAGAATTTGCAGTGTAACAGCAACTGCCCCTTGGGTGTGAGCACACACACACACAACACACAACGCATACGTATGTTTCCACTTCTGCCTGAGCAGTTGGCAAACAGTCAACATATTGCACTGGCGACGCCCACAAACATGCACATATGTAGCCTTCTAATTATCAAGCAGCAGCAGCAGCAGCAGGAGCAGCAGTAGAAGTTGCATAAATTAGGCAGAACTCAAGGCAAATGTAACCATGACATTCACATTCACTTACGCATATTCACATTCGCAGTCTGCTGGCACACACTCGCATTCGCATTCACATTCACTTTTTGTGCTCTTGAATTGGCAAGCAAGCGGGCTAGTGGCAATAAAAAAGGAAACTCTGCAACTGCCGCTGCAGCTCGAGCGTGCAACCTTTTTGCAGCAGCGGCAGCGGCAGTGGCAGCATCAAATTCTCTGCATAATCATGGGATTCCAGGCAGCTGCAATTTTCGCGCCAGAGCGCGTGTTTGCATATAAATGCCGGGAGGCCCACGAAACAACACCCGCAAGGGACGCTTATCCTAGAGCGCAGCTAGACGACACGCAAATGGCCTGCTTTCAAAAAACTAAAAGCTCAAAAAAACAAAAATTTTTTAAGAATTTAATTTTGAAGAAATATTGTTTATTATTATTATAAAAGAAAATAATTAGAAACTAAAAGACAAGTAAATAATACTAAAACTTCAGGATTAAAACTTTATTTGGTTTAGATAGAGCGTCTTATTCTAGAGCAGATCTCGCAGACTTAGCTCCCATTTACAAAAATCCAATTAGGTGAAAATCTCCCATGATGTATACAGAGTGCATGTAGACATGGCCTAAATGTTTATTTTAGAATTAGACACCAATTGAACATAAGTTCAAAGCGAATATCTAGCGCATCTAAACTTAGCTTAAATATCATCGATTTCGAATTACTCTTTTTTAATTTAACCACCAGTTTAACTTAACGTAAGCTCAAATTGGCTTAAGATATCTCATGAATACTTGGTGCTTTATCGTAATTATAGATGCAATAGGCAAATAAATTAATTCATCTATTCAGATTGCATTCTAAGCTAAGCTTTAATATTGATAAATTATAGAATTATAAACCAACTTAACAATAATGCGAATGTCGACTTTCGGCTTAGCTTCAGTCGCATATGCCCGCTTTTGACAGCTTCATATGTGACATGGCATAAAAAGTTGGCAATGATATTGGCCAGCAGCAGTCGACGGGCTTGACGGAGCGACAGAGACGCAGATGGAGCGAATGAGGGAAAGGGAGAAGAGCACGTGAATGACGATGCGGTCGATGTTCGCCTGTTGCGACATAAATTGCGCTGCCTGAATAAAATTTTGCGCACAGTTAAGCGACATTTGCGATGGTTTCAGCTGCTCTTCTCGCTCTCTCCCGTGCGGATCGAGCTGCACCTGAGAACAATGACAGCCGCGCGGCAATACCATATTCATACACATCCATATGTGTGGGTCGGGTCGAGGCAGGGCAGGGCAGTGCACAGCGGGGCGGACGGAGTTCAGCTGCTCGTACGCTGTCACCGATTCCATTTTTTCGCGCCACAACATAGAGTCGTATCTGTGCAGCTGCTGGCTTTCAATTTTTGGCATATAGCCGTGTATCACTTATGACCCCCGGCGACATTGTGCCAAACTCCAGCTGCCATTCCCTTCTCCTCTCTATCTATCTCGCCATCTGCATCTCGCATCTCTCTCTCTCTCTCTCTCTCTCTCTCTCTCTTTGCGCTTCTCTGTCAGTGTGTAAATATGATTGCCTGGGGTCAGTCGCCTGCGAGACGAGTGTTATTGATGGCATCAGGCTCTCGTGCCAGCCGTGGGCAGCTGGCATTAAGATAACCGAGATAAGTACGTCAAATGACACTGCGCAGCAAATTGCGAAGCCACAAGAAATCATGACGCGCTTTCAAGTGAAAATTGGACTATGCAAAATATCCCGAAGTGAACAACTGTCCCAGCATTTGATCAGTTTCAAAAATCATATTGGCTTGAAAAATTAAATTTCATATTTTGTTCTATTTAATAAATTTACATAAATTAAAAATACACTGAAAGAAACTTTAATTTAAATTTTATTAATTTCTATAAATAATACATTTCATTAAAATAACATACAAATTATAGGTATAACTAAAACTTCAAGTTTCAAACTTTCCTTTATAAAATTTGGTTGAAATTTATATTAACATAATACTATAAAAATAAAATAAAATTAAATGGCTATTTTTAAAACTAATACTAATTAATTAATTAATTAATTAATAATAACATAATTTTTATCTCGTTTTTTAAATAATACATAAGACTAAAATCAAATTTAAATTATAAAACCTCATTACTCAAACATATTCAAATTGTTAAAAATATAAACCTAACAGCACTTCAAACTTAAAGAATTTAATTAATAGAATTTTAATTTGATTATTTTTATTGTAAAAATAATTCATTGGACCAGCTTAAAAACGCAAATTAAAAACCTATAACTTGAAAACTAAAACTTTATTTATTTTAAATTAAATACAAAATGGAAATGAATTGAATTTATAAAAATAATACATTGTACTAAAATGAAACTCAAATTATGCAACTTAGACTTTAATATTAAATCTTTGTTTCTTTTCAATTACACTTTTAATCTGAAAACAAAGTAATGAAAGAAATTAATTCAAAATTAATGTTATTCATTGTTATTATATAAATTGGAACAAAACGAAATGTAAATTATACAACTATAACAGAATATACTTTAAATTGATTAAATATAGACTTCTAGACTGAGAATAAAATAAATAATATTAAATGTTTGGTAACTGTAGTAATTTGACTAAACATATAATATGTCCACGCAAGTGTCAAGTTTGTGTATTATTATTTAAAAAAAAAGAAAGTATCTCAACTACTTACTATTTAAATTCGATGTTGGCACATTGGGAAGGCCGCCGGCAACAATTACGCCGCTGCTGCTGAGGATTGTGTTGCCGTTGGCGGTGACGCCGCCACCGCTGCCGCCGCCGCCAGATGGTGGTGACGCTGATTTGGCGGGACCACTCGTGTGCTTGGCGCTGCTGCCGGAGGCGCCTCCGCCGTTGACGCTGCCGTTGAGTATCTGCGGCAAGATGATCTTATTGGTGGAGTCCCCCGCTGTCGCCGTGAGCACGAGGAGGGCCCCAATTAGATGCCAAGACGGCAGCAACATCAACTTGCCGTTGCCTTGCCACGTTCCCCAGCCAGGAGCACCGACGATGGCCTCGTGGCCTGGCTAAAGTGCATCTCTCCAGGAGCACGGCTCCACGTTCTCCACTCAGTCTGCCCCCGGCACTATGAATATTTATCTACAATCGTGTCGTGTGACCAAATCCCCTCTACGCCAACATTTCGTGAAAATCACTTGCGTTTTCGTTGAAATTTATTGTGGATTCGTTGAGCTGCAAAGTTGATGTTGATTAGTTTTTAATTGTTGGTGTGGGAAATGCAATTATTGGATGCGTAATCTGCAGTCACTAATCTACTTATCACTCAAAAAATACACCTAACAACATCCCATAATTGCAAATTTAGTTAAACAATTAAATTTGAATTTGAGCGAACGTAAAAAATGTTTGTTGGCCAGCAGAGTTTTTTAATTTAATTACCAGCACTTTGCCGAACTCATAAAAAAGTGCATAAAATTTGTTCCGCCTTCAGTTTGCCTTCAATTTTTTTTTTTGTATTGTGTGTTTTGTGTGTTTTCGTAAATCTGTTTTTGTCTATGGCAAAGCGTTATCATGTGTGCGCCAGCTGAAGAAGGATGTGCGAGGGAGGAGGTGGGCGGCAAATTGCTTAATTTCATAAGCGAGTCATAAGGGAGAAAGTTTTGTGCGTTTTGTGTGTTCCGCAAGCTGTGGACCCGAGCCCGGAGGCGACACGCTCAAAAGCCATAAAAAAGTATGGATGTGGCTGCCACAGACGCAAACTTTTTCTATGTCTCTTGTCATTTGTTTCGTTGCTGTGCTTTTTGCATTTTTAAGATCGCAAACAACACGCACGCTGCATAAAATGTTTCATATTTTGCCGGGCACAAAGTTAACTAGCAGCATAATAAGCCAATGAAAACTTAAGACAAACATAAGTAACAGCAGTTACCAACAGTATTTGCAGCGCTCACTGACAGCTTTTTTTGTTAACTATTTTCTAATAAATTATAGCAGCAGAAAGCATCCCAAGTAAAGAGTTTGCATACTGCAGATTAAGTATACGCCAAGTGTAGCTCAACAGTCTTCTTTTTGCAAAATCTGTCATTGTCATTCGTAGATCTCTATTAAATTATATCATCACACATTTATGGCAGACAAGTAGGGAGTTTACATACTCCATATTAAGCATACGCCATGTGATCACAGCTCAACTGCCTTCCTTTTGCTAACTTGCTTTGTCATTGCTAGATCTCTGATCAATTATAGCATCGACAGTAATTTAAATATGTATAGCACGAAACTAAAAAGTTTGCACACTACCCATTAAGCATTCTGCAGATTAAGTATACGACATGTGCTCACATGTGCTTTTGTTAACTATTTTGCGTTTATGCTAGATCTCTACTAAATTTAAGCAGCAGAAGGCGTCGACATTAATTTAAGTGTTTATGGAAATTAAGTAAAAAGTTTACACACTGCAGATTAAGCATACTTCCGATTAAGTATACGACATGTGCTCCAAATTTAACAGCCTTATTTTTGCTAAATAATTTGTGTAAATGCTAGGTCTCTCATAAATTATAAGAGCAGAAAATCTCAATAGTAATTCAAGTGTTTATTGCACTCAAGTAAAGATTTCAGACACTACAGAATAAGTATACGCCATGTGATCACAACTTCAGCTGCTAACTATTGTTAACTATTTTGCGTCAATGATAGATCTGTAATAAATTATCGCAGTAGAAAACATCGACAGCAATTTAACCAACTAACTCAAGTAAAGAGTTTGCATACTGCAGATTAAGCATACGTCATGTTGCTCAAAGCTTTAAAGCTGCTAACTATTGTTAACTACTTTGTGTCAATGGTCGAATTCTAATAAATCATAGCAGCAGAAAACACTCTTGAGATTATCTTAAGTGTTGTATTTAAATGTTTCTGGCAGACAAGTAAAGAGTTAGCATATTGTAGATTAAGCATACGCCATGTGGCCGATGAGGAAATGAGGGAACGACACTTATTTCAAACATGCAGTTTTAGCGCTCCTTGGAGACATCACAAACGCTGTTAATTCTTGCCATGCATTATTTATAACAATTTATCTTGTTGAACTTGCGGTTCAATTCGAAGATATTGATATCTTTTGTGTTTGAAATGAATTCCAAGTGGAAGCAGGCGACATGCAACAACTTTCGGCCATTGACTTTTCATTTTATCTGGAACTGGAGCAGCCACATTTGCTCCCATGGCCCAGAGCCGGAGCAGAGTGTCGCATACCTTTCGCTGTGTGCTTAAGCAGATAGCCCAGAACATATATCAATTGGTCGCCGGGGGCGCTGTTGGAATGCGAATGCAAAGTGCGAGGCAGATCTTTATGACTTTTTGGAGTTTTGGTCTGGCGAAAGGGTTGCCGTTGCCGTTTAATTTTCTTTTTCTTCTGCACCAGCCAAGCCAAAACTTTGTGCGGCACGTGCAAGAGGCGTGGCAGTCGGAATATGGCGGCTTACGCTGGCATAATATTTTGCCAAACTTTATTGAATTCCCCGGCAAATCTGCGTAGCAGCTGCAAGAGCAAAGAAAGCAAGCAAAACTTGGGAGACAGCAAACAATTGGCTCGACAAGGGAGCGACGGCGACGAGGGGCGGGACGCAGTGCATTGAAAGCAAATTTATGGATGCCAAAGTCATATGGAAAAGTCGAGAATTAAGCAATTGCTGCGTACACACTCGTGCATTGGGAATTTTTCTAGGTTGCACTTTCTGCCAGGCAAACAAATGGGAAACTTGTTAGCAGCATGCCCAAGGCTGGAGCTGCAAAGCCGTGCCGAAAAAATAAATATTTGAGCTAGATCGACGATAATGAAAGTCGGCTCTGATGCAGTGTATTTTTGGGGCCACACGAAAAGTCGAAGGAACTGGCAACAAAATAAGTAAATAGAAATAGAATAAAATCTTAAGTTGATAATCCCTTCAAGTTTAACACGATTGAGAATGTAAGCCAATTAAGTTGATAATTTTAATTAGTGGCTTTTGTTTGAAGAGCGCGTTGCGTAATTGAAACTTGTGTGGATTTTCAATAAGTCGTCTCTCACCATCAAAGCACAACAATTAAATCAATGCAACGCAGCTGGAATGGAAATAAAATGAACTCACGTAATCAAAATTGCACTCGCTGCCCGAGTCTCGAGCTGGGCATGGGGGACTAAGAACACAGCGGAGCGCCGGACAATGCCAAACATGTGGCCAATTAGCGCCAAAATGCTAAGAGACAAGCAAAGGGCCTTGCAGGAGCAGGACGAGGGAATGCAAGTCGACAAGTTGTCGGAAGAGAGACAGAGACAGAAAGTAGGTCCGCAGTGCAAACAGAAATCGAATGCCGCATTGGCATCCATTAGTTAGTCATGCCGAGGACACGGTTTCATTTCAGCATTTTGTCTTCTGCAGCCTTTTCCCTGTTGTTCGCTGGTCTCTCAGCCTAATTAAAAGGATGCCGCACATGTGTGTGACGCACAGGAGAAAGCGAAAAGTCGAGCCGAATATTTATAGCACTGAATTGAATTAATTTCTCTTCAGCTCGTTGTCATGGTTATGCGCCAGCTATTTGCAGAGCTTCGCGGTGTCTCGCCCTCCGCCACCCGCCTTGTAAAAAGTAAAATGCAAACAACAACAAATTGCTTAAATTGTAAACAGCAAAAAACAATAATAGGCTGCGGCAACTGTGGCAACCAACGTGGACCCTCCCGGCCAGCCAAATGACCAGGCTAAGTGGACCCACCCTGTGGCCTTTTTTTCAGTTGTTATTGTTTTTGTTGTTGTTGGCGCTAAACACTGACAGCTTTTGGCTTTCAACACTGTGACATTAGCTGCGGATAATGGCATCGGCGGCTCTGCGGGCTGCTAAGTGGAGAGGTGCAAAGGACCTTCCATGAGGTCGAGCACAACAAAATTACCATTCGCTGAAGTGAGTTCCGCTTTAATGTGGCTCAGGCTTAGCCGTTTCAGGTGTGCGGATTCCTACACACTAACAAGGCATTATTTATGTTTATTTTTGTACTACAAAATATGTTTTGGATTGTAAATGCTTCCCTCAGTTTTAAAGCAAGCCGTATGAAGAATCTTTACTGCAATTGTCAAAGGTCGTAAAATTGACGATGCAGTTAAAGATTGCAAATCATTCATAATCATTCTGGAGTGCGGAGTGCGATAACCTAATAAGGATTTATAATTTATGTTTGTTTTTATACTAAAAAACATGGCCTGAAATGTTATTTTTTCCCTGAGTTTTAAAGCAATTTCAATGCAAGTTGTTGAGCGGTATGGAAAATCTTTCTTTCAATTGTCAAAGGTCGTAGAATTGAAGAATCAGTTGAATTAAATTCTCTCTTGCTTTTATTATTGCTAAATCTCGACTCTAAAAATTACTGTTTCTTTCTGTCTCTTTAGCTTTGCGTCACAATCTGTCTTTATAGTCATTCTGGTGCGCGGTAAATGCATCTCTCAGTTTTGAAGCACTTTTAATAAAAGTTGTTTGAAATTAATTTACTGAATTGAAATTCTTTCCTACAGTTATCAAAGATCGTAGTATTGAAGAATCAGTTAAACAATATTCGCAAATGGCGCAATTTTTTAATATTGCCAAAACTTTACTCTAGCAATTGCTCTCTATCGCCTAATTTGCTTTGCAATCCGTTTCATGTCTATTTCTATAAAGCACTTTAGTAAATCTTGTACAACACAACTGAAGATTGTTTGTAAATTCTTCGCTCACTTTTAATGACAATTTTAAGTCGTTTATTTTAGTGAAATGAACATATTTCTTATAGTTGTCAAACATCGTAGAATCACTCTAGAAAACACTCTCTATTTCTCTCTCTCTCTCTCTCTCTCTCTCTCTCTCTCTCTCTCTCTTTCTATCTGACTATGCTTCACAATTAGTTTTTATAGTTATTCAGGTATGCGGATTGAAATACTTTCTTATAGTTAAACCATATGCCAATGTGCATAGATAAGTAAATTCAATGAAACAGCTTTTACTTTCTGGAAAAATTAACTCTATAAATCACTCTTACTTTGCTTCAGAATTAATTTCCTTAGTCATTCACTCCCTTGTCTTTGCTGTTCTTCCAATAACTGAACACTGATAGAAATTCTAAATTAAAAATATACAATATATAATTTAATTGCCAACATTGGAGTCAAATCAAGCGCATAACAGAGCGCAACAAATTCATTTCACGCTACCAAGCGATCAGAACTGTTTGCTCTGCTTACAATCTCACAATTTCACTGCAGTTTGCTGTTGAGATGGCCAAGAATAGTTGCAGGTTTGTAGTGAGTCTGCTGCTGTTGGCTTGCAGAATGCAAGCGACGTTTGGGGAGACGACAACCTCAGCGATCATTGCGGCTGTGTTGCGACACACGACTCAGAAAAACGTGATCTTCTCGCCACTGCTGCTGACTGAGTCGTTGAGGCAAATGTATTTGGCGGCAGAGGGCAAAACTGCCGAGGAAATTGCCAAAGTATTGCACTTGACTGGAAAAGCGAGGAGCGAGATCCTTGAGGATTTCTCAAATGCGACAGGACTTGCAAACATATCTGAGACTCAAAATTTACACTTTGCGAATCGATTGTTTTTAGCTTTCGATATCAAACTATTGCCGGAGTATCAGCAAAAGGAAAGTGAAATGTTTGCAAACCAAAGACAAAGTGTGAACTTTACAAACTCCTCAGAGACTATCGGCCTAATTAATACCTGGTTAGCTGATGCAAGCAATAACACAATAACCAGATTAGTTGAAAGCATGACAGCTGAGACGAAAGCTTTGTCCTTAGGCGCGATTTACTTTAAGGGATTTTGGAAATACGCCTTTGATAGCCAGAACACGAGCAAGGCCAAGTTCCAGATACCGCAGAAAAGCGGGCAAGCGCGAAAGATCGATGTAGACATGATGTTCCGCAAGGCATTGTGTCGACTGAACGAGATTGACAAGCTCGATGCCATGTCTTTAGAAATTCTCTACGACGACACCGAACTATCGTTGGTGGTTCTACTGCCGAAGACGGTCGATGGAATCGACAAAATCATTAATAATCTGGATCAGATGGATAGCGCTGATATTTCCCCAAAGACACCCGCTATGTATGTGCAAGTCTATCTGCCGAAATTCAAGTTGGATGTTGAGCTAACACTGAATGAGGCATTGAAAAGCTTGGGACTTGTTGAGATATTCCAAAAAGCCAATTTCTCAGCGATGACCGACTCTCAAGCGGACTTGAAACTCGATCGCATCTTGCAGAAATCTATCGTGGAAGTAGCTGAGGAGGGATCTTCTGCTGTCGAAGGTAGGTTGCAGCGACTCTTATGCAGCATTTGTTAACAATTGACTATTTCAGATTCGGATTTTGTGTTCTCGTATCGGTGGTTTCCCATGGAGATCATAGTGCGCATTGATCACCCGTTCGTGTTTCTGATCAAGGACAACAATCAGGTCTATTTGGCTGGGCGTGTTACTATGGAATAGCCGAGCATAACTATAAAGTAACTAATAAATTGAGTATGATTTGTGCTGCATATTAACTCACACCTTAAGCCGAGGCACTGGCAAATCATTTGGTACACAGACACAATGGAGATATTATGCCCCATCGCGTTGCATCAATAACTTTTCTCTGGCACTCGCCGCTCGCAAAACAGACAAAAAGTAAACTCGCACAATTTGTCGCAATGTTTGTTGTTGGCAGTTCAAAAGGCAATCCCCACCGAAATTCGCAGTCTGCAACAACTGTGCTCCAGTCATCAGCATCATCACCATCATCATCATTGTCGATGGTGTAGGGATTGGGATTGGATGGGCGGGAGAGTGGAGAGGGGATTGAAATTGGGAATGGCATCATATTTTTGCAATTTGTTTGCTTTGCTCTGAACAATTTGTAAATTTGTTACGCCGAAGCGATAAACAAAAGAGACAAAAACTAGAGCGCAATACGCAAAAATCCAACACCAAAGAGAAAACAATAAGCTGCAATGACGACGTCGCTGTCTCTGTCCCTATCCCTGTCTCTGTCGCTGTCTCTCCCTCTCCCACTGCCGCTGTCCGCCTGACTGGCAAAAAGTTTTTGTGCTTTGCCCAGCAACTGCCATTGATCTGCATTGATGCCAGCAGGCACACTCTCGCTCTCACACACACGCACCCTGCGAGAGCGATACACTCACAGCAATATGCACACAATGATACGCACACTCACACACATTACGTATGCAGTTTTGAAGCAGCTTTCCGGGGCCTTTGCTATCTCTATGCCTGTCTTTCTCTCCCTCCCTCCTCTGCGTTGTATGTTTGCACTGGGTTAATGTATTTTTAAGCTAAATTCTTTGTTTATATTTGCTTTGCTGTTGCTGGTCGTGTTGTGCCCGTTGCAGTCGCATCAAGCGCATCTCTGATTCGAGTCTTGAAGCAGCGCCTGCTCTCCCTCTGTCACTCTCTCCACCAGCTCCTCGCCACGAGGGCCAATTTATCTATGGGTTTTCGTTCTGTCATCCAAGTCAAGACCCCATTTAACTCTGGTTTATTCATTTAGTCGCTTATAAGTTTGCCCGAAGTTTTTGGCAGCCAGCGCCTTTGAAGTTCGCTCTGTGGTAACATACATAAGAGTTGCCTTTTGCTTCTTCTGCCTCTTCCGCAGATGTTTGCGCTTCATGTTTACCTTTATTGCATGAAATGTGCATCAACTGTTAATTGTTTGCACACGTAAAGTGCTTCAAAGCAACATTTCAATGCAATCCCGAAAAAAACTTGGCTTAGATTCGGGGAGAAATAGTTAATATCATAGTTTGAATTCCAAAAAATAAAATCGTTTCTTAAACAATGCCTATTGATCGCATAATATAGCTATAATTTCCTGTTCTGCATATTTCTTAATCATTTGAATTTTGCTCAAAAATACCAAGCTGATCTTTCGAATATATAATCAAATTTTCCATCAATTTCGATAAATCATCTCTTAATATTTTCGCTCTTCACCTTGTTTAATATGAATGCCAAATTATCTACAATCACTTTCTTTCACTCGCACACTTTACAGAGAAATTCTTTCGAAAATGCACTCGAAAAAGTTACAGTTAGTTTGTGGAATACGACATTTCGATTTGAAGATCTTTCGCCTGCTGGCAGCAACTCGACAACTCGACGCGTCCGCTTCGTGCAGAATCCGTAGCGAAACTGATTCGTCGGCCGACGCCACACGCACAGCACAGCACAGCACAGCACAGCGCTGAGCCGGCAGGCAGCGACAATAACAACAACACCAACAGCAGCGTGGAGAAGGCAGAGCAAGCAAAGTGCACTAAAAAGAACCGACGAATGGAAAGAAAAAAATGAAAACGCAAGTCCATGGCAAACGAATGATAACAGGCCAAAAGCCGAGCGCGTCACACGAAGCGCGAGCCGAGGCCACTTCGTGTCGGATGCTGTTCGTTGTGGTTGCTGGCTGTGTTGTTGCTCGTGCGCCAGCCGTCTTGGCTGTCGGCACGTCGGCTCGTCGGCTGGTTTGTAGTCTGCGTGCAACCGCAACCGCAACAACAGACCGCAAAACACGCGACAAAAATGTTAACAGAGCTCCAAACCGTAACATTCCCACCGCCATCCCCGTCTCTCGCCCACGAACAGCACAATGGCATTTACTGTAGTCGTGTTGTTGGCATTTACGCAGCACGTAAATGACTTCCGGGCTGTTGCGGATGGTCCTGTCACCGGGTTTGAGTTGCGCTTCGTTTTGGTTTGTTTCGAACCTTAATCCGAGCTGCAACCCGGCTTGCAACAAGTTGACACGCTCCGGCCAGGCTGAGGCGGCAGCAGCGGCGGCGGCGGCGATGGCATTCCCCATTGCATTTTCGGTTTAATTGAATCAATTCAAATTAAAGCAAAAATCAAAACAAGTTTGCCTGATATTCTGCAACTCTGCATATTGTACTTATATTTAATTAAGCAAGTTAATTAATTTCATTCATTTGTATTCCATTTGATGTGCACTTGCATGCGACAAAAAGCGAAATAAATTTTGTTGGCAACGAAATCACAAAACTGCATCAACCACTTCAAATTCAAATAAATATTTATTTCATTTGTGTTTTTGTTATGCCATTTAACAACAATCTAGTGGCATATCATTCTTAAAGTGTTTAAAAACAATTGAATAGACTGTATGTAGAATAAATTTAGCTGATCAACAATTCGTTAGCCTTCTAAGAGTCTTCTTAATTCATCACTCGACGAATATATTTCAATATTTTCGACAACAACCTAATTAATTCTTGCGACGACTTCTTCATATAGCTTCTGACTTGGACGGCGCAGACAAGGAGAGCTGCAACTTTTGCTGGGATTCCCTCCCAGTTGGGCAAACTAACTAACAAGCTTAATGAACTCTTTCAAATCACAGGCATCGCTCAATGCCAACAACATTAAAACTGACAAGGCTAGACGCCGTCCAAGGGGGATTTGAGCGCGGGGAGCGGGGAACGGGGCTAAGCGACCACGGCAGGACGTGCCAGCAACAACAAGCTCAGACGCCACATGGCGTGTTCATTATGTAAGGCATTTCCCCAGGGGAAGGGAGGGTCGGAAGCAAGGCGGCGGTCGCCATGTGGGCGTGGCACGGTGCCGACTGTTGCGCCTCGGACTTTTGGTGTGTGTGTGTGTGTCTGGGTGTGCAGCATGTGGCGCGACGCAGAGGCCACAAAGGTCGTTGCAACACATTTCGTACGCTGTTGTGACGCCAAAAGTCAAGTGTGTGCGAGAGAGAGAGACAGCGAGAGAGAGAGGAGGCTACGGGGCAAGCAGGTCCTTTGCCGGTCATTACAACACTTTGTTGGCTGCTTTGTGAACTTCTTCACCATGGCAAAGTTTCGTTTTTTCGCCGCCTCTTTGTATTTTTCACGCCGTGTCGAAAGTTTTACTTATGCTTGTTGTTGCTGTTGTTATTGTTGTTGCCCGCTCGACAATGAAATTTTTGACTGCTGATTGTTTGGCGTTCAATGTTATTCTTCCGCTTGTTGTTACTGTTGTCGATTCGGGCTTAAAGCAGACGGCGCCTAGCAAAAATACTTACTTACAAAAAATACGAAGTGAGGAACTGCTGTACTTAGAGGAACTTGCAGCAAATTGAAAATGGAAAGTTTTGTTTTGCAGTTGTGCTTCGACTTTTGCAACTTCATATATAGTAGCACAACTGCCCGCTCGTCTACCTTCCTCGTCTACCTTTCACTATCTTGTAGTATTCTTAAGTATGCGTCGCCGTCTAGTCTGGTTCAGCAAATGAGGTAAAATAGTTTGGGGAATCGCACAGTACGCGCGCGGCTAAAAGTTTTGCAGTGATATAAAGATTTATGCGGCAGATATTCAAGTTTGCTGGCGTAAAAAAGCATAACACCCCATTCTCAGGTGGAAAACTTGTGTTCGAACAGCTTTAAAACGTAAGGAATGCATTATATAAATTCCACCATATTATAAGAGAGGTAGAGTGGGAAAAAGACATTTGCCTAAGAGCCACTCGGTTATAGGAAGGCAAAATAAGTATGCACACATTCCACAACGCTGTCAAATGAAAAACAAACTCACAGCGCATATTTTTCATCTATGCATTGAGTGAAAAAATCAAACTTTTCGTTGCGTTTTCCAGTAATTTTCACACGCAAGCTGCCATGCAATGCAAGTGCTGACTGTCGTCTTACCCCCCGCTTCACTGCAGCAACTGCATCGCATCTTCTGCTGACAGCTGCACTTACGCAATGTTACGCATAAGTGCCCGCCACCCGAAAGTATGCAATGCTTTTTCATCGAATTTAATAAAATGACAAGCCGAAACTGCCAGCTTTCGCCTGCTCACTCTCACTCTCCCTTCCAGCCAATCCCATTCACATTCCCATTTGCATTCGAAAGAGGTTCGCTTCCAGGCTACTCAAGCAAAAAAACGTTGCATACCATCAGGCGCATTTTTGCTCGCACTCGCTCCACGCATGTGGAAAATGGTGCTTTTAAAATAGCAAAATAACGCGTGAATGCGGTGATTAGAATGTGTTTTGTCATCCGTTGGCAAAAATTGTGCCTTGCCTTCGACAGTCAATAAGGCCCATGGAAAAAGTGGGGCTCACTTTATTAGCCAACGTGACACAGCAGCTGGGAAAAGTTTCGTCGCAGGCGCTAATAAATTGAGTCGCGTGGCGCCGTGAAAGTATGCAGTCAGCGAGCGATGCTGCGTCTAATAACTCAATAAAGCCGAAGCGTCAAAAGACAAGCGGTAAGTAGCGGTAACGCCACCTCCTTCTCCTTGACGACGGCAACATCAACTCTCCCTTTTGCTAAGCCGATTTCCGCTTGTTTGCCACGCAATTACGATTTGTCAGACGGCTCAGGTTGTCTGCCAACTCCGGCGTATATATCAAAAGCCTAATTAGGGATTATGCCGGATAGCACAACACAAAGGCGCTGGTGGCACCACGAAGAAGAAGGGGCAGCAGGGGCGGCACGCTGGAGGGACAGTGTCACGTTGACACTTTGTCTGTCAGGATTTCAGACATCACTTTGTCGGGTGCCAAACTCGGAGTCGGAGTCAAAGGCTATCAGCGTTTTTATTGACAACTCATAAATCGCCCCATCAAATGCGAATATTCAAGCTGCCGCTTTCGCTGCGATTTCGCGAGTTTAATTCTGTTGAAGCGAGAGATTAGAGAGTGACGGTGTGAAATAACTTTTAATTATTCATTTGCCAAGTCGATTTCGGTCAACAATTTGAAGGCGTATCAATGAGCGTATAATATGGGGTAGATTGTTCTAGATCATTCATATGTTTTTGATCATTCTATTAAGTGAAAAGTTCTATTATTATTTAACAGATTATTTTAATAGTTTTTGTTATCTTTACTTATATTTGTTAGTAAAATATGAGATATTCATAGTAAGACTATTTTACTTTGTACGCATTTTACTTAATAAACAAATAATCAAAATTAAACCCTGTAGCTTCTATTTGACAAAAAATTATTGAAAATATAATTATATATATATATTTTTTTTTAATACTTGTATACAGTCAGTTTTGCAAACTAGAGATCGTAGTTCTGGGAACAACGCGTTAGTAAATTACATTTTAGATTTCGCACTGCGCTTAAAAGTATGCAACAAAACAAAGTGCGCAGCAGAGGCAAACGCCTCCAGGCCTAATGACCACACGTAGGACATCTTGTCCTGCGGTCACCATAAATAACGCAAAGCGCATTTGTCATGCGACCCTCAACCTGGCCTAGTTCAGTTCGTTGCGGCATCGTCTTGCCTCTCACCTGCCTCCGCGTGGCCAGCGAGCCAAGGACAATGCTGGAGGAACTGCAGTGGCCGACGTGTTTTTGGCAGTAAATCAGCTCATTAGTTAAGTTGGCAGCCCGAGTCCAACCCCCTTTGCCGCGTTGGTTGAGTGGCAGCCTGGCAGTCGGGAAGCGTGGCAGCCACGTGCTGTTTGCTGGCTGCTCGTTAAGCTTCATTTAATCAAAACAAAAAAGTTGGGTGAAAAATAGCCAATAGGCCGGCAATAAGCGCCTCAAAATGCCGCTTTGAATGCTAATAAATCTCATTTGGGGGCTTCGACTTAACCTTTGCCACTGCCAAATATAATTTAAGGCAAAGCCAACGTTAACTGTGGCGTTAGCCCGGCCAACAAACTTGTCGGCAACTTTCATGTGGGATTTTTTGCCCCATTCCTCATCCTGATAGTCGGAGCATAAGCCATTTGCTAAGTTCAAGGATTGTTAAGGGATTGATGCGAATGCTTGGCTTAATGAAGCGTTGCGCCTGTATGCGAGAGATTGACCAGAACGAACAAGCTATGACCTCTGCTGATTGGCTGCGAAACAGGGAATTTGTTTTGTACTTTTCCTTTTGACAAATGCTTAAAGAGCGAGTGAGAGAGCGGGAGCCCGAAGGTATTGCATTGCTCTAAAGTTTCAGCAAGTGCGGAACGGAAAAACTTCATTCACTGGCAATAATAATTCAGAAAATAGCCAAAGGCCACACACACATACATTCGCGCACAACAATTTAAACAACAAAACTTAAGTAGCAACCATAACGAGGGGCTAAGTGTATTTTACTTGCAGGTATGCCAGCTATAATGACGTCAAACTTGGCAGGACTTTTCTCATATTGTTGCCGTTACCTTTCCTTTTTCCTTATTCCCTTTCACTATGATAATGATAATGATGATAATGGACGAGAAGGACCAGCGCCACAACCGCCACGAGGACTCCTCGCCGCCGCAGCCACAGCCGCAGCCTCGCTGATGACTTGCAGCTACTCCAAGCGCGCTAATCTTAATTACTTTTGTTTAATTACTTTGACGTTTCGCCTGCCCCTGCCACAAAGTCACGCCCCCTTTGCCGCATTGTTCCAGCGCGCCCGAGTGGCGCCCGAAGACATGCACCGGCTTTTCTTCCTTTAAAATAAATAATGTTTACTTATTATTTTGGGGGGCGCAAAGTTTGCGCAGTTAACAAAAGCTTTGTGTACCTTTTTTTCCTTGTGCGTAAAAACCAAAAACGTTAGACAAATAAAGGCAACATGCTCTCAGGCGTTTTTCCTGCCTACCTGCCCTTACATATTATATTTGAATACTTTCTTGCATTTTTTGTTAACTAATTTAGTGATTAAAATCTGTGTGGCAGCTGCCACGTCGAACGCCAGAGGGCGCCACCTTGCCACCGTCCAATTAACATAATATTTGTTGTTGATTTTTATTGCTTGCTCAAAAGTTTTGTCATTCACTTGGTCAATGCATACGCCATCTTCAACTTGGGGGTTTTCATTTCAGCTCTCTGACCTACTCCCAGCAATTTATTATTATTTCAAAGTCCCTCCGCCCCCGCAGCCTATTCTCGAATGCGTACTCGTTCTCGTATCGGCCATAAAACTGTTTGATTGCTCACAAAGCCTCACAAAGTTTGCACTTAAGTTGCTCGACTTGCACAAATTCTACAAATTATTTATGGAGCCAATGAAAATCTAAGACACAAGCTGCCCACATAAGCCCCCGAAACGACCAAACGAGCAATATTAACAACTAGCCTAGAGACATGACCAAATTCCCAAAATGAAATGCTCTCCATGAGCTGCATTTTGCTAGAAGTGAGCACTTAAAAATTACTTTTGAATCCATACGACTCAGCAGGCGACTGCTTGGATGTATAATTTTTTTTTATATACATTTATTTACATAAGTAATTGGATGTATAATGTTTTCAGGTTTCAATTTCAGCAAAATAATTGATATTTTGTAATTACAATAAACTCATAAAGTGGAAGTTTAAATTTAGCTAAAGTTTCTTCAAGTAAAACTAAGTTAAAATGCCATAATTATTATTCCCAAAATTAGTTTGTCTTTTTCATTTGAATATAAAAATCAAATATTTATAAATAATAAAACTTTAAATTAATAGGACATTATATGTTACATAATACAACATGCCTTATATATATTAGTTTATAAGTAAATAGATCTTTCAATCGAGAAAAATTAATGTCTGCAGCTGCTTGCAACATTTAAAGTGTTTCCCTCGTTAAATCCACATCCTGCAGATGACAATGCTTTGCTCGATCCTCGCCTATAATTAGGCTAGTGTCTATGATTTTTGAGAGGCTGGAGCTGCAGCTTGAACATCTACTCACAGGTCTTCTGATTCTCCAAAATTATGTGGCTTTGTCAGCGATCAATTGCTTCCTCTGCATGGATGCCATATGCCGAAGGTCCAGCTTCAGCTGGCAATTGGCTCTCCTAGAGAAGATGACAGGAGCCGCTCCTCGTATCCATTAAGCAGCTGCATTCATTTGATGAACATAAATTGCTTTAATAGTAGTTATATTTGTAGATGCACTGAATGGGAGCATCTACTCACCATCCTCCTGTGCAGCAAAGGCAGCCACTGAGCCGCTCTTGGATTGCCTAGTAATAAAGATCCTTGAATGGTGCATGGGCAATTTATATTATATATATTATTACTAAAAGTATTGTCTTCCACATCTTGGCAGCTATTTGGAAGCGGGGCAGCACATCAAATGGATGCAGCAACTGACTTGCTTTGAGGATCAGCGGACCTGCGTCATATAGCACCTATGCAGCGATACTTGGATGGGTAATGTTTTAAGATTTCATTTGAGTATTTGATATTGTATAATTAGAATAAATTTATAAAAATTCAAGTTTGAAAATGTATTATTATTATTTTTAGTTTTTCCACATTTATTTATATCAGTAGTTGAACCAGTACCAACAATAAAGCACCATAAAAACACATTTTAGGAATATCTCATATCAATCAAACTTCAGTGCATATGGACATTCATATGGACAACATATGGACATTCATTATTATCATTTATTATTTTGTTATATATTGTGTTACGTGTGCTGCTAGAAAATGCACATGCCCGAGAATAAATACACTACATAGCACACATCGCAGCCGCAACTACTCGCATTTCCAAGGCCCTCAAAAGTATGCTATAAATGTTAAGGCCACGAAAAACAAGCCAACGCACAGATGCGGAGTGAGACTCGGGCTTATGACGTGTTTAAAAGCCAAGTGAGCTTCAAGTTGAGCGCAGTAAAAGTCTAGATGCTCAAAAAGGTGGCCAGCGGCGGCAGCTGAGTGACTGAGTGCGTGGGTGTGTTGTATTGTTGCGCAGAGTCAGCGAAGCGTTAAACGCAGCCTAAAAGTATGCTACACTTTTGCCTTACTCTCAAACTTCGACTGTCGCTGTGGCTGTGGCAGCTTCAAAGGCGTTGAAGTGTCGGACTAAACGGATGGGTCTGTGTCGGTGTCTAACACTTGATTAGATTTGCCACAATGATAACGCAACGCACGAACAAAGGAGGACGTAGCGCAGACGAGGCTAATGCGATTTTGGCCACACTTTGCATTTTGTTCGTATTTATTTGGCATTTAAATGCGCAATTCCCGCCCAAAAGTCAGCACTCAGGGGGCGCTGCCAAGTCTGGCAGCCCATTTCAAATTTTTTGTTTGGCTACACACACACACACACACACAGACACACAGAAAAAATTTTTGAAATGAAATCCAACACCTAGATAAATTCCAAAAGGCAAAGAAAAGTATAGTAACAATTCGACGATACGTTTACCAGTAGGATGGTCTCCCTGCCATCGATTGTGGGCGCAACGCTGCTGCAGCTATGCGGTGTCTCCATTTTCATAAGCCAACCGCAGGATCAGTGTTCACTGGCACCCACAATCGCCAGCTGGCTGTTTGTGCTGGCCCTGCCGCTGCTGTTGTGGAACTGTGAGCTGCTGCCCAAGCGCTACACGAACGTCTTTCCGCGCCTCTGCATCTGCGTGGAGCTGCTGGGCACCATCTTACTCTCGGAGCTGGCCGTACTCATTGGCTGGCAACGCTACGAACAGCTCGTCCGTCAGTTGAGCCAACGTCTCTGTCCCAATTGTCGCTGGTGCGGCCATCTCACCTTCTGCCTGCTCACGCTGTTGCCGTCCTCCCTGCTGCTGGTGACGCTGGCGCCAACGCAATGGCGGGAGTTCGTGCTGCAGCTGGTGGTTAAGCTGCCGCGACCCGAGGCGGACGAGTGCCTGCTGGAGTGTGCCCGCGAGCTGTCCAACTATGTGAAGGGCTTGATCTGCTTCTGTCAGCTGAGGCGCGAGGATCGATTGCGTGCGATACGCTTGTTTCAGTTGCAGGCGGAGCGTCGAGGCCTCCGTCGGAGTGGGAGCCAGCAAGAGGAGTCCCGGGGCCAGTGATAAGTGGAACTGGAATCGTAAATTGTTTATTATGGAAAGAAATTTATGCCAACATCTGTTGTTGTTATCCCCGCTCGCACTCGCATTGTTTGCTTCTGGTTCTGGTTCTGGTTCCTGTTCTTGCTTGCCGGGCTCTTTGGGGGATTTGCGCCTTCTCTTGCTTGCTTGCTTGCTTGCTTTCCTCTGCTCTGCTCTGCTCTGCTCTGCTCTTTTCTTTTCTTTGACAACTTTTCGCTGTTTGTTTTTAATTTTTTGCTCGAGCTGTTTCCCATCTCTGCCCCCGTCGCTATCGCGCCATCTAGCTCCTCTGCTGACCATTTTAATTTTCGGTTTTCGTTTGCTGTCGTCGCCATGTTAGCCGCAATTGATTTGCCGTAAATTGTATTTTTAATCTGCCGACAGGCGTTCGACATTGTTACGTTCGATGCTCTTGTTTTAGTCCGAGTTATTCTAACTGTGGGTCCTCTTTTCAAGTTTCCACTTTGCCACTATCCTCTTGTTTTTGGTCTCTTATTTATTTATTAACGCGTAGTGCAAACTTTGGACAATTCCAGGTGAAACATAATACGCATTCGCATCAATTCCACACGCAGTACTCACCACTCAATAGCAGCTAAATCTCGGTCAGGTCTGCTTTGAAAAGTGTGTCACTAAAGTATTTTCCAATACCCATGCTCATCTATATGATAATTGTGAAGCACGAGAATGAAGTGGCGATTACGCTTCTCGAAACTTGGCTGGGCGAGAGCAACGTAAACATTTCTTCATTTATTTGTAGATTTAAGCGCAATCGATTAAATTGCAAATTGGGCAACAGCAAAGATCAAAAAGCGGGCCAAAACAATACGAGCTGACATTATATTTTTAGGCGCTTGCCAGCAAGGGAAGCACACACAAATGATTGGCAGTTGAGTAAATCGTATTAATGTCACTCATACGCGCCGTGCGCCTGTTTCAATGTTGCTCTGCCTGTGTTGAGTAATTGAATTTGTGTTTGTGTTGATTTGATGTAACCTGTAGAAGTGGGAACAGTACATTTAATATGTCAACAGCACAACTCGGCACATAGGCAACAACATACATAAATATCTTCTCCAGACAGTCGTCGCTGGCGACGTGTCAAATTCTTCGGCGCAGCAAAGCAAGAGAGAAAACAGAGGAGGAGGAGGGTTGGGGATAAGAGACGGCTGCCATTCCATCAGGAAGAGTGTGTTTTTTTGTCTTAAGACATTTATTTCATTGTTTGCCTTTCGTTGGGAATTTGATTAGCTGCGAACTGCAGCTCCAGCTCCAAGTCTCTCGTGTGCAACATGGCGTATACTTTATGCAAAATAATGTTAGCTCCACGAGTGTCGTGTATATCAAACTAGCTTTTATTGCCTTCGTGCTCGACTAACGCTTGATGCGAAAATACAAACTCTGAAATATTTCCAATTAAATGAAAAGAGGCGAAAATTTAGACTTGCAAATATATATAATACTTAATTAAGTGCACGAAATCTTTGGTTTTCGATTTCAGTTAGCTGATCTGCAAACTGTTTCAGCGAGTCAAGTGTGAGTCACGATAACTTGAGTAATGCCACTTATGGCAAGATTCTGTCTGCAAAACTTTTCGCTGAAGTTATCTGTGCTCGCATGAAGCATTTGCCCAGCTATAAAGATCTGTCCACTTGTTTTCCACTTATTTTGCTTATTTTCCTCATTTCTCCACGGTGACAGTTGTTGTTGCTGCTGCTGCGGCCACTTGAGTTGCTTTTATTTTATTGAAGATTTGTATCAAAATGTCAACAGCAACGTATGTCAACAACAAAAATAACAGAAACGCAAGAAGTTGCTCTTTTGATGTGGATTGTGCAGTTGTCTCAAGTTTCCCACTTTTCCTTCTCCCTGCCATTCTTTGGCATTCCGTTCCATGCCTTGCGTTCGGGTTCTTTCAATTTTTCTGCTGTAGAGCAAATAAAATGTTTGCTTAAAAAATTGCAGACATGCATTGCTGCTTGAAAATTTCAAATGTGCATTTCTCTCTGTGCTCGACTTCTCCTGCATTTGGGTGTTTTGTTACCAGGAATTTACTGCAGTCACGACTACGCCCTGACACAAATACATTTAAGAATGTGCTAACATATGTTTCAAGGGCTCCAGGCCCAACTTCAGAGGCAAGCAGGGCAGTCATATATACGACTCGTATATTTTTCGAGTAACTGCGTTGACAGCAGCCCTGCACGTTGCCTCTGCCACTAAGATCTGGGGTGGCAAATCTGCAGTGATAATCTCCACTGCAATATATAACTGCAAGAGTATATGAGAAGTCAAACTCATGCACATATATACACTTATAGTGTACCTACATAAATGCAAACTGTGATCGTTGCACACTTTGTTACTTTCGAGGAAAGGAAAATCGAATGCAGATTCAAAGTAACAACGGCAGTATAAATTATTTTAATTTGTGTCACACTAAAGATTCAAATATTTCATTCTTATAAATTGATTAAAGTTATTGAAAAGTTTACTCCACACCTAAATAAAGTAATGATATAATTTAGAAGACTGTTTCTAAACAAAGTTAATAAATTTTATGCTGATTAATTAATTTTGTAATTCCCATTGTTATACTAAAAATAAATAAATTATAATTGTATTACAGCTATCAAATATCTCAAGAATAGTGGAAATAATAAGGCAGTAGCTAGTTGTGGGACTCAAGGACTACACTATTATGTATACTCACACACAAACAATTCAGTAGAATACAAATATTCAGTGTCCTTCGAGAGCAATTTGGAAATGTTTAGAAATGTAAATTTACGTGTTGGGAAGTCGAAGCACAACAAGGTAATGCAGTTAATAACAATATTATTTTCATTGAATTTTTAACTGGATAACATGAACATGACTTTCACAAAAGGGACTTTAAGTGTAGTTTAATCCTTTTTCCTTTTGTTTCCGGTTTTTACTTGCGGTCAAGCATCTGCCGCACAACACAACGAAACACAGCAAAACACTATACTACACGACACGACAGGCTGCACAACAGGAGACAGTACAAGCAACAACAAGAACATTAACAACAACAAGCAACAATCAAGTGAAGGCAAAAAGTAAAAGGAGACTAACAAAAAGTTGTTAGCCAATTTAGTAAATGTCCAGAGTGTGCAGTGTGTTGAGCTCGTTTGCCGCTTTGTGTACTTTTTGTGTTTCGTATTGAATAACAAATTATTTGTGGCATATGTTTAGGGGACCTAGCACAACACTAGCAACACCAACAACAACGTGAACGACAACGAGAACTATGATGAAATCAAGCACAACACAAATGGGATAAACGTTAAATGGGCAGTTAACATTGAATAGCTGGACAGTCCGTCAACTCTGTCTGCTCAACACAAAAGTTGTAGATCACAAAGTTAAGCAAACTGAGGAATAACTAAATAGGACTCGCCTGCCATTGATAGCTCGGCCAAGGGTGGCATGATGAAGTGCAACTTTAATTTCCATGCCATTCAGACTGTGAGCAATGCCACAACTCGACTTGATGAGAGTTTTGGGTTTTTGTGCTACGATTCGTTCGATTTAGTTGCCCATCGCATGTCACGCTTGCGGGGATTAGCAAAAGGCGCTTGCTCTTCTTCTCTCTGCGCTCTCTGCGCGCTGCTACGTGAGTAATTTTTCAAAGCATCCATCCAAACACACACACACTCACACACTCGCATTCAAAGCATTCGATATAGCTGACTGCCAATCGTTATGAAGTCCCAAAAAGGAAAGACAAGTAGAATGGACAAGCTGTTGTGTGGATCCTTCGACAGGTAGCTACCCTGTAAAATAAAAATTGTTAAAAATTGATTTATAATTATTGATACTGCCAATTATACAACAAACAATTTTATTGTTTTGGAAAACTTTAAACAGAGGAATTGAGGAATTATTGTACATTTTTATTTAAACTTTATATTATGCAGCTTAATTTACATAAATTTAGAACTTCAGCTTCGAGTGATCTAATAACTATATTATATTTTAAACTTTTTTATAGTTATATTTTAAGCCTGCTCAATAGATCAATAGTTTTCTACGAACTCCTCACACAGGGTATTCACATCGCTCAACATTTTACAATTCGGAAGAAATATAAAACATTGGAAAGGGAACTCTAATACAATTTGTAGGCTTCTCTGTTCATTAGGATTTTTATTTCTTTTTTTTTTTGCAGGCGATAAAAAAGAATTTATTGCCGCAAGTTCAAACCATTTCGCTGGGAAACATTTTTTTAGTTTGTGGCCGAATTGCCACGCTTGCTGCATTTTCAATTGCATTTAATACACATTTTCGGTTTGCGGCGTTTTCCGCATTCTGCGGCTTTCCAATCTTCACGATTGTGCACCGCAAAAAGAGGGCAGTGCATTTAATTTTCACATGACTTTGTTGAACTTGAACGGCATATTTTAGATGTAGACGACACGGTTGAATTGCCACTGAGTTGGCAGTAATTATACCTTGCTAATTAACTTTAATTAGCCTGGTGCGAAAAGTGAGCTGATGATGATTGTAAATCATATGGAACTGAGCTTTCTAATGGAGCTGTTGCAAAATGAATGGAAGATCATTAAATGCAGGGAAGCACACAGTTTTGTTAGCTTGAAATTTGGACTTACTAAACTGAAGAGTTCAAGTCTCATATTTTTGGGAATTCGTGAATATTATTATAAATAAGTAGAGGAGTAGAAAATTTTTTTTGGAATTAGTGAATATTATTATAAATAAGTAGAGCCGTAGAACTCCAGTTTACATTGCTGCATGTAGCAAATAAAAATGCATTGTTAACTTTTTCGTATGGGTATATTTAGTATTTGCTGTTATTTACAGCAAAAAGAAATTGTTGTTGAATATTTTTGCAAAAAGGCTCACACAAATTCAATAAATAAATATTTTTTAAATATGTTCTCATAACTCACTATATGCTTTAAATTATGTGAAAGTTAGTTAGTTTCTGTTCCCATTTAAATAATAAGCATTCGATCCGTTTTCAAAATAAAAAAAAGACAGTCTTCTCCCCATTCCTAATTAATTTCTAACCAATTAATTATTCTCTTCTTATATCTTAAACATAAGTTAAACGACTCTTTTTACATTGAAACAAATTGCAGTCAGTTAAGTTTTCAATATTTATTTTATTCCACTAATAATTATGATAAAAAGGCATCAATTCAGCAATGTTCCAAGCAGGTCCTCTGCGTAGCATGTTCTGTCCAAGTCCAGATCCCAACTGAACTTTTATTGGGTGCTGCCGCGGCTTTTATAAGCCTTGCATAGCCAATAAGAAAAGCGCGTTAAATTACTAAACTGCACAGGATTGGCGTGGGTGCTGTTTGGGGTTGATGAGTGCGAAAGCTGGACGGCTGTAAACGAAAGCTTGGCGGGCGAGCTTACAAGCTTAACATGAAACGAGCTTTGCGGCGGGGTGAATTTACCACTATTTGCTGGGCAATTTGTTAAAAAAGCTTTGTCTGTTAGTTAACATGAACGGCGGGGAATTCGCTTAGCAGCTCTGCTTAAAGAGCATTTACAGCGCAGTTAACAGTGCTCTGAAGTCGTGCATGGCCAATGCTAGCTGGGGAAATGATTAACAGTGCTGTTAAACTTGCTCATGTTAAAGGAGAATTAACTTTAACATAACAGTCTAAGAGAGTTTTACAGCGCAATGCTTTCGCATTAAAAGTCTGTAAATTACAGACGCATTGCAAGCATTTAACAGGCATATGTATTTAATAAGCCCACAGACAAGATACAAGAACTTACTTAAGTAAACAGCAGAAAGCTAACGCTTAAGGGGAAAAAGGTGCAATGAAATATGCATGGAGCCCCATTGAAGCTTGTTACTTTAATTGAAATTAAATTGAGTACATTATCGAGCAGTTATCCATTAAACAATAACTGCACATTTACCGCTTTTGGAATCCTTTAATGTGTGTGCGCTCACGAAATGCCATATAAATATCCTTGGCTTGTCGCTGGTTCGCTTGGCTTTTGTGGTTAAAACAAATTAAGTGGAATTAATGCGCCTACCTCTGACTTTTCACCTGTGCAACCACACAGCTATATACATAAGCACACACACACACACACACAGACTGGCATGTATGTCTGTGTGTGTGTGGACGGGCATTTATGATTTCCGAAAGGAGCAAAAGGACTGGCAAGCCTTTGTGTAATGCGTTTTTGGTGCTCCTGTTTTTGACATTTGAGTTCTTCTCGTGTGCATTAAATATTCAGCACGGACTGCTGCCAATAAAAGGGGCGAGGATATTCATTGAATAAACAAACACACACACAGATTAATGGGCAGAAGGCGTTCGGTTTGACATTCGTGTGTGTGCAAACAGCAGCGGCGTAAAATAATTGTTGTTGAGCAGAAATGCAACTCTTGCATAAAAAGCATTGCCTCGAAAAATTGGCAGAAATATGAACTTGCCGCCACTTTCGTTTTGCTCCACTTCTGCTGTCTGGTGTCTCCAGCATACCTCAGAATTCTGAGAAGGAAGAGAAATACACTCGGTCGCTGGCTGCAGTTATAGAGCTACTTGTTATTTGTTGTGTATGACCAAAGAGCACAAATACATGCATACTCGCATTTGGCGAAGTAAAAAATGGCAAAAACTTTCTGCCAGACGCTCCACTTGAAGTGCCCGCCTCGGCGTGGCCCTTTGGCCCAAGTGGGAAGCGCTCTTTCAAGTGGATTCAGCTGGGGATTCAGCCAGGAGTTCGAGCCACGTGCAAATGCCGCCAGCGCCGTTAGAGAAAGCATTTCTTTCACCTGCCTTTCTGCTTGTGGTGCTGGCCAAACAGGCAGGCAAATATTTTTATAATTTCCTTTTTATAGAAATTTGCATTTTGTTTGGTGCCTGCCATTTCCGCTTTGCCACTTTACCATTTCCGGTTTTGACGTGCCATAATTGCGTGTCCTTTGCTCGCATTCCAATTGTGGCCAAGTGTGTGTGCGGTCTAATGCGATTTCGCTTGATTTTCAATTGATGTCAAATAAATTAAACATTTTCAACTTGCTTAATATTCGGATGAGCAAATCATTTACATGCATTATTTAATTATTTCAATTGCCGCTTTCCCAGCAGCTATCAAAATTCTTTTACACGTTTTCCACAATTCACTCACCGGAATCGATAATCGAAAGGCAATCGCATTTCATAAAATATATGAAAATTTAATTCGTTGGCTGTTTGAAAAATTCCGCCAATTTTTAGGTACTTTAAATGAGCTGTAAATTGAATAAAATCTCTGCAGCAAACAAATACAATTACGTAGAATTAATAACCTAAATGGTCAAATTACAGTTCTTATTTAATTTTATTTGCTTAAAGCATTGGCAGCTTAATTATGTTTTCCCATTTTGGCACACTATCGAAGTCAGCAAGCATTGATAAAACAGTATTAATTCATAATTAATTCCCACTTTGGTTGAGCCTGTGAATTCAATTTGTTTCTGTGCTCGGCGCACACGAGTTGCTGTGTTGCATGCTGCCAAGTCTTTAACATTTTAATTGGCAACAAGAAGTGTAATTAACATTTAAAATTATCAAGGCAACATAAATTGTTTGATATTCATAAATATGAATATCGAAGCGGCGAGCGACGAGACGCAGCAAGAGATAGCAAAAGGGATGCGCGAAGGACCGGCACTCATAAATTGGAATCGACAATAAGGACAAAATGCTCATTTCCCCGACTCGTGTCGATTGTGGGATTGTGTGTGTGTGTGTGTGTGGCAGGACAACTGACAGTGGCGCGAGAAAAACAAATATATCACGCCGAGCAAGAGGCATAAATGTTGTATAATTTAAATAAAATTGCATTAATATGTTCTTGAAAAGGACACAAAGGACATTCACACATAACTGCAAGCTGCGGCAACAGTCAGAGTGTGTGTCCCGGACACAGTTCCAGACTCCGCACAGACGATGCAGACTGCAAGGATTCCACAGACTCCACAGACTCCACGCCTGCTTGTGGCCATAACTCATCTCAGCCGCACAAACATAACCAAACATACCCAAACAGGCAACACACTCACACACAGACACAGACACAGACATGTGCACAAACACTCGTTCTGCAAATTCACACCAAAATCAAAAAGCAATAATGATGCTCGAAAAGTGAACAAGTAGAGTCTCTCACGCTCTCTGCATGTGTGTGTGTGTGTGTGTGTGTGTGTTTTCGTGTGGCATGCAATACATTCGAGTGGCGAGTTTACATGTGTGTGCATGTGCCCCATTTTAGTGGGTCGCACAGCACACTGGCTTCGGCCGCTGCCGTGCACAAGTTTTGTAGTATTTGTCGTTATAAATTTGACATCAATTGGCACAGCATGTGACCAGCCAAGGACCAAGTTAAAGGTGGAAGAGTAACGAGCGCAATTCGTATTTATGCATTGATTTGCATCCGATTAACAGACTGTTTTCTGCTATTTATTCAAATGTTCACAAATTTGCATCTCTCAGAGTGCAAATTGATAGAAAACATACTGTTTGCAAATCCAGACTATTTTCAAATCTTTATAATCATTATTTACAAATATACTTACTGTGCTCCTCTGATAGAATCTTAGGAAACGAAAGGTTGTCTCATACACTGCGACTTTTTAAATCTGGCGGTTGTTGCTTACAGAAAAATGCTGAATGGCATAAAACTCGTTAGGAAGCAGGATGGCAACAGTGTGACCTTTTATTGCATAAAAATAATACCAAGAAAAACTACAATTTAATTTCTTGTTTTTGAGTTAAACTGTTTAAAAGTATTGTTATTAGTATTGTTATGAGTATTGTTTCTGTATTACGTTTTACACATTTGTCACTTTTTGTTATATGCTAATTAAAATATGACCAGTTTCAGCAGGTCCAGCTTATTAATAATAATAATAATAATAATTTATTCGCAACATACACATATACTTTTAAAGCCAGGATTTAAACCTTAAATTATTGATTTATTTTAACTATTTATTTAATATATTATCATTATTACGCGATACAGCCACTCATTGTTTTCTAACGGTCAGTAGGCTTATCAAACTTGTAATTCGCGCTTTAGAAGGTGTAAGTCTTGGCTAGATATTTAAACTTTTAGAGCAAGCAGGATGTGATTATTGTGTTTACTGCTTCTCAGTAGAAGCAGTGCACCAGTAAAAACGACTCACCAATGAAGTTCATAGATGTGCTAAGCCGGGATAAATGTGGTCTCATTGTCAACAGCATTATTGACAATTAATAGCAGCGCTCAGAACCCCCAAAGCTTTGGCTGCTGCAGAATTCAAATATTCAAACGATAACAATTTTAGTGTAGTTGAAAATCGACATAGAAAGCATAAAGCAACTAAGCTTGTAATGGTCTTTGGAATGATACACACTAAATTAATTAATAAATTATTTTAAAAAATATTTTTAAGTTTGGGTAGAAGTGACTTTCGTTTAATAAAATAATTGTATTTTATTATTAGTATTAATTCAGTGGAAAGAAATTTGAATGATTTCTCAGTTCTTATGACACATCTATGTAAGCTGTGGTCAGTGGCAGAATAGAATTTAGCAATGTTATTGAAAGAGTTTGTTGACCTTGCATGTAATCCGCTTGTTAGGTTCCTTACAAAAATTCTAGTAACCGGCAGCTTATTTATGCACAATGGAATTAGTATTCAATGCCACCCGTGAATTTGTCTTGGCCTAACATTCAGTTTGCAGATTTTCCTTAGGTGTCTTGTGGTTTGCAAGACTACTCAGTGTCAGCTACAGAAATGTTCAGCAGGCAACATTGCGGTGGACTGGCAACTATCCAGCTTTCAGCTCGCTAATGACGTGTGAAATGCATCTTGTAAGCTGATGCTAATGTTGTCTATGGCAACGCCACCCACTCTCCCACTCTCTTAGCCACTTGGCTGCTGTCTGCCACATACAAAGATGCGCGCACTGTCCACATCCTGCTCGTGGCCCAAACACTTTTTCAATTTCGCGCGGCTCGCCGGAGGACATAAAGAAAAGTGCAAGCGTTTCATGTCGGCGCGACTCCTCCAGTGGTCCAGTGGGAGCTCAGGTGTGTGCCAAGGAGAGAGTTGGGAGGGTGCGCTGCCAAATAGACATGGGAACGTCAGCAACAGCGACGACACCGACGTCGCGGCGTCAACCCCAATTTGCAATGCGCGTCACGTTCTCAGCTACTTTTGGTGATGGTGGGGGAGGGCGACGGGCAGACGGGCAGACGACAGCGCGAATCGCGTGCAGACAAAACCCCTAAAACGGGACACGTGTGTGCAAGTGCATGCCGCACCCCCCGCACCAGCCCCGGCACCATCCCCTGGCCCCACTTGCACCCTGGGACAATTTCAAGTGCATTTTTAAATTGCGAATAATTTTTACAATATTCACAGCCATTAGACCCGCTTGATGGCCAATTATTCAATCAGGCAGTTTTATGCGGCTCGACTACAGTGAACTGTGGCTAACGGCGAGCCAGAGAGGTGTGCTCTGCTCAGCCATTAGGCAAATTGAAATCATTTGCTGGCTGCTCTAATTAAATGAGCAACTAATTGTCTTGGCCAACTCGACGCATAATTTGAGCGTGTTTATTGGCACCTGAAAGGCAAGTTGCTCGCATGCAGCGAGTACTGTAGCTAATTACGTTTATTGTGCTGACACATAATTACAATTGGCGCATTTTATTGTTTACTTTATTTCAAAAGTTCCTCCCCTATATTGCCAAAGTCTTTTATTCTGCCGGGGTGCCTTTTTTATTTGGCACAATGCTGGGCAAACTTTCTGCATTTGGCTGGCAGTTTCGTGTAGAGTTTATTTTTTTTGTTCTACAAATTTATGCTGACAGCTGTAAAAATTATGCAAATTCCGCTTGCCTTCAAAATTAGTGCAGACTTTTAGGCGTTTTATGGCCTGAAAACTGGGTCTCGCATTTTGTCATAATACATAAATAAGACTTCATAAAATCGGATGATAAATGCGGACTGTGGATTACTAAAACATCAAATACTGTGCTGCGAAATTAAATAAAAAATTTTACGGTACGCATGTCGTGATAGACAATGAATTATGCGAGTCTTCAAAGGAAACTAAAATTAAACTTTTAATACAAATAAAGGTTTGCCTTTCATTGAAGGAACTCAAAGTATTTATTCCAAAATGAAAACACTGAATGAGTTCCGATACAAATTCCTTTCTTTTTAATCGAACATTCAGTTATAGTATTTGCTCAAAAGTTTCTGTTTGTGCCCTAGCTATCTAAGTGTAACTCCTATCTGTGAGTCTAATACACTTTATTTAAACAAGTCCATTACATTTACTCATACTAGGAGCCGCCCCCTGGGTGCAACTGGAACAATACATCATCATTTACGAAGCTTATAAATTTTATGGGGATGTCGAAAACGCTGCGTAGCAGAGAAGTCCTCGAAACCGAAAGGAAAAAACTGCGAATACTTTAAAATAGAGCAGCAAAGCGAGGGAGTAGCAGAAAGGCGGCAAGAGAATAGGCTCGATTGAAATATAAAAACCACAAAACAGGCAAAGGCAACAAGGCAGACCAGACCGGCAGAGGAGAGGTCCTGGGCCATAGGACAACACTAAAAGCAGGCAAATTTTATTTGCATGCGGCTTTTCAATTCGTCTAAGAACATAAAACGAGCCAGAGGACTGCTGAGGAATGCTGGGGGAACCCTTTCGATGATGCAAAATAAAGTAAAGCTGTAAAAAAACGACGGCACGAAATAGAGTATGTGGAACAAAGCTGAAGGCTTTGACGGGGTGGTGAGGGGAGGGGAGGCACGCTAGCAGAGCGAACGGAGGCGCGGCGTCTTAACAATTTCCTGCCAACTTCTGCTTCATTGCATATTTCCGTTTCCGACCGTGTTTGTCCGTCTGTCTAGCAGTCTGCGCGTCCTTCCGTCCGTCTGTCCGTCCGCCTGTCTGTCTGTCTGTCTGCTAGCGTCTGGCGGGGCACACATGAGAGCTGGCACTGTGAACTGTGTTAACTGAGCGCTGCGAGTTTGGATGTCGACAGTTCTGACGACAGCCTCGAATTTTTTTCTTTTACGATTCGCAATTATTTTTGCTCATTTCAGCAGAAGCAAACATGCCCGCAATTCCTTAAGGACAACTAAAGGAGCAGACGCTCCGCTCTGCTGTGGCTGCGTTGTAGTGCCAGCTGAGCAGGGAACAACAACAAAGGGCAGAGCTGTCCTTCACATTACAATTTACATAAGTTGATGCCCGGCAGTTGATATTTTTCGACTTGTTTCCCACTCACTCTATCTCTATCTCATTTGTCATCCTCTCTCTGTCTCGTGCGTATTTGCAGTTATTTGTCCGCTTCAGCAAAGTTGTCGAGCAGTTTACATGAAAAGCATTTTAACTGCATCCAAGCGAACGACATAAATCGGCATTGGCAACATTCTCGCTGCCGTTTGGGGCTGTGGTAGGGAAATCATGGCTCTAAGGACTCGCTGCCAATTGTCTTTGCACAAGAAGTTGAATTGGAGTTGCAATTGCAGATGCTGCTGCTCAGTCGCAGCAGCTGCTGTTGTCCAAACAAATATCTGCAACTTATTGGATCTCTTCTGGCTAGATTTATTCATAGGAGTGCATTGTAAAACACGCTCTGCTACCGCGCACGCTGCTGCCAATAGATATCCAAAATCTTTTCTTGTTTACATTTATTACGTATACGTAGTGAGTTCACTTGCAAGTGCTAAGCTTAAACTCTTTTAATTAAATTTCGGGGCATTTCAGTTTGCACCACTCCCAATGCCTTTTCGGTTCATAATGACAGCAGCTTGCCATGTGGCGGGTCTGCAGGTTGTCAACATGCCGCGTCCTTTTGCATATGTCTCTCTCAACCTTTCGCTCTCCCTCTCTCTCTCGGCTTCCCGCAAATTGGCCACGTAAAAAAAACAACAACATAAAATCTGCTCTTGCGCTGCATTGCCAAATGAAAGTAGACTAAGTGGAAATAATAATTTCACGCCAAAATATACGACGCTGAGTTACCATATACAATTTAATAATTATGAGAGTTAATTCGACACTCCAAGCAATTGATATTGAATTTATGTGTTATATGTTTTTATATAACTTAAATTTGTGACTTTGTGAAATGTAAATGTCCAAGCAACTGGCCTCATCTATACGCTTCCGGTTGTACAGGGTATAAGCGGAAAAAGTGGCAAAACATTTGCCTTTGAAGTGCCTGCCCTGCTCGCCCCCCCATGCCTCTTCCATGCGCAAATGTTTCGAACGCGTGCGGAAAATCAAAATAAAACGCTTTTCGTTTCATTTGCAATGAAATTCGCAAGTGCTGCTGCCTTTGTTTTGTTGTGCTAGTATTTCTATATCTCTGCTCCATCCAGTGTTTGTTTGCGCGCTCTGTCTATTTGTTTGTTTGCAGCTCAGACTCAAATCGTTTTCCAATACTCGCACAGCGCAGGGATGACGCCTCTCTCTCTCTCTCGCTCTGTCTCTGTCGCTTCACGGCCGCTTTCCATGCACACGGCATGTGGGCAATCGGCAATCGGCAATCAGCGGCCCGCTTCCGTGTCCGGGTGTCATTTCCATGTGCTCTCCCCCGCCCCCCCCCCTGCGCTCCCTCTCGCAATGCATGTGTGTTTGTAGGGTTTCCGTTTTCAGTTTTATTTCTCGCCCTGAAAATGGCCCTGAATATTTAACTAGCTTCAATTGACTATGATTGTTATGTCTGTTGCCTAGTTGCCTCGACGCCTCGACAGCCCCGAATCCACATTTTACAATTAGACTGAGAGCGCACAACTGGGCAAGGGGGCGAAGGGTATTGAGGGAACGAGGTGATTACACGGGTTTTGCTTGCTTTTTCATTTATCAATTTGCTTAACATTTTCCATCCTTCGCTCGCCAGGCACTTCTCAGCATTTGCTTTGAGCTGCGCCAAAATAAAAAGCAACAACACAACAAAAATTGCAATTTTAACGCATGACGGCGCATTTTCAATACGCTGCTGCTGCTCTGCTCCTGAGGCAAAAAGTGCTTGAGATTTCTACGTCTACTTAGACAGCGTCGCGTAATCGAATATAAATTGAATTTTTTACAACAAATGGATTTTGCCAAAGGTTCTGCTTTTCTCTGCCCCTTAGCTTCACTCAAACGAAATAAGCATCAGGATTAATATATGCATTAAAAAATATAAGCAAACTGCAGACACACAAAGCACGACTCTTGCTCGATAGCCAAACAAATACAGATGGAGCTACAAAAATATGTTTTGGCAACATCAACAATCAACCCACTGGATGGCTTACATGATTAGTGTATCGCCAGCAGAGCTGCGCGCTTTTATTTATATTGTTTTGGCTGCAGGGGATTTGCCATAATTAAATTCTTTTGGCTTGGTTCCACTTGCGTGACTGTCAATGTTTCCAGCTCGGCATGTGAAAATTTATGTGCTGTATCTATTTGTGGCGGAATTTATTGAGACGGGTCAGGCACACATTAATCAGCCCTGATATTCCCGTCTGCACTAAAACTTATTTGGCCACTTAGCCAAAATTGTGGACATTTATATTTACATAATCGCAGAGTTTGAATTCGCAAAGTATTTAACAACAATTAAATGAGCCTTTAATTAAATGGCTATTTAATTTATAGCATTTGTTTGCCAGCCACTCAAATTGGTATACTTCTTTTAGGTCTTGCATCTCTGATACTTTCCAGGGTCTGTTGCAAAACTGCCTTTAAGTTCCGTTCGACACATTTTCACATTTTCTGCACGCATGTTTCTCATCGCCCCCCGCCTTGACGTGCCCCCTTCAGTCTAGCCTCGCACGTCGTCAGACTGACTGTCTGATTGAATATTTTTCCGTTTTCATTTTTGGCGTTTTTTGCTGGCGCTCGCACTTTTTCCAACCGACACTTGAGCGCCTTTTTCTATGGCATGTTTTGCACTTTATGCATATTTTTTGCATTTATTGTGGCCAAACATGTAGACGAGCCTGGTTTTCCCCCAGCTCGTCCTGGGTCTAGCCTAGCTAATGTATGCTCGTCACGTTTAGCCACTTGTGTCCTGCACGCCCCCCTTCCGAAGCGTCTTCGTGCTGTTACTATTGCTCCGTGTCTTCACATTCACTTAGTGCAAGACTTGACTAAACCTTTTTTGCATATTGATACGGTCACATGTGAAATCCCCCCTCTCCGCCTGCCTGCTCAGCTTTGTAATGGAAATTAACAGCAGTTTATGTTGGCCATTGCAAGTACTTCAATTTCGTAGCACAGTAATGAGACTAAGCTAATAAAACACACTGCATGAAGTCAAACAGGGTGGAGAAGGTCGACGAAATGTAGACATACAGAGAGTGGCAAAGTTTTGTTTAACAATTAAATTCAATTTAAAAGGCAAACATAAATTGCACTTTAGCTCACTTCGACAGCAGCACTTGGTTTAATTGTGTTCATTTGGCGTTGCATAGTTTTGGGCGCCGCTCGAAATGAACTCTGCGCGTGCTCAAGTGCATTTTGTCTGCTTGCTACGAAACTAAACAAATTAAAACGCAGTGCCGGAAAGTAGGCAACGAAAAAGTCATTTTAGCTGAACTTGCCAGCTCGTTCAATGCGCCGTCACGTGAACTGACCAACCCCAACAAAAGGCGACAGCCAAACACTATTTTCTTTTTTATTGAATTTTGTTGCAAATTGTTGCCCATGGGCCATAAAAATGCACATTAAACTAGAGTAGCACTGCCAAATACGCGCAACCCCATCACTGACTAGGTCTTTGCCGACAGCACGCAAAGCAATTAAAGCTGCGAACTCGCGCTGCATGCGGCAAAAACTTCTGGCGCCCAAATGGCGCACGAAGGCGCCTCAATGTCAGCTCATTAAAGTTTAGTGGGCGGCTTTTGCATAGCATTTTGCGAGTGACGCCAAAACACGCAAGATAACTGCAGCCACGAACAGCGCAAACTAGGATAGTGAGAGAGGGGAGAAACGGGGAGGAGATATGGTAGGGCGACTGACAGACGTTTTGTCGCTGCCACGCCCACGTACATAGCGCCAACTTTTGCAAGCTCATCAAGTGAGGGAAAACTTTTTTTTGGCTATAAATCAAATTTTGGCTTGTTAACTCGCTCGTTTAAATTAAGTTGAGCATTAGTCCAGGCCAAAGACGAAGCCCAGAAGTCTGCTTCACAGCCACGAGCTACAATTTTGTGTAATTTAAAGAATTTCGCGGTAATTGGCAAGTGAAAAACCCCAAGGAAAAACTCATAAGAAATGCGCAAATACAGCCACGCCAAGGCTGCTGACAGCTAATAAAAATATTTGGCAACGTGGCTTGGGCTGGGATCAGTTGGGCTGGCAATTAGCACAGTGTGTATAAGGGACTTGTGGCAAAAATGGGATAAGAGCCTGCAAAAGAACTTGAAATAAGTTTGCAGAGTGTTTGCCAAGCACAAAGGCATAAAAACTTAAGCAAATGCGATTAGTTTGGCTTGCAATGCGAGCAAAGGGAAGTGCAATAAAGTTATTAAGCTTATGAAAGGGATATAAGGACGTAGGCAGATAATACACCTTTACCTCGCTTAATTGACTTAACTCTAATCAAAAAAGGCAAATATAACTTAGGCAATTTTGCATTGCATTCCAGACTTTTATTTAAGAGTAGGTAGCTTAACACCTGCTAGAATATAAAAGTGCAATCCGTCGAATTTTCGCATTTACTCTAAGCTAATAATGTTTTAGTTACACATCATAAACTACACGTTTCTATGAACGACACTTTTATGCAGTTTGAGGGGCGTCACATGCAGTTGAGAGGCGATGTTATCTAGCGCTCTGACATACATCAAACTAGTGTTTTCCCCACGCGACCAGTCGCAGGTCAACAGCTCATTTCATGTGATTACAAACAGCACGCAACGCCGAGGGGGCTGTCCGGCGGGTGGGGAGAAGGGGTCGCTAATCAAAACACACAACGCCCATGACCAGGGTCCCCAATCAGCCAGCGCAGGCCGCTTGTTATTGTCATTGTTATCAACAATGTCACTGCAAACAGAAACAAATTCTACTCAACAGCAACTCGAACAGCTAGTTGAGGTTGCAGGGGCGCTGGGGTCGGCAGACAGCGACGGGGGACTGGGGGTTTGGGGCATGTCTCATGTGGGCATATGTTAAACATTTTGACACTTTTGCGCACGGTTGAGCCGCCGACGCCTGTGCTGAACTCTGACAATCTAATGGAACTTGATGAGGGTATACTTCCGCCTAAGCAGAGCTCCAGCAACTACAACAATATCCTTTTGCTGGCCATTGCAAATTTATTTAAATTTAAAAATGCCAACTGCCCAAATTTGTAACAATTTGCAGTCGTCGCCGTTGTTGTTGTTATTGTTGCTGGCGCACGTGCACAGGTGCAATGGTTAGCGATAATCAACGAACTGAAATCAGCGACTGTCCGAATTTCGTTACGTTCTCTGGTCTAAAGAGGGGGCGGACGTGGGGAGCACATAAAGCAAACCGCATTAGCGGTCGCCAGCGAGCTTTGCTGCGGCCTCGCGCGCAGTTAGCGGCAGATTGCAGCTGGGATCGCTGCGAACTGTGCTAACTGCTCTAACTGGACAACTGAAACTTAATTAAGTGTTGGTTGAGGTCCTTGGGGGCGCTGTTGCGACTCTGCCGCCGAATGCCAGCAGTTTGCCCAAATGTTGTTCAGTGGCCGCCGATAAATGTTAACAGTTTTGGTTTTTGCGGATTTGCAGTTGATTTCAATGGCATGGCATGGAACGTGGAGGATTGTGTGGCGGACTCCCTCACTCTAGTTTGTTTGACTGCCCAGTTTGCTTTTCGCCTGAGCAAGCACTTCAAATTCGAATCGAGTTTTCAGCACAGTATGCCTAAAAATTGCACAGCCCTAAGTAAAAACAGTCTGTCAGTTGTAAGTCATTTAATAAGTTGATTATTGTCACAAGAAATCAATGCTTTCTACTTTAAATGAATTCTTTTAAGCGATTCCTTTTTGTAGCATTATATTTTATAGTAGACTTGTTTAGAATAGTAATGTGTTGTCAATAGCAGTAGCAATTCTTTACTATTTACGAATTCTTTCAAGTCAGTGTAAATTTTAGGGTATTTTTAGAAGAATTTAAATTCTAAACTGTCTATTGAAAACCTTGAGTCATGTAAATTGCTCAACTTTTATATCAAATCAATTATTTTATTGTAATGTTCATAAATCATCACGCATCACGCGTTGCCGCCGCATGGGAAGCAACATCATTGTTGTGCCCTCAGCAGATACTTTCGTGTTTTGGGGGTATAATTATGCATGTAAGGATACGACTTCCGCATGCCCGCGAGACAGAGTGACGTCTTATCGCATGTTGTAGAACAATTGTGAGTGGAGTCCTTGGGGACTACGCGTCCTATGCGCTGGCACAGAGCGTGCGGGGTCTGTCCCAGTTCGCTATGCTGCCAATTTTCGTTATCGTTTTCAAATTGAAAATTTGCGTAATCACATTTTAAGTGAAAATCGCTTTACAAATGAAATTAAATCGATTTTCCAGCCAGACACTTAAAGCGACAGCCAGATACGAATCGTTGGCAGAAGTTGCGCATACGCCGCGTTTGGCGTTTACATTATGGCTTTTCATATCCGTTTCCGTTTTCCAAACTTTAAGTCCACTGCACTTTGGTGTGTGAAATATGCGGCGACTTCTCCCGATTTCTTTTTGTCTCTCTCAGCGTCTTTGCGTCGGCCCGATGCCCGATGCATTTCAAAGCCCCATCAACGTCATCAAATCGTTAGTCAAATACGCAAAAAGGAACTTTTGCCGTCTTCCTTCTCATGGCAATAAAAATGATGAAGTGCTGCGCGAGTTCTCTAAAGTGCATTCATTTCACATACAGACGCAGCAAGGCAGACAAGGAGACGAAGAGAAAGTCTCTCTCGAGTTTGTCTTTGAGCACTATCTAAAAAGGGGCTTGTTTGCTTTCGAACTCAATTTGTCAATCGTATATGTGTCTAGTGATCTTCGAACTGTTATTCAAATGTGCTTTTAGGTAATTCATTTATATTGAAACTAGCTCGCAATGAAACTATTTCTTTATATTTGCTGTCTGGCGCTGGCTTTGAGAGCTATTTACGCATATAACAAAGTCATACGAGAACGCAAGTATTCTTAGTTGCATTCAATAATGTTTATACTTTTATTTAATATTTTAGCCAAGTGCATGTACCTGGCGGATGTGGGGCCCTGCGAGGATAGCGTCAAAGTCTATGGCTACGACTATGTGACCAATCGCTGTGTGCACTTCTTTTATGGCGGCTGCGGCGGCAATCCCAATCGCTTTGGCTCCCAGGAGGAGTGCATGAAGGAGTGCCACGTGGAGACTGAGGATACCGCCGAGGACGAGGAATACATACTCAACAGCATATACAAAAGAAGCGACTTGTAATTATAATATAATGTAGAGCAACTGCAGGGCATCGCAAGTTCGTAGTCGTCTGCTGCTTGCCGTTGAAACTACTTTTTTGCTCTCGAGCTCGCAGTAATGCATTTCCTTTTGACGCTAACTGTCTCCAGTTGCGTCTGTCGACATTGCTTGCCATCTCCAATACTGTCTATATATATATCGCTGTAGTTGTCTGTTTGCTGCCAATCTGAGCGGCCATTAAGTCGAAACAGCTGAAGTTATTTAACAGCTAAGCTCTGACTGTCAGTTATGCTGGCTGGGCCAAGACTCTTGACATGCTGTAAATAAGGACACGCCACACTCTCCTCTTGTCGCATTTGCATGTAATCCGCAGCGTCTGACTGCCGACTGCATAAATATTACAAATAGATGTTGCGCTTTGCTGCATTGTTGCTTAACTTTGCTGCTAATTACAATCAATTTTTGCAAATGCCGCCATCAACTTTATTAAAGCTGAGCCGCGCTTCCTTTGGCGAGTGCTCGCTCATTAACCGCTCAAGACATTTTGCGGCTTAATTAGCGACATAAAACGAGCTCACACCAGCACTCGGAGAGCACACGAAGAGACCTAGTTAACTAAGCACCTCCACGCTCCAGCCAGCAGCTGGTCATGTGACACTTCTGGCCAATCCCAAGCTATTTAACGTGCTGCTCACGTTGCTCACGAGGCTGTGGTTGTGGGTGACTTTTATGACTGATTATGTTGTTTTTCGGCATTTAATTGCCACTTGGCCCCGTGTCTATGTGTGGATGTGACTATTTTTATGGCTAATGAGCAACTTGAGGTGAACTCCCAGTCTATTTCTGCTGGCATCAGGTGTATTTGTGTCGACTGCTCGCTGGCTATAACGACTGGGCTGGGTAAATGGCACGATGAATGCCCGGGGCCAATAAAATGCATGAAGTTATGCGAGGGTTGCCAAAATTGAGCTAAATTAAAATGAATGGATTGTTAAAGTAGCCAAAAGTTGGAAGGTGTGAGCAAGGGTTGGCAAAGTTAAAGCACTTTAGGGGCCCAGCAAAATCTCGAAGACTTAAAAAATGAATTATTAATAGCACTAAGTTGTGCCTATAAACAACAAAACAAAATTACTTTTAAAGAATAAAAAGGTTTGTATAAGTTGTATAATATAATATTAAATTATGTAAAAGAATTCAATATAATGATGTCTAAGTTGTAACTATATAATATAACATTTAAATATTTTAAGAAACTGCCCAATATTATAATTTTCTTTACCAACATTTGAAGCTATTTATTTTATATTCGTGAATATATAGTTTATATATTTGCATGCTATTTTTAGATATTTATATAAGATTATATTATATACATATTATTTGTTGCTAATAGTCGTTGAATAGGTGGCTTATTTCAATGTTACTGCTAGTGATTTGCGAGCAAAGCTGATTGTTCTAAAAGCAATCTATATATCCCAAACAAGCTGTGCTATTTTAAATATATTCTATTCGTAAGTCATTGCGACAGCTGTCTTAACTTAAAGAGCAATCAAATAGATGAAACTAGGTTAGCGAGACTACACTTCCAGCTTCCGCAAGTGCCAAACTATTAGCAATATAGACCAGCCTCAAATACAGCTATTGCTGCTCCCCAACTTCTAGCACTCACTAGCCTACAGCCCATTAATTTTCGGCACAAATTGATGCCTCAATTTAAAGTGCAATCAAACCTCTGACGACATCGCACAGCGCAGGGCGCACAGCACCACAGTCTGACACCCGCAAGAGCAACAGCTTGAATCATTGAAATGTATTTCACAATAAATTAAATTTCATACACTCTTGAGTCGAGGCTCGAAATTTAAATAGGTCAAACATGCATTTAATTTCCGCACGAATGAAATGAATTTGTCTGCTCTCGGCGCTTAGCCTGTCTGTCAGACACATAAAGCGCACGAAGCGAGCCAAACGGAAACAGGCGCTCGACAGTCGCTCGACAGTCGCCTCCTGGCACGCCTACGAAAATATGAGGCGCGCTGGCAAGCAAGGCAGAAAGGACACGTGAGGCAGACTGAATTATTCTCGAGTTGTGTTTCACCTTCTGTTCGCTTTTGGTCGCCAGCTGCACACTTAACTTATTTGGCTCCATTAAAATCTTGCTAAATAAATATTTAATGCGTGAACAACTGGGAAATTGAACTGGGAGGAAGTTAGATGGCAATGAGGCGACTGTGGAGGTCGGAGGTAGGAGGTAGGAGGTAGGAGGCTGCAGGTTGAATGCGGAGCAACAGCCTGCCAGATGATTTATGAGCTTCACTTGTGCTGGCAACCCGCATGCCACTTGCCACTTGCCACAGCGACTGGGCCACAGCCAGACTGTGCCACAGTTTGGACTGCCTTTTGTGCTGGCTAATGGCTCATAATTGATTTTTATGCCTATTGTGTTGGCCTGGCCCTTTAAATGGCGCGTTGTTAATGCGACGCACTGCAGCAGCCGCTTTCGTCCTGCCACGCAGCAAGTTGGGGCAGGGTATATTAAAATCTTATAATTTCAGCCACATTTGAAGTGTGCATAAATTAATTTTAATGCCACAAAAGTTGCGTTTAATGATGCAGCTGCTAAATGGTCAATTGCGTGACTCCGTGCGTCCTCTCGACCACTGCAAAACAATTGACCGTGCCACTCAATGAGGGGGAAAACATTGACAATTGCAGCCAAACTTGTTTCGAGTCATTTCTAAAGAAATACAACTTTTATAACAGATGATTGTCTATATAAAAATGCCAGTGAGTTTGCCCCGCTGCTTCGACTACTTTACTTGGAATACGTCTGATTGTAGAACCATGTAATTGAGTATGATTTCAGAAACTGTGTAGACGGATTTAGGGAACTGCGAGATAAAGAGAGTGTGATCTACTTATAATCATCTACTCATCAATTCGTGGTAAATCTATGTCTTAATGGCTCTGCGAAGTGCGCGTATTCAAACAGCAGATCATTATAAAGAATGAAGGGTTTATTAAGATGTACATGAAAGTGTCACATAAGCAACGTTGGGAAAACTTCTTATGCTGTGCAATGGTTAATTTTGCTGGGGATATACTAAATTAGTTATTTGAATTATAGAAAAACCTCTGAGCTGCAGCTTTAATTTCTGATTCACTCAAATCCTGTTCTGAAATCAGTTAGAAATTGTTGATTCCATCACTCGATGAAAGAATGATCCTACAGAAATCGCAGCTTTTATTGATTTGCTATATTAGAGTTAGAACTGCCTTATGTAAGTATGCCGTCTAACTAAATATTTCAAGTTATACCCATCAACCACTAGTATTCAGTAACTATAGTCATACTCTACAATCTTCTTGCTAGCTGTTAATTCTGTGAAATACAACAAATATGCCAACAATTAGTAAGTAAATGTAATTGTTGCCCTAAAGTAAAATCTAAAACAATAGTGTCTCTTTTATAGTTGATTATTTATTAAAAGAGCGCAAGTCTCTCACACTCTAGAATTGGCTCCAACCCTTCTTAGAAGTTTACTTTCCCTTCACTATTTTCGCTAGCCATGTAAGAGAAATTATTCAATATTGTCTCACTTAGATGTGGTCGCAACCAACTTGATTTATCATTCTCAACTAATATATTCTCTGGGAAGCTGTTAATTTGTAAAATACAAACAAATGTGCCAACAATCACTAAGTAAATGTAGTTGTTGTTCTAAACAAATTATAAAATAAAAATTTACCTTTTCAAAACTTATTATTTATTGAAATAAATGGCGCAAATTTCTCACACTGCAGTTGGCTGCAACACTGCTTAGAAGTTTGCTTTCACTTCACTATTTTCGCTAGCAATAGAAGAGAAATTATTCAATCTTGTCTCACTTAGATGTGGTCGCAACCAACTTGATTTATCATACTCAACTAATATATTCTCTGGGAAGCTGTTAATTTGTAAAATACAAACAAATGTGCCAACAATTACTAAGTAAATGTAGTTGTTGTCCTAAACAAATTAGAAAATAAAAATTTGCCTTTTCAAAGCTTATTATTTATTGAAATAAATGGCGCAAATGTCTCACACTGCAGTTGGCTGTAGCCCTTCTTAGAAGTTTGCTTTTCCTTCACTATATTCACAAGCCATATAAGAGAAATTATCCAATCTTGTCTCGCTTAGATGGGGAGGCAACCAACTTGATTTAATAATTGCAATAGGAAACAACGCAAGGACATCGCCCACTTGCTCCGGCCACACGAAGATGTTGCCTTCGGCTGAAATCTAAATAAATAAATGTCCGTCTGCGACACCTACGTACGAACGTGGCCATCACATGCCAAGTCGTGGCTAGACTGAAGCGACGTCGCCGCCAACCCTGTCCACATCCGGGAAAGCGTGGCACCTTCGGCATGCCAGGCATTTCATGCGTTCGCTTTAATAATGCGCATAAATTGGTAGCCCCGTCGGACCTTTTGACTGCTTCATTCCCCCGCGCGCTCGCCGGGCTCTCATCTGGAGAGCTGCTCCTCTCGCCCGAGACGCGTGCGTTCATTTCATTTAGCTTTTGTTTGACTTGGCCCCCTCCACATCCATCTCCATCTCCAGCTCCAACTCCAACTCCGGCTACAACTTTTTTCTTCATCCGTCTGTCTGGCTGGGCAACCATTGTTTTTGGATCGTTCTTGCCCCCTTGGCTGACCCCTAGCATATTTTTGCAAGCGTTTAATCTTTAATTTGCCACTACTATGTGGTCTAGCCACATTGCTGCCTGCTCCTCTTACTGCTCCTCTTCCTCCCCGCTGTCTGCCTGTCTATCCAACTGTCGACTGGCAGCTTCTCCCCTCGCCTGCCGCCCTTTGCCCTCGGCTCAATTTATTTGTTTTGCAGCTTAGCTTTTTGGGGGGCTGCATTAAATTAAATACTTAGCCGCTGGAATAGTAAAAATTATGCCAGCATTTAAGTGTTTAATATCCGTCTGAGACTTGTGCCCCGTGCGGTCCTCCCTATTTTGGGGCACAACGACTTGGATATTTATTAGTTGACTTTAATGGAAAAACGACGGCGGACTGTTGGCCAAGCAAAATTGTTTTCGCCTACAAAGTTATGAGAGCGCATAAAGTTCTCTGGGTTATCCTTTTCGCAGATGTCACCAAGAGCGAATTCATGCTAAATTGAGCCCCAGATCTAATTACAAAGTAATGCACTAAAGCTGAGCAATTTAAGTTGATGGCATTCAGACAACTAACCATTTTATAACTCTGTTATATAGTATAGTAATATGCTTTCAATCCATAGGCGCTTGAGTCTAAGATCCAATTATAATGATGCATTCAAGTTGAACAGTGATGTCATTCAAATTAGTAACCAATATAACTCGGTTATATACTTTGTATAATATTCTTTCCAGCCATATGACTGTTGATATTATAACTCTGTATACTATCTGAAAGTCTTTTTAATTTAAAAGCCACTTCGACTGCAGCAACTACTTGAATGTTTTGTGCAACTTAAACGAATGGTAGATCTGGCCGTCTGAGGAGTCCAACTGCATTCAGAGTACGTTGAATGGTGCTTTAGTTGTGCAACTGAAAAGGTGGGAATAGTTCTGTCGGCGCACGAACGAAACCACAGACAGAACCCAGAGGTCCTCCATCGACACTCAGCAGAGCAGGGAGAAGAGGAGTGTTGCTCTCGACCTATGGCTGCTGCTGTTGGCAGCAATTGTTAATAAGATTTGCACATCATTTCACGTGTCTCGGCCAACTGTCTGTCTGTGTATTGTGTATTTGCATGCAATAAAGCCACAACAGGCAGCAGGACCAGCTTCCCACTGGCAATTTGCATTGTCTGGTGGCATTTTATGGCACGACGCATTTGGTGCTACATTTGTGGATAGTTGCTGGCAAAATGGTTGCATGTGCCTGCACAAAAGGGAATACTTCCAGGAAAGAAGGCAACTGCAAGCTGCAGTTCGTGTCTAAGCCAAGACGCTCGCCGGTCTGTCCATTATTGCATATTTGAGGGCAGTTTTTGACACAAATTAAATGAGATTTCGAAGGAGACGACTGCGCACACAGCTTCGCTAGAAAATGATTTCGTTGGCTGCGGCTAAATGAAAAGCATACAAAGTAATCGGGCAATTTGTTATAAATAATTGATGTGAACCTCAGTTGATTTACTTTTTTGCTCGGCAATATATTTTACACTCTTTGCATAATTTATTGGGTGTCTTAACCCAAAACAAGCGAAGTAACGAAGCCTTGACTAACTTCAAGATATCCTCTAAGCGAACACTTTAAATGCTGTCGCCTATTTTTGAGAAATTTGTTGATACCTCCTATGGAGATTTTATGGGCAGAGGGTATAGAGAAAGGGCAAATTAAATTGCCATAAAGGAATGATTTGCTTATTTTTATTCTGTTTTCTCGGCAGCACGAATGGGAGATAATAAAAACAAAAAGAGTGGCCAGAAATGAAAAAAGGTCTCGCAGATAAAATGCGACAAATTAATTGAAATTTATGGCGCCGAGGCGTGTACAACTTGGCGGGGGTGTCAATGCCAAATGGGGGCCGCCTGCGCATGGGGGGCAGTTAGATGAGTTTCTGGCCGGAATTAAGGAACAATTAGAGTGGATTACTGAGCTGACACATGTTGAGTTGCAGCTTTAAGCTTGCTTCAATCTAACATTGACTTGCCATTCAAAGTTGATGCCTTGCGGCAGCTTGTGTCTAGGAATGTTGTTTAATGTGCTGTCCTCTCGCATGCAGATATTCAGCCATTCACAGAGGATTAGCTCACCTCAGCTGTGGTTAGCAGTAACGAGCTGTGCCAAGAGTTTTCGCAACTCAGTTTTCAACTCATTCAGCGGGCAAATTCAATGTGACAATGGGCTGGCGCCCAAAGGAATGCTCGAGGCGACGAAGCCAGACCCAAAAATTGACTCAATACAAAATCCATTAAAATATCAACAAAAACTCTCACCGAAGACGACGACGACATCAAAATGTAATTTTCAGCCGGCGCACAGCTCACGCATAATAATGAGCTGGGGTTCGAGTTGAGCATGCGGATGCGGATGTGGATAAGGATGCGACCCAATAGAAGGTGCAGCATGTGTGCGCTGAGGTTTTGCCAAACACCTAAGCCTTTTTCTTTTTCCAATGCAAATGTGGGCAACTTCATAACAATTATCCATGCATTAACATAAGCTGACGAATTATGCGGGGGCCTGTTAATGACTATATTAATATACACACATTTTTTCGAGCTTAAAGCTGCTTCAAGTATTACGAGTGTTTTCCATTTGTGGTTCGTCGCTAATCTAATAATGCTTTAAACATTTTCCTTTCCAGGCACGTCTCCCATATATTTGATGACTCAATTTCGAGCCAGACACATTTCTTATATGCGTGTACACAATTTCATTGATTTTCATTACACAGAGCAGTCGGTTTCTGTTGCCCACCGACAATTGAGTCACATTTCCGTTTCCTTTTTCCCGATTTTCTGTCTCCTCACTGCACATTTGACAATGTCAGGGCCACAAAAAAGGTGCTCGATTGAAGTTCAAGTGCAACGCTGCCCAGAAACACGTACTCACCGCTCAGGTTATTTATATTTATAAGCTTCCGCTAGCTTTAAAGTTAAGCAAATTATTTCTGCCATATGGCGCACGGCAACTGACAACAACTAATTGCAAGTTACTCCGCTCTGCTTGTGCAGCTTCAATTTTCCATTTTCTGTTCTTAGTTTTCTCTTGGCTCGCTTGCGGCTTGCTCTTTGGCTTTTCACTTTTCTGCTTGTGCACTAAATTTTACATTATTCCCTGCCATGTTCACCTGCCCTGCTCGCTTGCATGTAGTGCGAATAATTTGCTGTCGTCGCCATTGTCGGCAGTGAAATTAAAAATCGTTCGAGAGTTATTTATAATGCGTTGACTGCCAGAGCAGTCACAACTACAGTTGCAGTTGATAATTGAAGCACTTAAAGCTACGCTGGCTGGCAGGCAAATGAATGTATCTGTCGCCGGCGCAGACAAGCACACGAAGATTGCATTTTAAATAATAAATTAGCCAAACGAACACTGTCGGTTAAATGCCAAGCCAGAAAATCGAATTGCAACTCCAGTTTTCCATTTTCCCCATAGACTTTCAGCTTTTTCGTGGCACTTTAAACACAAGTCGAACAGATTGCGTATACGCAGTGTGGTGTACGTGTTGCTTCGCCCCCGTTTCGACTCGTTAGTGGCACAGCAGCAGCCCCAGCCATGTGTTTGCCGCGCTGCCTGTCATTATTAATGCGTGTAATTAGCGCACTTTATAAAGATTGATTGGTGGGGCTTTGTGGCCCGCAAAGCCAAAAGGCATCTTCAGACGCGGCACTCTCGAGGCACGGAGAAACCACAGCATAAGCAAATACACACTCCCACTCGCCCATTGACAGCTCGAGCTGAGCACGCACAAGCACACACACACACACACACGCACATTCTAACCACTCTCACGGACACACTCACGCACACATGGCGTGGTACGCACTTGTTTATGTGCTACACGCATGACTTGAGCGTAATTTCTTCCCATCTGCCCTGCACTCCAAGACCCAATGAGGTATGCCGCTATGTACTTAAAGCGTTTTCGAATTTAATATAGTAAACTATACTTAAAATTTCACTTGACTTATAGATGTTCCGTATAGCATTTAATTGAGTTAAGTTCTATAATGTTTATACTCTAATTTACAACGTAAAGCATTTAATTGAGTTGAGTTCTATAATATTTATACTATAATTTACTACGTTTTCACTTTCATTCTAATATCTAACTATTTAATAAATATTTTCCCTTTTCCTATTTCTCTCTATTCGCATTATAGTAAAGTAGTAAAGTAAGTTATGTTTTATTTGATATACAATCTTTTCCACTGAAATTAGTTGACGGCATAGGATATCGTTTAGTCAGACATTGGGCGAATAGTCTGTCGCAGTTTTGCTCTCTTTGATATAAACAACGCGACTCGTTTCCATCTCCTTCCGCCGCCGGCTGCTGCTCCGCAGGAAGTGGGATTTATTGTTTTATTAGCAATGCAGGAAGTTTACCGAGACTGAAACAAGTTCAGTGCGCGTTCAACACTGTTAGACATTCTACGGCGTTGGATTAAAGAGTTCCACTTTGCGGTTTTCGGGAAACGCATAAATTTATGCAGATAAAAATATCATTCTATCAGTACTTTTATATTGTACTCATCCGATAATAGCGCGGATCTGTTAGAGACAACAACTTTTAACGAGTAGTTCAAACACGCTTAAGTATTTTTATTCAATGTACTCTACTCTGCTTTCTGTTTGCGACAGCCCAGCGAGTTCATTATTGCGCTACAAACTGCAGGCCAAGCATATTTGAATGCGCTGCAATATAATTTGGGCAGTAGACAAGTTTAGTTGTAACAACAGCAATTAAATTATTCGATTTATTTGCTACTTTCTAACAATATATCGACTATTTACTTGTATTCACTAAAGTATATTAGGTAGTAGCACATCTGCTAGTCGTTGTGGCGCATCTCGTTGTTAGTTTGTCGTATATTTGTGCTGTCTTAAGCGATTTTTTGTATTTCTGTGCAGCCAGCTTATTAGAGGCTTTCGGAATGGCGTCGTCAGGCAGCTGTAAGTATTTAGTTGGCATTCGATTCAAGAGCAAACGCTTTTGTCTGGCCTCGCTTATCTAACAACTAAGCTGGGCCAGGCCATAACTAAGGCACACACAGCTCGCGTGTGTGTGGCATTCTATTGCTTAGTTTATGTGCTTGGCATTACACTAATCATGCAATTTTTGTTAGATTTTTATTGGCCCCGAAACTCGGCCATTAGCACGTTGAGTGCATGGCTAATGAGAGCAGCTGGCTGGAATGTGTTGTTGCCGGGACCTTTTATTGGGACCACGCCGTTAGTTAACGTTCTACTCCGCTCTCGTATTTAGCTCATCAAACAATTTTGGCATTTGCATTAAATTTGCATTCCAAGGCACGATGCAGAACAATCCAAATTACAAAAACGGCAACAACAAAAGACGTCAATGAAAATTGCGACAACAAGAAATTGAGGCAATTGGCAAAATAACTGTCTCTCTGTCCGTCCGCCCGTTCCTCCGTCCGTCTATCTTTTGTCTGACAATTGTCTTTGCCTTGGGGCCTCGTAATTCGCAGTGCTTGTCAACAAAATGGACGAGAACAAAAGTTTTCAGGAAGCGAAAAGTTGCTGGCAAAACGCTTGAAGCATGTTTAAGCTTTTGTCAAAATGCAGCGAGCAGTCGACAGAAGTCTGATTAGTACTCCGTTGAGTTTATAAAGGCTTTGCAGCCAGGTTGCGGAAGTAATTGCCTTTTTTAATACGAGTATAAACCCAAAATTGATGTATGTATTTCCAATTGATCGCTATCGCTTGCTAGTTAGCCCAATTCGGGCGCCTTCATTAGCCTATGCAAATTATTGAGGATTTTTGCTGAGGCCAGCAAATCAGAGAGCCCGCTCTGCTTGATCCCCGACATGCCATATAAATTAAATCACGGTAAATAAAAGCAACCGCCAGCATGGCCGCCGCCTCTCCCTTTCCCTCCCCTTCTGCTGCTGCTGCTGCCCACAAACTTTGTGCGGCATTTCATCTAAATGTTAATAAGTCTCCCAGTCACTTGCCTTCCAATTCTATCTCGCTTTTTCTATCCCCTATCTCCTGACTTCACTTTAACAAGGTGTCAGACGCTACGCGGAGGCATTTTCCACTTGGTCGCGCTGATTGAGCGACTGCTTGGGCAGAGCCGAGAGCTGGGAGCTGGGGTGCAAATCCTGGCAGCTGGCGGCGTTTCCTTGAAGCATACATCCTGTTTATTCGACTGGCTTATTGATGAGACACAGCTTGCGCTGCCTTCCTCTGTGTTTGTTTATTTGTTTTTTCGCACTTTGTGGGTGTTTGTGTGGATTTGCAGCCTAAATAGTTGCAGCACAACAACCAGACCCGAGTGCTTGACTCTTAGCCTTAAGTACACATTGTTGCTGCCTCTATTGATTGATTGACTCCATCAGACTGCAAAGGTTTGTTTAGGATATCCTCCAAAGCGGCTAGAAAAGCGTCTAAATCTTTGATTCAAACTGAAAAGTTTAAAAACTTGGAAAGTACTCGAAATGATTACTGCAAGCGATTAGTTTAAATAAATATATATGTGTTCAACAAAGTTGTTGTTCCACTGTAGTAAAATTATGCACATGTCAATCATTTATGGAAAGTAAATAATTGTTTTAATACATTGAAAAAATGATTGCATTACATTTCTATTGATTTAACTGTTCTTACCCTGCAAAAACTTTATGACAAACCAAATAAGTTTTATTTGTTTTACAGGGTATAGATAGATCGCTTACTTCAGCGTGCTTTTATTTGTTTATATATTAAATTGCTCTGACGCATGCTAATAAAAAATTCATGTGACTAATTTAAATGCATGAGAATTCTCCCGCACACATGTTGTTGCAGCTGTGCATATTAAATAGCAGTGCAATTTATATTTCACTTATGAATTTAATTAAATTATATGCATAAAATATTCAACAGCAGCGCATTTTGCTGTCTCTGCCTCAAATTGCCGATATTCGAAATTAATATAATGTTGCAGCCATGCAATTAACGCTGCTTATGGAATACAACGGAAGCAATTAAAATACTATTCATTGGTAATAACAATTTCCACTTTAAATTTCAATACATTAGTGAATTTATAGCAAGCCCCTAAAAACTAAAGTTCATTTCTCATCATGCTAATCGCCGGGCCTTAAATTTCACGCCTCGTCTAACTTAACCCACCGTTGCCTGTCTTCCAAGTTGGGCGGGAATGGAAACCCATCAATCTGCGACCTTTTTGACGCGCAGTAGTCGAGAAAAGTTTTGCGTTTTCCTTTGCCGCCTTTTGGGCATTTGGCGTTAGCGGAAAAGTGTGTCAAGGCGAAGTCGAGAAATGTGCTTAAAATAAACATGATTTAAGCCTACTACAACACTCTTAGACAGACACAAATCCGAATATCGATTGGCTTCCAAGTGTGTGGGATAGTATACAATCTTGACGTAGAATAAAAATAGCAAAAACTTCTTCTTCTCAAAAAAAGCTCTTAGTAGTTTGCGGTAGAAGTTTCAAATATACAAGCTATTCAAAATAGAAGTTCTACATTTTGATTTATATTTTAAAGAAGTAGGATTAGTAGTTGACTATAAAAGGCTTATTTCAAAGCAGGCTGATGTTATGATAGTATATGTTTGTTTGACGAGAATCATCATTTAATATATATAAATTAAGCAAACTTGACGTAGTTTGTGTTTCACTTGCAATAAAAATAGCAAAAACTTCTCTCAAAGAAAGCGCTTAGTAATTTGCGGTAGAAGTTTGATGTGGAATTTGGAAAAAAAACACTTTATTTTGATTTACAATTGAAAAATAGTAGAATTAGTAGTAGTTCACTATGACATGTTAATTTCTAAGCGAGATGTTATGTTTCTATATTCATTATTTATTTTATTTAAATTATACAATCTTGATCAATATGAAAACTTCCTTAAAAGAAAGTTATTAGTAGTTTGCGGTAGAAGTTGCAAATATACATGCTATTGACTTATAGGAGTTCTAGAACTGTTTTTGATTTTAATTTCCAAACAGTAGAATTAGTAATTGATTACGATTTGTTTATTTCAATGCGCGCTGTTGTTATGTTGGTGTATGTTTGTTTAACGAGAATCGTTTTTATTTTAATTAAATGGTATTCGACAAATTCCACAAATTGATTCAAAAATATATTAAAATTTCGTTTGAAACTGCGAAGCTGTAGAGCAAACTCGTTAGTACTAAATATAACTTTAATTTCTATGCTATTTGGATAATATGATCGTTTATATTTTATTTGTAGAGCTCAGCAATAGGCAGATAAAAAATCTTAATCGCCTGCAATTTGTCAGAGAGGCCACATAGCAGCACCCTGAAAGCGAATCTCAGCCAAACAAAGACATTGTGAAGCAACCTTTTTCATTAATACAACAACGGCCACAATGCCACGAACAGCACACACACACTCACACTCATATGTCCAGGCTGTGTGCCAATTACAGCTGCGGGACCCTTGAAGGCTTTGAACTTTGAACCCAGGGACCGAGCGGCCTTTGTTATGGCCACAAATATTTATGGGCCGAAATGGAGCAAAGTAACAGTCGACACTGCGAGCTGGCCAAGTGGCCCAAGTTGTATCGAAGATATTTCTTTCATTGCGAGATTGCCATCTTAATTGAGTTGCAATTGGCAATGTGGGAAGCATCTAATGAAAATGTTTTGCGGGGCAGCATCATCAATCACACAATTACAGCGAGGTGGGTGTGTTTCATGCACACACACTTTATTGAAACAAAGTTCAGCTTAATTAGAAAAAGAGCGCGCACATTGCGTATACGTCATGTTGCTGCCCAACTCCCCGGCCAGCTGTCAGCTTAACTTGGTGCCAAAAGTGTGAACCGCACTCGCATTACGTTCGCTTCATCTGGCTTATGTTGCAAGCGACTGCTGGAATATGAAACTTTGTTGGCGCTGCTGTCAACTGCAGTCTGCAGTTTTGCAGTTTTGCAGCAGTTTTGTGAGGTTGCAGCTGCTGTTGAGCTTTAAGGCGGCATTATTTGGTGGCTCTTCTTTATGCGCGGTAATTATAGTTATAATTGGTAGAACGTGGCCATTAAATGGGCTCTTGCAAAAGACATAAAGACAATTGCTAGTGCCACGAACATAGCATAGCTTAATATTCGTGCCATCGATGTGCAGCTTTAAGGCTGGGCTGCAACGGGAAATTGCCAACTAAAGCAAGTAGAACAGAACGTTGCCTGTAAACTTGTATCTTATATCTGCGCATTACGCTGCAAGGTGGCAGGCAAATGCAAGAAACTTGCAACTTTTTGCTGGCGCGCTAAGTAGGAAAATCGCTTCGAGACACGACAACGGCAGCGGCAGCCAGACAACCGCAAGATCGAGTGAGACAGCTACAAATGTAAACTGGGCGTGGCAAAGTGGTTGGTGGCAAGTGGCAACGGGAAAGTGGAAAGTGCAAAGTAAGTACGTGTCATATGACAAGTGAAATGTGCTCAAAATTACTTGTTTAGCTGCGGCTAAGTCGCCTGTCGGTTTCTTATACCTTCCACCTTCGTACTACGTAAGTATTTCCTCTCTCAGTTACTTCGCTCGCTTGAGGTTTGCGTTATGAATTGTGTTTGTTGAACGAGCGGGGTGGAGGCAAGTGCAGTGCTTTGCTGTAATTTTCATGATAAACATTTCACAACTTGTGGCATTCTGACAAATATGCAAAATTGTTGTGCATCTCCGGCACAAATATTTGTCAGTTTGCAGAAGCTTGGCGTATACTTAATGTACGCTCCACAATTCAAATTCCTCTATGCGGTTTGTTTGCTTAACATTACTTGTCTTTTTGCCAGTTTGTAGAATTCAGATGTTGTAAAGATGACCACTAAAAAAGTACATATGATATAAATTAATAAATTATAGTGCATATGCTCATCTATAGTAAATTCATATTCTTCTCCATTTGCAGTACAAGAAATAGTACAATAAATACAATATAATTGCTATCATTTGAACATATTCTAACATTGATCTATGTCTATTTAGTTTGTGTAGACAGTATGTAAGCTGAAAATTTATATTCTTCTTCATATTCAATATCAGAAATAGTTCAATAAAAACAATATAATTATTATAAATTTAACATATTCTAACATTCATTTATGTCTAGTTAGTCTATATAGACAGTATGTATTTGGAGAGTTTATATTAAATTTAGAATGTAGAATTTAAAATAGAATTGAAGAATAGAAGATAGCAAAACTTTTCTTGAAGCATATTAATATTTTAATATTTTCATATTTTATTTAAGAAATAATTTGAAAAGTAATAAATTTAAAAAAATATCTATGCGAACATCAACTGGCGCTTTACTAAAGTATATATTTAAATAGCTCAATTCACAATGTAAGCATTTTGTATTTTCTGTATATAGAACTTGCGAGCTGTGTGCTTGTAAAATCTGTAATTAATTGAAGCATCTAGCATGATGTGGCAATAGTTGCGACAGAAGCGAGATGCTTGGACTCAGTTAATTTGGACAAAAGGAGCAACTTTTTCTGCTCGTACTTTTGCAGCCCCCCGCAGGCAAATTATTAACTGAGGCAGCACAAAGCAGAAACAGCAAGAGAACAGCAAAGCAGAGAGCACAAGAACGACAATGTGGAGAACGGAAAAGTTTGTGCCAGTTGCCTTTTGTGTTGCATACCTCAAGGGATGTCGTTTAGGAGCGGGCGAGCGACGAGCGTGCGTCAAGTATAAAAATTAAGCAGCTGTGAGCTGAGCAGGGCAATAAGTGAGATAAAATTAGATGCCAAAGGGACAAGGATGGCAGAAAGTAATTGTAAAGTACGCGATGGGGCGTGGCTCAGCAGCCAGCCGCCGCCTACTGAGACTTGAGAGCCGAAACAAAAGCCGAGCAAGAGGAAATCTGGCACAAGGTCGCTGCTCATACTGTGTCACTCTGCGATTGAGGGCTGACTGTAAGCGAAACTTGGTGTCTTCAAGCACTTCAAGCAAATGTAGAATTTGAGCTTAAAGAGTGCAGTGAACGCTTCGACCCGCACTCTCTTCTAGTCTAATTTCACTTTTCATCAAATCTGCGACGTGACTCGATGCTTGCAACGCAAACTTTTTCAATCTAAAATTATCAAAGTAAACATCAAAGTTAGCTCCCTCAGAAATGAGAGAAAACAAGTAGAAACCAGCAAATTAGCTAAACAGGAAAACACATTGCAACATAGAAAGAAACAACGACTAAACAAAATGGCCCAACTCGAGAGAGAAAGAGATGTTCCACGCGTCGAGCAGGTGAAGGAGCGACTGACAAAAGTTTCACAAGCAAATCACCAAAAATGTTCACACCTCGCATGTGTGGAATTTAAATTGTCTTCTCACACACACACACACACACGCGCGGGGCGTAAACTTTCGAGTCTATGTGTGTGGGTACATTGCTCATACGCCCCGTGTTCGCAGAGCAGCTTGCTGAAAGATGCAAGCAGTCAGTGTAAAATTTCATATCAATTTCATTGGGATTAAGCTATATTTTAGTGCCTTGCCAAGGCGTCTGCATGTTCTTAGGCGAAGTGAAGTGTGTGCGTCGAGTGTGTGGCTGAGATTTCGAGCACGTGCAGCTCCTTAGATTTTATGCGTTGCCTTGTATGCCGCCAGGGGATTTGCTACAGGGCCACAATATTGATACAACCTGAAAGTTTGTCACTGAACTTTGTCGCACACTCACACAAAGTGTGGCAGGTAGTGCTGGAAATTAAAATGAGCGAGAGGAAAATATGATTACCTAACTATATTCAAACGCAGCCAAATCACAATATATTCATTGGAATCCATTTTGAAAACTCAAATTAGAAACGCAAATTTTAAATATATAAACTGTTTAAACAAATAATTACTAGTTTTAAATATGCATACTTATAAATATATAAACAGATTAAATGCAGTTTATTTAAACTCAACCAAAAACAAATATTTATGAATTTAAAATAAACTATATAAACTGTTTAAATTAAGTTTATTTAACCTAAACCAAAAACAAATACTTAGCAATTTATGATACACACTTATAAATATATAAACAGTTTAAATTGAGTTGATTTAAGCCTGTCAAAAACAAATATTTTGCAATTGAAATTATACATACTTATAAATATATAAACAGTTTAAATTAAGCTCATTTTAAACTAAACTAAATATATATCTAAAGTCATTTAAACTAATCCAAAAACCAATAATTGGCAATATTCATACTTATAACAGTTTAATTTAAGTTCATTTAAGCTTATCATAAAAGACATATTTAGCAATTGATGATATACACACTTATAAACTGTATATATAGTTTAAATTAAGTTCATTTAAGCTTGTCAAAAACCAAATATTTAGCAATTGAAATTACATACTTATAAATATATAAACTGTTTAAATTAAGTTCATTTAAGGTAATCAAAAAACAAATATTTGGCAGTTTTAAAATGCACAGCCATATAAATATATATACAGTTTAAATTAAGTTTACTTTAACTAAACCAAAAGTAAATAATTAGCAATTTAAAATATACATACTTATATCTATATAAAAAGTCTTACTCACTTAAACTAAGCCGAATTAATTTGCAATTTAAAATATACTTATAAATATACACCAAATTCAGTTAAACTATTCTAATAACAATTATTTAGCAATTTATAATATACACACTTAATTTTCTATAAATTAATAATCATGGCAATACATTAGATAAATAATTATATTTATTTGAAATGCTCAAACTACACACATGCAATGCGAAAGTTCATGATGCGTGTTCCATCAAATAATTCTGGCACATTTCGATTGTGCAATAACCCATCCAGAATGCCATTTATAGACAGACAGATAGATAGACAGGCAGGCAGACACAACTAAACACAGTACTTGAAGGTATATGTTCGGTAATCGTGCGAACAAGAAATTTACTTATTCATTCCCTCGCCCGCCTGCGCTTGGCGCATTGCCTGACCATTTGCTTAATTCAATGACTTCTGTGACTCGAAACTACACACTTGTGAGTTGGCTGGCACACTTGGCACACACTCGCACTCCGCCGAGTCGCTCTCTTGCTAACTCAATGGCACTACAATTTCCTGTAGCCAGCCCGAAAATACAAATCATAAAAGTCATGGCCCGACAGTTCATAAAAAATGCGGCCCAGCGCAGCGATTGCCATACAGGCGCATTACATGGGTAAAACTCTCCCAATCTCAACAGCCGTGCCATGACCGGCATATAATTCAAACACGTACCAATACCACGAGAGCGTGAGAGCGTGAGAGAGGTGGCGGCGGGTGGGCGGTAATCAGGCAATTTCATATGAATAAGTTAGCAGGCAATGCCGCCTGAGTGTATGCAATAAATTTCGTTTGTATTACGAATGCGACGCTGCTTATGAAAATTTTAAAAGCGCCAAACTATGTGCGCCGACTGAGATTGCTGAGGTGTGCCTCCCACGCTCCCCTTCCCTCTCACAAACAACAGCAGCAGCAGAATGTAAATTTATTACGCCGAAACGTGCGCAGACCACGTCCTGGATCCAAAGCAAAGGTGTTTATTACTTATTTAAAGCGGCACGCCTCCACAGCTAAGCAATCGGCGTGTGGAGACACAGATACCACTTAGTAAGCGATTTACTTGGTTCGACTTGCAGCAGCTCGATCGAGGGTATAGCAACACACTATGGGAGACTGCTCAACTCAAGGCAACTGAACTCGGCGCAGCGCAGCGGGAGAGAGTACGTGCCTGAGGCTTAGCGCCATCAAGTGGCAATTGGGGAGCGGCGCTTCGGTCTCGCCAGCCACTAAACATTTTAATTAGAAAATTTTGCACACCCAGTTGAGCCGACCACAAATCCAATTATCAAGTAATTATGCATTTAATTTGGCGCAGGACGCCACGACGCCAGGACATCCAGCTGCGCACAGCGCCTCCTCGTGTGTATTATCGACAGCCATTAATTCGCCCGGCCAACAACAACAATAATGGCGTCCACAAATCAACGTCTCGCATATGCAAAATCATAACTTTTTCGGTTGCAGAACTTTGCAAGCCAAGGCTGGGAAATTTCAATTTGTAGTTGTTGTCTGGCTGGTCGAAAAGCGCAGCCAAAGCACACAGGAAGACAAACTGCAAACTGTCTGCTGCCACATGCCACACAGCCTCCCACTTTGCCTTGTGTATCGTGCCCAGATCCAGTGTGCAATTAAAACTTTTTCGTCTGCCTTTCGACGCTTATTACAAATGTCGAGACCGCAATCAGTATCAGAGAGGTCAAGTGCGGCATCCACAGACAAGTTGTATCGTATTCTCGTGTTGCATGCATGCGATTTATGCGCACTCCCTGTAATTGGCCCAGGTCGTGTATCCAGGCACTTTAAAGTCCACTTCGAGCTGCTTTTGGGCACATTCCACGAACTCGCTTGGCCATAAAACTGTCAACACGCCGGACGCCGTTGACGCCTGGCAAATATTTACCACTCGCATGCCAGGCCAGGTCATTGGATACACTATTTTTTTGGCAACATTGCCAAAAAATGCGCCAAAATTTATGTGGTGACCTGGTTTGCTGGCAGCGACAACAGCCGGAATGCAAATGCTTTAAAAAGCGTCGAAACTAAACAGGCTTCAGTTCAATTCGTTGCTGCTTAAAGCATTTGAATTTCAACTTTGTAGTGAATAGCTGTACCTGTAATTGTAGACTATGCCGCCCTTAATTAAGCACTTACACGGTAATTAACACCCGCCCACGCGCAATCAGTAACCCTTTATCAACGCCGTTAATTACACCTGGCAAGTCTATGTCGTTCGAATTACAAGCACGCAGTTCACACTATCGGCGACCACAGAATCTGGCTGATGATGGAGCTGCAGGCGATGGCCACCACAGAGATGCCGATCTTCGGCAACACTCTGAAGCTGATGAAGTTCTGGTCCTATCTGTTCGTGCACAACTGGCGACGCTATGTGGCCATGACGCCCTTCGTGCTCACCAATGTGACGCAGTACGTGGACATTTACCTGAGCACCGAGCCACTCGACTTCATCATACGCAACGTCTATCTGGCGGTGCTCTTCACCAACACTGTGGTGCGCGGCGTCTTGCTCATCATTCACCGGCAGGAATACGAAGCCTTTCTGGAGCTATTAAAGAGCTACTACCTACAGCTGTTGGTAAGTAAGCGCAGAAACTATTTAAAATGATAGTAGATAATGAATTGGCATTTCCTTTTTAATTGAATATAGGTTCAATAAGTTACCAATAGAATCCATTTACATAGTTTATTGTGTTACTCATTATCAGCAGCAGTTGATTCTGCAAATCTTTGTGAATCTTCTCTACTCGATTTCATTCTTTATTATTTATATTATTATTTATTATTATAATTATTTATAAAATACTTTGATTTAAAGTAGACAACATTGTTAGTGCTTTGCCCTGAATGAGAAACTAGAAAGCTTTGGTTATTACTCATTTCATTTACCAGCAGCTCTTATTTGATCATGTTAGTTAAAAATTCCATTGGAATTCGAGTGTTTAGGGGGCGTAAAGTGGGCTGAACTGCAGCTCACTACTGCGTTGTGGCTGTAAATGTTATATGAAAGTTAGGGCCACTGTTGACTCTTTATAAATCGATAGCACTGCAGACACCAACTGGTACTCAACAGCGCTACTTTAATATTCAACTACTGTTAACTTTTGTAAATTGTAATTTCAAATGCTTTTTCCAACACTAATACTGCAAGTACTTCAAATACTGACTGTTCAATATTTTACCCAATGGTCTGAAAATTCTAACTGATACAACTTCTACCAGCATGATGTAGCTCAATTTATATATTGAAGTTCATTTCGAATTGCGTTTTTGTAACTCTCTGACTTTACGCTCTCTACGGACAAACAAAGTTACCAGCTTTTGTTGGCCACGATTCGACTTAACACTGCTATTTATATTCAACCATTCTATTAACTTTTGTAGATTGTAAATTCAAGTGCTTTTCCAAACTGTTAAATATTTTTTCATATGGTTCAAAAACTCTCAATCAGATAACTTCAACAAATTACTAGTATTACATTAAAGTGAAGCAGTTGCTAAAAGTGTACAAAATATTGAAGTCCACTTTGAATCACTCTGCGGACAGGCAGATTTGCTAGCTTTTATTGAAAAGGACTCGACTTAAATGCGATATTTTGTATATTCAACTACACTCTTAACTTTTCTGGATTTCAAATTCAAGTGTTTTTCCATGCACTACTACATACAATAAGTACTTGTAATGACTGTTACATATTTCGCCAATTGTTCCAAAAACTCTCATTTAGAAAACTCGTACAACTTATATTATAAAATTGTCCAATATATAGAAGTTCAGTTTAAATTCCGTCACAGAACTCTGCGTACTAATAGATTTGCCAGCTATATATACTCCTCTATTCTGTTAACTTTTGTAGATTGTAAAGTCGACTGATTTGCCAGAACCACTAATACTTCAAGTATTTTTATGAACTGTTAAATATATCCATATAATCGAAAAGCACAAACTTAACTGACCCGAACTAGTTAGAACTACTTGAAAGTGTTGTAACTAAAATTTTGTATTGAAGTTCACTTTCAATTCTCTCCCTCACAGAACTCTGCGGACAGGAAGATTAAATTAATAGTACTAATAGATTTGGCAGATGTTGTTAAAAACAACTCGATTTAAAAACGTTATTTTTAATACTCCTCTATTCTGTTAACTTTTGTAGATTGTAATGTCGACGGCTATGCTTTCAAGAATTGTTAAATAAAAAAAAATATCAGTTAGGTATTACGTTAAAGTGGCATAGCTGTAAATTGAACAATATATTGAAGTCCACTTTAAATTTCCTCATAACACTCTGCAGACAGGCAGATTGACCAGCTTTTGTTGGGTACCACTCAACTTAACACTGCTATTTATACAAGTATTCAACTATTTACTTTTGTAGATAATAACTTCGATTGTTTGTCAAAACTTGTAATGACTATTACATATTTTCCAATTAATCAAAAAACTCTCATGTGTGGCTGCTAAAATGATACAATATATTGAAGTCCACTTTCAATTCCCTTCCTCACAGCACTCGGCGGACAGGCAGATTGGCCAGCTATTGTTGGACACGACTCGACTTTCGAACTCGATTGGACGCATTAATTTGCTAATGGGCACCTGCAGTTGCATCGGCTTCGTGACCTATCCCATTTTCGGCTCGGAGCGCGGTAAGCAAGCCTGCCAGTCCTGTTGTTGATTGTGTTGGCAATTTGGCTGGTATTTGACTGGAATTTGACTGGTATTTGCAGTGCTGCCCTATGGCATGTATGTGCCGGGTATCGATAAATACGCGAGTCCCTACTACGAGTTCTTCTTTGTGGTGCAGACCATAATGGCGCCCATGGGCTGTTGCATGTACATACCCTACACGAATCTGGTGGTCACCTTCACGCTCTTTGCCATCCTCATGTGTCGCGTGCTGCAGCACAAGCTGCGCAGCTTGCCGCGGCTGCCAGTGGCACGGGTGCGCCAGGAAATTATATGGTGCATACAATATCAGGTCAAGCTGGAAGGGTAAGCCTCACATATTTGCCTTCAATTAACTGCCACAAGCAGCTCACAGCACAGCTCCTTTCCGCAGGTTGGTGAAGGCAATGAATGACTTAAATACCAATCTGCACTTGGTCGAGTTCCTGTGCTTCGGCGCGATGCTCTGTGTGCTGCTCTTCTCCATGATTATAGTAAGTCATAAATGACAAACCGACTTTTATATTTATTCGACAAGTGATTGAAGCTTAAGCGTTAGTTGTTTTAATTTGCTACCTAATTAAAGTTAAAGGTAGTCTATAAGTGCTGGAAATTTTTGAGAATTTTGTTATTTTAATTTAACACTTTTCTAATTAATATTATTTTATTACAAATATAAGACTGCTATTTAACAGCTGAACTATTTTATGTTAATACTTTTTTACTTTAAAATAAATGCTTGAAATTTGGAAGAATTTTGTTATTTTGAATTTAACACTTTTCTAGTAAAAATTATTTTATAACAAGTCTAACACTGCCTTTTAAGAGCTAAACAATTTTATGTTAATATAAAGAAAAATTTTGTTATTTTAATTTAACACTTTTCTAATTAAAATTAGTTTATTACATGTCTGAGGCTGCTTGCTATATAAGAGCAAAACAATTTTAAGTTAATTGTAATTAAAACGAGTTTTATTTAGTCTATGATAAATGCTTGAAATATAGGAGATTTTTGTTATTTTAATTTAACAGTTTTCTATTTAACATTATTTTATTACAAGTCTAAGACTGCTATTAAAATAGCAGAACAATTTGATGTTAATCACAATAGGTTTTATTTAGTTTATTTTATTATTTTAATTTTTGTACTTATTTTAATTTAACTCTTTTCTATTTAACATTATTTTACCACAAGTCTTGAACTACTATCAACAGCTGAACATTTTTATGCTAACAAAAAGTGTTTGTTTTTATTTTTAGTTTATGATGCTTGAAGTTCTTAAGTACTTAACTTAATATTTTATTATAAGAGTTTAGTGAGTTTGGTCCCTCTAGCTTCAACTACTATCTCAAAATATATAATGGATTTTAAAAGCGATTTTAATGAGTGTGGATTAGTTTTGTTAATTTTTTAATTAGCTCTAAATATATTGTAGATGTTAGAACCTTATATCCGTATCTCATTTGTGTATACTCAATTAATTGTATTTACCTTGTTTTCTCAAGGCTCAAACTGCGGCCCAGACTGTCATCGTTATTGCCTATATGGTCATGATCTTTGCCAACAGCGTGGTGCTCTACTATGTGGCCAACGAGCTCTACTTTCAGGTGAGTCCATCAGCCACTACTTCACAATATATAATTTACTCAATTCTGTAATTCAAGAGCTTCTACATCAGCATTGCCGCCTACGAAAGCAACTGGATGGACTTCGACGTGGAAACGCAGAGGACGCTGAAGTTTCTCATAATGCGGTCGCAAAAACCGTTGGCTGTAAGTGGAAAATTCATATTGTATTAAATATTAATGCCATGTCTGATGTATGCTACGTACTTATTTTCTCAGATACTTGTGGGTGGCGTCTATCCCATGAATTTGAAGATGCTGCAGTCGCTGCTGAACGTCATCTACTCCTTCTTCACACTGCTGCGACGCGTCTACGGCTGAGCACGAGTGGAAGAGTACTTATCTACTATGCTAAGGATGCGAAAATGCTATCTCTTTGTTGGCCTTCGAATGGGGCTGCAGCAGTAAAATTGATTGCATTTAGCTTTTGGCCAATAAACGTTTCAAACGTTCTCCGCAATTCGATTGGCCAATGCATTGCGAATTGCATTTTCACGTTCAAAGACAAGAAATAAACTATAATAAAAATGCGTCCGGGGGGTCCTTGCCTCCTGTCTCCGATCTCCTGCTGGCTCTTCCAGCAACGGCAGCTGACCAAACGTTGTGGCTGCGACTTAGAGCATTGCGTATGCCCGGCACGTGCCACTTAGATAACTTCTATTTAAGCAAATATAAATCTAAAGTGTGTTAAATTAGATTAAAATGTTCTCGTAAAGTAAATGCTGCCCGCAGCCATGTGGCAGTAGGGGAGGGGGGTGGCGGGCAGGTGGAGCAGCCGAAGAGTCCACTCAAATGTTGTTTTCTGAATTGCTTACAACTTTCGCACATTGTCTCGACCATTGAGCTCTTCGGGCGGCGGCGGGGGAAACTGTTTGGTTTTCATTTCAGTTAATTAATGCTGAAATTGGAAACTGAGCTGTTTGTACACGAGTGCGAGTCTACTACTAAATAAAATGTTTGAGTATCCTTAGAATAAAACCACAGCATTCTTGTGTGCTGCAGAGTTGCTCTTTTCATGGCCACAAGTTATTGATTCATTACTTCATTCAGATGAGTACGCAAATCTCATGCTGTGCGTTGACTAAACTACTAAATTTTAATTCTTTAAGGGGAATGTTTTGGGTGAATTTAATTATTATATATATAGAAAAACATATATTATACACGTCATCAACTCTAATTTCACAGTAAAATGGTTATGCAAAATTAATTTACTTGTGGTCTTCACGGTGTTTTTTTAATATCTACAAGTTATTTACTCATTCTTTGCAACTCTTTAAGCAAACTACAACATTTCAATTCTATTTTATTGAATACATACAAAGTGTTTTCCAATAGAAATGCGAAACTAATTTGAATATATTTTAGATCTATTATTGGATTGTTTAGTAAATTTATTAAATGTTTATTTCCAGCTAAAAATACTGTAAAAAAAGACACATATTTGCATCAAAATATGAATACCTTCTAAAACACAAATAGCTTATAATAAAGTGAGTACCTATACTTTGAAATACTGTAATAAAATAACGAAGATTCCCATCAAAATATGAATACTTTCTAAAATACAAATAGCTCGTAAAAGTCTAACTAAATTTTGAATAGAAATACTTAAAAGAATCGCAAAGAGTGACATTAAAATATGAATACTTTCTACAATAAAAATAAAATCGTAATAATCTACCTTTCTTTTAAACAGAAATACTTTATAAAAAGGCTAAGATTGTTATCAAAATTAGAATATTTTCTAAATATCAAATAGCTTTACTATATTTTGAATAGACATACTTAACAAAAAAGACAAAGATTGCCATAAATTATGAAATGAATTGTAATACACAAATTGCTCATAATACCCATATTTAGCTCAAAATAGTTTAACAACATAAAAAAAAAAGAATATTTTTAAAACACAAATATACAAATGACTCAAATAGTCTAATAGTTATTGTATTTGCAATATCGTGTCTCAATTGTCCTCACCAAAACAAGGGAACATTAAAGATTTATTTAAAAAAGTGTAATATCTATATTGTTCAATCGTTCAACTTGCTTAAGTTTCCAATAGAAATTTCTTTTGTTTAGTTTTAATAATAATTCTGGCTACACGCAATCCAACAAAGAATCTTGCATCCAGTAGCTCGCTGCAAATACAATTTCCCGCACATGAGTCCGCTTCCATAGTCGACAGTCGCAACTCCGCACATTATCACTTCAATTTTCCTAATCAGCATTAAGTTTCACTTCAGTCGGAGCCCGTGCCACTCGCATTCTCCGGCATTTCTGCCGCAGCCAACGAGTCGTCAAATTGACTTTAATTTAAGAATTTTTTATGCGCTCTATACGCACACACACACGCACACATACAGAGACAGGCAGACTGAGAGACACACACAAAGGAATTGCTGCCTATGCGTGGCACTCGGCATTTCCCCGTCTGTTGCTTAATGGCATTCCACTGAAGCACCCTCTCTCTCCCGCCTCCCCCGCACGCCTTCGCTCACTTGCTCGGCTGGCAAGCAGCAATGACTCGCAGTTTACTGCATACTTTTTGGAGTCGGGCGAGAGCAAAAACGCTGATGCGACAATTATAGTTATTGTCTGCCTAACCGAGCGGGGCAATCTCCTACTCTCTCTCCCTCTCTCTCCCACCCCATTCGCTAGCGCTGGCAGCGACTGGTTCCGCGTACGTGAGACAGCGAAACACCTCATGGCTGCCTGCTGCGCTGGAGGGAGGCGGGAGCGGGGAGTTTGGGGGCGTGGCAGCAGCTGCTTGTGCTGATGTTATTGCAGGCAGCTTCCATTTTAGACGCTGCTTGTTTTATTGCTAATGTAAACATGTGTTGCTCCCGCTGCCGATGCTCTTCTCCCTGTTGTTGTTGTTGTTGTACCCTGTTCACAGGCAGAGCCAAGGGGTCTACTCACCTGATTAGCAGTGGCTAACACTGCAAATATCTGCCACACAATTACTAATTTAGTTCGCATCTGCAAAGTAGTGCATAAATATGAAATTGGGAACCAGAAATTCAGGATTTCAAATATCACTTTTATATTCCGCCTTAAAGCTAATAAATAAGCAGCAATTCATTATGTTAAATTGCTTATTGGAAAATACAGATAATCATTCATTAGTGTTCCTAAGTCCGTCTACTGGCTCTAAGCTACCGCCCACTAACTTTCAGACAAATTGATATACCAATTCTTGAAATATATGTAAATAGTTCAACTAACACGACTTTATTTCATATTTATGTATATAGATATGTAAATAAACCAATACACTCGTTATGAATAAAATAATATTATTATTAATTCTTATTTTGCTTTATTGATTAATAGTAAAAATATCAATATTGCCGAATAATATAATATTATTAATTATATTGATTTCTTATCACTTAACACAAAAAATATCAATACAGTTCTTTCGAATAAAATAAAATAATATATATTATGTATGACAGTTCATACGAATAAAATAATATTTTTATTTGTTACCAAATATACAGTTTTGCCAATTAAAATTTTACTTTAAATTTTTATTTTGCTTTATTAAATAACAGAAAAAATGCCAATACAGTTCTTACAAATAAAATATTACTATATATTACATTTCATGTTAAAATATATATTATGTATTACAGTTCTTATGAAAAAAAAAATATTTTTAATTGTTATTTTGCTTTATTAATTAATAGAATAAATATGAATATTACGAATAAAATATTTTTATGTATTATTACTTTGTTTTATTAATTACGAGGAACAAATATCATTATAGTTCCTTCGAATAAAATGTGATTATTATTAATTCTTATTTTCTTAGTTTCTACGAATGAATTAATATTTATAAGTATTATTTTGCTTTAATACTTAACAGAAACAAATACCAAAAACTATTAAAATAATATAATTTATACAAATTCTAAAATCTGCTAACATTATTCATTTACAATGGCACTACTAAATTATTTAGAATGTTACTTAAAGTAAGTGCTTAAAATGTATTTGAAGCAACTTTGTATATTTTTCTATGCTCTTTGCGTTCACAGGATATGTCTGTAGTCTAGCCAGCGCATTGTACTTTGGGAAGTTTGGCTCCCCGTCAATGTGTTTGACGCCAAATTGACACATTTTGCAGTCGCTGCGTGGATCTGCGCAACACTGGTTAAATAGTGTGCTAAAATGTTGTACGTGCGCCTTGGGCCAATGGGAAGAGGGGGAAGAGACTGAGGGCACGCTATCAGAGTGGCTGGCAATCTTTAAGTTCAATGGCAGGTGGCATGAATGAATCGAGCAGACAGCAGCTAGAGCGCACGCAATTTATCGGGGCACAAATCAATTTCCAACACCTTGCCTCGGGCACTGCGAGTGTGTGCGAAGCCTGGCCAAGTAGCTGGCTGAAATCAGGGCCAAGTTTGTAGCTGTGCCCTCGGGCGATTGCCTAATGAGGCGAATTCTTTGCGCCCGCTGAATGATAACCCTTGCTGCAGTTGAGACTGGGCTCGATAGTTGTGCGGCCACGCCCCGCATTTTATGCCTATTTTATGCGCATCAGCCCGAAATTGCGTACGTGTTGTAATTTTTAAAACATTTTTCTTGTACTTCAGTGCCCCACTCTCACTCCTGTTGACATTCGATGTCCACAGACGCTCCTTGATGCGGCGCCGAAAAAAAGAGAAAAACTTGTCAAATTTAGGTCAAGCGGTCAAGTGTTTTATGTTGTTCTTGTTGCCGGCACTGCTGCGAGGGTTATTTCAAGGCTTTTATACTGCTCGCCTGCAGTGGCCCGCAGTTTTGTTTTATGGCTGCAGCCGAGCGGGCAATGGGGGGGATTAACTATTTGTAGTGCGTGCCCTGAGTTGACGAGCAGCTGTATTTGCTCAAAGGCTAAAGGATTCGTCGCTCAACATTGGAAACTTTCGCTCAAGACGGACTCTGCTGGACAAACTCCAAAAGATATTTAAGCACAAACTAGGTTAACATTTTGTTGAATAATTACAAAAAGGAAAACTTATTCGCTTTTAGCTAGCTGAGAAGTTTAAAGTTTACATTTAGCGGACTTCATTGCAAAAGATACAACAAACAAGCTTAAATATTATTGAATAACTACAAAAAACTTGTTCAGTTAGACTTAGTTATAAGTTTAAATTATAGATTAAATAGACTTTATTGCAATAGACATTTAAGCAAAATATTAGGTGTAAATGTTTTTGAAAATTACAAAAATAAAACAATATTCACTTTCAGTTAGGAACAGGAGTTTTCAAAAGATATTTATCCAAAAATAAGGATAGGAGATATTTATCCAAAAATAATGTTGTTGAATAATTAAAAACTTATTCGCTTTCAGTTAGTTATAGGGTTTAAAGCTTACATTTAGCAGACGTAGTAACAAAAGATATTTAACAAAAAATCAATAAAACTGTTATTGAACAATTGAAAGAAAAAACTAAATCGATATCAGTTAGGTATAGAGTTATAAGCTTGCATTTAGCAGACTCTTTTGCAAAATATATTTAAAATACATTTGATTAATTACAAGCCAAAAATAATCGCTTTTAGTTGGGTATAATTTACTTAAAGTTTACATTTAGTAGACTACAAAAGATATTTATCCAAAAATAATGCTAAAATGTCGCAGAATAATTACAAAAAATAAAACTTATTCACTTTCGGTTATATATAGAAGTTTAAAGCTTACATTACCAAACTCCATTATTAAACACATTTGGCAAAAAAATAAGTTTAAAATGATACTGACAAATTACAAAAAAGAAAACTTATTCGCTTTCAGTTAGTTCAAGTTTTTAAAGCTGAAAGTACAGACAGTTGTCACTGTCTTCAGTTGGAACACTTTATAATCTGATTCATTGATGTTACAGCCTGTGACAACTTTTTGTGAGTACAACCCCAAAGCTAACAACGAATGCTACTTGAGTGAAAAGAGCACAAGTCGAAAGGAGCAGAGTTCAAAAGAGCACATCCTCGTGAAAAATGGGGTCAGAAGGGAAAAAAGAATGAGGATTTGCGGCAACCCGAAACATAAATTATTATCACGCCATCCGCCATCCGCCGACATTGACCCAATGAGGAATTTCAGCTCTCTCCTCCTCCCGCCTCCCACTGAAAAAATTTGAAGTGGAAATGTGGAAATTCAGCAACGTCGAAAATAACTTTAGTGAAGGATTTGCACGTCGATTTGGACATTGGCAAATGAAATTTGTGCCACGGCCGTAGCTGAAGCCCATTAGAAGTGCATAAATAATTGAAGTGCTTGCGAATGCAAATGCAATTGAGACTAAAACTAAAAGCAAAAGCTTTTGATTGAGGGGCCAGATTTAATTAATTGGCATACACAGCAAACATGGCGTATACGTAATGTGCGGGCTAAACTTAAAAGGCGAGCAAATTAAATTAGTCTTTAGTAACGAATCGATACATCTTCTGCCTAATTGCCAGTGCCAATCAAAGTTGTCGCAAATTTTGCGATAAAATGCACTTAATTTGCAAAATGCCAAAGCTTGGCACTAAAGTGCAAATTAAGGACGACAAGCGGGCGAGGGGAAGTAAGAGAGAGTGTGGAGCCACGTTGCACTTTTGGGTTTCTGCTCTGCTGGCAAATTGCTATTTATGCCCTTGCCAGACGAGGGCAACAAAATTGTTGCGCAAATCTGATTAAGGTTGCAGGTTCGGCAAGCGATTTATGAACGCCAACGGTTGCAGTGCGACGCCAGGATGCCGGCATTTTGCATGTGGGTGGCTGTCGTCCTTCACAACGATTGTGTCATAATAGCCGCAGGCGAGAACTGCATTCCGAAAATGTGGGCACGCAACGGGCAAAGCAGGATTGGAATCTGCTCTATGCAGCTTTGTGGCAGATTTACACAATGTACAATCACAATTGCGGTGCATGATACTCGCCAACTTGAGAAGCTTAAAGTTAAAGTTAAAGCGCAACCGCTGCTCAATCAGCATGCCACTGTTCGTAGCTACTTGTGGCATTATGCGAATTTGATTATCGCGAGTTTGTCTTTGTTCATCTATTTATTATGCATTTCGCTCCATCAGTTGTCTGACCAAATGTTCCCTGCTTGTCTGTTGCCCGTCTGGCGACTTTGACACTTTCTACAAAGATGTATTTGTTGCGGGGCTGTCGCCTGTTGTTCGGCTGCTGCTTGTGCTTAGTCTCTGGGGCAGATTATCACCGCTAAGGATGGCAAACAGCGGCTGTCAGTCTCTCTGGCATTTCACTGTTTCAATTCTAATTTAAATTTTATATTGTTTGCCGCTCACAAGGGCTGCCTGAAAGTGTTCGCTGTGGCGCAACTTGAACGTAAAAATAAAACCTAAATTTGTGACGCAACTTTTGCGTGTCGCTGCTTGCCACCTGTGCCATTGTCACGCCACTTTCCACACGCATGCAATTACCTAATGCTCTCTAACCTTGAATTTTAGCAAACCAAACAAGAATAGCATTTATGAAGTATTTGCGGCGCGAAGCACAAACTTTAATTAAAAAATATATAAGCAAATTGCTGGCTGTTAATTAACAACCCGATTATTTCAACACACTGCAAACTCGCTGCTGTCTTCTGCTGTCTGCTGTTCTGCACTTTGCGACTTGTTATTTATAAACTTCTCAAACGCTGAGTGCTGGTTGCTGCTGTGAGGCGTCGATGATGCTGTCGCTGCTGTTGTTTCAGTTATTATTATTGTCTGGCTGCCACAGTCACATGTCAAGTGTCAGTTTAGTTTTTCGGGGGTCACAGCTGCGCGAAACTATTTTGCATTATTTGCAGTTGCGCTGCAAACGAACAGCACTTCACCACTGGCTGGCAGGACTTTGCTTATGATAATTTCTACGTATATATTTGTATAAATGGAGCTTGATTTACATGGCAAAGATGGAAGGTGCAGATATGAACTTTTGTCAGCTGGCAGAAGATTGAAAAGTTTTCGCAGCCAGCGAATAATGCATAGACAATAGACTGTAATGGGTTAAGCGCGGAGAGCACAAAGCAACCGAGATAAGCGAAATAGCAGGACAACTGCTAAATATTCAACTCCAGTGGATATTAATGCTCTGCATAAATTTATGCTTCAGTCACGCTGCTACTTAAAACTACGGAGTGTACTTCAATAGTACTTTTATTTGATGCTCCGCAAAACTGTTTTTGTCCGCGCCAATAGTGAACTCAATTTGGCATTGCTAGTTGACATTGTTTATGTATGAGAATGTCGCATTAAAGGCATGACCAGCATTGAATTTCAATTTGCGCAGGCAACTTTCTAATAAGCCAGCACAACATTATCCTACACTTTGCTCTAAATTCAATAAGTGCCAACTTTTTGCTTGTTCTCCTTTTGTAAGCACAACAAAGCCGCTGATTAGCCAAGTGCCTGTCCAGGACAACTCGACAACTCTCCCACTCTCTCGAGGCGTGTCGAGGCAAGTGGCATGAATAATTCCCCAGTGAGAGAGAGTCTGTGTGTGTGTGAGCTCATTGTAATCACATTTGGCCAAATGGTAGCTCAATAAACGCGCAACAAAGGCGGAAGTTTTAAATTCAATTTGATTTAATTCTACCCAAGTCAACTTCCGGTGCGCAAACTTCTAAAGCTACCAGAGGTTGCATAATTAACTGAGCCACTCTCTTAAAGTTTGCGCAGAGCTGAACTTTAAGGAAGTCTCGCGCTCCGACTCTGTCAAATGTCAAGTGAGCGCCCTGACATTAAATGTGCAAAAATTGCAAAACTTTTCTCATATAAAACGCATATTAAATCATTTTTATGGCAGCCATCGCCCAACGCAAATTTGCTGCGCTCTCTCTCGGTCTCTCGCTCGCTGCTTTTCTTTTAGTTTCTTGCGGGAAGCATAAAAAAATATGATTCCACCTGTTTACATTCATTTTGTTATTCGCTTTTTATATTTTTCATTATTACGCGCCTTGTTTTATGCGCCATTCGGGGTAAACTCCAGTTAGTGGGCACGCCTAGGCGTTAAGCAACTTTATTGCACTGCTGCACGCTGCGTATGAGTGATATTTTAGAGCTCACAACGTTGTCACTTTTATAGTTAATAGTGCGCACTTAGAACAATTTTCAGTGCTTCAGTTATGTGCAGACTGTTTATGAGCACTTCTCGTCCACATTTGCACTCAAATCGCCTTTCAGACCACCGTACAGCACAGCAAGGATCAGCGCATATTTCTCAGAGATTGTGTTACGACTTGTTTACATAAATGCGCACGAGTTGTTAAATAAATAAAAGCTCCAATGCAGGCCGGCTGCTCTCAGTCTCAGTAACTTGCAAGTAATCAGTGATTCAGTGTTGCTTTAACCAAATTACATTTTTTACAGCGTAAAAGTTTACAAGGATTTGCGAAGATTTTTGCATTCCACATCAGAATTACAAGCAAACAAAAGCTCAATTAAAGCATATTGATTAGATCTGCTTATTGCTTATAGGAGCTATATTTATAACTGAGTTAAATTATTTTAAAAAGATTTACAAGCAAACAAAAGCTTAATTAAAGCATATGGATTAGATTTACTTATAGCTTTATGCAGCTATATTTATAACTAAGTTAAATTATTTAAAAAGATTTACAAAGATTTTTGCATTCTACATCAGAATTACAAGTTAATTAAAGCATATTGCTTAGATTCGCTTATAGTTTTATGGAGCTAGATTAATATATTTAGGAAATAGCAACAATACTTATTAGTGTATAAAGAAATATTCTAGTGAAGCCACAACATTTGATAGCAGAATAACAATGCTACTAAACAAGAGTAAACTAACTTAAAAAAGGGCTCTACTTAGACAAGTTCCAATAGATTCAAATAGTATTAATCTAATGGTTACTGCTATGCTACATCTATACTATATGCTACTATGCTATACTATGTACTACTATGGTTACATCTCTCAACTGCCTCCAAGCGTTTTCAGCAGTTGCTTGCACTCTTTGCTTTTCTGTAATTTCCCATTCTCTTAAGCGAGGGCACCTCGTGCTTTATAGTTATTGCCCGCGACTTTGGTTAATTTAACAGTTTTGCTTTCCCGTCTAGCCATTTATGCAATTCATTTCCCAAATGTCTGCAGCTCCCCACGCTGTCCCAATTCCCATTTTAATGCTCATTAAATGCGTATTTGAAGCGCTGTGAGAAACTCATCAAATAAATCAAATTTTGCTTGTTAACCCCTTCATTGAGATTCTTTTCATTTTTACGCCTCTGCGCCGGGTAGGGCCAAAAGTTTTGCTGGTCTGGCCTAAAGGGTTTTCCGACATCAGCGCCCAGCAAACAGAGCAGCTCGCAAAAGTTGCGCCAAAAATGGCGTTAAAACGTGTAATCAGAGAAACGACAAGAAACGCTGCTGGAGCACGAAGAACGAGGGACTTGAACTTGTCAGCGTCTGCCGACGGACTGTTAATGAAAATTGTTTTTGGGCTCCTGACAAAAAAAATTGTATGCAAGCAACGTTGAGTATTTTTCTTTTCTCGGTTGCCGGCAAATGGGGTAAAGTTGGCAGTCAGACGGGAGGGGGAAGTTGATGGTCTGTTGTAAATGATTGGTGAAAGTCACACGCCCGCAGCGTTGCCAAACTAATTAACGCCAAATGCGGCGTTGCCCCTTGAATCGAGCTGCTCTGCGATTCTGTGAGGATTTCTCGCAGCTGATTCGTCCTTTATGTCTCGCCTGAAGTGGGTCGCTCTGGATGCCATTGCACATCAGAAATGGGAGAGTTGGCAATCTGAGGCCTGTGTGTTTGTTTGCTATTTGCTTAAATATGCATAGCTGAGGATCTATGGGAATTCTCTGAAGGAGCCCACTACATAACGATTCAATTTAAAGCTGAATTTGAGGTCTTTAAACAAGAAAAAAAAACAAGTAAACACTAAGTCGAAACTAATTCACTATAATATACACTGCTTTGATCTTAGCAAATTTAATTTAGTACTAAAAGTTTCTCTAATTTGTAATAATTTAATTTAATAATTTCGGAACTTCAAATTTTGAATTGCTCTAAGTAACATTTACGTTTTCTTAAAATGTAAAGAAGTAAAATTTAAGTTCAATTAGAAATCGTGCACAAGCAGCGGAATATAATTAAGTTTAATTTATAGTCGCAAAGTTTGTTTTGTGTTTTAATGAGTATTTATAAATACAAGATACCCTGTTTCAAACTTAACAAACTCAATGTAGTAGAACTAAAAGTTTATCTAATTAACATTTCGTTTTCTTGACAACACTTTTTATATTTAAAAAAGATAAGTCCATATACTATAATGCTGGTACTGATTCAGCTACTTAAAGTAAATAAATGTATATAAAAAAAATTTAAAAAGAGTAACAAGTAAAATCACAGAACATTTTAAATGTTAAGATATGAACAAATCCAATTTAAGTTCAATAAACAATCCTGCACAAGCAGCGAAATTGAATTGAATTTAATTTATAGTCGCAAAGTTTGAAAATGTTTTGTGGTTACTTTTTTAATGCTTATTTATGAATAACACATCAAGTGAAGAAAATAAATTCGAACTTTCAAAGCATACTTTTAAGTGCACATAAATAATCGAGAGCTGGTTTTCGTTGCGCGCTTTTAGGCGCACATTGAACTGCAATGAACACCGCCGGAGTGCCATGAAAGCTAAGAAGCGGCGTGGCCGGAAGGCGCGTGCCTAAGTGCCGTGTGTCTAGACGCTGAAAACTCACAAAACGTCAGGACCAATAAATTTCAATTCGTTTCGACTAAACGTCCAAAAACAAGATGAGTAATTGAAGTGTCTCGCTGTCTGTTTAGGCCAAACGAAAAGTGACAGCAGATATCACTCTACAATGCTACAGGTCTTGGCTGAAGCATGTCTTTGCCTCGCAGCGGATACCTCTAGAATTCATAGCTAGAACCGTCAAAATGGTTGCCAAAACCATCGCAAATAATATTAAATTTTCAATGTTATTATTTATGTTTTTTCTGTTTGTCTTTTAGAAATAACTTTAACGTGTTCACAATGAATGAATACTAATATATTGAATACTAATATTGAGAATCGATTACAATATCTCCCACTACATTTTGAATGAATTGTCCTGCTTTCTGTCTTCACAATCCTTTTAATGCTCATATTAAGAAACGATTATAATATCTCCCACTATAAATTGATAGTTTGTCCTGCTTTTGTGTTCACAATTTCTTGAATACTAATATTAAGAATCGATTATAATATCTTTCACTACATTTTGAATGAATTGTCCTGATTTCTGTCTTCACAATTTCTTTACTGCTTATAATATATTTAGAAACGATTATAATATCCTTCCACTATAAATTTATGTATTGTGGTACTTTCTATCTTCACAATTCCTTTAATGCTCGTATTATGAAACCATTAAAATATCTCCCACTATAAATTGATAGTTTATCCTGCTCTTGTCTTCACAATTTCTTGAATACTACTCATATTAAGTAACGATTATAAAATCTCTCACTCCTAAGTAAAGTATTATGCTGCTTTCTGTCTCACAATTCCTTTGATGCTCCGATTCAGAAATGATTATTATATCTCCCACTACATTTTGAAGTATTATGCTGCTTTCTTTGACTGTTTGTGTTCCCGACAAGAGTTTAATATAAAGACATCACTTTAGGCGTATTGATGTAGACATCTACCCATCTCGTCTCTTCTTACTTTCACGTTATCTGTCTTTCTTTCTCTCTCTATTCTTTTTGACATTCCTGCGGTGGCTTTGCTGCATGCCAATCTGTTCCGCGAAGCTCCATGAGTCAGCCTCACGCACCGCACTGGGCCATTTGGCAGTTCGATTGAATCAGCAAGCTACAAATTCCAACTCTTCTGGGGATATTCTCGAGTAGACCACAACGCATGTAGTATAGACAGCTGGGCGTCAGTTTGAAGAAACTGACTAGAGAAACAGAGGGCGGCAACAACAGCAAATTGGTTTTAATGAAGTGAAACGAAAGAGAATTTGTGAGAAAGATAAGCGAAACCCCTTTTGAAATTCAAATGTGATTGGAACGACTGCTAGCGCATTCTAATAAGATCATTGGACGCGCGCTACCTGTGTGATGTCAATCGAAGCAGGTACTCGGCAAAAGCAAAGGCTGAGTGGGCCCAAAAGCAGCCGAATCAAGGTTAGTCCATGGGGTAAAGGAATGTGGTTTATCTTGCCGGTTCAGCGATGCACGATAAAAAGACGAAGAGGATTGCTTTTGACACAATATGATATAATATTATGCGGCTTTTGAGCTCAATGTCAGCAGGCAAACAAAGCCTTTAATGAGTTCCGATTCGAATGAAGTGATTCAAATAATTGCTTGATACTACAAGTTACATGCATGCAACTATGAGAGGCCTATCGTAGTAGGAAATGCAATGAATGTGCCCTCAGCGGTTGGCATAAATCTGTCAGAGCTGATCAAGTTATTAACACCATTTAAAGCATTCATTTAATTTCTTTATGCAGCTACTTAAAATGCCAGCGTCGCTCTTAAATAACCACCAAATAGACGGTCTCTTTCAAGTCGTTTGAGAATTCTTGAGTTCTGAAATTCACTTGCTTCTTGGAATTCACTGAGCTGCAACTGAAACTGTGCCGCCTAAGTTTGTGGACATGACCCATGGCGTGCGGGGGGAGCTGTCATTAGTTTCTATTAGAGTTGTCGCTGGCTGACTAATTGCCAGGGGCCAGACCCTGACCATGCACAAGGCGCGGAAGTTGATGGACGTCATATGAACGCCAATGGAACGATTATAAATGGCGAATATATGAAAAATATTTCGTGACGACTTTTTATCAGTGATTTATGATGGCAGTATATAAACAAAAGCATGCAGTGTGCGACTAAGACGCAAGTGAAATGCAATTAATAATAAAAACAAACGAGATGAGCGGCTGTCGACAGTCGAGTGCTGACTGCGGGAGACCCGCTCGCTTTCCCTTTAAATAAATATTTTTATAAATTATTCTCTTGCAAAAAATTGCTTTTGCTGCCTTGTTGAATTAACTATTGCATTTCTAATAAGTAAATAGAGATTACTCACTGTGTGCTTGGCCTGTTTGTGGCAGCCGTGGACAGTTTGGAGGCCTCCGCGGCAGCAAGTTGACATACAATATGTATGTAGGTAACAACTTCGCTCTGCGCCAAGTGTTGCAGCTCTAAAGCATTCACCAGCATTATGGGATATTGTGGAGTGTGGCAATCTGCTGCAAGCGGCACGCATAACACATGTATTTATTTGTATTTCACTTATTTGTTATTCACATTTGTCAACTGTGCGCAAATTTTCCTTCTTTAACACACAACAACTACCGTTACATTGCAAGTAAGTGGTGTGACCATAGTTTTTGCTTTAAAACTATCGAATGATCGATGTGCACGAATTTGTATGCAGATTTTGCCAGTTTCACAAAAAAAACGCTGTGTTGAGTGACGTCAGCAGAGACCGCAGTGAACGATTCTTAGTGACTGTGACGTCACATCGGGATTTAAAAATGCATCTGTCTAATTGCATCTCTCTTCGAGAGCGCGCAATTGTTAGTGAAAGCGCGCCTCTTTTTGTTGTTTCAATATTTCAGCGACGTATTTCAAATATCGATTCGCATGACTTTTCTAATAAGATTGCGCACTGCGTTGCTCAGCTAGCTTAAAACTGCACTTTTTGTGACGTCAACATTGGCAGCCAAGTAAAGTTGTCCTTTTGTCTGACGTCATTCGATCTTAACTGAGAAATTGCAAATGCGCAATCTTGTCTAGTTTTAGTCATTATTTTATTTTGGCGCTGAATTTTAGACGCCGCTTTTTTTCGCAATTGGTGGTAAACTGCAAGCGTATCCGGATTTTTTTTAATATTTTTTTTAATAGTGTTTTTAAAAGTGTAAGTGAAATGTGCTTTTTAAAAGAGTTAATTAAATAAGTGCCGTGAAAATGCACAAAAGTAAATAATTAAAGCTGCAGGTCAGCTAAGCGCTTCAATGGCGACAAAAATCTATTGGTGCAAAAAATCCTGTATTGTTGTAAATAATAAAAAAGGAATGGCAGTGGTAGTGAATATGTTTGTGGCTATTAGTGAATATGTTTGTGCAAATGTTGATTAGCTAAATAGTGTTATTTACCGCTTTGTGGTAATGCCAAAGTGGTGCCCAGTGAGACATGCAAATTCTACAGCAGACTGCGGAGCACCGCGCTGTATTCGTTGCGCTAGGAGGAAAAAGGATAGCAAGTAAGTACCGAGGTGTGAACATGGAATAAGACAAAGAAGACGAAGATGAAAAAATAGTATTGAGAAACGGAGACAAATATAATTGTTAAAATGGAATTGCAAAAATGTATAGAACTATGCGCAAATGCGATTAAAAATGGCGCAGTCTGCTGCAGTCTGACAACTATATGCATGCGTTGTGTGTGTGTGTGTGTGTGTGTATACATATGTACGTATGTTGCATTACTTACATACATTATGACTTTGTGAACACTACTAGAACTTTGCCAGCATTTGTTTGCAAAGTGAAAGGGTCTAAAAAGTCGGTGCAAATTGTGACTGCTGTAACGAACGTTTTCCTATTCAGCTCTAGGACATATTGCTTTAATAATAATAGCAATAGGTCAATCTAACTTCAAAATATATTTAAATTAATAATTATGCTTGGCAAATCGTACATTTTTCGGAATTAGGCTTCAGACTTGTGTGTTAAAGAAGCATTGCGATTTGAGAATGGGAATTGCGAGTAGTAGGCCTCTGATGCAGCATCAGCTGTGTGTTGTTGCTATCGTGAATCCGGCAATCAGAGCGCAGTTTGCTCTTTGGCTCCTGCAGTATGACAGCATTATCAGCAGGCTTATCGGCTGTTGCAAGTGAGGCAGGCATGAGGCGAGCTGCCAAGCAACAACAGCTGATAAGAACAGCACAAGAGAAGAAGAGAACCCGTCGCCCCTTTGAGGAAGTGCCATTTTGTGCATTCTTTGGTGGAATGCATACAAAACAGTCGAGAATTTACAACAACACAAGAGAGTATTATGCCTGGATTTGCATGCATACATACAGACATAAATATATAAATATGTTTATATGCGAGTATATAATTAAGTGAAAAACCAACACGCAAAGTCCAAGCGCAACGCGCCTTTTCCTGCCTTGCCAAAGTTTGCGATAAAAACGAATAAAAGAACTTCTCGAATGCGTCGAATGCATACAAAAGATACGCACAGACATATAGTACGAGCGATACGCCATGAAAGAGAAGCGGGAGATGGAGAACAATAGAAAAAGCTGTAGAAACTTTGATGCCAAACGGCGGCCAGACGACTTGGCGACTGGGCGACTCGGCGACTTTGATAAAAAGCGTTTGAACAAAACGCATTCAAAGAGTTTCCAATACGGGAACGGAAATGCGACACAGACCCACAAATGGGTCCCACAGAACGCGTTGCATGCCCCTCCCCCGCACTCTTAGACGTATAAGGCGAGCGAGCCATGGAAGTCGTTGTGGCAGAGACAAAAGCACATCAAGACAATGCTGCAGGCATGCTAAATGCTTTTTAATCAAAGATATTCCAAAACTGAACAAACACATTAGAAAGCTTCGTAATATTGATAACTCTATTGCTGGCAATTTGACAGTAATGTTGTTGTTAGATAAGTTTGTGGCAGGGCTGAGCGGCAATAATTATAATGCTGCAATAGTGAAGCAAGCACCAGTCTTATAATAATTCAGCAACATATTCCACGCTTAATAGTTTGCACTTGCTTAAAGACAACTAGCATTGGCTTACATAGTATTTGATTGAAAAAAATAATCTTAGAAAAACCCAAACTGGTTAATGATAGATATTTAAATCCGTAATAACTGAACAAACTCTTTATTTAGATAAATTATTTAATTTATAATTACATTTCAAACAGTGAACAGAAGAACCTTTATTCAGATAAATTATTTAATTACTACTTCTATTTAAAATCACTGTTTTACATTCTCAAAATTATACCAAACAAATGTCTTATTCGGGTAAATTAGGTAATTAATATTTTTCAAATGTTTAAATTGCCTTTTCAAAATTGGACTGAATAAATGCCTAAACTAATTAAATGGTTTTCAAGAATTTTACTAAGCATGCGCTTTATTCAGATAAATTAATTATATGATATTTACATTCTGAATAATAGTTCTATTGCAAATGATTTATAACTATATTTCGAATAATTGTTTTTAGATTTTAAAAGTTTACTGAACAATCAGCTTTATTCCGATAAATCAAGTAATTTATAATTTAATTTTGTTATTATTATTATATTATTCTGATGAATATTTATTCTTATTAACTTATTTGTTAATTTATAATTATATTTTAACTCATTCAATTACACTCTAAATTAAATTACCCTCCCTATACTGAACACACGCTTTATTCATATATCGAATAATGTTTTTAAATTCCAAAAATTAAATTAATTGAATTAATTAAAAACCATATTTCAAATTATTGAATTAGATTCCCAAAATGATCCCAATAAATGAGTTAATTAATAATTCTTTTCCAATTGATTGAATTGAATTCTAAAAAGTATCTTATTTGTGGCGTAAAATAAGACTAGCTGGTTTCTTAAATTGTAGTTTCCCACTATTTTTATTAGTCACCAGTCACCTCGTCAATAAATAACCGTGCGATAATCTAGTAAAGCCTTCAACTCAACCTGATATGTCTATTTGCTCGCTGTTGAGGGCTGCGCATTGTGAGTGCTGTAGTTTCGTGGATGTCTCTGTTAAAAGCGAAACCTATCATATTTCTGTACGAAGAGTGAGATTTTATTGCATCAAGTGGCGATAATCACAACAAATTACACAGACAAACATTTATTTTGGGGGGAGAATAACAAGCAGCTAATAAAGTTATCGAGCCACTTGAAAACTGAATGAAGGAAGAAAAGATACAAAAATATTTGAAATGCCTCGAGCAAGACATAAAATTCGGGGAACACAACAAAACACACAAACACAAAGTTGTCGGCGACAGAAATTCAATGGGTTAAGCGAATGTATCAGAAATTAAAGAAAAGAAAAGCAAAGAAATGAAACGAAATGAAATGATGTTGGCGCCAGCCGGGGAAGCCATGAATGACAAGAGAGTCAAGCGAGCAGGCGTAATTGGAAACTAACAACAGTTGTTGTGGTTTTTTGTGGTCGTTCTTTTTATATATACATATAGTAATAATGAAATTAGGTGGCATGTCTAAAATTGGCACGTCCCAAACGAAAACTTCAAGCCGAAGATGCAGAGAGAGAGATAAAGATGAGCTGGAGATTTGCATAATTGCGTGATTCGCATGGCGACAAGTGCGTGAATCACTTGACTATCACATATCGACGTTTAATATTAATTTTAGTCCGAGTGCCTGGCGATCAGTCGCCCTCAAACTGTGGACCATTGAACCGCAGCCCAAATGCAACAATTGTTGTTGCTAACACGCGACATAAATCACCCGAAACTGCGCTCTGCATCAAAGAGGAAGCAGATTTACCTGCAAGTCGACGCGGGTTGCGCTGCAACATGTTCGACGGCGACGACAGCGCGAGGGTTCGAGTTGCGTGTGGTTGCGTTTTGAGAAATCAAATTACCCAATATTTTGCATAATTTTAAATTATCAACACGTCGACGTGTTCAAATTTTTTACTTTATTTTAAATTTAGTTTTATTTAGATGAGTCGATGGCCGCTATGTGGAATGCTGCGACCGCGAACAATGCACATGCTACGCAGCAGCTGGACGCTGCTGCTGCGGCCGGGCCTGAGGCTGACGCACCGCTTCCCCGAGGCCTACGAGATATGCAAGGACTTCCGCATCAATCGTGACAAGCTGCTGATGATCGTGGACGGCCTGCGTCGCGAGCTGCAGCTGGGTCTGGCGCGCGAGACGCACGAGCAGGCGACGGTCAAGTGCTTCCTCACCTACATCCAGGACCTGCCCAAGAACCTGGTGCCCGGCCAGTACCTGGCCCTCGACCTCGGCGGCACCAACTTTCGCTGCCTGCTGCTGCAGCTGGGCGAGGGCAACGCCATGCAGACCAAGCTCAAGTCCTTCGCCATCACCGAGCAGCTGATGGTGGGCTCTGGCACCAAGCTCTTCGACTTCATTGCCGAGTGCCTCGCCGACTTCTGTCGCGAGCATCACCTGGGCCCCGTTGCCGTGCCGCTGGGCCTGGCCTTCTCGTTTCCGCTGCGGCAGCTGAGCATCGATAGCGGGCTGCTGAAGCGCTGGACCAAGGGCTTCAACTGCAGCGGCGTCGTGGGCGAGGACATTGTGGCGCTGCTGCGCAGCGCGATCGCCCGGCGCGGCGATGTGCCCGTGCGCATCGTGGCGATCATGAACGATGCGGCCAGCACGCTGGTGTCGTGCGCGTACGCGCATCCCAACTGCCGCATCGGCCTGATCGTGGGCACCGGCGTCAACGCCTGCTACGTGGAGCGCACGGAGCGCGCCGAGATGTACCAGCCGCCGGCAGGAGAGGCCGTCAAGCCGCACATGATCATCAACACGGAGCTGGGCGCGTTTGGGGACAACGGAGCGCTGGACTTTGTGCGAACGTCGTACGATCTGCAGCTGGACCTGAACACGGTCAATCAGCGCATGCAGACGTTCGAGAAGTGCGTCTCGGGCATGTACCTGGGCGAGGTGGTGCGCCTCATCGTGCTCGACCTGATGCAGATGGGCGTGATGTTCCGCGGCATCGACTCGGAGCTGATGAACACCCAGTTCATCTTTCGCACGCGCTACATCTCCGAGATCCAGGCCGATCCGCCCGAGATGTTCGAGAACATGAACGTGGTGTTGTACCACCTGGACATACAAACCGCCAACGATTCGGACAAGGCCTGTCTGCGCTACATCTGCGACTCGATAGCGCTGCGCTCCGCCCAGCTGACCGCCTGCGCGATCGTCGCCCTCATCCACCAGATGGACGTCGACTCCTGCAGCGTCGGCGTCGACGGCGGCCTCTGTCGCTACCATCCCTACTACCACGACCTGGTGCACCAGCAGATGGCGACGCTGGTGCCCAACTCGCACGCCTACAATCTCGTGCTCGCCGAGGAAGGCTCTGGCCAGGGGGCGGCGCTGGTGGCGGCCGCGTTCGCCAACAACAACAGCAGCAGCACGAAGTGAGCGCGAGCAAGCGAGGAGCCTGAGTCAGTTCCCAGTATTGTGTTGCCAGTATTGTGAACGCAACGTGTTGTGAACGCAACATGTTCGACGGCGGCCGCATGCCGATGCATGCATGCCGGGGGCTGGCAAACCAGTTTTCGCTCGCACAGTCAACGACGGGCAACTGGCGTGAACGGTTCGCAGTGCGCGCAGTTTGCAGCTCACACACACGCACACACACACACACTTCTTGTCTGTCTCTGTCTTCGTGTCGGTGTCGGTAGCGCGGCGCGTCGACGGTCGCTCGTTTGCTTTCGATTCGATTGAAAATAGAATTTTGCCACAAATTCAAAATTGGTTTTTTTCAAAAGCCGCAAAGAAATGCGAGGCGCGAACCCAGCAGCTACACAAATGACTAAATAAACAGAAAATTAACAAACGACAACGAAACGCATGTGAGAATTAAATGGTCAGCGGAAATATCAAAACAAACGTGTTTGGCATGCGATATGCGGCAACCAAGTAAATCATAAATAAGCGAACTACGTCAGCCCAAATCAGGCCCAGAATCCACTTCCAAGATACATTTGTATCTCGCGCTCGTACTCGTGTGCACTTCTGCAGCGTGCAACGTGCAGCAAGCAGTCAATGGGGTCTTGTTTTGTGCGAAAGTAAAAACTACCTGCAAACCGGTTTTGTGAAAACCACTCGCCAATTGCTTTTGTTTCTACTACAACATTTATTTGGCCAGTGACGGACTCTAAACAGATGCTGACAGCGCAGTGAATAAGCCAACTAAACTAAACTAAACTAAACTGCGTTGAATTGTTTCACACGCATATTGAATAATAAACTGAGAGATCGCGACTCTCGACTCGCTGCACGCCCCCCAAATGCTGATGCACACCACGTCGACCACATCGACGGCCACAATGACCAACTCCTCCTCCTCGGCCACGCCCACGCCGGGCTCAACCTCGTCGAACAACAGCGCCACGCTCGAGACGCTGCAGCAGCAACAGCAACAGCAGCAGCAGCTCCAACAGCAGCTCCAGCAACTGCACACAACAACCACCAACTCGCGCCCCCCCTCGCGCGCTCCCTCCATTCTCGACAGCCCGACGTTGGCGCGCGTGGAGCGCGCTCGTCTACGGCTCGAGCAGCAGGAGCGCGAGCGCGAACGCAGCAGCCAGCGCAGCAGCCAAATAGGCGGTGGCAGCGTGGGAGGCGGTGGCGGGGGCGGGGGCAGCAGCAGCGGCACGGGCAGCACGGCGACTACGATGAATCGCGAGGACAGCCTGGAGCGCAGCATTTTGGATCCCAAGGTGAGTGTGTGTGGCAAGCACAACCACAAAAACTATAAATTGCAATTAGTTGCATGCTGGATGCGTTGCACAATTGTGGCTTGCTCCATAAAACGCAAGCAAATGATGCGAAAATTACGCGAACAATCGATGGCAAAAATTGCAGCAAACGAATAAGAAGTATCCACAGTTGATCGACGGGATTTGTTGAGTGGAGATGGGCAGACTTCTTTTCTACTGAGAGTTGATGAGAAAACGAGATTTGTTTAGTGGCAGCGAGCATCTAATCTACATCTCATCTAATGCATGTTTAGTTTGCTGGCAGTAATAAAAAGTAACAACAATTGATGCATTAATTGACATGATTTGTTTAGTCGAAATAAGCAGACTGCTTTGCTACTGAGAGTTGATGAGAAGACGAGATTTGTTTAGTCGAATAGAGCATCTAATCTGCATCGAATCTAATGCATGTTTAGCTAACTGCCAGTGATAAGAAGTAACATCAATTGTTGTATTAATCGACAGGTTTTGCGTGGTGGAAATAAGCGAACTATTCTGCTACTGAGAGTGAATGAGGAGACAAGATTTGTTTAGTTGCAGAGAGCAGCTAAACTGCTGGCAATTACAAAAAGTAACAACAATTATTGTATTACTCGACAGGATTTGTTTAGTGGACATGAGCAGAGTATTTTGCTACTGACAGTGAATGCAACATATTGATTGACAAGATTTGATTACTAGCAGTAAGCAGCCAACACTTCTGCAGATATATCGAGCAATGATAAAGCATCTTTAGTTTACTGGTAGTAAGCACGCTACTACACGCAAAGAGTGAATAAAAAGTATAAACACTTGTTCGACATGATTTGTTTAGTCGAGCAGACTAGTCTTCTTCTCTGAGAGTGAATAAGAAGTATCGACAACAGAACTTGCTATAGATGGACTTGGCTAGATTACTGGCTGTAAGCAGAGTGTCTTATCTAAAGCATAATTAGTTGACTGGTAGTAATAAAAAGTAACAACAATTGATCCACCAGATTTGTTTAGTAGCAGTAGGCACACTCTTCTGCTGCAATGAGTGAATTAGAAGCATCGACAATTGATCATCATTATTTATTTATTGTGCTATTGTGTGTAAGCAATAGATCCACAAGATTTGATTGCTGGCTGTAAGCCGGAAACTCTTATGCACAGAGTGATTAAAACTACTTAATCCTTATAAGTAGCTACAATTGATTGTTACAACTAAACATATTTAGTGGGAGAAAGCAGACTACTATTCTGCAGTACGGGAACTAAAAGTGTAGACAATTAATTAATAGACAACAGACAACTTTGGAAAGTGAATTAGAAGTACTGACAACTGATAATGCGTGATTAGTTTACTGGCTGTGAATAACTGATCTGCTGCAGAGAGAGAGAGAGTGAAAAAAGTTAAAGTATTAAGCACATGATCTATATACTGGCAATAAACAGACTATTTTGGTGGAGAGAGTGAATATAATTTATTTAGAATTGATCGATAGGACTTGATTATTAGCAATAAACAGACAAGTGTGCTGCAGAGAGTGAATAAAAAGTAACAATGTTTTGTTTAGTGACAGTAAGCAAAGTATTCTGATTTAGAAAGTGAATAAGAAGCATCGAAATGGGATAATGCACGACTAGTTTATTGGCAGTATGCAAACACAGAGTGTAAATAAAAAGTCAAGACAATTGATCGACAGGACTTGTTTTTTGGCGCACTACGCTGCTGCAGTCAGTGAAAAAACAAGTGCATAAATATCACAAATTTCTAATGATGTACACTCTTCTGCTTAAAACTATAACTAGGGGCAGTCTTTATAACTTCAAAGCTGATTGAATTGCTAATAGCTCGCAGTTATCTATCAGAATTGCATTTGTTTGTGATGACTAACACGTTAAAAGTGCCTGATTCAAAAGCGACAGATGAGTCGTCTCAAGAGCTAAAAAAAAACCCATAGAATATCTATAGTTGCTGCTGTGAACTTAACAACAAATACGAGTACTTCTGCATCGATTTGTTATTCAGAGAAAAGGATTAAATGACTACATATTATTTTGAAGTCTATTGAAAGTCTGCATTATTGTGGCTTAACTTTGCTCACTTCAAGTTGCCCCCGACTTGCGCGGAACTTTCGGTTTCATGGTGATCTTCGGGCTGCTATCGGAACTCATCTGTCAGCTCTAAGCCCAGTGCTTGACTCATTTTCGGCCATTTGGCCATAAATGTGTTGCCCGCCACGCCAAATTGGCTGTGGACTCGGCCAAAACAAAACGAGCAGAGCAGAGCAGAGCAAAACAGCGCATTGCTATTTCAGCTAAACCGAATAAGCCATATTCACATTTGCTGGGCCAGCTCTTGACGGCATTTCACTAATGGCTGGTCCCTGGTCCACTCCCCGGGCTATTTGGGCCATGTACTCGGACTCCGACTCGCACTTGGCCTTCTGAATGGGCCGTGTGTATGTAAATGCTTTTTATTCTGTTATTATTTTGTTAACACTGTTATCTCTCGGGCTTTATCTGAACTGCTGCGACACTGAGTTGTCGTTGTCGTTGTCGTTGTTGTTGTCACTGTGCACTCATTCTCTCATCATCCGCATAGCGTAAGCTCTTTAGGCTCTGCGCGTTTTTAAAGCTTATGGTAGTCGCATCCACGAGAGTTAGAGAACTCTGCAGTCTTTGCATATTTTTCCAACTTTTTCAGGTAGCTTAACAACTTAAGCAGGTAGCGCGGTGTTTGTTTTGTTTGCTTCTTTTTTGTTGTGTGAGATAATGAATTGCCAAAGATATGCAGCTAGACAGTTCATTTAGCGATTGAACACAGCCAGCCAGACGCAAGATAGCCACAAACTTATCGCATGCGAGTTTACAAGCACTCGCATCTCACACACAGTCTGGCATTTTGTTCAGTGTTGCTTACATGATCGACGGCCTTTGTTTGTCTTCGACATGGAGTGCAAGTTGTGCATTACAAAACACACAGCAACAGCAATAACATTTCCCTTAATTCACTCCACTTGCACTGCAGCTCTGGCACAACTCTCTGACTCTTGTAATAAGCGCTGTCATTTGAACAGTCATTGTCATTTTACTGCAAATAATTCACCACTGACTTCTAGAATAGACTTCACTTCAACTATTATTCAAATAACTTATAAGAATACTACTGCTATTGCTTATTATTTGAGTTGTCTAAAAGACTTCAGGAGTGCTTATTAAATAATATTGTTTATTAAATACTCGACGAGAGTTGTAGTAAGAGGAATTAGCATATTGCCACAAAATTGCAGCTGCTTTTTTTAATACTAGGAATCAATTGCGCTCTCTATCTCTCTCTCTCTTTCTAAATACATATGTTTCAATCCCTACCTTCAGTCTTTATTGATTCCAGTCAAGCAAAAACTTGACTCCCATTTTACACTTGTGCATCTAAATCTACTAAATTAAATTAGAATACTTACAGTATTGTAACACTAAATTTCAGCTGCTTTAGAAGTACTAGAAACGTTTCAGTCCCTTTCTTCTCTATTTTGCCTTTCCCAGTCAAGAAAAGAAATGTTACGTAATTCACATTTTACACTCATTTCTGCACTTTTTTCATATGACTTGCATTGCAACCCTAATAAGTGTTTCTTCAACAATATTTTTGTTAAATATTCGCCAAGAGTAGTAATCAAAAGTAAGTCTTTAAATATAAACGGAATTAGAAATGTACATTATTGCAGTTACCTTATAACTTTATGAAGTACATGGATTGAATGCTCTTTTAATCCATATTTCAATCTTTTTTGACATTCAAGCAAAGAATTCTTAATTAAACCAGATGTATTTCACATCTAATTCAGATCTTACTGCATCTGTTTCAATCCCAGCTGGCAATCACTTCAATATGAATATTCTCTAAGAATTGTAGTCATCAAAGTCTTCAAAACTGAGAGTAATTTAAATATTAAAGTATTGTAATTAGCCAACCAATTTCATCTGTTTATCAAGTACTATGAATAAATACTAAATGTTCTCTCTATTATTGTACTTTTTCACTTTTTGGTAATCAAAATCAAGCAAAGGAAAAGTCGTCAAAACTAAGTAGATTTAGAATATGACAATATTGTAATATGCCACCCAATTTCAACTGATTTTGCAAGTACCAGCAAGAAACACTAAATGTTCTTTCTATCATTGTCCCTTCCCCTTTTCTTTGCGTTCTCAAGGTACGTTATTGTTGCCTATCTCTATATATTATACACTTAAGTCTGAGCCTGCTGCATCTATGCTAATGACTTGCATTTAAATCCTCGCTTCTTCAATAATAATTTAGAAATATGCTCCAAGGTTTGCAATCTACAAAAAGTCTTTAAAACTAAGTAGATTCACAATATGACAATATGGTGATTACCCACTCAATTTAAGCTAATTTTTTTAATGTTATGAATGCTCTCGCTCTATCCATGTTTTCCCTCCTGCTTCTCTGACACTCAAGCAAAGAATTTGTGACGTAACTCGAATGCATTTTGCACTTAATTCTGAGCCTGTCAAAATGAGTTGCGTTTGAATCGTAGCTGGCTGTTTGCCAGCTTCCCGACTTTGCAGTTTGTCTAGCTGATTACCTGAAGAGTCGCACATGCAACTGTTTGGATAGCTGCTGCAGGCTGTCGTCCTGTGTCCTGTGTCCTGTGGACCTTGGCGAATTGTATGCGAGATTTGTCTGGCAGCAAATTGACTGCATAATTTGAGCAGCTTCAACGTCGACGTCAACGTCGAAATGCTGCCAAAATATTTGCGCAGTTGTTGTGCAGTTTGCTTGGGCTGCTTTTGCAGTTGCAGCTGTCAATAGATTGGCTGGCAAAGTGGCAACAACTGAGGCGTTGTCGATAAATTTTTCGGCGAATTCTGCGAATTTCTTTGGACTCGTCGTAACGGTGCTTTAAGCCAAGTTTTTTCGGTGGCAGAGACAGATAGAGAGAGAGACAAAATCGATTGCAGTTTTTTTGCCATCTGTGTGTGTGTGTTTTTTGGGGTCACTGTGTGTGTGCTGGGTTCGGTGCATTGAACCCCAATGAAGAGCGGCAAACAACCCGAATCGGAATCCAAACCCAAAACTCAAAAGCAAAACCCAACGGCCTAACGCTTCAAGTGCTTAAGACATTAAGACGAGTTCATAATTAGTCACACTTAAAAAGCCATTGGCCCTCGAGTTGGGCCCCGTTAGTGGCCGCGCGAAACTTGAGCAGCGGCGAAAGCGAAGCAGAGCGGTAACTGGAGAACAGCGCCAGAGACAGGGCCAGAGACATGGCCAGAGTTATGAGTGGGAAGCGCCAGGGCAATTGTACTCGTAGATGGGCCAACTCAACGCAGTCGAGCAGCGCGCAAATGGAAAGCAAACAGCAAACAGCAGAAATCACGGCGAACACGAACTAGTAGAAGAAGCAGCGAAAAAAGTATACAGCGTAGTCGTAGTACGTGCCCAGCGAGCATGTGGCCGGACTTGGTCAAACAATATGTGGGGAGTTGGGAGTAGGCTAACACAAAACGCAGTGTCTTTCGGCCAAGTCTCCACTTCGCTGCACTCGACTGCAGTTGCCAAAGGGCCAAGAGTCCAACAGTCTCAACTCTCTCGTATCTGGAGCAGAAAACCTGCAACGCAGTGTGGAATGTGGGAGAGCTGTGAGGTGAAATGTGGCTGAAGGAAATGAAATCTATGCGATTGCCTGTAAAATATTTTCAAACGACCCTCGGCGAAAACACAGCAAAAACACAGCAACAGAAGCAGAAGCAAAACATCGGCGACGACGACGACAACAACAAAACAATTGCAGCCCCCACGTAAACAATTTCAATAAATTTTACGTTCAATGTCAATTTATTTTGTGCTCTTGGCGCGCGTTTCAATTTGACGGCCCAAATAGCAGCAGCACCACAACAGCAACAACAATAAAATAAATATGTATTTCGCATGTTACGTTTCTAGTGTTTTTGCAACAAATTAAAAAAACAAAAAATGAAAAATGCTTTTCCACTTGGCTGGTCAGGTTGCGATCGGGGCAGCTCACAAATGCCACTGGGAGAGCGTTAAAGCAGTAGATAAAGCGAGCAGAGCAAAGCGAACAACGACAGGCAAATATAGAGTTCTAAATATACTAATTACTCAGCAAATATAATGAGAAGCAGTTGAGGAAGTGCTGCAGCAATAAGTGCACCAAAATAGCATCCGATAAACAGAAGTTAGAATGCGGTAAACATCATTTAAAAATAAAAATAAATAACTTTTGTTATCATTTGAACTTTAATGACATGAAATTATAAATATTATAATGTATATTAAAGAAAAAAAAATATTATAAAAATGATTTCTATGGGCATAAAGACGATACAAATAAAATCTTAAATTAGCTCAACTATAACACATGAATTATAAATAAGCTCATCTATTATTATAAAAATATTTTATACATATATACTATATTATTATGCTTATAAAAAGCTTAAAGATTAAGTAGAAAAAATCATAAATAGTTGAGCTTATTATAACACATTGAATTATAAATAAGTTCAACTATTATTATTAAAATGTATTATATTATATAATGATTATAAAAAGCTTAAAGATGAAGTCGATAAATCATAAATAAGTTCAACTATAACGCATGCAGTTATAAATAAGTGCAACTATTATTATTAAAATGTAGTATATGTATAACATGCTTAAAGATCAAGTCGCAAAAACCATAAATAGGCGCGACTCTAAGACATGAAATCATAAAATAGCTCAACTATTATTATTACAATTTATAATATATATTTTATTATATTATTATGATCAAAAACTTAAAGATCATGTCGAAAAATCATATCAAATCATAGCTCAACTATTATTATTGAAATTAATGACATATATTCTTTTATATTATGCTAATAAAAAGCTTAAAGATGATGTCGAAAAACAACAAGCTGCTTTTCTCGAAAAGAATTATAGTTAAAGTCAAGTTTAGTAGTTTAATCGATTTGCCATAAATAGTTTGAGTCGCTCTAGGAAAACTATGCCGAAAACGCGCAATCAAAGGGCCAATTATGAGGCCATAAATTAGCTCGTGAATAGCAACACCCAAAATAGCTGACTGGCTGTTTGTTGGAAAGTACGTCAAGGCAGCGCTAAATAGAATCGGAGGAAATCAATTTCGAAGGGTTAAGGCACGACTACGACTGCAACTTCAGTAATTTGAGTCGCGTTTCATTGTCGACGCGCACGCATCGCAAATCGTTGAGTAAACACGGCGCAAGTGGCAAGCGGCAAGTGAGAAACTCGATGGCTCGCTCCGCTTATCTGGGCAAGTCGAAAAATAGACCCAGTTGCCATTAGCCCAGCTGAAAGTAAACCACACCGAACTGGCTGGCGGACAAACAAACAAGGGCGACAGCAGAGTCACGCAAGAAATGCGTAAAAATAAAAATGATACAACAAAGAGAATCGTAGAAACCCCCTCCCCCCCTTCCTCTTTCCCCGCTGCAAGTGGAAGACAACAGAGCAGCGAAATGTTTTCATTCATAAAGCGAGAGCCGAGAAGCAGGGGAAAACTTTAGCGGAAAATATGCGCTACAATAAAATATACAAATAAATGGCCGGGCTTAATGCAAATAACGGGGAGCGGGGTCTGCTAGGCTCACTCACCACGAGCAGCCGCCCCAGTCCCATACTCCCACCCCCCTCTAGCCCCGTCTCAGTCCCATGCTAAGGTCCAGGCGGCGACACAAGGGAATTTCCAGTCGGCGCACCAAATGGCACACAGTAGTGCAATATTTGGCAATGTGTGCGAGTCGAGTGGGTCAGGGCGGTGCGGGGCGGGGCGGGGAGGAGGCGGCGGCCTAACCAAATCAAAAGCAGCAGCAACGGGAAAGCAAAGGAAAAGCCAACAGCAAATGAAAATGCGGCCAAATTGGATGCTGCCGAGAATGTTAAAGTGCAAAATGCCAAAATGCCGTTTAAAGCTCACGGCCAAAAAGGGCCAGAAACCTCGAGATAGTTAACTTCAAATAAAAGCACTGCAGATTTCATATTTCCGACAGCATATTGCATATAAAAAAAAGACTTTTAGGAAAATATGAATAGAAAATTGCCTACTAATCTTCTAATTCATAGTTTTTAAATTTTCAGAAGGAAGAAAGAAACCCAACTTGAAGATAGATTTTAGATTTTTGCATATGAAAATCAACATCAATTTATTATATATAATAATTCCTTTTTCTAATTTTTGAAATGTTTAAAACGGACAGATTGTATATAGAAATCAACAGCACTTTAGAGCCTATTTCTAATTTCCAAAATTTGAAATTTTTAAATCGTAACATTGAGGAAGTCAACTTCATATACAGCTGTATATTGACAGATTGTAAACAAAAATCAGTAACAATTGATAGCAAAATGTAATTTATATATTTACAGTATCAAATTTATAATTTTGAAATTTTTAATTGGAGCATAAAATTCGAAAACATCTAGAAAGTAAACGAGAAATAAAATTATAGCACGCTTTAGATGTCAGACAAATCAATAAAAATTGAGAAAATATCAATTATATATTTACATTTTGTATTTTATAATTAGAAAATTTTTAAAAGGTCCAAAAGGCACGAAATTGTGTAGAACGTCAACTTCAGATAAAATCACAGCATTCTTTAAATAGAAATTAAATATTTCCGACTTCTAATTTATAATTTTGAAATTTTTAAAAGCGTCAAAACGGGTCAGAGACCTCCGAGTAAATCACAGAACTAATTAGATCTACGTGAACTCTTTAACAGTATATAAATATCAGCAACAATTTATAGTAAACTACTAATTCTAGACTTCCTTCTTCTAATTTCTAACATTCTAAAGTCCCAAAAGTGCCGAAAACCTTAAGAAAGTCAACTTTAATTTAAATTGCAGCAGTTATTTCTATTACTGACAGCCGCATTATATAAAAATCAACAACAATTGCTAACAAAATATTAACTGTTAACTACTTCTTATTTTCCTAAAATATGTAAATTGATATTTGCTTTGCGCTTTTAAGTGCCGTAATTGTTTAGTTGCAGTTTTATATATAGATGCGGTGGAATTGGCGTTGCCTTTGAAATTGTTGTGTTGTTGCTGTTGATATCTTAATGCAACTGCTCCCAGTGTAAAGTGATATATCACAATTAAGCGGTCGGCCCACTCTGACCCATAAAAACGGAACCGAAACGCACGAAACGTGCACTCAGCTGAGCAGAGGGGCAAATTTTTAGTTTAATGCACTTTGATAGATTGCATTTGCCGGACAGCAAGAAAGAGAGGAGTGCAGGGGAACGGGGGACCCTTAAGTAGAGCAGTGTGTTAATTTATATATGGCCACATGTAAATTGGGTAAAATTGACACAGAGCGGAATGCAAAAGCGCCGCCAAGTGGCAAGTGGCAAGTAAAATAAGTGTGAAAGGGCTGACCCCAAAAATAAGATCAGAAGAGAACTTGAACATTAATAAAAGCTAAAAAATGCGACGCAAAAGGGCTAAGTTAAGTTAAGATAAACTAAGTTAAAAATAAATTGCATATTTGGTAGTTAAAAAGCGCTGCAAAGCGAGTTTAAGTTTTTCCATTGGGGTTCAGAAGTTAACAAGCTCGTCAGCGAGTTGCGCTTAAAAAAACTGAATTAGATTAGTGCACTTGAAGAATTCAGCTGACGACTCGTTAAAACAACAACTGTGGATCGTAAAATGGAAACTTGTTAGGCCATAAATATGCGAATAGTTTAGCAGAGACTTTGCTGAGAGTTGCACGCCCTCGCCACCACCCCCCTCTAACTCTGATTCCTTCTTAATCTCAAGGCAGCTTCCTCTTTCTCTGCGTGGCTTCGACATTAGCAAATTTCTGCGGAAAAAGAGCTGCAAACAATGGCAGAGCATAAAATTTACATATTACATCAACATGTTGCATGTCGGCTGCTGTGGCTTGTTTGTAGCTGCTGCATACAATATGCACTTGAGTTAAGCGCCCTTTCCGCACTCCGCCCCCCCTCAAGCTCAAACTGAAACAGAAGCTGCTTCAAGTTGCAGTTGCAGTTGCACTGCAATCAGCATTTATTGTGTGAATCGCAGTCACAGTCGATGAGCGAGTGAATGCGTGAGCAATCATGGCGGGGGCAGCGCCGGGGGCGGCTTGTTTAATAAATATTTAAGAAGAAGAACAAGCAAACAAATCTTGGGAGTTGACCTCCTTCAAAGCGCGGCAACTTCCTTTTCCACATGTTGCGCCGCCGCCCTTTCCCAGTGCATATGTCTGCCATGCATATATACATATACATATATATTCATGCCGATGTGTGCATATAATTTTATGATGCATACTTTAATTGCCATTTCCCGTTTTAATGAATTGTTTATGAAATACTACAAAAAAAATGTAGCTGCACACAGTGCAAGGGAGCGTGGGTCATGGCAACAGCAACAACACACAAGAGCAGCACACACAACAACTACAAGTAACAACACACACACAATGACACACGTGAACTGTAGCCGGGCAATTGTTGTGCCCATTTCCATTGCTTCCGTTCGCTGCTGTTGCTGTTGTTGTTATTACTGTTGTTGTTGCTGCTGCTGCTGCTGTTGTTGTTGTTGTTGTTGCTGCTGCTGCTGCTGTTGTTGTTGTTGTTGTTGCTGTCGTTGCACTTGCCAAATGGCAGCGTGTTGCCGTCTTTTCTGCTTTTGGGGGGAGCTCAACTGTTTGCATGACTAACGGAAATCGTTTTCATTTGTTTAGCGCTTTACATTGTAGGTGCACACTCCACCCCTCCGCCCTCTCGCTGGTTAGCGCCAGGCGACTGCAGACCCCACAAAGCCAAGCTACAGACGCATTTAGCGACAAGGGCATGACTTTTCAATGCATTTGCTGACCGCATTGGGTTTCGGGGTTTACTCTTTTCAATGCATATCAACTATGAATATGACAGCAGCGGGGCGGGGCGTCTAAGCGCGAGGGGGGAGAGACCTTTGTGCGGCATTTGTTTAGGCTTACCCTTGGCCCGTCTATATATAGTATAAACTATGCATATTTACTAGCGTAGTTTGTGTGTGCATTTAAGTAGCATGATCATGCAACTGGCTGTGAAAACAGTGCATAAAAGCAGCACTAATTCGATAGAATTGGAAAGGCAAATACTGAAATCAGCACTCATTTATACTGCATTCTAATTCGAAGTAACTGACTTAATAATTTATAAATCAGTATGAAAAAATAATTCTAAAAGAAATGCAGTTAAATAGCATAAATACTATGTGCATGAAAATAATACAAAATTAAAAGAAAAATGAAAACAAAATTACTAGAAATTAAATCAGTAAATAAAATCAAATTTTAACTTAAATTAAAATCAAAATAAATAAAATTACTAAAAATTAAATCAGTAAATAAAATCAAATTTAAATAGCACAAATATTTTTACGAAAATGATAAAAATAGAATGACTAAAAATTAAATGAAATATAATAATATTTTATATATTTATTTAAATATCAAATTAAATATTACAAAGAATGAAATTAGTAAATAAAAATAAAATTAAAATTAAAACATGCATTCAAATTGCAAAAATTGTTCTGAAATTAATAAAAATAAAACGTGTAAAAATTAAAATAGTATACCTACAAAATCAGAAAAAATCAAATAAATTGTGTGAATAATTCTAAGAATAATAAAATTGCTAAATATTTCACTAAATAAATAAAATTTAAAAAACATGAATACTTCCGAAAAATTTACGAATATAAAGTAAAATTACTAAATTAGTAAAAAAATATTTAAAATACATGTATATGGCATAAATAATTTCCAGAAATTGACAAAACTAAAGATAAAAAATTTAATTAGTAAATTGAAATAGTAGTTATAAATAATCTAAAAAAATGCATTTGTGTAACATTAATATTTCCAAGAAATTGATAAAAATAAAATGACTAAGTAATCTCAAAACAAAGCATTTAGATTTCATAAATAATTCCAAGAAATTGCCAAAAAAAATAAAATTGCCATGCAAGATAGTTAACTTAAGCTCCTAAATGCACGCTTTGCCAATATTAATAATAGAAAATAAGATTACTCTCTTAAATTAGTAAAAGAAAATAAGTAACATGTGCATTTAAATACCATAAATAGTTCCAGGAAGTTAACAAAAATCAAATGACTTAAAATGAAATAAGTAAACCTACAAAATCTAAAAACAGCTGCATAAATAATTCCCAGAAATTGATAAAAAAAAATAAAATAGCTAAACATGATAGTTAACTTAAGATCATAAACACAGGCTACACCAATATAAATAATTTCTTCCGCAGCTATAGAAAAGAAGCCTCTTCTCTTTTCATATTAATATTAGTCATGACTTTGATAGGCTTCTTTGGCGGGGCGCAAATAGATCGACTACCTCAACAAATTGTCATAAATATTCAACTTAGTCAGTCGTCTCGAGCGAATTGTTCTAACAATTACACAAATGCCCTTATCAAATATCTCTGGGCGCAACGGCGTGCCGTTAAACCGTTATCTCAACGCGCATGCTACGAGGTTGACATCATACCAGCCACAACTACAAGTACAGTCGAGTGTGTGTGTGTGTGTGTACTTACTAAAAAAGAGCGAAGAGGAAGAGGCGAAAAATGAAGTAAACTAAAAACGAAATTTAAATTGCCAACAGCGCGTTGCCATTGTCGTTGTTGGGGTTCTTAGTTGGTCTGCAATGACATCATATCAGCACATTTCCAGCGCCGCGGAGGGGCGGGGCGGTGCGGCGGAGAGGGACGTGTGTGAGGGTGTCAAGTGTATGTGTGTCATGTGCTAAGTGCATACACAATACGTTATGTTCTGTGGGACGGCGCGGCGACTGGGCAATGTGTCAATTAAACAATAATATTGAAAGCTCTACGTTACACTGTTATTCCTATATTGATTTAGTTTAAAAAATTTTAAAAAATAACTACAAAAACCAAGCATTTTAGTTTGCGCAATTGAACAAGCGACAAATTGGCAAATTTCAATTAAAACAATTCTGTATTTATTTCTATTTTTTCGTACACCTCCCCCTAAAAAACAAAAACAAACCATTTACACTCTTACACGAAATACAACTGCCTCTGTCCTGCGTCTGTTTTTGGCGATCAAAAAAAAAAAAAAATACACTATGTAGAAAGAAGCGGCGCCGTGGCATCAAATGTGGACGCATATGAAACGCCTCTCGCACGCCTCGAAAGTCAACTCAACGAGCAGTCTGACAGCCCAGAAAACAGACGTGGGCGTTGGCCACCATCACCTGACAGCAGGCAACACAACAACAGCCAACACAGCCGCCACAGCAACAACAACAACAGCAGCAACTGCGACAGCGACAATGACAACAATTAATGGTGGAACGGCGAGAGGAACAATGCCCGGCAAATGCATATTATTTCCGGATAAGACGTCCTCCCTCAAAAGTTCCATGTACACGCAACAGGTCTACTTCAGGCCCGACATGGTAGGCTATATACCATACTATATGGCTGCATAGTGTTCTCTCGCATGGTTTTGGCAACACACGAATGATGGTTTTGGTTGGTTCCAGTCGTAGTGTTTTGTTCATCAATTTTGCACTACTACCATATTTTACTCTATATAGTGCTCGGCATTTCTTTTGTTTATAATTCGTAGTTTGTTTATGTTGTTTGGCCACCGAGTAGCTTTAATGAGTTCCTAGCCAAATTTCAATTTCTTTTCGTTTTTATGGTAATGGTTCTTGGCTTTGGTTTATTTACTTCATGCAATATATCTAGCATTTACTTTCTGCCTGACTTTTTTAAAACTTTACCTAAGCATCCGTGCCCTTGCCTTACTTTAAGCAACCCCCAAACCCAATTCCGACCCGAGCACATTCAATCCCCCCGCAACTTTATTAATATTACGAATATTTGCATAGCAGCTTTGAGCAGCAGCTCGTCAAAGCTCAACGTTGCATTAAATGCAATGCATACAAAAATGTTATAACCATAATCATAATAATAGTAGTAGTAGTAGTGGTAGTAGTAGTAGTAGTCGTAAACCTCCATCCAACAGAATGCCAGCAATTGACTTTGCCAAGGCAACCAACCCAGGCGTTCAAAAGTGCATAACTTTTCTGCGCATGCAGAGTGGAGCTTTATGATTTGATGCATAAAGCTTACATATATACTCGTGCTCGCCCAAATGGCATCCACAGTGATAACTAGCTTTAAAGTTCACAGCTTAAAGTCGTGTATTTGAGTCGCTATAACGAAAGTAATTGACAGCTTAAAAGAGCTCCCAATTATCAAGGCCATTAACAGCGCTTAGCTAACATTAACAGTTAGTTAACAGTGCAGAAATGTTAAGACTTTCAGATTCAGCATATAACGCATTCGCCTAGTTATGTCAGCTTTAAAGTTCACAGCTTAGAAATATGTATTTAGTTAAAAAAAAGTTATTTGCAAGCTTCTCTTGAGAGTCAAAATGCAGTGAATGTTATATGAACTAAGAGCTCCTTTTTGACAGGCTATAAACAGAGATTAATTAACATTGAATTTTAGTTAACAGTGTAGTTATGTTAGCCCAATGTAATGCTGAGACTTTCAAGATTTTAACGTAGCTTGGAACTCATTCATTTAAAGTTCACACCTTAAAAATATATATTATGAAAGTTAAGCTTGCCTGTTAGATTTGAAATTCATTAAATAAGAACTCCTAATTATCAAGGCTATAAACAGAACTTAGTAACATGGACTGGTGGTTAACATTTTGGTAAATAGTCCTAAGAGCTCCTAATTAGCAAGGGTGTAAACAGAACTTTGTTAACATTAAGCTAGTTAACTTTGTTAGTTATCAGTGCAATGAAATGCTTTCGAAGTTTAATGTAGCATAGGAATTATTCCTTTAAATTTCGCACCTTAAAATTACATATTTGATTTGCTTTTTAGAAGTCAGTTACTAGTTGCAAATTGTCCACCTAAGAGTTCCTAGTTTGTTAACATTAAGTTAGTTAACATTGACTGTTAGCGCAATGTAATACAAAGACTTTCAGATTTGAGCACAGCATAGGACTTATTCGTTAAAATTCTCACCTTAAAAATATATATTTAATTCGCTAAGAGTTCCCTGCTAGCAAGTCTGTAAACAGAACTTTATTAGCATTAAGTTAGCTAACATTGATTGTTAGTTAAGACCGCAATGAAATGCAAAGACTTTCGGATTTTAATGGAGCAATGTGACTCACTCGTGTAGCATTCTAATTGTGAATACCTAATACAATATATCACACTTCCAGTCACTGGCACACAGATAATTCCCCTCCAACAATAATGCCAACTGATTCAGTGAGCTGAGCTGCGACATTTGGCGCTGGCATTGAGAGCAGAGCGCGCGTCGCAGCGAAGTCGTTTGATTAGGGATAAATCTTTGCCTGCACTTGCAGCGAAACTTAAAATGCCAGAATGAAAAATGGCAGACATGGATTACCTCAATATTATAGTATATAGAGAGCTTGTATCTCGGTTACGTGTCGGCCATAAACTATGGACAAATCAGCTCAGGGTCACAGTCCGTCCGACGTCGTCGTCGGCGTCGTTGTTGCCATTGCCGTTTGCTGGCAAGCGTGAAATATAAACAAAAGCTCGTTAGCCAAGAAAAACAGAATGTGTAGTAAATGGCTGTGAAAATGACACAGCGCGAAGGTGTGGGCCCAGTTTGCCCAGCTTGCCAGTTGCCCAGATCGATGATTTCTCAGTGTGTGGCAAAGGTCGCCGCATGCAAATTGCTCTTTAGATCATGCCACATCTTTGATATTTTTTGTGTACTTCACAGCAGTTGAGCTGACATTTTGTCGCAGCCGTCGCCGTCGCAATGTAGGAGAGTAAGGAAAACCGGCTAAGCTGTGGACTGCAGGCTGCCGGCCGCCTTTTCTTTTTGCTGCTGAGAGCCGTACAAGTTTTTCAATATCAAGCCACATTTAAAGCTTCATTAACATAATTGATGCGCCATTGAGGCTGTTGTGGCGATGATGCGGCTCTCAGTCTGCGACTCCGACTCCCAAGCCATTATATATATTGTCTTTGGGGGCAGAGCAAATCGTTGGACAGGTTTTCCGGCGCATGCGCAGCACTCGGTTCGTGTGAACCGGTTTACAGAGTTGTAAACGACGTCTACGAGCACCCAACTGACTGCCTGTCTACCTGACTGTCAGCCAGCCAAGCCGACTACCTGGCCGCATAATGAGCTGTAGCTGTGCGACTCGGATTCAGTATTTCGGCTCAGTATGCATCACTGAAATGCCATCTCGGCGTACTCCATAATTTTCAATTTCATTTTGAATTGTTGCCAGTCTCCAAGTCGGCGACCATGCGAAGTGGACCATAAGCCGCTCGACTTTCCAGACGTAATGGGCAATCAAAAAATCAGCAAATAGATACGGAACGTGCTGGCGTCTAATGCCAAATTGAGGAAATTGCTGAACTTATAAAGCGGTTAGAGAGTTGCTTTTGCACACGGCTACTGTTTTTGCCGCAAATTGTCAACCATTCTCTAATGTTGACGAATTTCTAAATAGGTTGCATTAGCCGACTTTAAGGTGTGAACCGTATTTATCAGATCGAATCATAAACTGGTTCCTTCATTGAACAATCAAGCTATACTGGTATTCCAAAATAGTTCCTAGATCATTTCTTTTGAGTTCACGATTTGTGAGTCATTTTTATAGAAGTATGGGGAAGTAGCGGATATGCAGTTAGCTTTTATTTAGACAATCTCATTCATTAGTGTAGCGGCAGTAGGCCTTTGGAATTTTATTCTTTTCAAAACTTAAGAGCTCAACTGCTTAAAAGATTAATAATATTGAAAAAAGGAATGTCAACAAAAGAATACATGATTACAAGATTGCGCCTAAGCTAAAAGAGCAATAACCAAACACTAAAGTTGCTTAAAGAAGAAGAATCCGTCGACAATAGATAGCAATATTGATAAGGAAAATAATGTAGAATCTGAAGGCATTGACGGACTATAATTTAATTTTACTTGAATAGAGTAGTTTGCAGCAAATACTTGGCTAGTGGAAATTAAAGGGCGCACAACAAAACAACACTCTTCCTAAGTCCGAAGTCTGCACAAAGCTGTAGAGCGCTCTTCTAATGACTCTTCGCTGTAGAACGTTCGCTTGTAATTATATGGCCTGGGGGCGAGTGCTGTGTGTAGCTGGCTAGCATAAAGTAAAAGCTTCTCCACATGCCCATTAATTATGGCAGCTGTGAAATGTGTAGTCGACTTGGCTGAAAAATCTCATGAAATTTGCGGCGCACGCTTACATCAAATTCAAATTCCTAAGCGATATCAATCAACAATATGCTTTATATGCCCCGACTATAAAATTCGATTTTGCAGCGAATAAAAACGATGCTCTTTACTACGACGAAGCGGAAATACCCTAACTGCGAAGACAAAGCGAAAAAATCATTTCAATCTCTTTGGTTATTCATCATTAATATTGACTTTACAACATTTGCAGCATTATTAGAATGCGATGCAAAGTTGTGTCATACTCTGCGCTGCAATATAAATGATATAAATGTACTCCACGCCCTTTGAGAGCGTATAGAAAATAGGCAGCCGAAGCCTCCTGGGCAAACAGGTTCCACGGTTGGCAGACAAAGGCAGCCGCAAGGCATGCGCCGCATTAATAACATAAATGGCAAAGCCACAAAGTGAATATATATAAAAGTGTATATAGATATATTTATATATCGTGGCAGTCATACATAATGCAGCCGCATCACCGCCAGATTCTATGTGTATATAAAAGGCAATTTATTGTTGCGCCCCAACAAAGTGCAGTAAAAAAAAAAAGAGCAGAAACGCACCCAAGAGGCAGACTGAAAAATCAGACAGACTTGGCTCGAGTCGGAGTCGCATCCTAAGCTGCTGCGACATAAAATTCAATTGAATGTCATTTTTCTTGCGCTCTTTTTTTTGTTCATTTTCAACGTTTTGCTGTGGCAACGTCTTGAAATCATATTTGATATTCAATATATGCCCCGAGGCCGTGCGCCGAGATAGTATGCAATATAAATCAGCACTAAAATCGCGTCAGGCTGAAGCGGAAGTTGAATTTAAAGAGCGCACAGTGTTTTTGCGTGTGTGTGTGTGTGTTTTCGGGAACAATGGGGCAGGGCAGGCAGACTCTTTGACGAGCGGGATTCAGTTGGCTGCCAGCTGTTTTTCCTAGCCGAACAATGGGCTGGGCATTTCCACTTGTTTTGCCTTCATTGCCATCTGCAATTGTGCCCCGGAAAACTGTCAACCCAGCCGCAGTCAGTGTTCGTTCCTCTTGCCATTTGCCACGGTTCGTTAGGGTCTCCTCTCCCTCCCTCGCCTCTCCTCGCCGTCTCTAGATCTCATTCTCGATTGTTCGATATTTTTGCCTTTTTACAACAATATAGTATGTGCAGCTCGCAGTAGTATTGGAGTTCACGTGAATGCAAGTTGCTTGTTTCTTTTTCGATTTCGTTTTTTTTCGCGGCAACTTTGATGGCTGTCAATACTCGTTAGGTAAACTTGCATTGAAATGCGGCTGGCCACATGTTGCAATGTTGTCAGCATTTAATTAAATCCACAAAAAAACTGTAAGCCCTGCATTTCGACAGGAGCAGGCCGAGAGCATTACAATTTGCAAATAGTGGCGGATGCCAAAGCCAACTTTCGAAGCTAAATGAAATGTTTGTTTGCAGAGCGATATGAATATTTGACAGATTTCTGTAGTTATCCAATAGACAGTTGTTTGCCTACATTCTTTATCTTAGGCAAGCATGAAGAGTTGACAGATTTCTGCAGTGATCCAATGGGTAAATGTTTAACTCCATTTGAGAGATTTCTGTAGTACCTTTTTATATGAATATTTGAGAGATTCCTTCAGTGCTTCAATGGACAATTGTTGGCACCTATTCGATATCTTATGATATGACAGATTTGACAGATTTCAGTGGTGATCCAATGAGCAATGGTTTGCATCTATTCGATATCTTATTATATAAATACTTTACATATTCCTCCAGTGATCCAATGGGCACTTGTTTGTACCTATTCATATCATTATGAATACTTAATAGATTCCTCTAGTGATCCAAATGGTACCTATTCGATATCTTATGATATGAATACTTAAGAGACTCCTTTAGTTATCCAATGAGCAATTATTTGCATCCATTCTTCATCCTTTGCAATCACTTCCCTATTCAATTCTCGTCATACTTATTTGCCCTCAATTGCAATAGTCGCTTCCTCAGTTGTGACTGGCTCGTAGTGGAAACTCCCAGCCTGTCTCGCTGTGGCGCTATGGCTTCCCCCCGCGCTTCTCGCCCACGAGACAACAGCCCCTAGAGCTGCACTTCAAAGCGGCCGCTGGCAATGTAACACCTCAGACCCGTGCCCGAAGCTCACCCACTCTCGTTTATTGGTCTTCTAATTAGAGGCCTGACCTTAATCACTTAAGAGTTTACATAACCGGCCCCGCCCCTGCTCCCCTGCTCCCCTGGTCCCCAACTCCCACACATGCTGCGCTCGCTAATTGTGCGCCCGTTGACCCAACCGCCTGGAGACGCCACACGAACACAGTGTGTTGTGACTGTGACGCAATTGTAGCCCAAAATCGTGTTGCAGATAAGATAAGGCGGCAGATTAGATCGTTGCGCAGTCGCCAAATTGAATTTCAAAGTCAACGAGCAGACTTACAAGTGACTCGACAACGACACAAGTCCAAAACTCTAAGCAAATTGCGTAGATCGCTCGGATCTTTTGGGCCACGCGCTGCGCCAGTAAAAATGTTTAGCCATATACGGATAGTCCAGCCATATTGGGCAAGGCACACGAAATAGATTTGAAAAGAATTCGAGTTTCGTGATTTGATGCTTGAATTCGTTCGTTGAGGTGACAATCGAAATGTTTCGCTGTCAATCGCTATTACTTGTGTGTTTTATGGCTTGTTGTCGATTTGGACGCGTGGGCCGCAGCAACAAATGCCTTGCCTCGACCAGAATCGAGCCGTTTTTCGAGCGTTGCAGCTTCCGCGTTTCAAACAGCAGACATCGACGCATCAATAATGCCTCAACGTCGCCATCGACCAATTAGCTGACAAATTACAGATGCTTGCAGCCGAACAATGCCGCAGCTTTGTGCTCTGCGACCGACGAGTCCCCAGCAAAAGAAATGACCCAGGCCGCGGCGTCTCCTCAGGGTCAATGTGTTGCATGTTATTTACACCATGCCACATGCAACTGCAAAAGATGCGCGTCGCCTGGGATAAACAACAGCCACGCCGCTCTTCAACGCTCTTTTCTATACTCAAACAAATAAGTTTTATGATAATACGCAACGGATTGAGAAAGAGAGTCCCCGCATAACGGAAATGCTGGGGGATAATTAAGGTCTGCAGCCTTCACAGTTCGCCGGCCTCCACTCGAAATACATACATATCAAAATATATATTTTGTTCGCACTCAATTACATGTCCAGCTGCACAAATGCATCTCGCTCTTTATCTCTATAGCTTGGTGCTGGAATTGGCAACGAATTCGAAAGATATATTTGTACTGCATGCTTGACTTAAACCTTTAATTAATAATATGTTTTCTCTCTCTCTCTCTCATTGCAGGTAAGTTCAGCACTCGCTAAAAGTGACGTCAGTAAGTGTGCAACGCATTCTTAAGTATTTGGGCTGGTAATTAGTTTACTTTTAGATTTCCTTGAAAACAACAATTCATAATTCTTATCGACTTTAAGTAGCGCCCTGAGTAATCAACAGTTTTATCAATGCTGACTATATCGCGTGCATACCTTTTACCGGTTGGATGTTTGATTAATTAGGGCGGGGCGTCTTGAGTATGCAGGAAGTCATTTGCAGGCACGAGATGCGGCAGAATGAGGAAGGCACAAAAAAGAGGCAGTAATGCATAGTGTGGGAGATAATCAATTAAGCAGCATGGCGCACAAAGAGAAAGGCAGAGAAAACCCGAGCAAAAGGTAAAATCGGAAATGGGAGCGGGAGCGGACCGAGAGGTTATTGAGCTGCAAAAGCTGTTAAGCAAATTTCAAAGTATAAAGTATAGTCGTAATAAACCGCTTATTACAAACTGAAGTTTGTGCTCACTGTTAAAGAACGCAGTTCGAGTTGTCCAAAGATAGTGCAGCCAATTAGCTGGCTTTGCTGCGTAATCGCAGAGTATTTCTATTTTTAGTTTTGGAGCTCGTAACTAAGTTACATTCATTAGACAACTCCAGCACACTTTCGTTTGCCCCCATCGACTTCAGCATCGACTTTCACATGTTTCTCTCCGTCTCGGTCTCGTCTCGGACTTGCATTCAGTTGTGTGTTTGCTTTATAGTCGCACGATCTGCGTGGCTCTTGCAAATTACTTTCATTTTCAGCGTACGCGCTGAGTTTCTGTTTTTGTGGTTTTTCGAAATTGACAGTGAAAATTGCATTAACGAGTCGTTGACAAACTGCCAAACTATCTGCTGCCTGGGTGCTCTTAAAATGTAAGTCCAACTTGCGGACAGCTGAGGATTTCGGTCGTTGCCGCTCCCCACACACACACACACAACTGTTGTGTCGGCCCGGCTAAGTGTGTCATGCAAATTGTCGTGCTCATTGCCAGTCGCAGTCGCAGTCTCAGTGCTCGGCTCTGTAACTTGATATTGTCATTAGGTTCGTGCGCGCACTCGACTATGGCCCAAGAGCTCTCGGACAAGGAAGTATTTTTGTGTCTCCTCCACATGCGACGACGCGCTGCACTTGACAGACACTATTATGTTACCGTTGAGTGGGTGGCGTAGCCCCCTGCATTATGCATGCCACGCCGCTCATTAGGGCGGCTTGTTCCTCACACACACACATAACGACTTTGAATGGGCCAAAAGAACAATAGACTTGCGATTGCCCAGCGGCAGATTCAGCCGCTTTTTTGTTTTCGCCAGCAATTTTCCATTGGCTGTGCGCAGCTGCTAAATTGGCTGGAAAATCTCGAAAGTCTTTGCTTTCATAATTTCATCAAATTCACGCTGCTCAGAGTTCTCTTTGCGCCGCTGCTCAATGACAAAACTTTTAAATGGTTTTCGCCTTTGAGCGATTGCAGCCAAAGCACTTAACGTAAATGTCAAATGTCACATTTTAGTCGCGTCTCTCGTTCCGTTTCTCTTTCAACATATATTTTTTTGGGCAACTCAAAACAAATAGCTGGGAAAACTGTTGCCCAATGATTTCGCAAAGCAGAGCAGAGCAGAGTGCTTCTGCAGCCAGCATAGAAATTATCTGTTTAAATGAAGAATGACATCTTTAGTGGCCCATTGAAGTGGCAATTGAGTTGGGGGCCGCAGCAAAGGGGAGAGCAGCGGATGAACGCAAAGTGTTGACAGTTGGCTGTAAGCTGTTGAAATGTGAAAGCAACTAATTGGATGAAGTGGAGTACTTGCTCTCTCTCTCTCGCTCCCAAATCGCATGCGAGAGAGCGCCAAGTCACCAGACACATTGCGTGGAACTAGTTGGCAGCGAGAATTTGCATGGCTAGTTCCGCTTCAGAAACTGGTTCGTTAACGAACTGCTTCCGATTTGACAGCTCCAAAATTAGCCAGATCACGCTCATGATTTGAACTGGCAGGTGAACTAGTTCGGCGGTCACACAAAGTTGTCAATGAAATGTGTATCGAATATGCTAATTTTAGCGAACCAGTTAAGCCGGGCAATTTAACGTAAATAACTCGCAACGGAAACTTAGCATAATTATAAAGACACAGAATGATTGCATAATTGTGCTGTGTGTTGTCTTGTGGCCAAATCGTTCACATTTTATCCATCCAATCGTAGCGCGCGAACATTAATCAAAATTAATGTTAATAAAACGCTGTCATAAACATTGCATAATGCGATGCCTGCTTGTGGTCGGCAGGTGTCAGACAACCGTTAACAATGGCGACCGATTCACCAACATGGCATAAATATGCGTTATACATACATACTAGTTATCGACTTTACGATTGGCCGTATTAACAAAATTTATACACTCGTCTGCCAAGCGAGACCGCAGTCGAGCAAGATGAGCAGACAGCAACATAAATACAAACCGCAGGCATTTTAATTTTTATGTTTAAGCACGAAGTAGCAGGGGAAAAAGTCAAACAAAAAACAGAAGCAGTCTGCATGTTGTGCAGCCAATGTCATGACAGCACCATTTGCATCTATCAGATACAATTTTCGCGCTTATTTTAATTGCGCAAAATTTGCATACAAATCACGTACATACCAGCGCCACGTGTGGTATTTATAAATGCAACAATCATTTGCCGAAAAGTACGAAAAAATATTATAAAAAATGAATACAAAACGATTTTGCTGAATGAATTTGAATTTGCGTCATTCGCGCTTCGGGCGTTGCCATTACAGTGCACATCTGAAGCGTTTAGCTGGCTGGGTGATTCACTTGCCACTCGATCTCCAGCAACAGCAACAGCAGCAGCAAAACCCCAGCGTTTGTGATGAGTAATCAACAGCGTTATGGAAATTGATGGCAAATAAAATACTTTCGCTTAAGTGAGCAACGCTTTCTGCTCTTTTGCATCTAATTCTCTGGCTGCCTTTTTTTTGCAGCTGAGCATCATCAATTAGTCATAATCGCATCGTAGGCGTTCGTCTACTATGTCTGGCATTTCAACTCATGAATGTCTGTTCAGAGTACTTGAGTGTGCGTTAAAATATAAATATCTGTAACTTGTACAGCCAAGCAACGTGGCAAACTAATGAAAGATTGTGAAATTCTCAGCTTACATGAGATTTTCATAATTGAATAAGCGCAGAAATTCAGATATAAATAAATGATTTGCGCGTGCGACAAGTTTTGCGAGTGAAGTTTGTTCATCTTCTCGCACAACTATACTTTCAATTAAAATTTTCAGCTGTGAAACGCTTTAAAATCTAATACACAAACGTAGCCTTCAAATGTGGCGAAGTTGAAGTTTTTCTTTGGCATTTCTTTTTGGCTCGACAATTAAATTAATTAAGTTTACGCTTTTGGCACATTTAATTAGACGCGAACTAAAAGAGAAATATAAATAAACACACAATTGCATGGGAAGTAGTGAAATTGTTGTTGCATCAGCACACCGACAAACACTTGACTCGAAAAAGTATCTTAAAGATACGCGCCGCTTGCGCACTCAATGGACGCCAACAACAGGCAAGCAGGCAGGCAAAAGTTTAATATTCATAAAGCAACAACAGCGAAAACAACAACAATGACTGACAATAACGACAATTGCATAAGAGCCAAAGCCAAACTCACAGCTCACCCTTTTTAGCCAACTTGGGCAATCGCTGCGAGCACTCGTAGTTGCAGATACAAACTGAGATATTATTACAACAACTGCTGCTGCTGTTTCGTTATGATTGTGCTGATAATTACGATTATTATTATTATTATTTGGTTCATTATTTGTATTGTTGACACTCTGACATATTGCCAGATAGCCAGCGAACTTTGGCAACTATTTGTTTTTGTTTTATGCACATTGCGCTGGCCGTCATTTGGCAACATATTTGAGTCATTTGAAACGTGTTAATGTGCCGCCGCGCTTCTCAGTTACGACACGGCCCAGCCCGGCCAACATCTTGGCCCGGTCGCTGCTCTTAGCTCACTTTAATTGTGTCCAACAACTTTCGCGAGTGAAATTTCGTTGGCCACTGGAAAACTTTTCTGGCTCCACTTTAATTGACAGTCGCGAGTCGAGCTCAAGTTACGCTTTTGTGTGTGTTAATTAAACTATAAAGTTCTGCTGAAAAGGGGTTAGCAAACTAACACACATAGAAAATATAATTAAGATGAAGTAACGAACATTTTAGTTGGAAGCGATTTAGAGAAGTTGTCGCAAAACTGCGCTGCATCAATTAGAAATGAATAGCAAGCAAAACAAAAAACATTTCACAATTGAATTCTGCTGAACTCGACTCGAATGACAAATTCCACAATTCGCCACGTCACTCAAAGTGTTTGCATGAAAATTGTGGAAAATTTGCCGCTTCTTTGGCAAAACCAGCAGCACAAGTGACAACTCAAATCCATAGACCGATTTTTCGTGCCGCAGCCCCGGCTTTGACATTGACACAACAACTTTTACCAACCTCAATTACAATCAATCACATGTGTTGAGCTTGTTGTTGTTCTTCTAGCTGCTTGTGGCCGAGCATTTTGGCCCGCTGCCAAGAAGCGTGCGTGGCCAACTGCCTCTGGCCAGAAATTACAATAATGATAAACGCCACAAACACACACAAAAGTTTGGCCTTAAGTAAAAGCATCGCTCAGTGCAAAATTTCATTTATCATCGAGCACAGCTCGATACCGCCCCCTCTCTCTCTCTCTGGTCTTGAATGACAAAAGAGCAGCGCAGCTATTGTTAATCAAGATGATGATGATGATGCGCCAGATAATGACTGTGAGGTTGATGCGCAAGATGCTGCTGGCTTGATAAATCTTTCGACACAAGTTGCAGCACATGTTTCGAGCACTTTTCCAACTCAAGATTTCACTCTCATGCTGCTTGCTGCTGTCCAGCAAAGTGGTTGCTTGGAGCCAACTTGTTTTTGCGCCACCGCCGACTGCGAATGTCACTTTTTCTATCGACGGCGACCAGTTTTTCATTTTCAATGTGCGGAAAAGCGGCGAGCGAGAAACGCGCATCGATATGGACAAATTTTAATTATTAATTTGTTTTGCCTTAAAACGGACAATTCAGTGCAATCAAATGCAACTTGAGCGTGAAGCAGGAAGCTCAGCAAGAAATAAATACATGAGGTGAAAGTTGAAGTAAATAGGATGAAGGATAGATAATGTTATGGGTTTCATTTGCAAACTGGAAAAGAGACGGCAAACAAGTGTCAATAAATTACTTTGACAAACACACGCTAAAAACACTTGTATACATGATGATCTGAGTGCTCTCAAGTGACCCACTTGAGATGTGCCGCCCCTAAACAATGCCTCGGAATCAATGAAGCTTACCAAATGTTTACCGCCCATTAGCACATCATCAAACGGCATAGCGATGAGGCAACAACAGCAAAGATGACTGCCCCATGCACTTTTCTCACGGGCACCTCAAGTATCTCAACCTTGGCTCCATACAGAATGGTAGCGGGTCCTTCAAGTGCACATGCTAATCAGCTGGGGAAATATGAGACACGCTGTGTCGCGCTGTGTGTGACATGTGTGTGACAGGCAGCGGCAGAAATATGTGCTGGAGCACAACGCACACACACATCTAAGACTTCATTCAGTAGGCGCTGCAATGTCATCGTTGCAGCTAGTTGTATGGCTTGCAGCAGCGTGAGCTTGTCACTGGGTCAGTGCAATGAACTGTGCGGAGTTTGGGCCTGCAAATAATCAATAAAGCCGCTCCAAGGAGCAGGACATGCACTGCACTTAGTGTGCACGGCATTGTTTTTCGTGCAACATTTCCGAGGAAGCAGCTGCAGGAACCGAGACGCCGCGGCGTTTTCTCATTAAGGCGCCTTCGCTCGCTGTGTTGTGTATACGTGTGTTTGCCAGACAGTTTGTCTTGCCTTCAATCTTTTTGGCATGCATTACCCTTAATGAACTGCGCTCAGGTCGGACAAACTGCAGCAGCGCTACCTGCATAATGCCGAGCGGGCGCTATTATAAATAATTGCACAAGAAAATAGGTAAAAGAGGCGAAAAGTTTCCGACAATGTCGCTGCCGAGAACAATAGAGAGCCATTCACCTGGCACAGTTCTCACGCAGCGCACCCAACTCTTCCCTTCTCCCTGCGCAGGCAAGAAGTGAGCAGACCTACGCGCGGGTTACAGTTGATACGTCGAGCAAGTGGGCGGCGTATGGAGAAAGATACCGAAGCGCGATAAATGCTCGCAACGAGGTGTAAATACTCGTACTGATTTTATCAGATCTTGCCACAGATGGCAAGAGCTGTGCTTGAGAGTATTGCGATAAGAACTGTTAGCAGTTGTCAAATCGCTTGGCGATTCGCCTAGTGCCTGGCTAGAAATGAAAAGTGATGATGAGGTAGAATGCAGGTAAAATGTTTACAGACGGAGAAAGTACGGAATAAATGAGCAAGTGTAAAAACTATTTGCAGATAAAATCTTTTAAATTTCATTTGCACAACTAAACTTAATAGAAATTGTTAGAATTTCTTTTAGAACTCGAAACAAATGTTATATAGAAATTTGAAAAATATGTGAAAGAACGAGAAGAGACACAATATGTGAGCAATTGAAAATTGAATGGAAAATACTAAATTTTATCAGACAACTTTGTAGAATGCAAAACTTAAACCATAGTAAAATAATTGGAGGATTTTTCTTCTGCTCAAAATGAACGAAAATAAGGAAAACGCGTGAAAGAACAGAATAAATGAACAAATATTAATTGAAAATACTATTTGCAATTAAGAAATCTATTAAATTGCAGTAAAATAATTAGACTACGAATTATGCTTCTTTGATTTTGTTTCAATTTAGCGAATTGGGAAAAATTCATGAAAGAACGAGAAATGACACAAATAAGCAAATACTAATTGAAAATACTATTTGCAGATAGAATATTTAAAATTGTATTTTCGAAACATACTCAATTTGTGAGACAACTTTGTACAATGCAAAGGTTATACAGTAAAGCAAAACTTATGCCGAAAATCTATGCAAATGTTGAATTACAAGTAATTAAGTGGTCGTGCTTTGCATATGTTTCAAATTAAAGTAAATTGGCGAGCATATTAATGAAGTGTGGTAGATAGACAATGCAGCGGAAGGAAGACAACACTTTTTGGGCCGCAGCTATGAACTTCATGCAAATCAGTCGGAGTCAAGTCGCAAGCCAAAGTCAAAAAACCCATTTGGTGGCCACACATAAGCGCCTCGTAATCAGCTATGAAATTTTCAAAATGCTCGACGAACAATTTGAATGGAAGGAAAGAAAAGACAACAACAGACGACGAGTGGAAAGCGGTAGCCAAAAATGATTGACAGTGAATTTAATTGAAGCATTGAACCTGGATGAGCGCTGTCGACTGTCAACAGTCGACTGATGGCTGTTGACTGCTTTTAGCTGGGGTAAAGGGCCAAGGATTTGGAGGCAGAGTCAGTCAGCCATGGATGTGGGCAAGCTCATGCGTCTTTTGTCAACGCTGCGTTCAATCAAATGGTCTAGACACACATGAAGCGCTGATGACAAAAGAGCTGGTTAACTGACGTTTACACTACCTGCCAGCCAAGCTAATTTGCTGGCTTTATCCTGCAGCACACTGACCACAAGTGCGAGCCAGCTATGATGATGCATGGGAGGATGATATATGGGCGGATTGAGGGACAAGTTGCTGGAGCTCTTGATAAACTGTAGAGCGAACCAATTACCAGCAGCCGTGTCAATTTGTGGACTGCCAATCCTCCCATAGTTGCGGTTGTCACGGCACGAACTGCTTAACGTTGGCTCGCAAAACGCGCTCGCACCTTTATTTGCACGGCTTGTCACTACACACTTGCGAGCAAGCGACAAAGTGCTGAATGTGAGTGTTTAAATTGCTCATCAGCAGTGCGAGTTAATTCTAATTTACATAAACAATTAAAGGCAGCCAGGCAAAAATTCAGCGCAAACGCGAAGAAGCAACAATAACAAAATATATGCGAGATGTGTAAAGTGAAAAGCTGAAAGTGCTGAGGCAGCAATCGTGACGCCCGTTAACTGTTTAATGCGACAATTAAAAAAATTATTGCTCATACGCACTGGTGAACGCCTGACCTTAACGCTGCCTGCCTGCCTGGCTGCCTGCCTGCCTGTCCGCTTGCTTGTCGTTCAACTTGACGCCCACACGCCGCCACAATCGATACAGTGAACTGCCCGTAAAAGCAACAATAACAGCTGCCAGCCAGCTAGTGACAAATAAGTGGACTGGCTTTTGTTGTCGTTCCACTCGATTTGTTTATAGAACTCGTTTTCTGCTCATAAATATAATTTTAGTGCCAGCTCGGAATTTGTTCTCAGCTCATTGCAAAATACGCAAAGGTTGCGCGTATTCAGCATAATTGAGCTGTGAACAAGTCGCACTTTTTACTTGTATCTTAGAGCTGTTAGACATTGATTGCAAGTACCCAAAATTGATTGCACTTCATACGTATATAGTAATGTTGTACTTGTCATTGTCTTTGCAGGTGAGTTGCAAGCACAAACAGCAAACAGCAATGCACTGGCTCTCGTTGCCAATGGGCCGTCAGTTCTTATCAAGATACATTTGAACAAGCCAATTTAGCCCTAGACAGGCAGGCAGGCAGGCTGCCGGGCAGCAGACACCAATCCGATCTCTGAGGCCACAGCCCAAGCTGGCAACAATTTATGTGCAGTGTAGTGTCTGTTTTTCGGGCGCTTCAAATGGCTGCCAATTTCGTTTTGGGGTTTGCGATAAGACCGCAAAATATGACAGGCAGCAGCACGAAATGAATGAATGAATTCGCAATGAAGCAGAGAGCGCAGCTAAAAAGGGAACTGTGTTCGTGTCGCGTCGACAGAAATACCAAGAGGAAAAAAGCAGCAAAATTAAGAGTAAAGACAGGAAAAACAGCAGAGGGAAAAAGAAATAGCAATGCTGTCGCTCGCATGTGTTGCGCTCGCTACGTGTTCATGTTAAATGTCATAATCAGACGCAGTCGAACACACAGCGTACACATTGCCGAAAGTATCTAGATACAAAGTTGCCACTCGACATGTTGCATAAATGTAAACAGCATGCCAAATAGCTTCGCCTGCGCCTTTGCACAGACGGAGGGGGCGTGACCTCAGCGCAACTTATGTTGTAGCTAATAGATTCACAGATAGTTAGCCAGCTCACAGATACAGCTCGCAGATACAGATACAGATACACATAGAGACTGTTAGCGAATCGCTTGGCCCTGTCATCGAATGCAGCTACAGCAGAATATATGGCGATATATCAAGCCATAATTTCTGCAGATTTATGCAGCGGTTCTCACAGCACATCCCCCAAAAAAGGCAACAGCACAGTGCGGCTTTATCGAGCCCGCATGACGCCATCGCAACTCGACTGAGTGCTTGCACAAATATGCCAGGCATTTTGCGCTGTTCCAACAACAAATGCTGCAACTTGCAAGGCGACGTTGCAATGCTCTACAACGATCTTAAATGAAACAATGATTGAGTTAGAAACTTCTGTAGAAGTCTGCAGCTTAACACTTTTATCACTTTGCCAACCTATTTTTTGGTACAAATTTAGGATAAACTTCCCTGCGATGATATCATGCTAGAGATTTATATGCCAAGGGTAGCGCATTTGCAGAATCTTGTTGTAGAATGACAGACAGGTTTGCTTTCTTGTTCTTTTTCGGCTTTGCAATCGTCCGCCACTTCCTGGCGCAAGTTCAAGGGCTGCCCCTGCCACAACTCTCAACTCATCTGCCACAGATGGTGGCAGGCAGGCAGAAATTCTTGGCACTTTTTCGGCAGACCTGGCGACGCCTTTGCCACGACCACGAATTTCTTGTTTCCGAGCAGCCCTGGGAACAACTAAAAATATTGTACCTCTTTGCGCGTATGCGAAACGTATTTTTCCGCCTCTCTTCAGGATCGCTGCAGCCTGCCTCACTGCTGTTTGTGTTTTTTGTTGGCCGCCCCACTGCGACGGCTGAAATTGTGTGACGGGCAGTCGGGTTTTCTATTGCATTTGAAATGACTTTTCGATGTGCGAATCGTTGCTTGTGTCTGTGCTGCATGTGGCAGGCAGCATTTTATTTTTGCGCCCAAATTCATGTGCGCTTGATAACGGTGCCTGAGTGCGAGCTGAGTGCTTTGATGTGTGGCGAGCGAAGGTCAATGGGGTGGCCCATTGAATTATGGCTCAATGGAAATGCGAGAAGAGCTCTTCGATGGCAAGTAGGGCAACCTTCCGCAAAGACTGCACACAAAACTGTAAGCAGTTTGCATAGAACCAGTCGCCAGTTAAATGGTTTGCTTAAGTCCGCTAAATGCGTGGCAGCCGCACAGATTCAGAGTCAGCATATGCAGCATATTAAAATGGCGTATGTGTGACACACAGACAGCACGTCTGTCGACTGCCACGCCCACTGTGCGCGATGTGTTATGCAACACTCATAACATGACATTAGCAAGAGCTTAAGCACATAGTCATAGTCCGTGTAAAACAAGTCAAGTTTTAGGTTTTTAGGTTTGTTTTTGCCAAAAAAAAAAAAACGAAACAAATGCTAAGAAAAATCTCAGAGCGCTTTGAAGGTCGCCTTATTAACACATAAACCATAAAAGCCAGTCGACGAACAACAACAAAAAATGAAATAAAATAAAAACCGTAGGCACATGTTTGGCTAAACACAGCAAAAGCAACAGCAATAGCAAGAAGAACGGCAAGAGCATTAAGAGGCATAACAACAACTGGCATTGCCTGCATAGAATTGCCCACATGTGTGTCACGTCACGGCAGACGACAACAGCAATGGCAACGGCAACAGCAACAGCAAGAGAAACAGCTACAGACTACACACAGATACAACAGCTACAGATACTTTGCGTGCTCGTGTGTAGAACGCCACACAATGGACTGGGCTTGTTTTTGCCATATGTGAAAAATGTTTAGGCGGTCTGCCACTGCCACCGACAGCAGCAGCGACAGCAGCAGTGGCAGCAGCATGAAAAATATATTTTTCGCTCAGAATTTTTGAATAGTCGTCAATGGAAGTTGCTCGTTGTCGGTGCTAAACTTCAACGCCATCGACATCGTGGTCTCCGTCGCGTCGCGTAGAGCACGTCGCTTACTTTTTTTTCTCAGTTGTTTGGGGTTTCTTCGTGTGGCTAAATGTTTGTTTAGCAGCGCAAAAGAATCATTAGTGACGTGTGTGTGTGTGTGTGCTGAGGAATTTCGGATAAAAAACAACAGCAACAACGAACAACGAACGAGCGAAAGAAAAGCGCAGAGATTGTCGCCAGCAAGACGAGAGCGCATTTAATGCCTATATGCAGCGCCAATAAATCGGTATTTATAGCCTAGTAAACAGACCAGCTTTTATAGGCGGGCGTGTCATGATCTTATCAACGGACTCTTACTTGGTGAGTTTACCATACGTGTCTCCTCAATCAGCCAGTCAGTCAGTTGGCTGATTTTCAATTACCGTTGAGCAAATATTGAAGAATTCGGCAACTTTGTTTCAACACTGGCTTTGTTGCGAACTGCAATTTGATTCGCGCAGATTTTACTTCTGACTTGACTTCTTCATAAAATGCTTTTTAATTTTCATTTCATAGCATATACGAGTACGAGTCGAGCCGAGTAGTTGCCGTTGTTTGCCTTTTGATGTCGACAACGACAACCCAACAGAGCTAACAGGCAGTCAGGCAGTCAGCCATCCAACAAGCAGTCATAAATACTTTGTGTGCTTTCAAGTGGCAACAGGGAGAGCGAAAAAAAAACGTGGAGAAAAACAACACAAGAAAATATAATAAAAATTATAAATTGCGACTCCTACACTACCTTTGAGTTGGCCCCGCTTCCATTTCCCCCCAGCAGTCGCGCAATTTTCACACAGCTCAGTTGATTTTCTCCCCCTTTCGCTTTTCCTCTCTCTCTCTTTGTGTTCTTTTTGCTGATTTGCAGCGTTTGCCAAAGTAGTTTGTGTGTGGATGGATGTGTGACTAATTAAATTACAAAATTAAAAGTTTTTAACTGTTTATTATTTTGCTGCAAAAGTCATTGACTTTAGGGTCTCTCGGCAGGAATTGCAGCTACTCCCCAGCTACAGCCACAAAAGCGCTGCAACTAATTACAGTTAAAAGATTTCTGGAAAAACCTTTGACTTACTTTGTGCATTGAATAAAAACGAATTTCAAAGCAGTTTTTCCAATTAAGCTAGCACTCTGCTGCTGACTGCTAAAAGATTCGTGGTACTTGTAGATGTTGAACTAAAGAAGCTAGCTGTATAGTTTAAACGTGAATTGATGTCAGATTAACCTTGTCTGGTTGCCAGCTCATTTCTGAAATTGTAAAGCGTGTTATCTGCTTGCAGATAGCAAAGATAACTTGGCTACCATTCGAGTGCCATTTAAAAATACATTTCTGCTATCATATCAGCAAACGCAAAGCACATTTAAATGAGTTTATTTTTAATTAACAGCAGGGCGTGTCATAGACAAACAACTAGCTGCATAATTGCTATTTTATTAAAGAGCAAATAATGCGCCACGATAAACCGATAAGCACAAGTCTCGCCTCAAAGTTGCTTTTTCTGTTAGCCAGATTCTCCATTCACAGTGTGGCTCTTTTTTTTGTTTTTTGTTATATTCCCGCGTCAATACAAAAAAGTTCAAGACAAAATTATATAACTGCAGCGTTGGCCCCATTTTCATAGCATTTGCTGTCAGTTTTTGCTGTTGCTGGGAAATCCCGCGCAGTGCAGCAGGAAGCTGCAACCACAGACAAGTTGCAGTTTTACGAGGCGCGCTTTTTGCGCACTGATGAATTCAAGATGTCGCCAAAACTGGCACGTAAATATGTCTGGTATTTTTTTGTGTTTTTTGTTATCATTATTATTGCTGCCGCAGTCTGCGCTGCTTACATAATTACCGGGTCTGCTCTGACCAGGCCGGCCGCTGCCTTTTATGGCGCATTTTTAGTGGTTTTTAATTGAACTGACATCAAGCAAAAACTCGGTGCGTGCCGCATTTAACTCGACTTGGCCATGGAAGCCGGCAGTTGAGGCTGCAAAAAGGTCTTAGCGTCGTGATTTCAATATACGTGTACAACCTCATGTTCTAGGCAAATTGGGCAGTCAAGAGGTTGAGTGAATCAATGCTTTTAGGTAGGGTATATTGGCAGACTGAAATCTGTTAGAATTAAAGGCCAGGTTGATTACTTTGCGTGCGACCCTCGCAGTTCATCTTCGTCACTTTGTATATATAGAATTGCACACCTACAGCAATCCAGACGCCAACACAGAGCGCTGGCAAGCTGTGGCAGCTGCTGACGCGCCTCTTCCTCGGACCCCATAAATCGTAAATGTTGGCTACGTTTTTCCATGCAAAAGATCGAGCGGGTCTCGATTATTGAGCAATTGTGTCATCATCGTTGATTATCTGCAATCCGTTCACATTTGGCTGACTGATGGCCATAGTTAAATGCGCCGCAGCTTGATTGATTTACGGCCGTATCGCATTAGGAATCGACAGTTACAGTTCTTGTTTTTTGGCACACTTTTGGCGATAAAAATAACTGAACGCGAAGTCATGGAAACAAAGTTCGTGGAAGGTTCCCAATTTTCGTAGGCCCACAGATGCGTGCTGAACAATTATACGCTTTACTTCCGCTCCCAGTCGCGCCACATGGGGCACAAAAACAAGCAAGCAAGCAAGCAACAACAGCAAACTGAACAGCAACAACATTTGATACGCTGAGCTTTGGCTTGGCCATAATTTACATGCACAGAACGTGACGAAAATTTAATTTGTTTTTTAGTTTTTTTTTCCCCCACTTTTTTCAAGAAAATTTATTTATATGAGGTGCTTTTTGCTTGTCTTTATTAGCGAATGTTGTCATAATTTTGTGAGGATTTTGCTATGAATGTTGCAGCATTTAGCTGATGAAGGTGATAATGAGAGAAAAGAGGTCAATCATAAAGAACCACGCTGTGAAAAGCAAAGCAAAATATGTATTTGAAAATTGAATTTATGTTATTATTTAGTAAAATGTTTCAGAACAGCGCACAACATGGATAATATTTATTATTTAACAGCTAACATTCGCATGCAAAACAGATGGACTATAAAATTAAGTTTAGTATCTGAAGTAGCCAGCGTACGACCGTCTATAAGCTGGCATACATTTTAATCAAGTTAAGAACTTAATATTCCGCCCACAAAATGGCTCCAATTTGAGGAACCCGGCAGTGAGCCATTTGCTCATTAAATTCAATGGGCGCTGCACGTTCCTAGCCCAAAAGCGAAGTCCACTCATCCTCAGACTATCTGCTCGCAGCCGAACAATAGTTTTTAATGTGCTAAATTAAGTTTGGACTGGCACGGTCCCCACCCCGTCATCTCTCCCCCTCTGTTTCTCTCTCGAAGAAAATTACCCGCACAATTTCGTACGCCATTTCCCCCTTCAGTTGCCATATTGAATTTGAAGTTATCCAAGGCATGCCTTTTGTTCTTCCTCTCTTTCTCTGTCTTTCTGCCATTCTGCTTCGTCTTCAGTGTGTTTGTTGTTTGTGTCTGGACGCTTAAACGTGACTACCGTTAATTTGGCCAGAACCTTATTTAATACGCTGGCCAAAAGCACACTGTGGCAAGAGCTACTTCTACATAGATTGTGTGGCTGCGATAAAGGAGGCAAGAGCAAAACAAAAAAGTATCTTCATTTTCGCTTGGTCCGAATATAATACAACGTGTCAAAGATTTATCGCTTGCAAAAGTATTTCGAATTAAGCGAGCGCTCTGCTGCTGCTGTTCCTCTTGATGATATCATTTCTCAGATTTGAGATTTCCGATTTCAGATGCCAGATGCCAAATGCAATAGCCCAAAAAGTATCTGCAAACTTGAAACGGTTTGGCAACATTGGATGCCGCTTCAGCAATAATTCAATATTTGGTATGCCGATTTGGGCTTTTGTCAAGCCAAAGAGCCCGTTAGCCAGCTTTGATTGATTTCGTTAGTTTGCTTTGGCCATAAGCATATCATTAAGCTTGTTCGCTCCGGGCCACAGAGGTAGCCGCCAGGGAGCTGTTTTTATGGCTTTATAATGAACAGCCTAATGCTCGACATTTGTTTTGCTGTGCTCTCTTCACATTCTCGAGCACGCCAATGATGATTGAAACGATAGATAGATAGAGACTGCTGGAAATAATATTCAATTAGCAGCAAGCAAGTTTAAAGCACACATTTCATGGGTTCATCGGAAAGGCATAAATCATGCTCACTGTTCATTGTTAATTCATGCGTAAGCCGCAAAAGATTAACCAATTTTAACTGCAAGTACGTATTATTTAACTCGCTGGCAAGCATTTGTTAATATAAATTATTATACACAACCCAGTTGGTAATAAATGTGGCAGCCAGCAACACCAACAACAACAAGAGAACCGCACAAAAAACATCCAAACACACCGAAATGGAATTTATGTTGCAGCAGGCGGCACTCAAATGGGGTTGGACCAACAACGTTGGGGGTGGTGCTTGTGGCTGGGGGAGGGAGGGGTCTTGAGAGCGTGGCAAGTGGCGGCTTGTTAGGGCCACATTAATCATAGCGCGTGGGGAGGCCAGACAGTGGGACTTGTTGTTGCTCAAATTATTTAAAGTGCCATAAAGTGCAAGCGGCACAAGAGTTACGACAGCCACTGTGAGTGGCGGCCAAAAACAGCTGAGCACAATGCCAAGGAATCGCAATTTGTTGCCGCAACCTGCGAACTCAGCGAGAACTCAACACTGACTGATTCTAATCACCTCTTATGCACTCTGCTCTTATCATTCGCAGCAATCTCTGCTGGCGGGTCGCATTCCAGTGGCCTCCATGACGGGCCCCATAAAGCGCGGCCTGCTCTGGCAGCAGCGGGATCGTCTCTTCTCGCGCTGGAAGGAGAGGTAAGTAATATACTCAAAAAATACACAATTTTTGATATAACTTCAAATAAGCGTTTCACACTCTTTTACGAGTGTGTTTTACACAGTTTCTGCGAGTGTACGCGTGCATAAAATTGATTGAATTTCGCGCAGAGTCTACCTGTGAAATGCGAAATGTGAAATGTAGCAACCCTCTTTCGCAGCTGACCGGCAAATTTATGCAAATTTATTTACGCAGAGCGGGCTGGTTAATTGCAAAAAGCGCATAATTGACAGTGGCTGCAGTTTACGTTCGGTCCGCGAACTGCAGATAATGCACAATGCAAAAGCGAATGCGAAATGCGAGCGTGGGTGGCAGATGGCTTGTTTTTGTTTTCCGTATATTTAATTGAAATTTAATTACGCCACTCTCTGCCGAGGCCGAGTCGAGTCCATCTCTCTGAGCTGGTAATTACGTTTATCGGCACATTTTTAATTGACAGTTAATGGCCACTAAGCGCAGCTATCAGTGCTGCATATTTGATACTTCGACGGCATAGAATACACACTAAGTGGCAGGGTTAAAATATTTAGTCAGTGGTTATAACTTGTAGAAATTGAGTTATGGCTCATCGATCTGCACACTCATTAGCTAGCTGCCACACAATTTGAATCAGCCTCTTAAGTAGCTGCCTCTCAATTTGAATTTCTTGATCAGACGTTTCCAGTCATTAAGTTCCAGCGATCTATGTGTATGGCTGCTCCTCCCAAGCACATGCTTAGCCAGCTTAACTAATCACAGCCAAACCATTATTAGCCATGGTCCAGGCAATTACACAAACTCGCCAACGAAAAACCAACATTTATCGTCTCTTCTCGTGGCCATGCTAACAAGCAGCTGCTAGCCAAGAACCCAAGCTCAACCAACTGGCGACCAACTGGTAGTTGGTGGGGAAGTCAGCAATTTGGGACTGCTTTGTTACCTAAGCGAAACTGGCTCATTCAAAAGATTTGTAAATTGTTTAGAAGTGGAAAAGCATTATTGTGCGATGCTTTCGCCTTCAACTTTTGCCCATAAATAATTCGATGGATAAAGTTTTCTTTAAGCGAATCGAAATAACTTGCCGCATGCATTATTAAGTTTGGGCACAACAAAATTTATGTTTTATTCGCAAATCAAAGGCGAGTTTCGCATATTAATAAAATGCTTTTCATTGCTGCAAACCGAATCGCGCCGATAAAACATTATTATCATCGTCTTATGAAAGCCATAAAATGTAAAGCAGCTTTCAGTTCAACTTTGAAGCAGCTCAAGTGTTTGGCTATTGATTTTTTTTCGTTTGCCGCATGATTTATTATTTATTAATAATATTTTCAAATGCTGCGGGTGGTCTATTGTGTTGTTGTGGTATCGCGCAGGAGGGGAACACCGAGTGTTGCCAATTGTTGCAGTGGCAATTTGAAGTTTCAAAGTTTCGCTTTTGCCTTTCTGACCAGCCAATCAGCATGAGTGAATCTCTGGCCAATTGACCTTTAAAACGCTGGCTTGGCCTTAGCGCATTGCCAATTATTTCGCATTTTAATATTCACAATTTTATGCTTCTCTCTTTCATTGCAGATACTTTGTGCTCACCCGCGACTACTTGCATTGCTTCAAACGTGCCTCGGGATCCGCCAACGAACGTGCCTCGGATATGGGTCAATTCATATTTAAGGTAAGCAAAAGCGGGCCAACTGAAGACTTCACTAAAATTATGTACAACTCTCTGGCTATGTAGATAGAAGCAGTGAGCTTAAACTTCAATGAGAACTAATTACTAGCTAGTAAAAATGTTAAACGAATACCATATTAATACCATAGTTTACCTAAAGTTACCTGAGAGAAAAGCTAACTCAGATTATGTAAAAGTCTCTTGTAAATAGAAAAAGCGCAATGATTTAACTTCTATAACAACAAATTATTAGATGAGTGTTTGCTTCGCAGAAATGTTATTCAAATGATCAATTCAATAAATAGTTCAACTAAAATGAGTCGAGTGTTGGGATAAGTCAAATTATGTACAATTCGCTGGTTATGTAGAGGGAACTCAATGAACATCAATCTAAATTTGTATACATGAATGTAAAAAGTATTGTAATAGAATAGTTTAATTATGTAGAAGTCTCTGGTTGTGTAGTGGGAACTCAATGCTCAAGCTGCTGTGAAAATTAATTATTAGATGGAAATTAGAACACATTTTATTTGAAAGAGTACTTCAATAGAAGTTTTAGTTTACCCAAAGTTAGCCCAGTGAAGAGTTAAATCAATATATGCCCGAATCTCTTCTTTGCTTATGTAAATAGAACTCAATGATGGAAATTTGTAGGCATTCTACTCGAGGGGGGATCTCAATAGAATAGTGTAGCTAAAGTTAGCCGAGAGAAGAGTTGAAACAAATTATGCCCAAGTTTCTTCTCTGTTTATGTAAATGTTTCAAATTCTTATGAAAACTAATTAATGGATAGAAGTTTGTAGATATTTTTCTATTTCAATAAAATAGTTAAGCTAAAGTGAGTGAAGGGTTAAAGCAAATTATGCCCAAGTTTCTTCTCTATTTATGTAAATTGAACTCAATGTTCAAACACTTATGAAAGCGAATTATTAGATGAATGTTTGCTGTGTAGAAATATTATTCAGACATTCGCCTGCTTCTTTTCGAACAAGAAACGAACAAAAGCTATAAATTTAATTATTTCATCACGTTTATCACAATTTATATCTGCATCAGTAAATCTGCAGCACGTCCCCCAATCGTCGTGTTGACCAGGCTCAGACCTCGCCCAGCACACAACCCAAATACAGATACAGATAGAGATAGAGATACAGAGACTCACATCTCACGCTTATTTACTACGCATTGTAAAATTCTATTACCAGAACGAGATTTATGCCAAGTATTATGACAACTACGGGTATGACTTTGCCATACTCACGAGCATAAGCCTTATGACTGACTGCATCGTAAAGGGGAAGTGCTCGGGCCGTGGAGGGCGGGGCGCTTTTATGGGCCGGCAGTAGGACACACCTTGAAAGCGCTTATGAATTGAGTGGGTCCCCACTGTGCGCTGGGCGCATAAAGTCACGTTTTGCGGTGTTGAGGTCTCCTGATAACGATCGTTTTATTGCGGCGGATAAAACAGGCAGGCGAGCAATATTATTGATGCGATTGCGAACTGCACGAAGCATATGAGGAATTCAAGCATTACGCGCTGCATTTCAGTGGCTCGCTGTTACACTTGTTGGCCACGCAATATCTCATTAAAATTGCCGACTGGCTTTGTGGCAAACTTCATTAGCACGCGGCGCCAACTTTTCGGGTTGAACTCCAGCTAATTGGCCAAAAACTTGCAGAGCTGCTACATGTTAATTCGCCCAACTATCGGCTCTGCCCATATGAGTCTGGCCCACTAGCCCAGCTGCCCGAGGGGGGGGCGGTGTGCAATGTCGCACAACTTTGCCATTAAAACAAAGCAAATACGAGGCTAAAAGGCAACGGAGAAAACAAAGCAGGAAAGCAACAATAGCCAGCAAAAACAACAAAAAACACGATTGCAATGAAATTGTACGTTTGATGCCGTTGCCGATGTCGTTGCTGTTGTTGTTTAAACAAATAAGGAAAATGCACATAAAACTGCAACAACAGCGCAAATGCCACTTAACATGCACACAGCAACAACAACAACAACAACAACGGCAACTGTAAAGAGATCATGGGAAAATTGCTTTTTTTAGTTATTTATACAAAGCGTTTAATTTTCATTTAATTTTCTTTCTCGCCTTTTTTCGCATTTTACCACCAGCAAAAAAAAACAGCTCAACCATCTTTGTTGTTTACAGTTTAATTTGAAATTGAAATAAATTTTAAGAGCAGCAGCGAGCATTTGGTTTATTGCAGGTAGTTTTCCAAAATAAACAGCAAACTTAAATTCAAAGTCCGATTTTTGTGTGCTCACAAAAGGCAAAAACGCATTTTAAAAATAAGATGTTTTAAATCAATTTTCATACAATAAGATGGCGTTACTTTGATGTGATACATGTTTCTTTTGTGCAAGCACATTAATTATGTGTAAGTGTCTATTCAAAACTGAAACTCTGAATGTTACACCTTGAAGACCTTCGAAAAGCCAAAAAAAGCCACCAACAAAAAAAAAATGCTGCCATAAATGGACATGAGCTGAGCTTAGACACCCACACTTATTAGCGGAGACATGAACCGGCCAAATGAGCCATGACCATAGTCAAGTCATTGAGCCTCATTAGAGGTCGCTATACTCTCAGCATGGGAGGGCATTAGGCGACTTGTAGGTCCAAATAGTTTACAACAATGAAGTCGGTAATTATGCTGCTGCTGGGAAAATAAGTTGAGCAGGTTCAGCTTATTGATTTCAATGTATACATAGGGTAATCGCATGTCTCTACATCTATTATGATTATTATTCGTATTGTTGCTTTGTGTAATTGCCAGTCAACGACACTAGAACGAATCAATATCACCCTGTCAATGTAATCGAGTTAATCAATTAGGTGTGCCTTGGAGAGGCAGCTTCATTTACAGTCTAATTATTTAATTTGATTTTCGCATAAATTGCAAAGTGTTCGTTCGAAATTTCAATATGCGTGTCTACCTTTTGCCAAATGATGTCGACGCGCTGAAACATTTCTGCCACTGTCTGCACTTGAATCCACAGGGGAAATCAATCAGGCGTGAAACGTAGCGATGCTTAATAATTACAGGTGATGTGACAGCAATAATGATGGCGGGAAATAAGGTATTGGGGGGAGATATTGGAGTGAAGCAATCGACAGCCTGCGGGTCACAAAAGTTGCCTCAAAGTTGCAGTTTTTGCACTTTGACAGCGATTGAATCCAATATTGATTTTTTGCGCGCGACTTCAGCCTATGGCCCTGAGAGGCATAAAGTTGCAATTTCAGTTGATCTCCATAATGAGTGGATTTTAATTAAGCTGCAGGCATTTATCGTATTAAAATGCATTTGCATAATTAAAAGATGTCAAAATACGACGTCGCTCAATATAATAAAAATTGAACAATGAGGCAACTGGAACACACTTCCAAATCAATCAAAGTATCACAGACACTTGGCTTTCATACCACATCAAAGAGCAAAGCCCACATTAAATGAATGGATCGCTCACTGGACTAGTTTTGACGGCAATGCTATTAAAAATGACAAACTAAGAGGCTACATACAAACAACAATGACTGCTAATCAATGCCAGCCTTGAAATTCATATTTTTTGAAAGCTTTCGGGTTAGGCTAAATTATAAAAGTTTGAGGCGGAAATTGGGAAAATGTATTAGCCACAATTTGGATTGTGAGTTGTGTGTGCGACTTTCGTGAGGTCAGTAGAGCGGACTTGGAATAATTATTAATATGGGAATGAATGTGAATTTATCTGGAAATGATCTTGAGTTGATCCTAAATAATATTTCTATATATATGCGGAGAAGTGGGATATTAGTTTACAATACTTTTATATATATAGACAGACGCCACAAATTACAAAATGATGCTTGCGCTTGTTCTGTAGCCCACACATTCTCCAGCCAGCATTATAGTGCCTTAGATCATTTTATTGGGCCCATTCGAATGTCTTTACGACAGGGTCTTTCGGGTCTTGATGATGAGCAATCACATGTCCAACGCTTCTCAGATCTCTTGCTAATGCCTTTTGCTTTTTGTAAACATAAATCGCGCAATTTATCATAAAAACGATCTATGTATGCCATCCCACCCACTTCTCCCCCCGCTCCCGCCTCGCATCGGCGTTTAAAACAACTTAATTATGGTGGGCCATAAAAATAGAAGCAGTGGAGAGCGAGAACGAGCAAAAGAAAAAAAAAAGAGAATTCTTGAGCAAAACTCGAGCGGTGGCCGACGTTTTATATCGCATAACTTGGCTAATTGCCACACGCTGCTGACATATTTGCCTAATGGCCTCGTATAGTTTTTAGCTGGAGCGCAGAATCTGTATCAACTTTAAGTTCAAGTCATAAAGTAGCAGGAGAACAAGAAAAGCGAGCCCATAAACTTGCCTCGACCAACAGAAGACCAACAAGAACAACAACAACAAGCAGCAACTTTAGAAATGAGTTCAATAAAAGTTCTACATGGTAAAAAGTTTCGCACTTGGCCAAGGGAAAAACTATCAGTCTGGCCTAATGACTTTTAACCGAGTTGGAAAATGCAGCCGGAGAACGAGCGCAAAGAGCAAAGCAGACATAAATAGTAGTTAGAGAAAGGTGACTTATAAGACAGACCAGGCGAAGCTTAATTGTTGTATTCTTGGCCGAAAGTTTTGCATAAAGACGTGCTAAAAATAATTGAGTAGCAATTTGTTTGATGCGCTCTGCTATTAAAATTAAGTGCAATACTTTTGCTTACGGCAACTGCGATGCAATCTTAATGGAGCGACTCGTACTATCCAGCTACTGATGTCATACGCCAGTTTAATTCTAACACGGAAACTTAAAGCGTAACATTTTAGTGCTGCATTTGTAACACCAATTCAAAGTTTCTATCTTGGCAATTTCGAAGCAATAGCGGTTGTAGAAGCGTAGAGCTTACCTGTTGGACTTTATAGTATTTTCCACTTCGAAATTGAGTGCAATATCTGCCACAAATACTGCTTCAAAACATCACTTGCTCAAAAAGATTTTTCCGATTTCAAGCTTTAATTTGGTAATGTTCCGATTCAATTTGCAACAAATTAAATAGCTAAGTTAAACTATAAAAGATTAATATATTACCAAGCAGACTAACCTTATTTAGTAGCTTATTAAAAGTAAACATAAACTAAAACTTACGCATCGATTATGAATTCTTGCTGTTTCCAACTTGAAATAACTTTAATCGCCACCTAAAAATTAACGCCAGTGTTTCAATAACTTCGAATGCAAGTAACTTGAAGAGTTGCCAGTTTAAAAATTGCGAATTCAAAAGTTGTAGCCAATCTCAAGTTCAGCACAAACACAGTTGCCAGCTAAACTGCAATCGTTTGCAGTTCCCAGACCCCTGCTGGCTGACCCAGAGAGCAGAGCGATCATTGCCTAACCTTTGACTTGTATTGTTCGGCAACAATGCCGTTGTAGACCCCATTGGCTCATTGTGTTTGTTGTTTCCACAACCTTTTCAGGTCAAACTGGTGGACGTGGAGAAGGTGGAATGGCTCAATCGCCGCTCGTACAGCGCCATTGGGCTGCTGCTGGGACGCGAGGGTCGCGTGCTCTTGCGTTGTGACGACGGCCTCGAGGATTGGTTCGAGCTGCTGGAGGTAAGTGGACCAACTCAATCGCTCATCAAACAACACTGTCTAACCCCTCTTTTTCACATGCGCAGGAGTGCACGCTGACCTCCAAGGAGCGTCGTCGCGCCCTGAAGATCGCCCAGGGTCCCAGATCACGAGCCTCGCTGGCGGCGCCCGTCTCGCACGCCTCGCTGCAGTTCCAGCACTTTGGACTGGGCAGCACCTACTCCAGCGCTCTGGACGATTGGCTGATGACCAGCGGAGCGGGCGGTGGCGGTGGCCTGGCGCGCCACAAGATTGGAGCCGGCAGCCTTAATGGCTATGCGGGCGCCAATCCATTCCTGTTCAGCGACTCGGTGCCGGATCTGAGCGCGCTGAACAATGAGAACCACAATCACCATCTGAGCGGCATCTCCACGAACCACTCGACGCCGCAGAAGATACCGCACCACAGCAATGCGAATCTCAGTCGCTACTCGAACGGTTACGTCTCGGCTCAGAACAGCTTCACGCAGGCGGGCGGCGGACTGTATGGATCGCCACGGCGCATCTTCATCAACAGCAGCTTCGGGTCCAATCACGTCGTGGACGAGGAGACCGCCGAGGAGGCCGAGGTGCAGCTGCGCCGGCCACGACTCTTCCGGGGCATCAGCGCCACGCCGGACAACGGCAACGAGCTGGACAGGGACTGGCTCTACCGCAAGCCGCGCGCGCCCACTGACATGCGCCACTCTGGTGAGTCCAGCACGATATTTACAGTATTTATTGTAATCGATAGCATTAACATTGTTATCGGTGCATATAAGATTAGAGCCAATTGTGCTATCGCATTATGTGCAAGTATCGATTGCTGCCAAGAGCAATCGATAGCGTAAGACGTGCACGACACGCACATCACAATATCAACATTCAATGTACTTACTAACGTTACGATGTGCTTGCAGTGCAACCCATGCTGCCCACTCACAACTCGAATGGCGGCAGCAACGCTGGCCTGGCCAACAAAACGGAGCTGGACTGCTCGGCCCACGACAGTGGACTGGACACGCCGCCCTCGACACACCGACCCTCGAGCTATCGGGAGGGTGCCAGCCGGGATAGCACTGAAACCAATGGCAGTTCGTCGCGCGGCACCTTGCTGAACAACTCGCCGGGCGGCAGCTTCCGTGCCAAGAAGCTGAGCCCCCAGGTGACCAATTTGAATCAGTTGAATTCGCTGCACGGCTCACGCTACTCTGTGCAGGATCAGCGCATTCTCAAGATGCGCAACAACGAGGAGGATCGCTGCGCCTCAATTAAGCTCTCCAATCGCCTCAACCACAACAACGAACAGCAGTCGCAGCAACAGCAAAACTCCACCGGGTACGATCCCAACCAGAATCGCTACTATAAGAATGGCAATGGCTCGTCGCCAATCTCGCTGACCCCACAGCACACGCCGCAGCACAAGATGATGCATCACGGCAATGGCAATGGCAACGGCACCCTGAACGGCAATGGTGGATCTGCCATGAATGGATCAGCCATATTTCGGGAGCGCTATCAGCATCCAGCACTGGCGGCCATCATCAACGAGGCACAGGGCTTAAAGTTCCGAGGTAATACAAGTTTTCTATCACTTATTTAAATGTTATTCATTTGGTTATGGAAATATCATAAAGATCTCATTAAAACTGCACGTTATTATGGTTTAAATGGTTTTGGAGACAGATATCAACTAAAAAAGTTGATCTTCCCTCTCCAAATTAAAGATATTTTCAAATAATAGAATAAATATCTAGATTAAATGCACGTTTTTCTCATCAATCGTCTTTATAATCAAAGTTATATTAAGAGTATTTTTGTATGTATATAATTTAAAACGACAACTTTTTATTTCAATTGCATGTGTACAATTTGAAGAAGAGACGGAGAATATTTGGTAAATGAAATAAAACAAATATTGCATGCAGCATTCCTCCAAAACATACCCAAGATACCAAGAACACACACCGAGCATGGCAAACCAGTAGTACCAATGATATATGTAGACACATATCTGATAGATATGCATTCCTTCTTATAGAACGTGCCTATTCGGATAGCCAGCAACGTCGGCTGAACAACAACAACAACGGGCCCACTCCGGTGCCCGCCTCACCCTTGGCCCAGCGACGCAACAACGTCCCCATTTTTGGAACGCCTACGCGCGTATAGCGTTTAAAAGTCTAAGCAAATGATATGTGAGGTCATAGAACACTTAAATATGCATTACCATTAGCAAATAAGTAGCTAAATGTTTAAGTGAAATCATTAAATAGTCAACGGATAATACTTGAATAAAGAACAGTACATAAGGGTATAATAAAATTAATTAGTAGATTATCAATACAGCGACTTTATTGAGTTCGGTATCACCGCAAGATGCCAGATAAATATCATAATAAATATGCGAACATTTGTGTATTTAGATTAAATATGTAGAACTATTGTAAAACCAATTCTCAAGTAGTTTTATTGTGCTACATTGTCCAGCTTTATGTAAAAGTTTAAAATAAAATATACAACGACCTCGTTCTGCTACATCGATTTTAAATCAATTTTAAAATAATTTCTATTGAAATTCTTAATCATTAATATCTTTGTAGTCACGAAATGATTAAGTTGATTTATATCGAAATACAGAACGAGGCTGTGCAAAAGTCAAAAATTTGTTTAAAATGGGATTGTGAGTGACAAAGTATCATTGGAAATTGCAAATACGCAGTTTGAAACTTGTGGACTGGCGCGAATTCAATTGTAATTCTTCTTCTTCGTTTTAGCGCATTCACTGGTATAATGGAATTGTTTTCGATATCGATCGTCTACTCAAATAAGAATATTAAGTCACTTGTTCCACTCCGTTCAGCACTCTACTCCGAATTAATATTTTTGTAACTCACCTGTCAGTCTACATTTTTCCTAAAAATTGAAGAATACACAAACCATTTAATACATTAAAAAGCTTGCACGCTGTTCGAAATGACGCGCGTCCAACACGTTTCGAAATATACCAAAATGTTAAATTAAGAGTGACCAGCTTACATCATTAGCGGTGTTTCTGTGTTTTGGTATATTTCAAAATGTATATTTTGTGGTCAGACTCGCACATGTGTTAAATAAATGCATTAAAGAAAGTTTTTTTTAAGCTTTACATTAGGTTCGATTATAAAAAACGTATATCATTTATTTAATGTGCCGCAGAAATACTTTTAAGTATGCGAAAAAATAAACTTTTCTAAACATCGATTAATCGATATGCCATGCGATATTTCTCCATCTCTATAAAGTGAAGAATATCAGCTGTCGATATATTGCGTGCGGTTTTATAAAACGAACAAAAGTTAACTAACTAAACGAAGTAATTAATAACTTTTATCTAGCGTAAAATACATAAAAAGTTAGTACAATGTGGTAGATGAGTCGTGGCTTTAAGCTAATGTTTGGTTTGATGGAAAACCATTCAGACTTTGTCCCCGACAAGTTTCCATGACGTTCTAACCTACAAATCTGACGAAATACAAAACCCAGTCGGCTTATTGATCATTTACAAAAATACTCACACAGTTAATAGCAACATTAAGAGTAAATACTTTTCTCGTTTCATTAGATAATGGCTGCTCAGTTTTTCAATCGTATTGGCCAAATGGGCCTCGGCGTGGCCCTGCTGGGTGGTGTTGTTAACTCCGCATTATATAATGTCGATGGTGGCCACCGGGCGGTAATTTTCGACCGCTTCACTGGCATCAAGGAGAACGTTGTCGGCGAGGGAACACACTTCTTCATTCCCTGGGTGCAGCGCCCCATCATCTTCGACATTCGCTCGCAGCCCCGCAACGTGCCTGTGATAACCGGCAGCAAGGATTTGCAGAATGTCAACATCACGCTTCGTATCTTGTATCGTCCGATACCCGATGAGCTGCCCAAGATCTACACCATTCTGGGCCAGGATTACGATGAGCGTGTGCTGCCCTCTATCGCGCCTGAGGTGCTTAAGGCAGTCGTTGCTCAGTTCGATGCCGGCGAGCTGATTACCCAACGTGAGGTGAGCATAAAGCGATACTTTGAATCTAAAAGCAATCTTTAAATATGCGTTTCTTTCGCAGATGGTCTCGCAACGCGTGTCCCAGGAGCTGACAGTGCGTGCCAAGCAGTTCGGCTTCATTTTGGACGACATTTCGCTGACGCACTTGACCTTTGGACGTGAATTCACACAGGCCGTCGAAATGAAACAGGTTGCCCAGCAGGAGGCCGAGAAGGCGCGTTTCGTGGTGGAGAAGGCCGAGCAACAGAAGTTGGCGTCCATTATTTCAGCTGAGGGTGATGCCGCTGCTGCCGATTTGCTGGCCAAGTCGTTCGGCGAGGCCGGCGATGGTCTGGTCGAGCTGCGTCGTATTGAAGCTGCTGAGGACATTGCCTATCAGCTATCGAGGTCGCGCGGTGTCGCCTATTTGCCCAGTGGACAAAGCACGCTGCTCAATCTGCCCTCAACTCTTGCGCAATAACGTGTGCGTTAGTCGAATAAGTTGTAACTACCTGTAGCATTTATTAAGTACTTTCGATTTTGTTTATAATCCTACACCAAGCAATTTGTAACTTCTTGCCTTCTGCAGAGGTATTTGGTCCAACATTTGAATCACTTTTTGGGCTGATTCTGTGCGCTTTAGCTGTTCGACGTTTGTTTTTATCGATTGGACAACTCTACGCGTATCTGTGACTAAACGTATAAATTTCCTACTCAATCCAGACAGAAGACCAGCAAATGTTACATCTTGCGAGACTATGAAAAATTTGTTATGTGAACAAACGGATCCAACACAATAAATACATATTAAATATAAAATTGTGTCAGGTGCACACAAGTGTTTTAGCGAATGACAAATTATGAATTCATGTTTCAGCTTCTCTTTTTTTAATATATTCATAGTATCAGTAAACATCACATATTTTCCAATATTAAAATTCATAGTTCCAAGTTTGACATAAAAGAACAGTCAAATTTATAAAACTTATACTTATAATATGGCTCATATTAATTGTATACAAGACACTTAAATTTTCATTGTACAAATTTAAGGTTCAAAAGCTGTTCTTTAATTCATTTGTTGACCAGCAGAAATGTTTCTTAAACTAACTTAATACCTAACAGTATCAGTTACTCGTTTCTTCGCAAAATGTATTTTATCTTCGCTCAATAGATTATGCAATCCTCCACTTCTTGACGCCAAAAGACGAGCAGCATCGGAAACCACCATTGAAAGTCCAAGCTTTTGAACTCAAGTCAGCCATAAATCAAATTGAAGCACTTCAACGCTAGGCAAGAGAAATAAAAGTATGTGGAATGAGAATAAATGCGCCCATTTCACTTTCCCACTTCCTCATTATACGCAACGAGAACTCAGATACACAGCACTTGCTTGGGGCTGGCAGCAGTTGGACCTTTTTTGGGGGATGATGCGGGCGGCAGCACACACAATGAGAGCGACATTGCCGTAAGCACGGCAAAAATCTGTTGATTCAGTCAAGTGATTTGCCAAAGTGGCTTCGTTTCAAATGCCAGACGCAGACGTTGGCACGGCACGCACTCGCTTTCAGCAACAGTTGGGTGACTTACCCCATCACTTCTTTCCCAGTAAGCGCAGTCGAGAGCAGAGCTTTTGACGTCATCGAGCACTGACGAGCGTCTCGTGTGCTCGGCTTCGGGCCGTGCAACTACTAGCTAGACACATGTCGCAGCTTCACACGTCCAGGTCCCCATTCGGCGGCAGCTGTGTCGCAACTTGTTCGCAAACCAGTTGCAGAAATGTAAATTTAATTTTGTTTTTATTTTGAATTTGTATCTTCGCACATTTCTTGTTGCTGTTCTTCTGGTAGTTTGGGAAAGTCCCACGCAGCAGCTGACTCACGCAGTTGTCGAGGGGATTCTCCTTCTTGAATGATCGTTTTACACCAAACAACTCATTTGCATGCAGCTCCACATTCTTCAATCCAAGCGGTTTTATGCACTTACTGCTTAATGTTATGTTAGCAGAAATTTAAATAATAATTCACTCACTCACACACACCCATCGAAGTGCTTTTGATTCATAACAAATTCATTGGCGCAGAATGAAGCGAACGGAGCGTGGCGTGGCGTTTTGAACCGGTCCTGTGGCCGCGCTCTCGGAGCTCAGCAGCTCGGAGTTTCGGCGAAGCGATGCTTTATAAGCTCTGGCCGCACACCGAGCAGCACTCAGTTGGCCAACGCTAGTCAGAGCGGGAACAGCTATTGTGCATTGCATTCGTTATTTGATAATACGAAACTAACTATATCTCTAGTGGTACATACGCGTACACTGCGCGACACGGAACGGAACTCAAACAGTGCAAATAATTAAAGGCAAGCCAACTTAAGTGCACAAACGGTGAGTGTGCTGTGGACGTGCGTGTGCCTCTTGGGCATATTTAAACAATTAATGTGCTTTAAAGAAAAAAAAAAACATTTAACACTGGGCGTATACGTAATGTTGCGGACTGACCTTATAAGCTCTACTTTAACTCCACACTCAGCCTTGCTTAACTATTTTCTGTGCTTCAGCATTCCTCGAGTCTTATCAACCTGCCGATTTTCGGTTTGTTCTCGTTCGTTGCGTTTTTGGTTTTTGTTAATTTCTGTATTTTTTCTTGTCAATGCCAAACAACTTTTGTCGACTGGTTTGCATCGTATAGGGTTTTAAACTTATTTAAAACACGATTAATTAATGCACGAAAAGTAACTGCAAGCGAGGCAAATTTACAACAACTGCTCGCTGCTGTAAGCAAAGTCAACAAACTTACAGCAACACGTTTGGTCAATTCGCCAAACAAGTATTCTAACAGATACACAGCCGAATGTGCTAAAAATGTGCCTAACAAAACAAAGTAATTGCTTGCTAAATTTGGCAAAGATCGAAATCAAAAGTAAATGCATTTCATTTCAGCTTTTCTTAGCACATAAATCAATTGACTTAGTAGGCTATGATGTTAAGTGTAATGTAAAGAGATTACGGGGCGTATACGAAATACAATTATGAGAATTTTTCAGCGCCTAATTGAATTATAAACTTGCAATTCATGAAAGGCTGTTCATTTGTATATTTCTTTATAATGTTAGCTGATTTGTATTTCTATAAACATTTTAATGAGCTGATTCAGATTGATTAAAAGATGCCTTTAAGCAAGGGCACTGGCGATTCACGTTTGTCGAAGTAAACTGAGCGGAAGTGCGTTTGCTAATTGTAAATAACGTTATCTATTTAATACAATCTTTAACACACACTAACACCTTCATGTACTCTGCATTTTCAACTCGCACACTTAGAGTAACTAATAATTCATTTAACATGAGCAAAGCATCCACTAATCCAAGCATGCCCTTGCCAAGTAAGGGTAATAACACGGTGGTGACAGATAAACTGGATCCCAAGGTTTCGGTGAGTGGCTGTCTCCCAATACATTTAGAATAACGTGTAAATTCAATTTGTTTGTTTGACGCCACTAATTTATTGAATGTACTGCCTTTTACAGATCGACATGGAAGCGCCCGAATTCAGAGATTTTGCCAAATCGATGGTCGATTATATAGCCGATTACCTGGAAAACATACGCGACAGGTGAGAATGTGCAGCACAGCACCTTAATTGAATTAAATTTACGACCTGTACTCTCCAGACTCTGTTTCTGGTGTTCAATAACACGAATTGACCTTATCGAAAACAATTTGAAAGTTCGTTCTGATTGACCCACAGTTAAACGCATTCCGTCTTTCCGCATCGCAGCAAATGACTGATTTACTGTCATATATATATTATATTAACTAGCACACGATTCGTAACACAATACACTTTGAGATCTACGCGCTCTGAGTCATGGGAAAGTCGCTAGACTGTAGACTTTAGGTATTGCCCGATTCGGCCTTCTATTGCCCAACTGAGCTTTCACAAAATATTGCCATTCTGCTTTAAAATTTTGCAGCTTATTAACTGAGTTACAACAATTACAAATTATAAGGTTTGTTTTCAAACTGTGTGCTGGCACTTCAAGGTCTGCATTATTATGTAGCAGTGTATCTTTGCCTACAGCTTTGAGTTGTGCATTGTTCTTGAACCTTTTTATTTTCCATTTTAATGTTTTGGCCTTGGATCTATCAAAACGCTTGGCTCGTAAAAAACAGCATTTATTCATTTGTTCATGTCGTCACGTTGAGAGTCTAGCAGTTAATCCGACTGCCAATGAGTGAAAGTGTTTTAGCAGTAATTATTTGTTCCCTGTTAGGAGATTAGCAAATTAATTTGCTATTTGTGTGATTAAATTTTGTGCCAACGTTCCTAGAATTCAAATACATTCTATGTTTATCTGAGTAGTTGGCAAGTAATCTCTATGCATATGTCAGCAGCTAATGGAATTACGAAACAATCCATTAGCAACGACATACAGTCGACTTCAAGATAGCAGTCCTGTGCTATCCTCTACCTATCTATCTTTGTACCTTACTTCATTTTCTTTGCTCCTTCTTTACACTGCTGACATGTGTGTTATCAGAGCACAATGTAGTTTCCAAGCACTTCGACATCTCTTTTTAATCTTTAAAGGCAAATACCACTACATATTTTTTATATATTATATAAAAGCAAGAAGTATGCATGTATGAGATATGTGGCTTGAAAAATTTAAAACAGCCCCCACAAGATGGGCAGCATATTGCCTATCAGTTAGGTAATAATATGAAAACAATTAAGGTAAATTGTTTTAGTCAGCACAACTTATCAGATTATTATTTATTAATTTTACCAATCTCAAGATAATTTAGTACTTGAGTTTTTTGCCAGCTCATTTATTCATGCGTATCTACTTCAATTGATTCGCAACGAATTCGCAGCTATCGCACATTTAGATACATTGACTGTTGTCCTGGCAGAAGTTATTGATTTCCGAGCAACCGACAACCAGTTGCAAGTGCCAGGAAGTTGGGGGTATATCACGCGTAAGACGTTGCTGTTCTGTTGTGTGAGGGGCGTGGTTGGAATTCAATTTGCTGAGAGCTTTGTGCAGCTTTTTCAATGGTTGCTAATGAGATTATAAATGCGATTATTGTTCTGCTTGTGCTCTTACAGGCGCGTGCTGCCCGAGGTGAAGCCCGGCTACCTGCAGCCCTTGATACCGGACGCTGCGCCCGAGAAGCCCGAGGACTGGCAGGATGTGATGAAGGACATCGAGCGCGTGATTATGCCGGGCGTAACGCACTGGCACAGCCCCAAGTTCCACGCCTACTTCCCCACGGCCAACTCGTACCCAGCCATTGTGGCCGATATGCTGAGCGGCGCGATTGCCTGCATTGGATTCACGTGGATCGCCAGTCCGGCGTGCACCGAACTCGAGGTGGTCATGCTCGACTGGCTGGGCAAGATGCTCGATCTGCCCGCCGAGTTCCTGGCCTGCTCCGGCGGCAAGGGCGGCGGCGTCATCCAGGGCACGGCCAGCGAGTCCACGCTGGTGGCGCTGCTCGGCGCCAAGGCCAAGAAGCTGCAGGAGGTCAAAGCAGCGCATCCCGAGTGGGACGAGCACACGATCATCGGCAAGCTGGTGGGCTACGCCTCTGCCCAGGCGCACTCCTCGGTGGAGCGTGCAGGTCTGCTGGGCGGCGTCAAGCTGCGCTCGGTGCCAGCGGACGAGCAGAATCGCCTGCGCGGCGACGCGCTCGAGAAGGCCATCGAACAGGACTTGGCCGACGGCCTGATACCCTTCTATGCGGTGGTCACGCTCGGCACGACCAACTCGTGCGCCTTCGATCGCCTGGACGAGTGCGGTCCCGTGGCCAACAAGCACAACGTGTGGGTGCACGTGGATGCGGCGTACGCGGGCTCCGCGTTCATCTGTCCCGAGTACCGGCACCACATGAAGGGCATCGAGACGGCCGACTCGTTCAACTTCAATCCGCACAAGTGGATGCTGGTCAACTTCGACTGCTCGGCCATGTGGCTGAAGGACCCCAGCTGGGTGGTCAACGCCTTCAACGTGGATCCGCTCTACCTGAAGCACGACATGCAGGGCTCGGCGCCCGACTATCGTCACTGGCAGATACCCCTGGGCCGCCGCTTCCGTGCGCTTAAGCTCTGGTTCGTGCTGCGCCTGTACGGCGTGGAGAATCTGCAGGCGCACATTCGACGCCACTGCGGCTATGCCAAGCAGTTCGCTGATCTGTGCGTGGCCGACGCACGCTTCGAGCTGGCCGCCGAGGTGAACATGGGACTCGTCTGTTTCCGCCTGAAGGGCAGCAACGAGCGCAACGAGGCGCTGCTGAAGCGCATCAACGGACGCGGCAAGATACACATGGTGCCGGCCAAGATACGCGACGTCTACTTCTTGCGCATGGCCGTCTGCTCGCGCTTCACGCAGCCGGAGGACATGGACTACTCGTGGCAGGAGGTCGCCGCCGCCGCCGACGAGATGGCGGCAGCCGAATAGACGGAGTTGAGGATGTGCAGCTGACATGCTTAGGGAATTTTAGACGCCACACGTGGCAGGACCAACTACTCGTTATTGTTGTTGTTACACACTAATCGTATATATCATATTTAATCGTATTATATGTGCTTAATTACTATTTAAACTGTCAATTTTGAACTGATTTGTGAGGACTAGTTATGTCTGGCTAAAAGCATAAAGCTAAACGGTAAGCTTCTTATTGTAGTAGTCAACGATACGCTGCGCCTCACGTATGCCGCTCGATCGGGCGCCATCGATGGTGCCAAATCCCTGCAGCGCCGTGGCATCGCCAGCGAACAGCAGCGTGGGCGACAAGTGGCCCAGCGGCGCCGCCAGGTTGTGCACGTCCCGTGCACTGCTGTGCACCGAGAAGTAGGGCCGGCCACCCAGGTAGCAGGCCGAGCTGTTCCAGCCGGAGCGCAGCATGGCCTGCGGATAGGGCACGTCTGAATTGTCGAGACACTGCCGCAGCAGGGCGGTGATCTGTTCGAGCAGCGCGGCATCGGGCAGCTTTTCGATTTCGTCGTAGTAGCCGCCGCCGACGCGCACCTCCAGCACATGCTTGCTGCTGGGCAGCTGCGACACCTCGACGACCTGTTGCGTCCAGCTGCGCACGGAGTTGGGACTGGTGTTGGCAGCGGCGAGATCGTTGCCCAGCGGCCGCAGATTGGACTTGAGCCAGCGGCCGATGGGTCGCTTGTAGGACAGATAGATCTTGACGGGATTGCCGAAGCCCAGGTTCTGTATGGCCTGCAGCTTGTCCAGCGGCAGCGTCGGCTTGAACAAGATGGGCGCGAACGTCTTGAGCACGCCCAGCGGCAGCGTGCAAATGATGTGGTCCGCCTGGTAGAGACTGCCGTCCATGCAGCCCACACTCTGCGGCTCCGACATGGTGCGCCACTGTATCTGGCCGACCGGCTTGCCCGTCTGCAGCTGGCCCACGTCCAGGTCGTTGGTCAGCTCCTCCACGATGTTGTCGAGGCCGGTGGGCACGTAAATCGGATTCGTCTCCTGCTGCAGCGGGCATGTGGTCACATGCTGAATGTTCACATACTCCAGACAGCAGCCCAGTATGCTGCTGAAGTCCTTGAACAGCGATTGGAAGATGTCGCGCGCCATCTGCTGCTCGGCGGGGTCCTTGAACGTGGACACAATCAGCCGCTCGCTCTCCGACTGAAAGTAGCTCATCACATTGTCGAGCGACTGCAGGTCGCCGCCAGTCTTGACGCGGTCGCGCACCTTCAGGCCATGACACAGTTCCCGAAACAGCACGTCGATCAGCTCCACCATGCGGGACGGCACCTTGGGCTGCTCTCCAGCCTGGCCGACCTCGGCATGCACGTAGCGTGCGTGCGTTGGTTGCCTCAGTTTCTTCGTTAAGCCCTCGGCATTGCGCAACAGCTCATACATGGAGTCGTGGGAGCCGTCGATGTTCACCCACTTGGCGCCCAGTTCGCAGTAGGTGTCACCGAACCACTGCGAGTTGACACGCCCACCATAACGCTCCGTTGCCTCCAGCACCAGGGTCCTGTTGAAGCCATGCGCGAGCAGATGTTGTGCGGCCGAGAGACCCGCCAGTCCAGCTCCTATGACCACAATTTGGGCATTCTGCTTGGCCGTCTCGAGATTGTGGTTGTAGTCATGGTGCCGGCCACCATTGTGCTGCTGCAGCCCACTGAGCTCAGCCTTGAGTGCTGTTGCATAGTATAAGCTACGCCTATTGGCTAGTTTATACATAACTGCAAGCAGGAGAGCATTGGGAGTCAAGTCGAACTTTGTTTCTGTGCGAGCATCACTTACCATGGCATAACAAATTCTTAACAGGTTTTTGATAACTTATTGTTGTTTGTTTTGAGAGAACTGTGAATTTTATTTTCGACTGATGCTGATGTGGTGTTTCTAATGGATGACAATAAAAGCGTCACCTTCACACGCAACTCTCAATTTTCAAAACACACATTACAAGTGCCTCCGGAATTCAATTTTGTAATTACCCTTGCACTTTTATCTGCTGTTTAAGTTTTTTTTTTCGCATTGGCACTAAAAAGTGTTCTTCATTTCGTAATTATATCATCAATCGTCATAAGCGGGGGTGAAGGATCATCGATAGCGTATCGATTTTTAAGAAAATCGTTTGAGAATGTTGCAGTTTAAATAATTTAAATTCATTGTTGTTTATTTATATTTATAAAACAGAATGAACATCTGCTCCGCGGTGTGACCGCGTTTTGCACGGATTGTGGATATACCAACAGACAGAAAGCCCGCCAATTGACACCTGGTTACACTTAATTTGACAGTTGGGTACATTTGCAAACGCGCGTAGCACATCGCGTCGTTTTAAAAAGCTTGTAATTTCCGTGTTAATATGTAATTTGGCGCTATTTGGAACATTTATTTTGTGCACTCGTCCATTCAACGTGGGCAAACCCGATTATTGTCAAAATAAGATAGCGAAATAGAGTTGTGGTGATAATGGTCGCTTAATGGCAATTCACTTAGCATTTTGGTACATTTGCAAGCGCGCGTAGGACTGCGCGTTTTTTTAAAAAGCTTGTAATTTTTGTTATACGATCGTGCATTCCACGCGGGCATTCCGACAATATTGTCAAAACATGAAATTGAAATGGAGCTGCGGTATTAATGGTCGCCTGATGACACTTAATGTAACATGTTGGAACATTTACAAACGCACGTGAAAAGTGGCGTCATTTTAAATAGTTCATTGTGTCCGCGTTTTATTAAACAAATCTAGCTGTGTTTAGAACATATATTTTCTGTATGCGTGTATACTCCTCACACAGCCAACCGAATGCTTGAAAAATACGTTAGTGAACATCGACTAACGGCATTTTTTCATACGATTGGGACTTTTTAGTAATTTTGTACCATAAAATATATTTTCGCGTCTCACAGTGCTGTACCAACAACGGTTTTGATCTTAGCTGCCACTTCTGGTATTGTTCAAAATGCGCAGGTCTGGCAGCTCTTCAGCTTTGCGCTCGATATCGAAAATCGAAATCGATAACCGACAAAAACAAGCGCTCAACGAGTTTAAGTTTCTCACAATTAAATGGAAAATAAGAATGTTTGAAGAACATAAGTGAACTCGCGGGTGTGTTTATTTAAGTATGAGAGTGTCCATTTATTAAACCTTAACTAACTGCAAGTGTGCCAACAGTTGAAAGCAAATTAAACATAAATATCGCGTCTATATAATCAAGAGTAAATTGTTATTGTTAATTAAGCTGCAAATTGCCAATTGGCAACTGCGCAATCAGCGCTGCACCGTCTCATCCTGCAGCTGCAGACCAGTTAAGTGCTGCGTCAAATCCGCTATTTCTCCCGCCTTGCGAGTCTCCACCTGTTGATCCGCAGACAACGCCGTCAGCTGTGTCTCAATCTCCCGCCAGGCGAATTCGATGTCCGTCGGCTTGGGATCCATGCCACAGACGGCGAAGCGCAGGAACTGGCGTCCGCCATGCTCTGCCTTGACCATGTAGATCTTCTTGCGCTCCATCAAACGATGCAGCAGCTGTGACGTAATCTCGTTGTCGCCCTTGGCCCTGAAGCAAACCAATCCCAGGGCACGCGGCGCCACCAGCTCGAAACGCGGATCCGCCAGCACCAGGCTCTCAAACTGTGCAGCCAACTGGATGTGCTTGCGCACATGGGCACGCAGTCCCTCGGCGCCCAAGGTGCGGAACGTTATCCACACCTTGAGCGCCCGAAAGCGGCGTCCCAGCGGAATCTGCCAGTGCCGGAAGTCCGGGATCTGCGTGTGACCCTCGTACTTGTGCTTCAGATAGATGCGGTCCACATTGAAGCTGTCCACCACCTTGTTGGCGTCGCGCAGCCACATGGCCGCACAATCGAAATTGACCAGCATGAACTTGTGCAGATTAAAGTTGAGCGAGTCGACGCGCTCCAAGCCGCGTCGCAGCTCAGCGCACTCGTCCAGCGCGAAGGCGCCGCCCGCATAAGCGGCGTCCACATGCAGCCACACCTGATGCGCCTCGCAGACGCTCGCCAGCGACTCGATGTCGTCGTAGGCACACGTGCCCGTCGTGCCCAGCGTGGCTATGCAGATCACCGGTATGTAGCCAGCGGCCACATCGCGCTCAATGGCCGCCTCGAGGGCTGCGCCACGCAGCACCAGATCCTCGCCGGCCGGCAGCAGTTTGATGGGCATGGCGGCCAGCACGCCCGACTTCTCAATGCAGCTGTTGCTCTGGTCGGAGGAGTAGGCAATCAGCTTGCCGCGTATATCGCTCTCGCTCAGCTCGGGACGCCGCTCGCGCTCTCGGCGCACCGCCTGCTCGCGCGCAGCCAGCACAGCCACGAGCACGGCCTCGCTGGCGGAGCCCTGAATGACGCCGCCGCCTGGACCCTCTGTCTCGTGCAGGAAGTGGGCGGGCAGCTTCAGGAACTTGGCCAGCCAGTCCATGACGACCACCTCGAGCTCAGTGCAGGCCGGACTGCAGATCTGTAAATAGCAGAAGGATGGAAATTGATTCAAAGCAAAGGATTCAGCAAGTTTGCGGGGTAAGCAGCAAACAGAATATAAACTATATAGAATACTTTGTTCTACATGAATCTGGAGATCTCTGGAGCTAAAAACTTTTATAGTTCAATAAGGTTCTATTAAGCATTGATACTATTTCTACGCATATCGAAAGCAATAGTAAATATAGTTAGAGCTCAAATTTCTTCTCTGCACAGTTGTCTACTTGGCTTCCCTAAATATTTAACTTAGATTAGTCTGCTTTGATATTGAATCTTTTTCAATAGACCACAAATTTGTATTCCGATACTTTGATTAGTCTGCTTTGATATTGAATCTTTTGCAATAGATCACAAATTTCTTTTCTGTTGTCGAAATGTTCATTTTTACTCATTTTTACTTTCTATGCCATTGAAATTGCTTTCAACTCCCGCAGCACAGTCGAGTGTTCGACAGAAGAGTTTGTGAGAAATGTCGCACTCAGAAGTTGGCAGAGCACCCGCAATAACAAGAGTTCCGTCAGACTCTTGAGCTGAACTTGACCCAGTCCCGATCGCGCATGCAATCAGCGTGAATTGTTCTGCTGCTGCTGGCGCGGGCAACCAGTTTGGCGAGCTCTTCACTTGGTCACCGCTTTCACTTGCCTCGCGGAACAAAGGGCTGGCTTTCAGCTCGAGACAGAGCGCAGAGATTTCACCTGCAGCTTGCACGTACCCAGCTGAAACCGATGACGCTGAATCCGCTGGCCAGCATCTCGCCGACAATGGACGGGTAGGAGACGCTGGTGGGGTAGTAGGCGTGCATATTGGGCGACTGCCAGTGGGTGATGCCCGGCTTGACCACACGATCGATGTCGGCGAGTATGTGTTTCCAGTGCTCCGGCGACTCGGGCATCTGTTTGGGCAGCTGCTGGAGCATGTAGCCCGGCTCCACGGAGGGCAGCACGTCGTGGTCGCGTATGTTCTCCAGGTAGTCGGCGACAAAGTCAACGGCCGCCTTGCCAAACTCACGAAACATTTTCGCGTCCATTTCGGAAATAGTGTGTCACACTCCGTTCGTCGGCTATTGTTATTGTTGAGCGCTTTTCTATTTGTACTTGGTCGCGATTTGTTTGCCTTTTGTGTTGTTTACAATATGCGAACACTCTCTGTCCACTAGTCCACCTGGCCAACTCGACTGACGCGCACGTTCGATCGTTCGTTCCTCGGTCGCTGCTGTCACTGCGCACTCTGTGGCCGCAGCCCGCGAGCTGAGCGGCTTTTATAACCCGGCCCAGAGCCGGAGAAAGAGGCGAGCAAGCGCCAAAGCCAGCCGGACTGAGAATCACCAGAGACCAGAGACGCGCTGCGCTGAATGCGGCCAGCTGGATGATGGGTTTGTTAGGGCCGCTAATTGCTGCCAACTGAACCCACCAGACAACAATGGAAATCAACTGTTGGTCTCCTTTCTAATTCGATTGCCGCAGAAAGTGCAGCAAGGAATCCATAGTACAAGTAGTTCCCTAATGTTTTATGAAGTATCAGCTATCATAAATACGTGCTCTCTATTTGTTCGTATTTAGACAGTATTTAGAGCATCGCATCAAATTGTGCACATTCATTGTATTGTATGATGCGACTGTTCCCAGTTGCTCCGCAACTGTGCACAGCTGTTCTCGAACCAACAGGTTTTGCATGCGCTTCTTAAGCGTCGCACTCTCTCCAGAAATTGACCTTTATAGTGGAATGATACGCTCAAGCTAAAGTTATATGCAAGTTAACTCTCTCATTTCATTTTTGTCGGCAAAATTGTCTATCAATTTTATCTGGGGGAAACACACTTACTGCATTTTGTTGCTGTATTTCTATTAATATGGGTATTGTGCATCGTGTTTAAGAAATTTTAAATCAAGTACTAATGCATTAATGTATATTCTTTATATGCACTAACAGGTACTATACAATTATAGCCCACTAATAAGGGCAATGCATAAATAAATATATTGAAAAAATTAAAACATGATATTTTTTGTGCAATTATTGATCAATTAACTATGCGATCGTAAAGATAAAACACAACAGTAAAGTTTACTTTATCTATCGTCTCAATTGTTTCAAGTGTTTTAAAATATAGTTCTTACTTTAAATATATTATTTTATAAAAAAAAACATAAATAAACATTTTTATATTGAATTCAGAATCATAGTTATTTTGTAGTCGACACAAATAATGGATAATAATAATGGTAAATAGTGTTTAGCCCACTTGATAAATTTACCAATAAATAAATCAGCGTATACTAGATATTTACGAAAAGAACATATATTTTGAAAAACATAAACTTCAAGGTTTAGCGTAAAATTCAAAACGATCGCAATCATAGATTAATGTAGTTGCATATACTTTTTTTGACTTTACAAGTGTTTCTTTGAATAATTTCAAATTTGTTTATCCGATCATAAGCAAATTTTCAGGATCAATATGATTGCGAATAACATTTCTAGTTTTGTTTTCGTGGCTAAATCGTTAAGCAACGTGATGTGCGAAATATTTACAGGTGTTACTTTATATTCAGGGTGCGCCATGTCAAGCTTTAATATAGAAACACTGAATTAAACGATTGTAAAGCGATTGGCTTGTGTAGGTTAGGTTAGTTTTGTTTTTTCCAAAGTTATTCAATATTTTCATATCGAAGCTCGAGATGGCGCCCCCTGTACTCTAGGATCTCAGCTTTTAACGGCAGTCAGGAATATATTATTTACATATATTTAATCGGTGCCCTTAGCATATTATACGATTATGCTATGCGTTACACTAGGAAGTGTATTATGGTTTTGCCTGTTGCAAACCAGTTTAGATGTTTCTAAGTGACAAAAACCATGTATAAATACGTATTAATATTAATAAAGCACGTATTAATATAATGTCTATAATCAGCAGCAAAGGGCTGAAATGTATTCAGTTCTCGCTTAATTGCTCATTAATCGAACTGCTGTTTTTATTATCTCATGTCACTCAAAAAGTAAGCAAGATTTAGATTACAAGATTTTAAAATAAAAACAAAAGTGCAAGTTCGAAGTTTCTAATTAACTCGATTGTAATTAATTAATCAAAAAAGAACTGTAGTATTATCCCTAGTAGCATTATCATGCTATTTGCTAACGTTATCTCAGGGTTAAGTTTATACAGACAGATAAACTTAATTCTATCGGGTGGTGAATCGGTTTACCTGTTACTGCAATTGAATCAATAAGTACCGAGTATAAAAAATAAAGAAGCAGGCGCATGAAGAGATTTACTCAACTGTAGTTTAATTGGCATATAACCTACATATGTCGCAAAACTAGCTGATAATCTACAGTTGATGATTTTTTGAGCGCTATTAAATCGTATTATAAAAGTTGTGGCTACAATTAAATTGTGCGTACTCTTAAAGTACGGCGATAATTCAATTCGTTTCTGCATTTTCATTGTTTTCTGCGAATTGTGCAATGTCGGCGAAAATGTCAACATAAGTTGATTGACTGTGAATCGCAAAGTGGTTTTATTAATTCAAAGACTTCACTACTTTTAAAGTAGTTGCAACCAAACGTTGTATGCAAAACGTAACAAAATAATAAAACCAACAGCACAATCAAATACACTCATAATTACTCTACTTTTATTGTTCAATAAAGTGGTCTACTGTTAACGATTGTTGTTAAACTGAATAGAATTTGAACTTTGAAACATTTTAGCAGTAAACAAGTTAAAACTTTCCTCAATTACTTTGAATCATTTTGGTAATAAACAAGTTACAACTTTCAAGAGAACACCAATGGTGTAAGAGTAACTTGAAAATAAAATATTATCTCAATTGATTCCCAAATCTCAGCGTGTAACAATTGTCTTGATTTACGCCTTTTTTAACAATATTTTATTGAGATGTGTTTTTACATTTTAAACTGTACTTTCCACACAAAAGTATAAAAAGTCATATAGCAGAGTTTTGTTTATCTCTGTGTTAATCAGATACTCATTCAGATTAACATGTTTAAGTCATGTGAGCTACTTATTAATGCTCAATATAGTTCGAATAAGTTACTTAAAATGCGCGGCTAATTATCTTTTTGTGTACAATATTGAATGAATAAGAACATGGGAAAGATAATTTGAGGTCTGGCGCTCTTTTTCTGTAAATGAATATAGTTGCCACAACATCTAGGAAATTACAAGTTCATTATGGCTTTAAGAGAATCCTACATTGTGATAAGCATCAAACTACCTTATAGATTGATCACCAACGTGAAAGAACATGAAGTTTGTTACTCTGCTGTCATAAAGTTCAAAGATGTTGCTAGGAAAATACTTAGGAAAGAAATATCTTTGCATTCGCTGGATGCTTCTATATTGCCTACCCCTGTCTATAGCTTTCCTTATTGGGCGGACTTACCCAGCTAAAGCCCAGAACTCCGATTCCGGCAATAAGCAGCTCGCCGATGATGGAGCCAGCCGATGTCGACGAGGGAAAGAAGGCGTTGAAGTAGGGCGACTGCCAATGTGTCAATCCTGGCAGGATGATGTGCTCCAAGTCGTGCAGTATGTGTCGCCAGTGCTCGGGTTGCTCTGGTATCTGTCGCGGCAGTTGGTTGATGACCTCGTGGGGCACCACGCTGGGCAGTACATCTCTGTGGAAGTAGCGAACAGCTTAAAGGATGAGCAACGCTTTTCACGCACAAACACACACACACACAGACCTGTCACGTATGTTGCTAAGATAATTGATAATGAACTCAATGGAAGCATGACCAAACTCGCGAAATTCATCAAAGTCCATTGTGATGGAGCAGCGAGAGAACAAGTGAATTAAAGAATATCCTTTGGGGCGCTGGGGCGTCAATAAGCTCTATTTACTGCTAGTTGGTTGGCTCGTAACTCCGCTGCCAGACTTTTGCACTTGCTCACCGTTGACATTCGGATATACAAATGAACTCGCTGCGACATGTCAAAGCCTCGATAAGCGCAAAGCGCTGAGCGCTAAACTGAAGCTAGCCGCTGCTAACCGGGCTAAGACCAAACGCTGCGTCGTAGGCCGTTGTGCGCGTAGACCAGACAGACGAAACTTTCAACAATACTTGACGAGACATGTGTAAAAATGTGCATAGCCAGCAAGTTTTTGATACCATTGGCGAGATTTATGTAACTCTGGCGATGTTCAGAAAACGACATTAAGACAGTTCGCGCGCAGCGCAAAGCATGAACACAACAATATAATAATAAAAAAAACTCAAAAAAAAGACAATCATAAACAAACGTGAAAATCGTCCAAGAAATTTTAATGAAATGCGTTTAATTGTCTAATTTAACGGCTACACTGGAAAAAACAGGGCTGGGTAATTAGTAATTTCGATTATTAGTGAAATATGCAGAACTATGAAGAAGTGTGAAACGATACAGGAAAAACTTTGAAGTAGATAGTCATAGAACAGTGAAGACTGATTTTTAAATGAAATAGTTTAAGCATGAATAGTTTAAGCATGTATTGTCTAATTAAGTTAAAAAATAATTGAAATTTGTCTAAAAGCATCTAGCAATTTGATGTTATATTTGCTATCGTAAGCGAATCAAATACGATAAGTTGCTCGACAGTAATTAGCTAAGATTAACTTAAATCTTATTTCGTAAATTTTCTTGGCGCTCTGCGAGTTTTCTTTCAAATCACAATAAATTTTATATTTGCTATAGTGGGCGAATAAAACACGATAAGTTGATCAACAACAATTAATAAAGCAACTTATATCTAATTAGTAAATTTGGGCTCATCGAGTCTTCTCTTCAATCATCTTACAATTTGCGGTTTTACTTGCCTCACGATGGCGAATAAAATACATTGATAAGATCGACAATATTTAACTATGATTAACTTAAAGCTTATTTAGCAAATTTTCTTGGCATTCTGCGAGTTTCCTTTCAAATCATTTTGCAATTTATTTTATATTTGCGAGCAATAAGTTAATAAACAACAATTAGTGAAGCTTACTTATATCGATTTATTAAAATTTACTTTGCACCCTGCAAGTTTCCTTTTCAATCATCTTACAATTTGAATAAAAGACGTTAATAAATTAATCGATAACACTTGGCTACGATAAACTTATATCGCTTTAGTGAATTTTATTGGTGCTCTACGCGTTTCCTTGCGAACTGTGTGCTTTTCTCTCACTGCAGCTAATGGATGATCCATTGTTGTCACAATCCGGTTTATAATAACACCGCCCAGTCTGTTGTCACTTGGCAAAAAATTGTGTCTAAATGACTGAACTGAAATGCATAACATTTCCCAGTCTTTCCCAGCCATTTCGCTCTGTCATGTGAGCGTGCCTCACAATTTTTTGAAAGTCACAGTCATCGAATAGATAGTTAGACTCATCTGGTATTTTGTAAGCGCAACTCGTTGGTTTTGGGGGAATGCATTCATCCGGCCAGGGGGCCGGGCCAGTGCAGTCTGCATTTCACAAGTTTCGTTTTGTATTTGAGTTTTCAGGGTCATGCTTTAAATTTGATGGCGTTGTTAGCCCCGTTAACCGAGTTGTGTGTGAGGAAAGCTTACGTCTAATTCCGCTTGAATCGATCTACTAATTTACAAGTACTTTGCAGCCAACTCAACACCTCATCCATCTTCGTTCGCGTTGAAAATCAATAGAAATCGATATGGTAGCTAAATGATTGCAATTTCCATGTATCCCTAGCATGGAGATGGATCTATATGGCGGACACGTATTCGCTGGCTGCGATACTCGGTCAAGGTATGACCACCAGCTGTTGTTCTTCACTAATGCACATCATTGTGGTTGGGGTGGTGTCGGCCTGTGGGGTTCAAAGTGTTTGGCGCGCTTTAAGCGGTTCATAAATAAATGCGAAAACAGAAATGCCATGCTGGCGGTTTGGGCGTGCTTGTATCCACCAGGACGCAGCAGTAACAGTTTTCCAGACAGATAGACAGACGGCGGTGCTCGGAGAGCACCCATCTCAATGCCCGACTGGCAGTTACCCATGAAAACACAAGCTTGGCAAGTTATTTTCAAACGTTTTCATTCAACTAGATATGCAGTTTGTTAAAATTTCAATAGTTACTTGGAAATATTAGTCGTGGCAGGTGAGTATTGAATTAGAAGTGGTTAACAGCATATTCTTGAACTCATTATTTATTTCCTTGCTTTACATTAATCATTAGCAACATCGTACAGATTATTTCAATGCATTATTCTACATCTTAGCTTTGTTTTTAACTATTTTTGCTGGCTTTATTTTCACTTACTTATAAGCAAATAGATGAATGTTCATTTATAAAAGTACTTTACAGCTTATTCTTCAATGCATTATTTTATATCTTAGCTGTTTGTAGAATTATTTATGCTTCCTTGCTCTTCACTTATACCTAAATTTATTATTTTAATTGTTAGGCTTCACACAGAATTATTTTTGCTCGCTAAATTTTCACTCAATTATAAGCAAATTGATGAATGTTAATTTATAGAACTATTTTACATCATATTCGACAATCCAATACTATATATTTTCAGCTTTATATAAAACTATTTATGCTGATTTGCACTATTTTTCTTTAATTGGTTACTTTATTTCTTAGCCTTTTGTAGAATAATTTGTGCAGCATTGGTGTTCACTTGTTGAATTCAGAATTACTTAACTTCATTTATTTCTATTCATTATTTTATTTCTGAGCCCTTTATTTAACTATTTTTGTTGGCTTACTTTGCACTCAAATAGAAGCAAAGAGATGAACATTGAATTATAGGAGTATTTGCAGTATTTTTCAATGCATTATATTATATTTTATAGCATATTATGAATGATAAACTACAGAAGTTACTCTATAGCATATTCTACAATTGTTTATTTAGTTAGCTTTATGTATAACTATTTATGCTGCCTTGCATTCTTTACCTTATACAATTCATGTACAATTATTTATGCTGCCCTGCTATTCACCTATTCGTGAGCAAATGTTGTGCTTGGCTGCTTAGGCCGTTGTTGTGCGTTGGAGTTACAGGGTATTGCTACTAGCCGAGCACAGGGTGACTCGGGATGATTGACTGTTTCGCCACACTGCAGTCGCGAGTGCAGTGCGCAGTCGCTGGAATGCCTTTAACCCTTGAACAAGCCACCACCCCGCCACCCGCCCGAGCGAGTTCCAGTTTAATGGCGTCGACAGCGATAAGATAACGGCGAATTCTCGCGCATGACCAAAACGCTAACAGCGGCGGGGCATTCGTCGTTGCTGCTGTTGTTGTTGTTGTTGTTGTTAGTGCTGCCTTTGCTATTATCAACGATTTCCAATGTTTTCAATATAAAGGGGCGGCGCTTGGCTTTGCGCCTGGAAGCGCAGACTAGCAAAGTTTGTCGACGTTGTTGTTGTTGCTGCTGCTGCCGTTGCTGTTGCTTTTCTGTTGACCGAGCGTATTGACTTGGACTTTTGAGTTAAGTTTCTCATATTTGTGCTATGCCACTACCGTCGCTGACTTTTAAGTGCTGTTGACTGTTGTTTTGGGGCCACGTCGAAGGTGTCGCCAGGCGTTGCTTCGTTTTTGCTTTTGTTGCCCGTTGCCCGCTGTTCCTGCTGCCGACGTCGCTGCCAGCGCTGGAGTTGTTGCCACCAGCGTCGCAATACATTTTCGCAGTTATAACTCGAAATTCTCGAGAGCAAAACTTTTGCCAAAGTTGTAGCTTTCGCAAAATATTGTAATGCTGCTCGCATAGCGCGTAAGAACGGATACGGAAACGGGAAAAGGTATATTTGGGTCGGTCTAGGACGGGGGCAGGGGCCGAGGAAGGGGGCGTCATAGTTGAGCATAACACTGCGCATACTAAAAACAGCATAAAAATGTCGACGACGTCGCCGTCGCTGTTGCTGGCTGCTGTCGTTGTGCGATGCTGTCGTTGTTCGTTGTTGTTGCCGTCGCCTGCTCGATTGTTGTGTTCGCAGGCAGCCTGGATTTTACCATATCATTTGTGTCACATTAAGATCAATTGGTAAACACACTAGCACACACACACACCAACACACACACGCTGGCACACACAAAAAGGCAAACGGCATAAAAAGTATCGTAAAAGTCAAATAAAAAAGCTCGCACAAGCAACGGCAGCAGCAACAATAGTAACGACAGCGCCAACAACTGCAACAATAACAGGAGTCGAGTCACAGTTGCAGCACCAGCAGCAACAGCAGCAGCAGCGACAGCGCTAACAAAAGCGTCAAAAAGTGCGCAAAAAAATGCAGCGCGAGTGCCACAAATAGCAGGCAACAAAAAAGAAGCAAGCGCCACAAACAAGCGAACGAACGAACAGACGGCCGTCAGCTTTTGCCAGCGTTGCCATGCCACATGCCCCGTCACACAATTGCACCATGCCCAGCCATGCCTTCTTGCCATGTCGTGCCGTTACCGCGCCGCGCCGTGCCGTGCCGTGTCGTGCTCAGCCACGTCGAGCATTCGTTTAGCCGCCGCCATTTTGTCGCAACTTTCTGTTGCCGTCGCGTTGCCGATTGCCGTCGCAAAATGGCGAGCCAGTGAATGTTGAAGCCACAACAACAAAACAAATATTTTACAATTAATGCAATATTCCAGCTGAAACAATTTCATACAGTGCGCTAAATGCGATTCCTAACACAACACACAAGATAACAAATATGCTAAAGAATTGTCTAAGAATTGTCAAAGAAAACAACAACTTTTTAGTGCGACACACAAAATAACAAATATGCTTAATTTGTGCACAAAAACTGGCAATGAAACCAACTACTTTTTAGTGCATAAAATGCGGCTCCTAATATAAAACCCAACATAACAAATATAATAAAAAAGTGTCCAAGAATTGGCATTGAAAACATAACAAATATGCTAAATTAGTGCAATTTAGTGTCGCCAGGAACTGACTACATTTAAGTGCAAACATAACACTCATTTAAACATAACAAATATAAATTAAAACATAAATTAGTGCAATTGAATGCCGCTAAAGAATGAAGGAAGTAGCAACGACTTTTTGGTAGTGCGAGAAATGCAGCGTTTGCTTGTCTCCCGTTGCAGCTGTGGCAGTCAATGCAATGTACTCGAAACTGCAGCAGTTCGGTAGCTGGATGTGCAGCTGCCTCTAATCAGACGCTGCTGCGCTGCCACCTTTGGATGCTTGTCGTGAAGTCATTGTTGTTTAGTACTTGAAGGTGCGACTATTACTTAAAAGCGTGCAGTGGTTGTGGGAAGGGCAGCGAGTAAGTGCAAGTGAAGCGCAGAACAGTTAAGCACACACACACACGGACAGAGAGGGGGAAGCTCACACACACACAAACACACACACGTAGAAAGAGACACAAAGTCGCGCAATCGAAGCGGGGCAGTGAAACCAAAGAAACCGCCGCGCGTTTCGCTCGCCTGATAAGCCAAATCGACGACGCGTCGGGAAACGAGGCGAGCGACGGCAGCAACGGCAACGACGGCAACGACGGCAGCGACAGCGCGTTCAGCATTGCCACAGTGCCGCAGTTCCAGTTCCAGCGGTGGCCGTGCAAGTGGCAGTGCTGAAGCAGTCAACTGAGCAGACGACCAACCAAAACAACCGTGCGATCCAATCTAGCCGCTATCTGCAGACGCTGCCGCCTGCATAGAATACAAATAACACTGAAAGCAGAGCTCGTGCCTCGTGATCAAACATTTCCGCCTCACAAAGGTCGGATCAGTCGCGCTACTCGTTACTCGTCACTCGTCACGCGCTGCTCGCTGCTCGCTGTTCGCTGCTCGGTGTCCTCGCGGGTGTAAATCGCCGTAAAGAAAAGAAAAGTGCTAAATAGGTTAATAAGTTAGTGTATATGTTTAATCAATGCAGGGCCGTGAATGCAACCAATCGGCCGACTAGTTAAAGTTTAAGCACGGCTAAGTGCCTCACCCCAAAAGCGACGCATACGACACGTGTGTCGCCTCCTAAACGAGAGAGAGAAAGAGATAGAGAGAGAAATCAGCTCGTTGCGCCTGTTGTTGCGGTCGTCGTTGCTTGTTGCTCGTTGCTGCTTGTTGTTGTGCTTGTTGCCGTCGAGAGCGTAAGCGTGCATGCAACTGGCTTTAGAGATGATGCAAACCCTGAAACCGCCGCCGCCGCTGCATCAACATCAACATCATCACCAGCATCAGCATCAGCATCAGCTACAACACCAGCACCAGCCGCAGCCGCAGCCACAGCAACAGCAGCAGCTGTCAGTCATGGATAATCACCAGCATCAGCATCCACATCCGCACCAGCAACATATCCATCAGCAGCAGCAGCAGCAGCAACAATTGCCGCCCACGCCGCAGGCATCGCACCTGCTCGCCGGACAGCACAATCATCAGCAGCATGCGGGAGTCGGAGTCGGCGTCGGCGGCGTGGTGCCTGTCGACCAGGATGACCCAAATCCCGAGCTGGTGCTCGCTCTGATTTCAAGGAATCGTGCGCTCGAGGGTGAGTACAAAGATCTTAGCCCAGGTGCCAAGACGAGGCCAACTCGTCATCTCAATTGCCTGCCGGCCAGTCTCTCTGCTCTAGTCTGTCCCTCCAACTGGATTTCAGTTCCAACACCAACTGGCTGCTTGTCCACTTCACTTCTCCTCACTTCGCCCACCTTGTTTATTTATGCCTTTAATTATGCAAACTTTTTCGCTGTTGTTTTCTGATTTAACTATGTGGCATATCTCTGTGTCTGTGTCTCTGTGTGGGTGTTGAAGTGTTGAAAGGAGAGAGAGATCATTTGTGTGGCATGCGTTGCAGTTGCGGGCCAAGGGGGCAGAAAAATGTGGTTTTGTATGGCTTAGAGCTGAAGCGTTTGCTGTTTAGAGCTTAAGTGTTTTTCAATTAAGGACAACAACAAAACAGCACTCAGCTCAGATAAGTGCATTTTCTCATTCGCTTAGCACTGCTCATTTTCTATGCTCTTTTTGGCCGTCGAAGCTAAACACACAAATGAGCTCCGACTAATTAAAATGTTTGCTGGCAGTTTCTTTATTTCCAAAGACTCGGATTATTATTAGCAACTTACACAATTCACTTTAAAAGTCACCATGATCCTGAAACTGATCTAAATGCTTTACTGCTTTTGACATTCTACTTCATTCAAACTGCAAAGTTCGCAAAAACTTATTTTAATGTTTTATGAATAAGGATATCATGAAATCTTCTGCAGTATTATTTATATATATATATATATATATAGGTATATATTTATTATCTATGTTGAGAGACCTGGTCTTCATTATATTATATTATTTCCTTGCATAACAAATCCTCGCTGTTGTTTAATTATATTGCAATACTATTCTGTTTAATTTATATATTTAAAATTCGCTTTAATTCACGAAGTTATTCAGCCCTTTTTACTAGTTTCAAACAAGGAAAAATAGTTGTAAGTGGAGTTCGTTTTCAAAAAAAGTTTTAAAGATTTCTTACGCACTTTGTATAGCTAACGATTCTTTCCAAATAATTAACCTTATTAAATAGACCCAGACTGAATTAAGTAAGGTATGACTTTAGAGAATCCTTTTGTACTTTAATATATATATTTTCGAATATTTCACTATTATATGTAAGACCCAATTAAGCAAGATATAGTGGGTGAAGAACTCTTTATCAACACATGCTCAAGGAATTCTTTAGCACTTTAATGTATATCTTTGTGAATATTTAACCGTATATAATCCGTTTTCATTTAGGAAAGAAATAATTAATAAATAGTTTAAAAAAATACGTCATCAAAAAGTGCTCAAAGAATTCTTTGGCACTATACATTAATCTTTCCGAGTATTTAACTTTGCGAGTATATAATCTACTGTCATTTGAGAAAGAGTAATTCATAAATAGTTGGAAGTTGAGTACATTCAAGCATTCAAATGTAAATCTTTAACTTAACTCCTACATGCAAGACCCATTGTCAATTAAGAAAGCAGTAATTAATAGTTGGGAGTAAAGTATGTTACACTATCAGAAAGTCCTCAAAGAATTTTATTGCACTTTAATGTACATATTTGCGAATGTTTAACCTTTAAGTCCCGTTGTCGATTAAATTTAAGTTCAAGTCAGCGCGGATCATCGTGGAACGGCTAAGAGAAGAGTTCTCCTGCCACATCGCTGTTAAGTTTGACTCGGCGTATCCACGAAATCCTGGGGCGCAGTTCGCATTCGAGTGGGGGCCGAAAGCTGTCACAATTATGAGTTCGATTCATGTTTCACATGCGGCTCGATCCCACACAGAAATCAATTGACAGGCTAAGGCCGCGGCTAAAAGCCCGCCCGAAATTGTTGACAACTGGCACAATGGAGAGGCGCAGAGACACGCGCTGGGACGCAGACAGAGACAGGACACGCGTCAGGCTGGTGCAGTCAAGTTGGAGACAAAGCCCAAAAGTAGTATCCCAAAATTGTTGACAATGTCCAAATGGCTTAGGCGACGGCTCTAGCGCTATTGTCGCTAATGCGCAGGGAATAGCCAAAAGCCGTGAGCTGAGAACTGAGAGCTGAGAGCTGAGAGCCACACCCAGTGCCATACAATGGCAACCTGACTCGACGACGACGAGCACGTGGCGCAGCACTGAAAAGAGCATGCGGTGGGATGGAAATCGAAATCGAAATGGAAATGGAAAGTGGGGGGAGACGCGCTACACTTTCAAGTGCGCCGGGATTTTATTTAGAACACACGTAATTACAAACAAATAAATAACGGGGCAAGGACTAAAACCGCATATGCGCAGGACGAGAGGAGGCCACGTGTCGCTAATATGCACACAACGGGCGCAAAAACTTCCTGACAGCGCAGATCAGACCCAATCGCTGCTGCATGCCACGCACGGCATCCCAGTGGACTTGAGCGCCGTTCGTTGAGCGTCGTGCAAAACGAGCAGAAAAATTGAATTATGCGCTTGCGGTGCTTCCCCCCGCTCAGTCGCACTCCCTCTGCAACCCCTGCCTGTCTGAAGTTGAAGAACCGGCAATCGACAAATATTTTGTTATTTGCACATAAACATATTTATCGAGTTCTGGGTGCGTGCCTCCGCCACGACGGGGAGTGAGGCGCACCCACGGGTGTTCGGTTTCACCCGTTCGTCGAGCTCCTTCGACTCGCAGTCGACTGCGGGATGCGTATCGCATTTGTTGTTTCAGTTCCCTTTCTTTTTCGGGGCCCTGTCAAAAATTGTGTAAATATGCTTGTCATTTCCACTTGCCCACGGTCGTTGGTCGTGCACTTAGCGCTGGACAAACACCAACCCCCCGCACCCGTCCCTGTCCCCGTCACTGACGCACTACGACCACAGTCAACCCTCGAGCGAAGCGGTCGCGCACTTGTCGCCCGCTCGCCGCGTGCCGTTCGTTAGCCGTTCCTTGTGTGGCTTTCCTATTAGCGCCGAGACCGAGGCACACCCCGCCCTGCAGCGTATCGCTTTGGCTTGTTGTTTCCTTCCGACTTCCTGGCCGGATAGCAGGGGGGAGGACGCTGCTCTTTGCGCACGCAATTTGTCAGAATGTCAACAAGCCGAAGAGCGGGTGAAGACTGGGAGTGAGTGGAGCAAGTGGTTGAGCGAGACTAGAAATTTGGAGCTTGTATTTGGCTACATAAAGCTATACGCAATCAAATAGATGGCGTCGTGCCGGCCGCCGGACACCTCGTTGATCAGCGCCACCTCGTTGCACAGCAGACTGCGCAGATCGTTGCGTATCTCCTGTATCTGGCGGCTCGTCGCACTCCGCTCCACGCCGACATGCACCTCTCGCAGATAGTTGCTGGCCCGCCGCGGCATGCTGAAGCTGCCGCTGTCCGCCGTCGCCGTCTGGTAGCTGCTCTCGGTGGTGTAGCCCGAGGTCTGCGACTCCGTCAGTCGCGCACTGCCAATGGTGCTGATGCTGCTGCAGCAGCTGATCGACGACTCGCTGCCGCAGCCCAGGCCCGACGACGTCGTCGCCAGCTCGACACTTGGACCGCTCTGCAGCATGTGCGCCGGTTGCGATTCGCAGCTGCTCTCCGAGTTGGTCTTGTGGGGCAGGCCGCGTTTCTCGCGCGCCTCCAGCAGCGTCTTCAGCTGCTTCGGCTTGCTGTCGTCGTTGCTGGGTGACGGCGGCTGGTCAGCGTCGCCAGCCAACCTCGTTGGCTCCATGTCGCTTCGGTGGCAAGCTGTGGCTGCGCCAACGTGCCACACGCTTCCCCGACCAGTTCCAGCCCTGCGAGGGGTCCGTCAGCGTGCCCACCTCCTCGGTGAAGTCCGTCTGAGTGCAGCAGCTGAAGGTCTTGTACACCTTGGCCAGGTCACAGCGAAACGCGTTATAGGCCGCCCAATTGGCATCGGTCATCTAGTGGGTGCGAGTACATGTGGCCTATATAGTATACAGTGATTGTAGGAGCTTACAGCTAATTACGGACATTATCATGACATATGCTTCCCTTGACTTGCGTCTCACTAGTTTCCAAATTTATCTGCGGTACCGAATTCATAACTGAATATTTAATTTACTCCAACCCAAGCTCACAGTTTGCTGCCAAAAAAGTCTGTTGCCAATAAAAGCAACGATAACTTCGCTTGTCCCCTTCACGTTGAGAAACGTTTCAAAATTTCTCTATATTTTTTCAAGCGTTCACCAAAAAACTTTTAAAATTATTTGCAACTATATCAATGAACGCATATTTCTTCTACATTAACATTCAGTCAATACTTCATTATTTATTGGTAACATTACACTCCTTTCGCTATACTAATTTTCCGCAAACTATTTTCCATAAATATATTCTAAAATACTCATTTTTTATACATTTCCCATATAACTGCCGATAGTCCATCCTATAAACTAATTTTCACAATTTTTTGTGCATCAATACAGCAAAAACGCAACGAATTTAATTCGTGCATAACATTTAATGATCGTTTTGCTCTGGATTCGAATATTAACTAGCAATAATTGTAATTACTATAATTAAAAACAAAAAGAATTAAAATTAGTTGTTGAATTTGATACAGAAGCTTATTTTTAATTTCTCAACCAAATTTACCTACCAAATGTACCAAATGTACCTATAGGTACAAAGGTATATAAAGTTCGTTCGAATATATGTAACAGGTTGAAGGAGACGTTGCAGACCATATGTTATGACAACCAAAATATTCAGAATCGCAAATAAAATCGATTTAGCCATGTCCGTCTGTCCATATGAACATCTAGATCTCAAAGATGGCAAGAGGTAAAGTAACCAAACTTTGGATTTTGGTGTAATATGCGACTACGCAGATCAAGTTTATGTTTTTTTTCCTTCCACGCCTTATTATTATTATTATTTTACATCATTATTAACTTTTTTATTTTATCATTTAAATTTAATTTAAGAATTTAAAATAATATTCAAATTGAAAATAATAGCGTATTCTATATGTGTATTTTTAAGAATAATATTCGAGCAAAAACTTAAAAATAGTTTATTCTATATATGCATTTTTTCTGTTGTTCTCGCTGAACTTTGTGGGCTTCACTTCTTGTCAAATTCACAAGTCGTATTTAAGGTCCTTGCTTACTAACTAGGCTTCAACAATTAGTGTTACTAAAATGTATGTATTTAATTCATTAAACTTTTGAAGTAAGCTACATAATTCTATGTGCAATTTATGCTCATTGCTGCATGCCATAAACTACATTATAGTTTGTCGTGATCTGCAGTAAATCAAATAATAATCTTAGGGCGAGTGTGACTCGCAGATCCTTGGCTTGCTGACAGCAACTTTTGAGTTCTCGTGTTTTGCACAGCTGGGCAACGAGCAAATGAAAATGCGATAGTGGACGGTCGGAGGCAGGCAGCTCAAGGGGGGGAGAAGGGACGACGGGTCGAGAGTCGGCTCGAAGCCAAGTTGAGAAATCAGTTGATTTTGTTATTGTTACGAATTTATTTTTGTTGCTTTTGGGGGCATTCGTTATTTGTTGCTGTTGTTCGTCGTTCATCGTTCATCGCTCGTTGCGCGTTGTTCGTTGTTGGTTGTTTTCCATGGCGTCCACATAAATCATTTTTTGTGCGCCTTCCCGGAAAGCCTGCTGCATATTTCATGGCGGTTTGTTTACGCCACTCAGGAAGCCGAGCACGCAAGAAGCGGAGGGAACGGGCGGCTTCTGGAGACGGCACTCAGCGGGGACGTGGACGGAACTTGCGCTTAGCATCGACGACAGCTCTTTGACTAGGCAGCCTTTGCTGGCAGGTAAGCCAAGTGCCTCTCCCCTCCCTCAACCCACGCTCCACTTTACGAGAATTTCTGTTTGTTTCTTTTCCCCATTTTTTTTTGTTTTTGCAACGAATACCCCAAGCAACCCCAGCCCACAGACACATCTCTACAGCCCCCCGCCCCCAGTCCTGCAAAGCAATTCGGGCAATGCTGGGCGGGGGCAGCAAGTGGCGGAGAGAGAAAGGTGGAGCGGCGGGAGGCGGAGGTGAATGTTTAACTTACGTTAAGTAAATAATGGGGCGTTCATATGACATTGCGACGAGGAGAGTGGAGCGCGGTCGCTGACGGGGGCGGGGGGCGTGTTCCTCTGCTCTGGGGTAGCTCACACACACACACACACACACATTGCCAAACAAGTCTATGGATGTATGGGTGTGTGTGCGAGCGTGTTTGCAGTCACTGTTTACTTGTACATTTCCTTTTTGCTTAATAAAATAAAATATGAAAGCTGCTTGCTGAAAAATCACACATAGACCGAGAGCGGCTCAAGGCTCTTCACTTCACAGACTGCTGGCTGCTTTAACTATCTCTGCTTGAGTTTAAGGTCTAAAAATAAAAGCGAACCCAACTTTTGAGTGCTTCATGGCGACATATCGAAAGATCTTTGCTTTGAGTTCGGCTGCGACTCATCACACCAGGAATAGTATCTATTCATATGCGCTAATCTGAAGTACAATGTGACACATTTCCAGATGCCATCAAACAGTCGTAGACTTTGTAGCCCATCGAACGACCAAGGCAGCGGTAGGAAATCCCGTTTTGCACGCGGTTGATTGGCTTTCATTCTAGTTTGCAAAACACGAGAGGTCTTTCAAAATTCATAATGAAAAATATATCAACTGCGTGAAATTTTTATTTAATACTGTCTTCCTAATTACTACAACAATTCCTTTACAAAATGTTTATAAAATATAGACATTCTTAGCTTTATTTTATTCAGCAATTAAAGTTAATGCTAAAATAATAATTAGATAGAAAATACTAAAATTATCTAATTTTAATTAAATTATTTTTATTTTATCTATAAAGTTTATTAGTTTTTTTCGTTAAATGATCGAAACTTGATTTTCTAAAATGCAATTAAATTTAATGCTAAAATAATAATTAGACAGAAAATACTAAAATTATTTAACATTTTAATTTTGAACCTTATTATTTTCAGCAATTAAAGTTAATGTTTGGAATACTAAAATTATTTAATATTTTTACTATGAGCTTCATTACATTTTTTGGGTTAAACTTTCTAAACTTTATTTTATTCAGCAATTAAAGTTAATTTTAATAATAATTACTGCAGATTTAATAATATTGCATTAAATGTTGTTTAATATTTTCTCCCTAAGGTAAAATACTTATTATTCCAACATTAACTTAAATGCAATTTCAATTTATTTTTAAATCGAAGTTTACAACGTGTATTATAAAAAATTAAGAATCAAATCAGTTTATTTTAAATAACTTGTTATTATCTAAATATTACAAATTGAAAATCAATATTCAACATTGTAACAACTAATTTATGTCTATTGAATGCATATGCAATAAAAAATAGTCACACTATATTTAAAATCTAGGATTTTTAGTGGGCACTTACAGAAACCTATATTACAAATTGAGCTATAGTTAGCTTGAGATTTATTTGCTTTGTTGGAAAAGCATTCAAATACAAGTTACCAGCATTTTCTTAAACATTTAAATTTCATTTACAAGCACTTCCCCTATCTTATACCTTCAATTCTATTCCTAACTCGGTTTAGTGTCCGGATTTTTCCCATGACCAATTCAGTAAGTTTAAGCGACGCCATTGCCTAGAATCCGAACTGCTTTCTAAGTAGTTGAGCACATTTGGAGCTGATTCGCAGCCACTGTGCGCCGAAATGTGGAAAATGTAGGAAAGCATAAAAAATGCAAAATGGGGAAATGCAAAATACAAAATACGAAATATAAATAAAAATATAAAAGTGCTATGATGTTGCTTGGCAAGCAGCCGACTGCAGCAAGCTCTGGCTCAGGGGGATGCAAAGAGAGAGGGGGGTGGGGCGCATAGCAGCTGCCAAAGTCGCGCTGTAAAATGGGCAAAGTGGGTAAGAGAGAAAGCGGGGGGAAACGTTGAGCATGCAGCACTTAGATGCTGCTATACAAACAATATCCCGCAGCGAACTTTATTAAATTACATGATTTTGACAGTTAAGCAGCAGCGGGTATGGCATCCCCCTCCCAGTCCCCCTCCCAGTCGTTGGCAAGCTCATGCTTGTCGTTGCTGCTGTTGTTTCGATGTTGTTTCGCTTTGCGCGCAAGTGGAAATCATAATTTTTTCTTATATTTTATGTAATACTCTTGAAGCTGCCAACACAGCAACCCCCCGGGCAACCCCCACGCCGCACACCGCACACCGCACGCCCTGCAGCCGCATTTATGTTGTCTGGCAACGCTGCGAGTATTTTCCGAGTATTCCTTGGGGGCCGGTTTAGGCAAATAGCAACGATTCGTTCGTTCGTTCTTTCCTCGCTTCCAGTCGTATGGCAATAGGAAATTTTCAGTTTCTTGCCCCGGAATATTCAAGCGTCGAAATCTTGGCAATTACGTGTTTTCAGTTGCGGCCGGGAGCGGTTACCAACTTTTATCATTCCGCAATTAGTGTGGCCATGTCTGCAGTTCGCTTATCGCCGCTCTGTTGTTGTTACTCGGTAGTCGGGTTGCGGGTCAAAAACTCCTCTAACAAGCCGCTGTTGTCGCTGTTGCTGTCGCAGTTGCTGTCGATGTTGCTGTTGCTGCCAACAGCAAATATTTGTCCACCGTTTCACTCGATACCTTGAAAAAGAGCACAACAACAACAGGTCACGATAAGGCAGACATACTCGCCTAAGAAGCGCTTGCTGTTGCATGTACGCGCCTGTATCTATAAATACGCAACGTGTGCATTCTTCTCTATTTCCAAAGCGTAGACAACTGCCAAGAAACCTCCAGTCTCCATCGACGGTTATCTGGGGGGAGTGGGGAGTGGGGGCTGGGTTCACTTTAACGGGGCCGGGAACAAGATTTGCCCATTGAGAGGCGACAGACGCGTAGATGTTTACATTTTTACCGGCTACACGGCCCGTACATAAATGTCTCGATAAGAAAACATGTCGAGCTGCACTCCCAAATGCTGTACATCGATGTCTGCCTTCCCCAAAATTGTCACTACTTTGCCTTCCAAGAATATAATGAAATACGATTTAAGTAGTTGCACTACTCTGGAAGAAATCTGTTCAGAATTCGAGAGACACACCATGATTGTTGTAACTCTATATGCACTACTATCGGATGGATTCTCTCGAACATAATGTAGTTAAATAGCATAGACGTCGAAAACTATATTTCAGAGAAGGTTCTGACATCAATGTTAATTAGCTAGCTGACTGAATTGTCAATTGAAATTTGTAGTTTTTATGTGTTTGATAAATGTTTAAATAATTGCTTAAAAACAATAACTAAAATGTTGCTTTTCCGGAAATAGATCTTTTCATTCAAAATATTCAAGCAATATGGTATTAATACTTGACAATTCAAGTTGTTGATAAATGATGTGATTCATATAAATGCAGTGCCTAATTTTAACTCAATTGAGATGCACAATTTATCAGCTTGGCTTGCACTTTGTGGGAGTGATTGAAAATGTTGGGCAATATGCCTTATGAAGTCTAAAAAAGAACTGACTTATGCTTTGGCTTCGAGTTTATCTTGATTTAGTACTGTGAAATCTTGAGGCTCTTGTACCTGTCCACATGCTCGTCTCACACAATGCACTTCCAGTTGAGGAAATAGTTAATCTTGTATAATGCCAAATAGACCTTTTCTGCAGACACAAAGCTGCTGCCCGTCCACCGTGCATAACATACCAGTCGGCATTAAATGAGGCCTATTAACATGCCCGTTTGTCGCTGCCTACTACAAAGTCTTTTCATCTGCAACCCTCTGGCTACCACTGACTCTGACTTTGACTCTCTCTCTCTCGCTCGCACGAGTGTCCTGCTGTTGTGTTAAGCATCAACATCACTTTGCAGGCCAACCCTTTGCAAGACAGCAAGAGCGAGAGAGAGAGAGGGAGAGGGGGACTGCGCCTTTCATTCTTTTATGTTATCTGTGATTATTTTCCACATCGCTATGCCCATTGTCTGTCAACGGGCTTTTGTCTAAGCGTATCTAAACAGGTGGTCCCAGCATGTGGCCCAGCTACTGAATTGGCAGCAGTTCCACCTTCTTTCTGCCCAGCTAGACTTCAGTTTTCGTCGCTGTTGTTTGCCGTTGTTTGTGCGCACCCTCGTTTGTTGTGTTTACCTTTCAATCAACAGTGATATTATATTTAAATAAATATGCATGCACAATGGACGCTCATTCGGCAGATCTGAAAAGTGCGTTTTGATTTCTCGGCCTCAAGTCAACCGCAAATTATGCGCATCAAGGCGGCCAATGTTTTTTTATTTTGGCAGGTGCTCTAATTATGTTAGCTGAGGCGATGTTGATGTTCATGCTGGCAGTGCGTTTAAATTTAGCGCTGTGCCATTATAAAACAATCGAATTTTCGTTATGTCAATAGTCAACAATAATCGCCGTGATTACTTAACTTATCTAACACCCGAAGCAACACTCACAGCCACATACATCAGTACAAATATATATATATATTATATATTTGTGAGTAAGAGCACTCGTGGAGTACTTCGGATCTGCACCACACGCTCCTGAGAGGCGCATGAAGTGGTCGTTGAAGCAGCAAAATACTCACTACGGCGATAGCTCGAGTACCTCTAAGAACAACTGCTATTGCTTATTGAAACTAGAGAAGGAACATAGCAAAATATATTCATCGGAAGAACAAATTAGACTGCAAACTAAATCTGAAACTTAAGAGTGTAGAATAAAATAGTTCGAAAAATATGCTTCCACTTTTATCAAACAATTTGCTGAACTGTCTCTCACAAAATAAGTCTTTGCTAAGGCATAATAGTGATAGATGTGTATTCATCGATAGCTGTTCGATAGTAAGCATTGCCAATCCATCGCAATCGATAGTTCAATGTGTTGTAGTGCAATCGCTAGCTTACAGTCGTGAAAATAGAATGGTGATCCATTCATAAGTCGACTTGCGCAGAAGACATTGGCATGTCCGTGACGCGGCCAGAGCGCAGATCGACCCATTGTAGTGTATCGATTGGCCACTCGGGTCGGCTTATCAGGCTTACGGGCGATAAGTTAAGGTTTATGTCGCCCCGCGACAACCTTAGGCAAATAGATAAGTGTCAGTCCGAGCACTCTTGACGAAATCGAATAAAAACAACTCCCAGCCAGCTACTACGCACAGCACACACAGTCAGTCAGTCAGGGAGAGATTCTTAACTCTATCGAGTAGACAGTTTGGATGGCTGTGTAAAGAGCGCTCGTCTAACATCTAAGAGATCCCGCCAGTTATGTTTGCCAGTTGGTTTATGCTGCGATTTATGCGCTATTTACACATTATACGAGTATTGAACTACTTTCCAACTATCAACCCCACTTGAAGATGTCAAACAACGTTGTATAACTGCAGCTGCCCTCGCTCCCCCCATGGGAGGGAGGGCCTCGACTACTCCAGCCGAGTTGAGCCTACTGAAGTGCCATAAATGCGGCTGTGATTGCGCCTGGAGTAGCTGTGATTAGAGGGGGCACTGTTGTAAGGCCTCCTACTTGCTACTTGGATTTAAGGCAAATAGTCTAATCGTTTATTAAATCTAAAGTAACGCTATTTGTGCCGCTTTCAAGTCGCCGACGACTCGGCGGCAGCGAGAGACCCTCGTTTGATAGCGCAATCTCTTTCACGGTTAGCCAAAGTTGACCCAGTAAGGCAAGTAGGGGAAGGGCGTGCCCAGATAAAAGCCAGCTGCCCGATAAAGCCCAGCGTCTTCCAGATCACATAGATTATGCAAGCCGATTGCACTACGAGTACGAGTATGTGGATGATTTCGAATGCGAAATCCACACAAATTTAATTATTGTAAACCACTTAAAGCTGAAAGCTACAAGCAAGTGTATTTTATTAATTTTGAAATTTATTAATGCCTTGCTAGAATTCTAAAAAAATTATTGATATTTTGTCATCAAATACTATATTGTCGTTACCTGAAATCTATACGTTTACACAAAGAGATAGACAGGCGAACTTTGCTAAGAATTCGCGAATTTAAATATGCTAAAAGTAACAGAATCTTAGCTAACTAAAGAGCAAGATTGTCAATAAAAATTCTGTATTCTATAGGGATATTTCTAATGTTTGAGTTTAGAAAATGAATCTCATTGTCATTGTTTTTTAAATTAATAAATATTTTAAGTCACGTCTAGCTAGTCTGGTATATACAAAGTAATTTTTGTATTTTAACCAAAATCAGTCATAAGCTATGTGGATTTTGAAAAAGTGCCTTAATTGCATCGTTCTCTAAATTGATTAAATATTACAGACACTTAACTATGCCGTCGATTAACATCGCTTAGTTAATTTACGCTAATCTTCTAGCTAATTCTATAGAAAATATTATGCGGCCCCAAAATCACAAATGCTCCCAGAAAACATAAGGGAATTTATTATTCTAACCAACATCAATCATCATCAATAGCTAGGAAGTCGATAGAAATTCAAAGTTTTAAAATTATACATAAAATATTTGCATTTAGAAAAAGTGCCTCAATTGCATAGTTTTTTAAATAAATATTTTAGACACTTGACTATGTTAGCTATTAGCTATTAGCTTAGTTAATTTGTTATTCCTCCAGCTAATCCCGTATTATGTTGCCCCAAGTTCTCAAATGCTCTCTAAAATACATACGAGATTCTTATATTAAAACCAAAATCAATTCTCAGTGGAAAGTCGATACAAAATGCAAAGTTCTAAAGTGATATTTGAATGTGAGCTATTAACATCGCTTAATTAATTTTTGCCAATCTTCTAGTTAATCCCGTCTATTGAAACTATTAAGTTGCGCGAAGTTCACAAATGGTCCCTAAAATACATACAAGAATCTTATATTAGAACCAAAATCGATTGTCAGTCGAAAGTCGATACAAATTCAAAAGTTCTAAAGCGATATTTGAATGCTTAGTTAATTATAGAAACTATTATGTGGTCCCTAGTTCACAAATGCTCCCTAAAATACATAAGGGAATTTTGTATTCGAAACAAAATCAATAAGTCAGTTGATAGTAGATACAACTTCAAAAGATCTAAATTGAAATTTCAAATATTTGGGTTTAGTAAAAGTGCCTCAATTGCATCGTATTTTAAATTAATGAAATATTTAAGACTCTGTACTATGTGAGCTATTAGCGTCGCTTAGTTAATTTGATGCTAATCTGCCAGCTAATCCCGTCCATACAATGTATTATGTCCACAAATGTTCAGATACTTTCGCTGAGTAAAGGGAATTTCGTATTCTAACCAAAATCAAGAGCTGTGAAACAGATAAATGGTTTTATTTACAAAATGCACGGCTCAACAACAAGTCGGAGACGGCATCCGAATTGGAATCGGAATCGGAATCAGAATCAGAATCGAAGTCCGGTCTGCTGTTGACCTGGCCATTGACTCGAGCGTATGTCGCAAATTATGCGAGAGTCGTCGGTGCGCTGAAAGCGTTCAGTGAACAAAATGATTTTATTGCCGTGCCTGCTAAGCCCGAAAAGCACTTCAACCATTTGGCCATATGTTGCCATTTGTGACAAAACTGCACTGAGCACGCAACACGCCGCATGAACAGGTCCTCGAGGGGTGGCGGAAGCGCAGACAGCCAGACAGAGAGCGAGAGAGAGAGCAAGCGAGTGGGAGAGCAGAGATAGCAAGATGCTGTTGTCGTTTGTTGTCGTTAATGCCCAATGGGTGGCAAATTGTTTTTTATTATCGGTCGGGCAGAGACCCTGTCGCCTGTCGTTGGGGGGAGGGGGAGGGGACAAAGGAGTAAGCACACACAGCCCTCGGGCAATTGTCGGTTGTGTGAATAAAACTTTAATGGAACGACACAAATCCCTTCAACATATCCAAATCTAACTAATTGAGTGCGAAAATGCCGTCAGTTTGCCGCTCCGCCTTTGAGCTGTGTCTATAAACTTGGCCATAATGCGCACAAATCGCAGGCAAATGCAAAAAATTGACACACAAAGTGCACTTGAAGTGCAGTCTGGAGGGAGCCGTTCTTACGCTGGGGAATCGCGCGCCTAAAAACTGCCAGCAAATGGCTTTTGACAGCACGTGCACAACAAACACACACAAATAATATTTTATATACATTTATGCCATGGAGACATCAGCAAATATGGTCACGTTTGGCGGCAGTCTCCACGCCATTGGCGCCCGTCATGCGCCACTCACGTAAATAGTTGATGGCGTCCATTGCACGTCGAGAGAGTTTCAGCTCGGAATCTCGACTGCAAACTTGCAGCTAAGTAAAATTTATAGCCTGCTTCGGGGCGCCGCGCACGTGACCATGCAGCTCTCATGATTACGGACCTCGCTCGATGCTCGCTCCGTGGCGCTGAGATTGAGGAGCTCGCTGGAGACACGCCAGCAGAGGGCAAGTGCTGCAAGATTCATAGCTTGAATATGATTGCTATCGATCGACTGAACGTTCAGAGAGACAAAGCCCGAGAGCTGGCAGCACATAAAACACTTTGCAATACAATATTACGCTGTGGACAGGCGGCAGTGAAAAGCATATAAAACGGAAATCAATATACGGAAATCATTGCAGTTTTGTTGGGTAACAGCAGCAGATAGTCACTGGATTCCATCGTTAAAAACTTAGTAGCAAAAAACAGAACACGAAGTTGCTGATTTAGTTGAAGTTTTAACTACAGTAGCTAAGAGAACAGATAGAAATCTGTTTCTACTTGTCTAATAAGACTATCAATTGTAATTATCATCATCAGCTATTGGGGTTTCTTATTGTAGTAGTCAGTGATTAAACTTAGAAAGATATAAACTTAGTCGACGTATAAAGAAGGATTTGTTTGTTAAATGACTTGGAGCTTAAAATATTCGATGCAAAGAAGAGCGGGACTTTGCAATCTAAGCATATAAAACGGAAATCAATAACACTGTGATTAAGCATATTGCAGTTTTGTGGGGCAACTATATCAGTTAGTCACAGAATTCCATCGTTAAAAACTTAGTAGCTAAAAACAGAACAAGAAGTTGCTTATTCAGATGAAGTTTTAACTATAATAGCTAAGATAATATATATAAATGTGTTTCTAAGTCTCTAAAAAGACTGTCAATTGTGATTATCATCGTCATCTATTGGGTTTGGTTTGTTGAGTTTTATAAGATCTAAATTTAGCTGACGTGTAAGGAAAGGATTTGTGTGTGGAATGCCATAGAGTTTTGAGTATTCTTTGCAAACACTAGCGAGACTTTGCAATCGAAGCATATAAAACGGAAGTCAATAAAATTGGCAATAAGCATATTGCAGTTTTGTGGGGTAATTGTATCAAATAGTCACTGGATTTCATCGTATTAAAGTTAGTAGCAAAAATAGAACATGAAATTGCCAATTTAGATGAAGTTTTAAATATAGTAGCGCCGACAATAGATATAAATTTATTGTAATTAGCTATTAAGACTTTCAAATGTAATTTTGGCATTGCTTCTTAGAGTCGTCAGTGAATAGATTTGTTGAGTTATGAAAGCTGTAAACTTAGCCTACGTGTAAAATTAGGATTTGTGTGTGGAATGCTATAGAGCTTAAAATATGCTATGCTAACTATAGCGACACTTTGCAATCGAAGTATATAAAACAAAAATCAATGCGGCTGGGATTAAGCATATTGCAGTTTTGCTTGAGTAACTGTATCAGAGAGTAAATAGATATCATTTTTAAAAGCTTAGTAGCAAAGAAAAGAATGAAAACTAGCTAAATTAAACTAAGTTGCAATAATAGTGCGTCGAAATAGTAGTTTAATAATAGTAATGCAGACAAAAGTGCTTCAATCGAAGCGTTGCCATTGCCTCCTAATAAGGCTTAGAGTTGTAATTATTACATCATAAGCTCTACTGGCATTACTATTTATAGTAGTAGATTCTTGGGGAACATCTAAACTTAGCCAAAGTCTAAAGGATGTATTTATTGGACATTTCATATAAAATAGTTTCTTATTAAAGTAGTCGGTGAATAGATTGATGGGGAAAATGGAAACTTAGCCCACGTCTAAAGGATTTATTAGTTGAACATTTTGTGCAACGAGGCAACGAATTTAAAGTCATGCCGCTTTGAAGTATTTCGCGAATGAACGGCTTTAGTTCACTTTATTGTGAACTGCGACGAAGTGCTTTCGGTCTGGCTGCTTGCTTCATCGCGTTGTCTCCGCACAATGGAGTTGTTGTGTTGCCGTCACGAAACTTTCATTACGAGTGGAGCGCAGTATCATAATTTACTGGTATAATTGTGCAGGGTTTTGGTTGACAAAACGCATAAAGTATTTGCGTAAATGCGACGCTGCTAAATTGCCAACAAGCAGCAGTGCTCTATAGCTTCCTGCCCCCGCACTTTGCCCCCCCCCCCTCGCCGGAATCGACTTTAGCTTCAGCTCGAATGCCAAATGCAACCCTTAGGCAAATCTCTTCCGTCCCTTTCGCGCTCACACCACGCATCTCTTGTGCCCTCCGCAAATATGGCGACGTCCATTTTTGTGGCTGATACGCCAGCAACGACAACGACGGCAATGGCAATGGCAACAAACAGGGGTCTGGGCTCCCCACTTACCTCACCAGTTGGGCGCCATCTTGGCTTCATCAAACGCACACAAAAGCCCATAAGGGCAAAGCCAAGATAATGGCAGCCTGGCAGCCAAGAGCTGAGCAGCAGCTCAGCTTAGTTCGGCCTGGCAGGCAGGCAAATAAAATGGGCACGAAACGAAGTCGTTAGAGGAGAGCCAGAGCGAGAGCGTGAGCTGCCGCCCTCATCCCTGCCCCACCACCTACCAGCTAGGAGGTTTTTTGTGCTAGCTTCAAAAGGAAATCACCCCAAGTGTGTATTTTTATGGAGACCGCAATAAACCTTTTTCTTCTCTGCGCCACGGCCGCGTCGTGAAGCGCTTCGATGAATGTGAAATGGTTGCCTCTGAATCCGTACCCGTACTCGGCATCCGGGTCCAGGCTTCGTGCGGCTTGTGCTCTGCTGCCTATTTGATGAAGTTGCAGCTCAGACACAATACACTTGCCAAGGCACAGCCAGCAAAAAAAAAAAAGAGAAGAAAAAAGTAACAAAGGGAAGAAAGAGCCAAAGTTGCCGCAGCCGTTTGGACATTTCTCCTGGCCAGGCATAACCATAAAGGCGGCTCAACGATTGATGGTCACAGCACTCAAAATTGAAAACAAGTATTGCGAGCGTGTAACCATGTGGGAGGCAGGACCAGCTCCTTTTCCAAGTCATCGTCATCGTCGTCGTCGCAGTCTTTGACTTTCCCATTTGCTGCCGCTGTCGTCGCTGCTGTGCGGCTGGGTGGCTGTGTGTGTTTTATAGCCCGGTCAAGGGTGCTTGCTGGTCAGCTCGCCGGTTCGCGCTGCTTGTCGGCTTGACGCTTGAATGGCTGCCAACGAGGAGAACGCGCCTTTTGTTTGGGCCAGCTACGGGCAAAAGAGAGAAAAAAAGACGAAACCGAAAACTAAACAAAACAAAAGCAGAGCAAAACACAAAAAAAAAGTGGAAAACGGGGCGAACAAAATGCTTTTTGCAAAGTAACCAAAAGCGAGCGTAAAAATAGAAAATTGAAAATAGAGAAGAGAATATGTGGCGGTCCCATTGTTTAATGGACGTCAGCTGGAATGTGCGCCAGAAATTGAAAAGTTATTGTGCTGCATATCCACTTGCCACTCGCTTCGTTGTGGCAGCCACAGCAAAGCCAAAGCCTCAAGGCAGCCGCGCAGGGCGGGGGGGTCTGAGAGGGGGACGACCGTTGTATTGTCGTGACAAGCTGCTACTTATGTAGTCGAGCCCGGCTACTCGTTGCTTTTTGTGCCACTGCGCAAATTGTTCAACTAAAATATTTGACAGTTCATTTTCGGTTTGGCCGCGGCCTTTTTATGCACTTGCTGGGCCAACAACTTTTGCACAATGCCTCGCAAATTTTGCATTTCCAGCGGCATGGGAAGTGCCGCAGCACTCAGCTTTTGTGCGAGCACACACACAGTCGCGCACACTGTCAGCAGAGTCAAGGCAAACAGCTATAGCTATAAGACCTGAACAGCTACTCACACAGCCAAATGTCTATTTTTGGTCATTTTTGGCGTATTTATTTATAATACGCCTACTTTAGCTAATAATCAGTTGAGTCAAAGGCTTTAAATAATGCGCAATATGCCAAGTGCCCAGTGCCATGTACGCTCTCAAAAGCTGATCGCACTCTCTTCACTCGTTCGCTCTCAATCGCGCGCTCTCGCTCTGTCGCGCACCGCTGCAGTTCCTCGTTCGACCGCAATTACGATATTGCTGCAGTGCCCTAAGAAAAGCTTAGCCAAGCATCCGCAAAAGCTCAACGAAACAAAAAGCGCAAGAGCCAGAGACACATGCATAAAGTAAATTATAATAGGCATAATAAAAACGAGCCAAAGAGCAAATGGCAAACAGCAAACGGCAAACGGCAAGTCACGGCATTTGCTTTTCTTCTTTTTATTTATATATGTATGCTCTTGTTTCTTCTTTCTTGTTTTTTTTTTGTTTTTGTTTTTGTGCCATTTACTTAGCCAGCTTCTGTGCGGTTGTTGTGACTGCTGTGGTAAGGCCGTAAGTGCTTCGTGCGGAATTAAAAGCAAACGCATTAAAAGGTGCCCAAAAAGAAATTCACCTTGGCAAAGGTAGCGACAACAGCAACAGAAACAGCAACAGCAACAAAATGGCACAGCTGCAGATGGCGACAGATTCTCTTTGGCTTAATATTGCATGAGCAGGCGGGCGACACAAATACACAGACACACACACACAGAGAGAGTCGTCACCCACACAGCGTATATACTACGTATACGTAACGAGCAGGGTTTTTAATTATGAAACACTAAAAGTGGCAAAGCTAAAGTGCAACGACGACGAGCACGAGAATGGGGCCAGCGCTGGGGTCGCTTCAGGCATGCTATTAACTTAAACGCCTCTTGCCGGTTAATGGAAATGAACCTCGTCGTGGCAATGGGCAGTTATCTGGTTAAGACAACGACGCCTTGTTGCGGGTGCAGACGGACGACACGCGCAGGTGTTTAGGCCCGACCCTCCACAGCCGTTAACGGTTAACGGTTATGAGCAGCAGCAGTAACGTAGCAGAGTTCGTGTTAACACGGCCTAATTGTGGCAGCGACTGCCAGCGCCTGCCACTTGCCACGCAGTCGAGTTGGGGCGCGTCGCCGTTTGCATACGCGTATCGAGTTACGCTTGCAACTTCGCCTTAATTGCAGGCACGTGCACGTGCACGCTGATCGCTTTTGCCTGTCGAGCGCCAAGTGCGCGATGCTCACACGCCGCTTGTAGGGATTCATTCGCTCACCTCGCCAATTGCACGGAAACTTAAGATGCGCCTAAGCGGATAGCGCGCCGTGCCCTCGACTCTTTTCCACGCAGCTACAATTTCCACTGCGTGCAAAGCGGGTACCAATAATTGATATCCATCATTGCGTGCACGCGTCCAGTCGCGTGCGGGGCAGCGAAGCATCAGTCGGACACCGCGAGCAGGATACTTGGCAAATGCTGGCTGGTTGCTGGCCCAACCCAACTGCTCGGCTGCGTCTCTAGTTTCAAGGGGGTTGGCTGCGCGGGGCGCGCTAGTTTTTATTGCGGCGTTTACGCAGCTTGGACCCGTAAGCCGCAGCAACAATTTCATCGATATCCCCATTCCCCGTCGCCAGCTAGGCAAACAAAGTTAAGTGCTGTGCCGTGCAACAGTTTGGCCAGCTCTAGCTCCGACTCGTCGTAGTTCAGCTCGAGGGTTGCTGCTCGAAATTGATTAAGGTCATTATGCAGCCGGGTTGCTGGTGAGCTGCTGAACTACCAAACCGAGCAGCCGAGCTCTCTCTCCGACTCACTGACACTTAATCCCAGCGGCATAATCAGCAACATATTGTAGCAAAACTTCTTCACACCGCCATAAAAAAGTAGCAGTTTTGTATTTTACGAAATTTTACACCCCGTCGTCATCACGGAGGGGAGGGGGCAGGGCATCGGCAGAGGTTAAACGCCAGGGCCCGACTTCTATGCCCCGAGTTCCAAGTGCCGAGTTTTATGGCTTACCCATTTTTGCTTAACAATAAACTCGGCCCGGCTGTCTGCACTCGCAGCGCCGAGGAGTGCCAGCACCTCCTATATGGCTTGGCTTTTTGGGTGCGGCTCGGCATTATTCATGAGCAGCTCGACAGCCCGGCAGCCCGGCAGCTCGACAGCGACAGCAAACCCCTTCCGCGAGTGCTTAGCCACATCTCGCAGCTGTCTTCGGCCGCTAAGACCCGACTTCAAAGCCGACAACAGGCTCCCAGTGACACCGACGACCGCACGGCGCAGATCACACAGGACAAGAGTGGCAACAAGTGCGCCGGGATAATGAAGGTGTCTCCGGGTTCGATAAGCGCCCCTAAACGCTGCGTTCCGCATGTTTTTATTACATTAAAAGCATTAACGCTCCGCATTTGCCAAGTACCAGGCATTCAACTGAGTGACTGCGAGCGACTTCCTTCCCTGCCCCGCCCCGCCCCGCGAGCACAGCAATATGTCATCAATGGCAGCAGCGACAGCCACCCCCCAAAGCGAGGCGAGGCGAGGGTTGTGCTCAACAGATCCCGCGGAACAAACGAGCGGATTTCGTTGCTGTGGCTGTTGCTGTTGCTGTTGCACTGCCCACTGTCGATTTTAACAGCCCACAACTGGTTGAATTTCGACAGCTGACACACACAAACACATATATGGTTAATAGAGCGACTTAAGTCATCCTCTCGATGCCGACCGTGCCGGGATTGAAGCATTCTCACACTACAGTGGAGTTCCGCAAGTCAATTTGGTCAAACCTGCAACTGTCTGACTTGAGTCACTCGAATAACTGGTGAATCATTAATTTTCCTCTTGATTAATTATCTGTATGTTACTCCCTGGGATGTGCTCTCCTCCATCACCACAGAGTAGTTTGTGTATAAATGCAAAAGATTGTACTCAAATAAATAAAATTGACTGTGCCAAAGTTTGGTTTAAGTTCTTCAAATTGAATGCGAGTTGTAAACTTGCTACTGTACATTTTTCCATTTATTGTGCTCAGTTGCAAGTTGTGAATTTAAATTCCGATTTTGATTCAACTGTAGAGCTCTCTGTGTCCCTTTAAGGCTCTTTAATCATTTTTTTAATATTTAACATTGCTAAATCAACAGTCTATTGCAAGCTATTGCAACCAATGTTTGTCTGTTACTATTTAGCCACTTTAATTATATTTTTAATATTCTAAATTTATAAATCAAGAGTTCATCTTGTTTTGCAACCGATGTTTGTCTTTTACTATTTATGTTTATTTTGTAATATTGTTTTATTATTCTAAATTTATAAGTCAATAGTCTATCTTGTTTTGCAACCGATGCTAGCCTTTTAGTTTTAAGGCTCTTAAATTATAATTTTATTATTCTAAATTTACAACAATCTGTTTATTATCTATTATCTTTCGATATTTATCGTTTGCCTTTAAGACTCTTTAATTCGTTTTGTTCATATTTTAAATCCACAGTCTATGTTGTTTTACAAACGCTCTTATTATTTTATATATTTACTGTTCACCTTTAAAACTATTTAATCTTTTAATTGCTATTTTAAATTTGTAAGTCAACAGACTAACTTGTCTTGCAACCGATATTTGTCACAAAAATTCATGCGACACTCCACTGTGCTTATAGATCTATTTCGAGCAGGACTTGACTTTATCAGAACAGAGGATAATATCCTGTGTGTTTTGCTCTCTATGTGTGTGTGTGTGAGGCAGTGCGTCACCCCTCAGCGCCTTTTGTTTGACTTTGTTGAATTGATTTCGTTAGGGAAATAACAACAACAAGAGCGGCAGGATATCAGTCAGCACTCAGAACCCCTTGAACACGCCACGCGAACGGCGACTCCTTTGTGCAATTCGCCCTGGCTGTCGTCGGCGTCGACTCGCAGCGTCGCAGCGTCCTTTCGTCCTTGCTGTCTTTGGTTCTCTGTGGCATTTGGTGAGGTTATCGCTGTGATGTTTCCATTTGTGCAAAATAGAGCACTTAACGGGGAAACTGCAAACAAATTATTGCACTTGCTGTCACCAGAGCGCGACGCTCGTTGTGTCCCGCCCTTCCTGGCTGCCGCAGGCCGGATTGAGGGCGAGGCGAGGGGCGGGCAGAAGGACGATGCCCAATGCCACTGCCACTGCATACACTTAAAGGATTACAAGCGGATCTGTCGCTTGTTTGCCGCTAAATGGACGCATTTACTCGCCGAACACACGCCGAAAGAGAAAGCACGAGCGGGCAGAAAGAGAGGGGGAGAGAGAGAGCGAGGCGAGTGGTTGAGTTCGGCTCACAATGGACTGACTGCCTTGCGCGCTTTTTATGGCCAATGAATAGATGAATGAACGCATGACAAACTGAAAAACTCACGAACTGACTGACTGAATGACTGACTGGCTCCCTCAGCGACTGACTGACTGACTGACTCGCTGACTGACTGAGTGGGCGGTTGGGCCACCAGCGAGCTGCCTGCTTGGCTGACTGGTGTGGTGAGAGTGCCCATGGAGTTACTTAATGGATTTGGTTAAGTGCTGCATTGACATTTTGATAAATGCTTTGGAACAGATGCGTTGCCTGGGCGCTGCGTTAAATGGGCGTTGCCAACCCGCCACGCCCCCACCCGCCGCCCGCCGCCACTCCCTCTTCCACGTTCTGCGGCTCGCATTTTTATGATAAATAGTTCACACTATCCTATGTTATGCGCGCCAGCAAAGAGTCCAGAAGGCGCTTTAAGCACAATCCGCGAAAGTGTTCCCAATTCGATTCCGAATCGGGTAATTTGGTCAAGGGACGTTCACTCACAAACAAAACTCAATTGTGTCCCCTCGAGTCACAACACAAAAAATAAGTGCTCGACTTTTAAGCGAATTAGTTCCAAGTCCTCGCTACAGCGTATTGGTTTCGATTTCCACAAATTTTTATAATTATCCTTAGTGTGTTTGATTTTTTCGAATTACTGGATTAGTAAATGCATTTTTTTTATTTAGAAACAAGTTTTCTATATAAGAAACCCTTCTGAAAACATGATTGCAATATTAATTGTTTGAAATTTTGTTTTACGAACTTATTAAAATCGAATAATTCTCTAAGTCAAGAATTTTATTCGTCATTGCATTACCTAAACACTAGCAAAACTTTTTAAATTCAATCATGCTTTTTTATGAAATATTATAATGTGATTAAGTCATTAAGTTATTAAAAAAATCGAACTATAAAATGAAATGATCAAATGTATAATAAACATTGAAGTATTATATATTTATTCACTTACATATACATATGCTTTCTGTATTGTTGCCTAATGCTTTTTTATGTTTCTTTTTGCAGTCTGCAGCAAATAAATACTCATTTGCCCAAAATTCCAAACTATATGGAAGATTACTATTCCTGATTTTAATAATTGTAATGTTAAAATGGCTATTAAATCGAATTATAGTAGTAAACAACATACAAAATTAAAAAAAAACACTTTATTTCATATGATCACTTTAAATTACATTGCATTTAGATTTGAGCGAAGGTCGATTCGCCCACAAATAACGGACAACTTCAGTGGCCTCAGCTGGCAGCAAAAATTCTCAAATTTAGCTCCTTCTACCAGGCGAACAGAAGTGAGCAGCACGTCGCTACATCTGGAAACAAAGATGCACTCTTTGAATCCACACCCATCAGCTGATGCGAGAATAACTGTTGTTCTCAAGAAAGCACTAACTCCCGCTCTTAGGATACACACAAGCACTGTTGTTCTCTGAGAGAATAACTGTTGTTTTCTAGAGAGAGTATTACCTGTCGCTCTTAGGATCCACACAGATCAACGCTCTCTGAGAATAACTGTTGTTTTCCAGAGAGCATCCACTCCGGCTCTTAGAATCCACACACGCTGCTGCAGATCCACCTGCTACTATATTATGTTCGCCTGGTATTTCAAATGCTCCATGTGAAGGTTTTGAAGCAAACCAGAGGAAATTTCTAGAGACTTTGCGGGCACAGGCAATAAAATAAACGTTGCCTATCCCTGAAAGATATGAATAAACAAAATACAAAATTGAAAATTAGGTATTCTTTCATATGGACAATTAATAAAATTTAATTTGAATTTGTAAGAAGTTTCGCCCACACTTTAGGGACCAGTAAAAATTCTCAAATTTGGCACATTCTACCAGGCGAACAGAAGTGGACAGCAAGTCGCCACACATGAAAACAAAGATACGCTCTTAGTATCCACACGCATCAGCTGATGCGAGAATAACTGTTGTTTTCCAAACAGAGTAGTATTTTGCCGCTCTTAGGATCCACATTGATCAGCGCTCTTTGAGAATAACTGTTGTTTTCCAAAGAGCATCGACTCCTGCTCTTAGGATCCACACAGCACTCTCTGAGAACAACTGTTCTTTTCCAGAGATCATAAACTCCCGCTCTTAGGATCCACACACGCTGCTACAGATCCACTTGCTACTATATTATGTTCGCCTGGTATTTCAAATGCTCCATATGACGCATTTTAGACAAACTAGGGAAAATTTCTCGAGACATTGCGGGTACAGGGAATACAATAAACGTTGCCTATACCTGAAAGATATGAATAATAATAATAATAATAATAATAACAATATACAAAATTGAAAATGAGACATTTATTCATATGGTCACTTTATAATCAAATTTCATTTAAATTTCGTACAAATCGTCCATCTTCAGTGGCCTCAGATGACAGTAAAAAGTCGAAATATGTCACATTTTACCAGCCGAATTGAAGATGCACTCTTAGAATCCACACGCATCAGCTGTTAAGCGTTTTTGAGAGAATAACTGTTCTTCTCCAGAGAGCATTAACTCCCGCTCTTAGGCTCCACACACAATAGCGGATATTCTATGAGAGAATAACTGTTGTTCTCCAAAGAGCACTAAATCCCACTCTTAGGATCCACACATGCTGCCATAAATCCACCTGCTACACTATTATGTTCGCCTGGTATTTCAAATGCTCCAAGTGCTGCTTTTCAGGCAAACAAACAGGCAATGAAATAAACGTTGCCTATTCCTGAAAGATATGAATAAACAATACACAAAATTAAAAAGTAGGCATTCTTTCATATGGGCATTTAATAAAATTTAATTTAAATTTGTTCGAAGTTTCGCCCGTTCACACAAATCCCACAACTTCAGTGACCAGTAAAAGGTTGCAATTTGGCATATTTTAGCAGGCGAACAGAAGTGGGCAGCAAGTTGCTATACATGAAAACAAAGATACGCTCTTAGTATCCACACGAATCAGCTGTTGTGCGTTCTCGAGAGAATAACTGTTGTTCTCCAGAGAGCATCCACTCCCGCTCTTAGAATCCACAAGCGCTGCTAATGATCCACCTGCTACTCAATTATGTTCGCCTGGTATCTCAAATGCTCCTCTTTTTGCTTTTCAGGCAAACCAGGGGAAATTTCTCGGGAATTTAGCGTTGCCTATCTTTAAGATTGGGTTACTTGTAGACAAAGTAGGAAAAGAAAACTGCGGGACTAGTTTGTATTAATAATTCTATATATTAAAGTTCTACGTAATTGCGATAAATAACATTTTCGATTCGATGCCCATATATACGCATATGTCAATAGGTAGTTATTTGTAAGCCTTAAGCTAAACATCTAAAGACCGTCATAAATATTTGTAACTTGTAGCACACGTATTAGGTTCAGCTTGATCAATCTCTAGCTGAAATTAGGAGCACAAAGTGAACTCGAATTGCCCGTTTGCTGCTTATTAGCCCAAAGAACTTTCTAATGGCAATTTGAGCGCATTTTGGTAAACTTTTCGGCGCTTTGTAACCGCCGAATGGGCAAAACAAAAACAGGATTCGGCGGCAGGACAATGGTCCTGACCATGGCCAAGTGTCAATGCTTTGCTGTTGCTGTTGTTGTAGTGGTTGTGGTTGTTGCTGCCTGCTTTTTTATTGGAGTACAAGGCACTTATTTAGCTGCCCTCAAATGGCAAAAGTTTTTGTAATGTTTTGAAGTGCCTCTAATTAGATAATATGCGGCCGGGGTCACGACGGGCAGATGACGCCGTGCTTCCTCCGTGCTTGCTCCTATGCAAAGTGGCAGCGCGTGCAATCGCCGGCCACCCCCTCGGCTGGGGGGAGGGGGGTAGAAAGCCAAAAAGGCAGAAAGCCAAAAGCGAAAAGCGCATAAAAACGCGGCCGATGCCACCGCGTGCGCAATTTGAATCCTAATGGATGCGTGTGGCATGTGGCGCGGCCAAACGACTGGCGGACACGCGATGAGGCAGCCAGCCATCACTCGGCAAGGAGTGCGCGTCCGCAGCTGCCACAGCGAAGGTGTAAAGTTCACGTGTGTCCATTTACCATCCCCCAGCACTCACACACACCCACGCAAAGTGTCTGGGCCGCGAACAAACGACCCAGCCTGGTGTCGTATTATTAATGCCTTTGGAGTGCTTTCAATGTTTTATCGGGCATTTTGCTCGGGCCCGCAACGGAACGATGTCTATCTGCTCGCCGGGGTCGACGTGGAGGTCGGGGCTTACCCCTTTTTCCTATTTTTTGTTTTTGGAGTGCATCGGTCATTGCGTAATAACTTTTAGCTGGACATCCTAGCCGCATACACGTAGAAATATCGAGTATATATATATATATGTGTGTAGGACTCTATAAATATCCGCCACTTCTATTATGATTATGAATTCGAACGACGACCGAACGCTGACTTTTATCTAAATGGGTCTTTTGTTTGCCTTACGACTAATGGAATAGGCGGAGTTACGTATACATAACCAGTCCTCATCGGCCACTGCCATTTAATACCTGGCCTCTCTTGGCTGAGAGCATTTGTTCTATTTGTTTGCTTGTGTGCCCTCCAAGTAGCAACTTGTCAAGGACTCGAAAGGGTTGCCCACGGATAATTAACTTGTCAGTCGCGCAACTAAATATATCGCCACGACCAATAACAGCTACTAACTGCATTACGAGCGCCGTCGACTATTACTATTTCTAAAATACAATCAACTTCTAATGGAATAACTGCCTTGATTGCTTCTATTAATAATTGAGTTGTAAAACAAAACATATGTGTACTATTATGCATTGCAGCAATCCGTTTGAACTATATAATATGATTACCTAATCTATCTATAAATATTTTTAGATCTTTATAAAGTTTGTCAAAAATAGAGAGTAGATTAAATAAGAAACGATGGGGAGATATGCACAATTTGATGAGCCAACCAAAAAATGCGATATTTTTTCATTTTTATCTATATAATATTATTATTCAAATATTTATACAGTTCCCCTGAGTATAAACTAATTTAAATAAGAAATGATGGGTGGATTTGCACACTTTGATGTTTTTTTCTTTATTTTCACTATCTATAATATTGTCTTGTTATTACTTTTTAAATAGCTAAAATCTACATCTCAGACTTTAAATCTTTTGTATATTTAGCTCTTAGTTGAGTATACAAACACAGTTGCATTTAAGTCACAAATCGAGCTTAAAAGCTTTGATGAAACTGTCTCTAAATGCATTCATTTGCTCTCTCTGTTAAGCGAAACTTGCTTGCTTAATTATTACGATGATAATAAATAACAAAATAGATACGTTTGACAGCATTAGCTGAGATTGTCAGTTAAAAATTGCCTAGATTACCTGCTAACAACGTCTTAAGTCTCATAAATATTCAAATCCAAGCACAAACGAAGGAATTGTTAATTGTGGCGAGTGTTGCCAATATTTTCAACCGCACTGTCGATACAACTTTTGTTAATTGCAGAAGACAACAGCTGCACTGATTTGCAGCCTTTCAAATACACAACGTATGTGTGTGTGTGTGTACTAATGCTCAATTAGTTATGTGTATGTGCGACTTACTTTTAAGCGCTGGACAGCAGAATAAGCGAAAGCTTGCAAGTTACACACAACGTGGCGCTTTCAAGTTTTAACGTTCGCAACAAGACAGTGCAAAGTCCAAGTGTCTTTGGCCCAACAACAACAGCGACAACGACGCTGGCCAGCCATTTTGATGGGCGTTCCCCACCCCGCCCCGTTGCTTGGCCCACATTCCCGCCCTCTCCGTTTTGGGACGGCGCAACGCCTTAGAATCTGTAATATCTTTGTTGTTGATGTCATTGTTGTTGCTGGCAGTGTTAGGCAACGCATGTGGGAGTTTTAGTGCTGCCCCCAGCCAACCAATAATGCAGACGTTTTGCTAGTTGCTGTTAGACTGCTGTGCATTTCTGTGTCTTTGGCGTCGTGTTGTGATTATGCAACAAGCTGGCAGCGTGTCCACTTCCAAATGCCATTTTTTGGCCATATGAATTGTTGATGGGCTGCATCCTCAGCAACAGCTCTTCTGTTATTCATAAACAAAGCGGAAGGTAAGAGCAGGCAGAGCGAAAGTGCAGTAGAAAAAGCTTCTAAGCCATGCACACACACATATGTATACACATGTACAATGTATGTTGCATACATAAGGCGAAAAACGTTTGAGCCGCAACAAATGTTTAGCCAGCTTTTGGTGCACATTTCACGGCTGCTTTTAAGGTTTCTGGCATATTTAAGCCCCATTCAACAGCTCGACTCAAACCGCCAAATGCCGTCTCTCTCATGCTGCGTGGCCCTGAACCTAAGCTTACACCTACGCACACACACCCTCACACATACCGTCAGCAAGTGTTTCTGTTTGTGTTTGGGTGAGCTTTTGCCTCACGTTCACGCATTTCACACAATTACAACATCAATTCAGACGCCTTCGATTTGCGACCACATTCAGCGGCCATCTCCGACTTTCACCTGCATGTTTTACGCTTAACTACAAATATATACACATTTATGCTCGCCATTTACATTTAGTTCTTGGCTGCAATTGGTCGAATAGGTTCCTAAAAGTATACCATCATTTTTGCACACCGAAAATGCCAACTCTTACAGAGTTGCCCATAATTTATTGATCGTTTGTTATTTGTGTTTATACATAATTACGCTATTTTAAAGCCCCCCAAAAGCGAGCCAAAAGCTCAGCCCGCAAAGTGAGGTTAGGTCGCACATACACAGATTTTCGGCATTTGCTCTCGTTGCAAAAAGTGCCATCAAAACTCAAAAATGTCAATCAACGTCGACTGCAAGCGAATGAAGCGAAAACATTTGAAATGAATTTGTGTGCGTTTGCAGTAGACCAGTCGATAGACCGAAAGACCGATAGACGGATAGACACGAGACCAGACAAAAATTTAACAAATTTAAGGTCATTTTTACTGCTAAACAATGACACAACAGTACATATCCTAACAACAATAAAGCAATGGCAGCCACATCTCTCTTTCTCGCTCGCTCGCTCGCTTGCTCTTTCTCTTTCCCTTTGCCCCAAACATGTTTATGTATATTTTTAGTACACGTACAAGTTCGCAACACTGGACGCAGCCAGCAAGCAGTCAGGCAGACAAGCGAGTGAGCACGTGCGACAGAGACAGAGAGATAAGATAGCAAAGCGAGTGAGCGAAAAATGCTGAAAAAGCTTTGAGACCACTCCCCGAAAAGTTCAGGCGACGGCGCAACGTCGACGCACACAAAACAACCAATCCCAGGCACAAATACAAAAAGCAAACACACACACACAAACGCACACATGTATACAGATAAAATGAAAAACTGAAACGCACACACACACACAGCGACAGATAGAAGCAAAAGCAAATGTGTTACAATGCAATTTCCCCGCCAAATGGCTGATGATATTGTTGTTGTTGTTGTTGTTATTGAGAGACCAACCCAAACTCAATTGTTCGGGGCCAAAAGACAAAAAGGGAAGCTTGGAAAACTGGCAAAGCCAAAATATGAGCAGCAACAAAAGCAACGGCAATAACAAAAACAAAAAAAAATAGCACAGGGTGCAGCAGCAGTTTCCAATTGGAAGTGCAGTCTGATTTCTAAGGGTTGGGCTGTTGGCGTGATTATGTCAGACGCTCTATGTGTGCGTGCCACCTTCACCCACCAGGCCATCAACCCACCACCACCATCACCACCATAACCAATACAGCCAGCAACAACATATGACTGCAAAGCAAAGCAAGGCAGCGGTTCGTCAGTTGCTTTCCAAGCGCCGACGCCGCCGCACTTGCTCCACGAGCGCTCGGTCGTCATTCGTACAACGCATTGCAAAGTGCAAACTTTGGTAACGGTAAAAACGTTGTCGTTACCTCGCGCTGCGTCGCCCCCGCTGCCGTCGCCGTCGCCATCGCCGTCGCTGCCGCTGTCGTCGCCGTCGGCCAATGGCCATGCGCCAGCCTCGCAAGAAAAGTGTAGAAGAGCCAAAACGCAAATACCCAAAGATGTGACCATCGAATATTAAATATTAAATGGTGAATGTGTGTGCAAAGTTATTAAGAAAGCAGCATCAAATACAATAATTATCTATGAGGAAGAAATAAGTGTCATTTCATCAGCCTCAACCTCAGCCTCAGTCTCAGTCTCCGCCTCTGCCAGCATCGTACCCAACCACCTAGCAGCGTTCAGGCATGGAACTTTTGAAGCTAATGATGTTCAAAAGTGACTTTATGTCCAATGGCAAATGTGACGATCGCGTACCGCCCATTAACCTAAGTCAATTGCCAGAATTCCTCTTGTGTAAGTTGATTCAGTTATTATTTGAAATTCCAAAAATTCCCAGAGCTTAATCTGCCAAAGTATTTATGGAATGAATTTAATTCTAATAAGTATCTATATTATGTATAACAATGAATACGAAGAGCAAAGATAAAGATATACATTGAGTGAAACTGTGAGGGAAGCAATATGTCAACAACACATCTTCAGACATGAAAAACAAATGAACCTTATAGAAAAGATTATAACGTTAATACGAATAACAAAAACACTTAAGTCTCATTTCCCTGAGCCTTAAATATTTCTAATTTTCCAGTGGGTAAAAGCGTGGATAATAAACTTAGTTAGTTTTTCGCTTTGGCTATCACAAAAACGATAGAACACGTGACGAGAACAGAGAACCCACGGTGAAGGCATAAAACCCATAAATCATAAATTGTTCCAACAACTGGAATATTTTCCGTTAAATACATATTATTCTCCCAAAAAAAAAAGCGAGTATTTGCATAACAATTTTGTGCTCTCTTTAAAATAATAAACGAGAGCACTTTTTATATATACTCGTATGTTAAGCAATAGAAAAATACTTGTAATTGTAAGAGCTATCCTAATTGAGTGCTCAAATGTGAATAATAAAAAGTAACAACCTGTTTGAGAAAAATTACAAAAATTGAAATTCCAACTTAAATACGAAAATAGGTGTTTGGAAGTTTTGGAAGTTTTTAAGCGACATACTCAACAACGAAATGAATTTTTGTTTTATCGAATTTGGGAATCGATTTTCGGACTTGAACAAAACTAATTTTACAATTCTCATGGTGACAGCTTTAAAGTAGTCGACTAAACAGATTCAAATTACAAACAAATTGCTCAATTAAAATTCATTTTGAATTGAATTACGAGAGAGAAAATATTAAAAATTCAAATTGAGAAAAATGCAAATCGACGAAGAGCAACCAATCGATGATAGTTGCGATGGTAATGGCAGCTGTAGTGCCTCTATTTTAATGATATGCTGCCGCGCAGTTCATATTAATGATAGCGATTCCCTATTTTCGCAACTCTTTTGCAGCGACGATACCAAAGTGTGGCGGCTGCCACGAACTGATTCTGGATCGCTTCATCCTCAAGGTGCTGGAGCGAACCTGGCACGCCAAGTGCTTGCAGTGCAGCGAGTGCCACGCCCAGCTGAACGACAAGTGTTTCGCGCGGAACGGACAGCTGTTCTGCAAGGAGGACTTCTTCAAGTAAGTAAATTTCTCGAACGGACACCACACGGCCCGACGCCGTGGTGGGTGGTGCGTGGCAAGATTTGTTGCCTGATTTTAATGAAAATCTCCCGTTGCGCCGTTGCCAATGTTCGGGTCGAACAGACGTTATGGTACGAAGTGTTCCGCTTGTGATATGGGCATACCGCCGACGCAGGTGGTGCGCCGTGCCCAGGACAATGTCTATCATCTGCAGTGCTTCCTCTGCGCCATGTGCTCGCGCACCCTCAACACCGGCGATGAGTTCTATCTGATGGAGGATCGCAAGCTCATCTGCAAGCGCGACTACGAGGAGGCCAAGGCGAAGGGTGTGTACTACAAAGAAATGTACCCCAAATGCTGAACAAGCTCATCAAGTGTCACTAACTCTTCTTGCAGGTCTCTACTTGGATGGCTCCCTGGACGGCGATCAGCCGAATAAGCGGCCGCGCACTACGATCACCGCCAAGCAGCTGGAGACCCTGAAGACCGCCTACAACAATAGTCCGAAACCCGCCCGACATGTACGTGAGCAACTGTCCCAGGACACGGGTCTCGATATGCGGGTGGTGCAAGTCTGGTTCCAGAACAGGTAAGTCACAGACTTCCATTGCTGCTCAAGTTCGCAACGCCTAAAACGGCTGTGGAATCTGTCGTTGCAGACGCGCCAAGGAGAAGCGACTGAAAAAGGATGCGGGTCGAACGCGCTGGAGCCAATACTTCCGCTCGATGAAGGGCAACTGCTCGCCCCGCACCGACAAATTCCTGGACAAGGACGACCTTAAAGTGGATTACGACAGCTTCAGTCATCATGGTAAGTCCTTGCTTTCGTCTGTTTTGCAATGTGCTCTAATATTCATTACTTTTGCTTGCTGCATACAGATCTTAGCAACGATAGCTATAGCACCGTCAATTTGGGCCTGGACGAAGGCGCCTCGCCGCACAGCATACGAGGTTCCTACTTGCATGGCAGCTCGAGTCCATCGCAGTATCCTCCGAGCAGTCGCTCTCCGCCAGCGGTGGGCCAAAGCCACACGTTCGGCTCATATCCCGACAATATTGTCTACACTAATATTGGTAAGGCCACCAAGACGTATACTTGATATTTATAATCACTAATCATATCAAGGGGCTTTAATAGTGTTTGAGTATGACAAACTATTTATATATTGTTGAATTACATATTGAAGAGGATATAGTCATGTCTGTCTGTCGGTCTACATATCTGATCATACTAAGGGATCCGAAACATGCGCATTATTAGACAAATTTATGGTGCCTACTTACTTGAAATTTGAAATAGCACAATGCCTGTTAATTCGGTAGAATCAAAAGTAATTGAAGAAACAATTTTATATGCCAACAATTAAGTTGGCTTTTCGATGCACTTGCTTTGTTTGAAAATGTGACCAGGTATATTTTCTAAGCTTTGGTATATTTTGAGAGTCGTCGTATATTTGAGTATATTTTGGGCAAATTTGTTTGCTTTGCGTTTGCACAGTGCTAGTCACATAGTTATGTAGGTTTTTGTATTTATTCCAATTGAATGGCGTTTATATCACTCACCTGGATTCGTAACTGTAACTGATGTGGTTTTCCTTTGGTGTTTCAGATCACGCTGTGGGTGCTGGAATGCATCCAAGCAAATCGCATCATCGCCTGCACAGTAGCAACAATGTTTCAGATTTAAGCAACGATTCTAGTCCCGATCAGGGGTATCCTGACTTTCCTCCCAGTCCCGACTCCTGGCTCGGCGATTCTGGGAGCACCAACAACACCAGCATCAACAACAACAACAATGCAAGCAGTAATAATAACAATAGCAACAATAACAATAACAACACTGGCACAAACACAGGCACCGGCGGAAGTGGGCCAACGTCCAATGCGAGTGCCGCAACCGCAACTCCCAATCCAGCAACACCCGGCGTCCATTACTGATACTCAAAATTACTTTTGCGTTATTTTGAAATGCAGTCACGCAATCTTCTGCAGCTCGCAGCTGCCCAACAACAGAAGCATACATCGCAGCAGCCGCAGCAACAATAGCGACAGCGGCAGCAGCAGCAGCGGCAGCAACATAGCAGCAGGTTACGTCGCCATTTTAAAAGCTTTTGTGCACTTAACAGCGCTGGGCAAAAGCTTAACAGTTAACAGTGCTGGCATTCGCAAGCAAGCTTTACGTTTTTTCTTTCTGTGTGACTGCATTTAAAGCAAGCATATTATGCACTCATTTTTATTACTTTTACTTTTTAATGTAACACAATTTGCTCAAGAATTCCATTTAGTTAAAACCTAAACAATTGATAAACCATAAAACCAAAAAAAAAAAACCAAATACTTAATGATGATATGAATTAGTTCGAGTACAAGAATTGTACACAAGTACATAGTACATACTAGACGTTGATGATGACGATGAAGATGATGATGATAACGGTTTATCCAAGGTCTAAATGTTATAATTATTATTACATCACTCCCTGACCGCTTTTGTTTATATAATTTGTAAGTTTGATAATTTAGTGTATGTAAATATTGTATATTTGTGTATAGTGAAACAAACATGGAGAACTAAATTTTAAATAAAATTAAGTCTGTATAGGGTCATACAAAGAATGTGGGGGAACGGGGGGGAAAACGTGCACAATATTTATTAGGCCGAAGAACCCCAATATGAAAACAGAAAAACGAAACAAAACAAAAAGAAACACAAGTTATTTATTGCTTTATATAGGAATACAAGAATTGCATAGGAGAAATATCAATTACGAAAAAGTGATGTCGTATATATACATACATACATATATCTAATGTAATACCAAACAAAAATAATAATAATTTCAAGCAAATAGAAATTTCAGTAAAATGCAAACTACGTAAAACAAATAACGAATTTTTAAATTTATTGTGTATTACAATAAGTTTAATTATTTCAAATAAATGCGATAAAATAAATTACTATTTGACATGTAAGAATAAAAATGATACAACAAATTGTTAAAAAAAAAAAACCAACTTATCTGTTATTTTATTCGTCATCTGTTCACATTTATAGTTCTTATCAAATCATCCGATTATCCGTATATCTACAGATAGTTTACATGTGTGTGCTCCGTGAGTAATTATGTCAATCTAATGCTCTTTTCGTTCGCTCTTTCCGTTGCAATTGATCTCTTTATGCTTCGCTATCGTGCGCTCCTTCTACTATTTCATTCATACTGAGCGCACAATTTATACAGCTTTTCGCTCTGTCCCTGTCCATCCGCCGCTGACGACTCTCGTCGGTCTGTCGTCTGTTTTTCTCAGTCAGTCTCTTATCCTACGTTCGCGCAACAACGTCTATTTAGCATCAGTAGCTAGCAGCGAGGAAGCTTTTTGCGCCTAGCGCCTTTAACTTAGTTGATTACAAAACTGCATACATATATAAATACAAGAAAATAATGACTAAATAATGTCTTGTCATTTGAATTTTGCAGTTATTGAAAGTCCCATTAATTATTGTACGGTACGGTGTTTTTCCATATTTCAACGACAATATCTATAAAAAGCGCCTAAGCAGTCAGGCAGAGCAGAGCGCTCTGTCGACGTTTTGTTTTTGTTGTGTGTTTTCTCGTGCGTGTGTGTGACAAAAGCAAGCAAGCAGAAAATGTGCTGCCAAAATCGAAAAACAAATGTCGTAAAATGTTCTATTTTTATTTTGCAGTAAACTACAGCAAGCGCAGCAGCCACAGCAAATCTCTTGTTGTTGTTGTTGGGCCTGAGGATGCAAATGTGTAATATGTTTTTGTTTCTGTTGCGACGTCAACTTGCATTTGCGGCCGATACGCCGCTCGATCCTTAGGATTCCCCTCCGTCAAAACATCGGACACGGTCGGCCACAAAGACAGAGGTCCGTCCCCTATCTCAACGAAAAAAAAAGAGTAAAGAACGTTTTTTCTCGCCGTTTATCGTTTTTAAAGTCCTAACACACAAGAACAAATCGACCAATACTCGTTTTTAAACGCATCCCGTTCCGTGCGTTTTCTAATAATGCAAATTCAATGTATGCCAATATTGAAAGTAATTTTCGTGCTGTCAACAATTGTCGCAGTCACAGGTAAAACAATAACACGGCCGGCAGCGTTGCCACATCGCTGCAGTTTCAGCTGTTTACTGATAATCTCTCTCTCTGTCTCTCCTCGCCGTTCGCATTTTGGTTTCGCTCGCCACTCTATTCGCTCGTTCATTCATCCTGAGGCAGATTGTTGTTCGAGCCGAATTTTACTATTGCGCCAGCACACGCTTCAGATTGAGGAGCATGTGGTCCAGATGGTTAATCAATTGGATCTACAGCAGCGACAGCAGCTCATCAATGCCGTCGATGGGCAATCCATCGACCCAGAACGAGACAACATGCTGCTGTTCAGCGACACTGGACAAATCATCCAAATGCCAACGGATCTTCGCCATTTGGAGGGCCTATTGACATCAATTGCGACAACGGAGCGCAATAGCGCCACAGAGCTTTGGTCAACAGACTCAGACACGGACGAGTCAGAGACGACGACGAGCATGAGTTCGAGTTCGAGCTCAAGCTCGACAGCATCCACAACATCCACAACATCGACATCCACATCGAGAACGACGACAACAGCAGCAGCAACAACAGCGGCAGCAGCCATAAGCACAACTACAGAACTGACAGCAATATCAAAAAACACAATGGCAACGGGAGAACCACCCCCCGATGACAGCACGCCACGAGTGGCCAGCGACGCCGCCATTGTCGAACTCATTCAGGCTGTGCCTACGACGACGACGACAGCGACGACGACGACAACAACGACAATGGCGAGCAGCACAATGACGCGAGCCAGCAAACCGAACAATTCGGAAGACGTCAGTTTCAAGTTTCCCTGCAAGGATAACTATGCAACCGATTTTTGCCTGAACGGCGGTAACTGCTACCGCTGGGCCAACTCCGATAGCTTCAATTACTGCGTCTGCGCCGACGGCTATGTCGGCGAACGCTGCGATTCAAAGACTGAGGATGGTGAGTAGCGCACACGAACGTTGCATTACCGCGATCACAATTCACACTGAACTCTCCTTTCGCTTTGCAGGTGTTTATGTACCTTTGCAGCCCAGCATGATGGAGCCACAGCTGAAAACGGCGCACGTTGTCTTCTCTTTCCCGATGCTCATTCTGCTCTCCACCATCTACGTTGTGTTTGGCGCCGTGTTCATGTTTCGCAACGTGTTGGCGCAGCGGCGTAAGCAACAGCAACTACATTTGCACAAGCAGCGCTTTTTTGTGAGCTGTTAGGTAGCTGTTAATAATAGCAGCAACACAGAGAATCGAGGGCTGCCAACTCGATTTCCAGCTCATTCATTCATTCATTCACTTTCTTGGTTGCGGGAGAGAACAACCAATGATTATTGTAACTGTAACGCGTTTTGTTTTTGTAAACAATCGAATTTTGTTTCACATTTTCTACGAATGCTAAAAGTATGCATTTTTCTCCAATTCTTTTCTAAGATTGTTTCTTCCTCACTACGTTTTTTCTTCTTTTCTTCACGTTGCGCAACGCTTTAATTTATTTAATTAATTATAATTTCTGTAAATTCTTTGTATTTAGTTGCAAAATAAGAGCGCTCTTTGCTTTAGAAGCTTCGATTTAAGCTTAGTAGATTTGTTTTTGTAGTAACATTTTGTTACGCTATTTAGTATGTATTTAATAATTAAACATAGCGTTTATCTCCGTTATTATTAATATTTTTGTAACACTTTGTTACGCAAGAAATCGAACAAAGGATGTAATTAATTAATTAATTCTTGTATTTATGAACAAATTCATTTTGTAATGCATTAAAAATCGGGACTCAAAAGTTTGTAAAACTTGAAAAGTTACTTGTGTGCGTTTCTTCATCTTCTTTTACTTTTTTAATTTTTTTTTTTTGTTATTTTTGTATATTGTAGGAAAGTGTTGTTCCTATTTGTTCGAACCATTGTTATTTCAATCATTCCACTATCGAAGCTCAAGTTCAGTTCAGTCGAGCGATGGCTGGGTTTTATATTTTATAATATATATTTATCCAATATTTCGTCAAAAAATTCTTTACAAATTTCTTAGAACTTACAGTTAAATGTATAGTAGAAATTATTCAAAAAACTCTTTCATCGTTTCATTGATGAATTCATTCTTTCGTTTATCATGATCATCAATATGACAATGGTATGTATGCGTGAGTGTGTGTGTGTGTATAGTGTATGTGTGTTGTGTTGTGGTGTAGTGTAATGTATATAAATGCGTGTTGATGGATTATACGAGTATACATATGTGTGTGTGTGTGGTGTAAATGAAAATGATCTCTTTGCATAATGTCGAGATTGGAAAATTGCCAGCATCAAATTCGGTTGGACCATCATCACTTGCGGGGAAAATCGCTTCCCTCGACTATCGGTAGGTGATCGAGGTGGTTACAGTGTGTGGTGGTGGTGGTGGTGGTGGTGGTGGTGGTGGTGTTGATGGTGGTGGTGTTGTTGTTGTTAATCGATGTGGTGTTTGCTTGTTTGTGTTCGTGATTTGTATATTCTGTCATTTTCTTCTTCTTGAATATTTGCTCATGTAATCTTGGATTAGGGATATGAAATTCGTACAAAAATGATTAAAATATGTAAATGTTAAAAATGTATTTTGCTTTTTTTTGCTCTCGTGTTTATGTTTTAATTGTTGGTTTTACGTTGCGTTTTCTTATTTGTTTTTTGTTTTTTTTTTCTGGTTTTTGTATTTTTTTTTGTTTGTTTTGTTTCTTTTGTTTTTAATAATATGTAATATATATAATAATTATTAGTATTATTCGCATGTCACGGGCAGGTCCTGTGTTGAAACATCTGCCGCAGCGTTCTTCTCCTTTAGATCCTTGGCGGTTTCCTAAAACAAAATATGCAAGAATACGTAGGCGTGCATTAGTTCAAAAACAATGAGGAAGCAGCATAACAAAAAATGTCAATTTTTGGTGGGAGCATGGACACAGCGAAAAACGGATAAGCAACTTAAAGCACAACAACAACAATTAAAGATAAAATGGGGAAAAGATTCGTCGTTGCCAACGTTACAGATAACAACAAAAATATCGAGAGAAAAAAAAAATTAATGATACCAAAAACTAAGAATGGGAATTTGATGGTTTCTTTTCAATGACTTGTTCTTTGCATATTATTAAATAGGGTACAGTTGTAAAGTCTGAGTTTAAATGTGTTATTGCGGCCAAACAGAGTTGTTAGATCGGTTAACTGGAGTGTAGAGTGTAGAGTTGCTTGTGTTTTTCTTTGTGTGTGTGTGTGTGTGAGTGCTTTCTTGTGTAGTGTTTGTTTGTGTACTTAGTTGTGTTTGTGTGTGCGTGTGAGTGTAGCGAAGAAGGAGGGATGGGTGCAGAGAGGAGATAGTTAAAGAGTTAGACGCCAGCTTGCGATTTGTTAATACAAAGTGCAATTACGAACGACAGACGAGCACACATATTACAGTCTAGAGTCCCCCCCCAAAGAGTTTTTAGTAGCATTCCACAACTTTACATTCCTTATGCATTCCATTAACATTGTCAGTCAGAGATCATGCAAGTACGGGCATAACAGAGAGCCAAATCATTAGATTACTATTAGAGTTAATGTTAACATTAACATTAACTGTAACTGCAACAGACTACTAGCAGAGCGGACATACTGCTTGTTGAACTGCTTGGCGCACTGCTTCGCAAAGCAGCAGCAACAGCTACAAATGCATTTTAATAAGCGCAGAGAGCAACTAGGAGAGAGGGTATAGAACAACAATGATAAGAGAATGAGTGACAAGGAAGACAGAGAGAAACTGAGAGAGAGAGAGGCAGATAGAGTAAGAGAGCCCAAATGCAGGAGAATAGTTAGAATTATTGTGGCACACAAACTGATTTGAGCTGAGCGAACGAGCGAGACGAATTACGAATGTGTCTATGAGGGTAGTTGAGTGGTAAGTGTGGTGTGGTGAAGTCGAATTGAACCGAGTTCGGAGTTGTTATTCACCTCGTAATGGCCAGCAGCTTCAATCAACAGCTTTGGACTCTGACTCTGTTTCGCTAAGCTGTTTATATCGGTATCGGTATCGGATTCGGAGTTCATATCGTTCGCATTCGCATTCGCAATCGCATTCTCATTATCGCTATCTTTTTGCTTATCCTCCGCCGACACCGGCTCATCATCATTTTGCGTATCAACTGTGGCCTTATCCTCAACGTTATCCTGCAAACTGAGCCCATCGACGGCAGCAGCCAGTTTCTGGACGCTCGCAGCTGTCTCCTCGACCATAACCTGCTCGTTAACGTTCTCGTTATCATCATCTTCATCGACATCGGTGACAATGCGTGCAACTGGAACGGGACTGACACTTTGCTCTTCGTTCGCTGTCTCGATGGGTTCGGCTTCGACTTCAGGCAGCTCTTGCTTCTCTTGCTCTGTCACAATATCAGCCGCCTGCTCGGTGATTTGCTCGACAATCACCTGAGCCTGTTGCTCGATCTCGTTGAGCAGGGACGTCTCCTGCTCTACAGCTTCAACTGTTGCTGGCGGCGGTGGAGTTGGTGCTGATATTTCCTGCTCTTGCTGCTGCTCCACTGGTTCCTGCTTCTCTTCTGGGGCCGCGGCTGCTTCGACGTCGTCGTCGTCATCGTCGTCCACGTCGGTGGTGAGGGCAAATGCCGAAACACGCGAGGGCGGTGGGGACTTGGGCAGCGGTGGCGGCAGACTCGACTCGACTACAACCTGGGCTGCTGCTGGCTCAGAAACTACAGCGGGATCGACAATCTGCGAGTTGTCGGACTCAAGTTCTAGCTGGGTGGGTGGTGGCGGCACAGGGGAAGCCGAAAGCGTTTCTTGAGGTGGCTCGGATTCTGTTTGGGGTGCAATAAGAACGAAACCCTCGGAATCGGGATCTGAGCTCTCACTAACTGCAGCTATGATTGCGGCCACCACTTGCTCTTCCTCGGCGGCATCGGCTTGCACATCTTCATCCTGCAGTTGGGAAGTGGGTAGAGAAGTGGAATTGTCGGAGGCTGTGTTGACAGTGGTTGTTGTTGTTGTGTTGGTGGTGTCGTTGCCTCTGCTTGTGGTGTTCGCTAGTGTGTTATTTTGGGTCTGAACTAACTCTGCGGCTGCAACGGTCTCGGTCTCGTTCTCGTTCGCGTTCTCGTTCGCGTTCACGGTCTTGGTAGTTGTCTCATTTTCATTTTCAGTGATTACTGTTGTTGTTTGTTGGACTGTGGTGCTGTTGTTTTCTGTAGCTGTGCTAGTTGTTGTTGTTGTTGTTGTGGTACACGTATTTACAGTGTTGTTTGCAGTGTCTGTTTGTTTTACCTCGATTTGCGACTTGATCTTAATTTGCTCGGCCTCCGACTCGGCGACGGGTGTTGGCGGTGGCGTGGCGGTCTCGTCGTTCTTCTCGCCAACTCCGTTCGTGCCGTTCTGATGTGGCTCCTCGTCCACGTTGTTGGTGGTGGCTGCCTCCGGCTCGGTCGGGGATTCGGCCAAACCATTTTTGTCGCCATTGGTCAAAACCACATCGCCGGCGGCCGCATGCCCATTGGTGACCACCTCGCTGCTCTCAGCGCTGCTCACGGGCTCCGCTGGAACAGTGCTGGACTCCACAACAGCGGCGGGAGCAGCTGCCTCCTCTACTTTCGCGACCTCCGCGACGGGGGCAGCGTTTGTCGTCTCGGGCTTGGCGGCCTCCTCGCTCACGGCTGCTGCTGCTGCTGGGGCAGATGTCTTGTCGTCGCCGTTAACCTGTTGCTCCTGCTGCTTCTCTTGTTCGCTGGCTGCACCGTTCTCAGTGGGTTTCGCTTCTGCCTTGGCCGTCGCATCTGCAGTTGCTGCGTCCGCACTTTGCTGCAGGTCATTCGCATCGATTAGCTTGATTCAACTCGCAATATTTGTATTTGTCAGTTTACCTCTGCTGCTGCGACTGCTGCAGGTGCTCCCTCTGCGTCTGCTGGCCGCTCGGCCTCGCCGTTCGTGGGCGCTGCTGCTTCAGGGGTGGTCGGTGTCGCCGCCGCTCCGGCTGCTGCTGCTGCTGTTGGCGATGCTGGCTCCTCGGGCTTGGCCGGCTTCTGTTTGTCCTTTTTGCCGAACGAGATGTTGCGGAATGACCATTTCTTTTTCACCTTATCCTTCTTGGACTTGGACTTGATGCTCTCATCAGCCAGCGGCGAGATCTCCTCGGCGCCGCTGCCCTCCTTGGGCGAACCGGTCGCTGCCGCTGTCTCATCCTTGACAGCGTCGCCCGCTGCATCGCCAGCGGCACCGTCCGCCTTGGTTGCCGCATCCGCGGCGTTCTTTTCGGTTGTCAAGTCTTTGTCATTCTCCGAACTCTCCTCGGTTTCCTTTTTCTGGAAAGCAACAGAAACACAATTAACTATTGGGCGCTTCCCAAGTCGAGTCTGTGGGCACTTACCTCGCTTGTGGCAGCCGCCTCGTCGCTGTCGGCATTCTTTTCCTTGGTCGACGGCGCGTCGCCGTTTAATGCGGGCGCCGTTTGATCGACATCTTCAATTTTCTCGAGTTTGCCGGCCACTTCGTTGCCCTCGCCAACCTTCTTCGGATCGGTGGTGATATCAATTGAACGTTTGCTCTGAGCTTTACCCATTTTTTCGCTGGTCCTTCCTTGTTTTCGTTGTTGTTGGTGTTGTTGTTGTTATTTAATTGCTAATTGGTTCTTCTGTGTATCTGTGTCGTCGAAATAAATAATGCGGGTTGCAACAAGAATTTTGATGTATAATTAGCAAATTGAATTATGTGTCGCTAGTTACTTTCTATACATATACACACACACACACAGACACATCTGACACAGGCTATAGCTGTGTCTCCTCTATGTATGCATATAATGCTTTCTAATTAGTTGTTCGACAACAATGTATCGAGTGTATCGAGCTATCGACAAGGCACACTTTAAAAGAGAACATGCTATTTTATTTATACATCTGACATTTCAATGAACGCCAACTTCTTCTGTCCGCTGCAACACGACTGCAGGCAGCGTCTAGACTTTGCAAAAACTTTACGTCACTCGAATGCGATTGCGATTGCGGTTCCGCTCGCTGTGATAAAGGCGCAGCTGAACTGCAACTTGGCAGACCAAACAATCCACTTAAGATTAGCGCACAAAACGAATCACGCTTTACGACTGCACTTCAAAATATAAATAGTTCGCAGTAACTCTTACGGCCATAAATATTTGCCATTTGTGCGAATGTCAAACTCTGATTAACCAAGCATTCAATTGAAATACTCTTTACTCAGCAGTTACTATCGAAATCTACTCTTCACTCGGCAGTCACTTGCATTAGTCACAGTCACTGTCCTAGTCACACTATGTGAAATTTCACTCATCTCTGCTCACCCGGGGGTCGACGAGCTTATCACTCGTGCTAAGGCTGACTGAGAAATTGGCACAACAAATTTAAACAAATGAAGTAGACAGCAGCAGCAGCAAATCATGGAAACAACAAATCGAGCGAGGCTAGCGAGTGAATCATCTCTAGTATCCAGGAAATTTTGATGAAACACCACAGTACATGGCAGAGATACACACACATAGACACGCACATGCACGCGCACTCACACTGTTGAAGAGAGTAAGTGCGCGAGAGCGAGATGGCCGAAGAAGTACTGTTGTTTTTGTTGCTACTGGCGTGCTATGCGTCACTTTGAAAATCGAATTACTCGACTTGGTAAATGAAACAGAAACCGTACCAAAGAATTTTAATGAAGTGAGGAGAGAAATGCGAGGTGGGGGAATGGGCGCAAAAAATTAAAAGCGAAAAGTTTCGTCATGTTTAGGGGTTGGACAACAAAGCGTGCATAAAAGTTCCAGAGGCGCGCCAGGGCCAGGGCAGCAACAGAGCGAAGTGTCCACCTTTTCAGTTGCCGCCAGAAAGGCGCCATTTTTATTGCTCGCTAAGCGAGGCGAGTAAAACAAACGGTTATTCACGGTTCGACCTCAACAGCTGCAGAACACAACAGCTGTTTATGCTGGTAGCGCCTCCACATTCATGCGAATAAGTCATAAAGGATATTTGCGCACATTTCTAGCTATCATTAAAACCCACTGGCATTGTGCGCGAGCGAGGCAGCAATTAAAAATACAATATTTTAATGAGTTGCTGCAGCAACATATGTGTGCACAATAATGGGAATAATGGGAAATTCGCTATTTATTTATTGCAAGCAAACGAAATAACGTTGCCAACTTTCTACAAATTGTTTTGCATTTCATAATTATTCTTTGGCTTTGCTTCGTAGCCAGAGCTCACTGTATACACATGCGGCGCCATTAAATAACAACGAAAAGAAAACAACGGTGAAAAAGAAGAAGTCTGAAGTTGAGCGAACATCAAGCAAGACATCAAGTTTCATCAGTTTCGTTCAATGAACCAAACAAACACTCGAAAAAGTTGAAACCGACTGACTGGCTGACTGCTTAACTGGCTGAATGGCTGACAGCTTGTTGCCGGGGCCAAAACCTGCCGTGTACTTACAATGTTTCAAATCCACAAGAACAGGAATAAATCTAAAGCATATTTAACGACGACGCGCATAAAAAACCAGAACGAATGGCTATCTCTTGGTATGCCGAAGATTTAATACTCTCTTGCGCGGCTGAACTCTGACAAGCGATTAGGCCACCATAAATTGGTTTCACGTTTCGCAACATAAGTAGCATATTTTTATTACGCTAGTGTATACAAGCATAGAGGCGAGGAGAAGCGGCAATTAATGTGAGCATATAATTTCAAATTAGATTTCCAACCTATTCGACAGCACCGTATGCAAAATGTTGATGAGTAATCGCCAGAATATGCCAACACACACTCACTAACACGTACACCAGCAAACACAGGTGTAGAGCCGTAACTCAACCCTTACCAAAATAGACTGCAGAAAAACCAACTGTGCGCGTACTTTGCAAAAGCGGGCAGCGGCAGCAACAACGACAATGTATAAAAGCGCAAGTAAATTTGCGGTATGACGCATCGGCAAGGCAATAAGGAAAAAGGACAAGAGAACAAGGACGACGCCAAAAAAGAGGGTTGCCGGCCGGCATTTTACTACTACGATTACTACTACTACCACTACTACTACTAAACACACACACTACTACATGTGCGCAACAAAAGCGACAACGACGGTCATTGCCCGAAGTTGCCATGCCAACGAAGCAGCGACGCAGACGCTAACGCTGACATTGACGTCGGCGTCAACGGCGACGGCGACGCGACGTCACATCCGAGCAGCCGAACAAGGAGGGATGGGGGCGTGTGAAAATACTTGAGCGCCGACGCGGCCCACATACGACAACAGAAGCGAACCGAAAATGTGCTGGTGTTGCCAGACTGCAGACTGCATTTGAGATGACATGCAGAAAATGCAAATGCAAAGAGAATACAAAATTAACACACAGACTTAGCACGCGCTCAACTTTGCACTCACGCACTTAATGCAGAGTGAGAGCGAGAGTCGAGTTGGAGTTGATGTTAAAGTTGACGAGAGCTGTCTGTGGGTGACGGACAAAAATGTATCGTTCCATTAAAAGTACTCAAAAAATAAAAGCTTTGAGTGCGCGTCGGCATTTGTTAAAAGCAATGAATTTCTCTTTTCTTTTTTTTGGCCTTTATTAGTTAAATTCAATTTAAACTTGACCTTTGATGTGTTGCACACCAATACACACACAACTGGAATTCAGAATACTGAATACAATAGAGAAATGCCACTGGACTCTCACGCTTCTTGCTTGGCTTTTAAGCCGCGCCTTTCGGTTTTGTTCAGTGAAAGAAAATTTATAAATTGAAGGGACAAAGGAAAGCGTAAAGAGCAGCAAGAAACACACACACATAAACACATACACATCGGCAAGCAGAGCCACCGAAGCAGAGTGGTGTCGTCTATAAATAAAAGCGCATTTATCAACAATGAAGCGTGTTCGAAATGCAACAACAGCCACACAAAGGAGCTGCACACACACACACACACACACGCAAACACTTACGTATTTGAATGCATGTGTGTATGTGTGCGCTGAATTGTCTGCTCTCTATCAATTTTGACACTTTAAGCTGCGCTGCGGCTGCGCTTTCAATTTGACGCCGGCTACTACTTTAGTTCCCCCTCCCCCGCCATGCTGCTCCTCATCCAGAGCTAGAAGATCGTTGTAGCCATGAGAGATCCATGCGTCGAGCTCAGACAAGATACGTAAATTAAATTGATTGTGCAGGAATGCGTACAACACTCGCTGCTCGCCGTCGGGGGCTGGCCAACTGGACAAACATTAATTTCATGTCATACCACACAAGCGAACACGCATACATGTGTATATATGGTTGTATGGATGTACATTCCAGTTGCTTGCATTGTCGTGCACAATTGTATGGGGCATTTATAGCAGTGAAAACAACATGATAAGTGCGCGCGCACTTAAGGCAGGCAGGCAGGCAGCGGCGACCAGACGTAATTGAACTTTTATAAACTAATCAAACATACGCCCACAGCCTCAGTTCACTCCCAGATTCCTCCATTGCCCCTCTTCCACTTTGCACGCACTTGACAGCTGACAAACACGCACACAGACATCGAAAATGCATCTCAGCTCACTCTCATTCTCACTCCCATTCCCATTCCTTCCAATTTCTTCAATCAGCCAGCGCTGAGTGAGTGCGAATATATGCGAGTATAATGCGCGAAAAGAGCGAAGTGCAGTAGAGTAGACACAACAATACACACACACACACTTGCACACGCACGGCATATGTTTTGTCATGCAAGTGCAAGCATTGCATATTTGTCATATTGTTTGCCATTTGATACGCTGTGTCGTCGGTGCCAGTGTTTGTGCGCTGCTGCTGATAAGCCACGCCTAAGCACAACACTAAGCCAAATCAGAAATCACAAATCAAAATTTAAATAAGAACGTTCCCATACACATACATACGTGGTAAAGTGCAACGGCAACGGCAACCACAACTACAACTACATTTTGTGGCCCACGCAGCCGAAAAGAGAAGGAAGCTAATATTGAAAGAAATGTGTGCGAAAGGCAGGCAGATCGAGGAACAACAACAAGACAACGAAGAAGAACCAGAATATCAAAAGCAATACAGTAGCGTCTCAGAAATTGTCTCAAGTAACCGGATATAATTGGTTGCCGCTGGTTTTATTGCTGCTGGAAAGGATATGTACGTAAAACGAGTGCATTCCATAATTAGTAACAAGTACATTACATGCAACAAACGTACGAACGTACGAGGAACAACAATAAGTCACAATATTAAACATTAAGAAAATATTTTTTCAATTATCATTTCCGGTCAGTTGTTGTTGTGTGGTGTGTGTGGCATGTTATCCGTCCTACACTCAAGTATTTCTGAATGCTTCACGACTCATCATCATTGATACAGTAACACTCCCAAATATTACTCCACGCACACAAAACTCAACATTCGTGTATTCATTGCTATAACGGTGGCGTGGTCAATAGTCGCTTTACTATCGGAACCCCAAAATACCCCACAAAAAATGATAAAATGAATAAAAAGAAAAAACATTAATAGAGTGACAGAGGAAGTGTCTGTAGAAGGCAACAAGCAGTCGATTGATAAACGAACGAAGCACAAAGAAAGCACAAACTCCCTATCAATTGCATTCGTCGTACACATATGATTCAGAGAGTTTTGCGCTTAACAATAGGATGACGATTTTATATTCTCGATTTTTTTTCTTCGCTCATATCTAGCATATACATAGAGTGGGAGCTACGTGACTCGCCTACTGCAATCTACCCTGAGTCCCACACATACAAACGAATGTGTGTGTTGGCAGTTTTTCGCATTATCTGCCTCATCTGTGTGTGATCTTGACAAACATAATACATAACTCTGGGCATGTGTCAAGAGAAAGACAGCAGCAGCCGACTCAGTAAAAAGTAGATAAGCATGCAATCTTTTTATTTTCTTTAATACCGAACCACTTTTTCTTTGCTGCAGATTTAAATTGCCAAGTGATCATATTACAAAACACGTTTAATCAGAGTGGGGGGGGAACAACAACAGTTATCTTTTTTTGGCGTTTTCTTTTCAGACTTCGGCCAAAAATAAAGTTGAGTTAACCACAGTGAGCGATAGCTAGCTCATCTGTGAGCAAAACTCAATTTGAAGCTAAAAGTTGAATAACATTTCCCCACGAAACGAAAATAATCAGTACTTTTTACTTGAACGCAATTAATTACATCCTATTAATCAGTTTGAATGATATCGAACTTTGTGCATTTACAGGTCTTCTTCAACTAAACATGGGGAAAAGCATTAAAAATCGAGCACAACTTATCGACTGCTGGTCAAGCTTTTTGCAATTACCGGTTTAAGGATCGATAAATTTGAATCGATAGCACGCAAGAGTTGCAGAGCTATCAAAAATCCAAACGTTCAGAACAGCTTGGCAACATTCTTGCAACTAACCAGATCGAAGCCCACTCACTCTGTGCAACGTTTCGAGGAAAGGCAAGTGCAGCAGCAGTAAACTTGAATTCGCACACACACAAACACACACACACGCACACAATGTCGAAGGATGCGGATGCAAGTAGAAAGCGCAAATGGTAAAAAGTGGGCTGCTTCTGCAGCCGAACCGGTTCGACCATTCTTGTTCTTTCCTCTCTCTCTCTCGCGCGCTCAAGCTGCGTTAGTCTTTCGATTTTGCGGCTAATTAAAACACATGAGCGTACTACAATTGTGCTAGTGTGAGTGTGCAAAGTCGCGCCGTGTAATAAAAAGTAGTAGCAAATTGTGTGCATGGGACTGTCTGTGTGTGTATGTGTGTGTGGATACTCTCTTAGTTTGCAGCTGGAACAAAGGCGAATGCCAATTAGTCACCCAAGTTGGTGGCTTGGGGGTTGGCTGCGTTTGGTTTCACTTAGAATTGAGTTGTTGTCGCAAGTGGCGCGCGGTCTCATCAAGTATTTCTGATTAGGAATTCAAAGCGCTGCACAAAGTCTTCATTCAGTACGTAGTCGGTAATCTGCGGACCACTTTGGTATTGTAAACGGTATTTTAATACGGCCATAAATAATTCATAAGACGGCAAAGCGACAAATGGCAACAAATCGTCGCCTGCTGCTTCTGCTTACATATTTCCGGTACTTACTCTCTCTCTCTCTCTCTCTGTCTCTCACTCTTCCTCTCTGTTGTTGTCAGCTGCGCGGGTGGCCACACAAAATCAAGAGTAGGATAATAAAGAGCTTTCCTTTGCGCTCAAGTCGTTGTTGGAATTAGAAACGAAGCTCTTAATTAAACAGTATAATTATGTGCAAAGCACTTTCTTCTTTCATCAACAAGTTGTTAACCACGCACTAAACTTTAACTTCAGCTTCAGCAGCACTCAAAATGAGGAATTACTCGATTCGTTAGGCAGCGGAAAAAGCCGTCGCACAACAACAATCGCGAACGAAAAACACACACAACGAGAACCAAACCGTTCAAGTCAAACAACAAACGACGACTGTTGCCGTTGGGCGACTCATGATCAGCGACGACGACGACGCCGCCGACGACGACCACGAAGCAGCAGAAGCCGAAGCAGAAGCAAAAGCAGCAAAAAGTAACGACAGCAACAACAACTACTAAAAAGAAACTTCTACTTCAGACGCTTATACAGAGTGCAAGCAGCAAGCCAGCAGCAGCAACAACAGCAGAAGCAGCGACAGAGCCAGAAGGCAGCAACAGTAGAACAACAGCAGAAAGACAGACAAAGAGAGAAAGGCCGGAAGCGTCAGCAGCGCGGCGTCAACAGCTGAAATGCGGGTTTCAGTGACAGCAGCAGCAGCAGCAGCAACAATATTGCATTGAGTGACCATCATCATCAGCAGCTATCGATAAAAGCGATAGTGATATTGCTGTTGTTGTTCTTTCTTACTACTGTTGTTGCTGCTGGCGTAAGGAGTCAATAACAAAACTAATGAGCCTTGGCGTCGGCATCGATACGCACATTGTGCATGCATATGTACATGCGCGTATGCCAAGTATTCCAGTGCGTGTGTGTGAGTGTGTGTGCACATGCACACTTTATTGCTTTATTTTGCCATTCATGCTTCACACAATGACCCCACATGGCAGCCAGCGGGCGCTGCACCAACTTTAAATAAACAATGACATTACAATGGAATATAAGCAACACTCTGCGTGCGAGCGAGATAGAATGCACGAGGAGGGAGCAGTAAGAAATGTTTTCTTTTACTTAGCGCACTACTCAGCAAAAATTGTTGGTTGACTTTATGAGTTGGGTCTGCGTTAATTGCTTAAATTTAGCCTGATTATCAAATTGCTTATCAATTAATTGTGAACGAGTACATGCGTTGACTATTATCGAATACACTGCAACACGCTGCACCCAGCAAAACGAAAGAAACACAAATTTAGCTTGCGAATGCCAAAGTGTTGACATGCGTTGTCAGTGGCTCACACCCCCCTCCTCGTACTCCCTCACTTCGCTCTGCTTCACGCTGGCCACATGTGTGTAAAAGATGTGTCTTCTTCTTGGAGCAACGCTCCATCACTCCATCATCTCCTTCTGAAGCGACGCCATTGCCGATTTGCTCTTGCTGTATGTGTGTGTGTGTGTTTGTGTGTGTGCGTAGTATTCGTGCGGTTTGCTTTGAATACTCGTATGTTTTCATCAAGGCAGCACATTTTTATGCCACCACTTGATTTCCCCGCATCCCACTCTAGAACGGCTGCACAAAAGAGAAGAAAATCAATTCTAACCACTTGAAATACTAATACGCCAAGTAGTTGAAGGTATGTTTGTAATTATTTGTTTATTTATAGTTCTCGGTGGCGCGCAATTTAAATTGTTATTAATGCTAATTCAACAAAAAACGGCAGCAACGTGGCAGTGGCAACAGCAGCCTCTCAAATGAATAACACAATCAAAAAATATTCCAAGTCCAAGCAAAAATCAATCCGCAACAATAACAAATAAAGCCAAAAGATGAGCACAGTGCACGACACCGCAAGAAATGAGAGCCGACGCAGCAACAACAACAGCAACAATTCGACACACGTCGGGATGACCAGCCGAGCAGCAGCCGGCCGGCTGGCTGCACACTTCGGTCCACTTCGTTTCGTAGATAAGCAAGCGATCATGGCTCGGAGCTGCGATGCTGCCTGATCGGCACAAATTGCGTTGTTTGAGAAAAGCGGGCACTTTGTTATTGTTGCTGCTATTGTTGTTTCTCGAGTGTCGTGAAAATAGAGTACAGTGATCACTGTGATTGCAAGATTCACCAATCAAGCTAACGCTGGTTGCCACCCTAAACTGTTAATTCGATTACAATTTCCAAATAACTATTTCAAATGCAATTTACGTTCATTTTTACCCAAAAAATTTCTTATAGAAGGAAGTTACAAAAATAATGTTTTTAAATAATCGGTTCGTTTGAACCATGAAGCAATAAATGCGAAAGTCACTATAGTTCATTTAATTTCAATTATATGGCACATTTAAATTTGCAAAAGCCTGTCATGCCATTTAACTTTTTAAGAGTTTACAATTGATATTTAGGATTTTTTAATGAATTCAAAAATTGTATACAAACAGTCATTTGCGTATATGTGTCTCATTATTAATATTGATTAAATATTAATAGACTGAATTATCGGTACATACAATAAGCCGTTTAAAGGGACATGACTATATTCACTATTGAATCTTATAATATAGTCAAAGTCAAATTTTCCGTCCGTTACAATCACCATTCTCTTAGAATTTGATAATAAAAACTAATAAGAAATCTGGGCTTGAGATTAGCTAACAAATGCGAGTAACCTACGTTTAACCACAAATTGCACTTGGTGGACAGTACGTAACGGTATACCAGCGAGTATTACCTCAAAAGTTATTTGCGTTTATGGCAACCGCAGTCGGCAACAGAACGTACCCAATTTCCCCCCTTCTTCACTTCTCCACCGTCGCTGTTTATACTCTGACAAATTGTGAAATTTGAAACGACTTCAATACACAGCCCCGAAGTAAGCTATATAATGCAACTCGGGTTCAGAATAACAAAAAACAATCGCAATCGCAATCTCAATAAAAATCCAAATTGTTTAAGCAGCAGCAAACAGACAGTGAAAACTCTAACTGCAGGATTATACAAAAGTCTGAGAAATGAGAATATGTCACAATAACGGAAAAGTACTTCTTAAATAATAGTTATTAATTGTACCCATAATTGTTTTCCAAATTTATAGGATAATAAATTGGGGCTGAGTCAGAGAGTTTTCACTGCATACCACACACACATGCACACAAACACAAGCGCAGAGACAGGCACGTACATGAGCAGCGACGCCAGTTAGGGCGGTGGCTGCCTCTGCCTCTGTCCGCCTCTCAGTGTCGTATTTATTGAACTGTAAGCTTTGACTGGGCTGATTGCAAAAGTACGACGCAATAATTTTGCAAGGAAAGTAGGCAGTTTGAAGTAGCAACTGCAGCAACAACAACAACGATCCTCAGAGATGATAAAGAAATCTGTGGTGATAATCAGGGTGAAAGTAAAAGTCACATTTTGTGTGACCATTTGCATTATTCAAGGATATTTTTAGCAATCAAGTCCATGTGCGTGTTGGCAAGTGTAATCATCAGACAAGACGAGTGCTCGAACAAAGAATAAACCCAAGACAAGACAGCGACAGCGACGGCAACAGCGACAACGACAATGAAAAATAAGTCAAGTCAGGCATCTTGAACTAGGCAGACAGGCACACACACAAACACACACGCATGCACAAGCGAACAGCCAGTCTCAGCCACAGACAACGCAAACGCACATGAACATGCACATGGATGCGTGAACGTGTACGTATACATATTCGCGCATGGATACACATACACATGCACGCGCAGCCAAGAAGCGGCAAAGCAAGGAGCGAACGAACGAGTGACAGCACAAAGCGTAAAAAGGATAAATGAAGCAAGCAAGGGAAGAATGTGAAAAAGCAGCGTAGAACGCAAAACAGGCAACAGAGAGCGAGCGAGATAGGACTGACAGCAAGATACGAAAGAAAGAGAGCGAAACGGATACAAAGCCACCGGCAGCGACGCCGACTGAGGCGACGTAGTGGCAACGCCGACGCATTTACAGGCGGCACACCCAAAATTGAAAAGAAAAAACAGCAATAACACCAAAAACTTACTAGCCGGCAAGAAGGAAGAGATCTTTCATTCGGCACAAAGAAACTATGTACAAACCTTTTACCCAATTTATTAAAAATCTTTACAATTATATTGGACGGTTTTTTTTAAAAAGGCGCCCAGCCCAAAACCAGACACACACATAGACACGCACACACACTAACAAGAGAATGGCGTCCTTTTTGAATTCCGCTTATTTGAGTTGTCTGTGACACTTGTATCTATAATACGTTATGTTTTATTAAGCGGTACAGTTTTTCCTTAGCACATTGTATAAAAGAAACATGTTAATGTATTTTTGAGTACACATTTTGAAGTCATAATTCACAAAGCCTCGTCCTACACTCGCATTCACACACACACAAAACACTCACACATACTTATTTGTATAAAGCGTTATACAGAATTTCAACAGCATTACACACACATAAGCACTCAGACAGCTTGGCTTGGTTTTCAAATTTCGTGATTGCCAATTTTTTTTTTCGTTTTTTAAACTTGCTTTGAATTAATGAAAATTGTAAATTGCATTTACCTGGCTTACAACTTGTATTACGCACACGCGCTTTATGCTTATTAACAGATTCTCAAATATAAACCGCTGTTCCTCTTTCTTTTTTAACTACTTTCTGTCTCTTGTAGTAGAGCTGTTAAACAAACCGAATGCGGTGGAAAGTAGCGTGACCGTAAGTTGATTTTCAAAATATACCATATGGCAAAAATATACCAAAGAACCAAAACGATCACACTTTTTCTAGTAGGGGCCGTATATCGCAAATTATTAAGAGTTGCAACTTTAACCAAATTCATGTGTTGGATTTTTTTCCTGCCAAAACAATTCTCTTTAATTTCAAATATTTCAATCTTTGATTAAAGAATAAAATCTAAAACTATTATTCGAACAACGTATACCCGTGAGACCAAATGAATATTAACATAGATCAGACAGGGATCACAAGTTGCATTTTACTTTGAGTATTTTCAGTTAAATTTTGAGTATTTATATACTGTCAAAACATAAAATGGTGCTTGTCAAATTTGTGTTTACCGAAGCTGGTCATACTAAATGGTGCCTTAATTTCGGCGGGAAATTACAGCAGCTTCAGTAATAAACATAGTTGCTGGAGAGCGGATGAAAATATTCGACTAAATCTCACAGTTTTCGAATTAAGGATGCAGCCGTCACCACCTGATGATCCGCCCTCGCATGTCAGGCCTTATTGCGGCCTAGGCAGTCATTATCTACGTGAGCCGCACATGACGATAGATGATCCACAAATGGTTAACTTCGCCAAATATCTTAATCCGGATTTGCGCCGTACAACACTAATTTGTGGCAGTTGCTTTGAGACGCTCCTGATGATATACAAAGTGAAAATGCGGCATGCAACAAAATTGCGAAAGGGCAAGAAACGCATTGAAGCGCAGACGAACTCCATTTCAGACGTTAGCTCTAGTCAGCACCAATCGCAAAACTCTGCAGTGTCGCCACCGTCCACACCATCGCAATCTAGTCAAGAGTTCAACAGAATGCAGACTTCCCAAGCAGCCAAGCGTAGACGCGAGGAATCTCAACCTGAGAAAACTCCTTCAGGCGGTCGTGGGATCGACGACGATGATGATTCCATGTTAAGTCTAAATGCAGTGAATGGTACTCGTTTACCACATATACAACCGATTCCCAAGCGGCGCCAAGTTGAGCATTTAAACAAAACTTCAATGGATATATACCTGGCCGGCACTACTGGTGGGTGACTGCCTCGTTAGATTTATGGATTATAGATTTATTGGAAGACAAGACTATTACTCAAGCATGCGTCCGCCTGAATGTTAAAAGGACAATGCATTTTCTTAAGTTGCTTAGTTGTATGTTTATTGTAATCTTAAATTAAGAGTTATGAAAGAAAACATCTATGGAAAATGATGCAATTAACTGTTTTACCTTTCTGTGTTAGCTACAAATAAACGGATTGTAATAATGTTATTTAGTTTATTTGCTGTCCAAAAAGTATTATAATCGATATATCGGTGCCAATCAAACGATGTATCGATAATGACCCATTATTCTTTTCCAGCTCTAACCGCAGCACATTAACAAAAACAACCCAAGAAATTTGCTACAACCAAACACATTTGTGGTGTTTAAAAATGGGCATTATTTAATAAGTTCAATGCAATGGAGCCAACGTCAGCACTCACAGAGCGCACGCTCAATTGAGGCGTCATTATCAGCGTCGTTCCAATTCCATACGCCGTGTCCATGATAGAGATAAAATTTTACTTGTCTTCGACTTCAGCCAGAGGCAGGTATCTAAAGTAAGAGCAAGCGAGACGGGGCAACAAACTGAAGACAGTTCAACTAAAAGCTCTTTATTTTTCGCACATTTAGAGCGTCATGGGCTGCATAACGAGCACCAATAAACTGCACGAACTGCGACAGGAGAATGTGTTTCGGGTGCGCGTCGCTCACTTGCAGCCCAGCGGACCAGAGGCGCCCATCATACGCAGCGGCTACCTGGAACTGACGCCACGTGAATTGGTCTTTCTCACGCCCGGCTACGATCCGATTGTTTGGGCGCTGCAACACCTACGCCGCTATGGGTTGAATGGTGATCTCTTCTCGTTTGAGGCAGGGCGTCGCTGCATGTCGGGACCAGGCATCTACACTTTTCGCATACACAACGCGGAGCAACTGTATCCGATGTTTCAGCGCTACATCAATGCCGTCAACACCGATGCCTTCGCCCAGGTGGAGCGTGAACGTGAGCGCGTCAATTCCACGCACTCGGTGTCTGTGCTCATGGGACGCAGCGATGTGCAGCCGCACAGCAACAATTACTTGGAACCTGCTCCCATGTTGGCGCGTGCAGCTCTCCAAGTGCAGCAGCAGCCAAATGAGTCAAATGCAATCTCTGCCATTGACTCGCCCGAACAACTACCCAATCTGCAGCTGAACATGGATGCGGGCACAGGAACGGGATCAGGAGCGGGAACGGGTAATCTGCAGTCGCCCATCACACCAGGCGCCTACATCAATACAAACACGAATGTCTACTTCGATCAGCCACTGCATCGCCTGCTGCAGGAGCAGAACAGCCGCAGCTCGCCATCCGAAGCGACGCCCACATCGTCGAACAGCGGCTTTAGCACGATGCGACGACAGCATCCGACATCAGCGGACATGCCACCGCAGGAGTCGGCACCGGCACTCAACGAAACGTTGCGTCTGTATGCGAACGTGGAGACGCCTCGTGATCGTCAGCTGTTCGAGACGCCGCTGGGCTCGGCTGGTTGCAGTACTGAGCGCTGTTATGAGAACATCAATCGCTTGGATCTACCGCTGCTGCCACGCGACTGCTCACAACAGTCTGTGGCATCCACAACGCAGCAACAGCAACAACAACAACAGCAGCAGCAACAACCAGCGCAGCCACTCACGCCCACCAGCCTGCCGGGCGTCAATTATATAGTGCTGGACTTGGATCAACCACGCAGCCCAGCACAGAGCTCTCCTAAAACTGTGACCAATGGCTTCGGCAGCGGCCTCTCGCTGACGACGGCAGCCACAGCGCCCGTGACGCCTGAAGGACAAATTGCATCCGAATCAACGCAGTCAGCACAGAATCGCACGTTGAATAGTGTGGCATCTGGACAGCAGGCGGGAACAACAGCGGGGACAGCGACAACGACAGCGGCAGAAACTGTGGCCACTCAAGGCTACTCCACTATTGACTTTATACGCACCTATGCGCTGAATAAATCCTCAACGGCACCAACGAACCACGATACTGACTTGGCTGTAAGCTGCCAACAACAGCATCAGGACCATACGCATGAAGACTGTGAGCTGCGCTTAACTAGGCATAGCAAATGTGTTCGGAAAGCCTACTCGATCAGTGAGTAACAAGAAAGTAACGATTAACTCTTAATGAGTTAATGAAGCGAGTAACTAGTGACGAGTGTTGGGTAACTCGTGAGGAATGAGTGACAAATTAGGAACAAGTGACGACTAAGGAACAACGAGTAACAAGCAACAAGTAGCTAGTTATGAACATATAGTGTTGAGTAACTACTGAAAAGCAACGATTGAAGCGTAACTTGTGACGAGTAGTAGAAGGCAGCACAACGAATTTACCAAAAAGAAAATACGGGCTCCAAATGCAGCCCGTTCTATATTTTAGTATACAATGCCAAAAAAAAAATATACATTGGGTGAGTCCTGGCAAATGATGTTGCCTACTAGGCGACTAAACGAGTGTTGAGAGAAATTAGATGTCTAGAGAGTGAAAATAACAAAACCAAAACACACAACTTACACAAAAAAACAGACAAAAATTGTAACCAGGTTGTTTCATTGTAAGTACTTATTGTTCATTGTGCACATACTTACATGCATAGGTTTTTTACATACACACGGGGCTGTTTAGTGCTAGTCGTTTGAAATTTTGTTCAAATTAATTATTATTAGGAAACTACAAAATGAAAGGCTTTTAAATTGTATGTAACATATATACACACATATATAGCATAGATATACTCGTTAGTATTTAAGGCCGCACATGCGAAAACTTATGTACTTATTATGTATGTATGGTGAGCATAATTTTCTTGTTATTTCATTTTATTTTACTTTTTTATTGCAAAGGTTAAGGCTAAGCGAGGCATTAGCATTTGATTTTGTTAGTAGCTTTAAGATAACCGACCGCTGTAGTCTTAGTTCTGATACGTATTTGCTTTATTGTTATTCAAATTGTTGGGAATTCAAACATTTTACATAGGTAAGTTACAAATTGTGCTATGATTAATAGAAATTGCAGCAGCGCCAGCATATTATGTAATTGCTTGTATCTATGGATTACCAAGAATATTTGTATTATTATTGTTAGTGTCTAAGACAAAAATGTGCAATAAAATATTAACGAAATCAAAAAACAGTTTGAACGCCAAGCATAAGTTACATACGTGTAAACTCCGTTTAGTATAACAGTTTTTGAATATGTGAAAATAACAAGCAGCGATAACTGCTAAAGTTGGTCGACAATTAATCGATTAGAACTCGGCCAATGTGTACACACTTCCCCTGCGCATATACCGTTTGAAACTTGAAAAAAGATGCCATGACAAATGTAAAATTGAAATGGATAACTAATGAGAGTTAATGTGAATAACTCGATGAAGAGAATCTGCTACTGGAGTGTACTGTAGGAATAGCTGCACATAGTAATTGGAGAGAGAGAGTGAGAGAGAGATTTCATCTCTCATGTTCTGCTTATCGCGCGCTTCGCAGTTTTTACCTCCCATTTCAATAATTTTTTTACGCGCATTATCAACGTCGTCGTTGATGAACTGCGGTCAGTGGCAATTGTGCTGTGAACTGCGAATGAGCTCTGTGCGTCATGGTCGCCTGTGTCAGTAAATTGCTGCTGATCTTGGCCTTGCTCCATCATCAATTAAACGGCAGCTATTGTCATCAACTTGGCGCTGAACTGCTGAGACGTATTGCACCCACAACATCTCCAGATGTGCAGGAAGAAGCTGTGCGACAGCTTATGCAGCGCGTGGTAGGCGGCAAAGCGAGCAAATGGTTCGATGTGGAAGTCAATAAGCTGCTCGACGCGCGCAGCTATCAGGTAATTTGCCCCATTGTTGGTATTATTCCTATTTATATATCGAATCAATTCAGATCAGTCTGCAGCAGAGTGGCAAAGTGTTGATTGTGGGCTCCGATGGCGTCTCGGTGTCCAAGGGCTTTCATCACTATCTGAAGCAGGTGCTGAACAAGGACTTTGAATGGTTCAAAACGCACATCGAGCTGCCGGACAATCTGCAGCTGCCCAATGTGACGCTGCATTCGGCATCGGCGAGTCCGATCATCTATTACCAGAATGTGTGCACCTGGAGCTACAGCTTTGTGTGGTGGAATCTGGATCAGTGGCGTCGGCACATCGATTGGATGGCACTGATGGGCATCAATCTATCACTGGCCCCCAACCAAGAGGCCATCTGGCAGGAAGTCTACGCGGAACTGGGCCTCAGTCGCCAAGAAATCGATGGACACTTTGCCGGACCCGCGTTCCAGGCCTGGCAGCGCATGGGCAACATACGTGGCTGGGCGGGACCGTTGCCGCCGGCTCATAGGCGCCTCCAGCAGCGGCTGCAGCAACACATTGTGCAGGCACAGCGTGAGCTGGGCATGAGCGTGGCACTGCCAGCATTTGCCGGCCACGTGCCACAGCCATTGCAACGCATCTTTCCGAATGCCAACTACTCGCTGGCCGAGCGCTGGAATCATTTTCCGGATCCCTATTGCTGTAATCTCTTTGTGGAGCCCAATGATCCGCTATTCCAGCAGCTGGCCACCTTGTTCCTGCAGCGAGTGGTACAGACGTACGGCTCCAATCACATCTACTTCTGCGATCCTTTTAACGAAATGCAGCCGCGCATCGCTGAACCACAATATATGCGTACAACGTCGCAGGCCATCTACAACTCCATGCGAACGGTGGATGGCGAGGCGGTGTGGCTGCTGCAAGGCTGGATGTTCCTTCAAATCGACTATTGGCGCGATGAGCTAATTGAAGCCTTTCTCACGGCTGTGCCGCGTGGTCGCATGCTGGTGCTGGATCTGCAGAGCGAACAGTTCCCGCAGTATCAGCGCACTAACTCCTACTACGGACAACCGTTTGTGTGGTGCATGCTCAACAATTTCGGCGGCACGCTGGGCATGTTTGGGTCGGCGCGACTGATCAACAGCGGCGTTGGCAGCGCCCGCATGATGCCCAACAGCAGCATGGTGGGCGTGGGCATTACACCGGAGGGCATTAATCAGAATTATGTGATGTTTTCGCTGACACTCGAGCGTGCCTGGAGTGCAGAGGATCTGTCGCTGGACGATTGGTTCAATCACTTTGCGCTGACGCGTTACGGCGTGAATGACACGCGCTTGGCGCAGTATTGGATGCTGCTGCGCAACAGTGTCTACAATTTCCACGGGCTGCAGCGCATGCGTGGCAAGTATGTGTTGAACAGGCGGCCTGGACTTAATCTGAAGCCCTGGATCTGGTACAATGCATCGCATGTTAGTGAGGCGTGGCAACTGCTTCTCTCGGCCAAGGAGATAGTGCCGCTAGAGGACGACAAATATGCGATCTATGAACATGATCTGGTTGATATAACACGACAGTTTCTGCAGCTGAGCATCGATCACATCTATGTTAATTTAAGGTCCGCATATCGCAAGACGCAACTCGAGCGCGTTCAGTACTTGGCCGGCAAGATGCTGCAAATGCTGGACGATATGGAGCGCATTCTTGCGAGTGGTGCCCACTTTCTGCTGGGCACCTGGCTCGAGGATGCCAAGCGGCTGGCACTCACTGCAAATCAACGACGTATTTTTGAGTTCAATGCTCGCAATCAACTGACAGCCTGGGGACCCAACGGCCAGATTCTTGACTATGCCACCAAGCAATGGTCTGGCTTAGTGAGTGATTACTACCAGCCGCGGTGGTCCATGTTCCTTGATGCCATCACGTTGGCGCTGCAATCCAATACGCCCTTTAATGCCACCAACTTTAAGCTGCGCGTTGCCAATGAGATTGAACTGCCGTTCAGTAATTTAACCAAACTGTATCCAACTGAACCCGTGGGCAACACTTGGCAAATATCGCAGCAGATTTATACAAAGTGGAATGCATTGACCAAGGATTCGCAATTTCTGCACTATAATCGTGTTAGGCTATAAGAAGGCAAGCAAAGAAACATTAAATGAAGCATATTTGTTTAACTTGTCTACCATATTAACAGAGATCCTAATGTTTAATGGAAAAGAAAGTTGGAAAAGTGTTTTGTCGAAATCAAATTGGATCATCAGTTTTGCGTTTTATTTATAAAAATAAAAAGAATTATAATTTTTTAGTTTTTAATATAAATATAAAAAATATCCATTTTTAAATAAAATAAAAAAACATTTGTATGTATAAAGTAGTTGCTTTGAGTTCCTTATGTTGATCAAAATGGGGGGATAGCTTGCAAATCAATTAATTGTTGGCCAATATATATGATTATTGTAATAATTGCTGTTGTAGAGATAATCTGCCTTATCAATCATTATTCTCGGTCCCTGCTAAAAACACGCGTCATATACATACATACATAGGAATATATAACTTTTGTGTTTTAATTGATTTTTATTTAAATTAATGTACAAACTAATTTAAATGTAAAAATTTAAACATCTGCATCAATCAATCATACGCATACGAATTTCTATTGTTGTTGTGTTCTTGCTCATCTGCATATGTGAGTATGTGTGAGTGTGGTGTGATTCCTGTGGTACGGTACAGTTCATTTTAGTGCACATTACATGCACGTACATACAAATGTTATTATTTTTTATATTTGCTTTCTATTGAGTTTATGCAAGTGTCTACATAGAATTACTCATTGAATTTCTTAATGTGTGGCTTGCGTGGTCAAACTACAATTAAGTTTACTTAAAAGTGTTTTATTTATTTTTCTTTTTGTTGTTGCTTTCATGTGGGGAAAGTCATTTGCATGGGTCGGGGGCTGGATGGGGGGAAGGACTGTGTTCGCTTGTTTTCATTCATACACGATATTTCTACAATTATGCTCAATCAGCTTAAAATTTCAAACAAACATTATCATTATTATTATTAGTTTTTAGTATTTATGTTGTATGTATAAAGTTTTTGCATCGATCGTTATTTTGCTTATCTAGAACGACGATACTTTACAGCTAAGTAAGGAGGATGTGAGGGGGTGCGTGGTTTGGTTGTTTGTTGGTTGGTTGGTTGCTTGGTGGTGGTGACGGCAAGTACGCAAAAATATGTTAATCATATTAAGGTATGCAATTGCGCACCTTAACCGCAACATTTCTCTTATCATCGCATCATCCTACTTAATTCAACATATACGCAAACTGTCAGTATGCGGATGGTGTGTTATGTGTTGTGTGTGTGTGTAAATGTGTTTCGGGGTGTGTTGGTTGTGTAGTGTTTGTATATATATATATAACGTTTATACTCATATGCATTCAATCAAACAAACATTTATACTTTTTCTCCAAATGAGAAAACACTCATACATCATATTATCATCAATCATTTCATCATTCTTAAGCTTCAACTAATATGCAACTGCAATCAGATGACGCAGGGCATATTTTATTCATCCTGCATGTCCTCTGGCAATTCATGTGGATTCAACATGCCCGGAATATTACGTTGCATTTGACGCTTATTGGATTGTTCCTCGGCTAATGCCGCTTCACGCTCCTCCAGATACAGATCCGAATCATCCTCGCCGGTGGCCTCCTGTAAAAAATGTGAGACAATCCAGCAGTTAGCAGTTTCAAATCGATCGAGATTGAGTCGAGATTCAATTCAATTCGCCTTTTCAGGACGTTTTACTCACGCGTATCTGTATGAGAAAATCTCTCAAATGCTCCTTAAATGCTTGCACATTCTCATCCAAATTGAAAAGGCCAGTGACAAAGACTTTGATCTGATTATCTGATAAATGATTAAATGCCGACTTCAGCAATGAGGCCACATATTCCTGTATGAATATCATATTGTCCGGTATGGGGCCCAGATCTACAGTTATCTTCCGATTCTCCACCAGCGAGAACATGTAGGCCAATATGATGGCATGATTCGGCAGACCAGCCGTATGCGATGTGTCAGTTACCACTGAGAATATTTGCATAAGTATATCCGTGAAATAGGTCTGATAGAAACTCTGCGCCGCATTCGGATGTTGTTCAAGATTTTGGAGCATCTTTGGAAATAATAGAACAATAATTAAAGCATGCAAGCTGGAATATAAATAATACTATTAGCACTTACTTTATATAAAATATTCAAACCCATGTCAGCAACATTGCGCATCGTGTGCTTGAATGCCCACACCACAGAGTCGAAGACCAACTTAAATTGTGCTGGCGGTATGTTGAGGAACGCCTTGAAGCAATGCGCGTTGACCGCCTGCAGCAACTCATAGAAACTGAAACGATGCTGTGGGAAATCTTCGAAATTCTTATTGATCATATCCAGCGTGCATTCGAAAACAGCATCAAAGATTTTTGGTACTTCATTCGTGATATGCTGACGCAGTTTGTGCACAATCATTGCCATCGCACTCAGTACTTTTGGTTCACGCGCCGACGGAACCTTACACCGCTGCAAAAAGACAATTTATAGAGTAGAATCGATATCTCGAAAGCAGCGGTTGAGAGTTTAGAGGACGCACCTGGTAATCCATTAAAATTGCATCTAACAACGGCGGTATAAAGTTGTCCATAACTAATTGATTGTCATTGGAGCGTGATACCCATTCGGCTATCAAATTGAGCGTCTCCTTCTTCACAACGTGCATTGATTTAATCAGCGGCTGATTGTTCACATTGACGCCATTCACTTCAATCGCCTGAATGATGTTCTCCGACGTGATCTTATACACATTCAGCATATCCAAATATATGCGACCCAACTGAATTACATAAGCATGGCCCAATGCCTTGCAGGCCGCCACGTTTGTCTTCAGTATGCTGCCAAGCTGCTTCACTGCTGTCATGTTCTTCAGAAAATCAACATTTTTCGATGCCCGCGATATAATGTCGTCCCAGACTTGGTTGGGCAGCAGCATATAACGTTCAATAAGTGCATCCTGCTGCACCTGATCAACCTGCGCCGAAATCATATACCCAACAGCCTCGTAGAATGTATGCACCTAGAAAAGAAAACAACAAATAGATGCACGTTTTAATATAACATATGTATATACGATGTCATTTAATTTAAATGTCTTACTTGCTGAGGCTGCAAATCACAAATTATGCTGCTCATTGTGCTCAGGATCTCGTCAATAAAGGTGCACGCCTCGTTGGGCTGTATTGTGACAAAATAACGACGGCATTTAATGGCGATCTTGATGAATGTGTCACAGGCCATGTCCTGAACACCATCGTGCGTTTCGTGCATGAATTCAAACAGTTTATTGACCACCGTTTTTAAGAATTTCCAATGCGCACGCAGAAAACGTGGATACTGCCCAACCACATACATAATATTGGATGCAATGATAGCCTTATTGTCCTTGCCCTTCTTTTGCTCACAGAGGCCAAGCAGATCTTTGATGACGGTGACCAGAAATCGTTTCTCGTCCTCTTCACAGAAGGCACCTATATACATTGATTAATATATACATAATGTAAGTTGCAAAGGCACTTCTCGTCACTAAAAACTTACCCGATATCGAGCCAATGGCCCAGCACAGAGTGTTGAGATTTTTCCAGGAGAATTCAGTGCCATTCACCTGGTTCAGCAGTTTAAGGGTCATAATGCGATCAGTGTCCATGCAGTCCAAGTGAGTGAGGAATACCAGAGTCTCTCGCATATTTTTATACAAATTGATCGAATTCGTATCCTTCATAAACTCTCGCACCACTTCACCGTTCTCATTCTCAACGACTAACACCTCTTCGGGTTTGGCCATTCGTGAAATCATGATGAAGCGCACCTTGGACAGGATTGATGCATAGAATCGACGCCGTGGATAAACTTGTTGTCGTTTCGAAGAGTCAAGTGTGGGGTGAAAGAATTCAGTATTGTACAGATTCTCCACAAGGCTATTCCAGTACTCTAAGCAGATCTTAAAAACTTCAACGTCCTCAACCTCACTGATCATGACCAAATACATGAGCGCCTGGTTTAGATAATCCACATACTTGGCATCCTCGACTAGTTTGCCATGTTCTTTGAGAAACGTACAGAGGAACATTGCCAGATTGAGCACCAGTTCCTGTTCCGTATCGTTACCTCCCTGGAATACGTTGTTCATGTTCATGTTCTGACCAATGATTTGATCCAGTTGCACCATCGTGTCCTTGAACAGCGTCGCAAAGTTCTCGTTGTAATTGGCTGCAGTTAAGCCAGCAATTTCGGAGAGGCACTTCAGGGTGACATTTCGGAACATCGGCACGCTGAGAAACTTAAAGATCAGTGTCTCAATGAGCGTCGTCTCGAATATGTAGCCCAATGGTATCCAATTGAGAAAGCGTAGGAGCGTCTCCAGCGTCACCTGTATCAGGGCCGCATTCATTGAATTCTCCAGCACAAACTGGCAAAGCGTAAAGATTTGTGAAAACTCTGAGCACATGGTATCCTTTAGATGCTTGGCTTTCGTTTGCGTTATCTGCCCCAGCGAAAAGTCGAAAACTTCTTCACTGAGATTCTTCAGTATAACCATGTTGTTCATGCACAGGCTCTCATTCGTCTTCGATGCACCCACAATGTCGCTAATGAACGTCTCCCAGTTGCGCGGCCATTCACGCTTCAATATCTGCACCAGTATCATATTCAGTTTATTCAAATAAACTTTGTTCTGCTCCATAATGGCCGGATCCGAGGATGTTTTGATAATCAGGCTGACCACATACTTTTTGATGCCCTCGCATTGGTTGCGTGGCAGCACCTTCCAGCGCGTCTTGATTACCTCCTCGAGTATCTGGAGTGCATAGAATTTCGTTTGCTGATTCTGTGAATATTCGAGTATGCTGTCGACGCGCGTCCATGCCTCTGGATGTTCCTTCAATGTGGTGAGTATGTCCTGCGCCAGTCGAAGCTGCTCACCCTGCGATGAGTACAACGCCTCGACGATCTTGTCGAGCAGATTAATGTCCAACTTCTGGTTGAAATCGAGCAACTTGCTCGCCTCATCGGAGCTCAACATCGCCATCGCTTTGTAGTAAAAGCTGCGTTCGCGTCTGCGTCGCTCAGCAGCAGCAGCACCAGTTACAGTCGCTGTATCCGCGTTAATTTTGATGGATTTTAGCTGCTCCTCCGGCTAAAACGACGACGTTGCTTGCTGCTGGGGCAGGGGAGAAAGTTCGTCCAGGAATTGTTTGTAGCTGGCAGCTGTTTCGGATTGGGACTCTAAAGAGAAGAATCGAAAATATCGAAAATATATTTATCGGCATAAAGGCAACCATATTTCTTTTATACGCATAGCTAAGTGTGTATTTGTTCGTATGTTTTCTTATTTTCTACGCACAAATACAAACGCACGGCTGCTTGTGGCGCGCGCTTACACTTTTTTTTTTGCACATACGCTCACACAGACACACTAGAGATGAGCGATATGTTCGTACCTGTTACTCATCCCGAATATTTCATATTTGCGAGTCAATTGCATTTGTTTTGATTGTAAGCGAAACCTAAAATAAGAGCTGTTCATATTTGCCTTAATTTATATCTTGAGGTGTTGTAAAACCTACGCAACCTCTGTGAGACCTCGATCTGCTGCTTTAACGCCGCTGTTCACTCTCATTCAAAAATTGCCCATCTCTAAAACTCACACACACTGACACACATGCCGCTTACATGCATAATACAATCAAAGCAGCGCAACGCATCTCGGATGAGACTGCGAAGGCATTTCACAAGGCATAATGTGCTCGCGATTTTAGATTGTTGTACAACACAACTTGTTGTCCATTATAATTGAGTTTAGTGCATATTTACATGTTTTACGTCTTCCACGCACTTACCAAGTTTTATTAGGAAAGCGTTGCAACCTACGATTCCCAAGAAGCAGCGTGCAAAACGAAGAGCGCAAAAACGAGTGAAAAAGACTACAACGTTTTTGTCCAGACAGGAAAAAATTTTATTTTAATTCGCGTGGCGCACAAGTCTTGCCTATATCAGATGTACTTAAGCACATGTACACTGAGCACTTATTTGCAATTTGGCTAACAACGGTTGACGTTGTGACCAATTTGTGTGTTTTAAACAAACTTTTTCGCAGTACTTTTCTTCTCCTTCTGTGGTGAAAACCAGGGATGGATCACGAGCGTCATGCGCGGTGCCGGAATCGAGCACAATTTAAATAAACTACAGTTGCTTACTACTGGCCGCAACAAGCCTACTCAGATTTCTTTAAAATGTGATCGGGTTTTTATTTTTAACAAAACAAGATTTATTAGCTTTAACAAATATATACCGGCACAACGCACAAAATTCAGTGTTCCCATATCATATATAAATTCAGCCCTGTTCGAAATAAGGGTTGCATTTACGGTTATCGATTATGGTGCCAGATGTCGAATTGAGTTTAGAACTTTGGCGCCTATTGTTTGGCCCACTAAATAAGATTTTTACACAGGTTTAAAGTTATATATATTGAATGATTAATAATATGCAACAAATATTCATGCTAATTAACAATATAGCCATTTACAAGATTTAAATGAATAACTACATTTATTTGAAATAATAAAAAATGAAAAATTATGTCAGTACATTACTAGATAGAATATGGCATCAATAACAATGTATTCAAGATGCAGGAGTTGCAATTTTAGTATATTTCGTGAATTCATTTTGCGGTCACACTGAAAGAGTGGTTTTTGTTTTCGTAAACAATTTGTTTCTTGCAACCTTATGTCTATTTATTTGCATTGTTTAACTACAAATGGCGGTTTACCCATATTTACGCGCAAGAAAGGAGAATGTGATAATGTAAGTTTATTTTACTGTTTTATAATTTCTACCATTTACCAACTGACTAAGATGTCCCACTCACTGTAAACACCACTTGTTGCTTTTGCTTTAGTTGCCGTTCTCAACGGTAGCTTCTTTGAATGGATTTCATATGTTCTTCAAATCACTTGGCATACAATTACAAACTACACAAACAAAAGAATGGACATACATTTGGCGTGACTTCCATAATGTAATCACTTTTATTGTGTGTGGTCGTGGCATGGGTGAGTTTCAACTGCAAACTCTGTCCGAACTTGCTTTTGGAGCGATCGCACTTTTCATCAGTCGTGATGAGCTGGCTCATCCGGCACTTCTGGAACGCCTAAAGAAGGATGCCAAAAAGTATGTTCCTATAGTTGATGCTGCTCTCGAAGCATCCAGCGCGGGAACAACACTTTTGGGCTTTACGGATTGCCTGCTGGCCACGGAAAATGCGAATCTCTTTCAACGCTTGAATGAGTTCAGTGCCAACTGCGGCTCATTGTTTTGCTGCCTGGTTGTGGGCCAACGTATTTCGGTTGCCACAGAAGGTTGGTGGGACTTGGACACGTTGGACCGCGAACTTTTGCTTTTTCTTTTAAACTCATCAAGCATGCTGCAGCTCGATATCCCCGTGTATTTGCCTGGCAAGAGTCCAAATATTGCATTCCGATTTGTTTCAATCCCCGTATCGGCCAACAGTGTTCTATGCGTCCTTTGTGGGGCCGAACCTGCGTTTCGAGAACTTCATGTTAATGCTATGAATGCCTATCGCAACGATGCAAACCTTTTGGCTAACGTCGAGCGCTGTGTTCCTCGCAGTCTGCCCGAGCAGCTTGACATCGATGCCCATATATTGGCCATCATTCTAATCAACACGGAGACCCACAAAAGCATCTTTACTCGCAATCTACATCAATCGTCGAGTGCCAAGCGCATCGTAGTAGGTGACTTGCAACGTTTAGACATGCTTAAGAAATTTTTTGACCACACCTTGGAAACTATGCACGAATTGCGGACGTCGAAAGGTGAAAGTAATGATTTGGATTCATCAAATGCAACGACAATCGTTGATCAGTACAGCTGTTCTGACTATCACAAATGTTATGCGCATGCGGACGAGCAGAATAATATAATTTTTCTATTGTTCGTGGCTGCTGTGCCGACACATGCTATGAGGTAAGTTAATTGGAATTAAAAGCAAACTGGGTCGAATTCATTATTATTCCCATTAAACAGATTTCTTGCTAAGCAAGTGCATGCTAGCCTACTACAAGAGAAAGCCATCTGCTGGTGATTAAAACACAGTATTCTACTGACTTTAAAAGACTGATGACTGCCGTCCAATCCAATAAATACATATTAACCCTGTTCGAGAAGTTTTAAAGTGAAGTATAAAAAAAACTAGGTCGATATCAAAATTTTAGAGTAGTTTGATTAAATAGGGAAATAATTTTCAAAACAGATTAATTAAAAATTTTAACTATATAATGGTGCTGGTGCCCGTTAAGCAATATTGTTAAGACTTATATTTTTTAATTTTATGTACATCCTTAAAAACATCAAATACCGAGTTATTTCCGTGCGGAACCTCTGATGTCCATTACATAATTATTTTTTGTAAACAACTTGAGGTAGATATTTATCGCCATCAAAGATTACAATGACAATAAATATTCATTATATATTCAAATGGCAATGTTAATTTCAACATTTCTATTAAAGTCACGCCTCTGACCAATGCTCTTCGTCTACCCCACAAGCGTAGTACGCAACGTGCTTACAAATACGGCAATGCATATAGCATTGATAATCGACTTTAGTTTGTTTTGGTAATCTCTGCAATTGGTAGATATAAATACACAATAATATCTTAACCTAAAGAACCAGAGTCATCTGCTATGTTTGTATTGAATGTTGAAAAATAATTTAATTTGTGTATTTGTCACAGCACGTGCCACATTAATTGATCCAATGAAGGCATAATAATGATAAGTGTGTCATTTAAATGATCAACACGTTTGGGTGATATAGTTAATAATTAATATAGCCAAATTAAATGTGAATCTTGTTTATGACAATAAGACAATCAGTGCGCAATCAGCGCGCTTTGAGTGCACATCGTTGTCGGATACATAACTGAACAATTTAAAATAATTTTCTAAAAAAATGCTGTTCTTAAGCACTCGAGAAAACTACACAGCTGAAGAGCTGTTTAAAATAAAACAATTACGTCAGCTAGTGGAAAGTAAGAGTTGTACGAGTATAATTACGGTTATAAGGAAATAATGTTTTTCATATCCATGGATAGAATCCGAGGAGTTGCAGATAGGCACTGATGAGACATTTCTAACGAAGTTCCTGTATTATACGCATTGGGACACGTTCAAGGCTTATCAGGCCATACACGCCTACTATGACTTTAAACTGAAACATCCGACTTGGATGGCTCATCATCCCATACAGTATTATGCCAAAGTTTTCAATGCTACGCAATGTCGCTTCATAATGCCACAGACAGATAAAAATGGACGTGTGCTGGTAATTTTTAAGACGGTCGATGCATTTCAGCAATTTCCTGACTATCTACAGCATTTGATTGAAATGGATGATCTCATCTTTGAGTCGCTGTTAATGTTACCGAGAGTGCAACAGAATGGTATTACGGTTATTTGTGATCTGCAGGGGTAAGTTGAATTTAAGAAATGTGCTCAAATAAATAATTTTATAAATTACTATTTGTTTCTCAGCACAACACGAAACTTTCTGCGTCAGTTCTCTCCTTCCTTCATGAAAATTGTTAATGAGAAAAATGGCATCTTACCATTCAGCCAACGGATTGTGCACATCATTCAGCGCGGCTTTCTGATGCATGTGACTTCATCGTTATTTCTACCTTTCATGAACAAAGAGTTTAAAGAACGCGTAAGTAAACCTTGATTCCTTAGATTAATATGATCAAATACGTATTTTGAACAGATTTTCACACATGACGGTCGTCATCTAAATAAATTACGCGAGATGGTTGGCTTTGATAGTTTGCCAGCGGAATATGGAGGTCCTGTGACCAACGTGTTGGATACTAAACTAATGCTTAATCATTTAAACCAAAATGCTGATTACCTGGAGAAAATGCAGAGCTATAAAAAACGCATAATGTAGATCAAATTTGTACTATAAATTAGAAAAATGAACAAATAAATAATAAAACTTCTTTTGCATATTTAAACAAAAGATTATTGTAATTACAAATGAAAATTGAATTTCAATATTGAAAATAGTTTTCATATATGAAAGCATTCAAAATTTCTTGCAAGAGTATCGAAATTAGTGTATCGATGTCGCATTTGCCATATATCGATAGTGCCGGTGCGATAAGCAACATATCGTTATCTTTTTTTGATAAATTTCGTTTGTTGTGAAATCGTGCCGCACTACGGCAAACGCAGTTTATTGTGGTACGAAATGGCTTCAAACAAGGTATTAACAACACATATGTATTTAAGAATATTTTAAACAACTGATTGGTTATAGGAGTGTCTTATTGTGGTCTTGGACGTGCGAAGCTGCGCATCCGATGAATTCAAATTAAAAGCTGTAAAATGTGTCGCTGAAATTCTTAAGGACAAGGTAATATTGTATATTAGGTAGACGTATGTACATATGTATGTTAATAACTACAGATCGTTAATTGACATCAGATTGTGGGCGACAAGAAGGACTACGTTTCTTTTGTTCTTGTTGGGTGTGAAAAGAGCGACAACGATTTATATAAAGAAGGAGAAAAACACTACCAGAATGTTGTGCAATATAAGCAAGTGCCGCAGCTCTGCAACTGGCAACTGTTGCTCAGTTTTTTTGAGTTTGTAAACGCAACGCCTTCGGACTTGGGGCAGTGGCTGGAAGGACTTGCAGTAGCTTTAGCACTGCAAGAACAAGCTAGCATGTAAGTCTACGAATCATTCTACAATTAGCGATATTTAATCTCTATCTTATGTAGTTTCAAAGTGGCGAGGCGACGTGTACTGCTATTGTTTGACTTCAATTATATGACACAAAATTATGATGACTACAAGATCATCGTTAATAAATTCGTTGGTGCAGATGTTGAACTTATTGTTGGGTAAGTTTGTTTGCGAAATTGTTATCGCATATCTTTACTTATTAAACTTTATAATTCGTAGCACACATAATATTGCCTACATCGACAATGCCGAGACCAATCTCGCTCAAGCCATTTTCCAGCATTCACGAAAGGCGAACAGCTTTGAGCTGGAGAACCAGAAGTATGCGCTGCAGCTTGTTAGCAACTGCAATGCGACACTTTGCAACTTTAAGGAGGCATTAGGAACTGTTTTCAAGGTATCGAACAGACGCCCTTGGTCATGGAATGCTAAGCTGCACATTGGCACCGAGATTACGATCAGCCTGCAGGGTATTATAGCCATGAAGAAAGAAACCCACATCAAACTTAAGAAAGTCTGGGGTGATGCTGAGGAAAAAGTCGAGCGCGAAGACCGTTTCTTTGTGAAGGGCACAGAAATAACGCCGTTGCCAGAAGATCTGATTGATGGCTACATGTTAGGAGGCACTGCAGTACCTTATGATGAAACACTTGTTGAGCTGCCGCCGCCACACCCGCCAGGTTTGCATTTCCTCGGCTTTGTGAAACGCGACAAAATTACGGATGCTTACTTTTGTGGCGACTCGCTGTATATGTTGGTGCATCAGAAGAACAACACGGTCTCTGCCAAGAAGTTGGATGCCTTGGTGCGGGCCCTAGAACTTCAAAAGAGCGTAATTCTCTGCTGGAAGATATTTAGCGCCAAGTTTAACACACCTCGCATTGTGGTCTTAGTGCCCCAAAAGTCGACAGACAATCGGCCAGCCGTTTTATATATGCAGGAAATGTCGTATCATGCTCAGCATCAGTTCTGGGATTTCCCCGCTTTGCTCACCGCTAAAACTGAATGCAGCTCGGATCAAATGCAGGCCATCGATAAGCTCATAGATAGCATGGACCTGGAGTGTACGCTGAAGGACACGCAACAGCCAAGGCAACAGAGGCCAAACGATCTGCTACCGTTTGATGCTTTTCCCAGCATATTTGAGCAAAATGTGATGGACGTGTTGGAGCGCAAGGTGATTTGTAAGACGGCCACAGACAAAGAGCTTCAGGAAACTTTCAAGGACAAGAAGTTTGTAGAATACTTTTGGCGTGTCCCTGAACCCCTTGAGGAAAAATCTAAGCAAGCTGCAGCGGCGCTTAAAAAGCTGTTTCCACTAACTTATAGTCAAGTCTGGCTGGACAAACTCAAAGCCAAGGAGCTTGAGGAGAACACACCGCAGCCTATAAAACAGGAACAGGAAGAAGAATATGAAACATCGAATGATAGTATTGAAAGCGTTGGCTTAGTCACACCAGTCGAAGACTACAACCAAATTCTGAAACAAGTGCGTTTAATAGCAAACACAACTCAACGAGATACACAATTTCAATCCCTGGCTGCTCAAATGCGTGTGGTGATTATAACGCTTTTGGAGCGCAACAAACTGAATTTGGAGCAACTAGCCGAAGTGCTAACAGTCTATCGAAACAGTTGTCTGGAATTCAACAGTTTTGCTGAGTTCAATCAGTTTGCAGCACAGATAAAGGAGAAGACGACTATGAGAAAACTTGAAGTGTTTTGGACAACTGTGATAGTAGAGAAACAGCTAGGCCCGCTGGTATTGGGTGACCCAACTCTTGAAGACGAATTGCGTCTGAAAAACTATTATTCTTTGGCATTCGAGGAAAACAACGATAATGAAATGCAGCAGGACAACTAAGAAATCTTTCTTTTTAACTTATTTTATTTGTTATTCATTCCATTTATTTGCTTTGTTTATCTGAAAGTGGTTAAATTCCCAAATGGTTATGCATTATTTTAATTATTTAGTTAATAAAAGTATGGATTTACACATTATATTTTTATATTTCAATAAATGTTTCTCAATGAATTTAAAAATACATTTACAACGCACGACGTATGTAGGTGTAATGGACAAGGAATGAATAATTAAATTAATTGTTTTGATGCAATGTTGTTCGTGAATGCATTGCAAATTATGGAAGATACAAAAAAAAAACAACTAGCTTAAGAAAGGCTTAAGGAACAATTCAATGAAGTTATATTAATTAAAATACACTTGAGAATTTATGAAAAGGTGCGCTAAAAATAAGCAATGTTAATAAAGCACATACGAGTGCCTTTTGATGTTTCGTGAATGACAAACATTAAATACGTTATAATTGTTTAACACATTCCGCGTAACGTCAGAAGCAAAAATTTGGCATGGCCCTGCATTGATGGCAGATTGCAATACGGCAGCAAGCAGGAAGTACATGCAATAAATCAACTTGAAAGTTTTCTTGTCTCGCAGCCAATAACGTTTTTCAGCTGGTCTTCCTTCTACTAGTCAATATTTAGTGAGGACATCAGCTCCTCTACACTAAAATTAATATAGAGAAATGGGTGATTAGATATATTTTAATAACGTAAATCATATTCAAAAATCTTAGTCCGTATTTTACTCTTGAACGCACGTAATATCTAGATCCTGGAAAGCAACGCCTAGCCAGGCAACAACGAGGCAATAATGCTGAAAAAGCTGCAATAACAGCTCGCCTTCATCCAGCATCTCTAAACGCTCAATACGTTGACGCTCCGATGTCGAAATGCTGTCGTACACCTGCACCATATCCCAAGCACGCGCCCCACTCCAACCGCAGTCCTTGAAGCGATTGGTCTGAGTCTCCAGTGACAAACATGACTCCACGCCTGCCAAGCTGCAGCCACGACTACGTAGATTATTGAGCATCACATCGCCAAAACGATCATTCATGTTAACCTATAAAACAAAAATTTGATTAATTTTCCAATCGATAAACTATTGCATTTGATCTAAACCTGTTCATAGTTGACGAAAACGGCGGCTTGAAACTTTTGTGCAATCCATTTAAGAAGATTTCTGCAGTTTTGCGCCTCAATATAAACCAATACGCACTCCGCCAGAAAGATGGTTGGCAGAGTGTAGTCAACCTCGGCTTGCTGTAGCTTATTGTCCACTTCATCCAAATTGCGCAAGTCTACGCCCATCAGATGATAGTTGGGTCCGTGCAAATCAGTTGGACTAAGACGCACCTCGCCATCCTCATCGTGTATTTTGGCAAGCAGCGCCTTGCTTCGTTTGATTGCATAGCACTTGCGTGCTGTCACTGTTGGGAAGTCTAGCTCAATGAAGTTCTTCACCTGGTGCGCGGTGTCGCGTAGACGAAAGTATAGTGTATCGAAACCACAGCCCAAGTTGATAATCTGACAGTTTCCAGCGGTTTTCTGTAATAGTGATGGTCATGGTCACATAGTTATTGAAGTTAAGTGCAAGGCCAGTGTTGGGGCGTGACGCACACACAAGTGGCACATGCGCATCTTCACCCGTTTGCATTTTGGTCAATGCAACAGGATTCCGATTTCAAATTCAATGCCAAAGTTCGGGATGGCACTTGACCTTAATTTGCAACGCGGCCAGACACGGAGGCTGGTGACAGATACGCTATGCACATATTGATAGAGATGCTGAACTTTGTAATTGAGAAGTGTCACGATAATTTACTGAAAGTCGTTTAACAACGTTAAAATCTATAATACTCTAAATTAATTGATATGAAATTTAAATTTGAAGATTAACATAGCATTAGCATAAGTAAATCACAAAATTAATTTACTTTAATTGTGACATTCATTATATAATTACTGAATTATAACTGAATGTACATTATAAGTTCAATCTATTGAAATTTTAAATTTGAAAACTGATTTTGTTTCAATTGCGTATTCATTATATAAGTATTCGATGGAATTTGTTATTTGAAAAACTTAATTGAATTAGTTTTTAAAATATTTAACTATTCTCTCTTTAAATCCGCGTCACGTGCGAATCTCTGATTTTTAAGATGCACAAATTTAAGCCCATGACGCGCATGTCCCGATATTTATGATTTGCCGTTTACTACAACCTTCAAATGCAGATGCAGCAGCAGTAGTTGCAACTAACCTTCAGAAACTTCTCCACACACATCTCGACGCCCTTGACGCGTGCAAAGTATCCACGATTTATCTCCGGGGCCTTCCTCTCCTGGTTGCGCACAAAATACCCAATGTAATCGTCTTTCCAGTAGCCAAGACGCACAGCACCTCGCTTACAATCACTAGCATCATCATTGGTAGCTATGACCGCTTCATCACATGGATGAAATTTATGTGTAGAGTTATTGTGTGCAACTCCTCCACCCGCCGATGGAGGCTCCATGACGGCTGATTTAGTGCTCCTGTTTTGCTGCAACCTCTTGTTGCGTGCTTGCAACTATTTCCCGATGCGAAATGCTTCTCGTGGGATGTCGCACTCGCTGATGGGAACAATTCCAAAACACCTCCTATTGGTCTTTTTCTAGAATTCTTGTATTTTGCCAACGTTATTGCTCTTTTCGAAGAACTGCGAATTGCGAACAACTTTTTTTTAATAAAAACAGTCTGTAAACAGCTGAATTTAGTATGCCCAGCGTGACCGCAACTTGAGTATCTAAATATTCTTTTTTACGTCAACAACATACCGAAATAAGCCTATTTAATGGTTAGTAGCTGATGACACTGCACTAGATATATTGGTATTCAAATTTGTGTAAAAGGAGCAATTTTTATATTTTGGTTTACAATGTCCTTTTTAAATTTGAAACTGTTAACAACTTTTTATTTAATATTCTTCTCCGTAAATTGTCAATATTTTGACACCAAAAAGTATACAATACCATATTTGATGGCACTGCTTGAATGTATCGATTATTTCAGAAAGTGTTGGTAAATCATGAAAATATTGCTGATAGTAATCGAAATCAAATTTACCGCCATTCTAATTTCAAATTTTTAAGCCATCTCGCGTGAATTGCGTAATCTATTTTACAATTGGCAGTTACGTTTACTCATTTAATTTTAACACAATAACTGCAATTAGTAAAGCTATATTTGTATTAACCACTCAACAGTGCATTAATAAATAACTTCCATAATGTGCGTATAGTATTCTTGAATATGCACGAGTACAATTACATTACTATACATATATTTTAAATGAAATGCAAACAACGCGTGCCACAATTAACTTAAACTTAACTCCATCAACCAAGTGCTCTAATTGTTTCCCGCATCTTTGACATCGGAAGTGACGACGGCTGTTATAATTAACATTATCAGCTACGCCCAAGCCACTGCGAGCGAGTCTTCAACTCAATAAGACGGGGTCAGAAAGTGAACTGGCTTTAATTGTCGCAGTGTTTTGAATTTGCTACTACGTCGGCCAGTGAATCAGAACCCCTTCGCTAGAAAGAATTAGTTTCTTTTCAAATTGCACAAAAGCAAATTATGTAAAGTGCAATTATTGTTATGTAAAAATATATGGCTACAATTCCGTTCAGCTATAAATGATTTATAATGATCTATAAAGTTTTCAGAGTGTAGCGGTTTCAGTCTTCTGACTGTGTTTACCAAACGACTAATTCCTTTAATAAGGTTAATCATTTAAGAACTTTTGATCTTTACACTCAGAAACAATTTTATGATTATTGAAGAATCAAATTTTATATAAGTTGAGATTAAATATAATTTATATTGAACTGGTACAAACTATAATTTAGTATAAATGAGTTTATTCGAAGAAAAATGATAATAGTTGTACGTATTTTTCAGCAATTTAACTAAAACCCATATTTTTTAATTTCTTTCATTAATACATTACCGCACCTTCAATTTAGCCCTTGCAACGGGGTGAACTCGCGCGCTCTCTCCCCTCTCAATATCACTCTCTCTCATGCTCTGCACCCACACTCGTTCTCTTGCTCGGTCAGTGGCAGGTTCGTTTGGGGCCGCGGGAGCCGCATATCTCTTGTGATTCAGTTTGGTTGTAACGTTCGTGAGCGTCGGTTGTGCGAGCGGAAAGCTGCGCGCGTCACATACAAATATTCACTCAGGTGTGTGACTCAAAGTGACGGTTGTTGGTAACAAGAGCGCGGTTACTCACGTAAGCCAGTTCAGGTATTGAACGTGTGCGTGTGTGTGTGTTCTCGATTGTGTTAACAAAGCCAAAACTAACCTTCAAAAGTATGAGTTTTGAGCATATAATGCATGTGCGTGCATTTGCATTGGTGTACGATGCGTGTGTGTATTAGTGTAACCAAAGGTGGTGCTGCCTGCTACGTTTGTGGTTTGACTCTCGTTTTGACGTTTTTACTTGACGCTGCTTCTCTTTTTACCTGGTCTCCTACTGAGACTTGGCTCAAAACTCAAAAACGGTCATTTCGTTACGTTTACGTTTTTCTCGCTTATTTTGTATATTTTTGAGTGTAACTTTGCTTGTTTTTTTTTTGGGGCGTTGGCGCGTACTTTAAGAAAGTTCATATTATTGCTAAATGAATGAAATACACATGAATAAGCCACATTGAGTGATATACCGAAAAAAGCTCATAGATTAGATAGTGCAAAAAGGTTAAACGTATCCAACGCCAAAACCAAACAAAAAACGCAACAAGTTATATTGTATGCTTTTGGCGTCGGTGCGAGCAGCGACGTCATCAATTGGAGCATAACTGTAAAACAAGTGAGATTAAAGAAGCAGCCGCAGCAGCAGCAACAACACGAATGTCGCGCAATGGGCCAATAACGAGACTCAAACTAATACAAACACGCACATACATTTATAAAGTACTCGCACGTACAAGCAATACTAAGGCAACGACACCTGCGAGCGCTTCACTTTCAGCGTTATCGTTGCGTTATACTGTTTGCTTTGCGATTGCGAAAATAAAAACTAACCAGTGCCTGGGCAATGATGATTGTGATTCACCAGCAATAGCAGCAAACACAACAACAACAACAGGAGTAGCCCAATAAAGAAGAAGTGTAATACGATATGAAAGTTCCCGCAAGTTACCGTTTGCCAAACATTCTGCGCAAGAGGGTGACAACACTTCACATTTTGTGCAGGCGTTTGCATTTCCGAACTTTTTGTTTTAACAGAGGAATAAGCAGAAGCACAGAAGTAGCTGAAAGTGGGAATGAAGTAAGAAAAGAAGGAGGAAGAGCAAGCACGTTGAGTGTAACGCCATAGCCGTAACCTGAGGCGGGCTGCGTTGGTGGCGGTGGCAGTGGCAGTGGCAGGTTAATGCACTTTATTTGCATGCAGCTACAACAACAACAACCAATTCAGCAAAAACAACTTGTATGTGTCTGAGTGAGTCCTTGTGCCAGTTAATACGACGCCACTTGCTGTTATTGCCAGGCAGCCAGCGAGCCGCCTTCTTGTAATTGAATGCCAATAGTTCAGCTCAAGTTTGTTGTTTGGGAAATTTCTCATGGGTAATTTCAATTGCATTGAGGGCACATTTTTGCTGTACCTTCGTTGCAGTTCAAATGGGGAGGAAATTAATTTGTGCGAGAGCAGGAAATACCATGGGTACCCTGGCAACCGGGATATTTATTTTTCGACAGTTAGGTTCAAAAGTATTCATCTCAGTGGGGCATGTATTCCCATTATATGTGTGTATTTTTACTTAAATATGAATTAAAGTATTGGCAAAGCAAAAGAAATTGAATGCTCTAAGAGAAACTACGATCTTTACACTCTGACAGTTAACACCATCACAATCTATCACAAGTAGTTAATTATTTGTCATGACCTTTTCCTTTTTGCACTCGGCAAACAATTAAGCAATTAGCTGCGACGCCATTGCCATCGCCTTCGCAGACAATGGAAGTAGTGGAATCAGTGAATGGCTGGAGCAGTGGAGTAACTCCCATTACTTGTCCCATGCATTTGACTCCGATCTCAAATTACTCGCAAAGACGCATTTGATGCTGTAACTTATTTTTAGCGCATTTTTTACCTCGTTGTGTGAACGTGTTAGAAACGGGTTTGTCGGTCTCTCGGTCTCTGACTTCTATCGCCGTCTTAACGCATAACCTAAACAACAAAATATACAAATGTATGGTAGCTAAGTCAACATTATGGAAAACCAGTTTGGTCACTCTTACTCACCGTCCGCATTTGTTGTTTACTAATGCCAGTGTCCAAGTATCAACAAAACTTTAAATACAATTATTGTTGCCAACAGTGGAGCATCTCAAAGAATGTGTCACAGTAATTCTAAGCACTCTTAAGATGGTGTTCAGTTTGCCATAGCTTCTACGAATTAGAGCAACTGATAAGGTGGGCCATATGGTCCATTCTTTTTGTTATTTTGATATATTTTTCTAATATTTTACAAATTTAATAGAAGATCTTGACATATTAATGGAGTTCTGAGTACAATTTCCAGTTCAAAATGGCACAAAAAGTAAAATATCGCGACAAATTGAAATGTGTAGCAGGCGTACTGATGGTATTAGCGGTGCTCCACACACTGCCCCTAGAGGTTGAAGCACAAACTCGGGATCCCCGCTTCTACTCCCGTGTGGGTGTCGACTACCAATGGCCGAATCCTGGCGATCCTGATTACAGGTGAGTCAATCTGATTTCACTCCGCTAGCATACCTTTAAACTTGGACTTCTCTTACAGAACTTACACCTTCAACGATCGACGGTACGGTCATTATCAACCGAACGGCTATGGCGCTAATTACCCAGGCAGAAACCCACCAGGACAATATCCACAGGGCATGCCCAATGAGGATCGGTTTCGTTTTGATCCGGTGAGCCATTATTGAATTCCATGCACCTATTAATCAATTGACACACAATTTGACCTCAAAAACAGCAAGATATAGACATAGCGTATATGTCTGTATAGCTGACTGACTGTAAATGAACAATGAGAGATCATTGAGTACTGTGAACTGTTTTGATCTCTTGAATGATCCACACAGAACGCAGTAATATCAAAGCAATAATCTTAATTAAGTTTTCATGCGTTCGTAATCAATTACACATGTTACTCAGCCATCCGGCCGCCTACAACAGCCAACTAGCAATGCCAATAACAATTATGTTTTCTATGATCCCCCAGAATGATCCCAACGCACGCACCCAGTTTCCGGGCGTTTTAGCCGGCTGGCGGGAGGATTTGCAGGGCAAACAACGACGAGACTCGCTGACACTTGAGCGGGATGTCTTCGTGACCACCAACTATGGCCAGGTGCAGGGCTTCAAGGTGTATATGTACGATAATCCCGATCCGAAGTCCTTCTATCGACCCTATCACTCCACAGTGGATCGTGTGATGGGCGAGTGCTCGGTGTTTCTGGGCATTCCATACGCTCTGCCGCCCACATTTGAGGGACGCTTCAAGCCACCTCGCATCCATCGAGGTTGGCAGCTGCTGCAGGCTGTGGACTTTGGTCCAGCTTGTCCTCAGCCGGTGCGCTACACAGGCGCAACCAAAGGCATCATGGACATGGACGAGGATTGCCTGTACCTCAATGTATACTCACCTAAGGTTAGTGGAACTTACAACTCAAGTACCCAGCATAATTTGAAATTAAACTCTTTTGCAGACTGGCGCGGGAGTGGCCCAAAAGTATCCGGTCATGGTCTACATCCATGGCGGCGAATTTGTGCGAGGCGCTTCCAATCTCTTCCAGGGCCATGTGCTGGCTTCCTTCTACGACGTGGTTGTGGTGACTCTCAACTATCGTCTAGGTGCCTTGGGCTTCCTATCGACGGCCGACGAGAACTCGCCCGGCAACTATGGCATATTGGATCAGGCCATGGCGCTCAAATGGGTGCACGACAACATCGAGTTCTTTAACGGCGACCGCGATTCCATCACACTGTTTGGCCCTGGAGCTGGTGGCGCCTCAGCTGGACTCTTGATGGTGGCGCCCCAGACGCGCAACATTGTGAAGCGAGTGATCGCACAGTCTGGCTCGGCGCTGGCGGACTGGGCGCTCATCCAGGACAAGTACAGGGCGCAGAACACCAGCCGAGTGCTCGGTCAGTTGCTGGGCTGTTCCATTGATTCGTCGTGGAAGCTGGTCAATTGTCTGCGCACCGGACGCAGCTTCTACGAGCTCGGCAATGCGGAGTTCTCGCCCCAAGTAGGTAGCTTTCCCTGGGGACCGGTGCTGGACCATAACTTCACGCTGCCCGGCGACGATTGGTACGAGGGCTGGCGGGAGAAGGACTGGCGATTCCTCACTCAAACACCCGCTACTCTGATACGTGCTGGCAGATTCAATCGCAATATACAGTACATGACGGGTGTGACGACACAGGAGGCAGCCTTCTTTGTGGCGCAGAATGAATCGCTGGCACCGTACTACGAGCTAACTGGACAGTTCTTCGAGCAGAAGGTGAGAGAGCACGTCTTCCGCTACAACTACACCCTGAATCCAAATGGCGTGTATGAGGCCATCAAGTATATGTACACCTATTGGCCGGATCCCAATAATAACACCATTATACGGGATCAATACATCAATATGCTCAGTGATCTGTACTATCGAGCGCCAGTTGACCAGATGGTCAAGTTGCTGCTGGAACAGAAGGTGCCCGTCTATATGTACGTGCTGAACACCACCGTGGAGGCACTTAATCTTCCCCAGTGGCGCAAGTATCCCCACGACACAGAGCATTACTTTTTGACCGGCGCGCCCTTCATGGACACCGAATTCTTCCCCAAGAAGGAGCATTTGCAGCGCAACATGTGGACCGATAATGACCGCAACATGAGCCACTTTTTCATGCAGACCTATTCGAACTTCGCCAGATTCGGGTAAGTAAATAATTGAATGTCTACCGGGCCTAACTTAACCCACCTTCTTTGAAGCAATCCCACGCCACAGCAAGTTCTGGGCATGCACTTCCAGCGTGCATATCAGGGCGAGATTCGTTACCTCAACATCAACACTACCTACAACTCGTCGATCCTGCTGAACTACCGGCAGACTGAGTGCGCCTTCTGGACGCAATATTTGCCCACAGTTATTGGTGTTCTAGTGCCCACATATCCACCCACCACCGAGTACTGGTGGGAGCCCAAGGAGCCGCTGCAAATTGCCTTCTGGAGCATGTCAGTGGCCTGCTTCTTCCTCATTGTGCTCGTCGTCATCTGTTGCATCATGTGGCGCAATGCCAAGCGGTAAGTAAACGTCACTCCATCTAAAAGTTAAACTATAAACTAAAATGCAATTCACAGGCAATCCGACCGATTTTACGACGAAGACGTCTTCATCAATGGCGAGGATATGGAAACTGAGCCCGATCCGCGGGGCGTGGACAATTCGCACATGGTGACCAACCATCATGCGCTGCGCTCGCGAGACAACATCTACGAGTATCGCGATTCACCATCAACCAAAACGCTGGCCAGCAAAGCGCACACGGATACCACATCGCTACGCTCGCCCAGCTCGCTCGCCATGACCCAAAAGTCTGGCAGCCAGGCGTCGCTTAAGTCAGGCATTTCGCTGAAGGAAACCAATGGCAGCTTGGTCAAGTCGGAGCGAGCGACAACACCGCGTTCCCAGCCGAACGGAACAGCAGCCAAGGCAGCGCACGTCGAGGAGAAACGTCTGCTGCAGCCCATCTCAAGCACGCCCATGCCACAGCTGCAGTCAGAGCCAACGAATCGATCAGTGGCCACGTCCAAGGCCGCCAGCGTCGCCAGCAGCAGCAGCCGGAGCACTACACCTGTGCCCTCGGCACGCACGACGACAACAACAGCCACGTTGAGCTCACAGCCCGCCATCCAACCTGCTGTGCAGCCGGCGGCGCAACCGCGACGCACGCAGCTGGTGGAGGGAGTGCCGCAAACATCCGTCTAAGTAACCGCTCTCTAAGCGCGGGATGTGCTTAGAGAGTGTACCGCAAGAGCCTTTGAATGAACAACAAGCCCGTATTGCAAAGTCTAATCCAAGGGAGTAAGTTAGCTTTTCGATTCGAATATTCTACTTCATCTAATGCCTTTGTTTTTATTCCACAGATCCCACAGCTAGTGATGGATTCCTGCACAAACAGTTGACATTTCAATAGCGCCAGCACGTTAGTTTCTAAACTTGATTTAAGCATAGTTTAAGATTATTTATAATTTATATATTTAAACCGATCTGTAAGATCAATTGACCCCTGATTGTAGCTACCTTAATTTTTGTATCTATTTTATTTTCTTGACTTATTTTTTCGCATTATCGACAACCCAACGAATACGAATCCATATCAATGACATTCCATAGAATAGCTGAAGCCTTCTTCAACTGAGGCATCGCCTTTCAATGTAAATAATCAGAATCTACGATAAGCTATAATTTTAATGCAGTAGATTTAAGATTATCCCAAAAGCAGTAGCGTTAATATTCTTTTGAATAAAACTAAAGCAACGCAATCAGCGCATCTATAGAAATTCTCTTCAATAAGAGACAAGTGCCTTTTGTGGATCGAGCCTAGCAATAAGTAAATGTACTCATATGTTTATATATATATGTTTTATGTGTCGCATATATAGAGCCAACGACCATACAAATCAGTGTGAACCGTCCAATAATTTCTTATGTTTTCATGTGAAGCGTGTTTATGTTTATGTATATATCATATATATAGATTCAACGATCTATCTTGTACATGTTTGTGAAAACATAGAAAATACACTTACATTAACAATAACATTAACATTAGTTCATTTAGTTATGATTAATTCACACATGTGTATTCGTAATGCAATACCTATGAATTCATTTGTAAAATGTCCCTTCACAACGCTAATGCTTCGCGTGTCTTGTGTCCCTCGTTCTCATCACTTCAATTAGTTAATAAAGTTTTCCTTTGTTCTTAATATGATACAAACAAGTTGCATTAGAGGACAACTTATAAATAGAGTGAAGCGGCAAATACAATGTCGCGCTTCAGCAGGCGAATGCCCTCGGAGAATTTGTTCTCCAGATCTGTATTGCCAATCGTTTTTGAGGCCTGACACAGTTGACGTAGCAGTTCCTCCAGACGTCGCATACACCGAATAATCGAGCCCTCAAAGATATCAGTCATCTTGCAGACGCTCAGGAAAGTGGAACCCTTGCACCAGGCAAGTACAACGTCCATCAGGAAGGGCTTGAACTTGTCCACATAGTTGTCCTCATCCAGCTGCAGTTTGCACTCTGATGACACCTTGGCAATGCGCCGTGCCAGATTCTGCAGTGCTCGCAATGGACCAGACAATTCGGTGGCACTCTTTGGCGACTCTGATGACTTCTCATCGCACACGAAGCACGAGAGCAGTGCCACTGCTTGTGGCGCCGAAAGCTCATTGAATACGCCATTGAACATCATTTCAGTGATGAGCAGCTCGTCCGCAGAGCTCAGCTCACAGGCGACACGGCCCTTGAACTCAATGACATCGCCAGGTTTGCAGTAGCCCATGCGCCGAAGCACACGCTTCCGATACTTGAGCTCGTCCATCTGCAGCAGACTGCGTGCCGCCTTCAATTCCTGCTTCAGACCACACAGCTCCGACTGCAAGGTTAATTTGTTAACATATCGCTTGTGCAGACGTTCCAGTTCGGGGGATTTGTGAAGCGGATGCTCTTCGAGCAATTTCTCAAACTGCGCAATTGTGTCTACAATTTTACGAAACTCTGCATCCTTGATGTTCATGTCGACAATGGGATTCAGCACTGGCGGTCCCAGAGGGAAACGTTTCTTGGCCTCCTGAATGGTCTTTTGCACGGCTCGTCGATTGTCGGCGGTGCGCAGATCATTGGGAAAATAGACGCGAATGGAACTAAGTTGTGTGATGAGCGTATTGGCAACTGGCACGATCTCCATGCTGCCGCGCTCGTTGGGTGGACAGGGCTCAGTGTCGCCGGTTTTAGCCGATGCATCGCTCACATGCAGCAGCACATCCAGAACCAAACCGAGATCAGTTTTCACGGGATTGCGGCGATTCGATTCATCTTTCTTCTTGTAGTTCAGCACAATGCCCCAGTCGTATTCTTGTTTGCCAGCCGATACCTTCACCAAGCGACCTGGTTGCAGGAAAGGCGCTAGAAACTGTGGCTTGGTAAGCCATTCACGGAATTTCTTGCCGTTTATGTCCAGCTGATCTCGTATGTGATGATACGATGCAATGTTGTGCTCATCCTTGATGTTCAGCTTGTTGAGTTCCTTTGTTTTCTCCTGCACCTTGTCGTGGAGACCGGGCAGAGCAGCCTGGTTTTGGAACTGATAGAAACTGCGCTCCAGCATATACTCGGGATTGATTTCCTCCACGCGCAGCAGATTCAGCACCATGTTGTAGGTCAGATGGAACGCCGAATTCAATGTGTCCGCCTTGCCTTGCACTATTTCGCGGCCCACAACGGGCGACACCTTTTCATCAATCATCAGTATGACGATACCCTTGTCATCGAGGCCACGACGACCCGCACGTCCAGCCATTTGGATGTACTCGCCCGAGCTGATCCAACGAAAGTCTTTGCCATCGAATTTCCGCGGCGCTGTGAACAAGACTGTGCGCGCTGGCATGTTCAAGCCCATGGCGAAGGTTTCGGTGGCAAAGAGAGCCTTGATCAAGCCCTCGCCGAACAGAATCTCAATGGTTTCCTTGAGAATGGGCAGCAATCCACCATGATGTATGCCAATGCCGCGTCGCAGCAGTGGCAGCACATTCTCCACCTGCGGCAGACGACGATCCTCTTCGGTGAGCACATCCATGGCATTGTTAAACACCTCATCCACGAGTTTCTTCTCATCCAATGTGTTGAAATCCAGTTTGGCCATTTGCATTGCATAGATCTCGCAATCCTTCTTGCTGAACGAGAAGATGATGACGGGTGCAAAGTTGCGTTCCATGATCATCTTGACAATTTTGAATATATTTGTTTGGCCCGAATTGTGACCCTTGATGCCACCCTTGCGTCCTTTCTGATCACCCTTGCCCGCCTCGCCTACGACAAGAAAACTGTTAAATTCTTGCTCAAGTGAATTCTAATCTACTTGCTACTCACCTGCATTAGCCAACACCGCCATGGCTGTGGTGAAATTATCCTCCTTGAATTGGCCCTTCTCATCGACTATTAAATGAATGCCATCACCGCCAGCCGGAAAGATGTAATGCTGCAAAGGCGTGGGTCGATAGTCCGTGTAGACAACATGACATGGCTGCTTGTGCAGATGGCAAACCCACTCAGCGAATTGCCGGGCATTGGGAATGGTGGCAGAGAGAAAGACGTAGCGTACATTGTCAGGCAGCAATATAAGAGTCTCCTCCCACACCACGCCACGCTCCTTATCGCGCATGTAATGGATCTCATCGAAGATTACCCAGCCCACTTCACGCATAACTTCACTGCCACGATACAGCATGTTACGCAGAATCTCGGTGGTCATGATCAGACAGGAAGCCGATGGATTAATGGTCACATCGCCTGTGACAAGACCAACATCTTGGAATTCGTCTGTGAACTCACGAAACTTTTGATTAGACAGCGCCTTAATGGGCGTTGTGTAGATTACGCGCTGCTTGGCTGCGAGTGATTTGGCAATCGCGTACTCCGCCACAACCGTTTTACCAGCTGACGTATGCGCCGATACGAGCACACTCTGTGAGTTGTCAATGCAGAGAATGGCCTGCTTCTGGAACGGATCCAGCACAAACGGATATTGTTTGGCGGGCACGCCAGTAAATGGCTGCAGTGGAATATACTCGTGATCGGGATGTGCGGCCACTTCGTGTGTACAAGACTCGGGCGATACAAGCTGATGCGTTGTAATGCGCACGCGAAGAGCATCTATCTCGTTATCATCCAGTTCCACCTCTTTATCATCTTTTACATCGATCACATCGGCATCTGATCCATTGTCTTCCTCCTTTGTATCGTCGCATCGGGTGCGCTTTATTGCTATTCCTTCCTCCTCTTCATCGTCAGTATTCTTGGCTGAAGCCCCATCTGCAGTCGCCTCACGTTTGAAGGCTTTGCTGGTGCTGGGTATTTTGTCGCCGGTATCTTCATTGGCGTCTTCGTCTATATTTTCTGTGTCCGTGTCGCCCGTAAAGGGGAGCGGAACCTCCCTACTTTCAGGCGGAACCTCGTCAAAACAGTTAAATAACTCATCGATATCCATAACGTATTATTATGAAAACAAAAAAAATAGATTCTTGAATCAACTATCAACACACCTCGTTGAAAACATGTGAAACAAATAGCCCGCTAGAGGTGGAGACACATCGGCGACAACAAATATTGCCATCGATGTTTTTCAAAACGATTTACACATCTTTATGGAGCAATCATACATCTTTACAATTGAACAAAATTGAATTCAACAGCCTCTTACAGTATAAGATCATTTTACCCCATTGCAAATCAATAAAAGAAATACTATATTAATACCAATTTAGAATTGTTATATTGTTAATTTAACAAAGAAATATGGGAAAACCTATCGTAACACATAAATCTGTTATACAATTTATCGGCTATTTAAATTTCGAGTAAACGCGATGATTATCGATAAACGGAACAGAGTTAATGTGTAAAATTACCGATTAATTATCCGAAAAAAATTCCGTAACCCTAAGTTAGTGTGACCATGCCAGATGAAATGAAAAGGCTTATTTTAGTATAATTTACGACTGCAAAGAGGATATATTGGAAAACAACTTGCAGTCACGCTCAGATCAACAACGGTAGTGGTAGCAAACGCAGGAGAAATAACAAAGGTTTTTGAAATTGTATTTACAATCTTTAAATGGATACGGATGAAGTAAAACGCGGTCGTGGACGTGGTCGTGGCTCAAGGGCTCGTGGTCGAGGTCGCGGACGTGGGCGAGGACGTGGAAAAAAAAGTGATGACACCAGCAACACTCTCGAAACATACGAAAGCGGTGCTGGCGTTGCACTCGCCGTGGCATCTAACAACAATGGAGGAGCCATGGAGGACAGTCCCAGCAGCATGGATCGTGTAGAGGATGTGGTGATGCAAGACATGGACAAAGAGAATGAAGTGGAAATGACCGCAGTAGAAGAACAAGCTACACCCATAGAGAACATGACTCCGCCACAGACGTTGCCACCACCTCAGCAGGTAGCACCGCCGCCGCCTGTTTTAGTCCAAACAAGTAAGTACTTTTATGATGGCCATTTTCTTTTTGAAGAAAATGCTATAACACGGCTACGTTTGGTTGCAGTTGATATGGAAGCAGATATCTCGCAGCTCGAAGCACCAACGTTTACAACATTGTCGCGGGGGCCGCCAGAGCCAATGCTGCGTCTAAAGTGGAACCACAAAGTCAGCCTGATCGGCGAGAAAGTGCTCAATCCGATGATTCACTGCTGTGACCAGTGCGACAAGCCCATACTTGTCTATGGTCGCATGATACCCTGCAAGCATGTTTTCTGCCTGAAATGTGCGCGTGCCGAACCCATCAAGAGCTGTCCGCGCTGCAACGACAAAGTATTGCGCGTAGAGCAATCGGGCTTGGGAACAGTGTTCATGTGTACCCATGGAGGCAGTCGCTACGGCAGCACTGGGTGTCGTCGCACATATCTATCACAACGTGATCTGCAGGCGCATATTAATCACAGGCATGTGGCACAACCTCCACTAACAGCAACAGCCTCGGGCGTCGAGTCGAAGGTGTCGGAAATGAGCGGCCTCGAATTGCTGAAGCAACGCAAGGCGAGTAATTGCTATGGCTCATAACAAAGCTCCCTTCTGTCTAACGCTTGCCTTGCCCTTGCAGCTCTCCGAGTCCTCCGCCGCTGCCTCCTCTGTTGCCGCTGTGCTCATGCAGCAACGCTCAACGGTTCGCGGATCGGTGGTCGGCAATATTGGCTCTATACCACCGCCGGGTTCATCTGAACGCAGCAACTCTCACACGCATTCATCTCTGACGCAAGCAAATCTGGCACGCATAAATAATGCTAATGCTCAGGATTGTCATCAAGGCAAGGCTTCGCTGCATCAGACCCTCAAAAAGGGTACTCATAAATCTGAGTCAGTGGCAGATGCTTCTTATTACAGCAGCGTACTGGCTTCGTTCGGCGGAAATTCAGGTACTGCAGGTACAGCAGGCACACCGACTGGATCAAGCGGTACAGCTGGCGGTGGTATAAGCGGGGTCGGATCAGGAGTAGCAGGTAGCAATGCGAATATGGGAAATCCCTCGCAGTTGGCAAGCGGCTATGAGACAGGCAACGCAGCAAGCAGTAATTGGCAGCAAACGCAATATTATAGATAAAAATACATACATGATCAACGACTACACTAATTACTTTTGTACAAATAAAAATGTTGTATAGAAAGAATTGTGTGTACCGAAAATGTATTATTCAAATGTATACGAAGAGTCCGCAAAACTGGTTATCGATGACATCGATATAATTGAAGCATTAGCGAAACACGGTAACCCTATATATCAAAATTTTCCTTAACAGCTATAGAGTTCAATAAATATATACAAATCAAATATTGTAGTACTTTATTAAATATAAATAGTTATTTATTAAATTTTATTGCTTTATACAAAATTGCTCAATTCAAACTACCCGCTGCCAGTAATCGTTATCGATACAAGGTAGCGTAACGATAATACATTCAGTCAGCAACCTAAAGAAATTGTAAACAATACTAATTATAAGAAGAAACAAACGACAATTGCTCACCCAAATTAACATAAGTTCAATGCGATAATGACTCTTAACCCAGAGTCAACTGAGAATATAAGCAACAAACATCTTTGACGGCATTCTCAATTGCAAACTCGTACATCAAAAGTGAAAGTTTTGAAAATATGCGTAAGATATTGTTGATCAGTGGAAAACGAAAATGTGGCAAAGACTTCATATCCGAAAAATTACTTAATAGGCAAGTATTTAATTGATAGGTAATACATTCACGCGGTCAACAATCCACCACCAACAGGTTGGCAAATCAGGCGATAATCGTGCGCATTTCAGAGCCCATCAAAAGAGAGTGGGCACGAAAACTTGAATTGGATATTAATGCTATGCTAAGCGATGGACCGTACAAGGAGCAATTTAGACGGGACATGATTCTGTGGAGCGATGAGGTGCGCCGTAAGGACTACGGCTTCTTCTGTCGGGCAGCCATGAAGGAGGCGCCCGTGGACACCGTGGACTATGTTATTGTCAGCGACATACGACGTAAAAACGACATACGCTGGTTCTACGAAACGTATGGCCATGAAATGATCCAAACAGTGCGCTTAATCTCGCAGTTGGAAACGCGTAAAGCGAGAGGCTGGCAATTTACGGCTGGTATCGATGATGTGCCTTCCGAGTGTGATTTGGATGACAGCACTTTTGACCTGGAGCTGGTGAACGATGCTGAAGACGAGAGCGGTGAGCAAATCATCGATCGATTGTTGGAAAAGCTGCAGCTTAACTGAAACTTCAAACTTAACTGAATGAGCTTATATATTTTTGGAGCAATGTATTTGTAAAATTTACTTAAATATGGTAGATAAAATAAAAATGGTTGGTGGGCGGCTGTGCTTAAAGTTAAGGCAATGAATCTACTAAACATGATTAGTATGCAAACGTATTTTTGCTAGCTAGCCCTCCAAGTCCAGCATACGCAAGCTGGTGACATTTATGCGCTCGCTAGGATTAAGTTGATCATCGAAGCACTGCAGAGGCAGTTGAGTCTTGCGAAGATCCTTCTCCACTGAGCGAGAGCGCAAATGGATGCGGTTTTTGTTGACACAGCCAAGTGGAGTGCGTTGTACTGCATTTGGTGCGCCCTTTGGAGTGCTCTTGGGAGTACTCTTTGGAGTGCTACTCTTAGGTGTGCTGCTACCGGTGGAATCGATGTAAATCTGTGATTTGTTGGCACGAGCCGGCTTGCGTGGCGCCACACGACGCTTGTGGCCGAGACGCACACGCTCCAAATGCTTATTTGCAGGTCGTTCTAGTTGCTGTGAGTGTTGCTCTGGTTCATCTAGAGTTATCTCGGCTGCACTAGCAAACGAAGCCATGCTGCTCTCGTTGCTAAGATTGAGTGTCAGTGTTTCAAGTATCTCCTCCAGCATTTGAGTCTCGCGTGCCTCGGACTCTTCATCGTCACAGAAGATTATGGGAGTACGCTCTACGCCAACACTGGGCGAACGTGGATCGAAGCTCATTTGCGGCGGCGTCCTTGGCAAGATCATATCGCAAGGCATGGTCTCCTCCTCATCATACGGTAGCGACACAATCTCCAATGAGCTGTTGTTGTGCACTTCAGACACAGTAGACTCTGGCTGCTGCTGTTGTTCTGTAGTACCCGTTTCGTTGTTGGCTACCTCAAGCGTTGTGGTTGGCACACGCGTCTCCACAAACAAATCAGAAAATGTATCATCCATGTTCAGTGTACGATCGATAGCCTCATCCAGCATCAGCGGAGTGCGATTCAACTGGGGTGAACGCGGATCATTGAGGGCAAAACCTTTAAGCAAACGCTTGCGCAGCTGCGCAAAAGCGTTTTCATTTGCTGGTAGAGTATGCACTGCTTGAGCAATCTGTGGTTCAGTCTGCAAAAACTATTGAGACATTGACGCCATAAAAAAATCTGATTACAGGCGTTTCTTATGCATACTTACATTCAGAGGGGTGCGACAACCATTGGGGGAGCGTGGATCAAGCAACTCTTTGTTGTCTCCTCGGCCAGGAGTTGTGGCCGACATCTCAATCTCTGGATTTTGGGCAGAAGCGCTGCTAATGCGTAATTTGTTTAAATTTGGCGTATCTGGCAAATAGCTGCCTTCTATTTTTGTAACTTTAGCACCCATTTCAATACTCTAATTTCTAATCAACGCCAGCTAGTAAATAAAATAATGCGCTTGTTTGAAATGAAAAATGCGGGAGACGTTTCTAGCGTCGATATATTAATCGATTTCAAAAATTGTAATCCTTTTTTGCTGCTGGCAATTCCATTATACAATATGGTACCAATTATGGACGCAACGATATTAAAAATACGTTTAGAAAAAAATTGTAAATTTCATTTTTTACATTTAATTTTCTATAAATTATCAGCCAATTTCTATTACCTTTTTGGTTTATTATGATCTTATTAACATTAAATTTTAAATAATACCATATAGCGCATTTCGTACATCTGGTATATATCGTATAGCGGCGTTAAAATGAATATTTTCGAAATTTTACTTGTGGTCACACCCCAATACATCAGTGTTAAATAAACAGCTTCAAGAAAGCTGTGTTTTTAAGAGAGAAAAAAAAGGAAAAAGTCTGACCGATGGATAAAAACAACAAAAAGAGCGAAATAGTGTGTCTTTTAATTGTTTAATCGACGAAAAATTTGAATACTAAACAGTATTAGTGAAAAGATTGTGCGCGTGTGTTCAAAGCATGTAAAAAATATTTTTAAAGCGGCGAAAGGTTGCTGGCTTTTACAAAAACCGAATGTAAGTTTATTGGAATTAGCAAGTTTCCAAATCAACAGATATAGTCAAATGCAAATGCTTAATGCTCATCCATATATCGTTAAAGAAAATTATTTCGGCCATTTTTACGCAGTAGGCAAAATACGCTTGTGTATCATGTGTGCGTGTGTGTGCCTGTGTGTATTGTGTGGCCCCTGCAAAAGGCGCACCGCAAACGGCAGTAAATTCGTATTCGTATGTATTTGTCGGATATTTTTTTCTCAATTGCCATCTCCTTTACACACACACACCCCTACATTAACTATGTGTCGCTCAATGCGGAGAGTTTGAGGCTGCGTGTAAAATAAACTAGTTTGCAGTGTTGCCAACTATTTGGCTATACAGACACATTTTGTCTTACATTAATGTAGGTTAGTGTTCAACAGTGAGCGACATTATTATTGTAGAATTTTTTTGCATGTTATTTTTTATTTTTAATTTTAGTGTAGTTTGTGATCAAGCCGGCAAGCAAAAAAGTAAACAATTTATTCGTGCAGTTGGCAACGCGTTTGTCGGCTCGACGTATTGTAGACTTTCTCTCTTGCTCCAAATATATACATACCTTTGTATGTATTTAGTGGTGTATACGGATTGTATAAATAAATGTGTGAGTGCTTATGAATGTGTGAGAGTGTGTGACTGTATTAGCTGAAAACAACGAAATTTCATTCATTGCGCATTTCCGAGTAAAAACTACACACTATGTGTAGCTCGGTCGCCATATGCAAGTACGATGCAAGTTACACACACACATTGGCCTCTGTTTGTATACATAATACGTGCAAATGTATGCATATTTCTATGCATTTGTGTGAACAGACAGACAACTGATCTAATTGAGCAGCGTTTTATAATTTCATAAATTGCATGTAGCCATGTGTGAGTGAATTTATGTCTATATGTACTTGGGGTCAAACGACAGCGGAAATAGTCAAGACACAACATCCATCGTAGCTGGCTGCAGGGTGTGCCTTCCTCTGACTGCGCTGCCTGCGCGTGTCAGGTGCAAAGACAGCGACGAACGACGACGTCGACGCGAGACGCAAAAGAAACGAAACGTAAAAGTCTCCACGCGACGAGAAGATACTTGGACATTCCAGAATTCCACATAGCGAGCGTTGTTTGATTGCCGTTGCCGTCATTGGCCGCGTTTTTTCACACATTCCACTCACTGTTACACATACACACCCGAATACATATACAAACACTTGTGCGGCGACTGGCGACTATTGATTTCAATCAACTTTGTCTGATCTCTCTCTACGGCTAAGCCGCTCTCTCTCTCTCTCTCTCTCTCTCTCTTTCCCTCGCTCGTGTTCCCATTTGTCAATTAAGCAGCACGTCCGCTTGTCGGTTCATCAACAATTTGCTGCCTGTACATAAATGTGGATGTACGTGTGTGTGCGCATGTGTTTGTAAATTCAATTTCCTGTTTATAGTAGGTATGCTGCACACACACCCGTTCGCAGTCCCCACTGCTAATTCAGCTCCAGCCCCATGCGCCGCCTCAGGTCTTTTTCTTGGCTTGCCACCACTACAGCGTCGCTCGTTGTAGTTGTAGTCTGCTTTTTTTCTCACTCCCTAGCTTGATCCCTCGTCAGTAGCAGCAGCAGGCAGCGGCGGTGCGCTGTGTACAGTACGTGCCACTTCCTTTACATTCAGAAAAATAAAATCGTTTACTCACTCACACACACACGCGCGCGCGCGTAAAGAGTGTGAGAGTGAAAAAGAGAAAGAGAGACGGTCGGTCCAAAACAACTACAAACAGACGGACACTTGAAGAGACAACGAGCGGGGAGCGTTCATTTGGCGTCTGCGCCGTGTTCGGTTTTTTTTTTTTCAGTTGTAGTTTTTCGTGTTGTTCTTGTACAGTTGCAAAGACACAACACATACATATATTTATGCGGTGTTTCAGTGTATGTGTTTGTGTTGAAGCGAACGGACGAAAACGAGTTTTCTGATTCGACCGATATGGCAACGCTGTAACGCCCTGGCTCCCCTCACGATTGCTTATTAGAAAGAAGGAAAATGCCGCTGCGCGTCATGTTGTTGTCGCTGTCTTTACGTAAGAAGGCCGTCGAACTCTACACTGAGAGAGAGCGGCATGCAAATAATGTGAGAGAGGGAGAGCGAGCGCAAAGCAAATGTGAGTTAGTGTCGACAATTTTCATTGGATGTGTCTAGTCGGCGGCATCGTCATCGTCATAGTCTCGCGACCCAGACAAGACGACCCAGCCCCAATCTCAAATTGGCAACTTTTTTTTTTCATTTTCGCATGACCTTTTATCGTCATCAACGTCGGCAAACGACCAATTTGTGTGCGTGTGTGAGGCGCTTTACAAGCTCACAACGTTGTTTATTGATTTTTTGTAGTTGGTGTAAATTGCTGTCACTGAGTTCGTCGAGTTGGTTCAATGTCCTACGCACACAACAAGTGCAACAATTGCAACTGCAACTCAACTAACAAAAGGGAATGAAAGTTCCTGAATATTGCAAACTGCAAAGTGCTTTTGTGAATATTTCCCACTATGTTAGATTGATACAATAACCCAGAATTGTCTTGTGACGTCAGGTTGTGGCTGCTTTTTTTGGAATGGTGTCGGCGGCCCACTTGAAGCCACATTCCTAACTTGTTTTGAAAACGCTTTCTGTTCTACCGGAAACTCGAAGTATAGCAACTATTATTTATATTTCGCTTGTGTATTTTAAGTAAAAAGCTTATACTTCAAATGTAGGCGTTGTTTGCCAATATCAAGTCATTTGCGGCTATCTGGCAACTTTGACATCCTTGGCGCGAGTTTCATTTTTGGCGCGCACAACGTAAAGCATAGGAGATAAAAGAGACCGAGACCCATTGCAATGCCTCGAGGAATGTTGTTTACGTGCGCGCCTGCGCATCGAACAGATTTCCACGAATTCGCCAAAACAACAAGCTTCAGCGGCAGAAGTTGTCGTTGTTAAAGTCTGGCTCCCATCCTGTTCGTCCCGTTTGCCTACCTGCTTGATTTGCGGCCAAACCGCCGCCGTTCTGCGTCACTTCTTGTTTGTGTGCTTTTTGCTCCTCCAAGCCGAACTGGTCGGCGCTCGCAGTGTCGGTGCCGACGACGACGACGACGGTGGCATGTCAACATGTTGATCCTACTATGTATAATGTGCGAAACCTTCTGGCAACACTGAAACCCACAACAACCACATACCCCAAGCCGCGTGTTGTTGTTGTTATTTATGTTATTTTGCAGCATTTTTGCGAGGTCTGTCACATACACACACTCACACCACACAGACGCGAAGAGCAGCAAATGAATACGGCGTTGGCGTCTGCTTCGGTTCGTCTCTTATTTAAGCAGTCTGGCCACGCTCTGCTCTCATGCTCTTTGCTTTCGTTCAGTACGGTTTCATGCCGTGCAGTCCTCAGCTCCTCAGTTGTCTTTTACAGTGTTTCTGATGCGGTCGTGTTTTCCGAGCTGCTGCTGCCTTTGCCGCTGCTCTTAACTTTGTGGTGGCAGTGTCGGCGTCATGCTAAGTGATTTTGTTATTTCTTTCGTATCATAATTTCTTGGTAATCAATGAAAACTTCAATATTTGTAAATATGTACTTTGCAATACAGTGTACAATAGTGTTATATATTGTGGGTTTCAAAAAAATGAAAGAAAAAACGGTACCTGCAGGCGTGTCTCTCGCACTGTATACATACGCAAATGGCGTGCCTTGTTGAGAAATTGTTATTTTTGGGCCAGCAGCAGTTCACAATTGGATAAAACTACGAATCTAATATAAGCATGTTTAAAATGTGTGACCATATTTATTGTCATAATCTCTATTCGTTTTGCTTTTGCCCGCGCCCCATTATTCGCTTGGGCAAAATTCTTAGAATTCTTGACAACATTCCCGCGCACACACACACACACATGCACAACCATAACGAGCAGCTAAAACGAAAAGAAAAAATTATGTACTCTCCCTGCGCGGCGACGACGACGGAGTGTAGACATAAACACATACAAGCGCATGCACTTGAACTCTCACGCACGCACACCGATGCTCACACAGACACACACACACTTACACATTTATGCACGCTATCCAACACACCTCGAAAATTGGTTGTTGTCGCCACTAAGTGTAGACACTTGCTGTCTCTTTTGCTCTCAGAGCCGACTGCAGAAACTAGTAGGACTTGTTTTTTGCGCTTTGTTTTTACGCAAAAAACCGGTAAAATTTTTGAAACGGCAGCAACAAATGCCGTATGTGATTGTGTGCGTGTGCTTGGATGCGTCTGTGTCTGTTGCGTGTATCGTCTGTCCAGGCTTCGTTGTGTGGAAGAGTTCAGCTTTAACCATAGTTTTCACACAGTCCGCTTTTCTTACAGTTTTCTAAACACGCACACACACATGCGCACGCACGCACACACATTGACGCAGGCACGCACACATGCATAGACTAGCATACAACGAGCAACGAACTCGTACAGCAGCGACGCCCAAGAAAGAAAGAGCACAAGGCAACATGAAAATTACAGCAACATAAAAACAGAGAGAGAGAAAGAGAAAGCGAAAAAAAGAGAGCAAGAGAGCGGTGCAGTAGCAGTTAAACGGCAACGACCCGAGCAGAAGTCACCGCTGAAGCAAAAGCACAGTATTATTAGCGAGTGAGTGTTATTGTTGTTGTTGCTGCCTGTTGTGCGGTGCCAATTGCCTCATGTATGTATGCGCATATTTGTTGTTGTTTACATAGTGTTTGCTATGCCGTATTTTCGTTTGTTTTTCACTGCGCTGCACGTAGCAGCGAAGTTCTTGTATTTGCTTGCTATTTGTTTTACTCGACCAAGAATTATTAGCTTTCGTTGGCGTTGCCACCTGACAAAACTACGACGATCATCGAACTTGTTGTGCTGTGCTTATTGTCGGCACCTCTCTCATTAGTGATAGGGCCGAAAGCAAAGCGACGAAACGCAAACGCAAAAAGTGCTGCTGATCTTGACCTACGCGCTCACAAGTTCAAACGCAATTCATATGGTTATTCAACTTTTACTTTATGCAGCGTCCATCCTTCTGCCAATGTGTGTGGATGTCGTTTATGAGAGCCACTGCAGAACAAAGCACATCATATAATAGCAATCAATGGTAGACTGAAGAGATTGTCAATGAAATCGAATCAAATGACAAAATTTGTATTTTTTTTTAATTGTATTTGGTTGCCGCTGCTGCTGTTATTGTTGTTTATGGGACACATGTATTACTTCTATTTCATCGTTATCGCCAAATTGGCGACAAATTGACGGCGCTTGGTGTCATCGTTGTTTTTATGCTCCTCATGATTATTGATCATCATGAGTGCAATGAGCGCGCCAAGAGTAGCGTTTGTTCGTGCGCTCGTATTTGTGTGTATATATATTGATTGTTTATTGTTATGTGTGTGTTTGTGCGATGTCGGTGTCAGCGTACGGTGATCACTATTATCATATTTATTATTTCCTTTTAATGTTGTTGCATTTGCTGTTGATGTTATTGTGGGTAATTGTGTTATTATCATCATCGTTTAGCGTACGCCAAAATTGCCTTTTATTCATTTTGCACGAATTCGAAAGCTTCATCCATCCATTCAGATTTGTGTATTATCAGCAGAAACCGTTGCTGTCATCATCATCGTCGTCGCCAACGCTATTAGCATAATTCAAATCAACATGTCGCCGCTTTTGCCGTTTTGTTTTCTTTATTTTTGTTGTATTATTATTATTGTTTATTTGTTATGCGTCAAGAGGCAAGCAAGAACAAGAACCGGCGTGGCACGTTCAGTGGTCGTAAGAATAATGAAAACTTACCAACCAAGAGAAGCATCTCAACAGCGCCGTGGCTTGCTAGAGAGAAGGGGAGAGAGAGAGGAGGAAATGGAGAAGAGAAGAGAGTTCGCGTGTGCATTGAACGAACAGAACAACACAACAAACACACAACAATTGGGGTGGGAGAGAAGAGAAGAGAGAATTGTGTCATTCTTCAAAGTGGTTGTGAAATGTTTGCCTTTTTATGCCTATTCATATCACAGCCAGCTTTGAGGAGCGACACGATGCTCACAACAATGAGAAGCGAATAACGAAACATCTCTACACATCCAAAAACACGAACTACTATATCTATATATATATGCATGTGTTGTTGTTGTAATCAAAATGTTTCATTCCATTTATCATTCAGGAAAATTATATCATGTGTGTCACGCCCCGCCAACTCCGACTCCGCCTCCAACTGAAGATCCCCTCTGCAATATTCTGCCACACACACACACAGACGCACACTCACACCTACACCCACACACATTTATGTCACTCTCCTCCTGCATAAGATTATTGGCACATTCATGCTGCGCTCACAAAGTGGTTGTGAAATGAATTTCGAAAACTTTGCACGCATATCACAGCCAGCTTTGATGAGCTTAGCGTAATGTAACGTACATCAATCGATCAATCAATTAATCTGTATTCTAACTGCAATTCTACCTCACTCTCCCTGCCTATCTCTCCCCCTTTCTCTATCTCGCTGTCTCTCTAGTTCATAGAGATTAATATTCTGGAGGATTTGGGGTAGCAAATATATATAGTTAATATATAAGTTCTACCGTCACGCCCACAAAACATAATTGCCATCAAATATAATTTGATGTTGCTTATCTAAGCCTCATCAAGTGGTTGTGATATGGATACCCGACGCATATCACAGCCAGCTTTGATGAGCTAGGATAATCAACGGAAAACAACGTGGAAAAAAAACGAAAATGAAAAAGAACTATGAAATTGCTGTGAATTGGTGCCAGAAATGTGAATAAATTGCAATTGAATTACAACCGAATAATACATAATTTTTTATGAAATTCTAAATTATTTCATATCATTTAAAATAGCGTAAATCTCTCCATGATAGAAACGAGTATAACTTAGTTATTTGGTTTATCAATTATTATGAATTTGGTTTTGCATCTACCCTCCATATTTAAATGTTTCTAATGCGCTTGTGTCTTTTTCACAGATACGCCGACAATTCAAATCAACTTTGCGTTCCAGACACTCCCACACACATACAGATACAAATACTGAAACATATACAAGTTACATTAACGATTAAGAACAATTCCAAAGATCCTTGACGACGCCTCGCTCGCTGTGCTGAACGATTTTGATTAAGCTTTGTGATAGATTTATTTTATTTGTTTATGTATATTGATAGTACTCTAAGCGAAACCAAACAAACTTGCAAACCAAATAGAAAGTGAAGCTAGACACACTGCAAATGCATTCCACACCAAGAACAACGACAGCTACAGCCACATCAATATCTTCAATAACTACCACAACAACAGCAGCTTCAACAATGATGACACCACGAGTGTTTGATAAGTACAGAATGGGCATTATGTTGCTCTTGTTGCTGGTAAGCTTTCTAGGCTGTCCAGCCATCATCGAGGCATGCTCCAGCCGCACAGTGCCCAAGCCGCGTCCATCGATCTCATCGTCCATGTCGGGTACGGCGCTGCCGCCCACGCAAGCACCGCCCACAATGGTCACCACACCTCGGACAACCACGACGACAACGACAACCACGCCCAGGCCAAATATAACATTCTCCACGTACAAGTGTCCAGTGAACTTCGATGCCTGGTACTGTCTAAATGACGCTCACTGCTTTGCGGTCAAGATAGCCGAGCAGCCCGTCTATAGCTGTGAGTGCGCCATTGGCTTCATGGGCCAGCGCTGCGAGTACAAGGAAATCGATGGCTCCTATCTGCCGGAGCGACCGCGTCCGATGCTTGAGAAGGCCAGCATCGCCAGTGGTGCGATGTGCGCACTCGTCTTCATGCTCTTCGTGTGTCTCGCTTTCTACTTGCGCTTCGAGCAGCGTGCGGCGAAGAAGGCATACGAGTTGGAGCGTGAGCTGCAGCAGGACGACGATGGGAGCAGCGATCACGAGCTGTGCTCCTGCTGTCGCGATCAGTGTTGTGCCGACGGTGACGAGCCGCTTGTTACGAAGCGCCAGCTACCCTATCACTTGCGGCTGGAGCACGCCCTGATGTCCTTTGCCATTCGGCGCAGTCAAAAGCTATAGATTCCAATGAATTTGTGTGTACCGTATGTCGTGTCGACGAATACAATCTCTGAATAGAATTGAATGATTCACCTTGCCCGTTATGTGTGAAAGTCTAAACATCGTCTTACGAATTTCTATGTGCTTTAGTCTTAGTTTGATAGTGCTACTCTATTTAACTTTTACGTCTTCATTCGTAAGTAAGTTTAATCTTCTCGGATTCCAATCCATCCGGTATTTGCCTTGTACGCAGCCTGAAACCATAAAAGCTCTCTCAGCAGATATTGAAACTCCAAGCTCATGCATCTAAATTGGTTCAGCGCTGTTCTCGTATGCTATTATGAATCGAATATGTATTTTTTATACCTATACTATAGCTATATTTATTTTACTGTTAACTGAAATACGTACCGAAACACATCCACAACGAACAAACAAACAAAAAAAAACACGCCAAGTATTATTTATCGCACTAGATATATACGAAATGTATTGATTTTTTTTAAATACACTGCACTTGCATACTATTTATGTAAAAGAAAGCATATCTTCAATTGTAATATTTTATTTGTGTCAAAAGAGGGGGGAATTGGGTGAAGTGCTCCGGATTGTTATTGCTTTAAACAGGATATCTAAAGCAGTGGCTTAAACTTTGTAAATTGTTAAATGAAACGTATTTCATGGAAGTTCTTCACTTTGCTAGATGTAAATTCTAAAGTTGGGTAAACAATTTACATTGTATAATACCATATATGCCGTAATTTTGGTTGCAATTTGAACAGCAGGACAAACCTTATTTGTTTAACACCATTAACAAAGCAAGTTAATGAGTTTGGTAGGTATACAATTAGGCACAGGGAATTTTGTAGCGAGTGATCTCGGCTGGAGCGGTTTTCGTTGAAACGTCAGACGGGTTGACTAAAAATTATAAATTCGAGGCATACTTTTAGGCGGTCGTTAAATGCAATGCCATGGGATTTTTACTATGGGTAGAAAGTGGGAATCAAGGGAAATTATTTCCATTCATTTAAAATAAATCAAGTGACGATATATTTAAACCTATTACACTATATCTTTACTTGGCTGATGATGATAATTAGTTTCTGTTCCATCAATTTTTTACATTAATTTGTTGATGTAATCTTTTTGTTACCGGGTATAAAATTACGAATATATTGCCGACTTTAGTTGAACGCGATTATATTAATTAGTGCCGTCTGCAGATAACCATGCTTTGGGAAATGACATGAAAGATATGACTATAAATTTCTTTTTTTGGTTTACCCTGATTACTCATGCGCGAAATTGGCAATAAGAAATTTAACACCATTTTTTATCAAGTACTTTAATTGAACATCACAAACAACTCAAAACATGTGTTAATAAACTCCCGTAATAATCCAGCCAAATAATTTTGGAACCATTTGATATATGTATAAAATGTGTTTATCTAATTCGCTAACAACCAACACGAAATAATGTTGGGCTATGATATTAAATGTGATTGTATATTTAAATTGATGTGGAACTAAAAATCAACTTTATATTAGTTTATATGCTTAAATATAATTATAGGTGTTTTTATTAAATACGAAATACAATTCGAAGATTATAACACTTCGGTTAGACCCATGGGGATGGCCGCTACTGTGAAGCGTTCGCCTGCGTTTTAAAATGTGATATTTCGGAACATTGTGCGTGATACGTTAATCTTTGACTTGAAAGTTTGCTGTCAAATGGGATCCACATATCAGCAGTACGTGTCTCGCACAATACGCCGACGATTCTTATCTATAGCTCAGCTTTCAATATACGGAGTCGATTGTGTTTGTAAATAAGTCTAGTTGACACTAAAATGCATTTTTTAAGCGGGGAATTCCAGCTGCTTGAATAATAAGTGGGCCCCATTGGGGATTTTTCCATTGTAATCTGGATAATTGTTGTTTTGTAAACAAAGCTTGACGCCGAGATGAGAGCGATGAGAGAATCTCACATGCATATATATATCCATATCACCGCCTCGAAATAGCTTTTACTTTATGGTAGAGCGCCTTGATAGGACCAATGCTGGAGAGAACTAGCGATATGAGAGTTACACACTTCATCAAGATTCGCAGATCCCACTCGGAGCGACTCTTGAAGTAGCCAGTCTCGTATCCATAGTACTGAGTGACCAGGGCAATCACAAAGCAGGCGAATCCCAAGAAATTGTGCAAAGCCTTATTGAACAGCGGCGTGATCGCTTTCTTGACACGTTGCGAGCAGAGAGCTGCCAATCCCGAGCTCATCGACAACAGACAGAGTATAAAGGCAGTGATACCTGTAGCGTAAAACCGGATTATTTGCCAGGTGCTCGTGCCACAGTGAATTCTGCTTACTCACCCAGACGGCCGTGAGTGGAATGCAGCGAGAATCCCTTCTGAATCATCTTAATAAGTGCCCCAGCAGCTCCACAGGTACCACCCAGTGTCAGCAGCATCCAGTGTATTGTGGTCTTGGTGTTTCGCTTGTAGCTGTTGGTCAGCACATTGTTGCCATAGTGGACCATAACACCTTCCGCCATGAAGAAGGAGAACTGTAACACGCACACATGTATGATTATAACAATAAATTCCGCTCTGGACCAGTATAGGTACTTACTCCAATGGTGACCAGCCAGGCATGGAGACCAGTGCCTTGGAGACCCGTTCGCAGCGTAATATACGACATGTAAATGGTTATAAATCCAATGCACATCTGATTTAGCACATTCAGAAAGTATTCTAAACGTTCCCCAGCTCGCTGGGTGTCGCCATTGAAGGTATTATGGGACATTCTCGTATATCGTTGGGCAGTTGGAGATTCGTTGATTAGTACAAAGGATGGCAATCGTTGTGTGCGTGCTGTGTTCTGATTTGGTCTCGCTTTCGTCGCCGTGCTTCCGTAATCGACGACAGTCTGATTGTTAGTGACCGGCAGGTGATGCTCATTCATTGTAGCGGCGGCACAATTTACCAGCCAGTATTTTTAATTTGAGCAGCGTTCTTATCTCTGGGAAGCTATAATGTTATTTCTGTGTTAAATGTGTTAGTTACAACAAGTACACTTTGTGCGTTCTGCTGACTGATAATTGCTTCTATTAGCTATCAGAATGAACCGCAAATTGGCGCTAGTTTTTTCGTTTATTTTGCAGGCGTATCGGCACGAGTTCCTGTTTTATTATTTAAGCGCGACCGAAATTCCCATTGACTGCCTTGGCTGTCATAAATTATTCAACTAATCAAGTACTTTTGCCAGTTATAAAAGCCAATATACGCACGGTTTGTTAGATGTGTAAGTGTTCGCCCCCAAACCACAAATAAGAACATTGGTTCAGCTTTAATTTTTATGGCATGCCATATCAATTTCCTCTGGGGAAGCTGTTCAAATACGTCCCAACCGCGATTAAGCTACATATGTGCATACATACTCGACATGCAAAACATTTGATTCAAAAACCGCAAACAGTTGGGTGCCATTGCATTATCAGCAGCGTGACCAAATTGATTTTCAAATATAGATTTTGTTCAAAAATATACTAAAACATATATTGTGCATTACAATGAGATTAGTAATACGAAAAATCCTTTCTAAAAATCCTTTAGCTTTGTTTTCCCTAAAATAATTATTTCGACAATGTTATTTTGATTAGAACCGTATTTGAACAAACTTATGGTATTTTTTGCTTTTAAAGCTCAAAGGATATTATATACCAATTACCGATTCTAATCCCACTCCTGTGCTTTCGACAAGCCGATAACAATAATCGTTTGCCTGACTAATAATCGATGCACGGCTTGAATTAACCAACACTGTACGTTGAACGATAAACCAAACAGATATTTTCAATTAAATTATTTACAGTATTAACAGCTAATAATAAGTTTATTCTAAACATAAATAATTAAATAAACACTAGGAACTATAATCACAGGCTTGTCTGTTGTTGTGTTTAGCTTGTAAAGCTGACATATTTATGGTAAAGTGATTTGAACGGTGCAATGCAAGTTAATACCATCGCGATCAGAGTCACAACTTGCATAAATATAACAAAGTCTTGTCCTTGCCCCTTAAATATTCCTGTTTGAGTGTACCCATAAAACTGTGCAAGCATTGCGGTCACAAATGTGCCCAGGCTCAGTATTACGTGAAACGTTTTGTTTGCCAGCGGCGACACAATCCTTGAAAAGCTACGTGCCAGCACAGCGCTTATTCCACTCAAAAGAGCAACGAGGCACAGAATAAATGCTGCAAAGCCCAATCTCGCATGAACGGTCACTGAAATGGACCAGTCGTCGCGTATCAACTGGACTAGACAACCCGCTACGCCCATGCCGCCACCAAGCAGCTGGAGCACCACATGGATGGCTGTTTTGCGCTTGCGTGTGTAGCGCAGAGTCAGCCAGTTGGCATTGTAGAAGCACATCATGGACTCGGCCATCAGGAACACAAAGCCAAAGGATACCAGCCAGACGTGTAGACGAATGCCAGTCAAACCGACGCGCAAGCAATTCCAGCATATCCAAAATGTGACAAATCCTATGCAAAGTTGATTCAGCACATTGAGGCCGGCTTCGATGTGTTGCAGGACACTCGTCGAATTGGGTTTCTCTGCTCCCATTGTAATATATTCTGTTGAACTCTCCACGATGCTCAACTAGCCAACAGTCTGAGTAAGTGTTAAATTAAATATGTATCCTTTTTGGGCACACAATTTCGCTATTCGAAAGTCAACTTCTTGCACGCATGAGGAACAGACAACTGAATTTGAGAAGACCGTTTGTATTGACTGTAATGAACAATGTATGTACATATTATATACGCGCACACAGACAGACTTGCATGGGTTTCTGTCGTCGCTATCAGTATCAGTCGCACTACTTACCATTATAATGCATACAAGTCAAAGGATTAATATGTATAATTGAGCACAGGCACGTTCGCATTCGACGGTTATCGCAAACGTTTGGCAACGTTTGCCAATCACATTTGTAGTAATCAAGCATCACAGTTGTCGTCTCCGTCGTTTTCGCCAGCGACTGCATCAGATCTAAAGTTGCAGCACTTCAGATAGTGAAACTATACTATAATATTCATCCGTCCATTCATGCATAGCACATACGTATAGATCAGCTATAGGCTGTGTGCTCAGGTGCACGTTGACCAGTGTGCCTCATATGCATATCTTAAAGTATGTCCATACAATGCTTCGATGTATTTATGTGGGTAATTATATTTGGAAATTAGCCATGTCACCGACATTAATTAGCCACTTATACGTGTAGAACTTATTTGGTTGAATTAAGTCTTATCGCATTGCAAAATCGCACGTACTTTGATAATTTATAGACTCGCCTTCGCAATGACATGCATGAGAATACTTTACTATACTTAGATATGAGTGCGCGTACTTCTGCTAATAGTAGTATGCATTAGAGCAACGAGTAGAAAAGTATTTGCTCTACTCTATTTACTACTTGCCACTTCACTTGCTATTCTGGGCAGTGGAATCTGCTCTTTTTGCGATAGGGGTTCAGGGTTTTCGGAAACATGAGTCAGCTTATTCATATAATATGTAGTTCTTGTCGACAACAGTACGACATCAGTAATCAATCAGGATTGCACAAGATCAGAGTAAAAAAGCTAATAATAATAAAGCTAGAATACTCACTATTCTTAGAATTAGACATTACAATGCAGACAGCGTGACATTCACTAATTAATTGGAAATAATTCTTATCGGTAAACATTATATGTTGGACTGGTTTTCGACCCGTTAATCTCAGTATTGCAATATTTGCATATGGGTATTTCCACAATACACATGTACGTCAAATTAATAAATAATAACAGCATTAGTAAAACATCAGTAGAATTCAGTAGAATTAAAAAAAAATACATATTTGGTGATAGCTTCAAAGTACGGCAGCCTTTTTAGTTACATACCGATGCTGAAAATACTTCCTTTTTGTGATATAGTGTTTAAATCAAGTCATAGGATTCACTAATATCTTTGTTGGAATGGATGTCAGTGATGGATTTCTTGCAAATATCTTGAAAACGAAAACTAGGGGCAAATAAGCATCTCCTGAAACTAGACTTATTCAAATAAAAATCGATTTGGCTTTTCAATTGTTTTCGAGTTGAATATCCTACGAGTTCAATATCCTACATACATGTTTTAAATTAAATTAATTTATTTTTTGGACCAACTTGAGTAACAAACGATTAAAAGAAACACTCCAATAGTGTTACATTATAATCACAACAGTTTCTTCTTTATTAATATTCAAGTTATGGTAATTTCATTTACTCCTACACGTAAATAAGGAAAAAATCTCGACTAACACTTGGCGGTGCAATCGTCGCCCTCACAGATGTCGCAGAGTTTCGATTCGACCTGGTAGTAGTCGGTGGCCTTCTTATTGTTATCGTAGTAGTCGTAGAGCACAACTGAAGAGGGCTTCTGATTGGCCACCGCATGGGTCTTGAATGCCTCGATGGGCAGGCACTTGTGCTCTCCCTTGGGCAGGCTCTCGAAGTAGATGACCACCACAGAGTCATCGTTCTTAGTTTCAACGAGCTGCAGGGATGTAGTAGGTGATTAGTAAGTCAGTTAAGATTTACTTTACTTGCAACTTACTCTGACGCGATCAATCTCCTGGATGTCCTTGAAGCTGTCCTCCTCGACAGTGTAGCCGGAGGGCAGTGATACCTCCAATATGGCCATATTGGATGCCTTCGCTTTGCCCTCTTCTACGTATTCCACGCACACAGCCAGCTCAAGCTTGGACTTTGTGGTCTCTGGCTTGATGATCGTTTCAATCTTGAAACTGGGCTTAGGATCCTTCTCGATTATGTTGTATTGATAGCTGATTTGTACCAGGGCTGCGCCGGTGCCCTTGGCCTCGTAGGTCAATGACTTGGTGCCCTGGGGGAACTCCACGGTTTGGAGCAGCAAATCGTTGTCTTCGTTGGCGGTCAGCTTCTCGGTCTTCTCGTGCTTGCCCTGACTGGAGACGGTCAGGTCCCACTTGGCAGCCTCATAGCCGGACTTCTTGGCGAACTGAATCAGAGCCTGCAGACCGGCCACCGTGTCCTGAGTGGAGGCAAAACCACCATACCTGTTACGCTGAGCCACCAGCCAACGAATGGAGTCGAGCACCGACTCGGGAGATTCTTCTTCGAGCAGGGTGAGCAGTGCGTATGAGGTGATTTCGATGTCATGACTCCAGACCCAGCACCACCAGCGACCACATCTGCCCGGCTTCAGTTTCTCCACATCGTCGGACCACCAGGTGCGATCGTCTTCAGTCTTGGCCAGCGCCTTAATGGCTGCCACATGCTTGGCTGCGTCTGGGGCCTTGGCCTTCTTCAGAGCATAGGTGGCAATGGCACGCGGCAAAAGCTCCTCCGACTCTTTCTCATTGGAATTGGCGCTCAAATAGGCCACAGCCTTGTCGATTGCTGCCTGATCGGGCTTCTCCTGCTCCAGCAGGGCGAGCAGGGCATTGGCCGTGAGCGTAAGTCCGGAACGGGTTGAGCCATAGAAGTATTCGCCGTCCTCAGTGAAGCTGCCGTTTTCAGCCTGACGGGAGAGAAGGAACTGATAGCCCTGCTCCAGCTGCTTCTCGTCCACCTTAATGATGTCCTTGATCTGACTGAACGAGCGCAGCACATAGGCGGTCAGCCAGGTGGAGCCGTTGCGGTCGGGGTCCTCTGCGCGCCACTTGCCGGGACCGAATGAGCTGTAGCTGCCGTCGTCGTGACGGTAATGGAACATGTGCTGGTAGCCCTGCTCCAAGTTGCGCTTGATGCGAGTGTCCAGCTCTGGCGTCAGCTTCTTGATGCTCTTCAAGTAGTCGTGCACCAAATAGTTGGGCACCAGCTTGGACATGGTCTGCTCACCGCAGCCGCTGGGCAAGTACAGCAGACCCTCGAGATTCTTGATGACAGGACCCAGCAGATCGCCCACCAAGCCAAATTCCACGTGTTGCGAGTCCGGCACAATATCTTCGGGCAGTTCCAGCTCGAAGCTGTCCTTGTGCTCGCCCACATCCTTAAGGTTGACGAAGAAGGCGCGGTTCCGGTACTCTGTAACGCCCTCAGGCACCACCTTGAGGGATTTGTGCACAGCATCGCCGGCCACGGGTGAAATGGCCGTAAACTTGAGCAGAATGTTGCCAATGATCTTGGGGCGCACCAGGAAGGAGACACCAGCCGCAGCGTTGGCGCCAACGCGAACCATCTGGGTGCGTTTCTGTTCGTCAATCACTTCGTTGGAGACATCCACGAACTCGTACTCATTGTCCTCGTTGTTGAGCGACACTTCCACGTCGAGTTGCTTGGGCAGGTAGTTGAAGACCAGTGCGGGCACACTGATGACCTCGCCACGCTTCACGGAGTAGGGCAGGCGAATGGACACAAAGAATGGCTGGAATGTCTTGATGTTCACCTGATCGTTGGTGACGGCCAATCCCTTCTCGGGGTGCACAGCAAAAGCGGTGAGCACCCAGCTGGTGATGGTGTCCGGAATCTTTCTGACCCACTTGAAGATCTCAGTCTTGGTCTCCTCAATGTCCTCAAACAGCCAGGTCTCCACAAAGTTCCTGCGCACCACTGGAGCAGCCGCAGCTACTCCGGACTGAGCCACGAAGCCACCCTCTACATCGGCCATCGGAGCTGCTGCGCCAAGAGTGGCTGTGGTGGTATGGACAGGACTATTCAAGACCGTCTTACGAATGGCACCACCTGAAAAGCCCTCTGCAATTTATGGGAATCAGAAAAATATTTGCAACGCTTACGTAATTTCATCTTACGTGCGTAATAAACGGGCGCAGTGCGATTGTAGAAGAAGTTGGCATTCGTCATGGTGACGACGCCGCTTTGTTCGCCCGGATAGCGGGAGTAGCCACCTTGCCAGGGCGTGTGGGTGTCGTAGAAGCTCAGACGCCAGTTAAACGCATCGGAGCGCAGGTCATTACTGCGCCCCAGCAGCAAGACGCTCTTGTCGACAGCCAACAGGCCAACAAACGACTGAGGAGCCGTCTTGATCTCCAGTTCAACTTCTGCGCCGGGTTTCACCTCTTCCGGGGCGGTAACGTTGATCTGGTTTGGGAGCTCCACCTCCACGTGGAAACTCTCCTCGGCGTAGCGGAACTCGCCAGTTTCATCCACATAGTAAACGTAGATGCGACCATTGGGCGATGTGATGAATGAGGGAACCAGACTGATGTTGTAGACCTTCTGTGGTTCGCTGAGCTCCACACGTTCCGTGTGCAGCACGTTGCCGCGTCCGATGATGTTGTACACAAAGTAGTTGAGGGGCCGACTCGAGTTCAGTGTTACCTGATACTCCTTTCCAATCTTGAGTCTATAGTTTCCGTGAGGGAAAATGCAATGGGATTAGAAAGTGAGTCAAATCAAGTTAAACGATTGTTCAAACCTCCAGGTATCCTTGGGATGCTGCACACTAACAGTGAACCATTCCTTCTCCTTTTCGTCGTCAGGGGTTTCAATTTTTTTTGGTTCCCTGTAGGGATAAGTTGTATACAATTCACGCTCTTCGCCGTCATAGAGCAGGTCGATCTTGTAGTAGCGCGTCAGATTTTCCATTTCGGGCAAATCGGGTAGTACAACCTTGAAAACCGCGAAGCTCGATTCATTCAGATGAGACTCAAAGACCAGAGGTTCTTTATCGATTTTAGGCAATTCCGATTCATCGCCATATAAAGTGTGACGAATACCCTCGGTAAATTTAGCCTAAAAAGATGATTGGTAAAATGTTAATCTTTGGGTTTGCGGTATTTTAAATCGCAAGGAAATGCCTACCTTAACCACACCCTTAGTGTCCTTCAGCAGAGTGCCATCGACCAAAGTGATCTTAAAGGTAATCTCATGCTCCTTGTCGGCAACAAATGAGTAACACTTGCTGTAGTCCGTGCACGACATCTCGTAGCGATAGGGATAGATGAGAAGACCGCCAGTTTCATTGATCTTTACACCGGTGAATTCCTCCTCAACGGTGGCCAGAATTTGAGCGTATGTCGCCGAGGTCTTGTAGGGCAGATGATTTTCGAATTCTTTGACATTTAAGTCAAACTTGGCCTTGCCGTTGACCATGTATGCGGTGCTGATGATGGCATGTCCGGGCGTATCGGTGCGCACTGTTTTGCCATCCACGTTGGTCCAAGTGCTCGTCTCATCCGTATGTAAATTAATCAAAACCTTGCCGTTCACCGGTTTGCCGTACGTGTAGCTAAACAATCATGATTGAGATTAGCAATTGTAGCTAGCGACTGAGACTCTTCTGTTGACTACTTACTTGGCTCGGACCACGATATGAACATCACCATCCTTGACTGACACCGACTGAGTGGCGTCCAAACTTGACGAGTACTTGGGCAGCACATACTTCTCCACGTCGAAGTAGGCACGCTCATCCGAGTAAGCGCCGCCATTCTGAGCGGTGAGTGACCAACTGCCCAATGTGGCGAACTCGGAGAGTACGAATTTACCGGTATAGACACCACTGCGGGTCTTGATATGTTTCTCTTCCTTAATGCGATTGCGCTTTGAGTCCTCGAACCACACAACCACCTTATCATCGGCCTTGTCTGGCTTTAAATTCTCATCCAGGAACAGCACGCGATAGTTGATGGTATCGCCCGGCTTATACTTGCCCTTATCGGTTTGGATTTTTACATAGGGTTTGAATTTCTCCCAGGAGAGCTTCGTGGTGTTCTTGAACTCCAATCCGGACACTCCCTCAGCGGTTAGGTTGTAGTCACCCGATTCCAGGGGCGGCAAACTGAAGGTAATCTGCTTGAGCTCATCGGGCTTCGAGAGCTCCACAGTTTGTGTCTCATTGTACGAGGGTCCGGTGATGCCAATCTTCAGTGTGACCGGCTCCTTAGTGTGGTGAACGGCAACGGCCACATTGTACTCACGATGTGAGTGTATCGTTCCAGGTCCAACGATAGTGTATTGGCTGTGGGGACAAAGCAATGAAATTAATACTTAATTATAATCAACATAAGTCCAAGTTGACTCCATAATGTCCGAATACTGGGTCATTCATTAGGTTTTTATGGCATTTTTATTTGGTTGTGAATATTCAATGCTATGCTTGAAGTTTATCAATTTCAGTTCAACGCGGATGGGCTGGTTTCGCTTTATCAATTGGTTTCGATTATAGATTCTGCTGTTGAAACGATTTGTCGCTGTAGTTATACGAAATATGCAAAAAGACCTCTGCGACCTTTTAGAAGTCTGGCTATTTGTAAACTTTGATAATGGTGAATTCTTTAAAATTTGGAAAATATTCAAATTCATGCGATTGAGTCTGCTTAAGAATTTAGAATTCAAGTTCTAATCGAGCTGTTAGCTAGCTGCCAATTTAATACTGCTAAAGCCGACTTAACTCAGCAAGGGTATTTTATTATCGCCGTATTGCAGGTACATTTTTTCTTCTTTTTGAGTCATATATAAAGTTTATTTAATTGGCGCACGTTTAACGGTACATACTTCTAGAACCTGATCTGCCGAAACCGGCTCCAAAGCCAGATTATATAAGTCGCATTGCAAATGGGCCGTGAAATTTTCGAAGATCCGAAACTGACTTCAAAGCCTTTACCGTGACAGTTTAGTTGATTTCCGACATTGAGCCGGCTTTATATAAATAATTTCAAATTTGTTTCGCTTATTTTAATTGGCTATAATCCTGAAGCTTATTTATGTTACATTCATAAATTTCGCATAAATTAACTGATAAATTCCTAGTATCTATTCGATGAAGATCAGTTGATATTGCGTGTGGCAATGAGCAAATTGTATATTCAGCTGAGATAGAATAGATAGTTAAACGCGTTTGGGATAATTCTATGGCATGAGAATGCAATAAAAACACTTTAAAAACAATAATGTTATGTTTCGTCTAACCCTGGGAGGGTTCATTAGTGAGTCTGGCAAATAAATACGTATTTCCAGTAATCTTCTAAGAACAAAACCTGCTAATACGCAGAACAAATTTATGGATTACTCATAAGGTGCTAAGCATTGAGCAAATTATACAGGTAGGCATATGTCGGTGTATATGTATGAGGGACACGTTTGTGCTTTATCTACAGTCGGGTCGTCGTTAAGCTATCTTTTGTACAGCACAAAAAGTCAACTTAACCTAACACATTAAAGCTTTGCAAATACGTTTTGCTTGGGAGGATCAGATTTCAGTTTATACCATATTGACAAAGTTGGGACTTTTTGTAAAAAAATCAATGACATTAATACAGATGTTGCCAGAATAGTCATAGAAATTTAGACACTCCGTAACGATTAATTTAAAATATGGCAATGGAAAGGTTATTATTTAATCACAACATTATTTGGCACAATGAAGTTTTGCATGAATTACGCTATATAACATTATTAATTCATTTCATTACTGAATTCATAAAAATCACATTAATTCACCTTGAAACTTGTATTCGTGTGCACGCACATAAATATGTAAATATTTATATATAGATATATATGCCACTTGGACATCAGTTTGGAGCTACACTTACCCCTCGCTTTTTACTAGATCCGCCATTTGCAGGAGTCCGAGAGCCACACAAGCGATGACAGCAAAAACGTCTACGCGACGCATTTCGAATTGTTGTGGTTGGGTTAGTGGAAGAAAACGATAATAATAACTTGTAAATAGTCTGGTTACGGTTAAGGAAAGATTTACAATTGGTCGCGATGACACAACCGACCGGGCTCAGAGCTGAGCTGCGACTGGTTGAGCTGCTCAAATACGGGATTTGTTATATGTATGTTCAGGTTGAGTATGTGGCATAGCATCAAAAATCAGAGCTGAGCTGAGCCGAGCCGAGTTGCGCAGCGCATCGGCGCCAACGTTAGCAACGACTTTAGCCACTCAACGGCAACGAAACGACAACAAAAAATCAAATCGAAATTATCAAAAACAATAAACAAACAAAACAAAAAATCATAAAATATACACTGATAATTGTAATTAACAAAACGTCTATGTGGATGTCTGCTATGAAAAATGGTGAAGAATCAATTATACAAATATAATTTCAACGAAATAATAATAAAAACAAAATAAACAACTTGCCGGCAATCGCAAGCCAACGATCAGTCACTGCATATAAAAACAAGTTTTCGTATAAAAGACCAGCCCTACATCTATACGGTACTTAATTGAACATATACTTTTTTACGTAGTATACATGATAATTTGAAAATAATCTTTAAGAGTTCCAAGTAATTTAGATGGAACCCGGTGTCACAGGCGCTGAACTTTTCATTTGTTAATTATTTCATGATATCACCCATTATTTACAAAATAGGAAAAAAGCATTTCCAAGACAACTTTTGTAAACTTCATGTCACTGCAAGCATGTAGTCGGTTAATTCTGTAGAAACTGTTTCTTAACATTTGAAATAAATAAATATGTATGAAAATTAAAATGAACTGCTTGCAGGCACTGTAAAAGTGATATCATGCAACGCGAAATATTTCACAAGTATTGGTGAAACAAAGAACCTGAAAAGTGTTTTAGTTGGCACACAAATATATGTACGTGGACTTATAGAACGTATCTGATTGTTGTATGTGGTTTAATAAAGGGCGTTCAGATCTTGATAAGCATTACTATAATGAATGTAATTCTATATGAGGGATGTCGTGCTATAAATCGAAATAATATTCATTAAATTCGTCGGTTGTGCAGTTAATTCAATTAATCATAAATTCGATGCGGCATTTTGTTGCTTATTTAATTTTATTTTCTCGTTAGTTATTAGCACTTTAATTGTCATATGTTTAGCGTAAATTTAAGAGTTTAGTTTTTATCGTGTCGTGTCCCACCCAATGACATCACGATTGTCACGTATAGGTGGAGCATTCGTTTTAATTGACTATTGACGTACATTTTTAGGATTGGGAAAAACCTTTACCTAATTTTCAGCGGCACACAAATATTGTAATTTGTCGTTGGAATTATTTTTCACTTGTTGATCTTAATTTTGGGAATTTATGAAGTTTCGTCTTCGTGATATACCAACCGAAATAGTAAACAATTTGATTGAAAATCAACAGAACGGGAAAAAAACCGGCAGACGACGTGAAAGACAGCTGCTAACTAAAACAATTCTCTCTGTTTTCTCTATGTTTATTGTCGCTCTCGGGCATACAAATGTATCGGTATGCGTGTGCTGTTTTTACTTTTCGTTTGTCGTGGCTAGATATAGTATCTCTTATGACGTCATTGCTTGATGATTTCTATTTTCACATTTCAATGAAACTCATTTTGCGTTTAGCTGTGTGGGGAAACCCCTTTAAACATCGGATGACCCATAACCATAAGTGGTCTGTAATAAACCACACTGATACTATATGATTTGTACATACATAATGTACCAAAATAACTTATTTTTGACAACATTGAACATCAAATATTTACGCATTATGATTTTTACGGTGATTTTGAAATGTTTCCCAAACGTCATAAAGAAACATTAAAATAATCATTCTTGAAGAAGAATTTAGAGTCGATTAAATCAATATGATTTGCGGATTCATAAAGTTTATTCTATTTATATTTTTTGTAATAAAAATAGCGCATTCGATTAGTCAACACTGCTGTATCTTTCTTGCGTGTACTTGTGCTTGCTCTTTTATCGGTCATTTTGCTTTGGGCTAGAATTTCATAACATTTGAATGAAATGATTCACGGCAATGAATTTAGAGTGGACCCAAATAGTTGTGCGCAGTCGGCCGTCAACTCTGCAAAAAGTCCCGCGATCAATTAAAACAAACCGGTTTCGCGTTTGCCGAAAATAACATGATAATGAATAAGAATGTGTATACCTCCATGTAGATATACATACATACACATATCCGCAAATCCGAGCAATGCCAATCGACAGCACCTGTGGCTGGGAGTGTGCTTTCTGTTTGCTTTTTTGCCGTTTTGCCATTTTGGTGTTTTGCTGTTCATTGCTGCCGCCTTTTACGCTCCAAGGTGAAGCTGAAGCACGTGAAAGAGCGCTGAGTCACGCTCCATTTGATTTGAAAGTTCTCGGAGAGATCCAGTTGAGCTCAGCTGTTTGCTGACGGCGCCATGTGTTTCAAACGCTGCCAGACAGCTGAAGCGCGCGGTTCTCCAAGTTTTATAGCGCCTTCGACTTCGACACTTATCTCCCTGACGTGCGCGTCTCACGTAGTAGATAAAAAGCTTTACAAATATTTCCCCATTACGGAATCAAATTAGCAGCAAGTTCACAAAACATCAATGGCAAGCAACGATTTACAAGGCTGCAGCAGTTCTTCGGGATTGCAGGATTATTGTGAGAGTGAAAATGTGCTGGAATATGTGGGATTGGAACTGAAGGATCACGTAGATAATGGCAGCCATGACATCACATCTGCCACATTGGATATCTCTTCGGCGGGATTTTATTTTGGCTTCTGCGCCTTCGTCTCGCACGTTCTCCTCGCAGGCATCACCGCTTTCGTGGTGCACAAATGTGTGTCCTTGAAAATGGTTCATACTGCCGGACATGCCTTCTACTGCACTGTGGCCGTAAGTATAATCTTTATGCCCATCCTCGAACTGAAACTAGGACATGCAATTAAAAGTTAATTTTTTCAATTCACAGTTTGTGTTTTGTTTGGGCGAAGCGCTGCTGGTTCGTCACAGCCAAGTGCTGGAGTCGTATCTGGGCATGTTCAATCTGGATCTGTTGCACAGCGCCTTGGGTGTGCTCGCCTTTGGCATTGGTGTCATTGGCGTGGGCATCAAAACATTGCAGAAACTTGAACGCAAACGCGAGGATCCAAATGCCAGCGTCAAGCATTTCCGCAGTAATCATGGATTCTCGGGTAAGTACATGTGAACTCGCCGCAACAACTTCGAGCTAATCCATTTGCATATTCTGTATATCTGCTTCCTGTAGGCATCATTGGTTGTGTTCTGCTGCTTTGTACCGTTCTCAGTGGCTTGCCGCTCTATTTCATCACAAGCAAAGCACTCCAGCTCGTCCATCGCTTTTGCGCTCTCAGCAGTTTTCTGGCGCTGATGGTGTCGCAGATGTACAGCTACAACACGGGTTTTGCCCGTCGCCAGTGGAAAGCACACCATGTGCGGCTATTCAAGTTGTTTACGTTTATCGCTACTGTCACCACAGTTAACTACGAACTCAGAAGATTTTCTCGCGAAATTGTAACGCTACTGTGGAGACAGATAAGCGACTAACTCAAACTCATTCCACCACAAACAATCCAATCGACACATTTCGACATACATATTTATATTTTTATTTGTTGATTAATAACAGTACATTGATATAGTATATATTGTATATAGTTTTGATTACTTGTGATACATCTGCATACATATAGTTATAGCTTTAAGATCCACGAGACTTGCGATGGATATAGCAAACAAATCACCACATATGAAACAAATGATCCAACACTTACGTTTCCTACAAACTAATATAATATTTCAGATATTGAAGTGGATTAACTGATAGATGCGCGACAGAAAGCATCAGTTGCGACCGCTCTGGGATGTGTGCATTATGTCCAAGGCAGCTGGAATGTTGCCTTCAACCGATTCTAGCAACTGTGTGAGCCAGGCACCCTCATTGCTAAAGCCCATGGCCATCATGGCATGCACTGCAGCATTGATATTCTCATCTGCGATGACAAAAAATACATCAATCAATAACTACTCTTAGTCAATTTGCAAAGCTGAACATACCTGTATGGTAGATGGGCACGCTGCGCTTCTCTTCGGGAGCCAGTGGACGAGCGTTTGTTGTCGATGTCGAAGTGCTGTTGGTGGCCACTGAATTGGTCGACGTCGATGTGCTCACTGTATCCACTTGCGAAGTCTGGGTATGTGCCGTAGTCTGTTCACGCTGCTGCTCCTCTGTAATATGCTGACGGAGCATTTCACCCAACTGCACATAATCGCGTGCTGGCGACACTGAAGCATCCGTATTGGTAGCGGAATTTACGCTGGTTGAGTTTAAGTTGATCAATGCATCAGTGCTGGAAACGTTCGAAATTGGAGTTGCACTGTTGTCAATCATCTGCCAGTCCTGATCCAAGCTATCCGACCTGCGGCGTTGGGCTGTGTCCAAATTCGCAGCTGGAACTGGAAGTGTAACAGCGATAGGAGCAGCAGCAGTGGGTGCAGCGACAGGAGCAGTTGATGTGGGTGCAGCGATAGAAGCAGCGAGTGCAGGGGCAGCAGGAGCAGCTTGTATGGTTTCATCTACTGTTGAGACATGTGAATCAATAGACTCGCCCAAAGACATTGATGTAGTGGATGCTGCAGTTTCGACTGGATTCTGGACTGGTGGCTCATTGACAGTTTCAGATTTCTTTGGAACTGATGAGCTATTGGCCGCCATTGAAGTGTCTGCACAGCCAAAGGCAGCTGCCTCATTGGGATCAATCATTTTAGCAAACATTTCGCTGAAGTTGTTCAAGATTTCAATACCAGCACGCATGTACTCGGGGTTAACCATCTGCGCCAAGTTCTCCAGGCTGATGACTGGGGTGGTCGGGGTGCTATTGGCAGTCGGGGCTGCCTCCGGTTTTGGTTGCTCCTTGGTGCGTGGGGCTGCAACTGGCTCCTCTACATTGGCTGTGACAGTGGGCTCCTCAACGGGTGTCGATTCAGCTGAATTGGCCTCACAATTGGTACTAGTTGCTGCAGTGGGTTCTTCGGTCTTAGCCTGAGTCTCCTTTGTGTTATTAGTTGGGTCGGCGGGAGCCGAAGGAGCGGTAGCTGCAGGAGTGGCTGCTGACGTGGCCGCCTCTGGTAAGTTCATCATCATCTCAACAAAATGAGACATTAGGCCACCATGGCGACGGGAGGAGCGTCGATCGCGACGGCTCTCCTTGTGCGAATCTCCTGCTGGAGTTGTCTGAGCCGAAGCGGTTGCGGTAGCAGTAGCAGCAGCTTCACCGAATGGACATTGACCACGGAAGCGACGGCTCGACCGTCGATGATGGTGCGAACTGGATCCAGGTCCACTTAGCCAGGCATCGATGACACTGGGTCCGTTGTTAGTTGGCATTCGCACCATTAAATGTTCCGGATGCTTGTGCGCAGCCTCGCAATTTTGACATAGATCAAAATTGGGGCACTGCACACACTTGTAGCGAAAACCAATCATTGGCAATGTTCCACATGCATCGCATTGAACTCCATCGTGAATGATGAAATTAGTCGGATCGTCTGCTGTTGTTGCAGAAGCCTGTTTGGCTTCCACCTTTTCTTCGCCAGCACTAGAGATTTGCAAGTGCATGTTCTTCTCACATTTGCTCAAGAAAATGTCATAGTCATATTGATTGACGATTTCAATTTCATCAGAATCAGTATCTAAAAAGCAACATGTATGAGTTAGTGTTAAACATTTGTGAAACGCGACTAAGTTCCTTGTGGAAAAATTGTGAAATTAAAGTACAAAAGATTCCCATTATTAAATTAAACTATATCGTAAACGCTCTTTGTCCCAAGAATTGAACCTGTTGAGCGACTCCACAATTTGTTTTGGTTTTGCAACCATAAGAGGATGCATGCGTTAGAGCGGGATAACTACACAGTGAAATGCAGCACGAATTCTCCGGTATACTTTGTTTCTTGTTTAAACATTCATTTGGCTAAAACCTAATACATGTAGTGGGCACAACAACACATACTTCTTCACTTTTAATGTGGACTCAGAATATATATAACTAAAGTATTTTTATATACGTACGTGTGCAAATGAATCATTTGTACTTTTTTCGATTTTTCGCCATTTTTTGCTATCAATTCATTTGCAGATAAGTGATACACATTATTGTGATTCACGAAGGGCATTAGAAGTATTAACATCAGAATATATACATATATACCTATGTGTACACATATGGGTGTAACATATGTGTATAAATATTTACGAAATATACACAATTTGCATGCAGGGCATTTGCAACTTCGCATCGCATTTATTCGACATTTACGCATATATATGTACACACACACAATTGCACTTTTAGCTGCATTGCTATATATTTCACAATTTGTTCCATTATATCATCGAGTCTATAGCTTACCAATCCAATATGTCCTGATCTCAGTTTTGGGCAGTTGACGCTTCTGGAACAAATACATCTCAATTTCATATATCATATCAATATGCAAATGAGCGGATGGCATTCTTAAATATGCATTTATCTTCTTCGCTGTGCCAGTCGCAGCTCCATGGTAGGTTATTTTCAATAGACGTTCAGCCATTTTATTAGTTTTAATTTGGTTGTTATTATTTGAAATATGTATATGCTCCGTAAAATGCTTTGAAATCTGTGATTTTATTTCGTTACACAAATTTTCTGTTGTGATTCGTCGTCGTCCGATTTAATTGCGTCGCACTTGCTCTTCGTTTTGTATTGACGGTCCGCAACTGGTGCAGCCTCGGCTTTTATACCTTCAGCTACTCGTCACCAAATGGACACGAAAGTTCTTGAATATTCTCTTTTCGCGCAAATATTGCAAATCACGCTCCCAAAGAGAAGCTATATTTGTGATCTAGTGGTACGCACACATATGTTTTTAGTTAAAAATGTAAAGTAATGCTTAAAGCTGGCTCAATAATAAAGATGGGTAACCATCGATATTATTATCGATACATCGTTTAATTAATCGATATTTTATAGCAAACATAAACGATTTTTGGCAGCCAAAAAATATAAATTATGTTAGAATATATATATAATAAACTATTTGTTTTTTTGAAACTGCAAAAAAACGAGAATTTTACGAGAAAATACGAAATTGAAAGCTTACGAAAAAATGATATGCCATTTAATGTCTCAATAAGTTAGTTTGCTATAAAAAAAATACTGAAACCATCGATAATTTGATGATTGTTGACCTCTACACTATGAATTCACTTTTTTAGATTACTTAAGATTTACTCCAATACACTTGTGATATTTTGTAGTATTTTACTATTAAAAAGTTTATAATGCGGTCAGGAAAATTTTTGTAAATTATTATTAATTATATTATGTTAACTTTACTATTGAAAGATTTAAGAAGTTATCGCTTCCAATCGGTGCACAGTGTTGGAAACTTTAAAAACTAATTTGTTGTTGGCAAGCGCGAAAATTCAATTTCAAACTGAATAGGTTGATGTTCTATTGGTCCCACTCTATTTGTAAATATTTTTTGAATGCAATATGTTTATAAATATACATTTGAGAATTTTATTGTTTTAGGGCTGTGTGCGTCGCAGCATCTGCAATAGTTGGAGCATATGAGTTTTTGTTCGTGGTGAACTTGCTACTTCTTCATTGGTGTGCTGTCGGCTTTCAATGTCCTTTTTCGGAGCGGGTATATTTACTACTTTTGCTGCATTCGTGTTCACCACCGAGTTCTCAGAGTCTACTGCGGCTGTTTTCTTAGAGAATGCATTGGCTGATAGGAGAAAGTGATGCATTATGTAAAATCATATCATTAAGACGCTCAACTCACTTAGATATTCATCGGCAAGTATATCCAGCCAGGAGGAATCATCTTGCGATGGCATCCCAATCACGAATCCATCTAAACGCAATTTCAGATTCTCTTCTCCCTTCTGACGTTGATCATAATGGATCTCCTCCTGCTGATAACCATAGTCACCATAATCGTTGTATAAGAGCTCCAGCAAATCACTGGCAGAGCTGCGCATTTTTGAAGGCTTCGCCATGGTCAGGCCAATAAATTGAAGCACAACCAAGACAAACAGGCGATTGGTGAATTTACACATCTTTTTGGATACTTCTCTATGATAGCGAGGATAGGACCGTTGCCGTCTGAAAGCGGACAACGAATGAGCCACAGTTCTGGGGCCGAGCAAAAGATGAGCCTTTGCCTGATGTTTGATCGTTAAAAAACTCGATTCTGCGAATTCGCAGCCGATTCCAGTTCAATGGCCCAAAGACTTCCGCATTGTGATGGGAATGTGAGAACCTTCACTGCAGTTGCAATTGCTGTTGCCACTGACCGCAACTTGCAATTTGTGCATATCCATGCATCTCAACTATGCGCAGTTCTAATGCTTCCTTGAGAGCCATGCACATTGATCATACTATATTCTTATTTAAATTTCCCTTCATTTGAACATTCAGCTACAACTCGACAAGCTGCTTAATTATTTGTGCAAACTAACCTAACCCAATAACCCAAATTCAGTTGAGTGCGAGAAAAACGTAAGTCATTCATTCGGTGAAACGTTCTAATTGTCTAGCTTGTAATCCTCCACTCAGAGTTTGGTTTGTTTATTGTAAGTGTTAGATAATGCTCTTCGTATGTGTTTGTATGTGTGTGCTGTAAGTCGTTGTTAGTTGACGGTCAGGTTCAATGACCAAAGCCAGTGATCACTTGAGAATGCGCCTATTACTTACTCTCTAGCCAATTCCGAAGCCAATTCCCACAGGAAGATCGCAAACTAGAAACAGCATTTAAGATGTTGTTTTTTTTCGACGTACTTGCTGTTCTTGCTGGTCGTTTTTTGTGTGCAATGGAAACTGGTTTGCAATTGAAAACACAGTCGAGTGTGTAGCAAATTATGGCGCTGGCCTCAGCCTGAGCTATTGCTGATTTTATTATCGTTGCTGGCCCCTTGATGTCAGTTTGTTGGCATTAGAGTTCGACTCTGATTTAGCTTATCCTTCAGTGCATCATTACCGTTACTCTGAGTTTATATCCGTCAGCAATCGGCTTCACAAGGGCCATTCCAAACTCATCTGTTAACAGCCAGATACATTTTTTGAAAGATAGTGTTGCGTAATCTTAATTAACTAGATTCACACCTTTCCCGAATTAATTAATTAGAATACAACTGCTATTTCTTTAAATACTTCTACATAGATCTTAAGCTAGGTTTGACTGCTCTACTTCGATATCATTATAATTCCATTGAAGACCGGGTATCCCAAAGTCGAACACAGTCGCTTTTAGCTGTCGTAGCGAAACTTCCGCCATTTTGTCTCATTAATAACATGACCGCTTGGCGCTTAATTTGAATTGGAATTGAAGTTCAAGCGTTTATTGATTTAGCATGTGCTTAAGTAGCTTAAGTCTAATACTTGCGCAAAACTGTTTGCATTTATCATCATAATCGTAATCATAATGGTAATGGTAATGGTAATGGTTAACTTAACATACATAAGTATACGCTTTCATTTAGCAGTCTCAAAAGGTCTCCGGTCTCAGTGTCAGTAGCCTTCGACCTGGCGACACGCGCCATAGCTGTCCCGACGCTGGCCAGGCGCACAGCGGGCCAAGCCATCGCGTAGCAGTGTCTTCGAATCGGCGAGAGCATCGGCGCCGAGCAGCTCGAAGCTCAGCACATCGGCGTCAACCAAGTGCTTGGGTTGAATGGGCGTCGGTTCATCGTCCAGCTGCCAGAGGCGCGGCTGAGCTTCGTTAATAATGTAGGCGGGCACATCGATGGGCGGATACAAGGCGTTGCCATTGCCCGACTTGCCCTGCTGGCTGGCCTGGCTCTGGGCGATGTCCGAGCGATAAAGCGGCACGCTGATGGCGCGTCCATTGGAACTCGAGCCAGTGTCAGTGGACGACAGGCGATTGGTGTCCAGGAAGCTGTCGCCACCCAGTGAGCGTGAATTGCGATAATAGTGCGATCCCATCTGGTTGTAGCCCTCCAACAGATTGTTGCCGCCTGTGCTGCTGCTGCTGGCGGTGGCAACCGGTGGCAAGGCCTGTATGAGCTCTGGTTCCGCCTCCAGATGATACGGCTTGATCAACTGCGGCATGGGCAGCAGCTGTGGCGGCAACACATCCACCTGCTGGCGATGCAGACGCGGCTGCTGCTCCTCGCTGACTGCCGAAATGTCAACATGGTATGGAGTGCGTCCCTCAATGAAATCGGAGATGGGCCCCTGGGGCAGCTGCAGCTGCTGTTGTTGCTGCTGCTGATGGAGCTGGGGCTGAAGTTGCTGGCGCTGGTAGAAGGATTTGAGGGCTGCTGCGTGCGCATGCTTGCGCTTGTTGTTGCTGCCCTTTGTGGCGCCACGCAACGAGGATTTGGTCAGCAGATCCAGTAGGCTGAGACCCTCCTGTGGTCCTGGGGGAATCAGCACAATCATAAAGTTCTCGAGATCTGCGCGGATGTTGTACTGTCCTTCCTGCCGCTGATCATAGGTGATCAGACGGCGACGCAGCCCATCCTCAGCCTCCAACGAGGGTACAACGGACAGCGGGGGCTGCAGCGAGCCGGGCTGCGCCTCAATTAGGGCGGATTCGGCTGCTTGGGCTGGCGCCATCGCCGGGAAATGTTCTTCCTTGATGGGCATAGTGGGTTGACTGCTGGTGGGAGGAAGCGCCTCCGTCGTGGTATCCGACTGCGACGCTAACGCTGATGTGCTGAGCAGCAGCAGCAGCGTGAAAGTCTGCAAAAGCATCTTGGACACAATCGAAATGTTCCCAAGCTTGACAATGTTCTTCCTATGCAACAGCCGCTCGATGTATTCTTCGTTCTTAGCTCTCGCGCTTCTGCCTCGCAACTGACTTCAAGTCAGCGACGATAGCTTTAAAGTCGACGACTACGGCGACGTCGACAGCAACGCGCCCGTCGGCGCATGCGCAACTTTCATATTCTGCAGCCAAGTAGCTTTTTTTGCCGTTGTTTTGCCTCTGCCGACGACGACGCGGCGTCGCTGCTTGAGTTGCTTTCTTCTGCATCCCGAACATGAATCTGATTCTGGTTTCTTGCCGCTGTTGTTGCTGTTCTTGTTCTTGGTTTTGCTTTTATTTATTCATTTTTCGTTTTCTTTATTCAGTTTTGTTGTTTGCATTTTCGTCGTGCCCATTTCGTTTGCGTGACTTGCGTACGCTGTCGACCCCCTGTCGTCTGTCACCCGCGCTATTTTTTGTTGTTGCTGGTTCTTTGTTATTGTTATTTGTGGGCCCGTTAGGCACATGGTCTGTGCTGAGGGGGCGGCGGGGGCTCATGGAGTTCTCACAGGCGGCCGCACAGTGGGACGTGAATTAGATTTTCACACCAATTAGGCAATGAGGAAGCATTTGGATGTCCAGCTAATCGGCCGAGCACGTACTCAGATTGATCGCCGGACAGTCAACAGTCAAACCTGGTATCATCAGTCGTGGGGACTTCATTAGGTGCTACTCTACTATACTGTATGTCTGTCTGTCTGTCGGTTTGTCAGTGTATTAATAATAAATGGAATTGTTGAATGTCATAACAAATCGATTAGAAGGTGAGGCTGAAGCTGAATGCTTGAAATCTGGAAATGATTGGGCAGAATGAATGATAATCAATTTAAATCGTTTAGGAAAAAGTTTCGAATTTTTCCCTTAACGATTGTAGGGTGTGCTTCAGTCGTCCACTTGTTGCCGCGTCGTGTGTGATGTGCTTACCAACCATTTAAATCTAAATGTTTCTCTCACATGACCGCTTTTAAAATACATTAAAATCGTTTGCTAAATGCTCACTGTCCGATCTGTAATCACGATAAACAACGCATCGGATCATCATCCGGGGTTTGGCAACACACTCGAAACACTTAGCTCCCTGCAATTCTAAATTACACACTGCAAATTGTATACTTTAAAATATAATTTATTCCTTTAAAGTTGCTGTCTTGTCGTGGTTTCGTCTTTTACACAGTTTCACAAGGATGGGGAAGCGATATTTACACTTACACTTACAATAATGGTTCAGTATAATCAAAATCGGACCCCATTCTGTTCATTCTAGTTTATAAGATAGTAGATGTGTATGTATGTATGTATATGCGTCGCAATTAAATAATAATAACATAGTTTGCATTTAAATTATAAGAGGTCTTGTCGGTTATCTTCAGCTTCAATGCATAAACTAGAGCACATTATGAATAATACGAAATAAATTAAGCACATTTAGAGTATGCTATTATGTCTAGATAATTGAAAGCTAAACAGCAAATTGAATAAATACATAAAACACTAACATTTAAATACACTTAGAGATACAATTAGAATGATTACAGGGTACAGGAAGCAAGCGTTGTCTTGGAACTAAATCCAAGTCTTCATAAAACATATAGTGTGTGACGTACGTAGTTTGACAATTGTGTTGCGCTCTTGATATTCAATGGGACAATTGTACGTTTGTAGTTCATCATCATTGACGACTACAACATTTAATTGAATACTACAACGGTCGAAGCGAGTTTCTCGTTGCTATAAGGAATTGAGCCATCTGAGGAATAGCGTTCGGGAAGTGTGTATTATAGTGTCTCATAAAGATAATTTTTTTTTGTTTGCTTTTTCTTTTTTTCTTTAGCATAGTAACTCGCGAATATTTGTCCTTGCCACCTGAGCATTTTGTTCGAAAAGGCGCTAACAAAATATATGCACTCGTATGTAAATATATAATCTTACATCCCTTCAAGATGAACAACACCTGCCACAGAGAGCTCAAATGAGAAAAACAAATAGTGAACTGCACAGCAATACACTGCGCATTGTCTAATCCTTCTTGATTGGCATCTTCAACGCATCTGGATGCTCCTGCAGCTTCGAATGCTGTTTGCCCTCAACTTCAAAGTCCGGCACTCGTTTGTGCACCGTAAAGCAAACACGATTGAAGTGTTCGCACATCTGATTCACCACACTGGCTCCATAGTGCCAATGTGTTAAAGTTGTCACAATGAGCAGCATATAAAGCAGCGGTCGTTCCAAAATCGGCAGCCACAAGCTGAGCAGTATGGATATCACATACATGGGTGTCTGCCAGTGCCAGACTTCGCAGCGGGTGATGGACATTTGGGAGACGATCAGCCGGCACTGGAATACACAAAAAGTAATGAATAAATAGTAATTTAAAGATACAAACTGTTTTGTAAATATGTTCAATATTTTGAAACAGAATTCACAGAAATTTCAGCAGATCAGTTGCACTAACATATACAGAAAACAGTGGTTGCCTGTTTCGAAATCATTTTTATTTTCTATTAATTTAAAGCCATCCAGCAAATTCCAATTTAAGCAGAATTCATGGGAATGAAAGCGGATCGAACGAGTAATAATAAATTAGACCATCATAAACTGCTGTCTACCAAAACGATTGCCTTAACGATTCATCCAATTGGAGGCCTGGATTAGTTTGATCAGTGGATCGCCCTCGCGAGGGAAAACGAAAACGCCGCGATCCTTCTTCAAATAGCGATAGGCACGATGTTGATACCAGCCATAAATCTGGTTCTCAGTCATTGGTTGGGCTGTTGCATGCTTCGGCTCATATTTCGCGACCTTCTCAACAGTCGTCTGGCTGGCATTGTCCGTCTCTTCTGATTTCTGCATGTCTTTTTCAAACTTATTTCGCATACGCTGTATCTCGTCATCGGTGCAGTTAAAATACGGCCAATCATGCCGTGCATAGAACTTCAATGTTAGCGGAGACTCCGCTTCGGTGACTGTAATAGGGCTCTGTTTCGCGGCGTCGTCATCCTCGTTGCCCTTTATGTCGGCGGCACAGCGACGACCACCGCAGCAAAATGGTGGCATTTTAAAAGATTTCAATATTTTATGGCAAACTATTTAAAATCGAAAAAAAGTGACTAAAGGCGGCCGCTATTGACAGCATAGAATTCGAAAGTAGAAATTGATCAGACTGTAGAAGCAAAGAACAAATTATAAACTGACAGACTACTAAGTTGTGTGTCTGGAAGGGCATTCAATAGTCGAAGTGTCCGGTCTATGTTTGCGTATGCATTCAACGTTTTGTTTAATACTTCTTATCAGTTTTTCTCATGAATTTGTAACTACTTTATGGAATTAGCTATAGAAACTTAAAAAGCGCAACAAAAAAGAAACCACGCTCCTCATATCGCTGAATGAGTCAGTTTGCAGATAAGATTTCAATGGGAATCAAACAAAAGTCTGGGTGGCGGGGGCGCTAAGGTAGACAAGGTTTGAGTGTGTGTTTGTGTGTGACGTGTGCGATCGTTAATGACACACAATTGCGCATCGCGTGATATCAAAATTCTACCAAAATAAAAAAATAAACCCCGCAAAGCAATCAATCAAAATCGAGCTTAAATTAGACGCCAATATTTAGAAACTGTAATAAATGCTAGGAAGAAACTTACGCTGACATTCGAGAAGATTGTGCCGCTTAGCATGAACATGGCTCGCGGATCCGTTTCCATAATATCGTTCGGCGACACGAAGGGCCAGACGAACAAGAGCACAAAGTATGTAACAAATGGCCACAAGGGTCGCAGAGCCTCTGACAGCGATAACAATCGTCCAGTGCGATGCTTGTACGAGCTGTAATCACAAACATAATCAGGGTATTATCATTGCTGTCTAGCCAGGCTGTTGATAGGCTGTACACTTACTTGTAAACATTGATAAATACTAGAGGTAGATTGGCCATTGCGCTAATGTGGAGCACTGCTTCCATTACGTTGCCCAGTGGCAAGGTGCCGTAGGAGCCCAATGGCAACTCGAACTTCCAGCCCTCGAAGCCCATCCACCAGGTCACCAGGTACATAGCTGTGCTGCCCCACATGCTGAGATCATAGCCCCACGGCAAGTACAATATGCCCGTATTGTACTTCTCCCAATGCGATATGAAGAAGTTGAAGTAGACCGTTAGGCAGACATAGTACATGCGCATGGGCCGCACTGAATAAACTCGACTGCGTCCAAAGATGCTATACAGACATGTTGGTATCAGCATAGCTGTGTACGAGTCCAACCCATGATCGAACAGCTCGCCCAGCGGCCCCGACAGTCCAATGCGACGCGCCTGCTTGCCATCGATCCCGTCCAGTGTGTAGGCCACGAATATGTTGATTGCGGTGCAGAGCCATACCCAGGTAGGTATGGGTGTGGTGTTCTCCTCGCCCGAGCTAGCCTCGAAGTTCCAGTCGTAGTAGGAGAGCAGCACGAGGTTCATCACACTGAACAGGAAGCCCAGGAATGTCATCAGATTGGGCGCAAACCATCGGGGGAAGAACTGAGTGCAAAATGCATTCGTTATTATAGTTATTGATTTTTTCGAATGGTAGCTGTAGCTGTTATGATGATGTTGTTAGCTAACCTTGACCAGCCAGTCCCAGAACGGGTGCATTACATATTGACTTAGAGGTGAGGTATCTATGGCGCTGTACTATATCCATAACGAAAGAATACTGTCACTGTTTAATATGCTATTCAAGTCTAGCCAAGACCGTTTACCTTGTAATTGTCAAAGCCATTTATTTGCGCCCTCGTCAGGTATTTATAATTGAGCAGTCGCCGTATAAGCTGCATCTTCCTCATCCTCTCTCCCAGACGTTGGCGTGGCGTGACGATATGTACAGTGGTCTGGAGTGGGTAATGCACGTGCTCCTTTGGTTAGTGTTCTACGTACAGCCTCTTACACTATATGTATATGCCAATACATTCGTAGACGGTAATCTCAACAGGGTAAAACACACGACGCTATCGCTGTTGTTTCAAACGACAGGCAGCAGCTTTTACGTTAATTACTAATTATCAATTTTTAGCATATTACTGACTGAATTTTGCTATGGAAAAGTTACTATTACTGGCACCCGCACTCCAGTTTAATTGGTTGGCAATTTCAAAAGAGCGCACAGCTCGCTTCTATTTTTAATGAGGAATTACTTTGCCGGCTGTTTTTTTCACGCTTCTGACTGACTGGCACACACACATACACACACATACGCACGGACGCAAACGTACACTCGCTCGCCCTTAAGCACTGACGCACACTTATACACAGATACTCTCAGCTGGCCTGGGGGTTGTTTTGCAACACACGTAGACGTGTTGCCCTATTTAAATATGCTTTTAACATTCATTAATTATAATACTCTAATTGATTTCACATGCAGCCGTTTGCTGGATTCTTAACAAAAAATCGTGTATTCAAAACCTAATTAATTTTGTGATGTAGCGTTGCCACCTAATGCAATTAAGTTGCCAGCTCAACTAATACTGATGAGCGCTGCAGTGTTGCGAAACACGCGATCGATGATTGGCGGGCGTCTCCATTCAAAATTAAACATATTTCTGGATGGGTTTTATTATTTGTAGGACGTTTCGAAATTCGTGTTATGTATAGTTAACAAATCACATTGCGTACAAAACATATATACTAGTATAAAATGTAACAAAAAGTAATTCATAAGTAATGTTTGTCGTTAACTAAAGCGCGTAACAAAATGGTTCTAAGAGGAATACGTTTGTAACAAAACTTGATTTAAATTACGCTAAGTAGCCTCACGATTATAATGTGGTTGTAGTAATATGACTTCGTTAGCCTCCTAAGGGATATTTTCAGTTTGATTTTTTTAAAGTTCGTTTACGTATATTGCCTGGACAACCACCGGCACTTAAGAGGTGTAGCTTCCACCCCCCATCTAAAGGCAGATTGACGTCATCGTGGCAAAGAGGACAGCGAGCGGCTCCTGTTTTCAGTTCTAATTAAATGGACAATTTGTGAAATTGAAGCTAATTAAAGACTAGTAAATTGTTAGTTACCCCGACAGAAGTCCTCCATTTGATGCAGCTCATAGAGTTGTTTGTGCACGGACTCTGTGCAGCGCGTGCAGACCACATAATTATCCTTAGCATCACACTCCGCTAATAAACAAAACAAAGTTGACAATTATTGTACGAATCTGCATATAATATTGCAACTTACTCGTTAAGTGATAGTTGAGGGCTGCTACTTCCAGCACTTGACTGCATTGTGGGCACTTTGTGAGAAAGGGACAAGTCTTCCAGTAATGTCGATCCAATTGACTCGTATCGCTGCCAAGGCAGCACCAACCACAGAATGGGCAACTTCTAAAATCAATGAAATAAGGTCTCAAAATTAGTACTCATAACTCAACTGCATTTTACTCACATTTTAGGCGTTGTGTCATCGGTGGATTCTGAGTTAGAAACGGAACCTTTGCGCGAGTTTGAGGCGGACAACATTGAACGCTTCAGCTGCTCATTGTACTGCTGCTTGCCATTGCAGGAAACATAGCCATTGTCAGTGCCAATGCCCGTCGAGGCACCAAATGCATGGCCACTCTTGCTTTTCAGCAGTCGCGAAGCGTCTGCGCTTGTTGTTGGTTTCAGGCAATCGTTTTCGTTACTAGAGTTGTATTTATTCGTCTCTAGCAGCTCTTGTTTGCGCTCTAAATCCAGCTTGTCGAACTCTGTGAAGAGCTGGCGGTACAACAGATTGCGCCGGGTGATGTCATCATCTGGTGGTAGTTGCTTGCGCACCAGACGGGGATTCACCTTGTAGACAAGCAGCAAAATGCGTTCAGCTACCTTGCGCACCGGCTCAGCGGGATGATGGATGCCAGAGCAGCCGCAGTCGGAGAGAGCACGGCATGTCAATCCGCTGTGCTTATCAGTGCTGATGCCCTGTGTGTGTACTAACTGTTCCAGCATCTGCAGTCGACTCATGGCCAAACGTTGATGCGTTCCGGATCCTACGCTGCGTGAAAGTGCTGGCGCCACAAGATGTTGTTCTGCCACTTGCGGGCAGGCGGCTATGCTTAGTATGGTGTGCTGGGCCAGCGTGTGCAGACGAGCCGAGGGATCACCCGATTTAGCAAGCAGCTCTGGCAATAAACGATCCACACAGCGTGCCACTTCATTGGGCGATACGCGCCCAGGCACATATTCGAGGAATAGCACACGAACTGTTTCAGTGGCCTGGTTAAACACAGAGTAAACCGCGTCCCGAACAGCGCGATGCAGCAACAAAGCGGCGCTGCGTGCTACCTTGTTGGGACTAGCCGCATGCTCATTGGTTTCCGCATTTGACACTTCCTGCTCTTTGAGAAAGTTGCGTAATCGCATAAGACCGTCCTCACGGTCCTGAAATTGCCGCGAATAGAACTGCTCCACCTGTAGAAACAATATTTGTTGTAGTTAACTTTGTAATACACACATACCTCGCCTAACAGTCATTTCACTTAATCGAAACTGACAAAACTAAAACTTTAAGCGAGGTGTGAGTTGAAGAGATTCGCAATAAACTTACCAGTTCACTGCCAAAGACGAGAATAGGCAATGCTGCCTGACGACGCTCACGATCATTAAGCCGTGAGCGACTTCGATTAGGGTCTGCTTCGAGCAGCGCATTGCCCTGACATTCCCTTAAAAATTCATTAGTATTTGAGCTAAACAGTCAGTATTTGCAACGTAACGACAACGTTTATGGGAGTAGAGAAAGTGGATAAACAAACAAAACAAAAAAAAACAAAAAGCATAGAAACATCGACAACGGTTACAATTAGTGTTATGGTTTTTCAAATGACGAGTCTAAATCTATCGATTCTGTTGTTATCATGTGCGCTGTTCAACTCCATGCCGGGTCATGCAAAATTATCGATACCACTACAACAACATCGATACGCGCGATTCGCAAATTGCATTTCTTATCGATTTCAAAACTTACTGCCTCAACGTTGGAATAGCGCGTTCCTCGTAGTCTTCATAGGAGTTGCGTGGAGCGCTTTTGTTGCGCCGCCGCAGCGATCCCTGCCTGCTTGACATGGGCGAGCTGTGCCGTGATGCCATCGGCAGCCGCGGCGATTGCGGCAGCTCGTCATGTGACTTAGCATGCAGATGAAGTGCAGCAGCCGATGCAGCAAGCGCTCCAACACATTCTGCATTGCTGCTGGCCTCATTTACTGGTTTCTCTTCATGGCTAGTGCTGGCGTTGCTGCTTGGCTTAGTATTGGTATTAAGGGTCGCTTCGGATAGCGCATGCGCCACATCCTGGAGACTTGGGGCTGGAGGTAGATTGGGTTTGCCAGCCGCATAAATCTCGCAGCTCTGATCGTTCTGGCTAAGTACGCCATCGCTCTCCAGCAATTGCTGCACATTCAATTGCTTTAGCACACAAGCTCGATACATTTCAATTTGCTCCTTGCGCAGTTTGGCTGCACTGAAATCCTCTTGCTGCACCGCCTGTCGCTTGGCCAGTGCATAGCGCCCCAGACGTTCGCCGGCCGTGCGCAGCGCTGTCATGCACAGCTTCAGCTTGCGTGCATATTCAAAGCGCTCCGAGCTAACCGCTTGCAGCTTGCGCTGCTCCAGTTCGCGAATGTGCTGGACAATTGACTCCTCCACGTACATAGAGAATAAGAGATCATCACAGAGTGAGGCAAGCGCCAATTCGCCGGTGGCCGTGTCCACAGGAGGTGATTCGCTGGTGAGCTGCTCCTCGCCCATGTTAATGGCACCTGCATCCAAATCCTCTCCCAGCACATTGATTGCCATCAATGCTATTTGCCCGCTCTTGCTGTACTCATTGCAGTGGGCACCTGATAGTCGCAGCTTCAAGTGAGTACCACGTCTGGGCGTGACAGTGACGCTCTGCAGCTCTCGGGATTTGTGATTGGTGTTTGCATTGTCGGCGAGGGCGACAAATCCGAGGAAATCAAAGTACTGTGACGACGGTGTGCTGGGCAGCGACTTGGGCGAGTAGTGCAGCCAAAGCTCGACTTTTTCCGCTAAAATAAAAAAACAGAATATCAATAGTTGATTATGAAAAACAGAAGAGAAAAAACTCACGGATCAGATACTGGTGGGCTAACAGTTGTATGCGATAGATTTTGGCCGGTTGCTGGAAACGCAAGATGATGTCGTGAGTGCTTAATCCACTGTCCACTGCACTGCGCCAGCCGTGCACAGTTGGTCCATGATTATTCAGCTCACTGGCCGGAAAAGCGGCGTCCTCATCTGCAAAAGCAACAACAATTCAACAAGTTACTGAACGCGTTCAGTGTTGGTAAATAACAAAAGAGCCCAGTGTTGTGTGTAAGTAGAGCAGAAAAACAAAGTAAAGAAAAATCAAAATAAACAGAGAGCCGCAATTTGAATTTACATTTACCCAACATGTTGAGAAATCTGCATGCTTGTGTATGTGCTTCAGTGTGAGAGTGTGTGTATCGATTACGTGGCTGTGACGCTCTTGTTGTTGCCGGCGGCGCTCTTATCGCTTTATTCTCTTATTAAGCACTGTCAACGCAGTTATAAGTTTAGTCTTTTATTTAACCTGTCGCACAGCACAGCGCATGTTCGTTAATTAAATAGTTATAGTTAACTTGTTTTAAGAAATACCTCGCTAATCATACATCACAACACTTGCAACAATGCCACAAGTACAAAGTGCATCATCCTCCTGGCTCCTCCAGATACAAAGCATATTGAACAGCGTAAATCATATGCTCATCTTTCTGGTGGCCGTATTCTTCTTTGTGCTAGCCAAGAGTCTGGATTTTAAGGACACTGCCATGCACATGTTTATGACGGGAATTGGCGTAAGTAATTTATGTTGTAAATTCCCAATAATTCAGCTGTTAATTCGGCAAAGTCATTGTTTATCTTATCACACAGTATTTAAGTTGTCACCTTGTACATGAATATTGATAAAGTCATTTTTTTTCATCACCTTTAAACCTTTACTTTTTTGTAGTTTCATGTACTAATCGCTCAGGCGCTGATGTCACACTATAAGGTGAACCCGTTAACCCGTTGGATTTCTCATAAAAACAAATCTCGTTACCATGGACTGCTACAGCTGGTTGGAGGTTCAATGGTACTCCTGGGTGCCTTGGGAAAATTCTCCCAGAAAGAAGTCCACTTCAACACCTGGCACGGCAGATTTGGTGCGCATCAATTTAACGATTCAATGAACAGTAAAACTTTAACGCAATTTGACTTGCAGGTGTGGCAGCTGCCTTTGGATGTGCTGCGAGTGTGGTGGGCGGCTTGGTTAACTTTTTCCAGCCCAAGATAGTGTTGAAGAAACTACCGCCCTCTGAGCTGCGATTCCGCCATAATCTATTTGGACTGCTCACGTTTACGCTGGGCATGGTTGCCATTTACCTGGGATACTATTCAAAGTTCTTTACCCGCTTTGTGGATAATGAGTTCATACCAGCCATGATGCTCACCACTACATTGGTCTATGTTCTGACCATTATTGGACCCGTTGGTTCCCTGCTGACCAAACTTAAGTACAGAAGACAAAAACAACAACAGCAGTAGAAAGGTTTGTCGAGCAGACTGTTTATATATATGTTGGATGAATGAGGCTAAGCACAAAGGGGACTTTCTTTACTAATATGGCAAAAGGAATAAAAAGTGCGCAACGTCACAAAAAAGTCTAGTTGACTACTGAATTCGTTTGGCTGCTTGCCAAAGGAATTTTTGGCTGCACTGTTAATTGGATATTCGATGCAGACATATTATGTGACAATCGGCAATTTATATATGTATATATATATATAAATGATATATGATGACAATGTCGCAATCGTAAATATAAGTCGCCAGGTGAAAAGGGATTGGTTTTGGGTCCAAGTTTATATGTATGTAATGGCAGATGTCTTAAAACTGTAAACTGTATGTATTGTTAACATGTGCTAATATATTTTAAATAATTGTTCGTTTTTAATGTATGTACACTGGACATTTTGATGTTACTTATGAACATGCTTTTCAAATACGCCGTCACACTAGGCGTATGCGTATTTTATCGATTTCTCAAGTGCAGCCAAAATGAAGTACGAGATGCTCAACATTTATTCGCTGGGCAAGTGGCAAGAGGTAGTGGCAGCTAAAAAAACAAAGCACATTGCAATAAAACAAAAGACTACAATAAATGTACAATCTACTAATGGCAAGACAATTTACACAAGCTTGGCTTATTGAGCTGTTTACCTGTGGCAAAGACCACATTAAATGGAATTTTCTTGGCCATTGCGATCACAAACAACTACACAATTACGCGCGCTCACATTTATTGCAATCAACAAACAATGGTTATAACACGTTACCGTTGGCAACGTCAAATTTTTAATACGAAAACGAAATTTAATTCAAAGGACGACTCCATGCAGTCTGCTGCGTTGAATTCGTCTACTCAAACTAAGCGCTTGTATGGAGACCGGCAGCTGCGTTTACAACTAGAGAGGGAGAGAGAGAGAAAGATGTGAAGAATTATCGATTGGTATTATCGAAAATTTTGAATTTTTGTTCAACGATTTTCAGTGGCAATTTGCATTAAAAATAATTACATTATGGAGATATGCATTATTTTCTAAAAACGACATTTTAGTGAAACACTAATATATACAGACCACGAAAATTGTCACCTAGTTACTCTACTTTTAAGCGTTTTAAGAGCGTACTGAGTGAATTTAATTTAATCGATAGTTCGCGGAAAATCGATACACAGAAACTGTAACGATATCTCGACGACACAGCAGAAAACATCGAAGAAGAAGACCAAAACAAAAACAATAATTGCAGTGCGGTTGAACTGAAATTAAAATGAGCAAAGTCTGGCCTCCGCTCAGTTAGCTAAATTTATATAAATATTTAAAAACTAACTCGCCAATGCATTAGTAAGTGAATATGGCAACTGTGGAAATTAAAACAGAGCCGGAGGAAACACAACAACTTGTTGATGATAAGACTGAGTCCGCAACTAATGTTCATTCTGTTGAAATTAAAACTGAACCAGAAGATGAGATACAGGTGGTTGTGGATGCAAAAGAGGAACTAGGCAAAGAACATAAACAATGTTCCGGATTAGCAGAGGTATTTCTGAACACTGTGATCAAGTCTGAAATCGACATAGAGCCGACGCAATTGGAAGAGCCATGTGAATATGAGCAGAGTTGCAGTTCAGATGAGAATTTGAAAATCGTACACAAATCTAGAGCAGATATTGAGCCAACTATAGTTGGGGAGCCCACAAAGCTCTACGACATTAAGCGTCTGCGAGATTTTGGTAATGTGCCCTTTGTTATAAAGCGAATGGAGCCACAGGATTTCTCAATCAGCTATGTGAAGGCCGTCAGCAGTGTTGAAACCATTTTGGAACAATTCCGACGTAACCAAGTGCCAAGTGGCATCGGAATTGCACTACGAATTGCTAATCATACACCATCGTCATGCCTTCTAATTCTATCGTGAGTAGCATAGCAAAGTAAATGACTGACATCGCCACCATTAATTCTAATTCTATTTCAGCATACTCAATCACAAATGCCATTTCTATAGCAACGACAAACTGATCTTGTCGAAGGCCTTGCATTGGCAGATGTGTCGTGCTGGCGTCGACTATTTAATTGTTAATGGTTACATGCCCGTGGGAGCTGTGTATTTTGAATGCCTTGACAGCTTTCTCGTTTTCAATGAGGAGTACAAACTCTTCAAGTTAAAGCATACCTGCAAAGACCCCCCAATTGAGGCCAAAGCTCCATTGCCGGCAAACATGTGCTACACAATTACCACAACTGGGACCACAGGAACCCCAAAGTTAATACATGTGCCTTATGAGTGCATTGCACCCAACATTGTGGCACTTAGGTGAGCCTATAGATTGACTATATATGATAACGTTTATTATTTAGATTCAGACAACTAAACTATAATTAGGTCAGGTTACGAAGCACGATTAGTTTTATTGTAGGCATAAAGTTTCTTTTTGTTGTATAAGAAGAGCTTCCACATCATTATAGTATATAAGAGGTGTGTCTAAAAACAACTTTTCATGCAAATTGTTGTTTAAGTCAAATCATTATCTCGAGTCTTTATCGCACAGTAAGATTGATGTGCTTTAGACGAGAGCGTTTGGACGTAGTACACATGAATTAAAGTCGTTAAATATATCAAATATTAGGATATATCTTCTATATTTTTCATATACTATTTTTAATTCATTTGTTTTGAAAATATTTAATATTAAAACGTAACGTAATTTCTATGTCTCCAGCCAATATTTATTTTTTCAGCATAGAAAGTGTGTTCAGCTCTTCAAGAGTATTTAATCTGCGACAAGCATGATAACTTTTTTTTTGTGCTTAGATTACACTGCCACATCAAATCTTGCTGGACTTGTTTTTCGTTATATATGTATGGAAAGAAACTTGACCTTAATCTTTGTCTGTTTCCCTTCTCATTTTCTCTTTGTTAAATTACTTGCTAATTTAATTTAAGTGCCGACTAACCTTTTAGATAAAATCCAGTTTTTCTCTTTTTCCAGTCAAAAACTGAATATATCTATGGCTGATGTGATTTATCTGGGAACTCCTTGCACCTTTGATCCATCCATTGTGGAGCTGTTTCTTGCGCTGCAGAATGGCGCCGCCGTACTCATAAGCCATTATACCATGCGCGAGTCACCAAAGCGAGTTTTAGGTGCCCTGTTCCCCACCAGCTTTACGACGCCCGGAATCACTGTTTTGCAAATGACACCATCTCTGTTCAGACAATTTGGTGCGAGCATTATTCGGCAGCGGATACTGAGCAGCTCAAGCACTCTGAGGTAATCGTCATAAATAATAAAGATGTCCTTATCTAATGATTTATATTATATTTTAGAGTCTTACTCTTGGGCGGCGAACCGTTTCCGTCTAACGCAGAGCTGGCCACATGGATGGACCCTCAAGTGCTTCTCCAGAAACATATCTGTAATATTTACGGCATCACAGAAATTTCATGCTGGAGCATGCTACATGTTCTGAAGTCGCTGCATTTGCGAGTGCCCCTGGGAACTCCCATCGATGATCAGACTGTGTTGGCCATTAACTACGAGGACAAGCGGAAGGAAGGCTGTGGAGAGCTCTTGCTGGGAAGTGTGACGCGTCGCTGCTATATACCCCAAGTCGACGATGTGGACAAGAAAAATGCTTCCATTTGCTATCGCGCCACGGGCGACTTAGTCAGACGTATGGAAGATGGCTCTATAGTCTACGAGGAGCGAGCCAACGATGTGGTGAAGCGATCCGGAACTCGCATTTGCTTAGGTATGTTTGCGAGTTAAGTTCCTCGTCTTATACTCATTCATCCAACATCTCCGAACATTGTAGGTCTCATTACACGCAAGATAGAGAAATGTTTGCATAGCAGCGAACTGGCCGCCTGTTTGTGGCAGGAGGAGCTGCAGAAGCTCATCTGCTGCATTCGATGCTTCGAACCAAAGACCAAGGTGCAGCAAAGAGCGCAGACCTTTGACATAATATCCAAGTTGGCGTGTGCTGAACAACCCGATAGATTTGTGTACCTCCAACATTTTCCCTGCGACGCACATGGCAAGCTGGACAAGAAATTGCTGCTCCAGGAGTGCACGCTACTGGCACAACCGGCTCAAGATATACTGAAGAGCTTTCTGCATGATCGACTCGAGTGCGTAGACACACTGAATGAGAGAATGGCAAAAAAGCAGCGCTTAGAGATAAATTCGAGCAGTAATCCCAGCGGCTATGATCTGAGTTTTCGCCAGGCTGGCGGCACCTCTTTCCATGCCATTACCTTGTGTCGCGAAATTGGTCTGCAGATGTGCATTGACGATGAGCAGCGTCATCTGTTCGAGCTGCTGCTCGACGAAAATGTGCCGCTGCGAGTTGTGCTCAGCTTCTTGGATACGGTCAAACTAGTTACCCACAACACTAAACTGAAGCCTGTCGAGCCACCCTTAGGTGTAATAGGCGCTGAAACCCCCAGTTGCAGTCGAGGCTGTGGTTTGGTCATCACACGAGTCGAACAACCAGCAATTCACTTTCAGTTTCATTGGAAGGTTAACTTCAGCAAATGCGTTGATTCACCGGTGGCGCAATACGATGGGCGATATGTGGCTGTGGGCGCCCATTCAAAGATACTACGCACCCTTGATGCACTGACGGGAAAGGAGCAAAGCACTTTGAGTCTGCCCGATCGTATCGAGTGCAAGGTTACATTCCTTAGCGAACAGCTGGCTATGGTGGGCTGCTATGACGGTTGTCTCTACGGCTTCAATCCGTTGACTGGCGAAATGCTTTGGAATGTAGATATCGGAGGAATGATTAAAGCCCAACCCTTTCTATCAGCGGACGGAGCGCGTATTGTGATCTGCAGCTATGCCGAGGACTACAATGTCATGTGTTTGTCGACGGAACGACAGCAGGTGCTGTGGTGCATGCGCATCGGGGAGAAGGCCATCTTTGCCAATCCCCTGGAGCTGCCCAGGCAGCAGGCAATTATTATTTGCACCTTGGATGGCGGATATACACGTGTCTCACTGCTGGATGGCTCTGTTCAGTGGGCAAAGAAGTGCAAACAGCCCATGTTTGCGTCTCCCGTTTTGCTCGATCCCAATACATTTGCCTGTGCTGAGGTGAATGGTCAGGTACATGCCTGCAATGTGAATAGCGGAAAGATTGTAAGTAAAAAACCTTGAGTGTACAAAACCCGATTCTAAACTACACATATACATCTTTAGCTGGACTCGTATACGGCTGAGGGCAACATCTTCTCTGCAATCGTTGTCAAGTCGCCGCCGACACACATGGGACAAACTTTTGTATTCTTTGGTTGCATTGATCATCACGTGTACTGCCTGCGATGCAAAACATCTTCTGGCAAAAGTGCTTCCTTTGAGCTGCACTGGAAGGTGGATGTGGGAGCTTCAGTCTATGCTACTCCCACTATTCTAAAAATGGAGCCTTATGGCTTTTTGGTATTTTGTTGTGCTACCAACGGACGTGTTGTGCTTGCCAATTTGGGCAATGGGCAGATACAGTGGTCCGACAAGTTGCCGGGCGAACTGTTTTCCACTCCGTGCTACATTGAAAGTCTAAGGCGCATCTATCTGGGCTGCCGTGATAACTATTTGTATTGCTTGGGCATCTGAAAATGCTTGAACGATGAAGCACCAATACATTTCTTTTATTTGCAAACATGTCAAAAACTAACTATTTGGGTGGACAAGACTTTGAATTTGACCATAATCACAATAATTAGAGTTTAGGAACTGTTCTTGGGTAGAATGGAATCGGTCAAGAGCCGTTTCACTATGTGGACGATTCAATCGTCTACACTCACTACAGCAGGATGTCCAAGATACAGCCTCCATCAAACCATCTGCCAGAAAGTGCTGTTTCTCATCAACTGTCTTCTCACTAATGGTTCTGCATGGCGCTGTTGGACAATTTAAATTCATTAATCCATCCGCGGTTATCTGGTCAATGGCTTGACGTAAACGGTTGGTGACGCGAGGCGCTTTATAGAGAGAGATGATGGCTTTCATATTATCTTTCTTCTGTTGGTTCAGCAATGATTTCCTTTTGCGCTCCGCAATTTGTTTTTTCGTGAGAACCTGTAACTTTTCCAAGCGTCCCCTCGCCAATTTAGTCTCTGTGGGTGTCAGTGTCATAGCTGAAAAATACCGAATCCACTTGGCTCTCTCATGTTTAAGATATTCCGCGTCTATGACAGTCCGTTCGTTTATGTTGGCATGTTCCGACTCTTTAATGAAATTCATTTCACTTACGTGAGGTTTATCATTCCCTAACCGTTCAAATATGTTTCGAAAGCGCTTCTTTCGTTCTACTAGCTTGTTAATCTCCGCGAAGTTCTTTTCAAAAATGTGAAGTAGAACTTCACTTTGACTTTCAAGGTTTTGCGTCATCAACAGAACGTTATATAGATCTGGATCGGTTGAATATTTATTGAATAGAGCATTATCGGATGAACTCTTAGGAATATCTTGGCGAATAATCATTTTGTAGAACTGACGTGCATTAAATATTTTTTTTAAACTTTTAAGTTTATTTAGCAGCAAAACCATAACTTCCCTGTGCATTGAGAAAACCTTATGCGTAGACGAACTTTGTCTTGTATTGGTGATTTCAATCTTTTCTTTTGACTTTCTACTTCTTCTAGAACGGGATCTCTCGATTTCTTTAAGTAGAGCTATCTGCAAACTTGTAATATAAAATTTAGTGAGTGGTTCTTTCAAAGTTTCTGACTTAAATTTCTTCGAGTCCTTCACCATTTTGGTATGCTCTTTGCATAATTCCATCCAAACGTCATCAAATTCACCATCATTTATATTTACTAATCCAATCTTATGTGATATAAGAGAATCTATAACGGCCGAAGCAACAGATTTCATCGTCAGAAGTTGGTGCCGACTTGATTTCCCAGGAGATAACAGCAAAGACTTAATATTTATTTCTTCCGATATGTCTGGATTACTTCCAGTCTCGTCCTCTTGCTGAGCGTTATTTTTACGTTTGTGTATTATTGATTTGCCTCCAAACAATCTATCTCTGACAATACGAATGGGATGGCCAGAAGCTCTAGCTTTTATTAAAAGCTTTTGCCGATGACCCTTTGATCTTCTAAGAGATGGTCCGGCACATCTTGCCATTTTCCATTTTTTTGGGCTCAAATCACAATCAATATTGTTCACGTTATTGATGATCTTTGTCTCCCCCCCAGCCACCCTATCTCTTTTACAACAATAATTTCTCATTGCCAGATCGGATTCACATATGGAATGAGCAGAAGCTCCAGCGTTAATTGAAAACGTTTGATGATGACTCTTTGATGCTCTAGCAAATGACGGTGAAGATTTTTCCTTTTTCATCTTTATACTTAAATGGCTATCAATCTTTTTGGAGTTTTTAGGGTCCACTGCCGAACATTGATTATTCACTATGGCTCCCATCAGGTTGCTTACACTTTCTTCCTTATTTGATTTCAGGCCCTCAAGTTTACTGGACTCATACAAAGCAAAGGTTTCATTGAGGTTTACAAATTTATTGCAGCATTTTGCGCAATGTGTGAATTTTTCTGTTATGAGTTTGAGCATACGAATAGCAAGAAGTAATACACCAATATTTTGATCCAAGATTTCATCCAGTATTTCTTTAGCTGTATTCAGTTGATTTACGTCAGTAAATTGTCCTTGGTGTTTTATAAAAGCCAGCATAGTTGTTTCAAGTTTATATAGATATTTTTCAAGGCTCGGCTCCAGAATTTCACACATTTTTCTGCTTTCAATAAATGTATTATATATATTGTACATATCATATTCAGAGTATTGCAAAGAGTTTTTGCAGTCGTTTAATAAATTTATGCATTGTTTAACGTACTCAAATATCACCATTTCATACGACTTTGCCTTCGACTTGCCTTGAGCATTTAATAAAATTTCCCAAATTGCATCCAATAAAATAGTTCGCATTTGACGAAACTCATGTAATTGGCTGGATGCCTGCTGCCTCTTAACTAGAGGGACGACTGCAAATTCGTTTGACATTGTGTTAGACGAATTCTATAGATTTTAAAAACTGAACAATAAATTTGAATTTTTTGAAATGGGGCCAATGTTTTGAAGCAACTCTGATCAGGAATGTTTATTGAGATCATGAAATCCAAGTATATGTACTGTATTAAATTTATTTATTATTTGGGGATTTCTAGAGTTCACATCGAATCAAATCATCTATGATGATTATTTTTTGGAAACAGTTTTAGTACTTGCTTTAAGAATTTCTGCTGCCTTCGCCTTGTTCTCACGCATTTTTTCCATATCTCGCTCTCTTTGTGGTATAATTTCCCGGGTACTGGGAATGCGAGCACACTTCGCGGGCTTTGAGGCAATGTTAGATGTGGAAGGCGTGTCAGACAAGTCCACATTACCTCCATCAGCGGATTTCCGTTTGCCACGCTTAAGACGTGTAGGATTGGGTTCACAATCAGCTGACTCATCTGTCGTGGAAGCTTCTTGCGTTTCAATGGGTTTCTTGCGGCTTCGACGTGGCGCCCGTTTTGGTTTCTCCGGTGTTTCGGTGTCAATCTTACCAGACATCTTATCAATCGCAATCTGCACACGTTTACTAACTTGTGGTTGTTGGACTCGAAGCGCACTCTTAGCCGTAAAATAGTTACGAATGGAGCCTTGAATCTTCTTCTCATTGATTTTCTTAATGACCGGCATAAGAATATCGTCTGTTTTTGATGTAGTCCAACCAAAAGACTTACGCGCAAATTCACGTATTGATTCTACATCGGGAGAGCCCCAACTGAAAGCGTCGCGATTATCATCAACTGTGGGTGATAGATACGCTTCTACCACAGACGAACTTGGAAAGCCCTCATGCAAATCAATATTCTTGAGTTTCTTGCGAAGGGAAAGACGCGCCGAACTGCCGATTGGCAAATTGGAGTTCTTATGTGACTGCCACCAGTCCCTAAACTTCAGCAAAGTGGATAGCACAGACTGCATTGAGAACACAGTAGGGGTCGATTCCATTTGGGTTGTGCTTGAAAAGGATGCCAATATCTCGAGAGCCGTAACTGCTCCAATACCGTGTATACCTGAATAATTAAAACGTATTTGCTTCAAAGCTTTCATATCGTATATTATTCCAAACTCACCTGTGGTATAATCACTGCCGACGAGACAAGCCAGCTGGATAAGTTTGCCGCGATTGCAATTGAACGTTTGCTCAATTTGCTCGGCTCGAAACTCCAACACATGTTTGTTTTGCGCAAAAAAATTCTTATAAACAGTTCTACCGCCAAATAGCCAAATATCGCTATCGTCCGTTATTGTGCCATTGGTGAGCTCGACTGCATTGAGGAAGGCGCATTGAGCCTCCGCCTCCATGGGGGCCACAATATATGGTATGCCAAAGAGACGCAAAAGTTCCTGGCAATCGTTGCTCATGCGCTGACTAATTGACATACCCATGCGATCCTGTCGATTGCGCTCAACTTCCAAATCCCGACGTTCTTGTGCCAAACTCGAGGACATTGCTTGCAGTTCCTCATTTGTCTTTTGCGATTTCAAAGCATCTGCTGCATCATTGATAAGATCCTGAGAACACAGGTTTGTTACAATAAATATCAACATAAAATAATAGTTAACTAATATAGTCACCTGTGTATTCACTGGTTCAACTTTTTCCGGTTCGTTTGCCTCAAAAAGAGATTTCGCTGCTTTGCTCGACTTTTTGGTGGGCGAGATTCCTTCATCGCTTAGTTCGTCACCGGCACGTTTCTTTCCTGATTTTGGAGTACGCTTTATGTAGAATGGCTGCTTCACCTTAGGCGTTGTGGGGGGTGTTACATCCGCCTCCGACGGTTTATCTGGTGTGCGCTTTATTTTATAGCTAGTCTCAAAGAAATCTGTTATTGCTTTACGTTTACTCGGTGTTTTATTTGGGGATGTGCGATCTTCAGCAGTCTCATTGTCACTGTCACACAATTCAATGACATCCTTGGATATAGAAGGGACGGTTGCTTTGGAGGCTCCATCATCGGAAGACAATTCTATAACAGTGCTATTGCTTAGTTTGATTGATTCCAATTTGATGTTTTTAACTTCCTCAGTTTGTTTTTTAAGATCGTACAGTAGAGAATTCAGTGCAGTAACGGGCTTTATAGTCTGTGGCTTTATATTAAAGTCAGTCGCTTTTTCTTTCAGTTCTTCCAATTCATCTTTACTTAATGTAGCACTGGGCATTAAATCAGGACCAGATACTTTTTCTATCACTTCAACCGGTTCTTCTTCCGGGGCGACTTGTTTCTCGCTGTCTTTTAATAAAATAGATTCTTCAACTATTTCTTCACTTGGATTTTTTCCTTCAATTGTACTTTCTTTTGACTTAGTCGGCTCTGCAGTCTTTATGTTCAACATTTCTTTGTCGATAATTTCTATTATCTTAATCTCAGAGTCTTTAGTACTATCTTTGCTTTGCTTAGTGTCGATATCAAAAATATCTGCAAACAGATCATCATCTTTATTCAATGCATCTTTAATATCAACGCAAATTTCCAAATTCGGTTTACTTGGCATTACTGATGATGATGAATCAACAACCTCCTCCATGTCGGAATCGGTATCGCTGTCAATTGTTTGAATCTTCTCCTGCTTTGCCAGATCTTCGGCATGAGTTTTTTTACTTTCTTCAATTGCCATAGACAGTAGTCTGGCTTCCTCATATGAAGTATTTGCCAAATCATCCCCTGGTGTCTCGCTATTAACTTTCGTGTCATGCAAAAACGCCTCCAGATCTTGGGTATTATTCAGTTGCGTTGCTTCCATTATATTCTCAACCTCTTCGTCGTTCATACCTCCGTATTCAATCATATAAGCACGTGCTGGTCCCTTGGCGGCATGGCGCAATTGCTTACTTTGCTCGCGATTCAGTCTCAAGTCCTGATCCGAGTCATAATCGTAGTCTTTCTCATCGTATACCTTGCCAGATTCTTCCAATGATAGCGCTAATGCCATGGCCAAATCAGTATCATATTCAGGGCCCAACTCTTTCTTCTCCACATCACAGCCTTCAGTACTTTTTTTTACAGCCATTGCCGAAGTGCTGGGCTTTTCATCGCTTGCCTCTTCGGGTTCTTCTTCCTTAATGGTTTCGCACTTGATCTTCAAAGCTTTTTGGCTATCTTCTAGGGCTTTCTTCTTAAGATCGCGTACCAACAAAAAGCGAGTGTGCTCATCGGAGCTAATTTGACGAGTGCTCTCTTCAATAGCTGTAGGCGTGACAATGCCCTCCTCGCTGAAGAAGTCTGAGAGCTCCGCATACGTCAGTGTATGGCCGCCCATCTCTTGTTCAGCCTGCTCGAGACTTTCCTGAACAGCGCGACGCTTGAGCAGACGCTTCATTTGAAAAGAACAAAAGTCATCACTACGTGCTGGTAACTCATGGAGTCGACCCCAGGAAGATTGCTTGCGCGTCTCCTTAATATCTGTTAGAATTTCATGGCGCACATCTGCTGGCAAATTCTTGAAATGATGGCTACGCACATCGATAGCCTGCAAGCTGGCATTATATGAATGTCGTGCTGTTGATTCATCGAATGAGCTATCCGACGTTGCGCTGGTGCTTGCGAAATCTTGATCCTCAAGTTCGCTGTCCGCTTCATTGAGTTGTGTCGCTGATGCCGGCAATTCTGGCAATTTGAACAGATCATCGTCGTCCGTCTTGTTGGACTTTCCTGCTGCTGGTCGCTTTGAGGGTGATTTCAGCAGCAGCTCTGCATTTGTGCCCAGTGCCTGTTGCACCACCTTCTCTTTGGCCAGTGACTGCAACAAAAGCGCCTGAATGCGATCCGCCTCATTGCTCAGCTTGCTACGTTGCTGCTGTCGTCGAGCCTGTTCAACCGAAGCAAAATTTATTAATATTTAGCTGAAATATGAACAAAGAAAAAAGTAACTGACAATTGTTTCGCGTTTTAACTGCGGCACGCATCCATCGAATATGAAAACGGGGCGCACACGATAGTAGAGCAATTTGCAAAGGCGGTGGAATAGACCCAAGAGATGTGCGTTGTTGAGTGCAGACCCCTTGTTGTCCTGAAAGCCTTTTACAACCTGATGCAACCATATGGATATATCTGCAATTACAATTTGGTTAAACATTTCACAATTTAATGTAAACAATAAAAGAAGAGCTTACCAACAGCCAAAACTTTACCCTCCAGGGTTTCCACGGGAACTGGTTTCCCACATGGTTCAATGAGTTTCCAAAGACCAGTTACACCCATTGTATTGACAACTATTTCGAGAAGTTGTTATTATTTTTGTTCTTTTAACTAAGCATGCAAACAATATTTTGAACATTGGGTGAAGCCCAGCTGCTTGAAATGCCGGTACTGTGTTGAAAAAGTCATTGAGAAATGTTTGGCAAGTGTTGTTAAATACAACAAATACAAATATGCGAGTTTAGTGATAGGTGCTTAGAGTACATGTAGGTACATAGCGCATTGTTTACAAAACACGTACATATGAGTAAATTAATTGTTATATTTTTATTTATAAAAATAGTACTATATTTTAAAACATATTGTGATTATATTATAAATATATTTATTATTCAGCATCTCCGTTTTCCGTTGCAGCTGCCGCTGAAGTGCTGCTTGCTACCGCATCTCCAGTGCTAACATCCTTTTTATTGTTTGCTTTGCTTTCCTTTTTGTCCTTTACCATTTTTCTGTACACCTCTAAGTCTTGAGTAAGCGACGGTACAAAACTTTCAAAGTCCAGTTCATTTAACGTTTGTAGTATATCCTTCGCGGTAATCGTCCGGTGGTTCTGCTTGTGGGCCAATGCCGTCGACGAGGAAGTCACAAATATCGCAAATACGGAAGCGGCTTTTGCAATTGCCGCACGAGCTTCTTTGCTAACATTAGAACCATCTGGTATGGCTTCTTTTATTAGTCTCGCAATCACAGCATTAGGTAAATTTAGGTCTTCAATGCGTTCAACCATCTTAATGCTCACTTATTTATACCTTGGAGACGACTTTCGATGCTATAGCGTTCCGCTCTGCCTTTCCCGCGTTATATACAGATGATTGGTACAGTGTTGTACAATTTAAACATGTATCGTACAAGCGATATACAGATGATTGTGACAGTGATATAATATACTGATGATTGTGACAATGTTCAACAATTTAAACAATCATCGTACGAGCGACGAACGAGCACCGCACTCTTATATTTCGATATACTAAAGTAGTATTGAAAATAAAGATTGTTATGACAACAAAAACTGGCGCCAAATCGATAGAAGTGTGGATGCTAGTATATTTAGGAAGCGCAATGGTATATTTCGAAATAAAAATTGCGGTCACGCTGCACAGCATAAACAATGTTTATTAAACATTTTCCGCGTTTATTTATCAATTAACTAGCTCTCGCGCTTGGTAATTTGCTACCAAAATCGGCATAAATGAGCAAAAGGCAGTGCAAGAGTGTCTTTCAGAAGTTTTATTTTGTAATTAGGTGATAATACACTCGTGGTTTGTTGTGCCACCTCACAACAGCGCGCTCACGCACATGGAGAATTCTACGGCGTCGCCGTCGAAGACAACGCCAAAGAAACGTAAGCACAGCGAATACCATGATCCGGACTACGGTTTTGGCTATGATAGCCAAAGTGTCGATGTCTCAAAGGAGAAACGTGTAAAGCTAGAACAAGTCTTCAACTGGGATGGTGAATGTTGTAGCGACCAGCAGGATGTAGCAATAAACAACTCACAGCGTACAGCTGAGCATAGTGCGGCGCAATTGAAACGAATTGAAGAAATTGTGCGCGCCGAATTCCAAAAGGAATTAAATCTTAAGGAGCAGCAGCTAGGTGAGATTGATAGTCGATTGCTGCAGGCGCGGCAACTGCTGGACAAGTTACGGTACCATGTGGTCAGCGAGTACTACAAGAAGCAGCAGGTGTCACTGACAGCTGCAGATGTCGCTAAAATACGCTCCAGCGACACATTGTTCGGCGATGGTGCGGAGCATAATGGTGCACAACTCGCATTGCATCCGGCTATCAAGAAGATTGTCGGCAAACGTCCGGCGCCCATCCAGCTGCATCTGCCAGAACGGACAGCCGCAACGCTGGCTAAGCAGACGATTCGACTGAGGAATCCAGCGCACCGACGAGCTGAGCGTCGACGACAAATGAAGATTCGAGAGAAGGGCATTGTAACGGATCATTCACTGGACAAGGTGAAGAAGACGGATGAAACTAGCTGTGATGAGCAACCTTGCACCAGTAAGCAAGCATTCAAGCGTCAACAGGAAGAGCAACTGGAACTGGGGTCCACTTCAGTGCCGGCATTAAATACCTCGCGCTTGAATAACAAAAATAAATTTCACTTTGTGATCGGCAATACCTCAAAGTACATCGGTGGGTCTGACTACGACCCGCAAGGCAGCCAGGGATTGGCCTACAAATGGCTGGTCTACGTACAGGCAAAGAATCTGCCACAACCATTGGAAACGTATCTCAAGAAAGTCCGTTTCAAAACGTAATTAGCGTTGATAGTGTCTGTAATAATTATCTCGTTGTTTTTTTTTTAGGTACGCTTTCAACTGCATCATTCGTATCGACCCAACGACATTGTGGACGTTCACTCTCCACCATTTCAGCTTACACGTCGCGGCTGGGGAGAGTTTCCCATGCGAATACAGCTCTATTTTCAGGACCATTTGCAACAGAAGCCCGTACAACTAGTGCATACCATTGTGCTAGACAAAACAATGTGTGGTTTGCACACAATGGGCGGGGAGACCACAGTTGAGGTTTGGCTTCGTGCTGAATCAAATGCTCCGCCTGAGACGACTCCGACGGCAACGGAAATCAAAGAAGAGCGATGTACAGTGGCCCCCGCCCCTGTTCCTGCACTACTTTTGCCTTTGCCTTCGACGGATAGCTCGAAGCCGCGAACGATATCAATAACGCAAAATAAGGAGGAGCTGGATGACAACTTGTTTGCTTGCATCAACAAGATCGAGTTGAGCGACGACATTGAGCAAATAGAGCCCACAGTGCTTGTTTCGGAGCCCCTGAAGTTGAGCAGTCCTAAAAAAGTGCAACCCGCTCCTGTAACGCCCAGCAAAACGCATGTCCGCGTTAATTCTTTGGATACAGCGTTTAGTATGCGTTCGCCAGCATCCAATCTCAGTGCTCACATGTCCTTCAATGGAAACACATGTAGGAGCAAGCAGGAGCTGCATAATGGCTATAGCAAGGGACAAGTGAAGAACGTAGTCTTCCAGAAGGCTGGCAAACTCTACATTATAGATCCGTTGCAGTCCAAGCTGAAGCAAGCTGCCAAACAGCAATCACTGTTAAAGCCACAGCTCAGTCTGCTTAAGCAGCCGCAGCCAGCGCAGCAGTTGTCCAAGCGTTGGCATATTCTGCAGTGTATTCAACACGATCACGGTTACGCCAACATGAGTAGTCACGAAGTGATGTCAGTGCCAGTTGTGCCGCAAACTCAACGCCAGCGTTTGGAGCACATCTTTAATGGCATTCAGTTCCAAAGCATGCGCTCTGCAGTTGAGTTCCTGTTGCGTCGGTTGCCATTGACTGGTGCCTTGGGTAGCGAATATGCCTTCGGCAGCCTGACACTGTCAGCGTTTCTGGCGCAGCCCGCGTTGCGACAGCGCTTCTTTGAGATTATGCGGGGTCGCCTGTTGTCCCGTAGTATGCGGCATCACCAGCGTCTGCAGCATCTTCATTCTACAGGCAAGGAGCACTTTTGGAGCGTTCGCGAGATAGTTTCCTTTGCGCGTCTGCATGGCTACACGCCGCCGCTGAAAATGCTCTGTGTTACCCGCGATAAGACCGCGTCAGCGATTACTCCTCTGTCGGAAAGAGTGCAGCAGCAACTAAAGGAGGAGCCGCAGCGGCAATTCCAAGCGTATTGTAGTCTTAGCACAAGGAGCCGTATAGACAGTTGGCTAACAGAGAACGCGAAACGATTGCAGGGCCATGTTCAGCAAGTAGAGGATTTACAAGTAGTAGATGTGCTTAGCTTAGATTCGCAATCGTTGCAAATACCGCGTCCGCCAAGCATATCCCATAAGAGTCCTAATAACCATCAGATGCTATATTTACCGCCACCCGAAAAGCTAGATGCTGCCACACAGCTTGTGCGCGACATGTGTAAAGACGTGGGAATTGTCCTGGGTACGGAGCAGAGCGTTCCGGGTGTTTCGCAGTCCTTAGCGCTCACGTTGCTGGCCCATGTGCTACAAATGTTTGTAGAGAAGTTGGTTCGCCGTGCAGCGGCTAATAAGTTGCAATTGCAACAGCAACAGCAGTCACATGCAATAGAGACGCTGCCTCCCGCGGCATCCAATGTAGAGTTGGCCTTGTTGCCATACGATATCGGGCGCGTCATCGCCATGAGTGCCGAGCTCGACTTTCTGGGTAATTCTAATCTCGGTATGGTCAGCGTGGATAACGAATCCTAGTTAGTGCTACAAGTCGTAATCGCCATAGATGCCATGTGTATTGTTGTTACTCGTTTACCTTTCGTCTAGTTTCATATTCTCGGGGATATTATATTTGTTGATTTATAAGCTATTACTAGTTATAGTAATAATACGTAGTGTATATATTTAAGTAAAGATTTAAATTATATATTTTATAAGGCACACTTTCATATTAAATAATATATATTTATATACAAAAGTAAAAAGCTCCACGTTTTTCTTTATTGGGTTGATGGAACTGCAACTGTGATTGATTCTCGAATTTGAAATATATTGCCAAATCATTTCTCGAGCGTCTTAGAAATAAAACAACACATTAAGACCGTATATTTTTTTAAGTAAATATACATTTATTTCATTAAATGATTTTTTTGCTTTTCAACAATGTAAATATTCAGCTAACGTTTTTTTTTTTTGTTGGTTGTTTTTGTATTTTTTTAAACGTACACTAAGTTATTGCATTTACGTTTTATGTAATTGTTGTTATATTGTTCTCCGTTGAAACGATCTACATACAATCAATTAAGGTAAATAGTTTAGAACAATTAATGGATATTGTTGATACACATACATGTGTATGCATACATAGTTTGACATTTGTTACAATTAAAAAAGTAGAAAACTCAATTTGTTATGACAACAAACCAAAGAGAAGGATGTGTTTGATTTATAATACTTGAATTTATGAAACTAAACTATATTTGTATGTAAAGTGCTATTTTGCTTATACATAGTTATATTTCTCATGAGTGTAGAATCACAGCCTTTTCACGAACATTGAACGTTGCAGTTCTGTTCTGTTTGAATTGTCCAGTATTTAAAGTTATCAATTTTTGTTTTGTTTCTTTTTGCTATGATAATCGCATACACAATCCAAATAGATTGCACGCAAACATATTGTTTCAAATTGTAGTGTTGTTTCAATCAGTTTGTTTTACTTAATAATAATTGCGTCGCAAGTGCTTTGATTACTCTAATTGATTAGGTGGCTGGCTATATGCACTTCATATAATGTGGGTAGGCAAATACATACAGATGTATCCACTCATACTTGCTACTTATGTACAAATAAATATTGATAAATTATGATAGATATAGTACTAAATATATATATGTGTATATATATCTGTTGTAAGTATTTCTCATTGATGCGTTTTAATATTAAGGCAAAGATTGTAACTAAATATGTTAATAATAATCAATGTATGTTTCTAACAAATATCATTACAAGGAATACACATATAATCAATCTAAATTTCTACTAAGTATTTCTACGCGTTCAGAATCGAATTTCAGAAACTAGAGAGTTGCAGTTGGTTAACTAAATTAAATTCAACTAAACTAAGTAAACATTAATCGGTGTCGAAAGGCCACATTTTAAACTGAAAGCACATGTGTATTAAGTATAGGGTTGTGATTTTTGTAGTTCTTCTTAGTGAGTGTCGTTAGTTGCGGTCGCGAATGTTGCAACTTGGCGCTGGATCAGGTTATCGTTGTTATAATCTGATTCTTAGACCCATAATCGGCGATTCTGCAAGGAATTCGTAATTAGATATGAGCTTGAAACGCATAGAGCAAGTATAATAACAATGTATAAATAAAAGGACACAAAATCATAAAAAATTAAAACCTTCATGCGTGACTAAGTAAATAACCGAAAAAGATAAGAACGTGCAAAAAGTACTACGAAATTGAACGCTTTTTATATATTTTGTGCCTTTTACCTATAGATTGATGAGGCAGACGTCGAGCGCGACCATGTAACTAACAAACCCTCACCTCTGCTGCGCTCGCGTTTACTCTGCAGAATGACTTTGGTGCTGTCATCGGGACAAAACGAGGTGCGCAATGTTGTCAGGAGCAGTCTACAAAGCAGAGAAATGTGATTAGAATATCTGTAAAGTAGCTGAATATAGTTGTTGACTTACCGAGGTAGCACAGCAACTACAGTGGACAGTAGGATGACCAGCCAGTGCACTGCAGAAGCGAAGCATTGGAAGATGACCCAGTAGGTGGAGGGCAGTCCAAAGCAGTTGACACACATCGAGTTGTACACGACAGAGAATAGGTAGAACGAGCCCAAGCTGAGCACTATGGAAATGACATGTAGCACCGTCTGCAAGAGGGAATGGTAATGCTAGAGTATCGTAGAGGTGTTATGAGTTATGAATTTAGCTTACCCAGGAACGGATTTCAATGCCACAGTGGACAAGGTTGGCAAACAAACAACTTGCAGTGATCGTTGTGCCGAACTCCCAGATTCCCACATCACTATCCGCATAGGCGCATAGAGCCACAAAGAAAATGACCAGAGATTGATAGAGAGCATCCAGTAATATCAGCCAAAAGTCGTGCGGTCTATAAACGTGACCCAGGCGACCCTGCAAAATGAATTTCAATTAATTTGGCAATCAACAACTGCGTATTGGGAATCATTTGGATACTTACATTTTTATAGAGATATGGATTCTTCAGCAGTAAGTCCTCTGGTACTCGATTATCGTAGACACCAATTGCCAGGGGCGGCAGTGAGGTGAAGAGTAAGTTGTAGAGCATTAGGTACATTTGGTCCATCATCACAGAGCCTGAGAAGCCGCAGTACAGCTGATACCAGAATATCAGGAAAACAAAGGCCTGAAACACGAAAGAATATACAATACTTGGTCAAACTCATTTGAAATTTGCTGCTTACCGCATTCTTGTAGAAGAAGTAGAGTATCATGCGGGCAAGGCGATCGTAGCACCAGTAGCCATGCGAGAGCAGCAGCCGCTCCAGGTAGCGGAAGCGTGAGAGCGTGAAGTCTGCGGCCATCACAGCTTGCATGCCCTCCTGACCGGAGATGCCCACACCCACGTCGGCCATCTGGATCATGGAGACATCATTCGCACCATCGCCAATGGCCAGTGTGCGCAGATTGAGCTCCTCCTTCACCACCTTGACCAGATAAGCCTTTTGCAGCGGCGTCGAGCGACAGCAGAGCACCGAGGCGCATCCTTTGGCCAGCTTCAGGAAGGGCATAATCAGCTTCGACCTACAAGAGCAGAGCGTTTAATCGTTGACTCTCGCTTCGTTTGTATTTCAACTTACTTTGGATCTAGAATGAAGGTAAGAGTCTTGCCGTCTACAACCAGAGCTCGTGGCTTGCTGCGTGGTGCTAAGCTGTATCCTGATGAGTTTGTGGCCTTTGCATTCCGCAAATCCGTCAGATAGAAGTTGATGGCCGTCTCGGCAGCGTCTCGCGAACGAGCGGTCAACCTGGCAGTGTGAAAGGCAAATGAGATACCGTGTTTGAGTTCGCTGGACGGACACTCACTTGATCAGCTCCATTTGCTGGGTGAAGAGCTTGGCCGAGTAGGCAATGTTGATGGCTGTCTCCGGCTTGTCGCCAGTTAGCACCCAGACAGAGATGCCCGCCGACAGCAGCGAGGCTATCGTCTCGGGCACGCCATCCTGCAGGCGATCCTCAATGCCGGTGGCGCCGAGCAGCGTCAGGTTGCTCTCCAGTTTGGCGAACGAGTCGCGCAGCCGTCGCTCGCGGTTCTCCAGGGACATTTCGATTTCCTGGTGACGCGCCCACCAATCCGTATAGTCGGCTGCATTCAGGCTGCGCTTGGCCATCACCAGTATGCGCAGACCCTCCCTCGCATAGCGATCCAGCTGCTGTTGCGTCTGCTCGCGCAGCATACCTGAAAGCGCGGCAAGACGTTAAGCATTGGCAGTCATTGGCATTGGCTCACTTGTGCTACATACCTTCGGGACTATTGTGGGCGCAGGGCGCCAGCACGGGCATGATGGAGCTGTCCGCCCCCTTGGTGTAGAGCACAATCTCCTGGGTGCCCGTTTGACGCACCACAATCGACATGCACTTGCGACTGGAGTCGAACGGCAGTATCTTGAGTATCTCATACTCGACGGTGGCCCCCGCCGTGGGCATGCTCACCAGGATGTGGTTGGGACTGCGATTCAGCAGACAGCAGTCGTAGCTGTAGGCCGCATTCACCAGCGCCAGTTCGTCGGGACTCTCCGCCTCATACAGTGGACGTCCGTCCGCCGTTCTATAGATCGTTTGCGTCTTCGTTTGGCTGCAGGAAGTGTAATGTCAATTGCTGAGCTAGGAACGTTGAGCACTACTCTACTCTACTCACTTGATCTTGAGACGCTTGCCCTGCGTCTTGGCGTTCAGGAAGGTGGCGATGCTGGTGATCTTGGAGTTGATGACAGCCTTGGCGCGGCCCGTGGGCGAAATACTGTTCGAGATCGCCTTGTTCTTCATCGGCGGCGACGGCGACTCCGAGTTGGGCGTGGACTCCGGCGAGCTGCTGATCGGCGACAGCGTCGGCTGGTGGCTCTGCGCGGGCATGGCGAACAGCAGGTTGGGCGGCGGCGACGGCGTCACAGATCGCGACTCGGCCAGCCGTGTGTATCGATCCGCGGGCAGCACCATGGCCGCCGGCTGGGGCCCGCCATTCAGTATGGTTGTGGTCGTCGTCGTCGTCGTGGTCGTCGTCAGCAGCTTGCCGCGCGATCGCACGTGCTTCAGCTGGCCCGTCGACGCATTGACCGCCGCCGGTGCACTGCCGCTCTGGTTGAGCTCAATGATGCCGCTGGCGTTCATGAGGTCGCGGTGCGGCGCCGCGCCCACGATCACCGTGTTGCAGATGGCCATCACGACGAGGAACTCCTGAATGCGCTGCGCGTTGGCCGTCAGATAGGTGCCGGCGGCCACTTGGGTCATGTCGTCGACCAGCGTCTCGTTGGGTATCAGCGGCGGCGCCGGCGCGCCCGGCTTGGCGTACAGCTTCTCGAGCTCGGACGGCGGATGGTTGTAGTCGGCGCCGTTGACCACACAGCGGCGAAAGATCATCTTGTTCTCGGTGAGAGTGCCCGTCTTGTCCGAGAAGATGTGCTGTATTTGGCCGAGCTCCTCGGTGATGTTCATGGCGCGGCATTCGGTCTGCTTGTTGGTGTCGGCGTCGTACAGATCGATGTTGTTGTGTATGTGGTACACCTGCAGTATCTTGCAGAGCTCGATGGTCACGTACAGCGAGAGCGGTATCATCACCTGCAGTATGATGATGTACGTCCAGAAGGTGAGCATGCCCTCGTAGGCGGGGTCGACGGCGAACGGCAGGTACGGCACGGGGAAGTTAACAAAGGAGCGCAGCCACATGGTGCAGCCGATGGCGCCAACAACGCAAAGGATCAACAATATTATCACACACCTGCGAATCACCAAAAGCATAATGAAAGTCGGAAAGCAAGCAGTGTTCTCATAATCCCCGAAATCTGCAAATTACTGGCATACCTTTCGATACGCATTGTTTTGATTTGAATTTTCTTTTCGTGTACCTACCATATCACATCAATATTCATTTGCTGTTCCACCTGGGAGCGCTTGTACCTTGGACCACTATTATTCAGCATGGACTTCGTTTCATGCCCGGCATAGACAACAATGCCTTCGATGTAGTCCGTATTCTAAAATGACGAAACATATTCAATTTATAAACAAAGCGGTGCGCGCATTTGGAATTTTTTGGTATTTACCTTCAGTCTGCTCTCTCTTAGCAAAAGGCACTCGGTCGATATGGGCACGCGCTCTCCAGTTGGATGTATTAAGGCCCCGTGGAATCTATACAGCTTTGTAGTGGGCGCGTCCGCCTCCACGCAGCTCACAAACTTGCTGGGCACAAATATATTCTGCATTTCCGTAAAGCCACGTACAACCTGCCAAGACACACATTGAGCAATGAATTTCACATCTCTCACGTAGAAGAGCATGCAGCAGCCCTCCCACCTGGCCCCTCCCTAAACATACCTCACGACGCTTCAGATTGGTCTCGCCGTCCAAGTCGCATGTGTCAATGTAGCAGACCCCGTGGGGGTCGCTCGTGCGCAGCAGCAGAATGTCGGCGGGCACCGTCTCGTTGTTCGAGAGATGGACTATATCGCCGACACGCAGATCTTGCCATTTGACTCGTTTATAGCGCTCCGTCTCTCTGCAAAAGATCAAAGATTAACGCTCATTAGTTTGCGTAATGCGATCATAAATTACGTACTTAAGGTATTTCGAATTGTGTTCAATCGCGAAACTAATACAATTTATTTGCATTACTCAAGCCATCCAGTCACTTGCTTTCTATTGTGTTTCGCCAGGTGGATTAATTATCGAAACTGCAGAAATTGTCCCAATTTGGATTACTCAAAGCAATCTAGTCACCCAATACACAATAATCGTGGCTAAGATGTGAATCAAACTAGAGCTGCAAATGACGTGCGTTTCGAGGACTGAGCTTATTCGAATTAGTCGCCGAAGTGTGCGAATCGCAGGATAGGATAGCCTGTCATGCACCACATTAATGATTGTCCAATTTAACTGTCAATTACTCGTATTGTCACATGGGGCCACGCAAGATAATTTGCATGCGAGTTCAGCTGAGCGGCAGTCGTGTGGGTTGGAAGGGGACTGGGAAACTGTCCACAACATTGATGGACAGCTGGGTAAACAGAGTCAAGGCCAACCCCATTAGAGATAGCGGAGTGAACGAAGTGCTTTGTAAAGTAACAAGAAAATTGCAGAATTTTTTTAATAGTTGGGAGGGGGGGCAAGGCAGCAAGCGACCTCGTCAGTGGATCGGCTCCTGCTGCCGTCGCGACCTTGAATCAAGCTGAAAGCTTACAAAATGGCCGAGCCAGGCAGGCAGGCAGGCCTGGCCAGGAATCCGGCTGGTAATGAAATGATGGCGTCATGCGGTTGTCATGCAGCTACTCAGATATTTATGAAAGAAACGTCACAGGGCCAGGTCGGCTTTGGCTGAACTTCACTTTGCAAATTGTTATGGCTAAGCAGACCAAGTGCAGAGGAATGCTCGACAGCCACATACTGCCAAGTGGTTCAAGCTAAACAAATCCCCAGCTGATTTTTGGAATATTGTAGGAATACCAGGATAGTTTATTGATACTGATATACCCGATTGACCGCAGACAGTTGCCTGTTTACAGGATATACAAATGTAATTTACGACATGCTTCGCGTGTCGGGGGTAGACCGATCCGATCCTGACCCGTCGTCGTCCTGTTTTGTTCGTGTTCGCCGTGTCCTTGCATTGCTTGAATTTCAGATTGCTGTTATAACATGACAGCAACCTCCCACACCCAGGCTGGGCCCTGTATAGCCTGCGTGCTCCCAATGTCGCGCTTTCAATAAATGCCAGTGCGATGGGAGAATGACAATGCGGATATGCGTGGACTTCCATTGTCGGCCGGTGAAAGTCTTTGCCATCATTTTAATTGGGTCATTAGCGAGATTGCATATTCTAACACAATTTGCCGAGCACTCCACACAATCACACATGTAAGCAGAGTTGTGTTTATTGTTATTGTTGCTGTTGGTTTGCTCTTCTGCCGTTCGCCAGTAATTTTCTAATTGCATTACACGGCAGCGCGCGCAGAGTTGTTGGCTTTGTTTACCCGCTGCCAATTTAATAATAATGATTATTATTTAGTTTCGTGAATTCTGCACATTATCTGGACTGGACTGGCGTGGCCTGGACTGCCTCTCATCCGCCCGATAAGATATCAAATTATTGCCGTCTTTCTCAAGAAGCGTATTCCTGTTTGTGTCGCCATCGAGTTAATCATATTTATTATTATTCTTTTATTTACGGCATGTCAATCAACTGCTGTTATCGAGCATGTAGTTTACAAGGCGGCCGAGAAATGTGTAATTTCCAGCAATTACAATGTAGAACACGCTAGCCACCAGATGGGTCTCGATTGCTCCACAAGCGACAAGTGTTTTCCAATTTTGTAAATATTTAAACTTCATTTAGTAGCAGTTCAAAGCTCTCTTTTAATGCATATTTTTAGATTGTTTGCCAGATCGATTATCGTGTTTTTTTTTGTCTTGTCTCATGAACTTGCCCTGCCTGCATCATCAGCTCGTTTCGCTTTCATTTCAGCTCAGATTCTTCGGCACTGAGTCAAGCTGACGCTGGGACCTAAATTAACACACCTCGCATGAGTGTTTCACTTTCACTCGGGATTTGGGTCAAGCTCTCGTCGCACGACTAGCCCACAGATGTAAACAAGTCGAATCGAATCCATAAATCTCTAAAACCCGGGACTACTGTAATCAAGGTGACAACTTGGGCGGGGCGGGCACGTGACGAGCCGTTTGTAAGTGTCAAGTCGATTAACAAGGCTGCAAGTCGGAGACGGCAAATACGTTTAGTAAAGTTCTGGGTTTCTTGCATGTCATCTAATTGGCCCACAGGCGACATTCATTTACAGTCGGCGAGCGCAGCGCCAAAGTTACTGAATGCTGAATCTTTGATGAGTTGCCTCCTCAATTGTTGGGGGCGTTTGAGTGAAATGCAAAATTAATGCGACTTTAACTCGATGATAATGGTCCCGCTGATTGCTAAATTATTTGCCAAACAAACGCAACGCAAACCGAAAGCGAAACTCACGCAAGGCCCCCATTTGCTACTTGATTTTCCCCATTTCTCAGACAACTCAAACTGTGCTGTCGTTGCCTGGGGGCTTTCACAGGTCTAGGGAGTTCTTCTATTATTCATCAGCTGCAGATGATGCCTGACCCTTTCGCCAGCTAGATGAACCCCAAAGCGAGGTTTAACCCAAAAGCAAATGCCCTTCATTACGCTTGCTAACTGCATCAATCACTTGTGCCAACTCCGCCTCGTGTCGACGTTTTGATTTAAATTAAATACGTAATTGCAGGGATTTTCATGAATAAATTGGGATTGAGGAAATACGAGGAGACACAACACGAAGTGCCTGTAAATCTGATAGCTATAGTTTTGCGTATATTCCCACAATGTGTGTGCAACTTAAGGCTTCTTGACATCCACGAAAATGACTTTAAGGCACGCAGCTGCGCCACACACTTCGTACTGGACTTTCCCATCTGGACGTGGACGCGTACTATATACATGCATAGAAATTTATGTTAGTTAAAGTGGGTCATGTGGGCCGGAGATTGTTATTGTTATTGCCATGCGTTCCAAGAACGGCAGGACGCGCGTTTACTTAAGGTTCATTTAACGCAGCCAGAAGTGAGCACATGCGCAGGGCCACGGCTCAGAGCACGAGTCAATAAAATAGCCATGGCTGAGGTAAGTAAAAACCATAAACGCACTTTCGGCCGCAATCCCCAGAGGGCCAAGTAAACATTAGCCCTGTATTGACCAGGCCACTACTTATGCTGTGTACATTAGCCGCACTCCCAGAGGCTAGACGCTAGATAAACACCTTCAAGCGCCGACCCAACACGTATGATAGATGTATTTGGCTGATACCGCACTGAGGGTAACGCCAAAAGCAGTCGAGATGGCTGATTGCTGGGCGAGCCAGAGCACAGTGGGGGACTTCGCTCGGTTTATAGTAAATTAGCACATATTTAATGGGAACGCGCAGTCAGCAGAGCATTAATTGGGCTGATCCATGCCCATTTACATACACACACAGTGCACACACACATCTGTATATGGAAATATCATATTTGACTGCGCAATTAGGACAATGTCAACTGGTTCAAAGCAATTGTGCCATGTCAGGTTTAAGTTCAGAGCCGAAAGATGACGATATGAGGCAATTTTTGAGTGAAAGCCATACAGCAAGATCTTGAAATTCTTATGATTAAAGAGTTTTGAGTGAAAGCAAGCAACACAAGTTCTTGAGCATCTCAGAGTACTTAAAATAATCAACTTCCTATAATTTAAGAACTTTTGAGTAAAGGCAAGATAGGAAAGTTCTTGAGCATCTCAGAGTGCATAAAATAATTAACTTGTTATCATATTTATTTATGAAATTATTGAGCATCTTGGAATACACAAAATTATCAACTTCTTATTATTAAAGAACTTTTGAGTAAAGGCAATATAGAAAATTGTTGAGCATCTCAGCGTACTACGGAATACACTAGATATTCCAATTCTTATGACTTTAAGAAATTTTAAGTAAAAGCAGAAAGTTATGAACATCTCAGAGTACTACGGAATATACTAAATATTCCGATTCTTGTGACTAAAGAAATATAAAGTAAAGTAAAGGCAATATAGAAAATTCATGAGCATCTCAGAGTACTACATACAGAAATACGCCAATTCTTATGATTAAATAACTTTTGAGTGAAAGCAATATAGAAAATGAGTACTACTAAATATTCAAATTCTTATGATTAAAGAAATTTTGGGTAAAGGCAATATAGAAAAGTTCTTGACGTCTCAGCGTACTACGAAATACACTAAATATTCAAATTCTTATGTTTAAAAACATTTGAGTGAAAGCAATATAAAAAATTCTTGAGCAGAGTACTACGCAATACAGTAGATATTCCAATTCTTATGATTAAATAACTTTTGAGTAAAGGCAATATAGTAAATTATTGAGCATATCGGCGTACTATACACGCGATATTCAAATTCTTATGGTTAAAGAACTTTTGAGTAAAGGCAATATATTGAACAGCTCAGAGTACAATAGAATATACTAAATATTCCAATTCTTCTATTAAATAACGTTTAAGTGAAATTTAAAAAGTTCTTCAGTATTACAAAAGACGCAAAACTATTAAAATTCTTATGAATTAATAAAACTACGTGTTTCATTTGTAGTCTCAATTATCTATTAACGTTAAGCAAAAGTTTCTCTGTAATAGTGCAGAGTCAAAAATGAAAGATAAATCTAAATATATTCATACAGTTTTTATATATTTTGCGTGCCATTTGCCACAAAATGTTTCCTGGTAGAACAATTAAATGTGTTACAATCAATATTGGCGCAACACAGTTTTGTAATAAATTTTTACATTTTGCCCGCCCGCATTTCGCTTTGACTACCTCCCTTCCTCCCACACACACACAAACACACTCGCTAGCAATTGGCAGGCACTGTGAAATGTATTCGATTGTGGTGCTTCATTAACTTGGCCAAAAGCAGCCGCGCATGAATCAATCATGTAAACGCCATTGCCCATTTCCCCCAAAAAGCTGGGGGCGGTGGGCGTTACGGCTCTGCTTTACTGGAGCCGTTAGACCCAGCCCGAGCCCCGCCTACTCGCCCACTTGACTGCTCGTTGCTTGCTTCGATCAACGACTCCTGCGATTCGAACGCGTTCGAAATGAAAAGACAATTTTGCCATATAATTAGCTTGCTGCACGCAACGTTGGGGCAACACTGACACAAGCCAGCCAGGCAGCCAGGCAGCGGGCAGCGGCGAAGTAGGAAGAGACCCCGCTAGACAGACGGCATTCACGTGTGGAGACAATCGTTGGACCTTCCCCAGTTGCAGCTCGATTGAGCGTCCGAATTAATAATTAATAACGCAGTCTCTCGGTGGTCAGTGCTTGATTCGTTGTTGCCGCTGCTTGCCGCGGAATGTTGCAGCAACCCATACGCAATTACCACAACGACAACAATAACAATAACACAATGACAGCCACAAAAGTAAGAAAGGTCAATTATTGGGAAAGGCCGACATTTGTTTCATTTGTTTGTTGCTTGCCCGTAATGAGTGAATGCCCATTGACAGACTTCTTTCCGATTATGGGTCTCTGGAGCAATGCGCGACGACGCGCCAGCCAGACCTTTTCATGTCCATTTGACTTCTGGATGGCTCCTGCCAGCTCTGCCCTGAATGCCTGTGGAAATTCCCCTGGTGTAATCTTCAGTGCGCTGCGCATATCTGAGTATCTGTAAAAGGCAGCAGATTGTATCGCACACAACCGACATCGATTTGCACTTTTCAAAACTCCAAATGTGCTTGCGACAAAGCAGACACCCATTAGAAGTTCTGTTAGCCTGAGTTCCATTAAAGTGGAGCAGTTCAATTGATGTACTGCAGAGGTCAAAGAAGCAATCTAATTGTTTGTGCAGCTCTCGAGCAAATATATACACATAGTCAACATATACTCGCATGCATATGTCTCTGATGCCAACTAGCGACTCACAAATGGGGCTCTTTGTTCGTGTAAGTTCAATCACGGGTTGAAACTAACAATTAGTGTCATTCAGACACTGAACAACTGGCGTTATTCTCCGAAATGTGCACAAGAGGGAAAATCTCCAAAAAGTGATTAGGAAATAATCTGAAATAATAACCAAAAGTAAACCTCTAATGAAGATGTGTAAAGTCAAGTCTTCGAATTAACTGGTAGCTAAAAAGACGTCTTCAATAGAGATTAAGTGAGTTACTATCAAACTGAGGAAGTAGCTTCTAGCTCCAAGTAAGTAAGAATGCGAGAAGACGGAGAACAGAAGACAGACTGCATTGCGATGTTGAGCGAATGATGCAACTGATATAATACCGGATTGTCTTGAAATCTTAAATGTACTCGCATACCAGATACATTATACGAATGACTTTGATCTGATGACAACATGGGTGCTGTGTCAATATTGTAACAGGTGCAAAGTGAGAGACGATAAACCACTCGGGTTACGCGACCGAGAGATGCCATAACTCTGGCTGACATTTGTCGGCTACTTGCCAGCGATACACGCAGTCAATGCAAGTTCTAAATGATCACGCATGCAAGTACTCAATGGAATGTGCACAAGTATGCAGCATCAGCGCGTCTCTTGCATATTCACACAGTCAAAGACAAAGACGTCGAGTGATAATGGTTGCGGGTTTGTTAACATGGCCATTAGACAGCTGGAGTCGGACTTGAACTCGTTGTCGCTGCACACGCAAATGAAGCTTACAAAGCCGCCGACCGAGTTCTCAGATGGCCCAAGAACATCAACTCCAGCTGACATCACAGCGCCGAGGTTTCAAGCGTCAGCAAAAGCTGAACTGAAGCTGAAGCTGCCCGCTGGCGATTCTTACTAGACAACATCTGGGGGGCAGCAGCCAGTAATGTTGATTGCCAACCGGTTTGCCGCAACCTACGAAGCCCGACGGCCAGATACCCTCGTTCAGCACATAATAACAATTGAGAGTTGACAACCTGCCTGCATGTTTATGTTTGTGGAAAGCGAATGAACAGCAAGAGTCTACCCGCTGCTGGGTTTGCAGGGTATTGAAAACTCGTTTCACTATTGCCATATTGCGGTATTGAAGCATTTTCAATGTCATGTGCTGGCTGGCTTTCGTGCAAACTGGTGTGGCCCAACTCAGAGCAGACAGGCCTTTCGTCAGATCTTGACAGCTTCGTCTAGTTGTTGGCCCAAAATGGGAGATCAACACACAGAGTTCGACGAACAGTCAGAGAGGCAGATGCCTCCCTTAGGCAGGGCGTTTAACCAAATTGTCATACGACTATGATGATGATGACGATGACGATGGCTATCGGCAGCATAGCCATTGTGTTATGCTCAACAAAGGCCGCGACTAATGGCCAGTTTTATAGCTGTATCGCATGCTTTTCAAGGTTAGCATTTTGGGGCCTTTGACGGAGCGAAGTTTGTAGTTTTCTTTCTGTTTGGGTTTGTGTTTTATTCTCGGTTCCGATTCTCACACTGCGTGTCGTTAGACGAGTTCTTCGCACAACCTTGGTTACGCTGCAAACTCTGTGCGATTCGAGCGAGCACTTAGCACTTTGATAGCTGCGAATTGAAACGTCCCGGTCTACAGTCGCAGTGCCGCAATACGACAGCTGCACTGCCCAAGTGTAGAATATTAATGCGACTTTGGTGAAAGTGCACACTTGGCAGCGACACTTTCTGGGACAGGCGACAGCTGCTGGTGGCGCAAACATTGAATTGTCACTTGAGCAACTTATCCATTATATATACGCCTCGATATCTCCAACTTTAAGGCAAAAGTTTCAACGTTAACGTTGCACAACTTTTGGGGCTGTGAACTTGACATGTGCTGCAAGTCGAAGTTAGGTCAAACAAACCCAAACGTTTCAATTTTAATGCCATTCTAATAATTCCAATAAGTTCCCATATTTCCGCTCTTCACGCGAAAGCAGCTATAACACAAACATATTCTGCAATGCTATTGATAAAATGCACTATCTGCCAATGTGTCAGCAATGCCGATTCAAATTGAACTGTTACAAGGCGCTTGTTTATTGTTTACTGCAATTCCCACTGCTGGCACACAAGAGCGAGTCATGCTCCGTCGGCAGCCACATCGACAATCAGCTCCAGAGCTGAATTCCATGCCACAGCAACACTGCGATTGAACTCGACTCGTGGCGCATGTATTATCTAAGCCTGCCAGGCAACAAATTCCAACAAAAAGGGCGTCAAGTTCGAGCGCATTCAATTTCAATTCGCTTATGAATATTTATGCGCGTGTGTGCAATTAAGAAGATGCAACAATATGCACTTCTAGTTATACACTAAACTGGCTGCACACGATTCCGAATTGATTGCCACGTTGACAAGCGAAAATAAATCAAAGTTGAGGGAAACTCACAGTTCAAGAGACAGACACTCGATTCTTCCGCATTTGCAGAGTCGTTGCTTTCAATTCGGTTCAATGTTCACACTAAACAAATCCGTGTTGAGCTTCTTTGGCTTCGTCTACAGCGAATTGTGCAATATCTGAGTCACTAAGTACACACTGTGCATTGTTGTGATAGAATAATGATAAAATATGAATATGAATCAACTGCACAGACATTTCACATCAATTTGCGCAGCCTAAATGTTCAATTAGCGGCTTCGATTTGATTTAGCTTAGATATTTCGTCGGCTGTCAATTAGCAGCATTTACTGCTGCTGGAGGCGTGTTTGCCAGACTATATAGTATTGCTTGATTTAGCCAGTTTTGTCACATAATGTAGAACGCGCGTATCGAAGGCTTTCTATACAAACAATTGAGATTCCCTAAAACAACAGCTCACTTATAGAGTTAATAACCCCGTCGTGCATGTTCTGGCCACAATGTCGTTGGGATCAATTAAAGCTGCCAAACACTGTGTCAACAGTAGCGCTCGCAGAGTGCAAACGAACGCAGACTCGTATGCAAACACTCACAAACACTCACGCACACTCGTACAGGCGCCTAGTGACTCACACTCGTATTTAAAGCACTGCACATGGTCTTGAATCCAAACTGAAATTTGTAAGAGAGCGTGAGATGGTCAGGGCCGACGTCGGACGTCGGACGTTGGCTGAACAGCCCTCAGGTGGCTCGGGGCGTGGGTGTGCGTGTCTGTGTGTGTGTGTGGCGATTGTTTTAATGGGCCTGTTGCTTTGCTGGCCGCTCTCGAGAGCGTCGAGTCAGGGCCCATTTCACCATTTGAGGTAGACGACGCGTATGAGTCTCATTTGCATTCAACTGTGCAACTCGTGGCTGGCTGGCATTGCAGCAACAGTCGAGTCACGGAAACACACTAACAATGGAGAGCAACGGTACCGATACCGGTGGGCGGATTGGCACAGTGCAGTGATACCTATTTATCTGCCAATGGTATACAATTTCAATTGATTGCAGCTAAATGCACACACTAACTAGATTACAGCATTTTGCGCAATGAAACCCAACCACAATAGCAACTAATAGCCGGGGGCTCTAAATTTAAAGTGGCGAGCATTATGCACTCTACTTTATTTCATTTTTATAGAGAATATTCCCTTTATACAAAGCGTAGTTAAAGAACTGTTGCACTTTGCAAACCACAGCTACGGGTTCTAAATTTACTTTAGAGAGAGTTTTAAACTAAAGATTAGTTCAATATTGCACGCATGGTTTGCTGCGCTTTTGCAACGTGTTTTGTGCCACTGTGCAGCGACAAAAATCACTACGACTTATGACAATTTGTGCAGCGAGCATGAGCATAAAAACAAAATGGAAAATGGCAAAATGCAAATAAAATTGGCAACAACAATGGCTAAGTTCACTGGTCAGCAAACTAGACAAAACAAGCAGGAACACAACAGTTGAATGGTTCCGCCGCCAAACACAAGTGGCAGCCCACGTTGCCACAAATCAATGCGGCTAAATGTGCGAGACGCAATCAGAGGCGACCCGGAGGGCGACGCGTGCAGTGCAACTAAGTAAATTGTCGCCGGGTTGGAAAGTTAACGCGTGCAGGCAAATAAACAAACGGAACTCTTGAGACGGCCAACAACACACAAAACCACAAACTGTCGACGAAGCTCAAATGTGGGACACTCAGCCCGCAGACGAGGTAAGAAGCAGCCAGCGGAGGGGGGGACGGGGGCGAGGCGCAACAAGAGACAGTCGAATTGGCTACGCGGGGAAAGTTTAGCAAGTTCGTTTGGCTGTCATACCCTGCAACCATAAAAGCGCCAGCTTAAAGGCAGAGTTTTCAGATTCTAAGAGCTAGAGATTGCACGATTATCACACATCTACTTTTAGTTATAGAGGCCAACAATTGAAAGCCGAACGAATCTCTCTTTTAATAACATTTTGCATAGTGCCATTAACTTTGTAAATTTGCAGCTAATAAGCACAATTGGTTGTGGCAAATCAAGGGTATGTGCTAGTCGAGGTGTGTGCAGCTTTTTGCCTACTTGTTGTTTGCTCTAGCTGTTGTTTTGTTTGGGTTTTCGGCTGTTTATCGATTGCCAGATCGCGCTTTGAAGTAATCTCGGCGCACAAATCGCAGACAAAGAATTTGCATGAACAATCCAAACTCGGCCGCACAAAAACTGTGAACTGTTACTCAGGGTGTCCGCTGCCTGCTTCTGCTTCTGGAAGCTGGTAATGTTTTTCTATTTTCTACAACTAATTTGGTACGCGCGTCTGATGAATAGCCAAGTTTGAAATTTGGCCAGGGAAAGTTGCTGTCGCACACACTTGAAAAGCAACTAAGCAAAAACCAGCACGAACTTTAAGAAATGTGTCTTGTTTAGAACTGAGAAGGTCGAGAAATGTCGACTAGTTACGAAATGGAAGTAATAGGTTTGGCATGTGGCAGTTGAGTATTTCGCCTCACTAATAAACTGATTTGTTGAAATGAAAATTAGAGTTAATAGCTCAACATGTGCTGCTTAATATTTATCGTTCTAATGTCAACTCTAAATCAATCCGTTCAGCAGAGCGCTTAACAGAAACTCAAAACCGTAACGAAAATAGCAAAAACTCTAAACGTTAACTATTAGCCAACAACGTTAAAGCCTGCTTATTATCTGCGAGTATAATTCTTGTTAGTTTGAACTAATTTATCCAGTTGATAAGCATATGCAATTGAGCAAACTTTTAGAGACAATGCGAAACAAGATTACTTTGTTAAACTATATAGTATACTATATACGATACTATACTATTATACTATACTATATACTACTATATATACTATACTATATACTATATAGCTGCAAACTCACCCGTCGTAGACTCTGCAGGTGGTGTTGTTGATGCGCTTGTCGGAGGCGCGGCGGCGGCGATCCTCGAACAAGTCCTTGACGGCCGTCACGCCCAGGACGAAGAGCACCGGTATCATGGCCACCTCCTTGCCGAAGGCATTGATGGCGGGCACCCAGTTGAGCAGCACGATGAAGATGAAGTACAGATTGGCCACGCGATGGAACTGCTCCAGCAGATTCTTGGGTATGAACGAGAGCAGCGTGTACTTCGTTGTGCGTATCTTGTTGCCCACGAACTGGCCGTTGGGATGCTCCCGCTTGGGCGTCTTCGGCGGCACCGTGTGATTGGGCACGACCATGCGGTAGCTGCGCTCCTCGAACTTGTCGTTCTTGCTGTAGTTGCAGAGCGTGAAGCGCTTCCACCACGGCGGCACCTCGGTGCGTCGCAGCGTGTAGATCGACTCGGAGCGCGACGCCTGCCGCGAATGGCCACGCCCACCCGTCGCCGAGCTGGGCGCCGACGGTCCGAACTCGCGCTCGCGCACCGGCTCGTCCTTGTGGCCCGGCGGCAGTATGAAGTCCGTCTTGGAGCCGACGCGACTGTGGCCGCGACCCGCGGGCGCCGCGCTGCCCGGCGGCGAGTCCGTGATCTGGCCCTGCGAGAAGGCGCGCTGGTGGCCCTTCATGGCCGACTTGATCGGCCGTCCGCCGGCGCCGACGGCGACAATGGCGCCGCCGCCATGGCTCACTGAGCGCGCATGGCCGCCGCGGCTCTGGCCGGCGGGGTTGAGGGTGCTGTTGCCGTGGCCGGTTATGATGGCCACGCCCGGTATGCCGGGGCCGCCGGGCAGGCTACCTGTGGCCGCGCTGCCCACCTGATGGTTGCCCGGAAAGACGTACGTGCGCTCCGGTTCGCCGCTGACCGTCGTCGTCGCCGACGCCGACGCCGACGCGCCGCCGGCCGCTGCTGACGCTGTCATTGTGCTGTGGTGCTGGAGCTGGGTTGGGGCGAGACTGTCGCCGGCCAGGTTGGGGGGTGCAGAGCGCTGTTGTTGCACAACTAGAAACTTTCGCCGCAAGTCTTCGGAGTTCGCTGAAGGCATCTTCGCGGCCCAACACCATGAGGTTACGTTGGCGTGCGTGTCCGTCTCCCTTGAAGTGCTGCTCTACGACAGTGTCGCGCCCGTTGTCCGCATTGTTGCATCAGCTGCGACAGCCATGACCGCCTGCAAAGAGAGAGGGAGAGAGAGACGGTCAGAAAGGTTTGTCGAACCCTACAACACTAATTGCCCGCTACCCACAACACTCGCCCAGGGCTAAGCTAAGCTTCGCGTCGTGCCACAGACGCGTGCTTCGAGCTGCGCCCTTGATTCGAAGCTTCCGATAAGCCGAGAGCTGCCACAAAGCGCAAAATATCACGAAAACGACAACAACAATCACACAAATAACTTAAACAATAAGCTGAACGGCCCGCCAAGGTCAAAGAGTATCGCGAGGTCACGCATTGGAGACTCCACAGTCTACAGTTTGCGCTGTGGGGCGACACAGCCGAAATTGATCACTGAACAGCGCCAAAGTTCATGGTCTGCAGCACAGTTAATTCTCGAGTTAATCGCCAGCTAACTGAAGATAATCGCACACATCTCATAGACACACGCGTATTTATCTTGCAATAGAAATACCCGAAATAGATCCCGATATCGTTTACTATAAACTGCGCATCTAAATTTCCCTGGAATTTATTGTATTACACGCTTTTAGTGCGAGGCAAATGCTTCACATTCCGCTATTCCTAAGAGATCTCCGGAGTTCAACAGTCCCGCGCGACCCTGGAGAATAATCTGAATGGGTCGGCGCTCATATCATAAATCAAACGAACTGCACAGACCATGGAACTGATGATCACATTTGTTTTCGATTTCAAATTAACGACAAACAGCTCAATTGTGAGCACGACTGAAACTTAAGTGTGTTCGACTACACAAGAATAGCTATAGTTACTAAAAACTGCTAATAGTAAAGACAAGATTTCTGCTACAAAAATACGAAATTAATAATATTGAAAATTCGAAATATTCGAGCAATTCAACGTATTGTATGTTAACTGCAACAAAAGCACGCACGTAAATATTTCTAACGTAATATAAATTGAAATTTAGCCAGCTTTCAAATGCATATTGCGAATATATAAACAGAAATTCAAAGCGAACGCGAAAACTCACAAATTGTTTAAGAACAACAATTTTATAGATTGCGGTTGATTTTCGGCTGTTTTGGTGGAAATTGTTCGCTTTATGTGCATTTCAATTTGCAATAAGGAAAAACTAAATGTTGGCTCCAATAAACATAAATAAATTCGCGCATTTGGCTATTTTTTGTTGTTGTTGCTTCGTTTTAATTTCATTAAGTGGTGGTCTAAATTCGGCAGTAAACTCTTGTGTGTGTGTGTGTGTGCATACCTATATGGTTTCACTGAAACATCTGTATGAGTATTTGGCACACTAACAACACCAACAACAACAACAAGAATAAACCGCATGTCGACACACAAATCTAAATTTGAATTTGGCACACGCCTGTTGTTCTTGGCTTCTGTTGTGTTTCATACACTCTCCCACTGGGTATCACAGTTATCAGATTAAATTCTTAAGTTAGTAAACTTCTGCTACTTAAAGAATCTATTTAGAGTAAGTTGTAAATTGCATTCCCTTGAGATTTGCTGAACATCTGTTTTGTACAGTGTGAGTAGCAAGTCTCCCGCGACGATCTATTAATACTATGTTTGATTTTTAAAGTCATAAGCACATGAGATTGCAATTTCGTTCATCTTTCCCATTGTGACATACAAATTCAAATATCACAGCATAATTTGCACAGAAATAAATTGTAAGCACATACCTAACAAAGCATGATCGGCTTTCAAGATATATGTTTTACAAAGTTTACCAAAAACCTTTGCAACAAAAGCTCCAATGAAATTAGAGGTCGACTGAAATGTGAATGACACGGCACAACTGTAAACTGTAAACTGAACTTATAACTTATTCTGTGCTTTGTAGTCGTCGTGCCAAAAAGTCATAAAAAAAAAATAGACAATCCAAAAGCAACGCAATATTCGACGAGACAAGCCCCAAAAAAAAATGTTGAGCAACCGACAAAAGTGCACACAATAGAGCGGCGACTTTTATAGTCGAAATTTTAAGAAAAGAAAATACAAAAGTTCATTCACAGATCAATACTCTATATTATCAAGACAGACAGATACTAAACTGCTAGAGATCTGTTTCAATTCGAAACGGAAATTTAAAACTCGTGATTCATTTGTGCAAAAAGTAAAAAACAAAACGTATTGAGTCTAAACAATCGCTGGCAGAACACATTACAAAGTGATAAAGCTACCTCGCAAGGCGTACACAATTTTTTTTCCTTTCTCTTTCCATTAGTTATCTATAGTTACACTCCCCATATTGAGCGAACTTTTAACGACTTAAAAGCTGGCTGATAAGTTTGTCATGGTTCACCACACGCATCCGCACACTAACTAATTAGTGCGAACCACTTAAATCAGTTCAATTCAGTTAGCGTGTGGCTGAGTGTGGTTTGACTTCAAAGTGCTTGGCTGCCATTAGAGTCTGTTGTTTTGCTCTTCTTGGTGGGTGGGTGGTTGGTTGGTTGGTCGGTTTGTCGGTTGGCTTGCGGTGGTTCTTGTCCCGGCACAAATGGGATTTATTTTTAGCTGCTGGAGAGAGGGAGGGAGAGCGCATAAAACGCACATGCGAAATAAACTTAAAAGATAAACAGTGCCAAGCCTCAGGAAAATACTAAATTGGTTATCAATAAGGAAGCGGGAGGGCGCAGCGGGAGGGGCGTGGAGGCTGGGCGGACGGGCCAGAATAAATATGCGTTGTTGTAAAGTTCATTGTGTTTTCAATAAAACAAATATTGTGGCCTGTGCGCCGCATGTATCTGCTAGATACACACATCTAGATACATTTATAGTGGCCATCGACATCTGGCAAATAAGTGCGGCGTTCATAACAATTTCAATTTTGAGCATTTTGTGTGTGGAACCAGGTGAAAATTGCGCGGTTTTGTTTCCAATAAGTACTCATGTTGTATTGTATTTTTGAATCTTGCACATTATACGCGAATGTACATATATATTATTTATTTTCGTTCACGAGTATAATTCGCTATACGCTTCAGTTCAATCATCGATTAACCTTGCATTGAAACTACATTTATGGGCATAGTAATTATAAAATAATTTATAAGCTTTGGAGTAAAAATTGCTGGCGCAATAATTAAACAAATTCGTGGCGTTTGCTGGACGAGAATATACCTACTACATATAATTCTATAATTATACGTCTTTGGTATTTATTAAATACATTTTTTTCGATTGATAAACTTAAGATATCACATTTCTTTATGTTTCATCGTAGCACCTTCACAATAGAAATATATTATTGTTTTGCACGAGTTGGGGAAGAGTTATAACTTATAACTTTTCAAAAAATACCCAAGGTTAAACTAAAATACCTTATAAAAGTTGAATTAGTTGTGTTGAAAGTCAAATTATTTGCATTTAGTCAGCCAAAGCACAGATTCATATCAGGCTGATGTTTGCGCAAATGTCGCAATTAAAACGAATTACTTTCTATGCCCTGGGGAGTCAAATCAATATAATAACCATAATAACAGATAAATTACATTTGAATGCCCTATGATGCTACAGTCAATCAGTTTCATCAAACGATTTGCTAAATGCTGCAGTTGCAATCAAAACACAATTGAAATTCGATGTTTATTCATTTCAACTCTTCAACTTTATCACGTTTCTGCAAAATTTCATCAAAAACACCTACTCAGACAGCGTTGTTCTTTATTGAAATATTTATTTCGCACTGCTTTTAGCAAAACAAAGTTATATTTTCACAGCTGCCTGATGACGCAGCAACAATCTGATAAGAAAATATTTATAAATTCCCAAGTAATAAACATCTTTTTGAATTATAGTTAAGCTTATAGATTTGGAATTGTTGAGCAAAAGAATGAATTATTTTTTTAGGTACTTGAAATACGTTTCCCAATATGAGAACAGTCCTTGCTTTATTATTCAATGTGCTTGTCCAACACAGAAAGTGAATGCTACTCCATATCTCTGATCCTTATTATCAGTTAGACGTGTGTATGTATATTTTCATATGTACACATTTGTAAAAATTGAATCACTTGAGCTTTGCCAGCTGTTGCCATTTAACGGTCAAGAGATTAATTTCTCGCATTGTCAATGCGTTGTTGTTCTTTTTATTTTTGACGACAATTGTTAATGAGTCAGATAAGAATACTTAAGCATATGCGATTGTATTTGTGCAGTTCAACTTACAGTTAAGTACTCTCCAAATATATAACTCATACAGCTTCGATACAGTGTGCTTTCAAATAGCGAATATTATAAGAATAATATCAAAATATTGTTTTGAATATAAATTCATTGATAAGAAACTTGGACAGAAACTGAAACTTCATTAGCGAATCTTACAGATTGTCAACGTTGACAGTTTGAACTTAAAGAACGCCACCTGGAGAACTATTAATTTGCGAAGCACATCGAAACAATGGAAAATCAAACAGCGAGGTGTTGCATGCGACACCACATGGGAAAAATTCCATCGGCGCGTGAGAATCACCGATGAGACAAACGGCGAAATATGAGAAAACAACGGCGACAACAACAACAGCAACAACAACAAATTGCACGACTAATTAGTAGCTGATGACAGGAGGTGGGGAGCGAGGCGTGGTCGGGGCAGAGGCGCTGTTCATTCAATTCGTTTGCCGAGAAGTTTATTGGACTGTCTGACTGACAGCTGCTTGTGGGTGCGCCGAAGCTGGGGGATACCTGGTCGAGATGTGTCTAGCTGCCCAAGAGCAATTTGAGACAACAAATTAACATATAAATTAATTCAATTAGTCCTACTTCTCTCATGCCTTCTCTCGCTCTGATTCACTCTGAGACGATTTATCATATTTATTCAAATTTATGTAAGAAAAAATTATTTATATAAGAGCGAAATTTGTTCTTTGGCACAGGCATTCATATATTACATGCGAGGGTTGATTTGCCACTAATAAAAACAAGATGAAAAGCATATTACAAGCTGAGCAGATTTCCCGACATATTTGAATATTATATTTAGAAGCGTTTACTATATTTCTGTTGGACATGGCAAGCAAATTGGAACAAGTCTCTAACCGTTCTTCCATGTTTCTAATTCTAAATATACATCGTTTTCTTATTTCGACTAATTTCAACATCTACTGTTCTACTAAGCATACAAATATATTGAAAAATACTTTTGTAATTTTGCTCTTGCTTGCACGATTTTGAACCACTGTGCAGTTCGTGTCAGGGGTAGGGCGAGACAGCCATAAAGCATCGCCCATTCTTTCACTTTTACTGCCCAGTGCATAGCAATAGAAAATTATATTGGACATTGAAGTCATTAAACTTGATGGCGAAACATAGATAGCTGCGAGATGAAGCAAGAAGCGACAGTCCAGACAACTGCAAAAACTGCCAAAGCAAAACAACAACAACAACAGCAGCAGCAAAAAAGAAGAAATGAGCAACAGCTGTTATTGGAGTGCAGTCGCAAGCATAAGAAACGAGTAATCTGTGGCAATTAATCATGTTAGACAAAAAGCCAACCGGATAACCAAACGACATAATGCAAATGCCAAAAACGGATGTGCATATTTTCAAAAAGATATTCAGGTTTTCAATTGTTGGCGTTGCCAATTTATCAACCGAATGCGAGCGAAGCCGGAACGTGGATTTCGAAATAAAAGAACTAAAGTCATGGCGATAATTCAGCAAACTCGTGCTGGACAAAACTACGTCATATCGTATGAGATGAGCGTACCATAAGTAGATATGTAAATGCGACCTGAAAAACTGGATTAAATGTGGGTAGAATGATGAATTAATAGAAAAGTTCTGTATGCAAAACTTGATACGCTTCTATACTCTGCACCGAATAGAAATTGCAAGCTTAAGTGACTGGATACATCGGTAATACAAATGATATCGGAAATTAGCGCAATTTCGATTTCTGATAGTTGTGTTATTCTAGTCGTAAAAATTGAGCAAATTTGAGTTATCACCATGAAACTCATCAAACTCTTATCGTATTGAGCACAGCTAAATCGACGGGCCTGTACTAAAACGTGGCTGCCATAAAAACAAAGACAAAGACAATCTAATCAATCATGGAATTTTAAACCAAAAACTTCTTCCATCTTTCCTTCGACTCAAGTGCAATAATTATTTATATATTTTAAGGAATAAGATTAAACTATTGTTCATACTTATTTATACTCCAAAACAATCTTCTCCAAATCGGTATTTCGTTAATTTCTTTTCGGCACTTAAGGTACTTCTTTGTAACTTATCGATTCCTTTAGTTTTGATTAAAAGCAAGAACCAGCGTTTATATATATTTTGGGGAAACTCAACTGTATCAACATTTGGAGCATTCGATTGTCGCCCTATCGCGATGCTAGTTGATAAGAACCTTCATTAGCTTAGGGCAGGTCTAACAGGAGACTACACGCATATGTACGAACCACGTCAATCGAATCGCTGGGCGTTAACATGACAGAAAGTGCAAACGCACTTCACACAATGCTGTCATAGACCATAGACCATAGACCACAATGCTGTCAGATAGAACGGAACTACGTACTGATAACAAAATTCGCTAAAAATTCCAGCCACGTATACCCCAGGCTCACAACGATTGGGCTTATCGAGAACGCAATACACTCACAGCTATATATGCCATCTGTATATCACGACAAAAAAATAAAACAAACAAAATAGTGAAGCGAATACGACGTTTTCGGTAGTTGGTAATGGGATAAGGTAGGTGATAAGCCCCGCTCGTGCTCGTAAATCGCGTCAAAATGCACACAATAAGACAATAAGTATGAAGCGCGTCGTATATAGACTGTCATTGTACTATATTGTATTTGATGATGGTACGCAAATGCGGTCATTAAAATAGACAAATACTGGAAATAATTACAGTAGTAAAACCAAAGCAACTAAACGGAATGGAACGGCCTGGGATTGTTTGGGTTGGGGCAGGCCTCTCGTTGTCTCCGTCTCAGATCTACATGTAGTATGTGTGTAGACAAGCCAAGGCGGTTGACGGCTGACGCTTCCGTTTGCGTCGCTGCAGCAGCGGCAATTGGAATTGGAGTCAATTGGCTGCGCCACGTTAACGGTTACTGCGGCCACACGAACACAACAAAGCAAAGCAAAGCACAGCAAGACTGTGACTGTGACTGCGACAGCGACTGAACTGGAAGTGAACAGTGCCTCTGGGACTAGTGTTGGTACTTGTACAGAGATCGTCTAATAGATTGCATAGGCAAACAGAAAACAACGACAGCGGACAGAAGCGAAAACAGTTAACAGTCTCTCAATGCGCAGAGGTTCACTGAAAGAAATTTCTTTGAGGAACGAGCTTAAGCTTAAAGTTATGTTGGTCAGCTGAGAACTTGGTGTATTATTTTTATTAATCTTGACACGCAACGTGTAACGCACTGATTAGGAAGTTTTGATGTTTTATTCTTAAAACATACAAAAAAAAAACAATACAATGTTACAAACCGAAATCATGTTCACACGATTTCATTGGAACTAAGAAACTGTGGGCACAATTGGATTAATTCATAATTCGTCTATTGCTCGAGTGTCTCGCCTAACTACTTTCAAGTTTTTTCTCTGAGTGCTGCCACGGATGCAATTAGCAGAGTAACGTCCGTCAACCGCCGTTGAACTAAATTGAGAAGAGCATGTAAGAAGCAGCAGCATGTGGCAATACCGACTCACAAACACATGCACAGACCGAGCTAGAAGACGTCGCACCGTGTGTCAGCCAGTAAAGTCGGCATAGGCGCAAAATGCGGTTTTGCGATCGTGCCCCAGGTAGAGAGTCATTCTGACACAAACTTTTGGTTTATGATAGAGATACTGGAATGGAATTGAATTTATGGAAACGTCGACAGTATTACGATTTCCCAGCATATGGTTGTTGGGTATGTCCCAGAAATTCCAGTAAATATATTATCGAAATTGCATCAGCTGTTGTGTATTTACACATTACATAGAGGCGCTCTTTTTTGCCTACTGTGTGGTTTGGCACGGTGCATCTTAACCTGAAACCGCAAATATTGAACGAGAGATATCCTACCGACCGAGAATCAGTTCATTGTCAAAGATAACTATTAATTTAAGTTTTCAAACAATATCGATAATTGAATGGGTGTAACTCGCGTCTATCGATAAACTAAGGGAAGGCGATAAATGAGAAGTCAGAGCTCTTCTCTGTGTGCGTTTGTTTGTCAGATGCCGGTACAAAACAAGGGTAAGAGGCAATGCTGCAAACCAAATACATATGCATATGCATGCATGTGTAATTGTGAGTCTGTGAGTGGCGAACGAGTGAGCGAGAGAAGCTGTGACGCGCGTCAGGTAAAGAAAGACTCGCTCGTTAGGGGGAGTGGGAGAGGAGGCTGCTCGGAGTAACCGAGTAACTGGTTCTTAGCAACTAACTCGTTTTGTTGTTGTTTCATTTTTTTTTTGTTTGTTGTTGCTCGACTGTCTGATTCTGAGTTTGTTCAGCTTACATAGAGTGCAAAACAAATGAAAAAGAGTCAATTTAGCACGAAAACTTGTTTTTAAAACTTACCAAAATGAGAAAAAACAATGTTCTTTATGCGGGATCTGTATACGAATGTTGAGTTGATATGATAATTCTCTTTAGCACTTTATTCCTTTTAATTGATTTTCTTAATTTCTGCTCAATCACAATTTTAAATGCGCGCATACATTAACATGTTGCTATTTTCGTAGAAAGAGACCAGATTTTGAGCATAGCAACAATTCATAACCGACGAGGTCAGCATAACAACAACAGCAACAACACGAACAGCCAACAGAAAGAACGGAAAGCAACAAAACAAGAGAATTGATTAAAAATGCAATTTGGATGATGGCAACGCGAACGACGACGGTGACGTCGACTGCGATAGTAATTCCTTGAAATTGGCGTTCAATTTCATTTCAAATAATTTTCAATTAATAAATTTAATTATGGTTCGCCTTCCTAATACTTTCGCACCACAAATAACACGCAACAAAACACAACACAACAACAACACCACAACGAACGAACGAACCGCTCACTTTTTCTCCGTCCCGTTCCCGCTTTCGTCTGGCCAAGACCACACATACACACACATACGATTATATGTATGTATTTCTTTTAGTGGCTTGGAACTCTTTAAATTTTGCCACGAATTTGCTGTTGCTGTTGTCGCTGTTGTTGTCGTTAAGAATTTCAATACAATTTTGGCCTAAATTGCATTTTCACTTTTTCACACACACCACAACCACTTATCACACTGTGCTCACTGTGTGGTTGGCCAGCATCAACTGCTCAGACACAACGCTATTACTTATCAATTTTCTTGTTATTATGAATTAAAAGAATAAAAGCATTTACATTGCAACTTGTTAATTTAGTTGGAGAGCAGCTAATGCAAATTATTAACTATTTCTTCCGCAACACAAGGAAACAACAAACGGCGACACAAAAGTAATAACCAAAATAATAACAACAATCGCGTCCAACTCGCTCAATGTTTTATTTTGACTGACCAACAAGGTGATTGCAAATTGAATCTTCAAAAATACCTAAGCTTGTGGTGTCTTAAGTTTTTGGTATTATTCCACCAAAAAGTATATACATTTCTGGTCACATTAGACAAACAGTTTTTATATCGTTTGAATGATACTGTGAGCAAATAGAAATTAATTTACTATCGTAGACAAATGTACCAACTAATAGCTGGCAATGAGTGTTATTATGTTTCAAGCTGCCATTTAAATTTATATTTTCTGTAAGCCAATTTTTATTTTTAATGTAGCCCTGGGAGATGGAAACTTCGAACTGTACAGTTTGATGTATACCCAGCTTTTTTCAAAATTTTGCCTTAAGCAGTTAGACTTAATTCTTATTGGAAAACACGAAACAACACTTCATTTATCAGTCAACTTTTATCAAAATACTTTGTTAAATGTCGTTTGTTTTTTGTTTTTAAATTAATGGCTTTTGGTTTTTATGTTCGTCCTATTATCCGCTAATTTAAATTAAGCGAAGCGCCCAAATTTAGTATGTGCATTCAAATTGTGTGTTTACAGTTGGCAACACAGAATTAAACCAGCGAGTGAACAATTCTGTTAGACTAACATCTGTTTTGTGGAGTGAGACCAGAGGCCATAATAACCTAAAGCCGCAGGAGGAACACAAGACGTTGGGCATTTTCGGGCGAGTAGAGAAAATTGTATTGAACGAAAATTGTAAAAACGTCGGCAACGTCGCTAAGTGAAAATCTCTTGATTTAAAAAGTAGCTGGTGCATTATAATAAAAACGCTAACATGAATGAGGAATACGACGCGATAGTTTTGGGCACCGGCCTGAAGGAGTGCATATTGAGCGGCATGCTCTCCGTTTCGGGAAAGAAAGTCCTGCATATTGATCGCAACAAATACTATGGCGGCGAATCGGCCTCCATTACGCCGCTGGAGGAGCTGTTCCAGCGCTATGGCCTGGAGGCGCCTGGCGAGAAATTCGGGCGTGGTCGCGACTGGAACGTGGATTTGATTCCGAAGTTTCTGATGGCCAATGGCCAATTGGTGAAACTGCTGATACACACGGGCGTTACCCGTTATCTGGAGTTCAAGTCAATTGAGGGCAGTTACGTTTACAAGGGTGGAAAAATCGCCAAAGTGCCAGTCGATCAAAAGGAGGCACTGGCATCTGATCTCATGGGTAAGTTGTCCAATCAGTCGTCAAGAGATTGTGTGTCGACAACGTGCCACAATGCCATTTTCTCTTTAAAACGCAAATGTACCTGCGAAAATTCTATGTATATGTACATACATAATTCGCTCTTATCTGCGCTCCCCTTTTGCGTTTTCTCCATATTTCTTTGTCTCGGCTTACATTCGGCGAATGGTACTCGTTGGTGTTGTTTTTGCTTTCGACTGTGACACGTATTTGTAGTGCCCTGCTGTGTCTGTCTCTATGTGTGCGCGAGTCTGCCTGTGTGTGTGTGTGTGTGTGTGTGTGAGTGTGCTTGTAAGTGCTTAAAGCCGCCTTATTTCCTGCCCGCTGCTGCCCCTTTTTTATGAATTGCGAATTTAGCCTATGCTTTTAGATGCTGTACTCTTCTCAACCAGCCATAAATAGCGAACGAGCGTGTACAGCTTAATAGAAAGATTAATAAACGCATTATTTTTGTTGCTCTGCGCACACATATTCATATCCATATATTTAATACCAATTAGAATGCGAGTGTTGCCAGCTGTTCGAAACGGCAGCCCATATGGCAACCCTGCACTCGCTTTTTAAGTAATTAACCGTTGCGCTGATTCATTTTTCAACACCTGTGTCTGTGGTTGTTGCTATTGCGATCGACTAGCTGGTTGTATGGAATTGTTTAAACAATTGGGACTCGGCTATTACAAAACGCAATTTGCCAATCACGATGCATTTTTAATTGTTTATTTGTTTTCGTTGCTTCCCATTGTTGCCAACGACCAGCTGCAAATTTCTCCTCTATGCGCCGTTGTTGTTGTTGTTGCCAATTTTGTGAGTTGGCCATAAACTGTAGGCACGCAAGGCGCATTGAACCCTTTCACAATGAGCCGTACTAGTTGTGTGTGTGTTGCTGTGTGGCGCACATATGACTGTATGACGTCATTCAGCTGTTCGCCTGGTGGTGGTTTTGACCAACAATTAGAGGTTTGTCAACTTGTCGCTAGGGGGAAAAAAGGACACGTTTCTCTTCAGCAGCATATACATTTCCTTAATTGAATACGTCTAATTTCCTGTTCTTTCCCCATCCTCGGCAGGCATGTTTGAGAAGCGGCGCTTCCGCAACTTCTTGATCTATGTGCAGGACTTTAGAGAGGATGACCCAAAGACCTGGAAGGACTTTGATCCAACCAAAGCCAACATGCAGGGACTGTACGACAAGTTCGGCCTGGACAAGAACACCCAGGACTTCACTGGCCATGCGCTGGCCTTGTTCCGCGATGACGAGTATCTCAACGAGCCGGCCGTGAACACCATTCGACGCATCAAACTTTACTCGGACTCGCTGGCGAGATATGGCAAATCGCCGTATCTGTATCCCATGTACGGCCTGGGCGAGCTGCCGCAAGGCTTTGCCCGTCTCTCGGCCATCTATGGTGGCACCTACATGCTGGACAAGCCCATTGACGAGATAGTCTTGGGCGAGGGTGGCAAGGTGGTCGGCGTGCGCTCCGGCGATGAGATCGCCAAGTGCAAGCAGGTGTACTGCGATCCCAGCTACGTGCCAGACAAGGTTAGTAATCCGACATTTAAGTAGTGTGTGTCTCGACAACAGTTGGCTAACGACAAGCGTTTCTTCCTGAACAGGTGCGCAAGCGCGGCAAGGTGATCCGTTGCATTTGCATCTTAGATCATCCGGTGGCAAGCACCAAGGATGGTCTCTCCACTCAAATCATCATTCCACAAAAGCAAGTCGGTCGCAAATCGGACATTTATGTGTCGCTGGTCAGCTCCACCCACCAGGTGGCCGCCAAGGGCTGGTTTGTGGGCATGGTCTCGACCACGGTTGAAACCGAGAACCCCGAAGCCGAGATCAAGCCCGGCCTCGATCTGCTGGAGCCGATCGCACAAAAGTTTGTCACTATTTCGGATTACTTGGAGCCCATCGACGACGGTCTCGAGTCGCAAATCTTCATCTCGGAATCGTACGATGCCACCACGCACTTTGAGACCACTTGCCTCGATGTTTTGAACATCTTCAAGCGCGGCACCGGCGAGACGTTCGACTTCTCCAAGATCAAGCATGAGCTGGGCGATGAGGATCAGTAAATGGATCAGTAACAACAACACTTCGACGATACTTTGGTGGATGGGTGCGCGCTTGTGGCCGGCATTAGGCAAGGACGGGCAGGACGATAGGGCGAATTGCAGCTCAAGAACATCAACAAACAGCAACAACATCAATTACGAACAATATATTTTCACTATCGTTGTGCGGCCGTTGCCGAAAAAAAAGATAAAGAAAAAGTAAAATAAAAACCAAAAGCGATTAAAATATCCAATTAAATAAAAAGGAAATGAAAATGTATTACAACATCCAAACATGAAACTCGCTTTTCCATCAGACCCAGCAAAGGAGTCGTCTTTTGTGTGGAATGCAGATTTTAGACATGTATCGAATCAATTGAAATACAAAGAAACATTGCTTGCTTTTCGCAATATTGGGATACGCCTAGAAGATATATACATAGCATACGAGTATTTAAAATAATTAAATCATATACAACATATGGCAGTAAAGTACATAACGAACACATTGCAGAGTCAGATCAGCTCCATTGTATTAGCCAAAAATTGATTGTTGTGAACAAAAAAAATACAAATACACAATGCATACGAAAATTAAATGTATAACACCCCCCCCCCCCCCACTCACTACAACCACTACGATACAACACAACCCCTCGATCACCATTATCACCCCCTCACTTTAACAACCCAACAAAAAACGAAGTCGAGTGGCTAGGCTCGACGCCAGCTTCAGTCTCAAATTTATATATAAACAATGCTCCCCACAATTTACTACGCTCGATGTGCTTGCAATTCAGTTGTACACCATAAATATGTATGACACCATATATACTATATTATATATGTATTCTATATGTATATGTATGTGTATATTGCTATCAATAGTTGCTTGGTTCTGTTTTGTGATCGACAAAAATGTGTGCATGGGAAATCACAAAGACACGTATATAAAATATAAATATGACAAAGTAAAATATGAACTAAAAACCTAAAACACAAAAAAACAAAAACAAAATCTATGTACACGCATAATGCAGATCAAATTTTGTAACTCAACATGAAGCTGAAGGAACCGACAATGAAATCAAACCAAATCAGCGGAATGTGTAAAACAATTGAAAAATGAAATGAACAACTACCCACAACCATTATTTGTGCATCCATATATATATGAGTACGATATGAGAACAGATCAACAAAAACTATGGTATTCCGCATTTTCAGAATTTACATTTTTAATAAAAATTCAAAAACAAAAAATGAAAATAAAAAAATGTATACTGAACAGCCAATGGAATTCACTGGAGGAGGGGGATTTATTACAATTTTTCAGGAAGGACTTTTAAATACAATATTAGCAATTGTGAAAGAACTAGCATCTGTAGGACTGAAACTTCTTTCCGACTAGAACTGACTTTAAATTTAGTCTTGGCTGCGCTTAAATCTATTCACGTTTTCCTCCAGCAGCATGTGGAGTTGGGAAAATCAGGTCTGTGGCTGGGGTTGCTGCTCGTAATTCCAGGAAAATCTGCGACACAATAACGAATTCCACAGCAAGTGCTTGGCAGGCATTTGAAGGCGTACCGAGTAGCGAAATGGAGAAAAATCTAATATGTTATCATAGAATGCATGTGGGCGACACGACTTATGGAGCCAGCGCGCTTGAGCTAAGCTTACGGGGCGGAGCGGGGGCTGCATCGACAGAGTGTGGCATGCGCTGCTCGAGGGATTTGTGTTTTAGTGCTGGCGTTGACAGTTTTTCTCGGAACTGTCTCAACAAAATGCCGACTGCATTTTTCCAATTTCCGCCCAAGTGGGGAGCGGGGAGCTACTAACTTTTAGCCTACATCCAAACGCTGTGGCCATTGAGAAATAAATGAAAACGTAAGCAGCCAGCTTGAATTCAATTTGTAAATTGCGCAGCATTTCGATTAATAATTTTTGCGCCAGCCAGAATAATGTTTTGCAAAAGTTGGGAGTACAACTTTGCAGAGTTTACAGAGTCCCGAGCACATTTCCATTTATCGAAACAGCTAGGCTGCAATTGAATCTCGCGCTTGAAGACTTCCCGTCGCTCTCTTGCCGTGGTCCACGGTTTAATGATGCTGTGCTGCATGATTGCAGGCACAGCGCAGGACACGTCCCACCAAATAGCCAAGCCAGTCTTTTGCCACACTCCGTTCTGGCCGTTTTTTTGTGGTGTGTGGTGTGTGTTTGTGTTGGTAAATTTTGTAACTGGGCAAATTGAAGTCAAAAGTTTGGCGCGCACTGCAGCGCATGCAAGTCACATACAGCAGGCGGGCAGCGCAAATTCGACTTGCTCCAGGGCATGACTAAGCTGCTTGCAAGGACAGACATACTGCTGTTGTTGCTGCTGTGGCTGTGGCTGTGACTGTGGCTGGTCAGCTAATGCTAACGAGCGTGCAGCCGAGTGACGTGTGGCGCATTGGGCTCGTAATAACAGCAGAGGCGACCGCAAAAATGGGAAGCAAAGACGCCTTTGGGGTCAGTTGCCGGTGACAATGAAGCCGATGTGTGGATTACCACACGATTCGCCGTCGCTTGGCGTCGTTAAGTTTGCTTCGGTTCGACATTTGGCTTTTGCCTTGTGCTCTGCTGGCCTATGCGGCGTATGAGCAATGTGGCCGCTGTCGGAGATGTGATGTGACATATGTTGACAAATTGAATATGTTAGCCAGGCATTCTTAGGGCGTAATGTCATTAATTATACGTAATTATGCCAGGCATAACGCATACGACACGTTGCCGCAGCGCCAAACCCAGCGAAATCCCTTTACTTTGTTGTGTCGTGCGGCAGGCACTTGAAGCTGTTGCAGCTGCAACTAACGTCAACTACTCGAGTCGGCAGTCGGTTGCTGTTGTTGCCGTTGCCGTTGCAGCTGTTGCTCTTGCTTTTGCTGCTTTTCAATTACTTGCACTTCTGCGTCGACGTCCTTGTTCGCTTCGTTCGCATGAGCCGCATCTTCGCCTTGTTGTTATTTTGTTGTTGTTTACATTTTCTTTTAGCCAAGAGCTTGTCAACAACTTCATTATCGCATGCGGCTCTGTGCAACATCATCAAGCATGCCCCACGCCGCCGTCCCCGCCCCTTACATCGCCCCTGGCACGCCTCTTGTGCCCACTAGACAAGCAAATTTAAATCAATTAAGTAATCTTATTGCCGTTTCTGCTGCTGCTGCTGCTGTTGCTTTTGCTCCTTTTGCCGTTTGCCGCTTGCTGCTTGTCGTTGTCTGCTTTTAGGCGCCTACACACACACACACACACACATACACTCATAGTCTCACACTTTTTGTGTCAAGCATTATAACTGTGGCAATTCCTCGACGAGTGTGTGTGTGTGTGTGTTGCGGCGCCTGGGAAAACTTTTGCAACGTTGCATATTTTGTGCAGATTAATTAAATTGGTGGCATGCAGCTGTCTTGCAACTTGTGACGTAGCTGGGGCCACTCGTTAAGTATTTTCGGCTGCAAAGTGCTTTATTAAATATCATTTTTCCTTGCTCCATATTTAATGAACAAACTGCCATCACTTAGCCAACTAAATACACACAAACGCAGCTCTTTTAATTATTCATATCGCAGCAAAGGGCAATTTGTTGACCGTTTTCCTTGGAATGCTTCAACAACAATTTGTCAATTAATCAGTCAGCATTTTTTATGTCTGCCACTTGAATGTTCAACAACAATATATTTATTTGCTGGACAGTGTTATTGCACACTTTTAATAATTATTAATTGTACTTATTTATAGCTATGCTGCGTTCACTTTTAACCAACTCTTAATTAACCGTTCCTTTATTATGCTCTTAAATGATTAATATAAATTGATAATTACAATTTTTTTAATCGTTTGACAAGTAGCTGCTCATAATCAATTAATTAAAATAGTGCTTTTGGTTTGCTTCAACTACTAGAGAAAAACACTAATTTAATTGTTAAGTCATAAAACAATTTTCAATTTGCAATTTTGTTAAATGTTCATATTCAATTTAATAATTATGGATAAACCCTTAAATAAGAATTGAGTTATTCCTTTTGATTAATTTTTTTTAAATTTTTAAATTAAATATTATAATTATGGATGAACTCGTTAACAAGAATTGAAAATCGTAAAATTACTTTCAATTTTGTTAAATTTTCAAATTAAATTTAATAATTATGGATAAACCCTTAAATAAGAATTAAGTTATTCATTTCAATTGTAATTTTACATTTTTAAATTAAATATAATAATTATGGGTAAACTAGTAAATAAGAATTTAATGTTAATAGTTATTCATTTTAAATTTTGAGTTTATAAGTTTAAAAAAGTAAATAAGAATTAAGTTATTTATTTTAATTTTTGAATCATTTTTAAATTAAATATAATATTTATGGGTAAACTCGTAAATAAAAATTGAATGTTAATAGTTATTTATTTTAATTTTTGAGCTTATAAAGTTAAATCTAATAATTATGGCTAAACTCGTAAAAAAGAATTAAAAGTTATAAGTAGTTTTGTATTATTCAAATATAATTTCAGAATTACAAATACTTTTTTTTATTTCATATGTATATACGAGTATAGTAAACAATTATATTTTTATGCATTATATTACATGTATTAAACAATATTAATTTGATACATTTATTAGTAATCTTAATAATTTATTTATTTAAAAATTACATAATTCATTTAAATTATCTAGAGTGATGCTGTGGACTCATGTCGACTTAACATTAACATGCTGCAACTTAAGTAAGTATCTTTAACAGCAAAGAGAAACCACTGTGAGAGTTGCCATCCCCTACACTGCTAACAGTTCTCTTTAACAGCGCACAGCTCTGTACTGTAAACCAAACACACAGGCCACTTAACAGATACCCCTGCTGTTAGTGAATAAGGACGACAGCAATTGCGCTCTTTGGCTGTTAGACTGTGAAGAAAGCTTGTACCAAGTCTTAATGCCTGCGAATCTGGCCGTTGAAATTGCCAGTTAAGCATATTTGTGTTGGCAAACAACAATATGACTCTCTGCTTAATAACTCACTTCATCTATATATTTCCAAACATTTTAATTAAATGAAGGCGCAATGTATACAGTTGCTTATGCAAACGACTTCAATCGAATTTGGATGTCATTTGGTGCATTTAAGTAGTTGTCGTAGTATGCAGTATTTTCATGTAGCATCCAAATTGCAGGGCCTTTTAATTACTGGCCAGGGTCGGCTAGGACATCGTTGCCAGTGCAATTATGACCCACAAAATCCTTTCAGTCCTGAAGGCCCCATATGCAATTATTTTGATGTGAAAGGCAATGCGCACAGGCGCCAATTGTCTCGCCTTTAGCGTTTGTTAGCAATTAAATGTTTGCACTTCACGACACATTGTACACCATTGAAGTGCCAGCTAAACGCTTTGCGCCCGCTCATATTAAAAACAACATTAGCAACAGCGTGCAGCAATCCTTGTCCGACTTTAAGGCCCACACACAAAGGCTATTTGCTGCGTCTTTAAGATTTGGATTATGCCATGCAACTCTTCGATCGAATTAGATGAAGATAATTTTTGTTTATGTGACTTCGCCTGCAACTAGAGCTAAGTTATTCGACCCGGTCAGTGTGTTGTTCTCGGACTTGCATTCTGTAGTTTAGCACCCAATAAATTCAACAAACTGTTCACCTAGTTTTTACCATGTGGGCCATTCTCTCACTTCCGCTGTCGTAGCATTTTGTGCCAGCCAATAAGTATGCTACAATTTCTTTTGGTCACTGCACTGTCGACGCAACTGTTGCTTGCCAGACGCTCTGAATTATGGTCCACAGACTCTGCGACACTCTGTAAATTACCAGAACTCATGCGACGGGCCGACGCTTAATTGCTGTTGTTGGTAGCTGTTGGCAGTCCAGCCGATGCCGTTGGCCTGATAATACCTGCAAGAGAAATGGCTAAGAGACGCCGTAGGTTATGGTCTTAAAGTCAGCAGTGCGAATTTGTCACAGGAGCTTGAAATATTGGTACAAAAATCGCATCGCTTGGCAGGGCAGACAAACAGAAACCGTGGGATATCAGCTCGCAGCTTGCAGCTCTCCCTGCCCTTCTCTTTCTGCTTTCAGTTCTCAGTTCGCAGCTTGCAGCTGTGTTTACCTTGAAATTTTGGTTTTCAATAATATTTGTCTTTGATTTTGTTTGTGTGTGCTCTGCTTGTCTACATGTCTTTTGCAAAAATATCAAATGCATAACTCTGGTTTCACACACACTCACACATTCGTATACACATGCATAGCACAGCGCACTGTCACACGCCCCTTTGCCGGCGCATCTGAAGCAAAAGATGGCTAAAGTTGAACGGCGTTAGCGTTATCTCTGCCTCGACAGCCATATTTACCTGCCAGCCAAAAAATACTTATGCTCCCCATGCGCTAAACTCGCATGATAGCTACTTGAGTTGCACCGCAAAAATTTCTGCATTTTCTTATTTCTCATTCATTCTTCTGCTGTCTGCATTCATGTGCAGGCAGGCGTGAAAAAAATGTATACAATTTCAGTCGCGTTTTAAGTGCACTCTACGCCCATGCAATGGCAGGGAATCCAAATTAAACCTCGTTTTAGCAGTTGCCGTTGATGTCGATTGTCGATTTCAAAAAATACTCAAAATACTGCTCACAATGATATTCGACTGAAAATTCGGTCGATAATGTATCGCAACAGCGTTCAGTGGATTATCGATAGTTTTACAAGAGATCGACCGCTTTTATTTAGTACAACAGTTCGTGAATTTCATTGCTAAGCCAAGCTTAAGTTGTGGCAGCATATCGCGATCTTTTGGCATTTGTCTGCAATTAGCGCCTAGCAAATTGTTTCCTGTCCTGCTGTTATTGTCCATTAGCTGTATTTCGTTTGAGCCGCTCTGCCAAAAGCCACATTAGCCGCCATTGCCATTCACAGTCTCTGTTTCAATGTCTGTGCCTGTACCGTGTGTGAGTGTGTGGGTAAGTTGCGTATGTTGCCGCTATTTTTATACGATTTGCTATTTTTTCCGGATTTTTGTTTGCCATTGTTACCCTTGGTCTGAGGCATGCTTCACTCCCTTTCCCTTTCCGCTCGCTGCTCATCCTTCATGCCCTTACCTTTTTTCTGCTCGCAGCTTGCGCATAAAACTGACGCCAAATTTCTTTGGCGTCAACCAATGCACAGCACACACATGCACACACACACGCACGCACACATACATTGCAAGTCGACTCCCACACAGAGCTATGCTCTGCTGCTGCTGCTGCTGTTGTTGTTGTTGTCATGTCTGTGACTTTTTCACAGTTCGATTTTCGTTTTATTTCATGTGCAAAAAATATCAAAAAATAATAAATGCGTTCCAACGACTGTGTAAGTCTGTGTGTGTGTGTGTGCGCTTGACTGTGCAGTTGTGTTTGTGCAGCTTGTCAGTTCTGCATAGAAAACTGCCCCGCCCACACCTGAGTTGAGGAGTTGCATGCAAGCAAAGTTTTGCCTTCGTGCATATTGGTAATTTATTAGCATAAAATGCCAGCAACGCGTAAATAATGCACACAAATTTGTTGCTTTCCTTCGATAATACATATATACCTACCACGGCCCTGTATCTGAAGCAGTATGTAGAGTTAAAGTGTAACTGTTACAGTGTATCGGTGAAGTTGAGCTACCATTTTTTATTAGTGCTTGCGGTCTTTGGCACCTCAGCATAAAATTCATTTCCGTTACATTTGAACGTCGCTCAAGTGTCAGCGGACATGGGAAGTGTCGCCACAGCGACTCGGCATTCCCCAACCGCATTCGTCTGCCCACAATCCGATCCGCTACCCCTTCAACTCAGCCCCTTCCCCCTCGTCACCTCAGCATACATCGATAAAAGGCAGCCGCAGACTTTATGCTTACCATTTCCCCAGTGGAAGCTCAATATTTCCGTTAAATGTGCGACATGTTGTTCGTCCAACGATTTCCTTCTCCACATTCTCCACACATCTGACACATGCCGCGCCACCGTAAGCTGCAGACTTAACGGTGGCTTAAAGTTGACAGTGGTCCCGTTGTCTCTGACGGCTCCTAATGAGTCCTGAAATATTGCAAACATATTTCGTGTTCATTGTTTGCCATATTTCTGTATTTCTGCTTGACTTCAATGCAATCACTCTGCACATCATGAAAATATCCCATTACTTTGATTTACATCTAATTATTTCAACATACTATCCAAATTTGGAGAGTCTTTCAAGACTAAAGTGTTCATATGCATAGTCAAAGAGGCGACAAAGCCAATTCCAAGTTGGCAACAACATACGTATGTAAATGCTCTGCAGGGTCGGCGGGGTAACTGGCGCTTTGTCTGTTGAATACTTTGCCATGATACCAAATAAAATTATGCATGCAAAGCCAGGCGATTAGTGAACGTGTTGCCAGCCTGTTGGCACCACAGCTGTATTTTCATAATGGAATATAAATCAATGCGAGGCATAGAAAGGTTAGTTGCGAAAACTAAAGCAGGCAGGTGACTAAAACAAGCATCAAGCTTTTAATACTTATTAGATGACTCGAGAAAGGCAACCAACTGTTTATATATAGTTTTGTGGATTTATATAGATAAGTAGATAGATAGATATATAGTACAAGCATTTCGGGAATATCTCATACTGTAATACTTATTAGATGACTCGAGAAAGGCAACACCAACTGTTTATGTATAGTTTTTTGGATGCATAGATAGATAGATATGTAGTACAAGCATTTTAGGAATATCTCGCGCTGAACAAACCTCATACATATATATCTCAAGGACTCATCAGTTTATATATAGTATGCCACAATGAGAAGAAGCTGCGTTTACTTGTATCCATTTTACTTTTCTTGCACTTCTCACTGAGCAGATTCGCTCGTTAAATGTGAATGCATAATTTAAAAGCATTTCTTTCATATTCTTAAGCTGAAAACAAGTAGTAATTGTTTAAGGAACTGAATTGGTGAGCTGCCAACAGCAGCAAGACAATGTCAATTATATGCAAACATATATACAAAAGTGCAGTGGCCCAAAATCAGTTAAGTAATCGGACAAATGAAAGCGCGATGAGCAGAAGTTGTGGCCAAGGCGCAGGGAAGGGAGCACACAAAGAGAGGGCGGCCTATATTCGTGGCAATTGAGCTAAGAGACGTGTCTGTCTGTGGACATGTGCTTGTGCGGTTCGAGATGACTGTGGCCGGGCCTATAAATAATTAGCCAGTTGGTGGCAAACTCGACACAGCCCATTTGCATGCACTAAAAAGCATTGCCTACTTAATGGCGCTCGCAGTGGCATGGCGTTAAATGCTTGCCACAGCGGGGCAACGGAAATGAGAAGTGGAAGTGAAAACAGCGGAGGGGGGGGGGGTTGGGGGTCGGTAGGTGCGAGTTGCAATTGAAATTGTTTTAATTGAAATGGAAAACGCGTAAATTTAAGTGCTTTGCGTGTGTGCGTGCGTGTGTGTGTGTGTGTGTGTGTGTGTGTTTTTCTATTTGCATTCAATTTCACTCTGCAACAAAACCCAAATTGCAATGGACACTAAAACAGGGCAGCAACACGAGCGAGGGCGAGGGCGAGGGCAAGGGGAAGCGCACACAACGAGCAAAGTGTTTATTAACTTTGGCTGTTTGATCCACTTTGCATGCCAGGTCCTTGCTATTGTTGTTCCCTTGTCTGTTCAAGGATGTTTGCCAGCTGCCATGTGGCAGCAGCAGCAGCAACGGGAACGCCAGCAGTGGCATAAAAAGAGCTACAGTAAATGAATGCATGAGCCAACAGCCAACAGGCAACGGACGAGGCAGCAGTGAACGGATAATTCAAATGTAATTTACAAAAGGACTCGTTTGATTTGTTACTTCTGCTGTAGAGCTCTGTGCAACGCTGCAGCTGGCGGCGGGGTGGACGGCTGCCCGTAAATTAGTTGCCACTGAGCCACTGTGGCAACTGAAAAAAGTCTGGCACTCAAAGCGCAGCCCAAACAAACCCAAAAACAGAGCAGAATACAACGCGATGAGCAAGCAAAAACAATATTGGCAACTAGACACTGGGAGCAGGCCATGAATGCTTTTGAATCGCTGCTGCTATTTCTATTTAATTATCAACTAATTAGATGCAGACAGCGACGCAAGCTCGACTCAGCTAATTAAGCGCATAAATTATAATAATTTTATGGGCCCAGCCCATTGAACTTAACTTAGCTTAGCTTAGCTTGGCGAATGCCACTGGAAATATGGTCGAGAACTAAGCCTTTTTGCGCCAACATCACGTACACGAAATTAACTCAATTAATGGCATTTGTTTTGTTGTTGTTTGTTGCACGCAATCAAACTGAAATCAAAGATAACTCCCACACACACACACGAGCATAGAAATCTCGCATTGTGGATAAATTGGGCAAATGCAGATTACAAAGTTCATATGAAAAGTTTCGCATTTTGTGTTAATGCGAGCGAAACGAATAAATCGGTGAATGCTGCAAGCCTCAGAATGTTAAATCCTGAACAATTTGCTCTGCCATTTAATTCAAAAAATCTGTCTTTGTTTGGCAAAAACAGTTGGCAATTTACAAGTGTAATTTGCGCACAATTTGCTGTGCACAATGCAAAGAAAAGAACCGTTCAATTAAGCATTGTATTGAAGTGAAATTAAACTTGGCTTTGCAATGTGAAACTTGCTAAAATAAACCCACTCTGTTGTCGACTTGCCACGAGAGTAAAAATGATCAACTGTGCACAGCATAAACGTGTAGGAGCCTTGCAATAAATTATTTATTGAAGTGCTTTACGCAAAGCGAGAGGGAGCGACGGAGGGGCGAGTGAGTGGCGACTTGAGCAAATGAGGGCGTGCTCAGAAATGAGACAACACCTGTCCACATGCAGCATGATGGTAACAAGCATTATACCCGACCGCGACCACGACACGAAGCAGCAGACGAGGCGAAGGATTGAGTAAGGAGTTGCAGTTGGCAAGCTCAAGTGGATGCTAGGCAAGAAGTTTGGCTTACACTGGCGTGCCGTCTGACTGCGTGACTGACTGACTGACTTACCGAGTGACTGACATTTGAATTACGAGCAGCTTGTAAGTCGAAGAAGTGGCAGCAGAGACAGAGGGAGGCAGCGGTGGTAACTCTCAACACAAACTCAACAAAATGACACGACTTGACTCGGCTGCCAAGCGTGAACGCATACAAGTTGGAGTTGGTCGAGTCAGAAGTTGGCCAAGGAATAGGAAAAAATGATCGGGCAGCGGAGTGGGGGGGGGTGCAAATAAAGTTGAAGTTCTGCTTTCAGCAGTAGTTTTGCCTATTTACTTGGTCGAAACCAAGTGAAGCAAGTCGGTTGTTGCACTGAGCGCCGAACTTTCAGCGCAGCCTCCAATCCAATTGCAGCAAACAAGGCATAATTTATGTGCCACATTGAAGCGCCCCAGCGAGCGCTTTAAGCTGCAACAGATTGAATGGCGCATCAAAAGCCAGTTCCCCACCGAAAAACCAAAAAAAAACCAGAGTGGAGCGCACACATAGAAACAATGCATCAGGCATTTCAGGGACTCCTCAACTTGCCCGACAACTTGGCGACATGTCGGACCCCGGACCCCGAGAACGGCCAGCAGCGGGATCGGGAATGGGAGCTCGCTTTTGCCAGCATGACTGGTAATTGCAGATTTATGACCCGAAACATGTGGACAACTTTAGTCCGCAAAAAAACCGAAGGAAACAACGACTGCTCTGCTCACAAAAAAGGGCGAAAACAAAGCGAATTTTGGGTGTGATTTTTTTTCTGGGAGTGTTCGCAAAAGTTTTTGGCGGGAACATTTTTGAGCGTTTCTGCATAATAAATTTTGAAAAGTGGATTAAAATGGCACAAAAATATTTCAATTCTTTACCCAAACACACAGCAAGATAGACAGACAGAGACAGAGGTAGAGATAGAGAGCGAGAGGGAGACAAACATGGCGACACTTTTGCTTTTCGGCCGTGAGAGCAAACAATTTTTATAACATATTTTTAGGCGTGCTGCAGCCAACGGAATGCGGCCGAATATGCAAAAGAATGGCAAATACGACTAAAAGCGAAATATGTGCACAACAAACATGGCCTTTGCACCCCGTCCCCCTCCCCCTCTCGCTCCCCCTCCCGTCAGTCTCCAGCGTTTTCCCCTTGGCAAATCTGCTGTGATTTCGATGCTTTTTTAACTGTCTGACATTTTGACATTTGTCGCTGTCAGACATAACAATCGAAAAATTGTAAAAATGGCAATAACAACACACACTCGCACACTCACTCACACACACATATGTTTCCCATTCTCTGTGTGTGTGGATACAAATGGCAAATAAAATTAGACCCAAATTGCCATCGAAGGCCGCCTGCAAATTGTGATAAATTCGAATGAATCGACTAACAAGCCGAGCCAAATTAATAGCTTCCTCTTCCTCCTAAATACGTATGTTTATTAAAAATATGTGATTTTGTTTGCCAAAATTATGCAATTTGTCAATTTCTTTTGCACAAACTCGACAAATTAAATGTCAGTCAATTACTTCAACTTGATTGCGATGATTTAAGAAACATTTTCGTCATGAACACATTTTGCTAAGCAATCAGATTTTGTATTCGAAATGCGGAAATAATAAAAGTGTGCATTGTATTCTCTTCAATTTGCTTAATAGCTAATATAATAATTGTCTATCTTAGCTGCAACATTATATGACGATTCTTAGATTATTTCAAATTATCTGCTATAACTCACAAGAAACTGGAGACATTCTAGTACTCTAAGCAGATTTGTTGTTGTTAAATTACAAATTTGAGACTTTGGGAAATATTTTATATATTATAATAATGATACATTTATATTTGCTTTTATTTGGTTGACAATATTTGTTGCATTTCAAACAAAATTCACTATTGACTTTTACAAAATTAACCAATTTTTTTAGAACTTAAGCACAATTTTAATATTTTAACTTCTATATAATCTTCTTATTTTTAAATTGCAAATATGATTATCCTCAAATAAACGTTTTTAATTCTAAATTAGTTTTCATCATTTTGTTGTCTATATTTTTGTAAAAATTCACCAAACTGCCTCAGCTTTTAATTAGTGATGAATAAATAATTTAAATACTTTTTTATAGAATTCAAGTAAAATTTTAATATTTCAACTTCAATATTCTCTTATTTTTAAATTGCAATATGACTAGCATGAAATTGACGTTTTTTTAATACCACATTTTTTAATCCCAAATAAGTTTTCAATATTTCTATACTTAAACAATTCAAGAATTTGCCTCAACGTTTAATTAGTGATAAATAAATAATTTAACTATTTTTTGATAGAATTTAAGTAAAATTGTAATATTTCAACTCCAATATTATCTTCTTATTTTAAAATTGTAAATTAGGCTAGCATGAAATACATGTTTTCTAATGCCAAATAGGTTTTCAACATTTCTACACATAAAAACTTCAAGAATCTGTCTCTGCATTTAATTAGTGATAAATAAATAATTTAGCTAACGTTTGTCTGGACTTAAGTACAATTTTAATATTAAATTGAACTTCAATATTATCATCTTATTTTCAAATTGGAAATATGGCTAGCGTAAAATACAAGATTTCTAATGGCAAATTAGTTTTCAACATTTCTATACTAAAAAAATGCAAGAATTTGCATACCCATTTAATTAGGGATAAAGAAATAATAAAAAATATAATAATTGTGCACGAAAGTGCTTAATGATGTTACAAATATAATGCGCTAGGCTAGCTTGCTGTTTTGTTATTATGTAGTTATAACAAGTAGCTCACTGCTGAGCGACCCCTTGAAGCGGGGTCGAGTTGCATGCGAAAATGTTTGCAGTTCGCAAAAGGCTTATGAATTTGTAGGCCCCTTAATGCCAACTAGAAGCTTTTGTGCTTATAAATTTCATGAGGTGGACAGAGAGAGCACAGCATCGAGCAACTCTGAGGGGTTGTGGCTGGTGAAGCGGGTTGAACGGCAATTGCAAATGCAATTACGTGACGTCCAGCTACCAGGTTGCATTACGGCCAACAACATGTTGATCGTGCCGCACGCCCCGCCCCGCCCAGTACGCCCAGTACGTGTGGCATAAATTCAGCTGGAGCGCTGCACGTTTGCTGCAGCAGCCGTATTGTTTTATCTACGACTCCGCCGGGCACGCTGCGGAGTTGTTAGCGTTAGCGGTGCAAAGTTTTTAATTAAGAATTGCAGCGGAAGGCAGCGCTAATAACTTTGAGCCGAGCACCAGAATGAGAACAAGAATGAGAACGACAATGGCCGATGCGAATGCGAATGCGAATGCGATCGATTTATGTCTGGCAAGACAAATGCTGCGACTACAGCGACAGAGCACAAATCAAAATCAATCTGCATGTTTAAAGGGACCAACAAAATGTATGCACATAACTTGTCCTTGCCTCCGTGCGGCGACAAACTCAGCTCGTCCTTTGCCTCGAAAAAGTTCGACCAGCATCAAGGACCTTGCAACACAAGAGGGTATACACTACGATGCAAGCATAATGCTTTTACTTTGACAAGAATAGAATGAACTTTGATCTGTTACAATGATTCACAGAAACTGAGGACACTTTCCTCACTTTTGCTAAAAGTAAACTGCATTCAAAAGTCTTAGCTGTTAATTACATAGTTAGATCACTTGCATTTGTTGCATTTACAGGGTAACCGCAGTTGAGCACGCTCGTTTGGCTTTTTGCTGGCTGGCTGCAAGCGAAGGGAAATTGAAAAACTAATTTTCGACAACAAAATCAAAGCAGGCGCTGCTCAAAAAAAATGGTTTGCATAAAATTTCCATAATACAATTTCGATAATTTCGCAAGTCGCAAACACAAAAAAGAAGGCAAACTACTGCGATACAGAACTGCAGTCGCCTCGTGCAGCTGCCACGCAAACTTGCCGTATAAATCCAGTCGCTGTCTCCTCCTCTCTGTCGCTGTCTCTGTCGTTGTCTCTGGCTGTGTCCTGGCCCCATGACAGCCCATCAAATTCGGTTAACGTACACTCGACGACAAGTTGACACTTTCTTAGCACCAACATTGCACGCTGCTCTTTGGCCGTGCCACAAAACAAGGCGCGCGCGTGTGTGCGACTCGAAACTTGCAACAACTGTGCGCCGATCGAGCTTAACTGACTGCCCAATACCCTGTAAATCAATCAGCGCATAATATTCATCCAAATTTGTAGCGATTGTCCATGCATCAATGTGGCTAAAGTGCCACAGGTTGAACAAGTCGTGTTGAGCAGTCAACTTGGGCTACCCACTCAGTGTGTGGTGTTGCTGCGCAACATGTTGCCGGGACTCGGCTGAACGCGGTTGGCATTTATGTCAGGAGTCGCGACACGGCTGAAGCCATCAATCACTCGATTGTATTTCGTGCGACATGCCTCGGACATGCCAAGGACCCAAATGCCTCGCATTTGCTGTGTGGCATGTCGTAGATGCGGCACTTCCCAAGGTCGGTCGCATTGAGTTCAATGTTATTACCAATTAGCTGCAGATTAATGCACTGATTGATGGCACTGATTGGTAAATAATAAATTTATTGCAATCTTCTGTCTATGGCGCTTGCCGCTTGTCAATTACGAGCATTACTCGCTTGCAAAAAGTCGAGCAAGATCAACAATGGCCTCGAGTGTTTAACGAAGAAGCGGGACGACAAACTTGAACTTCTGCGTGCACGTTCAGATTGCACTGTCAGCAGTTTTTCCTTGAAACTTTTGCCACATGCCAACTTTGCGCTGCGCTTTTCTTTTCCTCGCCCCACCACAAATAACAAATGACAAATGATGTGGGGCCAATGTGTCACCAGAGATTATGTGCATAAAGAGCCGACTCCCTCCAAGGATGCGCTCGAACGTTCATTGATTATCCATAATTGAAAGGCGTAAAGCCCAAAAGTTAAACATTAACTCCTAATTAATCCCACTGTCTAACTTGTATGCAACTTCAATTTCCATTGCAATTCAATTAATCACCGAATCATTTCATGCCATTATTTGCTATTCTTGTTGTTCAGCAGCACGATTTGATAACTCGAGTTTGTTGGGTAATAATTAAATGGGAATCCCATTACATCTTCGTTATCATCATATCTGCATTTGCACTTGCTTCAAAATTAGTTAGACTTTCGAGTTACAAATTCACGTTAATCCTTAATTTGTAGCTGCCTTGTACGAGTAGTAAGCAAACAATCACACGAATCCTGGCAAGTCATCTCAAGGAAGTATCCTTTGTGCTAAGCCCAGTGTCAAATTACATCCACAGCAGCACATCGAGTCTGACTTGACGAGGCATGCTTAATGCAATTTACTGCTGCAACAGCTACCAATCCACATCCACAAGCTAAATTTGCATAACAGAAATACACTTAACAAATACACAGACTTCAAAAAAACTACACTTTACATGCTGCACATAAAAACTATTTGATTGTCAAGTGAAGGTCAAAGAACAACACTTCAAAACTTCAAAATAAATACATTTTAAATGCAAATATTGAAGTGCACACTCTTAACTTTCCACACAAATCTATTTTGCTATCAGTTTTTAAATTGATGAATAGATTGAACTTTTTAAAGCATTCTACTCGATAAATACATCAGGATGCGCTGATTGATAATATTGCACAACTTTTAAATTTGAATATTGAAGTGCACACTCTTTACTTTCAATACAAATCTATTTTGTTATCAGGGTGTAAGTTGATGAATAGATTGCACTTTTATAAGCATTCTACTCAATAAATACATCAGGATGGGCTGAGTGATAATATTCCATACTCTTCACTTTCAATACAAATCTATTGTGTTATCAGGTTTTAAATTGATGAGTAGATTGCACCTTTTAAAGCATTCTCGTCAATAAGTTAATCATGATGCGCTGATTGATAATATTCCATAACTTTTAAATTTGAATATTTAAGTGCACACTCTTTACGTTCAATACAAATCTATTTTGTTAGCAGGTCCTTTAAATCGATAAAAGATTGCACTTTTATTAGCATTCTTCTCAATAAGTGAATCACGATTCGCTGAGTGGTTTGCAATTGAATTGCTTTCGAAGCTCCAGTTCATTATAGTTGAGTTATCATAGAAATAACTTACTCGTTGTACGGATTATCATAAAGAAAGGAAAGCTTTTAAATTACTGCAGCAGCAAGAGAGATTGAAGTAACAAAGTACTTGCTTCTTTTAGAGAAACATGTGTTGCTAAGAGGCAATAATTCAAAGCTGAGATTCCTGGAAATGTTTGCAAAGTGCAATACTATTTTATTAACTGCTTTATGCTACCGAGCACAAAGTACAAAATAAATATTAGTAATATATAAGATTAAATGGCTAAAACAAAAGCCAATTGAACCAAACTTACCAGATTGAGGTCTTCAATCATTCATCTTCATTAAAATTTGTTACTTAAATCAAAATTAGCCAAGAAACGTTATAATTAATATAACACATTACTTAAAAATGTTGTATATCTTTGAATTATAGCTGATAACATATTTTTATAGCGACTAACAAGTATTGTCATGGTGAATAATTCGCAAATTCCACGAAATTATTTGGTTTAACATTTGTTGTGCTTGAGCCTTAAAGGTATATGAGTATTATATTAAACAGGTAACTACATTGTTAAGAAAAGATGTAGGATGTACGACCTAATAGTGTCAGTATTCTACTGGCCTTAATGCCTACAATAGTTGCCTTGTTAGCGCCGGCAAAGTAGATATTGAAAGTTCAAAAAGTGCATGAAAATTATTCCGATCAGATGGCGGACATCAACAGCGGCAGCAGGGAATTGGCTTTAAGGAGTCTAAGTCTAAGTAGTCCGCCAAAAAGGACAGTCCGCCACGAATTTCATTATCAAGCGCGGCCCTAGGCTGTTGTAATAGAGCGCGCACACCTTAAAGTTTGAGCTGTGCAGCGTAGCTGGCTAATGAGTCTGCTGCTGGTAGAGCGAAATGACTGAGCGGGAGATGAAGGGGGCAGGAGGGTGGAGGGAGAGGGGGAGACTGTTGTCGCTATGATGGTCCCAGCGAAATGTCAATTGGCGCATGCCTTTTGGCCAAGTAATTATGTTTGATGACTTGGTGGTCGCTGAGCTCTTCTGCGGCAAAAGCGAATAAGCCAGAAGGACATTTGCGGACAGTGCGGATGGGCAATGGAGTAGAAGCAGACGTTTCTCACTCGTGAACGAGATGGGATGTGGTTAAATTGGCAAGTGGGACAGTTACTTATTAAGTGTGTGTAAACCTGAAACATTGGCATAATACTGCACATATCTTTACTTTCATTATTATTATTAGTAGCAATAACATTATCGCTGCCTGTTGTGTACTAAACGTTTGCACTGCTTGTGCACACAAATTCAAAGCGTCAAAGCGCCATCTATGGCATAGCAGCAGCCAGCTATTTGCCATGCGATATTCTACGTTTTATAGCAACCTACTGCACATCGAAACTGTAACGGCAACAAGCAGTTCGCATATGCGATGTTCTGCTAGTGTCATTGATTCTGTTTTCTAGCCGAATGTTGAAAGCGTTTGAAATGCGATGTTACCCGAAAAATATTTTATCTCTTTTAACAACAGAAAGCTGCACAAGCTATGTATGTAATTTCGTACAATTACGATATGGAATGCTATGGATTAAATGTGAAATTTGTCGCATATTAGCGAATATAATTTACCGTAACAAAACAGACTTCTTTTAAAAAGGTTTGGCTCAGCTGCCTGCAGTCGCAGTTGCTATTAGTAAAGAGAGATAAACAATGAAAACTTCACTGTTGTTGGAATTATTCTTGGCATTATTTTACATAGACTACAGTAATGCTTATAATAAAGGTATAATTATTCTAAGAATATCACAATATGAAATATCTTAATAGTCTGTGCTTTCAGCGCAATGTGATGTTCCTCCTACAGTAACTGGCATTGGCAGATCGTATAGCACCATGTATATCTACATCAAGAAAACGCGTAGATGCGTCAGCTTCGAATGGGGAGGCGTAGCTCATACTAACAACTTTTTCCTAACTCACGATATGTGCCGCAAAACCTGTTTAACTTAACTAGAATCAGAGTTATGAAGTTTAATCAGTAAAGTTGTGTGAACGCTAAAGAAGTGAAAATTAATTTATGAATAAGTGTTCGTAAATGATTATAGAAAATAATGTATAAATAAATAAATATAAATAACTCCAAATATAATTTAAGTGATAAATTTAACTGTCTTTTAAATTGGCTTACCAGTTATTTGCACTGCTTGTTCACACAAATGAAAGGCCTGAAAGCGCCATCTGTTGCATAGCAGCAGATTTAATTTCTCTATTTGCAATACGATTTTCAAACAGTTCAAAATCTCATAGTTAGAGACAAATTGCAGTCACAAAGCAGTTAATATAAGCGATGTTCTGGCAGTGAGGTGGATTGTGTTTCAAAGGAAAATGCTGCTATCGATGTCGAATTGCGATGTTGGGCAATGTATGAAAATATATCGCACACGGTCGAACATCGCAAGCAATATGAAGAACATAGAAAATGATTAAGTCTACGAAATGCTGCTTAGAATACAGCAAGCAGTGTAAACAATCAAGCAGGGCACAGTAACAATCAAGCACTCGCAATGAAAGAATTTCTACGTTAACGAAATATGGACTCAACAATTGTCACAGATTAGCGTATGTTAATATATGTTAATATACGTTAATGTATATGCTAAATAATTTCGTAGTTAAAGTTTTGCTAGCACACAATTTCTTTTGTTTGTTTGCCTACCTAAATTATGCAAACAATACTTTCAATTAGAGGCAAGCCTAATTATCAAATGAAATGTAAATGATCGAAATACTGAAAATGTACACCATATTTTTATTGACTAAAAAACTTGATTGTAGTTGTCTATAGAACTATTATAACTAACAAGTGCACACTGTGTGCTTCTAATCTTTAATTTGAACTTTAACGTTCGTAACGTGAAGCGATCAGAGCTTTTGGCGTTGCCAGACAGTCTACAGCTGCAACGGCGAGTTGCCAGGGAAACTGTGTGGCGACGCAAACAAAACGTTTTTTCACGCTGCAATGTCATGCGTTTGCCGCAGTTTATACACAATTTGCAAAAGAAACTGCAGAAAATGTTTGAGAAGAGCAGCGAGAATAGTTTAACTGCCCTGGGCAGCATTCAGGAGATCGCAGGTCGCCTGGCCGAAGAGCAGCAGCGTCTGCGCCAACTGGAGGCCGCCACCTCGCCCAAGGAGCGCACCCTGTTCGTGCTGGGCAGCAAGTGTGTGGTAAGTTGGCACAGTGTCTTCAAGCTATTGAACTGACGACTCTCTATGCAGGGCAAGACCATGGCCATCAACAAGTTCTTCGACCGCGACGAGCAGTCGATGCGGCCCACGTTGGCCTTGGAGTACAGCTACGGGCGCCGCATGGGCAGCGGCAGATCGGCACAGGTGCTGAACGTGTGGGAGCTGGGCTCCCTGGACAACGCCGAGCAGCTGCTGGAGGTGCCGATGCGCACACACGGACTGCAGCAGCTGGCCGCCTTCATCATGGTCGACTTGTCGCAGCCGCAGCGCGTCTGGACGGACCTGGAGTGCGCCTACCGCGGCCTGCGTGACACGGCCCAGCGCATGCTGCAGTCGGCAACGCCGCAACAGCGCGAGGATCTGGAGCGGCGGGCCGTGGAACGCCTGAAGCACGCCAGCCGGGATGTGAGCACACTGGAGCTGCTGCCGTTTCCCGTCGTGATTGTGGGTGGCAAGTACGACATCTTCATGGACTTTGAGCCGGCGCTGAAGAAGCACATTTGCCGCTGCCTGCGCTCCATGGCGCATCTGGTGGGCGGCGCTGTGCTGTTCTACTCACACAAGCTGCCCAAGCTGGCCAAGGTGCTGCGCGACACCATTAGCCACCTGGGCTTCGGCAGTCCCACCAATCCGTTTCGAGCCCACGTCACCGACTACAATGAGGCGCTGTCCATCTGGTTCGGCACAGACAGCTGGTCACAGATCGGCATTGGCGAGAGCAGCTTCCCGAGCGTGGAGCGCATTGGGGCCACGCTGAGCGTGGAGGTGCCGCAGCTGCAGCTGGAGAAGCAGAAGCAGCAGTTGCCCCAGAATCCGGCCAAAGATGCTGGCTTCAGCGAGGCGCTGATTGACGAGATGCGCGCACAGAAGGACGACGAGCTGGCCGGGATTATGCGGGACGTGTTGTTGCGCGGCAAATTCGAAGCTGTGCAGGGCTGAGAGTTGGACACTGGGAGACTTGGAAATGCGGTATTATTTAGTTGTATCTGAAATCGAAGTAAACTTAAGTGAATGTAAGTGTATAAGTGACAGCACACAATAAACAAGTATTCGTTTTGTGTTGTGAAATATTTGGAAAATGGATCCTCCCTCTGTACCGGCTCGAGTTGTTAAGGTTCTGGGCAGAATCGGCGCACGGGGTCTGCTCACCGAGGTCCGCGTGGAGCTGCTCAAGTTTCCACGCATGCAAATGTTACGGGCTGTCAAAGGTTGGTTTCCACTGTCAATTCAGAGTCGAGTCGATTTACAATTTAAATGCTTGTCAATAGGCCCCGTTCGTTTGGGTGACATTATCAGAATTCCCGACATTGAAGAGGACGTCTGGCGTCGTTAAGAAAATTCAGTACAAATACACATTCACATTCTCTTTGGCACTGCAAAACAAAATTCAAATGCATTAAAAAATTGGCGCTTCCAGAACGTTTGTTGTTTTGTGAGATTGGCAACCTCGGGTGGTCAAAGCTGCGTTGGTGAGTGGCATTCGCATCGCAAAGCATTTTACCGTTACACGCACATGATGAAGAAGAGCTGCTGCTGGGCAGAGCTTTCGGAAACCAGCGCTCAGCTGAGCACGCGTTCGCTCTCTGCCTGCCGTAAATAACCGTAAAGCCAGCCAAAAGCCAAAGACGTTGGCGTCGTCGTTGTCGTTGGCGTCGTTTACGTTTCGGTCTCGGTTTCGGCTTCGGCTGTGGCTCTGTTTCTGTTTGCTGTTGCTCCGTTCAGTTGTTGGTGCGCGGTCGCGTATCGCAGTCGTCGTTGTCGTTGCCGTTGCCGTTGTGGCTGTCGTTATCGTTTGGCGGCCGACGTTAACACTATTTCCATGTGTATATATGTGTCTGCGTGTGTGTGTGTTTGCTCGTGCTGCCCGTTGTGATGTGCTTAGTGTACATTTTGGCAATAAAACTCCGCCAAAGTAATATTTAACAAAATTTATTTATTTTAATGAGCGCGGCAACCGCTAAACGTAATTAATAAAACGTCTGTGTTCGCATCGTGTGTGTTGCCTACTTCTTTTTTGCACTCAACTTCGTTTCGGCTCGTGAAGTTTTTCGTTGTGGCGTTGTGTAATCGCCCCAAGTGAATTGAAGTTGGAGTTGTTGCTTCATCTGTGTCTTTGTGCACGCACACTTGCAACCATCGTTAAAATTATTTAAAGCTTTTTTTGAGTCTGAACTTCAACTCTGAAATTCGTTTAGGCAAAACAACAACAGCAATCAGCGCACAGTGAAGTCAAGCTTAATAACAGCCGCAAACGAGCTAAAATCTAGCCAAAACAGGTGAGTTGTCGTTCAGCCAGCTAATTATTTTTAGTCATCCCTGCACATTAACATTCGCATACATATTGTTACATGTACATGTGTGTGTGAGCTAACGTAGTACGTTCACACGCAAAATGCTCTGCTCCAATTTGGCCTGCTCCCCTTTCTGACACATTTCGGTAGTCCACGACAACAACAACAGGGCGGCCAAAAAAAAACGCTGTATTATTGATTTTTATTCGCAGCGGGCTGCGTTGGCGCTCTTATTTCTGCTGATTTCGTCTAAATATGTATGTATATCTATGAATATGTGCATGCATCTCTGTATGTTTCATCAGCGCCAACAACACAAAAACTAGAACTTCAATGCTACTCCCGTTTTTTTTTTGCCTTACCTTTGACAGGCGTTTTTCTGCATTTGCTTTCTGTCACATTGCCAAGGCAACGGCCCCACTGAGTGTGAGTGAGTGTGTGTGTGTGCGCGCGAGCTTGCGTGCATGTGTGTGTGCCATATGGTCGAGATTGTGGCTCCGTTCATTTTGTCGTTTTGCATCCCCTGCATATTCGCTGCGTTTCGCTGGGATTTCCTTGTTGTCGTTGCTGACCTTTGACACTTCGTATATGTTTGGATATTACAATACTTCGCAGAGTTGCGTATGCTTGGTGTAGACAAGATTGCAGATCGATACAAATATAGTTTTCAGTTTGTTTCTTAGTTTTAAATTGAAATCTGAAGGCGACAAACTAATTGTACAACTGCCCAAACATTTCACTTTTACAAATTGACTTAGTCAGTTCCTAGTTGAAGATTTGAGCTCGTGAAACCCTACAGATGTTCTGATTCATATTCATATTGAAATAATTGTAGTATTCCTTCTTTTTGCAATTTAATAATTAGTATCGCTATCAGCTGCTTTTAGCACGATTCGGAATTTGCGGTTGCTAACGCAATGCTCTGATTACACGAGTGGGGAATTAAACAACTTGACAGTTGCTGTTGATTGGGTCTTAAAACCCGCTCAGACGCAGATACAATGACCTTAGCGTCGATAAATGAATAATAATGCCTGGCTATCGATTTACAAACACATGCTAATTTAACGTATCGACAGCAAAATGTGGAAAAATAATGAAAAATCTGCTAATTAAGACGCTCGAAAACTTAAAAGCAATTAATGGAATGACAGATGGAGATGGCAGCCAAATTCGGATCATGCTAAAGCCGTACAGCCCAATTAAGCCGAAAACGTTCGTTGCATAAATTGAGCAGACACTTGAACAAATCAAAATAAAAGGAGAAATGATATTCTGCACGGAAAATTTAATTCATTTGCAGAAGACATCGTTAAAAATGATAAATCGAGCTAATTGCCCAATTTTATCTATATATCTAGCTCACTGTGCTGTACTATTTGTACCCAGAAGTTTGTTTCCATGTCGCAAGTTTCAAGGCAAGTGCTTTTAGTACTATATATAGGCTGTCTGGTTGGTTGGTTTGGCTCCGGGATCTGCCTAAACGTTTTGCATGCCAACTACAATAAATTAAATGTCAAATAGAATTATAAAATGGCAAATTGTTGAGGGCGAGTGTAGCCATGACTAATTATGAGATTGAGAGTGCGCCATGAATGGCATCATCTCTAGAGTGGGCAAAGTGGCAAGCTGATTTGCAGCAGCCTGATATTTGGGAAGGAGCAGATCTAATGGTGGCTCTGTTAGCTCTCAGTTATTATATTTCATTAACGTTTAAAGTTTTCAATGTGTCACCAGGGCCAAATGTATGTGCGATAAAAAGGCTTTTAACTGCAATGTTGTTTATAATGATAACACATAAGCTCTTCAAATCTATGCGCTATATTGAAAAGCTCTGGCATTTGCGCGTTCTTTGATTTATTATCACAAAAACATAAATCATATTGTTTCCATTATTTAGCTTGAGTCAATAGTCAACGTGAACTTGGTTCATAATGGGAATTTCGTGTTATTTCCAGAAGGTATATAAAGTAAAGTAATGTACAAATAAATATAGATACAATTTGTTACATTCTCCAATCGAAATCATTTTCAACTCGTTGAGCAAATCTGTAGACAGTAATGCTTGGCCGCAGGAAGTCGTTCTACTTTTCAGTGGTTACAGCTTGAAGGTGAAGCCAACGCTGCGACTTCGTGTCTTAATTAGGTGCACGTCAAGCATGACCAAATTAACCCCAGCTATAGCTTACATACTCGTATAGTCTTTGACCTGATATTGCACTGCAAATCACAGTCCACTGATGTCGTCCAGTCGTGTAGCACGTTGAACTTCTGGGTAGTAAAAAGGCGGCTCGGTGGTTCACTGAAGCATCAAACGGCAACAGAGGCGACTTCGGTGACTTGAAGTTGCATTGCATTCTGGGTCTTTGCATTGCGTGTGTGTATCTTTGAGATACATTCACTTACTACCGCCGTGCTCTATGGTCATAAATGAGCAGCCAAGCACGACGCCACTAACTACCTCTCCCCAGTTCTTGAGCTTCATTCTCAGCACTCCCGTATCCCCACACACACACACAGAGAATGTCGTGGGGATTCTGTCGATGTCGATGCGGATGCGGCGTTGACACGCGTAAAGTGTGCATAACTTTTAGTGGCGCATGAAGAATTACCTCGTCGACTGTACTCGTCCATTGTGGCGTGCTGCAAGCTCGATCATTAGCAATTAGCAGTGGCAATTAGATTTCCCAGCCAGTTGCATAATGTCTCTCAAGGTGTGTCGTCGCATTTACTGCTCAGATGCATAAGTATCTATATTCATATATGGTGTGCTCTTAGTGGGAAATATCTTTGAGATTCTTTTGTTAAACGTTGATCTGAACAGAAATTTATAAGTGTCTAATTTGTCATACTATTCTATTTAAATATAATATATACTATTCGTCTTTTGTTGTGATATAACTTAATTCAATTTAACTTTTACGCAGCACATATTTTATACTTCAAAGTTCACACAGTTTTTTAGGGAACAGTACAAGTATTTTTTGTTTTTTTATAAATATTTATTAAGTAGTTGAACCAGCACTATAGTAACATAACACATTTCGGGAATATCTCATGCAGACCACACCTCAAACATTTATGTCATAAGGACTCATCTGCAAAAGTTATTTCTCAAATAACTGACCTGGTCCTACCAACATTTTCTTAGCTGTAGCCACACTTTACTTTACTTTAATGTCAGCAGTTTGAGTAGAGTTCCTTGAGGCAGCTCTGTCATCTTTGGCACTGTCTGGAGTTGTTATTCTTTGCAGAGATAATGCGAGTGCAGCCAAGCGTTAAGGTGACGGACATCTGAATGGGCAGAGCTGACAGTTGGGCTAATAGGCTGCTGGGTGCAAATGCCAGATTGTTAACTTCTGCCACTGAATGCGTTTAGCTTCGAATCGATTTGTTTATCAGGCCACCGCCTTCCACCCCCCGCAGTTTCTGTGGTTTCGAGCGGCGGTTGGTGGAACTTATTTGGTGGTTGCTGGTGTTTAGTGCTGTTTACGTTATGGACAATTAATATGCCAGTTATCAACCTGGTTGAATCGATGGGGTGGCTCAGCGGTGTGCTCGACTTATCCACAAACTTGCGACACGTACTTCGTTCGAGTGGGAACCAGTTCAAGGGAACTACACTGGGAACTGTCACAAGCAGACGCAGCGACGCGTTGGATTGTCTCATTTCTTGAGCTCGAAACGTGCGCGGCACGTTTTTGCATGATTTCCGTCTCCGGCGCGAGTCCTGCAGCGGGAACAACCCTAAGACTCGGACAATAAGCGAGTTGGGCGGCGTTGGCGTGTGGCGCATTATCCTTAAACGTCGCTGTGGCAGACGCTTGTCTTTATGTCCACGCTACAAGTGTAACTGCCAAGAGCAGCTTCTGCGGCTCTCGACTGTGCCACAAAGGAGCCCACACAGCAAAAAGGACGACGGGGGCTGAGGCCAGTTTCGGCATTGGCGCGTGTGAACAGCGATGTTTCCCGTGGGAATCACCAAGATTGCATAACGTGGGCGTGCGAAAGTCTCTGGCACTGGGAAAACAACTCTGCTCAGGGTTGTATTTTCACTTTCACTGTACAAATTATGTAATTCTATTGCTGTGGCCCAAGCAATGTTACTCGATCTTGGAAGCAGTTTAGCGTTGTATGATTTATGCGAAAACTTTGCCACTTCACTGTCAGTCCAATCACTGACCTCAATCGCCAGTTCAATCAACGGCGGCTCCTTCAACACCTCTCTCATTTATCAATTTTACGAAGGGAAATAAATAGGAGAGCTCGCACACCTCGGGCCAATAAAAATATCAACTTTTTGCAAGAAATTCAATGGACATCCGGCTGTTATTATTATCGTAGTTTCAAGGTGTGTGTGTGTGTGTGTGGAAGAAGCACCTCAAGTGCGATTGAAAATCAACTGCAACAACAAGAACAACACCAACTGTTTCTGTGCGTTGGCAAAGGAAATAAGTTTGGCTTGAAGCGAAGGTCGTACTTGGCTTATTGGCTCGTAGCAACCGGCTGCAGAGTTTCAGTTAGAAGCTGCAACAGTGTGGCATAGTGGGTGCTGTGGTGGGGCCAGCAAGTTTCGGCACTTTTACGACCATCATTAATCTAGCGGCATGAACGCCAAAAAACACAAGCACTAAAGCAAAAAACAAAGACAATCAATGTGGCCGCACCTCGGGGCTTGGTCCGTGGCGCCTCCAGCTTATTGATTAACGTGGGTTTCCCACCAGTTATTGCAAGTGGCATCCACGTCTGGCTGTGTGTGTCTGTCTGTCTTCTTTGCAAATAAACCGCAATGGCAAAGTGCGAATTTATCGCACAGTCGGGCTCGGCTTCGGCTTCGGATTCGGATTCGAAGGCGAAACAAGTGATAAGCTAATTAACTTTATAAACAATTAAATTAAATGGAATTAATGCGCGAAGCAACGCGCAACAAGCGACAACCCTTCACACGTTCCCGATTAAAAAACCCATTACAAAATTGATTACAAAACTGATGAGTGGAAATAATTGAAGTATAACTTTGTAAATGCAATGCAATTAAAATGCTTTTAGCAAGCTGAGCAACTTTCGGGTTAACATACGCTGCTGTTTACTATAAAATACGAAACTGATGTTTCCAATATTTCAAAGTTGCCCAGTGACTACTTACAGTTGTGTTTGTCGTGTATAGCCATTATATGGTTTAATGCGAAATAGTTCTTATACTTTTCTTTATCAAGTAATGCTACGTTGTTTAATGCAAATCTATCCCATGATTCCTTATAGTTTTGTTTGACTGGTTGATCAGTAATATGAAAAGTTTCCACATGATTCCCTTTAGTTTGCCTTATGATGTCTTGTTTGTCGACTAGAGCAATAATAATGATTAATTCAAAATAGTCCAACAATTCCTTATAGTATTGTTTGTCATATTGCTTAACGCAAAGTAGCCTTATGATACCTTATAGATTTGATTGTCAAGTAGAGCAATAATAATGTTTAATGGAAAGTTGTCGAACAATTGCTAATAGTTTTGCTTTTAAACTAATGTCATACTATTGTTTAAGACAAACGATTCAATAGTTTTTAAAGCAGTTTCCCAACAATTCCTTATAGTATTGATTGTTGAGTAGACCCATCATATTGTTTAATCAAAAGTAGTCCAACATATCCTTACAGTTTTATTTGATGGTTCCCTATAGTATTGATTGTCAGGTAAATTAATAATATTCTTTCTTGAAGAGTGTTCCCATGTTTCCCTTTAGTTTTGATTGTTGAGTAGTAGAGTAATAATTTTTAATACAAAATTACCTTAGATGTATTGTTTGTTGAGTAGAGTAATAATATTTTTTAATCAAAAGTAGTCCAACATTTCCTTATAGTTTTATAATACTATATTGTTTAATGTAAAGTGGCCCAAGTATTGCTTATACTTTATATTACCAGGTAGATCAATAATAATATTTAATGGAAAGTAGTCCAATGATTCTTTATGGTTTTGTTTGTCGAATGGAGCCATAATATTGTTTAATGCTAAGTTTCCCAATAGCTACTTTTTGTTTATCGAGTTCACCAATAACAATTTTGAAAGCAAACTTTCTAAATGATTCCTTATAGTTTTGGTTGTAGTATAACAGCTTTTAATGCAACAGTGCCTTTTGATGCCGCGAAGATTATTGTTCAATGCAAAATTGCCCAAAATGTTTGATGCAAAGCTGTCTAACGATTCCTTATGGTTGTGTTTGTCGAATGGAGCCATAATATTGTTTAATGCTAAGTTTCCCCATAAGTTCTTATAGTTTTGTTTATCGAGTACAGCAATAACAATTTTTAATGCAAACTAGCTCAATGATTCCTTGTAGTTTTGGTTGTCGAGTAGTAGAATAACAGTTTTTAATTCAACATTGCCTTTTCATGTCGAGAAGAGCTATAATATTCCTTACACTTTTGTTGGCCAGGTAGATCAATAATATTGTTAAATGCAAAGCTGTCCAACGATTCCTTATGGTTTTGTTTGTCGAGCACACAAATAATAATGTTTAATGCCGTCTTAAATATTAAGCAATACGTTGTTGCCGCGTTGCAGATTAACTGCCACTCTCCGTGCCGCAGACACTTTATGGCGCGTGGTGAACGCCTCTCGTGAGGAGCACACAGATGTTGTGGAGAGCATTTGACATTTGCTTGGCACATTTATTGCACACACCAGTCGGGGGAATTGGCGAATGGGAGAGCAAAAGAATTGCATTAATGCAATTTCAGCAGCTACCCACACAGCACAGCCGCGCCGGGGCACGTTCCATTTCTGTGCTCTGTGCTCTGTACTCTGTGCGCCGGAGGTGGGCGACAGCATCGTTTCCAATTGCCAGCACATGACTTCGCATCCACAATCAACGAGCAGCTGCGAGGAGCAGCGGACCCACAACTTCTTGCAGCATGAGTAGAATATGCTGCCGGGCAATTCAGCTGAATGCTTAGGTGAACAGGGCGTGTAATAGGGAGAGGGGAAGGGGAATGCGAAGGGGAGGCAAACTAAGTTGAAGTTGACGATGAAGAAATTCAGTAAAATGAAATTGCATTTACGCACTTTACACGCGGCCATCGCCAGAGCCCCGCAAATTGATGTTGTGACAGTAAATTGCGTTCTAAAATGCTGATAACATGCACAATGGAGAGTCCCGGGAAACTGTCTAAGAGAGTTGGTTAAAAGCAATGTGCTGCAATAGTGAACTACATTCTGTTTCATATTCTGATTAATCTAAGTCCTTATGACATATAAGCGGAGGTTTGGTTGATATGAGATATCCCCAAAAAGGTGTTGTTATGGTGCTTATTGTTGGTACTGGTTCAACTACTGATGTAAATAAATGTATAACAAAATATTCTGATTAATCGGATAAATCAATTTGTCTCCTACCTTATTCTACTCAATTTGCTATGCTATTCTTTACACATTAAACTATAACTAAGGTCAGCGTCTAATTTAATGTTCCATTTAAAATCCTTAGCTGGATTGACAGGTTTTTTGAGGCTGCCTAAAAGTATGCTCGAAACTTTGCTGTGCTGCGGAATATTCTGTGAGAATACATTTCAAGATTTATAGATTTAGATTGTCTTAACTAATCTTTATTTAACCGTGATTATTAAATTTACGCAAGTGATTAAAGAATTGTTGAAAGTTTTCATAGAATCGAAGACCTATTTAAACCACATATTGTGTGCCTTTCGTTTTTCCCACAGCGCGTGTGTTTTTGGTGAAAGTTCTCTTTCTTTTTCAATGCTTTCTTGTTGAATTCGATGTAAAGTCAGAAGATAATTACTCTTCGAGCAATTTTCGCTAATGATAATTCGAAATTTAAATGCCGTGGATTATTTTGCAGATGTAACCGCTTCATTAGATGAAATCAAATGTTTACAAAGCAGTCTCTCGAACCTATTGAAGTGGGAGGCCTGCAAATGCCTTGTGCCGGATTATAAACCAATTAGATCGCAACGCCTGTTGGTTCACACGCCCCTGTGGCGCCCCTGCAATTGCACATCAGATAATGCCGGTCACCACTATGAAAGTATTCATTAGTTATTATTCTTTTTTTAGAGCAATCTTTCCAGTAATGCCTTTAAGCTGTGCTAAATGGTTTTTAATTGCATCTGCGTCAGCCGCAGACACTTGAAAGTTTTTTTACTTGCTGTTGAAGGGCGGGTTACTGCAACCCCCTGCTAATCAAATCCATGGGTAATGGGTGTGAAATGTGAACTAGTTGAAGTTAGGCAACTGCTGGGCTAACCCCTATATAGAAAAGAGAGTTCAGTTCACGGGGGGAGAAATTGGCAAAAAACAATATTTTGTAACCTTTGTGCTTTAAAATCGTGTGACATCTGAGCTGTGTGGAATTAATTTTAAAACTGTTCAAGACTTCTACTAGAAGAACTTCAGAGTTTGAGCATGAACTGTGACCCTCACCTGTTTCCCAGAAATAAGAAACCAGTTTGAATTAAAAGGAAACTAGAGTTCCCCATGGTGTATGCTATTAATCTTGTGAAATCTTGTTTAAAAGCCATCCATAAGCATATTAAGTATAAAACCTGTTGCACAAATTTTCAGAAATTAAATTCAAGATACATATGAATTTATGGCTTGAACAGCCAATGGCAAAGTTCGCTGAACCCCATTGAAAAGCCGAGCTTAGACTGGGCAACTGAAAGCTTTCAGTTAGAAGCGACTTAACGAGCCAAAAGCGTTTTTCAAAAGCCACTCAAGCTTTGTGGCCAACTCGCGCACACATGCACAGCTTGCCGGCGTCTCGAGAAGCACTCAAGCCGCATAAGCCACATGAGGCATGCCTCACTTGCTGCCTCGTAAATCTTGGGACAGACTTTAGACTTGTTGTAGCTAGCGAATATAATAGTGAACACGAGACCTACGATGCGACATGACCCTAATGACTGTGAGAACTTTTTGTTGTTTGCTGTTGTAATTGTAATTGCCGCTGACATTGCCGATAGCGAGCGCTCTCTTAAGTTCTGGCTAAGAGCACTTGCTGCTCGACGCGGCGTTGCCAACTTGAATTGTTTGCACTTTGAATTTTGTAACTGACTTTCAAGCAGCTGATCTAAAAACGAGTTTCTTCTCTCTCTTTTCAGAACACAACGACAAAGTTTGAAGCTTTAAGGTAAGTTCAAAGTTGCTATAATTCTTGCAGATCCCCTTTTACAATGAGAAACAAGTGCTCGGATTAACATAACATATACTAATTATAATTGTTGCTTCCAGCTAGACTTAAGCTAAACTTTTTCGCTTAAAGAGAAACAGAAATCTTGGTTATGTGAGCTGCGAGTTTCTGCATCTCTCGGTCCTATAATTTGTGTTTATTCAATAGCTCGATAAGACTGCTAATTGCGTTTACACCACGATGACTCAGTAGTAGAGCCATAATGGTTGTAATATTGTTTGGTTTGTTTCATCTGATGGCGCGTTTTGATTGAATTTCTGATTAGTTCAACATGTGGCTTTTGTCTGGCTGTCGACATTGATTTCTCAGCGTGTGGCCCCTCAAATCCCCAATCCACAAAGCACGCGTTTGTGGCACTGTCAGAGAGGCGCTTATCTATTGTCTATCCGCTGGCATTTCTATGGGCGTGGGCGGGGATTGGATATGGAATTGCTTGGGGTCTCGGGTGGTGGAGGTCGCCTCGCACAATTCCAATCCTCATTTGTCTGCGAACAGAGACGGGTACCATCGAAACGACTTGTGCACAGCGATGCAATTGTTGCTTGATTCTCACTCTCTGGCTTTTACGCAAATTGCAAACATAAAAATTCAGCTAACGGTTTCGCTGATAATTACAGAAGACGACAATCATTCTATAGCCTGTAGGTGGGTGCGACTCGACAAGAAAATACGAAGAAAGCGGTCTTGGGCTTGTCTTAAGTATTCTTGGTATGCCAGTTTTATTGCTTTTGGCTTCTCTAATCATCAACTGATGCTCTGGTTACTTTTTACGATTTCGTCCAACCTTTTTGCTTACCTGCCCAACTGCTACCTGGGCTATCGCTACAGATACGCTACACAGATACATTGTATCAGCGAGTTTGTGTATCTCCAAAGCGCTGCATTGCAATTTTTCGCACGTTCCAATGCGCTCTCTTTCCATCGCAGTTTTATCTATTACGCTGTCATGTTCTCTTCGCTCGCCAACTCTCTTTCGATTTTCGCAAGCAACGACCTTGTCTTATTGTTTGGCTGGAACTGATCGATCGATCATTTGACATTATTGTCACGAAATTTAGGTTGGGCAACCGAACAAAGTGAATCGATAAGTTCCTTTGTTGATTAGCAAATGTATTTAATCAGTTTCTAGTCACTGACATTGTATTGTATAACCATCTATTGATTAACTACGATCGCCAGCAATCGTAGATATTGGCGTTAAGTCGCTCTCTTGCTTGCGCTCTCTTTCAGCGTCCGTGGTTCTCTTGGGCCAACAATCACTTCCAGTCTGCGTCACGAGCGCAGACCCAGACCTATGACTGTGTTTGTACATACATATTTATGTATGTAAAACTGGCAGCTGCAGAACCAACAACTGGTTTCGAATACCCTACATTCACGGCGCGTGGCTATATCGATAGTCAGAGTAAGGCATATCAATGCACTACTCTAATAATTCAAAGCATAAACTACAGGAAAGCAGGAAGCTCGTCTCTAAACATTGTAATCGTTTTGTCACTACTTTAATTAGTCATAGTCGACCCTCATAACCTCAACAGCTGATTATAAAAGTAAGAATACTCGTAGCAACTAAAATATAGAATTCTAGTAAGAAAACGAATGAAATATTTGTGGAAAGAAATTTGAGTTACTCCAAATCAATCATCAATATTTATTTTTGTAAGTAGATGCGATTTAGATTTTAGTACATTAGATCACTGATCTAATGCAGCGCGCTCCCAGTGTTTACCTGGCCGACAGCACTCGACAGTCGCCTTCGTAGACAAAAAAAATCGACAAGCTGCATAAAACGCGTCGCAATTTTATCGGTGTCGCCGCTGTCTCTGGCACTGGCAGTGGAAGCGGCAGCGGCAACGGCAACGGCGTTCTCTCCTGCTCGAGGTAACTGCTGTTGTTTGTTGGTAGTAAATAATACACAATGGGCACAGTGAGCAAAGCCACGCACACAGGCGCACAAAGAGCGTAACTCACTCGCACGCACGCACACAACACAAACGCAGCAAGCGTCGCTGAACAGCTGTCAACCGCAATAGCAATGGCAAGAGAGCGACTCTTACGCTTACTACTCTCGCGCTCTCCGGCTGAGCTCGCTGCCGCTCTCCTCGGTCTATGCGCTCTTTCGTCATGCGCTTGGCAGTCGAGTTTGGAAACGGTCTACGCTGCGCCCAGTACAGTAGAGCAATTTGAGCCGTCGATTCGAGCAAACCTCTCCGGATAACGCGTTGCCCCGCTGGCCGTCAGCTTGGAAGTCAGTCGACAGTCGACAGTTTGTCAGTTTCTCAGTCTGCAGTGTTCGTCCGTTCCAATGTGCGCGTAACGTTCTATTCTACCAACTCAGGGGGGTAACCAGTTGATCAGCGTGCAGCGTGCTGTTCCTCTCAGGCTGGCCAAATTCGCGACGCCTTATTTGTCAGTAGTTTTCGGTGCCGTGAAATTTGTCGAGTGCTTACTTAAAATATGATAATTATAAGTAATTGTACATAATAATAGTATATATGATAAACGTTAACACATATCTGTCTATGTTATATAAGGCCTGAAACCAGTTTAACGGCCGAAACCAAAAAAAAAAAAGCAACAAAAAAAGTTTTGTTCGAGAGTGCCAAAGTAATAAACACAAAAGTTGATTTCTCGCTGGATTTAACTGCAATTGGGAGCGCACCGAAAATACACATGCCTATATACGATATTTAAACGGTATGTCTTACCCCGAAATGGCAACAAAACAAAAACAAAAACACAAACAACAACAGCAACAACACAGCCAATAATTCAGTTACATTCTAGTCGATGACACGACTCCATCGGATTCGCTCGAAGCGAAAACGAGTTTGTTCGTACGGAGTCGAAAAACAATATATAAATGAGTGTATATGTACAATTTGCATACAGTTCTTAGATTCTTGCTGCTTGTTGTTGCTGTTGAGTACAGGTTTTCGGATCGTATACAACACGTCTTAATTCCTGTATTTGTTGCACACCAATTTTGTTGTTTGGCACGGTGTGAATCTTATTAACTTGGAGCAGTGTTTCGACGTTTCTGATATGCAAAGCAGTAATTATTTCTTACACACGACTACCTCTAATGCCTGAGATTTACCCAAATCTTTGTGCGCGTAGAGCGAACAGGAAGCGCCCAGCAAAAGAAAGGTAGATAAGCAGCTCTTCTTTCATATGTGAGTTCTCTTTCTCTTTCGCTGTACTTAACCAAACTCACTGGCAACGCAGATATGGCTTCTATCTTCTACTTGTTTGTTTCAATACAGCTGACAGCTGTCTAGGCTGTTGAAATATATGGTTATTCCTCTGACATGGTTTAGTTTCGAAATGACAGTATACGATGGCAACGATTAGAAGTTCGTACTTCGATTATATTCTCAAATCTTCAATGAAGTATCCAAATCCGTGTACTTGGCAAGAACAATTATCGCAACCCAGCGCAATTAGCGCGTTTTGTGTGTGTTCGAGTTCGTATGTACACAGTATTTCTATTTATCTGTCGCTCTCACGTAGTACTTAACTGGTGATTCATTGCAAATCGGAATCGGAATCGGGTATGACTAAAGCCTGGCTTTGATTTTGGTTGTGGTTCACGTCCAAAAGGTAAACAACAACAAGCGATGCCAGTCATGCGATAATGCCAACTGTCTAGTCTGGTGTATAGCCTGCAATGAAAACACATTTGATGGGTATAGTCCTATCCAGCTGATTTTATATAATTTATGCTCTTGAACCAGATAATTTTATGCGCTGCATAAATTACACAGAAAGTTTCTAGGCGCATGCAAAAATGGTGTGTGAACAATTTCATTGAATGACTAATGTAAAGTTGGAGTTTGCTATTGCTCTGGGCGAAATAATAATAACAAACTAATTAACTGGCTCGCTAGTGAAAGCAAATGGCAGCTAAATTGGAGGGAAAATCTGAGTCAAGGGAGTTTTCATGTTCTCATTTCCGCACCACGATGAAGTTGCCACAATCATTCAAATTTACAAGAGGCTGTGGTTAAGGTTCAAATTCAAAAATTCCCAACTTGGCACGAGTGCTTTTTTGGTAAGCTAACTGCAGCCCTTTGAAAAGTTGGCTTGTTAGCTGCCAAGAGTAGAGCATAAATCTCAGCAGGTTGCAAGCTCCAGACTCCACGAAGCTGCAGCTGGGGAATGTGGCAGCAACCAGAATTCCGAGCCAAGAAAAGCAGGCAGCCAAACTGGTAACGAGCCACAGCAAAAAGTAAGAACAAAAACTGACTGTCGATGTTTGCTGGTGGAAACCAGTTTTCGGTTTTGTTTTTTTTTTCGTGTTGTTAGCCACTTTTCTCAGTCGCCTTTCGATTATGCCAAACTGCATTCTTGGAGTCGCGACTCTGTTGCAGCTCCAGGAGCTCCAATAGCTCGACTTGCAGCTCGAGTTCGACTTGGGCTTCAGCTGCTGGCTGGCTTTCGCTGCACAAGTTCAACAAACATCAGCGCAACTTGGACTTGGACTTGCCAGAGTAAATGACTGCCTCGTTGTTGTTGTTGTTTGTTGGCCTGCCGCTGCGTTGCAAGCATACATAAAACTTTAATTTCATGGAATTTCCTTTCTATTTTTATGCAGTTGATTAGCAAGCCTCAGCGCAGTTGATGGCGACGAGCACGATGATGATGATGACGACGACGATGACGATAATGGGCAGCTTGGCCAAGAACGAGTCTTCTACGGCTGGGCTTCTTTGGCGTCAGCGTCATCGTCAACGTCATCGTCTGGTCTGGTCTGGTCTGGACCGTGCTGTAACTTCTTGTCTTTATTACGCTGCAAACCTGCTCGGAGGGTAACCTGTGAAATGCTATCTGATGCAGTTATGCGACTCAACGCGTTTGCAACAGCCTAAACAATGCATAAACACGATTAAAGAGCATCTCGTCGTCTGCCTGGGTGTTCTAGTGGCTCTTTGTTGCACTGGCCAGCTCATTAACTTGCAGCTGACTCTATCAGCTAGGCAGGAAATTAAACCTGTCTAATTGCGTATGTAAACATTTCGCCATTAAGCTAATTCCTCAATGTGGCCGTGATTACCAAGCACGAGCTGCCAAGGCGCAGTTTTAGTACAACGACCTCGAGAATGTGGCTTTAAATTCCATTTCCATTTGCGAATTGTGTTCATAATTGTTTGACTTGCTGCCCACAAAGTGTTCTCTTGAATGAATTATAATATTCCCTTTGAACCACAATTCGAAGTAACTTTCAGCTCGCTCGAATTTCACAAGCTCAATTTCCACGCTGGCCAATGTTGTCCTTGAATTCGGCTGCGGCGGCAATGTAACTGTATAGCTAAGGCTTGTAGCTCGCCTCGCGGGGCTGAGCACGTTGAGGTTGCGGGCGGAGCGCGTTAAATGTCAAAGGCAAAAGTTTTCCCACTCGCGAACATTCAAAAAACGACTTCATTCAAAGTGAATTGTTAGACGATAGCTTTGACGCTGAAAACTTGGCAGCCAAATGAAGTCTTCAATGGAATCGAGTAAATAGAAAGCAAGTAGAGGATTTAAAATACAATTTTTGTGAATTAAATTAATCATTGATGCCACAGGCAGCAATCAATTTGCGGCAGTTGGAAATTTCGAGTTGAAACTAACTAAAACTCTGCTTGATTTCATATCGAACTTGATTTGATTGCTTCACTTTGCTGGCTTTGATTGGTGCGATTAATCATGCAATTTCTGGCTAGCTTGATGAATATTGCAATTAATTTAGATAGAGCAGCCCACCTGTCTGTCGCCAGTCCAATTGTTAACTTTGTGTATGCTCCTCTTTCCGCATACACCCCTCCTCTTGAGGGGCTTCTTTCCGTAAATAGTTTTCGGTTTTGTTTACAAGCCACGCCGCTTTATCGATTGGTTTGTTTCTTCCCTCTTGTCGTGGTCTTCCACGGCTTGGCCCCCAGCATGGCAACTGAATTGTTTGGCAGCCCGGCTAAGTGGCCTTATGCCACGACGAGTGGCAGCAACAGCTGTTGGGCAGTAGCCGAGTTCTTTTGTTTGCGCCACATAAACAAATTGTTAGCGCGCCTAAAAGCGAGCATCGCCAATCGAAAACTTTTTTTGTCACACTCTCGCGCACAATCAAATTGATTTGGACCTAAAAGCCAGCCCGCCTGGCATTCGCCGCCCCCGCCACCGCCCCGCGCCACCCTCGCAATTAGCAGCGACAATCAGAGCAGAGAATGGAACACCTAAAATGTTGCTTCGTTGTTCAGCTTCGTTGGCCAAGTCCCGGAAAGAGTATCTAGAGAATGTCAACTGTTGGTACAAATGAACTTATTTGCGAACGTCTTATCAGAATGAGGAACAACAATATTTAAAAGTTAAGTGTTTCTGTTTGATATTCCAGATAAAGATAAAGTCGCATACTGGCGACAACTCTGTTTGCCTATGTCAGCGTAAAATATTTATATGTATTTATATGTACATGCTCGTACGTAATTTGTGGATTACTCTGGTTACATTTATCGCGAGGCCCTGAGATCTGACAAGCTCAGCGAAAGAGAGAACTAAAAATAATATTTAGATTTTGGGCTGCGTAACAGCACTGATTAAAAACCTAAAGCTGCAAATCGTAAACAGCAGATGCACAAAATTTAGCGAAAAAAAGTAATATTAATATATGCATTCAATCTGCTACTTCACTCTAGCTTGAATATTGAGGAGACACAAAAGAAAACATTCGAATATTATTGTTCATCGCGAATAACAAGCAGCATATTGATGGGCGGAGAAAGTTACGTCAAGCTTATAAAGTCTTTTGACGACCTTTGCATAATCAGCACTCCTTGCGACTTTCCAAATTCTTTGGCATTTGATTACTTATCGATTCCGGGGAATTCTCCAAGAACGTGCGTAATATTTACATACACTTCAACTCGTTCTGCTGCCTGCTGCAACCTGTCGAGTTGTCGAGTTGGGTTTGGCTTATCGCATATGAATTATGAATTTCTAGGTAGATGCGAGTGCTTGACTGATTTGACTGTTTGCATCTATAATTTCTTGTCCGGCATAAATTATGATGATTCGCTCAGTGTTGAACGTTGAATCGAAACAGGTTACAAAATGCGAGTTTCGAGTGTGCGCTGAGTCATTATATAATTTGCATTAGGAATGCGAAACACAGGTACTCACAGCCACATCTGAGCTGGCTGAGCAACTTGAATTCGTATCGAGTTTAGCAAAAACCAGAACAAGGCAAATGCAGATGCAGATACAGATACGAATACAGATACATACACAGCCTCAGATACAGACACAGATGCAGTAGCAGCTGCTTCACGAACACGCAGATCCTTTTCGTAGCGAGGACTTGTGCTTGTCTACCTGCAGACGTGCCAAAGGCAAATCAAATGACTCACGAGTGCCCACAGAAAACATGTGGCTGCTGCTCGACTCCAAGTGGCAACCTCAGTCCCGTTCCACGTGCAGCAAACATATGTCAGCGGCGTTATTATCGGAGCGTGCCTCAAGATCCAGGCCTAGCGCATTGGCAGATGCCACAAATTCGAAATGGCTGCCGAATGTTTTCTTTTCTTTTGTTTTCCCATACCCTGTACATCGAATGTGCACTAAGGGTATGCCCAGAACTTCTCTCAACATGAATGTAGAAAATATATGGATTTGTTTTAATCTCTATGCAAATCTCGAGTATAACAAGAACATTGCTGTTCCTGCAGTCGACTATGCTCAACTTGAGTTGAGTTTCCTCCGCATGCATGCAGGATATACTTAAGAAATTACCCAGGAGTTGCCCAAGAGTATGCTTATGTGGGTATTGGAGTGTCTTACATGTTCTTTTGTGTTTGTTTCGTCGTCTTCTTTTACTTCCGTTTGCTTTTCTCAACTGCTCTCAAGTGTTTGTGTTTCTTAGGGTTTCCTTTGCTTCTTGCGTTAAAGGATATGTGCGAAGCAAGCGTGTACATGTTGACAGAGCTAGTATAGAGGTAGTATAGAGTAATACATTTTTCGGGAATATTATAAGAGATAAGATGTAGCTAATCCTACTTAAAAAGGAAAAGTGTAAGAAATCTGGGAATAAAAAGTTAAGCTTAAGAACTACCATAGCATGATGTTGGATATATAAAGAATATCTGCGAGGCAAGCAAGTACAATATATGTTGAAAGACTTAAAATTTAAACTAATCAAGTATAAAGAACACAGAGTAATACAGTGATCAATTTTGGGGAATGTGATAAGCTGACTAAGAAACCAATCACAAATCCAGTTAAAAAACGGAAAGTGTGAGAAATATGGGAATAAAAACTGTAGCCTTAGAGTTCCCACGTCATGATCTTGGAAGCAATCGATATTCCTTCTCAAAAAGGGAAAGTGTAAGAATTTTTCAGCAAAAAAGCGAAGCTGAAGAGTTCCCATAACATGATCTTGGTAGCATAAAGGATATGTGTGAGGCAAGCAAGTACAATACATGTTGAAAAACTTAAAATATAAACTAAGCAAATATAGTGAACACATTTTAGAGGAATAAAATAAGAGATAAGATGTAGATGAGTAAGAAACCAATTATAAATCCTGCACAAAAGGGAAAAGTGTAAGAAATATGGGAATAAAAAGTGTAGGCTAAGAGTTCCGATATCATGACCTTGAAAGCAATCGATATTCCTTCTCAAGCAAGAATATATGTTAAAAGACTTAAATTTAAAACGGAGCAAATTTAGTGAACACAAAGTTATAGAGTGAGCAATTTTGGGGAATGTGATAAGCTGAGTAAAAAACCAATCATAAATCCTTCTTAAAAAGAGAAAGTGGAAGAATTTCGGAACAAAAAAGCGAAGCTGAAGAGTTCCCATATCACGATCTTGTTAGCATAAAGGATACGTGTGAGGCAAGCAAGTACAATACATGTTGAAAGACTTAAATTTAAAACGGAGTAAATATAGAAAGATAAGATGTAGCTGAGTAAGAAACCAATTGCAATTCCGTTCCAAAAAAGGGAAAGTGCGAGAATTTCAGAATAATTTTCGGCATAAAGCGAAGCTTAAGAGTTCCCATAGCACGATCTTGACATCTTTTGTTTTACTATGAATTCGCACGGGAAATAATAATAAGCATCGACAGCTGCCGATGACCATCACAGCATTGCACGCAATCGAAAGTTGCAGAGAATTCATTTTCTCACAGCACAAGCACACAGTTTGAGTTACTTTTGCTGCAGTAGTGCTGGCATCCAGGTAAACTCCATGCTGGCCCTATCAACGCCCAATTGACAGCTAATAATTACGCACTTCAGTGACAGGGAATGCTGCAACGCAATGCTGCCCCTTCCACTGCTACCCCTGGACTGCAATGGGTGCATAGGAATGCCTACCCTCTGCCCCCTACCCTTATGGTAGTGCTGCTTGTCCAAGACCTCCTCCCTGGTTAAGGGTGCTTTTCTCGGTCGGCGTGTGAATTTCTATCTATGCTGCTCTAGGCTCCTCTCGCAACTCTCATCCTTGGCTAGATGCTGCGAATCTCTCACGGAGCTGAGAAATTTGCAAATACTCCATTGTGATGGTCTGCAGACTATTCGACAATCTACCCTTGCTCTCGCTGCTCAAGATGAAGACATTTTCGGGAGAATGAACAAATAATTCGCATGCTGTGAGCAGATTCGCTGAATTTGGCTGCAATTGTTTGACTTGATTGTGTCGAATTTATGAAAATCAATTTGTAAATTCAGTGAGTTTCTCATTTTTCGTACTTATTAACTATGCAGAAGTCTGGTTTATAAGTTAAGCAGACATCGCGCCAAATAGCTTCGGCTACTGCCGTTGACCTTTTCCTAACTAATTGAGGCCATTATTATGGGGAGCACACACACTTAATGACTTAGCTAAACATGCGCTAAGCTGTCGCTGTCGCTGTGTGCAATGCAAGTATTCCCTGCTATATTCTGCATTTATTTGACATTCATTTTTTATGAAAATTCCCACGAACACACGGAGACGGAGACGGAGACGGACACGACGCACAGACAGCGAGCGATAAAAAATTATAAATTCCTACACAGTGAGCAACCCCGCTGCTGATCGCCTGCCGCATCCAGAAGGACGACGGCGAGGATGTGGTGGTTGATGGGCTTCGCACCGCTTCGGGCGTCAGACAAAGCGCAGGGCGGCATAATTATAATTGCATATTAAGTACGACGTCGAAGAGCCAGTCGACTTCTGAGTGTGTAAAAAGGAAAAGCGAATAAAGGAAGCCATAAAACGTGTATCCTTTCTGCCAGACCTCTCCCTCAAAGCGTGTGAACTGACTGCGAGTGCAGTCAGAAGTGCAACGAAGCGGCCACTGTGACATTCCTGATCAATGGATAAGGATTCAGATTGAAGGATTTCTGCTGCATTCACAAGGCAGCCTTACATCCTAAACAACACACAGCTTAAATGAATCCCACAAGCACAATGTTGAAGCATCTGTTTGGGTTTAGGCAGCTGGGGAAAACCTACTCGCTTTTTGGTCAACCAAGCGCAACGACGACGAGCGTCATCATTCTGATTACAGCTGGTCGGTGGCCAATTGTCGGGCGGGTCAAAAATGTGCAACAAGTGTCGTTGGCCTTTTGGGGGCATCACGTTAATTACACTCTCCATCAGTAGTAGGCGGCTTGTGGGTGCCCGTTGTGCAACAATCGTAGGGAGTGCTCGAACACAAGATACGCTCTACAGTTGTTCAAATTGCCTAGTAATCCTGCTAGGATTTGTGCGAAATGGAATTGATCTCTATTTAAATAGGACTCAATTCTGACAGTCGGTTAAAATAGTTAGCAATTCTAAAACTCAATTAAATTAGTGATATATTCTAACAGTCAGTTCAAGTAGGCAACAATTCTGCTTCTATTCTATCTCATTTATTTTACTATTTTTTAATATGCTGCAATTAGTAGGTCTCCATCGATTTGGGCTCCAAGTTTAGTGTCAATGACTGGACTTCGACGCGCTCATGTTCGGGTCAATTGTTTAATGCTGGCACGCTAATTTACAATTGTTAATTATTTCATTATGTCATAGATTGTCAAGTGGCATGGATCTGTGTGCCACATGATTTATATATGTATGTCGTGTCTGAATTACTGGGAACATCCAGTCTAGACTCGAAATGTGCGCCCATCATAAATTCCAAGGGTTATACTTGTATGCATATAGAGCTCTCCAAGCCATGCGATATTCCAAATAGCCCGTCCACACCTCATAGCTGGGACTGTGACTGTGACTGATTGATTGATTGCATTTGATTTGATTTGATTTCCCCAATGACCCGTCCTGCATTGTGTGCACATGGTGAATGAGGAAGTGAGCCGCTTCGATGGGGTAGTTTAATTAGCGGATCGGGTAAATATGAAGAAATTACGAGTTTACGAATTGATTAAGTCAACATGGGCTTTATCAACGTCCGCTGTCGCTCCACTATGGTATACTTATGCACATATTTGTACACAAATATCCACCATCTATGGCTAGCTGTACCTCTATTTGTCGCCGTCTCTATCGCTGTACAGCTCGAGTACACTATCCGATTGGTGTTTTGATTTTGCTCTTGGTCGTCGAGTGGAACCTGTTTCGTGTATGGCTTATTGGTTGAATGAACCCTTCCGGTGCGCTATGCTCCCCCCCGCTCCGCTGTGCTTTGGGCCCGATTGTTGTCACTCATGATATCATATGTGCTTTCGATGCGTGACTTAATAGGCATTTTCTCGGTTTCGACAAACGCGCAGCGGCGATCTGTGAATCATGCGAGATGAATGTGCTTTTTCGGATTTTCCCACTTCACGTTTAACTGGAACTTCTCCAAATACGGCGCTTTTTTTGGTTTACAGTTAGTTGGGGCGTTTCGGGATGTTATTGGGAAGCTACAGTTCCAGCTAGAGCTGCGATCGTGATTGTGGCAATGATTTATTACATGCTGAGGTCATGGCCCACTTCAAGCGGTCATTGATAAGCGGCGAGTTCTTGTAAAATTTGATGTTTATCTCGCACGAAGAAAGAACTACCACATTATGTATGACCCACATTCGTGGACCAAGCCAAAGTGATTAGCCAACTGACCCTTTACGGCATCGCGCCCAGACCCCGACCCCTACCCCGAAAATGGAAACAGAACTCACTCAGAAAATGCAGTCAAACAGCATGGTCGAGCACTCAGGGCTGCTAATCGCGTGTGTGGAAACCAAATTGTCGAATGCCCTTGTGGAAGCGACAAACGCCAACGCCAACGCTAAAGCCAAAGCCAAAGCCACAATCAGCACCACAGTAACTTAAAGTTGAAACCAGTTTTGTAACATTTACAGTTATGCGGCGAACGCAAGAAGAAAGCGGCTTAAACATTCTGGCCAGCTTGCAACTGCAACCGCATTCGTCAGCCACATTTTCTGTTTGCTTGATGGCGTTGAACTCAGAGCTCAGAACTCAGATTTAGTGCACTCAAAATAGACAAATACCTGTGGCATAGATGGTCGAGTCTGTAGAAACTAGAAGCTTCAACTAGCCAACAAAAGAGCCCGATAATTCTGTTGGCCGGGTCAATTAACGGCCCTGAGCTAATGGGCGTCAGAGCTTTGGGAAAACGCGTAAAACTGCAGTGTAAGCAACAGGGATTCGTGGAACTTTGAAACACCACCAACAATGCCATGATGCACCACTGCAGTGGTGCGAGCAAACACACTTGGGGCGATAATAAATGTGTGCCTGATAAGACGACGTATCTATTGTGAGCTATTCTTGTTTGTGCATGCGATTATTCAAGTTGGCAATTTAATACCGATTTCCCACTATACCAAATTATTAGCAATACATTTTACATTTAAGCTTCGACTGGCAATTCGTCTACACAATTCAGCCCCGCTCAGTTGTTTTCATCTCCTTCCAAATTCGATCAAAAGTAGCGCCTTATTTGCACAAACTGGCTGGAGTCCGGATGTATGAGGGTGCGTTTGGTGGTGTGCCTGTGTGTTAGTTACGTATAAATTAGAGCACACAGAGCATACATATATAGTCGCAGTCGTGGTAAAGTTTACCGCAATATGAGGCATGTGATAAAGTCACAAAAACGTCAGCGTGTGTCGCCGCAGCGCAAAGAAAACAAAAGCCCCACAACGTATAAATAAATAAAAACGAAAACCTAAAGTAGCAGGAATAAATAAATTAAAAGTACGAAACAAAATAAAAAAAAATTGTACTATACATATATAATTAAATATGTGTAAACAATTACGTGAGACAGCCGACCGCACGCTACGATAAGCGAGAATTGTGAGAATTTTCCTTAGTCGAAGATTGTTAGTAGCTAGTTTGGGTTCCTGGCCTCCAGTTGGGCGCCAGAGATTTGGCTTGTGAGGTTGCTTGCCTATTGACACAGCGCAAAGAGTTATCTGCTGCAATTATGGATGGATTCCGATAAAGAATTGGGGTTAGTGTGGATTGCTGGGGGGCGTAACTCCCAGATAAAGAGCCTAGTCACCGAGCTGACTCATTCGAATGGTAATCAATGAGTGTGAGTTTGAGCCATGTGAACGAGTGCGTGTTGCATATCAGAAACGTCAAATGCCTGCTCGATGGTTGTTAGATAACGCATACAGCCATAGCACCCGCCACACACCCGGCTAACCGTCTTCACTCGCTTTGCAGATCGCATGTGGAGACAGACAACGACATCAGCAGCAGCAGCAGAAGCAGCGCAGCAAGTCATCAATTAATTTAATCAAAAACCATAACTCAAATTCAATGAACAAATCAATTTGCGCGCGCTCAACAAGCCAATAAATCGATCAATAAAATAAAATATCATAAAAGACACAGTACAATAAACTATCAGCAGTAGTAGTTGCTGCAGGGAGAAACCAGAGAGAAACGAGAAACAGACTGCAAGCAGTTGGTCAGCGCTGCGAACATCTGGCAACGCCGAAGCGCTTGGTTGGAGTGCAAAGGAGTGCAAGCTGTCAGCTGTCAGCTGTCGTGGCATCTGGCAACGCTCGGCTATACAATTTAAAACTGTAACGGTTATTGGCCGCGTTTTACTCACGCCCGAGCCAAACCGGATAGCGCAAAAGAGAGCGAGCGAGAGCGAAGACAACAAGAGTAAGAGAGCGGCGTACAGACCGCAGCCATGGGAAATTCATCGTCACACACGCACGAACCACTGGAGCGCGGCTTCACACGCGGAAAATTCGGCGACGTCAAGAATGGGGTAGGTTACCGCACGAGGGTTGATCGTCGCGACATCGAGCCGCCGAGCACTTGTTTCTCTATCCTTTTGCCCACCCTTGGCCAACTGGCAATTGCTCTACTATCTTTTTATAGTGTAATTAACATAATCGTTTGCCACCCACAGAAATCCGCCTCGTTTCGGTTTAGCAAAAAGTCGCCCAAGAAAATGGATCGCTTGCGGCGCTCGTTTCGGGACTCGTTTCGCCGTCGCAAGGATCGTGTTCCCGAGTCCTCGAAGCCACACCAGTGGCAGGCCGACGAGGAGGCCGTCCGCTCGGCCACCTGCTCCTTTGCGGTCAAGTATCTGGGCTGCGTGGAAGTCTTCGAATCGCGCGGCATGCAGGTCTGCGAGGAGGCCCTTAAAGTGCTCAGGGTAAGTACTTGCCTCCCCTCCCTCCCCATTCCGCAATCCTTGTCTAATCCGCTTTCGTCTGCAGCAATCCCGACGACGTCCGGTGCGCGGCTTGCTGCACGTGAGCGGCGATGGGCTGCGCGTGGTGGACGACGAGACGAAGGGTCTCATTGTGGACCAGACCATCGAGAAGGTGAGCTTCTGTGCGCCCGACCGCAACCACGAGCGCGGCTTCAGCTACATCTGCCGGGACGGCACCACGCGCCGCTGGATGTGCCACGGCTTCCTGGCTTGCAAGGACTCCGGCGAGCGGTTGTCGCACGCCGTCGGCTGTGCGTTCGCCGTCTGCCTGGAGCGCAAGCAGCGGCGCGACAAGGAGTGCGGCGTCACGATGACCTTCGACACAAAGAACTCGACGTTCACGCGCACCGGCTCGTTCCGGCAGCAGACGCTCACCGAGCGCCTGGCCATCGCCACAGTGGTGGGCAGCAATGAGCGCTGCGTCGATGGTCCCGCGCTGAGCGGCGGTCCGCCGGCTGCCGCCGTCAAGCCGTTCAATCCGTTCGCCATCGAGCGGCCGCACGCCACGCCCAACATGCTGGAGCGCCAGAGCTCCTTCCGACTGAGCACGATCGGCAGCCAGTCACCGTTCAAGCGGCAGATGTCGCTGCGCGTCAACGATCTTCCGTCCAACGCGGATAGGCAGAAGGCCTTCCTGGCCGCTGCCGCCGGCAATCCGAACGCACACTCGCTGCACACCCCGCTGCGCAGCGTCTCGCCCATTGCCGAGGTGTCGCCCGCGAAGTCCGGCAGCGACGCGGCGGCCGCCATCATGGCCGCCGACACGGTCAGCCAGTTGTGCCAGGAGCTCAGCCAGGGTCTGTCACTGCTCACCCAGACGGACACACTGCTCGCGGCCGGCGACGACCTGAACTTCAACAACAACCGCAGCATCAACCAGAACATCATTGCCGCCGAGAAGCAGCAGCAGGTGGCAGCCATCGCTAGTGGCAGTGGCAGCGGTAGCGGCAGCGGCACGCCCACCGCCCAGGTGCCGCCTCGGGTGGCCAGCATGCCGCCCCTGCAGTCGCCCACACGCTCCGAGCCGGGAGTGGGCGAGAGCAGCGAGCTGCCCAATGCCGAGCAGTGGCTGGGCCAGGTGGTGCGCAGCACCTCGCCCGCCGCCCCGCCGAAGCGGCCCAGCTACCTGGCCAATGTGGGACGCGCCCAGACGATGGCGGCGAGCGCCACAGCGGCCGCCACAGGTGATCCGGATCCGTTCGACGCCGAGTGGGCGGCCAATGTGGCGGCGGCCAAGAAGATGTCGCCCGATCTGCCCGGCAACAGGCACAGCACGAATCCGTTCATCTCGCCGCCCAAGGCGCCAGCGCAAACATTCCAGGTGCAGCTGTAGGCTGAATCAGGGCTGAGCTGTGCTGCGGGACTGTGGGATGGGGCGGGGCTGGGCAGGGAAGGGGCGGTCCAAAGTGTGGTTCACTTGAAAAACGTAACTTAGATTAATGGGGCAGCCGAGGCGGAGGAGGATAGCTAGATTAAAGTTTAATGACCTACACATATACATATACATATACATATATATATATATTTACATACTATATACACAGAATGATTCCCGATACTTAACGCAAACATAAAGTGTTGAAATATATATACATATATATATATATATATAGATACATGCATAGATAAATATGAGCATGTATGTGAAACGTTAATGCATAAACAACAAAGAAGTTAACTAAGCAAACACACTCACACGCTACTCACACAGGCGCACGCATTAATATAGGACTTGCACTGCTTGCACACTCGTACTGAATGTATTAACTGCTTGCCAATTGCCACAAGCAGCACGCCAAATTTGACCAAGCTACCGAGTTACCCGCCAGATCACCTTTTAGCAACAACAACTACTATCATTACTTTAACAATGAGAGTGCACTTCCTCTTCACAGTATCTAATATTTAAGTATGCACATGCCTCCTACCACATGAACTTTTGCGAACTATTTAGATACTATGTACATATTATGTGACTTCTAGATATTTGGATGCAGACTTCCACAACTTGTTGATCAATCCCAAGCTAATTACTTATCCAGACTATATGTTGATATGTGTACCTACCACTAGCCCTATCTATCATGTGCGAGTACATACACTTGATGTCTAGGACCAATGTTTTCGCGGTCAATTTTCATTTACGTATATCGATTTGATTAATTTAATTTTAAATTTGTACAAAATGTATTATACTTAAATTATAATAATAATTTAACGAAAATAAACTTCAAGTTAATTCAAAAACAATTCTATTAAATACTAAATCTATCAATGCAAATCATTTACATAAATCAAATATATATACTAAATATATATATATATTAATAAATAATCAACTTGAAATTAATTACTTTTGCATCTTTTGTTCACACTTCTTTTTTTGCAGATACAATTTTGTTGCCTTTTTTAAATGCTCAAAACAGACAGACGAGATATAAGAAACATTAGTGTAAACTGAGTTTGAGCTGCCATAGTTTCCAAGCACTATCGTATATAAGTAACCTTCTAGATAGCATCACTTAAACAATTGAATCGCTCTATTCGCCAACAAGTTTTCTGCTTATCAGAATTCACTTCTGGAAATATGAAAGTTCATTGCACTCTCTTAAGTACACTATAAGTTTAAAAATCTGTTATATAAATACAATTTCTGACTGACTGACCGTTAAGCTAGATAATTATTCGACCACTTCCCTAAACTTACTTTTAAAGATCAACTTTAGAGGCACATGCATTTCTTACTTTTTAATCATTATCAGAGATTAAATTTAAAGTCTCTAAAATATGAGCAACTAGTCATGAAATATTTCTTACAATCAGCGAATTTTTAGGTTTCAGGTCCAATCATTACTTTGACTGGTTACAAATTCTATGGGTTATCAATATTGTAATGCTAAAGCATCTGTTAAAAAGAATGGATTTTGTGTTGGATGAGTTGTTATTCCTATTTTGCTTTGAATGCCGGCTATATTGCATAATTTGTCTTTTTATACACTCAACTTTTCTAACTGTGTATTTACATGAGCACTTTTTAAATATATACATATATAATATGGTATGATATTACAGAAATCAAATTGCTAAGGCCCGCAGCATTTTTGCGATGGTACTCAAAATATCCATATATAACGATATAAAAAGTTACAAATATTTACATTGGAATGGAAACTTGCATTCTAAATGCAAGCCACGTTATAATTAAATTTGAAATGTTATTTTCCAAAAAAAAAAAAAAAAAAAAAAAACTAAAAGGAAATCATATAGAACATATGCATATCGTTTCGTTTGACGTTTAGTAAAATTTTAAATAGTGGATCAAATTATTGCATATTGTATGTACATTCATTATAAATATGATGGGATAACCGAGTCGAATATTATGGTGGAAAGTTATGGAATATACACAATTGTGAAACATGTAGCATTAATTTGAGCGTTAAATAAATTAAATTGAGCAAACATTAAACGATTGTGCATTACTTCAATAATTCTAAATAAACATTTTTATTTTGGTTTAACTTAAATATGAAGTAATCTTACAAAGCCACGTCTCGGAATGTGTCTCCCTTGACTCCATTTTTTGTTTAGATATTTGTATACTAACATTAAATCACAGCTTAGATTTCCCTTTTTTTGGTTTTACATTATTATTTCGCAAGTTCAAATTATTACATTTCTCATTTCCCCATATTGTTAAATTTAGTTTGACTGCATTGATCAATAGATTCCCCTCGAGTCCTTTCTTGTTAACTGCCCTTTAACCTGAAACTCAACAGCCGCAGCAAAAAGAACATTGCAAATAAGCAGGAGTGCATGGGAAACAACACATTTCAACACAGCACGGTTTGCAGATAGGCCCACCACATGGAGGACCACAAGATGGGCAACAGCCAGCAGGTCCACAACACATTTTCTAAAAATACTTATATTCGGTAGAATAAATAATATCTAAAAGTATTGTGTTAACTCACGATACTTAAAAAAAGTAAGATTCGCTTTCTTGCTTCAGTCAATTTAAAAAGATCGCAAATTTTAAAATTGACAGAAAAAGGGACAAATCCAATCGAAACGTGTAAATAAAACTTGGAAAAATGAGAATTAAATAATAATGTAAATTTTGTTTTTTAAACACAGTGTGAACTACACAAATTTCAAACCCGAAATGAGATTTCCGGTATCATAAGATCCCGAACATGACGGCGAACACATCCATAGCCTACTCAAACATAAATGAAAAATTTTAACCTTGCCAATTACATGATATGGTGCTTTTTATTTAATGTTAGTAATTCGCAGGTTCTTACAGGAAATTCTTAGGTGTGTTTGCTCTGGCATATTTAATATTGACTTTCTAATTTCACAAATTTTTGCCAATTATTAGTTCTTACGATCACGGCTATTGTATGTTTTTGAAATGGATGGATACATGACGATTTCAATAGTAGACCTGCATACCAAGTAGAAAAGTGTAAATTTCGACGGTTCGACGGATTCCACAGTTAAGGTAATGCTTTAAAAATGATCTGAATCCTTTCAGCGACATGTTGGTGGATGGAAGCAGGTCTGATGATCCAAGAGAAATGTCATTACAAATGAGATCTATTCAATGAATAGCAGCAAAAACTCACCTAATACCGAAATGTCTGTACACTGATAGGCAAAATATTACAAATAATTTGAAGGCTGCTAATATATATAGAGAGGCAGGCACAGCCTACTTGGCTTTGTGATTTTCCTGCGCCATCGATGCATCTGGACTCCAGTCTTTGTACGCCAGATCGGTGGCTGCCTCGTATTCCTGTATGAGGCAGTCAACCGTGTCGCGGGCAAAATCCAACTCGTTGAGATCGTCCTGGAAGATGGGCTCCCGCCTGAACTGTTCGAGGAATGCGTTGCGCCTCCTCAGCTTATCGTACTGAATCAGAGCACATTTGAAGAGGGCACTGATGCCGGTGTTATTGGCCATCATCAGACCAGACACTTTGTGTGACGACTGCACATAGGGTGAACTTCTGGAGAGCGCCACTTGGATGCTAGCCGGGCCCCAGGGTATAAACTGGGCCAGCTTTCGCTCCCTGATGCGTTGCAGCGACTTGTGCACTTGCGTGGGATCCACCTCACCCTGGATTATGTTCAGAATGGAGATGTAACAGTGATGCTTGTCGGTTGTGGACGACACCATCATATTCTTGGGCTGCAGCAGGCGACGCATCACGTCCAGAACTGTTGTCTTGCGCACATTTGTCTTCGTCTAGATTTCGATTGAAAAACGGCAGCATAAGTTTCAAATCTATATAATCTACTCTCCCTACAAACTCACCTCGTGATCGGTGATCAAAGGCGTATAACCTGTCATTAGGAAGTGCAATTGTGGTGTTGGTATCAGAGGCGCTGTCAGTCCAATTAGATTGTTGTTCATGTAGGAGGGATACCGCAAGGTGCTGGTGCTCACGCTCATGATGGTGGACACCAGATTGTTGATCTGCGTGAATGTGGGCGTTTGTATGTGCAGCCGCTCTGTGGCAATCCGATTTAGGGCTGTGTTGTCGAGCACAACGACACTGTCGGCGCACTTGGTGAGCCGCTTTAGCGTGAGTATGGAGTTGTAGGGCTGCACAACAACGTCGCTGATCTCGTCTTGATTGGGGAACACGCTGTACGTTTGTATCAGCTTCTTGGGGAAACGATCCGAGAGCCGCTCAAGCAGATACGAGCCCATGCCGGACCCAGTGCCGCCAGCGATGGAATGACAGAGCACGAAGCCCTCTAGGGAATCGCTGCCATCGGCCTCGCGGTCAATGATGTCAAACACCTCCTCTTGGACCTTCTCGCCTTGACTGAAGCCAGAGGCCCAGTTGTTGCCTGCGCCGCCGCCATGCTTCGACAAGTAAACATTTTCCGGATTGTAAAGCTGCATTCGAAGGTGATCTCATAAGTGCTCATAAGTGAATGTGTCGATGCAGCTTACCTTGGCATAGGGCGAGCTCATTATGTTGTGGATGACACGGGGCTCCAGATCGATCAGAACGGCGCGTGGTATGTAATGATTGTCGTCCGCCTGATAGAAGAAGACGTCCTTGCGATCGAGGCCATCGGCAGCAAAATCTTCGAGCACACCGTCTGGAGAAATGCCATGCTCCAGGCACAGGCGCTTCCAAAACTCGAAGCCAACTGCATTGGTTGTATGCTAACTAGTTGGTTTAAGTTTAAAACTTGTTTATTGCTTACTCTGATTGCCGCATTGGCCCAACTGCAGCGTAATAATTTCACTTGGCATTTTTTTCGCGCTGTTCTCCTTCGCTCTATGCACCTCAAACTAACTGTAACGGTGCTTTTATCAAGAGCGAAAGTTATCGATGAAATTTTCTTTAAACATCGATTTTTATGGCAAACAATCATTTCGCATGGTATACTTTCAAAGCGCGTATAAAGAGTGGCCTAATTACTCTTCTTAAAACACTTTTACAATAGATTTAAACAAAGTTTGGTAAGTGCCGGTAAGTTACATCGCCGATGTCATCCTCGAAGCACGTCTAATAAGACTAACTCGCTAGCCAGAGTGCACGTCTTGTTTATATATGATGGTGGCGCCCTCTATCAGTCAAAGGCATAATCAGAAAGACACTCGATATTTTATATCGTTAACATTTGATGTGGCAGTATTTTTTATCAGCTGTTGGTCGCGTTGCCAATACGATAGTGGCGCTTATTGATTTATCGAGCGCAGTGCTGGACTTACAATGCAGCAACGGCAGAATTGTTTTTAAATTATTTAAACAAAATACAACATGCTGCGCCAGGAGAACTTGGCCGCTAACTTCTGCGGTCTACTCGCCGCCCAAGGCTTCAAAGGCAAGTATTGCAGCAGACATGCAGTGTGCCGAATTCAATTAACTTCAAGTTTGTCCTGTGCAGAAAAGGCAAACGAATGGCGTATTTTGGGCCAGGAGCAGGATGGTTCGTTGCTGACATCGTGGATATTCGAGTTCTTGGACGAGTCCGACAAGCGAGAGACCTGCATTGGTCACTTCCACGCAACGAAGAAGCAGCTGCGCGTGCTGCGAACACTTCCTGGCTGCGTGGAAATCATCCAGGCGAGCATCAACAGCAGCATTACTTTGCTGTCATATGTGGTGAAGACTTCGCAGCTTTATGAGGCATTTGTGGTGGAGGTACGCAGCAGCGAGGGCGGCATACCAACGCCGCTAAGCGCGGAGCCATCGCCCCGGCAAATCATGACACAGTTTTTGTGGCGAGTGGAGAGTGCCACACGCACCTGCTGGCAGGACAAACTGCTGGTGCTCACCCACGAGGACTGTAGGTCTACGCCAGGGCTATGCAATGCGTCCCAGCCATCTAATCCACATTTAATTGCTTTTTAGCCATCAAACAATACAGCTGCACGGTCAAGCAGAGCTCGACGACAACACAAACGGGCAGCGCGGAGGGCAGCGCCTGGCACTTGGACACCAGCATACTGACACACGAGACACTGGCCAAGAACTTCAGCTGGGCACAGTGGGACGCCGAGTGCCAGGCTCTGTATTACATACATCTAAAGCCCAAAGCGGTCAGCCTCAGTCTGCTGGATGAACGCGAGCAGAGCGGCGAGCAGGCGGCTCCTGCTCTGAGTCCTACGCTCTCTGCATTCCAGTTCAACGAGAAGCAGCCAACGGAGACAGTGGTAAGCGACAGTCCCAAGGCGGAATTCATTTTGAAATTGATATAGTCGATGGTTAGGCTATTTAAGTGAAATTAGTCTGCCCTTATATCTAGTAGACTTAATTTGATCAATTTTCTGTGGCCGTAGAATGCTTAAATTGCTTATAGACCATTTTGTTAAAGGCATAAAATATCTTTTAGGCTGGACTGCCTCTACAGTTTAATGATTTTCTCTAGCTCTTAATATATTTATTTATCTGAAGCCTTACGTGTTGATTATTATTAATTTATTTAACCGATTGCATTGAATACTATTAAGAACCCAATTTGAATCTCAATGTATTGGCCAAATATGACTTTTTTGGATTTCCCGCAGTATGTACTGCTAAATAATTTCCCTGAAACTCGATATACAGTATAATTTTTTTTTGAATTATGGTAATTGTATTATCTATAATAATATAGTATTAAGATAGACTCAGAGAGAATTCTCTTGTGTTTAAACATAGCTACTTAAACAGGCACAGGATGTTTAATCTTCTAATCTTATCAACAGTGACTCTAGATAAGCTAAATCCATGAAATTCTAGGTGTTCAACATGATACATATTATGTGGGAAACTTATCAACATTCTTTTTGATTGCATTTCAGTTTTACTGCAATTGTAAATCTCCTAAATTTTAAGTTTAATGGATTTTTCATTGCAACTCAGCTTATTGCTAATTGATTGTTATTTTTTTTAAACAGCTCAACATTCCCCTCAACCTGCCCAAGCTGCCCACCAGGGACAGCGAGGAGGCGCCACGCTACGACGACGATGCGGTGCCGCTGCGAGTGCACGACAGCTCGCTGAATCTGATCATTCTGGCCGACAGCTCGGGCATGTTCTTCGTGTGCCACTACTACCTGTACCAGCCACAGCAGATGCAGGAGTCCCCGAAGCAGCAGGACGTGCACTTCGCCTACTCGGTGTCGCTGCTGCACCACGGCTGCGTCGTGCACTGCGTCATGCCGGGCGTGCCCTGGCAGAAGGCGCGTCTGCTGCGCCCCACCTTCGCCATGCAGGGCTCACACCATCTGCTCGTCTCGTCCGCGTTCTTTGTGCACCTGCTGGACGTGGGCCTGCAGCACGAGCCCAGTTGCCACATTGTCTGCCCCGCCGTCAACACGCGCAGTCCTGACGTCACGCACCTGGTGCCGTTGCGCAAGTGGGGCGCTTTGGCCTACGACGCTGCCACCTTGGACCTGGTGTCGCTGAACGTGCCGCGGGCGCATCTCATTGACACGTTCCGCAACGACAACTCGCTGGACAATCGCATCAGCATCATACACTACTTCCTCGTGCACTCCACGGACATGGACGTGCTGGCCGAGCTGCTGAGCAACATTCTGGAGCGACCCTTGTCGCTGGACACGGTGGCGCTGCTCAAGGAGGCGCTCATTGCCGGCAGCTATGCCGCCGCCGTGCGCGGTCTGCCCGAGGAGGCGAAGCCGCTGTTGCGCCTGCTGCCGCTGACCACTGCGGTGGCCACGCGACCCATTCAGGCGCGTGTGGCGGACATTAGTGTGGGGCTGTCGCACGAGGCGTTGCACAACACGAGCATGATGCTGTTGTCGCCGCAGCAGCGACTCTCGCCCTATCGCACCGACATCTGGACGCGACTGTGGGAGCTGCTCAACGAGTCCGCCAAGCAGGAGCAGCCGCGCTTCACCGCCGAGCAGGTGACCGAGAAGCTAATCTTCAGCCTGGCCTGCTATCAGCCAGAGGCGCTCTCGCCCTGCACCACGCCCATGACGCCGGACACGGGCAGCGGGGGCTTTGGCGACTACAGCAGCGGCAGCGCGTTTCCCTTCAGCAACGAGGTGCTGCCCTTCATCGAGCAGGAGGGCTGCACGGCTAGCAAGCAGGAGCACGTCATCTCTGTGGTGGGTAAACTGTTGCTTTGGCTCTGAGCTGTATTTGATAGTTCTCCCCTGCTGCTTGCAGTACTTGCGCGAGCTGAGCGTGCATCTGGTCAAGCACTCTTCCAAGCCGCACTCGGGCTTCCGCTGGCTGAAGGAGACCTTCTTCGAGCGCTCGCAGGCGCCAGCTCACGTGCATGCGGTGGCCTCGCAGTTCGTCTCCGCCCAGCTGGAGCTGTCGCGCGCCCTCTGCTCCCTGGTCTGCCGCGCCGCCGGCTTGGATGCCCGCCTGGAGACGTTGCGTGGCTTTCAGTTGATGTAAGCTTGAGTTGCGGTATCTCCTATTGATGTTTACTTACTGCTGTTCTACTTGCAGTGATCAGATGTCGAACAACCAGCAGCACTCGCTCTTTCTCATACTGGAGCGCTATTGCTTGGCGGTGGAAACAATTGCCTTTCCGCTGCCCGAGGGCTTCTCCTCGTTCTTCACCTACTTGGGCTATCGCGCCCTGGACTACGACATGTTTCTGCAGTACGTGGAGAACCACGTCTTTGAGCTGCAAGTGGATGTGATGAAGAGCATTGTCTATGGTTTGTTCGCCACTTCGATTCCTGCAGCGTGCAATCATCTTAATCGCCTTGTCGCTTACAGATATCGAGGACTCGCCGCTGGGCACGGAGCGTAAGCTGTCGCTGCTTTCGGCGCTGCCCAAGCAGCGGGCCCAGCGTCTGCTGAAGTGCTGGCAGCATCCGGACAGTCTGATGATTCGCGGACGAGAGCACGCTGCCAACATATTGTCGGGCCAACACCAGGAGCCGCCGCAACGTCGCGGCTCTGGCAGCGTCTCGCAGTCACGCATGCACACTCGCACTGGTAAGTAGGAGAATTCAGGGATTGCGGCACTTAATTTTCATTTCATTTGCTTTCATTTCACAATTACATCCAATCAGCACTGAGAAAACCCACAAGGGTCGTTTGTCATTCGTTGCTTTTGGTTTTTCTGCTTATTATTTTAACCGCAGCCGTTTTAAGCATTGTTCGCGTGGTTTGTGTGCAGCGATCTGCCTCGTGGCGATCATGAAGCTGTTATCCTGTGCTCAACTTCCTGCTTGGTAAGCAGTGCAATCTGTGTGTCTGTGCGTCGCCTGTGCTTGTCTCTCATCCTCCTACTTGTAAACAATTTTCAATCAGTTCACTGTTCTGATATTTCTTGTTGCTTGGTTTTCTTGCTCTCTTGTAGATCTCACGGCGGAGACTCTGTCGCCGTTGAACTCATTCCTTGATCTGCTGACAGCCAAAGCGAGCCTAAATGAACTGGACTACAATTTGCTAATTGAGACGACGCTGAGTTCCATGGAGCTGCTAAAAGTCGGCGAGTAGTATATTTATTTAGCATCCTTAAAGCCATTGCTCATTGTCAACGGACAGTGTAATTGTATTATTTATATTTAAGTGTATGTCGAACCAATGTGTCAAATGTCAACAAACGAGTCTAGCCAATACAAAATGGTGTACTATTAAACTAATCCCTGAGATGGTATTATTCTGTGTAATGTGCATTAATGTTCTACTTTTGTATATAATTGTTCTCAACTCTGTGTCTACCTTAAGTTAAATGTGCAGCTATTTATATTAATAAATAAATTATGATATTCAAAGAATTTAAGTTTGTTTTTCTTTTAAGCTTAATCACTCGGAACTTCCATTGGCCAAGATCTATTTGATGTGGATTCTATTGGTTACCCCTTACTATTTCCCCACGTTTCGTAGCTGAAGTAAAGTGTTATACTTAAATAGTTTCTACAATTCGCGACAGATGGCGCAGCTGTTAACAGCCTTGCGTGAATTTAACATTAACAGCAGCTTGGCTTGGGGTAAATTAAAAAAATTACATTTATTAAAGAGTGTAAAAAAAATTGGAAAATAAAAATATAATTTTTTTCGACCTGGTTTTTCAATCCACCATATTTGTATTGAAAATATACATTTTATATTAACAGCAGGATAGCAGCGACATATCAGTTTTCTAACAGGACTGTACAGAAAATGTTAGAACAGCTGTGACGCAGAAGCAGTCCACAACAGCAACAGCTTGCGTGGATGGCAGACAGGCAGACAGTGTTAACAGAAAATTGAGTTAGCAGAGGCTGTTAAAATGTATCTGATAGATACTTTAGCGTTAGCATTGTTTTGTTTATCCAGTTGACAGTTTGTGGAAAATCGTCACGGTGCGCGCATCAACGACAATTCGTCGCGGACAAATTCAGAGAAAAAGCCCAACGGGAAATATTTGTCTTGGTGCTGGGTGCTTGGTGCTGGATGCTCGGACTCTGTGGACTGAGCTACAGATTTACGAAGTGCAGCGCAACGAAATATATCCAATTGGAATATGCGCGCCTGAGTCTTGCGAGGCAAAGTGCCAAATGCACTGTGAAATAATTGAAAGCAAAATGCGCGCCATTTGATTAAATCTCAAATCTCAAATTGCAATCTGCTCGCTCGTTTAAGTGAATCGCGAGTGCCGAAAAAAAAGAAAAATAAAAAACAAAAATTAAAGAGCATAGTACTCGAAGAACAATCAGCAAAGCAAATATTAATTATTTAAACAATAAATTAAAGAAGTGAAACACACGCAGTGGCGACAATGGAGCACAACTTCAGAGGCATCTTCACAATCGGATTATTTCTGGCGCTTCTCAGCACCGGACAGACACATTTGAATATATTTCTGAATCTGCACGAGGTGCTGCGGCTAATCGGTGAGTTGCGCCCCCCTCCCACACATGGGAGAGCACAATACAGACAAACAAACACACCGCCTAATGGCTGTATAAATTATTTGAATAATGAATCAATATCAATTAGCTGCCATCATTAGGCTGCTTTTTCGTATTTCGTTTTTCGTTGCCAGCGAGATTAAAACTAAACGCAATTTGATTTGAATTTGAAACTCGTCTTTTTGCCTGCCATTTTGGTGATGACAGTTTAAAGAGCCCCGATTTATGTATGTGCAACAATATCAGTTTAAGCTCAGCTCGAGAATGATTAATTACGTGCAATTCGTGCGCAAATTGTAACTTAATAACTAATAGTCTGTGATTGTCCTAGCTGAAGGATGTAGCGAGCGATGTAGAGAGGCAAAGATAATTTCAGTGAGCATCTGCTCTTTGTGGGTAAAGTGTCCTTTGAGATTTGTTGGCTAGTGAATAATAATACTCCAAGCTGGAATTAACATTAGTCATTTTAATTATTATCCTTTTATTCTCGCAAGTGTGATTTATTTGCTTTTGTTGAAATACCTTCAGTTCATGAATCTGATTGGTTTTTTGTTAAAAAGGCATTAATTTGCAGTGAAGATTTTGATGATTTGCATTTCAAATATTTATTAAATACTTTAAAATGCAAAAGCATTTATATTATTGCTGTCCACAATTTTGGGTTCATTTTCAGTGTGTTAAATTGATTTTTAAAAAATTCACGTTAAATGAATATTTGATGATTCGGTTCTTAATTGCATTTTGCCATTGTCAATTTTTAGAAATTCGCATGCTATTAAATGAAATTATTGCGATTTAATTAAAATCCTTGAACAAATTGTGCTTGCTGCCCATTTAATTTTGCGTTCAACGAGTTCAACGAAATGTGTCCTAATATCTGTCGGCTGTAATTTAAATCGCGCATTATCAAATTCACAAACATTTTATCTTGATAATTTATTGCATTAGTTTTCGAAATTTGTTATTTTATTATGTTTCACTTTTGGTTAGATGCATTTGCTCTTTATTTATAAATAAATCAGCAGACATGTATTATTAGTTTTACGACGCTATTTATCTGCCCCAAAAGCGAACTCACTCAGATATGGCGCACTATAAAGCTTGTCCCCAGACCGTAAAAACCAAAGTGTTTTACGAGGTGCTGCCAAAAAAGTATTAAACAAACCCTTTGCTCTGCTCTCCGACGGCGACGGCGAGGGGGCGGAGTAGGGGGCATGTGTATAAAAAATAAATCTATGTCGAATATCATAAAACACATGCAAAGTGCTTGCCACTGTTGGCAGCGCTGCAGCGTTGAAGTGTGTGCTGGACGTGGCAAGCAGATACGGAAAAATTATCAGAAATTATGTTGTAAAATTTACAACTCTCAGCGACAGCCAAGGGTTGCCGTGCTGTGGCATGGCGGGGCGGGCGGTGTGCTGCAGTGCAGTGCAGTGCAGTGGCGCGGTTGCCTGTGCAAACATGCCGAGTGATTGATGGGCACAGGGAGCAGGGAGCAGGGAGCGGACCGGAGAGCTGTTGTTGTTGGAGGGGCTTCGAATCGCGTCACTTGTGAATAACTGAGTCAATATTTGGACGAGTTGGACTGCTAATCAGGCGCTTATCTGGCAGCTATCGACGCAGCACTCGTCGTAATTCATGTTCGTGTGTGCTCCTAGTGTTGTTCTGTTCTGTTGTTCTGCTGTTGTGGATGGCACCTCTTCGGCTTATCGGAGCGCCGGACAATCAATCAGCGCAGCGAGTCACGACTCCAGGCGGCCAATTGAGGCTGTTGAGGCTGCCACATGCTTACAGGGTGATCCATCACGGGCAGCCCAGGCAAATTTATTAGTTGTGTCAGCCGCGTGTCAAACAATATCAAAGCCAAAGCCATTAATCGATTCGCTCTTTGTGCCATCGCGTTCGTTGCCCATTGTCGTCTCGCTCTACCAATTTGCGGTGCAATTGCAACTCGCCCCACTGATGAGCGGAGGGCTTCCCTCTCCAATTATCCAGCGCTGACAGCAGGTTGCATGCCTGACCTACTTTCGGCTACCTTTTCGGGCACCACCCCGCCCCCGCCCCCGCTCGACTGTAGGTGTCATTTTTTAGCGGTTTGTTCAAAAGGTTGACTCCAGCTATACGCGCGCTGCGCTTGTACGAGTGTGTTTGACCTGTCTTTGTGTGCATGCGTGTACATCAATTAAATTGTCAGACCACAGAAAAAAGAGAGACAACATTGCTGCAGCTCTGGCATTTGCCGCTCGTTAGCTTACTCTACTGGAAAGCAGTCGAGCTGGCGGGCCAACTGTAGGGCAGGAGGGCTAGAGGGGGGGGGGGGGCGGACGAGTGCCACTGCCAGGCTGCACATCCAGCTGTGAAGTGGGCCAAAGGACGCTCCAAATTGCAGCACTGGCCGAAAGATTGCACACACATATAGAGTACAAACCATGTCAGGGACTGCCGCAGCTCGTTAGCAGCAGCAGGCAGCAGGCAGCAGGCATCGGGCAGATAGCAGCAGAGTGAGTGATACATAGGAATCGTTAATGGGTTCCCAGTAAAATGAGGTACCGCCAAGTGGAGCAAGAGCCAGGCACGTCCCCAGAGACCCACTGCTTTTTTCTTATCATAGTACCGAGGGCTAAAAGCTTTCGAGAGCCATTAATAAATATAAAAATACGGGAAATCGTATTACAGCAACTGCAAGTAATGGAGAACACAACAATTAAAACAATCTCGATGCAAACGCGAGTTGACAGGCCAACTAACAGACAGCTGGCAACGCCTGCAGACTGAGCTCTTGTAGAAAATATTAGTTACTCAACAAGTTCGACAAGTGCTTGGCTGGAGATACAATAACTTAGGCACAGTAATGTTATATTTTCATAGAGTACTTCGGGAGTCTGGCAACTCTTTGTGCTCGCCTCGCAAGCGGTCACTTAATACCGATACATTAATCCGCAGTGAAGATTTTGAAGATTTACATTTAAGATTTTTTTATTAAATACTTTTAAATGTAAGAAGAGAAGACAACAATTAAAACAGTTGCGATACAAACGCGAGTTGGCAGACTTGGCTTGCAGACTGAGCTCTAAAAATTGGTTAGTTATTCAACAACTTCAACAAGTGCTTGTTTGATTTATCACAACTATTAGTGAAATACAATAATTTAGTCATGGATTTCATGAAGTAATGTTGTATTTTCATAGAGTACTTCGGCAGTCTGGCAACTCTTTGTGCTCGCCTTGCAAGCGGTCACTTAATGTCGAGACAGAGAGCTGACTGCTGACTACTACGCTGATGCTGGGGTCCCATTCGATATGCCAATACTGTCAACTCACGCTCGATGGGTATCAGCTAGCGGTAATCTTAACCCATCTCAAGCTCTCACATTTGAGCGATTGACACTTTCAACTAGGCTGCTGCAGTCGAGCGGGCAACTGACGAGACACTCGCGTCGAGTTGCGAATTGTTGCCAACTCACGTTTGGCTAATAAAACGGCAACACTTGGCTAAAAATACACGCAGCAGCAGCAACGGCAACGGCAGCGGAGTAGATATTTTGCCAAGTAATGTGAACTCAATTAGTGAAATGCGACAACAGCGAGAGCGAATAATGAAACAAACAATAATCATAATAATAATAGAAAATCCTTTTAAGCCCGATTGCCAGCGCAGAATCTCGGCGAGGCAAATGCGCAACGTTCGTGGCGAATTTTTTGGCTGCGCCGACTTTGCCACACGGAATAATTAATAAACGACAGCGAGCGAGGGGGGAAAAAGCTGCTGAGTTGCAGACGAAATCAGGGGCATTAGGAGGCGCCGTGTGGCATGCTAAAGCGCAGCGCGTGTGCCGTTGCCAAGTTGTTGTCGGCTTGACAACATTATAAACAAGTGCATGCAGCATGTTGTTGCCATGTCTAGCTGCCACTGAGTTCGAGTTTGCAATTGAGTTTGGGGGCACAGTGCGTAATTGGCAAATGAATGAGCGACGACGACGACGACTACGACGATGACGATGACTGCGACATAGACGTAGACACAGACGTAGACAGAGCGAGTTGACGATGACGTGGCAGCAGCATGTGGCAAGGAAGCGTGCAGCTCGCAGCGAAATCTCAGTTGCATTTCAATGCGCTTAATTACGAGGGTGGTTCGATGGGGTCGACTGGCAACCCGGCAGCCCGGCAGCCTGGCGGATCTCTGCTGCGCGCTCGACGGCGTGTAGCTGCCACTTGCCACTTGCCGCCTGCCACTTATCCCTGGCCGACGACACACGTGTCAACGTCAGCCTGGCTGGCAACATTCACCGAGAAAAAAGCCACCTACTCGTACTCTCCCCCCACTCGTTTTGCAAGTCATTGGCCCTTCATTGCATAAACAGTTTACACTTCAGCAAACGGTCATGGATTGGCAGCCACGCCCAGCTCTCGCCTGCCTGCATCGATGACAACAATTGACGCCCACTTGCGCTTAATTAAATCGCTAAATGCAGTGCGGATGTTGCGCTTGCCGCCTTTTGTGGCAAGCAACACGCATGCATAAGCAGCAAAATGTGGATAATAGCCATAATTGTGCTTAGATCGCATTGTTTAGCTGGCCATTAAAGCGCAAGTCTGATTGCATAATATTTATTGAACCAAATTATCAAAATGCGCTTGGCGACATGCTCCAGAAACGCTCAGAGAAAGTACGCAACAAAATATGTTGCCTGATTTTGTGTAAAACAATTGTTAGATTGATTTAAAGTTCGAGTTTTTCCGGCAAGGTCATTACAGCCTTACTTGCAGCTGCAATTCATTAGAGTTTTGTGCAAATATTTTGTGCTTCCATGCTGCACATAGTTGGCATTAGAAAGAGCAGTCTTCGGATGCCAACGTTTGATGCACAAGAATTTGGTGCGCATAGAAGTAAAAGTAGTAGCAGTGAACTCGCATATTTACTTGCTGCTTCGGCACAATTTATGCACATTCAAAACATACTTCACATGACCGAACGAATGAATGAATGGCTCTCGACACGCACTCACACTCAGTCTGTGGTCATATGCAGATAGTGACCCCGCGGCCAGAGCACGCCACCCCCAAGGCGGGCACTGCTGCCATATCTCAAGTGGCAGTCCCCAGACTGCCACGGACTCGTTATCAAATGAATTTAATCAGTTTCAATTGTTTATGTTTCTCTTTCGGCGGACTGGCGAGGGGCGCGTCTTTTAGCATGATTGGTGGCGCCCAGACACGAAACGGAAGCCGGGCCAGAATGGTGCTAGGAGTAGTGGGGGTAGTGGGGGTGGTGGTGGGGCGGCACAACTTGCCCAATTGACTTGTTGTGCAATGTGCTTTTTGTGAAATTAATGCCAGCATGGCGGCGGCAATTAAAGCGATTTCAGATCGTACACCTACTTGACAACGATGTGGCAACTGCGGCCATCGCAGCAAGTCGCCTGTTGCAAGATGAACTGCTGGCCGCAAAATCGCATAAATTTAGGGGCCAGCTAGAGGAGTATAATCAGCTTCCAGCGCTGCCTAATCCTGCGACTTTGCTCCCTGCGTCCCCTCGTCGTCGCTGTCGCAGAAGTGGAAAATGGAAATGCTTCAATTATGCTAATGCCGCATGAGGCAGCGCGAGTGCCGGCGCGGTGCTGCCGCAGATATAATAAAGTACATGATATTTGCATTAGAAATGGCGCTTAGAACAATATCCGCATTAGGGGCTCTGCTGCTCGCTTATGCAAGGATATTCGAGGATGTTCGCCATTTAGCGTAATTAACTTGTGCTTAGCTGGCGCAAAAACGCTTCCCACAATGCCGAGTGATTAGCCAGCAGCGCAGACGACAGAGGGGAGGTGGGACGCACAGACGGACACAGAGAACAGAAGAAGTTGCAACCGAGGCTTAGCTGCAACAAAACTTCTGAGTAAACAAAACAACTGACGCGTGCTGTGTGCCGTGCACAAAGCGCAGTGAGAACAGAGCGCAGCAATTGTATTTTGCGGATGCATTCATTGTGTCGCCCCTCCCCCCTCTCTCTCTTCCAGCGAAGTCGGCGCAAAGTGAGAAAAGTCGCACACTGCATTGACAAACGCTGCCAGGCAGCTACCAGGGTAGCTACCTTTACAGCCAAACAACAACAACAATTGTAGCAACAACAGCAGCAACAACAACGCTACTTAATGGACCAGAAATGCGCTGTGCAAACACGGTCCCCGTCCCAGTGCTCGACCCACTCGCAGTGCCTTCAGCCCTGTCTCTCATGCCCGCTTCGGTCTGTCCGTCTGTCTGTCTGTCTGTCCGCCTGTTCAACTGCCTGTCCTGCCCAGGCTGCCCGGCTGCTGGTACTTCTTGTGGCGCGTCCTGCTGCTGCTGCTGCTGTTGCTGCTGCGTATGCAAACAAACGCTGCCCGGAAGCGAAATGCGAAGCGACAGCCAGCACACGAGTCCTGCCGCCAGCACTTGAGCACGCCGCACCGCAACAGCAGCGACAACAGCAACAGCAACGGCAACGACACCCGTCTCTGTCTCCGCCCAGCTCCCCTGGCGCTGCCGTTGCCACCACCAGGTTGTTGAGGGCTTCATTTGATATGCCCTGCTGCGAGAGGGTGGCCTGCCTGCTGCACAGCCCCTTGAGCGAGTGCGTCTGCCGGCGATTTCGATGATTTCAATGCCGGCGCATATACTTTTCTTTCTCTTTTTTATTGCTGCGCGAATTCCAAGCGGGTGCCTGCTCCCCTCCCCCCCGCCTATGGCTCTTAATGAGCCCGTAAATTATTTTTTATTATTTTGTATTTAATTTTTTCATTGCTGTTTGTGCGACTTCTCTCAGCGCACCACACAAAAGAACCCAAAGCCGAAGCGTGTGTGGCGACCATTTGATGCCGAATTGATTGTGGGAATTGAACAACATTTTCGGGCAGCGCTCAGCGCCGAAGGGGTTGCTGCAGCCCATCATAATGCTCAACTGCAGATAAGTCTCTTGTAAATTTACCAAAATAAACGAAAATGCCCTAATCTGATGGGAGCTTAAATTAAATTCGAATGACCACAGAAGATCGACCATGATAGAGAGAACATGAGAATGAGTTGAATGCGATATAAAATTACTTTTAAGATCAGCCTGCAATGCTATAAGAATTATAATCGATTTGGGAACTATTTGTAGTATTTAATTTCCATCTTTTGTCTTCAGTGCCGAAGGAATTGTTCTAGCCTACAATAAACTAACTGCATATGTACGAAAATAAACGATAAGTCCCTAAACTGCAGGGACTTTAAAGATCAGCCTGCAATGCCATAAGAATTACAATCACTAATCGATTTAAGTAACATTTGCAGCACCGAATTCTCAGCTCGAAACTGTCTTCGTCCGCAGTGTGAAAGGGATTGCTGTAGTTATAATCAAACTGCAGATAAGTCTTTGTTCATTTACCAAAAAAAAAGCGAAAGGTTCTTAAAATGATGGAAAATGCAAGCAATGATGGAAAGAATTTTATAACGACTACAATGCGATATAAAATTACCAAAAAATTTTTCAAAATCATTTGTTGATTTAAGAAACATTTGTTGCATTTACTTTATAACTCACAGCTGTCTTTGACTTAAGCGTCGTAATCAAACTGTACATAAGTCTCTTGAAAATGTACAAAAATAAACAATAAGTCCTCATGCTGATGGAAACGGCAAGCAATGTTAGAAAGAGTTTGATAATGACTGCAATGCCATATATAATTACTTTTAAAATCAGCCCATAAGAATTTAAATCACTTATTGATTTAAGACACATTTGTAGTATTCGCTAACCACAACTCTAAAGTGTTTTTGACTTCAGTTATAAGGATACGCAGATAACTCTCTAGTAATTGAATAAAATGTATGTGACAACTTAAGATCTGCAAGTAATGATAAAAACAATATGAGAATAACTTGACTGCCACATTAAATTAGTTGTGAAATCAGCCTTCAAATACTTGAATCAATACTTAGAGGAACACAATTGAAATGGTTTAATTTCCGTCTGGCAACTGTCTTAGGCTGCAGGAGCACACAGTGCCCCAATTCTGCGGCAGTCGCGAGTTAAAATTTGTGTAGAATGTTAATTACTTTCCGCACAATTATGAGGCACTTTCACAAGCAGTCAGCGGGGGCAACTGCTCGTGCCCCGTCTGTGCGGCACATAATGTGTCTACTTATGTGTTACAAATGCAACTTATTGGAAATTTTCACACGCCCGCAGCGCAGCTCCCGAGCTCACTGCAACCCCGTTGCAGCTTCCCACGCAGCCAAAGTGTTTTTCCAAGGCACTTGTGGGGGTGAACGGCAACAGGCTGTGTGGGGGCGGGGACACGTACATTACTGATAAAATATATGGGGTAATTAAAATGTGCGGCACTCAAATGTGCCCGAAAACGCAGTGCAGGAGTTGTGGGGAGCCCGTTTGGCACTTGCTAATTTCCAATTGACAACTTGACCCACATACAGCCGAGTCTTAGATGGGCACCAACTGGTTGCAGACAGCCAGCCCAATTATGCGCTAATCAAAATATCAAATGGAAATCAATCTGGCAAAGGCAGCGACAAAAGCGGTTCCCATCGGCCGCTGACACAAAGATTGCGGTGTTTATATGTCTGTGTGTGTGTGCAGCTTGCCACATAATTTGTGCCTTCAATCAAACCAAATCGCTGCCCGACCGACTGACTGACTGACGACAGCGGCGACTTAACAGAGAGTTGCCCAGGGGGCCTAGGGGCCGCGCTGTCTGCAGTAATTTCGCTGTCACGCGTGATAAACCGCGCACATGGCACGTGAAGAAGGAGGCGGCGGCGACTCGCCCCCCGACGATGATGGAGGGGGCTGCAGCTGCTGGCGAATTATGTGGCAACAAGCAATGGCGGCGCAACGAGCGATGCTTATTGTGGCTTTAATTATGCCAGAGGACCTTATTTGATGTGAGCTAAAGGCGTGTCGAAGTCTATTGCTTACAAATACAACAATACGCTCACTCATTCGCTGATGTTCTTGAAGTTCATTTGAAGTCTACTGCTATGCTCTGCCTAAACTTACAGTTCATTCGAACTCCATTGCAATATATATTCATTCATTCATTCATTATCTGCTTAGCTATTCATACATTTGCATTTCGAGAGTAATTAATTGCGGTGTTCTAAAACATATTCACATCAATTCGCTGCGCCTCGCACCCCAAGCAGTCTGCCGCCAGTTGGATTCAAACGCGAATTCGTAACGTTGCGAATGCGATTCGTTCTGCGTGCTTTGGCCAATGAGTGTGAGCACTCGACACTCATTTGCCGCCGTGCATTAGTCGCGGCTGTTATCGTGCCGGCCCGCTCTTTATTATTATCAATGCCCATCTCTTGTGAGCGACCACCAAATGGCCTGCAGACGTGCGTGGTGTGAGTGCGCTGCGCTGAATGTATTCATTTCAGTGTGAACGACGGCCTAATGGCGTTGAGTGCTGGGCCGTGCAGGGGCAGGAGATGATTAGCAGCATTATCATTAACATATTTAAATGCAGACGGGCATTCATAAAGAGCATAAAGTAATCAAAGCAAATACAAACGTTTACATGCGAAAGTGCTTAACAGCGTCGCTCTTAACAGCCGCTGTTCAGCCCAGCCCAGCAACGCACGCTGTTAACCTCACATTAACAGCGCTAATGTAATCAATACTCGCGCTGCTAATAAGCTCAACGATAAGCTGTTAATTACGCTCAGATCTTAACAGTTGTCGCTGCTCGTTGACACCCGTGCGCGTTGTGTGTGTGTGTGTGTGTGCGTGTCCGCGCGTGTGTGTGGTCTTAAAAAAGTTTTTGCATCGTCACGTTTACAAGATGATAAACCCTTAACTACTTTTCAACGCAAACAGCCGAAAAACAAGACCCAAATACATATACATAAATATTGTTTTTTTGGCTTTTTCCTCTGACCCGTCGCAAGCCGAAAAAAAGCACGTTGCCATAAACAAAGCCGAAAACTTTTCAACAAACAGCAGCAGGGACGGAGTTGAAGGAGATGCGACCACTTCAGTAGCAACGCCCACACACACACGTACACACATACATCGAACACTCGCCATGCTAATCTCTCTTCCACTCTGCTGTTGAGACCTAGAGCCTTTGGGGCAGCCTCCGCACTGAGACTGAGGGGTAATGGGTAATATGTAGTCGGCACTCTCAGTGCGCTGTTCGCAGTTCTCTGGCAGCCCGGCAGCTGGCCGAAAAGTCAATACGAGGCGGCTGCTCACTCGGTCAGAGCCATAAATTACGCCATCCCTGGGGTGCTATTGAAAAGTAAATGTACATATGTGTGTGCGTCTGCCTGTGTGAGTGTGTCGTTGTTTGTTTGTATTGGACTTTGGCTCCGAGGTGTTGGGCCTGGCTGCTTTGTGCTGGCCCCGGGCTGGTGTCGCTTGCAGTCGTCAGAGCGTTGTTTGGCCATGTCAAAAGTGGTTCATAAATTTCAGCTCTCGAGCCCCGAAAAGTTCGGCACAGGAAGTTGCTGTTTACTTAAGGCTGCCGAGTTGCCGCAGAATGTCTTTTTGCGGCGCTGCACGAACTAATCCCAGCGGCCACCCAGCGCGTCTTGTGCGGCAACGACGCATGCAAATCAAACCGCATGCCGCACGCCGCACATTACAAGCTGACCCGAGCAGCCGAAACCGCAACAACATTCAACTAACTGGGCCACCTGCTAGCCAGCCAGCCAGCCAGCTAGGCAACTAGCGAGCTTGCCACCTGCAACTGCTGCAGGCCACAGACGGTCGCCCACGCTTTACGGCCATCCATAAAGTTGATGGCAACGCCTAGACGCTGGCGATAAAAATTTCATTAGATCACGCCAAGCAGTGCCACAAAATTGAAAGAAAACTGTGTGTGCATCGCCTGGCGAATTAATGGGCCAGCTTCGACTTTGTGGCTGCAATCACTGCCAGGCTCCACTCGACGCTCTGATGGATGTGTCGGTGTGTGTGTGTGTGTGTGTGTGTCTGTGCTGCCACAGCACTCTTGGCTGGTGTGTCTCACGCAACGTGCCACATGGCCCTGGGTTAATAATCACATTAACTTCTCCAGATAATCACATTAAATTTCTCACTGCCTCAGCCTTCCGTCATATACTATACTATACCCTGCAGGCAATAAAAGGAGGGCTGCTCCTGCACGTCAAGCTGCAAGGACAATCACGAAAATTAAATGAACTGCCATTAAAAAAGACAGCAGTTGCATAGACAACGATATCCTCAGAGATTGAGTGAGTCAGATTTCTGCTATATACAAAGAAATTTAAAGTGTGGACAGTAGGTATTGTATATTTGATATTGGAGGACATTTCCTTCAAGAGTACACATTGATTATTAGAATTGAACTTGGAAGACATCTCCTTAAGTCGAACTGAAAAAGTATGCACAAACTTCTATACATATTCGATTTTGTAGGATAATTCATTCGAGAGTATCTGTTGGCCAACCTTACTATTGCAAGACATTTCTACATTTAAGTCGCACTCAAAAATTATGCACAGATATCTAAATACTATATTTGATATGGAAGAACATATTTCCATTAAGAGTATCGATTGGCAAACCTTTCTTTTATATACATTTGTTATTGGAAGACTTTTCCACATTAAAGTCGAACTGAAAAGGTAAGCGCAGATGACTATATTTGTATTTAATATTGAAGAACATTGCCATCGAGAGTATACATAGGCGAATCTTTTTTTTATGTAAAGTATTCCCAGATTTCTATATACATATATTTGATATTAAATAACATTTAAGTCGGGCGTAATAAACGACAAGCCCGATTAAGCACAGATTTCTATACATGTTTTGTATTGAAGAACATTTCCATCGAGAGTATACATAGGCAAATCTTACTTTTAAATTATATAAAGCATGCACAGATTTCTACACATGTTTGAAGAAAATTTCCATTAAGGATATGCGCTGGCAATCCATTGGAGAACACTTCAGTCGAGGGTATGCGCTGGCAAACCTTCCGCCACTCAACTCTTGGCTTGCCTACTTTGTTGCCTTTGATTTTTACGAGCCAATAATTTGCACTTCTTGTGCGTGTGTGAGCCTGAGTGATAGCGGGCTGCGCTCTGGGCTTGGCCTGGCCTAATCAGTGGCCTCAGGTAGTCGAGGCTGTGATGAAGGGCACTTAAGGCATCGAGTGGATTAATTACATATTTATCGTGCTGCTCGAGTGCCTTGACCCAAATGGTTCTAACACTGCGCTAATTAGCAGTGGCAAGCAGGGCGCCTCCCCTAACACGTTGCCCGAGCCACTCCCTGCCAGGGAATGGGCGGGGCGGTGAGGGGAGGTGCGGAAGTTCTCTTCTATTTACATTTTAAATTGAAAACGCAACTGCAACTCGTTCTCGTTCTTGTGCTCGGCAACATGGCCATAAACGTAATGCGTTTTTTTATGGTTTGTCATAGAAATCTACAAGATCATAATTTATGCAACAACCGCCCTGTCCGCCCCCCACCACTCGTGCAACTCGGGCACCGCCTCCATGAACTTGAATTTATGGCCAGAGCATGCAGGGCAACATCATCAGCAGCAGCATCGTCATCATCATCATCGATGGAGTTGCAGCCGCCACACGGTGTTGAGGTGATAATATAAAAGAAAATACATAAACTGCAAGACGGCCAAAAGGGTTTGGGCCACAGAAGGGGTCGGAGGGGGGAGCGACGCGCTGGCTGATTGCGTCTGGCCTGCGGGCAAAAACGTCAGCAGAGAGATAGAGGCAGACATAGAAAGAGAGAGCGAGATCTCGACTGAGATGCAGGCAAATAAATTGCAGCTGCTCGGGCTGGGGCGATGAAATACAAATAGAAATACTTGGCAGCTACCGTTGGCGTTGCACGTCCACGTTCTGCGTTGCACGTTGCCCGGCTGGCTGGCAAAATGAAGTTGCCAGAACTGCCAGAGAGCATCGTGCACTTCACATGTCCTTTAGCTTGTTTGTCTTTCACTCTGACGCTCCACGCTCCACGCCGCAGCTCAACGCAGCACATCGCAGCGCAGTGAAGTTGTTTGGCCAGACAAGACGAGAGCCGGCGAGACGCAACGCTTCATGTCTTGCCACAGACTCGCCCGAGTCGACCAAACGAGCTAGCGAATCATGACCATTTGGGCATAAAAATTACCTTGCCTTCGCTCTGCTCTTTGTTGACCTTCTATGGCCCGACTGGTTGCTTGGCTGCTTGGTTGACTAGTCTGGCGGCTGCCACATGCGCTTTAATCAGTTGCAAGCGCAACATTCCGTCATTCCGTTGGCTGCTCTTGACTTTGCCCCGTCCCAGTTGCAGCAGCGGCCGCAGTCTGAGTGCCGCACAAATTGAATCCGCTTGAGTTATGTTGCGCCCTTTGCTAAAGACATTAACTCGTCATCCCGCTCGCACTGGAAGTCAAATTTGCAGCACATAAAAATGTTTTTGGGGCCACACAATGAAGAGTAATGGGCGCAGTTTGATAGTCAACCCTTTGCCAACAACCTCCCGCCCCCCCCCCCCCCCCCAAAAAAAAAGGGCCCAGCCCGGGAAGCAGAGCTCCAGACCTCACCAATGTCATCATCAGTCGCGAGCAGAGACACATTTCGCCCCCCGACAAAAAGTCGTGCATACATTGATAACAATATTAGACTGCTAGTAGCGAGCGTCAACACAGGCTGCTAAGCGAGTGGATACCCTGTAGTTCAGTATGTCTAAATGTGGTCTGTCGTTGTTGCATAGATATATCTTAATATGTACAATAAATTTCCTAGTCTAAAGATTGCTAGATCTATTTGACATCTACAATTATTTGCCACTCTAAAGATTGCTTAATTTTATCTCTACAAATACAATATATGTCTTACTCTAAATATTGCTTGATCTATCTGTGTATCTAAAATATATTTCGCACTCTAATCTCATTAATAGATTTATCTATACAATATATTTATAAAGTTTAATTGATCTATCTCGATATCTACAATATATTTATTGAGTACTCTAAAGTTTAATTGATTCATTTGCCACTCTAAAGATTGTTTGTTGTATCTTTACATACACAATATATTTCGCACTCTAAAGATTGCTTGATCTATCTAGATATCCATTATGTATTTTACACTCTAATCTGATTAATAGATCTATCTCTATATCAACAATATATTTCGCACTCTAAAGATGAGATTAAGTGATCTATCTCGATATCTACAATATTTTGTTCCACTCTTAAGAGTGGAGTAGGTTTGACCTATCTCTACTTCTACAATATATTTCGCACTCTAAAGATTGATTTGCAAATATCTACGATTAGTTGTGTGCACAGTTTGCTGGCTCTGCTTGATCAAGGGGTATTTGAAGGTCTATCGTCTGGTGTCTGAACCGATTCCGACTCTATCTCGGCTGCTGCCAACGTCGAGTCTGTCTCTGACTCTGACTGTGGCCTAGTGTTCCGTCTGCGTTTAATGCACAACATATTCATGTGTCAAAAGACAATTTCGGATTTATGGCCTGCGAAATCCCCAGGCTGACGTCCGGCAATAGCTGCGGCTGCGGCAGCGGCAGCGGCAACTGGCGACGACGGACGACGGACGACAAAAGTGACGCAATGTGGGCGGGCTAACGGCGATGCGTTGCAGCAGAGCTGTGCGCGGGGGGCGAGGGGTAGAAAAAATATGTTAAGAAAGCATAAAATGATATCCACTAGCCATGAGGCGGGACATACATTCAAATCTCGCTCAGCTTTTTGGTTTGCATAAATTAGGATCGGGGCCGGGGCAAGTGGAGGAAGAGCGAGATAGAGGAGGGGGGTGGACGAGGGTTCCGCACAGACGAGGGATGCATGGGTCTGGCGTATTTGGGGCGCAAAAATTGCCATTTTTTCGTTTATTTCGTTTTCTCTGTCATGCTCTCTGTGATGTTGTTGCTTTTTTTCTCTTTTGGCACATAGAAAGTTTTGGTTTATGCGTCTGCTCTGGTATTTTTAGGGTTGTAATTGAAATTAAATAGATGTCGTGCCATGAATTCAAATCGCTTTGCCAGCCTTCGTCTCCGTCTTGGGGAATTTGTCGCAGCGCCGTGGCAAATGGCACTTAAAGAGTTAAAGAAGCAATAAAAGAATGTATGCGAATATTTATGCATATTTCTCTGCTGAGCGCATAATAAATCTATCAGCAGACACTCTCATATTAAAGCCGCTACTTGGCACTAATTTGGTTCGGCTTAGTTGAGTGAAAAACCTGTTTGCAGCATTCATAATTTCAGCTCTGATAAGCTTACGATTATAGAGCAGCGTAATCTAAACTATGCACAGCACATTGATTCAGCGGCTGCAAAAAACAGTTTTTGTCGTTACATTTTACTCCATCAGCTATCAGCTTGTTGCCACTCGCATAACTGCTGTTTTTTTAGCGCTTTACTTCTCTCTTAGCCAGCTGCCTTTAGCCAATTTCTTGCACATTGCTTTAAGAATATTTTCACAGCTTCCTTTGCGTCTTGAGCGCACTTTTACTTTTCCCTCTTTTGGCGTTCACAATTTATGTCACTGGCACTCGAAGCAGAAGCTGAGGCGCCACCAAGGCAAGGTGTCTGCCACCTTGGCTGTTTAATGAAAATCGATTTTTCTCAAAGGTTCGGCAGGTGGCCGCGGGAAGGGACAGAAAATACTCTAGCAGTTGGGCGGCTGCTTCGTTTGTAGAGCAATCAGTTCTAATTAGCGACAGGCGCAGGGGTTGAACGGATGGGGGGTCGGGGCAGGGGTTGGCTTTGGGGTGCGTTGAATAAATTGCTATTATTTGTCTATAATTGACGTGGCGTGGGGCCCGCCCGAGCTGCTGATGTCTGCGGAATTTTAATTGCGAGTGTTTAACGCGCGTCAAATAGGCCAACTTGCAACTCGCAACTTGCAACTCGGACAAATGGCAACTGGTGACTGGTAACCTGCTAGGCGACTTGTCGGGCGATCAGCTTGCTCAAGCATTTTGTAGTTCTGCTTACTTGATTTAATGAGCTGCTTTTCGAGCTGCTCACATGTCTGGGGCCCATTAACCCTTTTCGAGTTATCGCGGGTTCTGCATCTACCTCAGTTCATTATGCGACAGTATTCATATCTGCAGCATGTATGTTGTATGCAGCCCACTCCCCCCTCCCCGCCCCGACGCTGCTCCATCAGCAGCCGCTTTCACTAATTACATTTTCAAAGCGCAAACGAAGCGTGCGAGAGCAAAGGGGGCAAGCTAGAAGGTAGCTGCAGCTCCGGGTTCTCTGGGCTCGCTCCACTAATTAGTACAATATGTATATATTATGTGGCAAATGCGACTGTGTCTGTGTGTGTGTGTGTGTGTGTGTTTGTGTGCCGCACTGCAATAAGTGGCATAAATTAAAATAAAAACGTACAAGTATGAAATGTAACTGCGACGGCAACGGCGACTGCGATAAAAATCTAAAATAAACAGCGCGCGCTGCGGCCGCCCGTTGAGGCATGCAACATATGTGCGCTACACTAGCCAAGGCACAAACAACATCAACATTAATTAAGCATAAACATTTAACCTGCCCCCGAGACACGCCTCCGCCGGCATCGCGTGGCAAGGCGAGCAGGGTTCGCTTTCAGTTTTTCCACTGCCAAGTCGTCTCATAATTTGATTGATTTATTGCGGCCCTGCCACAGAACTGCAGCGCTGCAAGTGCAGCCGGGGCAGGTAGCAAATAGACAAAGCGCCAGCTGTACCCTCGACTTCCCCTCACCTTGCTCCGATCCAAGGGTCCCTAATTCCTGTGGCTAATTTAATTAAGAGGCCACGGGAGCGTAGGCATCGACTGTTTACAAGCAGCCTGTCACAACTCTCCGATATTTCAAGCGGATAAACAGGTGCGCTTAAGGTCGAGAACTCTAACAGAGACAGTTGGGCGCTAACAGTTAGTCAGCCACTGTTATTAACAGAGCGGCTTTTACGTGATAGTTGAATGTTAAAAGAAGGGACATTTTCAACAAAACTAATACTAGGCACATAACAAATAATTTAGAGAAATAATCATGTCATTGTCATGAACATAAAATCAGCTTGTCTTCAAATTGCCAAATTGACTTGTAATTAAAAGTGAATGTGTAATTATGCAAACTGATATTTAGTTAATATTTCGAGTACACTATCTTGAATTCACCATCTTAATCCTAACAAATGTTACTAAGCGTGACTTGCGTATACTTAACATAACTTGAATAGTATAATATTCGGAACATACGGCTGTTATTAACAGAGTGGCCTTTACATAAGAATAAAATGCTAAAAGAAGTAAATATTAATTACAACAGAAATATTACACATTTGCTTTAAAAGTAGTGTCATTGCTTACACGTTAATTCCCAGTTAGCTAAGTAGTCAATTTGACAAGAAAATATAATCAGTTTGTATTCAAATTGCTATTAAATTATAATTAAATGTGTATGCTTAATTAGTATGAAACTTCATCTAGCTGCTTTTTTTAATAGACTATCATTATCTAATTGCTAACAAATGTTATTGAAAGTGACAAATCTCCAATAGTACCAGATATAGCTAACGTAATATAAATATATTCAAAATTATATACATAAAAGACACGTTAGATAATTCAGCAATTTGTCATAAAAATCAGACTGTCTTTAAATGGTTATTGAGTTACAATTAAAAGTGTTTTGTGTTCAGCTATTTACTATTTTGAATACATCTGACAAATGTTATTGAGACTGTGTTGCGTATACTTAACGTAAGTTAAATAGTATCAAATTTCCTTAACAGCGCGGCTTTTACATAATAGTTGAATCTTCAAAGATGTGAATGTCCAGCAACATTTTGATTAATGTAGTAATGTTTGCACGAAATGCCAAATTAGATAAATGAACAATTTGTTATTGAATCAAAATCAGCTAGTATTGGAATTGTTTTCAAACTATAATCAAAAGTGTATGCCTATTTATTATGCTACTTCGCTTAGTTAATATTTTGAATACACTATTACTATCATATGTCTAACAAATGTGCCTTACGAATACTTAACAAAATTTGAATAGTATCAAGTTACGTTAGCGGATATGATCAACAGACTGTAATTAGAAGCACGACCTTTGCATAATAGTTGAGTGTGCGAAGACAAATGTCAGATGTGAGATAATATTTGTAAAATTTGTTTAAAAAATGCAAGTAAAATAGTTGGTAAATTAAAGTAAAGCTATTTTCCGACAGATTGCTCGGCAATCTAACAAATGTTATTGCGTATACTTAACATGACTCGAGTGCTATCGAGTTTCGCTTCAGAGAAAGTCAGCTTTCGATTGCGTAAGCAGCTCTTCAAGTGCTGTGCTGTGACATCGACTCGAGGTCGAGTGGGAGAGGGACGCCTTGTGTTTCTGGGCAAAGTTATTTGTCGCATTTGATTGATTTCGGGGGAATGCAATAAGAAATTGTCTGGCGCAAGAAGCTGTTTCTGGGGTTCGGCTATTTAACTCCTTCAATATGTCAGCAAAAGTGTCTAAATGGACAGATAGACAGAGAGAGGGAGAGTGGAAGAGCGTGGGCAATGCTCGAAGAAAATCAATTTGACAAAGTAAAGAAAACTGTTATCCCTGTTGATTGATTATGCAGCCGAGTCGAGTGACTGGCCGAAAGTTCGTACGTTCGTACGTTCATCGTTGTCGATTGGGTCACCAAGCGCATCATTAATTTCCCGGCCATCCAGGAACATGCATCTAAAATGTTTTCCCGTCTCCTTTCACTGCAGGCGTCTCCGCTGAGCTGTACTATGTGCGCGAGGGCGCCATCAACGACTACGCGCTGAACTTTGCGGTCCCGGTGCCGGCGAACATCAGCGACGTGACGTTCACCTGGCAGTCGCTGGTCGACCACCCGCTGCCCTACAGCATCAGCGTGGCCACCTCGGACGCGGGCGTGCTGCCGCGCCCCATGCTGAATGTGTCGCGCATCGGCGACGTGCCCACCGAGCCGCAGACGTGGGGCATCAGCCTCAAGTGCTCCGGCACCCGGGCCGCCGAGGTGACCGTCACCATCAGCGTCGAGGTGATCCTGGACCGTGCAACGCACAACAACACCAACCTCATATTCAAGCGCAAGAAGATCTGCCTGAAGGACGAGCCGAACGACGCGCGCGAGGAGTACGACGACGAGGAGCCGCTGCACCCGGACCTCAGCGGCCACGAGGATGTGCACTACACGGAGCACAACGAGGACACCGCCGAGCACGTGATCGCCGACGGCCGCAGTCCGCCCGCCAACCCGGCCACCGAGCGCGGCCATCGCGCCCCGACCACTGAGCCAACGGCGACCGTGGGACGCACCAACAACGAGTACGATCCGCTGCTGCGCGAGACGCTGGTGCCGCCGACGAGCGGCCTCATCACGCTCATCGTGGGCGGCATTCTGGCGCTGGTGCTCGTGTCGACGCTCATACTGATTGCGTACTGTGCTAAGGGACCGTCGAAGCGGCATCCGTCGAACGGAGTGCATTTGATCAAGACGTCGAGCTTCCAGCGACTGCCGACGATCTCGTCGACGGCGCACAACTCGATCTACGTGTGCCCGTCGACCATAACGCCGACGTATGCGACGCTGACGCGGCCCTTTCGCGAATATGAGCATGAGCCTGAGGAGTTCAACCGCCGTCTCCAGGAGCTGACAGTCCAGAAGTGTCGCGTGCGCCTCTCCTGCCTCGTGCAGGAGGGCAACTTTGGGCGCATCTATCGCGGCACGTATAACGAGTGTCAGGAGGTACTGGTCAAGACTGTGGCACAGCATGCGAGCCAGCTGCAGGTGAATCTGTTGCTCCAGGAGTCCATGATGCTCTACGAGGCCACGCACCCCAACGTGCTCGCCGTGCTCGGCATCTCCATCGAGGACTTTGCCACGCCCTTTGTCCTCTACGCCGCCGGCGGCAGTGTGCGCAACCTGAAGACCTTCCTGCAGGACCCCTCCTACGCTCGCAGCGTCACCACCATTCAGACGGTGCTGATGGCCTCCCAGCTGGCCATGGCCATGGAGCATCTGCACAACCACGGCGTCATCCACAAGGACATTGCGGCCCGCAACTGCGTGTAAGTTGACCTATAGTCCAGGTCTTTGGGTGTTTCCCCAGTTGCTAATCCATGCGCCACTTGTTGTGCTCTCTCTCGCTGCAGCATCGACGACCAGCTGCGCGTGAAGCTGACGGACAGCGCTCTTAGTCGCGACCTCTTCCCGGGCGACTACAACTGCCTGGGCGACGGCGAGTACCGACCCATCAAGTGGCTGTCGCTGGAGGCGCTGCAGAAGAGCCACTACAACGAGGGCAGCGACGTCTGGTCCTTCGGCGTGCTCATGTGGGAGATGTGCACGCTGGGCAAGCTGCCCTATGCCGAGATCGATCCCTACGAGATGGAGCACTACCTGAAGGACGGCTACCGCCTAGCGCAGCCCTTCAACTGTCCCGACGAGCTGTAAGTAGACCCCACCCGAGCGATCTAGCTGACTATGCGACTGACTGACTGATCTGTGCGCATCGCTTTGCTCTTCGTTGCAGCTTCACGATCATGGCCTACTGCTGGGCCTCGATGCCGGCCGAGCGGCCCTCGTTCAGCCAGCTGCAGATCTGCCTGTCGGAGTTCCACACACAGATCACCAGATATGTTTAACCGGCGGTAATGCAGCACACCAAGACCTGTAAATACAACAAGCGGAGGCGTCGCAAGATTTCGCAGCAAACGCCGACGTCGACGTCAATGTCGATGTCGATGTCGACGAGTCTGTTCCCAAAGACATATTTAAATTATACCGCCTAATCGGGCGACTATGTGGGCCGAGTGCAGGGGCGACTGCCCACAATAAATAGTTACTTACTTCTGTATTTGCAGTGTGGCCACTCGCTAGGAGGCTACTTTTCGAGCAGTCGACTGCAGCCACCCCCCCTCTATTTAATTAGCCACTAAGTACACCTAGGATAGTGCGTTCACAGCAGCCGCAGGACGCGACGATGTGACACTTCAATGCAAGCAGTTTAGTAGTTCCACTTAAAAGACACATGAGCGATGAATACAACACAACATAGATACAGCTACAGATACAGATACAGATAGAGATACAGATACAGTTACGGATACGAATACAGATACGAGACGAATACGAATACGCATTCGCATACAGTTAGAGAAGAGCCTAGGCTAGGCATTTGTCGTAGTTGGATGGTCGATGGCATATTACAATATCGAATATATATGTATATCTATATAGAACTTATCTATGTAAATGTATTTATATATATGTGTACGTATTTGTGTAAGAGCGCGTAGAGCTAGCAAACTCGAATCTATTTAATTAATGTTTAGCGACTCCCACGTCGAAATCCAAACGGTGCACTCCCCACCCCCCACTTCACCACACACCCACCCAGGCCAAGCAGGAGGCGGCGGAGCGGAGCGGAGAGGAGAGGAGAGGAAGAGGAGCCAGAGCAGAAGGAAGAATGGGTGCAGAAATCGTATTGCCAGTATTTTGTGTTGTTCTCATTCGACCGTCTCGAGCAACTTTTTGTAATATACTTAAGCATTAGTTCTAAGTTCCTTTTATGATTTCACAACGATTTTTAGTTCAACAACAACAGCCACAAAACAAACAAAACAAAAAAAAAGAAGAATAAAATATAAAGAGAAAACGATTTCAATAAACGTCCGTGCATAACATTCAAAAACCAAACAAATGCATTTGTAAATGGCTGCAGAGCGAGGAGTGGGGAGGGACGGAGGTAAGGGAGGGTAAGTGAAGCAGTCTGATGCGAGCACATATCGCTAACAATTGAGCCGGCCACGCCCATCACTTACCCCTAAAACAACTCGCACTAAGAGCAATGTGTTGTTTGGGTTGCCACTGCGCGCCGTCTCAAGCTCGGGCTGATTGTGGTGGGGCAGGCTCGAAGCTTGGGACTTGGGGCTTGGGGCTAACCAACGGCAGCCCACTCTGTCAGTCTGACGCTCTGGCAATCTCTTTGGCAGACGGAGCGTGCTGGCAACACAAAAGGCATGTAATGCCAACTGCCTATTTGAGGAGCAAACTGGCAACGAGGCAACGAGGCAACCGCTCCCACACCTGTACGTGGCGCGCCTGCCTCCTGGGCTCCATCCGCCTGCCCTTTGATGGCTGAGCTGACACTACTTAGTTTTTGGCACGTCATGGCCGGGCACGAAGCTGCCGCGTCGCTCCTCGTTCTGCCTGTCGCCGGTGTCCCTTTTTAATATGCCTGTCACAGCATCAGCATCAGCATCAGCATCAGACTAGTTTCGTGTTCATCTGCTTTCTAGCACCCTGCAATCGTGCAAGTCAGCGCGTGGGGCATATCAGCCACATTCATAGTTTTCAGTCATCAAAAGGCGACTGCTTCTGCTACTTCTATATACTTCTATACAGCGTATCTGTGGAGTCGTCTATATGCGTTGAGAGCAGTTGTCTTAATGTTTGCTTGGCTTGCGCGCAGCGTCTTTAAAAAACGTTCAAAGAGCGTCGTAGCTCATGTGGCACGTGCCACAACTGAAATGCGTAGCATTTAACTAAAGCCACTGCCCAAATCGAAAGTTAATGCGAGCAGCAGTTGCTCTGCAAATTTAATGCGACAACTTTATCAAGCGACGGGCCACGGAAATCAGTTGATTTACTTCAATTTCGAGTAGGAAATGCAATAAAGCTGTGCTCGCTGTGATTGTAAAGATAGTTTTGGCAATCGCCTCGCTTTGGAGAGCCAGGCCATAAGTCAATTGGGAGAGCCGAAAGACAAACCGGGCACAGTTGCGTTTCAATCAAATTAAAGCGATCCTCGGAATTGACAAAAGATATTAAGTTATTAAAAACGACGCGCGGCGAAAGCGAATTTTTTTGCCATGGACGGACAATATTGCCATAAAAGTCACACAACTAAAACACAGAATGTGCGGGGCGGGGAAGCGGGACGAAACTCATTGAAACTTGAGCTGCACATTCCAGGCGAGTGGCGGGGAAAAAACGTGGAAAATGGAAAAACAAAAGGCGGGCGGGCAACTTTGTTGTTGGTCAACACTCTAAGCCAAAAATCAACAAATATAAAAAATTGGCGAGCACGTGAGGCAGCATTTCAATTTTTCAGTAGCTCTGTTTGCGCGCAAAAACTTTGACATCCTGCCCCCCACAAACCCCTCACCCCCCTCAGCCCTCGACTGGTGGCCAGCCATCAAACCACACCCCCGCAACAACAAACAGAATGACGACAGGTAGTCGTCAGTCTGGAGTGCTGCAGCTCCCCACGGAGCCATTGCCAGCCCTGCGGCTACGCCAGGTGATGTTTGAACTTTCGACGGATGAGCTCGGCCCGTGCGGCGTGTGGCAGGGTATTGGGGCATGCATAGGCACGCCTCGCCACGCCACACCACACTACGGCGCGGCACGGGTTTGGGGCAGCAACTTTTTGCCGAAGTGGGCCAGCGTGGCCTCAAAATTGATTACTTTGCGCGACGCAGTTTTCAGTTTTCAGTTTCGGTTTTCGGTTTTCCGTTTTTTCGGTTGGCGTTTTCAAGCTGTTGATTATGGCCCGCAGGCATTAGCTGCAAAATAAATGTTTACCTTTGAAATTATTAAGTCAAGTTCTCAGATATCGCCGTCACACTCTTTCGGCTGCCGGTTGTCGGGCTATGATTGCTCCAAATTGCAGAAAAGTTTTAATGCCCTTCTGATTGCGAAACTAATTAAAAAGTTGATCAAACTCATTTGGTATTGCTTTACAGGTCTAATTCCAACCCCGAAACGGCGAGGCGACTGTCAAAGGCTGCCGGGGTTGTCAAGGTGCAGTCTCGAGTTCGAGTCCCATCTATTCGCTAATCACATTTTGCTATTGGCAACTTTTCAAACTGCGTTCCGCTTTAAGAATGCACATAATCAATGTCGAAGCATTTGACTCGAGTCTGCTTATCCGATTCTCTAAAGACATTCGCCTTCAAACTTTACTAGCCCACCTCCCTCCCTCTTTCTCTCACTCGTTCTCTTCCTCTCTCTGTCTTTCGTGCCACCCGCTGCGAAACGCCAAATGCAAAAATTGTTTTTCAATTTCTTTTCTATTTTGCAATACACAAGACGAAACAGCAGCAGCAGGAGCAACATTAGCATACAACTTTTCTTATTATTTTTTATGTGAAAAATTTCGGGCAAGGAAAAGTAAAGAAGCGAGCCAAGGGTTGAAGGCACTGCGGCGGCGGCGGCGGCGGCGGAGTGGGCGTGGCCGGTGGCAGGCAACAAACTGCAAAGCTAAGGAAGCGGAAACGGAAAGCATACAACGCAGACAAACGCCAACAAATTCAATGGCTAAGAGGAATCGCCGAACAGTCATTGCCAGCTGCATACCCTGTAATCTGGCGCGACTCCAAGAGAGCATATCGCACATGTCTCTTTGCTTGCAATGAAAACACATTTTATTTAGCTGAACTTATATTGGCGTGATTGAATAATAAATATAAATAAAAATATCTATTTGCTTACCATGAAACTGAGTTTTATTTAGCTTATTTAATCAATACTTACATACAAATTATTACTTATAAAAATATAAATTTGCTACTCTTTTTTGTCAATATTAATAGTGTACATTATTCAGATATTTAATATTTAGTTAAATTAATTGTTTTCATATTTGAGAATGTCCAAAAAACATATTGAAAATATCTATTTGCTTACCATAAAAATGTATTTTATTTGGCTTGTTTAAGCATTGCTTATTTTACCGCCATTAAATTATAAATTTTCTTCTCTTTTTTGTCAATATTAAAAGTGTACATTATACAGATATTCGATATACAGTTAAATTAATTTTCGATGTGGTTTTATTTCGTCTAGAATTCATAGTTGAGAAAATCAAAAAAAAAAAAAAAACATACTGAAAATCACTGTTTGGTTAGAACGAAAAAGACTTATTTTAGTGTGATTAAATAATTTATATGTTTATTTTGCTTCATTTTGTTGATTATTTAAGACTGAGGATTCCCAAAAAACGTATTGAAAATATCTGTTTGCTTACAGTGAAAACTTGTTCTAAATAAAAAATATGTTTCTGTTTACTTACAATGAAAATGTATTTTTTTTAGCCTTTTCTAAATAACAAATATGTTTCTCTTTTTTAGTCACTATTAATTATGTGCACTATCCGCATTTTTATAATTTAATTCAAATAGTTGTTGATGTAGTTTCTATAAGGCTACAGTTTATAGCTGAGATTTAATGAAATTAGTTAATTAATTCAGTGCATATTGAAAATATCTTTTTGCTTACATGAAAATGTGTGCTATTTAGCTTGTTGTAAATAATAAATATGTTTATCTTTTTTTGTCAATATTAATACAGTGCATTATTCAGATATTTATAGTCTAATAATTATGAATGCTGTTTAATTCCCTCGATAGTTTGCAGTTGAGATTAAATGACGCTAGTTAATTATCATCTACTTGTTTATAATGAAAATGTAAAAAAATATAAAAATAGTCAAGTTGTTTATTTTCTTGCCAATATAAACATTAATCCGATATTTATAGTCTAATTAAAATAATTGTTGATGCTCTCATAAAATATTTGAAAATAGTTAATTTTTAGACTTACGAGGTGACTTCAGATCGAGCTAACTTTGTGGCTTCTAGTTATCAGGACGCAACTGTCGATGAGCCAAGCACTTGCAACTCGATCCGGTGTGGGAATGGAAATAGAAGACGCGCACCGGCTCCCTCCGCGACCCCGCTCGTCGCGACCCAAAATCGCACTCCAGACAAAAGTGAAAACAGTCGCGTCGCGGCGAAATACATAATAATGACATGGAAGGAAATCATTTTCATTTGCAAGCCATCGCTTCATTGGGCTCCCAGTGCCCCTCAATCCGCCATCCCCCCTCCAGGCTCAACACTTAGCCACCCCGCTCAGGCTCAACGCCGTCATTGGCTGTCGGTTAAAGTTGGGTGCAACTCGGTGGCGGGCGCTTCATTTGTCGCAAAGTTTTATTGAATTACTCGGGCGTGCCTCGGATCTGCCGTGAGTAGCGTTTGATGTGACGCATAGACAGTTAGTCATGTCACAAGAGCGCCCGCAGAGGGGCGGGGAGGGGCTGGGTGGCTAATGGCGGCCTCTTGATTATCACGCCTCTGAAAATTCATTAAAACTTTTTCGCTTCTTGTCGCCTCTTTTTGTGTATTTTTTGTTTCTGATGTGCTTCCCTTTTTTGTTTGGCACTGTCAATCGATTGTGTGGGTGCTGGTGTTTTGCAGCCGGAATGCGACAGTGTGGCACTGTGGCTCTGTGGCACCTGCAACCATTTTTCATTTGCCACAGTTGCCGTTTACCGTTTTGTCGTGTTGCCGTTTTGCGCCTCTGGCTCGCCTTTGACTTGCCGCCAGCTGTCATTATTCATCGCCAAATGTTTGTCGCTTAGCTGGTCCAGCGAGCTGCCAGTCCTCACCCGAGAAACTTTCCAAATTTCCCACATATGTCGCCAAATGCGGACTGGACTCGACCGGCACGGCGGCCCCATGCGTGATTAATTGTTGCAAGTGCTGTTGCCAAGGCTAACCAAGTTGCAAGGGGCAGCTCGCTGCTCTCGTCCTCCAGCTGAGTTATAGGCTGTTGACACACAACTCTGTCGCACTGCAGCTCCCAGTAAACTACCAAAGCACTTCGCTCGATAGACAACAAAGTGCTAGACTTGTTCGCAATACTTGCAAATAATACTTTATTTATCTAAGTAAGAAATTGTTGTAATTGCAGAGTAGATATGTTAAATAATCGATGTGAGAAATTATGGAATTTATGACTAGCTAAATTTGAAATTATGAAATGCAATTTGCAAGAAAGAAATTGCTAAACACTTGTTTGACATTGTAATTATAATTAAAAGTTAGAAATTAGTTTAGTTATCTAAGTAAGAAAGTGATTTACGAATTGCAATTACGAATTGTGAAAAGTTTACTAAGTTAGAAATTAAAGAAATACAATTTGCAAGTAATACAATTTGAAATAGTTCTTTTAGATAATTACACACACCGCTAATTTAGCTAGCAAGACATTGTGATAATTGTAGAGAGTGGATAAATAATCGATGGGAGAAATTATGACAATTTATCTAAGTGAAAAATTATATAATTTGCATGTAATAAATTAACACTTATTAACTTTAAAATTATGAAATGCAATTTGCTACCAATAAATTGCTAAATATTTGTGTGAGGTAAGTATAAATGGTATTAATTTAATTAAGTTAGAAATTATGTTAGTTATCTTAGTTAGAAATTATAAAAATTGTACAATTGGCAATTAAGCACTTTTTAAATGCTTGTTTGTGATTATTATAAACAGCACTTATTTGTCTAAGTTAGAAATTATGACGAGTTATTAAAGTAGGAAATTATACAAATTATTCAATTTGTAACTAGGTCACTATGAATTATTTTCATGTGATAATCATAAAGAGCTCTTATTTATTGTGACAAGTTATTTATGTAAGTAAGAAATTTTAAAATACAATTTGCAACTAAGAAACAATGAAATACTTGCTGGTGATAATTACACAAAGCGCTTATTTATCTAAGTAAGAAAGTATGATAAATTATCTAAAAAGAAATAATATAAATTATACAATTCGCAATTAAGAAATTGTGATATACTTGTTCGTGATAAGTGCAGACAGTGCTTATTTCTGTTAGCAAGAAAATTGTGATAGTTGCGACTAGTATTTATTTATCCATTCATGAATTTTGACAACTGATTTTAGCTAGAAATTGTGAAATACAATTTGCAAATAGGAAATTATGAAATATTGAAGTGTGATTGCTATAGACAGTAGTTATTTATCTAAGTAATAAATGAAGAGAAGTTATCAAACTTGGAAATTATGACATACAAAACAAAAATTATTGATACACAATTTGCAGGTGAGATATTATAGAATACAATTTGCAAGTAAGAAATTGTTAGCGATAATCATAAAAAGTATCTATTTAGCTAAGTAAGAATTTTGGATAAATTACCTAATACAAATTATGAAACTTCTACTTAAATGCTGCGACTTTATTTATTGTCGCAATTTGATGTTGTGGCATTAGATTGATTTATGGTGTACGCTTCAGCTATTGAGTTGTTCGCGTGTCTTGCAACTCTTGTGCTGCAGGAACACCTCTTCAATTTGGGGAATCGGCAACTTGATCATTCGCCAGAGTCGGCGGCTTAACTGCTGGTCATAGGCCTCGACTGCAGACCGCTCTTTGTGCTGTTCTGTGCTACGCTGAGAGGCGTTGCCAAGGCACAGAAATTATGCAGACTGGCGAGGGGGCGGCGGCCCATTGAAGCGACAAATGTGGCCAAGCCACTTGCTGCCAAAATCAGCACACACACACATACACATACGCGTAGATGTGTGTATGTGTGGCTGCTGACTTGGCTTCGACTGCAGTTGCACAATTTGTCGGCTTTCGTTTTTGGTTATTCGCTTGCCGCTTGCTGCTGGCTGCCGTATCGCCAAGCTGCCACATTGCCGTATTGCCACTTGCCACTTGCCACTTGCTTTTATGCAACAAATCATTGGCATAATTTAAAGCTTTTCTCGTTGCGCTCCACTCACTGCTCACTGCTCAGTGCTCAGTGCTCAGTTCTTGGAGCACTCGTTGTCTCTGGCATTATTTTTGCTGCTGCTGCTGCGAGTTGGTGGCAGAGTGGGGTTAAGTGTGCACGGCGCGCATGCCACACTGCGGGGCTGGCAGACAGACAGAAGACAGCCACATAGTATGGCAAGATGGCATTCAGCTCGTCTGGCTGCTCTCTATATATGATTATTGAATGTGGTCGAAGATTAATGATGGCTCTGTCTCCGCCTGCGTCTCCATCTGGCTGCAGTCGTGCCACCAGTTACCTTTTGCCAGTTCCTAGTTGCCAGTTGCCAGTTGCCGTCTCCTAATATTGCCCGACCGCCTGCAAATGGTAATCCTTGGCAGCCGTATGCTACGTTGCCCTCTGCTCTCTGCTCGCTGCTCACTTTGCAAGAAGCTAACCTAAAGCGCACAGAGCTCGGCTCGCTGCAACTTTAAAGTCGACTCGAAAGTCAGCACAGAATTTGCGTAAAGTGCATTATGATTTTGGCAAAACCACTTGCTCAACTGTATCTGCTTATGGATTTTACCATGATTTTGGAGCCTTTTAATTCGTTTTACTCTAGGGGAAATACTAAACATATGGCAATTAATGTTTACTAATATTCTCATTAAGTTGTGTTTCTTTCGTTCGAAACCACACAACGTTAGCTAATAAAAAATCTGAGAGATATCTGCAGTTGAGTAGCTCCATTTAAAGAAAAAACAAAGCTTTGTGACTAACAGAAAATTCCTCTCTAATAGCTACTAAAATGTTGATTCACTGACATCTTATTATTTGCTGGAATATTTTTGAATATGACTATGGTATTTTGGAAATTTGTAAGATTTGAAACCTTATAGCCATTTAATAAGATTCGCTGTTTAACTCTGTGCTTACATTAAAGAAAAACAAAATGCAGAGCAACGTGAACTTTAATATGTAGAAGGCTTGAATTCAAATACCACACAACTTTATCCTACAAAACCATGGGCGAGGAGGTATGCTGGAGTCTGACATACTTCTAAGTCATTTAAGCAACAATATTTTTAATCTCTTATGTGACTAACAGTTTGCAGCCAATTACTTTCTATGGAGGGCATAAAAAAGCTTTTCAATGTAAGTGTTTCTTAAATATTTTAAATCTGGAGACCTATAATCATTGAATACGATTTATTGTTGAATTCTGAATAAATAAATATTAAAATAAATAAATGTGTTGGCTGTATTATATTTAATTTTAATCAACTGCAATTCCAACGCATTCTTAAATATCCAGTGAAAAATCAATCATTTGCTTAGCAGAATTGTCTGACAGCAGAAACAATTATTCTTAAAGTACTCTCACTCACACACACACTGCCGCGTGTCTTTGAAGGGAATTCTACACTTGTTGAAGCTCTGCTGTTAGACCACGGCCACTAAGCACAACTAACGCTCTTAATTTTTCGCTCCCGTGTGTAGACACGCACGCACACATGAAACTAGCACACATACAAACACGAATAGCTTACCAACAGCTTACACTGTCAGTGCCTTGCTTATTTATAGTTTTCCCACTGCCGATCTCGACACTCTCTCAATAACAGCAGCAGCCGTACAGCAGCAAGTACACACTTTCACACACACATTTGCAGTTGGCCAAACTTCGCGAGCCTCTCCTGTTTAACCACGCCCACTTAGCAGAGCAGCCCACCTTGTTTTGCGGGTCCCACGTGTATCCTCCCACACTCACACGAACTTCGCTCTCATACACGCAAATTTTTGGCGCCACTCACAAACATACACATGAATCGACTGCCTGATTAACAGCAGCTTTCTCTGTTATTCACTCGCATTGCCAAGCAGCTCTGCAATCTCTCTATCTATCTATGTTGTATTATTAATTTTTCGAGCAGCAAGCAAGCTAGAAGACTGCAATTTCTACAGAGCAAAGCATCTACAACTTTATAAAGTATTCGCGAATTAAAAATTGAATGGGATTATTTCTAGATAAATCAGGCGAATTTATTTTTATAATTTTCTATAGATTAATGGATTAATAAAAGGCTGAGCTTATATTTTCAATAGATATTTGTGTGACATGCACATGATATTACATATTTAGCTGCTTATATGCTTTGCCAATAATTTCCTATAGATATTTGTGTGATAATATGATAAGTTTAGAATTTCTTATATATATTTGGCTGATAATATGCCTAGTTTATAATTTTTGGGCCCCAATATGCCATGTTCTGACCTTTTCAGCAGGTGTCGCTTAAGCACAACACACTCGACTAGTTTATTATTTGGTAGCAAAGTCAGGAGCACAACTGAACCATCGACAACAATAATAAGCGCAACAGTCGCATATGAATTCTTATAATAACAATAATAATATTAGCACCCGAGCAGTGTGCAATTTAATTAAAATTCGACCACAGCCAGTCGAGGAGCCTACGTGAGCAGCACAGCGAATTCACTCGTCCACTCGTCTTACCTGGACTTTGCTCTAGAGTCGAGTCGAGTTGAGTTCTTTCTCTGTGGCTGTGCTGTGCTGTGCTGTGCTTTGCTGGTGACATATGCGGCGCATAAATTAAACACTCCATTCGGGCGAGTCGCGTCCACACGTCCTCACGTCCTCACGTCCTCTTGTATTCACGTGCTCAGGCTCAGACTATGGCTTTGGTTGGACTGAGCGTCAGGTGCCTGGGGCCGAGTTTTCGCCATAAACGTTAAGCATGTAGGCAAAATGCTCATTAGTTTTTCCGCAACGTTGCTCGAGACCAGCGTCTGGCGCTTTATTATTTATATACCCCGCAACTATAAAGCGTTTCGGGGGCCAAGAATGGGACGACTAAGCGCAGATGTTCAATTAAACTCAAATAATTCTTTAAACTGTTGCGACGAACTATTTGTATGAAAAGCAAAACATAGGTGGAGCAAGAAAATACAATGTTTATTTGCTGTTGCTCTATCTATTAGATGAACAAAAATATGCAGCATCATTTGTGTAAAAAGGTTGCAACTAAAATGTTATATTATAGATAAATATGTATCATCATTTTGAATAAGAAAACTTACAACTAAATATTGATATTAATACATATTTATTTTATTTATTTATTAATAATATAATAGCATAGAATAATTTGTGTCTGAAGTTTACGACTTTATATTATAAATATTTTATAATAAATATGCGTTATAATTTATGTAAAAAGGTTGCGACAAAACAATCAAATTATGTATATAATTAACTTAAGAAGGTGGCAATTAAATATTTATTTAAATAAAAATTAATTTATTTTATATTAATATTTAATAACTATTTAGTAAGAAGGTAAATTGTTTATTATATATATTTTATTTATTATTTTTATTTAAAAATATATATACTTAATATATTTATATATATTAATTTATTTTATTTATTTATTAATAAATATACATATTTTGTTTAGTCTTCAATAAATAAAACTCAGTTATGTCAATGTAACTACCAATATCTATTTCTTTGCATATTAAATATTTTATAGGATATCTTTTCTGCTCTAAGAAGGCTGTCACTAAATATTCATAAAATACAATGTATTTCATCTTCAATAAATAATACTAAGTTGTATCAATCTAACTACAAATTAATCTTTGAAAATATTAAATAATTCTTAGGGTATCTTCGAGTCTATAACTCGCGCTTAGTGCAGTCATTCAGGCTTTGTATTGATTTTAATTCATTTTTCTGCTGGAGTTCGAGCTGCCCCCAACTGCGCTCACATTACTCACGTTCCCTCCCAGCTGGCTTTGCATGTGCGCTCTGTTTAATCAGACGGAGCATCGGGACTATAGCATAGAACTGTTCCGCGTTGTCTCGACTTTCAAAAGGTGTTGTCCAGCACTCTGTCTTCTCCACATCTTCGGCGTCTAGTCGAGCCAAGTGGCCATAAAGTCGGGGAAGTCTCTGGGCGCTTATTGAAAAAATGTTTGTTGAGGCTTCTTTGAACTGCGACAACTGGGCTTTGATTGCACTCGGTCGTGGTTTGTGGTTCAAGGGGCGGGGAAACGATGATGATGATCAAATCGAAGCGAAGTCGTGCACGGAGTGCATGGCTTTTTGTGAGCCAGTGCCTCGCTGCTCAGCGGACTGTGGTCCTGCTTGGTCCTTGCTGCTGTTGTTGCTGCTGCTGCTGGCGGCGGCAGAAGTTTATCAATAAAATGCTGTGGCATACAAAAGTACACGAGTTATTTCTTTTGCATGAGTGCTTTGAGGCCAGATCAGGATGTGCTTGACTTATAACCACGGAAACTTTTTGCGCCATATTGTGCAGCAATATTTATGTGCTTCCCTTCGGCACAAGCGACATTTGTCTGAGATAAAAGCAGCGTTCACACAGATACGAAAAATAAATCAACTATGCATGTGTGTGGCAGAAACTAGTTCAGTAATAAATCACACTCAATTATAGAAGCCATCGATAGCTCAACTCAGCTGTCGACGAACACGACATGGAAATTCAATACTCAACAAGTATCGAATGCGGCTGCTGCCGGAAAACGACACTCGACAACCTCGAAAAAGATCCATTGTCCGACAACGCAAGGATCTTGTAGGTGTGTGTCAGCCATTGATAACTCAATTAACATCTTGCTTCCACGAAATTATTATAGATTTTGCGCTCGAATGGAGCGCAGCGTATCTCGAAGCTGCTATCTGTATCTTGTAGCTTGTGTATCTTGTGGCTGAACAAGCGACGCTGCATTGAGGAATTACTCATGCTCGGATTTCAGAGAACGTGTAACTCAAAACCCTTCGACACAATGAACACTGAATGCAGTCTGTGCGAACAATTGAATGGAAGAAAGGATTCGTTTGGGTCTGGGAGCGGCGCCGACGGACGCATCGATTCAATTGAGTTTTCAATGAATTGCCAGCGAAGCGTTAATCCATTTATAAGCACACAGGGCCGCACATCTAATCCGATTTAGGGGCCAGTACTCGTAGAGCATCGCACTGAAGCCAATTGCTTGTGTCGCCTCAGTATTTGTGACAATGACCCAGTTACGCTCCTCCCCCTCTCCTTCTTGTGTGTGGCTAAAGCAAATTGTGCATAAATTAAAAATAAAATGTTTCATAATCTAAACTATAAGCCCATAAAACGGGTGACCAACCACCTTTTCGCTCGCTGCCTTCAGCCGCCCGTCGTCCTTCCGCTCCTGCGACTGTTTTCTCAAAGGCAAAATTGATGACAATGCGGCTTGTCAACGCCTCGTCGGCTTCACTGCCAGCTCCTGCCTTGGCTCCTGCTGCTTGCTCCGTGTGCTGCTCGTGTGCTCCTGCTGTTGGCGGGCTTCCTGCAACAAAAGATAAAAATTTCATTAAAACCATTATAACTCCAAGTTGCTGCTGCAAATAAAAGCAAAACGTAACAGAGAAAACAGGCAAACTGTGCCTCATGATACACGCTCTCATATCCTTGCCTAAGCTCGCTTGCCATAAATAATACGTTAGCAATATTCGCCTATCGAGGGCGGTACTTTCAGTCTCTCCCAGACAAAATTGTATTATCGATATTCAAATGGAATTAATGGATTACTTCAGGCCATGCGTTTGAAGTTTCAAGTCAATTCGGGCTGTCTGCGTGAAGTATATATTGAAGATATATTTATGCGTGCAGCTCTCAAACTTTTCCTAGTATCTCCTTGAAACTTTGTGCACTTCGTTATTTGCTGCAACTGCAAGAACTTCTTTACTATGTCATTTATTACCTACATATTGCAGCGAATGAATATCTTTCGATTACAGCTCTATTCTTATTTATTAACATAAATCATATAATTTTTTGATGGCACGATTGATTTCTCTCTTAGTATTTGTATGAGCCCCCTTCTTTTTTGTTTAAATATAAATTTCATGCTCTTTATTATACTATTGCAGCTAAAGATATTATTACAAAACACGTAGTTATTATTATTAGTCCTTGCAATGCTACACTGTGTTTTTTAATATATGTTAAATCAAATAAGTTATTCGCTATTTATTTCTGCTTAGAGTTTCTATGGGTACACTTTTTCTTTTAATGTAAATCGTTTAATTTATATAAGATTGATTGACTGATTCACTCCTCATTCTTGAATTGACACACTTTTTCATTAACACTATTTTCTAATTCAATGGAAATCATATAACTAATGTAAACTTTACATTCTTACTATTTGCATCTTTACGCACAGTTTTTCTATTTATATTCATCTCATAAATTAGTTATAAACGATTGACTTCTTTCTGTAATACTTCAATTTTTTAAATATGAATCCCATTTTCAATATAAATCGCATTATTTATGATACATTTTTCTATTTCTCTTTGAAAAGTGTAAATTATATAATTTCTATTTAAACGATTGTGCTTTTTTTTCATTTAAATTTAATTTGAACCACTTTTCTATTTATTTGAAATATAGATCACATAATATATGTATAAACGTTTGATTTCAAATAAAAAACAACTTGCTTGAATTCACTAGGTAGTTTAGTGAGTTCCCATCCTATCCTGATCTATCGCTATCGAGCAATTTGTGGCGACCACAGATGTTGCAAGCACTTCGCAGACATTCAATGCCGTTTAACTGCAATTCGATACCCGTTTGATAATTTCTAGGGCGTTTTTTTGCGATTGGGAATTGGGATAAACTCAACTAAATGTAGCGCAGCGACAATCCGACATTTACCGTATACACACGTATACAATATCTTTGGCTCGGCTCAGATTACACACATACAGAGTGTCACATAGACACACACAGGCGCATACAGAGACATCTAAGCAAATATTCGCGCTGTGTAAATATCCTGCGGCAGGCAGCGCCGTGTCCGCTGCCTGCTCGTGATCCTGGCGCTGGTTCTGGTCTCGCTTCCATTTTGCATTTTACAGTTTCTGCTTCCCCCCAAGCGCGCCCGCTCTCCCGTTCTCTTTATCCAAATACGGGCGCTCTTTAGGCTTTTGTGTGCCACGCGAGCTCAGCGAATCTCGTGCTGTTTTGTTGTTGTTGTGCCAGTGTGCATGTGTGTGTGTGTGTGCATGTGTGTGTGATAACAACCCAAGGATTATTTCGCATTACTTTATTTTCACAAGCGCTCGCAAGTTTGCGGTGCTTTAGCCCAGCCTCGCCCATTGTCGGCGTCGGGCAAGGCCCGCTTATAATTTACACGCTGATTGCGCGTCGGGATTATATATAATTTCTTTTCGGTTTTTTTCCCCGCTCTCCAGTAACCCCCCCACCCGGGGCGCTCGCCATCAACACCAGGTACCTTCTATTTATGCGGTTTTATCTGATTTTTGTAACTCGCTCTCTCCCTCTCACACTCACGCTTTTTGTTCGACTCCTGCTTTTTGCCAGCTGCTTGTCTCTTTTTTGCGCCAGCACGTTTTATGAGCTTATGAAATTAATTGTATATGAACGCGTGCGTGTATATATGTGTGTGTGATGGATATGGCGCATTTGATTATGTTTTCGGCTAAATAATGAAATTATCTGGTAATAAAGCGTAATAGATTCACGGCAGTTGCAATTCTTGCGGCATTAGCCTCGAATGTTGATGGATGAGGTAATAAGAGGATTAGGGCGTGGTTGGCGAGCTAACTGCACAGCAGACGAGCTACATTTAGACACACGCCCCCCTCCCCGTTGGACCACCATTGTCGCTTAAGTGGCCAAGCTGGGTAAGCGGCGCAGCCACTGACAAATATTGGAGAAAGTGTGCAATGTTTTCGTCTGTCATTAACTGAAACGAGCGGCAACTGAAACATAATACACATAATTAAAAATAGCCCGGCGACAATGGCAGCAGCGTAGGAGAGCGTTGAGGGGGAAACAAAGGTCTGACCGGCTGGCAAAAACAATTGTGTCAATAGTTCACCCGCATAACGAGATGAGTTTGTGTGTTTGTGAAGCAGCAGATAAACACTGCAGATAATGCAGGAGCAGCGGAGAGGGAGAAACAGAAACAGCTGCTGGCGACTGTCAATGAGTGGATGACTCAAAACTACTGCTACCCCAAGCGAGAACGAGAGAGAGAGAGAGAGAGAGCGAGCTAGCAAGGCAGTTGATCTATGCGACACATACTTGAGAATCGGGTTGGGAAGAGGAAGGGAAAGACAAGCAATTGTAAGGCGACACCTACTGGCATCATTTGTTTACACAATATTGGATATTGGATAGGTTCGAGCCAAAGGAAATGGGCATTAGCATGAAATTTGTAAGGCACAACACGCACTCAACACACACGCACACATAGAGAGAGAAAAAAAAACAGAAAAAGGAATGCAAGGCAGTGAAGAAAAAGGATCAGCCAGGGCAAATTTATGCAGGCGACAAATTCAAAACATATGTCCTGCGAGGGGAAGGGCGGGGGCGCTGAGTACGTGGAACCAATCAATTGTTTATTTATTGTCTGTTGCCTGTTTGCTTTCCTTTTCTTTAGCATTTCTTTTGTCTGCCCAGACTCGGGTGTCATCTCCCACCGTGCTGCCGGAGACCACACAAATCCAACTCAGTCGCAGTCGCAGTCACGGCCTTAGTCACGGCTTAGTGAAGTTGTTGTGCCTAGCAGACAAAAGCGAGAGGTAGACAGGTGCCAAAGGTAGACCCACAACCAGCTTACGACGACCGGCGAGCTGCTGAACAACTTCATTTCGAGATTGTCTCATTTTACGCGTATTATCCATGCTCATTATCTGGCCAGTCCCTGGTAGGTCGCTGGCAGGTCGCTGGCAGGTCGCTGGCTGGTCGACGGATGCGCATTGTTCCCCTCGCAGTCAGTCACAACCCCAATTATGGCATCAGTTACCATTGTCCGAGGCTAGTGATTAGTATTGCCAATCTCCCAATCTAGCAATCTGCCAATTTCTGGTAACTAAAACCACACAGGCTGGAATCTGCGCACACAATGGGTAATGTGAGTTACTCCCTGCGCTTTGGCCAAGAAAAACAATATACGAATTAAGGTCTATTGTTTGCGCTTTGCTCTTCCACCGAAGTGCTTCTTCACAATGCCAAAGTGTGCAGCTTACTGGCCTCTCTTTTATTTTACGATTCTTTTTTAATCATAATTCTCGTTTAACGCGTTTTCCATTGAGTTCCGATTGATCTGTATTCTCTGTTTGTCCGCTTGACCAACTCATTCATTGATCGCTCAAGCGCTCGAGCAGACAAGACAAATAAATATTCCAACTACAAATATTTCTTTATTCCTCAACAAAACATGCCAAATTCATAATAGACTGCACTTTAGCTCATTGAAAAGCAATTCATGTTTTCAATTTTAACTGAGTTACTCGAAATACATTTTTGGGAAAATTATTTTTTAAAATATTGTGAAAGTTGTCCTTCTTTTTTGGCATAAGTCCAGGATAATTATAATATTCAACAAATAATTAAATAAATTGGACTCTGGAAATATTACCAGAAGAAGAAAATTATCCACATTTGTTGAAAAATATAAGAAAAATACATAGACACATTCTATACTAATATTCCTCATTCTCAATATTACAATTTTATTATTAGTAATTAAAGTTTTAGATAAAATTAATATTTCATCACGTGGGTAATTATATGTTATTGTGAAAATATGCTTAATCAAACGAAATAATGTTAATTAATTTGCTGTTTCTCAATTAATCATTAAAATTCATAAATACAATATCATATTTTATTTAATTTTACTTTTACCTTATTATTGAAATGTTGGTAGAAGGGTTCATGCAATTTAGATTATTATTATTATATTAATTATTTTTACTATTTAACAATTTATTCCGAATTAATTCTAAATAGTGTGTAAATTTGTTTTTAAATACCTCAAATTTTTTCAGTCTTTTACTGAGTTGTCTTCTCTTGTCCAAATATAAATATGTTGCTGGCTTGAAGGATTGATAAAGATAACGTTGTTCTATACATATGTTATTTGTTGTAATGTGGGCATAATAATAATAAAAATATTTCATTATGAAAATAAATTACATTCTTTAATTTTGTTGTTGTCCAATTCATTTATACACTAATTAAAGATAGTCTGTTTTCTTAATATTAAAAAATAAATAGAATTTAGTAAATATCTATGGCGTGTTGTAATCTGTAACTTTTGCCTTAGTAGACATAATTATACTATTTAATTGTGAAGTTACCCGTAATTCAAAGAAATTAAATTAATTAATTTTGTTGTTTTAAACTTAACATAAATTGTCTGGTATTCGATTATTTAAATACAACAAATTCACAAAATCTTTGCCCAGTTTGTTATCAGTTACTTTTGCTTTGATATTGATATTTTGCTGGCTGCTTTGAAGGGTTGACGAAGATGGTGTTGTTCAATGTTGTACAGCGTTATTCGGGCAACACACTCGTCTCACTGCTTATTTGATAGATAAATCATTTCGAGCCATGCGTCCGCACAGGAACTTCAGCCGAAATATATTATTGCAGTGCGGCGCACACAGAATATTGCGGGGACTCCTGTGGTCGAGTGCTGTCCGCCTTAAGCCCGGGCTCAAAGGCATCAGGATCAAGCAAAGCAGAGGGGGGCAAGGACACGCGTGTACTCAATGCCAAGTCGCATAAAGCAATATAATCTCTCATTACAACTACAACAAAGGCGGAGCTGCCCCCAGGCATATGTTGCCGCTGCAGTCCAACTATCTCTCCCCCTCTCTCTCTCTCTCTCTGTAGCTGGTGCTGCTGCTGCTGGTGGCGTCTCGAATTTATGGCCCCTGCAGTGCAAGCCCGAGCCCGACGAGTGTCGAGCGCTGAGGCGAGTGCAACAAGCACAAAAATTTATAACTGAGCCATAATGAACTCATATTTTATAACGTTTATTAACCCATTGATAACCGGCCAAGTGCTTAACGGCAGCTGAATTTATGCGTCTGCCGTCGACCGTCGCCCGTCGTCCGTCGGGGGTTGCCGAAGACTTTCCGCAGTTGCCACAGTCGGCTGGTGCGACTGGCGGGTTATCGGAATATCCTAAACGGCCGCCGCAGCAAATGCTTTGTGACAAATAAATGTCATATTAATGTCAGAGTCCCACAAGTAAAATTGATTCGCCGACTCTCTCGCTCCCGCTCTTTCTCGCACTGCCCTGAATTCAAATCTGCGGCTGCTCAGCCTCGGCCCATATCCTCCTGCCACCCGCACAGCTGCTGCTTGTGGCACTGGATTTTCAAGTGCTTCTCCACTTCCACTGCCACTCCACTCTAGTTTAATGCATGTTCCATTCGGCTTTGCGCTCTATGCGGAATGGCAGCGATAAGCCTGTGTTACGAGAGCTTGGCATGCTCTCACATGACCAGGAGAGGCATGCCACCAAAATATCCTAAACAAATTGTTAGGTGGAATGGTTATGCTCGAGCTGGGATAACAGAGCTCGACATAATTGAGTGGAACTAATCGCAGCTCCTTGCGGTGATTCCAACTACGTTTCGCTTGTCCGTGAGCAATTTGCCTCATTTTTGATGTCCCATGAAAGCAAAGATCTGCGTTCAGATTGAACCCAAAGTTAATTGCCACTGAATTTGAATGCGTGTAATAAAAGCATAAACAGTAACGATATTCTTAGCAGGCACTGTTGAAGGTTCTGAAATAATTAAATGTTGAAGTATGAAGAAAATTACTATTATTTAAGCTGTCTATTAAATTAAGTGTTAAGTTTACGTAATATCATATGTGTTTTAATTGCATTGTGTTCTTTTTTTGTGTAAATCAATATGAATATTATATATGAATTGCAAGTTAAAATAAGTGCCAAATCTAACGATGCAATAGAACTCCTCGTAGATTTTCTAATTCATCATCACTATAATAGATAAATTACAATTTAAATTTATTCTAAAAAAAATCTACGATTTATTCTATGATTCTATTCGATTAATTCTACATTGTTTATTTCTTTTTCTAATTAAATTTAATTAAATTTAACTATCTCAACCTTTGTGCATAAGTCAGTCTCTTGAGCGCAGCTTTATTTTGTGCATATATTCATAATCAATTCAGTAAAGTTCATTGTTGTTTTTACTTAAAATTAAATTTAATTTAATGATCTTAGTCTTTATTGATGCTCATTCACTTAGTTGCAACTTGCAAGTATATTGAATAGAGAGATTTTTGTGAATACCTCATTTTATTATCTTACTCTTTATGTATACGTCAATCTAGGTCTAGTCTAGGCTTAAGAATATTCATAATCAATTCAGTAAAATGCATCATAGTTTTCTTTGAATATTAAACTGAATTAAATTATCTATCTTATTATAGTAAATTCAGTATCTAAGGTTCAAGCATGTTGTGTATATATTCATATTCAATTCATTACGATTCATGGTAGAGTTTTGGGAATGGTAAGTTTGATTAAAATATCTCAGTCTTCATAGATAAGTCAGGCAAGTATATTGTGGGTGCAAGTATATTGTGGGTATTCATCTTCGATTGTAAATAGATTAAATTTGAAATATTTCCCATATCATTCGACGTTTGTTAGAGTTTCATCTAAAAATGATTAATGCTAAATTCATATTCAATTATATATAATGTTCAATTGTAAACATATTCCATTTAAAATATTTCTCATATCACATCGCATTTGTTTCAGTTTGATCTACAAATAATTGATGCTATTATCATACTCTATTATATATTCGAAATATTGCTGATATTCTCAGAGTTTGTTAGAGTTTGATCAACAAATGATTAATGCTAGATTCATATTCAATTAGAAAGAGCAAAATATTCAATTATATATAATATTCAATTGTAAATAGATTTTATTTAAAACATTTCCCATTTCATTCGGGATTTGTTTAAGTATGATCACAAGTGATTAATGCTATATGCATCCCTAATTATGCATACTCATACTCACTTATATATAATATTAAATTGTAAATAGATTTAATCTAAAACATTTTCGATATCATTTGGGATTTGTTAATGTTTGATCTACAAATGATTAATGCTAGATTCATATTCAATTATGAATAGATTTTGAATATTTCCGATGTCATTCGAAATCTGTTTGCGCTGTATCCACAGATGATTAATGTTAGAATTGCTGAGAAATGCGTGCGGGGAGACTGGAGATCAAGTGCGTGTGTGGTGTGTGCTGTGTGTGTCCTTTGACCTCAGCTTCCCGTGCGACTCGAAGGGGTTGCGTTCGTTTAGTATTTGCTCGCTTGCCACTTCACACTTCGCACATTTGGCTGCGAGCATTTCGAGTTTCGCATTTAACACATCCCGTTGTCCTGCCCCCGAGGCAAGCGACGCTCCTTGCCTCGCCCCGTTGCCAGTCGCCAGTTGCCAGTTGCCAGTCGCCACGTTAGCCGCTTCCGGTTCTGGCTCTAACTATGTTGCGCTCACTCTGTCTGTGTGTGTGTGTGGGTTTGTTTGCATTCGTCGCCTTTGCCACGCACTGCCCGCTTTCTGCTTGCCACACACGGCTGCTCGATTTCCCCGTTTCCCAGTTTCCCAGTTGCCCTTTGCAAGGCGCCCCCCATCAACAAAATATTCCCTTCTGATGCCGCTGCAATCAAGCGTTACTCTTGTTTGCTTTTCGGAACTCTGGTCCATTAAGTGACGGCGCTGCAGCCGCCGGTGACTTTTCGCACTCGGCGCGCGGAGCGAAGCGTTGCGACGGTCACGTGTCCTGCGCCGCGCCGTAATTGTATCTATGAGATACAATTACAATTTTTCAATATTTTCGCACAGCGGGCGACGGCAGCTCGGCAGCTCTGCAGCTCGACTCTCGGGCTGCCTGGCAGCGTTTTCGTGGGCGTTATTATTTATTTATAGTGACACTTTATTGCAGTGCCGCCGGCTGCAGGACATGCACGCAGGACACGCTCGAGTGTAATTGCGCACTTGCGGCGTCTTCGCCCCGAGAATATGTTGCATCATCGCTCGTCCGTGTGGCCTTAATGTCCTTGCGCGTCGCCTGCTTAATGTTGCGTTGCGCCGTGCACGTCCTTCGACGGCGCCTTCGCATCGAATTTAGTGCGCCCGGCATTATCATAATTCTTCAATTTATTAACAAAGTCAAAACAGTTTAGCTGCCTTTGCCTGCCCAGCGTAAACATCGTTTATTATGTGGCTCAGCAGCGTTGTCCTGCGGTGTCTCGAGCGTCTTTAATTGTTTCATATTTATGCTTCCGCTCAACTGCGACTGCTCAACTGCTCAATGCTTGCTTGATACGATAATGGATCGTGAAATTGCAATTAGAATTAGAATTTACAGTCGCTTTTTTCATGGTTTTCGAGTTGAGTTCCCAGGGCACTGCACTGCTGATGAAGACAAATTCGAGTGCTGACCAAATTATTCACTTCCTGCCGCGACTATCAAAAAAAAGAAAGAACTGCTTATGCTTAACTGTGTCACGTTCACTGCGCTCTTCAGTCAATTGCAGTTGTGGCACTCAATTGATTCGAGAGCAGTCTTCAATTTAATTGACCCGAAAACTGCGCGACTCTTAAATTAAAGCCTAGAGACTGCGCTCAAGGTTCCAAACTTACTCTGGAATGGGAATGCGATCAACTTTGGGAAGTTCTTGAGGCTTTTCGGTCTTGAGCGCAAACTCAAAAACCAAAATCCAATTTGCAACTTTTTCGAGTGCACACACGCAAAAATGTTCCTCCACTTCTACCAGATGCAAATAGAGCTGCTCCCAGACATTCTGCGACATAGTTCGGGGACAATCACGCACGATTTCAGGTAAATCTAATTTAAATATACATCGGCTGGAACTGCGACTGGGACGGGACTGTGTGTGTAGTCGGGCAACCTTTGATGGCTCCTGGCTGGCACTAAGACCCGCCGTGCCGCACCAGCTGCCAGTTACTTTAGTTAGTTAACTGTTTATGAACCATACAACCCGCCCTGCCCCGCCCCGTCTCACACCGCCGGCGAGCAGGCGTGGCTGGGCACTTTACACTTTTGTGCACCAGCTCTTCTAAAGTAATTAAGTGTTTTTCCACATGATGGCTTCATAGACGCCATCGAGCGACGCAGCAAAGGCAGCATCGACTACAGAACGAGTAACAGGGGGAGGTGGAGCAGCTTGGAGCTGGGTCAGAGGCGCTGGCGCTTGTTGCCAGGCAGTCAACGGGGAGGCAGTCAGTCAGTCAGCTCGTGTTTCTGCATACCCTTGTAATTGGTTTAAAAAACGTGAAGCAAACGGGGCTGCTTTAATAGTTTCAGATAGTTTCTGCCGCACGTCAAGAGAGAGAGGGGGGGGGGGGGACTCTTTCTCGAGCCGCTTACACTTTTAATAAACTTTCAACAACAACAACAGCAAATCATTAATAAAGTATTAAGGTATTTCTTGCAAGTGCTACGCTTTCGCCAATCGAACAGCCAGCAGAAGGAGCTCTGCAGGAGCAGGACGAGGAGTCGCTGGCTTCTGCAACTTTGACTGACAATGAAACTTGAGCTAGGCAAAGCCACAAAGTCGTTGTGCAGCTGAAATTATGCTTAAACTGCTTAAGCAAATGGGATAATGCGCTTAAAGAGCTTTGCATAGCACGAATAATTAAAGTATCAAGCGTAATTCAATGCAACAAGTCACTCGACCATAACTCGCTGCAAAGGAATATACACATAAAAAGTACTTGTTTATTAATAGTCAAAAAATATTCTTAAATTTAATTGAGATCTGAAAATTACAATAATAAATGATTGTTTTAGTATATATTAAATACGTTTAATAACCAGAGTCCGACTTTCACTAAGCAAAAAGAAAAAAAGATAAAGTTGAAGATACTCAGATACAAATTGAGATGCAGAAGTATATATCATATTGAATATGAAATTAATCTAAGTTCTTTAATCTGGCTAAATATCTTAAAAAATTGTTAGTTAAATAATTATTTCAGGGGCCTCAACCAATGTGATGATATTGTTTTCTGTTATTGCCAACTCAACTAAACATAAGTAATTAGTTTGAGATATAAAGTGAGAATTAGAGATACTCAGATACAAATTGAGATGCAAAGCTTTATCCATAGATATAGATATAGAATATTGCAAATATATAAATTTAATGACTAAATCTAAACTGTTTGAAATTGTGAAAAATATTCATTTGTTATTAGTTAAATATTTCATTTAGAAGTCTTAACTAATGGGATAATATTTTCTCTTATTATCAATATAACCAAGTTTCTTAGACAGATTTAACAAGTAGCTAGAGATACAATGTTAGAGTTAGAGATACTTAGGATTTAGGTGCTAAGCTACATCCATAGATATAGATATAGAGTATTGTAACATATCATTTTAATGACTAAACTTAGCTGTTTAAACTTGCTAAATATCTTCATATATTTGCAAACTGTAAATATTTTTTATTTTACTAGCTTTAAATAGCAAAAAAGAAAAACAACATAATATTCAATATGCTGGGACATCATTTTACTACTATTTGCCTCAAATATTATTCACAAATGTAAAACTTACAACTAATATTCAATGAATTGAATTATTGTGTCATTTTGATTGCAGGTGCTTAGAAATACTAACTAAAAGATACGATACTGCAAAATAGAAAAGTAAATTCAAAATCCTAAATATCTCTTATTCAACAATTAACTATACTTTAAAAAGGAAATTAAAATGCATAGAAGTCTCCTATACAGAGTAAATTTTTAAAATAACTGACATTCCTGGCTTGTGATAGAATAGAACCAAAAGAAGCTTAGCAAATGTAGAAGACTAGAAATAAATGCATTTCGATCCCTGGGAGTTGATCGATGTTGCTTGCGTTTTGCATTTTGCATTTGTATCTTTCGCGGAACTCAGCGACTTGTTTATGTCAGGCATTATCACTTTTCAGCATTAATAGATCCAAATGCATATTTTACGAATACGAATAGCATGTGCAACGCATACGAATGCGACTGGAGCTGACATTGCCTTTGCCTTTGCCTTCGCCGTACAAAATACATTTGTAATCAGGTCCAATTAATCTCATGCACGAGACGTACTCCATCGTGTGGCTCTGGGTCTCTGAGATCTGTGGCAGTGCCTGGTGCTGCTGTTAAAAATAATTTCTGTTGACACAAAGATTGAATGCCTGGAGCTGAGAGCGCGATCTGCGATCTGGTCGTGTGTATAATTTATGCCTTCGATCACATGAAGACATGAAAAATGTCGCCACAAGACGCCTCAGCGATGATGACGACTAGGCGGCCAACTGCAGCTGGAAGCGTTCGACTCGCTGGCTTCGAGTGGCCATAGCTGAGCAGTCTTGCCAAATGTGGCAAGACCGCTGGATGCAACAGGCGCACAAAGGGGGCGCTGGCAACGGAATCGGGCATAAATTAAGCTGACAAGAGTCGCTCCAACTATCTCTCGCTCTCTCTCTGTCTCTCTGTGTCTCTCTGTCTCTCTGTGTGCTGCCAGGCTCCAAAGTCACTTTAATGTGTGGACATAATTCTGCTGTCGCATTCAATTCATGGCGACCCAAAGCGAACCGAACGAAGCCAAGGCAACCCGACGACCCAGCAGCGTCTAAAAACAACAAACAAAAACACTTGCACGTGGATTGCATCACTGATGATGGCGTTGCCCTGTTGCAGTCTCCTGCCCCCTGCGCCATGCCCCCTGGCCCAAGCCACTGCTGATGCTCCTCGTCAACTGCGAGAGTGTCGTGGCAGTTGCATTTGTTATTGCAATGACGCTGATGTTGCCGATAATGACGACGGCAATGTGCACACGTTATATGCACATTTGTGACTGCTTATATGGCATGCGGGTACTCATCGCACTCGCACTCGTACTCGTACTCGTACTCGTACTCGTCCTCTTCCTCGTCCTCGCATTCATATGGGTTCTCCTGGCAGTGCTTAATTCGGATTCGTTTCAATTCAATTGCATTGCAATTGGGCATTCAGTTATCTCTGCTTGGGTCCTATTACCACTTATTATTATTGTGCTGCGCTCTGACAATCCCTAAACTGATTTAAAGAACCCATTGTGCAGCGTTCTCAATCGCAGCTGTTGCTTCTACATTTCCATTTCAACAGCGCACTCCACACTTTCAATTCAATTTAATAGTGTATGATTTAAGCGTAAAATAACAACAATTTAAATTTAGTTCACTATTTAAATTGTAGTTTACAAATTTTACTTTTTGATATTTGGAAATAGCTGTGATGAAAATTCAATAAACATTCTGCAAGCAAAACTAAGAAGACTTTAAATTTTGCAATATATGAAATGTATATAGCAATCTGAACTATTTCAAGAAATATTTAGAAACAGCTGTGATACATTTCAATTAAAGTGAAATTCATGTTCAAGCAAACTATAACAAGAACTGTATATTTTTGTATTAATCTATTTACAAACAGCTGATATATAGGAAGATAATAAATAGATTTCTATTAAAGTGTCATTAATTATCTGCAAACTTAAAATAACAAGAAATTTATTTTCATTTATATAACAAAATTAACTATTTATAATATCATAAATATTACAAAAAAGGTTAGATACATTTTATTGAAAGTTTAATAAATATTTTGCAATACAAAATAAAAATATATTTGCTATCAATTTATGAAACGCATTAAATGAAATTTAAACAATATTTACAAATTGCTCTGATACATTTTAATTAATATCCTTCAAGCGAAATATAACAAGACTACATTTTTATTAAATATAATTAATGAATTTAACAAACTTAACTATTTTTAAAAATATTTAGTAACAGCTTTAATATATTTTTAGGACTTCGATCTGCCAGAAGAAGAATAAAATATAAGAGTGCATATTTTGGAAACTAGTTTCTTTGGAAATTTTAATCGAGAAGAAAAAGTCTAAATAATTTACAGTTGGTGCATTTTACATGAAACTACAATATGTTTAATAATTAAATAATAAAGTGTGAGTTGAAATCTTAGTTTAAATGCTAAAGCTGTGCATAGGAAAGAGATTTAGCTATTACACTAAAAGCTGAATTTGCTGATTCATTGTCGGAAACTATGCGAAAATCGCAAAAATGTATTAGTAATATGTTTTTCAAGAATCCTATTCTATGTTTATTAATTAAATAATTAAGTGGGAAGAGAAGTTTGGATTTAAATTAACACTCTTTCCATGTGATGTAACGTGATTGAATTTTTTAATTCTATATTCTATGAGCAATTCAATTTATAAAAATCTTAAATCTTTAAATTGTTTAGAAATTAAATTATAAAATAGTAGCGTCTTGATACTTGCAATCTTTGAATAAAAAAGTATGGGTAGTAATTTGATTCTAGGTGAACATGCTTCGTAAAAGTGATGATTTTCATCTATTTGCTTAAAAGGTAAATTTTTTGATGCATTATTAATAAAAGAAAAATTCTTAAAGTAAGTAAATCTTATAAGTAATATCGTTTAAAAGTAATATTGTTTAACTTCTAGAAATTTAAGAGTAAAAAATAAAAACAATTTAGAAATAATATTTTTAGTCAGTGATATCTTTTTATCTCCGGAAACTTCAATAATTCAATCAGAAACTGGGAGTAGAAGTTTAAAATTTAAATGGAATAAAAATTCAATTCTGCATGCATGTGAAAGCTGAATTTATTGATGCTGGAGTTGCACTCAAGAGAGCAGAGCTTTAGTTACTCTATTTGACTCATCGTTGTAGTTGAAATTACTCATTGGTAGAGGGCTTTCTCTCGCCTGTTGAAGTTGCAACTGAAGTTTGCTTGCCACATTGACTTGCTGCGCTAATGAGGCAAATGCTTGATCGCAATGCAACACAATAAATTCATGCTGCACGTGATTTTCGCGACATTTGCTTGAAGCTTGCGTCGCACGTGGTGCACCTATGGCTCTACTTGCAACTTCCTGTGCTGCGCACTTGCCACTCGACGGTTGTCATCTATTTCTGATGCTTTGCGCTGTCTTTGTTCTCGTGCTGCTTAAAAGGTTAGTTAATGAAGTCATTCTGTAGTTGCTGCTTCCGTTTCATTGTGGAACGTACACTTGCCACATGCCGCCCCCAATGGAAGGGCGACCCACGCTGCATGCCAATTACTGATGAGCTTTTAATAATGTTTGCGCTGTGCCATCGTAATTCTTCTGGCCGCCACTTGCCGCATAATTCGATTATGGCGCGGCGACTTTCAAGTGCGACAACGCGTCGCGACAGCCTGGGCAGCTGCCGTCGGGGGCAGGCACATCCGTGAAGCGGCGCTGGGTTGCAATTTAATTAAGTGAAGTGCACGTTGACAACGCCGGCCAACGAGGAGGCGGACGAGGCAGCCTCAAGTCGTTGTTGCAGTTGCAAAAACGCGCCGCCGTCGTCAGCGATCAGCCGCGATTATCGGCAGTGCTTGTGGCGGCACCCACGCTGCGCGAGGCACGCCTCCGCCTGCGACGCTGCCACGTGCGGCACTTGCGTTTGAAGCACAGCCCGAGATCGCGATGCGGCAGCAGGTTGCCAGACACGCCCACATAATTATCGCTATCGCTGCGCGTTGCATGCGCCGCCAACTGCTGCCTGTTTGTTGCCTTTGCCGCCTTTTCGACGCAGTCATCCTTGCGGCGCAGCATGTTGCAGCTGCGGCTGTTTGCATGCCACAAATGCCTTCGGCAGCGCGACACCCCCCCGGGGCCGTCAATGAAATCGGCGCAAACACTTTAAACTAGTATCATTCCAGTTTGCTGCAAATGTTGCTGGCGTTTTGTTTAATTGCAATTTTAGTTTGATTATCTGCCGCATGTGGCAGCCTCGCCTTAATGCACTTGTTGTGTTTCACTTAAACGCATTCAACTCAATTATGTGCATTGTAAACTCAACCAGCTTACATCAAAGTTTTGTTTAATTGTGATTAAAACTACGCAATCAAGGCGTTCCTTCCAACTCCTGCCACATTTGCCTCCGAGAACAATAAAGCAATTTGCTTAGCTGGCACTGTTATCCTTCGCACAAGTCCCAAGCCAAACAACAGTCTCTCTCTCTCGCTCTCTCTTTTCATGTAGCTGGTAAATTTCATTTGTTACCTGGGATATGTAAAGCGAAGCCTTACAACTTATTTTTTGAAACTTATTTTAAATTTACTTTATATAATTTTGGGTACTACAGACAAGTAAGATTATATTAACTTAACATATGTATAAATTATTTTAAATTCTGTTATAGTTATTATGTTAAGTATTATTTTAGGTTTTACCAGACAGCTAGCAGTTTTTGGAACACTTTTCTGTGAAGTGTAAAATGCAAGGCTTATATATTTTCTTAATTATAATGGAAGTTTTTTCATTGAGGCAAACAATTACTTAAGCAGACCACCATATTATATTTAATTCAAAAGTCATTGATTTATACATATTCTTAGTTTATGAACTATTTTTCGGTGAGGCAAAAACATCAAACTTGCTCTAGCAGACAGCTCTAAATTGTTATTTATTATAATATAGCTTTTACTATACAAACATTTCACAATCTTAAATTGTTATTTATTACTAACCCAAAAATTCAAAGCTACTTTAGCATACAGATCTATAGTTATAGGTTTCTACACATTTGTTTTAAAAGTCTTGGATTTCTACACATTTTTCGTTTATGAAACATTTTTCTGTGAGGCGAAATATTGAAAGCTACTCTAGCAGACATCTATATAAATTATATTCATTTTAAAAGTTATAGGTTTCTATACATTTTCCATTTTGCAGAGACTGGAACATTTCTCTGTGATTCGAATAATTGACAACTAGCCTTTCGATAAGCTTAGATACTTTAAATACTGACAGATACTGTAATATTTTCATCATATTAAGGCTATATATTAAAGGATTTATGATTATATATATATAAAGTAATAGAAGTGCATGTGCCTTTCCTGCGCAATTTGTTAATATATTTCAACCGAAAATTGAAAGCAACTCAAGTGTTCAATGAGTTGAGATACTATTCAATTATTTAACATAAAAATTCAATTATTTTTTAATATTTGGGATAATATATTAAAGTAATATATATTGCAACTACATGTGTATTTATCAAGTACTTTAAGTACCAACGCTGAAATTGCAGTTATATAATATTTTGTATAATGTATTAAAGTAAGTACATGTGTGTTTTTTACATAACATAGTAACCAAATCTTCTATATGTTTTGATATTTTGTAATATTTATGATAGTATGTTACATGTGTCCTTAGTACTTAATTCATTGATACATTTCAATTGCTTTGACAAAATGTATTTTCGCATTGAGCGACGCTTTCGCAGTTTTTCGCTGAGTGTAGAGGAAAATGCTTTGCGCTTTTCACTCGGCTCGAATTAGTCGCTTGCTTTGTGTTGACAGATTTTATCGCTTGTCTCTCTCGCTCTCTTTCGCACTCTATCATTATCGACGTCTCGCCCTGCCGCTCGCCAGGTCTCTTCACTTTAAATCCTAAATCAATTGAGAGCTGAGAGCTGAGCGTTGAGAGGGGGCCCCTATTGCAGTCGTCCTTTTGCCGCCACTTTGCATTCTCGATTGGGCGGTTGGCCTATTGACATTCCCATTGCGATTTGCGATTTGTTTTCAACTCACTTGACAGGTAATGGCACCGCAGTCTCCCACTCTCCCACTCGCTCTCTTCTGTGTTCTACAGACAATGGTGCTTTGTCCTGCAGCCGCTTTTGCTGCTGCTGCTGCTGCTGTGGCGAGTGGCAACCCCTTCGGCGCCTCCCCCGGGCCGTGCTCTCGATGCTGGCTGCGTTCATTGTCACCATGCGGCGGCCGTGACAAATTGCTTTAACATTGATTTAAAAACAAAAAGACGGCGAGGAGAGGCCAACATTTCACACAACTGCCACGAAACGTCACTCAGACGACGCCCTAATCCCAATTCCTGCGTACCCTCAGCAGCAGACAGCGCCGAGTCGCAGCAGCCGCTCTGCAGAGGGGGTGGGGGACAGGGGGAACCCCCGGCGCGGAGGCGCTGTTCAATCGATTTGCCTGGCTGAAGACGACCTTGCTGCCGTCGACTGAATAAATTGAATGCGTTTTCAATTTTTAATAAAGCCAGCCCAAAAAGAAAACAATAAGCAGCTGCATTGCCCGACTAACAGATGCCCACTGGACGAATCCATTCTTCTGCCAAAGCACTACAAATATTTATACCACGACTGTAAATAGTTGTGATTGATATACGTTGAATTAAGGGTAACAAAAACGTAGACACCTTGAAGTGAAAATATTTAATATTAAATGGAATATTTTTCGATGTTTAATTTCTAATTAATAAGGTCGAAATTGCAAATTTGAAAATTTAAAAACTAAAAATTACCATAAATTATTATAATTACTCATATTCATTTAAACATTTATTAAATTACCAATTTAATTTTAAAAATGGTAAATTTCATAAATTGAAACTTAAGAATTACTATAAATTATTATAATTCTCTGCACCCATTAATAAATTTATAAAGCCTAAATTAAGAATTACCAAAAACTATTGTAATTATTCACTGTCATTAATACATTTCATAAAGTAAAAAACTTAAAAACTTAAGTGAATAATTCATTAATTCATTCGAATTTATAAAACTCAAAATTTTACAAAATAAAAATTTAGGGTTTCAATAAATTCTTAAAATTATTCAAATTCATTTATAAATTTGTAAAGTGTAAATTAACAATTACAATAAATAGTTATAATTATTTACTTTCATTTAAACTTTTTTCAGAATTATGAATTACTTTAAATTATTATAATTAAAAATAAATTTAAAAAATTAAATAGGAAGCCTAAAAAATAATTACTAAAAACGATTATAATTATTGACTTTCTAGGTTTTGAAAGCCCTGCTTGCATGAACGTATTATTTAAAATTAGATTTCGTATATCTGTATAACTTTACTTTTTTGTTTATGCATCCAGTGCAGCTCGGCATACCCTCTAGCCGCAATTCTATGCCTACAGGGTATGCAGAAAAATTGTATATTAAAACCAAAAGCGAGCAAATGCAAAAGCATCGAATTACGCGTTTTAACCGCACGACGAGACGGCAATGGCGACTCGACGACGCTGCCCATTATCCTTGATTTATGTGTATCCTGCTGCTGCTCCTGCTCCTGCTGCTGCTATTCCTGTGCCTGTGCCTGTGCCTGTGCGTCGTCCTGTTCTCGCTGGGCTTTGCCATAAACAATTACAGGCAGTCGGGCAGCTGCGGCTTTTTCGCATGTCCTGCCAAAGTCAATGTTGGTCCTGCTGATGATGCTGTGCCCCTCTCGCCACCCTTGCCCGCCTCGTCTCTCTCCCTCTCGCTCATCACGTGGCTTTTGCATTTTAAAAGCAATTAGCAGCGCATTTTTTGGCTGCGCTGTTTTTGCTTTTCTTTCTGCGTCTTTTTATTTCTCGTTTTCGCCGCTGTGGCGATTTTCAATAATAAAAGAAAGCAAAAGTTGTTTTTGTTGTCCGTTTTCGGCCTGTTTGGCCTTCTGTGTGCGCGCCCGTGTGTGCTTGTGTGTGTGTGTGTGTGTAAGCTTGGGCAAAAAATGTGCTGCCAAAGCTAACAACAAAATGGCGCGGTCACGTGACGAACAACATGCCCCCGACCTCTTGACCAGCATTCCTCTCCCCTCCCGCACTCGCACGCTGCCTACTTCATTTGCGCTTTTGCTGTTCCTCGTCGTCGTCGTCGTTGTTGTTGTTGTTGCTGGTGTCCCAGGCGAGGCACATCAAATAATATACAAAAAGCTCCACATACACATTCCCCATTGTCGCTCATCGCATCTCGTTTGCTGTAAGTTATGTGCAAGCGCAATACAAACGAGCGCAAAGTGCCCGCAGAGCTGCCGGCAGAGCGACAGAGAGGGCAACGGCGCACAATAGAGCTGCTTGCTCGCGCTTACAGCGAGCGAGATGAACTGGTGCGTTATTTACATGTCAATGCATTTGGTTCATGATTAGTTTTGCAAGCTTTTGTCTCAATTAGTTACAGCAATTTAATTACAACGGCTTTGAGCCGCAGTCTGTCAAAAGCTGTCAGCTACAGCACAGTCAAGCAGATTGAAACAGAAAAAGCCGGCAACGAAAAATGGACTTTGCACTTTGATGTTAAACATTGCAGTTATTGTCTTTTTCGTGAAACTCGAACTAAATTCAAACGCTCAACTTTCTTGCCGAAACAGGTGCCGACAATGCTGACCGCAGCGTGACGCAAGTGTAGTTGTATGTGGCAGGCACATCCTTCATGCTGTGGCTGTGTCAATCAAATGATTGATCATCACAACCGCCGCAGCGACAGTGGGGGGGGCGGCTCGATTTTAATCTGGCCAGCTCGCATTAATAAAACAACAACCAGCAAACAGTGAAATGAGAAGTGGAGCGAGAGGGAGAGAAATCAGTCAATTAGCAGTTATTTCGTTGTGGCCACGGCAATGACTTCAGACTCGGCGCCAAGACAGCCGAATTTATGCTAGAAATATTTTGTAAATAGATAATAAATTGTGCAGGAGCTGGAGCCGTTGGCGGACTGCCATCAATCAACTAGCTGGGGCAAATGTAAATGTGCATAGTTGGCTCGCTCTGCGCGGCACTTCAATTATGCGCCTGTCTCAATATTTATGAGAATTGATTTGGACAACACTGCAATGTCAATGTCAATTAGAGGCAGTTACGACGCCAAGAACTCAACTGATGGATTAAGTGCCAGCACAAGCTGGAAATCTTGCGCTGCCCCTATGTTGAGGGGGGAGCCTTTCCTTGATTGCGGCTAATGCGCGGAAATCGCATTTGCTGCGACCACAAAGCACGAAGCAGGCAGCTGTAAACAGTTTGGCGTGGAAATCTCTTTAATTGATTTTTAAGCGCTGCCCGGCTCTCGACCTGCCCCTCATTATGCGGCACAAAGGGAAAGGTGTCAAAAGGTGAGTGGTGAATGGGAAATGTGGATTGGAAAATGCAACTGGCAACTGCGCTGCCAAAATGAAATTCAAACAAGCCGCACAAACTGTCATTTCTTTTTAATCCGCGTCGTGTTGAAAGGTGCAAAAATCCGAGCACAATAGTTGCACAGACGAGCGGGGAGGGTGAGAAAATGCAATCAATGCGACGGCTTAGAAATGCGTTTGTCATAATTTCAACGAATATGATGGCAAAATATTTTTCATTTCTCAATTTTACGGCACCACACCGCTCGCTGTGTGTATACGTTTTTACTTTTCCCATTCTGCAATACTCGGAAATGAAATGAATTTCTGAGATGCGATTTACTCTGGCATTGCATTCGAGCCAATGCCCAATGCCCACGGGCGAGAGCAAGACGCAAGAAGCCCACAAAATGAGCCAAAGGGCCAGTGCAGGAGAGAGAGAGAGAGAGAGAGTGGGACGGAGAGAAGACGTTGCGAGCATGCTGACAGGAGCTCAATGCTGGGCAGTGTTATTGACATACATTTGATGGGCTGAGCACAGTGCGCATTGTCTGGCAATGAAGTGCGACGTCTCAGCAGCTTAGACACCGATGTCTGGCGTCGTTCGCTGCATGTGACAGCCTCGCATCGCATTCAAGCGGATTACTATCAGCAACAACTGACAAAATGTTGCACAAAGAGAAAGTGTTAAACAATTTAAGTGCCGACTGAAATCCGTCGCTGCCGAACATTTAACTACATATATAATTGATTTACAGCAAAGTTCGCTGGGAACTTCTTGTCGGGCACTCGCAGACTTCACTGTAGCGGGGCAACGTGACGAGACAGCGCTGTGGAAATGCTCATAGATCATTGATTCTTGATAATAAAACTATCAGCGCTGACTTCAGACTGCTGCAACACACCGCAAAGCGGAAAGCGGGAGAGGGACGAAGACTGGGAAACGTCGGGCAAGAAAGCGTATAAAAAACAATAAAAACTCAATAAAAGCAAACGCTTATGGCTTTTAAACGCTGCAAGGACGACGAGGTTGACGGGAATGACACGCCGACAAAGTGCCGAGGCCCGGGACAGGACTAGGACTAGGACCAGGACACGCAGCAACAGCAGCAGCAGGCAGGACGAACCTAGACGTAGCTGGCAAAATGACAATAGATTTGATTTTTCAGCGCAGGAAACGGAATGGGATCGAAATGGGAAAGGAAAAGGGAGAGGGAGAGGGAGAGGGAGAGGGACTGGGAATGGGATTGGCAGGCAGCAAAGGCCAAGACACAAAAGCAAACAATAAAAAAATATATAAAAAATAAAAGCGAGGCAAAGAAAGGCAAAGAAATAGAAACGCAAGAGAAATATAACAAAAATTGAAGAAGCCAGGCAGCAAATAGTTGAGCAGACAAAAGCAACGACCAGAAGAGAGTAGGGGGGCAGTCACAATAAGCGCACATTTAAAAGTGTCAAATATCCTTTTTATGCGCTTTGGCCCCCGACCAACAAACACTTTATTTCTTGTCACGAAGCTGAGCAGAAAATTGTAAAGAAATGTTAATGCGATTTGATTTAAAGAATGAAAAGGCAAAGCGAGGGGAGCGAGGGAGAGATACGACTCTCTCTCTCTCTATGTCTCTCTGGGGGCAATCGACGACCCTGAGCATAGATTTCCATATTTAAAGGTTACCCAGCTGCCAGTTCTTTATGACTTCATTCAGTGGCAGGTACCGCCTCGGCTGCCTCGTCCCTCAATTAAGCGTTAATATTGCTGCAGACGCAGCAGCAAGTCCATTGTCCATTGTCCACTTGCTGTGGCATTAATTTAATCCTTGAATGCATCTTTGACAGGCTCCGCAACTCGTCGCACACTCGTTAAGCTCCAGTTCCCCATTTCCAGCTCAATCTACATTCCCGTTCCCATTCCCATTCCCATTTCCCATGCTGACTGTTGCCGGCGTGTGGCATTGTCAAAGGAATTAGTTTTGTGTTTTTGATTTGCACAAGGAGCAAGCAGGCCAGCGAGGCTGACTGACTCCTTGCCACCGCAGGCGCAGCAGTGCTCTGTTGATTGCTTAAATAAATATGAGTCCAGTCCCAGTTTTTTGGGGCGTGCATCAGACAATGCCTTTGAGTCTGTCAGTCGCTCCTTCAGTCGCTCACTCGCTCAGTCTTCTGCATTTTACATTTCGCATTTCCTTCCCAAAAAGGGACGAGTGCTGAGAGCGAGAGTAATTTGTGTTTTTGCTGGTGACAGTTTTCGGCACTTTATTAAAATATCTCTGGGCCCGAGCACCATCACAATGATTGTTTTTCCACTCTGTGTGTGGGCAGCATAAACTTGGAATTGTGCTACGAGTGTCCTCTCGCCATGAAAGGAGCTCTCACATAAAGCGAGTTGCTTGCAAGACCAAAGGCGATTAGCTAAGCCGTCAGATTTACTTGTCTATAAGAAAGACGAATACGGTTAATAGCCTGAATAATGTTCGAGCGTGTTTAATATTTAATTAAAAAGTAAACGCATAGTTCCGATGACAGTTTAAAACTTCTACTTTTAAAGCTTGCTGAAAATTAAGAATGAGTTCGGTTTAGACGATTGAACTTGTATCTGCATTTTAACTAAAATTGGTTGAGGTATCTAGCTACATAAATAGTGCAGAATTTTAGTAAAGTCCCAAGATCTCTTTGTCCATGCGAGTGCCTTAAATCAGTTCTTCAGTAAAGCGAATTGGTTGGAATTGGTTGTAAGACCAAAGACGATTAGCTCAGCCGACAGAGTTACGTGTCTATAAGAAAGAAGAAGTTAATAGCCAGAATAATGTTCGAGCATGTTTAATATTTAATTAAGAAGTAATCGCATAGTTTCGATGACTGTTGACAGCAGCTTCCACTTTGAAAATAAATAATAAAATCTGAACACTTCATATAGTTTATATGCTGTTTACTCAATTGCAATTGTATCTGTCTTAATGCTAATATTGTTAAAGCCGTATTGCTATATCTTAGTTAAAGTCATTAAGTCTTCCTATTCGGACGAGTACCTTAAATAGAAGAGTTCTGAATTAGAAGGAATTCTTTGCAGCAAATTTGATGTAAGTGCATTTTTGGCTTATAGAAAGAATATATATTTCAGCACGTCTATATGAACGAATATGGTAAAGAATCAAGTTTAAGCTGTTTTTTGTGTGAAAATAAGTTTGTAAATTGATGACAATTTTGTAGCTATTTGCTGTCAAATTTTAAGTGTCACTTAAGCATTGTGCCCCTCGATGGCTCAGCACTTCTGCAAACTGGTGGCACGAATATTTCACTCATCATTAAGCTGAACAGCATTTGAGCAATTGCAACATGAGATGAAATTCAAGTGAATTCCACAAATAATTCAAATTGATATAAAGAGTATGCACATATTTGTCGTCGTGCGGCATTTAAATTGACACGATTATTGTGTGAATTGCTGCTGAGCGGAGAGTTAATTGAAATGTAGCTCAGCCTTATTATAATCTGTGACAAGGCGTCTCGCCTGTCAACGCATAGAATGCGGCAGTGTTGCGTTGTGGCACGGTAGCAGTGGCAGGGGCAGGGGTAACTGGTTTTGATTGATCAGCTGTCGCATTTTCATTGCAACAATCATATTTCAATTGCGCTCTAATGATTTGCAACAGCAGCGAGAGCGACAACTTCTAGTAGCTGCGACCACTTGTTAGCTGCGAGTTGTGTGGCAAGGTAGAGAGCGGGAGCAGGGGCAGCAGCAGAGTTATTAATTAATTAACGAACGCTCAAATTAATTGCAGCCATTTGTTGCACAGCGCGCTGTCGAGCTTCGATCGATCGCCAGGAGGCGTCGCGACGCCGAAACACTTTGCTGCCTCGTGTCTCGTGTCGTGTCGGTGTTGAAGTGCCACTCGGCAGCGGCGCCACAATGTGCGCTGATTACCCGGCGGCAACTGTCGGCCAAACTAACCGCCCACACTCCCGCCCCAGCTGCTCCACCTCGACGCGCACAATGAAAACTTAATTAAGTTGTCAGTGGGTGCCGCTCGGCTTCGTCGTCGTCGGCGGCCGCTCAGCAGCATCCTCATAAAATGCTCATTAACGCGCCAAACCGAAGCAAATCAAATGCCAAATGGCAACTGGCAACTGGCTCAAGGTCCTGGGAGGCGAGGCGTCGTTGTCACCCTTTCGTCCTGGCAGACAATAAAAACAGTTGCCCCCTTGTTTGCTGTGTCCTTTGTGCCGACCGTGTTTGTGCCGTTTGTGTTTGTGTTTGCGTTGCCTACTAATTTGAATATAAACAAGTTCTGCTTTTGATTTGCCAAATGAAAATGTTGCGTATGTCCTTAGCCTCGGATAATTTATGCATATGAACACACAGGCGACCCCTTGCCTTCAACTCCATATACCATATACCCTGCTTTATTCCTTCCTGCTGTCGAGCCTGTCGAGCCACCCCTGAGCTCTGTCTCTATCTAAATTTGGTTGTCGCCGTCGCCGCTAATGCAAATTTATTTAGACATCGTGACTCCTTCATTTTTTCGCCGTCGTCCTGGTAGGCGTTAACTGACATTTGTCGCATTTATTCATTGCCCCAGCTTTGGGCCACGACTCCGGTTTCCAGTCGCTTCTGTTTCAAGGGGCGGCTGTTGTGCCAACGAGTCTAATACACTCACTGAGTCACATATGACGCATTTCGGGGCAAGGGTTGGAAAACATTCAACGAAAATGGATCTATTACAACGTGATTTAATGCAGTTCCTTAATTGGGCATAACTTAACCGAATGAAGCCGTTACTCTTGCTCTAGCAATGACAAATGTTACACCGGGCTGAAGCAGAAGGTATAGGAAAATCGAATACACGCAGTCCTCGAAAATTCGTGATACCTTTTGAACAAAACTCGCATGAGAAACCGAAAATATTTCATTAAGATGAAATCGCCTAATTCCGAAGTCAGTTCTAACAAGTATTTCTACATTACTTTTAGGACTACAAATTGACAAGCAAACACTTTCAATTAGTTACTTTACTGTGCTCATTGATCAACTAGAAAAGTTTTTGTATTTTAGCTAAAGTTGCAAAAGACTCTTGTTTTTCTTTATAGATAATGCAGAAGGCTAAAGTTGCTAAAAACAGTTATTGTAGAGAATCCAGAATCTTCCTCAATTTTAGAAAAATATAGAAAATTCAGAATCTATCTTTTATTTTAGCTAAGGTAGATATAAACTGTTATTGTAGCGAATGCAGAATCTTCTTCTATTTTAGTTAAAGTTACTAAAGACTGTCATTGTACTTCTATATATAGAACGCAGAATCTTAGCAACATTCACAAAGTGTGTTTGAGTGAAATTTTAATTGAAATTTTAGGTTAAAAGCAGCTTGAATATTTAATTGAAATACAATTCGTAGGTAATGCTACTTCCTAGCATTCTATTACAATCTTTTACAATTCTACCAAATGTAATTCAAGCCAACAGCAATGAGTAAAGCATGGGAGAAACAGGATATAGCTGTTCTACCTCCTGGTGCAAGGAAAATATTAAGTTTCGTGCACTTCTATGTAGTTTTCCTTTTCAGCTCGCTGGGTGGTGTATGCGTTAGTGTTTTAAATATTTGAATATGAAAAGTTGTGTTAAAGTGACAAAATAGTACACTACCTTTTGCTTAACCAAATATATTCTTATTATACTAGCATAATGATAAGTGTGCTTTGGAAAGAAGTGCACTTTGGTAAAAAGCTTATCCAAATATATTTTTATTCCATATACTAAAAAGAAAAAAACGATTACTTGTATACTAAAGTTAATCGACAGCAAAGTCATAAAGCTTGTGGTCATACTCTACAGAAATAGCAATAAGTCGAGTGTAAAATTGCTAGACTCATAATCACATCGCTGATTTATCACGACAGACTTTTTGCTCTGGCGATTGACAATTTTTGCAGCAAGACATTTTGCCTGTAAATCTTAAGAGCTTGCATAATGAATAATAGATGAAATATGTTAAACATAAATGCTTACTTTACTTGTTTCGAATACAATGAGTAAAACAAAGTAAAGTTGTTGGTTATTGTTTATAATCCATGTTGTTGTCTAATTATGTGTTTAACTCATTATTTATTTGGACTGAGAGTTAGACCAAAGTTTGAGCAGGCAAAATGAAATCTTAGATTATTTCGCTGTCACTTTCGCTTCGCTCAAATGGAATCGAGCTGAAATGCAAAAACTTTGTGACAGGTTTAGCGTATTTTAATAAATTTATGCAATTTAAAGTGAATTGCATGTTTATGGAACTGCAGCCGAAATTTAAGTTACGAGCTACAGCAGAGATTGCGCAAAATGTGACCCAAATTTGGGTGGTTGTCGAGCGAAGGAAATCAGTTAGCAGTGGCAAGAAAAGCAGCTACCTAATGAACTCAAGGTTTTGCCGTTTATAAACTTACGTACTCCGACTAACTTTGCTGCCAGAGCTCTACTTGGGTTCAGCAAATAACCCTTCGCAGCTATTTCCAAATTATTGGAGCATTAAAATTGAAATGATTATTGTGTGTTTTGTTGGCGCACGAAGCAGAGGCAACAAAAAAAAAATGGGGAGAAGCGAAAGGAAGCCAAGTGAAAGTACTGCACAGAATTGCGAAGAATTACCCAACTGTGTGCGAGCAAAGGGCTGACGAGGTGGGCGGTGGTGGGTGGTGAGTGGTGAGTAAAAGAAAACACGTTCACACCTCCGGAGAAAGCGTGAGAGCGAAGGCAAGGGGCAGCCTCAACCATTTGCGGGCTGCGTGGTGCGAATATAAAGTAAATAAAAATAAAAACATGAAAAGCAAATTCGCATTTGCAAATAAATCAGAGGGAAATCAGTTGCTGACAGGGGAAGTATTTATGGCTCAATGTGGTGGTGGGTGGACAAAAGGACCCCTCGGGCGCCCAGCATTGGGTTGCAGATGAACCTCCCACCAACCCCCGCGTCGCAGTGTTTGCCCAGAGCCATGAGCACAGAACAAATTCGTAAAAATTAAGAAACAAATCGAAAATCAAGCAGCATTCGCAACGAAAATTCTATGGCGCTTGTTTGTCCAGCTTCCTCCCCGTCTCACATTTGTCCTGCTCCTGCTGCTTACACCAAAGAAAAGTGTTCGCGGGGTGGCGTCGGCTTTTTTGTATGCATTTTTATGGCACATTCTCAAATAAATTTGCCAAGAGATTAATTCGGACCGTTTGGCAGCGTGTAAATAAAAATTTCATGAACTTCTTGCTGCTGGGCCTCTCGTCGCTGCCTCGTAGTTGCCGCAGTTTCTTCTGAATCCCGGACTGTGGCTGACTTACGCTAGATTTGGCAATGTGTTAAATGTTCTTGAAATTTCAGCAGCTCGCCGGGCTGGGGTTGCTCGCTAGCTAGTGGCCACTTGAGTGGCATGGAGCAGCTGCCAGGCAGCTTAATTAGGATGTCAAGGTTGCGCTTCTTGTGCTGGGGGAGGCGGCTCTTTAAAGTACTTGAAGTCCGTGCAACAAACACTAAAAATAACTCTGCCATTTCTATTTGAAGACGACTGCTTTGTGGAGAAATATGTTTCAAGTAATGCTGCCCAAATTATCTGGTTGAATTTTAAGCAGCATGCAAATCAATTGCCAGCGCGAAGCACATGCGAAAGGGAAGTGAAAATGTGGCAAGCTTAATTGAGGCAAGGAATGAAGTCGTCTAGTAGTTTTTCCGCATTTCCCTCACGCCTCATTAGGCATTTATAAAGCCATTTTGGGAACACTGGCGCCATTGAAATGCAAATAGCTGTCCAGCAACAGTTCATTATCTTCTAATGCGCCAGCGTTTTGATAAACACAATTCGAAATTCACACAAAAATAATGCGTCAAAATTATGAATTCAACATTTGGCAAATCAATGGAAATTAATTTCATAACCAGCAACGCAAACAAACAGTCGAGCCTGATTGAGTTAATTGCCGACCGAATTCGTGAATTGTCCGGCAATGAAATTACATTTTCATTATTTTCCACCAGGCTCGGCGCTCGCATTTTGCAATGCAGATAAAACTCGCTCGAAATGTGGAAACAATTAAAAATGCGCATCGATTTGAACTGTTTTTGTTGTACGCTGGCGAATTGCATGGAAATCAAATGATACTCGGCCCACATATCAAAGCAATCAAAGGGGGATGGGGCAGGGGCCAGGGGGCAGGGTCCAGAGGCGGGGCACTGCCAATGAAATTTCATGCAAATCAAATGAGTTTTAAATTTCGCAATCGCACAAACTATGCAAAGTGGGCAAACAACAAGCAAACAAACAAACAAACAGCAGCACAGGACACACAGCCTGCCACGGCCAGATAGTCAGGCAAATAAACGCACATATTTACAACTGCATTTTGCCACTTGCTGCGGGGAAGCGCGGCGACACACGACGCATCCATGTGCAGCTCAATAACGCCAACTTAACATAGAGCTGGCTGCGTGAACAGAAATTGTTGTCAAAGAGGAACGATCAGGGCAGAAGTTCATTGCAATAATCGATTTTCACCTGTTTATCCCAAGAACAATAAGTTAACAATGTGAGATATTTGATAATTCGCCTTAATTTACATTAGTTGTGGAAACATGATTGTAATAGTAATAATAATTCTGATAATAATAATAATTCTACTAATAATAGTAATTCTAATAATAATAATAATTCTAATAGTATTCATAATTCTACTAATAATAATAATTATAATAATCTTTCAATATAAAAATAAAATTTGACAATAACTAATGAGTTTGCGTAGCTTAAAGAAAGAAATTCATATCTACCTAGATCTGTTTAACATTTTTGTACTGAATCGAATTGAAGATCATCAATCATTTAAGATGTAATCCTAATTAACATAAGTTGCTGAAGAACAAAACATGAGATATTTTAAAAAACAATTTAAACTACAACGATAATTAATTTGTTTGCGCTGCATACATTAGAAGTTCTTATTTGCAGATCTCGTTCCAATTTGTAAACTGAATATTTTATTTTATTAATTGAAGATCAGCAACCAAGAATTCATCTAATTCAACATTAGTCTGTAAAGAATAAAACATGACAATCTTAGAAAATATTAACGTGAAATGTAACAATCATTTTGTTATTCGCCTTGCATAGATATAAAATAAGCATTCACAGATCTGTTTAATGTTTTTTTTACTGAATCACGTAGAAGATCTTCAATCATTTAGGAAGCTCAAGAATAATCCATGACGATTTTCAAAAAGGTTTCAATGATTAATTAATTCTCGCTACATAGACTAAAAGTTCTCATTAACATATATATGTTTTAATTTTCAAACTCAATCGTATAGAAGATATTTAATCATATAAGCGTGCATCATAATTCTGATAAACATTTTTAAATTGAATCGTAGCGAAGATCTTAAGTTATTTAAAAGTGCATCCTGGTTGACATTAAAAGTGAAGAACAATTGATAACATCTTCCAAAAACAAATTTGATTTAAAATTCTTATTTAGCATTTATATGTCATAAGTCATATAAAAGATATTCAATCATTTAAGAATTCAGCCATGACACTTTATAAAATTGAATTTCCTATTAAATTGAAATTGATCATTTATTAATGCTAGCTGCATAGATTAAGAATTCGTATTTACACAGATCTGTTTAACATTTGCATACTGAATATTGAAGTTGGTGAATAGTTTCACTATCCTTTCTCTCAGTGTATTCCTCGTGTCACGCTTGTGTAAACGAGAGAAACACAAACTGAGTGGTAGCCAACGCGAACACAATTTGCTTTGCTGTTGCTGCCTTGTTGTGGTGCTTTGCTGTTCTATTTGTTTGTCGTTTTGTTGTTTTGTTGCACTTTGCGCATAATTATTTTTGCATATTTTACTAGCGGCGGCGACGGCGACGGCGACGGGAGGGCTGCACAAATTACGAGCGTAGAATGATAAAAATTGAGTTTGAATTATGGCAATAAATAAAACAAAGAGAGAACCGGACAACAACCGAATTGTCTGCGCGCTCCCTCGGTTTCTGTTCGCTTTTATTGCTGGCTGTTCTTCAACTTGCTCTTCGAGTTGTAGTAGAAGTTGTAGCAATTTGTTTTCATAGTAATTTATGTCAATTTTTGCTCGCAAAGCGCGAATATTGATGAGCTTCAATTGAGGCCCTCGCTGCTGACAGTTAATTAGTTGCATGTGGCGTCTTTCAGTGCAGCAGTCGCTGCTCACTTTTTTAGCTCGCAAGCAAATCCCTGTCCATCTTGCAACTGCAACAGCTGCCACACGAAAGAGCAGCGCTAGTTTTTGGGCCAAGTTTGCAGACGTATACTTAATGCACTTCCGCCATATTTGCAGCCGAAACTGCAAATGCAAATGCAAATGGAAGTGGAAGTGGAAATGAAAATGGAGTTCAATGTTCAGTTTCGCATTTGCGTGTTATTCGAACTCGCCACGATTTATGAGTATCTGCTCAATTTCTATGCGAAAGCAATGGCTTGCAACGAAATGGAAATTTATGTGCACCACACACACACACAGGCACATAAGCCAAGCTGAGGCTGAGCTCAAGTTGCCCCCTTTTATGCCACACGGTTGCGATTTACAGCCACTTTCGCCGCAGCAAACGTCGTAAAGTTTTGCGCTGTGAAAAGCTGCGGCGACCGCAAGTGAAATGTAAAAATTTATAAACCACAAAAATATATAAACATATAAATAAGTGCGGCGTCAGAGACGTTGTTGCTGTGGCAGGTGGCAAGCTGCTCGCAAGCAGGTGTCAGGCGGGTGGCCTCGTAGTCGTCGTCGTATTCGCATTCGCATTCACATGCACATTTGCATTTCTCTGCCGTGTTCTTCGTGTTGTTGCGCCCCTGCAAAATGGCGTTTGCGGCGCGCCGGCAAAATGGCGGAGGCGTCAACGGAAGTTGCTTTTCGCAACACACCAAATAAATTGCAAGTTATTTGAGCAGAACTTGCTGCAGTTGCCGCAGTTGCAGCAGCTTACAGCTTGTACCTGAGACCGCACTGCAAAGACGTCCTCGTCGCTCTACGTGTGCCGCATACGAGCGTCCGCCTCGCTGCCCCGCCTCCTCCTCCTCGTCCTCCTCCTCGTTGCTGTGAGGTCCTGCGGCGCAGCAGCGCTAAATTTATGGCAACATTTATGTGTCGTGTCGCGTGCGCGGTAAATACCGGAAATGCCGGAAAGAAGTGCATAATAAATGACGTTATTAACCCACATGCACACCCCCCCCCCACACTCACACACCTGCACTGCACACACACGTCTTCAGCTGGTCTCTCACTGCGATTGCGACAGCTATTAGGTATTTCACTGTCCGACTGCATCGCTTTAAACTTCCGCATACGAAAGTCCGAGCGAATTTCAGCGTTTTATTTTTATCGACAACGTTTTCTCTCTTCAATGCGATCGGATCGTTGTTCGCTATTTTATTACACTTAACATGCCATACTTTACTTTATTTAATTTGAATGAGATCAACCTAACTAGTCGCAAAAGCTACAAGAAATTACGTTTATTCATATAAAAATTAAAGCCAGAAAGTTTATTATAATATAAATAAGATAAAGGTGCAATGATATAGGTGTGGCATAGCTGAATATCAATACGACGATTCAGCTGAATGTCAAATAATATTAATATTCTTGAAGTGCCCAATAGCGACAGTCTGCTGAAGACATGCACGGCTTTACGTACCTCAGACTGCTGATCACAACTCTTCTGACTCACACTTCTTGTTCCGACTACTGGTTCTTACTGCAGCTCATTCCTTCTAACATTTATTAAGTCTTTTGTATGCATATTACACTTAAAATACTTAAGTAAATTTAAGTCAAAAATCCTTCTTACTACTCCAAAAGAATCGAAGAAGTTACATTCATTTAACAATAACTTTATTTTCATACTGCTCATAACATATTCTACAGCCCTCAGTTAGTTTAAATCAAATAAAGTGCCAATCAAATATTGTTACTAATATACAAAAATAGAATAAACTATATTCATTTGATATCTTATTTACATACTACACTTGACATACATCAATTTTCATCATGGTAAATAGTAAATTATTACTAAAAATAAAAACAAAATATGTTGATTAATTCATTACTTTATTAGCATACTGCACATAACAGTCTTTAGTTTGCATAAATCAAACATAGTCAGCCTTACAATTGCAAAATTGTATTCATTAATACAATCGAATACTGCGCTTAACGTATCAGCTTTTAGTTAACATAAATGAAACATAGTCAACTTTATTATTGCTGAAAATAAGAAGAAATTACCTTAATTCATTCATTATTTTATTTGCATGCTGCCGTTAACATTCCATACTCTAGTTAGTTCAAATCAAGTTGCTAATCTAAAAAAATAGAAGAAGCTACATTCATTCAATTTGTTATTTGTAATTTGTTTTACATGTAGTACACATAACAGCCTGAAGTCAAGTTAGCAATTGCTCAAAATATGAAGAAAATATTTGCATCAAGTATACGTATACGTACAACAATACGTATACGTAATAAAAATGAAAGCAAATGTAAGCATTACGTTTATTAGTTGTTTAAAGTAATTTAAGGCAAAATTTTATTATTTCAACTGTTGAAAGAAATTCAGCAATTTAATATTTTGCTTCATTAGTGTAGTTCACTCTCCCGACGCAATAAAAGTGACGCCTTGCTCGTTCTGCTGTTTGTCAACTACTGACTTTATTTTTATGTTTCTTCATGTTTCTTATTCTAGGTGTTTGTATGTACATGAGTGTGTGTGTTTCTTTAACTTATGTGTGTATGTATCTAACAGAGTGAGCGCTTATTACATGTTAATTATGTGTAGCTTATGTCTATGTTAAATATGTACATATGTATATCCTATATTCTATGTTATCTACTACAATTCGGCCTATCCTGACTGGAGGGCTCCGAACTCCTTCAGCCTTGCGATATATCCTCATCTAAACATTCTTCTTTTCTTTTGGTAGTTCCCAGCCACGGTTTCATGTTTGCAACTGCCCATACTCCTTTATAAGGTACTCGCGATTGTTGAAAACCGTCCACATCCTCCACGACATACCTATCGTTCCTCAATACTTTACTGATCTTGTATGGCCCTTTAAACTTCGGTATTAATTTCTTAGAAGTTCCTATATGAGAGTCGAAGTTTTTGATCATTATCAAGTCTCCATCCTCATACTTGTGGGCCTGCTTCCGTTTCATATCAACCGATTTCTTATTGTATTCTTGTGCTCTTTCTTGATTGTTTTTTGCGTTTACCCTAATAACATCTATATTTCTATCCTCCTGTACATTTGTGAGTTCTTTGAGTTCCTCACTTAACTCATCTATGGCTTTCCCTCTTTGTGACATTCCGAATAATAACCTACTAGGGTGTTGATTAACAGTCCTTTGCTTGGTATTATTTAACGTATACTCAACACTCTCTAATACAGTATCCCAATGTTTTCCTTTTTCTGTATCCACTAGTTTAGCGATCATTGGCCCTAACACTCTGTTTACCCGTTCGACCTGACCATTCGCTTGAGGAGAGCCTGTTGCTATTTTAACGTGTCTAACTTCATTCTCTTTCAAAAATTCCTCAAAATCATTTGCTGTAAAAGAGGTACCCCTATCGGACACGACGACCTTCGGCCTACTGTACGCACGAAAATAATCTTTAAGTGCTTTAATTACCTCTGCAGTTTTTGTTGTCTTCGTCGCATACAACCTGACAAATTTTGTGAATGCATCGATTATCACTAGTATATGTTTGTTAGGTGTGCCTTTATCTACTGGCCCAAAATGATCAATGTGTACTACTTCGAACGGTGCAGCCTCCTTCGGAATATTGTGTAAGAATCCCTCTTCTTTCCCATTTTTTGCTGAGTACGCAATGCATTTTAAACAATTTTCTATATGGTTCCTTGCTCTTTCCTTTATCTTGGGGAACCAATAACTTTTCTGAATAACTTCTGTCATTTTGTCTACTCCCACATGACCCAATTCGTCATGATATTTGTAAAGGACATGGTTTTCCATTTCTTCGGGCACCACAAATAAAAGGTTTCCGTTTCCTCTTTTCCTAAACACCACTCCATTTCTCATTTCATAGCTTTTACTTTCTGTCTTCTCCAACCCTTTTTTCAAGTTTATTATTTTCATATCTTTGTTTTGGCAAATAATTAGATTGTCTTCGAACGTATTTGTATCTAGCATCAAGATTTGTCCCACTCTGCTCAAAGCATCTACATGTTGCATCCTGGTTCCTGGCCTATGTTCCACCGTAAAGCTATAGCTTTGTAACTCTAAAATCCACCTATCTATTGCTGGACTTAATGATTTTTTATTAAATGCTAACGTCAACGAGTTACAGTCGGTTACCAGCTTGAAGTGAATGCCCTGCAAATAAATTCTAAATCGCTGCAGTGCATATACTATGGCTAACATTTCCAGCTTAAAACTCTCATACCTAGACTCTACTTCGGTGGTTCTTTTCGAGAAAAAGAAAATAGGGTGCATCTTCCCATCAGACTTCCTTTGCATTAATATTGCCCCAAACCCCAACGCACTAGCATCGCAATGAAGTTCTGTCTCATCACTAGGGTTATAGAGTGCCAAGACTGGTTTCTCCAATAAAATATCCTTTAATAGCTCAAAACATTCTAACTCTTGTGTCCCAAACTTAAATTCTCTGTCCTTTTTCACCAAATCATACAGAGGCTTAGCTTTCGTTGAAAAATCTTTAACGAATCTTCTAAAATATGAGCAGAGTCCTAAGAAACTTTGGACATCTTTGACTTTTTTCGGGATGGGGAAATCTTTCACCGCTTGAATTCCTCTATCATCTGGTTTAATATCATCTCCTGACACTATGTACCCTAAATACTTAATATTTTTTTGCAGGAACTCACATTTATCTAGCCTTAATTCGAGTCTGTTTGCTACTAGCCGTTTGAATACTTCTTTCAACACCTCTATATGACTTTCACTATCATTTGTTGCTACTAGAATATCATCCATGTAGACTAGTACTTTATCTTCCCTAATCATGTCCGAAAATATTTTATTCACGAACCTTTGAAAAACTGCAGGTGCATTCTTCAGACCGAACGGCATTCTAGTCCATTCAAACTGTCCCAATGGTGTTGTGAAAGAGGTATATTTCACTGACTCTTCACTCACAAACACATGAAAATAGCCATTCTTTAAATCTAGCTTACTGAAAAATTGTTTTCCTGATAATTTGTCAATAAGATCATCTATTAACGGTGTTGGGTAGTTGTCTTTTAGCATGCTTTTATTAAGTGTACGGTAATCCACACACATTCTTAACTCTCCCGTCTTTTTTTTAACTAAAACTATCGCCGATGCATATTCTGACTCGCTCTCCCTTATGTAACCCTTTTCTAAATACTCATCCAACAATTTTTGTACTTGTTCCTTTTCTGCGTACGATAATCTTCTAGGTGGATAGTGAAACGGTTTGACATCTTCAAAATTAAGTTTCATCTCACATCTTACAGTAGGTCTGTCTGGCATCTCTGCTAAATAATAGTTGTTTTCAAAAATTTTGTTCAACTGTGTTTTCAAATTTTCATTACAACCTTCACCCACCTTCAAAGTATACGATTCATTTTCTTTTGGATATTCTATTGGTAGTACACTAAAATTCCGTCTAATCTTCTCATTAATTTGTTCGACCGTTTCATCACTAATTTCTTCGGGATTTATCTCCCTCACTTGATGGTTAGTTTCTTCACTCATTTGTGCACTCTTTCTTTCACCCATTTGTTCTCCTATTTGTTCACTCATTTGCACACTCATTTGTTCAGTTATCTGGCCTCCTATTCGCTTACTCATTTTTTCACTCATTTGTTCTTCTGTTTGTTCACTAATTATCTCACTCATCTGACTTCCTTTTTCTTCACTCATTTTGTTTGCATCTCTTATTCCTCCACGATACACGTTTTTCTGCTTAAATTCTTCGACTTCCTTTTCCCTTTGCGCATTCATTTCGCCGTGACTGGTACCTTTATCTGGAAACAACTCTGACACAAGCTTAAATTTACATAGATTCATAAAATTTCTTCCAAGTACTGCCTCAAACCTCATCGACTCGTCCGGCACCAAAAACATTTTAAAATTGTATCTTTCTCCATTAATTAACACATAACAATTTAATTTTTTGAAAGTAAACAGTTTAATATTATATAAACCAAAATAACATATTTCATTTTTAACTGCTTCACAATTACATTGTCTTGGATTGTTTAAATTAAAATCGCATTCCGCATTGCATTTGAACTTCATATAGATTTCTTCTTCTAAGTTGTTCTTCAGATTATTTTTAAGGCAAGTTATTGTTAAAAAACTTATTGGGCTTCCCGAGTCGATGAGGCATTCTGTAACAAACTTAGTCTTATTATCTTCTAAAAAATTTAAATGAAAAGGTCTTACATATTTATTGACATCGCTGTTTTTCTTCTGGGTGCATGTCAATACTTGATGCTCCATGCTTCCGCAACCGTAACAAGCTCCTCGCTCTCTTTTAGGTTTTCGGCATTCGGCTGCAAAATGACCCAGCGAATTGCAGTTGAAGCACCTCACTGCTAGCTTCTTTTCACTCCTGTTTGCTGGTACCTGGGTGGATGTTTTTATTTTTAGCTCCATTTTTTCAAACGCTTCCAGCACATGCGACGTCTCCTTGTACCGATGCATGTACGCCTGGTACCGCAAATTCTCATCCGGAATACCTTCGATTAAATGATCGATGAGTTCATCTTTATCCAATTGTAATTTGGACGCCAACAGTAACTTCTGATTGTAGTAGGTTGCGAAGTTTTCTCCTGGTACCCACTTACGTTGCTCGAGGTCACGACGCAAACCCAATTTGCTCTTGTGGCCATCAAACGATTTGGTTAACTCCATCAGCACTGTGTCTATCGGTTCATTAATGTTGTTCTTATTCGCAAAGAGCCACTGCTGAGCACCGTCTTTAAGTTTTGACATCAACAGCATACGGACTAAGCTGTCGCTCAGCTTGTACATGCTTGTCACCATTTGGAATTGAGCCACCCAAGAGTTTGCTGGTGACTTACCATCATACGTTGGTAGCATTTCCTTGACCATGTTCATCACCATGCTGTTAGGTTCATTGCAGCTGCTCGTAGCATTTGTTTGGCCAACGGATGGGACTCCCCTTTGTTTGAGCGCTTCATTTTCTATCCGTAGAGCCTGCACTTGTCTCTGCAACATGGTTATGCTTTCGTAATCGATGCTTGCACTAGCGTTGTCCACTTTATCTTTAACGGCCTCGATTACTGCATTGCTCAACACTTGGCCGTTCTTGGTATCGACATTGTTCGCGCTGTTCTCTGTTTCGCTGGCAATTTGAACGCCGTTATTTTCGCCGTCTGTTTTCTCGCTGTTTCTGGAATGTGCTGCGGCGTCTGGGCTGTTGGCGCCATTTCTTATGAACGCGACGTTTGCATATGTGTCGTCTCTCTTTGCAGTACTTTCCCCGGCGTCCCTCCACACATCAGCGTTGACTGCACTAACGTTAGGTGCCTTTCCACGTACAGCCACTGGGATTTCACTTAAACGGGCCACCAGAACGGCTTTGCTTCCGACTGTATTAAATCCCAGTTGCCTTAGCCATTCTTTTAATTCCGCTACGGAATATTTATTGGCGTCGACCACTTCCATTTTTATATATGTATTTAATTTGATGGCGAATGGTGAGAAAAAAAAAAAAAAATCGGTAACTATTTATTCTCGCGAATTGATCCCACTTCTGAGTTTGTAGTTCACTCTCCCGACGCAATAAAAGTGACGCCTTGCTCGTTCTGCTGTTTGTCAACTACTGACTTTATTTTTATGTTTCTTCATGTTTCTTATTCTAGGTGTTTGTATGTACATGAGTGTGTGTGTTTCTTTAACTTATGTGTGTATGTATCTAACAGAGTGAGCGCTTATTACATGTTAATTATGTGTAGCTTATGTCTATGTTAAATATGTACATATGTATATCCTATATTCTATGTTATCTACTACATTAGTTTATTTAATTGCTATTGATGAGTCAAATATATAAAACAATTCCTCTCGCTGTTTAGGCAATCTTTCGAAAGTGATATGCAGTATATTAGATTATTAAAGCATTTCATCTCGTTATTTTGGCAATCTCTCGAGGGTATTCGGTAGCTATATTAGTTTATTTAATTGCTACCATAAGTCATAAATCATAATGTATAAATCACTTCGAGCAGCTACTTGTTATACAGGAGTTCATTCTGAAATAATAGGCAGCTCTGCGAAATGATGTAACGAAAAGCAGTAACAGTTTTTTTGTGTTTCCAATGCATTTTCAGTAGTTTCTTTAGTTCGTGTGGCAGCTAAGTGAAGTTAGACTTGCCTGAATGCGAGCAAACAGAAAGTGGAACGGAAGTGAGTTATGTGAGTTATTTCTGCTATCGATCACTTTATTGAATTCCTTGGGGCTGGCTTTAAGCTTGGAACACACTTCGCCTGCTGCGCTTGCTGCCAGTGTGTGTGTGTGTGCGCGTTATTATTTTCTTGCGCGAAATAGGCCCAAAGGCGGCTGGCAAGTTGGAGTCGAGTCGACTGCGTTTCGGCAGAGCGCAACGGTTTAAAATGAAATCAGCTTTTGGCCACTGCTCTCACCACTTGTGGCAACAAGTTCTGCGCTGCTCGACGGCTCTCTGTGTGCTTCCACACTTCGCAGATGCCTGCAGCGCCGCCAGCTTTAATTAAATTTTTCCTACTTCCGTTTGTGCTCGCCTGGAGACGCCTTCTACTTCTTCATCTGCTTCTTCTGTTCGTCTTGGCTTCATCTAGTGCCTTTCACTTTTCATTATGGCCGCCGCAAGCCGCCTCTCTGCCAGCTTCTTTGCTTTTTCGCTTTGCTCGCTGCAAAATTTCCTCAAGTGGCGCATAATGAGCGCCACGCGGCGTATGATTAATATTTGCGTCCTCTTTAATTCGCGCTGCATTATGATTACATATTACACATTATGGTCGCGCCGCGACGCTGCCTTTAAAATGCAAATCACGTGCCGTCCCAACAACTCACATATGCTCCGACAACGCATCCCCCCGCCCCTCCGTCGCCAACGAAACCGTCATCGGTCTTATTTGCTTTTGACCGAAATTCGAGCGCAGCTGCCAAACACATTTCAATATTTACGTTATAGCGAGGATCCCGTCGATTCGATATCCATCTGTGTTCCCCCCTCTATCGCCTGTTTGCGTGTAAAATGTGCAAATTACCTAAAAGAACCGCAGACGAACACAACGAGACCACAAAACAAATTTAAATAGACATATTTTTTCTCCTCGGCCATTTCCCTCGCCCTTTTTTATGGTCTCGCCTCCCCGCCCTCTGCCCCTGTCCAATTGCTGTTGTTTTGGTTTGCTTTTTTATGCGCTGGTTGAGCCCCAACAGAAATTTACAATATCTAACGCAAACTGCTGGCTGCTGCCGCTGCTGCTGCTGCTGCAAATTGGCGCGAGTCGCGTGGGGCAGGGGCAACTGCGGGCCGCGCTCTCCAGATGAGCATGAGCGCGTTTTATTTGTATTTTTAGCGCTAAAACAAATTGAGGCGAGGCTCTACACCATGGCGCTTGTCCCTATAAATCGTTGTCCTTTGCGCACCCTGCACACACTGGGCACATTAGTTGAGAGCAGCAACAGCAGAGCTGGCATTTCATTTGAAGACTGCTCACACGTGGAAATTGACTCACTCGCAATGTTGTGCAATATAAATAGAAATATCTGTTGTCTAAGATTGAGCAATTAAAGCTACACGCTGATAAAGCTTTTGCTCCTTGACCACTTTGCTGCATTGAGCACTTTTATTTAGTTTTCTTGCCGGCATTGTAGCGTGACCTCAACAATAACCCAACCACTCTTCTCCTCGATTCCTGCTGGACTGCCCGCAATTACTTCTCTGGCAGCCCATTTGGTTTGGTAGTTATTGTTTGGTTATTTAAGAGCAATTCAGCCGTGTTTAGATATTGATAACAAGCAGACGGGCAGATATTGAACGAGGATAACAATTTCAGTTCGGTGCTGCAGTTTTTGCCATTTTTGCATACGAGTATCGCCAACTGTTCTAAGCCAGGGGAAATTGTTTTTACTATTAAATAAAATAAACGTTGACGTATAAATTGTGTAAATGCGAATTGTGAGTTTGTGTGCAGCCAACAATAAAAGCGGAAGGGGCCCAGAGAGCGGGGGGAGTTTCGTGCCCTGCACAGCTTGCAATTTGACAGTGTGTGGCAAAAGTAATTGCATCAGTGCACACACTCAAAAGTTTGCTCAACATATTTTGGGGCAGGTCCGGACTCTCCGTAGTTAAGTGGCATCAATCGTTGCTTCCGAGGTGAACACCCAGCTGAACCCCAATCAGGAATCTCCCATGTGCCCAGGGATCAGGACACTCACATTAAATTTGTTGTTCCACATAAAATGCATCAACATTTGATGGCCAAACTCAATTAAATTGCACTTATTTTGACTGTTAACATGAAACACGATAGTCACATTATAATAGTAATATGCGAGCAATTAAAACAAGGTTTTTCAGACAATAATTTAGTTGTTTATGGACTTAATAACAGGCTATGACAATTAATTTTAGAAATGCAAAACTATTCATTTCATTTGGTAATACGCGAAGAACGCAAATGTCAAACAATTATTTGGTGAAAACATTTAATGATGAGTTCGTACATTGATTTAATTATATTTCCATGCCTTTGAAGAAGGCTTTAAAATATACAATAAATTTGCAGAATTTAAGTAGAGGAAATGCTAATGGCAAACAATTATTTACTGAAATATACAAACACAAGTTCGCACTTTGATTTCAAATTAATTAAAATATAATTTCCAGGATTAATAAATGAAGGCTAGGAAATATTCACTATATATGCAGTATTAAAATAAATAAATATATTGAAAATGCTAATGTCAGACAATTAATGAATAAAAAGTCAAATTTCTACTTTGCCAATTTGGCAAAGATATATCCATATTTTTAATAGGCTTTAAAATATAAAATATTTTTGCATTGTTAAAGTAATTGAATGGTAAAATATTGATTTCATTTTAGAGTGCATGAAAAATGGTAAATAATTATTTAATGAGATATTGAATAAACTGTCAAATTCGTATATTGAAAATTTCATTATATTTTCACGTTTTTAAATGGTAATTAAATGAGCCATAAACGAAAAATTGATTAGTATGTTTTTTTTTATATATATAAAAAACATATATGGCAAATAATTGTTGAATACATTGTGCAATGAAAAGACAAGTTCGTACATTGATTTAAAATTGGTGAATACATAATTTCCATGATTTTAGAAATGAAGGCTGCATAATAAACATTGACAATATTTTGTTGTTAACGAAAAACGCCAATAACTGGCAATTGTTTAAAGGAAAGCCAAATTTCGATTGATTTGGTCATATTTCAAATATATGAACTATATAATAAATATTCAGTATTAAAATATTTTTATGCCAAATTGTTGTTTATATTTTTGATGAAGAGAAAAAAGCAAATGACAAACAATAATTCTATGAAATATTCAAATATATAAAATTAAAATACAAGTTTTGACTGTGATTTGGCCATATTTCCTATGGTCATTTTCTTAAGATATATAATGGCCAATATATATATTATATTTTTCAATAAATAAAAAACGCAAATGACAAACAATTATGCAATAAAAAGTGAAGTTCGTACTTTGATGTCACGTTTAAAAAACAGTATAATTTCGATGTTTTTATAAAATATTCAAACTATCTGCAGTACAGCATTAAAATATATACAAGTTGACTACAGAGAGTGGCACACGAGTGTTGTGCGCAAATGTTGGAAAGTTTGTTCAATCGTTTTGCATTTTGGGCTGCGGCATAAGAGCATGCAACTGCGAGGTACGCATGTTGCATGTTCTTTTATTAGCATAACTGCAGCAGTTGGCAGCAGTGCCCATAAATTTCCATGGACCCAGAGCGAGCACTTTACTTTAATGGCACATCGAAACTTTTGCTTTCGATTAGAAACAAAAAGAGCAGTTTGTGGAAAGGGAGAGAGCGAAGAAGAGAGGAACAGAGAGAGTCGTATAGTATGCTTAGCAGGCACTTAGCCACATCCTCTGGCCAATTTCCATCTTTGACCAGTCGCAATGAGAATTTACATAAATTCAAATACATTTATATAGCGCAGCACTCGGTCATACTATATACGAGTAGACGTGGCGAAAAACCACTCTGTGACAGTTATGGCAGCGTCGAAGTTGCCGAATTTGTGTCAGGCTCTGCGTTTCGTTTCGAGTTCCGGGCCGTTCATCATAAATTCATGCAGTCTCTGCAGGCTGCAGTGACCAAAATTACAATTATGACAACCGCAAAAAGGTTTTCTGGTGCACCAACAAAAAGAAAAAAAAACAGAGCCAACTGCGCAACTCGTTGGACGACGTTCATAAAATGTTTAACACGATTAAATGCGCTGCAGAGCGACCGGGAGCGAGAGCGAGAGCGAAAGATGTGAAAAATGTTAAATATTTAACAAGTTGATGAACTTGCCGAGCACAAACGCAGCCACCTTGGAGCGCAGTCGAGTCAACGAAGCGTGGCCCAGTTGAATTCCTGCCGCATTCCACTCCAACTCGCTCGTCTCTGAGTTCTGGCAAATTGTCAGCAATTCAGTTGGCGATTGAGTTACATCGCAAGAGAGGGCAACACAACCCAAACAGCAATACCAATCTCAATACCGAACCGAAACCATCAACGATAGTGACAATTAACCATGGCTAACTCAGTCGCGAAGCTGTCTTTGCCGTTGCCTTTGGCCCCCGTCGTTGGTAATGCGAAACGTGCAACCGCAAAATCCAATTCCCAGACTGCAATTCTCTCTCTTTTAGTTGTTTATACCCCGCACACGCTGCAAGTTTGTTTTGTTGACTGTGGCAAGTTGCATGTGCTGCGCTCAAAGGGTATTTGGCCGTCGTGCGCTTTGTCGTTTAGTTGGGGTTTCCTTTTCAGTTACCTTCTCCACTTCGTTCGACGCTGTGACGTGTGTGGGCGTGGCAGCTGGCTCGGCACTGTTCAACATTGTTTGCAGCTTTGACTTGTTTGCCACACTTCATTGATTTGCCGAGTTGCTTACAAGTGCATTTAGACAATCAATTAATCGACTACAGATCCCTGAGTCGACTCCCCTTCAGCTTAACTGAAGTGTCCAACTTGATTTATGGTATTGAGTTACACGCGCACATATTTCGAATGCCACCCAATGCAGTCGACTCCCCTCCCCACGATGTTCGTCTTCTACTGTCTCTAAGAAGCCCCGCATCTACAGCTAACAAGGTAACTGGGGAGCTGAGCTCCCCCTAAAAACTATAGCGCTCACCTCCAGCTCGTTATGTTGTCTGCTGTCTGGCGTCAATCGAAATTCGAAATGCGATTATCCTGTTTGGTATATAAGCGATGCGCTTATAGAGCTTCAGTCTTCAGTTTGGGGCATCAAAACAGTTTGTGGTCAGTCTAGAATTACAAGTGCGAAGCTTAACTCATAATCCCAACCAAAATATAAACTTATTCTGAACAATTTGCGCAGGAAACCTTAATAATTGTAGTACAGCATTTGATATGCAATTTGAATGTTTTTTAGACAAAACTGTAACAAGATTTATTGAGTGGCTAAAATTAACGAAATGAAGTTTTAAGCTTGAATTTCAAGACTCTTGTTTCGTTCTTGATTCGTAAAATTTTTAAAATGTGTTTTTATTTCATTGGTCAACTGTGGCGTGAATCATGGCTTAGAGCATCAGCAATTTGCTTTGGCAATAAAGTTTCTAATTTTTCTACTGTTTTGTTTTTGTTTTGTTGAACAGTGGAGCGAACCAAGAATCAGAAATTTGAGTTGAAAATAAACTTTGCAATGCACCTTTATGATTTCCATGCCAAAAAGTTAAAAAGTAATTAGTTGATACAGCTTAAGAGCAAAGTGTAGAATTGAAATGTAGTACAGAATGACTTTCGGTATATTTAATTGAGAAAAGGTATTGCATTTCACGGCAATAACTTTTAATTTTGTTGCAATTCAATCGCCGTGTGCTCGGTGTAAAAATAATATCCAAATTATTGCACCATTATTATTATCAGCTTCAAATTTCTTAACTATTATTAATTTAGAGCGTATAGCGAAACGAGTATCGTAAATTTGATTTCGAATATCGAAGTTTGTAATGCAGTTTTATGTTTTCCATGCCAACATCTGTTAAAGTCGAGAAGGATTGAGTTGATAGATGAATGTAGAACTGAATGTAGAACTCAGCTTATAGAGACGAGCAAAGTATCCAATGATATCTAAGTTATTGCAGTTTGAAGTATTCTGTTGATTATTAGTTTGGGGAATGTTTTTGTAATTATAAAACTACCTATAAGTTAAATTTAGAACAAAGTGACTTTTGAACCTTATAAGAAAGGGGAAATGTATCTCATGACACTAACATTTAATTGTTTCAATATTATCATTGTTTGCTGGGTGATCAAATTAAAGACTATCTTAAGCACTATTAAATTAAAGAGTCTTTTTGTAATTGTTGAACAGTAGAGCGAAGCAAGGATCGCGAAAATTTGACTTTGTAATAAAATATAATCATTTCAATCTGTAAAATTCTAAAAGTAATTAGAGGCAACAGCTTCAGAGAAGAGTGTAGAATTGAATGCAAAATTGCGTGACTTTATGCCAAATTGAGAAGAGGTTTTGCATCTTACGTTTCGCTGACTTTTAGCACTGTCCACTTCAGTCGCCACCTGCCACTTGCCACCTGCCACATGCGACTTGCTAGTTTTTGAGCGAAGCTGTGTGAGTGTTTGTCCAGACACAGCTCATTTCGAATGATGTGTGTGCAGCCAGTAATAAATTAAATGCAACATTTATTGCTTTATCTGCAGAGCAGAGTAGAGGAGTAGGGGAGTAGGGGGAGGAGGTGGAGAGGGAGTAAGTGTAGCTGGTTGCCGAATTGCAGCTGGTGCTTGGCTGTTACGCTTGCCACAGGAGAAGGCAGCGAAAAAATGTGCTTGCATTTTATGTTGTTTGGCCATGCAACTGGTGGCTGCCCCGGCTCCACTTGCCACATTGCCACCTGGCTGGGACGACGGCAACTTGGGACGCATCTACCATAAAAGTTCACAACATTAAATTTCACAGCGTCAGCGGTTTCCCAGTCGCTGTCGCAGTCGCTGTCGGCGTCGCCGTCGACGTTGCTATTGAAACCGCAGAAGCCATTTTGCATTTTGTAGCACATTTTATGGGGTCCCATTGTGTGGCCATTGCGAGGGCCATTGTTGTTCTTGCTGTTGTCGCCGCTTGTTCGGCGCGTGGTGCGTTGTTGTTATTGCTGGTGTTACCAAGGCATATTTACCTTTTAGCCACCCAGGCGAAGGGCACACTTTTTACCACACACACACACACACACCCATACACACACGCACAGAGAGTGACACTAATACATGCGCAGTTGCACGAACAGAAAAGTTTTTGCAGTGCACAAATTTGCAGCGACCGAAAAGCGAAAAACTTTGCACAATTCACTTAACTTTTTGGGCTGCCGCCAGCGCCGCACAGTGGGACGAGTCGACCGAGCCAATGAGCGCAAACAGTAATTAAAGTATTCGTTTCATCTGTTTAACTATTTAGCCAAATACTTTTTATGCTTAATATTCAGCAGAGAGTTCCTCAAACTCTTCGCGTTTGCTCTATGCCTTCCACGGTGCGGGGCCAAGTTTGGGTCCACATCCTTGTCGCATGGGCAGCGACGGCGGCTTCCCATTTATTGCGCATTCACTTTGCGAATGTTCTGATAGCAGCAGCCACGCCCACCCCCCGCCGCCACCGCCGCCCGCCAGCACAATAGATCATTTCACGTTGCGCGCTGCTGAGCCAAAAATATGCAGAAAGTTCAGTGCAAACTTGAAGCGAGGCGAAGTCAAATTATTTTCAGCTCGAGCGCACAGTCAAGTTTAGGCAGCACTCACTGTTCTGCATTAAACCATTTGTCAGCGCGCTTTAACCCATTAATAGCTAGTCGAATCTAATTTTTTCTCTCTATATTTGCCGGTTCTTGAGCTGCTGCAGTGAAGCGAGCGAAGGAATGCGAGCAATTGTCCAAGTCAAGTGAGACAGCGCTGCAATCCAGAATTGTGACAAATCATGCGCTTCATTTGCCTAATAGCTTCAGCTCGCTCTCTCTCTCACACTCTGCATATCATGCGCTGCAACTCACACTCTGCAGCTCTGTGCGTCTCAGTCCCCCCTGCTGGCGCATTAGGGCTGCTGCTTTCCGCTCCCCGTTGCTGGCAATTAAACATTTTGACAGCGTCGCTTTCGCTGCTTATTCGCCTTTTCGGCACAAACTTCATTAAAGAGACAAAAGAAATAAAAGCAGAGAGCAGCATAACTGCGACTCGACTCCGCGATACCCTCTACCACAAACTTCTAATGCAAGCAGTGTACAAAAATGCTTTTCAAATCGCAGCCACTCTCTCGCTGACTGCCGCAAGATACCCCGCGCTTGGCGTTGCTGTGTACAGGGCAGCGCCTATAAAGGGAAATATTATTAATGTGCCGAACACAGAAACACTTTCCGGCCCTGCCCCCGACGAGCGTTGCGCGCATTATTTCAATTAAACTCATCAGCGACGGCCTCCGCTGCAATTAACCGAACGTTGACGGCGACTCCGCACTTGACTCCGACTCCGACTCCGCAGCGCGGGTGTGGAGGGGACCTCCATAAGCATAAATATGATATGTGCTCGTTATATCTTATAATAATGCAGGCGGCACTCAGCTAAGTGCATTCTCAATGCATTGAACTCTCCAAATCCTGTAGTCGGCTAAAAGTTTCGACTCCACTCGAGTTTCTCTTTCTTATCAGCACAAGAAAAAGCTAAAAATAATTGTTGTCACTATGGGGGAGTACTTCCCACATATTGCTTTTATAAGGTCAACAATTTTGAAGTATTGAGACAACTTATGCTACCTCCACTCCTATTAATACATTGGATTAGTTGCTACTTCATTTGCGTTTCCCTTATCAGCCAAAGATAATTGTTGACACTACGAGGGAGTCCTTTCGACGGATTGCTTTTATAAGGTCAGAATTTAGGAGTTTTAAAAGAACTTATGCTACCTCCTAGTATTAATATATTACATAAGTTTCAACTCCATACGCGTTTCTCTTTCTTATCAGCGAAAAAAGAAGCTAAAAATTATTGTTGTCACTATGAGAGAGGACCGCCGACAGATTGCTTTTATAAGATCAGGAGCATTGAGAAAACTTATGATACTTGTAGTGATACTAATGTATTAGATAAGTTTCTACAATATAGTTTCTCTATCAGTCAAAGAAAAAGCTAAGAATAAAGTTATTCAATATGAGAGATGACCCCCGTCGAATTGCGAATTGCTATAAGCTCAGAAATTAGATATACTGAGAGAACTTATGCTGCCTCTTTTGCTATTATAATTTAAATTCGATAATTTTTTACTTCAATGGAGTTAGAGAAAATGATAAATATAATGTTTGTGAAAAACAGAGAGGACCACTAGAAGATTACTTCTTTTATAAGTTCATGAGCACTGAGAGAACTTATGTTACCTCTAGTGATATTAGCTGCGATTTAAAGTCACATTTCAACGTTGCCTTGAATACTTGATGAGCTACTCCGCTCCACCCGCGATGATTCCAAATCAAATCCCTTGTGTCCTCTCAGCCTGGTGTGGAATATGCAAGACATATGCAGAGAGCTGCTCGGAAAAACGGAAAGTGTTTGCGAAACTGAGCCGGAACTCGAAGGATCCGCCGCAAAAGATTAGCAGTGAAATATTTCATATTTCGCATACTCTAAAATGTCGGAGATAAAGTGTAAAATGCACAAGCGACTTTAAAGATTCAACTCTACAGTGAGGCCTCGTTTTATTGTACAATATTTAGGGCGATGATAGAAATCTCAATGATATATTGTAACAAATTATAATTCTTTAATACTTTATCAATTTAAATAGAAGAATTTTAATTATCACTTGTATGTTTATTTGGTTATCAGAGTGTTCAAGTCTTAAATGTTTTTGAACTTTAGTTTTTCATATCAAACACTGATATTATATCGACAATTTCTTGAGATGCACTTTTGTTTCATTATGCGATATCCAATAAACTGCTTGATAATCACAAAGATAATTTTGAGCAATTTTAGAAGTTTTCATGCTTCCCAAATTGCATTAAACAATTTTAACAATTTTACAACCCTTTAACCAATTTTAATCTCAATATGGTTACTTATTTAAATACTAATGTACCCAACAAGTTTCGATTCTTTATATATATTTTGACTTTAAGTTTTCCAAGCAATTCTTTTAGTAAACTTTGATGCACTTCTCTAAAATTTTTTTTTGAAATTGTTGCACTTAGCTAGTGCAGACTGTCGCTATCCTTTGGCAGCGACAATACAGTCAACAATTACGAATATGAATTTTTGAGAGCAACAGCAGTCGCGCGCCTCGTGTGCTGCTCCCCGTGCCACACGTTGCCTTTGGCTCCACTCCAGGCATAGCCAGCGAGTGTATGAGAGAGGGAAGAGAGGGGGGCCATAAAGTGTTGCGCTGGTCAGCACAGCTGATGTCATCGTTAAAAGGGGGCGAGGAGTCGAGGAGGGGTCTGCCTGCCACTGCGACTTCCGTTTCCGTGCAGTTTCCGCATTTTTTCCGGGCAGCAGCTGCGCTGACTTTGAAGTGCCGCAAAACGAGGCAGCACAAATGCAACCGTCATGGCCAACTCCCTTGACAGACAGCAGAGCTAGACACAGCCTCAGACTCAGACTCACACTCAGACTCATAGCCCCCAATGTCAATTGAGTGAAATTTGGACACAAATACTGCAAGTCCTGCGAGCTGCCCTGGGAATCCTTAACCCATTTGCCATTTGGCCCAAATGTTTGGCAAGTTTCTGGGTTTCTGGGTGCATGCCACGACGTGTGTGATTGTGTGTGTGTGTGGCAGTAGGCTCGGCGCGGGGCGGGGCGGGCAGGTCGTTCAACTTGTTGACTTCCGGTTTCGGGCAGCCATTTTGTTGCGCTGTCGCGAGCTGCAACAATAAATTTTGTAATTAAATTGGCGCGAAGCGAAAACAATGCAAACAGCCCGCCGAAGGGGGGCGTGGCGCAGCAAAGCCGAAAGTTAATTGAAACGTTGTGTAAATAAATATTTAATCTTTATTATGCAATAAATTTAAATACATTTATTGCGCCGCACTCGCTGCTCCTCGCAATCGCAGTCGCCGCACGCCACATGGCTCGCTCTTGTTTATATGTGCCGCACAAATATCCACATGTTCACTTATATTTGCATTAAATAATTAATAATTACATCAACTCTTATGTAATTGCTTATTACGCCCGGCTTTGTGTGCCATTAATTACGCACGCAATCAGGTCCCAAGACCCAATTGCGGCGGCACCACCGACAACCTTTCAAACTCACTTGCCACACAAGACGACAAGACGCGCAAGTGTGGCAGCATGAAGACTTCCAGATGTTCTTCGAATTAACAACATAGAAATCACGGTCTAAAAAGCAAAACTTCTACTTCTTGCTCGACATCTTCAAAGTGCTGTTGATTAGCGAGCTTTTGATTCGAGTCTTCAATTCCTAAACTAAATTAATAAATGCGTTGAATTTGTTCTCTCCTTTGAATAGTTAAGTTATTGTTATATGTATTTGTGTTGAATAAAGAACACTAGTGGAAACAGCGATTAAACACTATTTTAGCATGGAGACCTGTATAGATATTTTAAAGACAATACGATATGTATTATTATTGATGCTCCTATCTTCACAGTACTATTGATTATTGAGCTTTTGCTTTGCCTCTTCAACTCTTAAATAAAGCGGATAAGTACGAAATATATTGAATCAATTATTGATTGTGTTAAATTTGTTATTATTGTAAATACAGAAGTTATTGTTATAAATGTATATTTGTGTTAAATAAAGAATACAAGCGATTAAAAAAAATGGTATTGTTTAACACTATCGTAGCAATGGAAACCAGTATATTTATAATAAATACAGTACGCTATCGATAACATGCAATGCTCATATCTCAATGTATGACACATGACGATTTTCATTATTCTTGTTCTCGCACAACATCAATGTTCTCTGGCACAACGTCTGTTTTTGCATAAACGACAGACAAAGATTTCAGTTCATCGTTGCACTTTTGTCGTGATAATCCACATTGGAAGTTGTGAAGAATGATTCACGAAAATGTTAACTAGTTAATTCTATTTGTTTGCCAAACTGATTCAATTTACGTCAAAAAGTTTTGAGTACATTTGTGCTAAAAAATGTTTAACTATATAAAACAGCCCTTGTATAGTAAATCGCATATTTGGCTTTGTATATATAGCCCAACTACACCCAAAAGACATATCAGCCACACACAAATGATTAAGCGCTCTGCTCATGGGTCAAAGAATAAAAGAGACTCCACCAGAAGTATAAAGAAAGAAGAAGCAAACTAATGGCAATGTCTTATGTCAACGATCAATGAGAATAATAATTCTCTTGCATTGACCGCTTGTTGTTAATTGAGTTAGTTGTTATATATATTTGAGTGAAATAAGAAAATTGGATAAATTGCTTACAGATTTGTAAACGCTTGTAGCCTACTCAGATTATGGCCCAGTGCTTAAAAGAATCATAATGAAATTCAAGTAGTCTCAATAAAGTCTAATTATTTGTAATTCATGCGAATAGTTATGCTTCTCTTAAAAAATGCAGATTGATAGAAGTACAGCTTAAATTCCCATATTCGAGTATTGATAATGTAACGCTGAATTGAGATTTGGATCAACTTACAACAAGCATTTAATAAAAAAGTGTTTAGCATTGAGTTCTAGTCTAATATTTTTAATAGTATCTAGTTGCAATTTGCATTAAATTAATTTCTTTAGTTAATCTTAATCCTAAGCAGCAAATGAGTCAGCAAAACAACACGCTTGCCTTTGAACTATCCACAGATGCTCCACAGTTCTGTTATCAGTTGCAGTTAGAGCTGAACATGAATTTCTTTATTAATCTTAATCCTAAGATGTATATGTAAAATCACATGCTTTCGTTGAAACTATCCACTGATGCCTCGCTAATCTGTTTTTAGTTACAATATCAGTGGAAATACAGTGAATTATTTCTTTCTTCTTCCTTACCCTAAGCACAAAGATCCAAAGATTTCTAGTCTGCTACTAGTTACAATTTGAGTTGAATTATTTTCACTTCGTGAAGTGAAGTTATCCCAGGTACCAACTGAGTCTGTGAAAACAAATAACTTTCTTTTAATCTATACAAAGCTGCTGCTCGAATCTGGTGAGTGAACAATTATGTTAATTAAATTCTGGCTGTTACTTAACATTTTTCGCGCCTGTTGGAGAGCTGTAAGCCGTGGCAGGCTGTCGTCTTAGACGAGTGGAAAACGCTAATAAGCTGACAATCGCAATAATCTGGTTGCGCGCTGGTCGCACTGTCAACTTGCCACGCCGTCAAGTGAATGGGAGAAGATGCAGCGTGTGTGGATGTTGCAACTGGCTGCAAGTTGATGGCTTTGACTAGCGCGCAAGTGGCGCCACTTGAGGCCGCCTTGTTTGACATGCAGCAAGGCGCCTTGTGCATCGCGTCTCGGAGTCACGTCAATGACGGCGAGTTGTTTGCCGTCAGACGCTTGAGCGTGGAGCGTTCGTGTCAAAGGCAGTCGAAGTCGCGATCCAGCTGCAGTCGCGATTCGGCTGATGCAAAAATGGGCTGTCAGTGGCAAAAAGTTATCAAGCAGCAATCCTTTGATGCCGGCACCCGGCACTTGACACAATTTCAGAGTGTTTGCTGCTGCTTTAATGCGTTATGTTAATTAGTTTTGTAGTCTACAGTCTGCAGTCAGCAGCAGGCGTCGCTTTCAAGTGCCGAAAAGCCGTTAATGGGTCAATAGCTTTTGATATCAGCAACAGCAGGCAGGCAGCAGGCAGCAGGCAGGCAGCCTGGCAGCTTCCTGGCCCTGTGTCCTTTTGCATAATTCATGGCGGCGTCCGAAAAACAAAACTTGCTGTTGTGGGCTCAAAAGTCAACGCAGTGGAAATTTGATTTCACGCGACGCCTCGCCACAGTCAATAGCAGCAGTTGGCAATAACAATGCAGAAAGGCAGGCACATAAAAACGTATTAAGCATATTATCTGGGCACAGGCAGAGCAGAGCAGCGACAGCCAGACAGCCAGACAGCAGAGTCTGTTTTGGTTTTGCCGGCTTTTGACATGGCCAAAAACGAGAGCACTAACTTGCCGCAGCAACGCATCCTTTCGTAATGAAACTTCAGATATTTGGCTTTGTCTTGTTTGCTTTTGTGTCCTGCGTGTGTGTGCGTTATGGAAATGAGGACTAGACCAGACTCTGACAGCCAGCCAGCCAGCCAGCCAGCCAGGCAGTGAAACAATGTTGTCAACAGCAGCAGCCAAAGGGGCGGGGCAGATTGAAAGGCAACAGTGCGTATGAGTGTCATCAGCAGCGTTGATTCGGGAGCTTACTTAAAGCCGAGCAGCAGCACACCTGCTGCCATTAAAGTGGCGACCAAATGAGCGGTGACCATATATCGATAGCTGGCGAGAATATGCTGCATTTAATTGGCTGGACAGCTCGCTGGCGCTCTAATTGATGGCACACAATGCGTATAGCCCCAACATGCGGTGGGCCCCAGCCGGGGTGTGAGAGTGTGCGAGAGGTGCGAAGCAAATCCCAGAGTAAACCTAATTAGCGACAGATTAAATCGGATTAATTTTCATTTAACGCATGAATCAAAAACAGAACAGCCTGCGACAGCAGCCGCATGTCGAGTGGAAGTGGGCAGCGCCTGCCACGCCCCCTCACGCTGCCCACGCGCCGCTCGGACTGCGACTCTTTTTTGGATGCTTTTTTGCGGCCGTATTTACTTTTTTTTCTCGTTTCACATTCCATTTCAGCGACAGCTCCTTGCTCCAAGGGAGCAGACTGCGGCTTTAAACGCACACCAGCAGACACACACACTCATGCCACACTCTTGCCGCACTCACGAATTGAATGAAATATGCATGGAGAATTCAATTTGCTGTGCGGGGAGTTTGTCCTTCGAACGGTGTGAACAATTTGATTTATGCGCATTTGAAGCAATTTGTTGAGTAAATAGCAAAGAAAGCAGCATTTTAATTAATTTCTCCCTCCCTCCCCAATCAGCGCTCCTCTCTTACCACTCTCTCTCTTTGTGTGCTGCTTGTGGCTGGCCAATTAGTTGGAAAAAAATTGCTGCGCTTGGAGACGCTGCCTGCAGCAGGCACTTGCCACACTGCCACACCGCACTAATTGCTAACAAAGTGTCAACAGTTGCGCAAGACATTGCTGGACGTCGTCTGAGAACGGCAGCCTAATTGCCAACATTTATGATTAGGTTAAACAACAATCAGATGCAGCTGAGAATTTCTATGGCACATTCGAGAATAATCGATGAAGTATTTTGAAGCGATATTTCTATCACTTATGGCAAATATTTGCAGGCTGCAAGAGAATATAGAATCTCCAACAAATTTGCCGCAATAAAACTATCTCTAGCTTGAAGCTCTTGAGTAGAGACTGAGTAGTCTTGAACAAATTGTTGCGGATGGTCATCAAAAAATTAGATATCATTTAAGACTCTTACAAATATCTAACAAATTGTTGCGGATAAACATACAAAAATTACGTATGATTTAAAACTCATATACACATGTTATCTAACTATCAAGACTTCAACAGCACTTGCCGCGATTGGTTCAGCTGCTCGTGTGTTTAGCGCTTTGAATGCTGCCGATTATGAACTCTACATACGAACGTAAGCGAGATACTCGAAGTGGAGTCTTGTATTATTTATAGAGCAATTCCTTGTCTGCTGGCTGGCCTCCATTATCTGGGCTGGCGTCTAATCCTTGGCTCCTTTGTGTGCATATCCAAATATTGTTCAGCCCGAAGGGGGGGGCGCAACAGCAGCAGCAGCAGGTTCAATTTGCCACAAAAACACATTGGGAACATTTTAATGAATGTTGCAGCGCTCTGTGCAGCAGACAAACAATGAAATGGCCTGCACACACAGTAACGACGGCTCGAACGGGCCAAAACGCTCGGCAAACATTGGCCCAGGCTGTAAGTAAGTAAAAAGGATGTGGCAAAGGCGCCAGCCAGCCAGCCAGCCAGCCAGCTCGCTCCGTTGATGCAATTTGTGCAAATGTTGTGGCAGGCTGGCAACCAGGCAACCAGCAGCTCTCGCTCTAGTCTCCAGACTAGACTGCCGGGCCTAGGCATTTTTGCATGCACCGCATGGTTGCATTTTTTGGGCTTACCAGAGGAGACGAGTCCACTGAGTCGCAGCCCAAGTCGCAGTCGCAGTCGCAGTCGTAGTCGGAGGCTGAGTAGACGGGCATGATAAACGTGCTGCCAATAAATTACACTGCGTCAAGGAGCAGCCTGGCAGCCTGGCAGCCTGGCAGTCGGGCTGCAGAGAGGAGACGCTGCACATTTTTGCTGCCGTGCCATTTAAAATTTACTACAATTTTCTTTGGCTTCACGTGCGCGCTCCGCTCATACGGTAAACAATTTGAATGCTTTCGCAGGCGGAACACGTAGACCCACAGCCAGCAGGAGGATTCACCAGGATGCACTCTATCCTCTCTCTGTGTGTGTGTGTGTGTGTGGTAGCAACAGGGCGAGTGCAGCATAAAAAGTTTGCGACCCCCTCTCGCCCCTCGCCTAGAGCGACGAGTGCAAATGCAAACACAACGTGAGCCAAAGTCGAACCCAAAAACGTCGCTGCCTCCTGTGTTTTGTGGCTCTCCTCCCCCTACCTCCCTCCCTATTGAGCCGGGCACGCATCGCATTGTGTAATATGCTCTGCGATTTATGCTAGCACAAGTCGGGAGGGGAAGGGGGGCACATGTGGGGGCGTGGCAGCTGCATGTAACTGGCATATTGAACAGGCCGGCGAATGAGCATAAATTGAAATGCGTTCGTTGCAAAAAGAATCGAAATTTTATTTGGGCCAAACTCCTCAATTGCTTTACTTTTAACTAATCCCACGAGCGATGTGAGCTGTTGCTTCAGTTCTTTTTGCACTCCACTCCTTAGTCAATAAATCAGATTTTGCTTACACATAGTATAGTTTGCTTACAGCTCGGCAGTAGCGCGATTAATTGTGTCGACTGCACATCCCGATTCCGAATTACAGCTCAATAAATCTTTTAGAATGAGACAGTTTAAACAGTTTTCTTTATTTGTTTTCTTTTCATGCAGCTGAAACGCGACTAACAATTATTTTTGTTCGCTTCCTAACTTCAGTTGTGGCAACCCAAATAAAAGAAGTCTTTATTTACTATATGTGTATGTCTTCTTGTTCTATGAAGTTACTACAGTTGCTTATGTGATTATCTTCTTGTTCTACGTACTTGCTACTTTTTATTTTTACTTTCTATTCCATAAATAAATTTTAAGAAATATGTACAAATTTGAGATACTCGCAGTCATACGAGTCATGGAAAGTAACCTTTAGAAACTTTTGACAGTTTAGTAGTAAAATTATTAATTAATTCTTTTTGCAAAATCGCATGGGTTTTTGCCATAAAAAAATAGGAAAACAGTTGATGTTGTGAGTGCCAAAAAGGAAGACGGACCGTAGTGGGAGGTCGGTTTCTAAGCGACCTCTTAATTTTCAGCCAAGCGTCGCTTTAAGCTGGCTTAACTCGGGCGGCGAAGTGTGCAGTGAATTCACTGCGAATTTCGAAGTCGATCATTTACATTTTGCTTAACTCTGGCGGCGAAGTATGCAGTGAATTCACTGAGAGGCGAATTTCGAAGTCCATCATTAAGCGGTCTTTACACTTTGCATTAAGCGTCGCTTAAAGCTAGCTTATCTGCGACTGTGGCGAAGTAAGGCGAATTCGCCCAGAGACAAATTTTGTAGTTGGACTATAAATAGTCTCCTAATTTTCAGCTAAGCTTAAGGCGGTGAAGTGAGGCGAATTCGTTCAGAGTCGAATTTCGAACTCGGTTTCTAGGTCTTTTTATTTCAACAATCGTCGCTTAAAGCTAGCTTAACCATGGCGGCGAAGTGCGGCGAATTCTCTTTTCATTTTTCGCCAAGCGTCGCATCAACTAGCGTAACTAAGGCGGCGAATTTGCTCAGCTTTATTGCGCTTCCACTTCGCCCTAATACTAACTACTCTCTTTTTAGAGCTCTTCAAATAAATTAAACTCTGCAAACACGCTACTTAAGTGGATTAATCATTCGTCATTGAGCTCAACTAAGTGCAGCTATTGTCTATCACCTTATGCAACTACTTAAAGGCATAAACAGCTGCTTTGAGTGTCAACTCTGAGAGCCTCGAATCTGTTTTAATAACTGCTAGTTTAATTACAATCACCTGCTCAAAGTTGGGCGAATGTGGCCATTATCGCCAGGGAGCAAACTGTATAAAGTATAATGTGATTCGAGGACTCGACAACAGTGTTGTCAAATGAGAATTGAATTGTCTTGACCGCAAATAATATAAGTACTTTATGCGCGTTAAGAGGTGCTCTTGTTGAAGTGCAAGTACAAGTATATGTATACACGAACGTGTGTGTGTGTTTGTGTGTGTGGCACGGTTTTATGACTTAATATAATTTTTATGTGCGGCCATTTTGAGAGAGTCAACGGCAGAACGAATGGGCCCAGCCTCCAGCTCGACCGAAAGCAACCAACAACAACTGCCATCAAAGCCACCTGGCCACGTGTGTGAGTTGGTTTGTGTGCAGCATTGCTGCCGAATTTCGCCAGCCAGATGGGTATCCGCCTCTCACCTGTTTATGGGCGTCCATAAAACTGTTTTATGCGCCCCACTCCTTGTGGCGCGTGGAGCCAACTTTAATGCTAATCGTCATCGTCAGACTCGTAAAGACCCCTATATAAACTACCCAAATGCTCTGCATGTTTTCTCTCATTTTTTGCTCATACGAATCTTATGATTAGCGTTGCTTAAACGCCAAAGATAAAGAGCGTGAAAGAGAGCGAGAGAGAGCGCAAAAGAGAGAGAGTGAGAGAGAGAGAGAGGGATGAGAGGTGATGAGAGGGGATGAGAGGGGATGAGAGGGGATGAGAGTGGAGGCCACAACGCTTTGGGGCGCTCGTTTTAATAAAATCAAATTGGTTGTAAGCGATTTTTGATAATGTTTTGCGGATGAGATGCACATAAAATATCGTGAATGGCATGCGATGGCGATAAGGAGGACAGCACGCTGCCAGCCTTTTTGGCATCAAATTTGATGGTCTATAGCAGTAAGTGGCAAGATGGAAGTGTACACTGCTAAAAATAGGCGGCATATCTAACGCTCGCATCAAGGTGGCAGCTCCTAATGCGATGCTCCCCAAATATCCAACCAGCAATGACTACGATTCGTGACCTTCAACTTAGCGGAAGGCGGGTTGAATAACAATACAGATCTCGATTAAGATGCCAAGCATTTTGAATAAAGTCAATCATTACTTTCAACTAGTTTGCGTAGAACTGGAATCTAATTCAAATGTGTGAGCTGCAAGTTGAAATCAACGTTAGTTTCCCTACAATACTATTCCTTAGACTACAACTGGTACTTTGGAGAATTAATGTTATTATATGCAAATGACCTGCAAATATTATTATAAATAATAAACATGCTTATGTTATTATTTCTTAGTTCTTCTTATTATTATTTATTTTTAACTTCTATCAATTATTAATCCCTATTTAACTTTTCTTTAATATTAGAAGTCGTGGGATGAAGTATCACCAATTTTAATCTATAAAATGTGTGTCTAAACTAAGTCAGTCATTTAGTTGCTCATGTCCACATCGTCTTGGGCTTGGACCAGGTTACTATTGAGATTCCGATAGTTACTTCTTTATATAATATTTATTGCTAATATTGTCCACAATATGCAGTATTTGTAGTTTAAATAAAGTCTAGCATTTACAATATTTGTATTTTAAGTAAAAGCATTGAAAGTTGACAATAATCATAAGCTTAAAAAAATAATCTATAATCGCATTTCATAGCATATGCAATGAATGCTAAATGTTTGCATCTAAGATACCCTCTAAAAAGTTTGACAGGATATCATTTAAAATGTGAAATATAGAATAATGTAAAAATATAGTAATATACTAAAATAGTAGTATAGTAATATAGTAATAAAGTAATATAGTAATATGGTAATATTGTAATACTCGTATAGTAATATAGTAATTTAGTAATATAGTAATATAGTAATATAGTAATATAGTAATATAGTAATATAGTAATATAGTAATATAGTAATATAGTAATATAGTAATATAGTAATATAGTAATATAGTAATATAGTAATATAGTAATATAGTAATATAGTAATATAGTAATATAGTAATATAGTAATATAGTAATATAGTAACATAGTAATATAGTAATATAGTAATATAGTAATATAGTAATATAGTAATATAGTAATATAGTAATATAGTAATATTGTTTCTAAGTACTGTTGCTACTATATTCTAATTGTAATTACTAATTTGAAGTCAAATATAAAAACGGTGTCTAAATCTAAGATCTGTCTAGTTATTTGAAAATCTGAATATATTAAATATACATAAAATATAGCAAAAGTCTTGACAAGTAGTATTTACACTATTCGACTAGTTTGAAGATGCAACTTAATATGAACTCAAAGCATAGAATATAATGTAAATTCGCATCGAATTACTTAAATTATTGAACTTCTCAACTCGAGGCACTTGGCTGGCGAGTTCTTCGACCTTATGCAAACATGAGCTAATCTGCTATTTGCTGTTATCGTTTGTAATTACACATTATGTGCTCCGAGCCGCAGGAAAGCATAAGTTGTGCTTGTAATGGCTGCAAACTATTTGATTTCGTATCTTTCTGGCATGCGGCATGCGACATGCTGCATGCGGCAATCGACAGTCGTCATTTGGCATTTGGAGCAGAGAACGAGATGCATCGAATTGGCAGCAATAATAGTTGCATGGCTCGCATTTATTGGCCATCAAGCAATCGGACAGCTGCGAATTTCATAATTACATTAACATTAATGTGCAAAATGTGAGGTCGGGGCTGGTCGAGGGCGGGGCGTCTCCCGGGGGCGGCATGTTGAAATTATGACAATGGACTCTGGCTAAGCACAATAAATGATAAATCTATCCATGTTCATTATGCACTCGTACATTGTGTGTGCGGATTTGCATTGAATGCGACGGCAGCACACGGTGGCGGGGGGCAAGCAGGTGGCATGTGGCATGTAGCATGTTCGATTCTGTTCCGTGCAGTTTAGTTTTGTTTTGCCCCCCTCGGGTCAAATCAGTGCAACAGGAAATTAGTGTAAAGATATAGGAGGGAGGGGGAGGGGCGGCTGATTGGCTCGACAACGACAGCAGCATTAGTTGTTCATTAATTGCAGAGTAAACTATGGAAATTTGTTGCTGCATAATGAGCAGAACAACACGAGCCAAGAATGAAACGGCTGGCTTGGGAGGCGTATGCGTAATCTTGTTTAATGGATCAACGGTATTCATTGCGAACCTTAGGCTTAGTCCGGCTGTGGCTGTGTTAACTATTTTCGCATACACAGCATAAATTAACAGGGCTTAACATGCGCAGCGTGGGGTTGGTCAGCACACAAAGTCAATTCATAAAACTGACAGCAGCCAAACGCTCTGCATATTTACGAGTAGTCGCATATGCTTAGAGCCCAGTGTGTGAGTTAAGTGGAATTTATGGGCTTGCAGTTAGTTAAACTAATCGCACAAAAGTCGAGAAATATGCGTGCGCCAAATATGCAATAGTACTGCTTGAATCCCCTACATTCTTGTCAGTCGAATGCGTAGCTTGACATCAGGCATTACTGTCGTTCGGCAACATCTTTTGAGTTGTGACTGCCTCCAGTCACATTTGCACTTTGCATACTTAATTGTTTGCCCAAGCTCCTCCATCTGAGCCTGTTCCACACACGTGCTTGGTTGGTGTCTGTCGTCGCTGCTCGCTAAAAGTCAAGGCGATTAATGTCAACTCGGTTAATAGCATTCCAAGTTCCAAGTTGTGCTGCCAAAACTTAAAGCAACGGCAGCAACAGGAGCCGCAGTAATTTCCTGTTCCTGCCCCGCCCCGCCCACTAGCCGCCCCAATGCCCACTCAAATGCAGGCTCAACATGTCATGTCAGTTGCAGAGGGGGGGAGGCTGTGGTTGTTCGCGTGATGAATTACACACTCGCTGAAGGACACGATGATGAAGTGCCTGTCATTCGAAAGCCAAAAGAATGTCCATCTGTCGCTCAGCTCGCAGCTGTAGCTTGTAAGTTGTAAGCCATTTGCATAGCAGCTATACGACGACTACCCGACCAACATCTTCCAGTTGCCGGCGCTTCCGCATAATTTATCGACACTTGCGCAAAACTTTAATTACACGACAAGACGAGGGTATTTCGTCTAGTGGAACGCCTCGAGCGGGTGTGGCGAGGGGAATGGGAATGGGTATGTGAATTCCTGCATATGGAAATTTTGAATGCCTTGGCCTTTTGTCTGCGCAACTCAATGCGTCGTGTATATCCTTTGGCTATACACAGTCAACACAATAGGGCGGAAGGCGGGAGGCGGAGCAAGTGCTGCTCCCGCTGCTGCTGCTGCTGCCATTTTTCCAATATTCAGCTAATGGCCTTTAATTGAGCTATGGGAATATTTTCAAGTGTTTGCGGCTGCTGTTTGGCCAAAATTTTGTGTGGAAATTTGATATTGAAAATGAAGTGGCTTTCAGCTGCGTTTGCTTGCCGAACGAAGTCTTGTTTGCTGAGTGCCAAAATGTGCTGGAAGAAGCTGCTTTAGCTGTTGGCAACAAACAAGCCATCATCGAATGGAAAAATCAAATGTGGCAAGTGGGAAATGCGGCTAACAACACTGCACGACATTCCTCAAAATCTACTTCAATTAATGCGAGCCACTTTAATTTGCTGCTCCAGTTTCGCAACGCTGCCCCTCCCTCCACGCTCCCGCCTCCCTCCAGTCGCTGCCACACAATTTCCTGGCCATATAAATTCGCACACACAAGAGCGGCTGCCATGGCGGCGCTATTTATGGACCAGTTCCTGTTCCATACACCACAAAATATACGTACTCCTGCACTCGTCGCTAGCCGTGTGTGTGCTGGCTGCTTTTATGGGTCCTTCGCTTCACGGCGGGGGGCAAATAAAATATAAAAAAATGTGGAAAAAAGCACAACCATAAATCCAAAATTGTCGTTTGTCGCATAAATATTTTAGTCGAGCCTTGCCTCCTCCTTGACGATAGACAATAGGCCAAATACGAAGTGCGCCGAAAATGACATTATTTCTTATTATTCGAGAAGCGACTCCTACTCCCCCGCCCCACTGGAAGCGGAAGTGTGAAAGAGCAAGGCCGAAGACTCAAGGAGTGGGTTGGGCCGACAACTTGCTTGCGTTGCTTACTCGCCCTGCCAGACATTTCAGTCAGCAATTCCCACAAATGCTTTATCTCTGGCCAACACACGCCGCAGCTGGCAGTTTGTTGGCTTTTGTAATTATGTGCATATAATAAAGTTGACCTAAATAAGTAAAAAATATACATAGGACACTAGAACGAGCGCGGAGTCCCAGCTAACAGATACCCATTACCCAGAAGATGCAATTCAATAAAGACTTACTTCTAAAAGACAAAATAATAATATTCTTAAATACAAATAATAATATATAAGCTTCTCGAATATAGCCTGGAAAATGTTTTGTTAATAGTAATGTATTTTTAGAAGTTAGGAGAAAGATATACTCATAGATACTCATAGCAACTCAATAAAGACTTACTACTAAAAGACAATATAAAATGCAATCAACAAAATTCTATTGCATATCGCATTAAGTATTGCTTCTGTAATAAAACCGGGATAATTTTATGCAAATAATAATATATTTTTTGAAGCTAGGAGTTCCAGCTCACAGATATTCTTTACATCTGCTGGCATTTTGCAATGCATTTAATATAGAATATTATAAAAAAAACAGATAGAATTATAATTAAAAACGATTTTGTGTATATCCTATTAAGGTTGCTGCTCTAATATAACCTGAAAAATTTTATGTTAATTGTACTATATTTTTAGAAACTTGTCGATTATATTTTGCCACATTTTTCTTTAAGGATTTCATAGTTACAGGGTATTTAAAGCAAAATATCATCACATAGACGTTTCTATGAAATGAAGCGAAATCATTTTCATTTATACTCTTATATCTATATACATATATATGTTGTTGTGTGTGCTTTGTTGCTGTTATTATTATGCTTGTTGTTCTTGTGCAGTTCATTAAATGATAAGCCATCGGCATTGCTCGACAATTGGGGATTGACAGTGAATGGGAAGTCGGTACTACAAGACAATTTGCGCCTGCTACACAAAACAATAACAACAATAAAAAGCAGCACAAATAAAGAGCAGCAAGCGAGTGAAGTTGCACAGTAAAGAAAAAAAGCTGAAACACAAAGAAATGGAAACGAATAAATTGGAAGCGAAATTTCGCACAATCGAGAGTTTAGAACGTTGTTATCCTTCTTACCATCCTTGGCGCGACAGCTGACGGATCTGTTGCGTTTGTGCTGAATATGCGAGCGATATTATCCATTAAATGCGATGAATCAACTGTTGGCCACCATAAACAATCTTCGGCTGCGTCGCAAGCTCATAAAATGCTGTCGGATGGGCGGACCGGAAATTTATGTGCGCCATTTTGTTTGCCTCACTGTGCGTGTGCATGTGTGCGTGTATGCGTGTGTGTGTGTGTTTGCATTCGCAAGCCATTTGACTTCCTGTTGACATAGTTAAGTGTGTGTGCACAAAAAAAAAGCAAAAAAAGAACGAGCTGCGATAGAAAATTAAGCCCGGCAAATGCAACTTGATACAAACACTTGAAGCGCTTGCGGGAGAAATTTGCTGTAGAAGAAAGCAGCAAAAAAATTAAATTTTTTAAAGACTGAAATTATTATGTTATGTGAGCCATAAAGGAACTTTATTCTAACACAATCGTAAATAACTTGATGCGAATTTGTCTCAAACTTTTGCGAATTTGCCACTCAACCGAAATGGCTCGACATTTTTGCTCCGTGGTGCCGCCTGCAGTCATTACCTTTGTCGGGTCTCTTCCATTTTGTCAGCTTGACGAAAATGCGGCCAACAAAATTTGCAAAACTGGCTGGCAAACAAGTTGGCAGAGAGCAGCAGCAAAGAAGACAAGATAATTGATTGTTTGATTCAATCGGAAAATCAAATGCTCCTCTTTGTCTCTGCACATCAGATTCGCATTGAGCTTCGGCCGGCCTCCCCCTGCAGTCGCTCTGCCTGATTGCGAGAGCGTCAAAGGAAATGGCAACAAATGTACCCAGCAGCACCCTAAAATTGGTTACAAATTCTGATTAGAAGCAGCAACAACAAACAGGCCAGAAGTAAAAAAGCCAGCAGGCAAAGCACAGAGCAGACAGTCGAAGGGGGGCTGGCTGGAAAGGTGTGGCAGCATTGCAAATTGAATTGTATTCGATATTCGGCAGCAGATCAGGGCAGGGCAGGGCAGAACATGGCTGGGCAGGGGCCACATGATAAGACAAAGCAATCAGTCAGTCAACCAACTAATGGCAATGCCAGTTGCCAGTTGGCAATTGGCAATTGGCAACAGAAATCGGGCAACAGGCAATTGACAAAAGCAAAGCACTCAGTGTCTCGGAGGCTCTTATAATTGCCAGTCGAATATTAATGGCGACAGCTCAGCGTGATTGATCCAATTAATAAGCAGCGAAATTGATGGCACGCAAATTTTCAGCTGATTCTTTTAATATGCCGATTAATAAGAGTGCAATCTAAAGATTGAGTCTGTTTAACTGACTAAAGTCACAAAGGCCCTCGATTGTTATTTGTGAGTTTACAATAAATGTGATTGTCATCTGTAGATTGAACGTGCTTAACAGACTTATTCATGATTCATATTCTCGAGTTTACAATAAATCTGTAGCAATCTGTGCAATCTGTAGATTGAGAGTGTTCAACTGACTTATTCTACTGAATATTAATAAGAGTGCAATTTGAGGATTAAATGTGTTTACAATAAATAAGAATGCCATCTGTAAATTGATTGTATTTAACAGACTTATTCTACCGAATTATAAACATCATTGATTCATATTTTGGAGTTTACACTAAATCTATAAGCAGTAAGAGTGCAATCTATAGTTTGAGTCTGTTCAACTGACTGAAGTCGCAAATTGCCTCGATTGCTATTTGTGAGTTTACAATAAATGTGATTGTCATCTGTAGATTGAACGTGTTTAACAGACTTATTCATGATTCATATTCTCGAGTTTACAATAAATCAATATTAATTTGTGCAATCTGTAGATTAAATGTGTTAAACTGACTAATTCCACTGAAACTTTGATTATTATTTTTGAGTTTACTATAAATAAGAATGCAATCTGTCGATTGAACATGATTCAATGGCTTTTTCCACTGAAGTATATACGAACAATCATATTTGATTCATATTATTTGAGTTTACAACAAGTAAGAATGCAATCTGTCGATTAACTTACTGAAGTATTTACGAAAATTCGTCTTTGATTCATATTATTTTGGAATTTACAACAAATAGTTTGAACTATTAACGATATTTGTTTTGCATTATTTTCTGGCCACTGAAATTGATTATGTGAACAGTATGCAAATTGAATTGTGTGTAGCAGCGAGGACGACAAGCAACAGCAGTGAAATTAATGTAATTAAATAAATGTAATACTTTTGCTTACAACTGCGCTCAATTTAACTGGGCAATCGGTCAATTTTCAAAACTCGACCACATTCGCGATGCACGACGATATTTTTGCCAATTTCCGGTTGCAATCAAAGGCCGCAAAAAGTATTAATACATTCGATTATTTCATTCTTTCATTTGCCATTTTGCATTTTTGCCAATTACAATATTGCTGATTGGATTGTTGCCATATCCCCAGAACACATTGCTGGCGCCCCGCGAAACATTCCATCAACTCAATTAAATCAAGCTGCAATCATATTCAGCGCGCTCGCCATTTTCCGCATTTTTAGCTGCCACCCACCTGTATCTTTAAAATTCGAATTCGAATTCATATTACAGATTACAAATTACAAATTCGCAGCATGTTTGTCATTCCACATTTGCTTTTTGTTTACATTTTTGCGCTGCCCTGTAAACGCGAAGCAACTCAAATCAGGTATGCCAAACGCAAGCGAGCAAGTGTGAAATACAATTGTATTTTTCCTGCTGCAGGATATCTGCGCATCGTTGACTTCCCCACTGAGCTGCTTCAGTCTGCTCGTCATGCTCTTTACACAGCCATTTTTAATTGCATTGCATTGTTGTTGCTTTTGTGCTCGCTAGCTGTATCCGTATCTGAATCCGAATCTGAATCTGCAGCTACACATCTCTCTCTCTCTCTCTCTGTGTGTGTGTGTGTGTGTATCTCTGGGCTTTCCTTTATTTGATTTCAGTTTCATTTCGAAAATTTGTAATGCGGCGCATGTAGCGACGTCCTTGCTTCCCTCCCACTCCATCTCCGCAACGTTCGCTGAAGGATAATGAAACTATGCGCTCTCACTTTGTTTGCTTTACACGCTTACCACAGCGCTGCGCACGGCTCACCGCTCACCGCTCACCACTCTCCCACTCCCCGACTCCGCTCGCGTATAGATTGTTGCGGTGGCGTATGAGTAATTTCACGGGCAGCTCTGGAGCAATACCTGCTGCACAGGGCGGAGTGTAACCGTAATTTTTTGGCTAGCACTGACGACGACTGTCAACATCAGCAGACATCCGTCCGTCCGTCCGTCTGTGCTTCGCCAAGCCGTTTGAGTGTCATTTCTGTGCCTGTGGTCTGCGGCATTTCAATTTCAATTTAATGCAAGCTGAAAATAAACAAATAAAATGCATGAACGCCTCGCTTGCATTGTTGCTAAATGCCCAGAAAATAACGCAGCAACCGCAAGTCTTTATTTCATCTGCAATTTGGAGACGAGTTCTTTATGTTCATTTAAATTCTAAACTCAATAATGCCACACAATCGGGGCTTGTTAGCGGCAATGTTTGAAGTGTGGCAATGTTTTTGAGTGCGTTGACAATTCGATTAAGTTGCATAATTGTTGTGGCAATTATCAGAATATTAAATCTGTTTTTATCGTGCGCCAACTATCAGCGCATTAAAATGTCAATTATGTGCTGCATAATCTTGCCGACCCCCCACCCCCTCGACTAACACTCTTTAAATTAACATTTTGTGATTTATTTTTGCGAATTTACATTTGCTTTGTTCATGGCGCGCGAGCAAACATAAAAATGTTATTAAATTTGCACTCGATATGGGACATTATCTACAACACAGCATCGTCTATGCAGCTCATTGTTGGGTGTCCGTGGCTGTTGATGTTGTTGTTGTTCGGGCAATTTAAAACTCATTTAAATTGTTATAAAAATCGGCAGTCGTGATACGGCAATCAAACGCAAACTGAACTGCAATTTGTGATTATTTCACAGCGCATGCGAATATTTGCAAAAATCAACAAAGGATGCTGTGGCAGGAGCAACAGGGAACCGCAAAATCAATTTCAATTGTCAACACAAAGTCACAAACAGGCAAAAAGTTCACAAAAAATGAAAACGAAAAAGGAAAAAAAGTCGACCACAGCGCAAAATCATAATAAAACCTTTAGCGACATTCCAAGAACAACAACAAACAAGTGAAATTGTTGAGCTAAAAAGTTTGCCAGTTTTTTGCCACTGCTGTGTGTGTGCGTGTGTGTTAGTGAGTGACTTAAGGCGCTGAGCGCACTGGGAGTCCTGGACAGGATCTGGGCACAATGCGTGCCTCAAAGTTTCGTGGTCTTAAGCGCTGCGTGCTGAGCAACTAATGAAGCTGTTTTCCCACCACTGCCCGATCCCAATTCGATTAAGGGCGACCGCTACCTGGGGGCACTTGGGATTGCTGACCGATTTCCAATTGAATCTCGTTTTGTGTGCATGCGCTGACAATTTAATTTGATTTATTGCATTAATTAAAAATGAAAATAACTGCAATACGCAATGTGTATACGCAAAATAAATATAAATAATACAAATATTTGCCGATAAATGGTTCACTAATTTCAGCAAAAAAGAAGTGCAAACTACGTGACACACATTCCCAACTCTTTGTTGTGCGCAATTTTCAATTTGCAGTGTTAATAAGCAGCTCCATTAATTATTTGTTTGAGCTAACCTCATAGCATATGCTGGGGTACAGTAGCGTCGAAATTACAGTAGTGTCTCAAAAGCCACAATCTGAATACTTTCAATTTGCAGTGTTAATAAGCAACTAACTCTATTAATTATTTGTTTGAGCCAAACTCACAGCATATACTACGGTACAGTGGCGTCGCATGTACAGTAGTGTCCCAAAGGCAACAACCACAAAATTTTCAATTTGCAGTTTGCTCTATTAACTTTTTGTTTGAGCTAACTTCACAAATTATTATACAATACAGTAACATCCCATGTACAGTAGTGTCCCAAACCCACAACTTTGAATTTGCAGTGTCAATAACAATAATGTTAAGCAGCTCTTTTAATTATTTGTTTCACTCTCACTTCATCAATCTTTTCTTTGAGGTACAGTCGCGTCGCATGTACAGTAGTGTCGCAAATGCAACAGTCACTCTCGTCAGTTATACGCCGCAAAAACATATATGCAAATATTTCGTGTTTTTCAGCCAGGTTGCAAACAAGTAAGAGAAAATATCACAATGCGCAAATCAAACACAATGAATATATTGAAAATCACATGAATACTGAACAACTTTAAAATTTGGGTGTTTTGTGTGGAGTTTAAAGTTAGTTTTGGGCTTGTCTGTGGGTTGGCTGGAAAAGCGCGATTGTGACCCAAACATCCGGTGCAAAATATTTATTTGTGCAACAGGAAGAAAGTTGCGCCCATGGAAGAGGACGAAACCAGTTCTGTAACGGAAATTGATTTCGCTTTGAGGCGGCACAGCAGCAAGCAGGCTTCGAGGACCCAACGCCCAGTCAAGCAGCTGCCACGGCACCTACCCCGCCCCCGCCTCCGCCTCCGCCACAGTCAGTTCGTGCTGCCAGCAATACACGCACATTTCCTGCGACAAATTTGCCAATAGTCGTTGCGGGAGAGGGGCACAAGTGGACAAACTGTTGAGGCAGGCTGCGCCTTTTAAGCGAACTTTGACTTCATGTTTGCCACTCAATTTATGGGTCTATGAGTTTGTTAACTAAGAGTGCACATAAACAAGACTTTTTGCGTCAATTTTAATGGCAAACAATAAATTTGCAGTGCTCGCCCGGATGCCAGCTCCGATTGCCGCCTACCACTCCATTGCCAGCTCAATCGATCCCTTTGACATCTTTAATAACAACACAGTCGAGCATACCGAGCATTGCAATTTATTTATTTGTCGCTTAGCAGTTGGACGATGCAACGACATAATTTCTAGGAATAGTTAATATTTAGAACGAGTTGCAGTCGCACAACTATTTGTTTTATTGTTTTCACTTTAGCTAGACCTGATGTATACCTTATGAATGAGATTACAATTACTAAGGTGATTGTCGATCGGATTGACGTCCTTGATAACAACCTAGTCGAGTATATACTTGTGTTTTAAAAATAATAAAAATTAGTAAATTACTACCGTGATTGTAGATCCTTAATATTATCTCAATCGAGTAGAGCGTGCCTGAGAATGTGATATTTTGTTTCCACTGCATTCTAAGTGGATTGACAGTTAGCCAATGTAACAATGGAAATTCTAGTAATAATAATTGTTATGTACATGTAGATACAGTCGTAGAATTACTTAATTATTTGTATCTTGACTCTAGTTTAATCCGATGTGCAACTTAACAAAATGATAAAAAATAAGCAGACCACTATTACGATTGTAGATCTTTAATAACAATGGATTGGGATGTTAATTTATCGTTGAGCAGCGAATATAATTTCTAGTTGGCATAATTTTTATAAAGAACGAGTTGCAGTAGTTAAAATACTTCGTCATGTCTGTCTTCAGTCTACTTAAATCTAATGTGTGCCTTATTAAAATTATGAAAAAGCATACTAAATTACTCAATTGATTGTCGTTCCCTTTGATATTCCTAATAATAACACAGTCGAGTATAGAGTGCCAGAGAATGTGTATCTTAACAAATGATTGATCCTTAATAACAACATAGTTGAGTGTTGAGAGCAATGAATTAGTTTTATTTGGCAGATGATAATTTCTAGAAATATTGATTATTGTGGAGAATATGTTGCAGTACTACAAATTTGGTATTCATACTTGATTATTCGTGTTTGTACTTTGGCTAAACCTTATCAAAATGATACAAATTACTAAATAAAAACTATGTAGTCGTTATGGATACTTTCAATGACCAATAATTATTCTTTAATCCGCTATCGGGATGATAAAAACTTAATTATTAACATGATTCTCCATCCCTTTGATACAACATAGTTGAGTATAGAGAGCAATTAAATGAGATTTTAGTTTTCTTTCAGCAGACGATGCAAGGATGCAATTTCAAGTAATAGTAATTGTTATAAAGAACGAGTTGTGGTTTCACTCTAGTTCAGTTCACCTTATCAAAGTGATTAAAACTATTAAATTACTACGATGATTTTCGAGTACACAAGTTTACTCCGATGTGGACCTCATCAAAATAAAGTAAAATTGATAGAAATGACTAAATTGCTCAAGTATTTCAAATGGGGTATTTACTTTCAGATTTCTAATAGTACTTGCAGTGCTTGTTATGGAAAACTTTATCGGTTGTGTCTTCACTCAAGTTTAATTCAACTTATCAAAATGATGAACATTCCTAAATTGCTAGGTTGATTGTCAGTCATTCAGTCGGTGCTACAAGCTGATAATACCACCAGGAATCTGACAAATAAATAGAAATTGGCGAGAAATATACACAATTTGAAAATGGCAGACAACCTTTCATTTATATTGAAATTTATGCGCAGGTTTAGTTTAAACCCACACACACATAGTCTCCCTCACACACGCACACTCACACACACACACACACACACACACACACACACACACAGACAGACAGGGAGTGTCAGGAGCTGCATATCTGCTGGTCATGTCCTGGTGCCAGGACATGCTCCGGCTCTTGCTCTTGCGCTGGCTGTGGCTGTTGCTGTTTTTGCTGTCTAAATATTTATATTCATTGTGTCAGAGTGTTAAAGCGATAAAATGCAGTGTAAATATAAAGCAGGACTTCGCCTCTGCTCTCCACATTCCCCAAATAGCCCTTGTCCTCCGCCCATCCCCCCTCGTTTGCTGCCACTGCCCCCGTGCCACACCCTGATTAGCTGTGGCACTCTGTGAGCCATTTCGGGCTATTCAGACCACAGCAACCATTCGAATTATTCATGCATTTAATTTTCGTGTAATTTGTTGCACAAATTTCATGTACCGAGCGAGCTCTGAAGCCAACCGAGCAACAAACCAAACGTTCGACGTTCCTTCACAATCGTTTGCTAAGTTGCTGCCATTGTTGTTGCTATTACTCCAGTTGTTGTTGTTGTTTATTGCAGCATCTTTCGGGCAGCAAAGTGTTTGTGAATCTGTGTCGTGGTTTCTGTGGGCTAGCGAAAGTGTTGGATGCCGTGCGGCGACATATCGGTCAAAGGCCCTTCAAAAAAGCATCTCATATTGACAGAGGTTTCGGTTTCCAATTGAAACGCAATCGCTCGACTTACGTGTAAAGGGTGCCCTGACTTTGCCATGCAGCATGCAACATAGTTCAAAACAAATCAAACTATTAAACTTGCATTTGCCTGCGATATTTTTAATTGATTGGACTTTTCAGCTAATTTCTAGGCGATCCGTTGAAGCTACATGTATACATACTACCATATATACACATTATATATATATTCTATAATATATACACAATAAACATCATATATACAATATACTGTAAACGATTGCTAAGTAAGTAGTGAATATTACATTTATTTGCAATGAATTTTATGCCGCTCAAATTATCATCTATTAATATACATTAATACATTGTATTACCTATTTCTGTAAGTTGAGTGTTACAAATTGGCATCCTTTAAAAATACATTCATTTACCTCCTCTAATTTGTATTGCATTGACTGGATTTTTCTACGAATTTCTAGGCTAATTTTGAAGCTAGTATATACTACGATATTTACTGCAATCACTTGCTTAATAATCGAACATTAAATATATTTTGCATGCTTTGAAATTAAATATTCTACAATATTATTCTCAGTTGTTTTCCAAGGTTTTTGTCCATGTAAAGCAGCATATAGAAAGTATGACAAATTTCACTTACTGTTAAACATTCGTTTGTAAACTCCAATTCTAATTACATAATCTTCAATGCTAAAATTTTAAGCAATATTTTATAGTACCAATATACTCACAATAATATATACAATAAAATACTATATATACAATATATTTCTTTGAGTTTCTATATATTTGTACGTATACAATTATCGCCTATTCATTTACATTTTCTTAATACTATTTATTGATTAAGTACTATAAATTATGTGATCATTTGCCTGCATTAATTACATTGACTGCGTTTTTAGCGAATTTCTAGTCGAAATTTGAAGCTATTGTCGAGAATTCTAATCGATTGCTAAGTAAACCGAATTAAATTTCTTTGCTAGGTATTTTTATCACTTAAATTATTATATATTTATTCAAGTAAGTTGTACATAGTTTATTAATTAATTCTGTCAGTTAACTACAACTAATTTAATGCGATCGCGTTTTTTAGAAACGCCACTTTAAATATTCAGCAATATTAATGTCGCAATTTATTCCGACGTGTCTTTCGCTGGCATGTTGATAGTCTTATTCATTGTATTCATTTGCTTCGTAGAGTTCTAGAATGTTGCCAGGTCGTGTCGAGTAACTAGCAGGTTAATGAAAGCAATTGCAACTTTGTATGTAGCACAACATCCTCCCTCCCTCACCGCATCCCTCAGCCCATGTGGCAGTGCTAATCAGCGTAACAACGATGGCAAATAGCTTAATTTGTAAGCCTTCTGCCGGATTGCCAGCTATAGCTCCAGCTTCTGCTCCAGCTCCAGCTTCAGGCTCAGTGAGCAGTGAGCAAAGTCGCAGTGGATGCGACTTCGAGTGCGAGTGCGAGTACGTGCAGCCAACTAATTAGGCTAGCCACGTTAAGACGCTGGTAACACGGTAACAGGGTAACACGGTAACAGGGCTAAGTCGAAGCTGCTTCTTGCTGCTTGTCGTTGGCAGCTGAGTGGCAAAGCAAAAGCAGAGCTTCGGCTTCTCACATTAATTATTTTTGCATCTAAAATATTGAGCACGGCCCGCACAGTTATGATAATTTCTCCCCCCCCCCCCCTGCTCTCGGCCGGGCTCGAATGCGACGTTGGCCAGTTGGCCAACTGTGGTGGGAGGGGGAGGTGGAGTGTAAGTACCTGATGTGCCCGGTGTATTACAAGTAATTTCCTTAATGATGTTGCGCCGCTGTGGCATTATCTTGTTTGCTGCACTGTCTCCCCCTCCCCACTCTTCCCCGCTCTTCGGCTGTGGCCAACGGTCTCTGCTGATAATTTATGCAAAATATATATGCGCGCACAGTGGGGACTGTGACTCGCCACGACTCCGTCTCGAGTCGCTCGGCCCGCTTCGCATGCAACAGAACTTTCCCACTTTCGCATGTGGCGGTGGTGGTAGTGGTGCGGTGGTGTTGGTGGTGCAGTGGTGCTTGGCTTGCCGTGTTTGTGTGGTCCAATTTACACGATTTCACTTTGGCAACCGGCAGCTCCGATAGCTGCTTCTAAATGTTGAGACCCCCCCCCCTCGATGTCGCCCCGCAAACTGCTCGCATTTATGGTTAGCTGGTTAGTTAGTTGTCTGTGCAGTGAATTAACTAATGGCCAACTTTGCATCAGTCAGCCAGCCAGGCAGACAGACAGACGAACTGGCTATCATCGACTGTCCTCATAGGGTAATCACTTGAGAGTGCGCAACACGCTCCATATATGTAATTAATTTAGCTCACTTCTATGTGGGCTTTGTCTAAAAATTATTATGTAAACAACAACGCTGCTAGCTAATTGGCCCGGCCATTACAGCTGCCTTTTAAGCCGTGTCAGTGGCAGAGCTGATTGCACTCGCATCGGCTGAGTCTCGCTCACTTCTATCCATTATCCTTGAGAATTTTACAAGTGTTTAACGTCTAATTAAGTGCCTGGCGTAGAAGTATCTGCAAGTTTGTTTTCCCACCACTTTCAAGTGCTGCAACCAGTCGCAGTCGCAGTTGCAGTCGACGTCGCCGTCGCTGTCGCCGTTGGAGTTGAGGTTGCAGCAACCGCAGTGGCAGCTCAAGCAACGGGTTTTTAATTAAGTTTTTGACACTTGCAGCTCGCGCTGCGAACTTATCGCGAGCACACTGATTGCAACGATGACTTCTCGAAGACTGTTTGCTCTCATCTTCATAATACTCCATTAGCAGCTGCTGCTCTAGTTAGGAAGATACGCTGATAAATCTACTCGCCAGTTCAATAACTGCAATGATACTTTAGTAAGAAAATCAGTTGATTTGCAACAGCGACAACTGTATCTAAAAATTTTCAAATAACGATAACTTACCGTAGACTGTTTGCGCTCATCTTCCTAGTAATCCATTATCGAATAAATAGGAACAGACACTTCAATAAGTGCAATGAGATTTTAGTGGGAAATTAGTTGATTCGTGACAGCCTAAAGCTAATTCGAAAAGAAAATACAAAAATGAAATATTTGGGGAAAATTGTTTGATGTGCGTAATAAAAAAGTTAAATTGAAAATATTTAAATAATGAAGAGTTCTCAAAGTTTGTTAACGCTCATGTTAATACTACTTATTTGCATCGCCAGATCAAAAAGTGCAATAAGATTTATCGGCAAATCGCGGAAATCAGTAAAATTCGATTTGCGACAGCGAAAAGTTAAACAAAAATAGTAAAATTACGATGAGTTTTAGTAGACTGTTTGCGCACATTTCTTTTGCTGTAAAACAAACTTTGCCATGTTTGAACCTTTCAGATTATTATGCTTAAACTATTACATATTATATCTCGCCGTTTTGCATAGAAACAATGTAATGTAACTTGAAAACCTCTCTACTAACCCACTTAGTATAAATAATTATCAAAAATGAGAGCTCACGAATTATATTTCAAAGTATCTGCTATCTATGCGCTTCAAATTTATGTCCGCCCCAGATTCACATTTTTCTTGTATCTGCATTTTTGTTATTCCTTTTTTGCATGTCAGTCTCTTTCATGACCAAACGCAATTCGTGTTGTTCGTCCTGCAACTTCTCCCCTCGAACGTGCATACTATGGACGACAACGTCGAAATATTTGAAAATTTTCAAATATTTTCATAATGCTCCATTAGCAGATTAATAAATTCACTTGCCAGTTGAATAACTGCAATGAGATTTTAGTGGGAAATTAGTTGGTGCTGTAGATATAATAGTTAATCCAAAACGATAAGCGCTCTGATACTGTTTCGTTATACTTCATTGCCAGATCAATCAGTTCGATAATCAGCGAATTTAGTGCAGACTCAATTAATTCGTTTGATCTGCAACTTCACGACTCGAGAGATTTTTAGTGGGAAATTAGTTGATTCTAGAAAGCGTAAAGTTAATCCAAATACGATGAGTGCTCTGAGATTGTTTCATAATACAGCACTACCAGATTAAGTCCAGCCAGTTCGATAATGAAGGATTTTAGTGTAGAATCAGTTGATTTCCGTAAGGAAAAAGTTAATCCGAAAATATGCAAATCTACTTTACCTGCAAGCTGCGCTTTAATTATCGCTTCCTGCAGTCAGCGGAGACCCCTAGAGGGGCGCCTGTCAAGTGCCACGCCCCCTCGCCGCTCGCCTAGAGTCGTTCTTTTGCTGCTGGCAGCAAAGAGCTTTGTCGTTGTTGTAGACGCTGCAAAATACTTTGTGTTTGTATTCGACGGAGGAGAGACGCCTTTGACATTTTCGCAAGTTGCATAAAATAAATGAAAAACTGCTTTACGGCAAAACACTTAGCATTTGCATGTTGCCTTTGTCGTGTCACTTTCGGCAGCGGGATGGGGAGGAGTGGAGTGGCGTCATCGCCCAGCTCTAGCCAAGTGCTGCTTGCTCTTTGTCACCAGCGACTCGCACCTGGGAATTGCCTTTGATGTGCGCTGACTAAGTGCTGCTGTGTGTGTGAGTAGGTGTGTGGTGGCCAAAACGTAGTCCTGCTGCTTGTGGCTTGCGCATTTTTCGTTTGTTGCCATAAACAAAACATAAGCGCAAGACAGGTGACAGCCGAGGCAGTTTTGTGGCAGCCACTGACATGTGAGCCGAGCGCTGCCTCAACAAAAGGGTTCAAACTCACATCCTGCCACATCAGGCTCACCACGTGGCCTGGCTGTCATTGCGTTTAATTTCCGCTGCCGCTTCTGCTGGTAACGGCAGCGGCAATGAGGCAGCTGGGGCACGCAGACATCCCGCCGCTTCAAATTGAAATTCCTGCGAGCAGCGAACTGGGTCACCATCGATGCGCCCCAAAACTACACGCTCCGGGCGAGAGAGTTCGTCTTGGCATTTGGGTATTTATTGTGACATTTTTATAGCGAGCCGACTCCGCTTCGCTTCGCTCTCCACTCCACTCCGCTCCGCTCTGCTCTGCTCTGCTCACCTCTCCCCCTCCCCACCCTGCCGCATTGAATGCTGTTCGATGTCGGGCACCAAAGTTTCGAGCTGCATTTGGTGACTTCCTGTCCCGGCCGCTTGTCTGACATTTTTATGCTTTATTGTTTGAATTGTGTCTCTCTGTGTGTTTCTCCTACCTACCTCTCTGTGCGTCGCCCTCTGTGCGGCTGTCGACGTTTTTGAATATTAAAGTGATTTAGCGTTTGCCGTGCGCCAACTTGGAAAAATTGTGAATAATCGTCGTCGGTATGAATACACACGCTGCTTGCCGCTTGCCGCTTGCTGCTTGCTGCACGCTTGCTTGGCCATGTAATCCATAAAACGTTTTAATTAATGACAACAATATGCGGCATTCTTGAAAGACGTCGCGTCGGGAAATTGGTGTAGAATCTGACATGCGTCGGAGATTTGTGTGAAAATGGTTTAGTTGCTGGTCCGTTGCTGTCAGCGTTTATCGTTCATAATGCGCATGAATTACGGCCTTTCTCCTCGTGTAGGTGTCGAAAGCCAAAACCAAAGACAACACATAAAGCACAAGGCGTCGGCAAGAAGGCTGAGAGCAACAATAACAACTCAATTACCAAGACAATCATTGGCTACAACCAGCTGGCACATTTGCTAATAGCACATCAAGTTGAAGCATTGATTTGCATGATTCGCAGTCTTCAACAAAAGAAAATGTAGTAAATTGTAGGGCTAAATAGTTGTAGTTAACTTGCAGCTACCCTGTCGACTTGGAAGTTATTATTTAAAGGCCTAAATATAATTTATTAAATATATATGTTTACAAACTTTAGTAGGCTAGCTATGTACAATACGTGTTTGCATGTTGTGCACTTCGCTAAGAATTAAAGAGAAAATACTGGATGAAGCCAATAAACCCATTTTTTACTCATTCCTTATTTACTTTAGAAGTATTATTATATTTAGTATATAACCGAATTGAAGAGCAGTGAAAATATAACAGAAGAGAACAAAAATAACTCGCATGTACTCAATTTCACAGCCTTGTGGATTTCCACAATATAACATTGTTTTATCAACAAATGATTCAAATGTTCCGTTACTTATCACCCTATTGCTTTTATACAATCATTTTGCAAGGTGCTTATTACTATTTGAACGGGTGAAGAGGTGAAGAGGAAAGCACAGAGTGCTCTCATTGATATGCGGTTGGCTGTCTTATGCAGTAGACTGGATATGCACACATTCAAATGAGAGCAAAAAATGCTTTCTCAGTATTCAGCTGGCACTCTCGTAAGCCTCGTGAATGCGCATAGCTGGATCATAAAACATAAAGAGAACTATAAAGAAGGCTTACATATTTATAAGCGTTTATTCTTATGCTACTCTCAAAACTACATACAGACTGCAACAATTCTCATCTAAGATTCAGAGAGTCATTATATGTTTATTGCTTAATTTATTGAAAGCTCAAATAAATGAAATCTTTATAAATAAAATTCAATAAAATTGAGTATATTTTTATGAAACGTTTAAGATCTATATTGCTCAATTTGTAGAAATTATTTTTAATGTAAAATTTAATACATAAATATATTTTTTAATAGTCATTAAAGTAAATTTGATAAATTAGAGTATGTGTTTATTGAAATAGCAGTGCTTATGAACTGTCGTTTAAGATTTAAAAAACCTATTGTAATCACTATTGTGAATTTATGTACAATATCTTAATAATTTCATTTGTATATAACTTATCAACATTTTGACTATTCAACATTTTTCAAAATATGAACAATAAAAACAAATTAGGGGCATTTTAAAGTGTACATACACTTACATTTAATACATTTTAATGTTACATTCGATATTTCAATTTCTAGAAAAGTATAATTTATGTATTTTTTGAAATACATTCACTCATATTGAATTATTTTTAAAACAGCATTTAATGCGAATGTTGTTAAACTTAAAGAAAATGATAATTTAATAAAACATTTAATAGATTATATTAAGTTAATTGAATAGTTTTTATTGCAACATATAAATGCCAAATTGTTTAACGTAAATATTGTTATTCGAAAATATTAATTCCTTATTTCTACGTAAAAAATAGTTTAATTAATTTACCAAAAATAGTTGTTTTATTTTATTATAAGAAATATTTGAGACTTTAAAGTTGTTCTTATCAAATTATTAATAAGATTAAAGTAATTTTTCTATGTCGACTGCTTGAAATAAATAGACATAAATACTGAAAGTAATACGAAACGTGTATTTATATATTCTTTACTAGGTAAAGAGTAAAGCGAACCCCGCTCTCTCTCTACTCGTTGGAGCAGCAGCAGTCTAAAAGGGTTCACTCCGTCGGCCTACCCTCAACTATATGATCAATTTCAATCAATCAACTGCTGGATGGCTGCCTGGCTGCCTGACTGGCCCATATCAAAGTCATGCTCAATTCCCCCGCCTCTCGAGTGGCCTCGGCCCGGCACTTAGACAGGCCCGCAAAAGTTTCTACAATCGACGAGTGGAGAGCGGTGGTGGGGGATGGATGGGGACTGAGGACTGATTGCGAGATGCGAGCAAAATTTACACAAATAATTTGTGTTTATTTTAACAGCTATTGCGACGCTTAATGTCCCAAGGCTCCGACAGCTGTGACGCTTCCCACGCGGCACTTAATGTCCTCCAGCCGATGCCGATGCCGATGCCAATGCCGGAGGACTAAAGCAGTGCAGGACGCTCGGCAATGCGGAGTCCAGCCCTGATTATGCAAAGAAACGTCTCGCATATCAGACAGGCAGTCGGCAACGTGGTGTGGCACGTTGCAGCCACGCGGCGTATGCGTGATGTCCAGTCTTAAAGCCTTAAATGCCAGCCAATTAGGAGCGCTCCATTTCGAGCACTTCAAGTATCCGGGCACAACATAATTTTGCGTTCAACCGCAGGCAGCCGCTGCATCCGAGCAACGCTCCACACCGCCCCGTTTGCGGCCTGCGGTTGCTGCCACTTCCCCAACAACGTGCTAGCCACGAATAAAGGCCTGCGTGTCCAGCTCATCGATATCAAGTTATTAATGGCTAATGAAGAGATGGAGACGGAAGCGCGGACACACAAACACAGCGCAGAAAAAGTTACCAGCAGCTCAAGTGGCAACTTAATTTGGTAAACAATTTGCGATTACATAAGCAAGGACACGCGCTGAACGAAGCTGCGCTATCCTCTAAGCAGAGTCGGAACACTTAGAACTTATAATAGAGATAGATAACTAATCGACTATAGTTAGCTCATACTTAGACTCAACAAATTCCAAGACTTTTGATTGCAACTTGGAACTAATCAGGTTTCAAGATAGCATCTACAAGTTATCCTACGCTTACTTGATACTCCCCTCCTGGTAATTGTTGCAGGGTATCGAAATGTTGCCCATTCGAGTTGCTAAGCAGCATTTAGTTCATCATATGCTTCCTCCCCTCGCCAATCGCCGCGACCATCAAACAGAAAGCAGAAAAAGCGACATCGAAGCCAAGCAACAACGTTGTTGTCGTAGACGTTGCCGTCGTCCTTGTTGCTGTTGCTGTTGTTGCTGTGGCTGTTGTCGTTTCTTCTGCTCATTTTGCCACGGGATTTAAATGCAAATTTCTGTCGACATCGACGACGCACTAAATGCGACTTGCAAATTAATGAAATGAACCTTTAACTTGAGTTTAACTTGGCGCCTTTCGCAAGAGATAAGGCGCCAGCAGCCACAGCAACAACAACAACAACAGCAGTGAAGCCAACTGGCAATTGGAGCATAAACAGCAACAACAACAACACTAACAACAACGAGTGTAACAACAACTATGAAAATGGCGCCCAAGTTTAAACAAAGTTGATTATGCATGCATTTGGTTTCAACACAGAGCACGGCATTTTTGGCAACGCTCATTTTATAGCCACGCCTCCAGCCCAGACGCCCTAAGACCCCACCCCGCCGCACCACACCGCACCACAGCACCCACTTCCGCCAGCGCCGCTGACTTCTCCAGAGGCAGAACAGCAGTTTGACTTTTGCATTTTGTTGCCCAATTTTCGAGACGAAAGTTCAACTTGTTTCCGTATTCAGCTCTGTTCTGGGGCTTCTTGTTGCTATTGTTGTTACTATTGTTGTTGTTGTTGTTGGTTTGATGGGTTTGTTCTAATTTGTTGGCCTGGCATAAAGCAAATGCTTTATGGTCATGAAGTGCGAAAGTGGAAAATATGAAACAGTTTTTATCTTGTTCTTCTAGATGCCATCAGCTTAAAATTTCCCTCAAATTTGTGAGCGTTCAAGAAACGAAATCGTAATAAATTTTGTTGCACATATTTCATGTTAATCTCCAAACGCAAATACAAAGAGATTGCCAAACGCACTGGATGAGCAATAGCCAGCAAGTAAGCTCTAAGCAGATTAGATGACAACAAACTTAGCTGTGATTTATATTTAATCAAACCCACGACTGCCCAGTGTCCTGGCATAAAAGATATAGCTGCTAGATTGAATCAAAGTTTCTTTTTGTGCTTCACAGCAATTTTAACACAGTTTAAAACTTGCAGCTTTAACGCTACTTAAACAAAAAAAAAACAAAAGATAACATTGTTTTTCTATCTAGGAAATCAACTACAGTCATCTTGATGTGAAAATATGTTTAACCATTTGAAAATATTCTGAGATGTGATTTGCATTTCATCGAACTTAACACTCTTGGCAACAGAGTGTAATAGAGTTGCTAGATTTAAGTATATAGCTGCGAACCCAATAATATCCTTTGATGCGACTTATATCTATTCAAACTCAAGACGTTCATGTGCTCTTGGCAATATAGTTGACAGATTCAATCAGATAGCTCCAAATACATTGCAAATGTCTGCAACTAAACTTTGCAACTGTTTGTTTTAAAACAACAATTAATGAAATAGTTAAAATAAAACAGTTATTAGATCTTGCCTTTCTTTCTATAGACCGACTAAGTAATCAGCTGCTGTCAATTTTAAAATGAGAAACTTCTCAGTAACCAATTTCAAAACGGGAAAAGTGAAAAATAGTAAGTTTCCACGCCTCTACTTTAAAGTATAAGACTGAAAACAAAACAGCTAATAGATCTTGTGTTTTTTTGGGTACCGTCTCAGTTATCAGCTACTGCCAACTTCAAAATGTGCAACTACAAAGTTGGCTGGCGTTAGAGAGCAGCTTTCAGCATTGTTTCGTTTGTCTTTTGGATGGCAAGGAGATAGCCCCCCTTTTTCATCTATTAGCAGCTTAACGAATCTGGAAGCGTTATGCAAATTGCTGGCAGCTAAAATAATTGCTTTGGCACACATGCTACATCGGCAGCCGCAGTCGGAGCCGCAGTTGAAGCCGCCCCCTATTGGCGCCGCTCTCGCCGGTGACCTCAAAAAGTGTGACCGAAAGTTGGACGTTGGACGTTGGAGGTTGGCAAATGTATAAATGGCAAAGCATTTAAATTTGCGCAACTTTTGCGCTCCGCTGCTTTAACTTTTGACACCTACGACCGAGTGTGTGTGTGTGTTGTGTTGTGTTCTCGGGCAAAGCTGGAGCTGCGGCATTGGGCCCGGGGCGGGGGAAATCCCCGAGCGCCGCAGGAAGCAATGAATTCATTCATTTGTTTACTCGCTCAAGTGGCAACTTCATTTTGTAAACACTTTCGTTTACATGCAACTTTTTTCCGTGCACCCGAAAAACCCGAAAACAGCAACCAGCAACTTGAATGGGGCACGACGCCGCCAAAGGGGTGAATGGTGAGAAGGCAGGGGAAGGGAAACCCAGGAGCTGGGAGAAAGGGTTGTGTAAGGCAGCCCACAAGTTACATATCCTTTTACACACAGTCGACCGCTGAAGGACCAGAGCGCGACGTTGCTCGCCTGCTCTTTGAGTTTCCCCACAGTTGCTGTTGTTCTTGTTGTTGTTGTTGTTGTTGGTTCACAGCTTCGCTCTGGAGGTTTTTGGCAAAGTTTCGTGTTTTACTTTTAGTTTGTGGCTTTCCTGGTTTTATCTTCAACTTAATAAAATGCCGTCAACAGTTTTAAATGCAAATTTTCAGCTGCTGCAACTACCACTGACGCTGCTTGCGGTTGCAGTCCCCGAAGCAGCCCCTGGCCAACCCCTCTCCCGTGCCAGGCTGCTCGCCTGCTCCACTTAGTACAAATGAGACTGGCAAATGATTATGCGCTTTGCCTGCGTAAATCTTTAACTCCTGCGTGTGCGTATCCTTGTGTGCTTGTGCTATGTGTGCCGGGTTAACTTTAAGATATTTTATCAATTTCGAGGCAAGTTTGTGCAGCTTAGAAACTTCTCAAAGTGCTGCGCTCCGCTCTGCCCCGCCCCGCCCCGCTCCGAGCAGGGAGTTGCCTGAAATATGTGTGTGTTTTCCACTGCGAGAAGGTCAAGCATGTGCGGTTGGGGAGCATTTAAGTTGAGGACTCGCCTCGCTGGGCGTGCCTGCAGTTTGTCCCAGTTAATGAGCTGGAAATGCAAAGTTTTTCAAGTCCGAAATGAGCAGCAGTCAGCGCAAATATTCCGCATGCTCCTAAAATGAGCTGGAAGTATTTGCAAATATTTGGGAGTGCTTTTAAAACACTTTAAATAACATTGTGCAGCATTCTGGCAGTCCGCAATTAACTTATCTCATTGCTACAGCAAAGTTAGCTGGGCTCTTTTGTCAGGGCTCCCACTGAGCACACAATTGCTGGCTATCATATCCATGTTTCTCGTTTTATTAAACAATTCAATTGAATTTCGAGAGAACAACAATGAAAAGCACAAACAAAACAAGAAGAAAATATATATATGGCTTATCAAAAGTGTCAAAGCAATCAACAGAGCAAAGCTGGCAAAAAAGTTTTGTTGCCAAACTTCTTGACACGTACACAGGGGGAGGGGGGTGTGGGTCGCAACAATGTCACGCCCCCACAAAACAACACTTCTAATTAGCAGGAAAACAAAAATAGAACTCGAGACTGAGTGCGGCCCAAACAAATTTATGATAATAATTCCACAACAAGCAGCAACTCGAACAGAGCAGCAAAACACAATTGAAAATTTATTTAAATCAACAAGGAAAAAATGAAAATGCTCGCATATAAAGTAATTAAAAACTTTGCCACGCATTTATGGCCTTTGTTTGCGCAGCAAAACAACATAAAAGCCGAAGGACAAGAGAAATCAGCTACAAATTTAATTACGAGTCGAGTTCATTGTGGGGTTAAACAATGTCTAAACTGCTGCCAAATACTTAAAGTTATTTTTATTAATTAATAGAAAAAGCACAGCAGCTAATGACGAAGACGGCTTAAAAATGTGTGTGGAGTAAAGCAGCTTTAGCTTGAATATAATTTACAATCATTTTGCATATTATATTATGCTGCCACAATCAGAAGGTAGTCTAACATAGACAGTCGTGCATTGCAGTGGAGAGCGAATGAAAAAATACCAGAGTGGCAGATTGGCAGAGAGAGAGAATGGCAGTTGCCTCTTTGTTGGCAAGTTTAATTAGCTGGCACATCTGCGGCGAATGCGGCGTATGCTTAATTTCGCTAAAAGCGCACGCTTAGCGTTTTCACTTAAATCATTCACATTTGCATTAGCCTCTTCCAGCACGCCCCCAATGCAAATCGCTGCCCGCTTTGTTGCCAACTAACGAATCTATACAACAGCACCACAAAGAGACTGGGAATAGCTCTAAAAAAGGAAAAACTCAGAGTTAGCAGCGTCGACAATCGCTGTTCTCTGCCGTTTGTTTTCAATGCTAACTAAAACTAACTAGAATGTGTATTTCTATAAAAATTATGATAAAATTATACAAGTATTTAAAAGCGAATATTATTTAAAATAAGTAAAAATTCATATACTTTATAAGTCGCCGTGAATGGTTTTATCTAAGCACGTTCTCTTTTCTAGAGCAATGCTGAAAAAATGTAAAAATGCAGAGATAGAAATGTCGACAATCTCTTTTCTCTGCCGTTTGCCTTGAATGTGTATTTTAGTGAAAGTTATGACAGAATTATATACGTATTTAAACTCGAACATAACAATTAAAAATTATTTATTTTTTTTAAGTCAACGTTAACACCTTTATCTAAGCTTGTCCTCCTTCCCTAAGTAATGAGGAATAAAAGTAAACATGTAGAGTAATTAGTGTCGATAATCTCTGTTCTCTGACATTTGTCTTAAATGTGTATTTCAGTGAAAATTATAGGGATTTAATTACTTATATAACTGCCAACTATTAAGGATTTTTTATGAGGTAGAAAAAAGGAAAACAATTTGAAGTCAAAGGACAATCTCTTTTTTCAGCCATTTGTCTTATGTTAAATTCAAGATAAATAGAATGTTATAAATATAATGACAGAATTATATAAGAATTTATAAATTGATATGTAATTTTGAATTATGAAAGTCCACAATCTATGTTTTGAGCCGCTTGTCGTAAATTCTATCTAGAAAGAATGCGTAAATTATGAAAATTGTGATAAAACGAAAAACTAACCAACAATTAAAACAATTATATACTTTATACGTCGACGTGAAAAGTTTTTCGAAGCTTTTTCTACTTCGCATAGTAATGTGGTTAAAAATACAAATTTTGCATTAGGAATGCCGGCAATTTATGTTGTTTGAATTAGTTTGTAATTTGAGCTAGAAAGAATGTGGACAGAATTAAATAAGGATTTAAACTCCAATATAACAGCCAACAATTAAAAGTCATTTATTGTGCATGCTTTATCTAAGCTCGTTCTCATTCTCTTAGTAATACAACCTGCTGTTAGGGTATACAAAGAAAAGTGAAGCACGAGCATGGCACATGGAGAGAAAAGTGTGTTAGTCGGGGAAAATCTCTTAGAAAGAAACAATAGAATAACTGCTGTTGGGAGCGAGCTAAAAAGTAGCTAAAAGCTGAATTTCCGCTTGGCTTGACTTGGACGACTCCTAAGAATGGTCGTGGCTGGTCTGGTTGCTCTGGTTGCCAGCTTGCTCTGGATGGATGGGTGCTCCATTGTGGCCCGAAACTGCAATTGCAAAACTGCAGGCAACTCAAACAATGAGGTAAAAAGAAAAGTGCCCTGTGCCAGCCCAGGAAAATGAGTCAAAGCCCGAAAGCTTTTGCTTGTTGCATTAAGAGCCTTCAAATGAGGTTTACTTTATGGATAATACGTTAATTCGCTTGTAAATAAGTTGGTCAAACAGAGAGTGGGACAGTCTGCTGAATAGAGAGATACTTTTAGATTGGCTCGCAACTTCGAACTTGCGAAACTTTGTCGAACAGCAAAAATGTCATTTGCCACAAGCATCCTCGACATTTTAGCATTCCAAAGGCATAATCCGGAATTTAAATTGAAATAATATTAATGGACGCCGCCGAGTACTCTGTTAAAAGCCAAATGCAGCCGCGTTTCGCGTTTTCGTTGCATAATTTGCCGCGCTGCATGTTTATTTATGAAAGTGTCGCGGCGCCACAAGATGAGCCTCAACTTTGATGGCCGCCGCAGCCTGGGGCCTGCTGCAGCTCTTCTAATGCATATTCAAATGTTGAGTGTCAAAACTGAATGCAAATTAACAAACTGTTTATCATTGGGCGCCTAATTGAATTTCAACGCGCCCGCAAAATAATCGTCGAGCATTGGAATTTGTTGAATTTGGCTGGTCTTTAATGCGAGTACTTGTTGCTAATGAAATTAATTATAAATAATGCAAGTTGCGCATAAAAATGATAGCTATAAATATTCATATCGAAATTGCAATTAAATGACACTTTAATCTTAAATTCATAAACGAATATATGGCATCAATTATTTAACGAAGTGGGCAAAAGTTTCTGCTTCTGCCATTTACATGCCACGCCCTCGAAGGGAGGACGAGCAGCAAGCAGGCTGGGGAGGGGGCCGCTCAATTCTATAGATGCGCATAAATATAATGAAATTAAATTAAATGCATACGTTGCGCATACGCCATGTTAACTGTTGCTCCTTCGTGTGGCAAGTGTGGCAAGCAGCGCGGCAAGCAGATCGCCGCCAGTCGCGGAGGCAAAGTGGTGGGGAGGGCGGCTGTATCCACGTGGTAAATGTGTTAACGACCTCCATGGCAAAAGTTTCGCCTCCTTTTGGCAGCTTTTGGCTGCGTTGCAATTTCATAAAAATTAAATAGAAGCTGCAAAGCGATAAAAATGAATGAGGACAGCCCTCAATGCGTGTGTGTGTGTGGGCGTGGCATGCCTGTAAAAATTATGTACTTAATAACAGCTCCGGCAACTTTACTTAATGTTATGGCATTTATGAAAATGCAAAACTTGTGTTCCGGCCACGTCTTTGTGTGCCGCGCCACTTCGATAGCGCCAGTCTGCGCCGTGGGAGGAGCGGTTGGGTTTCAGGGCTTCAGAGCGGGGGGAAGTGTGAAATAAGGCAGCCATTTGACGAAAAATGAGAGCAAGTTTTGAATATGTTAAGTTCAACAAACGGTTTGTAACTTGCTGACTGCAGAGCCATAAAACTTTGCGGTTGAATGCAACAAGCGCTACTTGCCCCCAAATTACAATTTCCCTCGCCAATTTGAAGCTGATAATAATGTAAGTTTTACATCAAATATGTATAGTCCTTGTATAGTAAACCTTTCTATATGACTACATACTCTAGAGTTTCGCAAATTTCAGTTTCAGCATCAGTAGCACTTTTAAGCGAATAAAAACTGAAATTTTTATGGAGTTGGAATTGCATATCGTTTGGTTTTAATTTTAAGCTGATTAAAATACAAAACAAATTATAAATTAAATTTGAAAATTTGCCAGTTTGGCCCACAGATCCCTCAAAATTCCAATCAGTTCGAACTTCAAGCTAATCAATATATAGGTTTTACATCAAATATGAGTATAGTCTGTATAGCAGATTCATATCATAAAATTTACAAATAGAAATTATATTGGCCTGGTCACTGGAATTATATATACGCGAATTTCAGTTTCATAATCAGTTTCACTTTTAAGCTGATAAGTATGCAAGTTTTACATCAAGTATTCTGTCTAAGCAGCAGATTTTTATATTCGGCTACATGAACTATGAAAATACAAATTCCAAATCAGTTTGAAGATAAGAATAATAATAACGTAAGCATGTTTTACATCCAATCTATATACAAGTTTTTAAAAGCATATATTTTGTACTGGCCTTATAATCTATTGAAAAATAAAAGTTTCACATCAAATTTCTATTCAGTTTGTCCAGCTTTGTCTTTTACTCTTTAACTGGCAGATCTTTTTATTAGACCACACAAAACTAAAGATCTGCCAAATTCAAATGAGTTTTACATCAAACACTTAAGGTTATAGTTCCAATAGCAAATCTTTTTTGCTAGTTACCTACAGTGCAGCATCTAAATCAGTTTTCATAATTAAATCATCGCACACCTTTCTGTCTATCTGTCTGTGTTCACAAACACAAATACGTAGCTGTATTTTCTCTGTCATTCAACTGCAGTGCATGCAACACAGTGTTGAATGCATTTGCTGCTAAACACAAGCTGATGACATGAGTTAATTGCAGTCCAATTCAACTACAAATTAAGACATTCGCTTGTCTTTATCTCCCTTCTGTACAAAGAGCGCATTTAAAGACAGTTGAAGTCACCCTTTTGAACGCAGTCGGACGCCAGAGATTCTGGTATTCCCATCGAGCTGGACAAAGCGTCTTCCCGGTCTGATTCACAGCTCACGTCCAGGACTCAATGAGCCGCAAACTTATTGGAAATTATTTGTACGTCAAACGATTAGAGGGCCACAAGTCTGTACATGTGTCTGTCTGTCTGCCTGTCTGCTGTCTGTTTGCTTGTTCGACTGGATGCTAATGCTGATGTTTGGCACATTAAGTTGATTGGCCACAATCCAAGCAAGAATCTGCAATTGTTGAGCGCATAATTACGAGGCGGACGTGAGGAAAGGCCAAGAAATTCAACTAAATACCAAACAATTTGCCACAGAGCCAGGGGAAAGTGCAGTCGATTCGTCAGCAGGACGAGGACGAGGACGAGGACGAGGACGTGGACGAGGACGAGGACAACCCTTCAGTTTTGTCTCCACTCAAGTCGTCTCGTCTCCAGACAGAATCCAGCGATTTCCTGCGGATTTCCTACAAACAAATTCTGGAGTTTGGTTTTGGTGTTGCGCGGCTTTATCTATTCTTTTTTCTCTCGAACTCAACTCCCCAGTTTTTTCACCCCCGCAAAGTTTTCGCAATCTAGTCCCAGGACTTGCAGACTTCTTTCATCTTCGAGTGTCTGGAGCTGAACGAAATTTCTTGTTTACGAGCAAATAGTTGTTGTTATTTTAAGTTTCATTTTGTTGTTCCAAGGACCCGAATGCACCATAAACTTTGCCCAGGCCCCCACAAGCAGGGCGGAAATTAAGTTTCAAGGGAGCCATCTCAGCCTTTTTATTCGCCCCATTGCTGTCCTCGTCAGGGACTTTTTCACTTGGCGGCGATAAGTGCGATTTTTGACGATTTTCTTGCCTTGATGAAGGCCGGAGATAGCACAATCCTCTCTGTCTCCCCTCCCTGTCACTCTCTCACTCTCTCTGTCTCTGTCTCCTTGCACTTCTCGTCGCCTCGCATCCATCTATTATGCTTGCCTATCCCACGCTTAGGTTGCGACGCCTTTTTGTGGCATTTATTGTACGAACTGCAGAGCTGTTTGAGACCGCGAGAAAAACTATATACATCGCTGCTCGAGACTCGCTTTACTCCGATTGAGCCGTTTTCCCCTTAGACTATGTTTTTGTTTTGGGCCACAACTTTAATGAGTTGAACTTGAAGCCGGCAAGTTCTGGACTTGAGCACTTCTCAACTGTCCCGCAAGTCCTTCGGAAGTCCGGCAATTGCAGTTGTAAATACGATTTGTAGTGCAGAGCTGCAAAGTATGTGCGGCAGCCTTTGAGCATCATCAAGAGCATCTTTGACGTCTTCATCTCGATTGTTGTGCAGCAAATTTAAAGCTTATAGGAAGGTATTGCATATATTACTGCAATACGTCACTTGCTTGTCCTATTCCTAAATCTGACTGCAGATTTGACAGGAAAATAATTCGACTGTGAACTAGTTATTTGCGCCGTTCAATCCTTACAAGCACTTGCCTTCCTGTCAGATTGGTCTACTTAGTATGTGTCCCATCTTTTTTTTTCTATAACCACACTTCATTTGTTGCACAAGTGAAAAATGAATGCTCAATTTGAATTGCTATTGGGTTTGGACCAGAAGATGTTTCCGCTAAGCGAATAGTTTGATTGTGTGCTACTGCCAACACTAAAAGCAATATTTCAGCAATTAAAATATATATTTATATTAAATTGTTATCTATATATCTACTTGCCAAATGCTCTCCAGCTATATTGCATTGGAATACAAATTAAGTTTATGGGAATGCATATTTTACAACAATGCCTCAATCTGTCTAAAATAATTATTATTTTTCAATTGACCATTTAAGTATTAACTATAATTCAAGCAGCCCATTGCCTATCTCTCAGAGTAGACTTGACTTTGACTTGAATTTTCGCTTAATTTCTAAACTTTAAGACATACCTAAAATATACCTCAAGCAAATAATTAATGGTGACCTCAAGTCAGCTAGATTATCCAAAATAGCTCTATCAGCAGTCGTTTCCTCTAGACGAGCAGCTAAATGGCCAAAGTTTGCCAATAGCACATTAAATACAATATAACTGTAAAGAAAATGTATATATTAAATGCCTATCTATATATCTACTTGCTAATTGTATGCCAAATGACTTTAACTTTTATATTTTGTGCAGCCCACTTCAGGGTGCCTTAAAGAGCAACTTCGCGAGTAATCTAGACTGTGAGAAGACCACACGATATTGGCAAACAAATCTGTTAGTCTCTCACTGCTGCGGCCTCCTTCATTTGTGCTACCAAGCTCGTGTCGGCTTTTCCCAGAGCCCATAACTTTGGGCTACGACGTGACCAGGTCATTTCCCTAATGTGGGCGTTAATGTAGTTACCATTGCGGCATCTGTGGAGCCTCCGTGGAGCCGAAGCGAAGACAATGCGCCACGCAGCTCCTGGTGGCCGTCATTAATTACGCATATTTTTGTGCGCCTCGGGCGTAAAAAATGTAGCAGCTGGTGGCCAGCTGGGACCCCGGGAGCATTACAAATTGGCCACCCGGCCGCTGCGGGGCTGGCAATTGCATTGCGCAAATATTTTCAGTTTTTCAGCTCGCGATTTTTATTCAATTTAACAATTTTATTTGATTTCGCCATTTTGCCGTTCTCCCCGGCTCTTTTTTTTTGTTGCAAGCACGCTGCTCCAGCTTTTTCTTTTTTTTTTGTTTTTTTTTTTGTTGACAGCCGCATGTGTCAGCAGTTTGTGTGGAGCAGGAGACAGCGCAGCGGCGTGCGAGAGACACAAAGCGATGATATTGCATAACCAGCAGGAATCGGGAAACTGAAAACTAGGAAGCAGCACATGAGACACGGGAAACGGGACGCGGCATTGTCAACGGCTACACGCGTCAACAAGAATTTGGCAGCTGATTTGTTGATAGATGGAATTTTCCCACTCTGGGCCCCACCGCATCCCAGCACCCGCTCTGCACCGCTCCCACAGTTGGCTCACGTGGCGCGTCCATTGTCAGCGCCATTTATGCGCTTCGCTGGGCATGAGTAGGGTGTCGGTGGGGGCTGGGGGGTGGTTCGGCGGTATGCTAGAAAAAAACTTTTGCACAAAGCTAAAATTCTATCTGCCGACTGCCCGAGCATGCAAAAATAGAAAAAACGAAAACAAAAAGGCAAATAAAACGGAACCAAAACTAGGACTACGAACAGCCACAGGACACGCATGTGGCCCGCCGATTGATAGATAGGCAAACTAAAGACAAAGTAAAAGTAAAAAAAGAAAACAACAACGACAATGATGACGACGTCGAGCCCAACAAGGAGAGCAACAAAAACTGACTCTGTAGATGGCAGGCAAATCGTCGTTACGTATTTTTATGATACTCGTATTCCTCCTCTGCCAAGCGCAGCTCGCAGCCGCCCAGAGAAATCATTTCATTCTGCTGACTATCGTTACTAAAATTGCCTATTGCCTAATGCTACTGCTGGGAGGTTCCAACGTGGCCAATAGGAAATTTGCTGCGCTCAAAGACGAGAAGGTTAAAAAAATATATACAAATAATTTCTTGGTAAATGAATATTAAGTCATACTAGTATTAAGAGTTGTCCGAGAACTTTCGAGAATTTGCATTCAAATAGATAGAGAAAATATTCCTAAATAACAGAAAATAAAAAAGAAAGATAGAAATTTCATTAAATTAGTTATTTACCTGTTTCCGCCACTAAATAATTTTAATTTAATGTTTAACATAAATTAGAAAATGAAAAGGGGAGAGGCTTCAAAAGAGCATACCATAAAAAATAAATGTATATAAATTAAAGATTAAATAACTATGATAACTTTAAATATCATTTCGATTATAATCAGTCTATATATGTGTAAATTTAAACATTATATTAAAAAAAAAGTTATTTACTTAAATATTCGTCTATAATATACATGGTTTAACAATAAATATAGATGTGCTTTTATTTATTTCTATAACATATTAAATTTTTGTCAAATTAAATTTACACAAATAATATATAAAGTATAATATAGGTTAACGGTCACATTTAAACTTCGCATACCGATGGAAAACCGTTTCTAGTTTGCTATAGTAAAAATTTGAAAAATATGTAAGTGTTATGCCAATTGTAAATTTAAATTTTATTTTCTAGTCTGTTATAGTAAAAATGTTAGCAACTTACAAAAGTTATGCCTTCGAGTTCCCAAATGGTTTAAGCTTGGCTTTAAAGAGTTTAGCCTTAAAATCCAGTTGATTTAAAAAAAGTCGTTGTGAAAAGTGCGTGTTTCTTACCATCAGTAAAGTATAGTATTTTCTAGGGACATTTTGCCGAAGACCGTTTTAAATTCAAATGGTAATTTACAATTAAAGTAATTTCTATTCATTATTAAAATGATTCTTTTATTTACTCCTCAACCAATTATATGGATGAGGATCAGCACAGCATCAAATGGATGCAGCAACCAACTGGCTATGCAGTGCAGTTCGTCCAATCTTCGTCAGGAGATCTTAATGCCAGCTCGACCCGAACCTGCATTATGGGGAGTCCATACGATGGATCTGAAAACGGAAATCATAGGCACTGGCTAAAGCTTAGGTTTGGAGTGCAATTGGGCTGAGGGAACAGCAGAATCACACTGAAAACAGCCAATGCGTCTCAATTGGGCAAGCCAAGAGCGGATCAGTGGTTGCCTCTTCTGCTCAGGCGGATGGTCAGTGGTTGCCTCTCATTCAAGGTATCATCAATAAAGAGCTGCAAATTATGTATTAATGCAATAGTGAAATGCGTATGGCCGATTTGATGCTGATTGATAGTCCTAAGTTTAGGATTTTGTATTAATCACTGCAAGTACAGTAATACTTTAGAGTAATACTCTAGTTTTGTCTATTGTAAAGCATTCTACTACTAGTCCAATAAATAATAAACGCAATGTAGAAATCGTTAGAAAAATGTATGCAATTTGCGTTGGGCCACTGTATGGTTCTTATATATATAATATTTACTGAATGTGTAATGATAATAATTTTTAATAATAATTATTCTTAATAATAATTTTATTTTTTAATTATATATATTTTTTGTTGTATAATATATATAATTATCATTTATTTATATTTAGTTGTATAATATATTTATTTTATTTTTCCCCTATAAATGTTTATTTCTAAGGTAATCAATCAACATGTGAACATGAACATGTTATACTTTGATTTTTTGAATTTCAGACTTGGTCGTTTACTCGCGAAGCATATGTGTCATTGGTAAGAAAAATATGTAGATTTCAAAACACATTATTATAGCTTTAACCAAATGATGTATTCTATTGTTTATTTAAATAAATATATGATGAGGAATGGAGTCATTAATAGAATTATTAATATATTTTAATGTTATTTACTAGAATACGAATTAAACATATAAAATACGAAAAAAAAAAAAGGAAAATGAAATGGAATCAAAACTAGTACTACCAGCAGCCACAGTGCACGCATGTGGGCCGCCGATTGATAGATAGGCAAAGACAACGTAAAAGTAAAAAAAAAGTAAATAAATAAAAACGACAACAATGACGGCGACCAAACAAGGAGAGCGACAAAAAGTGACTCTGTAGATGGTAGGCACATCGTCGTTACGTATTTTTATGATATTCCTTCGTCCTTCGCCAAACGCAGCTCGCAGCCCAGAGAAATCATTTTATTCTGCTGACTATCGTTACTAAAATTGCCTATTGCTGCTGCTGCTGCGGCGGAGGCAGCAGCAGGTTGGAAGCTACAACGTGGCCAGTAGGAAATTTGCTGCTTTCAAAGGCGAACGAAGTGTTTTCACATATCTTCATAATAATATAATAAAGTAGAGAAATTAAGGGAATCTGTATATATATTGAAATACTCTTACTCTTACTCTTACTCTTACTCTTACTCTTACTCTTACTCTTACTCTTACTCTTACTCTTACTCTTACTCTTACTCTTACTCTTACTCTTACTCTTACTCTTACTCTTACTCTTACTCTTACTCTTACTCTTACTCTTACTCTTACTCTTACTCTTACTCTTACTCTTACTCTTACTCTTACTCTTACTCTTACTCTTACTCTTACTCTTACTCTTACTCTTACTCTTACTCTTACTCTTACTCTTACTCTTACTCTTACTCTTACTCTTACTCTTACTCTTACTCTTACTCTTACTCTTACTCTTACTCTTACTCTTACTCTTACTCTTACTCTTACTCTTACTCTTACTCTTACTCTTACTCTTACTCTTACTCTTACTCTTACTCTTACTCTTACTCTTACTCTTACTCTTACTCTTACTCTTACTCTTACTCTTACTCTTACTCTTACTCTTACTCTTACTCTTACTCTTACTCTTACTCTTACTCTTACTCTTACTCTTACTCTTACTCTTACTCTTACTCTTACTCTTACTCTTACTCTTACTCTTACTCTTACTCTTACTCTTACTCTTACTCTTACTCTTACTCTTACTCTTAGTTAATCAAATGTTAACAATTGAAGATTCTTCGCCACAAACATTGCGTTCAATTGGCCACCGGGCTGCAGCAGTTTGTGAAACACTTAGAGAGGAACAACCCCTCTGCAGGTTCATCAACCGAACACGCCCATGTTTATGAGGCTATACAACGTTTTTATATCTATTGCCGTGTTTTTCTATTTACTTTCATCAACGAACCGCAGTCAACATGATGGAAATAATGACATAAGTGGCGCAAAACCCGAAAACAAAACAGAGGACACAGGATAACAAAAAAAAAGCACTAGAATGCCAGAGAAGTGTATACGACTCGAGTATATTTTGCTTTTCAATTTCTCAGGCAATTTTGCATAAAATTGGCTTAGCTCTACTCCACAGGAGCAGTGCTGGGCCTAGACGCTGTCCAGACCAACGTGGCACCGTCGTGATTCCTGTGGAGGCGGAGGCGTGGGGTGGGTCGGGGAGGGGGTGTTCTCAACTATGACGCTTTTCGGTTGCGGCAAATTCAATTTGTTTTGGGCATATCAAAATGTTGTCAGCCATACGATTGATTCGGGTTAGAGCCGGACATTTTTTGTGCCTTCTCCAAGCTCGCAAATTGAATTTATTTGCTGCGAATTTTCAATGCACACAAACCGAAATTCTACCAATTGCTAGGATATACATGTTTATACACAACACTGTGTATGTATGTGTGTGTGTGCAGAGACGGGACATAGCTGCATTATTTGGTCCAGTAGTTGGTTGAAAAATAATTCGATTTGATTTTATTTGCATTGCTTTGACGGATTTAAGCGTTTCGCCTCCATGCGGCGCTGGCGATCGGGGGGTGCGACGGACTTAATGTGCCGGCAAATGCGATATGAAATGTGATTTGAATAATTGAAACGCATAGTTATTGATAGATCTGGTAAACGGTTCGTATACGCAATAAACAGTGGAGCACATTCTTTGCCATACTCTGTTAATAAAGAGTTGGGGCAGTCGGGTCGCCTGTTGCTCATTAAAATTGCCAAGCTTTTAATTTGCAATAGTTTTCTTCATCCTTATATTATCTTAACGGTTTATAAATGCAACTAATCTTTAAATTCCTAAATATTATTTCCTTCTTCGTTATATTTGTCTAGCATATATATTATATATATTTAATTTGAAATAGTTACGATGTTCTTTATATTGTCTTACCATATGTAAAAGTTAAAAGAAACGAATGCTGACCCACCTTTTAATTGCTTCTTATTATATTCTTCGTTATATTTGTCTAAGAATATTTAAAAGTTAAAAATCAAAACAATTTCTGAATACCCTCCTTCTTTTTATTGGTTTTGCATATTTATGTAAAATGACACAATTAGTCAGTAACTTTTTAGTTCAAAATATTTACTATTATCTTCACATTATATTATTCTCTACTGACCAAACATTTAAATCCAACTAATTGCATTCTTCTCTATATTGTCTTAAGATGTTTAAAGTATTGAAAAATCGCTGCAACTAAGCCCCTAAGCTGTTAATTTTTAATAGTTACTTTTTTCTTTATATTGTCAAAATACTTTTAAAAGTAAAAAGAAACAGTTGCCGGCAAACCTATTAGTGTGAAATATTTACCTTTACCTTTATATTATCGTAGCATGTTTTAAGTAAAAAGAAACAATTGCTGAATATTCAACTTATTCGTCATATTCTTTTGAGATGTTGAAAAATAAGTTAAAACTGCAATTGCTGACCTTTCATCATGAAATAGTTACTTTCTTGTTAATATTGTCTAAGCATGTTTAAAGTAAAAAGAGAAACAATTGCTTGTAAGAAATTGTTACCTACGTAATATTTGTCTTAGTATAATTTTTAGAAACAATTGCTGATCGACCATTTAATATCAAATAATTACTTCCATCTATTGTCCATCTATTCTTTATATTCTCTTAAGATCTTTAAAGTGAGAAGAAAAACTTATTTCTATTTTTCAAATTTTGAGTGTCTCTATAAATCAATTTTCCAAGCTCATCATATCTCATCTCGCATTTGAAAGGTATGCCCACACTCGACCACATAACCTTGGCTTGTTTATCAGGCCCAGGAACATCTGCTGCGTCCTGCCCATTACAAGTCAGAGTTATTTACGATCAACGCGGCGTAATTTACGAGCGACTGCATCGACTCAAGTGAACTAGAAACCACTCCAGAGGCATTTTATGGTCGCATTCGACTTGGAAATAAAAAACGAGAACTCTACAACACAAAGTACAACTAATTGAAATATATTTTTATTATTTCATACAATGCCGCTATATTGTTACGGCCGAGGAGCACGCCCACAGCAAGGATAACGGTAACGGCAACGGCAACGGCAACGGGTAATAGGGCAATAGTAACGTCAATGTGTCGCTAGGGGTAGTCCAGGCAATTCCGAGGAACGAGGAACCCGTTACCGAGCGCTTGTTATTTTTTGTTACCTTGCCATATGGCCGTAGAGTTTTACGATGCGTATAGCCCAGCCCTGGAGTCGCAAACCCTGGTTAGGGGCCGCTCAAGTTGCTGCAACTTTTCACTGGAACGGCTTCATTAGCCCAGCAGGCGCCAGGCTGATGGGGTTGCGACTCGACTCTGGGCACGCTCGCATTTGTCACTCTCGCATGCGAGAGGGGCTGACAGAAGTCGCATGAGATACTTGCCAAGTTCGAGCGAGTTTTATGATAAGTTGTCATGTTGCGCTGAAATGCCTACGACGCCATTTATTTCGAGAACCTTTTTCAACTGACAAACACTTTGCTGCTCTCGCTTTTCACTCTTCACTTTCCACTCGCCAATCTTCAAGCGCCACTTTTCATTTGATGCCATCCGTCGTGGGCTGGCGGAGGCGCCATTAATCAAATCTTCGGACGCTTCATGATGCATTTTTAATTCAATTTCGCACAAGGCCTTTCTAATGGCCTCAAGGCGTGGCGCCTAATCGAATTTGCTTGCTAAAAGCAGCCTCAGCCTCAGCCTCAGCGGGAGCCCAAGCAGCACGGGCCTCGAGCAGTGGCGAAATATTACTTACTTTTGTCAATATTTGATTTAGCATTTCTGCCACTTTTACTGGCAACAGCAATTAAACTGCGCAGGGCTGGAGGATGAGCGGAGATTACAACAGGAAGCGGAAAGTGGAAAGCGGCAAGTGCTGCGGGAGTGGCGGCGTTTTGACAGTTGCCCCAGAATGGGAGTTGGCTACACAATGGGAGTGCTGTGGCAGGGGCGCAGCCATTCAGGTAAATTCAATTTCATTTCAATTTCGGGGCAATTTTGCAAGAAATTTAATATTTAATTTCGGTCCACAAAGGTGTCTCCGCCTCATATGAAGATGCTGTCCGCCCCGCATGCAATTTTTAAGCTAAACTCAATTTATTTTGGTAATAAGACAAAATAATGAGGGTCATTTGGCATAAATGATACTGGCCTGGCGCGGCGAGGGGAAGGAGTATCCTTGGGGAGCAGTGTGTGTGTCCTTTAAGTTATTTGCTTGCCACGCTTTGACAAATTTGTCTTTGCCGCAAACTCAGCTGCGTTACAAATAGAGATGCGGGCACTCAACGACATTGGCATTGGCCACTCGCAACACTCGAGTGGCACGTGGGGCACAAGCGCCAGCGGGGGGAATAGGTATTGTTTATTTTCTGTTGAGCTGCGTTAGCATTTTCGCAGAACTTGTTGAGATTTTTCAGCGAGTGCTCGTCCTCGTCCTCGATTTCAATTCAGTTCGATATGAAGTTGATTTAGATTTGATGCGAATGCTCGCAGATCAACAATGTGGAGCACACTCTCTCTCGCTTTGGTTCGTCTGGGAGAAAGTCCTTCAATTCGCCAGTTTAAATATAATCAGCCACTCGAACAGATGCGCATCCAAGCAAATGTTTATCTCCCTTATATCTGCTTCTGTTGTTCTCTCTCGCTCTCTCTCTCTCTCTCTCTTTCTCTCTCTGTCCTTCCACCAAATTCGCAAATGCACACATTGAGAGGACGCCAGCATTTGCGTTCCACTTCGATTGCCGCCCCCTCGCCCTGGCTCATCACTTGGTGAAATATTACGCATACGCTCCGGCACGCCCATACTGCCACGCCCAGGCGCCCCGTCGCCCACACTCCTGCGTCTATCACACAATTCGCCAATTTTCATTCAAATAAAATCAGCGCAATGGTAAAAATTTCTGCGTCGAACAAGCGATGCAAGGAACAAAAAAAGATGACTCGAAATCATTCAGCAGCAACTTCGACGAGCTGATATCCTGTACAAGCAAACGATGGGCAATGCAGAATGATCAATTTGATGAAATGCTGCTTCGAAAGTTACTCAAAATAAAGTCAAATTTTCTTAGATATAATTAGTTTCAGCTGCTGAATGAGTACTAGGGAATTATCGGCAAGGCAAAAGGATTAATTTCAGGAAACTGATTCTTCAAAAGTTACTCAAAGTTAAGTCCTAAGTTTTCGACGAGTACTAGAAGTTTGAACTTCTTAACGAGTGCTAGAAAATGATCGTTTATGCAAAAGCATGAAGTGAAATGCAATAAAAAAGCATCAAATTGTTGAAAATACTGCTTGAAATATTTTGCAAAGTGAAGCTTAAATATAAACTTGGATAAGTTCCACATTCTGAACAAAAGCAATACGCCCTCGTCCGTAATATTTATGATTACAGGGTGTGCAAAATGGGCGAAAATTTCAACATCAATGGAAATGCGCAATAAAAAGCGTCTACAAAAATCGGCTATGCACACAAGCGATATATGCAATATGAGAACGCCCGCATCCGTCGATATCCGCTCATCCAGTGTCCAGGCATCAGCTCCTGTCTCGGTTTCAGTTTCAGCTTCGCGAATGCCGCGTGCAAAAGTAAATGGCGCACTTCGTTTAATTTTTAATTCCGTGCAGCATTATCCTTGATTTATTTTATAGGCAGCCTCCGTGGCAAATTCAACAATTATGACTTTCAATGTGCAGCGTGGCGGCGCGAAGCCGCCGCTGAGAGAGCGAGGAGAGGTGCAGCAACGGTGGAGGCGACAGCAACGGATACTGAAGCCTTTCAGTAGACAGCAGCTGTGTTGTGAAAAAAGTGCGCAATGCTTCTATCAATAGACCGCCCAACACGGCTCCTCTCTGCCTCCATTGTGCGCATCGTTAGGCTATCTTTTTTTCTACCTCCTTTGCTGTTTGTTTATAGCGCATTTGTGGCCATGTCTGATTAACTGTAAATTTAATTTTTTTCACTCTTTTAAGTGCAAGAAGCAGGCTGCATTTGCCGACGCAAATAGAGTTGATTCTTCAATACCCTATACAATATTATAATAAATTTATTAATAATAATAATAATAATAATAATGATAATGATAATGATAATGATAATGATAATGATAATGATAATGATAATGATAATGATAATGATAATGATAATGATAATGATAATGATAATGATAATGATAATGATAATGATAATGATAATGATAATGATAATGATAATGATAATGATAATGATAATGATAATGATAATGATAATGATAATGATAATGATAATGATAATGATAATGATAATGATAATGATAATGATAATGATAATGATAATGATAATGATAATGATAATGATAATGATAATGATAATGATAATGATAATGATAATGATAATGATAATGATAATGATAATGATAATGATAATGATAATGATAATGATAATGATAATGATAATGATAATGATAATGATAATGATAATGATAATGATAATGATAATGATAATGATAATGATAATGATAATGATAATGATAATGATAATGATAATGATAATGATAATGATAATGATAATGATAATGATAATGATAATGATAATGATAATGATAATGATAATGATAATGATAATGATAATGATAATGATAATGATAATGATAATGATAATGATAATGATAATGATAATGATAATGATAATGATAATGATAATGATAATGATAATGATAATGATAATTCTGATGATAACGATAATTCTAATGATAATTCTGATGATAATTCTGATGATAACGATAATTCTAATGATAATTCTGATGATAATTCTGATGATAACGATAATTCTAATGATAATGATAATGATAATGCTAATGATACAATTATTGGGAAATTTAAGCAACTAGAATATTCTAAGATTTACATAATTCAATTAGACAATTAAATGCTACGCTTAGTTCGAATTAAACACTGTCTGCCCAATGACCTCAATTAAATAAGCGCATGTGGTTGTGGGGTTAATTGTAAGCATTATTTATGTGCACAATGCCGGTTTGCCAACTAATCTGACTTATTGTATTGCTTAAATTAACTCAGAGGAAAATATTTGCCAAAGTGCTTTGCTCTTTGTTTCTAGACGTCGAGTAAATAAGCTCACAAAAAGAAAAATTTAGCAGTTCAAATCATTTACACAAATAAATATTTTAGTTGGCTTCTGAATTAAACGTATTTCATTTTTGGCAACATATATTTTGGACAATTGAAAACAGTTTGACGTTGTTTTTAATATATTTTAAAATGCAACAACCTCTGGGACAAATATTCTTGAATGCAAATCTTTAAAGTTAAACAAAACAAATTAGAATTATTATGCAATTTCTAGAACTAAATAGAATTAAATAAAATCAATACACAGATTGTTGCACCTTTAAACATACATCAATCTTTGTGACAATTTGTCCAAATACTTTTTAAAGTCAATCTCTAAAACTAGACAATGGAAATTAATTTCATTAAGAAATTTCTGGAACTCAAGTTCTTTGCAATTACTTTGTATTCCTATAGAAGCAATAATAAATATTATGTTCTGCGAATCAATACTCCCTGAAATAGCGCAGATATTGCAGCGCTGTTACGACCTGGTCCAACACCTAACAGGTTGCGTGGGTCGCAGTTTGCGAACTGGGCGCAGAGCCCATAATTTCATTAGCCTGAAAGTCCATGAATATTGAGAGCTTTATCAAAGTTAATTGAATACTATTCGAGCGCGTTTTTTGTGAAATTAATTCGATGTGCAATTTCAAGCGTTTCGAGTATGCAAACTCGACAGCTATATTTCCAACTTTAATTCGGCCGGTTTAAGTGGAGATTGCTTGCTTGAAAATAGCTGATAAACAGCTTAGTGAGGTGTATACAATTTGTTGGCTCCTTTTTGTCTCCTCAAGGGCACAACACACCCTTTTCGAAGGTTCTGTTTACTTCCATTTCCCATCCCGCATTTTATCGAATTCAATAAATTTGCGCGTCCCTTAAATAGGACAAGTTGGCCATAGAAGCTGCTATCCTTTTATCGACACCATTGCCAGCAGCGATGTCAAGCAAACAACAACAACAACAGCGTCTCGAGGAGCAGAGGTAGGGATATGGAAAGCCTACACAATTTCATGGCCGATAAGCGGAAAATGTTGCCCCGAAATAAGGGAAACCGGAAACTCAAAAATTGCACGCGTCGCCGAGGGCTCTTTGAATTACTTGCGAACCGCTGATAAGCAGACAATGGAAACCAGAGCGCGACAAGGGGCGGGGACTGGTGAAGACGCGCGCCTGATAACAGGTAATGCGAAAAGTAAAGGGCCCGCGGATGCTTTCGCATTTACAAAAATTGTTCAATAATAATTAATGCAAGTTTGCAATTAAACGCGTTGAATTCAAATTATGTTGACGACCACGACGGATACACTCGCCCTAGACGGAACGCCGGACATTGTTAAAGTGCACACAAACAGACAAACCGAACGCATAGGCGTAGTTCGAAGGGGATTTCAAGTTAAGTGGCATAGACAAGGACGATACTTAATTGAAATAAAAAATACGTTGAAAGTTATTAAGTAACTTTAATTGAAATTGATGCTCGTGTTTACTCGGCACTGTGTCGCAGCCTCTGCTTGGCTGTATTATTGGCCAGCGCGTTGCGCGGCAGCTGATGATGCTGGCCTTTGTTTATAGCGAGTATAGCAACGGCAACGCATTTGCAGGCACTGTGCGAGTCGACAGCATTTCCTTTTTATGATGGCCGCATTTTAATTGAAACTGTTTTTGCAATTTATGAAGCGCATAACTTTAAATGGCACTAAAGTTAATTTCAATGCGGTTGCCGCAACAGCACTGCGAACAAAAGCCAACTCTATAAAGGGTCTGCTTCTCCTTCTCCCATTCACACCAGTTGCCTCTCTCTCTCTCTCTCACGGTCGCTCTCCCACTCAGTCTCTGTCTGTTACATGCACTGATATTAACAATATAATGGCGGCCATTGAAGTGCGGTGGCAAACAAAAGCTGGCCGCTACGAGAAGCAGCAGCAGCAGCAACCAAACAGCTTGAAGTGCAACTCAGCGGTTGGCTATCAAGAGCATTCCCTGCTCTAAGTGCTCATCGTGCGAGCATTATACGCATACTATATACTATATGCTATGCACATTGATAGAGGAAGCTTGGATGGTGTCGAGGGTATCGAATTGCCATTCACAGTTCAATGGCCTGTCATGCAATTAAACCGTTAAATAATTGCCTGTAAATGTCACTTTAGTTTCAACATGAATTAAGTACCCGCTACAGCCGCGACTACAACTACAACTACAACTACCATAATAATGAACAATGAACGAGACCCTTTTATGGGGCTGATAAAAACTTAACGAATTCGTTTGCGAATCTCAATTTAAATGCCATTTTTATCGATGTTAACTCATAATTATAATGTGATTGTCACGAATTAAAACAACTGCGAATTATTTATAAACCAATTGTAACTGACGTCGCATATACTGAGCGAATACACCGGCAGAAATGTGTAACTAAGGAAAATGAATACACGTTTTAACTACAGGAAGCCAGCGCATGGACAAAATACGAGCAGCAACACAATATTAATGATTTTCGTAGGTTTTTTGTGTACTTATCCATTAAACAAGAATACATATTCCGGTAATGCGTTTTGGAGTGGAAGGAAATTCCTTTATGGCAAAAATTCCTTGTAATAGAAGAAAACGTTAAGCTAACCAAGGTCTTAGATATATTATATTATTATTGCTAAATTATTATAACAAATTACATTTTATAATTTTTCAAAATTTAAGCTATAAACCAGAGTTTCTCTTATAGGAAGTTATTCTTAAATTTAATTATTATTATTTTATTTAAGAATATTATTATTAGTATTAATATAACTTTTAGACATATGTAAGCTTTCGTTCAAAGAGTTGTTTAATAGAGCGAAGTTTCGCAAAAAATTATGTGTTAGGACCCACAATTATGTTGTCATCACATTGCTGTTGTTTATTTTTTATTAAATCGCAGCGTCTGCTTAGGTTAGGAAGGCAGCGCTAGCGTAAAAATACGAGAAGCACACAATATGACTTCTTGGCTTTCTTTCTATGCAAGATAAATAATCCATTAAGCAATATTGTAAACTAAATAGTTTGTAGCCATGGAGAGGAAATTTGATAAAGCGCAGCGATTGCTTAGCAAGGCAATGCTGTATATAAAGTGAAAACACCTTCAGCACCCACACACATTATGTAGTTCTGATAAAAGTCAGTTTTAAAATAAAAAAATTTCAGATTTTATTATATTTCATCTAGCGATGTAGCGTAATTAATAAATATAAGAGAATCACTTTAGAGTATTAATGTGCAAAATTCTGTTTTTAGGCAGATGTCAACTTACGATGAAAGACTTACTTGACAACGCGAAGTTTTCCTCCCAAATATGGCAAAATATTGTCATTAAATTAGCTGTCTAAGTACATCAAATATCTGTCACTATTTTTTGTTATTTGCCTCAGTGTATCTACTTAATGTAAGTGCCGCAGAGCATGTTGGGCAATCCCCACATTTCCACCATTACAATTCAGTCAGTGTTGTTGCCGCTTCCCCACCACATAGCTCTGCTGCTAGTCAATTGGCTTAAACGATGGCTGCGCTCATTAGGCAAGTTTGGTCAAAAATTTGGTCAAAAATCAATTCGAAATATTGGCTATTTCGTATGTCCTGCTTGCGCCACATAAATTTCAGCTCTACCCCCATCCGGACAATGGCTAATTACGGTAATGAGTTTTTGGATTTGCGCTTTTATTGGCGCAGTGCCTGCAGTCGGAGCAGGAGGCTTTAAAAGCAGCGCCACTTTGGAAATTTCGAACTTATGTTTATGCCGAAAATCTGAAATTTATGAGCCAGATCGCCGCCAAACTTTTTTGGATAAATTTGCCAAAAAAGCGGCGAGTGGGTGAGCACTTTGGGAAAGCAAGTGTAGCCAAAAGTTGGCTGACCAATTAGCTGAAAGGTGGTTGCCCAACATCGACGAGAAGCACAAAAACTCTTAAAGTGCGGCATGTTAAATTCATTGAGAAGCCGCCAGGATTATGGCTGGACAGTAAGCTACTTAATGGCGTCGTGACAGCAGGCAAACAGTTGGAGATTCTGGTCAACTATTTACCAATTATGCACAGCTGCCGCTGCACCGGACACTGCAGCTTGGGGGCAATAGCACGCCCACTTCACACAATTGCCCACATCAAAGACGAGCTGAGGCTGAGCCTGCGACACACGAAAGTGTCAGCAGGATGTCACTAGCAGGTCGCAGCAGCAGGAGGTCGCCCCCTCGAGGTGTTGATAATATTGGGGAGCGTGCAACTTTGACGAGGATGCGCCTACCTGCCACGCCCTACTGCCCCCAGCCGCCCACTGACACATAGTAATCAAGGCAGCCACTAAGCGGATGTGTGACTAATTGGTACTTAATGGACACCTGCTGTGCACATGGTGTGATATCTGTCAGGGTTATTACGAACACAGCATCTTCACGCATATAGCATGTATATCGATTAATTGTTAAATACGCTTAACCAGTCTGAAAAGTGACTCATTCAGCGCATATTTGGGACTTTAATGCGTCGCCTGCCGACCCTGCCCCGCTTCCACGCTGCTCAGGGGTGGCCAGCTTAGGGCGTGTTGTGTCGTTTGCCCCATTGTTGTCTGTTGTCTGTAGTCTGTTTTCTGTTGCCTGCCCTGGCTCGGCGAATGTGCGTTAGCGTTAGCGTTTTGTTGTTGAAAAGAATGCACAGACACGAAATTAATCTCCTGTGGTTTGGCACACAGCTGCAGAAGAGGCGAGGTGAAACACGCTCGGATAACACTGCGTATGTGTAATGCGTCTCATGTTGCCCAGCGAATGGCTCTTGTTGCAGCCACCTATTCATGTAGCTTGCGAGTGAACAGTGAACAGTGAACAGTGAAAAAAGCAAAAGCTAAATTAAATTTTCGCATTGTGAGCAGAACAAAGTTTCTTCTCTCTTTTTTTTCTCTCGTTGTTGTGCTACACGCCACACGAAAAATGGCCCGAGGGCAAGTTACGCAAGGCAGCTGAAGACGGGGCGCCGAAGAAGGGAAAGACACGTCGACAGACTGTGAGAGCCAGGTTAGCAAAGCTGAGCCGTATTAAGCTGATTTGCTTGGCGCTGAGTAAGGTTTAGGTTGCCGCATTGCTACTTTTGGTCAGCCATGTGGCCCACGTTGCGTATACGCGGTGTGCAACACTCGCCGTAATAATGCAGCATTAGCTGCCGCAGTAGTTAATTTTAATACACAATTTTAATTAAGCGGATGCTGTGCCATGTCTCTGCAACTTTGGATTGGATGCATTCATATTATACATACGAGTATATCACAACTGTATGGCCAATTGGCCAAGTTATTAAAACTTTTTGGGCAATACGTCAGCGTCGAGCGAACGTGGTTCAATGCCTGACAGCCGATGGCTCAATAAGTGCAAAAGTCACACAACATTAACTTGAACTATGGCAAACTTTTGACTTTGACGGCGCTGCCTGGGAATCTTGTGGCCAAAGTCAAGAGTTTCGCACTGGCCCGGCCCGAAAAGTTTTTCAAAGCTATTTTTGACTGCGGTCAACTAAACATACACAAAGTGGTAAAAAGCAGCGTCCCCGGGTCTGCTTGGTAAGTCGAAACCCCAAGCAAAACTGTCGCAAAGACGACAAAACTTCATCTTGATGCGGTCGGATTCAATTAGATGCCTCCAGTCCGTGACTAACTTGCCACCGACGATTGGGTGGGGTAGGGGGAGGGGAAGAAAAATAACATTTTTGAGTCGAGGCATTTGATTTGCAGGCATCTTGAATGCCAGACACAACTCGCACAACCGAATCAAGCATTCTGCATTTTGCATTCTGCTTAGACGAATGGTCAAATGGTTAGTCTAAAGTTAAGATTACATGCCACAGTTCCTGTCGTTGTTGTTGCTGCCTCTGTTTGCTGCTGTTGCTGCTGTTTTGCATTTGCGCCCACAAATAGCTGCAGGCGAGCGACGTCGTCGTCGTGTTGTTGCTGTTGCACATTATTAAAGATGCATAGTTTGAAATATTCAATCAACTTTGGGGCAGCAACTGACTGCTTCGAAATTGGCAGCGCTGTTGTTGTCGTTGCCGTTGTGTTGATTTATGCAACGTTGACGTTGACGTTGACGCTGTGGCAAGTCGCATTTGCTCGATGGCTCGATGCTTGATGGACGACGCTGGACGGTAATCGGATGGTTGCCCACTCCTCCCGACCAGTCGGGTGGTTCGTGGTGCGGCCTGTGGCTGCCTTTTGCCTTTTACCAGGCAGTGGCAACGGCAACGGCAGCGGCAGCGGCATAAGCAAATATTTTGTGGCTATTGCTCTACAACTGCCACAGCCAGAGTCAGTGCCACAACAGCTCCTGTGCTGCTGTTGCTGCTGCTTTGTCGTGTGTGTCCTGCAGGCATTCAATTATGTTTTGCCGGCAAGTCGAACCCCGTCTGACTGAATGGCAATTTCGAGGCTCACGCCACACAGTCTGAGATGTCACAGAGTGTGCCAGAGTGTGTGCAAGTTAATTTGTTATTCAAATTTGTGTGTTATATATTGTTATTACCATGAAAATTGTTGCTGCTGCACCCAGGGAGAGTGCATTGGCCGACAGGCAAACGTTGTTGCTGGCAACCAAATGACATGACAAGGCGACTGTTCCCGTCTCGAATTCTTGGTATTTCGCCCAGTCTGATTCGATAGAACAGTATTTGTGTATTATTAGTTTTTAGCTTTTATTAACAAGTTGCCAATTAGAAATCATTTTTATAGAATTGCAAACATTTTGCTAACGTCCATAAGTGCATAAATAAATAACTGCGCATCTTCGACTGCATTGGTTTAGTTAACAGCATTTTAAGCAAACCAATTTCCATTTGCCTTAAGTGGTTTTAGAAATTTGCACAGATCAATTTCGATAGAGTATCAAATTTCAAATTAAAATCAGCAGAAGTTGTTTACATTCAACCAATTCGCAAAAGTAAGAAAAAGCAATTCTAGAGCGCATTGCTAAAATTTTGATATTCGATTTAAAGTGATAGTAAAAATGCTTGTATATTTTTTATTTTGATTACTAATAGAACTTTTTGAACTTTACTAAGGAAGGAATAATACTCTGGCATTCTAAATATTGCTGAGTGTTCCTTCAATTATTATTATGTATATGCAATACCCTATAAGCTGTTTAGACTACCTTAAGTTTGAAAGCATTAAATTGATAGGCGGGTGAAAATTTGATTTATATTTGAGTAGATACTTTTATTTGATGTGTAAAACTTGCTCAATTATATGAGTATAAAGGCAAGACTGTAAAGTAGGAAACGAAAAAAAGTAACGAATTAGAAAATATTATATTTAACCCAAAGTAAATCTTTGGGAGGAGCTAAAACAAACAAACTTACATATATTATTTTTACAGCCAATTCAGAAACAAACAAAAAGTCTTATCTATGTTTTATTTATTATGTTTACATTTTACATTGCATTTAAATTTATGTACAGATTATTTCAAAATGTAATTGAATTGTATAATAGGAATGTTTAAGTATAAACGAATAAGTTTGTAAATATATGTTTACTGTTGAAATAATTTGGGAGTTCAAAATCTAGACAGCTCCGATGTGATCACTTGCCCAATCGAGCGCATTCGCCAACCTTAAGTAATATCAACTAATGCTAATTGACACATGAGATAGGCAGCTAAATTTGAATCTGTGGACTGATAAGCCCAAGCGACGTGCAATACTTTATTCAAATGTCAAATGAACTTTAAATTGAGTTCTTTTCTGGCTCGTTTCGTCTTCATCTGTTGGAATAAATCTTGCGGCCATTCATTTCATAAGCACGTAAGCAGCAAATCTAGCTTATCGCAGCCAATTCATGGACAATACTTTAATAAATGAAACCATTAATTAACTGGCTTGTTGCTTGTGCAGGACTTGCCCAGAGTGGCTCGCTCCACTCCATCATTCACCCGGCCAACAACAATAACAATGGGAAACCCTAGAAAACGCTTGTCCCCGTCTACACCCCCTCGCACCGCACCTCGCTGCCTTCGACGTGAACCTGAGCTAAACTATGCAGGATTAAAGCTTAACAGTCTGGTTATGCGTCTGGGGCTCTGAGTTCTGGGTCTGGCAGTTGTCTAGTCTGCGAAACCCCAGCGGGGGAGCACCCACTCAATAAGGTAAAAATGCGAGGGTAAGCGGATTAATTTGTTGACGTGTCGGTCAATGGAAAAACGTAGAAAGACCCCGATAGAGAAAAGCACAAGACGGGTCGAGTCGAACCGCAGTGAAATGAAAAACCAGTAGTAAATGCAGAACGGAATCCAATAATAATTATCGAGACGCGTTCAAGTCGAGAGCGCGCGGCGGAGTGGGGGCACATTTACACAACAAAAGCGACCGCGACTTTTCCAGCTGACGGCATTAATTAAAATGTTTTCATATATCAGCAAACGACAAGCGACAAACGGCAGAGTTCTAACACCTTTGGAAACCCAACTCGAAAACGGGGCGGAAATGTCTTTGGAAATTGGAATCAAAACACGAACCGAACAACGACATGGCATAAAAATGTCAAATGCCGCGAGACAACTGCAGATCCAAAACTCCCACTACCCACACCACTCACTGTCTCACTGTCTCACTGACTCACTGTCTCACTGTGGCTGTCACATGCAACGAAAGAGTTGGGAGGGATTTCAGATTTATTTCGGGCATTGAATTTGTCGGCGTGTCGCAGCGGGATAATTTTTCAATTTCTGCTCCATTGGCTGGCATTCATTTGAATTATGCGGAATTATTTCCAAATTTTTACCTACTTTCCCCTGCTCGTATTTCTCCCCCCATATAATGCGACTGATTCGAGCAATCAAATGGTTAGTTAACCAAATTATTAATTATGCAATAACAAAGACAGCCAAATTGACGACAGCAACAACGGCAACTGAAGCTGTCAATTGGATTCAACCGAAGTGCATTCAACTTGGCGGGTCAATAAAAGTGTTAAGCCGACGACTTTCGGTGAGAACTTTTGCCAAACTTGCTATACCCTAAAAAAAGCACTTCAAATCGATTGGGTATATTGTTGTTTAGTTTTTATTAAGTACACAAAAGTCGCACTAAATTAGTTTATTAATTGTGAAATAAGAAAGAAGTTGAAGTGAAATTGAATAACAATATGAGAAGTTGTTTTTAACTGGGTATCCAGCAGTCGTGCTTGCAACTGGGCGGGTTTGGGGACACAATGTCAAGTGGGCGACAGGTTAAACGACGGAATGAACCCTGTCAATGAATAATTGAAAATCGGCATTCGACTTTTTTCGGAGGTAATTAAAAAAGTTTTTCAATATGCCTTTCCCGCTGACAATACTCTTTATTATTTTCCTTTCTCTCTTTCTTTTTTTTTTAGCTATTGTCAACCGCGCCGCTAATTGTGAGGCGAGACGAGAAAGCGAATGGGGAGGCGGGGCAAGCGCAGTTAGCAGTCGAGAGGAATTTCTTGACTGATGTAATTAAAAAGCCGTCAAGTGTTTGGAGTTCAGAGTTCGGTGGAGTTCGTAATGTGCAATTGATGCGACAGGCCGTTAACTGCACTCCGGACCCGGGTGGCCACCAGCCGAAGGGATGTCTCCGGTTTTCTAATTAAATGAGCCAACGGCCAATGCAGCGTCGCATTTGTCTTGAGTGTCCGACAATTTGGTGACTTATAATGACTGCAGCGCGAACGAGACGGGACGAGACGAGAACGAGTGCGAGAGCGAGACAAATGGGGCAGCGAAAGCCAGACTCCCAGACTGAGAGAGACTCCCCGAAACGCGTCGCATTCATCTTAAGTTGCATCGGTCGAGAGGTTCGGGCTGGCGGCCAGTTGGGGGCAAGATTTATGAGGTAAAAGCAATTAGAAAGTGGCATCAACAAGCGATTGCAGTAGGGCACTATTAATAACCTTTAAGGCTAAGCGAGAGCTTCAACATAAGTAATGGCAGCTTGTTTTAATAAAATATTTATTTAAAGAACCACGTTGGATTTGTTGTCGCACCAGCTGCTCTAGCTCTTGGTATTCTCGTATTCCTTCACCAGTTCCTGCAGCAGTTCGAGTTCCACTTTAATGAAGTCCAAGACGAACTCCATATTCTTATGTTTGTCCGGGATCATTTCTGTTCAAGAAACCAATTGAGATGAGTTAAATGAAACGTGGCCGACTAAACTTACCGCGTCGCCGGCACAACGTGACGTAGAGGGCATTGACGGCGTCCTTGGTGCGCTGCTTCTCCAGATAGTGCGTGGCTATCGTATCCTTGGTGACCTCCAGGATCTTCTCCCACTTCAAGCACTGCGCCCGCGAATTATTGTACGTACGCTCCACCACCGACAGATCGTTCTTCAGACCCAGCACAGTTAGAGCTGCCTCGCTAGTGATCTTCACCATGTGCTGACGCATGTCCTCGATTTCCTGCAGTTTCTGCATCTTCAACTCGTTGATCTCCATCTGAGCAAGCACTGGAGGAGGCAATTAAGGATTGCGATCAGGATCGTGTCTGTGGGACACTTACTCAGCGCATCGCAACGATCCATGCAGTCCTTGGGAGAGACGAAAATGTCCGACACTTTGACGACCTCGTCGAGCACCTTCTCGTAGGGCTGTAGCTCCTCGACAGTGGCCTTGAGGGCCTCCCGAAATGTCGTCAGCTCGTCAATGGAGGTCTTGAACTGTTCAATGTCCTTGCTTAGATCCTTGTGCAGCTGCGTCTCATCGCTGATGGCCTTCTCAGCCATTCGCTTCTTATCGGCACAGTCCTTGATGAAGCTGTTGACGTCGATGAAGCGATTTCGCAGATGTTCCTGTGTCTTATACATCTCCTTCACGCGATCCGCATTGACCATCGATTGCTGCTTGCAGCTGTCCAGCATCTTCTGCTGCAGCCGCAGCATCGACTCATACTCGCGGCTATTGCGAATGTACATCAGCTCAATGGAGTCCCCGGCCAAGTCCCCATTGGGCGGTTTCCTTCGAGAGGCAGAGAGATGAGTCAAATCCAAGAACTGCAGCTGCACAGTATTCTAGAGACTTACATAAAGAACTGTTCCTGCTGCTTGGACATCAGGTAATCGGCCACCGCCTCCTCGGGCCGCATGTCCAGGTTGCCCAGGACATCGAGCTTGGTGGTCGGCTTAGTGCGTGGCATGTTCGAAATCTAGAATGAAATCCTTTAACAATGCAACACAGTAACGCAACACAAAACGCAACAAAAACAAAAAAACAAGAACAAGAAAAATGTAACTGTAAAAACAGTATCAGTGTGTAAAGAATGAACTGAAATGTAACATTTTTAACTTTGCCAACTCAGCTTTGTTTTTTTCCAAGGTGATTTGGTTGCCCAGGCAATCCCTGCAACGCTCTATGGCCAGCATTGCTCAAACTCCCTCAAAGTATCCAGGTAACCTGTAAACATTACAAAGTAAACAACTTACAGAGCACTGTTATACCCATGTTAACGGTCTGCAAAACTTGCTTAGCAGTGAAGACAGAAGAACTGTTGGTTTGAATCGTAACAGAAGAAACCCATTCCATGTGAATAGAAAATAAACTACTATTCCTTTAATAAGTTTGATACCTGTACATCTTATAGTCCCTAGGTGTTCAAACAGACATAAAAAAGTAAAGACTTAAATGGGGAATATCCCAATCTATACAGCGGGTTCTGCACTACATTTATATTTTTAAAATGAATAACTATATAATTATTATTTTATTCATAAATATAATAATATTGTTATTTTAAATTTGTAATAATAATTGTAATCTTATAATAATTGTATTACGTTTATATTGCGAATGAATATATAATTAAATTTGTATTTTTCATGTTGAATACTTAATTTAAATAAAGTTTTTTTACTTTTATTGTCATAATTTTCAATTCATCACTTTTTAAATTTAAACGCTATATGATAATTATTTAAACAGTAGTAATAAAAGTATAAAAAATAACAATTTTAATTTTCATTTGTAGTTATTTCATTTAAATAATTGTAATTATTTTTCTAGATTAATTTAGACTGGGATGTTTTCTTCTGCCTGCATTTTTCAACCGAACACAACGAAAATATCCGATGGATTGTGGCACCAAAGGTCAAATTGTTTGATTCTCAACAGCATTCAAAATACGAAAGAATACAAATTTGTTTAGTTAAATCCAAAACATATTAGATTTGCATTTAGTTTCAAAGGGACTTTCTCGGAGTTTGCAGTCAAGTGTGATGGAATGCTCAGATTGTTCACACTTGTCGTTGAGGCAACATCAAAAAAGCAGCCCAGCAACAATTTATTTTCCTAAGCACAGTAAATACAAGTAACTAAACAGATCAACAATGCCGCGTCGCAAGCCCACCTTCAAGACCGATGTCATCGGCACCCTGGACCTCAATCCGGAGGAGGCCGTGGGCGAGTATCTGCTCTCGCGCCAGCAGGAGCGTTTCTTCGTGTACGTTAGCGTGATGCACTTTGACAAGCTGATCTCTAGTTGCATGACTATCCTAATAGGAAACCACCCAACTGGGACTCGGCTGGCGACTCTGTGGAGATGCTGTACATCGCGAATTCGCGGGAGAATGAGGCCATGCAGGTGCTGCAGCGCCAGCTGCTCGAGGAGGCGCAGCGGCAGACGGAGCTCAATCACCAGCGCATCGCTCAGATGTACCGCATGCAGGAGCGTCTGCGCAAGCGCTTCATCGAGGTCAATGGCTTCATCAAGGACTGCGCGGACAAGAAGCGCGCTGCCGAGAAGATCATACGCGAGCAGGAGACGCTGCACGACGAGCTCTCGGGCGGCATCGACGACTACAAGAGGTCCATCAACGTGCTGAAGGCCTTTCGGCGTGACCTCAAGGACACGGTGCGCCAGTTCCAGCCGTACGAGCGCGTCCTGGACGACGTCGTCAAGATCTCCGACATCTTTGTCTCGCCCAAGGACTGCATGGATCGCTGCGATGCGCTGAGTAAGTTCGCTGAGCCCACAACTCGCTACCTCATGCGCTGACCCCATCGTGCAGTGCTCGCCCAGGTGGAGATCAACGATCTGAAGAACACGAAGCTGCAGGAGATCGAGGAGATGCGTCAGCGCATGGTGAAGATCACCAGCGAGGCGGGTCTCACTGTGCTGGGCCTGAAGAACGATCTGGCCAAGCTGGAGCGCTCCTACAATCAGTCGCGTGCCCTCGTCCTCAAGTGGGAGACGACCTTGTCGCTCTGCAAGGACACCACGAGCAACAACGATCTGGACAAGGATCGCGCCCTCGACGGCATTCAAATCCTCTATCGCATGCTCTGCAAGCGACGTGGTGAGTTCACATTTGTTACTTGGCTAGATATAGTCATATATATTGCGCATGCTACGCAGATATTGATGCCACCTTCAGTCGGCGTGATGTGGAGAACGCTCTGGACTTCATCAAGCGCGAGGTGGAGCTCTTGAACACTGTGACGCGCGAGATGGAGCGGGGCACGCAGAAGGGTGGCAAGTCCGCCACTCAGGAAGGCGCGCTCTGCAGTTAATTTCACATTCACCTGTTATATTAATAAACGTAGTTGCACATGTTGATGATGGGAAACAGTTCTTTTCTTGAGTAGAAATTACATATAAATAAACTAGAAGTTACAGGGAAATAGTTATTGTACTTGGCCATAGAGTATAGACCAGAAATACCATATGAATGAACTAGAAGTTACATTGGTTGATGATCGAAGACTATTCTATTTTGCCAGCTTATAGAGTAAAGGAGTACATATAGTCATATTGGTTGATGATCTAAAAGAGTTCTTATACTATTTGGAGTAATAATAGCACATGAATTAACTACAAGTTGTGCTGGTTGATGTTCAAGAACAGAGTAGAAATGTCGCATGAATAAACTTGAAGTTACATTCGTTGATGGTCATAAGCAGATCTTTTACATAACCGGAGTAAAGAGTCGAAATACCATTTGAATACACTTGAAGTTGCGCATATTGATGATCCGAAACAGCTCTTTTATTTGAACGGAGTATAGAGTAGAAATACGATATGAATAAACTAAAAGTTGCACTGGTTAATGAAGGGAAAGGGTTATTTTATTTGGTCAGAGCATTGAGTAGAAATACCATATGAATAAAGTAGAAGGTGTTGACGATTAAAAGTAGAAATCACTTATGAATGAACTTATATTGGTTCGTTCTTTTACTTGGTAGTGTAGAAATATCTAATTAATATACTGGTTGGCGATCGAAAAGTTCAGTTATATTATTTGGCCAGTTTATAGAAGAAATCACACTTGAATGAACTTTAAGTTAGAGTGGATAATGATCGACTTATTTAAAGACTTATTTCGGTACAGTAGAAATGTCGCATAAATAAACTGCAACCTACATTGGTTGCTGACTGAAAATAGCTCTTTTACTTAGCCAGAATATAGAGTAGAAATACCAACTTAGTCTGTCGTCTTACACTAACCCTAATCAACTCGCACAACATATGTTTCCGTCTCATAAATTTCGGCTCGAGCCCAAGCAAATCAAATGAAATTTGAGCAAAAAATAAAATAAAATCAAGCGCTTACATATGAGGGGGATTTGAACAAGTTCTCAAGTGGCAGCGCAGCGGAGTGGGGGAAAAGGAAAAGAGAAATGCGGGAGAAGTCTTCAAACGGAGTGATGGGAGAGGCTGGGCTGGCACATAAATTGTATGTTCGACAAATCGAATCTTTCGCATCTTTCCATTCAATTGCCAATTGGATGCTATGGCCAGAGATAATCCAACTTAAGCAGAGATAATTCTTTTATGCGAGCATTTTGATTTCGATTGCTGTAGTCGCATTTACAACCGAGCGAGCAGCCGAACAGCCGACGACAACTAGCAACTAATTTGAAGGCACTGCCACGCCCACTTGCAGGGAGCATCCAAGAGGGGGGCGTCTAGGCGCCGAGTGTCGTTTGTCTTTATTCAATTTAGTTTATTTGATTTGCGACTTTTGCCGATATCAGCCGGCAAAAGAAGTTGCCCGGGAAGCGCACAAAAAGCGGGGGACGCCTAAAAATCAAATCAAATTTGCTTGCAGCAAAATAAAATGCAAAGAAATTTATTTTGCCCCAGCTCGAAACGAAAACGAAAAAGAAACTAATGTTCGTACACACTCGAAGATATATACGAGTAGTTGGCAGAGTCGACGTTATTTTATTTAAATGCCGCCATTCGTCCGCCCCCAAGCCACGCCCCGTTGCGCAGTTTGTGGGGTCTGTGTTTTGCGGTCCTGCTGCGGGGAGGGGGCAGCAATTACATTAAGTCTGAGATAGTTCTGCTGTGTTTGTGGCCCGTGTTGTCGTCGTCGTCGTCGTCGTCGTCGCAGTTCGGCCAAATTTGTCTAAGCACTTAAGAGTTGTTGCCTGTCATTTAAATAATTGAAAGAGTATCAATTGTGAGCAGTTCAAACTGCACTAAACCACTCGCAGTGTTTGCAAGTTTGTCAGCTCGGCTTTTTTTTGCAGCGAGCTGTCGATGTCGCCGTGTCGCAGTGTTGACGTCAATAAAGCCTAATGGCGTTCGCAGTTAATCCTTTAATTGCATTACATTTCACAGTCTGCAAATTATATAATAAGCTACTCGCACATTCAATTGCAGCTGACTGCGACTGCGACTGCGCTAGCGAGGGTTGACCGAGCTCTTGGCAACTATAATTACCACACTACTATTAGTTAACGATTTATTCGAGTCTTGCTATATCAATCCCCAATCTGCTTCACAAGCTGCGACCTGCAAAGTTCTGTCCACTGACAGAGTTAGTTTGCTTCCTATAGTTAGTAATCTTTGTTCGTAGCCGAGCCAGACTTCCTCCAATAAGTAGTTAGTCAAACTTTTCTAGCCACACACGATTCGGTTGCCTTACCATTTTTTTGCATTGCAGACGAAACACTTAATTTAACTTTACAACTTCTTAATGTGCCGGCCAGACAGCTTAGGTGCCGGCTGGGAGGGCGGAGGGTGTAGCAACAAAAGGCAATTAGAGAAACAATTCAAAGCAATTGTAGCAAGAATATGAGCAACAAGGCAAGACCCTGAGGCAAGTAGGAGAACTCAGAGATACGCTGCAAGTCTCCTTGACATCTTTCAAAACCGTCAACTAGTTGAATCTAGGAGAACTGGGAGACGCTAGTCGGTAAGTCTTGTTGAGATTACTAGTTAACTAGTTGAATATATATTCCCTTTCTTTGCTTCAATCTTAGTCATCTACTCGCTCTTAAGCACAGCTACGGGGTGTGTGAAAAAGTCGCAATTAAAGGACATGCGAAGTGCAAGCTAAGCGAACTTAAAGCCTGTTTAAGGCGCAGGCTCGTGCGAGTGGCAGACGCAACGGTAACTGTAATAAATGTCATGCGATTACCGCAACAACAACTACAGGAAGAGGTACATGCAACAAGGAGGCTTCAACTTGATTAATACTATAACACATGATTTATTATGCCTGTCAATCGGACGGCAGGCAGGCAGGCAGGCAGTCATCCAGTCAGTGAGTCAGGGAGTCAGGCAGTGTGAAGATGGCAGGAAAAGCACATTATGAAAGCTGATGGAGGCGCTTGAGGCAGAGATTGGAATCACAATCGGTATCAGCATCAGAGAATCGCAGTCGGAATCGGAACGGGGATGGGAATGGGAATCGGCATCGCTTTGCTTTGGCGGTGGCTGTGGCCCGTGATAAGATGGCAAATCGGCTTAAGACCAGGTTCCCGTTGCGTCCTTTGGCAGGTCGAGAGACACAACAGCAACAACAGTCGTCATCATCAATTCAGTCAGCGACATTAATATCCTCGGCGTCGGCGGAGGCGGGGTCCAAAGCTGTCGTCTGACATTTGTGACACCTGCATTGATTTGTCTTCCTTCCAGCGCAGTGTGCCCAGCTTAGGCCCCAGAGCGACCCGAGCGCCTTTTGAAAGCCACCTGCCCGTCCATTGACTGAGTGCCTTTCATGTCTTACAAATGCCTTTTTTATGCCCCAATGTGCGGCTGCGGCTTTTTGTGCGAGGGTGCGCTCGCAACTTTAAGCTCCACTTGGAGCCCAGCGATTGTGCGTGCCCAGAGTGGGAGCGAGGCGGGGAGAGCCATTAGTGCCAGGTTCTAATGGCCTAGACGACATGGCGCTGCAATTACTGTACCCCAAAAGCAACTAGTACACTCATTCGCACTCATTCTGCTCGGTAAGTACCTTCACATAGTTGATAATTTATTCATTTGCCGGCGACGGCGACGGCGACGTCGACGTCGATGTAGACAACGGCAACAACAGCACATTTATGGTCCTCAGTTTGCCGCAGTAGCTCAAAGTTAACCGCACTCAGAGACACACACACACACACACACACACACACACACACGCATCTGAGCATGTGAAGAGGGAGAGATGCTGACTTTCAGCTACCCTTAATGACTTCATTAGAGAGCCGCCACCATCACCACCACTGCAACCCCTTCGAGTCTCAACAATGCTCGCAATCAACTCGACTATCTTAAGTCGCCCTTGCGTTCTGATCCAGCCCACAAAAATTGTCTAAATTTTTAATTTGATTGGCGGGCGTCAAAAGCAACAGCTCACACTCAATTGAGAAATATGTTCGGCAATACTTTCTTCACATTGGAACAGTTCAACAGCTGCGCCATTAGGTGACTACAACTATGGGATTTCAACTTTCACGAGCCCAACCCCGGCTCTCTGAAGGACTTTCAATTGAATCGCAATACCCTTTGTTGTTCAAGCAGTCGCGGCGAGTATTTAACGTGGCATTCTATATAAAGCCAACACAGTTTTTCCACATCATTGTTAAGCCCTATTTATAGGGTTGTGTCATTCGGCAGGGTGGCGGGGGGCAGTTTAAAGACTCCGCACAACTGTTGTAAAAATTGGAATTGTAAATTTTAACACTTATCAAGCGGCATTTTGTTGGCTTTTATTGAACCGAATTGCCCGGCATATGTGCGCCTTTTGCCGTCTTGATTACGATTTGCATAAAACCATCGTTGAGTCCGGGAAATTATGTTCGGTTTTTACGGCCATCGAAACGGGCTTAAAGGAAGTGAAATGTTGCCGTTTATGCTTTCTTTTGTCATTCAAAAAATGGGCTCTGCTCAAGGGCTTTGGGGCAAATAGATACAAGGACTCTGCATTGGCCCGACAACTGCGAACGTATTATTCGAAATCCAGGTATGTAAATCGAGCGGAAGGTTAACCCTTTATGCAAAGCAGCCGCATCGAAACTTAATGGAACTTAAGGAGCCCAATTAATGACGCTATCTGACCTCTGAGAGCACTCTCGAAGTGATTTAATATCGAGAAATACAACAACAGAGATAGCACTGCGTATTTTCGAGGTAATAAATAAGGAAGTACAAGTGGGATGTATTTAATTCAGTGAACCTGAACAGCACCTGATTTATAATTTGAATTTATTTCATTTATTTATTTTATATTTTCCGAGAAATATCATAGTTTGAATAGACATTGAGACAGGCCAACATTTATAGACGTAGTCATATGTTATGATATGTTTAGTTTAATAAATTGAAAGTATTTCAGAGACTCTCTCTAAGGTCGCCAGTCTAAGTCAATTAATCGATTAAATGAAGTTCAGCTGAATTATGCTAGTCGTTAAGCCGCTTAATGAGTCGGCCTAGACAGACTATATATATTGGAGTCAAATTGCTGGATTAGTTGCTAGACAGCAACGACCGTTGGATGGATGATGGAATGAAGAGATAGCGCTTGGGAAAGGTTCAATGGGCATTCATCCCTCCTCGCCAGGGGCTCTGTTTTGGGGCGTGTAAACATTTATAAATATTGACAACTTAAAGTGAAGTTTATAAGTGACACGAGCCACGACGCCCGGAAAAAGGAAGCGTTTTAGGTAGGGCAACAACAACAACAACAACAGCGACCGCTATGAGAGACAACAAGAGCAATACTTGTGGTCAAAGTTGAAAGCCTGTTTGATGGTTACCTCATGACAGACACAGGGCAGGACAGCAATGGAGGAGGGTTGGGTAATAAAGTCCGCTACTTGAAACTGTCAGAAGTAGGAGTAAGTGCGTGTGCCGTTGGCGGGGGACAGCAAGCAAGGTGGAAAGAGAGGGCGCGAGCGAAGAAATGAGCGAGATGACTTGATGAAAATATTGACAAAGCAATTTGCTTGTCAGACAATTAAGCGCCTAATTGGATGAATGCACGGCCACGTGGTAAGTGCACGAAAGAGAGAGAGAGAGAGAGAGAGAGCGAATGAGAGAGCGGAAGGGAGAGACCGGAAGTTGTACTTAAATTTAAGCAAGTCTAATGCTCCCCAGCTGCCTCGTCGAAAGAGAGAGAGAGGGTTTAGAATTTATGGAGTCGAGAGGCAAAGATATCCGGAGACAAGTGAAGCAATAATCACAGGGCCATAAATTTGAAGTGCTGGGAAAAGAGTCGGCCGTTTTTAATATATAACTCAGAGATATGCCAGAGCCTGACAGCTGTATGGCAACGGATCTGGACAGTTTGCTCTGACACTTTGTCACGAAACAGCATGCGAACGGAGCAGAAGCAACGTCAAGATAGGATGCAAAAATACAAATATTTCAAGTGCGTTCAAGAATGACAGTGTGGGAGTGCGGTGGAGGGAGGGGGGTTGTGTCCTGCCCGGCCCCAGCTGCCGAGACTGCTTCAAGGACTAAGCGGACTACAGAGATTTGCATGACAGAGCAGTAGCACCAGCGAGGGGCTGAAGAGGATTTGTAGCCAAAGATAAGTGAAATGTAATTCAAGCTGGCAGTGAAAGTGCCTGCAGGCTGTTTAAGCAGGCAGCCCCTCGAGAGGGGTGAGGGAGGGGGGAGGCGAGACTAAGTGGACTGCATCGCGTTGCCAGATAGCTGCATTAGAGGCTATCAAAACGCCATTCAAGTCGGAATGCATAGAAAACTGTAATCAAGTCGTTGCCGTCCGCCGCCAAGTGGGTCAGGCAAATAAATGCAGTGCAGTGCAATGCAAGTGTCGGGCGAGGGGAGGCGACGGCGGAAGGTGAAACTAAGTCGCCGGTCGTCGTGTGAGTGCGAGATGAGCATGAAAGCTTTTGCCATGCATCGCAGTTTCCATTCAAGCTCCCCCCTCCTTCCCACACACTCTGCTCTCGTCTCGAACTCGTTTCACTCTTTTTCACAAATTGTCACCATTTGCTGAACTCGCACTTCAGACACACACACACCTCCCTCCCCCTGTGCCCTCGCCTGCCGCTCGCATAGATAAACATGTGGGGTAAATGGAGGACATGGCTCGATGCTTCTCAAAGCGCTTCGCATTTACATTTCTCGGCTTGTGATTTATGTCCTGCAATTGACATGAAATTTTTCGGTTGTCAAAGTGATGAACCGTCAGAGTTTAGCTCACTTTAAGGCGGCCAATTGGGCGCGTGGCTTTAAGCCAGGGCATTATGCGCACCGCCAAACCACTGAAACCACGCACGCTATGCATGGATGGCATCCAAAAACTTAATTACTCTCTGGTCAGTCGATGGTCGAGCGACGAGACTGGAGATGAGAAGCTGGAGCAAATAACCCCAAACGGGTCAGCAGACATTCGCCTCGTGATTGGCCCCTTCACACCTCATAAAGACCACAATAATAAACGCAATTTGGGCAGAAATCCAATTAAATGCCCCGAGCCAAATGAGTGCCACTCGCCACGGCTCGGACATAGTCGACAGACTCGCCGCAGTCTCCACAGTGCCACAGTGCCACTCAAGACATTTCTTGATTGCTGCGAATAAAACACTAAACCACAACGACAACTTTCGCCGACAACATCATCGATGTCTATGAGGATAATAACCAGCTGGAGCGATTTCGTGCACTCAGCAAAAACTCTTAGATCATTAAACAATTGCCTTTTTTGATGGCTATCATTCAGTGAGCTTAGAGCAATCACTTTAGAATTTATGCTAATTTAGTTTTATGTTTTTTTTAAGTTGTCTACTAAAATTCCTATAAAAATTAAGTTCTAATAATATTGCATCTTGAGTCGCAGCAAATAACTCGAAATTTAAGAGTTTGTTCATACATCAAATGCAATTTGAATTCAACACAACAAACAAAAAACGTGTTTGTGAATTCATTTTACCGAAGCAAAAAGTTGAAAATTATTGCAAAGTTTTTCTACATTTATCACATTTGACAATTAAGACAGTTGGCTACATGTTTGTAACTTTGTTTAATTAACTTTGTGTATAAATCAAGTGCAATTTGAATTAATTCATCACAATTAGCTTAAAGCATTCAGTTTGCAATTTACCCAAATTCTTTTATTTCAATAAACATTTTTAGTATCAGCGAATAATTAAAAGATAATGAAAAGTAGTTTGTTTAATTCCACACAAATACCTCAATTTGTGATTTGTGTAGTTTTATACTTTATCATTGACTCTAAATTTGTTTCCATTACTTTTTTTTATATATAATATATATTTATTTTAAAATACATTGCATCTTTAGATGATGCACATAAATAATAAGTATTAATAAATACTAATAGTTTGTTTACTTTATCATAATTCCTAATTGAGACATTTAACTTCAGTTTGCAATTTATTTATTTGTTTACTTACAAAAACATTGCATATTTACATGAAACGAATAATTATAAATTATTGAAAACCAATTTGTTTAATTTGTTATACGAGTATATCCCAACTAAGGCAATTCACAATATGATTGTTCCTTTATTTATAAATCAAATGCAAATTCAAAAAGAATAACTCTAATAGCTAATGCATGTACTTTACAATTTACACTAACTAAGTTTTTAAACTTTATATTTATACATTTGTTTCCAAAAACATTCATCTTTAGACGAACTGAATATTTCGAAACTATTGTAAAATATTTTGTTAAAATTGCAATAGTTTCCAACTGAGACATTTTGCAACATTATTGTTCCTTTTGTAGTTCAATTTGTTGATACATCAGATGCAGTTCACTTAGCAATTTATGAGAAGCTTGATATTCATTTAAAAAAATATCTTTTGTCGAATCGAATCATTATAAAATATTGAAAGGTATTTTTCATAATTTATTCTATTTGCCAACAAAAACAAAGATTGTTATTTTTTCTTATTAACACATATTTAATTGTGTTGTACTATATTAAGTGTTGAATTTTTCTCTGAGTGTATGTGTGGGCAGATGGCAGATGGCAGATTGCAGATGGCAGACAGTCCTAAGTGACTGCTCTCGCCTGGCATTTATTGTGCTCTCTGATAAAAATTGCAATTATTTAGCCAAAATGTGCGATGCCATGCGATGAAGTGGGCGGAGTTCATTGGGCGTTGGGCGTTGGGCATTGGGTGTCTCGCTTTGAGCCAAGTTTGGAGACAACATGACAGAGTCGTCTGTAATTTATTTGCTCCTCCAGCCTGTTGGACCCCGATGAACGGCCGACGAACCGTTGGCCGTGTTGACTTACCCCCGGCGAGACAACAGGACCAGAAGCCAAACAGAAGGCCAAGACAACTGGCCAACGATTGCGTCATTGATGTGGGACTTGACCAAGAGCCCAGCTGCCCATGGCCATGCCCATGGAGGCGTTCAATGCTGTGGCTAATGAAGTGCATGCAAATCTTTGAGGGGGAGCCGAGCACTTGGCTCTTGGTTGCGACTTTGATTTTCAGCTGACTTCGCTGCTTCGTTGGCCTGCTAATGAGTTCGAGTTGTGGCTGGGAAGGTGTTCGAAGAGTTGCCACAACTTTTACTGCAGCTTCTGCTCCATTATGCAATGTTGTCTCGCACCCCGCAACTGGTTGGCAACTCAACTTTTGCCACTTCACAAGCGTCCGACTGGCAGCCACTTGATGTGGCCAGCGTGCTGCCGTTGCTGTTGCCGTTTGATGTTGATAAATGATGTTGCATTTTCATTTAGAAATTTGTTGCTAAAGAAAACTCACTGATTGACTAACAGAACACGAGGCAATGAGGCAATGAGGCAAAGTTGCAGCTGCTCTTGGCCGTGGAGGCCGCTGTCCTCTGGAGTTGCAGTGACTGCTTGTCAGCAAAACGTTTAGTGGCAACACACACACACTCACACACACACTGCCCGCCCACGCATGCAGCTGGGCGCTGGCTGGCGAATCAATTATGCTGCAGACACCAGTTGCCTGCGCTTGCCTCAGACACCGACGTGGCAGCAGAAGTTCGCTAGAGTGGAGGCTGCTGACTTGCTGCTGACTTGGCCAAGTTGCATGCAACTAGCTGCTAATGCAAAAAGTTTTTTAGCCTTAGCTAAGCGCAATGTTGGCGCCTAGTTGTGTGGCAGTCTGCAACATGCTGTTATTGCTCAGCTGCAGCCTGCGTCGAGCAGGTAACCATGCAACTATTAATCAATGCCGCAGACGGGCGAAAAACAATCTGAATTATAAAGTCAATAAGCAGAAGCTTATCACTTAAACTACACTTCAAGTTATTAGTTCGTAAGTAAATGTATGCAGCTAAAGCATTTCGTTTGCAGCAACACACAACATTGTTGCATTGAATTGCAGTGGCAGCAAACCGAAAATATTTTACAGTCAGTGAATGCGAAGGCTTTAAAGAGTATTTTAAACTCTCTACTCGAACTAGTTTGTGTTGCTGCAAAGTTATTAAATGTATTATAAACTATTTCCCAAAATATTTAAGTAGGATTTGCTAGTTCTTGGTTGCACTTACTGCCTTCAATTTCCAGCTTGAGGCAGCTTCATTTGAGCATCAAGTTGGTGAATAGCTTGCAAATCCATCGGTCTAAATCGATCAGCAGAAAGAGTTCTTAAACTCGGGTCGATGCATTTTAATTGCATTAGATTCAAGCTTTAGTTGAGAGTCAATGATGGGTTTGTGCATTAAATAGAATAACTAAATTCGCCTGCCTGACAAACCTTGGCACATCTGTCCTAAGTGTGTGCAGTCAGACGCAGGGCTGTGGAGGTTCTCGGTTTATCCGTGAGCAAATCTTCAAAGTGAGTGACATCAGAGCAGCGGCCCTGCCAGCTGGTTGGGCAAGGACAAGGACACGCATACCACGACGCGTGTCTTGCCTCGCAACCACACTGCTACCAATGGCTGCACAAGCTGCAGCAGATGGGTGAGCGCCAGGCCGCCTACTTCGCACTCGAAAATGCCAGCGCAATTCCGCTGCCATTCTTTGGCGAATGCTTCAAGCACTTGCCATTGTGGGCGCCGTCGTGCGGCGTGAGGCGAGAGTCGTGTCGTCCATTGTCGGAGCGCAACTTTTGTTGCAAGGCGCAATGCTTTAATCTTAAACATGCCAGCGGAACACTTGAACATTGTCAAGTGGCTGCCAGCTGCCAGTTGCAAGTCGCCTGCCGTCCTGGCCCCAGGTCGACGGATGCCAGCCAACCACCCGCGACATTTGTTGTTGTTGTGTGTTGCATGCAGCACGCAGCAAGCAGCAGACAGTTGACTGCACTTCCCTCCTCTTCAATGTCCCGCCGCGGTCTGCGCAACTTTCGCTGGGGGTTTTAAAGCTTTGCTTAATTTCCATTTCATGTCACGCCCCTCGCGCCACGCCCCCGAGCAGCTTAAAAGCCAAATCCTTTAGTCATTTGGAGTGTTTATCTATATCGTTTACCACAAACTCGCTGTTCGGCTCCCTGCATTCCTGCGCTCAATTCGTTGTTGTTGCTGTTGTTGTTTCGGTTTTGGTTTTTCGCTCGTTGTCGCTACTCGTTGCCGTTTAGGTTGTTGCCGTTTGCTGCTTGCTGGCTGCTGGCTGCCTTCGTTTTTGGCATGTGCGCATTTAATTGAAATTTCCCAACACGCCCAGCAGCCGCCCCGCACTGCCACGCCCACATTTACGCACTACGCGCACTCGTCTTGGGCGAAAATTTTAATTAAAATTTTCGCAGCGCTTTGTCGCTTCCTCTTCTACGCTTTTTTTCCGTTTGCTCCTTGCTGAGCTTTAAAGTACGAAGTTCCAAGACACTGCCATAGATTGAGGCGCGCGACCACCCGTCCCCCCTCCCGGCCCTAGCAACTGCCACACCCCTTTCAATGGGCAACCCTTTGGCTCCTTCCCCTGTCGACTGGCTGCTGCTAAAATATTTAACATGCAAATGAGTTTGGCTCTGCATAAAGTTTCGCTTTAAATGTGTTTATTTTAGTTGCCACGCCCACTCCCCCCATTGCCGCCCACTTGGTCCACCTAAACCGTCCGCCTACTCGGGATTCCTCGTTAAAAAGAGTTACAAAGTTAGTGAATATTTTAACACTTCTTCGCTGCGTTTAATATTTATTTAGCCAGCGCCACTTTCGCGGCTTCCACAGTTAGACGCCTGCCCCTCCTGCCCCCGCCCCGCATCGGACCCTTTGACCTTTGCCTTAGCTCTCGCCGCTCGGTTCCCACAGTTTGCCGACTTTTTACATATTAATGAGCTCCCAGGCCGCGCACACTTGGCAAAGGCGAGGCCAGCAAAAGGCTGTTTGCCTATTGAAAGAAAAGGTGCATCTGCAAAAAGAATTGTTCAAGCATTCAGTCTCAACTGTCAGCTCTCAACTGTCATTAATAGGTCACTCGACATTGCCGGCTTAATCACATTCAGCAAAAGTGAGTGTCAAACTCTTCTATTCGTTAAAAAGAACTGTGTTTATAGAAGCGCAAAGATTTTCAAGGATGGTATTCGATTCCACTTTTCGATTAATACTAATCACAGTACTACCAGTTTTAGCTACTAAGATATCGATTCATCTTTAAAGACAATATCGTGTCTAATTAAGAGGAAACTAATTGGAAATATTATAATATTTTCAGTGGATAATCATAATGCTACTTGTTGCTAGTAGTATACATATGTATCTTTAACACTATATTTAAAAATTGACTTCCCTATCCAACTGGTCGAAAGTCTCAATTTCCAGGTGTTTCTTTTTTTGCTATGCACATTAAATTTAAGTAATTCATTTTCAGCAAACTATTTTGTAAAATCGCAGTTCTACTCTTTTGCTAGGACAGATTTTCAACACTATCTCCTATATTAAAGCATTGATTTCCACAATTAAACTAGTGGATTTCCAGCTATTTCTTTTTTTTGATTAAGATAAAATTGTATGAATTGTATGAATTGATAAATTAGTTAGAATATATAATAACAATAATGTCACAGTCCCTCGAATTTTTGCTACTAGTATACATCTTCAACACTATATTCTATATTAACTGACTTATTTCCACAACCAAACTAGTAGAATGTTTCGATTTGCAGCATTTTTAATGAGCATATTTTTATTATTCGATTAGCATTAAATTTAAATAGTTATTTATCAGTGAATTGTTTAAGAATTTTATAATACTGTTTTTTATAAATCACTTCTTGCTACTAGGTTAGATCTTCAACACAATCTCGTATATTTAAGCATAAATTTCCACAATCAAACTAATAGAATGTCCTGATTTGCAATTGTTTACTGATTGCATTTCTTTGTTTCGATAAGCATTGGAATTTAAAGCAAATTTATTGGGAATATTATCATCAAAAATCCACAGTCCTACTAATTATTGCTATTTTATCTTTACATCTTCAACACTACTATTTTAAAGCTGTAAATTCCAACAACCAAACTAGTCGGAAGTCTGGATTTCCACCTGCTTACTCAGTGTCTCTGTCTCTGTGTAGATTAACATTACATTGAAAGAATTATGATCAAACTAATAGGGATAACAAATCATCTTAAACACTATAGATATGCTTAAAGAACATTAAAGATACGCTTCATTGAGATCCACAATCAAACTAGTCAAAAGTCTCGATTTCCAGCTGTTTACTTAGTGCATTTCTCTCTGTCGATGAACACACGTTTGCCGCGTTGACTATGCCACATGCTGCCGCCGCCGCCGCCGCCTACATGGCATCGTCGTCATCGCCATCGTCAGCGTCATCAGCAACATCATCATCCGAATCATCACAATCATCAACGGCGTGGCAGAGTTGCAGTCGCATGCGAACAAATCTTTGGCACGTTTCAATTCATTAGCTTCGTGACATTTGTCGTTTGATTTCACTGGGGCAATAACTTAAGCCCCCGCTCCCGCTGCCGCATGGATTTGCCCCACCACTGCTGCTGCTGCTGCTTCTGCTGCTGTTGCTGCTGCTGACTCTGCCCCTTTGAGTGTCCGCTTGGTAGCGTTGCGTCCCGTTGCAGTGTCGAACTCATTCATGCATTCATTCACATTCACACGCATGCCCCGACAACGTTCCCCCTACCCCCCTTCCCAATCCCTGCTGCTGCTACTGCTGCTGGTGCTGCTGCTGCCTTCATTGCGATGCAATGAAAACGCATTGTGGTCGAAATTGTTAACAAAATGTCAAACGGAAACTCGGCGACGGCGACAGCGACAGAGGCGGCAGCCGTCGGTGCCCAATAAAACTTCAATAGCCTCGACGACCCGAGGTTGCCGCTTCCCCCATGTGACTGATTTTTACGCAGTCGAATTATAGGAAGTGCCACCAGTCCAACTCTGAAGGGGTTGCGGGGGGCCAGACGGGTGCCAGCTGATTGTGCGGTTGTTGTTACAATTGTTGACATTGTTGTTGTCGATGATGTAGCTGCCGTTTTCATTGCTGTTGCTGCTGCTGTTGCACGTGATGAGTGCGTCGCTTGCCAGGGCTGGGACACGCTGATAAATGCGATTTGGCAAACAAAGGATTCACGAGAGTGCGACTAAAGAATGCGTCTTAATGAGAAACTTACGATTGCCGCTAACAGTCAAGAGACGCAAAACATAAATACTTCTGCAAAGAAATTACTTCATTGTGTAGCAAGAAAAACTTTCACAAAGAACTTAAGCAAGAAGCGTTAAATATATTTGAATGCAAGTGAAGAAATACCAAATTATAATAAAAAACATTTCGAGTTGATTATCAACTAAACAACTTCATTATGTTCGAAGAGATTGCAGCTTTTTTATTGGCAAACAAAATTGTAGAAAATAATTAAAATTTAGTTGGGTGGAAATTAATGAATCAGCAAATTATACAACAGCAAATTTATTTTTGATTATCAGTACAATCTTATCATTCCCTTTCAAAGACCTCAGCTTATTTTTTATTTTGACAAAGAGAACTATAGAAAAAGTGTAGAATACATTTGTAAAACTAAGAAGCATACAATTAGTTAAAAGAAAAAATTATAATAATAACATTTAGAGTTCATTCTTCATGATGTTTCAATAGACCCAAGATTTTTATTTTTATTTTTTCATAGTTAAGAAAAAGAAAGATAATTTAACAACAAAACATTGGCGAATTTTAACTCTTGATAAAAGTTCTTGTGTTACCATAAATAGACCAAGTAGCTAAAGAAAGTGTGTAATCTATAACATATTTATATAATAATAATAATATTATGCAAATTATGAACTCTTCAAATTTAAAAATGAAACATTGAATAGAAAAATTACCAACAAATTAATTGGGAATTTAAAAAGGAAACTGATAGACTTCAATTATTTTTCAACTATTTAAAATATCTATTTTATTTTTTTTTTATTTGGGGACTGCTTTCAAAGTGGCTGAGTGTCTAATGTTAGTTCTCTAAAAGGTTTATTCAATTGTTGACTGTGCACATTTTCAGCGTCCAATTCGGTTTGTTGGCCATCCCTAGATAGGAGGGCCATGCGTCTACTCGGCTATGCAACACCTTTGTTGCACGATGGCATTTTCACTGCATTTCGGAGTAGCCTATTTTGGGGCACAAATAATGCGCGCGATTTGAAATTGTTGCTGCACTCGCCGTTGTTGTTGCTGCCGACACTGTTATTGCTCGTGTCATTGTTGTCGCTGTCGGCGGTGTTGCAGTGCTCTTAATTTCGGGTTTCAGTGGCGGTCACGTAGCCGGCTCCAATGTAATTATGGAGCGCACATGTGTTTGCCTGATTAGGCGATAGGTGGGCGTGGCCGGCAGTGGCAGTTGCTGCAGCGATTTGTATGCAACAATGTTGCAACATTGCGAGTCTGAGCCTCTCAGTTTGGGCGTCCGAGTCTGGGCCGCTGAGGTGGTTGAGTTGAGTGTGCGTGACCGGCAGTTGTTGCGATGTTTGACTTACAATTAAGAGCGAATATATTTATGGACAGCCAGCCAGCCAGACAGACGTATTTACATAAATGCAGCAAATGCTGCACAGACACCACTGACAACACTGACAACACTCAACTCATTATCAAATTTGTCGCGAATTTGTCGCTCACTGGGCGATGACTAATTGAGGGGACTGTAGTTTTAGCTGTTGGCCAGGTGTGAAAAATGTTGTTTGCTCAACTGCTGCAGTGCATATTAAATCTGCCCATTTGCCGCATCTAAACTCCACCAATTATCGCAGCACACTACATATATACAATATATTGAGGCAGCGACTTTGCGTGGATGGCAATAAATGAAACTAGCTCATATTAAATTATCGAGCTGCAGGTGGCCCAAATTCAAACAAAAATTCCAAGTTAATTAAAATATAAATTTCAAATTTCATTTACGCTCGCTTTTCGCTTTGATTTGCTGCTCCAAAACCTGACTTATTATTTATTAAAAGTTTATTGTTCGTCTCTCATTATAATCGAGGCCCAATGTGTAATTAGTATTTGCTATTTCAAATTGCAACGTTTCTTTATACAATATCCACAATGTCCACGTACCATCAGATTTATTGTTTCCTCTTTTGACTCCACAGCTGTCCCTGCAACCCAGCTTATTTTCTGAATTCAAGCATTTTTTTGGCTTGAGTTGTAGGACTTGGTTCTCTAGGATTTTATGTTATTGTCCTGACCAAGTCAATGCACACAGCAATCATGTTTATTGCAGATGCATCCTCGCTGTCACAGTATCCATAAGTTCTGCAGTATCTGTTTTGGTTACGCAAAACTAGAGTTTTGTTATAGCAGCAATTTGGAGCATATATTTCCCTTTGATTCTACTTCCCACCTTGACCAATATAATGCTGTGTTTGCTGCGGACTCTTCCTCGCAATTTCATCAAGCTGGAGTAATTGTTTTCTACATTTTGTTTAGATCAACTTGATATATTCTCCAACAATATTTGATGAAGTTGTTTTCTTCGTGTCTTAGAATTGACAAGTTCTGCAATTGAATAATGAAAATTAGAATGATATTATGCTATGGACTTGTAGCAGATGTATCCCTAGCATTCGACTTATTTTCCAATGCAATGCACTCAGAATTAATATTTGTAGGAGTCCTAGCAATTAAAAGCACCGGTGTCCTATCATTAAAAAGTTTTGAAATTAGAAATGCCTAATATCTTAATGTTGCCCTAGGATTCGATTTTTTTTACTGATCAACACAATCTTTACTGCAATAATATTTGCTGCATATACTTCCTCTCTGCCGCAGCATCAGCAAGTTGCAATTGTGTATGTCAAATTTGAGCTGTCTTAAGTCATCGAGAAGGACCACAAGGATTTCGGGGATTCCACTTTCTTTGCTGACCAAAGACTTATTGTATATTCTGTAGCAATATTTGCTGCAAATTCTTCCTCTGTGTCAAAGTATCCACAAGTTAAGTTAGCCAAAGTAAAGTTGTGTTATATTCGCAAGTTCAAGCTAAGATTCTACTTGCCCTGATAAACACAATGCATTCTGCAATAAAGTTTGCTGAAGATTCTTTCGCTCTGTTAAAATATTGACAATTTCTGCAGTTGAATATGTCTATTTTGTATTTATATTCTCTGAGTGCTCAATAGCTCTTTGCTTGTATGAACCCCACCTTAATGAAGTCTTGCAGCTCGCACAGAATATCAGCAACAGATTGAGTCTGCCGAGTTGTAGCAGCTTCCCCACGTTCCCCCTCTCACGGGAAGCTGCAAATGATATTTGAATTTAATTATGGCATCTGCTTGGCCGCAGCAAGTGCGCGAATTCCAAATATGCCGCATTAGCCCCAATTACAGGGAGAATGTGCGCTGTCAGCTCGACGACGACATCGACAACAACAACGACAACGACAACGACGGCATCTTGGCCGGGCTTCCGTCTTCTCTTGTTTTGGGGCTGCCTTGGCTGCTGTGTCGCCAGCTTCGTCATCGGCATCAAACTCATTTACAAGTTGCATGCTACCTGATGCGCTGTCCCTTGCCGTCGACTAGGCAGGCCCCTTGCACATTGCCCGCTGCCCGTTGCACGCTCCCCGCTGTCAGTTGCAAGTCAGCCCTTTGGTTGTCATGTAAACGGCGCAACATGCACAAAATTTGCAACATGCAACGCACTAACGAACTGAGCGCGCCTCGCCAGCCTCGCTGCTGAGCCAAATGCAAACCAATTTGCGGCAAGTGCCTCGGTTGCCATGACACATGCCGCGCCGTGCCGCACGGCCGTCTGTCCGTCTGTGGAGCCTCGCGGAATGATGCATTGCTTCCGAATATGATGACGAGGCGTGTTAAATGCTGTACAAAAAATCAACAGCCACAAACAGCTACGAGAAAAATCTGAAATCTGGCAAGCAGCGGCCCCCAGCTGCCAGTTGCTCGTTGTTTGTGGCAGTGGCAGCGCTGAGAGTTTGCAACATGGGCGACGTCGTGTCAGGGGACACGCTTGAAATTTATTGCCGCAGTTGTAAAGTACGAAATGCGTCGTAATTAGTTGCAACTTGAGTTATTTGTGCAACAATGCAGCATGCAGCGGCGTGCAGCATGCGGCAGGCACAGCGCACAGCGCACTGCGAACCAATCGCCCAATGAATTGCTCTGGCCAGCCCAATCTTCTGAGCCATAGCTGGGCCCTCGTTAGAGCCGCGGCCTATTCGCACATTAGACACGTCCGCCTCGCATTCGCCCATTAAATATTTCGCGTACATTTTAAAATCCATAAATTTCGATGGCCACTCATCACGCCGCATGCAAATGAGTCAGAGACACTCAGAGCGAGCTTCTTTCTGGTGGCCAGCGAGTCAGTCAGCCAGCCTTTGTCGATTTATCGGGAAATTGTTTATTATATTGTAGACGAAGTTTTTTATGTGCGCTCCACTCATCGAGGACATTGCGTCGGGCGTCGTTTGCTTTATTACCCAGCGACATGTGCCCCCCCTGCCCCTCGCTTGCAACGCTGATGGCGACGCGCAAAGCGCATTTGGGTGGCAAACTTTATGACTCGCTGCGAGTGTGTGTGTGTGTGTGTGTGCGTGTGCGAAAAAGCGTGGGAATAGACGCCACTGTGGCCCATGGTCACATCGTGCCACATGGCAACGCCAATTGCTCATGCCACACCAGCGACCAACGCCGGATTGCGATTCTGATTTATGCGCGAGCTTTCGATAAGAATGCGCCAAAGATGCAAAGATGGAAGACTGCAATTCGACTATGCAGTTTGTGGAAGAAAGCAGCATAGCAAATCGTTCATTATGATCTGTCTGCGTAAAGCATTGAAAGCTGGCCAGCAACTACCAAGAGTATTAGACATACTTGCTGCTGACAACGATTCCTGTGAGGCGGATACATACAAGCCATGCAGGAAACAATAAAACAGCCATCCTGTTGAATACAATTACTTAGTCGCTATAAACGTGGCCAAAGTTGCATTAAGTATAAAAAATAATTGAGCTCAAATTCCAAGGAAGAGCTGACTAAGTCTCCATCAAGCAGACTCTGTTGTGAAACTCATTGCTAATAAAACATATTTCACTATCTATTCAAATAGTTAGAATAAGTGTTGAAAGCGAAGTGAAGTCATGCAATTATTGTCTACTTACTTAATTATTACTACTTAGCTATTAACTTACTAAAGTTGCTGTAACTACTCAATTTTATTGATGTGAAAATTGCAAGGAATAGGTCAACATCTATCACTATCTACTTAAATAGTTAGATTAATTCTTGAATGCTAAGTAAAGACAAATTTTTATTAATATTATCTATTTGTGTTACAGGAATTTTAATCCATACAAATTGCTTAGTTGCAATTTCATACTAAAGTTGCTGTAAGTATAAAAAATGATTGAAGAGAAATTCCTAGCAATAGGTTGAGGAATTCATTGCTAATAAATAATATTTTACCTCCTATTGAAATAATTAGGTAAAGTCTTAAATTTGCTAGGCATTTAACACACGTTCTTAATAGTATTCTCTATTTCTGTTACAGAGAATTTAATCCTTGTGAATATCACTATTAACGTTGGTAAAAATTGCAGTAAGTATAAAACTATGTTCAAAATATTTGAATTAATTATGTTTAGTACTTACTCCCAAATTAGGTTGAGGAATGCATTGCTAATGAAAAATATTTTACTTTCTATTTCAGACTTGTTCTAGTCTTAGATATGTTTTCATTTGCTATTAACATACAATTTTATTGGATGTAAATTCGAAGTAATGTCTGACTAACTATCACTATCTCTCAAATGAGGTTGTGGGATATACCATATTGCCAATCAATTATTTCACTTTCTATTAGAATAAGTCTAACTAAAACACATGTTCTTCTTAATATGGTTTGTTATTACTACAGATAATTTTATACTTAAAATGTAATTATTTAGTAGGTATTCATAAAATGGCTATTAGTCTAAAAATTTATTACAAGAAAATTCTGAGGCGTTGGTGACTAAATCTCTCTATCATTAACTCTCAAATGAGTTTATTAAATTAATCGCTCATACAAAATTTATCACTTTCTAGTCAAATAGTTAGTAGGTAATTAGTAGGTTAGATTATTTAAATCTTATGCATAAAATGTCTTAGAAGTTTTAGCTAAAGTTACACTAAATATACAAATGTATTTAAATATTATTTCAAGTAACTCTCTTTATCAGCAGATTGCATCCTGAAATTCATTGCCAATCAAATATTTCACTTTTTATAGAAATAGTTAGAAGAAGTCTTAAGTGCTAAGCAAAGACACGTTCTTATTAAAATGTTGTGTTGTTGTTACAGATAATTTAAAGCTAAATGCCAGAGGCGCTAAGACCTGTCAATTCGTTTTAAAATTAACAATTTATTTCAGAGAGCGCAGCCACAAATTAAAATAGACAATTCGGGCGTAATTCGAAGAGCCCCGCCTGACAGTCTTCGCCATTAGATATAAACATGTCAAATGTTTATTCAGGTATCAGAGTTCGGCATAAAAATAGCTCGATAGCGGCCCCCTCAAGTCACTCCCACGGCATCCCTGGGTCCTCGGATTTGTGGCCCACCCAAGCAAGTGAGAGCTGAGAACGAATGGAGTCCAATGGAACCGCAGACACGTCACAATTGCGAGTCGTCCCCGCTTTTGGATGTTGCATGTTCGTCTACCCATTGCTACATGTGTCGTGTTTTGAGGTCTGTTCCAATTATGCCGCACTCGAATATCAAATTAAGTGCCCGCTGCTATGACAGTTTTAATGTCTTTGCCACCATAAAAACGGCTGTCCCCATAAACGGGTGGAACACGACAGCGACAAAACCGCACCGCATCCCGCCGACAATTATGGAAATCCGAGGCGTTCTACACGCGTAGGTGTGTCGCCCCCTTCCCCTTTGCCCCAGGGGGGGGGAGGGTAAACTGAAAATATGACACGGAAATTCCTTTGCCCAAAACCAAGAAAAATGCTAGAAATAATATTTCATAAATAGGCGGCGAGGATTCCCATAGAGTCGCTCCGCTACCCCGCATCCCCCGCAACAACAACAGCAGCAGCAACAGCTGTTGGTAATTAATGGCTGGCCGCGTTCAATGCACTGGATAATCACGCGGCTGGGAGCGGCAACAACTCTTTCAAAATCTCGGCAAATAAATCTTGGCCACTAAACTCAAACTCGAGGGTAACAAACTGCTTACAAACGGCAAAGAGCAAGACAACGAGTGCAACTTCGAGCTGGATGGAGGAGCACAATGAGATACCAAAAAGTTCTTTATTTCGGTATAAATGATGGCCCTGGGCAGAAGTGTTGCGATTTGTTCGAGCTCACAAAAAAGGCTGCCGAAGGATTTAAGCAAAGCCACAATTTAATTAGCTTAAGCTGCTTCCCAAGTAGACAATTACAACGGCTCCCGATAGAATTTTAGTAGCACTTGTAAATATTCTGCTCATCTAAAAACACGCCGCGACTTCGTGTGGGTTGAACACAAAAAAGTGTTGCTTAAACTTCAAGAATTTTTTATTTACAACTCTTGTTACTTGGTAATCCGAAATTCAAAAAACTTTAATTGTTTGTTGTGGGAAATAAAGTGAAATGCAATATATGGTAATTATATAAAACAACTGAATATGTCCGCTATTCATTTAGTAATATATGTACTATATGTCTGCATTGATGAACAAGACTACAACACGAGTTCGCTGCTTTAATTTCAAAGGTATGTATTCTAAAAGTTTCATCTGATACCAACAATTCAATTATTTTTTCTTTCGCAGACTTCATCCACTTGTCTACAGTGATGGAAGCTCATCGAGTTAAAGGAAAATAAATTAAGTTGAAAAGTAAAATTAAAGTTTTTAAACTCATATAAAAAGCTTTTGCATTGAGATTGCAAAACTGCAATAATGTTTTATTATTATTTTATTTATTATTATTATTCATTTGTATTTAGTACTAGTCAGCTCTTTTCCGCCTTAAAGGTAATAAAAAGACAAAATTTGCAATTTATTGAGTTAAATTTTTTATTAAGAAATAAAATTAAAAACAAATAGTTATTACGTCCGTCTCCTGGCTCTAAGCTATAACCCCACCAATTTTCAGACAAATCGACAAACACGACTTTCTGCTATGTATTATATATATTATAATTATTATTATTAGGTATTATGTCTTTTGTATTATTGCAAGAAATAAGACGAAAACCTTTAACTTTAAAGCGGATATATGTATATGAAGTTGAAGTGAGAGCATTACTTCATAAGTAATATAAATAGTGTAACTTCCTCGACAATCCTTTATATAAATAGTTCTTATTATTATTATATATATAATTATTTTTGTGTTATCAAATTTCTTCCGTCTTGTTGCAAAATATATGTTAATACTAAGACTGAGAAGATATGCCTCCTGTTGATGTAGCGAGATTTATAGTCGTGTTATAGTTTGGCGCGTCGATGTATGTAAATTTATAAATTTAGCTCGTTGGTGTATGTATATATATAAGGTTAGCTTCAGATTTAACAAATTTGCATTCTGAAATAATTTTGTGCGTATTAGTTGACGATTTACGAGTGTCTCTGTGTGCGGTTTGAATTTAACAGGCTTAGTGTGGAATATTACGAACGAACAGAGCTTTTTATGCAGTGCAGTTTTATGTGTCGCCCGCCATAAGAGAAAATCCTTTAGTTGGCTGCCTGGCTGTGCGTGGTGGGGCCACAACAACGCCAGGCTGCAGCTGCATTGTCCTCTGCCCGCAGATGTTGTGTTGGGCTTTACCGAGTTCTTTGTCAGTTGCTCTGAACGAGCGGCCATTCTATAGGCGTTATGTGAACGGCAACTATTCGCACTAAAGCCACGATACAATAAATATGCCGCCCAGCCAAGGGGGGTGGGAGGTGGTAGCATATTGAGCAATCAAAGCCAACTGTGTCCAGGCCCCATCTCTCTCTTTCCCCTTCAGTTCATCGCTGGTCCGCCTTCGCCTCCTGCTCTAATTGCATGTTGTGTTGCTCGTTTGCGTTGCTCCATCAGCTGCCAGTTGCATGTACCACCCCGCCCCCCTTCCCCCTCTAGCCCATCGCTTAGCCGCCACTACGCAGCTCGCGCTTTCGAGTTGTTTTACATTTTTAATTGAATTTTCGCCATAGTTGGCATTCTTTAACGTTCTTCCTCTCTCGCCGTTTGCTTTTGTTGCTGCTGCTGCTGCTGCTGCTTTAACGCTTTTTCATTAGAATTTACACTTATTCATTAGTTGCAACATGCAACAGCTGCAGCCATAATAAAATTTTATTTTATTATGCGGACATCCAATTCATTAACTCAGCGCTCGCACTGCCGGGGATGATCCAGAGTTAGCCGTAAAAATTGTGACTCTACTGGACACAGATGGCAAATAGTGTCCACTTTACATGGCCATGGAATTGACTTGGCCACAGCCACAGACTTGCAACGAGTCTCCCCAGTTGTCGACTACACAATCCTCTCTCCCTCTCTCCCCAGTGACATTCCCGAGAGCCTACTCAGGTAATAAGTGGCCAGGCAGGAATATTCCCATCGTAAAAAGTGCGTTGGTGAAAAACTCCCTTGGGGTCAGGGGCAGGCAGGCAGGAAGGCAAGCAAATGGGGGAAAATATTCTTTATATTCGTTGCGTTTTTACATAATTTCAACTGGCACTTGAAGCATATTCGGGGCTCCCAAAGTGTTGCCCATAAAAACATAAACACAACATCAACGGAAAATGTTGAAAACAGCAAAATGAAATTCGAGTTGTGTTTCATTGCGTTATGTTTCTTAGTGAGGCAAGAAACGGCACATCTGCATATTATTAATGACCGGTAATTACCTTGCCACAAAAAGAGAAATATCTGAGCGAGAGCGAGAGAGCGAGAGAGAAATGGCGCAAATCACCGACAGGGGGCGCTGCAGTCACTTGGGGACCAGCTAATGGGCCACCCCAAAAAACAGTTTTGGGTGCTCAGGTCCCAAGAATTTGCGGTCGACGAGCGATTTATTTGTTTATAAAACGTTGCGCGTAACTTAGCCAACTTTATGATGGAGAGATGGCACATATAAAAACTTCAACAAATATAATTGAAAATAAACAAATTACCTCAGATAGTTTCGGAGTTCGCGGCGTTCGGAGTTATCGACAGGCCGCTGATGGGTTTATTGTACAATTAAAGCGCGTGGAAATGGAGAAATGGGAATGGGAAAGGCGCACAGCCAGCAACTGAAATTAATTTCCGTCTCGTTGTTTGATACATGCCAGCAGCCCCGAAGGCAACACTCAGCAGCAGTCCAGCAGTTCAGTTCAGTTCAGTTGGAAGTGGGAGCTCAACCCGTGCGAGGCAGGCACACTTCCTCTGGCTGGCGCTCCGCCTGGGCCACGGTTAAAAATAATATTGATCTTCATTGGAACGAAGTGTTAATAAAATATTATTCTTTGCGCTGCCTCGTTTTCACTGCTCTTCGAATGCAACTTTTTGTAAAACACACACAAAAAGTAAAGGGGCGAGACAAAACGAAATTAACGAAAATGAGTTTTAAAATAATCATGACGTTTTTACGATGCCCTAATGTTGAAATTATGGCACACATAAATGTGTGTGCACTCTCCGAGAACTTGGCCATAAAAAACTTATGCTTTATGTGCCCCAATATACGCAGACGATCCGAACTGTCTACAAGTAGCTGTGAATCAGCAGATGATATATAAAACTTGCATGCGTTTTCTGATAAGCGGGGCCGAGTGCAAAAGATCAACATTTAACAAGTATTAAGTGCTCTAAGAATGCTGTTAAAGACGGGAATTTGTAAATAATAAGAGACAAGTGCGATAAGGAATGCTTTAAACAATAACCATAAGATTGTGCGTTGAACTCATTAAGTGAGGTGCTGAGCAGTCTTAGAGAAGTGCAAACAACTGTCCATAAACAAACTTAAATCTTTCTTTTCATTAAAGTTACTAAATCTAATATAAACTACTTCGAGAAGAAAAGAACAGCTCATAAAAATAGTGGCCAATAGTAGTGCTGAATAGTCTAAGAGACAAACAAGCTTACATCTTTCCATTAAAGATACAAAATATAATATAAACTACTTCAACAAGAAAACAACAGCTCATACAAATAGTCGCTCAAAGGAGTGCTGGAGAGTTAAAGAGATGTGCAAAGAACCGTCCACAAACAATCTTCAATCCTTATGGCTATTAGAGATACTAAATATAATATATACTTGAAAGAGACAACAACAGCTTATGGAAATAGTCACCAACATGCAATAATAGACGATAATAAGCATTTTAGAATACATATCTGCCTTTTACTACAATCTTGAGTTAGCCTGTGGTAAGCTGATCTCTAGCTCTCTCGTGGCTGAACAAGCCATAAACCAAATGACAAACGATGCCACATAAATTGCTCAACTACCAAAGCAGAACATGGCCAACAAGAGGGCAGGCAGCAGGCGGCAGGCTTTCGGAAAACTTATCAAAACATTTAGGTAAAATAAACGCGCGGTCGTAAAGAACGAGACAAGCTGGGGAAAAGTTCAGATAATCAGCGGCAACGGGGCGACAACGGTGATAAAAAATGAATGCGGAACAACTTTCTTAATGAGCTGCCAAAGGCGGCCAAACCGTCCCCCTTCCCCTGCCCATGCTCCACCCCTTGGTTGACCCATTCGTGGGGTGTTCAGTTTCTTCGAACAACAGGCAAAGAAAACTAAATCAAATTTGAATAAGAAATGGTCCCGCTCGTTGTTAAAATCGAAATCTAATCGAATAATTCTCGTCGATTGGATGACAACCGCACCGAAATGTGATCAAGTGATTTCGGGGCCTCATCGGCTGTGTGTCGTCGTCTAATCTCGAAGATCTGTAGGCGGCTGCTGTGCGGCCATAAAACGATTACCATGGAGCACATTGGGCCCCTCTCGAACTGGGTCGATTGGATAAAGAAATTGTAATTAATTAAATTTATGCGACATGTTTACAGTTTTCTCGTTGTTAGACGCACAAATTTACATAATTCGCTCCATACCACGAAACGCGTTGAGAATCAAAATCACATGTTGTGTTTATTGCGGACATTAAATGAACTTGTTCTATTTCGCTATTGCCATCGCTCTCGGCCCCAACAATGCATTTTACGAGCCATCCGGAGGGCTTACAATTCCGACAGTGCTGTGAATTGGAGCTTTTGGGGGGATCGAGTGAATTATCGCTAATTACAATTGTGGAACATTAGTCCGAGATTTCTGGTACAAATACCCAAATTTCTTCACTTCAGAACGTTTCTCCATCGAGTGACCTATTTTCACAAAAATATATAATAAAACTTTGGACGATTTACAAGTTGCAAAATATAATATTTCTCTCTACAGCGTTTTACATTATTGATAATGCTGTGAATTGCAGCTTTTGGAGGTATCAATAGAATTATCTGTAATCCATTTATTCACAATCTTTTAAGCGCTTTTGTAATAAATATTTGTGGAAAATTAGACCGAGATTTCTGTAAGAAATAGCTAAATTGTGTTACTTCAAATCGTTTCCTATAAAATTATATCTTTTCACAAAAATTCAAATAAAATATTTGACAAATTTACATTTTGCAAAATATAATTGTTAATTTCACAGAGTTTTGCATTGATAGTACTGTGTCGAAACTTAGTCCGAGATTTCCGTAAGAAAAAGTTAAATAACTTCACTTGAGGTTCTTTAAACTTTTTTCAAGTTTCCAAAATTTAACTTTAACCAAATTTTTTTTTATATAATTTATATCTCAATTCAATTTAATCAGTTAATTTGGCTTAAACAAGCTCATTTTGTGAGACTTTATAGCATATCATATTAGATACACAAAGAAGCCTTCATTAATTCTATGAAACTTGCTGCTAATCAGAGACGAGAAGTTACAACAGTTTATAAACAATTTACAACGCTATGAACATTCTCAAAATAAAATTTTGCATGCCGCAAAGTGTTTCCAAAATTTACAATTTTTTATATCACTTTTATCTCAATTCAATTCAATCAGTTAATTTGGCTTAAACAAGCTCATTTTGTTATAATTTATAACGCATCATATTAGATACACAAAGAAGCCTTCATTTATTGTTATTCTTTGAAATTGCTGTTAATCAGAGACCTTTCCAGCCAGAGATGGTAATATTTATTTGGATGTGAATATGCAGATGCACAACTCGAAATTTATGGCCTCGTTATACTTGTTGTTTCCTCAGTGACATGGCCACTCGCAGCTCTCCCGACAATGACCCCCGCTTCGGACTGGTTAGCAAAATCACCTGCAGTGCGGGCCAAGTCAGTGGAGCGAAGGTTTCAATAATACAGACGGTACACTCCCCGGTTGCACGTTGCTGCTGGGGCGCTGTGGCACTGTGGCACTGTGGCACTGTGGCTACCTGCAGCTCAATATGTCGAACTGATTTTGAATGATGCATTTGCTTTGTTCCTCGGGGGCTCTTTTAGCTTGCCAAGTACGAGTGAGTACATATGTGCATATGAAATATTGGACGCATGTCAGAGCTGCAGAGAGCGGGGGCAGCTTAAGTTATGGATGCCACCACCACCACCACCATCTCAGTCAGCTCGCAGTCAGCTGAGCGGCTTTAAAGCATAACTGCAGTAATTGAAAACTGTCAAAATATACCATTAACCGCAGCTAGATCTTCAAGTTCCCCAGACTACCTTCCAACCTTGCTGCCCGGCTGCCCGGCTACTGCACTTTTCGAATGACTTTCCATTTGACCGCAACTAAATGAATTTGACAGCAACTTCTGTGCTCCTTTTCAGTCACTACTCGACTCGACTCAACTCGACTCGAGGCAAGGCGAACAAAAAGAATATTGAGACTTATTCAGTTTCGCTTTAAGATGTTTGCTTGTTTTCTGTTTCTGCTTTGTGGTCAAGAGCTTCTGCTGTCTGCAGTTCTGCTTTAACCTAATACCCTCACTAACTTTGTTTAATTAACTCCGTCGAGCTGGAGTCTTATTTCATTTTGCTTTCAATATTATAATTCGTTGAGTGGCAAATATATTTAAGTGAAATTTCTGTTGCAGAAATGCAAAATCCCTGAACAAAATATCAAGAGAAGAAGCAGTATACTTTGTGCAATATTAAACTAAATTTATAAACTAAATGAAATCTAGCTATGTTACCTAAATGTATTTGAAACCTATAAAGAATATACTGTATACAAATCCCTCCCTCGATTCCCTTGTTATTGTTTATATTGTATGTATTACTATTGTGACGTATTACAAACATCTTGTATTAAATTTATTTAAAATTATTTTATTTCTTACTTTAAAGTTAATTTAAATAGAAATTTCTGCCTATTTTCGGTATAACAACTTGCAATATCTTCTGACTTTAATAAGCTAGTTCAAATCCATTCTTTAATAATTTGGTTTGGTAATTTAAAGATAATCCAAAAAAGGTTGTGTCTACTCAATTCCTACACTTAATTTTCTAACTATTGTTTATTTTTATATCTTGCAATATCTTCTTCCCTTTTTAATTAACCAATTAAACTCCAGCTGCTTAACTCAAATTTATTTAATCTCTATTTATTTTGTTTTAGTTATTAATTTAAAATAAGTCTAAATAGAATTTTGTATCTAAAAGTTTTACCATACCTTCTCTTGTCTTATCAAACTTCTGGTCTTATTAGACAACTAAATGAATTTCAGCTGCTTCAGACAAGTTCATTCGAATTATCATTAATTTAGTTTACTAATATACTATACTGCTCTAAAGTTAATTGATAGGGTGTTTTCTGTATACAATTAATACAGTGTATTCCATATGCAGCTATTGTTTATACCATGTCTTGCCAACTGCTGGCCTTATTTATTTACCCAAGTCAATAAAGATCTCATTCGCGGTTATAAGTCGCGGCGCCGCCCCAGCGACGACTGCCTGAGTGTCAGTGGAGTTGTGTGGGTTTAGTTTTCCAAGCACACATCTGCGACTTGGTGGTCGCCATGTGTAACCAAACCCACAATATAGTGGTGGAGCGTATATGAGTGCTCATGGCCAGATCCAGACCGCAGTCAAATCAAAAGAAGAGTGACAAATGAACTGTCAAAATATAATGCAAGTGACGACGGGAATGACAACACATGTGTTTCTCGCTGTTTTGCTGCTGTTCTTGGGTGCGGCCAGTGCTAGTCCTATTCCTGACTCAGATCTGGAACTCAACTATCAACTGTTGACAGCCGACTAAGCCGCAGGCAGCGACAGATTTTAGTGGCATTCAGCGCGGCGAGCCGCAAGCAATTTGTAGCACTGTTGACTCTGAACTATGAACTCAACTAGCGCTCAAACAAATTACAGCAACACTTAATTACATGCTTCCTGCAAGCTGCACAGATCAGCCACAATCAACGCTCTGCCCGGCAATAGGCCACTGTGCGATAGGAATCGCTCAATCGATAACTGCGTCCAGCTTCGATGCTGATGCTGAGACTAAGACTGTGGCTGAGGCTGAGGTAGAAGCAGGTAGAAGCTCGTTAGGCGCTGCCGAAACTAAATACGAGAGCAAAGCAAAACGGCAATCTAAACAACGATTCGACAAGCAAAAGCGACTATTAGATATCCTGCAAGTCGCAAGTCGAATTTAGCACTGCAGTGAAAAGCTGAACTTTGTGTTCTGGATATGTATTAGTAATATAATAGTATTTAATTAACGAGTACAAAAATCTACAACGTTGAGCAACCCTGCCTACGCTTGCTCTGCTGCAGGGTATAACAAGACGCAGCACAAGAACAACTGAAGCAGAAGACTAACGATGGGCAGAGGTTTGGGCGATGCTTATCGAGCGACAAGAAGTAGAAGAGCAGGAAAGAAGGAGAGCGGGAGACGTCGGACGACGGACGACGGCCTAAAGAAAGGGTTCGTTATGGGCCTTTGCAGCCGAACCTTAAAGAGGCAGCGCACGTAGTTGGACCCCAGTCGAGTGCCCGCTGCGTGTTGTTATTTATCGTGTTTGTAAATGACTCTCAGTGTGTGTGTGTGTTGGTGTGTTTGTGTGTGCGCAGGCTGCGATTGGCTTGTTGTGATAATGCGAGACACTGGACGAGAGAGAGAGAGCAGAGAGCAATCAATTAAAAAGGCAGCAGCCCGACAGCACCTTCTTTTACACGAGTGCGCGGCCCTGGCGAAAACTTCTTTGGAATCCGAGTCGCACTGTAATGAAGCAATTTTTACGTGAGATTTCGAGGCAGCGATTACAACCGTGTGTGAGTGTGTGTTGTATGGCTTATAAATCGTTTGCTGTTATCGCAGCATGTAGGGCACAAGCGAGTGCAAACAGCCGGGCAGCTGATAAGCCTGCTTCGAGCTGCTGTGATTTATGGCAAGTGCAACAATTGTGCAGCTATCGATGCGCCGCCTATCGATAACGCAACGCAGTACAGTCGCCTCCGACTGGGCGAGGGTTGCCAACTCGCCAGCAATGAAATGTCAACAAGTCGTGGGAAAGGAAGTCAGCGAGAGAGACAAAAAGAAAACAAAATAGAGCCCTGACAAGGTCGATTCATATCTGCGATTGGTTAAACAAAACGACACGAATTATGCAAATTGCCTTGAATCGTTTATCAAGAACGCGTAGCATTTACATTAATCATCTATTAGATGGTAACAACGTCATGCATATGTAAGAATCTCTTTAAAAACGAAACAAACAACGGGCAGTGAGGAAAAAAGTGGAAAATGCTTCAGTGTCTTTATGGTGGTTGTTGGCTGGCGCCAAGTGACATTTTTGTAGTTGATTTATTATCTTGGTCTGTGTGGAAAATATTATAGAAATGATTTATAATCCTTATCTGCGCAGTCTGATCATGTGTGTGTGCGCTCTAGTCGACAGGACCGGCAACAGATACGTCGAGGGATAAGTCGCAGGTACTGTTCCCCTCGCTCCCCCCGAGCTCTGAGCTCGTCTCTCTGCTCTGCTCACAGTCGCTGAGTCGCTGTGCAAATGGCGGAAAACCTTTGCGGAGCGCTGGAAAAACTTTCACAGCCACTCGGCTGGCCTGGCCTGGCCTGGCCGAGACCTGGGTCGGGCCGACGCCCCAAAGGCGCAAACATGGAGCATATTTCAGCCTGGCATGCGATTATCAGCTCCGACTCACGCTGGCGAGCAGGCAAACTGGAGGCACCCAATGCGAAATGTGTGTCAAAGTTCAAGCATTGGAAACGTGAAAGCAAAACGGCCAACTGGCCGCTGATGGAGTGCCGAAGCGCGCGGCATGTGGGGCACAGCGCATGCAGCGTGCAGCATGCAGCTTAGATAGGAGTAGGGGACGGGGGCATGTGGCTGGTGTGATAGCACCCACGTTCGCCATGAGTTATGACCGCGGCAAGCAAATAATTGCAAAATTACAGCCCAACTGCGGTTCCTCGACCCCCACCCCCTTATGACCAACAGTCGCCTCTTTCTTCGGACTCCAACTCAAACTCAACTGGCGTCTAATAACACTCGACAACATGGCTGAGGATTGGACTAAAGAATATGCAGATCAAAGTAGAGCAATGAGATGGAAATACAACAAGCAATATTTTGTTTTCCTATAAAAATTTATTTAAATTAAATTAAATTACAAAAAATACAAATGAAATTTAATGCCTACAGAATTTACTATTTTGTTTTCATATCAAAAATTAATATACGCAATTATAGTAAGTTAAATAATTTTAAGGAGTAGTAAGCTCTAAGCATTATAATTAATTTTAGACCAAAGTAAAACAAATGGTGTCTAAACAATCGCATGTATTTCTAAATATTATAATTTAAATAGAAAGTATAACTAAATATACACCACAGTGCAATAATGAAATGGAAGCAAAGAAATTGAATATTTTATTCCAAAATCAAATAATTAATAAATAAAATTGTTGATAGTTGAAGGGGTTAAAGTTTCTTTAGTACATTGAAAAGAATACACGAAAAAATATAGTTTGCTTTCATATTAAAAATGCAAATACACAGCTATAGAAAGTTTCAGTTAAAGAGTAAAATTTTCGACGGCTAACATTAAAATTAATATTAGACCATAATACTACAAAGCAATGTCTAAGGAAATCATACGAAAAATCAAAAGAAAGTTAAATGAGCCCAGAGTTTAAATTTGTGCATCGAACATTCACCTTTGCACTTCAAACCTCTAACATCAATGTCTTGAATTCTTAATAATATATTTGGCAATGAGATCGTAGTTTCTTTTTCAGGATAGTGTAATTCGTAAGGTCGCCATTGGGGGGCAGTTCAATATGAAAATACCTACAAATTGTTGCTGGCTGGTCAACTAGCTGCCTAGCTGGCTGGCTGGTCATTGAGCTGCAGCTGATGTGGGAACTTGGGCTGTGGCAGGGGCAAGGTGGCGGATTGGGAGGGCATCGTGGAGACTTTTGCTTGATGGCATGAGCGAAGACGGAGCATGCTTTCAACATAAATTTCCATTAGATTGTGGCATCGGCAACAACGGCAGCGGCAGCGCCAAGTTGCATGTGGCATGAAAAAGCCGCCGCAGGAAATATCTTTCGGCAGCCGCAAATAATTCTCCTCGTTTGCTCGCTCGCACTTTGACATCTGTTCAGGGGGGGAAGAGGGAGCGAGGGAGAGAGTGGTTGGGGAGTCGCAGAGACTTTGCGACTGTCGGGCTGCGAAGTCGAGTTGGGGATATTATAATATTTGTCTCTTTGTTGACATTAAAACGCAATTTATGCAGCGTCATTATTATCAGACTCTCTGTTGACGTTCGAGCCGAGGCTGAAGCTATTGTCGTCATCGTTGTTGCAGCTGAAGCTTTGTCAGGCTGTGGCATGCAACTTTGTGGATTTTTATGCAGCGGTTTTAGTGGTTTGTCATCCGCAGATTGCAGCCAAGATTCGATCATCGTCTCTACTTAACATTTGACTTTAACAACTCCTCCATTTCGCTTAATGACAAATTGTGCACGAGGCGGCAGCTGGCGTGCAAATCAAATCAATTTGCGAGTCATCATTCAAAACTAATAATAGCGAATATTATATTTTTTGCATAATTAGATTTATCTAAATGTGTAAATAGCATTATAAAACAACTTATATTGTAAATCAAAACTAGACACTCGCTGTCAAGCAAATCCTAAATACAATTGAAATCCCGCTCAAGCAGCTTAGAGTAAAAGAACTCTGAGAAAACTATCAACACAGGCCATAAATTGGTGTGTAACCTACATAATTATTAGCTCTTGGAATTAGCCTCGAGTTGAGCAGTTTTCGGAGAACAAATGCCACATTTTGAGGGGCGCGACGGCGTGGCAAATGTCACGCTGTCTTCACGAAGGTACCCTTGGATTTGTGTGCACAATATATATAGATATTTATCCCCGGTGCAGGCAAGGTGATTAGGTCGCAACAAAGCGTGTGGCAATTGGATTAGATAAGGTCTAATTGAGGTCAAGCGACAGTCGCCAGAGCGTGTAAGATGAGCAGCATTTAAAATCGTCTGGTTTTAATTGATTAATAAGGGTGTCAATAGTTAATAAGGTGGGCAAATATCAGTAGAGGATAGATGGTTATCTAGGTGCAGCTACCTCCTTGAGCAGATTTAGAAGTTGAGCTGAATATTTAAGTGATCTAATGCAGAGGGAAACTAATCCGACTGGGCAATTGCTGGCATTATGTTGTGCAGCAGCTGGCTGACCTCTGAACTAATCTCGTTCATATTCCCATGCAGCGCATGCAGCAGCAATCAAAAGTTTTAATGTAACTGCAGTCAGGCTTGAAATTGAAGGCAAAACAATGCAACGAGTAACAAGTCGCTCGAGTCCGATGTGGCACTGCAAAAAAATCCAGCTGAATGGAACTGCTAAAATGCTGGCCGCAAAATTGCACCAATTGCAGTTGATTAAGCCTTGGCTCGGAGACGGCCTGGAGAGCGCAGGAGGCTGGGGCAAAGACGCAGGCCGAGCAGGTCGTTGCTGCAATGTGCGGAATGCACCACAAACAATAAATTCTGGGCGGCAGGGCGCTGCAAGGGCGAGGGGGGGAGTCGAAGCGCCACAAAAGTTTAGCCAACAATAATTTCGAGTTAACTTTGACACTTGCAAAACGGGGCAGGCAACAGGCAGCAGACACCCAGCACACAGAGAGCACAGAGCACAGAGAGCGCAGGACCTCCTGCCGTGCCGAGGCTGCTCTTCCTCTGCCTCCGCCTCTCCCTCGCTCTGTCTATGGGTGGCCAGTGGCTGCGCTGGCTTACTGCAAATGCAGTTGTCATAATTTTGCATTTCCCTGGAAGCTGCCCTCGTCCTCGGCCTCGGTCTCGGCCGGGACAATTTGTACGGCCGACGGCGGCCTGCTGTGACTTGTGCCAAGTTGTTTGGCTTTTGTTGTAGTTTCGGCTGCGAGTAAATGCAGAAATGCAGCCAAGTTATTGCCGGCCGACAGGCGACCAGTTTAGTGTGGGGGTTGAGGGGAGGTAGACGTCCAGCCAGCTGTTTGTGTTGCAGGTGGCACTGCAACAAAGCGCCGGCCACTTGCAGCCAAAGACCATTACGTGCCAGCTTAAAGCCCCATCAGCAAATCCAATTCCCATGATAGCCCCACTGAAAACTGGGTCAAATCATAGCATGGCAGCTGCAGCATTCACTAAATAGCCACATTGCCACAGGCCACATCCAGCTCCCGCTTTACACTCCCCGCCACCTCGCTGCTGTCCGGCCAGTCCTCGCACGTCTTGCTGGATATAAATCCTGACGCTGCAGCTAAAAAACAATTTTCTACGGGTATGTTAAACATCTCTCGTTGGGGACATGAGCTGACAACGACACCCAAAGCGATGCACACAGCACACAGCACACGGCAACAACAGCTACAACTACAACGACAACACAGCCGAACCCGAAATCCAGCAAACGCAGTCCATGCCAAGCCAACCAACTCAACCCAACCCATTCCACAGCTGACCTGTCCGCTCCACTCCCTGAGCAGACGACGCTCGTCCGCACTTGGAGGGCGACTCGTCGACCAGAAACCAAGAGCAACGACATGAATGCCATCGAGCTGGGCGCGGCGCATCTTCACTACACTGCAACAACCCACAGAGTTGCAACATGCCAGACAATCCAAACAGGTGAGCGTAGAGGAGATTCCCGCACACATTGTAGATAGAAATGTACGATTTTCAGATGTATATGCATTCTTTAGTAAACTTGGGATGAATAACATTTATTATGAGCAAACTTGCCTCATCATATTACTCTTACAAATAGAAAGAGTTCCACAAGGAGCATTAAGGGACTTGTTAGTAGAAGATGAAATCTGTGCGCCTAAGTGTATATAGTAATTGTGGAACTTGGCACGGAAGTCCATTAATATGATCGTATTACTATTACAAGGAATGACACTAGGAGAAATTCATAATATAAATATGATTTCAAATAGTTGCCCTACAATGAGATTTGAAAAGATTTGTGCGAAGATAGATTTAACGATATTTGGAATTAGTGAAACTTGGGGCCAAAGACAATTAATTAATTATAAGGAACTTTGCTGATCATACTAATATTAGTACGAATTGCAAATGGAAGAGTTTTTACAGACTTGATAATACTTGAAACAATTAAAATAGTCACGCTAAAAGGAGATAAAGCACATGAAGTAGACTAAGCTTTAGAATTTAAATAATATTTTGGAATCTTTCCTGATCTTAATACGATATCTAATACAAATAGAAAGAGTTCTTTACGAAACTTAGAAGTTAGGGACTTCATAAAATGGAAAAGAATTCAACTAGTTGCTCTAGAAAGAGGTGACAAGATTTTTGTAGATACGAAAGGCGAAGGTTAAAGTTCTAGCAAAAAATAATAGTAAAAAGAAAATTTGGAAAGAACAGAAGGCAGTTGATTACTTGACAATAAAAAAAACAATTCAAAAAGTTAGACTAGAAGGAGATCAATATATTATCATGCATAAAGTAAAGCTAATGCTGCATTCAGCTTACTTACAAAATAATGGCTACGAGTAAAAAATATATTTGCGACATATTACTATGCTCTCTTATCAATTTACTATTCACAATATTAAATTTAGTTCCTATTCGATATGTCCTAGAAATCGCTCTTTAGAATATATTAATTAGTTAGTTAAATGAACGTGTGATATAAGTATTTTGAAATGAAATAATGTCCTGTATCTTTTATCATAATTAGTTTTCTAAACGAAGGCCGAACAACTGATGTGATTTGCGTGTGTTACTCATCAAGACTTACTAATAATTTAATCGCTTGAAACACTAGATCTTTAATATTTAAGCTCAAAGATAGTTCAATTGAACGATTGAAACGTTTTGTTGCAACTTAGCTTGGCAGATCGTTGACGGAGTGAGCTCTTAATGCTGCAGTATTTAGATGCAGCTTCAAGACGGTGTTCTTGAAGCTGTTGCAGTCTGCTGTGGGAATCCTCTCTAGAGCGTACTTGTGAGTTGTGTGTGCAATGTATTTATGCAAATTTCTTGCAGTGCACATTCAACACACCAGAAATGACGTAGCACATTTCGGACGCCGACAGCAGCAACAGTTTTGCTGCAACCTCAAGCAGCAGCAACGGCGACTGCGAATGCGACAAGCTGATGCTGAAGCTGTTGCTGTTGCTGTTGGTGGTGCTGATGCAGCAGCAGCAGCAGCAAAATGCAAACAAGTATGTCAAAAATCTGCATGTCTGCCACCATTTGCAGCACCACCTCCACCCCCGCCTCCGCCACCGCCCCCAACTCCGCCAACAGCAGCAGCAGCGACAGCGACAGCGACATGAGCTGCAACAACAACGGCGACACGAAATCGCCTTTTTAATTTATTGCACAAGTGCTTTAAAAGCCGCAGCAACAACGTAGGGGAGAAGGGAGGGGACACAACAACAAGAGCCCACGCCCAACGCTCGTCTCCCCCGCCGTCTCCTCCTCCGCGTCTGTGTGGTGGAGCCTCGGGGTTAGCAGCAGGAGGCAAAATATGACTTGCTTGGTTATTAAATTACAACAACAGCCGCACAAAAGTGAAAAAGACACAAAATTATATTGCTCGCCGGGCGCGAGGAGAGCTGAAGGGGGGAACTAGGGGGGGCAACAGATTTCTCGACTCCTCATTTCCACTGAAATTATTTGCATAAGTAACGCGATACGCAGCACAACAACAAGCTTGTTTGGCCTGCCCGACGATGACGATGGCGATGGCGATGATGATGATAATGATGATGCCTCCCAAACACGATCGCCTGAGCCATTATGGCCATTGTGGCCAACGAGGCAATGCGTCATGCACGCACAGCATGCCGCATGCCCAGAGAGATTAGCAGCCCAAGGAGCCGGCGGAGCCGGAGGAGCCACGCCAACGCCAACGCCATCCAACTGGCAAATGGCAAACGAGACTGATCCCCAACAAGACTGGGACTCAGCTGCACTCTCAGCTGTCGTCGAAGCTGCTTCTAACAGTGGGCGCAACTCGCACTCAAATGATTCATTATTTTGTCGGCGGCGAACAATGTTGAATGCACATTTACGACTGCTCAGCAGACGCTTCATTTGCTTCGCACTGCCATGATTGAATGTTCGAAACGTCTGTTAATTGCATGCAGTCACTTAACATAATCACACGCAGTATTTAACAGCACAAGAAGCTTAACGAGTAGGAAGTAACTGCCCGCTATTTTAGTAAGCAATGCAGTAAATCAATGTTGTTGACTGTCAGCTGCTTGGCAAAGTATTAGACTTAATAGACTAATTGAAATCTGATGCTTAATTCCTAGCATAAGCTGTTAGCTAAGAATCACTTGAAGCTTTTTAGATCGTGTATATGTTACTTAACATAACAAAAGAGTGCACTTAACAGCATGCTTAAGGCAAATTGTTACTTAAAATCAATGTTAAATATAAATATTAAATGTTATTGATTGCAACAAATTAAATAATTGTTGTTGACTGATAGCTTAAAGCAAAATATATGTTAAATGTTAACATAATAAAGTAACTAATTTAAATCTGATAATTTTTACTTAACAAAATCTTTAAATGTTATCGTAATCAATAGAAACTTTGCAAATATTTTATATAATTTATTATAACAGTTTGCTAACTGCTCAGCATTGCTTAAAAACCACCTGCTAGATCAAATTAGATTATCTGTAATTAACTCCCTAGCATAAGCTGTTAACTGTAAGTCTGCAAAATGTTACTAAATACAATATAATTGTAAATTTAACATTGTGCATATTACTCGCCTATAATGCTGACAACTATTTAACACAGAAACATTAGGTAATATGTTAATAACTAATTATTTCTGTAGAATTAGATAAGTACATCTGCTTCGAAAGTTCGCTGTGTAATCAGAGATTAATTGAACCTACATATAAATGCTACTTACCATAATAAAATTTAACAGCGTGTTACTATCCTGAGATTGACTGCAAAATTGTTACTCATAATAATATTTTGTTAGTAACTGTCAACTATTATAGTGAGCAATCAATAATTGATAAATAATAGTGAACTATTTCTTGACGGCTGCTTAACATACTGTTATTAGACCCCTGTGAAGTGCCTAACATAAACCAGGAATGTAAGCTGAACCATTTGAAACGTCAAAGTACTTATGTTGAATGTTGCAGTTGACTCGAATTCATCTGAAGTTATTCTGCTGGCAGCCGCAAAGCACTCACTCTCTGTTTCGCCATTATGCATTCGTGATACAGTTCCAGATCGCGGAAGAGTTGAACAAACCCGAAAAGTAACTCATTGGGTCAGTGGCATCTGCAGCGCCAGACGGACCGGGAAACTCCCCGGAGCAGAGCAGTCATCAAATGGACAAATACGGAAAAGCATTTTCCACTTTGACAGCAATTTGCTTTAGATGTTAATCGCGCTGCCGGAAATGTTGTGCCACCCCCCTTCTCTTCTCGCCCCTTACAAACTTCCCAGCGTCCTTGTCAATGGGTCATGAGAGTTGCACTTGCAACTTATCGTAATTAAGATCAGCGCCCGCAACTGGCATCAAGTTCATGTCGTGCAGTGTACTCTGTTTTGTCGCACAGTGTCATCTTCCCCCCTCCCTCAACTCAACATATATGCGGACCTTTGAAATCTTTTCAATCTATGCGCATAATTTTGAAGCCAGGCAGTCGCCTCTGATTTGGCTCTGACAGTCAACTGACAGCAATTGATTAAAAAAGCACTGCAAGGCGTTTGCTCCAGCTCCAGCTCCAGCTCAAACTCAAACTCTGGCAGTCGTAGGCCGAAAGAATACAAATGCGAGCTCGGCATGCATAGCTTTTCTGCAAGCGTTTTTCCAATGCAAATGAGGCTGCGTGGGCAGCCATTTGCATGGCTGCAAAGATTTTCCTCGAGATGGCCGAGACGCAGACGATGCTGGCATATAGTCTGAGATATCTGCTCTGACAGCTTGACGACGTCTGGCTAAATTCACCAAACTTCGTTTGAGATCAAGCTCAAATCTGAGTAACATAATTAACTTATGTAAGTAGTAGCTCTGTCTTTCCGCTAACAATCCTAATCTAATCTACTTAATGCTTTCAATTTTAATTCGAAATGTACAATTTAAACTGACAAAAATTGCTTCAGTTAAAAATTAGATCATTTATAAACTCAATAAAACAATTAACTCACTGCAAAATTACTACAAATTGCCCTCAAATCTGACTAGTATTATTTAACGCAAATAATTAGTAAAATATTAAAAATATATTAAAATATCCTCATTTTCAATTTACTGTAGATTTCCATAAAATATAATTTTCAGTCTCAGCAAAATTAAAATTAAAAGAAAAACACTTATAAACAAGACACTTTAACATTAAAATATTCAAACTGAAAAAATGACTGCCGACTTCCCTTCCTAATCAATTATCGTCTCAGTCACACAGTTTAAATAAACATAAAAAAAATATACTTTAATGTTCAAATATTCAAACTGACAAAATTTCTCCATAAATTCATTACAGATCATTTACAGTCTCAATAACACAATTAGAATTAGAAAATCATTTATAAACAAGACTCTTTAAAATTAAATTAGTCACACAATTAAAATAAGATTAGCTCTTATAAGTGAGACTCTTTAGTATTAAATTGATCACACTGCCAAATTTGTAAGTAGACTTTAAAGACGCAGTAGCAAAATGGATCGCGAAATGGGTTCTCTCAAAGAAGGCCCAAATTAGAATGTGTTTTAAAGCGGAGTGGTTAAATAAAATGGTAAATAAATCTGTATCGCTTTTGCATATGCTAAAATACTTTCCTGTTGGCTTTGATTTGGCTGCTCGCAGTTCGAGGAGTGCGTGTTCGATATCTACGCAGAACATTAGATACTTAGTGTGAGATGCGAGATGCGACCTCGAGAGAGGGTCAGCAAACCCGAGAGTCGCCGCCGAGCGATGAAACTAATTTGCATGCAAATGCCAAAACGCGTTGCACCTGCAACATTAGCATAAGCAGACCTACAGATACGAGTGTCTATAGCCATATACGGGCGGGAAGTGTGGGGATGTGTGTGTGAGTTCTCTAAGCGACATGCTAATCAATAGGCCACACGAGTGCCAATGATTATTTTGCCATAAAATTCAGTTAGCTCTCTCGAGAGCTGCTCCTATCTATCGAGTGGCCCACTCCGGCGCTCGAGCTCTCGCCTCTCGCTCTAGTTGCTGCGCCCCGTCTCTTTCCCGTTACAGTTCTCGACCCCGTTCTCGTGCTCGTTCTCATTCTCGGTCTCGTTCTCATGCTGTGCACAATTTCCAATGGCTTTTTGGGGGCCAAGTTTGCATACGGAATTAGTTGAGCCATGTTTGGCGCTGTTGCAGTTGCAGTTGCAGCCAAGTTTATGCTAAATAAGCCAATGCCACGCCCCTCCCCCCTTCCCCATCATGCCATCGCTGGTCGCCCACAGCTGAAGTGATTTCCAGCTGAGACGCAGCTGCAAACGCAGCAAACTTTTGTGGCTATAAAAGCGACTCTCAGCACCAAGAGTGAGAGAGAGAGAGAGAGAGAGAGAGAGAGAGAGAGAGTTGAGAAGTGTTGTAGTTGTTGGTAGCGGGTGACAAGGTGCGCAGGGGGGGCGGGGGCAATGCCAACTGCTTTTTTATGCTGCGAATATATTTCTCTCTATTTATTTTATTTCACTTGGCGGCACTGCTACCAATTTTTTACAGTTCCTCTTCGTCTTAGCGGATCTCTCGTTCCACTCGCTTTTTTTTAATATGTTTAGTAAACTTCGCTCCCTCTATCGCCATCCGCCTGCGCCTCCGCGCCTCCGCGTCTCCAGCTCCACTCCTGACGCTGGAATAGACAATTTTCCGCGCTGCCATAAAAACTCAAAAGTTTGTGCAATGTGCGCAGTTTATTTCCGTTGCAAATACCTTGGATTTGGCCAAAGTCGCTGTGGTAGTACGGCGAGAGGATGGGGAAGAGGAAGGGGAAGGGGAAACGACATGACTGGCATCCTGGCGAGCTGTCTAAGTCATCTCCTGGCTGCTCCAGGACCACAGCTGCTGACGTCTGATGTTGTCGGCTGCCTTTGTCAACACTCTGCCCGCTGACGTCTGACAGCTGCATACTCTCCTACTTAGCAGAGACTTACTTATTTAGTTGGCTATTTCACTCACCAGTGCCTCGAGGCCAGCACCAGTTGACTCCCGAGCAGCAGTTGGCAATGATTAACCGACGTGGCCAGCCAGCGATGCTTATCGCAATCATAAAGAGCGTCGAGTGCTAATTTATCACCTCACAAAACACTCGAACTTCCATGACGTCTCTATTGCAATGCTCGGATTGTGAATAGTTTAGATGTTCACGATTAAGAAAGGCAAAAAAATTTGATTCGAATTAGAATTAGAGTTCTCTATTGCAAATGCTTAGTTAATCTAAAGCTCCAGTAGCAAATGAGCAACAAAAATGTGTCTTAAATAATTAATGCAATATTGTGGATGACATTAGATTAACCATTTAATGTGCACATAAATATATAAAAGTAATTAACAAGCAATCCACTCATCAAACTACAGCTTTGTATCAGATTGTGAATAGTTTAGATGTTGACGATAAAACAGTTGCACAAAAAACTTAATTAGAATGAGCCTAAAACCTTTTTTTGTTTTGACATTATTCTAAAGCTCGCCTAATCTTAACAATTTTAGAAAGTGAATATGAAAATGAATATGACACTATATTTATATGAAATTATTTGCATACACTCTGCGAATAAAAGTTTTGTATCGGATTGTAAATATTTCAGTTGTTGACGATTAAGAAAAAGTTGCACAAGAACTTCATAATAATGGTTTGTACGTCTCTATTAAAAATGCATAGTTAACCTAAAGCACTAATTGAAAATGAGCATGAATAATATGTTTTAATTGATTATGGATGGCATTAGATTATATTGTGCATAAATATATGAAATTAATTAATAAGCAACACACTCATCCAACTAAAATTATTGTATTGGAATGTTAATATTTTAGTTTCTAATTATTAAGCCTTGCACAAAAAACTTAATCAGAATGAATGAATCGAATTATTGTGTAGGTGATGCAGGTGATATTTATTTCAATACAATTGCAAATAATAGTTTTGTATGGGAATGGAGGTATATGTTATTAATTATTGCCGAACACTAACTTAACTAAAATGATTTTAAAATCTTGCTTTGCTCCTTCATTGTCAATCTAATCTATCGTGTCCTGATACTAATAAACTACGAAATTACATTTCTCATATACTACAAATATATGCCATTTATAAGACCGGCTATAGCATAACGGTCGAAATGTATTTGCAATTCTCATTAATTATTTCATACATTAAATTATGTTTCGGCCTATTCCCGAATCGCGGCTCGACAAACGGTTATTTGCATGCGCAGTCCCTAGCAAATGTCAACCCCTATTAATGAGGTGCTCCATTAAAGCATGATCTGGGCCCTGGCACTTCGAGGGGTGAGTCTGGGCTCAGCGATAATTGCATCATTTATCAATTTAAGCAAATGAACAAAACGAAAGTTTTGAAGACGCACGAAGCCATCGAACATGGCTGGCTCATTAATTTAGAGCCAACCCCCCGCCGCGGCCCCTAAGCCCCTAATAATAATCGACATTAATCAGTCAGAGATTATCGATAAGTGCGTTTAGGCAGCGCTCAAGAGGCTCGCCACTGTCAGCAGCCAGCAGCCAGCAGGCAGCAGTTGAGCTGCGTGTTTACCTTCAGCTGGCTCCGCCTAATTGATTACGCCCCAAAGTCAAGTCCGCGTCTTTATCATCGTCTCCATCTGGAACAACTCCGAAAAAGAAGAGAAAAAGAACTGAGGCCAATCACGTGCATTCTGGAAGCTGTTGTCCCGCTCTCTCTCCCTCTCTCTCACACTGTCTATCTGCCTGCGATGTCTGGCCCGATAAGAGGAGCCTCTCCCGCTCCCCCTCTCGCTGCCTGCTTCAACCCCATTGCCGTCTGGGGCTCCCCAGTGATTATTTTGACTGTGATTTTTATCGCACGTCGGCTTTTGATGTTCGTCTTTGGCCTCGACTTTGTCTTCTTCTCGCTCACTGCACATATTTTATATTCATATTTTATTTATTTAAATTTCAATGTGTATGGCTGTATGTGAAAATATTCAATGCATATTCGTATTTGCATTTGATTTGGGAATTTGTTTTTCCAGCACGCACATATTCAGATCTTATCGTAGTTTATTAAAAGATTTCTTATCTATAATGCAAATGTCATCTCGATTTTCCTGTTTACTCTCTTTTCGGCTGGGGATTTGTGTGTTTGTTATTCGGTAGTTGGTCGTGTGTGTGGTGTGCTGTGGTGTGGTGTGGTTATGGCGAGGTTTGTTTATTCAGCAAGCATCCGAAATTTCATTCGTTTCCGAGTCATCTGTTATCCACTTGAAACTCCATCAATGCGCTGGACCAACTAATTCTTGTCCACGCTCTGCTCAGCTCAGCTCGACTCGGCTTGACCCACAAATCCTTGCTCGAGCCCAAAACAAACAAGCATAAATCACCCGCAAAACACACACACACACACACGTACACACACTTGCAGTCGGACAGTCACAGCATGGAATAAAAACTGAAACGAAACGGGTCTTAAATTTAAAAGCAATCTGCCAGAGAGTTGCCCTTAGTGCTCTGTTCCTGTTCCTCTTCCTCTCACTGCCTCAGCTGCTGCTATTGTTTTTGTTGCTGTTGCTGCTGCTGCTGCTGCTGCTGCTGTTGTTGTGCGTGGCCTTTGGCCAATTTTCTTATTAAAAACAACAGAGTCAAAATGTTTACCAAACACAATTCCCGACTCCGCGCGTTTCGCCCAAAACTGTAAATAGAGCGGGCAGTGAAAGTGCCGACAGTCCGCACTGCAAGCACGAGCATGAGAATGAGCAAAAGGACGAGCGTGTGGTTCAAGCAAGGACACAAATCCCTACGCCACATGCTGAGTCTGAATCGGAGTCTGAGTCTGAGTCCGAGTCTATGCACGGTCCGCATCCGCATTCATTGTCCGACCACCGAAATTGAACCACCCCCCACGCCACGAAAACGTTTTGTTCACAAAAAAGGAAAGAATAGAAAGGAGAGAAGAAAAAATGGCATTGCTAAACCCATTAAATGTGACTCACAAAAAGGAAAGCAAACACGAAAAAAAAACTACAAATGTGAGAAATGTTGTGCTAAACTCAAATGTGAGCAACTAAAAGATGCCCTCGGAAAACTATTGAAATTTATTGCTTACAAAATTATTTTATGTTTCATACGGATATGAGAAATGTTGTGTCAAACTCAAAGTTGACCAACTAAAAGATACCCTTGACGTTGGAAAAACTTTTGGAATTTATAGACTTCAAAATTATTTTATGTTGCATACAGATGTGAGAAATATTGTTCTCTAATGTGAGCAATTAAAAGTTTCCCAAGTTGTTAAACAAAATTATGGGAATTGAACGTTCACAAAATTGTGTAAGTTAGTAATCTATATATTTAAAATATTACCATGGGAATTTTTTGTTTACAATATTTTCTTTGTTAGCAATCCATATATATTACATTAAAACTATTACTTGAAGCTGACAATTATTATCGACAATCAATAGTCTGTCTATGATAATTTTTAGATTGAAGAAAGTTGACTTCTTTGCTTTAAGCTGTTGAAAAGGGAACACAAAAGCTGAAACAAATTTTATAAGTTTACCAAAGATCAAGTTGAATTATGCAATTGAAATCAAAGTGTATTTTACTACGGCAATGATGACAATTAGATAATTGTTATATTAAGTGTTAAGTGTTAGTTGATTATTTTGTTAGTTAATTATTATATAAATTCAAGTAAATCTAACAACATTGCCCAATGTGTTAATTAATTAATATATTGATTCAGTTAAACTTCGCAACAGTACCCAAAGTGTTAGTTAGTTTTATCTGAAGAGAACATCGAATCTCAATGTTACCATCACTCAGCCAATCACTATTTGTAGTTAGAAGATAGTCTGCTCACTGCGCTTTGTCGCCCAATATACCCCACAGCCATGCACAGAATGGGTATACATATTGTAGCAAAACAACTTGCCACTAGTATTTGCTAGTCTTGCACTATTCCTTGCTCATCCTTTGCGCTGACTTTCACTTTCCTCGAAGGCTGCTCGCAGCATTTTTTATCCGCCATCGCTCGACACTCGCCAGATAGTTAGTTGGGGGCCTAAATATTTGGACACGGCGACTGATTAGTGGGGTCCAAATGGAACGGAATATGAACTAAACCAAACCAATTTGCTGGCAGCTAACGAAACCTTAATCGAAAACTGAATGGCATGTTCAGAGACCAGAATCGCTTGTCCTGTCGTGTCCTGTGCTCTACTGAGCTCTGCTGTCTGCAAACAACAACTAAGAGCACAAACATCAATCAGGCCTCAAGTTTTTCTGACTTTCGAGGCGACAAGCCCATCGTCGACTCCTGCGTCTTGAGCATTCTTTTGGACGCGCGCCAAGTGCATGGCTGCCATCGTTCTCCACTTCCACTTCCAGCTCCAGCTCCAGCATTTACCTTTGTGCTCCCACATGATTTAGTAGAACATTTCCTCGGGTCTGCTCTCGTCGCTCCCGGTAGCTGTTGCCATGTTTGACTTGATTTCGTCTAAATTGAGTTCAGTATCAACAGAAAATACTTCCGTTTCCTTCCCTGCCCGCCAGCCCGCTAGCCCGCCTCTCTGTCTGCCAGTCTGTCAGTGTCTCTCCACTGTTCGGTCGGCGTCTTCCTTCAGCCAGCTTGTTGTGTGTACCTTCGCTTGATTTTGCGTTCTATTTTTGAAACTACCAAAGTAACCCATCCAACAAGTCCATTGCCGCTCCTCCTCTGCAACTTCTCTGTTGGACTCTGTGTTTACTTTGCCCGCAAACTCGCTCCCATCCCGGTTGCAGCTCCTGGTGGTGCTCCTGGTGTTGGTCCTGGTCGCTCTGCCGTCGCTCCGGCGAGGTGTTTGCTTTATTTTGAATGCTTTTTATGTTCAATTTGTTTCAATTTAATGTTGTTTTGCCAGAGATCAGCCAGGACGCGTTATATTTTGCATGCATTTCAGATGCTCGGATGTGCGCACCTTCGTCCATGATAAATGGCATTAAAGGATTTGCGTGAATAACCAAGTCGGAGCTGGATAGTTGCCAAGGAACGAACGAGTTGGCAAAGTTGCTCCAGTTGCCAGTTGAGAGCAAACTTGCTGCCAGCTTTTCTTGTTAGATTATGACCTGGAAGTAATGCTGCACGCAGTTCATTCTGCTCGCTTCAAACGCATTATTAATTCCCCCCTCCCAAGTCTCCAACTATCTGCCATATTCGCAATGAGTCCAGCGTGAAATGGGTTTGTTAAGCGCTTTTCCTTATTAACTAAATGCAGTCGAAATATCAAATAAAGTTGGTTGATGGTAAGCAAGACTATACAAATTAGTTAGTGTCAGTTTATGATCAGATGAGTTTAAGAACACATGTAAACTTTCAAAGCAACTAATGGTGGAAATCAACTAGAGAATGGAATACACACGCTAAATAATCTCGAGGCTCGAATTGATAGTTAATCAGTCCAACTTATTTATTTGTATTTAGAGCACAAATGCTATTGGAAATTAACTCGATAGTTTACATTTAACCCCAACTACTATATACTCAAAATTTACACTCTAAAAGCTGTGATACAATTTGTCTGTTTTCACTAAATAATCTCAAGTCTCGATAGCTAAACAGTTCCACTTATTTATTTATATTTAAGAACATATGTACACTTTCAAGGCAACTAATAATTCTATATATGAAATTCACATTTACTCACTAAACATTTAGATTTGCTTAAATATGAAATGTTTTGAAATGTAATCTCAAGTCTCGATAGTTAAACACTACCAAATATTAATTATTTGAGCTTAGAAACCCTTGTAAACTATCATGCCAACTAATGTTGGAAATTGAATGGATATATTCAATTTAAGTACACACTCTAAAGCTATGTTACAATTTCACTAAATAAACTCAACTCTCGTTAGTTTAAGTTATTAATTTTTCAGTTTCAGGACACATATTGTCATGGCAACTAAAATTGAAAATTAATTCGATATTCGCACTCTACTAAAATCACACTCTAAAGCTGTAATACAATTTTGGCTGTCTTCACTATACAATCTAAATAATAAACAGCTCCAGTGATTAGTTTCAGAATAAGTTTAAACTTTGGCAACTAAAATTGAATATTAACTCTATATATTGAAATTTACACTAGAGCTGTAATACAATTTTGGCTATTTTCTCTATTTAGTCTAAATAATAAACACTTCTAGCGATTATTTGCAGAATATTTGTAAGCTTTCAATGCAACTTATATTGGAAATTAAATTGGAATATCGACTACTCTAAATTTATGCTCTAAAGCTGTGATACAATGTGGCATATTTTCACTAAATAATGGTCTCAAGTCTGGTTAGTTTATGTAACAACGACGCTGCAATTGACTTTCATAGGCTGCTCTCGGAGCTCGTTAAAAGTTGACTTTTCCCGTGAATTTGGGACCCGATTTCATGGGAATATGGCGGCGCCAGGTGTTGCAACTAAACACACAGTTGGCCGAGCGTTTCCACATAAAATCATCGAACATTTTGGCTTATTAACAACAGTGCTCGCCATAAAAAAAGCGAGGAAAATAATGCACGCTTTCCATATTTGAATAGAGCGAAATGGAAATGGAAATGTATGCGCCGTCTGCGACTGTTTCGAATGAAACATTAAAATTCCATTAGCGGATGCGTTGCACATAAATTGTAGGCAGCGCGCGCCGTCTCGAGCGGGGTGGAGGGGAGTCGTAGGGGAGCTTATCGAAGGAGGGAAATTATGCATTTTGTTTAGCTTTAATTGCAATGCACTGTATTTATTTAGTCGGCTGGGCGGCGTGCAGCAACTGTGCGCGATAATCGAAAATAATTTATAGAAAATAAATATTTCCACACAATGCGCGCCGCCCGCGACGATGGGAAAACAACTCGAGCGCTGCTCTCGCCGCTTCCTCAATTTCCCGGCCATTGTGCAGTTGTTTATTTAAGTTGTCATTAGAATCGCTGCAGCCTCGCCAGCGACTTCCAGCTACTCCGTCAGTCTGCCTCTCAGTCGGTCCGTCTGTCCGCCCATCGAGGGCATATAAACTTTTTAAATTATCACCGAGGCGCACTGCAAGTGTGTGCGGGCGACGCAGAGGCAAGTGCCGAGCGCAGGCAGCCCATTGGGGCGCGTTCAACCAGCCGCCACTTGAGAAACTGCCGAGTCGAGCAGGGGGGGACGAGGATGCTTGGGGGGAGGCATTCGCGTACGTGGAAATCGCACGGGCATGTGAAATGGAAATCCAGCCTTGCCCCAGCACTACCTCTGCGCCAGCCAGCAGCCTCTGCATGTTGCACGGAAATAAATGCCGCATGCTACACACACAAAAAAAAACAGAATGCACAAGTACGAACTGCTCTCTCTTCGCTCTGCAGCTGGGATTGCATCTCCGTCATCGTCGTCATCGTCTGGATCTGGGTCTGGGTCTGGGACAGGGTCTGCAGTGGGAGCTGTTGGCGCCCGTGCAACCGGAAATGCAAGACAGTATTTTGCTTAAGGAATTGAACTGTTTATTGGAAATGCCTGGGAAACGTTGCAAAAACATACACAAAGCGACTCGCGGCAACAACAGCTACCCAGCAAAGTGCAACAGCAGCTTCAGTCTTGCCAAGTCTGTGCAAAGGTCAGGTTTCTATAGTTCAACATAAGCATTCTTGCTTCTTCGCTTATTGGAGAAACAAACTCCTGTGATATTGATTGATGGCATTATGTTGCACACTTTGCACTAGATTTTAAGCTCGTTGCATGCAAACATTGTAAAGATTGTGATGCCATATTATTTGCCACTTATTCAAAATTGCTTCCCAGCAACTATCACATTTTATTTCTTGAAATGTTTTTTATTCAGTCTCTTTTTTTTTAAGAAGCTCAATTGTGACTGATTGATTTATGCTGCATATTTCGCACTAGCTTTTAAATGCATTGCATTTAAACGTTGTAAAGATTGTGGTATTTGTTGCCAATTATTTAAGATATATATTCACTAAATATATCCATTAAGATATGCCACAAAATGTGAGTAGAAGCAGCCAAATTGCCGTCCACTCTTTATTTTGTATTACAAATTCATAAATATTCCCCAATTGATCTGTTCTAATAATAATTCTATTTAATGCATGCAAAGATTCCCTTATTTATACTATAGTTTATTCGAGAAACTCATCTGTTAACATTGGATTGCATTAAGTTGTCTAATTTACAATTTAATATAATTTTATTTTATTTATGTAATTTTTATCATTTCTTTATATCTTTATATTATATTATTCGACAATTAAGTATAAAATAACATCCCCTAAAACTATACTATTATGGTTTCCACATAGTTTTTATTTAGTCTCATTATTCATCTCTATGAGTAGGAAAAGGCAAACTGGCTTGTACTCTGTATTTTGTATAGTTAATACAACAATATCAATATATTATTGATCAATTGCAAACTTTCTCTAATTTATGTTGGTTTTCTGTAGATTTTTGCATTCGATTATGTTGAGTACTTTAACTTTACACTAGCTTGTTCAATATTATTTGCCAATTAAGTAAAAGATATTCCCGATAAACAATCACATTATGTTTTCACATTGGTTTCAATGAAACTATCATTATTTACCTCTTTAAGTTGAAGACGCCAAACTCACTTGCACGCTGTATTTAGCATAATAAATACAAATATTTCCTAATTGAAATAAATGGAATATATTTGCAGTCAGTTTCATACTTAAATCACAGTTAAACAAATTTTAAATGATACTGTATACAAGATTCGACTATTTGGTTGACCACTTCGACGGCTTATTGGCTTTTCGACTGGTTGGCAAGTCAGTCAAGAGGACAGCACACATCGAGTTGCAATTATGTGCACAACTATTATATATACGGACAAATGCAGAATATATGTCTGTCGCATGAGATAGATATCAATATGATGTCAGATTTGCAGCACACATAGAGGAAGAGAGAGCAGAGCACATGTGCATAAACATATCGCATATTTTAGGGGGCATTAGCAAGTAATAAGTATAAACAAACTATGTGCTTAGGCAAGCTGTTTACAATGGCTGCTGGCTGCCGGCTGTTGGCTGCTGGCTCGTGTGTCACATTCGTCCTTTCGGCTGCTCGGCCAAGTCGAGAGCAACAGGCAACGACGGTAAATGTAACTTTAAAGCCGCTTAAGGCTATAACCAAATGCCATGGCAAACGAAGCAGGTCAAGTCACAAACACAAGGATTACCGCAGGCGGCAGCAACAGCAGCAGCAGCAGGTGCCGCCCCCTCTCAGAGCCACAGCAATAACAAGGAGTCGAGTTAAGACTGCCTGCGACAGAGACAGAGAGAGGATGAGCGAGAGCGAGAGGGGAGAGGGCAGGGCTGAGAAACACAATGGCCAACACGAAAGGCAATGGCAAAAGCGATGCTGTCAAAATATTTACGATATAGCTCCGAGAATGGCTGTTAAAGTGTAAGGACACCCGCACACACACACACACAGGACATGTGTTGTCGAATCAGCCACACACACGCACACTTATACACATGCACATTGACTGCCTCACCTACTTAGCACACTTTTCGCAGTTGCCACAAAAGATATGTATACGCTCATCTTGCCATTATCCTGCGTGAGTGTGTGTGGCAAGGACAAAATTGATTCGTCTTCGTGCGCTGGGCGTAGGCGCTAGCCAACTTTATCCGCTTACGCCAGAAAAACATTGTCATGTAAAATTAAAATTTATGGCTAATTTGTGTGACCGAAACAATGTTCTCTCTCTCTCTCTCTCTCTCTCCCTCAGTCTCTCTGTCTTTGTCGTAGCCAAGGTTACGCCTTTTCCACTGCCCGCAGCACTTCCAGGCAAAGACTATAAATTTCCGCACGGATAGCAAAGGTTTTTCGCCGAAATGTGATTCCATTCTGATCGGGTTGATCGATTTTAACGGCCTCTTTATGGGGAATTGCGCTGAGAATGGGTTATAAAACTAGAGCCATAAAATAAAAGAGCAACACTAATTCCATTGAATTTTGTAAGTATTTTAAATTTATTACGCTCGATAAATCGATATAAAATTTCTATTAGCCATAAAGTATGTTGTATATTATTGTGCGCTCTTGTCGATCGTTATAAATATGTGTGTGTAGGTTTACGTTGACGGCATACATCTTAAAAGTCCACTAATGCTAGGGTGTAAACTAGTTTAAGTATAATTGTATAGATAAATATCACTATATTTGATTTCGGTTCAAGGTTCTTTCGCTAGATTTGTTAGTTCGTGGGAAATTGCATGAAAAACCGCTGCAATCTCGGCCAATATGTATGTGTGTGTGTGTGTGTGTGAGTGAGTCTTTGAGGTGATATAGCTATATACATGTTTCTATGTGTGAGTTTGGCAGTTTTACAATCCGCTTGGAGACGAACACGCGCTTGGCAAGCGTCTAGACGTAGCGCGTGATCTGCGAGTAGAACTCCGAGAGGCACGACTGCAACTGGGCGAAGGTGGGTCGCTCGCCCGGCAGCAGCGCCCAGCAGTAGGCCATGATGGTGAAGCTGCAACGAGGAGCAGAACAAGACGAGACACAGATCAGTCAGTCTGTCGGGGATAGTTAGTCTAGGGGTGGGTCTACTTACAGCTCGTCGGGACAGTTGAAGGGCTGGGCGAGGCGGTAGCCGTCCTTCAGGTAGTGCTCCATCTCAAACGGATCGACCTCGGCGTAGGGCTGCTTGGCGGACGTGCAGAGCTCCCACATCAGCACACCGAAGGCCCACGAGTCGCTGGCCTCGGAGAACTGCTTGTGCTGCAGCGCCTCCAGCGACATCCACTTGACGGGCCGGTTCTCGCTGTCGCCCAGGCAGTTGTAGTCGGCGGGGAAGAGGTCGCGCGACAGCGAGCTGTCCGACAGCTTCACGCGCAGCTGGTCGTCGATGCTGGCCAGGAAGAGAGACAAACCTCAAGGTAAAGCAACTGTACTCAATCGGTCAGTGTGCTACTCACATGCAGTTCCTGCTGGCGATGTCCTTGTGCACGACGCCGTGGCTGTGCAGGTGGTCGAGCGCCATGGCCAGCTGCTCGACCATCATGACGATCTGAATGGTGGTCACGGTGCGGGCGCACGCGGGGTCGAGCAGGAAGAGCTTGAGGTTGCGCGTCTGATTCGGCGCCGGGTAGAGCACGAACGGCGTCGTGTGGTCCTCGATGGAGACGCCCAGCACGGAGAGTATGCCGGGATGCGAGGCGCCGTACAGCAGCATGCCCTCCTGTAGCAGCAGCAGCACCTGCATCTGGCTGGCGTGCTGCGCCACCGTCTTGACCAGCACCTCCTGGTTGTCGTTGTAAGTGCCGCGATAGACGCGCCCGAACGTGCCCTCCTGCAGCAGGCTGGACAGCCGCACGCGACACCGCTCCACGGTCAGCTCGGAGATGCGACGGTGCAGCTGCTCCTCCGGCTGCTGCTCCGGCTTGCGTGGCAGCGACGCCGCACCGTGCACCGGCGCCAGCAGCGCGGGCGACATGTAGGCGCTCGAGCCCAGCGTGGAGGCGTGGCAGCCGGGCGGCTGTGTGTTCAGCCGCTGGAAGCTAGAGGTGCGCATCGGCTGGCCGCCGTGCTGCTGATGGTGCTGCCGCTTGGCAGCTGCGCCGCGCACGCAGTAGGCGACGACGAGCAGCAGGCAGACGGCGCTCATTGCCACGGTGACGCCGACGACGAGCGTGATGAGACCGGTAGGCGGCGGCAGCACCGTCTCCAGCAGCTGCGGATCGTCCTGTTCGCCGGCCAGCGTGCGCTGCAGTTCGTCGCCGTCCCGCTCGCCATCGCCGTCGCCGTCGCTCAGCAGACAGATCTTCTTGCGGCGAAAGACCAGGTGCGTCACGTTGTTCAGCACACGGTTGAGCATCACCTCCAAACTGATCGTGATGTCCACCTCGGCAGCACGCACGCCGCTGCAGCGCAGCGCCACCGCCCACGTCTGCTGCTGCGTGGGTATCTCGCCCAGCTGCGACACGTTGACCGCCGGCCGCGGCAGCGCCTCCTGGTCGGAGCTCACCACATTCAAGCTGTACGGCAGCGGCCGTCCCGCCAGCGACTGCCACGTGAAGCTCACGTCGCGCACGTTCGCCGGCACCGGCACAATGAAGTTCAGCGCGTAGTTGTTAATGTGCCCCTCCCGCACGTAGTACACCTCCGCAGAGACACCTATAAACAAGGTAGAGAGCAGAAGGCGAGTTAGACGACAGTTGTTGAGCTGAGAGTTCAAGCAAGCGCAAAGACATTCAGGAATAAGAAATAAGTTCTTAGTAAGCCGACATGCGTCTATTTATTAAGGCACTCTTCGAACAAGCGAGTTGGGACTTCCAGTAGACTAAAAGTAGGAACAAATAAGATGTATCTTTTCAGCTTGGGAACAAAGTATACAACGGATTGCGAGTTAGACGAGTTGTGATCAAAGTTGTGGAGCTGAGAGTTCAAGGAGACGCAAAGGCATTCAGGAATAACATTCAGGAATAATAATAAGAGTATTTCTTAAGGCACTCTTCGGACAGTCCAGTTAAAAGTTCAAGTTGACACAAAGTAGGAAGTAGGAAAAACTATGTTTAAAAAGCCTATTTCTTCAAGAAATTCTTCTGCTTGGGGAAAAAGTACACAACGGATTGTGAGTTAGACGAGCCAAAAAATTCAGGAATAAGAAATAACTTCTTATTAAGCCGACATGCGTCTATTTCTGAAGGCACTCTTTGGACAGCCGAGTAGAGACTTTAAGTAGACACAAAGTAGGAACAAATAATAAGTATGTTTACAAAGCACATCTGTGTATTTCGTTAGTGAATTCTTCAGCTTGGGGACAAAGTAGACAATAGATTTCGAGCTGGGCGAGCTATGATAAAAGTTGTCAAGCTGAGAGTTCAAGGAGGTGCAAAGATATTCACGAATATGAAATAAGTTCATAGTAAAAGTCCACATGCTCTGGCTAAAGCAGTCAAGTTGAGAGTTCAAGCAGGAAAAAATAAGCATATTTGTCTATTTCTTCAAGGAATTCTTCAGCTGGGGGGTAAAGTAGAAGAGCTCGAAGAGTTGCGACTGAACTGATCTAGGGATCAGTGCAAGGAGACATAATGTATTCAATGCGCTAGAAGGTAGGGAAGATTGCAAATTGGGCGACCTGTGACCAAAGAGAGGTGAGAGTTGTTAAAGTATATAATTAAAATATAGACATAAAAATAAGCATGTCTTGAATGCAGATCTGTCCATTTGCTTTAAGCAACTCTTCAGCGAGGTAGAGAAAAGATTGCAAATTAGACGAACTGCAACTAGACTGATTGAAGTACGAGTTCCAGGAGATACAAGAGTCAAATGAGACTTCATGGAAACACAAAGAGCTTTAGGTAGAAAGAAAACTGTATTTAAGTCTACTTTTTCATTTCTGAAATTCTTCAGCTTGTAGGCAAGGTAGAACATACAAGTAAATTGCGAATTACGCGTACTCTGGCTCAGCTGATAGAGATGAGTTTTACATATAAAGTAGTACACATTCAATAGGCAACTAACTATGAAGTATATACACATATTCATAATCAGTAGCAGCAGCCGAGACGATAAAGACATGTCCATCTGTCAATCGAGCTGATTGAATGATTGTGGATATTGAGAGCTCGGAGACTATAGACTTGCGAAAGCAAACTTGTTGGCGATAACAGTTTTTTCCATACACAAGTTTGATTTAAATCAACTGTAGCTTTAGCATTTGTTTATACTGTGTGGTATATTTTGAACGTAATTGAGTATTAACTTAAGAAATATATGGTATATTTGTGGCATGTTTTAGTATATTTAAAAAGGGTGACGGGTTGAGAAGTAGAGTTACTGTAGCTGTCTGACTTATCTTAGAACATTTATGACTTTTATTTTAAATACTATGGCTAAATTACTTAATTGGAATTAGTTGAGAACTCAATTGGCTTGTTTGCGTTCACAGTGACGTCAGCTGTGCGTTTATTACTAGCTTAAATTGCCTTGAAATTAAGTCTCCTTTGCAAGCAACCCCTTGTGTAGAACCTGCTTTTTCCACTGTGCTGCTTATCGGCCAGCAATTATATTAGCCGTGTTTAGCATTTGACAAGTTTATTAACCTATTCGCAACATGGCTGGGCATCACGCGAATCACGCGAATACCGCCAACTCATAGTGCCTGCTATCAAAACCCAAAGCATCTGCGACACGTGCAGGGCAAGAACAGTCGAACAGTCTGTAAGTGGAGCAAACTCATGCACTTTGCATGTAAATTTATCTAGATGGAATTTTCATGGGGCACACTGAGACGCTGCTTGTTGTTGTTTGGCCATCAACTGCGAAGTCGGGCTGTGGCAGCGTTTGGGATATTGTATAAATAAACAAGGGCGACCGAGTTTCGAGTTTAGGGAATTCCTCGGAACTATTGCTCGAGTTTATCAGTCAGTCTCTCTCCCTCGGTGCATCTATCTGCATCTGCATCTGCAACTGCAACTGCAGTTGTAGCCATAGCTGTATCTGTTGGTAGATCTATGTGTAACACGAAAGCAGGCAGCAACTCGTGTCGCCAGGCCACGATTTGGTTGCCAGCCAAGAGCAAAAGGTTTAAAGGCAAACACAGAAAATGAGCCATGACCATGTCTGAGATTTGTCCGTTCTGTCTTCGCTGCTGTTCTTCATCTTCATCTCCATCTTCGTGTAGCTCTTTTCGTTGTTATTCTTGCAGCGCGTTTATTTGCGGTTTGACCCAACCAAAATCGAGTTAATGAAGCGACTGCGCTGCTGCCCGAGATGTCTGGCCCTGATTCGAATTGTTATGGATTGTTGTGTTGTTTATGTTAATGATTACGAAATGTGCAGGTAGTGCTCAATCTACGTGCTGCAGTTCATAAGACGACCACACACACACACGGGCACACACTTCGGGCCAAGTTAATGGCACTGCTCAAGAGCCTATTTCTCTATATGATTATTATTATAATGATCTGCTGAAACGAGAAAAATTATCACTTAGCCGCGTCATTGGCATAATATATTTAGTCTCTACGCATTTTGAGGGAATATTTTATGGTGTTTGTAGAACACTCGATTAATATCTTTAGTCTCTAGAAATACTCTATTTACAGCGAATATTGTTGTTCTTCTATTTAGTCATATTTCTATCTATAGAAATGTTGAATTTAGAGAGAATAAATATTTAACCAATGGAAATACTGAATTTAGAGCCAACCTTGTATTATCTTGTGGAATTCGTAGAAGATTTGGTTTTCTTTACTTCTTCGCAACGTATATAAATTTAGTCATATTTCTATCTAAGGAAATACTGAATTTAGAGAGAATATTGTACTATATATAATAACTTTAGTCTCTAGAAATACTGAAATAAGAGAGAATATTTTATCCTTTTATGATGTTTGCAGAAGACTTGTTTTTCTTTAGTTTTTCGCATTCTTTACAACGTTCTTGGAGTATTTCTAATTATAGAAATTCTGAACTTAAGTAAGTTAGGATATCTTTCATCCCTAGAAATAGTGATTTCTTCTTTCGCAAAAGTACTTGAAATAATCTCTACTAATAATTTATTCTATTAGTATTGTATAATATTATTTGGTGGTGTTTGTAGCACACTTGGTTAATAACTTTAGTCTCCAGAAATACTGAATTTGCAGCGAATGTTTTATTCTTTTAAAGTGCTTGCAGAACATTTGGGTATCTTTAGTTCCCTGCAACGTAGTTGAGATTACATCTTGAGTCAAACCTCCATTAATACAAATACTGATTTTAGAGAGAATACTTTAATATTATATGGTCTTTGTAGAATACTTGAATCACTACAAATACTAAATTCAGAGAGTATATTGTTGTAACACACTTGTTTAAAGTTCATTTGCCAGCTCAAGGATCTGCACATTTTACTAAACTTGAATCGCTTATTTATTGCTGCTTGGTTCTGTAGTCAGCTTTCACGTTCTGTCGAGTTGATTTTGGGGAATTGTGGAACAGTGCCAGCTAATATGATTGGGCTAACTACCTGCGGAGCTGCAAGACGGCGAAGTGTGCTGTGTGGCATGTGGTGCATTCAACTCTTGCGGCACCGCCCGCTGTTGCAGCGACGCGCGGAGACAGCTCGTAGGAGCCAAGAGGAAAAGCACAGGAAATAATTTACGAAAAATGGAATGCCACAGAGAGAGAGAGATGGAAGAGATGGAAGAGAGAGAGGCGGAGTGCACTTCCTTTGACAACTGGCAATAACAATAAAAATCAGTGGGCATGTAGGTTGATATAGAGCAGAACTTTGGGGGCAGGCAGCCACCCCACTCTCTAGCGCTGTGCTGTCCGTGCCCCCGCGTGGAATGTCTCAACTCGACGGCGTATAAATTGTGTCGGGGAGCCATAGACACATTGGGCCACAGTAGGAGGCAGCGACGTGGGCAGCGCGGCGACTTCCTCTTGCTCTCGCTCAGATGTGCAACATGTTGCACGCCGCTGCCGCTGCCGCTGTGTGGCTGCGACAAATGCTCCGGCAGCGTTTTAAAAATAGCGCCCATGACTTAATCAAATGTCGCAACTCGGCCGCACGCTTCCATTGACCCTTCGACGGCGCAACTTGTGGCAGCGAGGCAGTGAGGCAAGCGGAGGCGCATGTGAAAGTCGCCGCTCTGCTGCACTCGAGGGGATGAGCTGCAGGCTGTCTTGAAGTGGCGTCGTCGTCGTTGGCGTCGTCTACCTTCATGTCACGAGCAAATGTCACTTGCATGCGCCCAGCTCGACGACTCTTGAACTTTCTTAACCTTTGTGCGCGCCGTGTTCATAACTGGCTGCATGTTTTTATGCATTCGCATACTCTAACTGCAGCAGACGGGGCTACCACTAAACTGTTGCGCTTAACTGGATCTGCACAAGCTTGTAATCTTATACTACAACTTTAACAAGTTGCCTGCAAAAGTATCTTACAGTCAACTCGCGTATCTTTTGAGCCAATATCGCTGCAAATCTTAAATTTCTATTCACTGCTAGGCAAATTGATTTCCCAATTAGAACTTTACGCAACTTTAATTCTGCAAGCATCGCAAAATCTAAATCATTCTCTCAAACATCGTTTTTATTAAATAATTAGCAAGTTTTTGAACTATAAAGATTGAAATGCATATATATATTAAAGTAGTTGCTTGTTGAAGAGTGAAGTGATCATTGAACAAATTGGCAGATTTCAAACAATCTGTGGCGCATCTTTAAAAAAAAAATGCATTTATTTGCAAGTGAAATGATCACTGATCTTTGAAAAACAGTTGCTTATATTTGACAGTAAATTGACGTGTTCATTGCTGCAATTAGCAGAGTTAAGAGAGTTTAAATTGTTAAGTAAAATAGTTACTTTCATTGTGAAATAAAATGTTGTAAACATTGATGGAATTGTCAGAGTTAAGAGTGGCTAAAGTGTTGCGTATCTTTGAAAGAGTTTGCTTTTATTAGACAGCGAAAAGCTGCGATCATTGCTAGAATTGACAGAGTTAAAGTATAATGAAATAATGTATTCACTGCTGGAATTGCCAGAGTTAAGAGTGTTTACAGTGTTGAGTAAAAGAGTTGCTTTCAATAGGAAAATCAAATGCTTGATGGGATTGTTGAAGTTAAGAGTAAAGTATTGAGCATCTTCAGAAAACAGTTGCTTTTAGTAGAAGTCAAAATGCTGTAAACATTGATGACGTTGTCAGAGTTAAGAATTGCTAAAGTGTTGAGCATCTCTAAAAAAAACACCTGCTTTTATTAGACAGTGCAATTATCATTGATCGAATTGCCAGAGTTAAAAGTGTTTAAAGTGTTGAATAAAAGAAACAGTGATGAAGTTGTCAAAGTTAAGAGTGTTCGACGTGTTGAGCATCTTTAGAAAGCAGTTGCTTTTAGTAGAAATCAAATCCAATGATCCAAGTGTTTAACGTCTCGAACAGTTGCTTTTATTAGACAGTGAGAAGTTGTGATCATTGAAGGAACTGCCAGAGTTAGAGTGTTTGAGTTGTCGACTTGTTGGCATAAGCTGTAATTCCTCGACTGGGGCGTGCCTGGCGCTGCAGTTGTGGCAGGACCCAGGGCTGCATGTGAATGCAGCAATGTGCATGAGTATGAGTACGAGTATGAGTATGAGTATGAGTTTGAGTATGAACATGAGCCTGGGCATGAGTGTAGTATGAGTACGAGTATCCATATCGTATGTCGAATTCGCAGAGCGTGCAGTCATGATGTTGTCGTCGTCGCTGATGTTATTGTTATTGTTATTGCAGTTGCTGTTGCAGTTGCTGTAGCTGTTGTTGTTGTTGCAGCAGTGCTTTTTAATAGCTTGCTACCGAACAGCGAGTCGTGACCATTGTTGCCGCCGCTCAGCCGCGGAGGACACACGGGCCAAAGGAGTCGCGTTGCAACTGCCACAGACAACTGCCAAGCTGCCAACTCGTTTCAGACACTCACAAATGTTTTCGGCTCTAACTGACTGCGACTCTGATTGTGGCTTGCCCACTCTCTTGTAATTAGCGTTGCAGTTCGTGAAGTTGTCTCGATTCGCCAGCTCGATGCCCGCAGCAGAGGTCAAAGTTTGCCTACTGCCAAAACGAGAGCGCGAATCACTATACGTATATATGCATATATAGCCCAATTCATTTGTCAACGCTGCAAACTAAGCCCGCCAACTCTCGGGGGCTGATGGCACCACAGTTTCAACTCGCACTCACTTCATTATCATGCACCACATCAAATTGCAATTGATGACAAATGACGCGCACGCTTCAGCCAAAAAAAAAAGTAGAGTATGCTCGACTGTGTGATATCTGATTACAGCTGACGAAGGTATTATTCCTCAGGTATTCCGATTTGTTGAGCTGTATAGAATTTTGTGTACTCTCTGTCTCATAAATAAACAGTCTAGTTGCAGCACAGTGAAAATACTTTATATTAGTAAAGTAAACAATGCAACGATATGCCTTTTGTGTGATTTTAGTGGGTATGCCAGCTAATTTCAAATCTGTCTAGTCTAGTCAACCATGTTGTTGATATGGCTAGTGAAAATACTTTCAAGTTAGCAGAATAAACAAGTAATGTTTATGTCAGCTGATATGCCTCTTTGTGTGCTGCTAGTGGGTATACTGTCTGTCTAGTCTCGTCGAACATCCACAATGCTGTTGATATTGCTAGCTGCCTCAGCGTGAAAACAAGTATTGAAGAACATCGAGAACAACCACGAATAAACAAGTAATGTTTATGTGACATGCCAGCTGATATACCGTTGTGTGAATTTATATAGGGTATGGCAACTCATGTGATATGCCTCTTTGTGTGCTATAATGTGGGTATACTTTCTGTCCAGTCTCGTGTAGTTGCCACAATGCTGTTGAAATTGCATCCAAGTGAAAATACTTTCGAGTTAATAGAATAAAAAAGTATTGCTTATACTTTAAGCCAGCTCATATGCCCTTGTGCGTGTATCTATAGGGTATGGCAGCAAATGTGATATGCCTATAATGTAGGTATACTTTCTGTCCAGTCTCGTGTAGTTGCCACAATGCTGTTGAAATTGCCAGTTGCATTCAAGTGAGAATACTTTCCAGTTAGTTAAACAAACAAGTATTGCTCATACTTAAAGCCAGCTGATATGCCCTTGTGCGTGTTTGTATAGGGTATGCCGGCTAATGGCGAATCTGTCAGTCGCTCAGCTCTGGCTGCATTCGCTGCACTCTGTGGCCAAATCGAAAACTAAATAAAACAAATGATGCGCTGCCCTCCGCAGCAGCTGCTGCTAGGCAGCGCCTTACGCCCGCTCCCCACTCTCCACTCTCCACTCCCCACACCACTCCCGCCCCCTGCGACTAGGCTTATCACGCAGCAGAACAATCTCGCTTTAGAGCTTACACAGCTCCGCCTCCAGCGCGCACACCACATGTCAACATTTAACATGTTTTTGAGCTTTGACTCGCCGTATCTGTATCTATTGCCGTAGCTGTGCCTCGAGATGTATCTCTATCTGCGCCTTTTGTAGCCACGTCGCTGTCTCACGTCGTCGTTATGATAAATGATGTGCCTCTGCTTTGCCTAATATTCAGCGCTTGCTGTTGTTTTTTTTCAGTTCCCCCAACTCTTGGAGCCGCAGGCGCAACGTTCTGGTTTCTTGTTACTCGTTTACGGATTTGATTGTAACAAATTTGTGCCAGCTAAATTAGCCATGTTTTTAGGGCCAGACTCTTCAGTTGTTTGGCAACCATTTGGCACAGATTTGCTTAGGTTTTTTTGTTTTTTTTTTTTGTCTGTCTGTTTGCGCTTTGTTTTCATCTCATCTTGGCGCTGTTTGCCTTTCGGCTCGATGCCTCAAAATTGCCTCAAATTAATCATTCAAATTGTGCGCTCGACGCTTTTGACTAGCTGACAAACGTTTGTGGGCAAGCCAAGCAATGGTGATGGCCAAAATCAATAGCAATTAACCTTAATCGCCAGCAAATCTCGCGAGGAAGTAAACATGACTTGGAAGCGTTTCGCCACGAAATGTGGCAACAAGATTAGTATTGATCACTGGCCAAGTTGGTTAGTATAGCAAGCAGCTTCTGCTTTCACATCTGCCTGCCAGCGTCTTTATGATGAACCTAGGGAAATTATGGCGAACTTTGCAGCATTACAGTTGCACTTGCAACAACAATGCGCGACGCATGATTTTATTCTTTCGCATTCATTCTCAAGCTGCTTTCAGATAGTTTACATGTAGCGGCCGCAAGTTGCCATGGTTTGTTGCATGCCCTGCCTGGCGAATTCCCACAGTGCATGGCCCAAATAAACATGCTCGCACAGCTCAATAAACATAACAACAGACACAGATACACTTGCAGCGGTGGCATGTGTGCGCTGTGCATGCGAGTTGCAACTTGCAGTTGTTACTTACGAGCGGATTCGCTGTTGTCAGCTGCCAAGCCATGCCACGCCCCGCCCCGCACCGCACCGCACCCCGTTGCCGCCCTCATACACAAGGAATGATGGAAATAAACTCGACAGCGAGAGAAGCGCACAGTGGAACGAGCAGCGAAACATCAGTCAACAATTTGCAAAGTATTTGCAACAGCAGCAAAGTAAGAGAGATTCATGGAGATAGAATCTAATCAAAATCGTTTTCACATCTATTCTACTATATCAACACCCTAAATTGTTGCCTTGAATTTTCAGCTAAAATCTATTTAATATAATAGCAAAGTAATGCAGATTCATGGACATAAAATGATTAATCTCCCAATGTTTTAAACAAATACCTATATAAATAATTAACATCATTTTCAAATCTATTCTTAAATTTAGCCTACAGTGAAGCGTTAAATTTCCAGCCAACATTTTAAGAATAACAATGTAATGTAGCTTTAAGAAGATATATTTGATCTCTTAATACTTGTAACAATAAAATTTATATTCACATATATTTTCCTATTTCAATTTACCACTTAATAGAATAGCAAAGCCATGTAGCTTTAGGAATAGAGTATGTTTGATTCCTCATTACTTTTGACAATCAAAATCTTTTTTCACAACTATTCTCCTATTTCAATTTAGCCATCAGTGATGCAATGAATTTTCAGCTGAAATTAGTAAAATATTTAAATAATGCAGATTCATTGAGAAAATACGTTTGATCTCCCATTACTTTTAAGAATAAAAATCATTTTCGCTACCTATTTTTTTTATTTGAATTTAGCTTACAATGATGCGCTGAATTTGCTGCCAACATTTGTGGAATATTAGAAACAATCAGAAAGTATTTTAGCAAAATGGTTAGAGTGTGTTGAATCTACCGATGTTTTAAACAAATACCTAATTAACGAAGCTCGTTTCCACATCTTTTCTCCAATTTCAGTTGTTCTCCTATTTCAGCTGAATTTTCAGGCACTAAAGATCAACAAAGTAATGTAGATTCCCGAAGAGAGTTTATTTATTATTCTCATTCATTTTAACAACAAAAATCGTTTCCCATTTATTATTCTATTACATTTCAAACCACGCTGAACTTTTAGCTAAAATATGTGGAAATTTACGAACAGGAGCGAAGTCATGAATCTTCATAAAGAGAGGAGAATGTATTAAACATTCATTACACTTAATACTGTTAACAATAGACATTTATTATTACATTACAATTCAGCCCATACATTCAGCCAAACTATGGAATTTTAGAAACATAAACTTAGTAATGTATCTTCATGAAGAATGTATGTATTAAGCATTCATTACTTTCAACAATAAAAATCTCATTCCAATCTATTCTCCCATTTCAATGTAGCTCACAGTGATATACTAAATTTCCAGTCAAAATTTGTGCATTTTTAGAATCAGAAACTAATTAATGAATGATGATAGGAAAAGGTATTGAACATGTATTTCTCTTATTACTTTTAACAATAAAACTCTTTTTCACATATATTTTTCTATTTCCATTTAGCTTACATTGATGCGCTAAATTATCAGCCAACATATATGTATATATAAAGAAAAGAAACATAAACTAAGTATTGCATATTCATGAAGAAAGTATGCATTCAAAATTCATTACTCTCATTACTTTCAGTAATAGAAATCTTGTGCCCATCAATTCTCCAATTTGAATTTGACCCACAGTGCTGCGCTGAATTTTCATTCATTGCTCCTTGTCACAGTTTTTGTTTAATGCAAATATGATTATTCCTTTTTGCGCCGCGCTCTGTGTGCGAATGTGTGGTATATATATATACATATACATATATACAACATATATCGTATATGGAACAGAGAGACAGACAGACAGACAGACAGGCGAGTCTGGCAAACAATGGAATTTATTTATTATTGACGTGCAGCGTGCGCGGTGCCTGCCCGACGGGGTTATCAGTTGACAGAAGTAAGTTGCTGCCTCTGTGCAACGGCACTGATAACCAGTAGACCCCCTCCCCCTACAATGCACCTCCCCGCCAGCGGCAGTTGCAGTGGTCGGAGTCAATGGAACAGACGGCTGCATTTTAAGCCTTTGACGCAAACGTTGCCATCGACAATTTCGCGTTCATTTGATTTGATTTGTTTTGCAGACGCCGTGGCCCAATCGGTTTATGCGATTTTCATTTGTTTAAATGCAGTTTAAATACCCTCTACCATTCACAAAACTACTCCAACAGAGAGATAGAGAGTGTTACAATAAGCGATGTTTGGTTTCCAGCGACAGTTTAGTGGGTCAGCAAAGTATTCTGCACATTTCAGAGCAATTCGCTAATAAATTCAGCAGTTATCCAAGGGTACAAGGTATACGTCGGTTGAGCAGTACAGTTTTTATGGCCGAATCAGTTTAAGCTGCGGCTTATTCAAGTTTATGGCGGTTTACGGCCAGACACAGAATGGAAAATAGACGTCGCCTCATTACAAAATGAGAGTCGTCAATGACACACATGACATACTCGAAAATAATGACGCTTTATGACCTGTCAAATGCCCATCAAACTGTAATCGATAACGCAGACGAGGCCACACGATGATCGCTTAGCATTATCAATGGATTTGGAGGCGGGACAACAACTCGTCATACTCGTAAGTCACCAAAACTCAAGACGATAACACAAGTCAAGGTGGTAAGACGAGCCGTCTATTTGAATTAATTACAACGCTCGGCCAGCCGGATGTGTGAGATTAATGGCAAGCTGCGGAGATTGGAGAATTGTGTAACCCAAGTGATGTTTAGAAGCTGCTTAATCGCGCACTTGGCTAGATCATAAACCGAAATGAAGTGACTACAATATTATGGCTCGCTTCTCAGTAGAGAGTGAGAGAGAAAAAGGCGGTCAATTGTGTCACGTCGGGAGGCGAGACATGCTTATAGAGTGTCACGAGATCCTCATCGTAAACTGGCAGCACTTGTCTTGGCCATATAGCTTCATTAGCTAATGGCCACTTCATTACAGCAGCGCCCAGAGAACAAGTACACGACGCAGAGATGCCAACGGTGGCAAGCCACCAATTAAAATATAGATCATGCCACAAGAGCAGCTGAGCAGCTAAGAAGCTAAGCAGCGTCTGGCGATCATATCGTGGGCACTGCGCAAACCGTTAACACAACTTTGGCCCCCAGAGATCGGTTGGCAGTTCGTGGAAGGCGTTTAGCACGACAAGCGACAGAGAAGAAGAAGCTGCCGCCTATCGGCCGCAGCGATCGCGGATTGCGGCGAGCAGCGCGCGAAGAACAAGCCATAAACCCGAGACGATAATATTGTGCTTGCATGCTTGTTATGGCCAAACGGCAGATATGTCCACGATAGCGGACGGCGACGGGTACGGGGACGGACGACGGACAACGTGCCAATGCTAGGTGCTAAATGTGGTAGCAGCAGTTCGTGTATCTCGCAGATACTCTGTGCTGAGCGGCTTAGTCGCGGCTCACTTCAAACTGGCCGTGGCGCGCATAAAGGTTTCAATATTTATGCAAATCGTATTTATAGAAATTCAAAATTGGCCAGCGACAGACACAATGTTGAAGTTGAAGTTGAAGACGAGACGCCGAGTGTCTCTAGCCATATTTCAAGCCTCATTCCAGCTGTTTGGGGGGCCTAAGCTTAATTTATTTCACACAGTTGGTGGCGAATTTAACACATTCGAGTTGTTATTCTTGTTGTTGTCGTTCTGCTTTGTGCTGCTATTTAGCAGCTGCGCCAATCGATCACCATTTCAACTGAGCTTGCAAAAGAGAGCGAGAGAGCACGCAACATAGCAATGTAAAGTTATAAGCTTGTAGGCAGGAGCTTGCTCATCCCGTTGAGAGAGCGCAAAGCTCGTGCAATGAACTCTGAAATGCAGCGTTTGAAGCTTCTCATTAGCCGGCAGCAAATGAGCAATAAAATTAAAGCAAGGCACACAGAATTTAACAGCGCGCAATGGGCCCATAAAAATAATCATTTGAAATAGACAAAGGCAGAATGCCAAAGCGTCAAAGTCGTAAAAAGCTGTCAAACGAAAAACATGTGTTGGAAAACTACGAAAGTACAAAATAAAATGCCATTTAAATTCAATTTAAATAATAAAATATCCAAAGCGTGTCACAGCAGCAGAAGGCTCATAAAATTCCCGAAGTTTGGGGGAAATTGAAGAAAATCAAATGAAATATTGAACAAGTGACAGCAACGATCGATCGTGTTGGCCCCGCCTAGTCCCCGGGTACGATCATACACAGGCACACACAGACATATCGTATTTATCATAAAATGACTAAGGCCTTTTGCAGGCAGACGGAGGACCGACTCCCCGTTGGGATGAGTTGTAGCTGCTGCTCTCCCGTTGCTCATATAAAAATGCAATGCAAATAAAAATTTATTCAAGCCGCGGATGAGTTTCAACTCGAATACGAAGTCAACCCCTTTTGCCAAAAGTCACACAAATCAAATGCAAATTATGCTGCCTAATTGATTTATGGCTTAGCGCATTTCTTTATTGCACGCATATATCAAAAGAGAAAAAAAGCACAACAAAAGAGCTGGGAGACGTAAAGCGAAGAGAGAGTGTAAAAACTTTTCAGCTTAGTCTTAATTAGTCGCTGTGTGGCTACCAAAGTTGCGCCGCTGTAAATGGGCGAAGTCTGAATGCGTTTAAGTCGCCCACAGTGCCTGTTCTGCTGCTGCAGTGTTGGGCCCACTGTCCAAATCCGAATCCGCATCCAAATCCAAACATACGATATTTTGCATATTTGATTTCACGCCCCGAAATTCAAAATGCATACGCAAATTATGCGCATCGTCGTTGGCGGCAACAAAATAAAGGCGAGAGAGACAGCGATAGATGCGGGGAGAGGGGCGGGTGAAAGAATTCAGATCCCACACATGGCAATGGCGAAAAAAAACTTCTATCTAAACTTAACAAGCAGGCAGCATGCCAAAACAACAACAGCAACAACTGCAACTACAGCAAACGAATTCACTTGCAGTGGGCGGCACAAGTTTCAGACTTGCCAAAAATGCGAGTGCCAAATTGCAGCAGGCGTTGCACAGTGGGCGCACCTGTGGAAAATTGATAAATACACTTACGAATGGTATTTAATTTTCGTGAATACAATTGATTTTAATTGCCAACAAATAGTTTATGCGCATTACAATGAAATCAGTTTAGAAATACCACAGCATTTGCGTGTCCTTCGGCACCCACTGTGCACAGTTGCACCCCCACTAACAACAGCAGAAATTCAAAGGCTCGCACACACACACACAGACGCACAGCTGACGACATTGCCTGCTTTGCTGCTCTTTCTGCCCTCTCCCGACATTGTCTTGCTCTCTGGCAGACTCTCTTGCTCTTGTCTCTTTTGCCCTCTCCACCGCTCCACGTCTTACGTTTGCGGCTGCTCCAAGTCACGTTTCGCCTTTGCCTTTGCTTGTGCCTGTGCCTGTTCCACAGTCGATGCAGTTGTTCTTGGCGTTGCTCTTACTGTTGTTGTTCTTGTTGTCGTTGTTGCCTGTGCGTTGTCAACTCGTTTGCGTGTCTCTTGTGTGTGTTTTTTTGGGTAGAGGAATTTCAATTCCAAGAAATATTCAAAAATATTCCCTGGCAGTGAAATAAATTTAATGCTGCTTGTAAATTTTTGTTGTTTTTGTTTTTGTTGTTGCTGCTTCTTTTTACGAAGCTTAAAATTTCTTAACGAAGCAACTGAAAGTTATGTACATAGCAGAAGAAGAAGAAGAGGAAGCAACAGTATTGTTGTTGCTGCTGCTCTGGCTTGTTGTTTGTTTATTTGTTTAACTGTTTAACAACACCTGCGGCATCAGTATGCGTGAGAGAGGGAGAGCGAGAGAGCGAATCTGGGGTGTCTGCGGGAGCGAGGAGTGGGGCGAGTGAGAGAGCGTCTAAAATTAAGCCAAAGCAAACAAATCAACATAATTTTGAAAAGCATTTCAATTTTCAATGGAAGAAAAATTGTAAATTGTGTATGGTAAATTGTAAATTGAAGCTGCCACATAATTGGTTGACACAAATGGAACGTCGCTAATTGTTCAATTGCGTTGCATTGTTGTTGTTGATGTTGTTGTTGTTGTCGTGTTGTTGAGGTAGAGAAATCAATAACAAAGGGCGCGCCTTATCGGGAAAATGCTTTTCCCCGCCTGAGGGCCAAGAAACTCCAACTTACCAAGCAAACGCATCACCTCCTCGGGATTCAGGAACACATTTAAATGGCCAGCGACGCCGCTGCCGTCGCGCAGTAGCAGCGCAGTCAGCGTCAGCAGGGCGAGAAACACTTTTTTGTTGTTATTAAACATGTTTGTTGCTATTTGGCAGCCTGATGTTGGCATTTTCATTCAACAATTGTATTTTGACGCTAGTTTTTGCACATTTATGAACACACACAGAAATTCGTAAACAACCGAAAGCAGCGAATACAAAAGCAAAGCACACGCGCAGAGAAAACAGTGAAGAGCGCAGCGCACAACAGTCGCGTCGCCTGGTATAGCGAAAAGCGCTAAATTATTAACGCGCGCGTCGATTAAACATTACTAAACTTGCGGCTAACAATTTATTTTATATTTCACACAATTTTACACGCGTTTATTTTTGTTTTCGCGTTTTTTTTTTTTCAACGCATTCGCCGGCCGCAACAACCACACGCTTCAACAGAAAATTCATGAATAACAGGCCTGTTAACGCAAAATGTTTTAGCTAACAGCAAGTCGCAGCGAAAATGTTACCGCTCTGCTTTCGGACGGACTGAACAGCTGATTGACTGTTTTGCTTGGCGCGCTGCTTTCAAATCGAGTGTTGTGGCAGCACAAATTTAAAAGCGATTTTTATTTACTTAAAATACTATTTGATTAACATTTTTGAACATTGCCGCAATTTAGTTTATTTCAAAAAAGTATTTATAAACGTTGAAAGACGCGACACACCTCTGTTGAGGTTAACAGCTGCTCACTCTCTCTCTCCAGCTGTTAGCACAGCAGTGTACCCAGCCACCTAAGCAGTTGGGCAATGCGCGCGCCATCTGGCGGGTAATTTACACAACCAAACTCCCTACGCTGCAGCGTAGCACAGTTTCTGTATACATTTGGAGTTGTGGATTGTGGAATTTATTCAGACTGGAACAAGATTCTGGTTTCCCCAGCCTGATCGAGACGGGAAAACTTTTGTTTCAGATGCCTGCATATTAAACGAAAGCAACCGAGGTAAGCGAGTAGTCGAGTCGAATGCGGAAGATGTGCAGTCACTTTCTTGTTTTTATATATTTTTTCCGATAGTATATATATTTTTCTGCCATATTCATGGAGACTGTTGGACTCAAGCGAGAAAGATGTCTGAAGATTGTATTCAACATAAATTTTGTGGCGTGTCTCGTGATCATCGTAGTACTGCTCTCAACTAGAAATGTTGCAATACAACGCTGCTACTATATCTACCTGGAGCAGGTGAGTAGCTCTAAGCACTTACGATTCCACACAAACAGAACAACTTCTTCCAACTGCCCTGCTTGTATTTACGTCCCACCGCCGATCGCGTGAGCATCGAAATCTCAGAGGAGCTGCAGTAACCCACACAGCTAATGAAATCCCTGGGACTGGCCGATGGCAGTGGTTTCTGGACAGCCGCCGATCGCTTCCACAGACAGTAGGAGGTGGACTTCATCTGGTACCAACCCTACACCAGTCATCCCAGCCATCTCAGCTACACCCAGTGGCTGCCGGACGAACCCGCAGAGGAGATGAACTGCTTACTGCTGCGCTTGAGGGGCGGGGAACTCGGCATGATGGCGGCCAACTGCTTCGGACAGTTCTATCAGATATGCAAACGCGCCTACAATGCCTTGATGCGTCCGGAGAGTCAGTTGCAAGTTAGCGAAGTACGTTCCAACAAAATCAAATTCAACTAAATTTAAAAAAAATTACGCATCAAAATCGGAAATTTGCTGAAATTACACAGATCTTTACTATTAAGAAAAAAGAGTACGCAAAATAAGTATTTCAATGCAACGTCAATTCCACAATATAGTACTATATTAACATAATAAATTTGAATGACTTTCAATAATGTGTATATACTTTTTAGGATATTCTAGTGAGATCCTTCGATGCGGCCTGAGAGTCAGTTGCAAGTTAGTGAAGTACGTTCTATTGCAGCGACTTCAAATCAAATACAAATTCAACTAAATTTTGAAAAAAAAAACGCATTCAAAATCGGAAAAATGCTGAAATTACACGGATCTGTACTATTAAGAAAAAGACTTCGTAAAATAAACATTTCAAATCAATGTCAGTTAAATCCACGCAATAATACTATACTATATTAAATAATAGATTTGAATGAATTTCACTAATGTTCACAAAATTGTAAGATATTCTAGTGACATAAAAATATGAAAAATAATGTATTTTATTGACCGACAGCAAACTATATGGCCCTGCATTGAATAGTTATAAATTAGCAGATAAATTTACAAGACTAATCAATTATATAATATAATCTATTAATTTCCTAATTTCATAGCTATATTTGGTGAGATAGTTTCGATTTATAAACAGTTTCTTATTTTACTTTTTATATAAATACTCCTATCGAACTTAATCAGTTCCCAGTTACTTCGTGCATATTGCATATTGCATATTGCATATTGCAGTTTCCAGCGTTCGTTGATCCGGTTTACTTTAAGTCGAGTAGCATTAACACTATAAAAGAAACATATTTATTTTTGTTACGGTCCTATTATTTAAACTGAATTCAGTCTTAAATAGCCTTAAGCCGACTTTAAAGACTCTTCGCTTAGTCTTTTAATTTCACTTACTTACAACTGCACTTTTGAATCATTTTGCTTGGGCATATATATTATTTTACAGGATTAACGCTCACATCTGCAACCATTTACATTAATTTAGCTTGGCTCAAACATAATTCTAATTGAAAAAGACATAAAAATAGGTAACATTTAGGAGAACTATATTTTCGAGCTGCTGAAGATTGTCTCTGAAAACCGAATAGCAGGAGAGCACACGCACTAAATGTTTGTGCAATCTATTATAGGACAAGCTTTTGAATAAAATATGTATTATATTGGAGATCACCTTAAATTTGTAGTTAAATACTTTGCAGGGTCGAGGATCACTGCAACAAGCTATAAATTATATATAAAAATAGTTAATATTTCCGGGTACACTTTAAACTTGTAGCATTATTTCTCGGAGCTACTGAAAAGTATCTCTAAAGTTAATGAGAGTAGGAAAGAACATTCGCCAAATGTTTTCTTAATCTATTATTAATAAATAAACTAGTTTAGGAACTTAAATAAAAAACATTTGCATAGAGAGTGCGAATCTGTAGCATTTACCTTTTTTACTTTCTCGCACTCTTGTTAGATCTGGTTTATAGAATGACTTCACATTTTTGTAGAATATAGAGTCAAATAGAAGAGGAGATACCCAACTTAGAAGAGGATACCCAACTTTAAAGTTAGAGCACCAAACTATTGTGTTACCGAGTTACTCAATGCAGATACTTTGCAGGGTCGTCGATCACTGCAGTAAAGTTATAAATAATATATAGAAATAGTTAATGTTTTGGAGTACAACCCCTCTCCGAAGTTAGAGAGGACATACCACCTCTCCGAAGTAGGCGAGAGTTGGAGAGAACATTCGCCAAATGTTTGCTAAACTATTGGTAAAATTTTGGAACTTAAATAAAAAGCGTTTGCACAGATGGTAACAGAAATACACTTTACATTCATCTTAATCTATTCGACAAGACTTCTATTTGTCTGGGGAATATTGAAATGGAAGAGGAGATACCCAACTTAGAAGGGAGATGAATGTAAATGTAGAAGAACTATAGGGTTACAGAGTTACTCAATGTAGTCAATGTAGATACCTTGCAGGGTTGTCGATCACTGCAGCAAAGTTACAAATAATATATCAAAATAGCAGGAGAGAAAATTTGGCAAATGTTTGCTCAAACTATTATTGGTAAAAGGGAATAGTTGGGGAACTTAAATAGATAAAGACTTTGAATAGACAGTGCCAAACTATAACATTTGTCTTATATATATATTTTTCTCAATCTTGTTACTTCTGGCTTATGGAATGAGTAAAAACTCGTCGGAGGGAGAGTCAAATAGAAGGAGAAACCGAACTTAGGAGATGCGATACACACCGTTGGGATATTGAAATGAAAGAGGAGATACCCAACTTAGAAGAGTAGAAGCACTATTGTGTGTTACCGAGTAGATATGTTGATACTTTGTAGATACTTTGCAAGGTCGTCGATCACTGCAGCAAAGTTTAAATAATATATAGAAATAGTTAATGTTTTGGAGTAGAACCCTTCTCCGAAGTTAGAGAGGACATTCCTCAAATTTTCGCTTAGACTATTGGTAAAACAAACGTTTCAGAACTTAAATAAAAAGCTTTTGCACAGATAGTAAAAAATTCACTTTTTAACATTCTTCTTAATCTAGTTACTTCTGTGCTATCGAATGACTCAAAATTTGTCGGAGGGATATTGAAATGGAAGAGGAGATACCCAACTTAGAGGAGTAGAAGAACTATTGTGTGTTATCGAGTAGATATGTTGATACTTTGTAGATACTTTGATCACTGCAACAAGCTACAACTAATAATATGTATTATTTTGGAGTACACCTCAAGCTTGTGACATTATATCGCTCAGCTGTTGAAAGTGGCGAGAGCTTTTGAATGTTGTTTGTTCAATCTGATGCCGTCTCTGTGTGCTTTATCAGTTAAAGCACGAGCGGGTTAGAAGCGCAATTGGCATGTAAACGACGGCGCGCGCTGATAAGGCGACTAGTTTGTTAGTGACGACAATGCCGCGCAGGTGGCAACAATTGGGCCAGGTTGGTGTGGCACTCTTAGTGCTGCTGCTGCTGCTGCTGTTGCAACTGGCGACGGCGCTGCGCTGCAAGGTGCCGTACGATAAGGTGGAGGAGGACTACTGCTACTACGTGACAGGCGACGAGCGGCCGCTGGTGAGTTGAACTGTCTGCCACTGGCACTGAGAGGCGCCACTGACACGTGCCACTTGGCTGCGCGCTTGCAGCCGACCTCGTTCAGCGACTTCTGCTACCAGGACAGGCGCACCTCGCGCGTCTGCCTCGACAGCGAGCAGGAGATGCAGGTGCTAGCCAACTACCTCTACGCCAGCGGCTTCCGCAACGGCACGCAGTTCTGGAGCGCGGGCCACCGCTGGCCGGGCGACCTGCAGTTCTACTGGAACTACTTCGGCCAGGCGCGCGCCCTCAACTACAGCAACTGGATGGCGGAGGAGCCGACGCCGCGCATGGGACGCAACTGCATGCTGCTGACGCTGCAGTCCGGCCAGCTCTACATGAGCAGCGCCAACTGCCACGCTCGCGCCGTCGACATCTGCGAGCAGCTGCTCATCAACGAGCCCACGGTGATGCACTAAACCAGAGACTTGTAACTCATAACTTGTAATTACTGTACCTATCGCAACAGTACGAAGTAGAGGTGGAGAACTATCGATAGTCTGCGCCATCGATAGCGAGCGATTATTTTTCTCAAACCATCGAAAGTGTCGATAGTGCCATCGATAATTCTCCACCTGTAGTATGAAGTATTGTGCAAGCGCAATAAACCACACTGTGCCTTGTGCCTTGTTTTCCTCAAATCACTCAACGAATTGCGCTGCTCGAGTTGCGACTGCGATAAGATAACAACAATAATATAGTCGAATCACTTGTTTTGCGCTACACCCTGTAACGATCGGTTCAAATCGGGTATAAGCGCAAAAAGTTGAACATTTTGTGCGAAGAAACTTCATCGAAGACCCGATCGACCTGTAAATAGTCAGACTCACGATGAGATTTACAACTCGGTTAGTAAGAATAGTAGTAGGAATAAGTCGAATCACTAGTTTTGAGCTACTCCCCGTAACTATCGGAGCAAAATTTGGTGCCAAGAAGCTTAATCTAAGAACCGATCAACCTTTGAATCTATATACATTTATAAAAAGTGCTATATGCCTTAGTAACCTTTAGAGAGAGCTTTCACTCAATAAAGTTCATACACAACGGCATTGCATGACAACAGAAATAAGCACTTATATAAATTAATCATATAAATAACTTGTCACTCTATAACATTCAGCAAAAACAAGGATGATGCACAGCACGCTCGTCATTCTAAGTAGTCTTCTGATGTGGCAAACATGCAGCTGCTACAGCTATGACAAAGTCGGCGATGGTTACTACTTCATCGGCAAGGGGCACAGCGTAAGTGATCTCCACGGCAAGATAGAGGACATCGACATCAAGTGACATTCTTGTGTTGCAGATCGATAACTTCTTCGACTACTTCGATGCGCGCCGCAGTTGCTGGCAACACGAGGGCGAACTAGTGGCCGTGGAGACGGCCGAGGAGATGTTGCACTTGCAGCAATACATTCTCTCCAAGCAGTATGCGAACGGCAGCGTCTTCTCCACGTCGGGCAGCAGCTACTACAGCGACAATCCCTTCAAGTGGGAGGCCCTCGACGAAGGACTCAACTACACAAAGTGGCTGCCAGGCGAGGCGCCACCTCCCGCCTGCAACTTGGGTCTGCAGCTGGTCAACTCTGAGCTGTACATGATCCGCACGTGGGGCTACGATCAGTATTACATATGCGAGAAGGTCTCCACGTGGCAGGAAATTCAGCGCATCTTGCGGCAATTCTGGGTGCGTCTTCTGCTTGCCATAATGTGCGGAAGCTTAATCGTGCTTATAGCGCTCAAGGTAATGACGTGCATCGTTCTAAATCCGTTTGCGTACCAAAATTTGAAAAGTAATGTGCTTAACACTAAGCATATCACGTCCTATACTAAAAGTCAATATTGTGGTATAACAATGAACACATAACAATGTCTCCCATTATGTTAAAAGGTCTAACATAATTCTAGTCAATAATTTACTTAACACTAAGCATATCACGTCCAATACTAAGAGTCAAAATTGTGATGATAACAATGAACACATAACAATGTCTCCCATTATTTTATAAGGTCTAACAATATTACAAATCGGGGTAATATTCATACTTCATTTAGAATTAGCTTTATAAATTAAATTTAAATCAAATAAAAATATTAAAATTATTTCATTTACAATAAGTATAAATATGTACATACTAGCTCATAGATTTCACAGTTGTAAAGAAGTTTATATCTAATCTCTGTATATATGTATATAAAGCCTTCTTGAGCAACATCATTGATATTTTATGGCAAATAAAGCAAAGCAAATAATAATAATAATAATATTTAGAATTAGTAGAAAATGTTGATTTCTTATTGTACAATTAATGTGAATGTGATTATAGCATATATTAAATGGCAACTGTTTCATTATTATCAATATAAATGATTATTTCATTTATCAGCAAATATTCACGATTACTGTTAGTGTCAATAAAACCTGCCTTAATCATTTTCTTTCTTAGAACTGGAATTTCTATATTACACATACTTTATGAGATCAGTAAACAGTACAGTCACTATATTGAGCAACAAAGGAATAAAGCAATTCCCGCTAATGTGCCATAATGCAGCCCATTCGACTTTCGACTTCTATTGCGCTGCAAATTCATAAGTTTCCGAAAACGCAGTTGGGCTCACTTGACAGTCACGTATCAAGTTGAAGTTGCACGTGGTTTCGAGTGTCAAGCAGTAGAAAGTATAAAAGCCAAAGCCGCGCTTGGCTCGGCTGCAGTTCTGAGCTGGAGTCGAGAATGGGCAAGTCGTGGGAGATGATGCTGCTGGCGCTTCTGCTGCTCGCCAGCTACGCCTGCGTCTACAAGCACTTCTGGACACGTAAGTTCACCCGGCACTCGTTTGGCCAGAGCACTGAAAAGCGTGTTGCTTCTTAGCTCGTTGCATGAAACCCTTCGTGGAGATCGGCAGCAGCTGCTACTTCTTCTCGACCAACAAGGCAGTAGGTATATGACCACGATCCGCACGGCCCAAAAGCGCTCACGCATTGTCTCCCCGCCCACAGCCCACCTACGAGTACTACAAGGTCTCCTATAAGGGTCGCGTGCTCAGCGTACCCGCCATGGTAAGTGCAACGCTCTGTGGCAAGCCCCATCTAACATAAGCTCTGATTCGCAGCTCGACTGGCTGCACGCAGGCTTCGCCTGCGAGGTCATCGACGCCAACGCGCGCCTCTTGAGCGTGGAGTCCGTGGAGGAGATGCGCCACCTGGCCAGCTACATGCTGCACCACGCCCACGCGCAGACACACCCGCACTTCTGGACGGGCGGACATCGCGGCAGCATGGCGTCCAGCGTGTTCGATCCGCTCAGCATGAAGTACTTCTACTGGCACAACGAGCCGCAGCCCATGAACTACAGCAACTTCGCGCCGGCCGAGCCCGAGGGCGAGAACAAGCGCTATCCCCAGGGCTACTGTGTCTACCTCGACTTCATGAAGCCCGATCTCGTGATGCGCTCGGCCAACTGCCAGCACCACATGGCATTCGTCTGCAAGCTTTCATGGCAGCGATAAGTGTGGCAGGGGTCTTCGAGTGTTGCGTTGAGTTGATGCCATAAGCACCTTGCAGTACTCGAACTTGACATTGAAGAATCAAACAATCGAATCCATTTAATAAAAAAAACAATAAATAGCATGCGAATCTAATCAGGGATATTATTACAGCTTACACCACTCCTATACTTTACATCTTAAGCTTTCTACTATCTGCAATATTATTGCGCCTCGCCCTCAAAAGCCCTTGAATTGGCCCGGGTTGAAGAAATAATTTTGGACTGCAGCGAAGAAAGAAATTGTCCTGTAGCCATGCAGCTGTCACGATTATGCGGCATATCCTGAGGCACACTCCTCACATCTTTACGTTTACCGCTCCATCTAAGTACCAACTGTAAAATGCCCTCTCCACACTAGACCCCGACATAAAAGGAGTTTAGGATATTTGTATATTTTGACATTATCATCACTGCAGCAGCGCAGATTTTTCAAGCGATTTGAAAGTTAAAACAAGCAATAAATAGCTCAAATAAATAACTAATACAAATATTAATATTATATTATATATATGAAATAATAAATACAATAAAATTAAATATGAGTTATTAACAATAAATATAACAACAGATATGTGAACAAATAAATATAATAATTTAAAATACAATCATAAATGACTTGCAAAGCTAAGCAAAAAAAAATAGGACTAACAAAGTAAAATGTGAACGAGAAAAAATAGCGTTTAAAAAAAAAACTAAAATAAATACACATATTCATTTCAAAATAATATATATTAAAAAATACAATAATATCAACTATGAGCTAGTAACAATAAATATCTTAAATTAATTGCAAAGTTAAGCAAAACTAAGTAAAATGTTTTCAACACATGTATATATAAAATAATAAATACAATAATACAAAATATGAGCTAGTAACAAGAAATAGCTCAAATTAATGTACTAAAATACATACAAATATAGTAAAATATAAAATATATTTAAAATAATAAATATAATAATATGAAATAACAAAAAAAAATGGCAAAGTTAAGCAAAAATAATAAAACAGAATATAGTAGAAAGTACCTATAAAAAATGACTAAAAGAAATAAACACAAATAAATATAAAAAATATATATCAAATAATAACTATAATAATAATAAACATTAATTAATTAACAAAAAATAGCTAAAAGTAAATGTAATCAAATAAATACAAATATAATAACAGATATTTTTAATAATAAATATGAAATAATAAATGAATTGCAAAGTTAAGCAAAAATAATTGCGCGGAAGTAGCCAATTAAAATACTCATAGGACTTGACACAAATATTTATGACATTCCAAAGAACATTTTACAAGAGCCGAATGATTGCACGCTTTGCTATCTGTAGATAACAAGAAATTACATGTAGTTCGTAAATTGTTGTGTCGTATACTTAATACTCAGATATTGCAGTGCGCGGATGAGGAATAGGAAAACGTGGCAAGTGCCTAATTTAATAATTCAGTTGCGTGGGAGTAATACAAATCGATTTGGACTAAACGCTTTTAAACACTCGCCGACAATGTGTAACAACTCACGATTCTTCACGGACCGTGAGTCGTGACTGCTCACGAGACGAAACGAGACGAGGCGACGCGTCGCATTGCGTTGCGTTGCGTGGTGTCGGCAATTAAGCTAAATTGATAATGACGACTCAAGTTGAAGGTGTCTGCAGAACGCGCGCGAGAGTGAGGGAGAGCACACGATAGCTGTAGAGAGCGAAACGAAGCGAGAAGGAGTCAGCTGGCTGTGACGTGATTTCATTTGCGCATACAAAATGGCGTCGCATTTCGGCACGTCCTGCAGCGCAGTTCACTTGCTGTTTTAGGTTGCGTTAGACTGGGCGCCCTTTGGCATAATTAAAATGAAATAATTTTCGACGACAGGAGTTGGCTGTTGTTTTGGGCGCTCTTAACGGCTCTGCGCCAGCTATTTGCATCGAATCGACGCGCCACTAGATTGCCGCCAATTTGATGCTCGTTGCTCGTTGTTCTGGCACGTAGCACGGCAGTTAGACGGTCTGCCATATGATGACAACTTCCCCAACTTGCTCGAGCTCCCGCTCCAGCTTCAGCTTCTACTCAACGTCTGCTGCGTGCTGGAATTTTTATTTAATTTGCTTGGCTGTCAGCGTGTGCTGTACTCTCTTGTCTGCTGTCTGTTGTCTTCTGTTTGCTGCATTGTTTGAAATTAATTTCACTTGTCGTTGGAGCCAGCAGAACCCTACCATACACTGCCCCAAAAGCAGCAACGAAAACGACATGTGTCCAACTGTAAACCTGCAGTTGAGTACAAAGTATTTAGGAGAACTAATTTGCTGAATACAACAACTAGCTGCGAGTTTGTGCGCAGTGTAGGGCAGTGCCACCTCAGCACTGGGAACGTGCAACTCGTCATAGCCGGTGTGCGTGCCGTTGTCAATGGCGCTTAATGCTGCATAGTTGAAGCGACGGAGCCGGAGCCAAGGACAAAGTTGGCAGCAAGTCGACTTCACTTGAGTGCTCCTTGGAGTCCTGCAGTCCTACAGTCCTGCTGCCTGCCTGTTGCCTGCTGCTGCTGTTCTATCCCAATTTGGCACTCAATCGTTTGCCAAATCAACGCGCTAATCATTTTGCCAGTTGAGGCACTGCACAGCGACATCCAAGCATGTCAACAGCTTGCAAGCTCTTCTATTTTCCCTATTTTTTTTCTTCGCCCCGGAAGCACTAAACCCATAAATGTCATTGGCAGAACAGACTGAGCGACGACTGCCAGCAACAGCAGCAGCAGCAGCAGCAGCAAGAACAACACGAACTGGGACAACGCTCGTTGCTCGTTGCTCGTTGTCAGCGCATTTCGCTTGGCTAACTTATGTGGCATCCGCAGCGGCCACCGCCACTCCGGCCCCCCTTCAGCTGTTTTGTCATTAATCACTGACAATAATGAACTTCCGTCGCAAAATGGCGCCGACTTGTAGCGATTGCAACTGATGCTAACAGCCCCTTCCCTCCTCCAACTCCAGCTCCAGCTCCTGTTGTTGTCATTAGCGCAATGTTGCAAAATTTATCGTGTGACTTATGAGACGAACAACGAGGGACGGACAGCGTCTAGTCTGAGCCGGGTTCAGCTGACCAGGCCAGAACAGAACAGAACACTGCTCCTAGCTTGGCTTGGCTTGGCCTCTGTTTTGGTCGTGTGATTTTATCGCTTCGATTTACGACTCATAAAAATGCTAGCGACTTTATATGCGCCGGCATCCGAACAGTTCTTTCGCCTCGCCGCAATACCCTCGCCTCACGCTTTGTCGGGTAGTTTGCTCACCAAGTAAATTCATTGGCAACCATCGTCAGACTTTACAGTCATTCGTCGAATTTACAGGGTATCTTGTTGGTCACTTGCGCCAATGTCGTTGTGCAAGTTTTGGGGGCTTTCTGTCTATTCTGATATTCTCGGTGCTGTTTTTGCGATTTTATGCTTCGCTGAACTCCCCCTCCAGCCGCTCCTGCAGGACATTTTGTTGCATGGATGTCTCTATACAAGAACTCCACACACGCGATACACAGTTGATTTTTATGGGCATTTAGTGATGCAGAAATTATTCGGATATGTTGCCTCTCAATTCGCCCTCCCAACTGAACCAAATAAACAAAAACCAAAACCCGCTAAAACCGTTAAAAACTCCAACATTCGCGTGGCAGTTTCAATGTGAGCTCCAATTGCACTTCGATCTACAACAACTTGTAAATATTTAATATGATTCGCAAAATGTTTTTTGCTGGTGTAGAATTATTTGAGGGAACGTCTCAAAAAATAAATCTAATGAAATATAGAAATAAGACATCAAAATAAATATAACTTTAAATATATTTACATTAAAATGAATTTATAATTTTATATGTTCTAAATATATTTAGAATTAAATAAAGCAGAACCTTACTACATAACACTTAGTTAAACAAATATTAAATAAAAGCATGAAATGTAAAGATGTAGTCTAATTTTCGATATATTTAGAAAACATAATTTATTAAATATTATCACAAAAATTAATGCATTATATATTTTTTAAATACATTTTTTGCTGGCTTAGAATTATTTAAAGCAAGATATTTAAAGAGAAATCAAATTTAGTTGATGAATGAGGCATAAAAGACGCTCATAACATTCGATATATTTATAATATTAAAATCAAATCTTAATATAACATTATTTAATATTTGCTAAGAAATATCTAGGGCAACATCTTTTAAAACAAAATCCAAATAAATAAATTGAAAATACAAGAATTAGGCATAAGAATACAATCTCACTTTCGATATATTTCTAACAAAACAAAATCATATTATTCGAAATTTGTTTTTTGGTATTTTAGAATAATGTAAAGCACCATATTGCGATTGAACGCTTCATAAAAGTACAAACTAACTTTTAATACAACATATATACATATAATATATTAAAACGGATTCAAAATTTAATATTATTCAAAATATGTTTTTGTTTAGCTATTTTAGAATTATTATATCTCACAAAGTAAACCACACGTAAAAGAATATTAAGTAAATGCATAGAATATAACAATGCAAGCTTTCTTTCGGTATATTTACAATGAATTCAATTCCAATTTACTGTCGGAATTAGGCGCTCTTCCTCTTTCTTGTACAAATAAACTTAAAATAACTTTAGACAATTGGAGAGCCAAGCTTATGACGCCAAATTGTGTTCACCTCTCGCCTGCTTTATATCCTCTTTTCTCCTATCTATCTCTACAGCAATCGCTCTGCCTATTATTGTATATTGCTTTGCCCATCTGAACATCACACATCAATTTGCGGAGCAATTTGGTCTTAGCACAAAGGCCAGCTGACCAATATGTATCCTTTGGCCGGCTTCGAGTGAAGTATCAACAGCCTGCATTTGACAGTTATTAGATTAACACCTACATGCACTTGGATGCTCGGACACTCGACGCGTCGGCTACCCGAGCAATCGTTCAGTTCGACGAGACGGGTGCCAAAGAGGAGTGAGGCGGTTGTCTGAAATTTCAGCAAACAATAAAGCGCTCAAAATGTATGCGAGGCTACATAAAATCTCTACAAGCGCAGACAACACGAGGCTGGCGACAGAACAAAAGCAGGCAGTGCTCAGAGGCAGCGGCAGGGGCAGGGGCAGGGGCAGGGGCAGGATACTGACCAGCAACAAGCGATGTCAATTTCAGACAAACAACCCGACTATATGCAAACTCGTTTATATACAAATATATGTATATATTGATGTATGTTCAGGATATATGTATGGCTGCATATGCTCGTTAGGCATGGCTTCAAGATGTGACAGCCGCCCACCGATCCAGTCTCCCCCCAGCCCCCCTGTTAGCAACATAAAAAGGCGCTTACGCTGCGGAGGAAGAGGAGGAGAAGTGGGGGAGGAAGCCAGTTGATAGCTGTCAGTGGCTGTTTAGATTTACGTGCCGCACTGCAGCAATGTCAGACGAATGTACACATTTACCAGGACGGGACGGGACGGGGGCAGGGGGCGGGCGAATGGCCATCAAGAGGTGTGACAGGCACAGTGCTGCCCACACCTTCAATGCACTTTGTAACAATGCAAAAACAACACACTCACAGCAGCAGCAGCAGCAGCAGCAAATGGCTGATTGTCATCGCTCTCTCTGACTTTTTGGTAATGAAAGTGTCAGCTAGACAAACGCACCCAAAACCCACCATCATCATCATCAGCATCAGCAGCCCCAGCATCATCATCATCATCATCGTCATCATGTCGAGCTGCTTTGTTTGATTTCGGCTTTTTTGTTCGCTTCGCATGCTTCACATTCGGGCCAATAAATTATGATCAGGCTGATTTTTAGAGGGCGCCTTTTGTTGCCCTCCTGACAGCGTGTGGCCGCCGCTGTCATTAAAACGTCCTGGCCACCGCTGCCTGCCATCCTGCCCGGCCTCCCCTGCGTTGATAAAGCGTTCCAACTTTGCAGATGATTATGCACTAAGCCACAGGTATAATGGCAGCGCTTCGGGGCCGTCAAATATGACAGCGTGATCAGCCAGTCGACTCTTAATTTGGGGTTTTAATTTGCGTGTTTAGTGCCATCGATGAATTGCAATTGTTTGAGTTACCTGTTCATATTTCATGATGCGTGACATTTTCGATTAAACAGTTGTTGATTGAAGTAATACGTGCAACGCAATTACTTACATACTTAGAAGTAAGCTCGGCTAACAGCGCGGCCAACAAAGTTGTGAATAAATAAACAACTTCCATATGCGATTTCACTTGCAGAACTAAACTGTGTTTCATTACAACAGAATAAGAGCGGACAGACGTTGCATACTTGACTACCAAGTACCCTGTAATTGCTTAGATATTTATATTTTATTAATTCAAACTGCCAATCAAAGTTGTGATACAATAAACAATCTGCGGTTTAACTTTCAGAACTAAATTATATCCATTACAACAGACCAAGGGCAGATAGATATTGCATCTTATATAGAATACTTGACAGAAAAGTACCCTGTTATTGCTTATATGCTCACTCCAAGCCTGGCTATCACTTAGAAATCTAAAGTATATTCATTACAACAGAACAAGGCTAGCTGTAAGCTGTAACTACCTGAATGCACTTGATACATCAATGCTCCAACTGCACATTTCGTTGATTCGAACTCGGCATAACAGTTGTAAATGAATAAACAACTCTACTCTCTGATTTCAATTCTAGAACTAAAGTATTATTCATTACAACAGCACAAGAGCAGGCTGTTAGATTAAGATATCTATATCTAGATATATAAGAATACTAAGTACCATGTAACTGCTTAAACATTTATGAAAAAATAAACAACTTTGATCTGCAATTTTAATGCGAGAACTAGGAAAACATATTCGCACACAAACATTGCTTTGATACATTGCTAAAGGAAAGTGTGCTTGACTGCCAGGTACCCTGTATAGATCTAATACCCCAAGATCTTGAAGATAGTTTTACGGGCATATCAATGCTCAAATTACATATTTCATTGATTTTAGCTGGAATTACAATTTTAAATAAATAATCAAATTATAAACTGCGCTTTCAATTTTACAACAAGGGCGATCGGTCAGACAGATTGCAATCTAAATATTTCTACAAAATACTAGAGTTCCTTGAATAGATTCTCATTGACATTTGAATACAACGACCACTAGGGTTATCATTTCAACTGGCTTCAAACAATCTTAAACAATCTTGACACTCTCAATCGCATATGAAAAACTTACTCCAATTTCAAAGATTCAACTACATCTTTTTGGACAGATTGACGCCTTGATTATATGGAAAGTGATTGAAACTTATGCTGTGGCCAAACGCAAACATTACGCTGCTGGTGAAGTGCAAAGATGTGTTAGACGGAGGAAAAGCTTTAGGTAATGAAGGACATTTGCACGTAAAGGACAATTTCGGGACTTTATTTAGCTTTTTGTCATATAATATTATCGCAGCAGTTTGCACAATTAACAGGCGTCGCATATCGCCAGTTGGGGATCTTTGTTGCCCGCGGGCTTATGTCCCATTATGTTTAATGCCTTTAACTCAATTTGCATACCGAGGGGGGCGTGGTCGCGAGGCGGATTATTAAAACGGATAAATCGCGACGTGCAGCGGCGCTGAATGAAAGTGAAAAGCTGTGCGTGGGTAATTAAAAAGTCAACGTTGTGTTGCGGAAGGCGGCTTGCAGATGAAATCCTAATTCGCAGCTTGAATTTTAATTAATTAAGAGCGCATACCAGAGAGAGAGAGAGAGAGAGAGAGAGAGAGAGCGAAGATTGGCATAGATGGGAATACAGATAGAGAAGTCACGTGTCTCGTTTGCACCCAGGGAGCAAAGTAGGTTAATGCGCTTAGAGGCGCGACTTCGATGGCTGGATGGCTGGGGAGACTACTGACAGACACCGTAATTGGTGGCGTTACAAAATATTTACACTTGCCGTCACATGGAAGTGGAGGTGGAAATGGAAAAGATGATAAAGTGCGCAAAATGTTCGCACTTTCCCTTTACGACTCCTCGGAGACTTTTCGAGTGTTGCGCCCCCCCGCAGTGCCTGGCTGGTGTGTGGAGGTCTTGATAAGCAAATGTTATAGAGAGCAGAATGTAAATATTTCTATACGTATGCTTGCCAGTTACACACAGAGACACAGTAGGCCAGAGCTTAGGGGTCTCGACTGCTCGGCTCGCCAGAATAATATTTCGGCCACAGTCTCACATAGTCTGTGCTAGTCTCTCTCTGGTTCGATTACAAAGATTTTCTACCCACCTTTATATACTTATTATGGATGCCAAAAAGTGTCCGGACCTCCACGAGCGCGCCAAGCGCATCCACGAGCCCGGCCGCGTCTGTCGCGAGCTGCTCTATCTGCGCTCCAAGCGGGTGAGTTTTACCCATGACGCATGTTGAACTTAATCGGGCAACTGCTTTGTTTGCCCCGCAGGCCAAGCGTGAGGTGCCAGCGTTTACGTTTCAGGCCCTGCAGAAGGGCACCGTGGTCAAGCCGCCCACCAAGTGAGTTCCCAACCATCTCCCGATCCCTACTAAATCGAGTAATTGCTTCTGCAGAATTGACATCTTCAAGCGGCAGCCCGTGAAGGAGACCGTCTTCAAGATCTACTTCATGCGCGGCGACATACCCGTGGCCCTGTCGGGGCGCAGCAACAAGCAGGACCCGACCAAGGACCGGCCGCTGCGCTGGCACTGCACGCCCGAGGACCTCGACTACTGCTACTATCTGCCCATCTTCCTCGACGGGCTGGCCGACATCGACAGCGACACCCGCATGCTGGCGGTCAACGCAGCCGTCGACCTGATCATGCGCCAGCCGCACAAGGTGCTCCCCGTGCTGCCCAAGCTGATACTGCCGCTCAAGCGCGCCTTCCAGACCCGCGATAAGGGCATCATCATCTCCGCCCTGCAGGTGCTGCAGCTCATGGTGCGCCTGGGTAAGTGCCAGGGGGGTGGGTGGTATTTGAGGATAACCCGCAGTGAACTCTCGCTTGCCGCTTAGGTCCTTGCGTGGGCCAGGCCCTGGTGCCGTTCTACCGCCAGCTGCTGGCCGTCTGCAATCTGTACAAGAACGTGAACGTCAACCTGGGCGAGGGCATCGATCCGGATCGCAGCAAGCGCATTGGCGACGTCATCGAGGACACTCTCAAGCTGTTGGAGTTCTGCGGCGGGCCCAACGCCTTCATCAACATCAAGTACATGGTGCCCACCTACGAGAGCAGCGTCTTCCCCCGCTGCCAGGCGCTCGACGAGAACGGCAAGCATTGAAAACACACACGCACACAAAACACACACCCCACACACACACACATGCATACGCACTTAAACAGCCACAGAGTTGCAAGTTAATTCGACCACAAGTTGTTCGGTTCGGTTGCTTAGGTTGTGCAAGCCAACAAATTATGATCAGTTAGGTTCGAAATTTAGCGCGAATAAAGCTCGACAGTCTGGTTGAGCCGACAGGCCCCAATAACAATGAGTAACAATCACATTTGCATATTATTGTCTTGCCTGCAAGTTAGGATTGCGTATACGCCCAATAGTCCATTCATTGAAACGACTTCGCATCAAATATACGCAAATAAAGTCATTTGGCAGCTGCATTCTGCTCCATCAAAGAAAAAGCGTAATACATCTTTATAAAATTAAAAAGTCACTTGATTATATTAGCAGAGTATTGGAATGATGAATAAATTAACTACTAAATTAACTACATTCGCTAGTTGCGTGACAAATTCGCTATCAAACTTCATTTTGTTATTTTTGTTATTTAGAACATTGGTTTTCTGCTCTTAAAATCCTACGATGCTGCATTAACTATTGTGTTTATCAAATTCGCTATCAAACTTCATTTTCTTATTATTTTTATTTATTAGAAGGATTTGTTTTTCAATGATCGTCAGTCGGAATCAAACTTTACTTTGTTATTAGGGATATTTCAAACATCATAATTATTAATTTTGTTATTTAGGACATTGGTTTTCCGCTCTCAAACTTCCATGTCGCATTAAGCAATTATGTTTTTGTCAAAGATTGTCAAATTCGCAAACAAACTTCATTTTGTAATTTTTCTTATTAAGAATATTTTTAACTTCATGATTATTTTTGTTATTGGGAATACTGCAAACTTCATTATTACTTATGATTTTATGCTTCCAAACTTCATCCTTGTCGCATTAAGCTACTGAGTTTTTGTCAAAGATCGTGAGCAAAAATTTACTATATATATATTTCCAATATACTCGTATATATTTTCAGTAACTGTCGACAGTCTGCTCAGTGTGCTTTGTTTTGCCTCATATCACTTGACAACAGTTACGAGCATCAACAAATTTTTCTATTACTGCTACTGGCTACTCCCCTCTTGAAGACGAGCCATCTGTTAGTGCTTCTCGATTGCAAGAAACCAAACAACGAAGGCAGGGGCGCCAATGATAAATGCCTAATTAATTTTTAATTTTGAAAACAAGCTTCCAGCGAGCAGACAGTTTTGAAGAAGGCAGCCCGTAAATAAAAAGCTCATTACAATAAATCATAAAGTGAGAATTGTTCAATTCGCCTGCTCGGGCTGCTTTAATGGAATATCCATGTAGAGTGCAGACAGACACAACATTTGTCTAAGGATGCGTGTGTGGCAGTGTCTGGAGGGTGTGTGCTCACCCCGCTGTTCAATGTCTGCCCTGGCTCGTATCTGGCCAAAATCAAGCTTGACTCCTGAACTGCTGCTGCCTGGATGGCTGTCTGAGTTTTCAGCAATCGAAGAGCGAGCACGCTCTAAAATTAATTTAGTTAAATTGCCGCTTTGCACGGGGCGCACAAACAGGGCTGAGTTTGAGCTGGGTTGGGCTACGAGCTCTGGCTTATGTAGATGCCGGGCGGCTTCTGTGGTTCTAGTGCGCTTTTCAGCGTAATTAAGTACGACCCTCCATAATTTTGAAACACAAATCTTGTTATCAACGCGAGCCACAACACAAAACACGAGTGCGACTGTTTGCTGGTTGGTCGACGTCCAGTTTTGGCCAACAACCTGCGACCCACCCGCCTGTCCGACTGGCTGCTTTTGATTGTGGTGCGTAGATAAAAACCTGCCAAGTGTTGCAACTCAATTTGCCCCCCTCTAGCAGTGGCACAGAGCTGTGAAACCACCCTTCGATTGGTTGCTTCGTTCCACCACACAAATTCTTAATTCACTTTTTGGGTTCTAACGTTCCTCCAATTTTGCCAGTTCTTCTTTTTTTTTTTAATCTCCTGTTGACGGTAAATCAAACAGTCCCCCTGGGTGCAGCGTCACTTGTCGACCCACCCGCCAGATAAATTGCATTTGGCTGCTGCTTGGCGTATTCTCATCTTCATGCTCTCAATTTTATTGTGCTGCCAATGCCAATGCCAATGCCAATGCTCTTAAAACGTTTTGACATTTTTACGCAGTTTTTTTAAACATTTTTTTATTGCGTCTCATCGCTCCAGCCCCAGCTGCGAGTGCGGAGGGCAAAGGGTTCGCCGCGGGGCGCTAAACTTTGATTTAGCTGCAAAATTGTGCTAAAACGATTGAAATTCTATTTGAGACTCGGCGTGACTGGTACTCGAGACAGTTCCCCACACTCGCTACTCGAGAAGCGACAGCGCGAAACATTAGACTTTTATGCAAACAGATGCAAACAGACTTTGACGCCCCTCAATGATTGGATGCCACTGCGCAGAGTGGCACTACAATAAATTGCATAAATATTGCGTGTCACGACGCCGAACACGACACTTGCTCATCTCTAATTGGCGTCGAAGCCCAGCAACTTTGCTGTCAGCTGGCGTTTAACCTGCCCACATCACTGCAATGCCCAGGAGAGTATTTCCGCCACACACACACACACTCACACACACTGGCCCCCACACTCCCCCACACATATTCATATGCATTAAGTCACGACCATGACCATGTCGCTGGCCCTGGCCAGTGGGCGGCTGCTGCTGTTGGGCTGGAAATTGCTTTAATACACCGGAAATTGCAGGAGAGTTGCATAAATTGACACGAAACGCCCCGCGGGCGCAATCCACAGTAATGAGGCCCAGACTTCAATGTGGCCAAAGGAAACCGAAAGTGTTGCCCACATGTGCATGTCGTTCGGCGGGAGGGGGGAGAGCGTAGAGTGGCGCACTGGGTGCTGAAAGAGTGCTTTAGTGTTTTGCTGCAGCAGGGTGGAATCCTGATCAAAGGAATCAATGACTTTTTCTTAAGAAACTGTGTGTGTCCCCTCAAAGTAAAGACACCCATCCTAGTACGTACACATTCGATCTACCTTAAATCTTGTTGGTCACTGCATGAAAAGATAAGTCTTTAGAATACAGCTGTTATAAAGCAAAGCTGTACTTTGAAACCTTTAGATTTGCTAAACAACATTTTAAACTTTAAGGCAAGTCCTGCAAAGTTTAGACGAAAAAATTGTTAAGTAACACTCCATAAATGGACTCTAATTTCCACAGCGAATTGCCTATAATATTATAAACTTATATTGAAGTGTTAGAAACTGCGTATGTCGCCCTGGAAAAGTAAAGGCACCCATCCTAGTATATATAAAATAAGTCTACTCTTCCTTAAATATTGTTGGTCAATGCGTGAAATGTTAAGCAACTCCTCTTTAAATTGCAGGTATAAGTATTACAGGTAAAACAAAATTCTAGTATTAAAACCTTTAGATTTCTTTGGCAATATTTAAAAATTTAAGTCAAAGTTTAGACGAAAAACGTTGTTAAGTAACACTCCGTAGATGGACTCTAGTTTCTTATAGTATGTTGATTTAAGTATATTTTCAAATTAAAATCCTACTTGGTAGAAACACACAATAATATGAAAATTATTCGTTTTCTTCAAGTTCTTATAACTAGATCTCTTGATGTGTTACAAACTATATGTGTGCACCTGGAAAAGTAAATGCTCCCATGCCATTATATAATATACACTTCCGATCTTTCTTAAATCTTGTTGATCACTGCATGGAAAGTTAAATAGCTTCTTTTTAAATTCGATGAATGTAATATATTATGTACTAAACCAAAGCTAAACTACGAGACCCTTTAGCAATTTTTTAAAATTTAAGATAGCTGCTTCAAAGTTTACACGACGTTTGTTAAGACAGACTCTAGTTTCCGCTGCTAATTTTATATAATTTATTATAGAACTTAAGAATAAAGTACTACACTTTAAATATAGAGCAATTTCTATTATTTATTAAATAGAATATGAAACGCGTTCATATTGCTAAAGTCCTTACAACTGGAGAATCTATTGATGTGTTACAATGTGTAATAAATATGGCTAATCCCAAGGCAAATTAAGAAGCAGTCTTCATTGAGCACTCACAATAAATAGTATGAGCTCTAATTAAAAATGATCTATTAACAGTTTTTATTGATTCTAAGATCTATTTTATGTCAATATCTAAATCAAAATATGCATTAAGACAGCTTATTTTTAAAGCTAATCGATCAATAATTAGTGTTAAAGTTCTGCTGTACAATAGTCTGCATTAGTATTAACTAACCTAGTCATTTATTACGCTTTATAGCTCTTGCATTTGCTTCGCTTTGCTTTAGCAAAATTCATTAGTTGTTCTGCAGGCTTTAAGGATTCTACTGGCCACTGCGCGTGAAGAGAGCCAATGTCAGAGGTCTGGCGTATTTTGCTTTGCGACTTGGCTTTGCGGCAATATGCGAATCCATGTTCATCCAGTCACGACCCGGCATAAAGAGTCCGGAATCCGTGTTGGGCGCAGATGCTCACATTTCGCGCTCTGCGTCGAATCACGTTCACGGTGCCCAGAAGCGAATCGAAATTATCACCAATTTGCAGTCATCGAAATCCAATTATAGGGCGTGTGTGTGTTTGTGTGTGCTGTGTCTGTAACCCCGAATCCTGTTCTGACCAGAACCAGGACAATGCCTTGTAAATGCCGAGCAGCCACTGTCCACATGGCTGCCATATGCTCGCCGCGATACAAAACTGCAGCGCGACTGCAGCCAAGTCCAAGTAAGAGTTGGAGGCGGAGGCGGAGTGGATCGGGAGCGGACCATAATCGGATTAGGTTGGGCTGGCACCGACAAAAACATAATTTGCGAGAAATGTCACACGGCACACGGCGACTGTCCCGGCGACTTATTTGCAATTTGCGAAATGGAAAACGATGCGCGACTCGAGGGCGGTTGAGGGTGAATTGCCAGCTGCCAGTTGCCAGTTGCTAGGAGGAGGAGTGCCTGTAAGAGAGAGCTTACTAAATCATGCATGTCAAGTCGAGTAGTTGTCGTCTCTATCAAACCCATCATAATCGCCGGCGCGTACGCATCATTATCGGCAACGGGAACGGGAACGGGAACGGCAACGGGGTTGATGGGACATCTCATGGGTGCCACTGTTGTTGTTTAGTTCCGGCGTGCGACAGATGCAGCGGACGAGCGTCGTCCGTTGTCTGCGCTGAAACCACAAGCGGCTCTCTTGAAAGGGCGCCGCCGCCCCTTCGACCAGTGTGCTCGGAGCTGTCATTGCTCATTGTCGGCTAAGTGCCGGGCACAGTGGGCGGGGCTGATAACTGGGCGCTTGACTGCTGCCCGGAATGCTCGACACTCAACAAGCCACCGCAGTCAAAGCCAAAGCGGCAGCAACTCTAACTCTAACTCCAGCAGCAGCCCTGCTCTGGGTGCGCTGCAGCAACAGAGCCCATTTTCATTTTCAAGGGCCTGCAAACAAATTTTTTGCTCTCGGCATAACCTGCTGGCCCCATGGGGAAGGTGGCCGAGAGAAGCCCTGCATGCACAGTGGGCAAAGAGTGCAAAGATTATAAACAGAAATGAGTGAAGATTGCTTGTCTTTGCAAGTAAATGGATACTTAGTTAATATAAATGTTTAAATGAGTACACAAATTATACATAAATGCTTTTTAATAATTTCATTATTTATAAATATATAATATAATTTATAATTCATAATTTGACTAGCTTGAACTCTATTTTATATGTTTATATCGAAGATGTGCATCGATTTACAAATAATAACATTTTAATGAATACAAAAGTGTAAAGAAAAGATTCATTTTATAGGACAATTTGATTAACTTGAACTATATATTATGTATTTAAATTACAAGCAAAAGCATAACTTCATAGTACTTACCTAACTTGCCTAACTTTAACTATATAAGAACTATTTCATAGTACTTAATTGTTTGTCTAACTTTAACTATGTATACTCGTATTAAGTGCTTAAACAGATGCACATAAATGTGTAAGTAATAGCATTCAAATGTATAGAGAAAATGTAAAGAAAGACTTCATTTTATAGTACTTAACATTAATGAATACAAAAATTATAAGCAGAAATTATAGTACTCAGCAACTTTACTAAGTTTAAGTGCAAAAGTGCAATTCAGCTTAACTAAACTATATGCAAAATTTTAAACACCTTTCAATAATTTTTCTATAAATTATAATGAGCACTTTTCAATACTGAAGCTAAAGTAGAGAATATAATTCTAATCCTCTTCCCAGTAAGTACAAGTTTACCTTTCCCAATATACATTTTTTATATTTGAAACCTTTCCGAAACACGTTTTGAAGCGATCTTGAACCACTGTGCTGTCTGTGCCACCCGCTACGCAGCAACCGCAGCTACAGTGGCGATGGCGGCTGCGTCAGGCACTCAACAAAGGAAACGATAAGACGACAGAGGACGGACGACAGAGGACAGACGACAGACGCTGTGGCAGCATCAGGCGTTCCCCTTGCTTCCGCTGCACTGCAGCTAGAATCAGGGATTTATGGGGTGGAGCTGAGCCTGCGACAGGGGGTGGGTGTCCGGCCGAAGCCAACAACAATAAAAGCAAATTCAATGCATTTTGTGATAATTTCGCACTACACGAGAAACGAGAAGCGAGAAACGATAAAGCGGAACAACCCGACAATGATTCCGCACCCAAAGCCGTAAACGAGCAAATAATAAAAATTTTATATAGCTGCACAAAAAAAGAAGAGAAATATAAATATTATAATAATGGGAGTGGAGATACATACATACAGATATTTATGTATGTGTTTGTAAGCAGCAGACGTCGTAATAGTGTTGTATGAAAAACACGAGTGTGAATAGTCAACGAGTGTTTGAGTGTTTGAGTGTTCTACGAGGGAGGGGCAGGGGGCGAACAAACAGGTCGTTCGCGGATCAAGTAATGGGTCGTCGGATCGCTGGCTCGGGGGATGGTTCGCTAAATTGGTGGGTGGGTGGTATGGAATGATGTTGGTGGTGGAAATCAAACGGCAACAATGCAATCAAAATTTTCCTTTCCTTTACCTTGGTGCAAATTTAGTTATTGTCTAGACTCTGGAGTCGGAGATACGCAACACTCGAGGGAATTGTTCGGCCATAATTTAATTCTGCTGGCCCATTATTTCATTAGTTGAGCGGCAGTTGCACTCGCCCTGCTGCACCCCCACCCCGAAACTTGTGCAATTTATTTACAGTATTGTCGTATTGTAATATGGCTCTGGCAGCTAGACGCATAAATTTGTGTATTTCGATTTTGATTTTACCATTTTAATTGTTTGCAAACTGGCCGAATGCTCAGCCAGTTGCTCCCCTCCCTTCACCGTTTCTCTGCCCATCTGGCATTGTCCCTATATATACTCCTCTCTCTTGCTCGGTGTGTCTGCATTGTCTTTGTTGGCCAAACATGTTGTATCTTTGTATCTGCGTCTGAGTTGGCTTTCAACGTTGTGTTTGTTGCTGTAATTAACATTTATGGCCAAAAACTTAAGATATTTAATCTAACAACAATTTCGCATTTTATGCCGATAGAAAACGGCTGCGTTTACAATCGAGAATGTAAAAACTTTTAAAGCTCATACATAAATTTGTATGCACTTCATAAGCATTCGTTCGAAGTTGTTTGCCTAAATCATTTTTGATCAAATCAATTAGGAAATTATGAAGTGCCAGTTCCAACAAACATCAATTTCCATTTCATAAATATTTTACGAGTGTCAAAAACAAGACTAATTGGCTAACTTCACTTAATTTGTACAACTTAAAGTTGTCTTTACATCATTGGCTTTATAAGATTAAACGATTCATTCACTTCACAGACACGTGTAAATCGACTTGACTGAATCTACATTAAAACGAGTTTTTCTTTAAAGCGATTGTAAAACACTTATTGGCTTTTGTTTTTCTTTTTAACCAATGGATTTAACTTACGCTTATAAATAAAAAATATGATTGGTATTATTTCGCATATATCCTCAAACCTCACATTTGCTCTTCAATTCCCAATAAGCCATAAATTATATCTGTCAGCATTTATTTAACGTTGTTTTCAAGCCATAATTTGTGGCTTTAATTTGCCAATTGCTTTATCGTCACAAAACCGTCAATAATTAAGTTGACCCGATTGAAAAGGTTAATTTTATGAAATCTGAAGCCTAAAAGTATTCTACGAAAATGTATTCAACTACCACTCGAGTATAATTGAAATTCCAGTGCATCCCTGAAAGTATGCAGCGAATATTTTGAAAGTCGTCGGGTGGACAGAATTATGCAAGTGCTGGAAGTATCTTGAGTGGAAGACAATGACGCACTTGAACTTACCAGCTACACTTGAGCGAGTCCATTCTGTCCGTCCGGCAAGTGCAACATAAATGCATAGAAACAATGAAAATTAAGTTGTTGCAAGCAAAACTTTATGCAAATACTCGCAGCAGCCAGAAGATGCCAGCCCAGAGGCAGAGGAATGAGCAGACGGGCAGCTAAGCAGATGAGAGATTCGAGTCTGCTGTGGAAGTGGCAGTGGCAAAAGTATATTAAAAATGTTGACAACGAAATCCATCTGTTTAATGGGTCTGCACGTAGTGCCAAGACAGGCCCATCCCATGTCCACACACTCGCATCGTGGAGTGCTGTGGATAGGCTTTTGTGGGTGCGCTTCTAATCCGCCAGATTACAAAAGTGTGTGCGGCAACGTTGGAGCTGTGGCCCGGGGCAACAATAATCTCAACCCCATTAGGCAGGCCCAACCCTTGGCCCAACTATTACACTTGATAAATTCGAGATTAAAGTGCATTTGCAGTTGAGCCCAGGGCAAGAACAGGAACAAAATGAAAGCAAACGAATCCAAACCGAACTGAACCGAACCAAAATGAAGTGAACTCAACCGGGCCGGGTCATCAAATTTATGGCCATACATTTGCCAGAATTCACTCCCTGCCAGCCTGCCATTTGTGCACTTGGACGACTCGTGCGCCCTTTTAATTATCACACGTAATGACAGCAGCAAATGCAATTGCTAATTAATTGCCCGGGAGCTCTGGCGCCCAAACGAATGCTGTGGCGCCCTCTTCGAAGAAGCAAAGAATTTATGGTCCTTACATTTGTTTGGCTTGACATTATTATTCCAACATGTGTGGTTCAAATGCAATTTCCCCGCTTAAGATAAACCACCCGAATGTGGTGGTTCGAGGCGTTGGCCAACAAATGACTGTGGCATCGGCTTAACCAAATGGGGGGATTAGCGTGGGCATGGAGTTGAAGGGAGCGCTGCTCTAATCGCCAGCTCAACTTGAACTTGAATTTGATTCTGATATTATATGGTCGGTCGACAGCTAATGAAGATAATCGTTTGCGCTGTCAAAATTGCCACAAAATATAATTGTGATAGCTCCGGCAATCTGAGAGCTGAAACACGAGAAACATCGAATCGCTGGCAAATGATTAATGATGAGAGCATTATGAAAAAGACCAAAACACAAATGTTTAGTTTTTAGCTATCTTGAAAGCGAGTGCAAAAACACAACAAACCAGCTGCACTCAAGCTAAATCGAGTTGAAAATACCCTGTCTCATTCATAGAACACTATTTTTAATCAAAAAGAGACTTAGTAAATGATACGCCTAAAAAGGCGGAGTTACTAGTCTAGCCTAGTCTAGAATTTAAGGTTTATAACTCCTTACATTTTACTAGATTTGTAAAGAAAACTATTTAATTTTAAATTTGAAAAAAGTGTATGCTATAAATGTAAAAATTGTCTTTAACTTATTGTTAACAATTGCCATTTCAGCATGCCCATTCAGCAATGACAACTATGAGGTATAAGCACTCCATCAGACACAATAGAATCTCGAAGATACTTAGCACAGCGGAAACTTCAGCTAGAAACAATAACAAAAGATGCCAGCCAACTGATTACTTACAATTTAGTCGGGGGTAGCAGCGTCTTGATACTGAGTTGGGCTTTAAACGCATTACGCTGTGAAGCCAGCCCCAACTCCCTTTGCCGCCTTTGGACGCTGTGCAACAACTGCAATCCGGCGACTAAACTCAGCGATTCACTTATGGGCCCAGTTAAGATGTTATCGACAAAGTGCAAACGTCAACAAGAGAACAACAGAACAGAAGCTGAAACGGAATACAGACAACAGCGAAAAACTGAACAATTGAGAAACTGAACAACAAATCCGCCGCTGTTCTCTAAGTTCTCCACGTTCTCCAGTTGGCTAGTTATTTAATTTTTAATGAATCTCGTCAGATATTTCAAATCGGTGCGCTGCCGTCTCAGTCTCAGCATTTTTTAGTCGTTTGTCGGCGGTTTTCAAGTGCGCACCTGAAACGCGCTTCAAGTCAAAGCATCGTGTTCTGAGCAGCTCTGAAAAATCTCATTAATCAAGCCGTTCTTAAGTGTTAAAGCGGCGGTGGAGGAAAGCAACTTTAACTTGATCGATAAACACTTTTTGCTTGCTTTCTCGCCTCGTGTATATTCCCAAAATGTATCTGGGATCTGTGGTTTCTTTGGGATTATGCTGCTTTCTGCTGACTCATCACTGCGTGCAAGGTTGTTGTTTATTAACAATTTCAAACCTAATTGCTTGTTTACCAATTAGAGCCAGGTGTTTCCATTGTTTTTTTGTGCCCAAGATTTCAATCTCTGTGAGACCACCCACTCCACATCAGAGCTATCGATTGTGTGTGGGCATTTCCCATAATTTGGGAACTTTCTGCTGCGCACGAAAAATTCCCCCAAAAGAAGAGCTTAACCAATTAAGTGATACTTAAAAAGTGGCGAAAACAAACGCGGAACTTTACAAAGAAATCGTTCAGAATATAAACAAAATTTACTGCCTCTAATCTACAATAAATGTTTTTTTTAAATAATGCTAAAGGTGAACGTAATGCTTATAGTTTTAATTAAAATAAATTTAAAAGTATTCAGATGTCTACATATAATATTAAAAATTCTTTATAAACATACCAAGCTATTCCTTAATTCAATAATGAATTTTCATAACTTTCTGCGTTAAAAATAGGTTTAATTATATAGATTATAAATTCAGTTTATTAACATTTAAATTTTTTTTTTGTTTTGTTATTCAACCGTCAGTCTCTTGAGTATTATTTAATTTTTTGGCAATATTTAAAAAGTCGTCTTTAAATATATTTAAATTAAGTTGCGCTGCGGGTTCGCTTGATTACACATCCAGAATATGTCCTATATATTCTAACCAGTTTGCTATAAATATTTCAAGTTGGAGAGCACAATTACCAATGTTTTAACTCTGATGGGTTCTCCAGAAACTCGTTCGTCATATACCAGTTTAGAAATTTGACATAATACATAATTTAAATGAAAGCTGAATATGACAACGAATGCCAATCTATTCCCATTGCATTAACTCACTTCTAATCGTGTTCAGACTGAACTGATTTCATTGAGTAAAATCGAAAGCGATTAGTTATATAGAGAGCATGCATAGTGAAGTGCAATTTGGATTGGCAGTCAGTTAACTAGGAATAGAGCTACGTCCATGAATAAGTCAACGTTCGCTAATTGAGAACGCTGGTGGACGACAGCTTTAACGTCAAACACGCTCCAGTTCCAGTCCGAGGGGGAGAACGATATTTGAGGAATGGGGAAGTGGAAGTGTTTGCATAACTTAAATGAAATTTCTTTGCTTAAATCTAATTTCTATGCTAAACCGAAAAACAAACAACGACGTTGCTACGTGGACACGGCCCTTTGCCGTAACCAGGTCAAGCGAATAAAGTGTCGTCCAAGTTGGATTTCGATGAAGCAGACAACAACAACAACAACAACAACAACCAGACCGGTGTGCCAGTTATAATCGGGCAGGGACAAGGACAGGGGCAGCAGGGTAATGGCGGCAGCGGCAGCGGCGGCTATGATCAGGGCACAGGACGTGCCGGCTCAAGTGGCACTGGCAGTGGCGGGGGAAGTGGCAGTGGAAGCGGAAACAGTGCAAGTGGAAGCAGCGGCAACCGGCCGAAGATACACGGCGTACGTGTGACGGTCGACACGGGCGACGGACAGCAGCAAACGAAAGGTAATTAAATTGGCGCTCGCAGCAAGCGAAAGCAAATGAGCAAATGAGAGTACAACTAACTAAATGCACTCACTGCCCACTACCAAGCAGAGTCGAAGGAGAGCGTCGAAATTACGGACTTGGGCAAACACAAGAAACGTGTGGGCATCCACACGGACATCACGTTCGAGATTACCGCCGAGGCGGACGCAAATGAGACGAGTTCGGCGCAGCAGCGCAGCGACGGTGAGAAGGGTAAGTGAAAGCGGCCTTCACCTAGCTACAACATGCTTTCACTTGTCACTTGCTTCCTCCGGCCCACAGAGGACGCCAGCGTGCCCATTTTCAAGGGTCGTGCCAGCAGCAGCAGCAGCAGGGGCGACTCGAAGCACCGCTCGAGAGATCCCTACGATCCCAAGTCGCAGTGGAACCCCAACTATTCCAGCGAGCATCGCGGCCTCGACGTCGCCAATCGCGCTGGCTCCAGATCCAACTCAGGCGGCTACTATCCCCAGTACTATCCGCAGCACGTCTACACCAGCGACGGCGCCGATGCCGGCGGCATCTATCGCAACGGCGAGACCTGGACGCACTACGTGCCCGTGTGGACCACGGAGCGCTCGCCGCACGAGCAGAGCCAGCTGCAGCGGCGACCCACCTGGAAGCCCTGCTACTGCATGTCCTCCTACGGCACCGACTACAGACGCCGCCGTGCGAGCAAGACCAGCAAAGGCATCAAGGCCCCTGCAAGCCGGGGGGGAGTCATCAAGAGCGAAGTCCTCAAGGTCAACAACAAGCTGGAGCAGCCCTTTTCCTAAGGAAGAAAAATAACATATCATTGTATCACTCTTGCAAAATTGTTAGTTAAATATATTCCTTATTTATAGACACTGAAAAAACATTGAATACTTTGAATATGAAGGGAATATTAAGGATTTAGGTTGAAATTATCCCGCTAAAATATTAGTGAGCTCAAATTTAATTAAAATATGTGAAAGTTTTAATAGAATTCCAACCACTAAATAGGAGCAAGTCTTACAGTAACTTTAGAAGATGACTTCTGCTGAAAATACAGGGTTCGAAATGAAATCATTTTGGTGATTAAACTAAGCTTAAGCACTCATATATATACTGCAAAAGAAATAGACAGTAGAACAATATATTTGAAGGAAAAGAAATACTGAAGAAATGCAGTTATATGCTAATTCTTGTTAGTTAGTTATATCCCTTATTTATAGGCATTCAACACATAAGTCATTATATGGTTTTCTTTTACAATGCCAAAAGGAAACTCAAGAGTCTATCTACAGTGTTTAAGGTTTTACATTATGCTTAAGGAGTTAGGAACTAAATTGAATGAAAGTTATAGTAAAATTATGATAAGTTCACAACTTATTCCATCCACTAAAAGCCGAAACTATCTGAATGCAATAGAAATCTCAAGAGTCTATCTACATTGTTAAAGATTTTACATTATGATTAATGAGTTAGGAACTAAATTATATGAAAGTTCCAGTAAAATTATGACAAATTCACAACTTATTCCATCCACTGACTTGAACTACAAGCTGAGCAGTTCGCGAGAAAATCACCCGGACAATTATCCTAAGCGCAAGTGTCTTTAAATAGTCAGAGAAATAATAATAGTAATCAATGCCGATATATAGTAACTCGTTTGGTAACTCTTACAAGAAGGTTAGTGAAATAATATATATATATATATATATATATATATATATATATATATATAAATTCCTTTCTCATGGATATTAAAAAAAAACACCGAATTGTGTGATTTTCATTTACGATTAGAAATATTAAGACTCTACAGTGGTATGAAAGTTTAAAATGAAATTATACTACATTGTTCGAGGGTTTACAACAGGATAACGCAGCTAGGAAATTTGTAGGCTCCACAAATTAATTCAAATATCTGAAATGCAATCGAATGATACCAAATTCCATGCATTAAAAAGCAACAAGTCTGACAGAAACTTTATGATCAGAGTCCTCCTGGAAGTCAACAGGGAAGAGGAAGTGTATTTTAAATATTCATTTTATTGTTACGCATGTTGTCGAAGTATTTGAAACTAGGTACTACTGTTAAAGTTGTGGCAGGCAGCGATGGGCTGTGGGTGGCAGGTGGAACCTTACGAGTGCACACTATAGGTGCTGGTCTTGCCGTTGTCGTCGACGGAGGCGGTGGCCGCGTTGTAGCCGAACTGCTTGCCATTGATGTTGTAGTTCTCGCTCTCGCCGGTGGCCAGATCCTTGTAGTTCTTCACATGGCCGTCGGAGTCAAACTGCAAAGAGAGCAATCACATCAGTTAGCCTAAGGAACGAACACAAGCTAAACATTCCAGCACTCACCTCGGACTGGGAAGACCACTTGGACTGCTTCTCCCACTGCTTGGTCTGGTAGCCGCTGCCAGCGCCGCCGGCGCCGCCGAAGTTGCCGGAGCTGGCCAACTGCTGGCCGGCATTGAAGCCCAAGTTGTTTTGGCTGTTGAGGGAAGCGCCGCCCAGCAAGGAGCCGCCGAGCAGCGAACCACTAAGCAACGAGCCGCTGGCGCCAGCATTGAGACCGCTGGCGGCATTCAAAGAGCTGGCAGAGTTCAGGGAGCTGGCGGAGTTTAGGGAGCTAGCCGAGTTCAGGGAGCTGGCAGAGTTCAGAGAGCTGCCCGAGTTGAAGCCGTAGTTAGAGTTGAAGCCTTGGGAGCCACCAACCTGCAGCTGATTGGCGCTGGCCAGTCCGGCACCAGAGCTGTGCGTGCTGCCGCTGGCAGCCTGCTGCCTGGCCGTCTGATGAGCCTGGTTGATCAGCTGGTGCAGCTGCGAGTTGCTGGCGCCGAAGTTGAGGCCAGCGGTCTGGCCGGATGCCCACTGGGTCTGAGCGCCCGAGCGCTGGCCGAAGTTGCTGCCAAAGTTGCTGCCGAAGCCCACGTTCTGGTTGACCTTGAAGGCGGAGTTGGTGCCGAAGCTGGAGCCAGCATTCGAGCCATAAGTGTAGCTGGCCGAGGGCTGCTGCACGATCTGTGGCGCCGAGGCGGTCGTCGTCACCTTGCGCTGGTAGTAGTGCTCCGAGGTGCCGGAGGGCTGGGGCACTGGCACGTACTGCACGGAGGGTTGCTTCTGCTCGACAATGCGCTCCACGTGCTGCACGTACTGCTGCGAGCCGCCGGGCACGGTGTAAACGATCTGCTGTGGTGCGCTGGAGACGACGCGCTCGTGGTGCAAGTACTCCACGTTGTTGCCGCTGCTCGAGGGCAGCGTGAGCGCCACGGGCGCTTGCACGTTGCTCGACAGCAGAGACTCCGAGTTGACGGTGTTGGTGTTGGCGCCACCGAAGTTCACCTCAGTGCCGGCGTTGTTGGTGTCCGCGAACTCCACATTGCTGCCCACATTGTGCGAGCTGGCCGCATTGAAGTTGGCGCTGTGGCTGGTCTGGAAGGCTGCGTTCGAGGAGAAGGCGCTGTTAGAGCCAAACGAAGCTGCATTGTTGGCGCCAAAGGCAGCCTGGTTGCTGGCACCGAATCCTGCACCGCTGCTGGAGCCGAACGAGGCGGCGTTGTTGGAGCCGAAGGCAGAGCCAGCGCCCAAGCTGCTGCCGCTGCTCTCCGAGCCCTCGACAGCGCCCACGGAGTCGTAGGAGCTCTCCAGGTTGCCCAGCGAGGAACCGCCGAGGCCGCCGCCCAGCGAGAGCTCAGCGGTGCCTCCGGCGCCAAGGCTGTTCGAGCCGCTGGATCCGTAGCCGCTGGAGGCGTAGGCATTGCGACGAGCAGTATCTAGGGCCTGCTGATGGGCGGAGTAGTGGCTGAGGAGTGCATTTCAAGATTAGAACACTGTGGAATACCAGGCTTTTTACTTGAATACGATTTGAGATCAATAAGTGAGCAATCTCCTTAATTCCATTAATATTTATTTTTACTTTAAGTCGACTTCATCGAGAGTAAGTGAGCAATTTTCTTATCTCTATCAATATTTCAATTCTTAAGATCACTAACTTGCACTTGATTAATAAGTCCAAGCCGTTAAAGCAAGTAATCTATATAGTTACAATTAAATTTCTTTTTTTCACAATTAACAAATCAATCAAGTCAATGATCTCATCAGATTCAATTCGAATATTCGTATTTAGCAAAAACCTGATAACAAATTTACTAGCAATTTGCGTAACAATTATTTTAATAATTTAATACTTCACTAGAGTGTTCATAGAAAAAGTCATTGTATTGTTTTTTGGGATTTTTTTAAAGGTAGTAAGTAGCAACCTAGGTCTATAATTATTACACTCAACGCTGCATAGATTTAGTCATAGTTCTTAACTCGAATTTCAAATTATTTTAATAGCTTAACACTTGTCTATAAAGCTTATTGAAATACTCATTGATTTGGAAATTGTTGAAAGCCAGTAGCAAACAGAATCTATAGATATTTGACTAGTGTTAATCATAGTTTTTATATAATTCATATAATATTTCGAATTGTTTTAATAGTTTTATACTTGTCTAGCAGGCTTGTAGAAAGAATCATTATTTTTGAAGTGAAGCTAGTAGCAAACAGAACCTATAAATAATTGACTAAATTTAGCATTTTGTTAATCATAGTTCCTAACTCATATAATATTTCGAATTACTTATAGAAAGACTCATTGTAATAGCAACAAGAATCTATAATTATTTCACTGCCTGTTGCATAGTGTTAGTCATGTGGTAGTTTTTAGTTTATGTTTCGAATTGAGTTGAAATTTTGGGAAACGTTTTAGTGGGTTTGTACCATGTCGCCAATTGGAAATTTCGATTTTGTCAGGCACAAAATGATCTCTTCAATATTGCCGCACAGCACTTACCGCGAGTGAAAATCGTCCCGTTTCTGTCTACTCGACAAACCCCAAAAAGCACAAGAAATGAATAAAAAAAGAGGTCAAACTGTGTCCCGAGGAGTCGCCACACCGAACCCTAAACTTACCTGGTCTGGAAATCTGGAAATCAAGAGAGAGGAAAGTATGCGATTAAATTGAGTGTTTTGCGTTGGGGGATATTGCAGTTGTTATTCAGTTCAGTTCAATTCAGTTCAGTTGAGTTCAGTTATGCTGACGTTGAGTCTGACACGTGTCCATTGCATTGCACAATTGGCGGGTTGTGTAAGTAGTTCATTCAGGAAGAGTATGACGAAACGGGGCGCTGCGTGTTATCAGCGCGCGAGTATTCCGGGAAATTGGCATTATGCAATTGTGTCGCGACGTACTGAACGTCAGTCAGCAGGATGGCGACAACTTTGTAGTACTATATTTTTCACACATTCGTCTTGCACTTTCGGTTTCGGTTTCAGTTTCGGTCTCGGTTTCGTTGAAGGAGTTGCGTGGGTTCTTTACCTGCACAGGCCACACCCAGGCACAGAGCCAGCACCAATAATGATTTCATTTTGAGAATATTGTGTTTGCAGTGTTTTCCACTTAGCTGGCGTAAAACCGTGCGAGACTCGCGCTTGAAATTGAACTAATGAATTGGATCGATGGGGAGGCGCTTTAAAAACCCAAACGAATGGCCCAGACGATTATTGATAACAGCCGGAGAGCTGTATTCGGACTTGAACCGATTGCTTCTTGACCTAGAGAGGATGCCATTGGGCACAGCAGATAATGTCGGCTATATATTCAACTCGGAATTGGTGCAGAAATTCTCGACAATATTTATTTCCATCAATGATGAAAGTAATTGCGACATCTATATATAGTAGTACACAAGTAATACATAAGCCCACGTAGTACCTACTGTGCAGCTGATAGGGGAATTGTTTTCGTGTCGAAACCTTGGAACACTCACACAGCGTTGCCATGTAGTACACGTATGGTCTGTCATACTATATGTATGCGTTAGTTTCTCATGAGCATAGCTCAATAGTATATTAGTCAAGTACAGGCCATTGATAGCAAGCTAAACTTGAAATCACATCGATAGTGCAAATCATGCACAGAGATCCAACTTTTAACCGTTGTTGCCGCATATCTATATATCCACTGAATGCATACTTTTGGGGATTCCATCGAAATAGATACAGTCTACTTGTCACTTTTCGACACTGAATATAAGCTACTCTCGTTTCAATATATGCACTGCAGTGCTCGTTTATCTTTATCAGGCAGTTGACACTGGAAAAGTTAGGAATATGTATAAATAGCATTTACTTCTGTTTCCTATACTATAAACAATTGAAGCAACTCAATCAATTTCAACTTTCAACTGCCTTCGGTTAATGGGTTAACAATTGGGAATCACTTGGGAATCTTCGCGCTGATTTTTGCGCATTCGTTTTCAGTTGAATTTCGAGGGCCGCTTCCCGGAACGAATAGCAGTGTTTGTTGATTTGTAAATAAGAAACAAAAATAATGTAAGATGTTTACAAACAAAAGATTTTGTTTTATTGCTTCCGTTAAATGCTAATGAGCTGAATCGGAATGATTAGGGCATGAAAAGGCTGCTCGCTGCCACAACCCGACATCCCAATACTCTATCTATAATGGTGCTTAAAAATATTACTATTGTCATTGTGTATTTAGCTAAAATTACTGGCTGGGTTCAACTGGAGTGCGCAACTAAGAGTTGATTCGCCCAACCGTCTTTGACCGTCTTAAATACCGCTATATATGTAGTTTGGTATATGCGTCGAGAATCGAAATGGTTGCAATTAATTAGCTAAACATAGACTGTTTCCTGTGCAGCCTGATAAACTTTGCTCGGTCGCCTATGTACTGCAGAATTCGTACGAAGCGTATATACCTAGAATTAGTCGGTCGCTCAACACAGTCCCCATAGCAGCCAAAATCAAGGTCATGAGCTTTGGGTGAGCGCAAAAAATTTGCATATTCGTCGGCTTATCAATTTGCATGGACGGGATTATCGGTAGAAAGGCGAGCGCAACTTTCTAACGCCAACGAAAGCCCGCACAGTGAAGATCCATTAACCGAGAAAGTCGTGCAGAGGCGTGTATATATTTAAATGTATATAGATATATAGTTAATATGTATATATTTGTGTTCAACACGTATAAATAGAGTTTCATTAGCTGCTTTCGTAAAAAGTATTATAAAATGCTAAACACCAAAAATAAAATTGAGTTGCCAGTTAGCCAGGGAAACTCCTCCCTAGGAGTGCACAGAGTACGACGTCACCTTGCCATTGTCATTGATGGTCGTCTGCGCGCCACGGCGACTGGTGCCGTCGCCATTGCTGCTGCTGAACGAGCTCACGGAGACGCCCTTGTAGCCGCCGCCGCCGCCGCCACCGCCGCTGGAGCTGCTGCTCGAGCTGGAGCCGAAGCGATTCACAATGTTGGGCGAGGCCTGGAAAGAGGCAAGCAAAGTGAGTGATCGGCACAGTCAAGAGTTGCTGGCACTAGCTTACCGGGTTGGCCGGACTGATGTAGGCCGTCTGTCGGTGGCCATTAGAGCCAATGGAGCCGGAGGCCAGGGCGTAGCTGGGCGCATAGCGGTGCGAGTTGTAGGACCCGCTGCTGGCGCCGCCGGAGCCGCCGCGGTACCTGTTCTGGTAGGCGATGCTGTCGTGGTAGGCCTGCTGAGCGGCGATCTGCTGCTGAATGCGACTGGAATATACAGAATTGGGGATTAGCAACAGTACTACACTAAGAGTTTGTTGTGTTAGGGGTTAGTGGAAATCAGTCGGAGAGAGAAAGCAGTGTGTAATTACGTGTCGTCGTTGCTTATCGATGCATCCGCAGACACAAAAGCATCGCCAGAGGCGGCCAGACCCGTTATAGCTCTACAAGAATAGATGGCAACCATTAACCCGTCTAAAACTACCCAGCACAGAAACAATATTGGCCAAATGCTCACTGTTGGGTCGCATAGTTCTGCGCCAGAATCTGGTTCGTCAGCTGCTGGTGGAACAGATAGGGATCCGTGATACCGAAGTGAGGCGCATACCCAGCACCATAATCATCATAGTCGTTGTAGCCGCCCACGTATCCGCCCACTCCGCCATCAGTGCTCGCGTGGCCACCTGCGTAGCTTCCAGCGTATCCCCGACGACGCCGAATAGGAGAGCGGCCTAGAAGAGGGATACAATCGATTGATCAGTTGATACTAAAAACAAGACAGTTCTTTCAAAAACGTATTCAGTATTAAACACATTTTAACTTTCAATAAATATTAAGTTATTATAAAATCAGTTGAGTGAGAGAATTAAAAACATTATTTGAAGTTTCAATAAGTATTAAGTTATTATATAATCAGTTGAGTGCGTGAACTGAAAGCAAGACAGTTCTTCTAAAAACTTATTCAATATTAAAAATATTTGAACTTTCAATAAATATGAAGATAGTATTTACTTAGTTAAATGAGTGAACTTGAAACAAGATAGTTATTTTAAAAAGTTATTCAGTATTAAACATATTTGAACTTTTAATAAGTATTAAGTTATTATATAATCAGTTAAGAGAGTGAACTAAAGTAAGACAGATATTTTAAAGAGTTATTCAGTATGACAAATATTTTAACTTTCAATAAATATTAAGTTATCATATAATTAATCAGTTGAATGAGTGATCCAAAAGCAAGACAGTTCTTTTAATAAGTTAAATAGTTCAATATTATTTTATTTTAACTTTCTTTAAAATGAAAACTAAAGCAAAACAGTTTTTATTTATTAGTTAAAAGAGTCATTCAAGAAATATTAAAACATTTTTAGCTTTCAATCTTAAGTTGTGACATAATCAGTAGTGTGTAAAACGAAGCAACAGATTATATTTAGTATGTTAAAAAGTTATTCAATAAATATTAAAAATATTGTAGCTTTCTATATTAAGTTAGGATTTAAACAGTCAAGTGACTGATACGCAGCAACGCAGATTATTTTAATGGGTTATTCATTTAAATATTACAAAAAAGTTGTAACTTTCAATAATAAGCTCTAAAAAATCAGTTGAGCGAGTGAGCGAAACAACACAGTTTATCACGAAATATAAAATATATTGTTTTGAAGTTATTCAGCACCTATTCAAAATGTGTAATTTCTACACAGAAGCCACACAGCTGATTTTTAGCTCTGATTTTAAGAGCTTTTCAGTAAATATTGAAAAGGCGACGCAGTTTATTGCACTGAATATTTCTTATTTTATGACTTATTCAGGAACCATTAAAAGAAATTAATTTCGAATCTGAAACTGTGATGCAACAATAATTTTAATGGGCGCCTAAATTTGAATGCAAGATTATATAAGAATTCCGCCGAAGTAAAACAGCTTTTGAATTCCCCTAAAACAATTTTAAAATGATGATATGAAACAGTGATCTAATATCAACAATTTTTTGTGGAGTTTTAATAAGATAATTGAAGATTCCAGACAAAGTCCAGACTGACAAAAGAAACAAGTCTACCTCGCATTTTTACTGATTCATGATTTCTTTTAAAAAAAATTACTTTTTTAATATGTTTAATGAAACGTAACTTATAAGAAATTGTGGAATAATATAATGGAATTAAAAACTAAATCAATGAACAGAATTAAATACTTTGAACTAAAAATAGAAATTGCGATGAAGATACAAATTGGACTTTCGAATTTTCGAAAGCGTATTCCGGCTTCGAAAATGTCTCAATTAATTATGATTATCGCGTATTTAGAAGAGTCTTTTACAAATGTGTTTGTCCAGCGAATAGTACGAGGTTATTGAACCCCACAATATTTAAATAGCGATGATCTTGGAGATAGTATTTACATTCAGCAATTATACATTATAATATATACATTATATAGTATAACGATTGAAAGTCATGGTTATAGCTGTACTTACTGGATGCGGCGTCACCTTCATTACTCAATGCGCTCATTACGACACAAATTATTAAAAATTTCCACATGTTAAACAATTTGCATTTGCTTTCAAGAATCGGTTGCTTCTTGCTGAAAACAAAAAAATACAAAAAAAGAAACAAATTAAATACAAGTTTAATGCGAATCGAAACGAGACTGGTCTTAATTTAAGTGTAATCAATCCGGTTTCAAGCTGTAGATGTTTGTCTTGAATTCGCTGTATAAATTACAACATTGTGTAAAGCTCAAGCTCATCTTCCCCCAATACCAAATAGTGATTAGTTGATTTGAGTTTATGTAAAGTCAGCTCCAACTGCAATAAGTATGAGTTCCGAGTTCTAATGTCTATGCAAATAGCTAGCCTCCAGTTCCCATTGTCTTATTGTCTCACTTCCTCTCGCATCCCGTCGAGACACTCGAATTCAATTAATTTGATCTTACCTAACCCATCAACTTTTTTCTCTTAAAAGCGGATCATCCCCGGACCGGAGACGTCTGATGCTGATGGTCGCATCACGCTCCCATCTAACAATTGTTTGATAACATGCCGCTCATACATTTAACCCATTGTAATTGCAACTACACGATTTCTCAATTATGAAATTGAACAAATTATAGGCAAGAGTGTGTTGTGGGCGGACCCAAAAGCAGGAGGACCGTGGAGGCAAAGGGGTGCGGACTGAGAAATTAACCAAATTCGAAGCGGAAATCCCCGAAATGTAAATTAATGGATTTCTATATGATACTGTTGATATTGTTGTCCAGAGATTTCTAAACCGGTTCCACTAATTGGTTGCTCTTTAATCATTATTCATCTTTCTGTTTTAGTTTGTTGTTTTTTCGCTGCTTCGCTCAGTGCTGACAACTTTAATAAATTTTGTTGTTCTTTAAAGCGTTTAACATTTTGGTGCGCATTTTGTTTTGTCATTTGTTCTGCTCATCTTTGATGATAACTTTGTATATGGTATACATATTTTTTTTTTTTTTTGTTTTGTACTTGAGCATTTCATTATTGCACTTCACTTTGCGTTTAAGTTTCGTTTATTGCGGGGATTTTTCGGACAATCTTTCTTTGTTTGGGCTGTACTCATTCAATAAATTTCCGATTTGGACTGTGCATAACAAATAATCCGAACTCTCTCTGTCTCTATTGAATCAAAATAAAAAATCCGGGCATTAAATTAACATACAAGTCTGTATAGAAATTCGGAAATTCGCACGGCTTTGCGGCCTAATGGAATCCCCCCAAAATTAATCAACCATTTTTTTATCTTTTTGTGTTGTGCAACGTTTTCGATGGCTTTCCACTTGTTGCCTGATAATGGACAACTTATGTTTGATTTTCCGCTGATAGGCACACGAATATATATGTATAATAACAGTGGGAACATCAACAACATTCACATTTCCCCCCATTTCCAGCTACGTACACACGAACTGGCCAAAAGCGAAATTAAACTGCGCCACAAATTTGCAAAACTACAAAGTTATAGGCACTATTGATATGATACGTTCTCTGGGAGCGCTTCCCTCTCTCCCTCTCTCTTTGCTGTCGATCTCTGCTCATCTTTTCGCGGCGTTGAGCTTGACTCACACACGACTTAATTGATTTATGCTTGACGCTTCACGATTCTAAGCTCCACTCTCGCTCTCCCTCTCTCTCCCTCTCTCGCTCGCTCGCTCTTTATTGCTGGCTTACACTCTGAGGCTTTACTCATTTGCTCACTTTGTTAGCACGACCGATCGTCTTCACAGTGCGACAACTTGGCAACGTCTGAGCCGGAACAGGTAGGTGCAGGTCCTCTTATAAACGTTGTCCGAGATCAAAATAGCCCCTTACTAAACTTACTGACAGTGACCGACAGTTTTCGACGATTGTTAGCGCTATACATAGACATATCTGCGTGTATATATGTATATAGTGATCACACATATGCAAATCGAGCGTGTGGTTGTTGTTTGCTTGTAAACCGTTGTTTGTGTAGCTTGTGGTTTGCGAGCTTCGCATTGTTGACTAATTATAACAAAAGGCAGCTTTTGTTTTGGACACCCGTTGACAAGATCTTCTCGCTCCGCTAATGCCGCAACAGTTCTATCTAGTATTCGGCATATTTACCCGTCAATTTAATCACCAACATTCGCTTCACTCAGTGCTGATCGATTCTTTATTTCACGTAACCAGTTCGCGTGCTGTTGATAGGAATCTAAATCTATTTGATTGATACACATTTAAAATTTTTGCAATCTCACTAAAATCCCTCATCAATATCAAAAGCTGACTGAACTATCAAAGCACAACTCAAGCAGTTACTAAACTTACTAAACAATTATTACTCAAAGATTTTGTATTCGGGGTCAAAGTTCTTACAAAATCACGGGCGTTGCTGCAGAGAACACTTTAGTATACTCAATTAGCTAACATTAGCGAATTCATCACTGACTCATTCTCACTTTCAAATGCGCTATTTTGGTAGCACAACTTTGCAAGCTACTGTTGAGTGTAAGATACGTGTCTTGATCGCTCAAATCTACGCAAAATATACGCAAATATACTGAACTGCTTATTTGGTACAACGCAATACCACTTCAACCTTACTTCAGAGTGTCTTCAACACATACTTCAGAGTGCAACACTATTAAACACAATCAAAACAGAAATCATTAAAAGTTTATTTAGAGTTTAACTAAATAAGTTTTATCGATGTTGTGATCTGCTTATTTGGTAGAACGCAATAACACTGCCTTCAATACATACTTTAGAGTGCAACACTATTATACACAATCAAAACAGAAATCATTAAAACTCTATTTAGAGTTTAACTAAATAAGAACGAAGACGAGCCACAATGTAAAACAAACTTGGACTTACAGCTATAAACACTTTAACCAAGTTTGCTTTCTCTAGCACTTCTAGTTTCTGACAACGAGCTGTTTAAACAGACAGACTGGACTATATTGCCTCGGCTGTTGACGCTGATGAGCAATATTTTAACATTACTACTTCTAATACCTTGCTACTCTAGAGTAGTGTGATAAAAAGTGATAGGCTGTCAAGTCAACTTTGAAATACGCGATATAGAAGAAGGCGCTTCTATGTTTTACAGGCACTAAAACAATAACTTTCAAAATTTGAATCAGGTAGTTGACTCGCTTAAGAATTTACTACTAGCTTACATAGTAATTAATCTCCTATTAAATAATCGACATACTATATAATTGTGAAAGATTGATAAAAATAATTAGTAGTTAAAGCATAAATACCATAAAGTTGCAGTTACCATTGCTGCAAACATTCCGCTTAAAAAAAACAATATGTATTTACTTGATGAGGTGTATAAAATATATATATGTATATGTATATTGGGGTGCACAACATTAGTGTGTGTAGCATAACTTTCTTAAGATAACACATATTAAATACGTTGGTTGAATACATTTTATCCGAAATCTAGTCTCGACTTCACACTAAGGAACAAAACAAGTAGTTTTTCAATTGAAGTGATCGATAATATCGACATAATATTCAGTGCTACACAGTTTACAATATCGACCGTTTAAAAATACAACGTTTAACATTTTCCCGCTTGCTCAGAGAGAGAGAGAGAGATAACAAAGGTGCAATCGATATTTGCATTGAAATGCATGTAGAATGTCAGAATAGTTGGTGTATAATAGGGGAATGCTCAACATACTATCGATAATGCTGTCGGTTCGTGGGATGCGTCCTCTGCTAATACCTGATATGAAGTTCATAACAATAACTACGATTACTGCGAGTTGAGTGACGCTCGCCCAGGCACTTGTCGCTCCAATTCATCCTGCTGCCCTTCTACAGCTTCGATTTCTCCTGCGGCTGTGGAATGATGACGTCGCGCCACCAGTCGGGCCGCTGGAACGCTCCGGCATTGGTCATAAATTCGTTTTGCAGGTTCTCGTACAACAAGCCGTCGGCGCGTGCAATTACCGAGTTGAGCGCAAAGTCCGGCGGCGCAATTGCGTCCGCCACGCTCACGGCCACGTCCTTCAGCTGGGCACAGCTCTCAAGCAGCCGCTGCTGCACCGCCGTCGCAAAGGCGGCGTCCGTGGCAAAGCCGCCCACGTAGAAGGTGGTCATGTGCTTCTCCAGCAGCCACATGGCGTACACATCGTACAGCAGTCGCAGCACACGCGCATACTCCGGCGCTACCTCCAGCTGCCGCACGTGGCCGACGAAGCGGCTGAGCGCAAAGTACTCGGCGTAGGCCAGGGACAGCTCCCGGGCACCGGCCACCTGCGAGTTGTTGCGCGCCTCGAAGCGGTGCACGCCGGCCGCCAGCTGCGCCTCGATGTGGCCGCTTGTGTGGGCCATGAGGTGGCACAGCAGCCACTCGTAGCAGGTCAAGGCAACTGCAATAGCAAGAGACGTTGCAGTTTACTGAAGTTGCGCATAGCGAAGTGGGCGATACTTACACTCCCAGCTGTCCAGGGGCTGCTGCTGCAGCAGCGGGGCGTAGTGGAGGGCGCGCAGCTGCTGGCGGCGCTCCAGGAAGGCGATGCTGCCGATGGGCGTCTCCAGCTGCTTGGCGCTCCACTGGCGCAGCAGCCAGTTGGAGGCCTGCTGGCCAAGCACGTTGTTGTCGCCCTCGTAGGTGCAGAGCGGGTCGTGGTCGGTGCGCATCTGGCCCAGCTTGGCGGCGCGCAGGTAGCCGTGGCCCCCGCACGCCTCGCGCGCCTCCTGGATGGCGTCGCGCGCCGACCACGTGATGTGCGGCTTCGACGCCGAGATGATGGCGTGTATCTCCGCCGCGTTCTGCGTCTGCAAAGGACTTGAGTTGATTACTAGGGAAGGGCAGAGTACTGGAGTTGACTTACCAGCACATCGAAGCCGTTGGAGTCCGCCTGGGAGCGCGCTATGATCTCCAGGTAGGTGTTGGTCAGCTCCTCAACCGCAATCTTGTGCACGCAGGCAGCTGCCAGATACGGAAAGATGCGATATTGCTGAGGAGACACAAAGAGCGTTTAATGTTGAATAGAGAAGCAGCAAGCTGGAGCAACTCACGTGCAGCTGGTACTCGATGATGGCCATCTCCTCGCCCTGGCGCTCGGGACCGAACTGCTTGCGCACGGCCGCGTAGCGCACGGCGATGACGGCGGCGGAGCAGAGCGTGTTGGCGGACTCCTGCATGATGCCGATGCGGCCCGCCGAGAAGCTCTCGAGGGCGGCGCCCAGCGCCTTGCCGGGCTCCGTGAAGACGCTCTCGTAGACGCCCTCGGGCGTCACGTTGCCAGTGCGGTTAAGCAGGTTGTCGCGCGGTATGCGATAGTTGGTGAACACGACGAAGCCGTTGTCGATGCCGTTCAGGCCGCACTTCTCTCCAATGTCGCCGACGAGCACGCCCGGGTACGAGAGCAGCGTCTTGGGATCGCGTATGGGTATGAGGAAGCCGTGCAGGCCGTGATTCTCGCCGTCCGCCGTGATCAGGTTGGCGAACGTCATCGCCACGGTGGCCATTTTGCCCAGGTTGCCCACCCAGCATTTGGCCGCCTCGAAGTCCGGCGTGTTCACCACAAACTCCTGCGTACTCGGATCGTACGTGGCCGTTGTCCGTATGCGCTTCGTGTTGCTGCCGTGCGACAGCTCGGTGACGGCCAGGCAGGTGATGATCTCCCGATTCCAGGCGGCCTCAATGTACTTGGTGTGCTTCTCGGTGCCCATCGCACGTATCGCGTTGTTGAACAGCCCCACGCCGAGCGCAATCTTGACGGAGAGGCTGGAGGAGTAGCTGGCCAGCGCCTCGTTGATGAACATCAGGTACTTCGTCTTGGCCGAGAAACTCAGGCTCTCGATCTCCTTGGGCACCAGCTCCAGCTGCTTCATCTTGTTCACCTGCATGGCCGCCAGTCGCTTCTGCTCGTCCATGGGCAGCGTGCGGGAGGCGTGCGCGAACAGTGGATCGCTCTCCAGCCGGCGCCACACCTTGTACTATTGATACACAAGCGGTTTACAGTTTGGGAGTCAGTATGCAATAAACTGTGGGTGCTTACCTTGATGCGCAATCCTTGCTCCTTTTCGAATATCAAGCGCAGTCGCTTCCAGTCGAAGTTGACGCGCTTGCGGTACACCGACAGCGGCCCGCTGACTGGCAGATCGGGTATAAAACTCGTGTCCACGCTCTCCATGATGCGCCACTTACAAATGCAGGTGATATTCTACTGAAATGCAGAAAAACAAATATGAGCTGTGTTGTTGTCAATTCTCGTGAATGTGCTGATTAATTTGACTGCACTCGCTGCTCAGTTTACTGAAGTGGGACACTTCAGCTGCGCTATCCGCGAGTGCACGAAGCCATAGTAGTGGCAGCTACGTCACTGGCCAGGTAAGTGGGTAACCAGTTAAAAGTTGTCAACCAGTTGACTGATTTACAGCCACAATGCAGTTGCAGAGCGATTGTGCCGCGGCTAACAGTTTGAGTTGCACTGTGCACTGCTAAGTCTGTAAACATACCGTTTGGGAGGTTTGTGCAGCATTGAACATTTCGCGCGATTTGCACCGCCATAAATATACTTGGACTTGCAGCAACTTTTGCACCGCCACAATCTATATCTTTGAAGCATCTATAAATATCTTTAATCTCGAAAGTCGTATCCCACCATCTGCCGCCATTCAATTTCTAAGAAATGCTGATAACGACAAAAATACAATTTCGCTGTGAAAAACAGTTTTAGTTACATTGTGCACTGCTAAGTCTGTAAACGTTAACAGAATGTTAACAGTTCACTGAGTTCGAGGGTAGCGCAACCACATCGCACGACTTGCAGTCACTTTTGCACCGCCGCAATCCATATCTTTGGAAGCATCTAAAAATATCTTTAATCTTGAAAGTCGTATCCCACCATCTTGTGCAATCAAATTCTCAAATAACGCTGATAACGCCTCAAATGCTCCCAAGGACGGCGAGATTACAACAATTTCGAACTCGGACCCGAGTGCTAAGAATCCAACTACAAAGTGCGCTGTGTGCAAATTTATGGTATTGCCGATAAGCACTGGTCAAGTGTTCGATAAACTTCATCCACTCCACGTGTAGGTCTCCAAGATTCTGCCCAGTAATCAATGGCATTCGCTCTCAAGTAAATCGTATAACTTTATGAAAGATCGGGCTAATTTTGGCAATTGACTAGCCCAAGTAGTAATCATAAAAGTCACTTATCAGTCAAGAATTGAAGTGGCCGCACTTGTTCATCTTATGCTATCGACCCTCCAGATGACACAATACTTATAATACCCATAAATACTGAACTTGAAATAAGCGTGTCGCCAGCTGATGAGTGATTTCGGCCCACTGTGCGCGTGACACTTGATGCGGGAGAGCAGTCGTTGAATTCCGCATATATCAGAAACAATTTAGCTGCAATTAGCACAGAGTTGCCAACACTTCGCAGAGCCCAAGATAAGCAGCTTCGTCGCAGGGCGGACGGCTAATAAAATAGTTTTTTTTATGAAGCAAAGCGGTTAATTAGCACCTCTCTCTCTCTCTCTGTCTCTCTCTCTCTCTCTCGCTCGCGCTGTAGAGCGGGTACATTTGAGCATGCCTGAACCATATTTAAATTTAGCAGCGGTTTTACTGTTTGCTTACACCCATCTAGAGCAATCGCTGTGGAACTCGACTGTGCCCATAGATGAGACAATTGCCAGCAACAACAACAACAACAACAACAAAGCATATGAGAAGCAGTCGAGTGTGCAAAGGAAAAGGTGGGCGTGCGTCAGTCGGCACACAAGCGAATAGAAATGCAGTTGTGAATTCCCAATCGACTGCTTCATACCCTTTATACTTCGGCCTCTGTGATCATTCGCACTGATTCACGATACAGCGATATCGCACTTCCTTTTCCGCAATTCTAATTAAACTGTGATATCGTATCTGAGAAATTCCCCCTCACTTTCAGATTCTCAATATATCTTATCTGCAGTTAATTGAAAGCGAACTGCTTGATCTGCTGATAAGTTAAATCGTCAAATCAAAAATTATCGATTGAAAAGTATTACGTAGTAAATCAACCACCACCGTCGCAAATGAGTTTTAAATATTAATGAGGGGTCCCTGAAAATTAAAACTGTCATTTATACGTAGACTGAGCCACAACCTCTGGCATTATGGCTATTTAATTAGAGGGTATGTGTCGTGAAACCGAAACAGTGTTGACTTTGCTGATAAGCAGAGCAAATGCTGCAGCAGTTGGGCAGCCACTGTTTGAACAGATGCCGGCCCAGTGACACCCCAACTGCGTTTGCAGCGAGAAACTGTTAACAAAGTATCAGCGCGTCTCTCCCCGTTAAACGCGAATTTATTGGCGCACACTTGATGGGCGGCATGTCGTAGCACTGACAAATTGCCGCACATTAAATGCAATCGGGCATCATTAGCGCGAATTTGTGTGTGCTTTACAAATGTACCAATTTGTTGATACACCTGCGCTAACCTTGAATTTCCAGCCAATGCTCACACACGCACACACATACACACATACTTACAGCAGACGTTTACGTGTGGTTGTGCGATTTAAGTGCAACATCAAATGCGTGCACAATGAAGTCGGATTGAATGCGCGCTCGCAGGAATTTTATTTTTATCAAATAATAATAGCTGCAGTTGTTAATTTCACTTTTATTTACAAACTCGACACATTGACGGGCAGTTTGACAGTCTGGCGGGCAATTGATTCGAAGCTCTGTGTGTCTGTGTGTGTGTGTGTGCGGCAACAATAAACCTAATTGTGTTTTGCTTACCGCTGTTCAACAAACAATGCCCTAGCTTCCTTGCTCTCTCTCTCACACACATACGCTGTCGTCTCTCACCGACACTGCTGTTTTGCTCTCCGCGCTGCGAGAGAGTGAGAGTGAGTGCATGTATGCGGGTGGCGTGTCTGCTTGGACTCATGATATCATGACTCGCACGCATAGCAAATAGACCAGCGTAGTACACCCTGTGACGCGCTCAGCGTTTGTGTTTATAAGGACTTGAGTGGAAGCTCTTATTACATCACCATAACAACAGTTGACCACAACATTTCAGCACTTCATTGGTATTGTTATTGCACGCGAAAGAGAGTCGAATGATTCAAATGATACACTTGTATACACACACTCACACACACACAGAGTACACTAGCTGCCTGTGTGTGCGTGCGTGTTTGTGTGTATTTTGTTCACCAACCTGTAGCGCTTCCTAGACGGCTCCGCCTGCTTGTTTTTTTTCTGCCTCCGTTTGCCGCGTCTCAACAGAATCGGCTTGGCTTGGCTCAGCACATACAAGTTGTAAAGCACGCGCACTTTGTTAGCAGCAAATAGAAGAAAACGTCGCGACAATTTGTACCCGGTTGTGCACGCAAATTAATTAGGCTGGCAGACAGACCCTGATCGGAATACAGCAACTCAGCAACCGGCCGCCACACGACCAACAACAGGAGCGACGAATCAACCGACACCGCCAACGGATGAAAAGTGAATGAGCGAAGCGAAACTGACTGATTCATAACAAACGTTGCCTCCGCGGGCCCTACAGCGTTTACAGGGAGCCGCTCACCCATACACGCCGCGTTCGCGAGCTTACTCTTCTGGCTGGAATGTGAGAGAGAGAGAGAGTGGAGCCAGTTAACTACAGACGTAACTGTATTAATGAGCGAGGCGTGAGAGCGACCGGACAACGGCTCAATGTCATGTGCCAAGTGCGAGTGAGTCGGCAATCGACCTGCCGGCCGGCATCTTTGCCAGAGACATAAGAATCACATATGCAAGAATTCGTGAGTGAGTGTGGGAGAGCAAGATGCGAGGTGCGCAGATGAAGAGCAACCGCGATACGAATGCTCCTCAAACTGTGATGCTTCGAGGTTTGTGTCCGCGCTAAGCACGGCGCTGTTAACTAACAGCACCACACACTGTATAGATCAGCTGCACGCCGCTGATAACGGCTCGACAATTTATAATCCCGGAAGTTTTGGATAAGATTTGTTTAATTGAAACGAACTTAAAGCAAAAGCCCAACAAAATTGTTTTATCGATGTAATCTTTTTATTTTGAAAGGGCAGAAATATCGTGTTGACCATCATAGCGATGGGGTATTAGTGTCTTCTAATTGATTATTATAATTATTATCATCATTCATACATTCCGTGTGTCTGTGTGTTAATTATATTACTAATTTGACTCGGTTATACAAAGCACAAATATTGTATTGTAAGTATGGATAAAAAAGAGACGTAATTCGTACAAAAAACAGCAGCATATCGCATCTATAGTGTTGCAGCTCATGGCTAGTCGCATAATCCACCCCGCTTCAATTCCGGGTCACTTCAACCGAATATCTTGTCGAAGCAGGTATGGCAATAGGGCTTGTCCTTCTGCTCCTTGAACGTGCCCTTGTTCAGCTGCTTCAGGCAGAACGCACACACGAAATGCTCCGGATGGAACTTCTTGAACATCGCCGTAATGCAGCGTCCCGTTATCGGCTTCGAGCAGCCGGCGCACAGCGATCCGCGCTTGGCGTGGTAGTGCGTCTCGCAGTAGGGCAGACCCTCGTGGTCGAAGAACGAACCGCCCTGGAACGGTTGCCGACAGTCCTGCAAAGACACGAAGCACACGAAGCAAGTTAATGACTGACTTTGAAATTAAGTTTTATTGAAATTAATTTAAGATCTATAGAAATTGATTGGGAAATGAGCTGCAAAAAAAAGTAAAGATCGTATGTTATGTTTTAGGGGTTCTCAAAATATTGAAATAAATAAAGAGGAGTTCTTTTAGGAGTTTTCAAAATAGTGAAATACATTTAATATCTATAGATAATGATTGAGAAAAGAGATGGTAAAAAGAAAAGGTCAAAATATTGCAATACATTTAAGTTCTATAGAAGTTATTGGAAAAAGAGGAGTTCTTTTACGAGTTCTCAAAATATTCACATAAATTTAAGTTCCTTAAATAATTATTGGGAAAAGAGATGGATAAAAGAAAAGATCTATTTTATGTTTTAGGGGTTCTCAAAACATTGAATTAAATATAGATAATGATTGGGAAAAGAGGAGTTCTTTTAGGAGTTCTCAACATATTGCAATACATTTAAGATCTTTACATAATGATTGGGAAAAGAGATGGTAAAAAATAAAAGATCGTATGTTATGTTTTAGGGGTTCTCAAAATAATGAAATAAATTTAAGGAGGAGTTCTCAACATATTGAAATAAATGTAAGATCTTTAGAAAATGATTGGGAAAAGAGCTGCAAAAAAAGAAAATATCGTATGTTTTGTTTTAAGATCTTTAAGATCTTTAGATAATGTTTGGGAAAAGAGCTGTAAAAGGCAAAATGCAACATTAAGCCCAGCGATTCAAAAGACTTCAAAGGAACAACGCTGTTTTAATCTTTCGCAACTAATTTGTCCTTTCGAATATATTAATAATTAAATATAATATCGTCTCGATCGTAAACTGTCAAGCACATATATTACTGCGCCGCAGACACAGTCTAATTATTTGAATATATAATGAAAACGAGGAACACATTTTGGATGATCTATTCTAAGCCAAAAAGCAAAATGCTTTCGAAAATGTTTGTCGCCATGATCGGGGGCCAACTGCTGCTAATTACAACTATAAATTAGCGGCCATATAGCGTGACCGTGTGTGCAGGCACGGGCGTATCCTCGCGTCCCCATCTACGATTCGAAATTATTTCAGACTATGCGAAATCTTTCTGAAATTCTGTAAAAATTTGTGTGAAATTTTACGCCTGGCCAAAACGGCAGAGCAGCCAATTACAATGATTGTCAAAGGCGAATGTGCCAAATGAAATGCTGAGACGCTGATTGGCAAACGTGATCGAGCCACTGTGCACAGTGGGACACACAGCTGAATGACTTCTTCAACTCGCGTCTCTGGCTTTCGGCTAATTGAAAGCAAAGAACATTTTTTGGCACATTTTGCGACGACGTTTTTTGTGTTTTGTGTGTTTTTTGGAAAAACATGTCTGAGGCAACTACAGCAACAGCAACACCAACAACAACAATGGCAACAAATCAGATCCGCTTCAACAATAACATTTTGCGCACGCTTTTGGCCCAGCTCCAAGGTGCGACAGAGACAGCCAGCTGAATGTATCTATATACTTTCAGAGATTATAAAATATGGAACTGGCAACAATTAAATATCGCCTTGCAGCAGCCACACAGCTGTCGAAACCGATTCAGTACTCAGTCCTATACTATATGCAAGATCATTTTTCCATCCACTATACGACAGCTGTCGAAACCGATTCAATACCCAAGTCTTAGACTATATGCAAGATCATTTGTCCACACACAAAGTCAGGGCCTCGAACTGAGTTCTGAAACCAAAACGTTCCTCGGGATAGAGTATAGAGCACAACAGGTGCATTGTTTTGCTTTGATTTGCTCGGGGGTTCGCCACGAGCTGGTATTTGTAAGTGGGCCAGCGAATTATTCAATAAACAAGCACCTCAAGGAATCGTTAGCATTGCTGGGCGTCAAAACTTGACGGCGATGTGTGTAAAAGTATGCGATATATGCAAGAATTTTCATTGGAATGCGTTATGAGTGCTTTGAAAGCTATTGAAAGTCTATAATTATGCACAAATTAAGTATGCATTCGATTATTTATAGACGCACGCTTTCAATGGGAAACCTCCAGTGACAAACTATAAAGATTTAAAAAGGAATCGAACTGTTGTCAAATTGTTAAAGTCAAAAGAAAAATCAACTTTAGGGAGTAACTAAAAGAACGAAAGGATTATAAAATATGCTAATCTTTGCACTGTGAAAGGATTGCTTTAAAAGGCAGCAATTTGATGGTATCGCAACTGAATTATCTGGATTTTTTTAGAGTAGCTATAGAAACGAAAGGAATAAGGAATAAAATATGCAAATTTTGCACTGTGAAAGGATTACTTAAAAAGGCAGAAATTCAATGATATAGTGACTGAATTATCTGGATATAAGAACATAAGGAATATAAAACATCAAAACTTGTATCACTTTGAAAGAATTGCTTTAAAAGGCAGCAATTCAATGATATAGTTAGTGAATTATCTGGATATTCTTAGAGTGGCAATAAGAACATAAAGAATATAAAATATGCAAATTTTTGCACTCTGAAAGGATTGCTTTAAAAGGCAGCAATTCGAGGGTATAACAACTGAATTATCTACATACTTTTAGAGTAGCTATAGGATCGAAAGGAATATACAATATCAAATTTTTATCACTATGAAGGGTTCGCTTTAAAAAGCAGCAACTCAATGGTATATCAAATATATTATCTGGATATTATTAGAGTAACAATAAGAACAAAAGGATTATAAAATATCCAAATTTGTATCATTGTGAAAGGATTGCTTTAAAAGGCAGCAATTGGATGGTATAGCAACTGAATTATTTGGATATTTTTAGCTTACGCTGCTTGAGAGTATTTACAACAAGGAATCTAATAATATGGATGTGCTCTGGCCAAGTACTCGAGAGTACAAGCAGATCGTTGGATACATATAGCGTATATATATATACGATAAATAAAATAATTTGCTAAATTTGCTTGTGTTTTATTGCCGTGCGCAACGTCAGCAACGAAAATAGTTTCAATTTAGTTAGGCGGCCCCCTCCCAAGCTGCTGGTGGGGGCGTTCGATACATCTAATCTCCTACACGCATCTATGTGGCAATACTGTAATTTGTTAGCGTCGACAACAACAACGACGACGACGGCGACGACCACGACGCTGAAGGCCAAGGGACGCGACCTGCAGACAGGTCAAGGCCGGATCGCTTGACACTGATCTTGAAGTGTCGCGGGGCGTGACGAGGGCGTGGGCGTCACGTGGGCGTGGCCTTGGCGTCGTTGTTGCTGTTTCGTCTGTTTTTGTTTAGCTTTTGTTGTGGTTTGGTTTTGTTTTGTTTGGTTTTGTTTTTAATATGTAATTATTTAAATTTTATTTACAAAAACAAATTACAATATTGCTTCATAAATGTTTAAATTTAAAAAATACCTACAAACTTAAAGCTAACTTTGCATATAGAAAAGCTCAACAGGGCAACAGGGGCGGGGGTCTTTGACAGGGGCAACAGGGGCAACAAGGGCGTAAGACACAAGCCATCTAGCCGATGGCCATCATAGAACAAAGTGGCAGCGATCCCGGGCGCCGGCCACCGACCCAACCGGTCTCCCGGTGGTCAGCAGCGCGGCAGCCCGAGGAGTCGACGTGAGTGTGTTGTGTGTGGTTGCTCCTCGAGGTGCTGGTTGTGGTGGCTGCTGGATGTGGCGGCGACTGCGGCTGCGACTGCGGCCCCGACAAATGACAAACGCTTGCAACGAAAATAGCCGCGCGAAAGTGGCACGCAGCAGCTGCCGCTCGATAAACAACAACACAAGCAACACATTTCTATCCGGGCGCGGGGGCTATTTTCGTGCTGCTTCGTGAACTTCAACAAGTTGTTGTTGCTGCTATTGCTGTTGTTGCCGCTGCTGCTGTCGCTGTTTTAGGGGGGGCTGGTGGTGGGCGCGTTTGACTCTACTCCTCCTCGTCGACGCCCACACACTGCGGACACACGGGCTTGCCCTCCATGGCGTAGAAGGACTTGCCGCGCACAGCCTTCTTGCAGTCCTTCGAGTGGCAGTCGAAAGATCAGTGGAAAGAACAAAGATTGAAAAAAGGAAAATAAAACTTACCCGGCAGACAAAGCAGTCGGGATGCCACTGCGAGTTGAGCGCGGAGATGTAGTTCTCCATGATGGCGCGATTGCAGCCGTTGCATTTCGGGGCGAACATCTCGAAGTAGTCGTTGCGGCAGTAGGGCTTGCCGTCGCGCTCATGGAAGCCGTCCTCGCCGAACTGCTGGCCGCACTGGGCGCAGAAGAAGTGCTCCGTGTGCCAGGTCTTGTCCAGCGCCGTGACGCACTTGTCCAGTATGGCGCCGTTGCAGTAGGCGCAGCGCGGACTGAACAGGTTGTGGTAGTCGGGCTCGCAGTAGGGGAAGCCGTCGCGCTCGAAGAAGTTGCGGGTGCCCAGCTCCTGGCTGCAGTGGTTGCACGTGAAGTGCTCCGGATGCCAGGTCTTGCCCAAAGCGGTGATCACCTGGCCGACGATCGGCTTCTCGCAGGCATTGCAGCAGCCCTTCTGCACTGTGTTGACTCCTTGGCGACTCATATTGGCCTGTAGATTGCCAAGCATAGAATCCAGCTGGTCCTCGCGACTATCCTCGACGATGGTCGTCTCCTCAATGGTCTGCGTCAAATGCGCCTGCTGGCTGCCTCTGTTCGGCTGCGCGTAGTCCGTCACCGTCTGTTGCTGCTGCTGCTGCTGCTGATGGTGGTTGTGTTGCTGCAACTGTTGCTGTGCTCCGTCGTATCCGTTGCTGTTGCTGCCGCTGTTCACCTGCCAACCAAGACAGAGAGTTACAGTGAGTTCAATTAGTATACGCTAGCTAGCCAGCTGGCCTCCTTACGTCGCTGCTCGATGTGCTCGGCTCGACTGAATTCAATTTTATGCGCGCGCCAACAGAAAAACTTTTGCTTTTTGCCTTTTCCACCCAGAGACGCCACCGCCACCAACAACAACAACAACTACTACACAAGTATGTTCTTTCAACAAAATGTTGTTGTTGTTGTTGCTGTTGCTGCCGTGAGTTTCGTTGCGCACGACGCTCTCCTCATAAATACGCCGAGCAGCGATTTCTAGTTGACGTAGTTTTTGTTCATTGCCAAAAATACGAAAAACCCAACAACAATTTTCGATATTTTTCTTCTTTCTTTCTTTTTTTTTTTGAATGTCTGTCTGCTGCTCTGCTTCGGATTTTGCTTGTGTTTCTGCGTGTCGTGCGCGAGTTTCCATTTCAACATTCAATTTTCTTTCATAAACTTTGCATTTTCATTCGCCGTCTCCCTCACTCCCTGCCTCTGTCTTTGTATGTGTGCACGGCTGCCTGCCCCAAGCCTGTGCCTAGAGACGCCTAATTGAGTGCTTTGCTTATCTTTCTCTTTCTCTCTTCCACCGCAACAGTGACGTTTTAACAGCTATAAAGGACTAAGCTGCTGAGGGCGCCACATTGCTGCAATCTAACATAACCACTGGCTCTCTTAAAGTTAACAGCTTTTAAGAAAGGCTGTTATTTACAACTACTGTTAAGGCAACCGATCAACAGTGGGCGTCTGTTAAGTTAAACTATTCTGTTCTTACAAGTTTCACAATTAACAACTTTTTTTGCCTATATTTTTCATTTAAAAATATATATGCCTATTAGACAGCAACAGGTTAGCAGCTTTGAAAAAGGCCATCAAAGGAAGCAAATCAACTAAAATATTCTATTCTGTTTTAATAGGTTTATTCTAGTGAACATTTATTGTTTTTTAGACAACATTAAGTTAGCAAACGTTACGAATTTCTGTTATTAAAAACTACTGTTATCATTTAAGGCAACAGATCAAAGACTGATATTCTATTTTCAATTATTTGAAGAAACAACTTAAAAGTTGATCCGTATTTCACAATAGGTCTTTTTTGAAGCAAATTCATGCCTTTTAAGCAGCAACAGGTTGGTAACTGTTAAATATGCTATTAATGGAAAGAAATCAACTAAAAAATATTCCATTCTGTATTCAAGTATTTAATAGATCAGCTTACTAGTTGCAAACCTTTTTCCCCATAGATTTATTTTAAAGAAAATGCTTGCTTATTAGCCAGCAACAGGTGAGCAGCTGCTAAAAAAGACTGGAATCAAATCAACTACAAAATTTTATACTTAATTATTTAAAAAATCAGCTATCTATTATCTTAATTTATACCTCTTTCTTATTTCTCAGAAAATGCATGCTTATTAAACTTTTAAAAATTAATAAATTTCAAATACTCAATAGTTTATTCTTCATTCTATTTTCGTCACTAATATGAAGCACTTCAAGATCATTCTGGCGAATCAGTTGATTATTTACACACCATATGATTATCTGGTGGCACAAGCATAGAAAATTGAAAGTGAATCATACGAAATCGTTGCGTAAAATGATATTCCAGGTACCAATAATTAGTGACTGCAAATGTTTATTGTGCTGCACGCTATAAACAAGGCTCTTGAATGCCACTTGAACTATCTCGACCAATCAATCAAATGGCTTCTAGAGCACTTTGAATTAAAATTGGTATTACAAGGGGCTCGCCGTGAGGCGGGGGGCGCCCATTGCCCCGAAGAGCCCGCAGTCCGGCCCTGAGGAGGATTTATATTAGCTTTTGGCGTTGGCGGGATTTTGCGGCTATTTTCAGATCTAATTCAAATAGCACCACTATATGCATATGCAAGTGTGTGTGTGTGTGTGTGCGTATACGAAAACAAGATCATGAGAAAGATCAGAACCTCGTTGGGGCGCTATAAAACTGAAAGCTGGCCGGGTGGCCAACAGGATTTCCCCATAAAAAGCGCATTGGACACGTTCCCCTAAGCGCTACAGCTGAAATGCTTTAGGCGAGCGCGGGCGGGGAGGGGAGCAGGAACTGGAGCAGGAGAGGAAATTGCGATCAATGGGCGAGCGTTTTATGAATGGCGGGCAGGACGCGTCGGGGGCCGTCGAAATTGTAATTATGGCTGTAGACAGACCGCAGATTGCCAATTGGGGGCGGCAATGAAAATGAGCATAAAATTATAGAAAACTAACAAACACACAGGCAGATGGGTAAATAGATATAGACAACTATGTAAATAGCTTCATATATGTGTGGATGTGCGAATGGAGGGAAAGATTAAAAAACGTGTTCAAAAATAGACATGCAAATGATTTGCAATGAACAAAAAAAGAATGGAAAGCTGAATAGGAGCCGCAAAGAATAGGAGACGTGGTCGCCGAGAGAAACTACAACGCTCGCTCTGCTGGCTTGTGGAAAATGTGTTGACAGTGGTGACCCGAGCGGCCCGCTGTGCGGGGGCGTGTGCCAGTGTCGTGTGGGCGCCCCCCAACCAAAGAACCCCAAAAGTCCAAGCGACCGACCGAGCGACCGAGCGACCAATCGACCGACCGTCTCTTCCGTCCATCGAGGTGCCGTGTGCAATATTGTTTATATATTTTTCGTGTATTTTATTTTTTGCGTTTTCCACACAGACACACACACAGTTGGATAGATACACACACAGACACACACACACAAGCAATCTTAGTGAAGCAGTCATAGATGGCTAGCCAATTTCATTTTCATATTTATCATCTCTTTGCGGCATATCAACAAAAGTCACGGACACGCCGCGTCTCGAAACGACGGCAAAAATTGAAAATGATATTAAATAATTAACAGACATGGCCCCGCACACACACACCCACACACACACACACACACACACACACATGTCTTGTATTCGCATTTTCTATATGTTGTTTCGTCAATGACATTGAAATGCAATTTAAAATGTCTCCCTCTTTGCAACCTCCTGCGAGACCACGCCCTCGACTCGCCTGAGTCGCCTCGGGAGCTGCCAAGAAAATATTCTGCACTTAGTAATTAATTATTAATTAATTAGTTGCAGTAATCAAAGCGACAGCCCCCGAGCGTGCCTAATTAATTGCATTCCCCTTGGGATAGCCAATTTCGAAAGTACAATAAATATTTGACTGCTGAATTAATCAACAACAAGCAAGAGAAGACGAATCAATGTTTGCAGTCTTGAAAGCAATCAATTGTAAAGCAATTGAGTTGAATTTGTAGTGCACAAAAATTCATGAATGAATAATTTTGAAACAAAACATAACTAAGTTTCCTTCATATAACTTGAGAATAGTTGGATTATAAAACTACATTCAAATGGCGTCCCTAGAGCGATTGTCTTTAGATCTACCACGCCTTGCTTTTAGGTTTATAGAACTATATTCTTTACCTCCCTTCCTTGTTTAATTTCCCTTTATTCCTATCACACCCAGGACGAATTCGGACAACAGCTTTTAATATTTATTTATATTGAAATGACTACATTTAAATGACGTCCCCAGAGAGATCGTTTTTAGATCTACCAAGCTTTGCTTTTAAGTTTATACAACTATATTCTTTACTTCCCTTCTTTCCCTTTATTCCTATCACACCCAGGACGAATTCGGACAACAGCTTTTTATAATTATTTAGCTGCCTGTTTAAAAATTTATATATAAACTTTTGAAGAATTCGTGTTAAGAAAGCCATTTGGAAATTCACTGGAAACACTTTAATGAGAAAAACTGTTAAGGAAGCGTAAATAAATAGAAAAGACAAAACAAAACTGAAATGCAGGTTGATGAATTGTGTTGTGTTTGTGGAAAAAAATTGCGAAAGTAAACAGTTCTCCTGCCCAGCAATGCGCTGTTTAATATCTGATGGATTCATTATGTTTTATTGTGCACTCAAGTTAATTGCTGTGCAGAGACACAAGCTGCCATCAAGGACACCAGCACTTGAGCTGTCAGAAGGGAAGGAAGTGGAAGGAGTGAACTTCTTCGACTTGTCAGCCTTGACCCAATATGTGCAGAGAAGACACAAATACAATCGGAATAACTGGGGGGAAGCTGTTTTGCATGAATATTATTATTATGTGGAACGGAGCGCGTGCTAGCGACAACAGAAATGCTGAGCACATCTGTTAAGATATATCATCATCATCCATCCGTTGTGTACAATGTCAGAAAGTTCTAAAAACAACTGTCGGAGATCACGAGAGATGCGAGCGCTGCAATACTTATTATAATCCCCGACTGAGCACTGATCGTGAAGCGGAAACAGTGGCGTCCTCCTATGCAAATATGGTAAATAAGTATTTTGTTTATTTTATGGCCAAGAGATTGATTGTTTAATGGACCTACATCGAACCGTTCAAGGCGTCGAGCGTTCAGTTAAAATCTGTATTATTTATAGGAAGATATATGGTCAGCGCGTTTTATGGCGCCGTGTGCAATAAATCGCATAAATATGACATTAATTTAAACTCGTATTCTTAGCTGCCTAATCGAGCCCATAAACTACGCGAATTTATGCACCCATTAAAAGTTCCACCTTCAATTTCGTCGACATAAGTCAAAGTCAAGAACTCAACGATGATTGCTCTTTCTCTATCTCTCTCGACATTCTATCAATCTGTGTGGGGAAATAGCAGAGCCCAGGTAGAGGCTGTTGGGGGAGTCGTAGGATTCGCTTAGACAGCGTGCGTCATGTTCTTTGACAAGATAAATTTGTTTATTTTATAGTTTTTATGACCAAAAGAGTCAACGAAAAACAACAAACTCGCACATAAAGCAAATTCAGAAACACAACAAACGTTTCAGTTCCGTTCTGTTTGTGCCAAAAATATCGTGCAGTTTCTTTTTGGCCATCTACTTGGCTAACCCTAGATACGCGCATAGATCACATACGTAGCTCTCTCTATCTATATGCGATATCCAATTTGGGCAGACGACAGGTGAAAAGTGAAAACATTTGTTGGCTCGCAGCGAACTTGCAAAAAGATGCAAACGCAACAACGAAAACTGTGCCTCATTCTTTAAAGTGCTTTTTGTTTTGATCCCAAAAAATAGCCACAGCTACAGTAGAGATCTTGTGTGATGAACGAAGCAAGTGCTTTGGTATTTCTTTTAATATCTGCTAAGTATTCAATTTCAAATCATTTCAACGGTTCCAATTGTAGAATTTTGTAAGATTGCCTGCACATTTCACATTTGCATCTGTCACTATTAAGGATACGATTTGCAAGCTGATCACATTAGAGCACAAACTTGCTTTAAGTGTAGAAATATTCTAGTAAAGCAACTAATAGATTTGTTGCATGATTGGCTGCACTTTTTAATTAAAGAGTTTCGACTAACAACTTTCGAAGTTACAAATTGCATCTATTTCACTATTATAAATAAGATTTGAAAGCTGATCGCTGTAGACCACAAACTTGTTTTAATTGTACAAATATTCCAGTAAAGCAAATCATACTGGGAACTGAGATGGTATAAATTGCAACTATATCACTATTAAGGATACGATTTTAAAGCTGATCGCATTAGACCACAAACTTGAGTGACGAAAATGCTATCCTCTAAATATCCCATTACAGTTCCGTTTTATTAGCGACCTCTCAAATTCATTTACTTGAATGTTGAATTTCAAAGCGCAAAAAGTGTTGCATACTTTTGGGAGCCCTCTGATTCTACTAGAACTACATATATACCTACAATAATAGAGCTGGTCTAATGCGCGATAAAATCACACAGTAAACAAAGTGACTAATCACTTTACGTTATCTTACCTTGAAGTCGGACAGCGATGCCATCAAATCATCCAGCTCCTTGGTGGCCTGTGACGTGTAGGTCTGATGTGGCGGCGCTGCTGCAAGGTTTGAAGCGTACGAATCCTTTTGCACTATGTGCTCCTCGACGGAACCCACTAAAAGAACAAGAAAGAGTAGCTTAGTACTTGTAAGTTTGTAGTAGCTTAAAGTTTAGACAGTACCTGGCCCATCGGGTCCTGAGAGCTTCTCGGTTTTCGTTTCGCGCACCGTAATCGTCACATGACGACCGGGCGTCGGAGATTTGTGAGCAGATCTGAAATGTGAAAGGCATTAGTAAAATCGTGTAAAGTGAGGTAAAGTGTTGACACTTACCCGTTGGGCACGGCATAGATGTGGGCATTGTCCAGCTCGCTGAGCAGACTGTCGACGGTGGGGCGCTCCTCCACCGTGGCGTAGCTGTTGTAGGTGTTGTACTTGGACACCGGCGTGCTGTAGTTCACGGGCACATCGACCTCTGCAAAAAGGTGGATGCATTAACTTTACTGTTGCTGCTGCTTGGACGTAGCTTAACTCACCCTTGCGCTCCGCACTGCCGTTGTTATAGCGCGCATTCTGCAGATCCTGCAGCAGCGAGTCCAGCTCTGACAAACCCGAGCTGTTCTGCGCCAGTCCCTGGCCATTGTTGTAGCCAGAGCGTGGCAGCGAGCCGCTGCCCTGACTCTGATAGCCGTTGCTCTGGTGGCTCAGACCATTCAAGTCCCCTGCCGTGGGAGAGCGCGTCTCAACGCTGTAATGCTCCTGGTACTAAGAAGGAAACTTATTAGTTAGGGCATCTCTTGATTATGTCTGCAACTTACCACTTGCGGCTGCGCCTTGCCCCTTAGGCTACCGTAGCCGGGCGTATTGTCCACAAACTGTTGCTGCTGCGATTGCTGTTGCTGCTGTTTGGGCTGCACCGTTCCATACTGCGGTTGTGGTTGCTGTGGCTGCCCCGGCACGCTGTTCTGCAAGTCAGCAAGGAGTGCATCTGTGAATAGAGGAAGGATGGAAGCGATTAATTGAAATTCAAACAGCAGCAGCGCTGCACTTGAAGTTAATACCCAAATTGTCGTAATCCCCATAGTTAGCCATGGCCCTCAGACTTAGCTCAGTTGCGGCAACTGCTCTGACGCATAGCGCACTGATAACTGTCGTCCAACCTAGTTTCTTTCACATATTTCTTGAATAAAAGTTACTGATAACACACATTCTCGGTGAGTATGTCAACGGTTTGTTTGCCTTTCGCCTAAGTCTTATCGGCATTCTTCAGCGCGCAGAACTTGACGGTTTGTGACTTGACTTAGCCAAATAGAATACCCTCGAAAGCTCCAAACGCAACGCATTAGATAATTCCCGAAGTTCAGCGCAAAAGTCAATAAACTCGGTATCTAACAAACGCTTTTCAATACATTTGTAATGGGTCTGCTAATCCCGAGTTCTTTGATAATATTTCCCCCATTCTCTTTTCCTGACTTCCAGATTTATTAACCCATTACAATTAAATTCAGGAAACATTTGGTACTCTATATAAATATGAATGAATGAACGATTTTTCTTCTTTTCTTTTTAGCTCAACCACAATATGATCTAAAGCTTCTCTAGCCTTGGGATTAATGCGATGTAATGTTAAAGCCGAGAATTTTAGTTAAGATGTAGCTCCATTTGAATACTCTTTATTTTTCTATAAACAGGGAAGCAATTAGAAAATATAACCATATATTTGAACTCCAGTATTTCAAGCATTAGAAAAAGAATTTGAAATACACATAGCACTTAGTATAGGTCAGTTTTCGGACCAGCCAAGATAAGTGCATTTGAACTTGGCCTTGGCATTGGAGCACTTGGAGTCAGTGGCCTTAGAGTCGGTTACAGCCAACGCTTGTAGACTTGGACTTACCTAAGCGTCTCTCAAACGCGCCCACTTTGAAGCAGTCGTTGAGGGGCGTGCTATGGAACGATGATGATATCAGTTTCGAAGGCATTTCTTAGCCGGTTCAAAAAGATGGCCAAAATCGATGAAGACTCTGATCGAAGTACGAACGTTTTCGTTAGTTCCTTTATTAGAAATGTCACGTTAACTCGGCTTAATTATAGCCACATCAACAACAGCAACAACAACGAGTATGGAATAGACGAAAACGATTAAAAACTTTGTTGCCAACTGACCGAATTTGAGCAACTGGCCAAGCCAAACACACTGCGAGAAAAGTCAATCGGAAAGCAATAGAGCCATGGAGCCTCCCACACTGCCACCAAAAGTGGCCATAAACAGCGGCAAGAAGCTAGTGGAAGGGGCACAGCTCGGGCAGCGACGCACAGCGGCAGTCGACGAGGTCTACACACAGCATTTTTGATAGGTTTTTCGTGGGACGAACTAGTCGAACGAGCTAAAGATCTCGCACCAGGGCACGAAATAGCGCGTATGTGCTGAAATGTCTAAGTATTAATGAATGAATTTAAATGTGGTGTGTGTGTGTGTGAGCCTTGTTGAATATATATTTGCTCAAATTAATGCTGTTTGCATTTTGTTTTTCCTATAATTTGGCTAAAAGCAGCACAAACAAACACTGGGCAGGGTCGCAAATGGCTCGACAACATGGCATCTGATTGCCGAATTTGATGGGGGATTGTGCATTCTGATAGCTCTACAAACTGTCACTCATCCATTTGACCCGCGTCGCGCCCCGCTCCACACAGGGCGGCCCAAGACACACAACAACCAAACAAAACACTGTCCAACACGAAACATGACAGCCAGCGATTAAGACATCACTTTAGAGGAAACCAAAAATAAATCATAGAAATCAGCAGTTGTTTATTTCTGTGATACCCTGTAAGAAACGAAAACGAACTCAAGCGGCATGCTGTAGATTGAGTAAGTTTCATTGGGAATTCAAATTATAGGAAATTTTCCTTTTATTCCACTACAGGGTATACTTTCAGTGCAGCATTCTAGCTTCACTTATTCTTGTTTTATTTTATTGGCATCGATGGTCGGATGGGTTCAAAAGCTATACCCCACAAACACCTGCAACTGGGCCAATGCCAAAATGGCGAAAGGCGGCGCGAGCAACTCACTCAAATTGAGTGTAAATCTTGAGTTATATAATGAGTGAACAAGCTGATGGGATGCTGCGCGGCAAGCAGAAGGTGTGACGCGCTTTTTTGGCAGCAAATTTATTGTGAAAATAAAAATAATAAAGCCGACAATAGAAATCACAGGCGAGGAGACGACGGATGGACGACGCTGAACCATGATCTATATTTAAAAGGCTTTTCGCTGCGCTTATGGAAAATATGAGGCAAATGACTTCACAATTTGCTGGGAAAATGCGAATGTAAGGAATCGATTCGTTGGCAAATTACTAATAAAAACTCGGCCTACAAACATGTGGTTGACTGTATCGCTTGTACACATCTCTATATATGTGAGTTGTGCTCCACCATATGGTAATTCGCTATATGGCATAGGGGAGAGCAGCTAAATATAGCACTGACAGGGTTATCAGAGCGTCGCGCTTCAGTGGGTCAACGTCAAGACTAGGGAAAGAAAGAATTATGATGCGAACTGTGTGTGTGGAGAGCAAATGATACGGAAAGTGACATAAATCGAAATTTATGCTGTTGGAGCAGCAGTGATTTAGTACAATCCGTAAACTAGAACTGCTTGCGCAGAGATTAAAAAGAAACTTTTAATCGAGGGAGCAATAAAAGAAAGTCGCTTTGTCGCTATCATAAATATGTGGAGCGTCTGCTTGAAAGAGACTCATAAATTTGAGTAGTTTAAGTAGCAAAATGATCTCTGGGGAGCCATCTGACTTCAGCTCGAATTTCAAAAGTAGCTTGCAAAATTCTTAAGTTTTAATTTTCTTCAAGTGTAGCGTCAAATAAAATGTGAGAGATTCATTAAAATCACATTAAATAGCAGCGACAAAATGCAGCCGAGATGACAATTTAAACGATTGGTTACAATCTTCGTAAAGTTTCGTTCATCAAAGCGCAATTAAAATCAATTAAAAGCCACCATAAAACCAACAAAAGAGCATCAATTGAGTGCGCAGCAGCACATTGAAGTTCGCCAGATGCAGTTCATCAAAAAGTCAACGAGTGTGGCTGAGATCTAAAGAGAGATACAAAGAGAGCGAGACAGGGTCATTCCGCCAACAGTTTGAGGGAGTGAGTGGACGGACGGACGAACGGACAGCTGCAGTAGTTAGAGTCATAGTCAACCACATGACAGCTGTTGAAACGGTTTGCACAATGCGTGCTCTGCGAGAGCGAGGGATGCAAGAGAGCGAGACACAAAAGAGCGTGGGTGAGCGCACGACGCGTAGAGCAGGTCAAGCAACACGCGCACATTCAATTGGTGTTGTTATTGTTTTGCTCTTGACTGCCGTTGTAGCTGATGCTGTTGTTCGCTTTTGCCGTTGTTACTTCGGCTTCTTCTTCTCCTTCACTTTGCTCGCAATTGCTGTTGACATTGTTACATATTTTTGCAGTTTATAGCCGTCACTTTCGTTTTCAACTGATTCATTTGCTCGTTGTTACAGTTGCTGTTATTGTTGTTGTTGTTGTTGGAATTGCTGCTTTGATTGGCTTTGCTTGCCATAATAAAATTCATCTCACTCACACACGTTCGCTCAATACCAAAAATTAGTACAAATATTATTGTACTCTCTGCTAACGAAACAACACAAACAATCGATCGACGATTTTCACGCACAAAGCGATTGCGATTTCGACTGCGACTGCGACGGCAACGACGACGACGACAACGACAACGGAGCACCAAAAATTATTTTTCGCTCGGCAAAATCTTAAAAGCAACTGAACAAGACGCCCGACGAAAACCGCTGCTGAAGCTGAGGCTACTACGAGACTCACAGCAGCAGCGCACAGTGGTACGCATGCTATGGTTTTTGGATTCGCTGAAAACAGCTGATGCTATTAATACAAACTGCAAGCTAGTTACAACAAGTTAAGTTTTTAAGTAAACTTTTGCTAATTGTAATTACAAATTTAGTGTGTGGTTAAGTTATTAAATCATTGACACTAGGCCCATTGTTTATATTTTGCACAGTGGAAATTTTTTTCACTACAAAAGGCAAACTATTTACTTTATTTACTTTAGAAATTGACACTTCTTTGTAGTGATCAATGTGGTCTCCTTATCATATTAAATTCTTTCCACTGGCATTTGTTTATTTTGTCTCCATGATTTGGAGTCTAGCACCAGAGTGCAGCACATAACTCACTCAAGAGAGGGTGGGAAAACTCGCTCAAACTCAACTGGGTGTATGCCTGCATCGTTGTTGCTGTTGCTGTTGATTACAACACTTATTGTTGTACAACAAAATAGTGTTGAGAAAACGTTGCCATTTGTTGTGTTGCTGGTGCTGGTGCTGCTGCTGCTGTTGCGAGCATCGGGGGAGCATCGTTGTGGGCGTTTGTCGTAGAGGCGCCACCTGTCGAGCAGACTCATCAAACAGTATCCGGCGCACTTGTAGTGTTTGGGGACCCGACGGATGAGTCACTTGACTTTGACCAAAACTAAAATTAGTACACAACAACACGGCGAAAGACAACAACAACAACAACAATAGCCAACGAACGGCAACAAATTAAAAGTGTTGCTGTTGATCATTTGGTATTAATTTGACAGCGTGTTATTTTTCTCTCTCGCTACTATTTTAATAACGCACCCCAAATGAATTGATTGCCAAGATTATTTATTTTTTGAGCAGTTCAGAAAGGTTAACAAGTAGAAATTTAAAGTGGACACCCGAATATCAAAGAGGTTCGATGGAATACATCAAACAGCATTGTAAGATTCAACAACAAAGATTAACAAAACAAATATGCAAACTGGTTCCGAAAGACTTCGACAAGTTTCTCAAAACTGATTTCCGGTCTGCCAAAGGTTCACTTTAGGCTAATCCCAAGCGTTGCATTGACACCAGGCGGACTTAAATTAAATATACGCTGTAGCTATTCAAACAAAGGTGTGTTAAGCCGATCAAGCCAAAAGTTCAAGTTCAGTAATTTAAACAAGTTACGAACCAAATCTTTACAACATTTATGAGTTCAATGTAGTTGCTAAAGTATTACCACTTTAGATCGGTTATAGCGCATCTACAAGTCGGTCTTACAGTTCTAGCTCACTCTGGCTTCATTTACCCAAGGCTTATTGTCATAACATTGAATGAGCTACAAAACCTTTGCAATTAAGAGCGCTTACACAATCGCCGATACAGGTAAATATATCTGTCCACACACGCACACACACACTGTTACAGTTTCACACATATGTACTTCTATATCGATGCGATAGAATGAAAAATAGAACAGTGTCACAAACTTTATGCCGCCCACGAAGTATACGCGAATACGTTAACTAGTCGCTTCGGGTGCTGAATGAGTGCCTCGAGTATGATCTAATGAATGAACCACGTCGTGGGGGTCGTCGTCTCAGTCTCTATCTTCGTCTCTCTCTCTCTCTGTCATCGCTGTAGTAACCCTGTCACCCTCCTTCAGATTGACGGATTTGCAGCTTACCGATTATCATGTTTTTTGTTGAATGCACTTTGCAATTTGAGCGAACGATGATGTGAAGACCGAGCGGCGTCTAATTACAAACTGAATTCGAAATATTCAAATCAATGTCTGACTGCTGGAGACTTCACTTTCGATGCAATCTCGAAACATTGTTTAGGTGTTTGTTTTTTACACACATCTCTCGCGCCATGTGTGCGTGTAATTGCAAAGAGCAACAAATTCGCTCTCGACATGCAGATACCCTCTACAAAGAAACGCACTCTCAGCATTTGTTGAACTTCAGCAAACTGAGTTCACCAACAATTCGAAGAAGAAATATATACCCGTTTACAGATCACATGGAATAGAAATTTCAGCACAAGCGTTTTGCTGTTGAGCATCTGCTACATTGAGTTCCGATCGGTTCGGGAGCAATGCGGCTTGACCCTTCCCACAGCACGCAGTTGCAATAAAATGTGTTTGTATATTCTCGCATGGGTGGGTGTTACGTCACATGGTATTGTTTGGGCCACATTTGTTTATATTTGCGTATGCAAAAGTCGTAAAAAAAACAATAGATTCCTTGCGTTTGTGTTTCCAATTGTGCAAGATATTGATTTCTTTAATAAGCATTGAATTTGTAATTCGGAAACAAACATGAAATACAGAATTAAAATTGTATCAAATACAGTTTACAAATTATATAAAGGAATGTATCGGTTTTCACTACCGATTTACTTTTCGAAATGTGAAAGTGTACGTAAATCACATAAAATAATAATTAAAGTAATTAAGTATTTATAATAAAAATTTACCATATGACATTTGAAATGATGGTAATTATATCAGTTAAATTGTTGTAGTTTTCAAAAACTTAATTCATAAATAAGAAACCGCCTGTGATTTAATTGTATACTATAAAACTAAAGCCTAAAATTATGCAACGATTTTAAACGCTTTGAATGCAAGTTCAGCTCTTGCATCGAACAATAGATGGCGCTTTGCTCATCAGCAACAGAAGTAGAGCAGCTGAGCATTTTATGTTAGTTCTATAATCTATAGGGGAAGAGTAATAATTCGCTCAAATTGTTCGACAGTTTTTGAGGTAAGTCCCGATTTTTATAAATGGCTGATAACTTGAAGTATCTGCTAAAAAGTTGAATGTTATCAAGAACACAATCACATTTCCAGTCTTATCACTTAAGCTACCTAAACTAACAGGAAGAAAATGTCGCAATAGTCATGAATAGACGGCCACCGAAGCAACATCATAATGTTCAAATATTTACTACTATTATCGCTGGGGATGTCAGCCCTTAAAGCGGCTCCTATCGAGAATCCAGGCAAGCAAATCGCATGCGCTTTGAAAGAATAAACCTTCACAGCAATCCCTAATGTTATTTAGCTAATGGTACAACATTAATTCACATCGGAGCAAAGCTGTACTACAAGGAGGATTCAGAGACAGTCAATTGGTTTGGAGCAAGCAACTTCTGCCGCCAACTCGGCGGCTTTCTTGTGAATCTGCAGAACGAAACCGAACTGAAGTCGCTTACTCCACACTTGCATCCCTCGAAAAGCTACTGGACATCCCTTAACGATCTGGCCGTACCTGGTATATTCGCGTCGAGCACCAGCGGACGGGATGCCGAGTACTTGGACTGGTCTGCTGGGCAGCCGGACAACACTGGAGGTGTCGAGCATTGCGTTGAACTTTGGCGATCGACGATTTCATTCCAAATGAACGATGCGCAATGCGAGACAAAGTTACACTTTATTTGTGAGTTGGAAGCGGAAGCGGAGTCGGGTTAGTCGAGATGCGGATTAGTGGAAAGTACTTACAGCCCGGCTGGATACCCTTGCTGCGCACCGTGCGATAGGGTTGTCGCGCACCCGGATCGATTTTCCCGTACATTGTTCTATCCATTATGGCTTAACACTTTGACACTTTTCTCTTCTTCGCGCTGCACATTCAAAAAGCCAATGAGAAATCATAAAACCATTTTCATTTCACAAAAACCAAAAACACGACACGACTACAAAATATATTGCAGTATAAAGGGCCAACCGGTCGAATCGGCTGATTTATTTAAAAGCTACGTATAGCGAGTACGTTTTTTGTTTCACTGCCCGCCCTTCTGCCCGCCAGATCCATTTGAATTATTTATAAGCGCATTTTTATTTTTGGCCTTTCGGGACCCGTTGACGGATTTGTCGCTTTGTTTGTGTTGAGTTTCGCCTGTCATTCGGTATCCGCCTGTCTATCATAGTTCTATCCCAGAACTGCCCCCACCCAAGCCACAGACTTAATGAAATACATATGAAAACATTGCCTTAATTCACTTGGATTCGACTCGAGGTTCTGGAGTATTCACGATGCCAGCACTTATTAAAGCTGCCAACAACTGTTGTAAACTTAAGATTCCAACAGATAGAGTACAGCAGATGCATATGCATTTGTAAATATAAATACCAGAGCAATTAGAGCGCTTTACTGACACAGTTTATTTAAATGTGTATGATGAATTAGTGGGAAAATCAAGATTGACTGCGATAAAAGTGTTTAATAATGCACCAGGGTCAACGTTTTTAAAACTCTCCTATAATACGAATATTTTCACTTGAGAATGGAATGTTTGTTAGGAAATAGTGTATAACTTAACGCACTTTTATCACGCAACAAGATCACTCAATCATTTTGCCTCCTTTTCTATGCTATTTTAATTAACAGCAGGCGATTCAAACCAAATTACATTCTACTGTTAATTAACAGCATGCGCTTCAAACCAAATTGCTATCTGCTGTTCATTAACATCATGCGCTTCAAATCAAATAACATTTCGCTGTTAATTAACAGTAAGCGCTTCAAGTCAAAACAAATTGCATTCTGCTGTTAATTAACAGCATGCGCTTCAAGTCAAATTCAATTCTGCTGTTAATTAACAGCGTGATCTTCAAGACAATTTTTAATGAAATAAAACCTCATTTCAAATATGTGTATATTTGTATACATTTTCTAAATCAGCTTCAACCTTATTAGTCTGCAGAAATCAGAGTCGATATATGTATATATTTTACGCATATCAGGTTTTTTCTAATGTCACCGAATCAATGGCGAATTAAAAGCAGTTCGTTGCATAAATGCGAATTTCAATGATAACTTTATAACAGACACTTATGAGCGCCGGGTATGTTATAGTCAAGCACACTCCAGCTGTTCACTTTATGAATGCACCGCCTTGATTCATCGGTGGCATTTGCTCCAAGTTTTGAACCAGCTTTAATTTAATACAACAAATCTAGATTAATGGAAGATGGCCCAATTTATAGTCAATCGCCTTCGTGGGCCGGGCAATATATGGAGCATTGTTTGATATATGAAACGTTGTAAATTTATGAGCTTCGACGGCTGACAAGTTCACATTGGGATGATCGCGCTGATCCGGGCGGCATAACGGCAGATTTATGAAGCATTAAAATACCAAAAAGAAAATACAAAACGCACACAACTAACATGTGTCTAAACAAATAACGACACATTGGAAAAGGTAACAAATAATAAACATAAATTAGAAACTGAAAACAAAAAAGAAAAACGAGAAACGAGAAAGAAGATAGAAGAAGAAAGAGCGCAGCAGCAGGTTTATATTTTAGTTCGAGTTGTTGTTGCACGTTGTGGATGCTAGCGGGGAATCAAGGTTGCCAAATTACGTCAACACGTTGATCGAGAACTAAAAATAAAAAGTGCTGGCAAATCAAAGGCGACGTTTTGTCGTTGCGTCTCGTCCCAGCTAACTGCCAAAAGCGAACACAAAATAATTGAAAACAGCAAACAAAAAAACGATCTGAATTCAAGAGAGTTCCAACATTTCCGCAGTGCATTGCCAAAAAGGTAGCTGCTCCAACGGGAGCCCTGGGAGCCCCTGAAGTGCACACCGTTTTCCAGGTCTCGCGATGATGACGTCGGATCTGGGCAGAACAACTACAAATTAACAAACGCGATTCGTGTTTGCCAGTTTCTATATTTAAAAGTCAAAGGCACGATAATTCTTGCCGCTTTTTTCTCTTCTATTCTATTCTTTTTCACATATTTTCTTTTTCTTTTTTTTTTTGGTTTTTGGGCAAAAGGAAATTCCAAGAGCCGCCAGTGCTCGATGGACTTGGACGCCCGTTGACCGACGCCTCGGGTGAATGCGATCTCTATTTGAATGCTATACAAATATTTAATCGGTAAGTACATAAAACCCGAGCATATTCGTGTGTGTGCCTGACCTTGTTGAAGGTGCCAAAGGTGAGAAGCGAACGGAGAAATATGCTCACACACATACATATCAGCAGTGGGCGACTCATTCACCAACCCCGCTCCCGCACCCGCATCCGCAACCTTCGCCATATTGCCCATAAACTTGTCCAGTTTATGTTGCTGTAAAATGCATTTACATTCTGTCCTTAACTTTGTGCGCGGTCGAAATACGGAATGACGTTATTATTGTAATTGGAAATAGTTGTGTCTTGTTCACACAGTTCCAGTGATTTAAATTGCGGCAATTTTAGTCAAAATGAGAATTGAGAAACAATTGAGAAAATCGATTAGATTAGATATACTTCAAACTGCAGTCTAAAACCTCGAGAAATTTGTTTGCATTATCGCACTTTGTGCGTAATATGAAAAAACGAGAACGAAACTAGGAAATACGACTGAAAAAACATAGAAGGACCTATCGAGAGCCCAAGAGTTACAGTTCGGTTTAGGCGATAAGAGAAAATGCCGGAGAGAGAGAGTGGAGAGGAAACTCGCTCTTTTTGTCGAGCAAAACAAAAACAAAGCACTCTAATTGAAATTTTATGACTTGGCACTTGGAGATAAGAATCTGTTCGCTGATTGAACACGAGAACGCGAACTAGCTATACAATGCTAACGAAATGAACGATGAACTCATTGCAGTGGGTAGGCAACGTGGGGCAGCAGGCGGAAGGGCTGGGAGGTGCTAACTTCTCTTCTTCCTGCTGGCTGCCATATTTGAACTAATGGTTTGTACAAACATTTAATCGCCGACCGCGGAGTGGAACCCATCGCAGGCCCGCCCTCAACGCATGCGTGTGGGCGAGCAAGAAATATGGGAAATGGAAATTCGAAGAGAGGGCGTCTCGATGCGACTCGGGCTCGAGACAACTCGATCGGGGGACCGGGGCCCAGCTGTTTCGTCATAAACAAACGATTGTGTGGCATCTCCCAGAGATGCGCACGTCTTGTAACTAATTGAAATTCGTTTGGCGGCAATTCGAAGGCAATTGCAGTAAGTGCATTTAATGGATGCAACGCTGTTCTATCCGCTTCCAATACATCCAATATATACCAGGCACTTTGTGGGTGCTTTCGTAATCCGAGATACTGACGGCGAGTTTCGACTCGAATGATTGAAATTTGTGTCGGGAAATGTCGTAGACTAGTCGCAATTGTTTTTGTTTATATTTTGTTGTGTTTTACAATTTTCCAGTCACGAGCTGCTTGTTCTGTGTATGAGATCTCATCAAAGAGATTTCCCTCCGCGACCGCCTACGAGTTGTGTCTCAATTTTGTTTTATTTCGCTTATAATCCGCATGTCGGGGACATCTATAATTAATGGCGCTACCCAAAATTTCTGTTCGCTTGTCACATTTACGCATATTCCTCGTTATTCATTTTGTTCTTTTTTTAGTTGTTGATTCGATTTAGAAATTAGCTTCATAATTAGTTTAAATTAAAATTCGAAAATCTGTAGAAAAATGTTCGCGGGATTTAGTGAGTGACAGTGAGATCATTAATCTGTTGACCATATTATACATATGCTCACTCATCTGTGTATATATATTTTCGCTTTTTTCCCTTGTCTTTCGTGCTACTTGGCGACTTTTTGTCTTATCAATTTAGCTACTGGAATTCCTTTCTGGTTTATCTTCGTAATACAATTATCCAAGCTCTATTTATATTATCTCTTCCATACCCACAAATAGTAAATAATAATAATTTTCTGGCCGCACTATTGCTAAGCAAACAATTTTCCCACGCTACACCACCTGTCACAATCGCAATCCTCACCGATTTTTCATTGACTTTTTGTGCAGTAATTTTGTCTTTGATATTTATGTATGTTTGATTCACATTCGGCACTTGAACGATAGGTCGATGTGTTGAGTGCACTTTTTCGTGTTATCGACTGCGTGATTACACGTATATCGCCTATATGTTTTTTTTCTTTTTTTGACTTTAGATGTTTAAATGTTGTTTCATATTTTGTTGTTACTCCTCATTTTGAACGCAACGCTAGAAAGGCGAGTGAGACGCGCGCGTGTTGCGTCGCGTTTAGGCAAAAGCGTCGCAAACGACTGAAATGGAACTTGGCGCTTGCACTAGCTAGCTAACGGAACACGAAATGGAACCCCAAACGCAGCGTCAACAGAGCTCTGCGCATTAGAAACAAACACAGACGTTGCTCTCTCGAGCGTCTCGCGCAGTTGAGAGCGCAGAAAAGAGAGTGAGAGGAACCATACAAAAGAGTGGAAATAATCAAACGAAACGTTGTGCTCGTTTCATCTTTTTCGTTCGCCTGGCTGTCGTTCAGTTAGCGTTGTGACGTCGCGCCGCTGCCGGCTTTTGTCTGACTGTGGTTGCTGCAAGTCGTGATGATGAGGTTGTGGTTGTGGCTGTGGATGTGGCTGTGATGACAACGAAGTCGCGACAAAACCGCAAAAACGAAAGCCGCAAGTGGGAGGCAACAGGCGAAACGAGGAATTAGCAGTAAAACAGAAAAACAAAGATTGTCAAATACTTTACAGTGGTTTCAAAGCATTCGTACGTGTTACTCAAATACTATAAATGTGTGTATGTGACGAATATTAATACAAAGAAAACTCTCTTGGGTGGACACTCACAAGGCCAAGGCCAAATATTTTCGAATACAATAATAATTTTTTATGTATTTTATTCATTGTTAGAAAGAGACTAAATAATTCTGAAACACTCCCAAACTCCTTTAACGAAGTTTCTGCTTAATAGAAGTGTAGTATATTTTCATTATAATTTTGAAATACATTTACATGTATACAAACAAATGTTGCACACAAATATAGCTAATGCTTTCAACACCACTACGATCATTGTAATGTGATGAGTTGCAGTGCTCTCTATAAAATGATACACATCAACAACTTATGCTGTACACGCAATCTGATTCAAATTCCGGTTGCGTGTTTCAGTGGGTAGCTCCTTTGACGGGAGCGATCAATGAAGTGGGCAAGCACACTTCACTCCAGACGCCACTGTGACTCGTTTTGAATGAGAGTGCACCACTGTGCGTGGGCGAAAGGCAGTCAGCTGAGCTTAATGATGCAGCCTAGCTGTCAACTTAGTCGATTTTCTGTGCATTTGTGTGCGTGAATGGCCTTTACTCAACGCTTAGGAATGTGCCCACTGTGCATACATACATACAAATTATGTGCTCGCGCGTGTGTGCGTGTTTATCAAAAGACATTAAGAACAAGCGCAACAGGCAGTAAACAGCAGAGAAATTGTGTCATCAAGAAAATAAAGTAAGAAGGCAGAGAATCATAGCAGCTGCGATACAAGATGACGATACACGAACTTCTGCTGACGATGACTAAAAAGAGTGTGTGGAAAACAAAACAAACAAATCAAGCGCAAACCCAATTAACAGTCGGACTAACTCAACGAATGCACATCATGTACAACATGAATGCGAATGACAAAAGCGACCTTTAACGCTGATCGTTGGCAGACCGCAAACGTGTGAATGATTGCAACGTCGACGGTGCGTCGAAACACCGCAGTTGATTTCGCTGTTGATTTCCAGGAATGCGTATAAATCATAAAATCGCAAAGAATGCAATGGCGAGGATGCAAAGAAAGTATCCATAAGCTACGATAAGCATTGGGCGGGGTACTCAAAAACACACAATACACATGCGAAATAAATACAATTTTCTTGTGTGTACGATAAGGTGCTCTTATTTTTCGTGCTCGTCAACTGCAAGAATTGATAACAGCGCAATGGACTAATCATACAACATGATTAACCGGTCAAGCAATACAGATAAGACAGGCATGATTCTTAATGTGAGGTGTAAGAGAAATTCAAAGAATTATTCATGAGCCATCTATCGGCCAATGGCCGAAGCAGCTTACATGGAATGCTAATTTAAAATGTTTGCGCATACGTATGTATGTATGCGTAGCTTCATGCCGCTAACAACAATTGACCTTGAGTCGCAGCAGCGGCAAAAAGCATATAAATTGCTACCAAAGCACGTTGCTGCACACCCTGTGTTGTGAACAGGGTGCCACGGTAACAGGAAGTATTTGTTTGTGATGTGCACTCACCTAAATCATCCATTCCGTTGTTATTTTCTTGGCTTGCAGTTGTTCTACTTCAGGTAAATGCCTATACGTGTGTGTGAATGTGTGTATGTGATGAATTCTCCAATTGGGGTATTTGTTGGCATACAAAGAGTTTTTCACAATCAGGGCCACGCCTCGTATGTACTCTTATTGACACATCTATACATCCAATTGGGACATTGAAAGTCAAGCACAAACGTAGTTAATTGACTTAAATTTTAATCCACGCAAACAATTTTTTCCTGTACCGCGACACGACAACAACAAACACTCAGCTCACAGTACGCAGCACATTGGAGTCGACCGATGACGACTGGCCGAAGTTTTATCCGTCGCGTTCGCGTTTGGAATTGAAAATATTTTTGCTGAAATGGCAGTGAACGTTGCTGCCGCTGCTCGTGAGTTTCGCGCAAGTTGGAGACGAGTTTTATATGATTCACTTTAATTTTGGAGCTGCGTCGGCCACACAAACACGTAGACACCGCAGATATAAACAATACATACACATGCATACACTCCAACAGCTGATATTTTATCGATTGACACGATACGCGATAGCTTTGGCGCCATTTAAATGATTTCAATTGACTCTTTTCAGTTGCCATTCACAATGGACTCATCGACCCCATCGCTGTTAATATTAAACGGCGATTGTCTGGACAATGTTTTCCAATACTTTACGCTTGATGAGCTTATGATCATATTAGGTAAAGTCCATCCATTCATCGATGATGCCATCCAAAGGCAGTTGCACAGATTTCGGGACTTTGAGTTCAGCATGCGCTTCCCGCCACAATATAATATAGACCAGCTGCAAACACTGGGCGAACATCTGCGAAGCCTTAATGTAAATGTGGGATATTCTACTCGATCCGAAGATGTGCTAAAGCTGCTGTGTCCGTTGCTTGTTGGTGCAGAATGTAGTGGCCGATTGCAGGCGCTCAAAATTCAACACGCCAATTTTACAGGCAATTATGTGGCAATAATCCGGCCAGTTGCTTCCACATTACGCGAATTAGATCTCAGCCGTTGTGACATTGAAGATCACAGCCAATTGATGACGTTGTTGCATTCAGCGGTTAAGTTGGAAACGCTGGCTCTTTACAACAAGGACATGGATTGTGTAGACGAGTCGGTGCTCAATCGGCTACCCAGCCTTAAAATTAATTGGCTAGTGGGAACCACTTTGTTCAACGTCTCTGAAGTCAGCCGAAGACATCCGCTCTTGCACATCAAAGTCTACCAATCCGATAATGTGGACGTTTACGGTCCTGCTATTATTAAGAAAACTGTATATTTTCACTAACAAGTTCTAATTGTAAGCGACTGCGCGCACTATAAAATCTTTCTATGCGCGGTATAAATTCCGCCAATAAACTGTTTGAACTAAATTCTTATCGTTATCGATATAAAATACTGTTGACTTATGAATTTGTGTGGCATTTTTGTATTTTGGTATATTCCAAAATATTGAAGCGATGCTTGAATGCCTGAGAAATTAAACAGCTACAACAAAGGCAATTTTGTAAGAAATAGAAATTTGAATTCATGTAAAACAATAATTATTATTTAATTTATTATTTCCTTTAACAAATATTGATAACTGAAAAAAAAAAAATCGAGATTATCGATGTTTCTGCACATTTATAATCGATAATCAGCTGTGTTGCGCACACTGGCGAAATAGAAAACTTCAATCAATTACCTTCATATAAATACAAAAGCCGGTGAGTAATTTAATTGACAACAGTCAGTGCATAACTATACAAAATGGTGGTGCGTTCGTACAACGACGAACTGAAGTATCTGGAAAAGATCAATGATCACTGCTGGCGCATCAAGAAGGGCTTCCAGCCCAATATGAATGTGGAGGGCTGCTTCTACGTGAACAGCCGCCTGGAGCGGCTGATGCTGGAGGAGTTGAAAAACTCTTGTCGCCCTGGAGCCGTTGGGGGTTTCCTGCCCGGTGTCAAGCAGATTGCCAATGTGGCCGCATTGCCGGGCATTGTGGGTCGTTCAATTGGCTTGCCGGACATACACTCAGGATATGGCTTTGCCATTGGAAATATGGCAGCCTTCAATATGGATGATCCACTCTCTATCGTTAGTCCTGGTGGCGTCGGTTTCGACATCAATTGCGGTGTGCGTTTGCTGCGAACCAATCTCTACGAGAAAGACGTGCAGCCAGTCAAAGAACAGCTGGCTCAGTCGCTCTTCGATCACATTCCTGTCGGCGTGGGCTCGAAGGGCATAATACCTATGAATGCTCGCGATCTGGAGGAGGCACTCGAAATGGGCATGGATTGGTCTCTGCGCGAGGGTTACGTCTGGGCAGAGGACAAGGAGCACTGCGAGGAATATGGTCGCATGCTGAACGCCGATCCGGCCAAAGTGAGCATGCGAGCTAAGAAACGTGGTCTGCCACAGCTGGGCACACTGGGCGCTGGCAATCATTATGCCGAGATCCAGGTGGTCGACGAGATCTATGACAAATGGAGCGCCTCCAAAATGGGCATTGAGGAGAAGGGACAGGTGGTGGTCATGATACACTCGGGCAGTCGCGGCTTTGGCCATCAGGTAGCCACCGATGCGCTAGTCGAAATGGAGAAGGCCATGAAGCGCGACAAGATCGAGACCAACGATCGGCAATTGGCCTGTGCTCGCATCAACTCGGTCGAGGGCCAGAATTACCTCAAGGCCATGGCGGCAGCAGCAAATTTTGCTTGGGTTAATCGCAGTTCGATGACGTTCCTAACGCGTCAGGCATTCGCCAAGATGTTCAAAACAACGCCCGACGACCTGGACATGCACGTCATCTATGATGTGTCGCACAACATTGCCAAGGTGGAGAACCATATGGTCGATGGCAAGGAGCGCAAGCTGCTAGTGCATCGCAAGGGCTCAACACGTGCCTTCCCGCCACATCATCCCCTGATTCCTGTGGACTATCAGCTAACAGGGCAACCAGTTCTCGTTGGCGGCACCATGGGCACTTGCAGCTACGTCTTGACGGGCACAGAGCGCGGCATGCAGGAGACCTTCGGCAGCACTTGCCATGGCGCGGTAAGCACAACTTCATACCGTTGTTAAATCAACTGATTTCAACTATGAATTCTTCTCAGGGTCGAGCTTTGTCGCGCGCAAAGTCACGTCGTAACCTGGACTACAAGGAGGTGCTGGACAAACTGGACGAGTTGGGCATTGCCATTCGCGTGGCCAGTCCAAAGCTGGTCATGGAAGAGGCTCCCGAGGCGTACAAAGATGTTACGGATGTTGTGGACACTTGTCATGCGGCGGGAATCAGCAAGAAGTGCATCAAAATGCGTCCCATTGCGGTTATCAAAGGCTGAAAAGATCTGTCAATATTAATTTATAGCAAGCGACTCTTATAATACGAATTTTTCATAATAATTATTAAATAATTAATAATATCAAAAACACAACTATCTGTCCCCAAAATCATTCTTTCGAGGAGCCAATGAAATCAATTAATCATTTTAAAAGTTGGGTTTCCGAATTAGATTCTAGATTTACCAACTTACATTGATTTCTAATAAAATTCTGTTATCCTATATGTATGAGAGCGGGTCTAAATTGTTATAAAAATACATTCCTTAGTGCGAATTTCAAAACTATATACTTTTAGGCAATGAATCACATTTGTGCAATTCAACGAGAGGGTCAAAGTGCTAAACTCAATTTATAAATGTTATAATTCCAAGAACATATCCAATTATTTAACAAGCTAATTAAGTTGCGCGCTAATCAATCCAATGAGAGGCGAATCCAATGACTTCTCGTTGTTTTTTCGCTTTATTTATAGTCCCACTTCCAAATGCTATTCCACAGCATGGCTGCAATACGAATTTGAATTCCACCGGCTTAAAAGTAATTCTTCGGAACAAGTTCGGTTTTGTGGTTTAGTCTTTAGGTAATTTTCGTCGCGGAAGTAGTATTTTGTACATTGTGGTAAATTTTGAAATAGGAATTGCGGTCACACTGGTGATTAGTTCCGACAACGCGCGGTTGAATGCAGCTCAATAGTGTTCAATTTCAACGGTTTAATTGTCGGTTGTGGAAAAAGTGCACGTTACTGTAATTACAAAAAAATTGGCTTGTAAATAAATGCATTGCATCGGAATAAATGATCGATGAGACAAAAGAAGTTGAATTTGAAGAGAGCCGCGTGACGTGTGTGTACAGATAAATTACTGTTGCGCAGTTGTTTACAACAATTTAGTTGCTATTATTTTGTCTTATTGTGCTTGTGGCTGCCGGCGGTCGCTTCCCCCTACGTACAAAAATGACAAATATGCGCCCACCGCAAAAAAATAAACTACTGAAGGTCATCATATTGGGCGACGGCGGTGTGGGCAAGTCGGCGCTACTCACGCGCTTCGTATCGAATCGCTATGAAGAGAACAATTTCCATACCATTGGCGTGGAGTTCATGAACAAGGACATCACAGTTGATGGCGAGAAGTACACTCTGCAGGTCAGTGCAGTATGCGTTCAAATAGCTAATTAGATTACTTGGCTTCGTTCAGTTTCGTTGGGTTTGGCTTCAGTTTGCGTGTCGGTCATTTTGCCTACTCCAATTGGAAACTAGTCAAGTTATGGTTTTGATTGATTTCTAGCAGTTGGCTTTTTTAATAGCTGACGACTATCACTGCGCGTTTAATAATACACTTTATTATTGTGTACGTAAGTCATTAGGGGTCGTTATATGACATGCTGTTAGTCTTTTCGCGTGTGTAGTTGTGCTCAACTAGCACTGTCGTGGCTCAGTTTGTGGTAAACTTTGTTTTGAGTTCACTTGAGCAGCTACCGACTACTATCTATTCCATCACACACACGCACACAGGCCACAAGGCGTGCTCGAAAGTACATGACTGGGAAATACCCTCAACATGTTTTAAGCGAATTTAATTTATTCCAAAAATTTGCGACTTTTTGTTATTAACAATGGGCATGCTAGCTGAAAAGGTGGACAAAAGTTAGACAGATCAACTATTTACTATGTCGGGGATGCCTTCTTCTGCGTATGCCCTTCTAGACCTGGTGTAGCGGGTGTGCATTCTCGCGTACACGCACACATACACACACTCAATTAACGTACGGTTCAGCAACAATGCGCCGACTTTGTTTTACTTTTCAAATGTCTAAGCAAGAGGCTGTGAGCAAGAGAGAGAGAGCGAGCGTGTTTGGTCTTCTCATGTGTAGAAAACCCTTCATTAATATTCCGAACACGCTTATACAAATGAATGTAGAGTTTTCACCAAGTGCTTAACCATTTGCAGCGCTCGTCTTTTCAATCCTCCCTCCTCACCGACCCCACTCCACAATGCTGCACTTTGTTTATGCTGTCGGCTTTCATTTGAATTCACATTTTCACAGTCGGACAAGTTTCGTCTGTCCGCCTAATGAATATGCAACAGGCTGACGCTAGATCGCTTGTGCAAAATGCCCGTTTAAATCAATTGAAACATTAATCGATGATAATGTTCTATGTACTACGCAAACATGTCAATGAATAGTTGCGAACCATTAAAAAAGTTACCATAATTCGAACTAAGTGCTGCAGCTCATTAAAATTCTTATTAGTCATACATTTCTGCTGTAATTTTCTGCAACAATGCCATCGAGCGTCCGTTTTTTGTTAACGCTTCGCTGGGTTTTGGCCAAAAAAGCAGAATGCTCTTTAATGAGCATACAATGGACGGTAACTCTGAGCTGCCCTCGAGTGGTTGTTATAATAAATGAGAAAGGTCCAACAGAAACAAAAACGAGGGCGCTGCTGTGGGAAATACCCTGTAAACTGGTTTCAAAGTGCTAAAATCTGAATGAGTAATTTTATATTTTCTGGGCTTCAGGACAAAGACAAAGAGAGCCGCCACAAAAGACTTATAAATACAAAGTTTATGTACAGATATCGAACTCTTTTCGAGTTGCTTGCATTTAGTCTTAACGCTAATTCAAAATGTCTATTGACTGAGAATATTACGAGCTAAAATAGCGTTTGTGCCCTCTTGTGAACCCCGGCAATCACACCTCTTTATGTATAAAGTCTACAATCTTGCTAGAGATGAGTGCTTTAAGACTTTTTCTCGATGTTCAGTAAATCTTTAAAAGTCTCTTGAACACGAGTAAAGTGCTTCAATCAGATCTGTCTGTCTGATGTACTTGTAAACTTGAACATTGATATAGATTAATAATCGAATGCAGCCAATTAATTTATTATTTTGGAAGCGAGATATGCAATTTGTTGATTGATCGTATCATTGATATTGATATTGATAATGAGGCAATTACATTATTAAGGCTATTAATATCTGCCTGATGTCTACAAAAAAATTACAAAAAACATTCAAATTCCTTCTTCTCGATGTCGAGCGATTGTTTTACTTGCACTGGCAAATAATCAAAATTACAAAAAACATTCAAATTCCTTCTTCTCGATGTCGAGCGATTGTTTTACTTGCACTGGCAAATAATCAACACACCTGTGTTTGTTCGTTTCTTTTGTGACTTTTCGTTGTCTGAATTTGTTTTGATTTGCTTATCAACGTTTCGTTATCAGCCACTGGGTCTTGTCTTTGGAGGTCTAGGCTTTGCTCTCCGCGAGTGTGTGTGTGTGTGAGTGTGTGTGACTATAGCTTGGCATTACGCAAAACTTTGGCTATCTTTCTCGCTCCGATCCAACACTAAACACCGATGCACTCATTTATGACCCCAATTAGGTTCTACAGATAGACACTATTTTCATGGCGCGGTAACCAACGAAATTGTAAATTTCAATTGAGCTTTAATTGAATGTCAATCTAGAGGCTACTACGCTCTAATTTTAGATATGGGATACAGCCGGACAGGAGCGATTTCGTGCCCTGCGTACGCCCTTCTACCGGGGCTCCGACATCTGCCTGCTCTGCTACGCTCTGGACGATCGGGATAGTCTGCGAGGCCTGCGACTGTGGCGCAACGAATTCCTCAACTATGCGGACGTCAAGGCCGACAGATTTCCCTTCATCGTGGTGGGCAACAAGGTGAGTGTGGAGCCAAATAGTTACAGCAGCTCTGAGTCAATGTCAATGCCAATGTCAACGCGTTTACAGAACGACATTCGGGCGGAGAAGCGGCAAGTGGGTCGCGACGATGTGCAACAGTGGTGCAGCGAGCAATCGATTACCTCACACATCGAGACGTCCTCGAAGACGGCGACCAATGTGACGGACGCTTTCGTGCTTGGCCTGCGCCAGTGGAAGACAATGGAGTGCGTGGCAGAAGCGGAGCAGCGACAGCATGGCGACACCATCGACCTGACCCGTCCCATTCGACTGATGCAACGTCGCAGTTGCTGCACCGGCGGCGGAGCGAGCAGTAAAGCGGCTGACGTCGTTGATGCGGATGACGATGATGGGCGAACTGTGGACGCTGCCATGCGTTCACCCTCCTCAATGTCGCGCCACTTGTTTGGCCAGGCGCGCAGCTCACCCAAGGCGCCATCGACCAATTACCGTCTCTGAGCACAGACGGCGCGCGTTGTTTTCATTTTTGTTGTGTACATTATTAACTGCTTAGCCAGGGGCAATCATTACATTCCACTCGGGCGAAACGATAGTTGACCAAGTCATAGCGCAGACGTTGAGATTGACTGAGTGACGATTGACAAACGAGATTCTCACAGCAGCATACAAAGTAATTAGAAAGGGAACACAACAATAGCTATTTTCAATAAAATTGAAAGTTGCTGACTAGACGTGTAACTGCCAAAGAAATCGGTTTACAAAAGCTTGTGTGGAACGACAGCAACGAGAGAAGTGCTTACTAAGGTGTACACTAAAATGTGTACGACCATTTAACTATACTAATTTATATAAAACTTTACAGTTGTGCCTTTCAATTGGATCAATTGAGTTGACCACTTTGTTTACGAGTATAATGCTTTAGCTAATGTCCAATGAATATAATTGTATAACAGTGGCTGCATTTAGAATCAGCCAAATATGTAAGTGTGGGAAAGACAATTGAAATGAAATTTTAGATAAACATGAAACAATGAATGCTTTGACAAATGGTCACGGGAAACTTACCTTGAACTACACGAGATTTATCTGTATAAGTATAAACACTTAAATGTAAATTATTCGCATGCTGCAACTCAAATAAATTGAAGTCAGAGTTCGTGAGTGTGTTTCATTAGTTGAAGTGAGATTTATATATGTGTGTGTAAATAGTTAAGCTAGGTAAGTACGTAGTAAGAGCATAAAAAATAACACGCTATAAGTACACTTCGCCCCATTTAAACATATGCAATTGATTAAGATAGTTGTAACACTTACTGCCAGATCGGAATCTATAGCTTATGACTAAGGCAAACTTCTTGGCTCTAAAGACTATCGCAAGCGTTGGCTGGAGAAGCGTGTAACAGTTGACTTAATTAATCGAGTTGTAGCTATACGAGAGAGAATATCACTTGCCGTGCACTTGGCCAGGCACCACAGGCCCACAACCACCCCCCGCCCGTCTGCCCTCCTCACTTCTTCTTGTAGCCATACGAATTGATGGCCTCGTACTCAGCATCACACATGAGCAACAGCTCGTACCACTGGTTGCCATCGATGCGGGGCAGCTCGAGGATGCCGCCGTAGCAGGAGGGCAGGCACTTGGGGGACATGTACTTGTGCAGGGACTCGCGATCGGTGCCATGGAAGATGATGCGGCCGCGCAGCTTCTCGCGCAGGAACGGCTTGAACAGCGCGAACACCACGTTGAAGATCTTGGGCTGGTTCACAATGTGAATAGCCTTGATGCGCAGCGGCACCGAGTCCTGCAGCCAGTCGACAATGCGCTTGGCGAACGGCGGCGTGAACTGCCAGGTCTGCTGCAGACTGAGGCCATCCATGTCGAAGATGACCACGGCGCCGTTGATCTGTGTCTCCGGCTCCAGCATGGCGGCCTCCAGGAAAATGACGGCGCCCTTGAAGACCTCATCCAGTGTCACCTGCTTGTGCTTCCAGCGCTCTAGGGAAGCAAATGAAATCGAGATTAAAGTGCTGAAGAGACGAATATATAACTATCCACTTACTGCCCAGCTCCAGAAGTAGAATGCGACGACCGCACTGATCGCGATTGGGAAACACTGTGAGTATGTTGTTCTGGAAGATGTTCGCTTCCCGTGTGGGTTTCAGATCCTTATACACGTCCGAGTGCTTCACCTTGAACGAGTAGTAGCGCTTGATCTACGAATTAAGAGAAGTATTAGTCGCTGCATTGTAAAACAAGTAAGAACAACTCACCAAGTCGCGTGCACTCTCCGGATAATACTTGCAAGGACGCAGGAAGCGAATCAGCCACTCCTCATTGTCCTTGGGACAATACAGATCGGTCTCAGCTGCAAAACAAACGTGTAGAATATAGCTATTAGCTAGATCCATAAAGCCGTCTATAAACTTAATTAACAGTTCGCTAAGTGTTGATCTCGCTGATCTTTTTCCATTACGTGCCTCTGATATTAATCATATATCAGGCAATTCAATAATCTCAGCTGATGAAGGGGTCAAGTGCTAATGTCAGGAAATCGACTTTCGACCCACTGCCATCTTTGAGTTAGGTAAAAACATTTGCCTTATGATTAGCGACATGCTACAAACCGACTTTTCTATTACATGTAATAATTGCGTAAGCTTTAAGCTCATTAAAGCGCAACCAAGTTATTTGTGGAGCTTTTATATAAATAAACGTAAGGTTTATTCTGAGTCTGTCTGCTATGCCATATGGTTCCATATAACTCGGTAAATTATAGTTTCTACCAGCGCACGTAATCGAATTGATATACGTATTCAGATTAGCTGCACTCGAAGTTATTACATATTGATATGGGGATCACATTGTCGCCACATTTAAATATTCTTGGAAAAAGCAAACCGGATGCCCTCAATACATTTTCCCCCATTCTTGAGCGATATGTGTTGGTTTGTGGCGACGTTGGGGAATACTCACCCTCCAACAGGCGTTTAAGTTCCTGAGTTGCCTCTTTTTGTCTTTCGGGTGTTTCGCGTAACTCTCGAGCTGCCACTTCCTTGGTCGGGGCAGTAGCTTCACCTAGCTCAAATTCTAATGTGAAGTCGCCCAATTTGATGGAGGGCAGAGTTTCGATGTCCGACAGCATGGTGGGCACTCCTGAAAATAATGGAGAACAAATAAAGATGTTAATTAAGATGCAATTAGCGTACGTAATTTGAGTGGAGCTTTGATCTCTGGACTGGCCACTTAAGACTAACGAACTATCTAAATAACTGAGCTGACTAACAATGATTTTCAATTATATACTTTGTAATATACCTACGCAAAAGTTCTCTCTACAAATACTGCAGTAATTAAATACTTACTCATTGCGATGTTGATTTTTTAGGTACTTTTTTAATTGATTTATTTTTTGTTAACTTTAATGTTTTATTTTGTTTTTGTTAACTTTAATGTTTTATTTCAAAGATGTCAAGTGTCTCGTTTTTGCCGTTTGCCTAATGACGAATTATGCATACAATTAAAGGCGTTTATTTTTGGAAGCTGCATCAAAATATCAAATTATCTTCGATTAACCTTAACCTTAACATTCGCATTTATTTTTGTCTTTTTTTTAAGCTGTATAACAGTAAGTTTTGCAGGTCATTAAAACGTCGATAAAGGAATGCATTCGCTAAGATAATAAGTATTTTGTTGGATCTTGAGCTTAATTCTCGAGTTCAACTAGTTAGGCTTCAATGATTTTCAGACTGAAACGAGTTTTTCGTCAAGCTTCAAATTACAAACGTATTCTAATAATACACCAAAATATATATCAATTACTTGATTTTAGCTTATGTAAGGTAGATGTTAAAAATTAAAGAGCTAGTTTAGTTTATTAGATAGTCATAACAAGCGTTCTAAATTGGCAAACAAATTGAAGCGGAAACGCAGTATATTGATGAATTGAGATTAAAGATGATGCTTCTCAACTAATTTAGATAGCGACTATTCACTGTTAATATATCAAAATATTCAGTTTAGTTAAAAAACCAAATTTAAATGAGAAGCTTCGAGCGCATCTTTTGTTTATAGTGGTTTTGGCAAAACCCAAATAAAAGCAACTTTTGAATTGTTAATGTGCTTGTTAAAACAGCAAATACAACATAATAATAATCATCATAGTATCCAAATAAGTAGTACACACTCAGCACAAAACGCAACACAACACAAAAGTTTAATCGAAACCGAAACCGAAACTGAAACCGAAAACGTAAAACTCGTTTTTTTTTTGGACCACAATAAAAGTGAGTCCACGACTCAGAAATAGAGGAAGGCGGCAAAATACGGAGACGATAAACAATGCGTCCAACGGAGCCGAAAGAGCTGACGAAACTGACTGTTGGGGCCAAAAGCGCGTTACGGAGATTTTATACCAGGCCAAGAATCGAAACTGGTAACAGACTCGCGACCAGGGGGCGCTACAATGGAAGCTGAGCTGAAGCTCGAGTCGCAGCTAAAACTGAAACCCAAGTTGAACTTGAGCATGACATTCACGTGCCAGTTTCAGTGAGAGATACTCAGGGAGCGAGAAGAGAGATTTAACGAAGTTGTAATGCTCTTTAATTTAGTAATCAATATTGATTGAAGCGATCGTGTAATTGCTCACTAATTGATTGAACTAGAGATCAAGCATTAATTCGTTTTCGATTGTATAATTAGAATTGTAATTATTGTTAATTTGTTAAAATATTGAACAATAATACAACAGACGGACTCACTGTAAGGAAGAGCATGAGTGACACAGAGAGGAAAATGAAGAGAGAGAGAGAGATGCATGAGGAGTGCATTTCGAAAATTGTGCCACTGAAAGCTGGTTTTCATTGCGGTCGCTCAGCTGTTGCTGTTTCCGCCTATATAGTGTTGATGACATGGGCATGGGATATTCCGCCTGCGAGCGCAGATCAGTAGCATCATCTTGGGCATGTAATTAAAGGGCAAGTGGGCTTTCAACGAGCACTTCGCTCGTTTGCTCGACCCTGAAGCTTTGTACCTTCGGCTCAATGTTGCTGCTGCGCCCAAGTGAATGATACATGCGTTAATTAGCAATTACCCAGTAATGACACCTGTTCGACGACGACAACAACGGGGCTAACACGTTTCAAATAACACCCCAGGCGAGCATATGGGCTATGGACAACTTTTGTATTATTATTATTTTTGGCCTAAACGGCAACCAACAACACGTGCGAAGCGAACACGGCGCGAAGCTTTTTACGGCGCACCTTCCACACATCCATTCATTAGTTTCGATTTTCATGTACAACTCTCGATTTCGTTGCGAGCTGGTTCGTTAATGTTAAGTAGCGCGAAACTTATGGAGCAGCTGATTAAATTTCAAGCACATCGATTCGAAGTAGTTCAACCAAATTAGTGCTTTAGAATTATAACCTAACAATTTCAATAAAAATTAACATTGTTTGCTAAACACTCCTAATTAATTATGCAGTGAAAAGTAAATGAAAAAAATCCCCGTAAAAGTAAGAAACTACAAAATAATAATTGTATACTAAGCTAAAATACTACACAATGCATAAGTAAATTTTACAAATTAAAGAACAATAAAATTCCAAGATTGTTGAAATAAAAATACAGCTTTAATAGCTGTTTACGGGAAGAGCTGGGATTTTCGAATAGACTTTAACCACTGTATCTGGCAGTTTCTGAAATGGGTTTCATTAAATTAATTATTATAGGGTGAGGCATAAGAAGGATAAAAGAAACGATGACAAGCTTTTCAAGTTGATCGTAAAAGTCGCCTTGAGGTCAGAAGTTTTTTTTGCAATACGAGGGGTTAAAAGCATTTAACTATATGAGTGCATACATATGTACACACATACATACACAGTATGTGTACATAGCAAGGCCAAGCCAAAGAGCAATGTAAAAAGTGCTTTAACCTTACGTGCCAAAAACTTATAAAAGGTAAATAGCGCGCACACATACGCATACGCATATGTACATACATATGCACTAATGCAAGCAGATATGTATGTGTATATGTGTGTGTTTCGCGCACAGTTGTCTCACCTGACGCGACAGCAGCCGGCTCTGAAACGCTGATGCCGACGCCGACCGCCATTGTCCTAGGCATGTACCTGGTTGCAGTTGCCATGACGATAAACGCACAACTCACTCAATACCGATGTTCGATGTTTAAATAATTAATAATTTTCACAATGCTGTCCTTGAACACGCTTTGGAATGGATTAATGACTATTTTCACTCGTCACTTATGGCTTTCTTTAGTTGCTATTCACAGCACAACAACAACAATGCGTATCGATCAAGCCACGCCGTTTAGCTTGAATTAGGTCAGTGCCAAATGGTTATTGAACTCCACATATAAATCAAAATGTAGACTTTTTTTAGTTTCCTTTATAATATCGTTGACAGCGTGCCTGACACAAATATTCGATTCAAGTGACCCTTTTGCAAGCAAAAGTAGCACAACTGTAGCAGAAACTATACGAATGTAAGTGTAAAAGGAACGACGCGCGAATCTGACAGTTCGTCGTCAGTGCTGGCAAGCGTGAAACAGCAACAAGTTGTCGTGTGCATAATTATGTAGTTGTTGTTGCAAATGTGTACATGTGTGCGTGTGTGGATCTTGAAGGCATTGAAATCGTGCTCTTCGTTAAACCAAAGAGAAACTAACAATCCGCAAAGAGTTACGTAAATTGAATACAATCCGCAAATCGAACTAGTTTAACGTTAAACTGTTACAACTTACCAAAGGAACGTTGCGGCTTAGTCAGCTAATCCAAATGTTATGAATTGATATTGAGATCTAGATCCTTCAACTGAATCTTCTCCAACACAGGTCTAGCTCGCTCTTGGCACGTTTAAAGACTGAAAATATAAGGCGGTTTAATCAACAGTTTTATACCCGCATTGTATGTGTAGCGCGGTGAACAGCGCACTAGCAGTTAAGAAGTAACGCAATTAAGTATGTACATGTACATTTATAAATAACACACACACTCAAGCATGAGTGGTGTGCATATATATAAAGTTATACATCCATACAAACGAATCGTGGAATTCATTCGCAAGTATTTTTAAAAGCAAGTAATTATGGCCACTGTCAGCAAGCTGCCTCGTTAGCTGTTATACATTGTCTTTTGGCTTGGCATTTCTAAACACCGAGAAGAAATGTGCAGTTGACGCAAAACCAGGGTTAAGGCCAACACCGCATAACATAAAAAACGCGTACTTTTTCAATTGGTATACACAAGCGCATACTTACTTGACGTTGCAAACTGTTATACGCGACTTGAACACATATTCACTTGACTTTTTGCCACAGTGTACATACACAAAGTACACACGTAATTATTCTTGAACATTTGAACTCGCAATTATAATCCAGATTAATACATTACAGACAAGTATTAACTTAGCTAGTGTGTATGGGAGTTTCTTGGCGTTATACAATGTATTTACATATATATATATGTATACGCTGCTATTATAACTAATGAAGATCTGGGCTCCGAGCTTAAAGCGTAGTCGCACAATTTCAAAAGTAGTTCATAATTAACTGCCTATAAACCGAAATACTTGAGTTGAGGCCCAAATCGTACGATCCGATCCGTTCCGATCCGAAAACGTCTTGCGTGTCTATGTTCAAATGTACAACTGACGATAATGCTAACTCATTGTCTGTGTCGTCGTCCGTTGGAAACGCGAGCACAATTAATTAAGCATTTCGCTTTCGTATCCGAAATATAATTCAATTTCAATTTCTACTTTGCCTCAACACCTCAGCCTCAGCTCAGTCAATAAAATAAGCCGTCAATGCTGAACACGCTACGTCAGCTTTTAAAGTTCAATGAAATTTCGCACTGAATGCTATACCAGAAGTCTCACCGATTGCGGCAATTAACTTAGTCGTAAAGCAAATATTCACACTAACTAAATCGGTGTACGGCCATTTGACAGGTTTAATCAATTTGCAGGTTGCATGCAACTAATAATCTGGTAGAGACAACTGTTGATAATGGTGCTACTATATACATATATAGAGTTTTAGGTATTTACATATATTTGACTTGATGAGTTCCATAGTTACAATTGCTAAAATCTGATATACACTTGCGAGTCCAGTAATATCATTGCACTTACGACTTACATACATTAATAATCTAAGTACCTTAATAGTAATCTTATGAGTAGACCCAGTGAAGATTCCATATTCATAATATCTGCTGGCTCCATTTTACACGGTATTGTCAAATACTTATTATAAAATAGTACAATTAACTAGACGAATTGAATAGATACATTGTGCTTCGTATAGTTATTACAATTGTTACTAGATATTGCTTACGTACATCTAAGAAAGCGATTTCAAGAGTTATACAATAATGTCTATCTTAAACTAGCATACAAAATATAAACACTAATATGTCAACGATATTCAATACAAAAGTCTTTTGTGTCTTTCGAGAGTCGTGTGATGCATGCGCTAAGTACAGACCATATCTAGCGGATGAGCCTTTTAAATCAATATTAATCAAACTTAAATAAATTGTTAGACATCACTATTCTACTTAAGCCCTGAAACTGATCCGTCTTTTTTCGTTTTTGATTCTCTTTTTGCATTTGTTACCCCTGCATTTCGAACGCAATCATTTTGGTCGTATTTTCTCATACATAAACTGCTGCAAATGCTTATTATCGGGTTGCATCAGCTTCTTCTTGGTAAATTCAAACTGTTCCAACGCAAATTCGTACAAGTCGTTTTCCATTTGCCAAATCTTTGATCTCTGAATGGCCTCAATGGTCGCTTCGCTGGGCGGTATCTTTGATGAGGTTACGCGTAAATGAGATTTATTGGAGTTTTGATAGTGCTCGCGAAAACCCAGGAAGATTCTGCAAACAAAATATAAAATAGGTTTTATCAATGCATAATATTCGAATTAAGTCATCCACTCACCTGGGTAGCGATCGCTCGAGTATATCTACAAATTCGTACATTTGCTCTGTGACGCCCACTAGAAAGTATTCGTTGACCAAATTACGTTTGGCTTGCTTCAAGGCCCAATCACTACCTGGCTCCCAGCATTCGGCAGCGTGTCCGCAAAAGAATGGTATTTGCATCCACATGTTTTTGGGATCACAGTCGGGTTGCTTCTGAACAACGCACTCGTCAAAAGTCTGTATCAAAGGAAGAAAAGTGAACATGACCAACTAAAACAAAATTATTTAAGATAGCTCAGATAGCTTGACTCTGAGATAACCACTACCAGTTTTTATAAAATACAAAACTTAGTATTAATTTAAACAATAAAACTGTTATAACCAGAACTTGAAATGCTAACATTGCAGACGTCTGAATGTTAAATAACAGAACTGTTAGAAGTTCAGTAAGATTTGCAATTGTGCTACTTACGATTTTGTTGCCTGCCTTTTTGCGAACCAGATTCGGCCTATAATTATCGCCATAACGCAGGAAATAATAATAGGAAACAAGTCTATCTAGCGGCTTTCGCACTAAATTGATGTAGATCGGTTTATGTGCGATTTGAAATCTGCAGGATAACAAAATTCTCATAAATTTATAGATTTGTATTCCTATTATTTTCTTACTTAGAAAAATCGAGAAAAGCCATGTGTCCATGATATAGAGCCGGCTTCATTTCGTGCCATTTCGTCACATTTCGCACAAAGGAAATCTACATAAGTAAAGAGTGAGAACTCTTCTCTTACAATCGAGAGCGATAACTAAATGACGCACCTGATTTGGCAGCGATAAGACGTGCATATTGGAAGTGACATTAATATGCAAGACATGATATCTGTTTAATTTGCAGAGGTCGTAAGCAATGTTCACAAAACTTGTCGAGCCAGTCTTTGGTACACGATTATATAGAACCACCAATTGTTCCTCATAGTTGAAATTATCCAACGTGGGGGCAACGTGATCAATCGCAGTGTGTTCTGAGTGAGGGTCTCGATCTCTGTTGGCTAGCTGTGTCAGCGGCTTAAATGCTACATGTGGAAACGATTTATTTAGATTTTAGATGCTTATAGAGAGAAAAGTTATCACATACCGTGCTCCAAGCGAATCTCAAGCAACCAATAACAGGTGACAATGCATATAACGGCAACTATCAGCCAATGTACCGGGCGCATTATTGGCAACATTTTGCGCAACATTTTATACATGCTCTTGCTAGTGCCCGGTGCTATCGCGTGATTCAATGTTTTGTACGATCAACACATTGCCTGCAATTTTTTCAGCTCAACTTGGAAAGGTTCTTTGCATTTTGATACCGTTTTTTTCACAATAAGCAGCTGGCTATAATGTTGACTCGCGCAAAAATCAGCTGGGTTAGAAGTGTTGCGCAAGACAAAAGCTGAGTGGCATACAACAAATTGAAGCTCCCACATAGTTGCAAATGAATATAACAAAACGTAAATATCAAAATAAAAAAGTTAAGAAATATCATTGCTAAAGTCTCTCAAAAACTTAATTGGTTTATTTTTTATTATAGATAGAAATCTTCAAATTAGCCATCGATAAGCGCTTCGATGGTGCTGCCACATCGCGGATAAATATCGATAGGCATACATACATTACTGCACACAGAGCAAAACAGCTGTCGCAAAGTCGTAAATAGACGCTTGTTTTTTGTTAGTAAATTGTAAAATAAGTAAAAAGCAATAAAAGTACTAAAAGTGCCACACAATGTCATCAGCCATATATTTAGAAAACTATTTAGATGGTACCTATAATATTTGATCAAAGAGTGCCAATAGAATTGCTCTAATATTGTGTTTCTCACAAGGATTGGAATCCCTGCCCACTGAACTGGAGAGAAATTTCAAGCTGATGAGAAAACTGGACGATCGGGCACAAACTGCAATGAAAAGCATTGATAGCCATGCAAAAGATTTTATGCGCAAGCTTACCTCTGAGAATGGTGCAATGAACGAGGAGGACCGCAAGGAAAGATTGGAGGACATTAAGGCATTGTTCGGCAAGGCGAAGGAGTACAGCGATGATAAAGTGCAATTAGCAATCCAAACCTACGAACTGGTGGACAAACAAATACGTAGGCTCGACAACGATTTGGCGCGGTTCGAAGGCGAGATACAAGAGAAAGCTTCATCTACGCGCGCCAAATCCGAGGAAGCAGTTGCCAAAAGTATGTTGTATTGAATTGAATAATTCCACTGGTATTTAATCCAAAAGATGTTCTGCAGAAGGCGGTCGCAAGAAAACGAAGGATGCGAAGGCAACAGGCAAAAAGAAAAAGCCAGCCTCTTCCGACGAGGAAACTGGGCGTGGTGGCAATCATTCGAACAGTGCCAGCGGTGCGAATCTCAATGCCAGCAACAATGCTGGTCAAGGTAGCAAAAAGAAAAAGTCCAAGGTAAATCAAGAAAAAGAAACACGCAAGGGGGGCGCACAAAAGGTAAATCATCTTCATCTACATTATATCATACATACTACTTTTCCTCTTAGCTTTGTTATTCTATATTCTTAAAACTATTCAGTTTGTTTGCCTGGTAGAATATGAAAACGCTGAATATACGAAAACATTTGATACTTACACTATGTTTTTCTCCAGCCGTATTCTTTAATTAGTATAGTTAAGTATATGTGTATATTCAGTGTATTTGAGATCCCTTCAATTGTTATGCATCTTTCATTTACATTTCACCTGCTCGCATGATTCATTAATCCAACAAACTTATCAATCATTAGAAAACACATTAATCTGTTAACTTTCCTTGATCCCACGTAGAAAGCTGCTGATGTCGATGATTCAGAAAAGGAATCTTCTCATACGGCCGCAACGCATCCTAGCGATGTTATGGACATGCCTGTGGACCCCAACGAGCCAACGTATTGCTTGTGCCACCAAGTTTCCTATGGCGAGATGATAGGATGCGATAATCCAGATGTAAGTTTTCAATCCAAACTCATCATACTCTTCATTTATTGCTTTCTCATTTTTTGCTCTAGTGTCCTATTGAGTGGTTCCACTTTGCCTGCGTTGGCCTCACCACAAAGCCAAAGGGCAAATGGTTTTGTCCGAAATGCTCGCAGGACCGTAAAAAGAAATAGATCTTGCTGCAGTGCCCAATGATCGTCAATGTAAATACCCTGTACCGCCACTTAGTTGATAGTGTATAGTATAAGCAGTGAATATTTTAAATAAATATCTTTCAAATATACAATCGAACTTTGTTGTGTGTCCCATTTATATCCAGATTATTGAAGAATCGCATTCAACTTTAATGTATATTCAGCTACTAGTTAAATATATGGTATATTTGGTGTCCAGTTACATGATCTTAACATACAGCAGTCAATAATATCGTGCCACAGCTGATTATAACGTACAAATATATGTTCGTTTCAGAACAAATTTAGTTACTATTTAAATTTATTAATAATAATATGCTTCATGATGATTCCTTTTTCTTAAGCTTAACATTTGTTGCTGTTGTTTAATTTTCGTTTACAGTTTGTGGAACTCATTCATTCAGCTGTTTCTACATTTTGTTTAATTAATTTATACAATTTTAAATAAGTCAAATTAGTTTCAAACTATATTTTTAATAGGATTGCAAAATTTAAAAAAGGTATAATTATGTATATATTACAAGGACTTCTCGATTGTTAAATTTAGCGAAAACGGGTTTGCTTTCGCTAAACTAGTAGTATCAACATTTTAAAGCAATAATCATAAAAGTTAATAAGAATTAACTCGGGCTCTTTTATTGTGAAGTTTAATGTATTTAATATTTATGATTCCATAATGTTACATGTTTCTCAACCGCTATAAATTAGTTTTGGGATTAACTAAGCTCAAACAAAATTTAAGTATAAATATTAAATACAGTGTTCAGTGTTGCTGGCAACCAAGGAACTTATTTGGGGGGGAGGGGGATGGATGGTGGGCATTGGGAAAAATAAGGGCGTAGTTTTTTGTTTTTTTTTTTTTTCATCATCATCGTAATGTGCGTTTAGATTTTGCTATCAGTTAGTGGCCTACTTTTTGGTCATAATCTTTAGATACTCCAGGGCATTTTGGGCCGCATGACGCTGCGCTTCCCCAGTTGTTGATCCCGTGCCATGGCAGACGCCAACCGGTAATGTGGATAACTGGACCAGGCACTGAAATTGGCCGCTAAACGTTCGCTCTTCAATATCTACGTAGGTGACTTCAAACTGATTCTCGACCGAGATTTCCGAGAGCAGTTTGATATAGTCGATCTTCGAGCTCTTGAGGCATGTCTTCTGAAAACCAAAAAATATAACATTAAAGTTCATGGCCAAAGAGAAGAATATATAAAAATAGTAAGTTTGAAGCGTGTATGGTTCGTGCAACTTATCTTCGCATTGCAACTAAGTGATAAGCTTGGCATCTCAATGAGCAACAACTTAATTTACCTGTAATTTAAGCAGTTTTTTGCCCGTCGCATTTTTCAAGGTCTTATGGAACTGCGACACTTTATTACTGTGTAGCGTGGTCAGTGTTGGCACAGTGATATCTTTCAAATCACCATAATAATTATCGTTAATGCGGGGCTGTAAATAAAAGCGCAACGTTTTGTCAATACGCAGAAACTTGGGATGGTGAGTTGAAAAATATCACAAAGTTTTGCTCTTATTTTTCTCTTCCAAAATGAAACGAAACAACACAAAATTCGCGCTGAGATCAAATTAAATAATTAATGACAATGAAATACTGAAGAAAACAGTTTTTGAAAACAAAAGTTACACATTCACCAACGATTCTAATGAAATACCCGAACTCGTGATAAAAGCACATACGTAAAGCAAAGCAAATAATCTGCGAATTTTGAAGCTTACATCTTAGCTTTGTTAACCACTTAATAAATGTTGGCAATAATCAAAAATACGAATATCACTACTTATCACTAAAACATATAAATCAGAATACAAATTGAAATAAACGCAGTTGAAGTTTTATGTGCAAAATCTGCAACTCTACAAATCAGTTTTATTCGCAATTGCAAATTTCATTTAGATTAAATTGTGAAACCTGCTTAACTTCTACACAATTTTTTTGCATATTTGTATGAAGCCAGTTAAGCATATTTCATAACCAAAGGCACTATTATTAAAGTAATATCATTTAAAACTAAAAAACAATTTAGTACATTTAAATAACATTTGCCGTTAGTTGAAACTGAAAAGGGTTAATCGTGTTTACTGAAGGATCTTACAAAATACAGTATCTGAGCGAGACAACCGAAATAGCAGACCAAATAAATGAGGAAACTACAATAAACTGAAGATAGGGTAGACAAAGAGTGAATATAGCTAGTTGTGGGTAATTTAAATAAGGAATGTCAATAAAAATTAGTATTTGATGCATGTTTAAAATTCAACAGCTTCTATATTTGGCGAACTGCGCTCATAATAACGTCTTGGTGATGTTAGAGTATTTGATATTGCCGGCTGCTGTGGCTGCACGGCATCTACAAGCGATAGTTTACTCACATCGCCCTCCAGCTCGCTGCAAATGCTATCATTGATTTTGGCAGCATCAATGGGCGTCTCCTGCAGTCGCGTCCACATTTTGTGGGCGGCCAAGCGCTTGGCAATCTTCTTGCTTTTACCCTTGCCCACCTCTCGATAGTTCAAAATGGTGCACGCAATAGTGAATAGCCTCTCGTGTGGCAGCCCCACCTCCGTCTCCGTTTCATACGAGGGCGGAGGCCAGCGACGTTGCATGCACATCTCCTGCAGCCAGCCAATTGGATTGCCCACGATCTTGTCGCTGCCACTATGAACGTTGAGAGTTTGGAGAAAAAGAACCGAATCTTAAAAGCTGCTCGGAAAGGCGATTAGTTAAACAACAATATTTACTCGCCACTGCCAGAAACATTGGCATTGCCATCGCCGCCGCTGCCCGTCATCGAGCAGTTAACGGCGGACGTTGAAGTTGAGTTTCCCTGAGATTCGAGCTGGACGCCAATAAGCTTGTCAATAAGAGCGCGAGCGGCCGCATGCTTTGCCTCCTTCTTGGAGCGTCCAGCGCCCATCGCTGTGAATGGAGTGTCCTTGTCCTTAAATGAGACGCGAAACCGAAACGTCGGCTCATGTATGGCACCCTCGATTTGCACCAGCTCATAGCCCGGCGTAATGCCACGCCGACTCAGCAGCTCCTGTAAGATGCTGACCGGAGTCTTCATGGCCAAGCCGTTGGCATCTGTGTCGTTGACAAATTTAAGCGTGTCATCAGTTGGCAACATTCCGATGCTGCCCACAGTGCTTAGCTCCGACAGCTGTTGTTGTTGCTGCTGCTGCAGCTGTTGTTGTTGCTGATGCTGCTGCATTACTTGTAGCTGCTTCTCCTTCTTAATTTTTGGCCGCTGCATCACTGAATTTTTAGCCGTTGAGCTGCCACCGCTGGCAGCGCCGTTGGCCAAACAAGCAGCTGCGAGGGCAGCTGATGAATTGCCCATGTTGTCATACTGACGACGCGGTGCAAAACCAGCCTGAATGGGTTGTTGTTGTGGTGGTTGTTGTTGCTGCTGCTGTTGTTGTTGTTGTTGATGCAGCTGCTGCTGCTGTTGGATTTGCTGCAAATGAATTTGTTGCTCGTGCAATAGCTGCTGCTGTTGCGCCTGCTGCTGTTGTTGCTGCTGACCATGGGCATGATAGTTTTTCGGTTCCATTTTTTTTCTATTAATTAATTAATTAATTATAAACTTGGTGTATCTGCAATGAAAAACGCTACGTTGCTTCAAACAAAAAATCAATAAATTGTCAATGTTTCGCTGCTGAATAATTTTTTTTGATTGGCCAACTGCTTAATAGTGAAGTACTTACGATTGATTGGCGGCTTTGGCTGTTTTTTATTTAATAATAATTTATTAATTGTTCATTAATAATCCATTCTTAAATAAAAAATACAGCAAAATGCAGACGCACACACGATATCTGCGTTTATATGTATTTGTGATGATATTGAGTTGCCGTATTGATTTAATCTGACAGCTGGCACAGTGGCAACGCTGATACTCGACTAACGTCGAATGACAACTGATACGAGGAAGCATCGCGCCACATCGATACTTTTTAAATTCTCATCGTGCGGCGAGTGAATTCCAATTGGCTCTGGCCCCAATAGTTAGTGCGGATAGTTAGATATATATATATAGTTTTTATTTAGTTTGTATAATTAATGCACGGGAAACATTCATTTAATCAAATCAAAGGCGAATGCATCTATGTATGTGTGTTTGTGTGTGTGTGTGGGCTGTGTATGTGGATTTGGGCATGGAATTTTATAGCTTCGAAATGCGCAATTTTCTAAAGCAAGTTTCCCCGAATCAACAACAAATTTATGTTATTTCTATGCAATATTTGAATACAGCGTGTGCTTTGCTTCCGCATCTAATCGTCGCTCAGAAAGTCCTCATCCAGATTCACGTCTGTCGTATCAATGTTGTCATCCAGCGTTATACCATCAATCTCCAGATCCAAATCATCATCATCGTCGTCCTCGCTTGTTGCCGATGCAGCTGCTGCTGCAGCAACGGCAACAGCAGCGGGCTTAATGCTGCTTGTGGTTGGCACAAAGGCAGGCTTCGCCTTGTCCTCCAGCTGACCGACACCGCTCTGAGTCTCGGCTGCATGAAGCTCCTCGAGCGGGTTGCGATCGCTATTTAATGGCAGTTGGCCGGCAATGCGAGCGGGTGCCTTGCGTGCCCGCTCCTCCTGCAAATGTTGCTCAACGCGCAGGGCATCGCCCAGACCCGGAAAGAGATTTGTGTATTGCGTTGGGTCCGCCAGCGACTGGCCGGCCTTCTCGTTGACTTTGCTGAGCTCCTCGCGCCACAGCTCCACCACACGCGACATCTGGCTGGGCATGTAGGTGCGGGCAAAGAACGCCGCTTCGGGCAGACGATTGGTCTCGATGAGAATCTCCAGACAGCGCTCAACATCGGAACGAAGGAATGCGGACAGGAATGCAATATTATGGCGTCCCTGTGTGGAACTTGTGGCGCCCAGCTCCTCCAGCATCTGGGCATCGCCCGAAGCCGTCGAGAGCAGCAATAATCCACTGAAATCATTTGCCTTTTGCATGCACTCCTTGACCAAGGCCATGTTATTCTTGCGTGACGCCACATCGGCCAGCTGTGACCATTTCTGTGAGTTCTCCGCCTCGCGTGCTAGCTTCAGTGCAATATCCAACTCGCCGATCTGCAGGGCCAAATCGAATTTGTGATCCGCATCCGTGGACACTTGCAACGCCTGCGCTTTGAAGCCCTGCTTCTCCAGGAAGTGAGCAACTCGTGTACGATGCTCTTTTGGTATGGTCGGCAACACCAGATCGGCACGCTCAAAGTCACGACGCATCACGGCTGTCTGGTATTCAAGCACGGATAGCTGTAGACAGAAGCTGATCACGTTGAGTTCCTTGTCGCCCAGGTAAAGGCGATTATCCTTAGGCACGTAGCCGAGCAAGTACATGGTGCGGTCCAAATGCGAGATGGTCACAATCTCGCCACCCACATAGTAGTTAATGCGATTCACCGAATTGGTGTAGATGAAGCAATCGCCCACCCATAGACCGGTTTTCACTGACTCCGAGACTTCACCTGTAATGGCACAAGTATTGATTACATTTTAATATACGTAATTCTTTCAATGTTAATCAAATTTAGGAAACTATCTGTCTGGATGTAAGTATTTCGTTACTACCACTCTGATAGTTTAGCTGTTACATGTTTAGGATAAGTTGAGTTTAGTCTGCAAAACTACATACAATATCTACAACATATCTATATCAATTTCCCTTTGCCTTTTTGTTTCGTTACATACAATATCTACAACATATCTATATCGATTTCTTGTCTTTTTGTTTCCTTAGATACATTTGTTAATAATTTAGATTTTTGTTAGATATCAATAGTTTACGAGCTACGACTTACCGAGCACATTAAAAGCACTTTCCACGCCATCGTCCTCGAGTCCCTCCTTGCTCTCTAGAGCATTGGCAATCTGTGCAGTATCCACGCCCAGTATGAAGTAGGAATCATCGGTAGCCAGGCAAACAAGGCTACCGCTCTCATTCCAGAATACATTGCGAGGCTGCACTTCAATGCGTCGCACCAGCTGCAACGTCTCCCAATCGTAGAACGCTAGTCCCGACGATGTCTTCACTCCAAAGTAGTAACCACCGTAGATATTCTCGGCGCCATATTCGGGTGTGAAGTTTTTGCGCTCTTTGAAGTTGCGGAACAGGCGAACAGTGCCATTATTCTCCCGAATTGCGTACTCATTGCTCTCTAGAGCCCACACAAATTCTTGAGCCGAGCCAAAGGCTTTGTTGCGCAAGGCCATGGAAGTATAGATGATGTATTCGCCATCGCCGCAGACGACCACAAAACGTCCGTTGGGATTATGAGAAATGGTCTGGGGATAAATCTCACAGGCGCCCATATCCTTAACGGCAACGGGCAAACGTTCGCCGTCCTTAATCTCGGTGCCATCGGCAATGGTTTTTAGATTAACCTGAGAAGAGCATTATTGTTAATGAATCGAACAAAATAATTATGGTGTTAATCATGAGACTTACCTGCTGCATTTCGGAATGTTTGGCCCACACAATTTTGCCACCCACCACATCCATGGACATGGCTGGTTCTTCGCGACCCACTTTAATGATAATGGAGCCCTCGTCATAGCCAAGTGCAACATTGTTGGTGCCACGCATGCTAGAAATGGTCCAAACGCGTTCGAAGCCATAGTTGAGACAAGTCTCCAGGCGATAGGTGCCCGAGTGCCAAATGCGAACCGTGCCATCTTCGGAGCCCGTCAGCACAATGGGTAATTCGGGATGGAAACAAACTGCAGAAATATTCTGAGCATGCCCTTCCAAGGTTTGCACACACGTCTTGTTTTGATAGTCCCAGATCTTGACCAGGCGATCATCAGCTCCAGAAATCAGATACGGCTTGTCACCGCCATGATAGTAGTCCACACAATTAACTCCTTTCTCGTGTCCCTCCAGTGTAAAGTTCGCAAAATTCGAGCCCAATTGCCAGACCTTAACGGTTCGATCTAAGGACGCGGAGGCAAAGGTGTTGTTATCCTTGGGATTAAACACAATCTGCATCACATAGTGCGTGTGACCCTCGAAGACACGCTGGCATGCCCACATTTTCTCCCAGTTCCACAATTTGATGAGCATATCATCTGCAAATAAATTGATGATACGCGATAAGATTTGATACCGCAAGAGATTCTTTCAGGGAATTGAGGTCATTGTCAGATCAAAATTGCAACATACCACTGCTAGTGAGGACCAAGGGCTGTGTGGGATGCACGGCAATGCAGCGCAGGTAATCAGAGTGCGCCTCATAGGAGTGAACCTTCTCCAGGGTGTTGTAGTTGAATATGCGAATTTGCATATCATCGGATCCAGTTATAATCCAATTCTTGCGTGCCACGAACCGGGCAGAGCGCACTGGCACGTCGCATACCTCGAAATCTTTGACCAATTGCTGGTTCTCATAGTTCATGATGTGTACGTGGCCATTGTACAGAGCGCACAACATCCATGGTTCGGCCGGATGTAGATCGACGCACTTGACACGATCCGAGCGCGACGTCAGACGACGCTTGATGTCCAATTTGAGGGGCATCCTGGTGATGTCGGCGCTTGGGCGTTTAATGAAATCCTACTACAGCGAATTGAACTTATATAGGAGTTCACCGCGGCTAGATGTAAAAAACTTGCTGCCGTTCTGCTTCTTCTGCCTCTTGTTAATGTGTCAGAGTTAAGGACCAGTGTTGCCAACTGCCACGTACATTTCAAAGTAATGCATTTTCTTTTTATATCGATATGCCGATAGTTTACTAAACACTAAATATTTCCATTCAACTCAAATGCAATTGATAATGGAAAATTTAAATACATCATAGAATATTTTGATTACATTTAAATAATGTGGGCACTTAATTCAACAATATAATCGATATAATCGACAATCCGCTGTGGCAAGTCTGATAGCATTTAGCGCTTCACAACATTTACGTGCAACCCTGACTATTGAATCAACAGCTTACAACACGATATGGCAACGCTAGTAGCATTTAACGCTGACGTCTTCATTGGCATCCTCTGCTGCAATTGTTGTTCGGTGAAACGAAATATAGTGAATTTATTATTACAATAGTTAATTATGAATCATTGTTAAATTAGATAGTTACTTGAAATAAGCCCAAAGTGTTGTTAAATCAAAATGTTGACTCACCGCTGCGTATTTATAGTTCAGTTTACGCTTTTGCTGCTGGTGGCACTTGTTGCCGCGAAAACGAAACTTTCCGGAGTCCAAGAGGACATAGCAGACTACAAAGATTTCAAGAAACTGCTGCGCACCAAGAATAATGTGCTTGCTCTGTATGTCTCCAGTGCCAAGGCGGCTGCCACCGAGCTGAAGGTGTTCCGAGAAGCGGCCGAAACTATTCGCGGCACCGGCACAATGTTATATGTGGACTGCTCCAATCAGGAGAAAAAAAAGCTATGTAAAAAGTTAAAGGTCGCACCAGAACCGTTCTCACTGCGTCATTACAAGGACGGGGACTTTCATAAGGACTATGACCGGCAGTTGAACGTGGCCTCCATGATCACCTTTATGCGGGATCCGTCGGGTGACTTGCCCTGGGAAGAGGATCCGGCTGGCGCCGATGTATTACATTTTAATGATGCTGCGGCATTCAGTAAACACTTGCGCAAGGACATTCGCCCTATGTTGGTCATGTTCCATGTGCCCTGGTGTGGTTTCTGCAAACGCATGAAGCCTGACTACAGCAAGGCAGCCAGCGAGCTTAAGGCACAAGGCGGATATCTACTGGCCGCCATGAATGTGGAGCGGCAGGAGAACGCTCCAATTCGCAAGCTGTTCAACATAACTGGTATGAATTTTACACTATTAGTTTTCATCTCTCCTATATGTTTTATTTTTATTCCGAAATAAAAATACTTGTTTTTTACAGGTTTTCCAACTTTAATTTACTTTGAAAATGGTAAAATGCGCTTCACCTACGAGGGCGAGAATACAAAGGATGCGCTGGTCGCTTTTATGCTCAATCCCAATGTCAAGCCAACTCCTAAGCCAAAGGAACCAGACTGGTCGGCAGATACTAGCTCGGAAATAGTGCACTTGACCACCCAGGGCTTTGAGCCGGCGTTAAGGGACGAGAAGTCAGTGCTGGTCATGTTCTATGCTCCCTGGTGTGGCCACTGCAAGCGCATGAAACCGGAATACGAGAAGGCCGCTCTCGAGATGAAGAAGAGCAATGTGCCCGGTGTGTTGGCCGCTTTGGATGCCACCAAAGAGCCGAGCATAGGAGAAAAGTTCAAAGTTAAAGGCTATCCAACAGTGAAATACTTCGCTAATGGTGTCTACAAGTTTGATGTCAATGTACGTGAAGCGTCAAAGATTGTGGACTTTATGCGCGATCCAAAGGAGCCGCCACCACCACCGCCGCCAGAAAAGAGCTGGGAAGAGGAGGCTGACAACACAGAGGTTCTCTTTCTCAACGATGAAACATTCAGTACAACGCTGAAGCGCAAAAAGCATGCTTTAGTCATGTTCTATGCTCCATGTAAGCTTATGCCTTGTCTTCTTTTCACTCTATGTAATTCGATCTCTCTCTCTCAGGGTGCGGTCATTGTAAGAATACGAAACCAGAATTCACAGCCGCTGCAAATGCGTTGCAAGATGATCCTCGTGTTGTTTTTGTCGCCGTGGACTGCACCAAATATACAGCGCTATGCGGCAAATACAATGTGCGAGGATATCCCACCATATTATACTTCTCTTACCTTAAAACCAAGCTGGAATACAATGGCGGACGAACCAGCAAGGATTTCATTTCCTATATGAACAACCCGCCCAGCGCCACGGAACACAGCGAACTGTGATCAGTGCTTAATCACTTACTGATTAGTTGGAATTTCTCTCTTAACGTTATCTGTATTCATTTTGTATTTGCATTTATGCCTCAAACTCATTTCAGAGCCTGCGACTAATTTTTAAACTGTGAATCTCATTTGACTAACTAAAAAGACTTTATTCTACAATTGATGCTTGTTTTATATATTCTTTATGCTAATATGCTAATTTGGGGTATTGTGATCTTACTTGCTATATTTTTCAGATCAGTACACCACTATTTTTGAACTAATAGGGTTCCGAATTTATTAACTGTGCTATCTGCGGGGTATTACTAAAAAGAAACAGATATTCAATTTAATTATTAGGATCATTCCACCATCGTTTAATAGAGAGCGTATTTGTATTTTCCTTTTTCGTTTTTGTTTGTATAATTTCAGTATTCTATTCAATAGCTTTAAAAACAAACCTCCAAACTTAACCAATATATGCTATATATATGTTTCTAAGTGTTACATTTCTAATTTCGATTTCTTTAGTGTGGCACAAAAGATTGAACATTTTGTAAATGCCTCCAAGTTGCTCGAATGCGTATTTTATTGCACATTATGATGCGGATTTAATGATGGAAACATTGATTAAGTGCTAGAAACTTTAATGATCCCTAATTAGTTATTCTATATATTTATGCTTAATAATGAATTACAACATAAGATGATAAGGAAGGGGAATATTGGGGGAATTTTCATTATCTGTTGGTATAACTCCATTGCTGTAGTTGCTTTTCATTTCTCCACATGTCTACTGGACTATGTATGGAGGAACTGCTGCTCTCAAAGGTCAGTATTTAGCGTTCCCTCTCATTATCATTGAGCTTGCGCCTATGCCGACTGAGACTTCCCAGCCAGCTGCCGCGTTGATCGTTGGCCGTATATTCATCGTTGATCAGTGTAAAGCTGTTGAACATGTCCTTCATCTTGATGGCGCGTGAGCAGGCATAGTTCTTGGTTGCCACATACATTTTTGTAAGGAACTCGGGCATTTGCTTTTGCGTCACCCAGGACTTGATGTTCTGCGGTATGGGGATCCCGGGATCATCGTAATACGTCAGCACAAAGTGTAGTCCCGGCTCGTGAAAACCTCGAAATGGCTTGATGACCATCAGACTCCAGTAGTCGGTGACGCGCACCTTACCCGATATACTTGGGTATGTGCTATGCTTGGCTGCACGACTGCAAATGAAGATCATCTTTTTCTTCTCGTCCTTGTGGTAGCGTCGACAATAGACGTAATCTCGGTTGGCAAAGAGACGCGGCCACTGCATCTCCCAGTAGATCAGATGTGAATTGCTACCAGGGGCAGGATCTTCGCTGATCAACTCTAGCCTTAGTGCCGTATCATCCCACTGTCGGCGATAGTCCAGATCCGTTTGCACATGCAGAAAGTCATCGGCTGTTATGTCATCGAAGCGTGCATAAACCTTATAGGAATAAAGTGAGGAGCGTTCCTCGCGTCGCCAAATGCTGAACTCGTTTTTGCTGAAATACGGTTCCCAATTACGATCCTCCTGCGCCTGGATGCGCACATGACCGGGTGGCGAGCTGCGTGCATCCAGCTCCAATGCCTTTTGGCAATTACTAATGCTCGCCGCCTGCTCCTCCTTCATCCCCTTCTGATCGCTGGTGGGCGGCGGCACAACAATACCGCCCTTGCGACACCGCTGGTTGCCTAGCATGCAGTAGCAGTATTTCATCTTTTTGGTCTGGCAGCGTTCGCAAAGCTGGTTCACTGAGAGCGTATTGATGAAATCAATGTCGCGCTGACATAGATCAAAGTTGGACAACGAAAGGCGTTCCTTGCTCCAGTCGAAGCCATCGCTGCTCAGGCGCTTCATATTAAGTCCCATGATTCCCACCGCACTCAACATCATGCCCCTGATGGGCGGTTGGATCTCATTGCGGTAATAGGCGCGCCATAGTTGCTTCAATCCCTGCGTGCCATAAACGGACTGATAGAAGCTGAACAGTTGCTGCACTCGGCGCGAACGCTGCGCGATTATCGATTCACATTGGTAGCTCCAGGCGCGTAACGTTTCTCTCGATTGATTTTTAATGGCGAGCACCAGACGATTTAGCATGGCGACCGGCTAATTTGATTGCTGCACTGCTGTGTGCTTGAAGTGGGGCGCGAGGTGGGGGTGTTGCTTGCATAACAACCGAACAGCAGCGGCGGCGGCGGCAGCGGCAGCGGCTGTACTGCTAGTAATGTTGCTGTTCCTCCGCTACAAATTTTGAGACACACATACACACACCACCTGTCACATTTATTGCCGTCGCCTTTCAACTTTTATAATTTTGCTTTGTTTCCTTTTGATTTTGACAAGTTCTATGTGTATGATACAGATTCACTTCGTTGTTGCTTTGTTATCAAGGCGCCCACATTTTCGTTCAAAACGTGCAACCTGCAATTACTGTTGGTGTTGTTGTTGTTGTAGTTGTTCTTGTTCCCGGGTCAGTGTTGGTAAACTCGCAATTTCTTAAGCACTCGTTCCAAGCTCAGTACATAGCTTATTCCCTTTTATTTATTTTGGTATATCACAGTCTAAACAAAAATATAAACTTGTTAAGGCTTCCCACCAACATCACATTTTCTGAGCTTGACAGAGGCAATACTGAATATACACTATTTTATTTATATTGTATCTAATATATTGAAGTAGGCATTTTCGACATCAAAATATTAAATTGACTTGAAATAGAAACATCGCTTTGTTATGAAGTCAAATATATATATCGGATAAAGGCAACACTGATAAATCAAAAAAAGAAAGAAAAAGCTGAGAAATATAATAATCTTGCAAAAATATGTTGTAGGGAAGTGCTTAAAGTAGATAATGGAATTTTAGTTACTGTCTTCTGAATTTGATTAAAAAAACATAATAGTAATATCAGAAAATAGTTAAAATAACAATGAAGATGCGATAAAAACTATTTTCTAATCTTTTGAAAATTTTGGAAAATATCTCTCAACGTCGTGAAATTTGTGTTGAGCAGGAAATTTGGTCTGACAAATCAATTTTTTTTCTTAGAGTACAAAATATTTTAATTAAATCGCGTATAACTGTAATTCTGGACAAATCCAAAAATAATTTTATTGTAAGTAGTATAGTAGCATTGTTGTGAATCGTTGTGAATCAGTATATTTTGCTCTTACTTTCGTATTCGCATTACCAGCATACTGTTCGTTTGATATTTCTGGGATCGTTGTACAACACTGTTCTACAAAAACTCGTGCTGCTGCACATTTTTTGTTGTTGCTATTCTTGTTTTTGTACTTGCGGCACAATTTCGCAATTAACTTCCTTAATTTCATGTGAGAAATATTAAACAAACCACACGCGATGTCCGCGCGACGGCAACGTATCAAGGCAGCAGCCAATTTGAGTCAAATCAAACGGAAACCCCGCAAGGAAGATGCTGATCCTGCAGATCGTCCACCACCTGAACTCATTGAAACTCTCTCCATTCCCCACCCAGTTCCCAAGCTGGAGCGTACAGACGAGGATGTGAATGAGACAGCATTTAAAATGCCCGCCGTCAGCAGCGCTGGCCAAATGGACGATGTTTTTCACTCGGACATCGAAGATAACGTCATCCAAATGGATCTGCAGAAGACAGCGAATGGTTTCCCCATGTCGCCGAGCAAGGCGCAGGCGCGTCAACGCGTGCGACCAACGCCCGTCTTTGGCCAGCGACGCAATAGCTTCGTCGGCTCACCGCTGGCTGCTGACTACGAAGGCGACTATCAATCTCCCGGTACACCCACGAGACGTGAAAGGTATCTAAGTGGATCCTCCGTGGGCACAGGCGTTAGTGGGACACCGCAACAACAGATGCAAGCTTCGCCAAAATACCTGGGCGGAGTAATGAGTCCAGGCATGGGACGCATACGCACCGAATCCAGTTGCTCAGTCTTCTCGGACTCTGGCACTGGCAAGCAACGCAAAGGCGATGGGGAGAAGTCATCACAGTCGCAGTCACAACAACGTGTTAATGCCAAGCGAGACTTTGAGACGCGATTCAACAAGGGTGTGCCCGACAAGTCGACATTCAAAATGTTCGACATGATCTTCTATAATCCCGACAGCAATCCCATGGAGCAAAAGCCATTGGTGACCACCATCAAGGCAGAGGCAAACGGCAGCATTCACTCTGAAGAGTCGAAACCAACAAAAGCCGAGCTACTGGAAGCCAAAACTGAGGATGCAGCTGCATCTTCAGCTATGCCAGTGCCGCAGCTAAAACTGGACGCCAATGGCGAGATGATAATCGACGAGAAGACATTGGAGATTGAGACCACTGCAGAGGTTGAGGCACGCAAAGTGCTGGCAAATTCATCGTTGATACTGATGGATGAAACAACTGGCGACAATGGTTTCTACAAACGGCACAAGCGCACTCCAGCCTGGTCATCAGATGACACGGTGCGCTTCTATCGCAGCCTGCAAATTATTGGCACGGATTTCTCGCTTATGTGCCAAATGTTTCCCAAGCGCACGCGGCGGGAACTCAAGCTGAAATACAAGCGTGAGGAGCGCATGAATGGACAGTTGATTAATAAGGCGTTGCTCTACCCAAAGGCATTCAACATTCAGGAACTCAAGGAGCAACTGGAGAGAGAGGATCAGGAGCGTGCCGAGGCGGACCGACAATGGCTGGAAATTGTCGCAACTCAGGCTACAAATTCCAAAAAGGTTTGCAGCGCATTATATGAAAATTGAATTCGGAACTCACATTTAAATGTTTTCATTGTAGCGCGCCAAGTTGCAGCAGAGCAAAGGAGCTCGTACGCTAAGCGATGGCGAATTGGTATATGAGAACGAGCTTGTGCTCAACAAGAAGCTGGGCAAGCACGCTTTGGCCAAACGCAGAGCGGCAATGGAAAACGGCAATGCGACGCCAGCTAAGCGGAAACGTCGTCCCTTAAAGCAAAAGCAGCAGGGACCACAACTGGATGAGGAGCTGGAGCAGGACCTTCAGACGCCATATGGTGATATTAAGCGAGAGGGAGCCATTAAGACAGAGCAATCGATCAAGGAGAGAGGAGAGCAGCTACAACAGGAACTCAATTCACTGCTGGACGATGAATATGGTGAGGAGAATGAGAAGAAAGCGTTGCGCAACAATGCCAACGTTAACGCCATCGACATGGAATATGTGAGCGAAGCGGACTTGCCCGCTGATACACCAGATATTGATACATTATCGCAAACGGATACAATATTTACCATTGATTTCATTGGGGAACCTTCTCCGGTCAGCACGTCCAATTCGGCATCGGTTAGCGAGCATGACATCGAACAAATATTGACAGAGCTGGCTGAGGGCTCGATGGTGTTGGTATCCTCAATAGATCCCGATTGCGAAGATCGTGTTGTAAACGAGATTTATATGTACGATAAGCAAACCGGCGATCTCTGCGAGCAACCATTAGATATACCTGAGCATATTGTTCAATCTATATTGAATGTTATGAGTTAAGATTTGAAAATTACCGGATTATTTACGTAATTTAAGAATGCATTTTTGTAGTATTAGGCTTATTAATTAATTGTTGATATGTAATTTATACGGTGAATTAATAATTAATTAATGAAGAAATATCTATGTATATGTTTTGAAGTATTTCCGATTTTTTTTAACTGCAAGATATATTTATTATAAATTTATTAAAAAGCTTGTTTTAAAAAATCGTTAAAATGTTTCACTATTCAATTATTTTTTACGATATATATTTTGACTGTATTAAACAAGCAGTCTGGCAACACTATGTATAGTGTTGGATAAATGTGCAAATATTTTGTCGATACGCAACACACCAATTTTGACAGTTCTCGCTAGCTGCTGCTGCCGTTGTTGTTGTTGTTGTGTGGACAGCCAGTAAATTACAGAATTTAGACAATCCCACTAACGAAATATGGCTCAAGTTCCCTTGGCAATTGTGTCCCACAAGCGCCAAGTGTGCAGCCTCTACAAGCGTGCCCTGCGCAACTTAGAAGCGTGGTATGATCGCCGGTAAGTGCGCACAAATGTTGCAATTCCCTTGGTGTCTCGATTATATAATAAATTGTTTTGCATCTCCACCGAATCCTTTCCTGAAAAAAATAGTGATGTCTACCGCTATCGTGCCGTGCTCATGCGTGCACGCTTCGATGAGCACCGTTGCAAGGATCTGGCTGAGGGCATGCGTCTGCTAGCCTGCGGACAACAGGAACTGTTCGAGACAAAGCATTTCCAGCCCAGAAACTGTAAGTACAAGTTACTCTTGGTAAGAAGAGTTATATATCGTCATTTGTTTGCAGTTGCGAATAGCGCCGGCGGCTGTGCTTATGAACGTGAAGTAATCCCACCAGATTGGGTGTTGGATTATTGGCATCCACTGGAAAAGGCACAATATCCAGAATACTTTGCTAAGCGCGAGCAGCGCAAGAAGGAATATGTGACCTGGTGGGAAAAGCAGTACGGCAAGCCGGATCCCAATGATCTGGGACATCATTAAAACACTAGCGCCTAAACTAATGTAGTCAAATCCAATTTGTTTGTTTCTGAAGTAAAAAATGGTTGGACAAGGTCGTGTGCATTTTCATTGACAAGCGAATTATGTATATAGAATACTGAAATGTACATTATAGACCAATATTTACATTAATGGACCATCATTCAACTCTGCATTAGGTTCTCAGTTCGTGTAGTAGATTTATTTTAAACATAAAGAAAACTTAAATTAATGGTATTACTCCCAGTGGAGTTAAAAGTGAGTTACGCATGTAATATTTGTGCTGGTGCTGCCTCAGTTGAGCTCATTGGTCTCCAAGCGAGGCCGCTTTTTGCTATTGCTGCCATTTGAAGTGCTGTTGGCATTTGTTCCATTACCATCGTTACCGTGCTCTCGTTTCCTTTGCAACGTCTTCTTGTCCCACTGCTGGGTGAGATATCGCAGTAACACACATCTTTTGTCCATCACGATCAGTTGTGCCTGCTCGGCCACATCCTCCGTTGGCAAATAGATGGAAGCGCGCTTTTGCGACGTTCGAATACCATGATCATTGCTCAAATGCGCAAAGTTTTTCGAATCGTGTATGGGCAAACCTTTAATAAAGTCACTGACAGACATTGTTTTGCTGTTGTTGTCTTATTACCAGTTCCAATGGGGTGGGAAGGTGTAGCTATTTTAATGTATGACGCCACGAGTTGAGCAATTGCAAAAGCACTAATTACTCCTTGCCTACTTTACTGCTCAGGTGTTCACTATAAACTTTTCCAATATGTACACAAGACTAATTTTGAGTGGTCTTATTAAAAAGTAAGTTTGTGAGCATTTGCTTTAAGTGTCTTGTTTTGTGTCGACATTCAGTGGGACCGAAGTGTGCTAAAAAAAAAATACCAAACGGGTGGGTATACTGAAGTGGACTTTACACCTGTGGACGCACAATTTAAAATCTTTTTTTCGATTTGACTATTTCAAATTGCCACTTGCAATATGTACAGAGGGCATTGCAGTCTCCGTTTGACGGATTCTATCAATGACATGTATTATAGTTGATATAGTAATTGCACCTCGTGGTAAGTGTCCGGTCAAAAGAGTGTGCTTATGTTTATGCTTTATAGTTACTAGGGTTATTTTAATGTTAATAGTTCTGCGATGAGTTTAAGCGCGTTATCCGTATTCATATTCGCATAGGCCAATTTTATGTATTAGAGACCATTTCGACTTTAGGAAGTACTATCTTTTCGGGTTGCTATTTTCTTACCCAATCCTTTCCATCAACAGCCTCAAAATGGAAAACTATGATCAACTTTCGGAGCCGTATGGGCTGTTGGTATGCTGTAAACGCAATTGCAGATGCGAATGATCTTTGTAAATTGTCAATCATGCAATACTTTTTTATTCGTATAAAAATTGAGTGTTTAACTACGATTATGCCGGTTTCCATCACCACGACGCACCACGTCCTTGTACTCATCCATGCGCCTCATACGCGCCAAGTACTCGGGATCATCGTCCTCCACCTGCTGGTCTTCAACGGCCTTTTCCTCTTCCTCCTGTACGTTGGGATTGAGTGCAGCAGCAATGGCTTTCTCTTGATTAATCTTGGCCATTTTCTCATCATCTGGAAAGATGCCTTCCTCGACACGCTGGTGGTAGAACTCATCGACAGTCATAATGGGCAAACTGGGATACCCTAGGCCAAAAACTGCCTTTTGTGTGGCATTACGCGTTATGATAAATGGCTGCAAAGGCTTCGGCTTAGACTCCGCTGACTGATGATGATTGTGAGGTCCATGACTGTGCCCATGTCCTTGACCTGAAGCAGCAGATTTTGGCTGCTGCTCTGCTCCGGTAGGATTCCCTAATGGCTGCTTTTGTTCGGCATTAATGTGGGCAAGTCGCATTTTAACCATCTCCTTCATGACACGCAGACTTTCCAGCTCCTGCTTAGCATCCATGATGCTCTTTTGCAAATATTTCAAAAAGAACTCGCGGCGCAACTCATCATCGGCTGTTTTGTTCTTAACAGCAGCGCGCATTTTGCCAATATACTCATCAATCTCTTTCATCTTGCGGTATTGAGCGATTTTATCATTGCGATTATATGCCGCCTCGATTAATTGGCGTTGTTCACTTTTTTGCTGAGCTGCATCGGTTTTGTTCTCACCTTCGTTCTTTTTAGGCGCCTCGCAGAGCTCATATTCCTGGCAACGCTGCAGGTGATCGTTGAAATAGATTTCGCCCAACTCCAGCATTTCGGAGCTGTTCGGATTGTTTACCTTGGTTGCGAGCTTGCCCAGAAAATAGGGCAGTAGCATGAATGGAAGCGAATCTGTAGAGACCTCGTCAATTAACTCGTTGGAGCTAAACATGCTCACTTGGTTAACAATAACAGTAGCCTGTTCGAAATGCCCCATTGCAGTTTTCACTTTGCTCTGCAATTGAATGCGGATTTAAAAGTTGCTTTACAATATAAAAGTATGCTTAGACTTACCTGGAATTCGGAGCCATTGAATGGCAGCTCGGTGACTTCGAGTTCATCGTAGAGATTCCAACCATTTAAAAATATGTCCGATAACTTCTTGTCCTCGCCATTTGAAGCATCAGCAGTTTTGGCTTCAGCCATTTCACAATACTACAATTTGTTTAACAACTTTAATACTTTAGAAATATGTGTAAGTTAGAAGCCGTTCCGTCTCAGCTGTTTAGCAAGGTTGATGCATCGAGTGTTGCTTCGCAACCAGTGTTGCAGAACGGCGAATATACAAGTTATTTATTTTGTGTGTACACATTGATACCGAAAGGACACGTTTGAAAAACAAATTGGTTTCCTACATTTTCTTTTTACATCGAAGTCAACGTAGTCCAGGAAATGTGGACGTTATCCTTAATTTCGTTACAAGTACAAGATGTTCTCTAATGGCGTTGTGTGTTTTGAAACCAAAAAAATCTTGCCAAAACTTGTCTACTAAAGATATTTGTCTCTTTGAACAATTTCCGCAGTATTAGCTCAGAAATCGATTTTAATCGTCAAATTTGAAGTATGCTTTTATTTGTATGCATATAAAAGTCATTTAACATTGTAAATTAATGAGAAGCGACATCTTTGTGGGTCATTTATAGAGTCAGTCGAGCAATTGCTATTCGCAATTCAGCCCTTTAGCGATGATTCTAGTTCATTGTTGGCCAGGAGTTCCTTAATAATGTCTAATCCACCAATTAATTCGCCTTTAACATACACCTGTGGGTATGTGGGCCAGTCTGAATAGGTTTTTAAGCCCTGGCGCACTTCTTCATCGGAGAGAATGTCAAAAGTTTCGTAAGGTAATCTGTAAACAACATGGTCATTAGAATAAGCATAGCTATTCCGTGATTTTAGAAACTTACTTGGTTTCATTAACAATAGCAATGAGCTGCTTGGAGAAGCCACAACGAGGTGCATTTCGGTCACCCTTCATGAATATCATTAGAGGCGCTTTGTTAATAAGGTTCTTTAGGCGATCCTCGAGCGTTTGGCCTGTTGCAGCAGCACTGCTTGCGCTTTCGGCCAACTTCTTGGACTTGCTGCTGATGGCGGCAATATCCACTCCATCCACACGATCTACAGCTGAACCCTTGTTGAAGAATATAACCGTGGGCACTGCTTCGATCTGTTCATTTATCGAGTATTTGATTGGAATTCTTTCGATGGTGCAGTGTAATGTGAACTTACCTGATGTTTCATGGAAATTTCTGAAAACTTTTCAGCATCCAGAGTAATGAATTGCAACTTATCGCCCAAAATATTTGCGAGCTCATTGAGCACATCGTTGACCTGAGCACATTGCTCTGCCCACGACGCGGAAAATAGGGCAACGGTCGTTTTGTCGGCACTGATGTATTTTTGATATTCTTCGGAATTTTCTACAGTTAAAACTGCCATTTTGAAGCTGAATTTTGGTAAATGTTAACTTTTTAAAGCCAATTCTGTAGAAAATATAATTCTGAAAATCAGCTGGTGAAAAGTGCGGCCCAGCGCAGTTTTATTTCCAGTGTTCAAAGACCAACAATCTTACCAAAATTTACTTGTTGTTGCAATATTACAAACTTTTTTTTTTATTTATATTTTTAAAATTAGTAACAAAAATTATTAATGTTCATATAAATTAAATCTTAACATCAATCACTTACAAAACTGTAAATATTGGCAATTTAAAAAAAAGTCAAGTGTTGTGAATTTTTAAAATTATGGTATTAAATATAGTGTGCCGGTATATTGCTCTACGAACAGTTTAAATATTTATGTATTACAAATGAAAACAAAGTAACAAATACTTAGAATTATAAATTAAATAATATCCTCATTGTGTTAACAACTTAAAATTGCAAAAGTAGCATCTAGAAAACTTTATATATTGGAGGTAAAACAGTATATTTTGAAACTCGACTTGCGGTCACACCGATGCGAATTGTACGAGGCTGCACAACACGTGCGCCCTCCTCTATCTCGTCAGTCAAATTCAATCAATACACACCGGAGGAATTTGCAAAAGGTTCCGGCCGTTCTCTGTTAATAATCAATTATGGTTACAAGGAAAAGAGCTATTAAGCGCACTGCCCAGGTGGCTGCCATAGATAACCACATCGACAATGACAACGACAACGAAAACCAAGATGATGGCGCTTCGCAACCCAAAGTGCCAAAGGAGCTGCTTGTAATTGCTCAGGAGGTGAAAATAGTGCGTGCGTTGGCGTGCAATGACTTAACAAAGCGCAATCGCCAGATTCGCAAGCTGCGGAAATGGTTCCAGTTACGCGCAGTCAGTTCCTTTCCATTCACAGAGGATGATTTTATGCGAATTTGGAAAGGTCTGTACTATAATGTATGGATGTCGGACAAGCCGTTGGTGCAGGAGGAGCTAGCTGAGCAGCTTGCCCAAATGGTCGACAGTTTTGGCGGAAACACTGCCTGCAGTCTGGCCTACTTCAGCGCCTTTATGCGAACCATGTGCCAGGAATGGTTTGGCATCGATCAGTGGCGAATGGATAAATTTCTGATGCTTGTGCGTCGCATGGTGCGCTATATGCTACGTCTGTTGAAGAAGAGTAAATGGTCGCCGGAGTTGATACAGACATTTAATACCACTATGCAACAATCTGTGCTTGCCGAGCAGCCAAAGTCGCGAGGTCTAACTATGCACTACATGGACGTGTTCTTCGAAGAGTTGGCCAAGGCAGCAAATGAGGAGATTACGGCAGCCCAGGTCAATCTCTTCCTGCTGCCTTTCGTACACTATGTGGGCACCCAGCGGGATCCCAAACTGGTGGCGCAGTGCCGCACACGCGTATTCTATCACTTGCTCTACCAGAGTGCACTTGGTCGGGAGTACAGCGAAAAGTATAAGGCATGGAAGGAGATGGGTTTCCCCAGTGCTTCAATTGATGACGTCGAGAAGCTCGACTCTGGTTTCGATGAGGAAGAGGAGGACGACGACGAGAAACAGCAGCAGCCGGAGGCCATATCTCTTGATCCACGTGCGGGAAATGTGGATGTGCTGATGCCCGAGTTGCCGCTCAATGCTGACTGTGTGCTGGAGGAGTTGCAGACACTGCTGCGCACCCAGGATTACAACAGCAAGCGGCGCAAGGGACTGCGCAAGCTGCTACACATCTTTGAGACATATGCTGGCGGTGAATTTCCATTGGGCGTGCGCAATATGCCCAAGCCAGAAGGCACCACACTCGCTGAGCTGGTCGAGCAGAAGATCACAGATGCCGATGACTTTGAGGAGTCCAACTTTGGCACCGGACGCAATCTTAAGAAGCTGAGCAAGTCTAAGCGCAAGCGTCTATTGAGTACCATCAATTTTGAAGAGGTCGACGAGGATAATTTCAATGAAGTCCTGGATAATGCTATGACGCCCAAACTGCGCAAGCAAGTGAAGCGTAATGAGAAGGTGCGATCGAGCATAAACAATGCGTGGGTGGTGGAGGCGGTGGACGAGAACGGGGACGAACCCATCGAGAAGGATACGGCCGTGACACAAGATGCAAAGAGGGCAAAGAAGACAGTCCAGAAGGAGGAGCTGCCCAAGCAGAAAGCAAAACAGCAGCCCAAGCCACAGTCCAAGCCACAGTCCAAGCAGCAGCAATCCAAAGAGCAGCCGAGCGTTGCTCCCACCACTGAAGAGTCCACCACAGATCAAGAAGCAACAGATGCGCCGGCTGAGTCTAAGAATGGCTGGGATGAGCCACTGAAGCCAGGTGAACAGGAGTGCTTCATCCCCTCGCGCAAGGTGCAATTAAAACAGGCCAACAATAAGCTATTGCTGAATCCACTCGCTGCCCAAGCCACGCCCAAGAATCCAGTGCAGCGCGTTAAATTGGCAGCGGCGAAAACGGATAGTGGCAGCAAAAAAGTACGGATTATGACGAAATGCAACAGCGCCTACCCCAAAAGTGACTATTATCGGCAGTTGAAGCTGTCGCCCCAGGTGCCATATGATGCGAATCGGCTGCCTGGCAAGAGCGCTCTGAAACCACACGTCCTTCCTGGACCCATCAATCCCAACTACAAGAAACCCAAGCGGTTATTCAACGATACGCTATGACGTTGTGCAAACTGGCTAGGATTCGAATGGATGTCGTAATGAATGGAAGGACTGAGATTGGCGATTGACTAGACCACATCCAGCAATACCCTCAACCGATGCAGGCAGACGCAGATGCACAAACACTGTCCGATCGAGTGCGCATAGATTTAAATCCAAGTGGTCTTGCTTTATGGATAAGGTCTAGTTGATCAATATGACACATTAACTTGCATAGTAAATACAATATATTGTGTACCAGATATTTTTACATATACATGTATGCTTCTTACGTTTCCATATCATTTTGCTTGTAGGTTATTTTCTGTTCCATATGCGAAACTATTTGAATTCATTTTTATGTGGAATAAAAATAAACTATGTTAAAAAGGTATAAACATTTACGTTCTGTACTTGCGGGGATGTCCCAAAAAGGGAACGGATTTCGCTGTCTACGCGAATGTTGGCGGGAAAACTAAATTACAGGATTATTCCCAGAAAACGTACTTAGCAGAATTCAAAGAAACAGGTAAATGGTATGAGTCTTAGGCACCGTCATTTGTCTGCTACCTGAGAAACAATGAAGGGAGTGCTGAAATGTATCCTGCATGCAAATCCATTCTGATGTCGAAGATGGACGTTGCCAATCCATTTTTCGCGATCGGTTTAGGGATACGGTATATATTATTATGGTCGGAATTTTGAAAAAGAAATGAGCCTGCATGCTGTTAGACTTGCTTGAGCGGATACCTATATTAAGATGTTCATCCCTTAAGCTGGACACTGTTCGACTAACCATTCGATGTATTTTTTAAAGACCTTTATCAACAATTCCGGGTCTTTATATTTTAGATTATTTTTTTTTTTATTAATATTTACAAAATAATATCTAATATATAATATAATTTTAAGTAGTCTCTTGTATTTATAACGTGGGTCAGTGTTTTTTTGCATTACGTGCTGAGTCTTATTTTAAATTAATTGAACGGTGGAACAAAAAGGACTTTGAAATTGTCGGTATTTTCAACTCTGATATGTCTTCAGGTTAGCTCTATTTAAAAATGTTATATAGTCTTAGTCGATCGCTTACTTATTAATTTTTGTGATCTTTTTAACTGTGTTCATTTATTTATTCGTCGATATTTACTATAATTTAAGCATTTAATAATTCTTAAGCGAATATGCGCATTGAGTGGAATTGTTTCAATTCAAAAGTTCTCTAAAATGAGCTCAACCTGGATGCAAGTTGCACTCTTCTCTCTTTAGTGCTCTGACTTGTGCATGTGAACGAACGAATTTGCACTTAAGAGCAATGAGTTGCTACTGCATTTGAGCTTTTCTATTCCACTCACAGTTGAGTTGAGTAAATGCATGGATTTAAGAGTATGTGCCACTGCATTTGAGTAAGTTTATCGAGTGGAGAGAGCTTTGTTTGAGACGTAAGCTACTGAGCCAAGTTTCTTTCATATTTTTGAGTTGAAGTAAACGAATATATTTCTTTCTTTTAACAACGAGCGAGTGGTTTATGAAATTAGTTGAATTTCAGATTTTTATTAATTTATTACGTATTGAAATATTCAAAGATATATCCAGAAAAATGTTGCACTTTGCAGGCTTTGAAGAATTATTATTTATTTTAAATTTAATAATGTTTACTTATTTATCAAAAATAGTCGCTTAGGCTCAGTGTTATATTATAACTTTTTTTTAAGTATAATATAGAAACTTCCTATATTAAAAATAAACCCGTACGATTAAATTGAATGCAATTATGAATTAATTCACTTAATACAACTATTTCTTTAAAAGATTTCTACATGGTATATAATAAACTAGAAAGTTTTGGAATATAAGTTATTTGAAAACTATTTAGTTATTATCAATATTTTAATATGAGTTAAATTTTATGATATTTTACGGTACGTATGTAAAGTTTAGTCGACGAAATCATCGAATTGTGGTCAATAGCTAAACATTACGCACAAAATATGAGAGCTCTTCAAAATGTTTTTGCGGCGCTGATATAATTATTTTTTTAATTTGCAATATTTGAGAAGTGCTATCTTCGTGATCTCTGTTCGCGTTTGAACAGTTTTTTTTTGCTGATTTGCGGTAACATATTTAACACTTCACATCAAATGTTCATTTAAAAATGAATTGAAATTTGAGTTTGCTCTTGAACATCATTTGCATATTTCACGTTTATAGCAATTTTTGTTGGGACCGACGGCAAAGGTTAAAATGGGGAATCAGATTGCAATTTATAAAATAATATATTGTTTGCATGATGGTAAATGAACTTCCGATTCGCTCAACAAAGGCACCTATAATAAATGTTCATATTTATTGGTCGTGTTCACCACAAGCATTCAACAACAACAACAACAAGAACGACAACAAAACAATGGCGAAGTGGGCGTGGCCGGGTGGCGAGTTGCATACACGCAGACGATTGTAAAACATGTGCGTATAAATCAGCATTTAGTTGGGCGGGCTGCAATAACATTTAATTTCCTTGAGGATAACATCTGTTAAAAGTGTTTGAACACGATTTAACAAATTAAGTTTTACATAACAGAAGCTGACGCAGCAGGACCCAGGCAGGACCTGCAGGAACCAGGCAGGAACCAGCGCACACAGTAGTCTGGAGGCGCATTTGAACTCGGCGCGTGTCTTGCACCCGATGCTTTGTCCTGCCCGAGCGTCACCTGTCCTCGACAACAATTCCTGTTGACAATCTGTTTAAGTTGCGTAAATCTCAGCCAAACAAGCAAGGAGTCTAACAAATAAGTAAGCATGCACTCACTCGAATTGTCTGTCTATCGGGCTTTGCACGAGCACGAGTATATGAACCGTATTCGCATTCCTATTCACATTCAGATTCCCATTCACCCTGAGGTCCCAGCCTGTCATCGTTCGCCCTCTCACTCTTTCTCTCTCTCTCTATCTCTTATTCGTTCGCACACTCGCCTCATCTCCCATGCCATCTGTTTGTGTGTGTGTGTGTGTGGCGCTCGACGCCTGTCTGACATGTTCTATGCACATCTTCTGTATTAAAACTTGTCGAAATTTTATTCAATTTACGTGCACTTAAGCGACGATTGTGCATTAAGATACTTGCTCCGCCTTCGCCATCTAATGCTTCGTAACAGAAACAGATACGTGTTGATGCCGGTGGAAAAACAAAACAAGAATACTTAAGCGGCAACTACTCCAAAGTGGCTACAAGAGACCACTGATAGGGCCAGCTTCTAATGCTTGTGTCTCAAACTTACCGATGTGAATAACGCATGGACTAAAAAGTCACGGGTCTAACACATTGAGTTTTATTGCAGTGACCTTTTCCAGTTAATACTAACTTTCAAAAGACAGCTGTTAAAATTGTATGATATTCTATTCATTAGTTTGTGAGTTATTGTGCTAAGAGTGACACTATTCTTATTTTCAAAACAATTCTTAAACAGCAACTACTTCAAAGTGGCTACAGAGACCTCTGATAGGGACAGCTTCTAATACTTGTGACTCAAAACTTACCGATGTGTAAACGATTCAAAAGAGTTCTTAATATGTCAATTGTTATGATATATTAGAATAGAGTAATTACGATAATTAAACACGAAAATCATTCAATTATGTGCAGTAAGATTGATTATATTCGTTGCTTAATTTTTATTTTAAACGAATTCACAGTCACAACGGTCGTACTCTATTTTTGTTGAGTCGATAAATTGTGCGTTTAATTTTTCATACAATATTATTAAATTTTTTTGTTAATCCCATAAGTATATGCATTTAAAAGCTGTGTCGCGGTAAAATTTGAATATTATGTCTATAAAATGATGCAATAATCAAGCAAAATTATTGATTTGATTTCTGATTTTATTCGCAATGCATTTAAGTTAAAAGGTTCCGAGCAAAAAACAAATGCATTTAGCGATTTACAATCTGCAATCTGTGGGACTAATTATAGGAAAAAACGTTAAATACATTGTGCCGAGTAAATATAGGCTTTTATTTATTGTTTAATAAATTAATAAATGATTGAAATTACATATTGTGGAAGGCAGCATACTTAATGGATTCATAAATTCACAGATGTAAATTAATTCGAGTTCATTTGATGTTTGCATAGTCCACTTGTTTTTCAAAGTCCAGAGCGAAAAGCAATAATCTTCGTTTACAAAATCAGTAAAAGTTTTGTTTATTGGCCACCACAGACGAGACTACCAGCTGCCATCGATGTATACATAAATAATGTAAACTTGTGCAACCTTGTTGGTGACAGTCCCCGATTCTCGGAATGCACTCAAAGCAGCGCCTCGATGCAGCGCCGCACTGCAGGCTAGGCTATAAAAGCCATTTCCCTAGAGGGCCGGCGCTCAGTAGCAAATTATTTGTTTAATTGATTGTAAGCGGCTGTAATTGTATTACTTTATTGTGCATGATGTTGCAGAGCCAGCTGTTAATTCTGCTGCTCAGCGCGGTGCTGGCGGTGCATGGGCAGTTAAACCTCTTTGACGAGCTCTACGCCGAGGACGACTTTGTCGATGTGGACTTTAATGGGTGTGAGCATTGCGAGCACAATTATCGCAATATGGTATTCATTTTAAAGAACTCCGAAGAACCATCTGTCCTCTCCACCTACTTCATTGTCCTGCTAATCATGTGGCTCTGTCTGGGCGCCTTGGTGGCCATACAACGCTGGCGAAAGTTGCACTAATATGGTTAAGGAGATGTTTTAGGCAACTAGCAATCAATTTGAATTTTAGTTGCTTATATATCACAAATTGTTAATTTCACTCAAACTTCAAATTACAAAACGAATTCAATGTCTCTAATTAAAACGATTCCTTTACGCTGAAATCATGTATTATATTTATTTACCAAGTAAAATCAATCAAATATGTAAGTTCTAAGTTATTTTAATTGATTAGGTAACTAAAAATATTTCTAAATTTCGTGTAGATAGCTACATTATGGTAGCAAATATAAGTATTTAAATAATTTTGTATTTTGCATTGCATTTCTCTGATGTAAGTTCTATAGCAATATTTCAATATGAAGCTGTCAGAAACGGAAAACATTTCCCACAGCCAGGCAAGTGATATGTTGAGCCAGCAACTTAAACCATAAAGTCTCGTTTTTATAGGTGCTGCACTGAAGTGAACCATAAGTTACCATTAGAATGGAAGATAGTGAAAGAAGAGTACCTAAATCCCGTAGATTACTTATTAATTGTGCACATGGGCCAACTGTGTGTCAACTGGCAGAACCTTTTGCCGGCGACATACATTTGTCTTGTTGCGCCGTTGCCTGTCTCCCAGTCTGCAGCTGACTGGAATCTGACACTCTGGGAAGTCGGACGTGGATGTGTGGTCTTGGCTGGGTCTTGTTGAATTATGACCTGGTGGCTGGTTTGGTTTTTGGTGCTTTGCATGTCGCTGGCCAGCCGCCGCTCGGCTTCGTCGATGGCGGTGGTGTCTAAATTGAAAATTGAAAAATTGCTTATTGCAATTTGTTGCCACAATCGGCTGACCATACACAGCAGACGCTGGCCACCGTTACACGCTCTTTGCGCTTTCCCAACTTCCGTTCAACATTTGGCGTGCACGTGCCGCCAAGTCCGGAGACAGCGACGCAGAGCGACAGAGATAGCGGGCGAATGGTGTCCTGGCTTGCTGCCCACAAGCCGCCAGTTGCTGCTCGACTGCTGCTGCAGTTGCTCTTTTCCTGTACGAGCGAATTTAGCAATATAGTTTCATACCCTAGCTATAGCTTTATTTCATTTCGTCCATCTGAGTGCGACATAGATTTGTTTGCCGGCTATACATAAAGCGTTATTTGTTGGGGAACAGCATATTCTTAACTTTGGTTGTCTGCTAGTTTATTCACGTCACAGCTTGCCTAATTATTTTTAGTTTTTGTTACAGCTTTTCATGTTTCTAGATTTGTTTGCGACACTTCTTCAGCGTATTCAGTCTTCGTTCTTTGTTAGATAACAGCTCTCTTCCTGTTCCAATTTCGTTTGACGCAGTTCGTACTATCTCAGCGTAGAAGAGGCGACTGCAATACCAAATGGCGAAATGGCGAAATGGTAAAATGGCAAATGGCAACTGCAAAGCGAGCGGCGAAAAGCGCAAAAGAAAATGGAAAACTTTTGCATATTTTGTATTTTATGCTTGAAATATTTATGATCTCGTGCAATTTGTGGCTTACTTTTGGTCGAGCGAGTGTCTGGCCAGTTGTCTGCCTGCTCGACTTCGCTGCTCCCTTTGACTCCCTTTGACAGCAGCGGCCCTTCCTCTTCTCCACGTGACTATGGTGCTTCCAAGCAACTGGCTCGCTCTCGCAACGTAGACCATGGAGCGACGTGTCTGCCAATCTGTGAAATATGCTGCTAATGCACTTATTGCCCGGGCTATTGAATTTATGTGGCAAACGTCTCGGACTTGCGTCGACTGTGTACTCGGTGCAAGGGACGCAGCCTTTTGATATTCGCTCTCTCTCTCGCAGGCTCTCTGGACTGCTGTGGCAATGTAAAGGAACTTTTGCGGCGAAAGTTGGACATGTGACCAGCACTCAGCCTAATTGTGTTTCCGTTGCATCATTTGAAGTTCGCACTTCAGCAATGAAAGCCGCAAACTTTCTAATTTCAAAGCCCACTAAAATTCTTCGGCACAGGCAGCTTTAATAAAACAAACAAATGCCAGTAACAGCGCTCTAAAATGTTATTATTTTATTGATTTTAATTGACTATTCTCTTAAACTTAAGTGTTATCAAATTGCTGCATTTGTTGGATTGGATATTTTAGCAAATATAATAGCTTTATTTTATAAATTCATTTAGCAATGAATTTGAAATACATATGTTAAAGTATGTTAAACTAATACTGCGAATTAAGTAATTAAAATTAAACATTTTTAGGCACATTAAATTGCCAATTCAATGTAATATTTGTTATGCGTAATAATAATATTTCGACTCAATTATAAAGTTACTAAATTGCACCTGTTTGCACATATTTCAATGAGGTAGCAAACTGTAGAATCAAATACGACTTAGGTCAATAGATAGGCAATCTGTAATAACATATTCGACTTAGGTCAGTTCACTCCGCACTCGTGTTTAGTTAAATGCTCGATCATGGCGAACTACATTGATTATAAATTGCAGAGTTAGTTCATTTTTTGTTCGCTCGCTGCCCGTTGACTTTTGAATTTTTAACTTAGCTGGCGCAGACGTGACCCGGCCAGATTAATTGCCTGGCCAGGCATGCGGATTTGGCTGTCTGGTTACGTGCGGGAGGGGAGTGCGGCAGCGAGTGAGTAACTGAGGGCAGTGGGTGGGGGTTAACTGTCGCCGCGCTGCGCTCTTGGCCTGAGCTGCAAAAAGTCAGTTGCCTAATTTATGGGGCACTAAATGAAAAAGCCCCCAAAGTGCATTTTAAGTTGCGAATCGAGTGGAGTGAAGCACGATTCCACGGTCCGGCCTGTTGAGGACTGTGCCCGTGCTAGCCAGCAAAAGTCCAGCCGACTCTGATCCGGGCAGTGCAGTTAAAGCGTCGAGGCATGGCGTTAACATGGCCACGTTTCGGCTAACCAACTCGCAATGGCTTGTTTCGCATTTCGTTGCATTTGGTTACCAGGCGATTCGTTTCCATTCCATTCGATGCGATTCGATTCGATTCGATTTGATGCCATGAGTGTTTTTTTTGTGTGTGCGAGTGTGTGTGGCAGCCAAGATCTGACTGGGTTGTGCTTCAATTGTTGGGCTTAGTTTTGGGGCTGGCTTGGGCTTGGTATGGCCCTTGGCTGTGCTTTTGTGGTTTTGTTTGGCCAAAGTGCTTAATCAATTGGAAATGGCCGTGGGCAGCTCCCATGAGCAATGCGACGCCTTTAATGCGCAGGCCGGCCGCAAACTAAGCTCCCGAGTTTATTAGCTGCAGAAATTTTTGCAACAACTTTGCGAGCGAATTTTTCATACATATATATATAGGTACCCGGTATACACTATCCACACTAGTCCAACAGGCCTCCAGTCGAGTCCAGACTGGGCTGGCCAGCCTACCAGCCGCCTGACAGACAGCGGCAGTCTCAGGGCCATTTCTGATCCTGGGCTGCAACTGCATGCGCTTCCGTTAAGGAAATTACCAAACAACGCGCGCATCCGGCTGATATGCCGCCGCCTGCGGGCCTCCTGCCTCCCGACGCCGGGCCCATCATTTCACTTTATGCTTGGCTCCTCTCCAACTCCCTCTGCTGCTGTTATTCCCAGCCGTCGCACGCTCGCGCTTACAAGAGCACAAAAATGAAGTGAAATTAATGAAATGCCTAGAAGCATGCTACACTTTTTTCATTCTTTCAAAATCAACTTTACTGTGGCTGCGGCTGCTGCTGCGGCTGCTGTTGCCTTTGTTGCGTGTTCATTTGGCGATGCGACTGCGGCGTTTCAATGGGTTCACTTGCTCAGAAATGTTGACGTAAATTAGGACTACTTTAATTGTTGCCTTGCGGGCGAATAGAACGACAGCATCAAATAGCTGCGAGTTATTGCATATGCGATTAAGTGTTTAACTAACTTGAACTCCAGCAAGAAACGTGGATTTAGTTTCGCTTTACATTGAAGTTACTTACTCTAATACTGTTGCTTTCAACTACTACTTCAACTTTCTCCATTACGTTATTTGTATAATAATAGAATAGATTATAATTATCTTAAATTTAAAGTCAAGAGAAAAACCAATTACATTAAGATTTAGCTTATAAATATAATTACTATTTTCCACATTTTGCATTAAATTTGTTCAACTTGAAATGCAATTTATGTATAAATATTATGCAACTTAAGTAGTATATTAACTTAAGCATTTTGTGCTGAGTCTCCAACTTTGATAACAACTTCCATCATATGTGTTATTTGTTTTGTAATTTGAATTACTTCACTTCGCAGTGGCATAATTGCTGCCTCTTTCAGATGACGGCTTTGTTTGCTCTCGTTGTGTATTAGCATTTAATTGAGCGATTAACCAGGAAGTCTTTAGATTCTTTATGCACTTGCCCAGCAATACATATGCTCTTGCTAATGTATTTGCTCAGCAGTCGCTTACAGCACAGCTTCCTGAGCAGCGTTTGCGCTTGGTATTGCAGTGGCAGTTGCAGTTGCAGTTGCAATTGGGACTGGCAACTGTGCTCAACTGTGAAACTTTTGTGCGCTTTACTCGTTATCCGGCTCATCATTTTGGTTATTTTAATCATAATTTCAAACACAGTTGAGTGCACGCCAAGCAGGGCAAGGGGGGATATGCGCTGGGGGAGCGAATGGAAATGGAGACTGTGGTTGTTCTGCTTTCAAGTGGCATAGGTAAGCTGCTGCACTACGAGAGATTCGGAACCCAAAAAAGCTTTACTTTGCAAACTCATCAAAGTTAAGTTGACTACAAGGCAGCAAAACAGCAGGTGCGGGTGGCAGCTGGCAGGTGGCAGGTGGCAGGTGGCTTAGGTGTATGCGAGTATGTATAACGTATCTGTATATAAATGAAATACATTTTTGGCTGTCTTAGACTGAGAGAGAGAGAGCGAGAAATTGAGAACTTGAGAAATTCTATAAGACGTCTCGAATTTGTTTGCTTTGCTGAATTTTCATTTCAATTTTCTTGCCACAGTTTTATTTAATCTCACTTGAGGTGCAACGAATGCATTCGAGTGTTTACCTTGACAGACTGACTGAGGCAGACTGAGACTGAGGCTGAAGCTGAGGCTGAGTCTGGGACTGAGTCTGGGACTGAGTCTGGGACTGAGTCTGAAACTGAGTCTGAGACGGAGGTTGTGGTTAGAACGATGTTGCATGTTTGTTTTGCCAGTTTGAAAGCAGCTTGAGCTGTTGAATGCAGTGTGTCATTCATTTAAATTCATTCACTGTTGATTCACTTGGCTTTTTATTATCAACTTGCGTTTGTTTACCTGTTATGTACATTACTCAATTCTCTTGATGCTGTTGGTTTTTTTTTCAGCAAGCAAATTAATTAAATAAATTGCACAAGAAGTCCAGAGAGAGAGAGAGAGAGAGCTGTGAGCAATGTTGCCCTGGTCGGAGTTATGGCCTTAGATCATTTCTAGTAACTCTGGGCAAGAACTTTGGCTATTACTTTGCCATTGTTGCCGTTGTTTGGCGTTGCAATGACAAAAGTTTAGCAAACAAAACTGTTATTCCCAGTGCCCGGGGGCTGTGGGTCGATGACGATGACTGCGCTGACGATGAGCACGGCTCCCACTTCGTTTCCGTTTCCGTTTGCATTTTCTCCAACTTCAGCTGCTGCTCCTCCGTCGCCACTTAGGCAGGCGTTGGAGTCGCCCTCGTCGTCGTTGTCGACTCGAGCACCTTTTTCTTTGCATATTTGTTTTGAAAACTTTTCAATTGCTTGCGGAATTTTCACACAAATAAAGACACACACGCACACACACACACATACAGTTCGGGAAGTGTGGGAGCGAGATAGCGCGAGCGTTGGCGAAACTTTTGGGATACTCTCCACATGGAAGTGTCGTCGCAAATATATTTTTTCCTTTCGTTGTATTTTCTGATAGTTTTCATTTGCTGTTCGTTTTTGCCTTTTGCAATTTGTTCCCAATTGATTTCCAACACTTCAAATTTATTGGTTTTCAAAAACTTTACGAATTTTATTGTTTCCGCTAATTCTTTTGTCCAGCTCAACAGACGCAACCGGTCCAAGCCGAACAGTCGCACTCACACATTCAACAGTCGGTCCCCCTCCCTCCTCCCGCCGAAACAATGAAGATGACATGAGCTTTCGCATGGCCCCCTTCTCCCCCCCCTAGCAGAGGTGTTTGTCTGGCCAGCTCTGTGCATCCTTTCAGCTATGAAAATGGCCAGAGATGTATGCAGCAAAGTTCGTCCGGATATGAAACTCGTAGATTTGAAGCACTTCAGATACTTAGGATTGGGTAGAATGTAGCCTTTCTCTCCTACACACGCATCCCTAAGTGAAGCGCCTCTTAAGAGACTGCTTGCTGGGTGTGCAGTTTAATTTCGCTTCATTTAAATTTAACAGTATTCATAAAGTCGTTTTGGGCAACTCGAAAAGTATATAGTTCCGCTTTCTTGCTCTTTATCCGATCGGATTTAGTTTAAATATGCGCCGTTTTATTCAATAATCTGTTTCCATTTGGACGGCAACTTCATGATAACCCCCCACCTCTCATTGTAGAAACCTACTTCGTTATTTGCGAAGAATTCGGACGAACACTTTTCACACGACTCCTTTGATTTTAACTTTACACTACAAGGGCGTTGGACATGGACAAGAATATGTTATTATACATATTATATATTGTTACATGCTATTATTTATGAACGCAAAGTGGCGTAATTGATGTTCTTCTGCCTCACTATAATTCTTTTTAAATATTCTTAACTTTATTGGTAACATATATTTACATTTTTAACTTAAATATACAACTAAATATTTTATAGCACCCGAAATATATAAGTTTGGCATAGCACACGTGTAAATATGGCAAAAATGTAAATTATATATTTAGTAATTAGTTTAAATATGGATAAATAAGGTTACTGTAGAAATAGTATATGCAATAATTAAAGCAATAGTTTTATTCATTTTGTTCTTAATGCATAATATAGTGAATATAATCAAATTTTTGTTTTCTCAAATTATCAGTAATGGAATAACGTAAATTATTATAAAGTTTAGTAAAGTAAAAGTATTAGTGTGTAAAAATGCTTAAGCAGCAAACAATTTCTACAAACATGAATTGCAAATAGTGCATAATATAGCGAATAAAATGAAATTCAAAAAGAGGAAATGTAAATTAATATTTAGTTTAATGACATGAATTGCAAATAGTGCATAATATAGTAAATAAAAACAAATTTTTGTTTCCACAATTCTAAATTATAAATAATGCGAGAAAGTAATTTATTATTTAGTTTAGTAACATAAAAGTATAAGAGTGATAAAATGCTGAAGCACCAAAGAATTTCTACAAACATGAATTGCAACTAATCGTGCTTAAATACTGTTTGCTTACCAAATATTTAGAAGTCAGTTTGTTATTGAAATACGAACCCTCAACAGATTGGCGGCAAATTTCATATTAGGTTGCAATCAGCTGGTCGAAGCAACAACAGCTGTTGCTGTGTCCTGCGCTCTACTGCGCATGTCCTTTAGCTGTTGTTGTTTTGCATTGTTGTGGAAGGTAAATAAGAGAGTGAGAGCCAGTGGAGCAACGAGAGAGTTAACTGTAATTGAGTGTTTTGACAGTTGGCCCAACCAACCAGTCGAATGCAGAATATCGTTAGAAAATTTGTTAAAATCCTAGCAAAAGCCAAAAGTGAATAGTTACTACTATAATATAAGTTGCACTTCAGCCAACGCAGTGTGAACCGAAATGTATTAAAAAGGTGAACGGTTGTGCAAGCACTATAACAACGAAAAGCCAAAGTCAAAGCTTATATGCTGAGTGAATTGAATGATAATTGGCGATTGAAAACAGTGAAAAGCTTTAACTTTAGCGCACGATTTTATCGTTTATTATTTTTGGCTATCAAAGTTCGCTGGTGCTTTGCATTGCGTCAAATTGAAAGCAATCTGAATCAGAATTAAAATCAGTGTGAAGAGCAGCAAGGATTTTTATTGATTTTTCCTTTTTAAGTGGCCAACAAGGAAATCTGTCAGTTAGCCACGCTGGCTCTCCCTGCTCTCTCTCCGACTCTCTGTCACACGCTCTCTCTCTCTGTAGTTTCTGTACTTCCGCTCTTGAATTTTCTCGCGCTCTCTATTTGTTTTTGTCGCAGTTTATTTGCCGCTTTCGCATTTTGTTTTGCTACGCGTGTTCATTATCAAAATTCATCGCTAATCAGCTGTCGAATCGGGTTTGTGCCTTTTCAGTTGCCACAGCCAAAAATGCAATAGTCATGCCAAAACGCCTAATAACTTAGTTCAAGCCCATACGCCAAGCCACCAATAGAATCCACAAGTGTCCAAAACTAACAACGCACCACCTTAACCAAAATTCCTGTACGCCGACATGCTAGGCAGTAGGAGCCCCCCAACGTACAAGCAGCTCGCATCAGGAACGGGGGGCTCCGCCAGCTCCGGGTCGACTCTCAGTTCCAGTTCCAAGTCGTGCAGCGGCCACCACTACCAGCAGGCCTATCTGGGCCATTCTCACACCTGCTACCACCATCAGCAGCCCCAGCAGCAGTCGCAACAGCAGCAGCAACACCATCATCACCACCACCATCAGCATCCACATCAAGGTCATTCGCACGGCAGCCGCACCTCGCTGACGCCCACCATGAAGCGCGGCAAGAAGAACTGGGGCAGTCGCGAGAGGTCCAGCATGAGCTTCTTGATCGTCATTCTCTTCTTCGCTGTCTTCGGCCTCATCATACTGACCGAGGTGAGTTTATAAATATATAAATATATTATTATATCATGTAGTTACTTAGATGACCGCGCTGCCTCTATATTATGTTATGTAGCTACTTATTTATTTATATCTTTGGTATTTTAAATAATATTGACCAGTCGACATTGAAAATGAATTAAAGTAAAATTTATATTGAAATTAGTAACATGAAAGAATTAAAAAAAAAAAATTCAATTAATATGAATTCTTTCTAAAATATTATCTTAAATGTTTGACATTTATTAAGCTCAATTAAGAATTATGAATATATACATTATGTAGTTATATTATGTAGTTACTTATTCATGTATACACATTTATTCAACCGACATTGACATGTCGACATTGAAAGTGAAATTAGGTAAATTTATATAAAAATGATTAACATTTAAAAATTTAAAGAGAAAGTAATGTGAATTCTTTTCAATACATTTTATAAATGATTCAAATGTTTGACATATATTTAGCTTAATTCAAAATTCGCAAATTTTTTTTATTTTTATATACATTTATTTACATCAGTAGTTGAACCAGTACCAACATAAAGCACCATAGCAACACATTTATGAATATATCATAACAACCAAACCTCAGCGTGTATGCCATAAGGACTTATCTGTTTTCAAAAAATTCGCAAAATGATTTCTTTTCTTTTGCCCTAAAAAGTGTGCTATACTTTTCGTATATTTCCTTAAACAAACTTTCTCGTATTCATAGGACACTTTATCTAGATATACAGTTGATACGATTGTCTTAGTTAATGATAACAAATATGCATGCCTAAAGCTATTAAATTTTAGCGAATTGTTCTTACGAAATGCCTCCATAAGTCTTTCTCTTTTGATTGCCGCTCATAAAATATGCATTAAGCAATTATAGAATTTGTTTTTGCTTATGCTTCTTATTCATCATCTTTGGCGGTTGCGCTGGGATTTGTAATTGCAATTAAGGCGAATTAAAAATGCAGCATGCAATCTATTATCAGAGCCACGAAACGTTGATTAAAATGCTAAAAGCGTGAAGCAAAGAAATTAGCTTAAAAATCAAGTAATGGTTTTAGTGCACCTGCCTTTGCTCACGTCTAGAGATGGACAACTAGGATTGCTTGCTTTTTATTGTGATACAGTTAGAAATATTTATGAGCAATAACATATTTTTATAGCTAATCTCAATTATCGATGTAATTAATAGCAAGGCTGGCTTACTTTTAATTGTAATTTTCTATAGATAAACTTCATAATTTACAATTCAATAAGAATAACTTTAGAGTCGTGCTAGTTGGTGTCACGAGCTGCAACACGACTTAAAATTATTCCAATCTCTAACTCAATGTCTCATTTCTCTCGTCTCTTTTGTGCTGCAGGTTTTCATGATCGACGAACGCTCCCATAGCGGCTTGATGGCCATGCGAGCAGGCGGCGGGGGTGGCGCCAGTCTGGGCGGTCGCATGGGCGACTCGATGCCGGATTATGATAATGTTAAGGTAAGTTTTGTTATGCAAATGCTCGGGAATGTGTAGGAAGCGCTCGCGTTGCCAACCGAAAAATGGTCAACAATTGTTTTTGTTGTTATTACTGCAGCTGCCATCTGGCGGGCGGGCGGATGGTCGTACTGGCATCAGTAGTAGGGGGCGTGCCAGCTTAACTATCGCGCCCATTTTTATGGTCTCAACTCGTTGCTGTAGCGCGGCCGTGGGAAAACAAAAGATGTTGCCATTCGCCATATTTCGTTGCATACTTTTCGGCTTGCGCGCGGCAGAAGAGATTTGCATATTTAAGCAAGCAGCGCCGAGCATAATGCATATGATTTACCTTTCCATCTTTTTGCGCGCGAAAGACCAACAAAAAGTTGATTTATTTGCACCCAAGTGCTCCGCCCCAGCACTAAGTTAACTTTTGAAAGCAGAACGGTCCCCATAGCCCATAAGCTGACGGGCTCAGCGGAAATGAGAAAATTCGGATGTGGCGTTATTGTTTATATCTGTCTTGATTCAGCTGCGGCAATGCGACATCAACTAGGTTACACAGTCACTTGAACTGCTATCTATGACACCTTCATGCGAGTGTAGTTATTTTAATTTGTAGAAAACTAACTATATCACTTGCATAAGCTATATAGATTTCAGCTGATATTTCGATGTCAATTCTAAGAGTAATATGTAAAAAAAACTTTTTAAGTTCCGCAAGTTTTTTGATTGACTCGTCAACTATTTATTCACTATTCATATTTACTTTAAATTATTTAAATAGCATATCTATATTATTAATTATTGCAATGTAAACATTTACAATCGACATATTTATTTTAAATGTCATCATTACTTGTTTATTTCGACTACTGAAGATGAGAAGATTCGAATATAAATGTAATATGTCGTTTCTATTAGATACTTTTACTTTTGTCATCATTATTTGTTTAGTTTGACTACTGATGATAAGTATATTCTTATATAAGCGCACTTCTGTAAATTCTAGCAGATACTTAATTTAAGTTTACTATCAATATTTTACTTTTAAATTTTATCATTAGTTATTTACTTGGACTACATAAGATGTGTAGATTCTAAGTGAACTTTTGTCATTTCTTGTAGATATGTAATATAAGTTAACTATCAATATTTTAGTTTTAAATGCCACTATTTGTTGCTTATTTCGACTACTAAATAGTTCTAATAGTACTACAGTTCTAGTAGATATTTAATTTAAGTAATTTCTAGTAGGTATTTAATTTGTGTTTTCTATTTAAATTGTACTTTTAAATGCCATAATTTGCTGTTTATTTCGACTACTAAATTAGCTGAATAGATTTTAAAATAAACACACTTTTGTAATGTCTAGCAGCTACTTAGTTTAAGTTTACTATCAGTATTTTGCTTTTGCCTTTCGCCAGTCAGTTGAATGCTGCAAGAGCAGACAGTCATGTGGTGTGTGTCTGGGTTGGGAATTGCTTGGCGTTTATTGAATTTATCTTTGATTGCCTATCGCATTGTGTGTGCTTGCAGGACGACTACGATCTGGACGACAGCATTCTGAGTGATAATAAATTAGGTTTTATACAGTTTCGCGACAATAAACTTAAAATTCAAGGTGAGTAGCAAATGGCAATCAGCAGCTCACAATGCCGCAGCCAGAGCTATTCAGCACGCGAAATGCAATCAGAAGACAGCCACTGCTTAGATAACAAAAGAGCCATAACGTATACGCCCGGTGTCTCATGCTTTTCACACCACGTGTATTCCACAGAAGCCGCAGGCGCTGACGGTCAACGTCCACGCTATGCGGGCATGATGCTCAATGGCGCCGCGGCCGGCGGTGGCACGGGGGGCGGTGCCTTCGGTGTGGGCGTAAGCGGGGCGGGCGGTGGTGGTCTGAACATGCCGCTGATACCTTGGGGCCAGCTGCTGCCCGAGAAGGTGGAGGAGACGCTGCCGCACTTCCCGTTTGGCACGGCGCCCAGCGACGGTGCTTGGCAGGTTGTCAACGGCACCCGCTTCAAGTTCTTTGTCTACTCCGCCTACTTCGATCGGCGCGATGGAGCGCGCCTGGTACGCGTCATTGGCGCCACCAAAACACGCGGACCAGAGCGCGTCTGGTGTCGATTCTGGTACGGACCCACGCCCACTACACGCAATCACAGCGAGGCAGCTGCGTCGGCAGCGCGTGCCAAGTACACCTCCGCCACGGTGATGGCGCGCGTCAAGGTAAGTCTGTCGTCCAGTCGGCTTTAAGGGCCTTAATTAATCGAATGATTTATGCAGATTATACGCGAGAACTGGAATCTGAAGTACAGCGCCTGCTTCGTGCTCTGCCCCGTGCGTGCGCCGCCGCTGGACGTGCCACAGTATGTGAGCGTTGTGTCGCGACTGCGCGCCCCGCCCGGCAACCTGCTCACGCTGCGCAACACCGACCAGGATGCGGACTTCGCCCAGCCGCCGGCCAACGCCAGCACGCGTCGTTCCCAGCCGCATGCGCCGCCCAGCGGCGAGCAGATCGCCGATCGCATTGCCGTCTGCGTGAAGCCGTTTCACTTCAGCTACGACCAGGCGCTGTATCTGATGGAGTACCTGGAGTTCTATGCGCTGCTCGGCGTCTCGCACTTCACCTTCTACAACCACACGCTGGGCCCGCGCGCGTCCTGTGTGCTGCAGAGCTATCAGCGCGGCCAGGTGCCCGGCAACCTGACCGCCTTCGATCTGGAGCCGCTGCAGCCCGTGGAGGCGGCCAACAATGCGACGCCGCGTGTGCTCAAGTCGCTGCACTATCAGCGGCCCACGGTCAGCATCTTGCCCTGGAATCTGCGCATGCGCTCCCAGAAGGAGATACGCACCGAAGGACTCTTCGCGGCCCTCAACGACTGCCTCTATCGCACCATGTATCGCTACAAGTATCTGGCGCTCGTCGACCTCGACGAGTTCATCGTGCCGCGCTACACAGACACGCTCAATGAGCTGCTGAGGTAAGAGAAAGTTATAGTAGTGTATTCAGTTGGTCAGTGTTAACTTATTTGCCTTTTCAGCTCGCTCAATCAGCGCTTTCGCAATCGCAACACGGGCGCCTACTCGTTCCAGAATGCGTTCTATTACCTGCAGTTCGCTGACGATCCCTTGGCCAGCTCCGGGCTGCCTGGTGGCAACGATCAGCTGGGCAGCGTGCGTGCCTCACTGGTCACGCAGCGTAAGACCCGCAGGTCAGTCACTCTGCCATTTCGCTCTTTAAAAGCAACTGAAAATATTCTGTTTCGTTTGCAGGCGCTACAAGCTGCATCCGCAGAAGCAACGCTCCAAGTACATTTGCAAGCCAGAGGCTGTCGTGGAGGCGGGCAATCACTTTGTCTGGGAGTTCTCGCCGGGCATGGGATCGCTGAATGTGCCACCAAAGGAGGCGATTTTGCAGCACTATCGTGTAAGTGTTCAATGCATTAAGAGTACTTTACTACTTACTAACAGATATACTATATTACATCATGCAAACTTATACTTGCTAGAAAGCTTCCTTGGACTACTAACTATCAGAGACATACATACATATACATTTACATATACTTAAACTAATTAAAAGGAAATATTTAGAAAGCTACATTTATGAGCTGACTTTCAGAGATCCTTTCACATCTAAATTGCAATTTAGTTGGCATCATTTACTCCCCACTCCCTTGATACCATAACACAAATTTGAAGAGCAAGTCAATTAAATTCTATTACGTGAAATTCCTTAAGGACTTGGAACTTTTTTCCATTGAATTTCGTGTATAAATTTAGCTATTATTTCCTTAATCTTCACAAACTTTAATTCTGTTGTGCTTTTAATATTAATGTTTGTATACAATAATTGAATAAATGCGCCATCCATTATCCTTACTAATAGATAAACCATAACGCATCTATTCCAACTTATACTTCCCACCTTTAGTTGAATTGAAAAAAAGGAAGCAAGTAGGAAAGCTACGTTCGAGTGTTGACTGTCAGAGACCCGTTCACATTGCATCACACATTATATTTACGCAATGAAAAAGACAATGTATATGACAATATTAGGCCTATGCCTTGATGATTATTTATTCATCGCTACTTTTGATAAGGTTAATTAGTATCGTACTTAATGCAAATGTTTTTCATTTCTATGCAAGGTTTGCGAGTTCGGCGGCAATGATTGCATTAAAGCGCCATCCATAATGGATCGGACCACGACGAAGTATGTGAATCGTTTGGTGCAGCGCGTGGATGCCGTGTACCGGCACTTGCGGCAACGCTGCGATCTGCCCGCCTTGCCACCGCTGCCGAAACGCTCCAGTTCGCAGACGGAGACGCAGCACAACGAGAAACCAAAGTTACTACAGAAAATGCGTGAATTGAATGCACAGCATGAGGGGAAGGAGCAGGTGAAGGCACAGCCCAGTGCCACAACGAAGCAACAGGTGGAAAAAGCAACGATCAGAAAGGCGGCCACAACCCCGACAACCACAACAACACGAACCACAACAACCACAACGACGACAACGACGGCAAGGCCACAGAATCCGTTTAAGGATGCAACCACAAAGAGGACAACGATAAGCAGCACAGCAGCGGAGAACACTAAGCAGATTGCACCGCCTGCGAATGTGCGAAGGAAACGCAAGATGATTGTGTTCGAGTTAGATGATATGGGTGTTCCGATAGCCCGAGTGGAATACCACTGAGAGCTGGAGTTAATTGGCGACATCACGCAGGACACGGGCCCTGCTGGATAGAGTTACTTTGATTGATTTTTGATTTGTGTTTGTGCCAATTTGTTGAGTATTAACAGCGAAAAGAGCAAGCAGAGCTTCGCATTTTGAATAGTGTCTAGAATTTGGTTGTACTTCAGAGCGGTTGTTGTCCTTCTCACATTAAGCTCAATATTATATCAAGGAGAACAAGCGTCAGTCCATCAATGAAACATACATAGTTATAGTTCTCAGCAGATATAGGAATTAACTTAAGCTCGAAAGGCATTTAAATTGGTCCATTTGTTTTGGTCATCCTAACGATATCTTGATACTATATATTTGCAAAATTATTCCTATGCAAAATTCTGAAAATTCCTACGAATCAAGTCAAACTGTTAGCCTAAGTTAAGAGTATGGTAAGTGTAAGTCCTGCATATTTAACAACCCCATGTACTGCTAGATATATTATTATATACGAGTATCTGCATTTGAGTTTATAACAATTGCAAACTGTTTGGCTTTCATAATCCAGAACACCTCTGAGCTAAGCACCAACCGGAAAGAATATGAATAAAGTTAAACTGATAGTAACTACACTTAGGCACTTAGCTAGTCCCTTAGTCTAATCGCAGTCAATTGCGTTGAAATAACAAAACAACATACTAAGTAATTTATCAATAAACAGAAACGAATTTTAAATGCTTCAAGATATATATATCGCACATAATTGTATATTTTTTTTGCTTACATAGCAATCAGCAACTTCAGAAGCAGCAACTAAATAATTGAAATGATAAAACATTCAATATGTATACAATGAAAAGTCTAGTAATAGTGCTCAGTAGTTGATAAGTGATTTAATAAACCCGATTATACCGTAAATGGCGAACTGTTTTTCAAAATATATAATACCGTAAATAAAAATGCATGCGAGCAAATTAAGAATTACTTTAAAGCGTATTCTATCTCGTAAGATTGCCTACTCACAAATGTGATATTCCTTATTACCCCTCATTTTGTACCCCTAATAACTACTTAAGGTTATTTTTTTAAAAGGAAGTATAACACATCGGAAATTGAACTATTGTAAGCAATGAAACTTTAGCTACCCTTGAAAACTGTATAACAGAGTTCAGAATTGAACTAAAAGCTTAAGCTACCCTTTTAAGCTGTATAACAGAGTACAGTGTTGAGCTTGAAAGCTCTTATAATTTTCGTGGAGCAATTGGTCGAAATGTAAGTCACTGACATACTAAATATGAAGCGGGACAAAATATAACACTACTTTTGGTACAATTACAGGTCTGAGCTACTGAACAAGAATTAAAAGTACACTTTAGTATAATAGTAGAATAGTAGAGTAGTCAACAAATATTATGACAGTATTTTTTTGTGGAACAACAATCTGGTTTTGGAGACTTGTGGGTGAAAGGAGATATTTTCATGGGGAACATTAGGATTTATTTTGTAGCAGAAAAATCAGGAATTTCTCAAAGGGGTTATTGAGAGTCACACAACCTGCAGTTGAGCGGAAATAATAACAACTATTCATTTAATTGCTGTATACAAAAGCATCTAAAGAATTGTGAATTTGTTTGGTTTAGTGATGCTTTAATTGCGTCAGATATGACTGTTATGGAATACACGATTGCTGGCATACAAAAAGTGCAAATATTTAATCAATTGCTGAACGCTCTAATAAGTTACATTGACAGAGTACAATGGAAATCAATTAAACAGCTGAATGCATATTACGATATACGATTATTGTAATGCAAAAAAAGAGTGTTTGAAAATATTAACAGCGTTCGTTCCCATGTGGTTGCTATAAGATGAAAAAGTGTTTGGAAATAAAAGCGAAGTTGAGGTGCATTTTTCACTACAATTATATATCTTATGTATAAATGGATTCGATTAGACGATGAATTTGAATTCCATAATAGATACATGAATGGAGCTTAAATTGATTTATTCTTAAGAAATTCTGCAACTTGAGCATTTAATTCAAAAACTTGCAGAAATCATTAGACCTATATTTATTGTGTGTGTTAAACTAGTAGAGTCTGTGTTCAAAATAATACTTGTTATTTGTCTTTAATATTTACAAGAAGCTTTAATTTTCCTATGATTAGTGCGGTTATGAAAGAAACTACATGCAGTTAAATAATAACTGAATAAAAATAAATAAATAAAATGAAAAATACAAGTTATGTGTATATAAAAAACTAAAATGCAATGCGGGCACAACAAACTGGTTTGTGTTTATATGAAAAATGGAAATGTTTGTGTTTATACATAGTAAAGCTGTGTTTAAATCAGAATTTAGCAACGGGTAATGAGTCTAAAAGCTAACTAAATTGATACATAATTCGTTTTGCAGTGCTATTAAAAAAAGCTGTAATAAAATGTCTGAGTAAATACTGTTAAATTGGAAATTATGTAAATATTTGATAAATAAGCAAACAGTTCGCATCAATTCGTTCTTATCTGAAATGTTTGCTAAGCCGCTGAAACAATGTTGCAAAAACCTGTGTTTACTTTACTAAAAATTAATCATTAGGATGTTGTTTGGATAAAATGCAAAAAACCTAAATAGCTGTCTAGGCATAGATTATCGCATTAAATTCATGAATAATACATAATTGAATAGTTACACGTGTACACGCCAAACATAGCAGAGTCTAAGTAAACTATTTCATAAAGGTTCCTGTTGGCCATGGGCAAGAGACACATCTGTTTGTTGGCTAATAAATTTGAAAAACAGCAGGAAAAATAAAGCACAACCAGGAGCTGACACCGAGCTGCCTCACCGACCCAATTGGAAGCCCGAACCAAACGCAATCTATGGCCCACGAGGGATGTCTGCGATGGCGGGAGTCAGGTCGCAGCGCTAAAAGGAAGATACCGGAAATGTAACAGGAAACAAAATGACTTAATGCCCAGCGATTGGCAATGGTCACTGGCAACGTTCCGGTGCGGAGCACCGATGCACTTAAGCAGGCGGCGCACGTTGCACGTTGTGCTTGGATCAGCGAAAAGTGTTGCACGAGCAAAGCGGCGAACGGTGAATAGCATCATAATTACACGGACAATGAAAATGAATGCGTTGCACATGGGGCGATTGCACCGCAGCAGAGTCGAGTATTTTTGAATTGCCACATTTCGTTAAACGATTGGGTTTTGCATTGAAAATTGCATTTTTATTTTGCTGTCTTGAAATACCCACCACCAGAGTTATGTTTAAGTGTCTGCATCTAGTCGTTCATGCTGTTGCTGTGTCGATGTTGGACTCAGGATCAGCTCAGCATCCTCTGTTTGTTGAAGTCTCTTCGCTTGCACTTGCTTCGCTTGGGCTTACGCTGTCGGCGCTGGAGCTTTCTTCGTTGGCACTTGCTTCGCTAGAGCTTTCTTCGCTTGCATTTGCTTCGCTTGAGCTCTCTTCGCTTGCACTTGCTTCGCTAGAGCTTTCTTCGTTGGCACTTGCTTCGCTAGAGCTTTCTTCGTTGGCACCTGCTTCGCTAGAGCTTTCTTCGCTTGCATTTGCTTCGCTTGAGCTCTCTTCGCTTGCGCTTCCTTCGCTTGAACTTTCTTCGCTTGCGCTGTCTGCACTTGAGCTCTCTTCGCTTGCACTATCGGCGCTTGAGCTCTCTTCGCTTGCACTTTCATCGCTTGAGTTTTCTTCACTTGCGCTTCCTTCACTTGAACTAGCTTCGCTTGAACTTGCTTCGCTTGAACTTGCTTCGCTTGAGCTCTCTTCGCTGGAACTGTCCGAAGTTGAGCTGGCTACGGTTGTGGTGACGACCAGATTGTCCTTGATGATACGGTCAAGAATGGCTTCAATCTTGGCTTTTTCCTTGGCCAACTGCGCCAACAGCTGCTCGACGCGTTTGCTGGAGTAAAGCGCGGATGCGACCAACTCCTGGCCCCTTCGCTGCAGCGCTTTCAACTCGTAGGTTGCAGCGCTTACCTTCTGCGTCAAGTCAATAAGCGCGAGTTGGCAGCGAATAGCGGACATGCTCGAGCAACGCTTCATTGTATCGATGAGCTCCTTGGCCAACTTGGTTTGTTTCTCGATGGCTTTGGTGACTTCCTTCTCGAAAATCGCCTTTAAGGTCGCCACCTCCTCGAGACTCGACTCCAGCGCCTTGACATAGCGGGAGACCAGTCCATTAATGATGTCCTTTGCCTGTGCAACGCCAGCACCTCCAGTATTTTCGTCCACGCGTTTCAGTTGCTCCTCTGCCCATTGCTGCAATGCCTCAATTGCGTCCTGCACCTGCTCGTCGATTGCATTGCTAATCTGCTCACTGATGTCAGCCAAATCTTCCTGAAGCTGGACGGCCACTGAGTTGAGCACCTTGAGCGCAGCTAGAGCATCTTCCAATGCCTTTCGCTTAATGCGATTCGTTTCTTGGGACACAACGCTCTCGAGATCCGATAGCGCATCCTGCAAGTTTGATGTCAGCTCCTCCAAATTACTGGCCAGCGTTTCGGAAATGGCTGTGGACAGATTTTTAACGATTTCTAAAGCATTTTCAATGAAGTTTTTGTTGGTATTGAGCACGCTCTCCAGCGTATCCTTGGTCAGGTCAGCTCCGTCCTTGGTGGCATCCTTAATTGCATCTAAAATGTCGCCAGCGGCCCCGCCCACACCTTTCAGCACATCGCCGACCAGCGAGAAGCTGGGCTTCGCCCTGATATCGGTGCAGCTAAGGCATAGCGCGAGCAACAGAAACGTTCCCTTGGTCAAGTGCATTGCTTTCTCCTCGTGCTTTCGAATGCGTCGTTAGCCACGGCCATTCGGCGGCTTTTATATCGAGCGGCACCGGGGCACCGGACTGGCGGTGCAAATAAATTTGCACGTTATTTCAATATTAGCGCATTTGCTTTCATTTTATTATCAAATATTTAAGCAGCTGCTGCCACACTGCGCTCTTGTTTGCCGCCCATTGTCCACTTCGCACTTTCAATAGCTCTGTGTGGGTGGCAGTGCGGGGAGTGGGGGATGTGTCCAAATGCAGTTGCATGCGGGCAAATGCCGCGACAACAAAAAGCAGCAAACTAATGCGAATAAAATCTGCAGAGCTGCGACATGAATTGAAATTATAATTTAAATACGAAAATCTAGCTGAATCTTCGCAATTTTCGGTTGTTTACTTAAGGCGATTTGCTGGCTTTCTGTTTGAGCTGCAGAAATCCGAATTTCATAAAGTGAAACAATAAAATATTTCACTTTCGTTGTGGATAAATTGAATTGGCAGACTAGAGTATGGTTGAGATTAATAGCCTCTTGGCTGAGAGCCTGATATGCGATTATCTATCGAAAAGCCGGCTAAATTGTGAAATACTTTGTTGTACTTTTGTTTTTAAGCTTTGAATTTGATGTTTTGTATGTTAGTATTAATTATCAATTCATTAAAATTTGACGGTGATGTGTTGGCTTTTGGTTTGAGCTCCAGAAATCTGAATTTCATAAAATGCAATAATAAAATATTTCACTTTCATTGTGAATAAATTGAATTGGCAGAATAGAGTAGAGTTGTTTAGATTAATAGATTAAGTTTGTGCTATACGATTTATTTTGTTGTATCGAAATGTCAATTAAATTGTGAAAAACTTTGTTGTATTTTTGTTACTACGTATGCATTGTCTTTAAACTTGATGTTTTGTATGTTAGTATTAATTATCAATCAATTAAAATTTGATACTGATTTGATGGCTTTCTGTTTGAGCTGCAGTAAAGCTGCTTTTAATAAAGTGAAACAATTAAATAAAATAAATTTAATTGGCAAACTTTATATGAATTGATTAGTCGCTTCTAACCTGTGAATCTAATATACGATTTATTTCGTTCTCTCAAAATGTCGATTAAATTGTGAAATAATTTGTTGTCTTTTCGCTTTTTGGTGCGAATTGTTTTAGGCTTTGAACTCAATGATGCAAAATATCAAGTGTATGTTTTGATTCCCAATTAATTAGATTTAGTTACGTTTTTGTGATAATAATCATTAATATCATGAGAGTGTAAACTGCTCAATCATTTTATTTTATTCACTCCAGGACGCACTAATTTGCCTTGTTACATATTTTTCTGTAATGAGAAAGTTCATAATTTGCATTGATTTAATTTGGCTAATTTAAGAATGAAACAAACTGCGGGCTGCAACCACAAAGGCAGCTTTAATATGGAAATTATTAGGCCCACAAAGGAGGCGACGTCGACTGTGGGGTATTCATGCTTTGTGCTGAACTTTGTGCATAAATAACTAAATCGACATGCACGGAATTTAAGGAATCGCATTTGGATGTGTGCGCATATGTGTGTGTCAACAGTGTGGGAAGAGGAGTGGGCGAGATAAAGGTTAACGTGTGTAGAAGCACACAAGTGTAAGTGTGCGTGTGTGCGTGCATGTGTGTGTGTGTAAGCAAATGCTTGTATGCTGCCTACTTTTATTATCATGACTTTAATTGTCGCTTGACAAATGTGCTTAAGTGTGTGCGCAGGGAAAGGGCGTGTGAAGGGCTTAGAGAGGGAGGTGGGGATTGTGCAGTTGCCGTTTCAAGGTAGCCGTGAGCGACGTGCAGCATAAGAGTTTTATTAGTCTGCTGTTTGTTTTGTTTAATTATGCTGTCATTAAGTCCGTCACACAGACATCTGCACACACGTGCAGATCCGGACTGGATCACAGTGCACATATGCAAACAACGGGCATGCGCGACTTGCAAATACCCATCATAAAAATGTGAGAACACAAAGATGGCCAGCAAACAAGTGAAACATTGAATTGATGAAAAACTTGTACAGTGTGAACGTATTACAATGCAATGTCTGGCAACGCCGGACCAGCAGCAGCAGATCAGCTGTTGATAAAAGCTGCAGAAAAACCACAAAGAGGAAGGTGGTAAATCAAGACGTTGAGGAGGAACGACGAATAGACGATGCAAATGACGCACTTACAAGGGAATAAAAGACGATCAAATCTAAACTTTAAATACGTTTGATAGTTAAACAACAATAAACAGATGTGTCGCACATTAGCAATACTTCAAAGATACTACCTGTTGAGGCGCAGCCCTTGAGGAACCATGCACAGGGTATGCAAAATAAAGCTTACATGTCTAAACGCAATTATGACCGTGTGCCGAACAAAGACCCACGGACATCAGACAATGCAACAATGCCCGGAGACAATATTTTGTGCGCGGAGTGTGGCATGTGGTGGATATTCTTAATGTGGTGGGTCGGCGACTGTCGTGAATGTCCTTGTGTCGTCTCCGTTGCGGTCTGCTGGCCACTCTCGGCCAGACATTTAATTTGCATTTTCCACTAATTGGCTTGCATACGCTACGCTCTCGCTTCGCTTAATTAATTTAATTAGAACTATGTTTTGGCACAAAGAAAGTCGCAACCATTTCAACATGTCACTCTTCCTATCGCCTGTGTTGTGTGTGTGTGTGTGTGCATGTGGGCAGCATTAACTGCACAGCCAGTGTGCTGGCCAAGCCGATGATAATTGGGAGTATATGTAGTCCATTTGATGGTCCATTATTTGGCTCATTGAGAGCTCATTTCCCAGACACCTCATTAAGTCAGCGCAGCTCAGCACACTCTGCGGGTTAGACGTGACGTTGTTATTTCAGCTCTGTTGCCACAATTAAAACTCACTTAAACTATCAGAGCATTTTTCACACTGATTTTGCAGTTGGAAATGAACGAAAATAAAGGAATTATGATTTAAATTCATTAGAATATCAGTGGCATAAACTCATAGTCTTTAATGGCGTGAAAAAGACAAATAAATAAAGATTATTCAATTATGTATTCTTATTCATTCATTAGAATATCAGTGGCATAAACTCACAGTGTTTCATGGCGTGAAATAGCCAAAGATTATTATTATTATTATAGATTATTCCATGATGCATTTTTTTGTACATAGTTAATTGAAGCTAGAGAGTAATAGAATTTTGAATTGACAGTCATTAGAATATCAGGGGCATAAACTCACAGTGTTTCATGGCGTGAAATAGCCAAAGATTATTATTATTATTAAAGATTATTCTATGATGCATTCTTTGTAGTGAATTGAAGCTAGAGAGTAATATAATTTCGATTTGACAGTCATTACATTACATGTAGTTAATTGAGGCTGTAGAGTATTTGTCTGCTGTTGTAATAATTGATTTGGCGTTGCACTAAGGTCAGCGTATTCTGTTTTATTTTCACTTTGCAGCAACCATGAATCTATGCACCTTAGCTTGAGGCTACCGATGGCTGGCGCTTCTTTTATAAATATTTTCGTGTTCCGTTTGCCCTTTTTCTGCTGACCCCAGTGGCTGCCATGAATGGCCATGAAGCCAGCATCGAAGCTGTAGCTGCTTCTCCTGCTGCTGTTGGCCCCATGGCGTGGCAATCGCGGCCATTAAGTCATTTTGTTTCCTGCAACATTTCCGGTATCTTTTAGCAACCTCGTGGCTATGCGAGCTGGCGGGCTGGCGAACTGGTGGCAGCGTCTGAAAATGCTTTTAAAGTAGGTGGCTGCTGGTTCAATTTATTGCACACCAAATGCACGATATTATTGTTGCTTGCAGTTTTTTGTGGCGCCCAAATTGCAGCGCATAAAGTGTTGTGTGAAATTAACTTGCTGTTTTTATGCCCAGCGCAGATAAAATTGTTAAAAGAGTTGCCATTAATGAGGCGCCATCAAGTGGAGTGTGCTTGAATCAAATGAATGCGCGCATTTAAATAAATTGGATAAAAATCTAATAGCGTTATTGTAATTATCTACAGTAGCATATATAACAAGAGAGTATATTTGCATTTAGTAAAATGCGAGTCTATTAACTGTGCTATCGTTTGCTCATCCAAATTGATTGAATATGCTGCGCTAAACTGACATAAATGTGTTTCGCATACATTTTGCCAAAGTGCTCGCATTAGTTTGTGGCATGCAGATTTTCTGGTCAGATCGTAAAACCCCTCAAATCTGTGCAACTTGCTTCCTGGTCCCACCTGACAGTTGCCTTTGCGCACACTCAATCACTTAAGCAGTCCACCAGCCGCACTTCAACTTATGCTCTCCCCCTCCCCCTTCACCATCCCCACTCTCGCGTTGCACACGCATTTCGGAATATGCAGCAATGCCCACTAGACGCCAATGATGTGTACCCTATAAATTTGCAGCATGTGGTGCCAACTAGAGAGCCTTCCAAAGTCAAGTTGATGGAACAATAAGGAGATGTGTAACTGAGTATAGTACTTCAAATGTCTTACTATTAGATCGATTATGAATTATTTGTGTTGCAATTTTGATAGATTTTTCTACTCTAAGAGTCGGTGGAATAATAATGAAATGTGTCACTGAATAAAGTAGTTAAAAATAAGAATTGTGCGGGTTGAAATGTTAACAGATTTTTCTACCCTAGGAATTGATGGAATAATAATTAAATGTGCTAGTGAATTTAGTAGTTTAAATGTGTTATTACTTAAGTGATTGAGAATTGTGTGGGCTGCAATTTTAATGAATTTTCCTGCTCTAGGAGTTGATGGAACAAGAATAAAATGTATCCCTTAATGAAGAAGTTTAAATGCCTAATTACTGAAGTTCTTAAGAATTATTTGTGTTGCAATTTTGATAGATTTTTCTACTCTAAGAGTTGGTGGAATAATAATGAAATGTGCCACTGGATAAAGTAGTTCAAAATACGAATTGTGTGGGCTGTAATTTTAACAGATTTTTCTGCTCTAGGAATTGATAGAATAATAATTAAATGTGCTAGTGAATTTAGTAGTTTAAATGTCTTATTACTTAAGTGATTGAGAATTGTGTGGGCTGCAATTTTAATAGATTTTTCTGTTTTAGAAGTTGATGAAATAATAATTAAATGTGCAACTTAATAAAGTAGTTTAAATGCCTAATTACTGCAGTGCTTAAGAATTATATGTGTTGCAAGTTTGATAGAAAATTTGCTCTAAAAATTGATAGAAGAACAATGAATTATTCCTCTGCATATAGTAGTTAAAATGTCTAATTATTGTATTGATTACGAATTATTTTTTTTCTTTTCAGAGAATTGAATGATATTTCGCAGCTGGTCATTTGTTGGGTATCTGCGCGCGCTGCAAGCGCTTTGCGGCGCTTCGCCGTGTGGCTGCCATAAACACTAATTTAAAAGCCCATCATAAAAATCCGAGTAAAATGCGTGCACAGATTGCGGGAAAGCAGCGAGAGCGAGCGAGAGAGAAGTAGGGGCATAAAGTACGTTTGTCTAAGTGAATTCAGCGAACAGTAAAAATTTGTGTGCATTATTTTGCATATGGCAAGAGGCAAGCAATGCCCATACCTGCTGGCTGGATTTCATGCCAAATCCAAAACCTATGCAACAGAGGCTGGGCCAGTTGCTGCGTTGCTCATACGACGCGTTGGCAGCGCAGGGAGCGTCGGGAAGCTGTGCCTGTGTTGTGTGGCCCCTTGGCGCACATGAGGCAGATTTAGTGTGCCAGCTTTTTTATCTTCTCGCGCTCGCTCTCTCTCTCTCTCTCTTTCTCTCGCTCGCTCTAGGTATCTCCGTGTGTGTGGTCGCTCTGGGGATCAGGCAGCAGGTACGAATGGCAGCAACATTTGTACGAGTCGAGTTCATATATGAAAACGCTGCGACCGTGTATATTGCCTGGCAATCTCATCTACAACTAAACAGACCTCGCATACCGCCAGTCGAGCTTTCAGCTGCAGCCTCTCAGCGTGCTGCTAAATGTGTAACAGCAGTCACTTAGCGTGGCACAAGCTTCTTCTGCCTGCCCCCCCCCCTCCCCTCCCCCTGCTTCCAAATCCTATACGCCGCATCATGCGCTCGTTACTTCATTGGCACAATCCCCAGACTCTGACTGCGACTCTGGCTGCGAGTCAGTCGCTGGTTGCTTGGCTGGTTCGTTGGTTCGCTGGTTGGCTGCCTTCATTGTTTTGCTGTGGTGCTTTCATGTTTTTTTGTTTTTTTGTATTGTTTTTATTTTTTCGCCACGTATTTTCCTTTAATGCGCTGCGGATTTGCTGTGAAATATGCCAGGACAGAGACACTCACACGGCGATACGGTTGTAGAGCTCTACGGCGACACATTCGTGGGCCGGAGTGCAAAGTGTGCCCGTATCTGGTTACATTCCCGGTTGGCACTGCGGCCCAGCACTTTTATGCTAATTAAGTTTATGCTAATTTAACTTATTGCCACTAAGTTGGCCCACATATGCGGCCAGCCGCATAAGCTGTTCATACTCTCTCTTCGCTCGTATTCTCGTTCTCGTTCTCGTTCTCGTATTCGTTTTCCCCATTTCCATTCACACTCACAGTCAGACACACACAGCTGTCGAAATCTAGCAAATGGCATTGAAAACACATTAAAAATGCAACACTAAATTGAATCGCCAGTCGTTAAAGGCCGAGTAATTTATTTAATTAAAGCCTCGCCAAACTATATGCCAGCCCGCCCAGCAATAAATGAAGTTGCTTACACTGATATTGTTGATAATACAGCCAATGGGAATGCCAACACCATTGCGAATGCGAATGTGGATTCAGATTCAGATTCGGATTCTCATTCGGATGTGCACGCCAATGTGACTGCGAATGCGAATGCCAATGCTCATGTTGCACAGTGCGTATGCTTGACATTTCATTTGCACATTCGCTGTATTTCACATTTCCCTGCACTGCCAACTGCCAAAGGTGCTTGCAGTCTGCTCTCAATTATGCCGCATTTAACATACTACACAACTTTATTTCTTTATAGATTTCATGCAAGAATAGCACACATTTGATTTATTTATTTGCTCTCACTACCATTTGATTTTATAATTTTTCTAATAATGCATATCCATAATATTTTTAAAAGTATTTTAACTTAACTTTCAAAGCAATTTCCTTTGATTTGATAATTATAAATAAGTTGTTATCAATACATCACGATCCTTCAAATAAATTAAGAGCTCGCATTATTATTATCTAATTTTATTAGTTTGCTAAGATATTTTATTTATTAAATTATTTTCATTACAATTAAAATCAATATTCATTACAATTTAAATCTTTGTAAATTATGCTAGTTAGTCTCTAAAATTTCATTTTATAATTTTTCTAATATGATATTTGAATAGATAGTTTGTATCCAAATATTTATTTTAATATACATTTTATTATTTATTATTAAACGAATTTTTATTTACTTATAGAATATTTTTATAGGTATTCTATAGTTAATAATTTACTGTTAAAAGTATTGATTTTTTTATTTTCAGAGCAATTTCTTTTGATATTTATTATTATATTATTATTATAGTTATAAAAATGTTCCCAGTAATTTTCAGCTACAACAAATAACGATACTACAATAAATTATTGTGTAAGCTGATTATTATTATCCTTTCTTTAGTGACTTGTTTTAGTGACTTGTATTGGATTTCACAATTTTACTTAAGTAATATCTTTTTTAAACTAGTAAATATTTATTATTAAAAGTATTCTAAACTTTTTATTTATGTAATATATTTTGTAAATTATTATATCTTTATTATTAAGAGTATTGTTATTTGTAGTTGCACAGGAATTTCTCATGTTTAATATGATATATTTTAATAAATATATTTTTAAAGTAATTAGCTATTCTTAAAAGTATTCTGATTTCCTTTGATATTTTGTAGTTATGAAAATGTTTCTATCATTTTTTGCACACAACAAGGAAGGACACTAACAATACTATTCAGGAGGATATTCGGTATTCGTTGCAGTGTTTTTAAACTGTGCCGCCTTATAGTTCAATAAATGACAATAACTGTATAGGAGTATGCGTGTATTATATGCACTCATTCATATAAGTATGAATGCATATACGCATAATGTTTAATATTTACGACTTAAAAAGCAAATGCGTTATTTTTCTCGGCTTTTCTTCTGTTTGTCCGTCTTGCCGCCCGTTTGCCGCTGTCCGCCCGGCCGTCTGTCTGTCTGGCTGTCTGTCCGATTTTTGTGCATGTAAATTGCATTTAAAGCAATAAATCAGTTTTAATCAGGCTACAGTCCACACAGCTGAACCTTGCCGGACAGCAAACTGCGTCTGCTCGGCTCATGATAGGCCTCTGAATACGCACACACACACACACACACACACACACGCACACGCACACGCACACGCACGCACACTGGTGCATTTGCATATGTATTTGTATGGTAATGGAGTGCGAGCTGGGATCAGGCGAGTTGCATCGGAAGGCCGCTGGCTCAGGTGGTTTAAGCAAACGCACTTCGTATGCGTGACGCTTTATTAAATATATACAAGTGTGTGTGTGTGTGTGTGTGTGTGTGTGTGTGTGTGTGTAGTTGTAGTGGGCAGTGCTTATTATTGAAATCGCTTCATTAAAGCCCGAAAAATGGAAAGTTTGGCACGCAGCGATCGATATTCGCAATTGCGAATGAATCTGCATAATCTAATGTTTTCGCTATAATCCGGCACTAACATTTCGCATTTGAGTTCTAGCTTTTGCATTATTTATTTATAGTTGAACTTTAATTAATATAATGTGTGCGCTTATTTCAGTTTTTCGCCAACTGTAGTCACACATCGTGCTGGCCAAAACGCTTCTGCAGCGCCCAATTATTTGCAACATGTGGAGCACGCCAACATCGCGAGCGCACGCAGTTTATTGCCGTGCTCGTTTGACATTTGGCACCGACAAACTAAAAGTTAATTCGAGCCAATTATGTTGACATGCCAAATGTGCAGCAGTTGAATCGCGGCTCGTGTTCCAGCTCCTGGCAGCACGCCATTTGCTCCATGTGCGGGGTTCAAAGGTCAGCCGCTGTCTCGACCACTCGCCTGCATATCAGTTGTTGGCATTTTACGCGCTTTTTGAATTATTCGCCCGCCGTTCGACTTTAGCTCAAAGCGTTTCTGGCTGCAGCGCATAAAAGGGACCAGACAACAATTTGACTGGAATATGTGTGTTCACATTTGAATCGAGACGCGCTGGCTGTGCAGTTAATTTGATTCAAAATGCGTCTATTCGATTGCTTGTTTTCTCTTTTTTTTTGCTGACGCTACAACCAATCCAATCGTCCCGCTTCCCCCTCCTGCCCGCTGCCACTTGGCGACTAGAGTTGTTGTTTCTCTGCGGTTTTTCGCCGCGTTGTTTGTTATTTTCGCTTGTAATTTGTCGCTCTGACTAGGCAACTTTTGTTGTTCTTACGTATGTGTGTTGTGTGTGTGGGTGTATTGGGGTAGATGTACAGCTATTGCTCAAATATTTTATTATTTATGCGCTTTAGTAGACGGCACTCGAGTTTTTGTTGTTCGAGCACTGCGAAAACATTTTTAGCTGACATGCCAAAAGTTTTTGCCTCAATGAAGTTTTGATTTTGGGCGAGTTTTTGGCTACGAACATGCTGGACTTCGGACTTTGGACAGCGGCAAGGTGGAGTCGGGACAGTGGAGTGCGGCAAGGCAATTACATGAAAATGCATTTATTATTGTTGTGAATTCTACTTTTTTTTTTGTTGCTGGACTTGTTGTAGAGTGCGAACTGCCAGGCAAAAGCTGCATTAAAACTGCAAGTTTGTTTTCCTGTGGCACACAACCAGGCAGTGATGGGATCGGTGAGGGGTGGGGAGGGGGTGTGTGTTAGTTTTTGATTGTGGCCTTGCCATAAATTTGTTACAAATTTATTGTAAATTGTTGATGTCTCCGTTGAGTTTTAAGTGCGAGCTCTTGCATTTTAATAAATTGTGATGGCTTTTTATGCAAACTGAATTCGTGCGTCTATGAAAATGCCCAAATGAAATCAAATTTTCATTCAATTTGCATTCTCCCAACAGCTCTTACTGCCTCAAACTTTAAGATTACGTGGCAACTTACAATTCTGTGCAAAACGAATTAGTACAAATTTAGGGAAGTAAATGATTTCGCACATGCTTTCAAGAATGTTAATGAAATCAATTTCATTTTTTTCAGCAATGCTGCTTTATCTTTTCTGGATCTCAGAGACTTTATGGAGACACGGAAAATTGGAGACACATCCAGTTTATTTCATTATGCATATCAAATTTATTTTTAGTTTTCGATGTCATCCATGAATTATCTAGATCGACACTATGCAGTCAATAGTTTACAGCTTTATAGTATATTTAGTACATTTATATACTAGTAAAAATCTAGTAGTGTTGCAAAAGTACACTACTTCTAGCTGTACCTTTAAATAAGCATTGTTTGACACTCAAAGAATTTCAAATGGAACAAAAATAGTATCTTTAAAAATTACTCAGCAGTTATTTTATTTTATTTATATATTTAAATTATATGTAATAAATCTGTTGTTTTTATATTAACATTAAATTAAAGTTACGCTTAATTCTTGATTATAATATATATAATATTTAAATTATATATTTAATAAGTCTGCTATTGAATAGCAATCAATGTTTATATTAATATTAAATTATAGTTACGCTCATTTCTTAATAATATATACAATATTTAAATTATATATAATAAGTATGCTGTTGAACAGCAATTAATGTTTATATTAATATTAAATTATTGTTACGCTTATTTCACAATGCCTCTGCTTATTTATTTATCTATGAAGTAATCTGTCTTCCATTAGTCTAAAGAAAAAAAGGCGAAACTTTCAGTTCTGTTGGCTTCACTACAATACCCCATTTACATCCCAACTTGCCTTCTTTGTGCTGAGGCGGAGCGTGGCCATAGATCATTATTAGGAAAAATAATAAAGTCACCTGAAGAAAATTTATCAAAATCATAAATCATTGCAAATTGCTGCCATTTTTTTCTGCGTATGCTTATGCGTGATTCAAGGTGGGTCTCTCTGTGTGTGTGTGAGTGTGAGCGGGTGTGTGCAATAATTTCTCAATACATTGCATGTGTCGGCGTTTGAAATATTTGCAAGCTGGCGCTGAAATGTATGCATTAGAAATTCTTGTAGCGGAGTGAGTGCAGCCATGAGTCGAGTGAGTGCTATTTGAGTGTGCTATGTTGAAAGAGTAATTTCGCTATGCTCTTGAGGGACTTTAAATTCTGAGAAAGCGAACTCTTAGTTCAGCACTACGTTGAGTCTGCCTTGGAGTCAAAACTTCCACAAAATGCGCTCGCATTGAGTACGCACTGCTAAAAAGAGCTTGTTGTTCTATTCTCTCTTTCACTTAAGCTTGTGTATGGTTAGTAATTGCAACGCTCGACTCAAACACGAACTGCAATTTGTAGCGACGCTTTTTTCAGGTATTTGGAGTCAATCCGCAGTGAGTTTCAATTGAGTGCATTAAGTGAATGAGCGCGCAAGAGAGTTGACGTATTGAGAGCGTTGAGTGCGTCAAATGAAGAGCGCATGAGTGTGAATTGAGACGAGTGTGAGCTTGGCAAGCAGAAGAGAGTTGTCATGCTCTTGAGTTAAGCAGCGGAAATTCAAGTTGTGTTCTTCATAAGACTCAAAGTGTTGCAATGCGTTTTGAGCCAATTATGTTGAAAGTAAAGAACGAGTTGCAGAACAATACTTCGATTGTTTAAGTTAGTGATTTAATGTAAACATGGAACTTGTTTTATGTTTATATAGAAAATAACAACTTATAATTTAGTATCGCACGTTGCAAAGTTGTAATAATAAGTAATAAGCATAAATAATAAGTAGAAGCTAAACTGCGTGTTGAGATTAATTGCAAATTGACAACTTGGACTTTGACACAAATGCGTTCGATGAAGCAATCAATTATGTAGCATAATCGATTGATGATGGACGAAAAAAGGTTTTAATTTCAAAAAATTAATGGAGTATCCGTGTACGATTGAAGGATTGAGTCAAGAGCTGTGGCTGTGACATGCCGCTCGGTGGCACATACCATACAGCTGGGAAAAGGTGAAGCGGCAACGTTTTTTGCAGTCGTCAACTAGCGTGGCACGTCTCTCAATGGAACGGCAAATCAACAGACCGACAACGGCAAACAAATAACAACAGAATGAAGCCATAAATACATTTGGCATCGACTGATGGCCACTTCAATGAACACCACAAGCTGTTCATCCCACTTTGCCGGCTGCTGCTGCCGCTGCTGCTTGCGCTGCTTGCATCCTTTTGGATCGCTTTGTGCCGGCGACTTTTTAATTAAAATAAAAATGCAACACTCACACGCACACGCCGAGAGATTGAGGTTGCGTTCGACATTGACGGCGGGGACGGGTGCGGGGGCGGTGGCGGGGTAGCCGGGTGGAGTCGGTGATTGGCGTATAATGATGATGAGTGCGGGGTAAATCACGACAACAATAAAAATTAAGTTTAAGCGCATTTAAAATGCCAACACTCAGCGAACAAGGAAATCACATGAAATTAATGCGCATAAGTTTAATGCAATTCACAGACGAATGCGAATACGAATGCGAATACGAATATATATGCATATATATATGTGGGCACTTACGTGAAGTGCGAGCCGACAAAGCAGCAATCGCAATAAACAATTGTTGGAAATTAATTTTTGTTTTTAAATAATAGGCTTATAAAATAATTAAACGCAAACGGCTTACTTTTAATGGCTGCCTAGATCAAGGGGCCGCATGTATGTGTGTGTGTGTGTGTGAGTGCGGTTAACTTTTGGAGGACCATAAAAATATGAAAAATGCTTGTGCAAATTTGCTGAAATATTCCGCGTTCGTTTTTTCCGCGCGCGTTTTCGATATGTTTTAAATGTGGCAACAACGCCAGCACCAACGAGCGTAATAACAGCCATAACAACTGACAATTAATTGTTAAAAATCAATTTGCAGAACGCATGCGGTTAACTCATTTATTCGCTCGTCTTGTTCAACTACGCCCCATCGATACCCTGTACACAGTCCGTCCGCCGGGCATATTGCAGTGCATTTAATTGTGCGACATAAGTTGAGGTTTGTTTTATCTGTCGTGCAGCGGAGGATATGTGTGCAGTGTTCATAATCATGTTGCATACTTATTTTATTTATTTATTTACGAGTATTTCGCGTTGCACTCAATTTAAATGAAATGCGTAACGAGCTGAAAATATGCCCGTTAAACGGTATAACGGGGCTGCACGGCAAAAGTGAAAAGTGTTTATGCCTTCTAGGTGAAAAATCACGCACAATGGCCGTGCATCCTTTAAGTGCACATCATTCAATATGCTCTCCAAGCGAGTCGCAGGCACACAAACAACTTTAGCTGGCATACTCGTCGTGGTCGTGACCGAGCAATTAGGTCACTTAGTTTTAACGTTAAGGTCTGCTTAAAAGTAAGTAAGCCAATGTCGTTTGCTTGACGGCATTTAAAGCATTTACTGCCATTCTCCTACATTATTAAGTGCGCTTTAAGAACTCTTTCATTAACCTGCTGAAAACTCGCTGCATTGCGCACACTGACAGAAGCTGTCTGCTGCAAAACGCGTCAGCGCAGTGCTCAATAGAATGTTGTTGTTGTTCTCGTTGTTGTTGTTGTGAGTGATGATGATGCGTGTTGTCGGCCTTTGTGTCGTGCTCATCCCCCGTCCACAGGCTGCGCGCCTTTGCACATTCTTGCTGGCATTGGCAGCGTCGGTGCAGTCTGGCCTGCCAGGCTGCCAGCGTGCCTGCCGCATTACTCATACGCCGCGTTGCAGCGGCCGCAGCCTTGCCTCATTCATTTAGTCGTCAAGTACAAGTGCATTTGCATCGAAATTGATTGCTCACAAAACTGCCGATATGCTAAAATTGGCAATTTAGTGTGCTGCCGAAAATCGTCGACGGGGGGCTGGTGGGCGTGGCGCTGTGGCGCTGTGGGCGCCGCTTGCTGCTGCCTCAACAGTTTGTTGATTAAAAGGCTGCTTAACTAAAATTGAGAGCGCGTCGGTTGAAGTTTAATGCCACTTGAGTAGCACCAACAACCACCAGCAACACCTGTCATGCCACCCTGTGTGTGTGTGTGTGTGTGTTTGAGTGTAAGCGCGTGTGTTCGGTGAAAGCGTTTAAAACTCTTTTGAACTACTTGTAAATGAACAGTTTTAACAACCCAGACAGGCAGCAGGCGAGCAGTAAGAGGCCACCGACGATCAACAATGCTTGTTCTCTGCCCCGCTTTCCTCCTCCTTCTGCTGTTCTGTTGTTGTTGTTGTTGTTGTTGGCTGCTGCTCTTATTATTATTATTATAACAGAACAGAAGCCATTGAGTTTGCTGTTTGCTTTTTGCCCCGTTGTGTGTACGCAACTTTATTTTTGAGTTTGTTTTGCAACTTTGCTGCCGAAAATGTTTCATAAACAGAAATAAAAAATGCATAAAAAGCGCTGAAAACTTTTCAAATATTATGGCGAAAATGTAAATGAAAATTGAAATAATTGCTGGCAACTATTTGCCATTGTTTTCGCGAAAAAAAGCACTCAAGTTAAGCGCAAAACAATTGCCGATGATGAGGACGGTGCACAAACAAACATTCAGATCAAAGTCACTTCCTACAAATGCAACTTCCAACTAAGTGCACAAAACTGAGTGCTGACTACAGCAGCACACAAAGTGTTTTCCGTCATTTATAGACAAAGACAGTGATGGTGTATTTTCTACCTCAAACTAGCTATTATCTGCGCCACTCAATGAGTCAAAAATTTCTTGCTAGCCTACTTATTCATTGCCCTTGAAGAGCTCTCAATAGCCAACGCTTGACTTGGAGAGTGTGGCTAGCGACGTGGCCAAAGTATTCAGCCGCTAATTAGGAGCCTTGCTTGTGTGCAGCCAATTATGAGTTCTGACAGCCAACATCAATCAGTCGCTGGCCCGGGAAGAGTAGGCACCGAATTTGCCACATGTATAATAAGTGGCAGTGGCGGGGCCTGCTCAAGGAGCAATCATGATCTGGCAACATCAATCAACGGCTGCGAGACGCGCTCGAGACGAGCTGAGTCGCATTGACCTGCAGTCGTAGTCGTAGCAGCCTCAAAACTCCTGCGCGGCGGCGACGTAATGCTGGCTAATAAACCAAGACACTTTGTCGATGTGGGTGGCGGGGTGTGTGGCGGTGTGTGGGGGGATGAACTGGGTATTCTGACAGCTGCCAAACAAGCGTTGCACATTAACGGCAATTGCTTTTAAATTGATTGATTTGCGTAGCTCAGGCGCTAAGCGGCCTCGCCATCTCCCTCAATCCCGCTTTCTCGACTCCCTCTCTCCCTCTCTCCCTCTCTCTCTTTCGTTCCTCCCTTTTGCTCACGCTCGCTCTCTGTGTGTGTGTGCTCAAACACAAACATGTCCAGAACGTGCAGTTGTGCCACTGACAGCCTGATTGCATGCACTTGCCCCCGTCCCCGCCTCCGCCTCCGCCTCCGCCGCCGCCGCCGCCAAAGCCCACACGCCCCCGTTGTGCCATCGACTGGGCTTTTTGGGCAAACAAAATATGATTGCCTGCAATTAGGCGCAACGCTTCTGGGCAGCCCTTTCGGCCACTTGCGAGCGCATTAAATAAGAAATTTCCCGAAATTGCTAAACAACACGCCAAAAACTAATTACACGCGCTGCAGCTGCACTCTGTGCCACGGCCACACTGCCACACTCGCTGCTAGCTGTTCGCTGCTCGCTGTTCGCTGCTCGCCACTGTTGCAATTGCATGTGAAAGGTGTTTGCCGAGGGTCGCTGCACAGAGAGTGCGGCAGCGGTCAAGTGTCTGAGTGACATATTGAACTATGCCCGCAGCATTAGTTTAAACAAACGAGCCAAACATCCAGCGGCCGACAGTCAGTCGCTGCGCCCAACTGCTGTGACTAATACTCCATTAAATGCCAGATAACACTTTGACTTAATAATTATTTGCCGACAAATGTTTGACATTTCGGCGGCATTTGCGGCTTGGCGTCGAGTCGACTGTAGTCCTGCCGCCTCCCGTATGTCGGCAGTTGCCTGTCGCCTGTGACCCATGTTGACTGTGAGCTCTTTGAGTTGGTGCAGCGTTGTAAGCAGCCCGAGGAAGCAGGAAACCTATGCGTTAGTCTAGGAACAGCATTGGGATTAAAGGTTGATTGGAATTGTCGCTGCAACTAGAGAAAAGCGCATTCAAATTACTTACAACGTAATAGTGCTTATAACAACAGCAATCAAATGCGCATTGTATGAACATGTGATAAATTTAATGCAAAGTGAGCAGGTGATTATAGCAACTAACACGTTACATTTTTTTTCAAATTCAAATGAATTAAAGTGCAACAAACAAAATTGCAAGAATGAGCTGTGAAAAAATGCAAGAGTTTTTACAAAGTCGCAAATTACGCGTACAGTTGTTCTAGTGTAATTCGCCATTGACGAAAAAGCGAAAACGAAACAGTGAAAACAAAAAAGCAAAAACAAAATAGCGATAATGATTTGAAAGTCGCTTTATGAGTGCTCTTTTAATTTGCAGTCAAGCGACGCGTCGCTTGAAGTAAGCTAGCTAAGGCGACGAAGTGTGGCGAATTCGCTCAGAGCGAAAGCTGCCTGCGCTCTCACTCTCACACTCTCACACTACTCACTTTTTTGCTGCAACTGTACCAACAGGCAGACATCACATTGATTTCGTTTATTGTTGCTAGTCTGAAAGTTTGAAGACGGATTTGATCAGCAATACACTGACTTTATTAATACCGATAAAAAGCGCAGCAGCTATATTAACTTGCTGCTGGTTTATCGTGCTCATATTCAACAGCGTAACGCGCATAATCCTAACGCTGGCAGCTGGGCCTTCAAGTGGTCTCTACTTGCAGCAAAGGGCGGACGGCGAAACAAGTTGTTGCATACTTTTATGCGTTTTTCACACATCACAAAACTCGAATGGCCGCCGCAATTCATAAAAAGGGGATGTCGATGTCGATGTCGATGCCAATGCCAGCCAGCGTATGCTAATAAATTTCTAATTGAATAAGCCATAAGCAAATGCTTATACATGCACACTCGCACTCACACACACACACATATAACTTATAATGTCATTCGAATGGCTTAAAAGCGTTATCATTTCTTTATGTTTTTCCTTATTGCTAAGCGGCAGTCAAAGCGCGGACTGTGCCAGAGAGCGAGACGATGGCAGTGTGAAGGAGATGTAGGAAAGGCGGGCGTAAAAAATATTGTGTGCATAACGTATGTGGCCAACAAGCAGAATGGCAGACAGTTGGCAGAGCCCAGGGCAGCAGCCAGCGGACCAAGTGCAGGACATGAATGAACGAGCCAGCGAACGGGCGAGCGACGGCTTCTCGCATTTGCATTTGCATTTTACAAACAATTGAAAAAGTAGTTAAAGTTTTTCATGCTGCAGCGCTGCTTTCACTTTATCACACACACACACACAGTGAAAGAGTGCTACATGGTCTTGTTGCTGCCTCGCATGTGCGGTCCGTGCATATGCAATGCCTCACAACTTCTGCTTGGCATATTACAGTGGCAGTCTTGCAGTCAATGCCACCTCCAGCCCCCAGGGGGCATGGCCAGTTTTTTGCCACCCGCTCGCCTCCCATTCGAGTTCTTGTTCGAGTTCGTGTTCGAGTTGGGGCTGGGACTGAAGTTGGGGTCGGGGGTCGGGGGCCTGGCTGTTTTTGCAGTACATCGTGTGGAGCTGATGCGAGTTTTTCGTATCTTCGCACTACATTTTGCACACTTTCGCTATTTGCCGGCTGCGGTTGCTTAGCTTTTTATGAACGTAAAGTTCACGTGTTTACCTGTCTCTCTATGTCTCCCTGTCTAACCTGGTCCCACATGGGCGCCGTCCCTGTCGCAGAGTGTCTCCATTTTGGCGTGTCCAAGCTGTCACTATGAGTTGACACATTTTGTTTTCTGCTGCTCTCGACTCCAAGCTGCATCTGCTCCACAGCTCCACAGCTCTGCAGCTATGCAGCAGTTGCTGTTGCTGTTGCGGTTGCTGTTCCCTTGGGACTCTAAACGGATTTGGTAATGAGATGAAGATTTGCTGCGGATGGGGACACTTGACAAAACTGCAAGATGAGACAAACTACACGTGCATTAATAATTTAGCTGATGTATTTTACAATGTTTCGAATAAGGTTACGACTCAAGTTTGCGTTTAGATACAAAAAGTAGCACAAATTTTAACTGCTAATTTGAACGTAGTAATATTACTTTCCAGAGAGTTGCCTATAAATCTTTATATAAAATGCGGCAAATGTTGAAACTCTTAGATTAAATTGAACTGGAATATTCATTAACTTATATTTTACGTCGAATACGTCAATTGGTAGTAGGAATATTGAAATTGTAAGGGAAATGCTTAAATACTTAAAGTATAGCATTCAATCTGAGAGTTGCTGTAAGATTTCTGAATAATCTTCAAATTCAAAATAAAGTAAAAATAATTAAATTTGTATTAATGTTTGTATGTATTGAAGTAAGGGGTTTGGTTGTAGGGTAGGATATATTGTATTATAATACTCTTTGTTTATAATTTATATTGTATTTCAAAACGATATGTACATAAAGTTATAAAAATTGTGTGAAAAACAAGAAGCAAGAGAATGAAATAGAAGTAACAAAAGATCGATTTTAGTTGTCATTCGGAACGTGATTGAGGAAAGAATAAAACACATATGAAACAAAGCACGTATAAAGAAAACGGAAAGTGAATTATTTAAGTTTAAAGAAGAACAGGCTCGACTAAATGAAATACAAATATATGCACTTTATAGAACGAGTAGAGATGCCACTACAATTTTTATAGTATTATAGAATATCTATCAATAAAACCACACTAAACTAATTTTGATTTACAATCTCCATTATCTAAATATTTAGCTAAACATTTATTTTTGTGTTTACGATTAAATGATTTTGGTTGCTTTTATGTTTTTCTTATCATATTTAGAGTTGAAAACTTCAATAAAACGCAAGAGTCACAAAGATAAAAGAAACAGATTTAGATAAGACAGTCGCATAGATTACTCGAATTGGGGTATCCACATAACGGGGAACTCGAGCTGTGTAATCTCTCCGATGTCGAGTCGCCAAGCCGAGCCGTTCGTGGCTTGCTCGATGACCTTCACCATATTCTGGGCACAAACGTGGACCGGCTGCCGCTTTATCGAGCGGGAGCCAGAGCCAGTCGAGGACGCATCAAAGTTGTAGGCTGTCTTGCTCGACATATCGGCGAGCAGAGGAGTCTCCGTCAGGCCCGGGCAAATAGTGACGAAGGCGATGCCGGTGGGCTCGTAGTAGGGACCCGCCAGGCTGCGAGTGAAGCCCGTGACGCCGTACTTGGACGCCGAGTAGACGGCCATGCGCGACGTCGGCTCAATGCCCGCCACCGACGAGATGTTCACAATCATGCCGCCCTGGCCGCCGCGCGACTTGTCCATGTGCCCCACTGCAATGAGGGAGCTGTTGATGACGCCCAGCAAATTGAGTTGTATGGTCAGCTCCACATGTCGGTCGTCCAGCACTCCCATGCCATTCACGACGAGATCAAAGTGGCCCAGACGCTCAGCAGCCGCCTTGTAAGCAGCCTCCAAGTCAGACCTCTGCGTCGCATCCACTTTGTGGTAGTAGATCTGTGTGTTGGAGTACGTCGACTGCCATGCCGCCAAGAGCTCCTCATTCAGCCTCAAATCGAAGATGTACAAAGCACGTAGCTGGCGCTCGAGCAGCTCTCGGCATGCTTTTTGTCCAATGCCGCCGAAGCCGCCAAGGTAAACCACATTCTTGCCGCGCAAGTCCATTTGAAGCGTCTGAAGCGTTACGTGTTCGAGTTGCAACTGATCTTAAGTAACGAGCCGCAGTTGTAAATGTATTCAAATTAGTTTATTTGACTTCGTGGTTGGCATCAAGTTATTGAACGATAAGATTTGGAAGTGTGTCCCAAACTTGTGTGTCTTAGCAGCACCTCACTGTCGTTTATATAATCTAATCTTGTTCAAGCTAGTAAAAACTGTGATATGCAAGAAACACGCTTATATCTCAATAAAGTTTACAAAACATTGTGCTTATATTGGGACTATAAGATTAAACAAGTGCCATAAGTGAAATCAAGAGTGTTCTTTAAGACTATAAGACAAACGAGGTTTGTTCAAAAAGTATCGCGAATTTCATGTTTTTTCAAGAATTATTTATTTATTCATAAATATATGAAAGTAATCCCCATGAGACATTATACACTTGTGATGACGTTTTTACCAATCCTCGAAGCATTTTGAAAAATCATTTTTTTTCTTTAGCTCCTCCTTCGATGCCGACTTTATCTCCTCAATCGTGGCGTAGCGTCGTCAAGCGCCAAACAAGTGCCACAAGTGAAATCAAGAGTGTTCTATAGGACTATAAGACTAAACAAGTACCACAACGGAAACCTAGTGTGTTCTACAATTTAGCTGACTAAATTAAGGTAACCATTTTAAGAGATTTTAATCTTTATTATTACTACTTGAAGCTGAAATATCTTTCCCAACACAAAATATATGAACAGTGGCAAAAACTTGGACAAAGTAGTTTAATTAAAGTGATGCATAATTTGAAATCAGTCGCAAGAAATGCGCAGCTGTTAGTTGTTATAGTGATTGATGCAGAATTCCGAATGTAAATCCGCCAAATTGAAGATTTGCAAATCTTCGCGCTGCTCAACGCCCTGCTTTACTGCGCTTAAATGCCTGCAGGGCCAAAAGATTTGTCAGGGAAAAACGCAGCGCAGACAACGAGCGAAAGATAGGGACAACGAGGAGGAGGGGGAGGAGCGGGAGGAGAGCGTCTGGCAGTTGCTGCGTCACAATGATAGTCTATGCAAATCGTTCATTATTTTGACTATCAATAACTGATTTACATTTGTGCTGAAGCTGCACAAAACACACTCGCCGAAGACGATTGACGTGGAGCGGCAAGCGCAAAAAAGGAGCACGGACAGTGGCCGGGTCAGCCAGGAGCAAGAGAGAGAGACGGATAGAGAGAGAGAGAGAGAGAGGGAAGCGCACAGACAGGCAAAAACAACGCGGACACAGTGCAAACAATGACAACAAAATATGCTGCACTCGGGGGCTGCACTTAAATGAAATGCCAACAAACCAAACAGCTAAATCGCTTGCCTGCAAGCGGCGCACAGTGGGGCCGCAGTGGGGCTACAGTGGGGCCGCAGTGGGGCTGCGGTGGGGAGGCTGGCTGGGGCCTGGGGCGCGGCTGAATGAGCAGCTTCATTTCAGCGTATAATTGAGCGCGCACAAAATATGCGACAAGCGACAACTGCTGGGGCGTGGGGCGTGGCACTGCACAGCGACTGGCAGCAGGGAGGGAGAGGGAGCGACGGCGGGGGTCGCTGCTTGAGTAGCGCATTGTGCGGCTTTAACAAAGATATGCGGAAGTATGAAATTTTCCTATTACTTTGTCGCAGCAAATAGAGCGGAAGTCAGTCAACGAATGCAACCCAATCCAAGCCAGAGCGCAACCAACAACAACCCGAGTGGAGTCGAGTCGAGCAGCAGCAGCAGCCACTTGATTGTGTCATGTCTGTGGGCGTTTAGCTGCGGGCGGACGGTGGGGGGGGGGTAGCTGGGCGTGGTGACTCGAGAACGTGAACTGCGTGTACTATTTGTTATTGAGTTTTTGGCAGCAATGTGTGAACGATTTTTTCCCTCGAAGGCGCCCACAACTATGCAATCGCTTTGTGAGCTCTTCACTCTTAGACGCAACACACAGAACGTGGCCGGCAGGTGTCAGCTATTCACGCCAGCTGGCTACAAGTCGGTTAGCCAAGTTTTCGCTTAACACGCATAAATAAACCACTCTACATCTGCGTAAAGATTCGCAACTCAGTGTAGATCTATGGCAGCAACTCTCAATTATCAATTGGTGTCTTATTCAAATGTGAATAACGTATTTCACAACAAATACTCAAAACTAATCGTTGAGTCGAAAATACAAGTATAATATATATAATATACTGAAAAAGCATAAATACTTACTTTGATATTTCAGTACTTTCTTAATGTTTCTCAGATGACATGGCTATATCATCCAAGCTGTTGAAACTGATGGAGTATATGTTTGAAGATACAGGATACAGATACAGATGCATTCACCTTTAGGACTACACTACTCCAAATTTGGTATGAATTAATTCTATAAGTATTCTCATAAAATTAATTTTAATTTCTGATTTATTCTATAATGGAGTTACAAAACTCAAAAGAAGCATTTAAGTCGAATCTATACTGAAAAATTTAAATTTGGGACTTTGATATTCCATTACTTTGAAATTGTTTCTAAGTTGATCTCTCTACTTCTTTTAGGCAATCAGTTGGTCATGGCTGTACCATCGCGGCGCTTTAAAGTGATTGAAGTACAGCTGCATTGATCTGTGAAACTTTAGCAACTACTTTACTTCATAGTGGGTATGAAATAATTCTATGAGTATTCTCATAAAATGCATTTAAAACTCAAACTAATATTATTCAAATTATAGAGAACGATGGACCTCGATTAAGGCATTCTTGCTTCACTGTTAATTATTGTTTACTTTATAGTTCACTTATTTAAGTATAACAACTTTTTTGCAATCGCTGGCACTTTTGAGGACATTAGTTTGACTCAATTTCATGCCTGCAGAGAACTGTTTACAGACTAAAGTAAATATATAATTATAGTACTCAAGTCTCCTACGAATCCCTTGTCTATCTGACTTGCAAATTTCTATAAATTAATATAAATTATGTAAATATATATTCTTTGTGCTATTCTGTTGCATCTATCAATTTCGCTTTAGATACTTTGCATTATTTACCATCAATAAACTTAGATTTTTTTCAGACTTTTGCATAAGTCCTGAATGTGCTTTCAAGTGGCAATTTTAAAGTCCCTTATAGATTTGTAACATTAAAGTAGCCGTTGTTTAAGTGGAATTCCCAGAGCTGGCCATTTGTCATCTATTGTGTGTTGGCGCTGCTCATAAGTTCAATGTCGATGGAGAGCGTATTTCCAGTTTAATAGTTAATTAGTGCCATTTGCGAGATTGTTAATTGTTCTTGTCGTCTGGCAAATTCACTTGTCTCGCTCTGTGGCCATAATTGTTTATCGAAGCCAAATGACCGCGCAAAGACAACGCCCCCAGAGCAGCCCAGCAGCCCAGCAGCCCAGCTACCAGTTAGGAGCAGCAGCAGCACAGTTAGGCTCAGCATCAGCATCGACATCAGCAGCGTTAGTTTTGGAGCATCTCCTGCATAAGTACGGTCAGAATATGCAGAAGGCGGCTGCTATGCAACGTATGTTTATATAGGCCTGTTTGTGTGTGCTGCCTGCTGTCTGTTGTGTTTTGTGTGCGGTGCAAGTGTGCGTGTGTGTGTGCGAGTGTGTGTGGACATAAATTGTTGCATACCAAGCAGACGCTTTAAGGCATTCGAGCATGGCGTGTGCTGCGGTTTGAAGCCTCAATTGCATAGCAATCTCATTTTGTGTATGGCGTTCTGTTGATTGATGGTTAACCAGAAAATCAATATCACTATGCTAATGAGACTAGCATAAATGTATGCTGCCGTAGTGCTTCGCCCGACTCGCCTTCCAAGGATGCGCACTCTCTCAAGCATTGGTAATGAACTATGCTCGTCCTGCCGCCACCAACTCGACTGCCGCACGTTGCTCCACACTTCTTCGTGTTTTAGCTGATGCAAGAGCAAGAAAAAAACCACTCAAATGCTAGTACGAGTGTGTGCTTGTGTGTGTGTGTGTAACGGAACCTTTTATGCCATTATTAAATTGTTTATGCGGCGCCACTGACGCGTGCTGCGTTCACAGTTGGCCTCTGTCCGATTGAGCGTGCACTTGCCTTGGCTGCAATGCCCCGCACTCCACCAAGTGGGTTTTAAACATGCATCCATTCACTCGCTCACTCATTCATTTGTCGTGTCATTTAGTCAGTTAACCATGTGTCCGCTTTGTCAATTGTCTGACAGGCTGCTAATTTAATTAGATTTAAATTTATAATTATGTTTTTGTGTGTGCTTGCGCGCATACCCTGCAAAACGAGAGCTTCCACTATGACGCTATCTATATCTATATCTATCTATATCTCGCACTCATTTTGTTGTGCATGGAGAATACGGAGAACTCTAGTTGTTTGATAAGAATAGCAAGCATAATAGAATATTGCGAATATACAGCCTAGAAGCCAGATAGTTTCTTATAATATAAATAAGATATAGGTATAATAAAATAGGTGAATATTAATACAACACTGTATGTAATATTATGTCGACTTGAGCGACTTAATATCGATAGTTTGCTGAACACACGCACTGCTTTACAACTTGGACTGCTTTTTTCGCTCCGACTTTTGGCTGCGACTGCTGATTCACACTGCTTAGACTGCTGGTTCACACTGCTGATTCACACTGCTGGTTCCGATTACTGCTTTCAACTGCTGGTTCGAACTGCTGATTCACACTGCTTAGACTGCTGGCTCCAACTGTTGATTCACACTGCCGGTTCGGATTACTGATATTGACTGCTGGCTCCGACTGCTGATTCCGTTGACTGATTCTTACTGCTGACTTGTGATTTGTGCTTGCATTTGCCCTATAGGGTACTCCGCTAGTCGTTAGAAAGTGTTTCCAAATGCCGTGCTGAACTTTTTCGTCATTCCAGGCGGCTAATTACAAAACGATACAAATGGCGCCGCCCACTCGCAATGCGGCTTTCTATTAATAATAAATTGCCATTGTATTTTGTTGCATAACTTTAGGCGCTTCATTTGGCATCGCATCGCATCGCATCGCTTCGCAGCTGAGTGCGTGTGGGACCTGGAACGGTTCGCCGCGTAATTAGAGAGTTTTAAATGATTGTTTTGTGCGAAACGAAATTGCGGCGCACATGTGTTTAATGACCTTTGCAAATGGCAAATGGCAAATGAGCTGAGCCGCGCTAATGGCTGACTGGGCTTTGAAGGCGCTCAGCGGGCGAATACATGAAATAAATGGCCAAAGATTGCAAATAATATGCAACATTATTTAATGAACTGACGCGCAAAGCGGCACATTTATGTGTATTTAGTCAAACGGATTTAAAATCAATCATAAGCGAGCCCCGCTTTTAAATATATAGTCGACTTATTTGCGGCCAGCAGTGTTTTAAAAGTTTAGTCAGCGTTGCGCCTGCAATCGATATGGCAGCGTGTATTTACATTTAATTTATAATTAAGCGGATTTACACTTTAATCGCCGTTGACAGTTGCCAACCACTTGTCAATTATAAACTGCAATTTTCCGGCCGATTCACACCTTTCCGCCCATCCCACCCCCCTCCACCCAGCCCCCTCGTCCAGGCTTTTAGTGCGGCTCAGACGTCGACTGCAAAACGAGCGCAATGTAACTCGCATTTTAATTATTTTGACATTTCGCCATTAGCTGTGAAATATAATTAACTGCCACAAACACGATTCAAATGCGAATAAACAAAAGTGCAAAAAATGCGCAAATGCAAAAAGTGAATGGAAAAAGTTATCGCATTCAACTGCGCCAGAAGTAATACTCTAAGAAAAAATATGGCAACATGGGGAGATGCGTTTAAAAGCAAAACTTTCAATTAAACTCTTATTTTTTGCAGCTCAAATTACAGTCAACAAAGTAGAAATGAAATCGAATCAGCTTGACATATTATTCTATTTTTTTTCAAATTTATTTACATTTTTTTAAATGCTGTGAGCAAACTTTAGAGCTTTACCTGTTTGAAAATCCTTTAAAATAAACTAGATTTACAAGTTGGCAATAATAAATTATGCAATATTCTAGAACTGTGCAAATGCTTAAGTTAAAGTTTATAATGTGACATATTTTAACTGTAGACTTGTAGCAACTGCGAAATAATTTCAACAAAATTTCAGTTATTATATTTGTTTGCGATTGTGTTTTAAATTGTTTACAGGTTAACCACAAAGGACACAACTGTATCTTCAGTCATAGCGTGGAATGTGAGAAATATAATATCAGCTGCAAACACATTTAATTATAATTTGTTGTTGGTCTTCAGCTAGCGACAAATACAAAAATTAATTGCATTAATGTGTGCACACATCCCGATGTGCGTGTTCATATATGTGTGTGTATATATTTCAGTTGCGATGTCTATATTTATATCAGTTAATTGAGTAACGCACTGCATTACATAAATATTTGGTTTGCCTCTTGCCGAAAGCGCATTAAATAATGGCAGAGCGAGGGGGCGAAGGGCGCATAGACGGTGAGATAAAGCGACTGAACACTCTGGCAGATTTCGCGATTTACAGCATTAACTGATAAATCCATTTGGCACACGCGTTTGCATTTGCATTTCACATTTCACATTCCACATTTCCATTTGCAAATATTTACAGAGACCCGATAATACTCCAGCTGAGACGCAGGCTGGGCCCAAAAAATATTAATTGACAGCTCGGATGTGGCATCAACAGAGCAAACTTGCTTCACTCACTATTTATTTGCTGTTAAACATGTTGGAGTTGACTTCAGGTTGCATGCTTAATTTCCGTAAAAGATTGACCAAAATTGGTTTATTCATTATAACTGACGATCTGTCAAACGCATTCAAGCAATGAGATTGTTTCAAGTATTTCATACGAACATTTTGTGGCATTCAATTCAATCGAATATCTTTTGGGAAATGACAAACAAACTGAAACTGGAGCTTCTGATTTACCTTTTCATAGAGAAATATATTATATATTATCAAATTAAATTTTTGTAATCTAACAGAAAATGAGGTTTCACATTTACCTCTACATAATATCTTAAATTTATTATTATTATTAACTTTATAAAATATCTTAAAGACAATTTATTTTTTAAAAACTGAAACTGGAGTTTCACATCAAGCTGTTCATCGGGTAATATGATTTATATACTCTCGATTTGTTGCATTGTGCAGGGCATTAAAATAATCGCACGTCTTGAATATAATTATTTTAGGAAATAGTAACCTAACAGAAAATGAAGTTTACCTTATCATAATATGTTCTATATACTCCTTTTAACCAAATGATATAGTGTAGGGTATTAAAATAATAACATATCTATAATATAATTTCATTTTAAAAATTACAGCTAAACTTGAACTAACGTATCACGTTTACATGTTCAGAGAGTGTGGAACATATATATATTGCATAACCAATGGTGGTGCAGTGTTTGTTGTATTCATATAATAACTTATCTCAAATAGATAGTTTTGTTTTAAGGAAATGGTAACTAAAACGAAACTAAAGTTTTAGATTTAGAAATAGATGATACAAGTAGAAGTGAACTGGAACTGAAGTTTCACGTGCTTATTTTCAGAGAGCGTAGATCATATATATAGTATATGTTATATACTCTCTTTAATCCAATTGTGCAGTGTGCAGGGTATTCAAATAATAACAAATATTACATATGTTAGAATTTCTTTTGGAATTATTGAAACTGAAATGAAACTGAAGTTTGCATTTACCTTTTTATAGGGTAATATGTTCGATATACTTTTATCTTTAACTTAATTGTGCAGTATGTAAAGTATTAAAATAATAAGAAATTGTGTTTCGGGAAAAGGTAACTGAATGATACTAAAGTTTCACGTGTGCATTTTTATAGCACAATGTATTATTGATACTCTTTTTAACCCACTGCACAAATGTGTGGAAAATCATGATATATTAACATATTCGCAGAAAATCAAAGCTCTTGTAGGCAAATGCAACTAGATGTGGCACAGTGTCTATAGGTCGTTAATGACGCTTGGCCTTGGTGCGACGCACAAGTCGAAGTCAGGGGAATAGTAATTGGGTTGAAGCTGGCGACGACGATAATGATGATGATGGAGATGTTGCTGATGGCGGTGGCGGTGGCCATGTTGCTGCTGCTTCACTGGCCACACTAAAAAGGCAACGTTTGTGCAGGCAGCAGCGTGTGTGTGTGTGGCAACTGCCGTATTGACAGCCTGCTCCCTTTGCCTGTGCGTCTTGCCTCGCTGTGGCACTTCCACAATTAACAGACAAAAGTAAATTACAAATGTCTCTTTGAGTAGCGAGTCTGTGTGTGTGTGTGTGTGTGTGTGTGTGTGGCTGCGTGTGTGACTGCGAGTGTGCTCTGCAAATTTCTTTGAGATACTCATGTCATCCCCAGCCTCATCCTCGTCCTCGTCCTCGTCCCCAACCTCAGCCTCATCGTCGCGACGGCGGCTCTGTCTAATTTTGCACTTTACTTGTGCAATTTTCTGCTTCAAAAAACGTTGTAGTATGCTGGTTGCAACATCACCCCTCTCTCTCTCTCTCTCTCTCTCTCTCTCTCTCTGTCTTCACTCTTCACACACAAATTGGCAGCAACCTGTTGCATCGTCGACTGTTTGCACAATTGCCAATGAAAATTTTCGACAACTGCGCCATTTGCTTTATGCATGAGCAATCATTACACTTGCCTATGAATACGAATGTGGATGTGTGCATCTGTATAAGTGTGTGTGTGGGGGGCAATCAATGTGGATGGTGTGATGGCTGTGCGTGTGTGAGTTAGCCGCCTGTTTGCTTCCAATCACAACAATTGCCAATTGCCAGCAAAATATCGCAATTGCATGCCCCGAAATGATGATAAATGAGAACGCTTTAGTTTCGTCTGCATGTGGCTTGCAATTTATTTTGTCTTCAAATGCCAGTCTGTCCATGTGTGCGTGTTCGAGTGTGTGGTGTGGCCGACATTAGCATTAACAAAGGGCGCAAAGGCATTGGGCCATTGTCAGGCTCGACAGGGGGAGGCCAACTCTGCAGTTGCATCAAAGGATTGCGTTTACTGCTGACAGATCAAAGAGATGGCTCTGTAGTGCAATTAAACTTTTATTTAAATACATACCAATATGCAATTGTGTTTCTACTGTGACCTCGTTTTGAAATTGGCGCGCTTGCATCGGTGGAATTGTGTACGAAATTGCATTGGTTCAGTGACTAGCTGAATATCGTTCCCTATGCTGCTGCTAGATGGCGCTTTGTACAATTTAAGAGCTGCGCTTTTTGGTGTACGCGTTGCAAAGCAGTGGCACTGCTTGCATTTGAATTAACAAATGAGTACAATTATAGATGAATATTATTAACAAATATATTAACTTTTAACCATTTTAGGGCGTGCCAATGTTGTTATCGATATACTGAACTTAATACTAATTGTATTGCTTCAGATTGACTGACACAGACAATAATACAATGAGTAAGTATATTGTTTAATAAATAAATATAAAATGTAGTGCTAACTTTTCGATTCTGAGCAAGAATTTGATGGAAGCAATCAGGTTAACTGCACAATTACCCTGAAAACTGAAGGGCTGGCATTCTAATCAATTTTTAATGCAACGTCAAGAGCTGCAACTAGGATAACAATCAAAACAACAGCGCAAGAGGTGGCAATTACCCAGCGCCCAACGAGGATGTTGCACAGAAAAGTGAAAGTTGAATGGGGCTGCAAGTGGCGTGCTTTCACTTTGACAGCGGCAACTCCAACCCATCGCTGCTGGTCCGTCGACTGAGGCTGCTGCAGCTGCGACAGGTGAGCAAATAACAAAAAGCGACGGCTTCATTTATCTTTTTCTTTACTGTTGCAGCAGCATGCGGCGCGGCAAGCTAGCAAGCTGGCAAGCTGGCAAGCTGTCAAGGTCTGTGACGCCGCGAAAAGCCCAACACAGCTTTCAGTGGCTACAGAAAGAACAACGACAACAAGAACAAGGACCACAACAAACCTTTCGTAATTCAGAATTATGACAACGGCCTTCAGCACAGCGGGCTGTCCAAGAAGTGATGCCAGGATATGCCTGCATGATGCCAACTCTTGAGCTGGGCACCGTGAAGCTAAACTCTGCACAGAGTAAACAAATAAAACTATATATTGTTTCTATGAATTAAACCAAGGTAAAAATATCAATTAACGAGATGTATTTTGCAAAAACTGTTCTTTTACGAAATTATTGTAATTTTCTAGAATAAATCACATTTGCCACAATGCGATTTGAGCTTTTGAGCGTGCTTCGCGAGCTTTAGCAGCAAAGCTGTGAGCGGCGTTTTTGGAGCTTTTCATTGAGCACGAACGTTGGGGCAGGTACTGTCTCGGCTGTGAGTGTTTGTAAGGATAACGACGGCGTCCTTTTGGCTGGCGTGTTTTCTTTAGTACTTGTGAGAGGCTCCTCTTTATAGCTCTCTCTCACTCTCTCTCTCTCTCTCTCTGTGTCGGAGAGCAGACGCCGCGGCGTCTGATGGTCTTGAGGGTTTTCGGCCAATTTGGCAGCAGTTAGGATCGGCTTTTCTTGCTTCAAATATGTACTTCACTGTACTTCCACACATTAATATTGGACCCATATATGAGCACAATAAATCAAAAAATAATTAAATTAAGTGACATAAATTACAGTATATGGCGCTGTGTGGCATCTGCGCTGAATATTTTTTAAGCCACTATTTATTGCTGTTTTCCTATTAGGCACAACTTTTCAATTTACGCAGCAATTTGATTACAATAACTAATTGTCGTTGAGTTTTTTGTCTGCCTATCCATTAGCAGCTTTCTTGGGCGTATTATTAAGCCATCATCTGTCTACCCATTTCTGGGCATCTATCATTTATAAGCCCACCTGACTAAGTGTCAATATTCCTTCGATTACTAACCCTTCAGGAAACCAATAGCTGGTACCTTTTGTGTAGCTAAGCCAAGCCAATGTTTTCGCTCTATCCACTTGCTTCCCCTATTACCAAGCTGCGCTTACTCTCACTCTCATTCAAGCACACACACATACACATACACGCACTCTCTCTCGCTTTTGCTATCTGTCATATGGCAGTTCCTGCAAAATGCTTCCACTACAAATGTAACAACTTCAAACCGGCTTTTTGCAAAACAACAACAACAGCAGCAGCAGCAGCATACAATCGTAATGCACAACAAAAATAAGCACGCTCTCTCAAGCACATCAGGTGCTGGTGACTCACGCAACCTAACGCCGTTACTATGGCACGACGACGGCGAGGGAGAGCAAGCAACGCGAAGCTTTGAGAGCGGCGACATGAGAGCACTTTGTCTGCCGTTACCGTTTGGAATAGTTCTTTCTCTGTCTGGCCCAGCTGATGCGTTGTTGTGGTCGTCGTTTGTTGTTCACGTGGTTGCCATTCGTTTTTGCTGCTGTCGCTGCCGCTGCTGCTGCTTTGGGCTATATGCAGTCCTGGCAGCATACTACCTAACTCATACGTATAGGCACACGCACACCAGCGACACACGCAGATGGAGAGAGACTGGCAATTCTTTTTTGCAATCGAGGCTTTGAGCGTTTGACGGCGCAAGCGATTGCTCAGTTGGGCGACAGACTCTGCAAGCGCTAGACACGACGAGCTAACCGCAGTAACTGTAAAATGTTGGAAAGAGATTTGTGAAAACCAATGAAATGATTGCAATTGTCAAAGGATCTGGCAATTAGCTAACATTGTGTGTTCGTTCAAAAGTGCGTGCTACTAAAAAACTTATCGCTTTAATACCAAACTATGTGCAGCTCCGCAAATAACAGCAATAACAAGCACAACAGCAGCGCTCAAGATAACAGCGGCAGCAGCAGCAGCATCAATATCAAATGCAAAGAAAAGTGTTTTTGTTTATGTTCAGATTGAGTTGAGACATTTTGCCTGGGACACGGACACGCCACGAAGGAACTGCTAATGTAGTATTAAAGGTGAGTTGATTGCACATGAATGGCAGATCAAGAGCAGCCTTTACATTCAACAACAGCAACAGCAACAACAGAGGATGCCAGCCAGAATAACAATAATTTCCCCTGATGCTGTGGCAGCCAATCAGCAGAAGGCTCTGCCACAGCAATGACATTGGCTCGTGTTGTTGCTGCAGCCACGAGTATTGTCGTTAAATGTCAGGGGCATGTGCACCCAACAATGTGAACGGAACTTTCGCTTCAAATGTGCACACAACTAAATTCCTTCCCACTTTCGACTTGCTGCGCCGAACGCAGTTTCCAACTCTATTTTCAATCGTTCTCACGCCTTCCTCTTGTCCTTCGCCTTCGCCTTCTCATTCGCTCTTGCGTGTGTCACGAGATGCGCTCGCCCGGCTGCTGACCACCGAAAATGAAGGCAAAGAGCATAAACACAAATTATAGGCTTGCTCGCTGTCTGCACGATCTTATGCGGCCACGCATGAATGGTCGGAGCAACCCTCGAGGACATGCAGGCAGACCTGCACCGCACGCCGATTCCTGTGACTTGCCTGATTGTGCCCAGTAATTGTGGGACACAGTCAAATTTAGAGCAAGCGTCGACAAACTTTTAATGAGATTCTTGCTCAAAGTTCTATTTCCATTTTGAATTCACATTCGTAATCGTCTCATTCTGTTATTCCCTTTGTTATGCTCTTTCCTTTCACTCTCAATTCGCTTTCTCGCTTTCGGGGCGAAACAATCGAACGCAGTGCTTTAAAACTCCACACAGCAATTCGGCAGCTGGCGAGAAGTGCGCGATTTGCATGCAAAATGAAATTAGCCCCTGCACAGAGGACTACGCGTTGGTAGTCGGGGGTGCGGAAGGGCTGTCGAAGGGTGGCGGGGAAAATGGTAATGGGGCAACAACGATAAGCGCATAATTACCAAGTGCGAGTTTTACAAGTTTCTCTGCTCTGTTTTGTTCTTTTCATTTCACTGTTTTTATTTTCCATTTCCCTCGCTGGCCTGCACAGACTTCGCATTTTCCTGCGGGCGAGCACCTGACCATCCGCCAAATGCCAGGAAATCGCGTCCATCCCGCCCCTGCGCATCGTGTTCATTAAAATTAAAAATTAATGCTAACTATTAGAAAGTTCCGGCATTGCGTCTGGCCAAGAACTGCGGTAGTTAAATTAAATTTCCACGTTTGCTCTGAGCTTAGTTTGCTCGGGCTGCTGGACAGGCCGGAACTCCAAATGGTCCAAGTCCAATGGCTAGCAATGGATTTTAGCAATGGGCATTTTATAGGCCAATTCCCCGTCTTTAGTGTTATCTCCAGAGCTAATTGCTGCTTCAAATTGAATCCTTGATTTCTGCCACATTAAAAAAGATTTTACTGTGACTTTTACTGAAGCTAAGGATCAAGAGGTTTCTCAGTACTGTACGCTCAAGAATTCTTTATTGCCACCAAGGATACGCAAAGGAATTCTACATTATTGCACAGTCACAGTTGATGTCGGTAAATACATAGATCTCAAAATGTCTTTCAACGAATTGCATTACTAAAAAATTTACTTTGTCCACTTTTTATAACTTTAGAAGTCGCAAAATTGAGTTGATGTGGAATTGTTCCTTAACTTCAGTGCATTCCATATAATTGCACATTTTGCATTATTTTATTCCATTCTTATTGTAAGCTTCAGAGTTTTGTGTTTCAGCTAAATATAAATAGCTTTAAAATTGTGTATTTCATTGACTTCATATTATATGATGTTTCCTACTAACAATATTATAATTGTAAATTTGTTAATTATTATTGTTTTTGGTTGCAATGATTGATCTATAATTATTGCATTCATACTATAATATATGTTATTATTAGCTTAGATGTTGCCCAATTTTACAGTTCTAAATCTTTAAATTTTTATTTACTCTGCAATTTGAGTTTATTTAGCCCCACATAAATAGACGTTGCTCTATTTAACAAATTCAAATATTTCGATTTATATTCACTCGGAATTTGCAGTTTTATTTAGCTGCATCAACACCTATTTCAATTTATAAACAGGACCTGCAGCATTTCCTTAATGTATGCTTTCCACCAACCTTCGAGGAAACTTCTTAGTTTTTAATAATCTTGATAAAGTCATTAATGCAATGAGATAGGGAGGCTGCTTTAAAACCTGGCAGAATTAAAGCCACCGCATAAGTGTGGCAGCAGCAAACTATGCTGTTCGTGGCGCTACTATTCATGCAACACTTGCCACGCCTAATGCATTTTAATGGCACGCAGATGTCGACAGTCCAAAACTAAATAACTTTCGTGTCTCTGAGTGCCATAAAATCTCAACCAACACACACACACAGGCGCACACACACACGTGGAGAGTGGGAAAAGAGAAAGCAAAACAAATTAGAGGAATGTGGATTTTGCAGTGTAATGAAATTAAAATTGCATTTCATTCTGTCGGCAGGACGGGCGCGACTATTTTCTATTGCATACTTTGGGGCGCTGCGCGGCGTTGCGTTGCATTGCGTTGCGTTCCGTTGCTTTGCGTTTGGCTGCTGTCGCTATTTTTGGACAGCCGCTGGCTGTGTGCATCAGCATGTGCATGTCCTTGAATTTGTGTCCGCGCTCTGCGCCTGCGTTTCGCCTGCCTTCACCTTATGCGTTTTCGGTGTGCCAACTACGTCAACAATAACTTAAAGCGCTGCTCGCTGCTCGCTGCTCACTGCTCGCTGCATGTTGCACGTTCGAGCTGCAAGCTGGCGCATTATTTGGTTAATGCGGCTTCACCTAGGCCTACAGCAAGCTGACAGATGGCAACTCAATTGACATCGCCAGTGACCTTCGCTGGCAGCACTCCACACTCGCCACACTCGCCACACGCCAGATGCGCCACATGCGAGGCACGCATCAATTGCGCGGCACTTTCTTTGAGAGCCGGAGAGGCACGCTGGCGCGCTGGAAGCTCCCACGCTTAGCGCATCAGCGGGCTTAGTACTATTATCGACGGCTGGAACGTGAGCGCGGCTGTCGATGTCGCGACGTCAGCACGGTCAATTAAATTGATCCAGCGCCACCAGCGATGCTCGACGCTAGATGCCCGCGCATGCCACGCAGCGAGGGGGCGACAGAGAGCGATGGGGAGCATATTAAGCGATCGATCAGCGGCTTGGGGCACTCGCATGTGGCATGCACCTTGCGGATCAATCATTGTCTCAATGTCAATAGCAGCCAGCATGAGGCAGCATGAAATTCTGTTCCGCTCTGCATAATTGGCCTGATTTCACGACGACCAGTGATTCAATTGATTCAATTACACTTAACCTGTGTCTTCGGCGATCGCCGGCGTATGCGCAAATTGAATTATGTGCCTCTGTTGATATTGATGAATGGCAAAATTGCAATCAAACGATGGGAAAACATTTCGGGGAGGCCCTCATCGCCATCGCCAACGCCGATGCCGTCGCCGTCGCCGTCGCCGTGGCAGCAATAAGTGCGTGAATCGTTCAACATTCAATTGACATCAATAACTGGCTATTAATTGACAATTCAGCGTATTAAAACTACATTTAAGTATGCACATAAATAACAATATTTATGGAAAGACATTTCACAAGAACTCTGTGTGCTTACAAGACTGACCTAAGATCTGCAGGGGGTTCACAACATTCGTGTGATCACAAAGAATATAATGTTTAACATATTTGCCCAATTGGTTCAATGATTTTCAGGTTTTCCACACTTATAACTAAAATTTATAAGAAAGAACTCGTAATCCTAACAAATAATAAGAAGACAAGACACTAATTGTTTTACTATAATTTGCAACTAATATTTGCACAAAATAATTCGTAATCCTACAAATAATAATTATATGCTCTGTCAGGCATTTTGCTATTGACTTAACTGGTAGCTATTATTTTAAAATCATTTCGTTGTGTACCACTAAGTAGACAATATTATTATTTGTCGTTTTCAAGTGTCTTCGATAAGTATTACTATAATTTGCAGCTAATATTTATAGATAATAATTCGTAATCCTAACAAATAACAATTATATGATCAGCCAGGCATTATGCTATTGACTTATGTGGTAGCTATAATTTTAGTATAATTTGTTTGTTATTTTTAATAACTTGATTGCCGAACGAGCAATGCATATATCTATATAGAACCTGATTCCTAATGCTAAACATTTAAAAAGTTTATTATGGGGCATTAATGGCCTGAGTTGAAAGTGCTTTGAGACTGTCGGTGTTTTGAAACTAATTACACGGCTCAATAGCCACAAGTGCTCGTTCACTTGCCACGTACCTGCCCACCCTTGCCCCGCATACAGCAGCAACTGTCGACGGTCGACTGTCGACTGTCGACTGTCGGATTGCATTATGAGAGAAAATGTTTTGTTATTGTTTACGCGACGCGCGTACTTACTAATGAACTTGTGACTGTATCTAGACAGGGCGGATCCATTCACCTGTGTATAAATATTTGCACAGCCAACTGAAATAATAGCAATAATTATAATATAAAGCATCACCAGCGGCCATCGCTGCGCTGCTCGGCTCTGCGCTGGGCTGCGTTGGGCTGCGCTCGCGCGACGGCCGTGGCATTAAAATATAATTATGATAAATATTAAAGTTGAGTTTCGTGTGGTTCGTGAGCCATGGCTAATTAACATGAAAATTGCGTGGCGCTTCATTAAAACGGCATCGGCAAATGAGGCGTGGTATTTCGGCAATGGGTCAATGCATTTCAGCGAAAAATCTAACTGAGCGCTTGAAATTCTTTTGACAGCTCTCCCAAATTGTCACTCACATCACTCACAGGGCTCAGCCCCAGCTTCAGCCTGCGACTCACACTCAGACTCAGCTACAGCTTCAGCCAATGCTTCAAGCGCATTACTGGCTATGGCATAAATATTTCAATTAATGTCCCGACTGTGCCAGCAGCCCCACAACGAAATGAACTCGTGCATACATACGAGTATATATACAATACGGATCTCTCTGTGTGTGTGTGTGTGTGTGTGTTTGTGTGTGTGCGCGCGCTGGAAGCCCTGGCAAATTGTTGTATTTATGTGCACTTATCCTTCAGGCGCAGTCTTTTTGCCGCTCATTTGCTTTTCCGCTTTTAATGGCTGCCCCTTTTGTTATCGCCTTGGTTGTTGCTGCCATTGTCGTTCTCCTTGTTGTTTCGATTCACCTGGAAGCTTTCGCAAAGGGGTAGTGGCGGCAGGACTCTCAACTCCACTTCTAGTAATGCGTTACACAATTGCTCCACCTTACCAAATTTAAGCATGATATTGTAGAATTTTACACAGTCTGTCTCAAAGCTTACTTTACATTTGTATAGCTTTATTCAGTAGTTGAACCAGTACAAGCACTATAGTAACATAACAGCACATTTCGGCAATATCTCATACTGACCCAACTTCATACATATATAAGGACTTATTGTCCCAAAGTAAACGAGACGTTTTTAAAATTAGAACACAGCGTGGGTTTTTCACCAAAAATCACTTATTTTATTCAAAATAGTCGCCTTTCACTTTGAGACACTAATTAGCACGTCTTAACAACATTTTGAAGGATTAGAACTTTAAGTAATTTAACGGAGGATGTCGGTTCAAATATATCACAGATAAATATATAAATAACCTTTTGAACTGTCAGGCAAATTGCTGGCAGATCAGCGATTGCATTCCAGGGTGTGTCTTAGTCAGGAAGTCCTCGCCTTGTGCGACTTGTTGTTGTAATGCCCTGCACGCGTTTTATACAAAATAAATATTGCATACTTTATGGCGCAGTCGACAGCAGCAGCAGCAGCAGCAGCGGCAGTGGCAGCAACAACAGAGTTGACTTTTCGTCATAGCCGTTGGCTTTTGTGTGTGCCTCAAGTATTTTCGCCTTTTTATGACCCAACAACAGCAGCAACAACAGCAACAGCAACAACAACAGCAACTGTGTTCATTATGTTTCGCGATGTGCAAATTTGGCATCCACCGAGTTGCTGCGGGTGTTTTTAGTGTGTGTTGCGTGCTCTGCTCTGTGTGCTGTGTGGAGCGCGTGTTGTAGTTAATCGCATATTTGTATTTTTCCCACGATATTTAACATGTGGCATTGATTCTATAGCTTGTCGGCGGCCCAACTGGCAAGCGCGCTGCCTGCGGCACTTAGCCGCCGAAGTGTTGGCCCGAATTAATTGCCAAATAGGTGCGAAAAGGGCTGCCACGCAATGGGGCACAGAGCGTGCTACATTCGAAGTCAGAAGAGGTAATCGGGAACACCTGATTGAACAGTTTGCACACTCCAACTTGCTCCCTTTTGGGAATAAACTGCTTGCAGCTGAATAGACAATAGATTTATATAGCACTATAGTACCATAACAACACATTTCCGGATCATCTTCTACTCACTAATCCTCATACAAATGTCTTTATAACTTATTTATTGTTGTTCACGTTTAAGCAAACATTTTGGCGAAACCTTAACGCTTTAAGCGCATCAATGGTTTGGCAGGTAGAAGTCTCCAAATGAGTCTACTTCGGTGGCCTGCCGTTATAGCGGCTCGTCTGTCTGTCAATCTGTTCCTCTTCACAGTACAGTTTTAGATCAGGATGTAATGTGGATCCTCTCACGTACCACGTGCAATCCATTATGCAGTAACTGGATGCGCTTGTAATTAGATTTGACTACAATCCCCCAAAATCTGCAGACAATTCAATGGAAGCTGCAAAATTCGAGGAACAGAAATACTGCGAATCACAAAAAAGTAGCAAGTTGTTCCCAGCATTTCACTTTCTTGGAGACGTTGCATTTATTAATTGATTTAAATTATATACACGCATCATTAAACGTTTCACTAAAAAGTGGCTTTGCGTTGAAACGAATTTATCTAATTGACTAAACTGCTTTTTTGCGCACACATAAACAAAAGGCACATTAAACAGTCGCTCAATATTCGCATTATAATCCGTTGGGCAATCAATCATGGGCTCAGATTTTTTTTTGTTCGTTCCAGAAGTAATTAAAGCCGAAGCCAGGCAGCATTGAAACTAACTTGTCGGAGAGTGTATAGAATTTTAAATTAAATTGGCGTGAGTGGAAAAGGAAAAAGCAGCAAAAGGAAACGTTAAGCAGCAGGCGTCGGCATGAGCGAGCAGCGCAACTAATACAATGAAAAGCTATTAGGTTAAATGGGCGGCATAGAGGATGGCGAAGATGTGAGGGGAGCTGGAGATGCAGATGAAGAAAATGGCTGGCAAAAGGAAGCTCGTTTGTGCCGAGCAAATGACTGCCAATAATTTTGCAGGCTATGGCTATGGCTATGGCTATCTATGGGCAAATTGTGGCAAACTGTGGGCCTACCTCAAAGCGGGCCGACATTTTGTTGAAAAAGGTAGCGAAAAGGAAAACGAATATTTACATATACACATAGACAAGACAAATGACCACAGAGTGGCCCAGTATATAGAGTACTTAGGCCCGCAGCGTGATGCTTCAATGGAATTCACTTGATTATTTTCAAGGTTCCTCAAGCACTCTTAGCCATAAAGCATTGGCCAGAGCATAATGTGTAATTGCTTCTCGAGACTGTTATGCAACGCATATTGTGGCCATAAATATGACACTAATTTGTGGTCTACTTTGATGTTGCTTCTACTTTGCAGCAAGCGAATTAATATTTTGAAATAAGTGCAGCAATACTTCAAATTGAATTTCCACATACCTGCCCACTGAGTATGCGTCATTGAAAACGATATTTATGCCCTGCTTGAGGTCGTAGCTTCATCTGCATGCATGGCCATTATTATAACGTATACGCCGTGTGGGTCCATATAGTGCTTATAATTGCTATTTACACATTTCTCGCATGATTTGTCAATTTTAATGAGTATTATTTTTGCGCAGCAGATGCCAATAGATAAGAAGCTGAAGCCAGAGTGAAATGCCGGCACTCGTCAGGTTACCCAAGCAGCGAAGTACGAACTACGCAATAGCCAGTCGACGAGGAAGTCCTTGCCGTGCTCTACACAAACACATGTATCTATACCCGCACACAGAGACACACACACACATACAGACGCGGGCATAGACTTAACTTTTACAGAGAGCGGCCTTTGCGTTTTGTCGAAATTGAATTCGTTCATGATTGATTGCGCATACGCCACGTCTGCCCAGCCCAGCCCTGTCCAGCCTCTACCCCCTCGGCCGCATCGTAGGCAACACTTTTTGTCAGTCGACTTTTGCTACCCACATTGAATTCAACACATTTCTCGTTCACATTTTGTTTCAATTTCAATTTATTTGCCTTTTCTCACCGTCGCGAAATGTGTACACAAAGTATATATATATATCGTTTTTTTTTTTGTTGGCGCCGCACAAAATCTGAGTGCTGCGAAGGAAGTGGCTGGAGGATGCTCAAGGTGTATTGAACTTTCATTGAAATATGTTTCGCTGCTCGAGTTGTGGCCCGAGTTTTTGCTTAATTCTGTTTGCTTTGTGTGCGTGTTGGAGCGCTGCTCTGTTATCAACTCCTGGCTAAACGACTGAGCAGCTGCATGACTCATTGACTGACTGACAGCCAGACAGACTGACGGACTGACTGAGAGAGTGACGGTATTGGATTTTTGATGAGCTTTAGAATAAGTTGTTTGCACTGTTGCCTCCTGCCATGCGACTTGTTTGCCTGTTGCTTGAATTAATTCAATTAATTTCATGTGTTTAACTCTGCTCGAAGCGAACGAATTTGCCAAGAAGAATACAAAAGAATTGAGGAATTTCATTTCCAGCTTGCACAGATTCAAAGCTCTGCAAATAAAAAGAATTCCTGCAAACCAATTAAGTGGTTTGTGAAGCATTTTCGCTGCTTTGCGATTGTGCAAACTAGGAAAAGTCTTCAATGAATTTATTCATAATATTAGCTGCCTTATTTATTGCACTTGTTTGGCTCTGCTAATTGATTACGTACACAGATTGTTTATGCATTCACCCAAAAATGTAGCAATAGTATTTCCAAGTCATTTGCAATGCAAATTTCAATGACTTTGCGTAGTTTGCGTGTCCTATCGAAGCCCGCAACTTTCTCTTTGTAATACGTTTTATAGCATTATTTTTTCCGGTTTACAGTCGCGCCAAACTATGTATGCGCAATAAAACGTGTCATTTTTTTTGCTTGCCATATAAATTCTCACGCACAATTGTTTTACTGCATTTACTTTAATAGTTTGCGCTTGCGATGGCCATATTTCAAAGCGTTTTTTCTGCGCTCTTTCTCTCTCTGTGTACTGTGGCTTGCAACAAATCTATTTAAGTGCACAAATTGGGCTAACATTTTAGTGTCTGTTTTGTTGCTGCCATTGGGGGCAAAGCTTGTAGAACAATTTGCAGGCAAATGCAATTTGCGACTAGTGTGACTAACAAGGCGTGACAACAACGCCTCCCCAAGTCACTCAAAGTCGAACTGGCAGCCAGGCCGAACAACGCTGTCTGCTCAACGGATGAGCTGTGTGCACTTCAAGATCCTGTGACGAAATCGAAACGATAATATTTGTGGCTTTCACTGTTTGCGAGCAGCAACTTATATGACTTGCATAACAAATTTGGGGACTGCTTAAATGATGTATAATTGGCACAGTTGCTTGAGTGTTCAAATTGTAGTTTTCTATTCCTATCAATTGCATTTTCTTATAGATTCATTTTGTGTGTTTTCTTGTGTGCTGAAATTGTAGTTATCAATTACATTTTCTTATAGATTCATTTTTGCTCTCGCGCAGTTGATTAGATTGGTCAAAACCATTTGCACATTTGCCGTTAAATATTTAAGTATCTTTGCACTTATTGTTAATTTGCGAGATTGCCGTATCTAAATATGATACGGCTTTAACTATTCATAAGTATGCGGAAGCAACTGTCAAGCTGTCGCTCAGATGCTGGATTTACTACCATTAATCTGCCAGCTGAATACCCCCCCCCCCCCACACACACACACTCACTTTCCCCGCTCATCCTCCTGTCAACGCTAATAGCAGTTGCTGGCGCATTTAAATTGCATTTTAAATTGACATTGGCAGAACTCAAAAAACTTGCAGACCAACAGCAGCTGTGTGTGGGCAGCCGGTTGTCAATGGGAGTGTGAGTAAGAGTCTGTCTGTTTCTCTGTGCCCAGAGGTATGCAACGTCTGCCAAAAATAGCCAGAGAAAGCCATTTGGCAAATTTGTTGTCCGCATTTCTCAAAGGACTGCAGGAAATCGCATGCCTGCGCAAAGGTTATATTAGCAAAACATTGACAAAGCTATTCCGAAAATAATTGGTTCGTATTGGCGACGCTTACAAAATTAATTGCTGACATTGACTTGAGGTGTGTTGGGTTTGGGTTGACAGTAAGAGCGAATCAACTGAAGGTACCTCAAATCCTCACAATCACTTATCATTCTGGATGTCAACTGCAAATAATTGTGGCCCCAAAAAAAGAACAACAAAGTGATCAATTGTCGGCTTATAAATATGAAATGAGACGAGAGGTGAGGCCAGGCTAATAATGAGATGTTGTTTGGGTTGCAGCAGTTGTGCCGCAAGAGGCATGCTCTGCACATACAACCACATAAAGGGTATATACAGGCGTGTGTTATCTGATTTGATGCGCATAGCTGCAGGGTCTCGAGGCAGTGTCAATCATGCACGGCGTCTACGTCAGGTCGGTTGGGCGGCTCGCCAGCACTTGGCTGCTTATCGTGAGAGCACTTGTCTGCTTTTAGGGTCTGAGAGTGTGGCCACTTGAGTAGTGGCAGCCCGGGCTTGGGCCTGGGCGTGAGCGTGAGCCGCACTTCTGCGGCCCGGCTGAGAGCTGTCTTCGCCTTTGACGTGCGCCGCTTGTTTCAATTTAATTTATTGTTTTATCATTTACACTGCTCTCCCACTCACTGTCCATCTCCTTGTTTGACTGGCTGTGTCTATTTGGCGCCGTGTCTGTTGGTCCGCTTAAGTGTCACAACAATGTCGCCGTCGTCGCCGTCGCAGTCGCAGTTTTTATTGCCAAATTTTTTGCACTTATTCGCGCTAATTTAATTTCTTGTGTAATTTCATTTTTATGTAGTCAACTTACGGCGGCGACTGTTGCCTTGAAACTGAGACGATGCCGCGCCTCAGACTCCATCGTTGTGCATAGTAGAACTGTCCCTACCATTTGCCAGTTGTTTGCCTTGAGGCGAACTTTGTCAACAATTCCGCGCACAACATTGAAAATTGCTGCTGTTGCGAAAAAGGACACACAACCGAGCAGAGAGAGAGAGAGAGAGAGAGAGAGAGAGTGAGAGAGCGAGATAAACAGAGGACGAGAGCGGAATAGAAAAAGAAAAGGAGATGGGGAAGGAGAAGGCGTTGGCTGCCTGACACAAACAGCGCATCATTATGAACACGAGCCTCGGCGACTGTGGGGGCGTGTCAGCATTTCAGTGTGTCACTTTAACGAATTTTTTTATACTTGCGAAAAACATTCGCCTCCCCCCTCCGCTGCCCGGCATCTTGTCGGCCTACCCCCTTGCTGGGACCCTTGGCAAGAGTGTCTCGAGGCTCTCGTTGCGCTTGTGGCTAAGGTCAAGCGTCTTTGTCATCTGCCTTTGCCTACTTTCGAGCCGCATTTTACGGCGTTATTTCTAGCAAATAAATAAATTTCAGACACAAACACATACACACACACATACACATACAGAGAGACATAGAGACACACTTTGGTGGCGCCTGCAGCCGTCGGCCTAGCCACTTAACATAATTCAAACGACTGTCGTTAGATGGCGCCAGCAACGAACTGCAGCCAAGCCAAGATGCTTACTCGTCGCTCTCTAACTGTTCACGTTACTCGTTCTGTCTCAGTCTATCCCCCTCTGTCTCTATGGCCTCCCGGATGCAGCACAGCTGCTTGGTCGTGCAAGCAAATGAGACTGGTTTGAGCATCGGCTTATGATAATAGTTATGGTTATGGCCCTTGCAGTTACAGCGCTTGATATTGCCACTAAAAGTGCCAATTGAATAGAGTGAGTCAAATAATATGTATGGCAGCCACTTGACTGCAGGGAAATGCAGCAAGAAATGTGTTTACGGTTTTTATGTGTGTCAATTGGCTTCGACGGCGGCTTAATACAAAATGCTTTCTCTCTCGAAAAGCGTTGGTTAAATCATTTCTAAATTACTGTTTAAACTATTAACTATATATAAATATACTATGTATTATATGCTTTTGGGCATTGTGCCCAATTGTAAGTACCTTAACAATTTCAGTGTTCATATTCTCGACTCGCTTACGAGGCAAAAGTTTAAGCACAGTTCAAATGATTGCCCCAATACTGCTGCTGGGGCCAACATAAAAGGCGACTGAGTGAGCGAGAAGGCGATAGAGTACAGGGGAATGCGAAGGAGGAAGAAGACAGAGGCATAATACCCATAGATAGTACACCTACGCGCTGCAAGTTTGCAGCATTGAGAAATATTTACATTAACATGCAAAAGCGCAGCAGCCCACACACAAAATACCCACACACACACACAGGCAGTCATATGCACACACACACACACACGCATAGAGGCAGGCATAAACATCGCCACACATGCGATAAAAGTTTTGCCTCTGCATATTATTTTCTCATGCAGTGGCCACCGCCGCCGCGCTGCATTTTGGCAAGCGCACAAAAGTATGCAATGCCAGCTAACACGTTGCTGGCTCGCAGCACACACGACGTCACAGCACTAAGCACAGTGGGCAAGGTTCGTGTTTGCGCGTCTTAAATACACTCTTTAAAGTGTTTATGCTTTAAATGTGAAAACACTTAAACTGTTAATCAAATTTAGTAGTTCAACTCATTGTAACAGCTGGTAAAGCAAAGTTCGTATCAATATAATAAATAATAAATTGAATACAAGAGCTGGTAAAGAAAAGTTCGCAAACAACACTTCGTAGAGTAAGTTTTTCGCTATAAACATACACAAATTAAAACGTTATATGATTGTTAGAGGCATTAATCTAAGTTGCATCTAACATCAACAGGGCTTACTCAATACCCAAAATAATGTGCATACGCCCCATGGTGCAGTGTGTGTGTCGTCCGTGTTTGTGCGTGTTTGCGAATGTGTGCGTTTGCGTGTGACTGCCAAGTTTTGCGTCAGATTTGGGCTGTGCAGCTGCTTAAATAGAAAACTTGCAACTTTATCTTGGCAGCCAAGTCGTCGCCGAAGCAAAGCCGCATTGCAGCAACTTAATTAAAAAGTCCTTGCACACACACGCACACACAGTAGAGCAGCGCACAGAGGCGAACAGAGAGACATTTAGGTGAGTCAAGTGGGTGAAAAGTCGACACGCATAAAAATCAGTCGACACGCGCGCGTCAAACACACAGCTCAAACATTTAATTTCGGCAAGTTGGAGGAGTTCGGAGCATGGGCGAATGGTCGAATGGGGCGTGGCCGTATAAATTGTCGTGGCTTCAAGACGCACTCTGACACAAACAGACAAACAGACGGCAGGCGGCAGGCGACAGGCAGCAGGACAGGCAGGACAAAAAGTGAAGCACACATTTGAGCGCCAAAAACGGAAATGCTTGACGCAAAAAGGCAGCTAACAATATGGGCAGCGACAGCTACAACAACGGCGAAAACGATGACGACAACTGAAACAACAATAAGCTGCACACTTGCGCTTGTTATTGCTGTTCTTGCTGTGTGTGTGTGTCAAGCGCTGAGTTGATTTTTGCTACAGTTTATTCTTGTTTACCCTTGTATAGCGGGCATTACACTAGATTTGTGCTTGGTTAAGTTTCCTCTTCACTTCATTTGCAGTCTGATTTAGTGGCCTCAATTGCTTAGCTTTCACAACACTATCCACAAAGCAAGTGAATCGAAATAATATTTGCACTTTAATTTCACGTGTCTTGATTGTTAAAGCAATTTCCATTCCAAAGTCTTGGCAGCTCTCTTCCTAATTGTATTGTTTAATGCGATTTATTTCGAAGTGCTGTTAGAGTATTTTATTTTCACTAAACCGAAAATTCACGTTCAGAGTCTTGCGTCAGTTTTCTTTTTTATTTGCGCTGCTTTTTCTTCACATTTTGGTTTTTATGGCCATGCTTGGAGCATTTGTTGTATGTGGTTGCGGCTTTGGTGCAAATATTCCTTTTATTTTGCAAATTATGGCCGAGCAGCACAACAACAACAACAACAACAGCAACAACGAACGCAACAGCAATGATGTTTATGGCCCACCATTTTGGCCACTAGTCGCCATTTTATGCAATTCCTTTTCTGCCTAAGCTGCTCTTTCTCTCGCTCGTTCTCTTTCTCTGTCCTGCCCTTGCTGCGTTGGCTGGCCCTTGCCACAGCTGCGTCCGGAGTCTTCCGAGTGCCCAGTGATTTAGTGCTTATGGCAAGTTTATAAATTAAATTTAATGAAGCAGCAAGTCAAACTATTACCGACTTGCCACTTTCCCTGCTTTCCATATTCTATTGTCCTGCAAATTGATTATACGCCCCCGCTACCTCCTCAGATAGTCGCACTTGACCTCGAACTGCATATGTGCAAAGTTTTGATTTAGTTTCCCAACAGAAAGCAAGATTTTTAATCTCAAATTGATGCTTTCGTATGCACGGCGACTTATTTATTTATTGCTCATTTATTCTAGCGACTAGCATAAATAAATAATAAGATTCGAAATCAAAGAGGAATTCTTAAGATACACAGTTTCCAAATCGTGTCATTATTAGAAGAAATTAAGCTACATAAACGAAACAGTTGAGATATTCATCCGGTCTACCAACTCACAAATTGTACCGACCTTGCAATCATTTCTCAATATCAAGTCCATGGGAGTTGCTGGATTAATTGGCACCATGGAACTTGTTTTGCATTTCCAGCACAATTGCGAAGATAACGTCATTGCAAAACATATGACTGGCATTTGGTAGAGAGCAATAACGAGATATGAATATCAACTGCATTCGAACTCCAATTCCCTTTATACAAATGTCGCACACGCATCAATTAGAAGCGGAGCCGCCTAGGAGCTGGTGGCGCTGGGGGCGCCGAACAAAGGCCGAAACCGAAAAGTAATTATCGACAACTTGTGCCAAGCAAAGCCCCAAAACACCCAAACAACAAAATGTTTTAAAATTCAATGGGCACACACACAGCCATCCATATATGTATGTGGAGGCACTTATACATAGAGAGTAGCAACAACAATAGAGCGCCGAGCTTATGCAACATAATCCTAGTTTATGACAGTTAGGGGTCTCGCTTTGTACTTACGTGTATATCTACGTCTCTATGTTTCTGTGTGTGTGTGTGTGTGTGTAGGGGCGAGAGTGTGTGAATTTCTTATGGCCTTTTGTAACCAGCAGCTGCTCAACCAACTGTACAAACACAGCAAACACATCCACGACAACACACACGCACACACACACACCCACACACTTTTCCGTATTCGATGGAAAGACCCGTAAGACAGTGGATCGAAGCAGCTAATGGGCGTCTTGTAATTTCCCCCAGGGTTAATTTGCCAAAGCTTTTAATCTGTTAAATAGATTTCGCCGATGTTCGGCAATTTGTATGTTAGTTAACATAGGCACGCTCTGTTAAGGGTTGCGTTGATGCAGCCACTTATACTTTATATAAACCAATTTTCATTCAACTGTTTACAGTATAATTTGTAACGTTATTCGTTAATTTTTGTTAAGGAAGCAGCTGAAAGGTATTGTCAATAATTTGTTTACAAATATTACAAATTTCTATTCACCTGCGATCAAATTTGGCATCCTCAACTTAACTATGCAAAATAGTATAGTATAGGTGTATTTGCTATTATATATAGTGTACAGAATGTTACTGCTTACGCTGCGTATTGTTTTAACTTAAGTAGTTTATTCACTCTCATTGACAATTAAGGTAAACTGGCTTGAATCTAAGCTCACAATCTAATTGAAGACAACGCTGATTTGACCCACTGTGCCACACATATCTACATAGTTTATTTGAGAATTTCGATAGCTTTGACAAGTGTCATGGGCACAAAAGACACGCCGTGATATGGGAGCGCTCCTGATTGTGTGCACGACCCCAGTTCGCAGTGAGCAGAAGATTAGAGGTGGTGGGACATCCTCCAAGCATAATCGAAGGTTTCTTTTCATTGTGCGTCAGCGTCGTTAGGAGCGAGATAGTCTTTGATTTGATCTGCGGAATCGCATACTCGTAGATAATGTATAAATATTTGACAATCGTATGCGGAGAAGTTTTTTACGGCGCACAGCGGCAGCAAGGTCACTTCAAATTTGTTTGGCCCTAAGAGTGTTGGTAAAATTTACTGGGTCATGATGCAAATATGCGGGCTCAACATTGCATTTATTTTCTGGCTGAGACAAGCTGTGGACAGTTGTCATTAGACCCTGGTCTCGCTCGCTCTCCCATTTTCCAGGGCAGTCAAAAAGAACTCTCCTTGCCCTCTCTCTCGCTCATACGGGGCTCATTTGCATGCTTTTAGGCGCCTCTTCAATTTTGAATGCGCACCAGAAGAGAAGAAATGCATAAAACTCAAAGTGCCACACATGCACAGCTCCCACCTCCCCCCGCTCGACGACACACCCCATCCGCATTTGGTTGGGGTGTATTTCAACTGTCACTTGGTCTCAGTTTAATGCAGCATATTGTTAACATCGTGTTCTATTGCTGCTTGTTGCTGTCATCAATGCGCCCAAAAACGTAAATTGCCAAGGAGAGCGTGGCAGTAAAATATATAGAAATATGTACAAAGAAAAACAGAGAGAGAGAGAGAGAAAGATAGAGAGAGGGGCATAAAATTCGTTGAGCGATTCGCTTCGGTCTCTTGTGTGTCTGGTGCTTGTCAGTTTTGCTTTTCCTTCTACTTCGTTGTTTTTCTCTGCAATCCATCCATGATTTTCACTCATCCATGATTTTCAGCTTCCGCTCATTGGGCAAGGACACGAGCTGTCGTCTGGCTGCCCAACCATTTGTCCCATGGATATGCCAACTAAAGCTTTAATAGCCACACACACCAGAATTGATGTTGGCCATTAAATGCAGAAAAGCCACAAGCAGTCCGTCGCATGGTCGAAACTCAGCGGCGAAATTGCTTCACAAAGTCTTCACATTGAAGTCGCCTCAAAGTATCAACAGCTAGCAGAAGAGCTATGGTATTGTCGTGGATGTCAATAACCCCGTTCGATAGCCTCGTTTTCTAGCGGACAGATAAATTATGAATGCTCAACTTAGAAGCGTAGAAGACGGCCAATGCGATTTTCCGGCACAGTTGGCAATTTTAATTGCACCTTAATTATAGCTGGCAAGCTGGCAAATGCAAATGCAAAGCAGGCCAACAGCTGGCAACGCTCGCACAATGCTCTTGGCTGGAATATATGCAAATAGCTTGAATGGTCTGAGACGCACACTGAATCTGAGATTTGCCTACAGTAAACACTGGAGTCCAATTTGCATAACTGTGGATTACAAATTTCAAGACAACATATAATGCGTGAGCTAATCCAGCAGATCAGCAAGCTGCTCAAAATTTCAACTCCAACTATATTAAGTCAGTTATTAAAATGCATGTGAAAAGTGTCTATTTGGATCAAGTTGGTCGCTAATTGCAAATTTGCATTCATCACTACTTTTATAGAGCAGGAACGGAAGCACTCTGAAAAAGAAATACGCAGAGTCATTTCAGCATTCGCATTATTCTTGGCTTGCGGCTTTTTGGAGGGTTTGGCACATGTCAAACTGACAAAACCCATAAAATCTACCTAGCGGCGATCACAATAGTAGCATCGTACTTCCCTCTAGCTGCCACGCAAAAAATGTTGCTTCCTTTTTTTGTTGGTAGTAAATTTCTTGTGCTAAATTTTCGCTGAATGTCAGCGAGAGAAGCAACCGGAGCAGCAAGAACGAGAAGAGTGAAACGTCAGCGGGAGTTTGCCTTTGTGGCTGCTCAGCAAGGCAGCAAAACCATTCCCGCCAACCAACCAACCCGCTCCGCTGGCCAACTGCCGCTCAAATACACCGGCACATTTCGCTTTAATTGCGGTCAGCGTGGTTATGTCTTTGTCTCCGTCTAAATGGCAAAAGAAAGAATCTAAAAACTCGACAAACAAATTTCACTGCATAGTTTTAGGCGCTTGCCACGCGCATTGCAAATATTTTCGCCATGAATTCTATACAGGTACGAAGCGAGTAGTTAGCAGGGTTATGTTCAGATATTTGCCTCCTCTAACCACCCCTCCTGGTCTCTCCTTCCACAGTTTCTGTGTAGTCTCTTTTTGTTTTGTGGTCTCGTTTTGCGTCGTTGTTCGGAGCATGTTGTGTCGTGTTTTATTCATTTTTGCTGCTTTCGTTTTTGTTATTGTTTTTCTTGTTTTACCTTTCGCATCAGTTTGTTTGCATTTACGACTGGCTGCGTATTGATTCTCTGCCGTTGCGACGTCGACTGCGACGCTGACAGCAGCATGCGCTGCATGAACGCAATTCATGCATTTGTCAGACTATGTTCATTTCTTCATATGCGCGTCCGTTGTCCTTACATTTTTTATTATGCTCCACTCTGCATTCTTATTTCTGTTATTCATTCTGTGGTTTGATCTGAAAACCCAGTATGGCATCGTAGATAAACATTGAGAGAAATCCGTTGGTATCTCAGCACGTTGAATATTCATTGAATATATTTCATTTAATTCTCCACTTCGTAATAAATATAAATCGTGCTCACACTACGGATGCCATCTATAAATAAAGTTCTTTATACCCAAGAGCTTAGTGATTCATTTATTGCACACCGTATTTGGCTGAATTTTTCAAACTTCCTACTTGAACTATAGTTATTCGCTAACTGAAAATTGTATAACAAGCAAATGTAAGTCACACGTAAACACTAGTTTGCTTTGGTCATTAACACTTCCAGCTCGATTAGTTGTTTGGCATTTGACGCATGCATTTTATCAGAGCAACAAAAATTAAATGTTAAGCTCGCAAAACCATCAGCATTCTAATGAAAGGCGTTAGTCAAGTGTATTACTGATTTGCAGTTTTATCTAGAGTCAGTCTACCACATATGTCCTGTTTTCGCTTCCTCATGAAACAACTAAGCTCATTGCTGCAGCTTCTACGATTTCAATTACTGCGCGCTTTTCTGATCCGAAATTGGCTAACAATGAAACGCGAGACGAACACGCGTCGTATGCGCAATTTGTTGCATTTGCAGCTCATTACGTCGGTCAAAGCGACCGAGGCAGAGGCCATATGAGCTGGCAATTAAGTTGAAAACGCTGAACCGATGTGCGCATAAATCATGGAAGGCAGAGTCACATAGATACACGCAGAGATATTACCTATAAATTAGCATAGGCTTTGTTGCTGGGCCGTTGCCGGGGAAACCGCTTAATTGAACTAAAAGCAACTGCTGCTGCTGCTGCTGCTGCTGCTGCTGCTGCTGGCCCCACACCCCTCTGCCGCTGGATCACATCATGATGTCGACAATAATGACGTTGACACTGATGTGACTTTGGGGCTGCCGTTGGCTGTGGCTGTTGCAGCAAACTGTCGCAACATTTAAGTGATTTATGGGGGTCAGGCACACACACACATGGAGGCAGGGCATAGCACAAATCGCGGATACTTTTTATATTTTTTGCCGTTTTCCCATTTATCAGTTACCTACATGCTGCTGGTCGCTGTGCGCGTGACTACGACGACGACGGCGACGGCGACGGCGACGGCGATGGCGAACTTTTCTTGTGGGCGCTTATGATTTTTCAGGAATGTCAGCAGCTGACAACTAACTTGCGATAAACTCATAAATATATACGTGTAAACACGCATTTGCATAAATGAATGAGCGAACAAGCAAGTGTCACTTTTACTGCGAATGAATTGAGTAGTTTTAGATTGAGTTGCCCGCGATTTGACGTGCCACATAAAACACTTGCTATGGGAGTATGTCTATTCAATTGCGACTAGGTTTAGCATTCACAATAGTACTGAAATAGACACAATTATGTTTGACTTTCATAAGTCTTTAATTTGTTTGTAAAGAGCTAATCTGTTTATGGGAATTTGTAGTATTTAGCTGATGAAGATGAGTTCTTTAAGCCGACTCTGGGCTGACCCATTCCACTGCGAACTGACTGATATTCCCGCTTTGATTAGTTACATGAAATGTCAAGTAGGGCAACGAGCTTTGCCAGCCACTGCAATTGTCAGCGACAAATGAAAAGCCAGCTTGGAATGTGGTGCGTTGCGAATGAAAAAATTGAAAAAGAAGCAGAACAAAATAGTAGAGGCAACACATTTAATTAAGCAAACTCACACGACAAAAGCGCTGGCAATGTTAACCCCTCGCTCCGGGTTCGATGGGGAACGCAATCAACGTCGCTGCTATTCTCTCTCCCTCTCCTCGAAACCCCTTGGGCCTCAATAGGTAGCGCTGGTTCTTTTCACCCGTCGCCAGCTATGCGCTGCTCTCATGCAGTCATCCGAACATGGCTTAGATGTATGTGCGAATGTAGCTTATATGGTTTCATCATGAGCGAACACTTATTGTATGCCACTGCGCCACCTTGCCCGCACTCTCTCTCAATTTCCAATTCCTATGAGAACCTATACCCCTTCCAATGATGGAACCGAGTGTGCGGCGTAGTCTAGCTCAGACTTTAGCTGAGCAATTGACAGTTTCTTCTCTTCTGGTGCCTCGATCATTCGCCTACTTTATGGACTGTATCTTAAAAGTGCGCACTACATTTGATTTTCTTCGCAATCTTTTATAAAGTATCTACCATTCGTCATTCGAAATGCGAGCATTCTATTCATTGTCCTGCTTCATATTTTATGTGATATGTGATGCTAACCCGAGCTGGGTTTGTGTGCCAATGTTTCCACTACAATTGCAAATTGTTCGAATTGAATTCGGTTGATGGATTCTTGCTGGCAGGTGTGCAGTGAATTGACAATAGCAACATACATGATTGACCTGTTGAGGACCACTTGATACGATGATTCCAATTTATATTTGCACTGTTTTTCCTTGCCATCTGCTTCTCGACCACATTTAATTGGCTTTACATCTCGCTTGGCATAAATATGATAAGATTTACGAGCTAGCAGCTGAATCTCTGACTGCTACTGCTCTGTGGTATCAGTATTAGTTTGAAATAGTTGCCAAATACGTTGCGCGGCGCCGTAAATCAAAATGCGCACATCAAGCAGGGGAAAATATTGCCGCAGCGGCGGAGAGACGAAACCTTGATAAACAGCCTGGGAAGGTTGTGTATGAGCAGCCAAAAGACGACGCCAGGGCGAAATTGAATATGAAAATGGCAAGAAGACGAAGATGTAGAAGAAGAAAATTTATTTCCGCTAAGGACAATCAGGCGAAATGCAAAAAGTGTCGCGGAAGTTGTCAAAACATTCGAAACGAAACGAAATGTCAGATAGCAGCAGCCATCGTGGCTCTCGTCGTGGCAAACTAACAGACAGACAAACAGACGGAGGGAGCGAAAGAACTTGGTACAGAGAGCGACCTTAAACGAAGGCCGTGCCTTAGACGCACCTTAGGCTGGCCTTCAGCCTTTTCTTGTGCTCCTCCAGGCCACCAATTGGCCGCGCTTCAGCGTTGAGCCGAGGCATAAATTAATTTTTATGCGCTTATCGGACAGGGAATTCATAATCTCAGGCATTGGCCGCCGATCCGACTGCCAGCCGCGGCTCTCCTTATTTATTGTTTAACTGTGCAAACACTGATAATAAATTTCGCCTTCATTGTCGCTGTCGCCGTCGCCGTCGCCGTCGCTGTTGTTGCTGCGGCTGCAGCCTCCGTGGCTGCTGTGCTTGATGTTGCAGGCGTGAAAAATTGTTGGCGTGCATTTTACATTCAGTTGGCGTGGGGTGTGGCTCTTTTTCTGTTTTACTTTTTTTTTTGGTGTTGTTGAGCAGCTATTAAATATGCAGCCAGGGCATTTTCGCACACCCATTTATCGTCTTTTTTTCTCTTAAACTCGTATCTTATTTCAGGTTCTTTTTTGTGGTTGGTCGTTTTCTCGTTTTCAAGGATTTTGTGACAACCTTTTAATGAAATTAATCTGGCCTGGCAGCTCTCCAGCCAACCAGCCACCAACTGCTGCCAACAATTTTGCATATAAATTGCAATTTAAGATATCCATTTATCAATGCTCATAACTTTCGATGAGCCTGCGAGCCGACCGCAAGCCAGGACTTAATTCATTAAACCAGCAAATGGCCTCCGTCAGTATATTTAATTTATGATCTCACATGTATGTGTGTAACATGGTCGAACGATGTGCTAAGCGTAGACAAGTCTATATGCACTCATCTTAAAGCCATTTGCCCGCCTCGGTAATTGGCAGTAAAGTGGCGTTAAGTAAATAATAATAAATTTGGCAGAGCTCAATAAGAACTTCGCTCAACTTTGGCATATTGCAACATCATTGGCGAGTTGACAAAGTACTGAAAGCTAACAGCTTATAAATTGCGCAAGCACCCCAAAGATTTATCATGTGAAACAATTTAAGCGAAACTTAAATACTCATTTCAAATTGGGCCAAGACAACTAGACAATTATATGTATATTTTTATGGACGTTGGGCTAGAATGTTATTAAAAGCTATTGTTCTGAAAACCTAAACATTATACTATATTGACCACTGTTTACTACAGACTTTAAGCAAACGCTGACAAAGTTACAAGTGGGTTATTTAAATATGCAGTGCTATGAAATGAATATCATTAACAGCATGTCAATTAAGCACACTTTGTTAGCGTGCAACTGGCAGCCAATTCTCTGGCGTGTGGGCCCTCACGACCTCGTCCTGGCCAGCGGGCGACTAGCTGGCTGATTGACACTCGGACTGGTGTGTGTGTGAAGCTGACAATGACAGCATTTGCATAACGTGGTGCACGTAACAAACAGACAAACAGCTGGTTGAATGCATTCAATCGACTCAACTGATGCTGCCACACGGATACGTGGCACTTGTCAGGATAATAAACAGGCTGCACCGCCGCTATGAAGAGGCCAACTCTTTAATGCATCAACTGGGCGAAAATTCATTTTCATAAGCACTGTGTAAGCACATTGCTCATACGCCGCGTGTGACACAGCGCTCTGAGGTCTGCGCTACGCTGCGAGCTGCGAGCTGCGTGCGAAACTTTTAATGAGCTATTTACATGTCATCTCTACTTGCATGTGTAAGTGTGAGTGTAAAACACACACTGCACAAACACAGTCGCTGCGGCCATCTATTAAATGTTAGCTTTACTATAATTTCATGTGGGCAAACATTTTGCTATAAAACAAACGAGCAGCGCAGACAGCTGAACAAAAAATGTCATGCGACAGCGAACGCAGGGACGGCGCATGTGTATACTGTATATGTATGCGTTGAATATATATACAACGTGCAACTTGCTGGCAACGCAAGCAGGGCCCTCAACTTCCGCCTGTCGCTGCCTCTGCTGCTGCTGTTGCAGTTGCTGCTGTGTTAGTTTTTGCACTGTGCCCGCAGCGCAACACTTCCTGTTTACATAAACAAACTCATCAATGTGTCTGACGTGCAGCTTGCCCCACACGGCACCGCACGAGGCGACCTCACATGCATACGAATTTCACATTAGCTCAACAAGGATTGTGTTTTCAATGGAACAACGCGATATTTTGCTGCCTGCTCCTCCTCCGGCTGAAGGATGATGCATTGCAAAAGTTAATGCTGCCCGCAGGCAACTCAAATTCTATTCCACAATGTTTTTATAATTCCCCACAGCGAGGAGACAACTTTGTCGATTCAAACGATGCGCTTAATGCAATTTCGTAAATTGCCAACGTAATTAAATATGTTTGTGCACAATTGATTGCCACAATTTGAGGAATTATAGATTATAGATCTAAAACTTGGGCGCACAAATTTGCAATTTGTTGCGTAACTATGTGCAAATGGTTTTGCCACTTAGTTGAGTTTGATCTGAGGGCGAAACATCAAAAGCGTTTCAAAATATTTGCCCAAATAATGTTGCTTAAAGAAATGTGCAGCATTTTGCTGCTCAACTTGGATGAGTGCGAGTATCCTGCTCGCGTACGAGTATCCTGGCCCCCGCTTGCCGCACACCAGCAGACAGAACAAAACTCTTGGCAACATTATTGGCACAAAAATATTTTTCATTTTAATTAAATTGCATTCTCAGGCAGTTCCAGTCTCATCTGAACTTAGCCCCGACTCGAAGGCACTCGACGGTCGACCTTGTGATGTGTACTCGCTCTCAGGGGAACTGACTTGGAATTTCTTCTGTATTTCTTCTGTTTTCCAGTTAATCAAACGCAGTGCTGAGCATGAAAATGCTTAATTGTATTACTTATTGCTTAACTTTTGAGACTCGCTTCAACTCAATTCCACTCGACGAGTCGAGTGGAGTCGTCTGCGTCTGCTGCTGCTTCTGCTTCTGCTTCAGCTTCAGCGTCTGCAGCAGTCATAATTCATTTGGCACTCGATACAAAAGTCTTTGGCAATTAATTCACGCGCCCGCTGTATTGATAAATCAATGCGGAATTCGGCTTCAAAGGATAATTAATGCGTCGCCAGGCAACGCGGCCTGCATGTGACAGCAGCTGCCGCAGCAGCAGGACCTCAGTTTCTGTGTGCTTGTAGTTGACTGCGTATGCGTTCATCTGGCTGACACTAGTATACACGCGTGTTACTTAAAGCATGCACTCAGCGAAAATTATTCGCAAACTTTAATACACATATCATACTGGCTTCTGCCGCAGCTTCAAGCGGCAGGTAAATTGAGTTTGTTTATTCTTCATATACTAATATTTAAAGGTTGTCAAAACAACTATTTCTTGGGCAAAGGAAGTCGAAATATAGTGTACTTTTGTAATTGATTTTCACACATGTGCATAAGTTGAAGTGCTTTCTACTTGTCAGCAGTATTTTCGCAATAATTTCAAGTCGAAATTTCACTTGGCAAGTGTAAGCGTACTTAACAAATGTGCATTCGCCCGGAGAGCCTTGAACAGATTTTGTTTGAACGCATTAAGCATATGCCCAGGCGGAAAGTACAGTTGTGCCCGGGCATGAGGAGTGCGGAGTGGCGGAGTGGGGCGCGGACAAGCTGAGACATGCTTTTGTAATTAAATTAGCATTAATGTTGTCGTTGGGATTATGGACTGCCTCCGTTCTCGTTCTCGTTCTCGTTCTCGCTGCCATTGTCGTCAGCAGCGTCTGCAGTGGCAGTCAGAGTAGTCGCAGTCGCAGTCGCAGTCCCAGTTGCTGCTCTACCTTGTGCGACTTCATTAAATATCGCTCATACGCCATATATGACGCTCGCTCGCTCTCTCTGCGTGTGTGTGTGCGGGTCTGCTGCTAGCCACTTCAGTGAATTTATGACGCATTTAATGGTTCGCAAACGCATCCCGCTCGGATTTACGCTCACTCTGCTGCCACAATGTGCCGTCAAGTTTCTATTTTAATATCAATTGAAACAACTGGCAGGAAAACGGTTTATTCGTGTGGCTTTTATGAGTTGCGAATGCTACGTGCTGCATGCTCTTAATTACCGTTGCACAAACAATTATCCAAATTTTTGCATGCCTGCCAAGTGGCTATAAATAAGCACCCCGTATTATGCAATCCTCCATCACGTCCCGCCGCCGCCTAAAGCGACCTGCAAACTCTTGTTTAAATGGGCTGGAAAGTTCAATTTTTTTGCTTTAATTTCTTTGTCGACTTCTCGTTTTGTGCTCTGCGCAAACAGGAAAGAGTAAAAATGATTGAAGCGAAAAGTTGGAATCCAAAGTTAAACGAAGTTTTTCAAGTTAGGCGAAAAAACAGCAAAAAAATACGCAAAGAAAAAACTATGGGCAGCAACTTTGTGCATGTTTGTCATATTTTCAGAGCGAATAACCAACACTCTTCGCCTAATTGAGGATGTGATTTACTCTGCAGCTCTCAAGTAAAATGCTGAAATAAATCGTATAGTTAGCTGAAATTGTCGAATGTTGTAAATCTATTTGAACAGAAATGGAACCATTCGATGTACTACAAACTGTTTGCTCTTATTTAAATCAAAGTTTGCCAACCCGCAGCTCGGCACAGCTTAATCTTCGGAACAACTTAGAACATACCTTATGGCATAGTTATCCGCCTTTTCCCGGATTACAAAGGGTGCGCGAAAAACTCGGAAAAAAGAAAGTGTTGGTTTTGAACCGGGCACAGAATTTGTGGCCGGAAGTGTGCATGTAAGCACCCCACTAACAACTGTGTGTGTGTTGAAATGTGTTTGACAGCGGCTTTGTGTGTGAGTGTGTGCGTGTGTGAGAGAGAGAGACTGTTGGTAAAGGCTTTACAGTCTTTGGGTTGCTTGAAGCCTCGTGCTGCGAGTGTGAGTGTTATTCAAGCAAATTGCCAATGTAAATGTTGCAACAACCAGTCGAAGCAGAAGCACCAGCAGCAGCAGCAACAGCGGCAGCGGCAGCGCGGCAGCGGCAGTGTCAGGAACCAACCAGTAATAACAACAAATGCGGCCCTCGTCGCAGCTGTGTAAACAGCAGCAATAACAGCAATGGCAACGGCAACGCCAGCAGCAACAACTACAAGCATTGCTGCTGACGTCAAAAGACACGCACACAGCCGCACACTAATACTCTCACACACACACACACACACACACATTCAAACAAAATGCATTTAGCTCGTCCCCTTCGGCTCCTCGCTCTGCTTCTCTCAGGCTTTTTATGCCTTCTGCCGCTCCTCTTTGTCAGCCTGCTTTATGCAGACAACTCAACCCAAACTCGACGCGACTCGACTCGACTCAACTAAACCAAAGCGAGCCCCAATTCAAGCGAGCGACCAAACAAAATGGCCGCACCGGAAGTTGCTGGCCACCATTTGCGCCTTCACTGCAGCACGCGCATTTCAATTTGATCTGATTTTATTGCCGTTGCTGGCAATGTTGCTTTTGTTGTCGCTGGTGCCGCATTGTTGCCTGGTGTCGTTGGCATTGTCGTTGTCATTGTCGTCGACGCTGGTGTTTGCCCAGCTTGTTGTTGCACCATTTTGTTTAGCATTTAAGTTTGTTTGTTTATTTGCCGCTGGTAAATGAAGCACACAAATCATTAGGTGCTCCATTGGACAATCCAATGAGCAAAGTGGGCGAAAAGGATTTGCATTAGCCATTTGCCATTGATTTGCGCCATTCCCAGCACCGTTGAACGCCGTTGAGTGTTTATCCATTAATCCAATACACCCCCGATAGGTAATCGAAATTTATTTATATTTGCTTTCGCACGGCGCATATGTCTATTAAAATAATTAATTTGAATTGTGGTTGCTATGCAGTAAGCTAGAACTAATAGTAATCAAATCGTGATTTAAAATAGCTAATTTAATTTGAATGCAGGGGAGGAATAAATTTATTTTTCCATGGAAAAATTTCATCATAAAGCAAGTATCTTGTGTTTGTGCTTCTGTCCGGTTATTGCTCAAGTTCAGCTAGACTCAACTGGTCTCAGCTAGTCTTCTATTCAATAGAATTTGAAGGGAATCGCGGAAGCTCTTAGGGGAGTCAAGAGGTTTGCTTGCGACTTCATTGACTACGCTTCAAAGCATAAACTCAATTAGATGGCAAAGAGAAATGTTGTGTATTTGAGGCCGAAGAAGAGTCACTTGGTGCACATTTACTCGACTGCGTCCTCAAGCGGTGCCAGCAGCCATTGAGAACCACAGGGCGTATACGTAATGCATGTCTAATTAGTGTCGTAATGGGGATGTGGCAAGATTGCGCGACATGTGACGAGCCCTCAACTCAACGCGTATTTTTCACTTGCTCTACTTCCAGCAGCAGCGTCTACAGCAATTGTGCATTCAACAGCAGCGGCAGCAGCAGCAGAAACCACAACAGCAGCAGCAGCAGCAGCAGCAGCGGGAGCGGGAGCAACAGCAACCGCAAGAACACTTGTTAAGTGGTAGGCGCGAAGCAAAGTAAACAGCAACGCCTTCACATTGGATTACGCGCAGTTATACTTTAGACCGGAGCCAATTAGTGGCCAACAGCAACAACAGCAACAGCAGCAATTAGCGCAACAACAGACGCAGCAGACGCAACAACAGCTGCAGCTGCAGCGACAGCAACAGCAGCAAGTGCAGCAGCAATTGCTCGCCCAACAGCAGCAGCAACTGCAGATCCAGCAACTGCAGCAACAACTGCTGCTGCAACGGCTCGAGCGTGAGTTGCAGCAGCAACAGCAACAGCAGCAGCTTGCTCACCAGCAGCAGCAGTTCCTCTACCACCAGCGCCAGTACTACGAGCGCCTCAGCACCGCTGCTCCGGCCGCACGGCATCGCTGGCTGCCCACCAGCAACCACTACGACTATCTGCCCCTACTGCAGCAGCAGCACCACCACCACAACCACCACAACCACAGTCAGCAGCAACAGCAGCAGCAGCAGCAGCAGTACAGCTACTACTTCAGTCGCGGCAGCAGCAGCAGCAGCACCAGCGGCGGGCTGGGTCTCGGCCTGGGCTTGGGCCTGGGTTTCGGTCTGGGCGGCAGCAACCTCTCCAGCTGGTACCACCTGCCCTCGACCTCGGCGCACATCTACATCGGCAGCAGCAGCAGCGGCGGCGCCCCCTATCCCTATCGGCTGGGCTACAGCGGCGGCGGCTATCCGGCAGCAGCGCTGATTAACTTCGACTCGTCGCCCACTCCGCTGCTAGCGGCATCAGCGGGCAGCTCGCCTGGTTACCTGCCGGCTCTGACGGCACCAGTCTTACCACCACCGCCCCCGGCGCCCAGCGTAGCCACCGACTACTACTTCAGCAGCAGCGCCAGCAACAGTCGCACGCCAGCATCAGCAGCGGCGGCGGCAACAGCGACTATTGCCACAACAACTTCGGCAGCCGAGCAGTTTCGGGAGTACACGGCAGTCACAGCAGCAGCAGCAGCAGCAGCAGCGGCGGCGGAAGAGGAGCTACAAGCTGGCGGCTATCGCTACAAGGCAGCGCCACGCCGGCGATACGACGCCTACGACAACTACGGCTATCTGCCGGGACTCGCCAGCACCACCGAGGACGAGGACGATCTGCTTGAGGAGTGCCTGCCGACGGCACTGCTATCCACGGACTGCGAGAGTCTCGAGGACGTGCGCTTCCTGCAGTACAACAGCAACCATCAGGCCGAGTACGACGACGACGACGACGAGGAGGCGCAGCTGGCGCACATACTTGACCTTGATCTGCCCGATTTTCTACGCCCTTACAGCGGCGGCAGCAGCAGCGGCGGCGGCGGCAGCAGACACAGCCACAAAACGCCGCCGCAACACGAATACCAAACGGAGCACGGCGGCGCAGCCGGAGCAGGAGCAGCAGCAGCAACAGCTGCTGGCGGAGGCGAAACGGCTGCAGCTGGAGCAGCAGGAGGAGCAGGAGGAGGAGCTCACAGCGAAACTGGCAGCGGCAATCAGTCGCATCGCGAAGCGGAACAACATCGCTATCATCACTACCAGCCGCAGCAACAGCAGCAGCATTATAATCAGGCGCAGCAGCAATACCACAGCCAACAGCAACTACAACAACATCAGCAGCAGCAGCAACATCAGCAGCAGCAACAACACCTGCATTTGCCGGGACACCAGTCGCAGCAGCAGCAAGCCTATCAGTCCTACCAATATCCATCGCACGACAGCTGCGAGGGCTTCAATCAGTTCGCCAACAACGCCAGCAGCTGCCTGGGCAATCAGAGAATGATGGTTAGCAAACTGTGGAACAGCTGCTTCCCGGAGTTCACGCCGGATCACGTGCACCGCCACAACTTCTATCTCTGTCAGGTGAGCAGTTCTATTTATGCAAATGCGTTGCCTCGCAAAATATCCTCTCTCTCATCTAGCAGTCAAATGCTGCTCTCACATTTTCTCGGGTCACTCAATTCTCTTCTCTAGAGTGATAGTAATAATGAAAATTGAGTGCTTCTGGTACAAGGAAGAGAGATTGCAGATAAAACTTGAATTACTGTTAATAAATTCGATTCCTCACAACACTGCAAACTGGCTCAAATCGAAAGAGTATTGAAGAGTATGAAAAATAGACCGTCTAGAGACACAAATGGTTCATTTAAAGTCCGCTTAATAATAACAATACTAAGTGAGCGATTCTAAAAAGACAAATAGAATGAATTCAAACACTAGTGAATTCGAAATACTGCTAACAAATTGCTTAAGACTCTACAGAAACCTTCAAGTTGCTCAATTCGCTGAACGGTCTTCACTGTTTATTCGAATCTACTTAAGAGTAATAATTGTTTCTTGAATAAGAAACTGAGATAGAAAAATAGAATGGGTGCAAACATTTCTAAATTTGAATTATTACCAACGACTTGGATTTCTGAAATCGCTTCTCAAATTCTTCAAATCTATTTCACCATTGTTTATTCTAGTCCGCTTCATAGTAATAATACTAATTGAGAGTTTCTATAACAAGAAATTACGATACAAAAAAGAGAATGAATTCAAATATTTCTGAATTAAAATTACTACTTCTAATAAATTAGATTTCTCACAGCATTATTAACTATCCCAAATTGAGATTAACTCTTTTAGACAAGACAATAAAATAAATCTCGCTTAATAATAATAATTCTGATTAAGAGTTTCTGGAATAAGAACCTGAGATAGAAACATTAGAATGAGTTCAGGCATTTCTGAGCTTGAATTATTGCAAACAAATGTGATTCAAACTAAGATCAAACTAAGATAAAACACTCTTTGAGATGAACTCTACAGCAAGGCAATAAAATAATGGTCTTCACTGATAGTGGGAATAATAGTCCGTCTAGAGAAACAAGGGGTTAGAGTTCGCTTTAAAGTATTTCTAGAGAAAGAAATAAGGATAAACAAAATATAGTAAATTCAGGCATTGCTCAACTATAATTACTAAACAATACAATTCAAACTGGTTCAAGCCAAGCTGAAAAAGGCTTTTGAGATGAACTCTATAGAAAGGCAAACAAATAATAGTAATTAAATAATTATAATGCATCTTCCATTAAATTTCCTTGCCGTCTGCAGTGGCAGCGGAACACGCAGGTGCGAATTGTTTACCTATTCTATCGCTGGATAACGGCCATAACGTGCCTGGCGGCATTAGTGTGCTCGCTGCTGGACATCGGCCGGACTGAGGATCATCACGAGCACCACTACGCCAAGTGGTGGATCTACCTAACCCACTGGGGCCTGCTCTTCTGCACGGTGCAGGCCTGGCTGGCCGCCTGGATCGTCACCCAGGGTATGATGGTGGAGCGCGAGGACTTCGAGATCGTGCGGCAGGCGAAGAAGAGTCGGCTGCACCACCTCTACTGGGTGCTCTACACCTGCGCCACTGTCTACGCCTTCATCGTCACCATGTGCTACTGGCTGCTCGTGCACAATCCGGGTAAGCAATCGAGCTCAAGAACGAGTACATCCAAGGGCTGATATATACACGATTTTATTACTTTTTTTTTTGAGGGGTTTTGGGTTTGTACGAAGTGGTAGGGAAAATGAAAATTGATCAATTGCCACCCGTTATGGAGTTGCAAAATATGCGATTCCTGCAGTTCTCCGATTCAATCAAGCCGATGGCAATTCGCCGCACGATCACCAGACCGCCGACAGTACAGCCGAAGGTAATGAACATTTTGGCTGCGTACTCCAGGTACTTGAACCTACTGGACAAGTCGTGCGCCGTCGCGTGCAACCTGCAGGCGTTGTACGTGGTCCAAGGGCCGAAGAAACTCAAGCACGCTATGGTCAGCAAATAGAAGCGCATGCAAATGCCGCTGGCGAGCGAAAACATTGTGGAGATCAGCACAGACATGGACATTAGGATCAGTATCCAAATGTTCGCCGTCAGCTTGGGCGGTATCCAGAGCCCCAGCGGCGTGTAGAGCAGTATCACGCTGATCGCGATCAGAATGTAGTACCAAGCCAGGTCGAGCTCCTTGATGCACAGGCACATCACGAGCAGCGTCAGCGTCTCGAACATGCAGATGAAGACGATCCAGTTGAAGGGACTGCTGATCTGCAGGCGGCGAAACCCGAAGAACGCCAGCGACAGATTCAGCCAGGTGAGCAGCAATAGGAGCACGTACAGGCTGCGCTCGGCCCCGTTGAGGTGCGGCCGCCAGCGGTAGGTGGTGCAGAGCCACTGCAGCGAGGAGAGGAACACCTGGCTGCCGAGCAGCACGTACGCGTAGGAGAGGAAGGCGATGCGGCAGGGTCGATGCAGAATGAACTTACGCTTGTCGTGGTCGCGCACCAGCTCGGGGTGCGTCTTGACCTGCTGGCGACTGTCGGTGCTGGGCCCGACGCCGGAGCTGTACGAGTAGTTGCCGTCGATGGGGGTGTGAATGGTGGTTTTCGTGAGCGTTTCGGTGGAGCGCACGTAGAGCTCTGGTGCTGACTGAGATCTCATATGACTGTACATGTTGGGGCTGTCAAACACGTACACGTATAGAGTTCCAATCGGTTTCCATTTTTCCCACCCAAACGAACTAGGAATGAGACGTAACTGACACTGACAGCCACTGACACTGTCACACACACAGTGCTCCAAAACTATCCGACAAAATAGGCACACTCGCATACGCACACTGGAATTTGATGAGCGATCCCCTGAGAGGCCTGGAGGCGCTCCGTAAATACAGCTTCTCGCTGCAAGTATTTGGAGTTGCCCTCGCATTCGTGTTTGTCTTCCTACTGTTGGTCCTGATTGTCGGCGAGCTGCGGGATAATGTGGACGACGGCAGCCGAGCAACGGCCATAGCCTTCTTCATTGTGGCGCTGATCAGCTTCAATGTCTATGTGAATGTACTGAAGCTGCGTCGTAGGCTGCCGGTGAACTGGATAATCTGCGGGGCCATCGCCTTGCTGCTGGCCGTGGGCAATGCCTGTCTGCTGCGCACCCAGGATGCCGATGATCTTGTCTGGGCGGCCGAGATACTCGCAATGATGACAATCTATATACTTCTGGGACTGTGGCTGCCACCACAGTGTCCACCCCTGCTCTACATTGCCCTGGCGTGGTTCATTGTCATCGCTGTAGTCAGCGTGTGCCTAATTGTTGTATTCCAATTCATTTGTAGCGATTGTGATCTATCAGCTGGCATCCTACATTCTGTGATCTGGATCGTCATGTGTCCGGTGGTCATCTTCCAGGCGCAGGTTATTCACGGCCATCTGCAGGCCATGCAGCCGGTGCTGGACATTCCCTTGTGCTCGGTCGTGCTGCTGATCGATTTCCTCGCTAGCTACAGCTATCTTGTCAGCTTGGAGGACATCATTGTGTCCTCGGATGTGCTCTCCAATGCCAACAGGAAGCTGATGAGCGATGCAGCCTCGTTCTACTAGCAATCGCTTCGCACTTTCCACACTAAATTCTCTGTTAACAAATTCACAAAGTCCCTGTTTTGCAATCATTCCATACATTTATCAAACACTCTTTGACGTTCGCTTTGATAATAATTATAAAATGATTACCAACTGAATTCGATGAGTAGTTACTCTATGGCATATTACAGCTTTTGAGAAGATTAGGCGCGCCTAGGCAATTCGATAACGATTGATTTTCCCTCCCGCAGACCAACATAAGATCGATGCCCTCAACATCATGGTGCATGTGCTGAACTCCATCATAATGCTCATCGATCTGGCCATTGTGGGGCATCCCATAAAGATGAGCCATGCCTACTTCACCACTGGCATCGGCCTCGCCTACGCCATATTCACGGGCATCTACTTCTTGGCCGGCGGCACAGACAGGTAAGTGTCCCTTGAGTGCCGCAGACCAACCGGAAACTGATCGCTTTGAGTTTTGGCAGGAAAAATAAAACTGCCATCTACCCGATGATGGACTGGACCAAGCCGGGCAAAGCCATCATTGTGACGGCGTGCGCCATCATCTTCACGTTCTTCGTGCACTTCTGCTGCTACCTGCTCTACCGCGGACGCGTCTGGCTCTTCACCAAGCTGTGCATCCGCGGCCGCCACAACCGGGACGGCGAGATGGGCGAGGGACTCAACGACGACTCCGGCTCGCGCATGGGTGGAGGCGGACCTGGTGGCGGCGTGGCTGCTGCTGTGGTTGGCGGCGGCGGCAGTAGCCAGGACTATGCGCATCAGCAGCAGTATCCCATTGCGCATACCGAGCAGCCGCGTGTCATCTCACAGCAGCCGCCGGCCAGCTACCAGCTGCCCCCACAGTACTCGGGCTATCTGCAGCAGCCGGTCGTCGCCGGCGTCAACGTCGGCGTGGTCAGCGCGGATGGCGTTTATCAGCCGATTGGAACGGACTCGGGACGCACCAGCGGCGGTGGCGCAGGTGGAGCAGGCGCTGCCGATGGCTCCAGCAAGCACAAGAGCTCCGGCTCGGGCGCAGGTTTGGGATCGGGATCTGGATCGGGATCGGCACTGACGCGCACTGTAGCCCATCTCGACGCTGCGCAGCGGGAGCAGTTCCTCAACCCCAACAAGATCGTCGAGTATAAGATGTAAAGGCGTTGTACCCGGCACCGGTATACGTTCCACTTGTCCATGAAGTTTCTGGAGAAGCACTGTGCGCAATGCGAGGCGGCGCGCCAGTCCGTCAGCGAGGAGCAGCGCCATCTGGCGGCGAGCGAGTCGCATTCGCACAGTGGTTAGTTTAAGATTTGCAATGTAGCACGTGGATTTCAAGAAGCATCTGCCATCGATTGGGCACGCCGTTAGATCAGCGCTTAGTTATGGTGTGTCCGGTGGATGGGGCGTATATATTCAGTATATATTCTGCACGCAGACAGTATGATGCAGCAGTATTCAGTATTCAATATTCAGTATTCGTATCTGTAACGTAGTTTCGTAATTTTGTAAAAGCTTTGCCCGTTTTTTGTATGTGTAGCCGCTTTGCCAGCTACAGTAGTAATTCGTTTTGTGCGTCAACCAGTATACATTCTATGTGATCACGTATTGTATGTATGTGTTGTTGTCGTATCCCGAATAGAGTTTAGCCAGACTCATCGAATTTAAGCAGTTTTAAATGTTTTCCAATGGACTAAGTTGAACATTTATATGTTACAACTCACACTCACACACACCCTTACACTATAATTTAATTAACAACAATTGTGTTCAAGAGAAAAGTAGAAAACACTAGCACTGCGTTCATCAATTGATTACCTTGATTTGCACAGCCATCGAATAATAACACACAACTGCCTGAGGGTGTGGTACACTCGTACACTCACTCGCTCATAAATAATCCTACTCACATCCATCTCAAGAATTGTAATTTCTTCGCTTTCGTTGCCCACAAAATTTTATATATCGGTGCAGGAGTAAAAGAAGCGCGTGCCAAGCAAACGGTTTGCGAGTTCAATGGTTCAGTTGCATGTTATTCACACTTGGCACACTGTGCACACTGAGGAGACATCAAACAACAAATAAATGTTAATTTGAAAACATGCTTGGCATTGCTTAGAAAACAACTTTGTAAGAAACCAAACAATTTAAATGAAACACAAATATGGTGTTGTTAACAATAAAAGAAAAAAATAAATATTTTCGAGCAGTACTCGGGCTGCATAAAAAACATAGATATATTAAATGATAATCGCACGACTTTAATATAATATTGAAATATATCGAAAGAGAAAACATTCACGCTCCTAAGTATGACGAAAAACATAATGAAATCAGTATTAAAGAAATGTTATGAACAATACTTTTTGCTCAGAAGCCACAAAACAAAATTGTACGTATAATGATGTTATTGTTTAATTGAGGGCTCTAAAAATTTGTGAATTGCATACCTTATACCACAATTTGATGACCTGAACAACATGATATTTAAGTATGTGTGTATACTTATCTACCATAAAATTCAACATTTAGCAAACTTATATGTATTTTAAATACTTATGTGTATGTAAATAGTTGGTTTTCTATATATACAAATATATTATATCCATATACAAATACACACAAATATACATACGCAAATGTTAAACAATGAAGTCAATAAACGAAAATCATACTAAGCATAAATACAAATATATGAATTGTTGTACTAGAAAACTTCAAAAACCAAATCAAAAGCAATGAATAAAACTCGTCAAGAGGAATGTGTTAACAAACAAATAAATTCAAAATGATATTTAACTACCTACACACAAACAAACACACATATACAGTAAATAGTATACAAAACAGGATATAATATGGTAAAACAAAATCATAATTCTAAAAATGAACGAATAAAAATAACAGCTCATACCAAAATCACAGGAAAATAAAGTAATGTAAATTACAATTAATTTTTGATAGATTTACATAACAAACAACAACTACGACTATAATAAACAGGCACACTCACAAACACATAACACATCAGATATGACAAAATATATGTAAAATGTTTTAACCCTATAACAGTTTTCCGTAAATACCCAGAGCACAATTCAAGAACTGTACTTTATTGCTATCCGATATGAATCCTTAATTTCACTCAACATGTTTTCCTACAAAAAAATATAACACAATACTGAAATCTGTTGACAAAACACTTTGTTCTACGTATTCATTTAAGGAAAATGTCGATCGTATTTCATTCTTGTTCCCCGAATGCTAAATAATACTTTACAATTAACTTAAAGGAAACAATGTGGTCTGAGGAAATCTAGAGAAATGAAAAATGCATTAATATATGAATATGCAAGGGTATCAACTCTTCGGCGCGCCGATGATATATTCGTTTTGAACATGTATAATTAGGAAGCGTGTATGAGTTGGCATTTACGAATGTTTTTCATTTTTGTGGCTGTTTTAAACCAGTTTTGGTTATGGTTTTAGCAGAACTGAAAAAAAGCTTCGTATTCTTTGGTTTTTGTTCGAGCCTTTAGCATAAATGTATAAATGTATGTTTATATAGACTGAATATTATTAAATGAGCATCTAAAGGAAACCCAAGTAATACAAAATTATTTACAAATAAATTATGGAAACCGTTTTGGATTGTATAACATTTAAACAAAAATTAACCACAAAATAAAATAGTAAGCACATATCAACAATTAAAAAATGAAAACAATTTTGAAAACAAAACAAAAAAAACAAAGCACAAAAGCAAAAATATTCTTCAAATAAAACTCAAAGTTGCATATTCTAAAACCCAAATCAAAGTTGACCTCATCAAAACCAAATAAAAATAAAAGGAATCATCATAAATATTAATAAATAATAAACAATCATAATAGAGCATACTTCTACACATTTATGTACACAAGTATGCAATATATATATATATATATATATTAAGTAAAGAAAAGTGAACAGAAATTAAATATTATATTTTGTAGATTTTTAGTAAATTAGATGAAATGTCAAAGTAAATACATTATTATATGTATCTACTATATATACTGTACGTACATAATTAATTGGATTGTCAGCTACATACCTATGGAAGTATGTACCATATACACATATTGTGGAGTGCTCGAGAGTAAATCTGTACGTGTATTTGTATTCAAATGTTCAAGCAACAAAAGATAAATGGCAAAGCTTTAAGATACTAGAACTGTTGGACGGAAACTTTTTACTACAGATTACTTAAGACGTTCAGTTAAACAAAGTTGGCGCATAACACAAACATTTTCACATATGAACTACTTAGTAGTAGATCCCATCAATGGCTCAGCAAATATTTGCGATTAGAGAGAAACCTATAGAGAAATCAAATCAAAATCGTATTAAGCAATTTCACACAAGAACGATTTCAAAGCCCCCAATTAAAGTGCAAGCGTTGAATGTAATAAATTTTAATACAAATAATTAATTGTGAAATTTAAAGGGAAATTTGAAATAACCCTACACAAAAATGAAATAAATTAGTACTAAAATCAAATTGTTTACTTTCAAAGTATTTCTGCGCATTTAACCAAAATAAAAAAAATAATTATTCAAAAAAACGTTTAAGACATACAATTAAATGCAATGATCCTAAATTGTGTTTATAATCTGGATTGCATTAGCAACTGCAATAAACTGAACCGCATATTACAAACATAATTAAACAAAGGTTTTTATTGACGTCAACAAGAGCAAAACGAATAACACTACCTACAAAAACTAAATATACAAGATGAACTAAAAAAGAAAGAGAACTTTTAAAAGTGACAACAATAGATGAGCAACATCTTAATATAAGCTTAGCAACAACAAAAATACATGTATTATTACCAAAACAAAACAGAATCATAAATACGCATATATACTTTCATAATATGAAGTATAATTAACTATTATTATTATGTATTTGAAAGCAAAGCATTGTGAATTAGTATTAAAGCAACCAACAACAAACAAAATGGTGGTAAATAAAGATTGTAAACGGACTACTTGCAATTTATTATTAATTCGGAAACAAAACAGTAAGTTATCGCATATTTCTACGACTCTTGCGGACACCCAAAGCTATTTTTCATTTAAACATTTCATTTAGTTTTGTTATCATAGATGTATTTATTAATATGTTGTGATTTCTAATACTTAATACAAAATCTATTTGTCGATTTTATTTAGTTTCATACATTTATAATTGATTTCAGGTTTAGTCATACAATTATTTTTACCTTTACTTTATCATTAAATAATTAGTAACATAATTTGGTTTATTGCGACTTAAACATTAATCATCATTTCAATGTGTATATAAATCACTTTCATTTCACTTTTGCATAGTTCAACAAAATGTACAAATAAAAACATAAGGGAAAGACAGCAAAAGACAAGCAATTACACTTTATATCACGCATGGGGTTTTTGTGTGGTTGGCAGAACTTGGATAAAACAACATAAGAACTGTGCAAAATAATTTTTGAAAACGGAGATATATTATTTTAATAACCAAAAGTTCGAGGCTTGCACGATCAGATTCACGTCTAAGACAGTTTCAAATATGATGGCGGCGAGCATTTCTTGCGCAAAAATTTAATTATATACAGCGGCAAGCAGGAGACGACTGTGATGAGCGATACTTTCCAGAGGAAGTCGTAAGACCAGATGAATTCCCAGTCTGCATAAAAAGAATTTATAAAGAGATAGAACAAACGAATGTCTGAGGGAATATCTTACCGAAATACTCGTGTAGAACAGCCAAAGAGATTAAGTAAAGCGCTAAACTGAATAGCTCAGCCAAGACCATTAGCCTGTGAATGAGTTAAAGTAATTATTGTAAATCGTAATAAAAGTATCTGTTTATCTACAATTTACCTGTGCCAGGTGCGCACTGTCAGCGCGACCATGATGAGCTCTGTCATAATTAGAGCAGAGAAACTGATAGCCACAATGTGTATAAACTCGTCCACAAATAGTATCAGCGCACCATACATAATAACGCCGCCCTGGTAAATGCTGATCAATACCCAAATAAAGAACGTTTTATAACTGAGACTACGTCCCTTTGATAGATCTTTGTATAGCTCCGGATACGTGACGGCAGTCTCCGAAGTAATGTCCTGATCGAGTACCAGAGAAAACACGGGAAACATGGTATACAGCGTGGAATAGCCAACCATTAAAAAACCCTGGTAAAGAGCCACCGAACTCAGGTAGAACACAGCCGAGAAAACTGCTTGCAATGTTGTAATTATAAGTCCACGGTGTATAACGAACTGGGAGAGGGCTGCAGAACGTTTGTAGCTGCGTCGACCGTGGATTAGCAGCAGCTTGGCAATGTGTGAGAATTGAGGAATGCTAAAGTCTCCTGCGAGCGAGGCCTGACGACCTTCACGTCCCTCGATACCAACACCAGCGTCCGCCTGCTGAATCATGCTCACATCATTGCCACCATCGCCGACAGCACATGTGCGTTTGCGGGTGTGTTTTTGAATAAGCGCCACCACTTGCGCCTTTTGGGTGGGGGAGCAACGACAACACACAACTGCCGGCGATGCAGTTGCCAACTCAAGAAACTCGAGTCGATAATACTGCAGACAGACCTCCAGCGATTCACCGGATATAACCAGTGCGTGACCCTGTTTGCGCCGAAAGTGATTAAGCTCTTGATGTGCCTCCGTGCGCGTTTTAACTGAACGCAGCACATAGAGACCCTGATTACGTCCAATTAGCTGAGACGATTTAGCAATGCAGCAAGCCGTCTCCAACTTGTCGCCTGTCAGCATCCATACGCGTACTCCTGCATTCCGTAACAATTCCAAGGTGGGTCGCACATTTTCCTGCAGACGATCCTCCACGCCAGTGAGACACAACAGCTCCATTTCGCGTTCCAGCGACTCTGTGACCGAGGCCACCTTGGCCACGCGATCCGTAATGCTCAGCCGTGCTGCGTTGTATCGCATCTCGAAATCGTTGTACTGTTCTTCGGTGAGCACCTTCTTGGCAACGACAAGTGTCCGCAAACCCTCACGAGCCATGTTGCCTGACTCCTCGCTCAGCCAGTCGTTGTACTGCACAATGCTGGACATGACCACATCGGCGCCCTTTAAATAGAACGTTATCTGGCCCGTCTTGCTCTCACGCACAATTATGCCCATGCGCTTGCTCTCGCTGGTGAAGGGAAACAGCTGCAGAATCTGATAATGGAGCAGGATATCATCTGTGAGAAGAGAGGGACAGTTAAGTTAACGTATTTTCTTGATAGTTTAAGTTGCTACTCACTCTCATCGCTGGCAGTCTTCACCTGCAGCGTCATAGTGTTAAGATCGCGAGCTATAAGAGTGAGGCCGACCTGCTCGGTCCACTTGACCAACGCAATCTCATCGGGAGAGGCGGCCTGATACTGATGTTCCGTGTCTGTGCTGCCCGGAGCCTCAATATTTATCACAGATTTTGTAGGTGAATTGTTGCCACCAGTTACCGTCGAGGCAGTTGATACTGAACGATTGTCCTCCTCGTCGCTTACCGGCGTCACATTGTGGCACAGCGCTAAAGCACGCACCGCCTCCCACTCGCGCCATCCTTCGGGACGACGCATACGATTGCCAGCAAACATAATCGGTTTGTTCTCGCCCGCACTGCTAGAGCTCGAGACGCTACCCTGCTGCTGTTGCTGCTGCAGTATATTTCCCGATAACTTTTGTATCATCTGTCCTATGTGATGGAAGGTATCCGCGTCATGGGACACGATGCCGAGATGTATCTTCTTGAAGACCATTTCATTTTGAGTCAAAGTGCCCGTCTTGTCAGTCAGCACATACGAGATGCGACCCAGCTCCTCGGGTATTGTCGTTGAGCGCACCACAGTGCCCTTAATGTTGTCATCGTTTTGCATTTGCCACGAGTAGAAGGCCTTGCCCATATCGAGATTCACTCGCAAACTGATCGGTATAATGTAGGAGAAGAGTAGCACAAATCGGAACATGTAGCGATACCAAGGACCACCGAATCCCTTCAGCATCATCATGACCAGCGAAAGTCCGAGAACTGCACAGAATAGCACCTATTTGACAAACAAAACAAACAATAAATTTAATCGCTCTACAGAATAAATGTGATTGTGAGCTCACCTTGGTCAGTCCATTGATCTCTGTGTCCAGTAATCCCACCTTGGAGCGTGGCTGAGAATTGTTCATGACGCTGCGTGTCTCGCAGCCCGTGTAGATAACAATGCCAGTGGCGGTGCCAGCAGCAACAACTGTGTTGGCCCACAGTGTGTTCTCCACACTAAGTCCGGTGTCCTCGCTGCCATCTGTCATGCAGAACGTGGCAATGAAGCTGTGTATGTCATTCTGCGGCTTCTCCACGTAGAAGCTAGCATCGATATTGTACAGATCTGCGTCCCGACTCAGTTTCTGGGTGTAAGGCACGGCCAATCGTGGCTTCCAATCCGTCTCACCATCCAATTGATCGGTACGCACAAATACTGAACCACTCCGGTCGCTGGTCCGCAAGAGAATAAGATCGGCGGGAACTCGTTCGTTCTTCTCCACAATAATGACGTCGCCCACTTTTAGCTTGGAGCTGGGGACCATCTCATAGCCGTTGCCATGCGTTGCTGACAGACGTTTGTACTTCTGCGAATTGACCTCGTGATCCCGCTGATGACGTCGCAGATCGTCGACTGCCTCGCGACAAATGGTCACCATCAGCACAAAGCCGAGTGGACCCCAGTAAGTGTACGGATATCCGATGCGAATGTCCGGTATGAACTGGGACAGCGCCATTAGCAGAAAGTACAGGTTGAGAAAGAAGCGAAACTGCTCGAACAGCACCAACGGCAGGAACGTAATGAAATTGTACTTCTGATTGCGGATCTCGTTTGGCGGAAACTTCTCCGTGTTGGGTCTGCCCAAGTTGACGTTGCGAGCTCGCAACTCGCGGGGCCTGAACCATTTCTTCCAACAGCTGCAAGGCCAAATAAATAGTATATTTAGATAATGCCTCTTTGATAAATCTTTCAATGTAAAATACAATGCAATTTCTAGTACAATATATTTGGATGAATTTTTTAATTTAATTAGAGATTTTCATTTGTGAAGCGAAGCTGACACAAACTTTTAGAGTTTCTCTTATGTTGTAACTGAGTACATATGCCAAATTTGATTGTACACAAGAGGATAATTTTATGCACTGGCAAAATCACACAATGGCCTTGTCCAGAAAAAATCAATAATAAAAATCGAATAAACAGGAGCGAAAAATGGTTCTCCACCTGGCACACAGTCGCATAAATGCGTGGGAACACACACACACACACAACCTTGCATAAATATTTGCAATGTGTGGATAACTATAAAATGGAGAGATTGTAGTAGTTGTTATATTTAAGCTACTGCTAGCTGCGTCTCTATTTTAATGCAACGCCACTCTAGCTAACAATAAAATGAGGCGAGCAATACATTCACAACGAAAAATGCTGATAAAACAATTTGTCCGCTTGTTAAACTAAAGCGGGTTTCGGCGGGACGGGGATGTTGAGATGATTCACCTGAATGAATACCAGCGACTGCGCTGGCGACTAAGCAATGGGATGTTCTCTCTGGTCATGGGCGCTGCGGCCGAACTTTGCGAAGTACCGTCATCCATATTGCAGAAACTCCACTAAATTAATACTTAAAGCTGGATTTTGCTACACTTTTTAATAGTGCTGCTGCCTTTGTTCTGACAGCTGTCTCGCGTTGTTTGTTAGTTGTTTTTGTTGCTTGTTCTTTTCACACAGTATCGCACATTGTGCATGGTACTCGTATAACAAGCATCTACATGCCAGATCACTTTAGATAATCCGTATTAGTTGTTATTTATTATGCACAAAACACTAAAATTCTTCCGCACAAAAATCAATCACAAGTGAAAATTCCGTGGCTGAACTGCGTCGTCTGCTATTTTATGTTTACCAACACTGTATGGTAGCAAAGAGAAATCAATAACAATGCCTGCGTGTGCAAGTGAAATAGAGAGCACACCATCTACTATGCCATATGACGAGTGTTGGTAAAGTACAACTAGTTATACACTTGATACCTTAAACAGTCTGGCAACACTGCGACACGCAGTTTAGCGCGCATTCTGCCGGTTTGAAATTGCGAACGTTGAGCAAAACAAATAAACACCAAATAGGCGCAGACTGCGCTGTTGACAGCACTCGCACACCGATGTTAATTAAATAAGCTTCGTCAGGTAGTCATTGCCGTTGTCAGCCGCCACTGAGATCAGCAATATCATCAGTCTCCGAGCTTTAGCTACCACCGGCTGGCATAATTTTATAGCTTGTTGTTTGCTTTAGTCTCTGAGTAAACTTGTTTTATTTTTCGCCTTTATGGGCATTCTGTTTGCTGTTCATGTTGCGGGCGTTGGGCGTGTCAACGTGTCTGTCTGTCCGTTAACGTTATTCATTCCAATAGAGTGTGCCCCAGCAAAGTTTTGTCAATAATGTCTCCAAAGCATTCTCGCTGCGTTTTCGTGCTATGATCTCATAAGAAAAAGTTGCTAACTGAGAAAGCCATTAAAGTGAAGAGCCACAACAAGAATAACAATAACAATAGCTACACCAACAGCAATAACAAACACTATAATAAAGAATGGGGGAAAAAAAACTCAAGGTTCAATGACATCGACGTGCTTAATTTTTGTAAAATGCTCCAAAATTGAGAAATGTTTAAAGACAAAGATCTCGACCAAGCTCTTACCCGCAAAGGGTCAGTTGTCAGATGTAAAATAAAGTATACAAAAAAAAAAAACAAAACAACACAGCACCGTTCACATGGAATCTCAATCTCATATACCCCCTGCTCTGAGTCACAACCATTGCCACCGAGCTCAGGCGAATTGCACTTCAAAAGGTGGAGCCGCCAGTGTTGTCGCCGTTCCGTTTCAATAGCTCGTGCTACTTTTTTTTGCAACGCTTTATAATTGTTTAGCCAAGCTGCAAAAATAAACAAATTTTGATTCGTTCGTTTCTTGCCCATCAGTCTAATCAATTGCAGTCCACATTAATTGCGTTCAAATTAATAATGTTCGCCTGAGAGCTACGATTCGAATAAACGAAATTGTGAAATGCGTCCAGAACTGACAACAGTTGATAGCATTGTTGTTGGTTGGCAAACATACCTAGATTTTACTCTGCTTCCTGTTAAATAGTAAAAGCATGAACTCTATTTGCTATTTATTCTTGAGTCACTCATAAAGTCTATAAATGATTTCATAATTTTATTGTGTTTACACAATGTTTAGAGTACTGTATTTTCTTCACATATGAAATACAATTTCTTTGAACTCAGGGAATATATATAGTATATATAAATATATCAGTAATCCTGAAACTAAAGCAATACATTCTCTTTCTTAAATGAATATCTAACTGAAAAAATAAGCTGTCTAACAAGATTTGTGCTTTGCTATAAACCGGATCTTTCAAACATTTGGTTAAAACAAGTCTTTAAGATCAAATGCTGAACTTTACAAAGAATTCCGAAATAATCTTCGTTAAATTTTAAATTCTGAATAAATAATCATTCTTTCTTAGCCAATCGGCTTAAAGTCTGTTAATTATATGGATAAAACTTTGTGTCAAAGTCGGTTAATCAGCAAGTCTTGATTTTTTTTATATAGTACCATTCTCAAAAATGCTTTTAACAGCTTAACAGAAGCATTTTGACCTAATAAATCTATTGGAATTGTTAATATTTTGGTAAACAAAAAAATGTACATACACATAGAGTAGAAAAAGGAATACAACGAGGCTCATTCAACTATCGAGTGGAAAGAGGCTTTTTCCCAGGCATTTCACCGGTTGTTATTTACCATTACTTTTAGCCACAACTTTGACGTTAGATTGCATGTAAAACAGACCTCGAACTCAAGCGACAACATGACTAAGGTCTAGTCCCCCCAATTCCCACTCCGCGTTCCGCAGCCAATGTTCCAGATTCATTTGCAGGGCCCGGCAATAGCAACGCCTAATGTTATTATTTGTTGTATGACTGTGACCACAACTTGGCAAAGAGTTGGTGGAAGAAACGGCTCATTGTTTCACCCGCAGCCGACAATGTGGGTTAATAAGCAAAAGCAAGTCAACTCAGGCGTCCACGGTACTTTGGTGGGAGCCGAAGCTAGAGACCCATCGCACAAGTATATTTATAGCTCTGAGTTCATAGAACTGTCGGAATCAACGGACCACTTTGCATTGCTGCTCTCCAATATTTTGCACAGAAATCAACCAAGCGTTTTGGGGCGTGTCGTCGGGGGTCGGTCCAGAGCAATGGAGGCAACCCGCTGGTTGACACACAAATTGAAAATTAGTTGGCGTGAGTGCCTCCCCGCAGCCACCTACGAATTGCCCCTGGTTAGCGGTTACCGACAGGTAACCGAGGTGGTAAGTGGCGCATAAATTATGCGCCTCACTCGCACCAGCAGTAAGTCCGTCAGCCCGTCAGTCTATCAGTCAGTCAATGGCTCATTGTCTGCTCTCAAATTAATTCCTTTGACACGCCTCGTCTAAAAAAACCCCAAGAGAAAATTCTACTGTCTTTCGACACTTTTGCGGTATTTATGAGAAAGTGTGCTGTACGCGATTTTCTGTAGCCGATTCTTGTTTCCCACTCGCCCTTTGTCGGTGGTATTATTTTCTTTCAACTAAAAAAGAAATTTTGTAGCTGCAGCAAATCCACTTAGAATTACAATATCATTTCTTTTACACTAAAAATATGCATTTAAATGTCAACATCTAAGTTAGTTATAATAATAAAGTCTAATCGTATTGCTTGCTATTATTGGAAGTACATACTTTCGTCTAATAGGCGTCGTAAAAAAGTTCATAGGGGGAGTCAACGCCTCGTTGGTTCCACGAAGTTGGTTATGCCTTCAAGTGGAGCCGTATTGCAATCGTTAGCCAAAATCTTCGAGCTTCATATAACAAGTAACGCGTTGGAATAAATTACAGGTGAGCATGGAAAACACAGGCCTAACTCAGTTGGGTAATTGGGTTAGGCACAGCAACAAGACCTTCAAAGAAACACCCAAACAAAAATTGCGAACAAGTGTCAAAAGAGACGAGAGACTAAAACTCAAAATATTGTATGTACAACGATGGCAATGGCAAAAACTGTAAACAACTAACTCAGGGCCAGTTTTTGAAGAGAGCACTTTTAAAAGATATTGATTTCAAGAAATTACAAATACTAATAAGTGGTTTGGAAGATTCCAAAAATTTGTAGTTTATAAATAACTGGCACAAATACAAAATGAGGTCCGGGACAAGCATTGGCAACAGCTTTCAAATTATTTATATATCGTAACTTTAGGGCTGATAAGAACGCAATTACTGTAATGTAAGGCAATCAAATTAATTGATAAGAATTCAATTATGTTAATACTCAGCCTCAGTAATTCCCGATAGATCATTTGCTGAGTACCATTTCATATACTGTTTATTTCCCATGTGTTGCAACAAACAATGCGTTTGTCTCTCAGACCCACGCTTGACGACCGTTCCGCGATTGTTACGAGTACATAAATCTTACGATTATAGTGTACGTACAGTGTAGGAATTGCGGGTATTACCCAACTCAAATCTTGGATGAGCTTTGCGTTGTGTTGCGGCTTTTTGCATTCGTTTTTCTCCGTAGACTGACCAGTCAGCAATGTGACCTCATTTTGATAAGCGAAGAGGGCAAATAACTTTCAATTTTCGGCACGCAAAGAACGAAACCCGAAAAACGAAAAAATTCACCCGAAAATAAAACTTTACTGGATGCGACTTTTGGTTGCGGAACTCGTTTGTTGTATTTTAGAAACCTTGAATCTAAATCTAAGCAAACTGGTTTCCGCAGTCTCGCGTAGACTCGCAAGTCGGGTGCGTGTCGTGTTTCACCTCGTGACACGATACAAAAACCCATTAATACGCTGTAGAAATAATAAACACAACAACGTAAATACACAAATTAGCGGCTCGTGTGCTGTTTCGTGACACGCACTCCTCTCTAACTGGGTGGTGGAATTTAAGGCTGCTACAAGGCGGTGCTAACAATACCTAAACAAGTCTAGTTAGTTTTGGTGAAGAAGTTGCACGCCAAAAATCGATTACATATGCAAATTTATTAAGACTCCCCCGCCCACGTCTATTTTTTTTTTGTTTGTTGGAAGCCCACAAAAAACATCACTTAAAGTCTTACAGAATTGTTTCGGCGTGTGAAATGCGACGGTCGCACTGTGCTTTGTCATTGGCGCATTGGCGGGGCCCGACATCGCACTACGAGTACGAGAGTATTTATAGTTTCAGTTTCAGTTTTAGCTAAAAATTTCCATTTCCCCCAGAGTTAGCTGGAATGGTTGGCAGACCAGACACAGCGACATGGTGGATAAAAGAGCCACTGACGGATTCGACGCGACTCAGTTTGAGTACTTTGTGGATCACGTTTATCGATTTCGATTTCGTCGCCAATTGCAGAATGTTTATACCTCGCACACCATTGACCGATTGGGTTGTTGAAGCGTGTGTGTGTGCGTGAGTGTGTGAACGGTAAACCTATTCAAGAGGCGAAAGGGAATTGATCTCGGACGTGATTACCGTACAATTTGGAGATTGTTGGCACTTCATAGAACTTTCTCTAGGAGTACATTTTTGTAGATAGGGTACACTCTAGTCACTTCTTAGGGCATTTCATTTTACCGCCGGTATTTTCTGTACACTCTTATTTCCATTTGCTTGTTCTTGTCTTTCTTCTAATTAAGCAAATTAAAAATATATCTCTCGACACACGTATACATATAAGTAAATATATAAATATGTATATATATACGTATTCTGAACAATATGTGCCACATATTATGTGTGTAGAATTTTACTCGCATTGCAAACGTGAATACAACATTTTCTCAGAAACGTTTCAACAACAATTTTGTCTGCCTTTGCGATTTTCATTTCTGATGGTTGTTGCTTTTCTTTACTTGGGGCATTTCGAAATGTTTTCATTTCGTAGTTTGAAATTCAGTTGTTGTTGGCCTGTGCCAACGTCATAAAACAAAAGGCAAAGCAACACGATAATAAACAAAGTCGCTGGAGCAGAACTTGCTACCAAGAAAGGTTTTGAGATGCGACCATTCAGTTTGAAGTAACTAGCGTGAGTCTTGTCGAAAACGTGTACATCAATCTGGGTATGATGCAAACAGGAAGTCTAATCAACAGAGAGGAAATCATTTTTTACTCACAACCAAATATTTTAAATTTAGAAAACCTGAAAGCTGAAAGTTCTATATGGGATTAGAGATAAGCCAAAAGCCCATTTTGATTGAGCACCGCATGGGAATAATGAAGAGAGTTGCGAAATAGGCTTACATTACGAGTATATTAAAATTTCACAAAGGTACAAGCTAGATATTGTTTATCTTCTTATCAGATTGTTTTGCCGTTTCTGCTTCACTTAGCTTTTTCCCCTCTCTCTCTTTGCCTATTTGTTATTTTATAGGTTTCGCTTATGTGTAATTTAAATATAAATGGGCCAATATTTATGTCCAGCTTGTTCCCAGTTACACTTTAGTAATTAGTGTGTACATAGAAACTACGTACATATGTACTATATATTGGTACATTTAAGCCCGTTTATGGCGATCACTGGAGCAGACGGAAGAACACACAATTAAATACAATTATAACGGAACAGCTGTTTTGCAAACGCACACACTCGCACTCACTCACACACACACACACACTGCTTTTTAATGGATAACAATTGTTGAGAACACTTGGAAATATACTGCATATATTGCGTATACGCAGTGGTGTCCGTGGGACGAATCTACGCACCTGCAGAGACACATTTTGCAAACATTGCCGATGCTGCGACTCTTGCTGCGACGTCTGTTGTTTTGATAGAACACCGTGGAGGAGCCGTTCTCGGGATCGATCACTGTATGGGCGCCGATACCGTTCGGGGCGCCACTGTCGGCGGCGGTGACGTTTGGTGCATGGGGCGCGGAGCTATCGACGCCGCTGGCGCCCGTTTGTGTTAGTTGCGCCAGTTTCGTTGCACTAGCGCCGCCAGTCGAATGCTCCGACGTAATGTTTCGCGATGCACTGCCGCTGTTGTTGCTATTCGAGTATTTGGCGCGCTCGCGACTCCGCTCATTTCTATAACGTATCTGGCCGGCGGCTGAGCCAAGACTGAATAGGTTGCCCAGAAAGCTGTTGCCGCTGCCACTGCCGTTGCCATTGGCGCTGCCGATAGAGGGGCTAACAATTCCGCCGATGCCGCTGTAACCAGTTGAGCTTTTGCGTCGTCTCTGGTTACTGTTGTTGTTGTATTTGCCATTGCTTTTGTTGTTGCTATTAGCGATGGCAGCGTCGCTGCTGCCCGTGTGTCGTATGAGCAATTCAGTTTCTGAATCAGTCTCTTCGCTCTCTTCGTCGAAGTCACGTAGCGGGAGCTCGTTATCAGTCATGGCGTAAGAGAGCTTCTTTTAATGTGTGTATGTGTGTCTGTGTGTCTGTGAGTGTGTCTAAGAGATTGATAGAGAGAGACAGAAGAGAGATGCAGAGAGTGGAAGCGAGCAGAAGATTTAGTTTATACAGGTGTGTCTTTTTTTTGTATTTTGCTTAACGTTAATAAAAGTCTTCTTTGGCTGCTCTACAGATACTAAACTGTTCTCAGTAGTCGTGTTATCCTTTAATGGTCTCTCTTTTAAATGCAACTTTGGGTTGTTTGTTTTCCTGTTGTTAGTGCCCACGTTGTGCCAGCTATCTGCCTCGTTAGCTTGCCACGTTTTCAGTCAACTTTTCGCTTCCACAGAATAATGCGAATGCATTCTACGATGACCACTTCCACTCTTTCGCCTCGACTCTACTCGTCTCTACTGGGTAAACAAAACGTGCAGCTGCTGTTGGCGTTAGCTTATCAAGTGTTTTTATTTAGGCGCGTAAACATTTATGAACTTCACATTGCGTATTGTCGTTAAAGGGATTAACCAATCGCCACTTTTGACGGCAGATGCTTGGCACACTGATGATGCACGGGCGTCCCCCGGAAGACGTCATCTGACTAAGACATTCATCACTTCACTATGTAATGCTTACTCGTAGAATCAATCGCCACGATTGAAATCTATTTATGAGCAATTGATTGTACTACTGGTTGCCCGTCCATAGCTTACTATTTACGACAACAACATTAAATAAGAGCAACAATAACAACGCGTCGTAAAGTTTTATAAGCAGAAGGCCATGGCCCGGGCCACACATGCACACATCTACACACACAATAACACAAGCGGATACTCGATACTGACGCACGGCAGCAATTGGAAATATTCAAGTCTTTTGTGTTAATTCACATCATTCCACTATTTTAGCCATTTAACATAAACAACTAAATATTTACAAATAAATTAGTACATGTGGTTGCACGTTTCTTTTTATTTTTGTCCAAGACGCTGCGGTCGTCCACAGGCCAATTGCAATAATTTGGCCAAACTGTGAAACAGCTGAGCGAACAGTGTTGGGAAATGCCAACTGTTTACATGTTGAGCAACGTTAAGCGCACATTTGAATTTGAATCACGAAAGCACGTAAATTGAGCACGTCGATTTTAGTTAAATATGATATACTCTATCAAATCAGAAGAATCAAAAAGCATATTTTATAAAATAGCGTATATATATTATGTCTTAATAAGTTAGCATACAAACGAAGAACGGGAATTTACAACGAGATCTTAATCAAAGAAACAAGTTAATAATCAAACATTAAACCATTTCAGTTTCGTTTTGTTCTTTTTTCTCTCGAAGCAGTCTATAATGTAAAACATAAACACAAGTGTCTCAAGTACATAATACGTTAATACGTTAAAACTTTAAAGCCATATCATGAAAATCAATTTTGCTATACCTCAACGCAACAACTGAAGACATCGCATTGGTTTTGCTGGGAAAGGAAAGGGGAAAATTGGAGAATGGGAAAGTGGCATATGTTTATGTAGTTTATATAAATATAGATACTTGTATTATTGATAATTAAATTATATGATTATATTGCGGCGCAGTTTACGCAGCTCGTCCTATCTGCGCTCAGACTGCAGCGTTATATTAGAGTCCGAATTGGAATAGCTCTGCTCCAATCTGGGCCGAAATTCATCTTCGCCATCCGAATAGGAACCCACAGACCGACAAATTCTGCAAAGCATTAAACATAATTCATTAGAATTTTGCGTAAGCTTAATCTCAAAATATAATTAAATTTACCGCTGTGTTGACGCATAGCCTTCGATGGCCAGAGCTTGACTCACACCCTGCGGGAGCAGTTGCTGCAGCAAGGCATCTTTTGCTGCATTTGCTGTCGTTGGCAGCGGCACATGATTCATGTCCACCGATGAGTGCGACTGCGAAAGCTGAGGATTGGCAGCCGCTACAGCCAAACCATTGACATGTCTACCGTTAACAGCCAATTGGGTACCACGATCCCCTTCATCGCGCTGCGTGCGTTCAATGTAGCGCAACGTCTCAAATACTTTCAGTAAATTGCTAAAGGTGTTACGCATATCACAGTGACCAGTGATGTCATAGCACAGCTGTGAGACATTCTGACGCAGCAAATAAATGGCATACTTGGTTTGCTGCGATGGCAGAATGGAACGTGTATACAAAGGAAATCTAAAATAAGATTGCAATTAAAGAAACTTACAAAGTGGATAGATTTCTATGTATATCTATCTTACTCTCTCGTGGTGTAGGTCAGCTCCTTGATTTCGTCGGCAATGCGCGAACGAGATGGTTCATAGTATATGGGATTGCGTAGGGGGCGATCCATAATGAAAGCTAGCATCTGTACCAGATGCGCCACATAGCCAAGCGCTGCGCTCACCGCCAGCGGCGAGACATTGTCCAGCAACTGGGCATTGGTCGCTTGCCTTGATTCGCTCGTGTACTGCTCCATGTGGGGAAAGGCAATGCCGCAAATGCTGAACTGCTGCGAGCCCATACTTTTGATGTTATAAATCTCCTGCAGCTCCAGCACCAGCGTGGACATACTACGCTCCACCTATCAAAGAGAATGTTTTAATTCAGCGCACTCAAACTATATGCATAACATGTTACCTGAAGTGTGATTTTCCGCTTTTGTTCGCGATCAGCTCGCTGCTTCGGCGCTTCTGTGCGCAATTCTAGTCGCTGCTGCTCCAACTTGAGTAGTTGATCGTGTAACTCACGTTGCACTTGATCTCGCTGGTCGCGCAGCAATTGCAGATGCTCCTGTTTTCGCGCATTGCGTTCCTTAAATGTCTCACGCTCGGTTTCGAGAAGTCGCTGCTTGCATCGTAATGCTTCAATCCGTTGCATCAGTTGCTGAGCACTATATAGTGTCAGGGGTGCAATTTGTTGCTGCTCAGCTAGCAGCACGCTGAGCGTGCGCCCCATGGAATGATATTGTTGAGAATGCAAACTGCCGTATGGCGATCCAGAGATAGAGGTGGTTCGCGGCTTCAGCCGGAGCTCGTTGCGCGTAATGCACCGCACACTGAGACGTGCGATTTCCTTGCTCACTTCCTCCACATCCCGTAATTTCTTGCGGTGATCTCGCTGACGTCGCTGTAGCAGCAGAAGACTCTCCAGATTATAGCTTCGTCGCATATCCGCCAGTTGGCAGTTAAGCTGCGCATAGCGCATGGTGCTCATTTGCAACACAGGGCTGCCGCTCCGACTAACACTTGGCGAGTTGATGCCTCCAGCATCGCTGTCATTGACTGGCGCATTTCGTTTATTATTGTCGAGCTCGGCATAGCGTTGGTAGTGCAGATGGAGCTGAGCATGCAGTCCCTGTTCGCTGATTAGTGCCGGTGAGGTAAAGAGTTCGCCATTTAATTGAAAAATCAAGCAGTTGACGCGACAATTGGCCAGCGCCAGCTGTGCTACTGGTATGAGGCCGGAAAAATAAACACCCCAGCTGAATAGCAGCTCTGGAGGGCGTGGAAGCTTGTGGGGTGTCAAATGCACGTTGGCCAAACGCTGCGTCAGCCTCGAGCTGAAAGAAATAAACGCATTAATTCTGATTCAATACAAATGTCGACAAGTCTAAACAGCAACATGAAAATTGGACACTTGATCAACAGAGGGTAATGGCTATTAATACAAAGTTTACTCTAAGTCCAGTCGGAAACACTCACCTTTGAGGCGGCTCCGTTGTCCGTTCAGTCTCATTTGACTCATGCGCCCGCTGAGCGGTTGGCTGATAATGCGCCCAGACTTTAACACACACGCATTGAGCATTCGATTTTCGCCAGACTTCGTCACCCGCACAAATTTCCGCCCACTTTTGCTGCTGGTGTCGCTGCGGAAGCGCCTCACTGGTATAGAACGCATCACTAGCCTTATCTGCATGCAGTGTATAGTATAAAAGTAACTCCTCTTGTTCTTCAGCTCCACACTCTCCGGCAGTGTTGCCGTTGGCGCTGACGCTGGCGTCCAAGGTGTATTCAATATTGAGTCCTTGTATACGCGCCAGGTTGCGAAGTCGCAACTGCTGCGTTGCCAGCGGCAGCCATTCACAGCATCGCGGTCGCAAATGCATTGCGATTTTGTTCGGCGTTACGCTGCTGGACAGAAGGTGTACATGGTAAACACACACTAAATATATCAAATTACTAAAATGTATTGCAAAAATTAACTTTGATGAACTTTGTGTTGAGCAAACAGCTGTTTTCAACAACGGCACGCAGTGTGGCCGTCCCCATTTTTATACTAAGAGTGTGGCAGCACTGCCTCTCTTTGATGAGCAATCTATGTCATAGTGGCAACGCCGTCTTATGTGCAAGTTCATATTGGTGCGCTTAAAAGGCAGCTTGTTGCAAGGTTTTCTTCTAAAAAAACAAAAAAATCCGTGTTCGATCGAAATGTAAATAAAATTACGTTTAATTGTAGATGCTTAACTACATTAAAGAGGCAATAATGGCGCCATCCACACGTAGCAACTGTGGCAAGAACAATCAAACATCAAGCGACAAAGGACTAGACAAGGGCAGAGATAAGGAAATTGAAGCGCCAGGAAAAATGCAAGGCTACAAAATAACCGACAATGAACGAACGAGAAAATATGGCATTGGAGCAAATTCATTGGAAATGTTAATTCAAAAAGCTCAACTTAAGTTTCCGGTAAGTTTTCACGATTACCAGCCAATATTTATAAAATTGCGTGTCAACAAAAAGTGGCTTCATCCCATCACAACCGCCCATTCGATACAGTTGGCCCTGCCCCTGTCCCTGGATATTCAAGGCCAAAGTTTCGAGGCAAACTTCCGCCTTGTTTGTCGTCCTGCACGCATCAATGTCAGCAATACGATTTGAAGCAAGGCGCATGCGTTAAAAAGCAAACAAATCGCAAGCAGGACACTTGTTGCTATGAATAGCGGTTGCCTTGAATGGTAGACGTAGAACATACATAGTATGCGCATAGGTCAGGGCCCAGATTGATTCCAGTCAAGGGCAACTTACTCATATACTTGATGTTTCATATCCTTGATTTCGTTTCAAGCTGCAAGACTTGCACATATATTTGACAACGGATGGCTTTGAAGTGTCGGATGACGAGTATTTCAACAGTTTGCCAGCTCAAACTTTATTCATCGTGGCGGGACCCGATGCAGTTATTACAACAGGTGATTTGGCTCCTCCTGCTAATTTTATATTTATTTATAAACCGTACAATAATTGATTGAGTTTGCAAACAGATGCTGACTTCGAGTTTGATAAAATGCGTCAAGAGTCGCCACTGCTGAAGGTGGCTGACATCTTCTACGACTTCATTGAGCAGCATCCGGATAAATTTCGACGCATGATTACGGAGTACGAGCATCAGAAGCAGCGTCGTGCCTTGGACAACACCAAGGCCCACTTGAGCCTGAAGGTCGACCACCTTGAATGGTTTGAAGGCAGCGAAGAACGTTTTCAATCCAAGGAGGAAGCAATGGCAATGAGAGCTCAAACGCGGGTCCGAGGTTATTATTACAAGACAAAGGAGGAGTTAACGCGTAATAAGCTGTATAGGCAAAATGCCAAGGCGCGACAAGTGATTAATTCTGTGCTGGAACAGTTTCGTTATCTGCTGATAGGCTGCGATTATTTTTCCATGATGTTTAATCGAAAATGCCAGCAGAAGCATGAGATACTGCAACAGCATATCGATGAAGAGGAGACCGATGCTGCCGGCGTTCCTAATAAGCGGTTAAGACAACTCATTAAAGACTACACCACACGTCATGCCATACTGGATGAGTGGTCTGTTTCATTATGCACGGATCTGGGCGATTTTTATTGCCAGGGCGCCTACTCGGATAATGGAAATTGCTGCACCCTACAGCACACAATAAATCCGTATGCTTCTCGTGAGAATCTCATATTGTTTCAAGTGTGGAATCTTGACCATCAAATCGAGTTGTGCCGTTCCATTTTGCCATCCCTCGTAGCCAATGTCGAAGAATTGATAAAACATCCGCAACGGAAATGTACGCTGCATAACAAACGGGTTATCGACATTTCTGTGCTTGAATATTTTTTGGAGATATTCTCGTTAAAGAACCTCAAGTTGGTTCACATAGTGTGCCACGATAAAGTACAGCGTGCAAACCGCTCAAATGGTCGTCTTCTATGCGCGGACTGTCATGAGTATCGAATTGTACAGGAACTCATGGATGTAGAGACGCCAGACACTACTTCCTAGAAAAAAAAGGCTACACTTATCTGTTAAAGCAATATTATATACAATAATGATGATGAAACTTTATAGATATATGCTCTCAATACACCAATGCTAAGTGGCGAAGACCTTAAAATGTGTGCCAATTTGCGCTGAGTGTATATGTAATTAAAACTGGTCTCAAATGAGTTAACTCAAAGTTAAATTGTACAAATCTCAAGTATCTCAAAGTTAACTATACTAAAAAATTTCAATGTTGACATATTTACATACCATACATACATAAAAATGAATGGAAAATTACATATTTACGCATTTAATATATGGTATACGCTGTACTGCATACCGTTTACAACTATTATACAAACTATATAAAATTAGCTTTAAATGTTGTTAACTCTAGAACGCGTAGTTGTGTTTTGAACAGGTATTTTGACCGTTGCCTTGTTCAACATGTCCATTTTAAGAAAAATAATTATTGAAACCGCTCAATGATGATGACTTCATATTACTACATGCGAACTTGAGTGTATATATACTACAATCGATGTGCTCCAGACTTGTATAATTATCCTATGGCTAGGACTGTATTTAATGGAGTTTCGAATTTTTGAAAAAAGAATAATCTCTCGCTTTATTAAAGTGCAATATACAAACACTACTAATGTATATAAACATTGTTTTGATTTTTGATACGCTCGGCTTCGCTGTACCTCAAACTATCAAAATATATAATAAAACAATTTACGAATTATGAATATGCGTTGTTTCTCCTTTGCATTCAAAATAAGGAACCCTTTTTAAATATTATTATTTCTTTATTTACTATAATGTCACTGCATAAAAAATTATACAACACAAAATTTATAAGTATAAAATAATAGTAGTCAAATAAATTTGATAACACATTCGTATGCATACGAATACCATATGTATTGTTTCATATAAATAACTATGACGTAAACAAAAAGAATCTTGTTAAAAGATAATGAAAGTATTGAAAAGTCCGCAGAGGTTTCTTAAACAATTTATATATTTATTTATTAATAATATTTATCGTTGTAATGTGCGCTTTTTCGTATTATCCGGATACATTTTTGTATGATTGGTCGATATAGTTGTCAATGCGTTTAGTTGTTTTCGTTTCGTTGTTACCTCATTGTTGTTATCTCGTCTGTTAACCGTCTTGTGTAACTATTTTTTGTGGTACTTAATTGTTAGGATTAGTAATGATTCGCTTTCGCTATTGGTTTTCGAAAATTGTGTTAGATATTTTAGTGCTGCTTTCAAATCGCGTTTAACAATTTAAGAAAACACAAGGTTTTCTCATCATTTCATCGAATACAATGCTAAAGTTAGTTTCAAGAAATTTCACTAAAAACTGTTATTGCAGGGCCCGTTCCCATATTATTTGATTATGGTGATCCTAAGGTGGCTGGTTAGGCTTAAGCTAAAGACGTACAAGTTTCCAGTAGTCTGTCAGCTATAATTGATTTCTATGGCGTTGAGAAATAATTATAGGTCCGATTGTCCAGGCCCTGAAACAAAACAAATGAGTAAAGGATTAAAATACATTCGATAATCGACTTGAGATACACATATAAAGCTGACAATAAATTTGTGGAAGTTGATGCCTTTGGTTGTTTAGTTTTTGGTCTTCAAGGATATACTAATCCCAAAGGCAAGGCATAGATAGGTATTGCTAGATACGAACATATATACCGACAAAACAAAAACAAATTGGAAGAAGTAAATAGAAAACAAATAAAAAAGAAAGCGGCAATTATAAGGATTTGCAAGGCAGCCAAAAGAAATTCGAGAGAAAACTTCACCTTTATTGTTTAATTTACTTTAAAAATGCACAAATTTTGTCAATTGTAATCAATTCGTAGGGAATAAGCCATTCATATCGATCATAATCAGAATCATTAAAATTAACGATTAATTTTTGGTTAAGAATATATATATTTAATTGTGTGTAAGAACAGCAAGTTAATCAAAGTATAAGAAAAGAAACATTCAATTATGTATATATTTGCAGCTCATGAATGGTTAAATGTTACGAACGACTTTCCATCTTATATTTTACATCTTTTTTTTTTGTAATATTTTTATTTTCTTTTATCAGTAGTGTTTCTTTTTTATTTCACTAATGCAGTTAAAAATCTTCATTCGTTGTTCAGCATTTTGTTTCAAGGTGGAGTTTACTCTCCAAAATACTTAAAATGTTTAATACCATTTTCGATATAGAGAAAGCATTTAAGAATTTGATTAAAATATTTGCGACATTACATTTTTTACTCTTTCCGTTTCCATATATTCCATATAAATATATATTTTTTACATTAAGCCAAGTTATATAGGTGCTCTACAAAAAGAGGGTTAATCGGTTGACTACTTTAGTCTTTTATTAGGTGTGTACGGGTTATATGTTGAACATTACTTTGATACAAACCTGGTTAATTTGGAGTGCTCAAGTTAGAAAATATATGCTTAATCGAGGAGTAGAAAATGTGGCTATCGCAAATATTTATCGCAATAAATAAATAATTAAATGAAATAAGGCACACATAACTAATTAAATAAATCAAATAGCGGCAAAAAATAAAAATACATAGAATATAGATAGAGGACAAATTTGAAATGGTAATAGAAAAAACAGCTCTAATTTGGGTGTGATAAAGTTTTAATTTAATTTTGGTACCTTAGGATTTTGAACGAGTTCTACAAAATCATTGAGTTGATGAAACTGATTTTTATTGTGGCGATTTGATACTCTTTTTGGGTGTTGTTTATGATTATTTAATATTTTCCTCGGTTATTGGTTTGTTTAGATAGGTATTATTTTGTTTCGATTTTAATATGTCTACATATATATATATATATATGAATATATATAAATAGATACAAGAATATGTATGTTGAATTTTGAAATTGTGACTGCTGAGGTAACAAACGGAACGAACGAACGAATGAACGATTTTTCTTTGATTTCAGTTGGGTTTTCACTTTAATTTTATTTACATGATTCATTAGATATTTAGTTAATTAATAGTCTGAGTGTTTGTCATATTGTACAATGTGATGTGATGAGAAATGCAATTACTGGCTCCCTGTTACCACCAAGGGCAGTGTTTGTTGCTGTGGCCTCGATCAGAGCAAGACCCAAATGCTAGTGTACTAAAGTCTAAAATATGTATGTATGATCCCCGCCCCTATGAGCTATCTATCCCTTGGACTAGTGGAGCTACTAGACTTTGCGCCAGCTGCTAGTGGATCTTTCCCTTGACTGTTGCCTAAAGCATTCGGGACTTTTGCTGCCTCGACTACTCAGAATCTCAGGTGATTCGGTGACACGTGCCAGATCACGGTTGATTGTTTTGGAGCTGAGCACACGCGGACAACGCACTGTCCACGGACTGCGACGCGGATCCTGCAGGGCACGGAAGGCCTTTGAGGGCACGATCTCCTCGCCGCCACTTGCATCGGTCCAACTGCTGTAGTAGTCGGAGTATTCCTTATCCTGTTTGGGTGTGATTGCCGGCGTACTGTCCAGTGAACTGTTCTCCACGGAGTCCATTTCCTCGACGAGAGCACGTTTGGCTGCCGCCTGTAAGCGCTCCATGGGCAAGTTGCGCAGATGTGTGCTGTCGCTCTTGAGGAGCAGACTCTGGACCAGCTCGTTTACCAGCTTATCGCTAACAACCCGCTGCTTGCTGACCGACGGTCCGACGATGGGTGAGGCGGGACTGTTCGGCGTGGAGGGATTGTCCGCATCAATGCTGGTGTTCTTGCGCAGCGGCAGCGAGAGACGTTCACGTCTCTCCGTCATGGTTTCTGCCTCATTCACTGCATTGGGATTCTGACGGCGTGTGATGGAGACATTGTGGACAATCTTGCGTCTGCTCGGCTTGAATTGGAACTCATCCGCCTGGCCAGCTTGTGCACCCTCGGGTAGATCATTTTCATCCTGCAGCAGCTTGAAGAGTCTGGAATGTGTGGCGGCGCGCTGATAGCTCGTCATCTTGCGTAGCTCCGGGAAACTCTCTGATTCGGTATCCGTCTCCGACAGTTGTCGGTTCATGTCCGTCACCCCAGAATCGTCCTCTTCGATCTCCGATTCAGAGCGCTGTGTGCTGCTATTGCGAGAAAGCTGTCCCTTGCCACGACCGCTGTCCACAGACAACGACTGCATTGTAGTCAAGGCTTTGTTGGGCGTGGAGCTGGTGGCACCACTTTCGGGAGTTATCTCGAACACGTTAATGCGATCTCGCACCGAAACTTTGGGTGTCTCATCGAACTTTTCCACACCCAGATCGGGCAGACCATTAGGCAAAAGTTTCCTCAGCTTCACTGGCTCTGGCTCTGGTTCGGGCTCTACATAAACCTCTGGCAACTGAGCCACTAAATTTGTTGGCGTAGCTGCACCGCGTTCTTCTTCATCTGCCTCAACAGCTTGTGGGACATTGTGCTCTACAATCTCGTCCTCTTCGCCAACAATCTCGTACTCTCCTGGAGGGCCCAGATCAATATCCACATCCGCAGACTCCTCTACTTCTTGTATACCACTATTACGATTAAACGTTGCTTTCTTCTCTACTTTTTGCTCGTCAACGGAAGTATTGAAGAAGGCCATCGCTTGGCGATAGTTTTGGCGCTTCTGCTCAGCTTCTTCTATTTGCTCCTTTTTGGCACGCTCCTCTTCCAAGTCTGCCCAGAAATCGGGTTCATCGTTGTTCTCCGGCTCCGCATTGGTCGTTGTATAAGGAGTCCAAGTGTGTACAGTGGCTGGCTCATGCATGGATGCCAGTGACATGGTATCAACCAAATGGAGATTCGTCTCAGGCACTTCAACTTTAGCTGACGACTGTTCCGCAGGCTGCTCAATTGACAGCTCTTCCTGGCTCTCATGCTCTAACTCTTCGTATTGAGCGGCCAACTGATGTTCCTCTTCAACAACGGGATCAACAATCTCGGGCTCCACACCACGAGCTGCCTCCAATTTCGCCCATACGTCGATTTCTACCGCTGGCTCGTCTGGGAGCTTGGCGCGGAATGCTTTGGTCTCCATTGGCTTGTAGGGGGCTTCCTCGACGGAGTTCTGGCGTTCCTTACGGGCCCAGAATGTGGCCGACTTGTGGAAGGTAACATCGTCGTCGTCTGGTTGGCGATTCGCTTCGATCTCGGCCCAGAAATCAATTTCCTCATCGGTGTCTACCTCGCGTGGCTCCTCAGGGTACTTTGTGGGATCAAACTCAATTTTGTTGGGCTGATTATCGGATTCCGCAGTCTCCATGTCGGCCCAGAAATCGATTTGCTGGTCTTCGACTATTTGTTGTAGGGCTTCTTCTATTGACCCCTCATTAGGCGCATCTGCCGCCCGGTGGTCCCAAAAATCCGTCTCCATTTTTTGCTCATCCTGATTTGTTTCCGGCTCCTTTCTGTAGACATCTTCGCTGGGTTTCGACTTGTTCTTAACTGATTTCGCCTGTTCCACTGATGCCCAGAAGTCCTCCTCCTCCTCTTCCACTGCAGGTGCTTCGACTTCTTTTGGACTTTCTTCGACCACAAAATGTAATGTGGCACACTGAGCCTGCGGCAGAATTTCGACTCTCGCCTTAAATGTGGTGGTCCAATTCTCTACTCGAGACACAAATTCCTTTTTTAAAGGGGTATATGTGACGGTTTTCTTCTTTTTGGTCCATTGCGAGTCGTCGTTGCTTTTGTCAATGCTGGCCCAGAAATCAATATCTTCCTCCTGTGGTTCTGCTTCAATAATCGGCTCAGGTTCTTTGGCTGCCGTTGCGAAGGTAGACCAGAAGCTATTCTTTGCCGCCTCCAATGAGGCCTGAGTCTTGGAGAGGTCACCCGATTTTGGTCTTGGCTTGACCTCTGTTTCATGCTCCTTATTTCTAAGCTTCGCGCAATCCGTCTGCAGACTTGGATCGTTTGGCTGTTCTGCAGGCTTTGCTTGTGGAGTTTTCCAGAAGTTCTTAGAGTCTTCCATCATCTTCTGTGCCTGCATTTTGGTGGCCATGAGCGTGGCAAAGAAGTCGAATTCCTCTTTGGGAGCAGCTGGAGTCTCTTTCTCAGCCACTTCTTTTGGTGTCTCCAACTTGGCAATGTTGTTTGTGACACCACCAGTTAGGATTTCTGTCGAGAACTTGTTGCGCATGCCCAGTGAAAATGATGTGGAGACATCTTCCTTGCTTGCCCTACGACCAGTTGGGATTACCTTTTCTTCAACGGGCTGGATTGGCTTGTCCACAGAATTGGAGCGCGAAGAGTTCGATAAACTTATGGTCACGCTAACCTCGCAGTCATCATCATCATCAACGTCTTCGTCGTCCTTCTCTAGTTTAGCCAAACTAAAGGAATTTCGTTTGTTGTCCAAACTTTGACGTCTTTCCTCGGTCTGTGTAGTGTTGCCCACCTGAAGAGTGGCAATGTTCTCATCATTCGAGCTGCGACTGAAGGAGAATCGGAGTGGAAGACGGACTGTCACTGAATTCGATTCGTCGTCATCATCATCGTTATCATTTTCCTCGATTTGTCGGTCCAGGTCGTCCTCCTCTTCACCTGCACGATCGGCTATGGTAGCATCACTGACACTGGAGCCATCTCGCTTGATGACCGTCTTGGCGTAGTCGCTGCTGCGTTCTAACTCGCTCTCCTCCTCGTATATGACGCTGAGATCATCCTCTACAACGTAATCATGGAGCTCTTCTATCAGGCACTCCTGCTCCTCTTCCCCTTGCTCTTCCTCATCATACATTTCGTCAGCAGTCGTTACGTCCTCGTCGTCATCATCTTCACTCTCGGAATCCAACTCCTCCACTGGGATCTTGCTTAAACCTTTGTAGACTTGCACATTGGTCACCGACTTAATAGCTTGCAGTGGAGATGGAGCTGCATTATTAGCTACATGCTTGGGTGTGTCCGAGTCCTCATCATCATCGCTGCTATCCCCAGTGTCATTCTCACTAGGCGAGCGTGCTCCCAACTCTTTTGCCGTTTCGCCCGCATAGTTTTTCTGTAGTTGCTTGGACAGATTGGCTTGCGTGTTACCACCTGCAATCTTGTTAATGCTGGCCAGACGCTGGCTGAGCATGTCGATAACCTGCTCCTTGTTCGTGCAAATGCTTCGTGCCTTCGGGCGGCTGCCAAGCTCCTCAATCTCCACGGAATGCGCCCGCTTTGGCGACTCACGTGGCTCCACCTTGATGTGATGCTGCATTATGACCTGTGAGGGCATATCATCGGTGCTGGGAGTGATGATTATGTCGGGCAACACACTGCTCGAACGACTGTCCGTAGAGCTCTGACTAAAGCTAGGTGCTACCGGATAGGCATAAGGACCGTAGGGCGGCATAAAAGGGGGATAGTTTTGCAGTTGCTGGGCATCGCTAGGAGGACATGGCTGTCCATAGGCTGGTGGTGGGGGCAAATAGTAAGGATAATAATAGGGATAAGGCGGATAGACATCCCCTTGCTTTGCATCTGCCGACGGAGGCATTGGAGGTGGATAGGGATATGGATAGGGCCAATTCAAGACTTGTGGTGGCTCCCCATTCACAGACTGTCCGGGGGTGGACTGTGTAGGTGGTGGTGGCGGTGGCATGTACCACGGATAGGGATAACCATACGCATACGGATAGTGGGGGGGGACCGATTGAGAACGCTCTGGCTGGGGCTTTGCTGGAGCAGAACTATCTGAACTAATGGATGAATTCGATGAGTATGTGTTTGAGGTGGGCGGTGGTGTAGGTGTAGGGGTGGATGTGGGTGTGGGTGTAGCAGTGGGTGTGATGGTGGTGGTGTCTGATGTGTAACTGTGACGTTTATTGATTTTATTGTTAATCTCTCGGTTATGGTTACTATTACTGTTATTCTCATTATTCGTAGTATTATTACGAGTAATATTATTATTATAGTGATTATTATTATTATTATTATTATTTTTATTGTTATTATTATTGTGATTATTGTTTTCGTTCAATTCAATATTTTCCAAATCCGAGTCCAGCTCGGTGTGAATTTTATGTTCTGAGGTCGGTTTTTGGTGCACGGTTATCAAAAGTAAATAAAAAGAAAGAAGAAAAGAAATAGACAAGGTGAGAGTGCATACTATGTTCAATACACCAACAGTTTCGACTGCGCTTATGATATGAGTTCCATATATTAAACGATCAACGATCAAGCAGAAGCTATATACAGATATTCCAAGTATGCGTTGTGAGTGATTGTGAAATGGGTTCAGATGGATTGATTAAGATGTATTAGGAGGTTTCAGCTCAGATCCATTGTGGAATACAACATGCTTCGTAGAGTTTGTGTTTGATCCCAAGAATGGAAAGGGCTTATTATTGATTCATTGTTTATGTTGACTCGTATAAGATATTGTCTAAGTTCAAACAGTTCCAAAAGATAAGAACACGGATTTCAAGAAAGGTGAAATTTCTCCATCAAGAACACAATTATAAAACACTGTGAATAGTAAGTAACATGATGCAGTACAAATGTAAGTGTGTGTATGTGTGTGAGTGTTCGAGTGTGTTTATGTCCTTGTTAGTGATGTTCTATGGTATATTTACAAGTTTGTCAACCCCGATTGGGCTAACCCTGATATCGCTTCGTATATAGCAGTATATGCATGGGAAATTCACTTGAGTCTACTCAGATATTCTTGCAGTTTGTTTGAATGCTGGAATAATTTCACTTACCGGCATTTTCTGGTGTTGTCATGGCCTGTAAGATCTTAAACGATCGGCTTGGTATGGCGCTACCGGTGTATTTCTTAGGTTCCGGTGCTTGTTGTTCACTAGCCGGTATATATTGTTGTTGTTGTTGTTGTTGTTGTTGTTGTTGTTGGGGTGTATCTGCAAAGGGTAAACGAATTATAGCGCTTCAGTCGACAATAGGAAGCCGAAATCTATACTTACCATACAAAGAACGCTGTGGTGTAAAGCGGTTCTGTGACGATACTCCATTACCTGTAAGTACAACCGATTTTGTAGGCCTCATTAGTTAAATCTACTTGAGTTTCAAACTGAAGCTGCTTAGTAGTGCTGTAGTAAATTCTCAAAAGTCTAAGGACATGTACAATAAGCGTATTAGTTCTTATATTCGAATAGTATAGAATAAGTTGAAGCGTGGGATTAGTAAAGTGCGGGGCCAATCCAACCGAGAGTTAAACTAGAGACCAAGCCCAAAACCATATAAAGACAAAGAGGACCGAATTGAAACCTTAAGACACTCTCCAAGTTACTATACTTTACCGATGCAGATTACCAATGCTGTACGCAAAGAGAGTGGCAAAGAGAGGAGAAGAAAGATGGGTGGGGGAACCATTGAGATCTCACCTTGCGGGGACCAAGCTGTAGGCGTACCCGATTGCTGATCCTGTGCGATTTGCAATCGCCTCATTTGCTCAATAGTCGGACTATTGCGTGCCTGCTGAGCACTCATCTGGCGAGCGAACTGTGGACGCTGCAACTGCGGCGGCTCCACATCCAACTGGGTCTGGCGAGTGGTCTGTGGCGAGTCTTGCCTGCCATCGCCGCTGCCGTCGTCCACCGTGTCGGTTATCTTTTGCAATATTCTAAACGATTTCGATTGTATGGGCGGTGAGCGTGGATCGCTGCAAGTAGATATAGGCGTATGTTAGGTTAGGTTTATGGTTAGCATGCTCTCGATAATGTCTGAAAACCAAATTACAGATTTTGCTTTTGTGAACGAAACGTGGGATTAACTATTAGGTTTGTGAGTGGTTGTTTGTTTTTGCCTTTCTTGATATCGAAATATGCAATTTTTATGAGAATTCACAAAATGTCCATGTGCTGAATAGTGATGAACTCATGACAATTTCCAAGCTAATTAAATTGTGGAGATTAACACACACATACAACATTTATAACTAATAAAAAAAAAAACAAAATCACTTTCAACAAAGTTAGCATTTAAATTCGTTACAATTTCGATCGTGTTCCACTCGAAAGTTGACATCAGACTTAATAAACGAGCAAGCTTAATTCGAATGTCTTGTGCTCATTAGTCAGGACTGGGCGGACAGTGCTGCCACCTGGTGGGAAAGGCATAAACTTTCGTGGACAAATGATTGCATGAATTTCAAATGCTAACTGCTGCCAAATAACATTGTACAACACTGAATAGTATGATATTTATAGAGGTGAGTTGGGCTGCAGCGACAGCGACTGAGTGAAAGTACAAGAGTACGATTACTACCTGAGTCGATTCTTTCTGAAACGTATCTCCACCTCGAGCGGACATTGATGCACATACAAATTGTAATCGCCACTAAGAACGTTGGTAAGTCGTTAGGGAATTTGTTGTAAAAAAGCACAAAATGAATACGTATTAGTGGCAGTGGTAGTGGTGCATAACTATTTCAGTTTTAGTGTTTTGGTAAAGCACAAATAGTAGTGTAATAAGAGTATCGTATCTTCTGTGTTGTCGCTTCGGACATTACTTACTTCTGGAGGACGACGGGTGATTGGGAGACGGGCCCGCCGCGTCCTCCCTCTATTGCGATCGGTATGATGCGCGTTGAATTGTTGTTGCCGTTGACGAACTGCTGTTGTTGTTGTTGTTGTTGTTGGGGGGCAGCGGATGCAGCTGGGTAGTTGTTGTAACCTTGATCGACAAATTGATTAGCTGAGCGTATAATGTGGCCAGCAGGCGCTTTCGTAGGAAAGAAAGAGTATACATAGACACATATTGATATCGAGATGGAAAGAGTTACACTTTGGGACATTCGGGAGTCAGTGGAGGGAAGGGGTGGAGAGTGCATATGGGTTCGTAATCGGGAAAACTAACTACATAATGCGCAAGGGGCTTGTTTTAGTCACAAACATTTAGGGTTTTAGATTCTTGAAAGCGCCACATAGAAACTCATTAAAGTCTGCAAAGAACATCTCAACTTACCCCCAAAGTTGGGCTGTGCGGCGGCATAAGTTGGCGTCTGCTCCAGTGTGATGGGTATGATGCGTTCCTATGCATGGAAAGACAACATATTAGTGCCCACAACTTGCATTTCTTGTTCGCAATTCGTTACTCACCCTGGGCCCAGTCTGGGTCGCATTGTTGCTGATGGCGCTCGTGTTGATCTGCAGGCGGAGGCCGCTCTGCGGAGCATTCGAGCCGAAGTTGTGCTGCGACGTCGCTCCCGGAGACGGGGATGTGCCATAACCATTGCCCTGTGCCACCTGCTGCACTTGCTGCTGCTGCTGTGGCTGCGGCTGTGGCTGATAGTAGCCTGTTGGCTGCACTTGTTGAGCTGGCTGCCTCAGGGACGAGGGCATCACGTTGCCATTCTCCTCGGGACGTGCCCACGGCGCCTGCTCCTTGGTCTGCGGCTGTGAGCTTAGCCAACGCAGTGGCTGGCCACCAACCTGCTGTTGTTGCAGCTGCTGCTGCTGTGGCAATTGACGCATGGGGGAATCACGTGCGCCGGATTGTTGTTGCTGCTGCAGCAGAAGACGCTGGGCCTGTGGTTCCGTAGGCTGCGCCAAGGGTGCAATGTAGAGCGAGCCAACGTTGGTCTATAGAGAGAAATCGAGTTTTAGATAATAACTTCCAATCTTCTACTTTCCCAGTCACTTAATTTAAATTAACATACTCTACATGTAGCTAGGGCCTTTCTACTTAAGCGGAACACAAGTCAGAACTAGAAAAATTCTAGATGCAGTTGAGAGCCTTATGTTTTGAGAGGTTAAGATGCATAATCTACACACTCATGTGATTCAGAAATGTTTTCAAATTGTGCTAAATCCTTTCTGCAACTGCCTCAAGTTCAAAATTCGTGTTTGGCCTTTGTCAATCGCTAATTTTAGCGCCTAAAATTTGCGCTTGCACACACGGAATGCGTTCAATGTTCAATTTGATGTGCGAATCTTTCGGCGCTGCGCATTGCAGTTGTTTAAAAATAAATCGGAATGCTTCCGCAAATGCTGCGAAATGATGATTTGGGCATTTGTCTATAGAGAAGAAAACAGTGCAAATGATTTGCATGACTGCAGCTGCAGATCAAGCCAAAACACTGTAGATGCTCTTCAAATATTATGCATACGCCTAGTGGTGCACTCAAATGAAATCTGCAGCGTAGTTTGTAAATTGTTGAGTCTGCGCTCAAGCTGCTTATGCAGTTTGCTAACTTGTAAAGCTATATTAATCTTTGAGCCATTGTGTATTAAACATAAATATTATTGTTTCCTTGAACTTGATGTCAAGACATCTGCGAGCAATTATATGAGCCAGCTGGTGTGTTTTTAGAGAATTTCTTTCCCCGTTCTACATTTCCATTTTTCCATAGTACTCACCGGCTTGGCGCCTTGGTATTGCGATTCCTGTGGTTGTGGCTCTGTTTTGGCCGGGCTAAAGATATCGCGAGATCGTTGCTGCTGTTGCTGTTGCACATTGTTGTAAATGGGCTGTGGGTGTTGCTGCTGTTGCTGTTGCTGTGGCTGTAGCTGCGACTGTGGCTGTTGCTGTTGTGGAGCACGTTGCGTGCGCCAGGGCACAGTGGATGCGGCCTGCTGCTGCTGTGGTTGCTGCTGAGCCAGCGGAGAAACGGCTGTGGGCGAGCGTGACTGCTGTGGCTGTTGTTGAGCCAACGGCGACACGGCCGTGGGTGGACGGGGCTGCTGTTGCTGCTGGACCAAGGGGGACACAGCTGCGGGCGGACGCTGCAGCTGCTGCTGCTGCTGTTGCAGTTGCTGCTGCATCTGTGCAAAGCGGAAAGGACTTTCAGTGGCGCGCTGCTGTTGCTGCTGCTGCTGCTGCTGCTGCTGCTGCTGCTGTTGCTGATCGAAGGGCGAGCGTGGACTATCGGATTGTCGGGTGTAGACATTCACAGCTGGCGACTGTGGCATGGCCACGCTGCGGAACTCCTGGCGCGGCTGCTGCGGTGGTGTTGCCGGTGGCGTCGGTTGCCACTGCTGCTGCTGCTGTGGGGACTGCTGCTGCAGTGGGGGTGTTTTGGGTGAGGGCGATTGTGGCTGCTGTGGTTGCTGCTGCTGCTGTTGTTGCTGGTTTGGTGTGTATGGGCTGTAGCTGTTGCTGTTGCTGCTGCTGCCATTGCTGTAGTTGTTGCCGCCGCCATTGGCTGGCTTGAAGGCTGCCAGGACGAAGAACAAATCGAGGATTAGTCGAGCAGTAGTGGTGGTTAGTAAAGATCAGTTTTAGTGCCGTTAGTGGGGGAGTAATGCCAATAGAAAATGCCGCTTGATGTCTGGGGTTAGTCGAATGTCGTTTGAAAGCACCAGAAACCGCTTAGTAATTTGCCGGCGATCGAGATGAGGCGCGGGCCAAGAACTGTAGCATGAGAACTTTGGCCCGCCGACTGATTGGAATTAGATGCCCCAAGAAACCATAACCAAAAGCCAGCGGAATGATGCAATCGATATCCATCGCTCGCTCACCATCAACGGCATCGTGGCTGATGTTGTTGTTGTTGTTTGTGTTGCACCCGTTGCTATTGGCGTTGCTGGTGGCCTCGGGCAGCGGGCTCTTGGAGCGCTCCTTGCAGTACTCGTCCTTCCAGAAGGTGTTCTTCTCCACGGGCGGCGGCACCTTGCGCAGCGCCGCCATCGGATTGCTCGGTATTTTGATCTCCGGCCTGAATCCCAGTGGTGGCGGCTCGAAGCGCTGCGGCGTCGGCGACTTGCGGGCCGCTGCCGGCGAGCCGGGAGCACTGCCGCGACCCGGTGGTGCTAATGTGCTTTGTTGTGGGGGTGGCGGTGGGGGAGCTGCAGCTTGATTACCATTCTTACCCGTCTGCGACTGCGACTGCGGCTGTGGCGGCGGCGGCGGGGGCAGCACCTGGAACGGCATGCCCATGGCCGCCGCACCCATGGAGCTTGCCACGTTGCCGCTTCCCGGCGACTGTGGCGATGGTCTGTTCTGTTGCGCGGCCCCAGTGGCGGCGCCCTCGGCCTGTGCGTTGCGCGCCAAGCGCTTCGCCATGCGCTCGGATCGGATCTGTGAGAGATCTATGCCCCCGGGCGTGTAGGTGAAGGGCTTCTTGTCTTTTGTCATCATTGCGTTCTGCACACAGGCGGGCGCCTCGTAGCCCCCGCCTCCGACGGCGCCTCCGCCACGCTGACCATATCTGCAACGCACACAAAGAGAGCGAACGAGAGTTGTGATTAGCATAAGCTGCGACTGCTTTTGGTCATCAAACGGTTTCATTTTCATGCAAATTGCTTGTGGTTCTCCGCAAGTCTGTTTTGGCGCTGCTCTGGCCGCCTCTGCTTTTTGTCTGCTATTTATCATAATTTTGGCTAAGTCCATTGTTATTAACTGTTTAGACTTGACGCTCCATGCTAAGAGCCCCCATTTGTTCGATCACTCTTCACACAAGCACACAAATATATTTGTTGATGTCGACACAGAGATATACATATATATATTCTCTTTGTGCTGCTTGACTAATGACTCGCTCATCGACAGTTCAATGAGCCAATTTTTTAGCTGCTTATTTCATTTTTTGCCCCGTTCTGATTGTTGTTGAATGAGGGAAAGTGAACTGAAGATGCTGCCATTGCTATTCATACCCACTTATTAGTTGAAGTGCAATCAATGCCTAGGGCTATAACGGTCTACATATCTCTTCTTTTTGCCGAAAGTGAGAGGCGCCTTCATAGGAGGAAATATGATCATTACCTACAGCTACCATAGGGGCCAATCGCTACAGGTTAATTACAATCAAATAAGTAATTAAATTGAAATCTAAATGTATAAAGTATACGCTAATGGTTTCTCTACGAAAACCAGAATATTAATATATTCTCTTTGAAATTTATTCATGATCCAATAAATCCAAACATTCAATAGTTCAGACCCATATTTCGCTGAACATCTTTTGTGACACAAAAAACAAGAATGTTTCTTTAGGCAGGAACAATAAATAGCATACAAATTAGTAAAATGAGTGACATTCTGTGTCAATAAGTAGTTCCAAGGCATTTGAATGATAAACAATACTTATTGGCAAACATATAAGACAGTTTATTTAGTGTTCTGAAATTCCAATACCGAAGTCGACGTTCTGAAATAATAGCTGGAATTTTATAGCAAGTCTAACTATTATTTTTTATAATTTCATATGGAATATTTGTAGTTTTCATGCACGGTATCTGAGTGTAAATCATTAGTAACTTTCATTACCCAAGTTGTTTGCCCTCGTAATTGAACGATTGTTTAACATGTGTACAAAACACACACACATCTGAAAAACACCCATGTGTGATGAATTCCCATAAGGTAATCTGTTTGCAGTGCGAGTTTTATGAACAGTTTGAATTACATTTATTAAGCGAGGCAGTAGGAAATGCGCATTTGGATTTGCAACAAGTTGAAAAGTGGCAGATTTGCAGGCTTGTCAGGCTTAAATAATATTGCTCACTCATAACTGCGCCCCCTTAAATGGCGAGCAGCTATTAACACACGAATTGAATGCAGCGAAAAACAGTTAACAGTTAGGCTCGAATGAATTTCCTAACTTGCCATAAAGAGATTGCCAGCTGCCTGCCACTTGCGGGCGCCATAAAAAATTGTCTCGCCAGTGTCAACGAACGTCACGACGAGAGCAGCTCGAAACTGAACAACCTTACAATTTCGGATGCGTCTGGCCAAAGGCTGATGTCAAGCGAAATCGATGACAAGTTCAAGTCTGCGACGAGCTGCGCATAGCTGACCATAGTTTGTTTACTCGATTCCAAATGGTCGGGCGACAAGTCCGCGATTCACAGGCATATTAAACATACTTGGTTGCTACACATGGACTCAATTAGCGCGGCGCGTTTGTCAGCGACCGCAGCCAGTTACGTCACAATCGCATTTGACATTGATGCACTCGCTCCAATTTGCATGTAAAGCGGATTGTGGGATTGCCCCAATGCGCTCCGCTGACTTGTGGGTGCGATTTTGCAACACGCTGTGTCTGACTGTGTGGTTTGCCTTCGCATTTGCGGTTTTCTCACATCGAGCACATCGTGGCATCGTGGTGGTGGCGACACTTCTGTCTGCAGCGCCGTGAGCCGTGCCGCCACTTGGACAGCCAGCGCACCACCTGTTCCTGTTCGCCTGACCCACTTAGGCTAAGTTGTTAAAAACGAATCATAAACGCACCGTTCATGCGTGCATGTTCTCTATCTGTATCTGTATCTTCGTGTGTGTGCATGTGCAGCTGTATCTGAGTAAACATAAAAACTAATGAAGCTGACAGGCGACAGGCTAACAGACCAACCAAGCAGGCGACCAACGGAGCAACAGGCCTGACAACTTTTCAGAACAGTAGGCAGACGAGCAGCGGGACAGAGGAGCCAAGTGAGAGAGACTTCAGCATCACTTTCTTTTAGCATAACCCGTTGACCAAACGCAGCCAAAGATGACGATGCTGCTTGCTTTCTGGGCCTATACCAACACTCCACAACTCATACTCCAAAGGCGGACAGCAGTAACTCCAGCATCTTGGCTTTTAATTAGCAAAATGTCAACATGAAAAGCGGGTAAATTGAGCAAATTATTTGGAGAAAAGTCGACAGTCGTTTCAGCTGGCGAAGAAGACCCAAAATGTCCATAATTCTACGTTGTCATACACTTCTATCATCATAATTATCCAAACAACTTAAATATTTAGTTTGAATTGCACAAGTTATTTTTTATGTAACATGTATAATAATCATTATTCTAATATCTGCATGTTCATAAACAATCATGTTGCTATTTGTTTTTCACTCTTCACATCAAATTTGTGGATTCCATATATATATATAATATATTTTGGTACTTATATATAAATAATGCTCACGCCTTATTGAAAATCCATAATTTATTACCAAGTGCCCACTAATGTGCTTATATACATATATTTATATTTAGAAAACATAAACAGACTTTTCAACTTTTAATGTTTAGCAAAAGAAAAAAAAACACTTTTAGTGCTGAAGCAGTTTAATAGCGCTCTCGTCCTTCTATCGAGCTGTCGTCATAGCGCTTTTTGCGCTGTCGACTCACACGTGTCTTGGAGTAACGTCAGTTCTCGAATAAGAAACGGAAAACAAATTTGGAACAAAATACTGATATATTGGGCACAAAGATCAGACGACAGCGCCAGCGTCTAGTGACGTCAATCTGCCGAGGATCATTTGCCACTACTACGGCTTGCTCTTAAGGGAAGGAAGCGCAACTGAAGCATCAGCTGATTTTGACGGACTCGGCAATTAAAGTGTCAGCTTGACAGCAGGAAGAAAAGTCGCAAACGATTGCAACTAATTAACCTGAACTCTTGACACAATTCACTTAGCAAGTGCAAAAATGAATCACAGGCCGCAATCGAATTTACATCTCTGGCTGCATGTAAGCTATATTTAGCTTGAAAAGCAAATGTTCCAAGGCAGCGGCAGTGACAATTCATAGACGCGATGAGATGAGAAATGCGCCAGAAATAATATTGAAATGTTTGCATATGGTATAGCGTGCTCATCTGGTCCATTAGCAGCTGGCATGCGTGAGGTGAAAACGAGCGAGCAACGAAATAACAAAGAAAATTGCAGCAGAGCTGCAGAAATAAAAACATTTGTGCGATTTACATTTTCACTTTTTTGTGGGCATGCAAATGAGCGTGCAACAGCCATGAAATGCCCCAAGTTGCAGGCGACAAAAACTCGTTGCAGCCACTCGGCTCCTCTAGAAGTGGCCAGGCTGGGCATATTTCAAGATCAAGGGCAGCCAGCACACACAACTTGAAAGCTGCCACATGCAACATGACATAATGATAGTCATTGTCCGCATCTACGTTCCAAGTGTGTCTGTGTGTGTGTGTGTATCTGTCTGTCTATAAATAGCGCTGGCAGAACTCGACAGGGTGCCCCGTATGAATTGCACATTCCACAGCCGCTAATCGCACGTCAGCCACCAAATATTTACATAGAAATTGTTTCAGTTTTTGCGCACCGAAATCCTTATCGCGCATTTCTGTCATAAATCGAGTTGATAGCTGTATTCGCTTAGATCTAGCACCACCAGCTCTCGGCCCACTTACATATCTGCGCTGGCTGCTTTATCACTGCACTGCAATGGCAGCTCCAGCTGGAATCCACGATCCTCGCGCACCATATAGGCGGGCAGGGTCTCGATGATGGCATTGGCCTTATCGTTGTACGATCCCAGCAGCTCCCGATACTTCGAGTAGACGACGCGCTTCAGCTGCGGATTCTTCACGGCTGCTGCGGACGGAGTCGCAGTCGCGGTTAACGTGGAGGTGGCCATTGTCTATACTCTTGTTTCTTGATTCTTGATTCGTAAATATTGTTATTATTCGTATGTGCACTTAGTCAGACTCTTTGCATATCTCGCGGCGACTCTGCTCAAATGAATCACGCACAAATGTCAATCAATGCCTCGCCACACAACTACTGATAACATTCATTCAGAACTATTCACTGTAACTACGAACAATATATATAAAATTGGATTATAGAAATTATTGATTTTGCTCTTCCGCATTCGATATAGTCGTGAGCCAACTGCTTGGGTGGCTGTCAGCTTATTTGCTAGATCGAGATAAGCTCCTTTCGCATAAAGAAGTGAATGAAACAAAGGCGGAGGCCGGGCCAATAAAATTTTCAGCGAAAAACGAAAAATAATAAATAACCGTAGCGGGCAGCTGAATCAGTCGATTGACCGCTGCGCTGGAGAGGAGGGCGGTCTAAGCAATCGCAAGACCTTTGGGCAAAGTGATGACTCATAAGCATAACAACAGCATCATCATCATCATCAGAGTCAGCATTATGAGCATCTTTATCGCTAATAGCATGAGAAATGTCGGGACGATTGGCTGCTGTTTTGTATCCAAAAGATACGACTACGCTCACGCACGTTTCTTATTTTTAGGCATGAGCTAAAGCTCGTCTAAATTAACACAACCAAAACACTCTGACATTCGCTGCTGCATTGAGTTGACATAGTGAGATACAAGAGTTTGTAAGCGCTTACAAGTGAGTTAGTTAATTAACACTCGAATTCTTCGATCACATTCACACACTTGGACGCGAGACAGTGACGAACGTAAGCACTCAATAGTTTCAATACTCGCGCGATGCAAATGTATCTCGAAGTTGCGATCTGTAGCTGAAGCGCACTGTGCGACTGCACGCAGCAAAGTCTCGACGCGCTTTGAAGCCGAGTTCGTTCGACTCGGCACTTCCACGCCGACGACGACGCTGAAGTCGCAGCCGCAGCCGCAGTCGCAGTCGACTTCGTTGTCGGCGCTGACGTTAGCAACTTGTTGCAGATACATTTGTGGTAGTCGCCGTTGTTACTGCTGCCGCAAAAGGAAAACCGAGTGCATGACAAACGTTCAGCTAGCACGCTTACAACGACTGCAGCTCTTACTGTGGCGGGTGTAGCTACAAGATACAAGATACACGGGCTGCCTGCTGCCCGCTGCCTGCCAGGCTGTGGAGCAATTTATATGTCTGTCAATTGCCTGGCAAGTTGTTGGACAGCCGCGGCGGTCTGGCCGGACTGGCATTTCAAACGCGGCGACAAATTTAAAGCTAAACGCCAAACGCTTTCGACTTTTGGCTGTGGCTTACGACGCGCACAACTACGATTTCGAGTACGAGTATCTTGTATCTGGCATCTTGTATCTGCGCCTCTTATCGTGTGGCTAATTGTTTTCGTATTGGTAGTCATGTCGTCTGCTTATTACTTTTGTAGCTTTTCATAATTAAACGACGCAGCGTTTATCTGTGCACACCTCCACTTTCCCTTTTCACTTCTCCCCCCAAACTCCCCAATCGACGTTAGTTGTTATCTGACATACATGCCCGCAAATTTGTGGAAGCTTCGGGCGTATTTTTGTCAAATGCCAAATGAGTGTAGTATTACAGCTTAACGCCTAAGTTGGGGCACCACAAGCTGCGGAAATGTGAGATAGCAGCCTGCAGATAGATACAAATGTATCTGTCAGCTGATAACACGTAACAATTATTAGCAATTTGCTCTACGCCCAAACAACTACAAGGTCGGGCTGAAGAAAGTGTAGTGGGAACAAGGCAAACAAAAACTAATTTAACTATTTAAAGAATGCGGCAAGAAGTGGAAAATATTTGTTGGACAGCCATAGTATCGATAGATAAAATAGAAAGGCTTGTTTGACTGATTGATATGAAACTTCAAAACAAAGCATTTCAAACTGCGAATATATTTACATAATTCGTTTCGATCAAGTCACCGTTTTGTGTACTGTCACATCAACGTGTTTAGTATCTTCAATTCTCAGTCTACAGCCACAGAATATAATACAGTTTGAACGTGTTAAAATGGTAAGTATTGCAGGCATAACTAGTAGCACTGTTGACGCCATAACGCCTCCATAACGCCTCGCGCAGAATGCCTTTGCCCACCTGGATCTGTTCGACGGCATTCCTGCGAAATGTCCAGTGAGCGGCTGCAAGTCGATTCTGACACCGCAGGAGCTGCTGGCGCATCTGCTGTTGCGCCACCGGCCCGAAGACTCGATGGTGGAGATTGGCGCCGAGTGGCACACCGTGTACGATCTGGACCTGGCCAAGCTGACAATTGGCTGCAACCATGTGGTGGGTGTGATTGCCTATGCCGGCTCCAGCGATGCGAGTCGCAGTCGCGCCATCGGACCCGAGCTGCAGCTGGTGCACCACCTGCCGCTCATCTTGATGCTGTACGTCAACCCGCCGGCGCAGAACCTCGAGCAGATGTACGTGCTCTATCTGGTCAGTCCGGTTGCCTCGCGCCAGGTGAGCGCGCGCGTCAGCCTCTTGGACGCCCCGGAGGGTCGTGAGATGCGTGGCTTGCGCTGCCTACGCAACTTTCTCGACGTGCCGCTCAAGGATAGCGAGGAGCTGCTGCACGGCAACATCGATTACCAGGTCTACTCCGACAGGGAGGTGTGGAAGCTGTGCAACAGCGGCGATAGGTGCAAGCTCTACGTGAAGATTGTGCTGCGCGGGCAGCCCAATTTGTTCGAGACGGATGATGAGCTATACGATGGGTAGCTTCCAACATTGGGGCAGGCTGCCGCATGACTCACCAGGTGTGCCGGGCCTGCCGGCCTGCCTGCCTGCCTGCCTGCCACAGACTGACAGCTGGCCCATAACCAAAAACTATTGACGCACACTCGAGATTTGAGTGCTTGTCAATAATTTGATGTTATTGTTGTTGTTAATGTTGATGTAGTTGTTGCTGCTCTTGCTGTGCTTATTGAATGAAACGCTGCCCAACTGTCAGAAAAATGGTTTAAACTTATTATTCATTCAATAATTCCGTGGCGCTGGTGCGCGCAAAAGTGGGTCAGCCAGATAGATCAGCAAGTTAGCTGCAGATACTCGCGCCATATAACAAATAGCACTCGAGACAGCCAGACTCAATAATCAATCAGCAAGGGTTGCCTATTTAGTTAGCCGGTTAGCCGGGGGCAGGCATTCTCATTTACTGTGGGAAACTGCCGGGGAAATGCGTTTAATTATGTGTTAAATTTTGAGGCTGCTTCAAAAGAATTTTTCTAGATATTTTTCCAACACTCTTGGCCTAATTATGTGCGACTGTGGCGTGTTGTGAGTGATGCGATTGCCTTCGTATTCTGTGTAATGGAGTTTCACACAATGTGTGGACATCATTCCATGCTGCTCGTAAATAAGATGGATTAAACAGCTTAGGTGGTGCTGAAAATACACTACAATGTAACTCGACTAATTCGACACATTATTTGCTAACGCCGTTGAGTCTGCGGCGAAAGCAATAAATAATTAGCAATTTTCACATATATCGAGGCATATATAAGCAGTATATGTGACCGTTGTTTAAATATAAACCAATCAATTCGCAAAAACGCACGAGAGAAGCACACTAAATTTATGTGCCATTAGCTGGGAAACTAGCGGGAAATGGGGAAACGTTGGGCGATAAAAAACTGTTTAAATACGCAGCTCGCAGAGCACAAAATTAGACAATAAAATAATACAAACTATATATTAAAAGAAAATGAAAACGACACGCCACGAGCATGTGTTAACGATAATCTCCACTCCCCGTTTTTGTTGTTGTTGTAATTAATTCTGTATTATGTGAATCATGTGCGACCTTGAAAAGCTGCTGCGTTGGCCGCAGCAGGGGAATTTACAATCAAAATAAACAAAATTTGGCTTGCAATCTGAAAATCCGCTATTAGTGCAATATCGATTCATCATATTGATTTGCACTTTCTACAAGCAGCCAGAGAGGCAGCCAGGCTGCGTCTGGGGAATGCAACTGCAACTGCAACTCGTTTTTCATTTGTCATTTTTTGTGGCTCGCGTCGCGGCGTTGATTGCATGACATGAGCACATCAGACAGTCTTGTTGGTTGCCTGGTTGCCTGGCTGGCCGCCTGGAATCATAATTATTTATATTAAGCTGCCGGGTCAGCAGCAACGCAACTCGAGTGAAAGTAAACTCCCGGCCCAAAGCCCAGCCAGCAAACGGCAAGAGCAAGTCCCAGCTGAAGTTGAAGTTGCAAGTCCAACTGCCAATCGCAGTGCGCTGCCTGTTGCACAATATAATGCGCTCATATTTCTTCTTTGCCAGCCACACATTTTGTATTTTTTGTGTTTACCATTTTGCAGGCACAGACGGAGACACATGTGGTCCGTTGGGTCGTCTGACAAATTGGAGACGCCAGCATCTTTTTTTATTTGAACTCGGAATTTGACTAGTAAACAAATTGCTCAATGTTTGCTTTGAAAAATTGCAGCAATACTGATTTGCTAAGCAAACAATTATAATTGCGTCAATTGAAGCACTTTCACTTGAAGCCATTTAAATGCATTTCTAATTTATTAAAATAATATTTTTGAAATTCCCACATTTATTTCGGAGTATCCTCTCAATCCTCTTTGTACGTGCATTGTTGTTTTATGCCTTTTGTGATTGTGTTTTCACGGTAATTTCTCGAGCTCTTGAACTTAAGCGCAAACAACCTCAAGACTACAAAAAATTCCACTTAAAATGTTGAATGCAAAAATGCGTAAGGCAAATAAATTCACACCTGACTTACGTAACTCACAAAAACCGACCAAGAAGTGTCAAAATAATTGTCGTCAACAGAAATCTATATACGAGTAATGCATCAAAACACTGCCTTCGCACATAAAAAGTAAACATATCGAGCGCAAATTCGTAAATATATGTAAGATCTCAGATACTTGGATCCCAAGTTCGCATGAAAGATGAATGTTTTTCTTTGCTCCACGTTTTGTTTAACGACGCTTACAAGACCATATGGGAAAGTCATGGCAAGACATGAATAAGTTAAATATGCAGATTTTATACAAACTAACTAAACGCGTGTTAATAACGCATTTGTGATTAATGAATGTATAAGAAAAAATACACTAATTGAGTTTCATATTTATTAGAAATTTAGATAAATTATGCATATTTCTTTTTAAGTTACGATGTTAAAGAAAAATACACAAATTGAGTTTCAAATTTATTATAAACTTAGAGAAATTCTCAAATTTTTCAACTTACACTTTTACAGAAAATATACACAAATTGAATTTCATATTAATTATAAATTTATAGAAATTCATTATAATTTGTAGGTATCACATTAAGTTTTTATGGGCAATACAAGTGCCAACTGCTAAACCGACTAATTTCTAGAAGTGTATTAGAAGGCCCTTTAAAATTTTATTGTAAAGCAGTGCTATTTATGTAGATATTCAATTAGACAGCAACTAGAAAATAGAAGTTTATTTCAGCAAGAAATTTATTTAATTAAACATCATTTATTCCGCTGACAAAACATGAAATGAAATTTCTAAACTAAAAATGATATGTTGTTGTAATCATTTTGTAATTTCAGACAACGTTTTTTACCTCTATGCAAATATTTCATCTTGTTCTGAATATTTGAGCTTATCTGGGTTTCTAGTACATAATTTTGACCCAATTTCCCGCATATACTCGACATTTTGGTTTTCGCACAACATATTCTTGACGGCCTTTGAGAATTTATGTGCGAGGCGTCAACGTCAACAGTGAAATGCAAAAAAATAAATTGACTCTTTCGAAAAAAGAAATGACAAAAATGAAATGCATTTTTATGCCAAATTCTTCGCCTCTCAGCTTCGTTCTTTATTATACAGTCGTTCGTTTTCTTTAATGGCTGCCGCAACAATAGAACTTCCGGTGCGGTCGTCTCGCCAACTCAATTCTCAACACGTGTGCTACAATATATTTTCCAATTGAAACCAGTTAACTGCTTACTTGCACTTTTCGCATATAACGTTAGCAAACGGGGGCAAGATGTTCTAGAGAATCAAACCGAAAAAAAAGGCCAATTAATTAGCTTGAATGGGTGTGAGCGGGGCAAGTGGGAAATTGGGCAGACACGATGAAATTGTCGCCTGCCAAAAAACGCGTGCAGCCGCAGCCGCTGCCCCCGAGGGCTGCCGACGCCCCCTCGAAGCTGAGTATGGGCGTGGGCGGTTCTTGGCCTTCAAATTTTATATGAGCCTTAATTGCGCGGCTCTTTCGAAATATACACATGTACACACGTACGTACGTACGTATGTTCCGAACACACATATATATGCGAGTATTTATGAACATATTCATGCATATAGATAGAAATGCGTTCACATATGTTTTATTTATTTCAAGCAAAAACATAAGTTTCTCTTTTCTGTATTTAATTTGCCGGGCGTGGGGTTTTGAACAATTTTATGGCTTTCGTTAGGATATTATCAGCAGCTGTTCGGACTTGTATAGCTTTTTTCCATTGTCTAGACTCAACTGTCACACTAACAATAAGACTCGAAGATTACAAAACCAACTTGACTAAATACAATAGCTTTTGGCAGAAATTTTTAAATATTCAACTTTTCGTTGTCTTTCATAACTAGAATTCATTTCAAAATCACGTGTAGAAGAATTTCAAATAATAGTTGGCAAAAGCATAAGAATTAAATTTCAGTTTGCTTGTTTTTTAGCTAAGTTGTCATGAGCAACAAAAATTTATAAATATAAATAAGTTACACTTACCCAGAACTCATTGCGCTTTGGCTAATTGATTGTATTGGTTTAGCAAGTAATATTCAGTGCTCAGACAGCAAGATATCGTAGACTTTGTTGTTGTTGGTGGCGGTTGTTGATAGACACTCGATTTTCTACGAATATGTTGGCGATCTATGCACACAAAAACACTGAAAATTCATGGATTATTAATTTTTTGGTTTTATTTCGAATTTTTGCTTTTTGTAACTGTTATATTTTCGCACAAAGATCACGCCTTCTTATATAACACAGTTCAGCAGCTGCACGCGCACCAACACACACACACACACTCGCACACACACATGCAAACACACGCACGCATACACACTGACACGGCTATGGGAGGATAGCATGAACTAGGAATAGTTTTCAGTCTTCGATCGGTTCCAGATGCAAAGAGGCGATCTTTTGGTTTAGCGGGTTTACGTTAGAGTCAGCGAATTGAGAACCTTTTTCACAATATTTTCGCGCAAAGAATTCTGTAATTTTCTATTTTTAAAAACGCGGCACAACGCATTGCTCACTTTTGCCAGTGCTGCAGACTCGGCGATAGATCTATCTATATATACCGCACTCGGCACTATATAGACAGCTAGCTAGATAAATGAATAGAATGAATATCTATTCGAGCACATATACATATATATACGTATAAACTTATATATATATATAAATATGTGTGTGTGTATATTATATGTTAGTTTCTAGTTGAAAATTTCTGTTTTCTGTTTCGGATGATTTTCTCGTTTGCAACGCGTTCAAGTTAGCAGCCCAAGTCGCACTGAATTCGCACACGAGCATTTCATAGGAGAAAAGCCGAAAAAACACAAATTCACATTTCGAAACGAATTTCCTCTATATATTTTTCGGCTCTTCTCCGATATTCTGCACGTGTGTGTGTGCGTGTAAAGTGCGTCTGCTTGGAAAATTCTATGAATTTTGAGTTTATTTAAAAGAAGAAATTGAGCAACGGCGAACAGCAGCATCAACCAGTGGGCGATCACTCGCCGTTGTTTGTACTTTTATTTATTTATTTGTACTTATGAGTGTACGGCAGCAGCTTCGGCGCACGTAGTTTAAGTTTAGGGTTCTTCCACGGCATTAAATAAATTATTGATGCTCTGTGCGTACATCCGAAGCACGCTATTGTTGTTGCACTATTTCTTCGATGCTTAGCCTGCGTGGTGCTCCCAAATTCGAAGGCAGTGCAAAGCAATTCGAAAACCATCATAAAAATAAAATAGAATTCGAGCAATATCTGGACTGAAAAGTAAAACAAAGCAGAACAATTTAGTACATCATTTATATTCGGGTGTAGCTAGAGTCTTGCCCAGCACTGTATCCATCTGGTGGCTGAAGTGTACACAGCGCTGGCAATATGTTTAGCTTTTTGTCAAATTGATCGCTTGCCAAAAAAGCGAAACGCCAAAAGGAAAGCATAAAAACAAATAGGCGCATGCAGCCCGTGCTCGTGCCCGTGTCTGCTAGGGAACTATCCATTATATATACTAGTAAAGGCGTTGAATCAGATTATGTATGTGCACACACACGCACGCAAATGTGTGTATTTCATTATACAGATGGTATATACATTAACAAAAATAAAAAGATTGGCCAACAGTCGCGAAATATCATGAACACAATGCGATACAATCAAGATGCAAAGCCCAGTGAATGATGGCAACGGTTTGGCCAGTCGTGGTCGAGGCTCTGCAATGATGCCACATGCTGGGAACATGTCATTATAAATCATATACGCTTCTAATATACACATATATATATACGTAAAAGACTAAAAGTTTAAGCATGTCTAAACAGCAAGTGTATAGAAAGTTTTGGAAATACAACAGACTAAATATATAGCTTCTAGCATATGTATTGTCTGCGGCATTAAAGATTCATTCATCTTCATACCCAACCGATCCTATATATATACACATCATGATTGATTTAATTGTGAATTGGCTGTGCTACCGCCGGACCACCTGCCCAACATTTTAATTCGATTTTTATTTCGTGCACTTTCGCGATCATTAATTATGCTGTAGCGTCCATTAGACTTGTACCTAAATAGAACCATTTCGACGTCTCTTCGAATGGGCTAGAATGGGACGGATTGATTGCATATACAAATTGGTTAGTACTTTACTTTATTTTTGTGCAAAATGCGCCATTAAATCGTATAAATAGATCGCTGAACAAGCACAGAGCACAGCGCACAGCGCCTGCCTGGCTCTGAGTCAGAGTCAACGTGTCTCGAACATTAACCTCATTAGAAGAGCGTAAAATATTTGCATATTTAAATTACGATCTTGTGTATTTGAATATCTGCAGCTTTCAAGTGGCCGCCAGAATTGCCTCTAAAATTCAAACCACAAATTTTATATTTTAAGGCATCTTCAATGATTGATTTCAATTTGCATTGAATCTCTACTTCATCTAATTCTACATATTTATTTTTCCATTGTAAAAACGGCACATTTAGTTTAACATAAAAGAGAAGAACATCTGCTTTGCAATTACTTAGCCCAAAAATACAAGGAAAACACGAGAAAAAGCCATAAAAAGTTCATTGCACTCGACGCCGCCAAATTGAATGAAAAGCTTGACCAAACCATTGAAAGAAAACTAGAAACATGTCATAGGCAAATGAATAGTACAACAATCAGAAAACTTTTGACGACAACACTGAAAGAAATTTTGCATCATTTGCGTTTCAAGTTGCGCGATTTATAAAAATCATTGCGCGTTTCGTAGACATGCAAATTGGCCACTCCCCCACCACCCGACCAGCCCATAGCGCGGCTGTGTCGCATATTTAAAAAAGAAAAAGAAAAAACACTAAAGAGAAAAAATCAAAATAAACTGTGGCCAATAAAAAAGCCACAATGTGAGCCTTGACCATTGAAACGGACGCGTCGCAAGTGTTTCAATGTTTTGAAATCTTTTTATTTTACTTGATTTTTTGGTTTTGGTATTCGCAATTAAATTTGCTTGGCATAAAAAACTGCGTTAAGTCACAAGTACGTGTATCTTTGGGTAGCGCTGCCAGCCGTAGTTGTAGTTGTTGTTGTAGTGGTAGCTGTCTGCACATACATACTATATATGCTCATATCTATCTATACAATAAGATTTGTAGTTTAGTTTTGTGCGTCAGCGGAAACTTGGCTGCTGTTGAAATCTCGCGCAATTGAGCTTTCCCTTTCTCATTTTTTACTTAATTAGCCACACAAATTGAAAATGTTATCGTCTGCGAGCTTGGAATGGAAAAGCCAGAAAAGCATGATACGCCCATATCTAATATTCGTCATCGCTGTCGTCTTCCAAGGGCAGGCGCACAGGTTCCCTGCTGGCCAAAGCCCAGGACAACTTTTGAACATCTTTCGACAGCGGCATCCGCATATCGTAAGCATTCTCTTCAGGATCACCGGGATAATAGTCGAGGAGCACGCGACGCCTCTCGTAGCCCAGCGAGCTATAGAGATTGTAGGCAGCAGAGTTGCTGCAGCGCAAATACAAATCCACGTACCAGGCATTCCTCAGATCCAGCATCTTGGCGAAGTAATTCATGAGCAGCGACGCAATGCCCAGGCGGCGATAGGCCCCAAGCACAGTCAAGGCACAAACGTGGCCGTGCTGCTGAGTATTGTCCTTGGAGCCGTCCAGGAACTTGCCGAAGATGAAGCCCACCAATCGTCCGTCTGGCGACTCGGATGCCGCAGCCAGGTCTGGCCACTGGGCAATGTGTCGCATGAAGAAGCCGATGCGATAGACTTCGGTGAATGGATCAAAGACGAGTGGGTTGAATTTGAACAAGTCGACCAAATGCATCTCTCTCAAGCAAGTCATTTTGCGGTTAACAGTTGTGGACAACAAACTAATTTCATATATTTAACAATACGATTTTGATCATTTTAAGCAAATGAGGTTTTTTTATGTTTTTGTATAGCTCGATTTGAATTTACAGACTATTTTGTCATTTCCTTAAAAGGGTAAGTAGGACATTAAAAAATGTCATCAGGAAATTCATCGGCATTTTTAGCAGATGATAAAGAATTTTCAGATTGCAAGGATCCTGTTTTAGGCACCTTCGATTCACATCTCGAGCCAGTGGCAACCTCATTTCATATCCATTATCATCCCCGTAGAACAGAGGCAGTTGACGCCAGATCACATAGCCCATGGACTGGTAGAGACGAATAGCTCTTGCGTTTCCACAGCGCGCATAGAGATCCACAAACAAATCGTTTTTGTGATCCAACTTTTCGCTTAGGCGGTTCATCAAGAGGGTCGCCAGTCCCAAGCAACGATACCTATGCTCAATGGAGAGAACGCAAACATGACCATGATTGTTATTCGAATCAAAGTCCTTTCCATCCCCAATACGATCGGCAGAATCAACTGAACGACTCCCGATCAGAAATCCCATGACCTGTCCATCGGGTGCAGTGGCTACTTCTGACAAAAATGGATGTTCCAGAATTTTATTTAGGAAAAACGTTAATGTGTAGACTTCAGTCAAGGGATCAAAGACAATGCGATTGAACTTGAAGAGATCTTGCAACGCAAATTCACGTAATGCAGTCATACTTAGACGACAGCGGTGTGCTTTTGAACTAGATTACAATTATGTGAAGATCCTCTAAAAAATAACAAACAGCACCGAAACTTTTTCGACAGCTTTTGATGGAAATTACAAAGATATTACGAGCAAATGCCCGCACTTGTTCGCAAAAACTGTAGCATACTTTGGGGATTCAGTTTAAAATTCCTTTAGCGGAGACCAGAACCGTGTTTAACTGCTTTGATTGCGTGAATATCGCTCCACCTCATCACAGCGATAAGTTGGCTTTTTTATATGTTCTAACTGAATGTTTATTTTTAATTTTAATTAACTGCTATTTCATCTGCTGCTAGTGGCAATTTCCTAGGCATCCCATCATCGAGATCCTAAGCTCGTTCATGAAATCACTTTTTTAATTTATAAAGCAAATTTACAAAGTAAATTAGATAAATCATATAAGAATTTGTAAAAAGGCAAAAGATAATTATGGAATCTTATAATAAAATAATTCGAGACAATGCAGTTTATACTGTTTATTTCACATGTCTCAATATATCACGACTTAAACTAAACACAATACTAGAGTTCTCATTTGATGTTCTTGTAAATCCAGGGCAGCAGAGAGGTGACGCGCGTGTATACGCCCGGATACTGTCCTTTGCCGCAACCAATGCCCCAAGAGACGATGCCCACTTGTGTGTAGCGACTGCCTTCATTCACAATCATTGGGCCGCCAGAGTCACCCTGTCAACGAGATATGAGCAAAGAAATAATATATTAAACAGAAAATAAGATAAATGTAAGAAAGCTACAGTCTAGTTTTGACTGCAATAGACCCTTCACTTCTTCATAAACTATAAGTACAATACTGACTAACTACATAAGCTATGGTCTAAGCTGCTTATGATTGCTTAATACATTTTTTAAGTTGTGACCTTAACGGGTTTTAGTTGTTATCACTATAGCATTTAAATTATAGAACTAGTGCAGTATAGAGATCAATAAATACATCTGAAAAACGTGCGGTTTTCCTACGTCTTATTGTTGCTAAGATCCAGAAGCTCATACGACTAAACAAAGAGTTGGACATGGCTGAATCGACTATATGATTCTTTGTTGGATCGCAGCTTTCCATATCGGGGTTTTCAAAAAGGAAGGGTCTGTAAAGTGACATGAATAGTGACTTACGCTGCACGAGTCCTTGGCAGCCTGGCCGGCGCAGATCATGGACTCGATGATGCCGCCTGGTGCCGCCCGACCGTACTTCTGAGCGCACTCGGAGTTGGCCCAGATTGGAATGTCGACCTTCTGCAGAATCGATGGCTGCGGTCCGTTCTCGCGCAGACTGCCCCAGCCGGCGACAGTGGCGACCTGGCCGCTGTAGGAGCGCGCCTGCTGAGCGGCGGACGTGGGCAGGCAGATGGGCTGGATCTCAGTGGAGAAGGGCACTGGCTCGCTCAGCGTCAGAATGGCAATGTCGTTGTGCTAACCAAGTAAAGACTTTAAGTGTTGCGAGCAATGATGAGTGAAGAACTTAACTGCTTACCAAAGTGCTAAATTCGAAGCCCTTGTGGCGCACGAGGCGCTTGATGCGACGCGAGACATGTTGCACCTCGAAGTCCGTGCGAATGTTGTAGTCACCCAAGTGCGCCGTTAGGGCGGCCACGTCCCAAGAGGTCATGCTGCAAAGAGAAACGAAACGAGCATTAGACTTGCAACCAACCGCAGAGCAGCTGCAGTCACTTACCGTGCCACACAATGCGCCGCCGTGAGGATGTGGCTGCTGGTGATCAAGCTGCCGCCACAGAACTGCTTGCCGGACTTGAAGAGTACCGCGATCCAGGGGAACTCGTGCGGACTGGCATTGATGCCGCCCACAATGCGCTCCTGGTCCGGCGACACGGGATTCTTGCTGCCACACTGCAGAGGCAGCCCCTCCGCACTAACGCCGCCCGCTGGTCGTCGTGTTGTCGTCGTGGTGGCCACCGGGTAGCTGGGCCGCCTAGTTGTGGTTGTGGGTCGGCTTGAAGGTCGCGCTGTGGGTCGTCGCGTGGTCAGCAGCGTGCTGGGCGTGGAGGGATGCGGCCTTGAGGTGGGATGCGTCGGGTACTGGTGGCTCGGTGGATGCGTGGGAATCGGTGGTGGCCAGCCGCCAATTGTGGGCGGATGCGTGGGCAGCGGTGGCGGCCACTGCGGCACACCGCCGGCAAAGGTGCCAAATGGCCACTGGTATGGATAAACAGCAGTTGTGGGCGGCGTCGCGGAGGGAGAGGGCGCTGCCGCTGGCTGCGACTCGTGCGCACTGCCGTCAATGTTGTTCATGTCCTGGAAATCGGGCGTGTCCTCGACGCTGTTGATGTTGTCGACTGCATCGGGTTCAACTGGCTGCTCTGGCTCAAACTCCCCATCAGCCTCCTCCACTCTGTCGATCTCATCGGCAGCTGGAGCAGGCTGCTCCGTAGTCGTTGTTGTTGTGGTCGGCGTAGTTGGCGGCGTTGTTGTGGTGGGCAGCGGAAAGACGCCAAAGCTGTTTGCGTCCGTGTCCATGCAGCAGACGCCGTTGTTAATGCGCCCAAGCTGATCATAAAAGTTGCACATGTCCGCGCCCAAGCCCAGCGAACTCTGCGGCTGCCACTGGCGCACCGCAATGAAGGACAGCTGCCTCACCACCCTGTAGTACCGCTGGCAGCTGGCTATGCGCACGCACACTCCTGGCTGGCCTCTGCTCGTCAGACACCTGGAGCCCTCCCAGGCGCCGCCGCCAGACAGGCCGGCTTGCAGTATGAAGAGGCTGGGATCGAAGAAAAACTGCCGCTGCTTCCGAGCGTGGTCTGGAGTAGCTGAAGAAGAGCCAAAGAAAACCCAAAATTAAAATATGTGCGAAGTACTAAAAACTGCGCGAAAAGTGCTAAACAATATAAATTCAAGCTATTGAAAAGGTTCAACCCAATAATATTATAAATGCCCATCAATCTCATAAGTGTGCTTAATCAAACACTCCGAATTGTGTGAATTTGAGTGCTGTTCTATAAGCACAAATCCCTGACAGCTTGACAACTTGAATGCTGCAATTCGCCCAGTGCTCGACAGCTGTCATAACAATTTAAAATCCATCAAGGAAGAATGGGGCCATTAACAATGAACATAAAAATGTTTGCATGATTTGGGCCATGAGTAATAAGATATTTTTCGGCTTTCTACAGGGATTCGGCGATATTACACATTGCGATTCAATTCAAATGACTCACAATTAATACACTAACATTTTGCGCTGGGTGGTTGGCGTGCGTGCTAAAGTTTCCTTTGTAATATGCAAATGTCGTCCACGAAAACAAGGTTTATTCAATATGCGCTGCGCGTCTTCAACTTGGTCTCCATTACGCCTTGGCCGCAGCTAAGGAAACCAAACACGTGCACTCCAATCGACACATTCCTGCTTTATGCACTTTTAAATATTTTGTCTGAATGTTAATTAAATTAAAGAAAACTGTCTTGTTCTACAAAGCTGTGGAGCGGATAAGTTTTCAAATAGTAAGCTATTAAGTAATGCATATTTTGATTTAAGCAATCAAATAATAGAAAAAGAAATTCGTTAGAACGCAAAACAAACAATTTAGGAAACGAACCATGTTGAATACGAAGACGAGCAACTAATACCCTATAAGCACATCGAATTGAGTATGCGTGGCTATAATAGTAATAGCTTAACGACTATGCTTAAAATAATGTAAATATACACAGTCGTCGCCATTTAGCTGGTGTTTGTGTAGGGTATTTATAGCAATATAAGGCCATAAACACTCCATATACAAAACAAAAACTAAATGGCTCATTTAGGCGCTCTTCGGCTGAGCACATAAATCAAATGCGAGCCAACTATAATGTGGGCCACACGCGAAATGCTAAATAAATTAAGCAAATGGCAGACAACTGCTAACCAGAAAGCACAACAATAAGTGCCAGAGAACAAAAGCAGCCTAGGCCAATTTTAAGAAGCTGCCAACAGACTCGACAAATACTCGTAGACGCAGAGAGAATCTACTTACATAAATATGACGAGTGACAGTAGAAAGTTGCTTAGGGGGAGCGACTCAGCGGCGGCGGCTGACAAAAGGAAATGTTGTCAATTGTGCGTTGAGAGATGCACAACAACATCGACAGTAACAACGACAACGACAACGACAACAAGATAAAAATGGCACAGCAATTGTCATTCAGCTTGAAAAGCGCTTAAGTTTATTGTCAATATTCTGGCTATTGTTTTTGTTGTTTTTGTCATACGCTCATTTCTTATAGAAATGTCAAAATATTGAGTAATCACTTGAAGCGTGGAACTGGAACTCGAAGCGTGAACGAATGTTAAGTAAATATTGGACGCTTTGGTCTTCTTTTGTGGCCTAGGTGCTGCGGCGACAGCGCGTCAGATTGGCCAAAAAAGTGCTCTTGTGCGAGGCATAAACATCATCATCATACCATATTGGCTATTTTTCTATGTATTTGGCTCTAAATCTTGTTCAAAGGCCAATGAACTTTCGCACAGCTCAGTTTACAGACAGACCACTTGGCGTTGCCAACACCCCCTAGTGTTACAAACTTATTAACTTTACTGTCAAGATACTAAAGATGGCCAAAGATAGGACCGCAACGGGGGCAAGGCACAAGTTCAAGGTCTGCTGCTGCGACTTCTGCGACTTCCCAGACAAGTCACAACTTAAACTGGATTAATACGCAGTCAGGGAACGAGACTGAAGCTGAAGCTGAAAATAAACTGCAGGCGTATCTGCAGCTGGGTGTCGACACTTTATGGGGCATAAAAACAAATAGGGCTCGCTGAACTATTCATAACTTATCTCTGCAGCTGTTAACAGTTCTTTAATCAAATTTAAACCCAATTTAGCCAAGTATCTGAGCTATATAATAGGCTTATGTCGTCAAGCTAAATGTGCGAGTGTGTGAGTGTTGGCTTGAGGCGTGACTTTTATGTGGCTACATCAAAAGTGCTGCCTAATTGTCTAATTGTTGGCAATAAATAAAAGCGCACAAGTACTCAAGCGGCGGCCATTGACAGGCGACAAGCGCGCCGGGCTCTATAAAATACGCCTCCACTGTCAGATTTTGTGGGAAGTAATAGAAAGTTGGCAGACAACACCAACCAACCACAAACTGGCACAAAGGGCCACCGTGCACAGCAGAGAGAGGATGAAGAGTGTGGTACACGCAAAAAATACGCATTTTCCCCATTGTTACTCGACAATTTGTAGAATTGTGAAGGTCAAACAAGTAATATGGACTGCGTGCCGAGCATAAATTTATCAGCGATTTTATAGTTGTCCAATGTCATTGAACCTTCGGGATGACGCCTCACAGATGATAGCAGAATCAGGGAATGATATGCTAAAGAACTCATCGCATGAGTGTATTGGAAGTACTTAGAACAAGTCAACTCTACAGTGTCCAATTAAGTTATAAAAGTGCTTACTATTTACTTTAAAGTGAAGAGCGCTCGTGTAGAGTTTAAACATAAAAATAGAACAAATCTTTGACTCATTGATAATAAAACCATCGGCGATCGCTCATCGACAAACTCTAGCAATGTAATTTCTGTTCTGAGTTCGTTGCCTAAGTCATTTGTTTTTCTCACACAATTTCACTTTTTATTTTTTAGTGGCTTTCTCGGGCCGCACTCACCATCTGCGATAGCCGCCAAGTCTGGCTCCACTGTAGCATTGGCCACGGCCAAGGTCTCGAGAGCCTTTGTCTGCCCAGCTTGATCCGATTGAGCCGCTGCGGCTGGTCTTATCGATGGCACATCCTCGGCTAATGTCGTTTTAAAATGCAACAAATGCACACAGAGTAATAAAATTCGCAAAAATGTAAACATTTTCGACCGCAAAATATTTTTATTTATGATTTTGCGCTATTTTGTTGTTGTTTGTCGGAGCGGCGAATTGCAGACCATATATAAATTGATATACTATAGCATATAATCACACTCCGAAGCGCGTCGCGTTCTCTTTAAAATGCTACGCACGTCGTCCGATGGCATTCACCTGGACAGCTGGACGGACTGGCGGCGGCTCGAAAAGATATTCTCGTCTGGATCTGGCCCCACGGTTCGCACCGATAAAGTTGCCGATTCCCGCGTCTATTAGAAACAGGACCGTTGGCTAGCGAGGTCCGCGAGCTTCTGAGCCAAGTGATGGCAACGCAGTTTGGTTAACAGCTTTGAAGCTACCACTCGACAACGCCAGCGGCTCCGATGACAGCGACGTTAACACCGACTGAGAGCCAGAGCCAGAGACTGAGACCGTGGCAGAGACCGCGGCAAAAGCAGACGCAAGCGCAGACAAAGTCGGAGACTGAAACTGAGACAGTGTCGAAACGTCAATTATTCTTGCTCATTTTTCGATACCTGATAGACGATGTTTTGGCCGCGTTTTGGCTACCTTTTGACCAACTCGGTGTTAACTTCTAATGTACACACGCTTCGTTTGCATTTGTAAACTAGTTCTACTAATGCCTACGCCTATTCCGGCTCCTGTTCCAGTTCCTTCTCTGCCTCCTCCGCACACCTGGCGCGCTGCCCCCATGAGGGCAGATACAACCCGATTACGCACGTTGCTCCACTTGCAGACTGGGAAGAACTGGGATTCCAAGCGAGAACTGCAAGTTGTATGGCTGCATAATAAGCATTAAAAAGCCAACAATATGCCTGCTTTCAAGCCTTGTCCACACGCTTAATTTGCACTGTCAGAAAGTTCTCATAGACAAATTTCTAATTATAATTTAATTTAAAAGTGATTGAGATTATTTACTTCTTTTAAGCCTAATATTTCTTGATATCTATAACAAAATAATTACCCAAATGAGATGATTTTGTAAAGTCTAATTGTTTAATATACGTTTTTCTTCACAATTTCTTTGAATACAAAGTTGCCAAAATTATTTCATATTTTAGTACAGTGCTTTAACACTTTTAAAACAAATAATTGTTCTCCATTTGTTAGTCACACACTGGAATGTACTTAAAAGCACTTACCCCCAGGTTATGCGCAATAAATTAAGTTAAGGAATGCATTCAGCTTTAGTTCGAGAAATATCACGCAGGATTTAATTATTAGACCGAATGAAACGAATCAAAATCAAGTTCAGATCTATTGTCATGAGTTGCGCGGGCGTTGGGAGTGTTAAGAATATCGCAAATTAAATCAATTGTTGTCAAAAATTGGCCAGCTCTCTTTGTTAGCCCACTTGATCCGACTCTCACATAATGACCAAATGCTTGACAATCTCAAATTAATGTGTGACGACGTTCTCGAGTGACACAGTCATGGTGGCCCCAACGTTTGTTTTGGCGATAGGGCAAACTCGATCAACTGCGCTTGTGTATTTCAATATTTTGCCAAATAATTGTCTGTAATTGGAGCCCACGGGGCAAATTGACTGTTGATTGATCGTAAAAGTGTTATCCATTCTCTTTGGGAGTGTTGTATTTTCAACAGCAATTCACGGCAAGTAGATCAAGAGGCAAGGCAGCTAGAGAAAGACGTCGAACCTAGTGAGCATTTGTATAATTACTTTACATTCTATTTCACATATTGTATTCCCTAGAACACCCGAGCAAAATAGTTTGAACTAAAAATGTTTACTCTGGTCTTAAAATGAATTTCCAGCGCCGCCGTGAAGTATGCTGCAAGTTTTGTTAGCTACATTTTAAATTCACAAAATTCTGTTGCATACTTTTGAGCACAGCAATGAAAATGTGCAATGGCTGCCAAACTGTTGACTGATTGCAAATAAAGTGTATAGGTAAAAAATTAATTTAATCGCATTTAATAATTTGGAAATTCTTAAACTGAGTGAATTTTATAAATAAATATACATTTCGCTTTGTGTTGTGTTGTTGAAGTGACCATTGTTGAAGCAGGTTAACTATTTGGAAGCAGCATTAATAGTAGTTGATAGATAATTCGTAAATAATAACTAATAACTAGATAGCAGTAAAATGCATACAAATGTTAGCCATTAAGCGCATATTACTGAACCAGAAGTTTCTCTATAGGAACCGGGGCGAAGAACTCGTTGATGTGCGTCACCAAAATAGGCGCCCATTGCTCACGGGTGGCCGGAATCCCGACACGCGTTATTTCCGGCAGATTCTCATTGACCAGATTCAGAATCATAGCATCTGCAGGGCAGTCAAATATTAGTCATTATTTCGCCCATACCAGCAAGCACTACTCACTTAAATTGCGGTCCGAGAAGATACCGTTGGCCAAGACGCGAGCGCTGCCCACATTCACGTTCGCATTGAGGCGATGCAAGCTGAGGCGTCTGCTGCCGTTTGGGAGGTCTTCGATGTGGCCGTCTGTCAACACTGTCGCCCTGACGTTATCTGCAAATCAGAGTAACATTAGTGCAAAACGTGACGGGTTTCCCAATAAAAGTACTTACCAATAGTGATGTTGAAGGGTCCCTTGGGCACGAGGCGCAGACCACCGAACTTGACGTCAGCCTTGAACTGTCCACCTGCCTTCAGATGTGGCAGCTCCAGGCCCAGTTTGATGACGAAGCCACTGTTTGTGAAATTGGTGCTGACAGTGTTTACCTTCAACCCGCTAATGCCGTTAATTTCCATGTTCTTGATCAGCAAGCCACCCTGAACGCCGTCGTTGGCATAGCGAAAGATGCCGCGCTGATAGTAGTACGGATCAATCGAGGCCATGTTCAGGTCCTGCAAGCCCTGAGACTTTAACTTTGGTACAATCGATTGGAAGAGTCCGCGAATGCATTCGTCCAGTCCCGGAGAGCTGAGGCTGCACGCAGCATTGCTCACGCTGGATGTTGGTGCTGTAACTGTGGCGAAAGTGGAAGAGAGATTAGAGTTAGCCGAAAGCTACAAGACGATTAAGTCATGGTCAGACTTGTGGCAAGCGCATTAAGTGCAGTCAGGCATGCATCATTGCGCATAGCGCCCTTTGGGGCATTTACTACATTTGGGGCATTTTGGGGCAATCAACCAAGCGTAGCAGACTCCGAATCATGTGATCACAGCCTACCATGTTGCTGTAGTAGTAGCTCTTGTCAAGATGTCAAGAAAACTATGCCCATTGAATTGTTAATCTTAGCATTGACGTCAAGAACTGATATGAAAATGAAATTAACTCATGTGCAAGGAACAAGTTATTCAATCTAGTTCAACGCAGAATGAATTTTAAGCAGAGCGAATGAAAAACTGGTTTGCGTAATTGAAACGCATTAAAAACTATACAGATCAGGGACATTGTATAAAAACTCTTCCTTTTTGATTACTCAAAGCTATGTAACAATTAATCTTTGAAGTTCTTATAGCCTCAATTGACTTAAAAGCTCATTAGTACTGCTATTAAATGTATTTCATCAGAAGAATAATTATATAAATGTCAGAACATAATGGATATGATGACACGAAGAAAGTAAAAATGTGAACCGCCAGTAAGTAGGGGTAATTATACCTATAATACAATTCAATTCAAGTCTAGATCTAATCTTCTAAGCTAAGCCAAAGTAGAGGTTGCAATTACATTTAATAGCTGCCAAATGATATCAACGAGCAATTCAAGTATTTAAGCAAAATGACTAATTACAACGAAAAAGCTAGACTTTAACTTTAATTTCCATGCAACTATCAAGACCTTAGCCATGATGCTGCTTGGCAACCTGAAAGTCTGTAAAATTTGTGCCCAATTTGTAGCACTTGCGTGTTGTGTTGAGTTGAGTTGTGTTGTGTTTTCGTTTTCGTAGCTGCGCTGACAAGTTCAATGTCAAAGGTGAGCTTATAGCTCACAACTCGAAAAAATGAACCGACATTAAGGCTGTCAACACTTATAGGGCTTTGTTTGTTTTTTGGTTTTTGCTGCGAGTCATGCAAATTTCACACGTTGGTAGCAGGCATTGAAATGGAGTTCGTTGCCTAAGTCCTTCGTTTGCATAAGCTATAGTGCAAATGTCAATAAATTTTTGGCGCTATTGTGGCGCGCCACTTTACGCAATTAGAGGCAAATGTTACAATTACAACTTCCAGCGCGGCGCCATTTGAAAAGCCCATTCGATGTTGTCTCTCTCTCTTATTTTTTGTCGATTGATGTAGGTCAGTTTTAAGCTCTTGTGCTTTTAAGAAATGCGTACAGCAGCCGCGATAGCAGCAGCAGCAGCAGCCGGTTTTTGTCTTCTGTTTCTTTTTTGTTTTGTCGACTTTTTGCGTTAACGTGTTGACTTTTCGCAAGAGGCCGAAACCGCAGGCTGGCAATGTTTGTGTATCGTATCATTCAATTTTTGCGTTGCCTAAATTAATGAATGCAATTGAAAATGAATAAAATAAACTGTGGTCGTGCCGTGTCTGCCAGTTTGTTTATTCTGCAACTTGGATTTGCATAATCGATCAATATATTTCACTGTATTTTCGCCTCAGAATTTATATTTGCACAAGACCCGTGAGCTCAGCTCGTTGTTCACATTTCGACATTCACTTTCTGAGCGTGGCTTTTGTCAGTGCGCCACAGTGCACAGTGATTTTATAACTTTTACTGTGCTCACTCACACGCACGCACTCTCACTCACACACTCTCACAAGCAACCACGCAGCTTGTACAAAGGCAAATATATGTCAAGTTCAAATGACGAAGACTTTTTACTGCTGTCTCAAAAGTGTTAAAATTCAGACAAATATAAAAGTTGTACTTACTATAGGAATTTGACTACAAAAAATATTATTTAATCCACTTGCTAATTTTCTTAGCAAAATATTCAGTTCAGCATTATCTGGCTTTCAAATCAAACAAAATTATTATTCATTTTTGGAATTATTTCACTCTTCATCAGTTGGAAATTAGTTCAAAATAGCGTCTTCTCCCTTTTGTTATTAACTAAATTCGGCTATTCGCAACAAACAAAACATTAGGTAACGCAAAAACAATATATTTTGCGGCATTTACGATGAATATTCATGGAGTATCGGATAGTCAATCAGTCACATAGCAAGACTTCTCGCAGGTTGTTGTTTCAAGGCTTGAAGGTGAAAAAACTTGGTGTAAAATCAAAAACTTTACAGTGAGTCATGAAATTAATTACACAGCCAGAGCACTCGTCACAATGCTGTGTTGAATACAAAATACTCCGCGAAATGATAGTGTACTTAAATTTCAACTCCTTCCAGAAACTTGAAATCTTTAGTGCAATCAACCAGCTTTTATAATTTTCCATTAATTTTGGTCGAAAGTGCCACTAAAACGTCTATTTCCGCAAATTTGTGCAACACAACATCGACAGCAGTGAAATACTAACAAATTTATTACAAATTGGCAAGTGAACCGTCAGTCAACTCGCTCTCATTTGCAAAGGCCGTTTGGATTAATCAAAAGACTGAGGCAACAAACTTGCTTTTCGATTTAAATACCAAGTTCTTGTCGCACTGTTGCATAACCTGCGATATGTACGAGTACGTTGTGCATAGCTACCTGGCCCAGACGAATCAGTCGAGGCGAACACCTGATCGGAGGCGTCCGCATACTCCGCCTGCTGTGGGTCGCCTGCAGCGGATGTGGGCACCGTGGCGGATGCGGCACTTCCGAGTCCGACAGCCGCGATGGTCAGCAAAATGTAAAACGTTTTCATAGTTTCTGTTTGGAGTTGCCCCTTAACGCAGATGTTGCTGTTGTTGTTGTTGTTGTTTTGATTGTGGTCCACGATTCGGACAGCACTTTTACACAATTGGCAATATAAACTCGTTTTAATTGATTTTTGCTTTGTCGCTTGATTTAACACAAACACATCTACTACACTAACGTTGGCAATTTTCGTTTCGTTTTTTTGCGCAACTTCCAAACCGGCTTCACTTTTGTTTCTACACGAATTTTTACAGTTTGTTGTTGCCGCCGTCGTTTTCTCGGTTAACTGCAATTGTTGCTGCAATTCAGCCAGCTGAACAATACACACTCTCGCACACCTACACACTCGGTTAGCCAATTGCCAATTGCGAATTGTGAGTTGCCAGGGCTCACCACACACAGTAAACAAACTTCTGCAAAAACTCCAAAAATCAGCGAACAATTTCGTTGGCCGCCCGCCGCTTGCAAATCTTGAAATGAGCGCTGCATAAAACTCACGTTTATTTATAGTTTCCAGCTCGGCTTTTTTGTTTCAGTTTTCCAAGCGCGCGCTGCCAAAAAACAACAAAAACACAGCAAATATACGACAACATAACCAATTCCGAAGGCTTTCGGAGCGCGCTCGTTGAGCTTTCGTTAAGCTTTTGAGCGCTGTCTGCGAAGCTGCAAAGCTGCTGCTGTTGTTGTTGCTGCTGCTGCTGCTGCGTTGAGAACACAGTTTTGGCAGCACTGCACTAGAGCCATGACTTGGCACAATCGCAGGCCACACTCGAATTTGAGTGCACACGTCTAGACACTTATTTGAATGTAATCTCTTAGCTGATAAAAGGTCATTTAACGAAATTTCCTTGTTTTGATAAAACAATTATAACACCATATTTGCTTACCAGTTATGGCTGATAATTACTAAATTTATGCAAAATAATAAAGTGCACAGTTTAAAAACTGTTTTAATTGCTCAGCTAAAAGGGTTGATGTAGTTTATTGCAATTTACAATTATTGCCACTAATGGCGTAGCTGCTATGAATATTGCAAATGCCATAAAAGAATGTGTTCAAATAAACTATCAACTATTGTATTATAAATAGCACTTTCTAAAGTAACTTAGTCCCTATAAGATGTTTATAAGGTTTGGTCAGTATGAGATGTTCCCGAAATGTGTTGTAATAGTACTATAGTACTTGTACTGGTTCAAGTACTTAACAAATCTTTATAAATCTAAAAAAGCTTTCCAAAGGATTTTGCTTACAATATTCTAGCAAAATGTATTTATTGAGACCTGACACACATAGGCATGTTAATATACTTAATAATAGTATATCCAATTAATTCCGTTGCACCCACAAAACAATCAATCCAGTTGCCATAAGGAAGCTTTCGCCGTGCCTTAGATTACGTTCCCAAAGCCGAGCCCAGCTACAATATGAGTTAAGCTGTTATAGTTAAGCGGAAACACATCTGTTTGAAGGTGTAATCTGCATTTTAATATTGTATAAGAACATGCAATACATTTATGAGAACTCAGGGCATTTCTTTATATTTGTTTTGCAAACTAAACGAAACGTCAACTGAGATGTTCCAAGGGATTGTGGATTGATGCAAGTCACCACTTCCGACGATGACAAACTTTTGAACAGTCCAACGATTCTAATTATCCATATGCTGCCTTAGCCCGTCCAGTCTTGCGACCGGCGACAGCCGAAAGTGTGACTGGCATATCTATTTGACGGATTAAAAGCAATTCAATTGGTATGCCACACACATAATGCAATTATATGCCATGCGCATAAATAAATGTGTGCGGTGTGTATATTACTATAAATTAATACAAGCATATGTTAGCAAACACCGACCTGTGGAGTAGTTGAAGTTCAGCTATTACAAGTTTAGATAGTGTTTGTTTTGATTCTTAAATCAGTAAGACACAAACAAGTACATTAACTATATACGTTATAAATTTCTCTTAACCTGTGGAGTAGTTGAAGTTCAGCTATTACAAGTTTACATAGTGTTTGTTTTGATTCTTAAATCAGTAAGACACAATCAAGCACATTAACTACATACGTTATAAAAGTGAATTAGTAATATTAGCCTGTTGGAGTAGAACCTTTTATTTACGACTTACACACTTGCTCGTTGGGTCCAGAGTACTGGATGATAATGCGCGAATACATTAAGAACTGCCTACTTCACCCCAGTAGACGCTATTAAACGAGAGTGACTGATGTCAAAGTATCCATCAAACTGTGGGCAATCAAACTGTTACTTTATTGCAAGTAAGCACATTGCTCAATTTCACTTTAATGGATGCACTTGGCCCCTGCCTGCTATTGCACAGCAATACACTCAAGCAGAGAAGATAGATAAGTAGCCGGATAGACAGATAGCCAGTTAGACAGATAGCCAGATAGCCGTTTCAAGGTCAACATGTCGTGCACTTAACCCCATTTGCTAGGTGCACCCGGTCCGAAAACGGGGGGGCAGTTATAAAAAGTGACTGAGTTTTCGTTATTTTTTTAGGCACATAGTTTGGTGTAAAACTGGGGCATGACCAAAACAATAAAAACCAGTTACAATGTGGTGCCCCTGTAAATTGTGCATGAACGAAGGGCGAACTGATGACAATATAATTACGGGTGCGAAATCCGTTTTAATTAACAAATTTGTATTGTTTAAAAATATTTACTGAACGCAATCACAACAAGTGCTCATAAATAACATGCAGGCTAATCCGAGCTGATGAACTGATCAATGGGCACATTCTGCAGCGCCTGGTTGATCAAACGCAGCAGGAGTGGAACCCAAGACTTTCGGGTCTCGGGCAAAACAATGCCGTAGATGTCGCGCCAGTAGTTGTTCGCCACATTCAAGGCAATTTCGTCTAATTGCAAAAAAAAAACAAATACAGCTTAGTCATGGTGCGCAGATAACGCTTCGCTGGGCACTCACCTAGCTCGGGGTCGGGGAAGATGCCATTGGCTTTGATGATCATTTCGCCAATCTTCGGATTGGCTTCGATGTCCGTGAGTCGCATAAACCGCTGTCCGTCCTCCTTCGTGTAAATCTCTCCATCCGTGACCACAGTGTTGTGCACATCAACTGCAAGAGCATGAACATTCAGTAAATCATTTGTAAAAATCTCTTAAACAAGGCTTATACTTACACAGCGTCAAGTTGAACTTGCCCTTGGGCTTCAGCTGCAGCTGATTCACGTGCATGTCCGCCTTGTAGTCGCCAAGGATGTTCACGTCGGGCTGGTGAGCAGTCATCCGCAGCTGGATCTTGTTCCCGTCCCGCTTCACTTCGACCGTCTGAACCTTGAAGCCAGCGATGCCATAGAGTTTCACATTGCGCACGGAGATGCGACCATTAACAGCCCCGTTCGTGTACTGGAAGCTCAGTTTGTCGATTACAAACGGATCGTAGGGCGGAATATTCAGTTCGGGATCTCCCTTGCGGAAACGAGGTATAAGTGTGTTCATAATATTCACGATGCATTCGCCAGCCGCACTAGAATCCTTGGGGCATTTCGTGAATTCGGACGCTACAGAAAAACACACATAAGCCCGTATATTTTGGGAAATGCTGGTGTTGTAAATACGCACCATCCAAGTATTTGGTTTCCGCAGGCGCCGCGTACGATTTGCAGGCCAGCAGGCAAAGTATGGCTAGAATGTACTGCATGTTGGTGGGAGTCCTTAGCGCGTTATCCTTAGAAGTGCTTGAGTTGCAATGGTGGAGTGCAGTAAGCAGCACGAGCGCCCTCAAACTGAGTCTCCCGGACGACAGTCAGTGCTATTTTATTGTCTGATTGAGTAGATGGCAATCGCACATTGAATAGAACAAGTCAACTAGTTAGTTAGTCGCTTCAACTAAGCATGCTAGTACATCAACTGCGTTGCCAACAAATGGACGTCAACTGATTGAAAACCGGCTTTGTCACATATTTATAATGCCGTATCATTAAGTGAAAAACGAGCAAGTATTTACAAGTATTTGCCCCATTGGCAATGATTTGCATTAGTAATTTTAATAATTAGTTATCGACAATAAGTATCGCTTTATTTGCCATATAATTACTAGCTTACTTCGCAGAGCTCGTGAACTTTCAATTCGACAGTCTAACGATGATGAGTTCAATTATTTAAATTCGATTAACTCATACTAACTATTGTAATACTCCAATCTCTATTGCCAACTATAAAAGTAATAAAAGTAAATAATAAAATGAGTTGCTTTTCGAAACGAAGAAAATCTTGCAGGTTTGCTAACTGCTTCCCGCTCACATTGTTGCTCGCCGCTGATCTTTGGATCGTCGTGTGCCGGGCTGTAGGCCTCTCAATGCCGATTTACTACCATAGCTGGATTTTATTGTAATCTAAAAATATACAGCTACGAAGCAGTACTGCGCCGCGAACCACAATTATACAAACTACCTACTACAATTATACTAACTAGTCGACTTCAATCGCCATATAATAGTTGCTTGCTTTTCAATGAGCTTTTATTGACGTTTGAACTTCAGGACGCTCAACTTTGCAATTAGCAGAACGATATTGTTATGCTTCGACTTGGACGAAAGAAACTGCAGCATCGACTCCTTGGGAACCCGAGCGAATACGTATTGAGCCTTGATTGATTGAAGAACAAACTGAAAAAAAAACGAAAAGAAACTAAACTAAACTATTGTAATTAGCCTTCAGTTCAGTGAACATATTGACAAACTGTCTCACTGGACTTGAACTAAAGATGAGTGTTTGTATTTACATCTTCCCAACTCTATTGCAGCTCTCTGTATTCAATATAATACTAAGTACGTTGTTGTGTTCTGCTATGTTCCCTGGTCAAATCCTGGTTTGTTTCGTTACACATGTTCAATTTATTTTGATACAAGCTAAATTAACACCTTGAGTAAAGCAAATAACCAAATAATACAATCGCATACGGACTAAGGAGCGAGCACTCTCAGTAGGTAAGTGCCCGCAGTAACACCATTGAAGACCCAATCAGTTCTTGGTGACGATCAAATCGAAGGGCAGGGCCGCAAAGAAGTCGTTGGCCACCTTCAGCATGAGTGGCGCCCAGATGGCCATTGTTTCGGGCAGCATGGCTTTGTACAGCTCACGCCAGTACTGGTTTATGAAGTCGAGTATGACATCATCTGTGGGTGCAATTAACGTGATGTGCTATGGCATTAGTAATGGCATTCAATTATGCGCTGTGCTGTGCTGTGCCGTCTACTCACTCAACACTGGATCAGGCACCAGACCATTGGCATAGATGCGCAAGTTGCCCACGATGGGCTCGGTCTCGAGCTTCGTCAGACGCACATAAGTATGACCGTCGCGCTCGTATAGTTCTCCCAAGGCGCGCGTTTTCAACCTGACATCGGCTGAAACGGAACGTCGCGACAGTAATTATATATGTACGAGAATATCGTGCTGTGAGTCAGACTTACTCAGGGTAATGTTGAAGGTGCCCTTTGGAGTCAGCTTCATGTCGTTCAGTTTGATGTCCGCCTTGTAGTTGCCCTCCGCCAGCATCTGTGGCACATGGCTGAGCAGATCGAGCCGCACGCGCTTGTCCTTCTGCCGATAGTCCGCCTTGTCCACAATGGCCTCGCTCAGGCCGTGAATCTGCACATCGCGCATGGCGATGCGACCCTGCAGTATGCCCGAGTTGTAGTTGTACGAGCTCTTGCCCAGCTGGAAGGGGTCCATCGATGGTATGTTGAGGTCGCTGATGCCCTCTTTGAGGCGCGGCGTCAGCTTCTGGAAGCCCTGCTTGATGCACTCATTGATGTTGTTATCATTCTGGCTGCACGTCGGTATATCCGCAGCTGTGGAGCACACAACGCAATCACCCAATGAAACAATCAATAATAACAGCGACAAAACAACTCATGAGTGCTGCCTTGACACACTTTGGAACGCATCTCATATCGTCTGCGATTGATCTATGTAGTTTATGTTCAGAACGTGACATTTCAGTCGAGAATTTCACTGTTTTTTTTTAATCGTTGTCGCGCATAATGACTACTAGCCCCGATCCCCCAGGCCGCGTCACAGTGGCTGAATTCACTTGTTATTGTTGTTGCCTAGATCTTTTTCAAGATTAGTCGAACAATTTATGCGACAAAAAGTTCACAATTCAATTGCAAATGCGCTGCCTGAGCATTGACTGAGGCGCTTATCGCACATTCGCATCGAGTTTGTCACTTAAGTCTTTCGTATTGAAGGCTTTTTGCAATGCCCGCTGCGGAAGAGGAAGGCCACCGAGCGGAAGTAGCAATTGCCCGAGACCTGTTTCATTTGCTCAAATATAGTAAGCCCAGTCTGTCTGCACTCTATTTTTAAACCATTGTGCTCTGGCTTTTTGCAATTGCTTTTTCGGCCTTGACCAAGCCCAAGTCCTCGTTCTGCGTAGCTCTATTAATGCGACATGTTTACATTAAAATTAAAAAGTATTTCAATTATACGCCAATTACATTCTTAGAGATGACTCTCAAGTGCTGCCAAAATGTTTTTGCTGACTTATTTAAAACTTGAGCGTATGGCTGTTTAGAAGATTTATATTATATATTAAATTATTTAATGATCTACCCCAAGACAATTAATTAATTCCGTTTAAAAACAGAAACTTTAACGTTCGTATTGGTGTGTTTTCCAAACTATTTTTAATCTCTTGGTGGGAAACCTATTAGTCCAAACGCCGAAAAAATTACGTTTCTTATATGAAATTATTTAATTTTGAAAAAATTATCCAAGGCGTGTCCGGCCAATAGAGACATTTCACTGTACATTTTATTCTACCAATTTGCGACTGATTTTTGCTTCATGTGAATATTAATTATACTATTAATTGTGTGACATATTTTGAATTGTCGTTCGTTTGGCCAATTAAGTAACGTCATACATTAACATAATGACACATATAGACATAACTTATCATTCAAGAGTAATAATTGTTGTTGTTTCTACAGTGAAACCTCGCAAATAAGAATTGCTTGTAATGCGAATCTAATATAGTAGAATTTCTACTTGAAATAGAAGTTTTTATATTACAATAGAAGCTCACAAATTTAAGTTCCCTTCTTTACAATCGTACGCAAATGGGAATTTAATTTTTGCAGTTGATTAACTGCATATTAGTACAAAATATAAGTTACACAAATTGCTCTGAAATATTTAAATTCATTAACTTATTTTCATTCAATAAAATAAAGTCTAAAATAAATTGTAAGTTTTAATATTTCGGAAATTAGAAAATGTAAAAAGAAACAAAGTATTTTCTATGATCTTACAAACAAATTTTGTCTAAAAGAGGAATAGTAAACTTTAAGTAATATAACATTTAAGTTTAAATTCAAGAGTAAACTATTTTTATGTAAGTTAATTTGCTGCTCAAATTTTTATAAATAATGGGAAAGCTTGCGTGCTTCACACTATTGTTTCTATCCATTTGTGTTTTTGAGCAATTATTGTGAATTATCTGGTAATTTAACAGTTTTGTTGTGTTTTGTACACTTCAGCGTGATTGCATAAAAGGGCGTAAAGGGCTCGTTCAACTATGTATATTTGTGGACACAGCTATTAAATAGTTGCAATGCTGTTAACTCTCGGCAAATAGTAGGCGTTAGGTGCAGCTAAATAAACACCAATGATATAGCTCTAATAGCTTAGCCCTTTTTTGGCTTAGATAGAATCTAAATGAGAATAATAATTTTGGAAATTTCAGAAATTTAATAACTCATTAAATATCTTTTATTTGTCTCTTAGCATTGTAAGACGAAAATATCTAGAACTTACAAATGCTTTTTGGTGTCATTATATGAGCCATATTTATTCAAGAAGGCAAAGTTTAGATATATCGTACCTATTAAAAATAGTACAACTTTTTTTTTAGTTTTCTTTAAATTTTATCATGACCCTTATCAAAATAATTATAAGCCGCTAACACAATTTTGGTACGAATAGAGAAACGGTCGCTGAGCGAAATTTTAAGGATGAGACAAATTGATATTTTAAAACAAAAGCAATCTTTGTAATTAAACATAGCATTCTATTGATGTCCTTTATTAAAATTGATGTCATCTAAAATATTAATGTAGTACCAGCCTCAATTACGCTTATATCTGTCAAATTTAAACGACTTAGGACACATACTCATACTCTAGATAATAAACAAAATTTTCGAAGTCCTTCCAATACTCACCTAGTTCTTTAATAGGCTTAAATTCAATGTTTGGTATCACAATGTCGTCGTCAGCTGCGAAACTCAAGCCGCAGCATGCGACCAAGAAGAATGCACTCAAAATACGCGACATTTGAATCAAGAACAGTTAGAAATGAGTTAAGGAAGTGTTACGGGCTTATTTGCTGCTCAACGGCACCCCCGTGTATCTCATGCAAATGCAAAACGAAATCTGAAAGCTACCTCCATCGGGAGCCCAGTATTTATGGCAAACATTGAGATACCGAAGCAGACCTGATCGCGCCAGTACTTGCAAATAATAGCCTCCCCTATAAACCGGGAACGCGACATGGGGCGTGGGGGGTGTGTGGAGGGGGTTGCGCCGGTGAGACGAAAATAGCTGCGAGCTAATGACGACAACGGTGAGACGCTAAGACTGACTCAGTTAACGAAAACAAAGCAAAGCGAATCAAAACAAAACAAAACAAATCAAGACGAAACGAAACGAAACGACGAACGACGAGCAAAGGCAAAGGCAAAGTCAGTAGCGAAATACAAACGACATTATTATTATTCCCTAGACAAAAGTCGTGAAGTCGGATTAGTACCCCCACCAGCGCCCCCTATCACTGGAGCCCATTTCACTACCGGCAGCTGTCCAATTCCGATGCGCTCCAAGCCGTTCGACGCTTCCTTGTCACAGCCGCTGACACTTAATCGCCAACCAGGCGTAGAGTTGAGCCCATTTAGTGTATCAGCCAGCTATAATCAAGCTAGACACGACAAATACTTGTACTTTCTTGAGTACCGTAAAACTCGAGAGATTTATCTTCGAGTTACGCTGCCTGTAACTAAAGTACTTATCATTAATTCTCTTCGGTGAGAAGTTGTTTGCTATTACTTGAATTCGATATTTCACATTAATACTTCATAGCTGTGAAAATTCAGGAAAAACAGGGTATGTCTCAAAGCATGTACAACAAAATTGAGATTTATATAATGGCTATATAATTCAAATATTGTTTTGTAACCAACCTATCTTGGGTTAAATAATAACCATCTCGCAGTTAGTTCCATTTTATGGAACTTGTCTTTAATGCGTAGATTTGTTCACTAGTGCTAACTTTATCAAATCTTTGATGTGACGTTTAAATGACGCTGCAAATTCTCAGCAATTATAAAAAATATTCACCTATTATTAGCTTATTTTAATGGCCACTTCAAAGTTGCTCACTTTAATGAGTTAATTAACGAGCCGCGAAACCAAACGAAGGCGCGCAGGTTACTGGGCTATTTAAAGCAGCATTTCTATAGAACCGAAATAAAAGATCATTTAATCGAAAGTATTATTTTCACGCTGTCTGAGGCAAATTGTAAATAGTTTTGCATAAGGAAGTAGTTAGTCCTCATTTGTTGGTCCACAAACCGTTCGACTCTTTGCCACGTGACAGTTAACGATATGCGCTTTCCCATTTATTATCATTTCTCTATACAATCCATTTTATAGCAGGCTACTTCTGGTACTTCCCTTAACAACTTGCCAATTAAGCACTTTTACTTAGGCTGTGCATTTCTAATTAAAGTCATTTCAATATTTATTGCACTTTAAATACAATTACATTTGATATTCGGGATTTTCTAAGTAGCAAAGCCAAAGGCCAATCAAGTTGAAATTGCATATAGCAAGTCACCTGTCAATGTAGCTACTTTAAATGACAGCTGCGCCTAATACGAACAAGTTTCTGCACCATTCACTTATCTGCAGACTACTTTCATGAATCTGGAGTTTTGATTGAAGTAGATACGACAAAGAACCCAAGCAACTTATCTTCTTTCCAAATACGCAGTCTCAGACCTTTTGCAATGCGAGCAGAAGTCAATGGAAGATGAAAAACGCCATATCACTTTCAAGCAGACTCCCTATCACGTCAGTTCCGAGAAGAGCTCTCGGGATAGATAGACAATGGAGTGCGGTAACTCGAATGAGTATCTTATCAACAGGCGACGCGTCGCACAAAAAGCAAACCCAGACAAATGAGCCGCAAATACTGTGAGTAAAACCCGAAATTGAACAATACAAATGGAAAAAGAATTGAAGAGAAAACACACATGGCAACACATGACTCGGCCAGCTATTGAGACAGGCTGCAACAATGTGGAAAACAAAAAGATAATTGAAAAATGGAAATTATCTGCCTGCCAAACAATCGGCAACTGAAGGCAGCGCAAATAAAGGGCGCGCATTCTGCCACCTAGGGAGTAAAGATTGCAATGCCACAAGTTGGCCTGGTCGCACACCATTCCACGCAAGAACAAACATGCACGCACAAAAGGCTTATCAGCGGGTGACGGATTAGGAAGCCTAAGAGGGATGTGCGCTGTAGGTCGGGTCGGGTCGGGTCGGGTCGGGTCGGGTCGGGCGGGCGCATGCGCGAATGCGATCGCGGATTTTATGGCTTTGTTTTTGTTTTGCAAGTGGACAGTGCCGAAAGATTTTATGTAAACAAGATCATAAACGAGCGCGGATAAGAGCGTGATAAGCAGCAGTCGTATGTAGGTGGCGGACTCTATATAAATATGCCTGCCAGCGACCCAGGACATCAGTCGCATTCCAGACTACAGTTGAAGCAGAGTGAAAGTTAAGAGCTTACCAACCAAAATGACTGCCATCATGCCAAACTATCGCCACAAGAAGTTCGACTTGAACGTCGCCCGTCGACCGCTCATCGATCTGGTGATCAAGAAGGAGCTGCTCGCACGCTCCAGCCAGCTGGAAGAGGAGGATGCCAGCAGCCAGTGCTCGAGCATCTACAATGCACCACAGCCGAAACGTCGTCGCTTCAATAGCGCCATCTGCGACAGCTCCGAGTCGGCATCCTCGTCGAACTCCGTGCCCAACAGCATCAGCTCGGAGAAAATGCGAGATATTTGCAAGTACCATGGCAACATGGTGAGGAAGTTCCCAAAGAAAGAGCGCACGCCCAAGGATCAGGATCGTCGCAATAAAAACACCATCGCCTGTCGCACCAGTCGCCGCGTCAAGAAACTGGAGCATCTGTTCGTGGAGGAGCAGTACAAGGACTTCAAAGTGCAGCATCTGAAGGTTGTCGAGCAGAGCATGAGAGCGCAAGCGTACTTCAAGCAGCTCTCGGAAATGGTTAAGCTTGAGCAGCCCAAGAGCTCGCTTCCAGCGAAAGTCGGCACTAACAAGAACTTCAGCATCGACTACATCATCAACGGCATCAAGGAGCAGCAGTGTTAGAGAGTATGTTTAGTATTAGTCTATTTTGTAAGTTCTGCTTAATGAGATAAGTAGTGATTTCTTTGAGAAATAAAAAGCTTAATGTATGCTAACTAGATAAACAAATAAAAGCAAGTTAATCACACTGCTGAAAGCGCTGCTCTTAACCCGGGAAATCGGTTCAAACTGTCACTGGTCATTACACAACGGCAAGTCAAGCTGAAAATCAATGGTTCAATGGGCCAGACCAAGCCCGATTAAAATAATTACTCGCTGCTTCATAAGGAAGTTCCCATATTAACCGTCTAACTGCAGTTTCCAACGCACAAGCGAATCTGGCCCAAGCGAAGTGCAGTCAACTGTGCTGCGTACTCTACCCATTGAATACCACATCAAGTTAGTCAAAGCTAATTAAACCCGAGTATTCATGTTGGCCAGACCCCGAAAACCCACGAAACTCATCAGCTGGCAATTAACTGCAGAGCTATGCGAGTCGCTTTTGTTTCTTGCCTGGCTTTGCATTGCATAATCGGCGAACAGCAAATTACTTTTAATTTTCGTTGTAGGCCATTTGATAATGCTCCAAAAGCGGCCGACTTCCTATGGAGCACCAGCAGTTGGTGGAAAACCCAGTGTAAATATTTCCGTCGCCAAACGGCAAAGCCAACCCAATAAACCACTTTACACTCGCACACATACTTGCACACTAATGCGCAAGTTGCGTTTAATGCCAACTGATTTCTTCGCACATGCCGCGACTCTCCAGTTTCTTGCTTAGCATTGAAAACTGCACACAATTTTCACACAACAGATACTCGTACCGAGTGCCAATGTTTATGATTGCAAAACTTTGCCTCAGCTCTTTCAGCTGAACTTGAGCTTTTCACACTTGCAGCCAACTGAAGTCGCTGTCTGCGCCTCCCTCGAGTTTGTAGTTTGTAGTTTCTTGCCAATATTATTGTTTATCGCTGTTTCACAATTTGACTGCAATGCGGTTTCTTAGCTCTTCATACCTGCTGTTCATGGGGCTGAAGGGTATTTTAACCCAACCCAGAAACTCTATCCAAAGAAGGCATCTCCAGACTCATAAAGTATATTTGCAAACATATGGTAAACAATTTGCCACTTTATTTTTGTGAAAATCTGTAAGCTGGGTATTTAGCAGTCGAGCACATTCGACAGTTCAAGCCTGACCATGACAAATAAATAACAAGAGTAGTTAAGAAATAAATACATAAACGAGAATAGTAATTATGCACGAATGACTGTGTAACAACATGGACTACAAATATTCTTTAAATACTGATTTTAACCTTCCATAGATATGAAATGGTTTGTTCTGATTTAGCGACATACTTTCAGACTGAACAGAGTCCAAATACTTACAGCTAGAAGGCTACAAGTTTCAATCAAACATTTGACGAGCAATAAATAAGAAGCGTTTTTTTTTTTTATTTTCTCACTCTATTTTGAATCATCCATTAAAATTAGTATGCAAAAGCTTTGGTTTGAGGGTAGAGTTTTAAATTTTCAGTAGTTAGGGACTTAATTCTTATAAGTGACAGACGCTATATATATATTGAAAACTTGGTCATAGACATGTTTCAACTGGCCCTTACTTTGTGTTTGACATTGTTATCTTTATAGATACTATATGCACCAAGGAGTAGAGTGACTCAATTGGGGTGGGTGGACTTGGCTTATCGCCTGCTACGGCATCCTTAGACTATGTATGTCTTTTTTAATTTTTGTTATTCGAACATATAAACATTCACATTGCAGTTATTCAAGTTTTATGTTGTGATTTATTTGATTGTTAATCTTATCTATAAATATTTAGGAAATTACTATTACAATTCACTTGAAATATACGCATTAAAACATGGCAAGAATCTAATTTCATTTAACTTTTACAAGTTCCTATCGATCGAGATTTTCCTATCATTATATTTATAAGTAATTACACCAATTTCTATTTATAGAGATATTATTTTTATTTGCAAAGTCAAGAATAAATATACTAAGATTAAACTTATAACTAAATCACATTAAACGGCTGTCGATAGTAGACGTTCACGTCGGATTAAGGTTTCACCGGTGGGTGCCAAAGATCATCAGTTGCTGCGACAATGACATTTGCTGTAGGAACTCCTGCTGCTGAGGGGGCAGCTCGATGCCCGAGAGGTTGACAGCTGGCTGGAAGATGGCCTGCTGCAGCAACTGGCGATAGTAGAGTCCAAAGCGGACCTGTTGCTCCATGATCACCGCCTGCTGGGCACGGTACTGCTCATACTGCAGCGCCAATTGGGCGTCCTGGGCCTGTCTGGCTCGCCGACTCAGCAGACATGCCAGAGTATTGCGATCGCGACGCTGCTGCTCACGGGGACTGCGCTGGCGCGACTTCTGGCGCACCATGTTGGCGTGGTATGTGCTGCCCACGGCAGGGCTGGGTGTAGAACTGTGCTTCTGGGTGCTGGTGGCCTCAATGTTCTGCTCGTTGTCGAGCCAGGGCCGGAAGAAGCCAGTTAGCTGCCGACGTTTGGAAACTGGCGCCTCTTCCGTGACGTTCTCCTTGTTCTGCTCCAGAATCATATCCGCATCTCGCTTGCGCTTCTGCGAGGTGAAATTCTCGGGCAGATAAGTGGCTTGCTGGTTGCTCTGGTGCTCCATGCTTGCTTGATTGATAGGATGACGTTGTTGATGCTGTGACGTTCGCTGACGGAATGCTGTTGTGACCCGCTTGATATCCTGTTTATATGCCACACGCCGGGCAGTTATTTGTCGCGCAGGTAGTTGGCGTCGGGATGAGGACCTGGAATTTGGGACCGCGTATAGACGGATTAACGCAATATTTATTACCTAACTAATCGTTGTGTTTTGCCAAATCGCTTCGAATGTTTTATTGGCCTGCAACTGTTAATTACCCTATTCTACCTGTTTCGAGGGCGGCAAATAACGTCGCGTCTACCGGATCTGGAAAATTCTCGGCGCAATCGCATCTGCATCGTCCTGTCGCATGTTTTTTACAGTAGTTTCCAGGAATGCGAGGATTATAAAAATATCCGCAACATTACCTGAGAAGTAAAAATCTACACTACCTACCCTACCTACTTAGTTGTCAGTATCAGAGCATGTCTGGTAGCCGAGTTAAATTGTCTGTAATAGCTGTGCATTGAACTCAGTAATCTAATTTTTAATTGGTTTTAAAGTTAGTTATTACGGTAGGGCAGCACTTATTAAATAATATTGCTCAACTAGTCATAAGTATAGGTTCCTAACCCATTTTCGCCCATACTACACATCTAGTGAGTACACAAATTCTCGTGATTTTATTGCTACCGATCACGACCAGAGCGAGACCCACGTTCCATAACATGTGAGTAGCTTTAGACCTAACGCTGAGCTTGACCCCAGCTCGCATTCAATTTGCATGTCAAACGATCAATGGACAAAGTATGAATTCAATTCAGTCTCTCAGCTATCAGTTGGTATTATTGATATTTCAGCTAGAATATTCAATTGGTTTATTTTAATGCCAAGTTGACACCGTGAAGTAATTGAAATTGTAATGACATTATCATCTCAATTTATGGTCATCTACTCAGTCATCAATAGAAAAAATATAATAAAATTATTGCAGTTTGAGCCTACTTACTTCGCATCTTGCGCTGCCGAACAAAACTAGTTTCAAAAATAATGAGTAATGAGTTAAGAATATTTAACATTTAACTTTTCAAGCAAATAAATTCTGATTTATTTAAGATGCAAGTCATCAGTATTTCTACACGTTTTTGTAACAATCTGCATATATTGCGTTAACAATACAATCATTTGATTCGATATAATTAACAACTAGGTGTCAGATAATTGCGACCTATTTTATTCTCAATCGATAATTACTATAATCCAAACCCTAATCTGTAATATGTTCCAATCATTTGAAACCGTAACAACAGTTGCCTTTTAATAACTTTGCTGGAATCGTTAATTCTTTTATGGATATTCCTCTATATATACTGTGTTGTCCCATAATTGTATTCCACACGATTTAGTAACAATCTGCACATATTGTGACCAAAATACAATCATTTTATTCGACAACAACTAACACTTAACAACTAGGTGTCAGATAATTGCGACCTAACGCCAACAGCATTTTATTCTCAATCGCTAATTACTATAATCCAAACCCTAATTTGTGATATATATTATATTCAAAGCTAAACAGTTAAAACTGATGAAGATTTACTCCTTTCACCTTGGTTGCTTTTCAGTAAGTTTCCTGGGGTGGTTAATTGTTTTATGGATATCCCACTAAATATACTGTTGTGTCCCATTATACTATATTTTGTTTAAAATACAATAATTTTATTCGATATAATTAACAGTTAGGTATCAGATAATTGCGACCTAACGCCAACAGCATTTTATTCTCAATCTCTCTCAATCGATAATTACTATAATCCAAACCCTAATCTGTGATATGTTCAAAGTTAATCAGTTCAATCTGACGGAGATTTGCCTCTTTCACAGCGGTTGCTTTTTAATAAGTTTGCTGGAATCGTTAATTGTTTTATAGATAACCCTCTAAAGATACTGTGTTGTCATATTATTATATTTCCACATGTTTTAGTATCTATCTTAACATATTGTGTTCAAAATACAATCATTTTATTCAACATAATTAACAACTAGGTGTCATATAATTGTGACCTAATGCCAAAAAAATCGATAATTACTAATTAGTTCAAAGTTAAACAGTTGAAAATCTTTATCAGTTTCTTCTTTCACAGCGGTTGCTTAATAAGTTTGCTGGAATTGTTAATAGATTTATTGATATCCCGCTAAAGATACCTTGTTGTTCCATTATTGTAAGTATCAATAATTCATTCTGCTCTATGACAATTAATGAGATATCGCTGATTTTAATTTTACGACCTGGGGAAAAGGTGATGCACTTTTTCCATATTAGATGCATTGAAAGCAAACAATTGTGTATTCATAATAATTTATTAAGTATAACTAAAACTTTTAAAGTCGTTACAAAGTCACTGAGATAAGTAAAGTTTTAGGAATTAGTCAATTAGGAATCATTATTATAATTAATCTGAGCGCTTCGTGAGGGGCTTCTTTTGCTGCTCGGGTCGCGGTTGGCGGGTACAATTGGAAGTGAGCGGAGTTTGGGTGGCGGCCATCGCATGCTGCAGAGCACGAACATAGTAGAGATTCAGGCGGATCTGCTGCTCTGCGGTGACGTTGTGCTGCTGTATAAATTGCTGATACTGCTGCTCCATGGCGACTTCCTTGGCCACTCGAGCTCGCCGGCTGAGCAGGCAAGCCAGTGTGTTGCGATCACGACGCTGTTGCGCCTTCGGGCTGCGCAGACGTGGTCTCTGGGAGCGCACCATGTTGGCGTGGTAGGTGGTGGTCGCTGTCGCGGTCGCGGTCGAGGTGCTGGGAGCTGGCTTTTGTGGTTGCGACGAAGTGGCTGCTGGCTTGTCCAGCCAGGGGCGAAAGAATGGACGCTTGGCGGGCAGCTCGGATACGAATATCACGTCATCGTCGTCATCCTCGTCGCGCTTGCGTTTAGAGTGTGTGAACTTCTTGTGTGCATTGCTGGAGGCGTTGGAGTTTTCCATTGTGCTGAAAGTGTCCATCTAATGACAATTGCTGTTGTTCTCGCTTGACGTCACGTTGCCGACTGTGCAGCCTTTGTGCTCGACGTGATCTTTTATGCAACATTAGGTAATGGTTCCACAGTCCAACGCAATTTCCCATCAATCCCTTTGCAGGTATTTCCCGATCAACTTCATTCATCGGGCGTGTGCCTGCGCCTCGATCTCAGCAAACTACTGCAGTCTACCTGCAATCGGTGGCCCAAGTACCGTATCAGCTTGTTTGTTGTCTAGAGCACAGGGCACCGAGTCAGGTAGTCGTCCCTTGGGCTAATCCGCCGGCTGCTGTTATTCGGGCGTCATAAACCAGTTGTCCTTTTTTCGGCTAACGGCTAGCAGTTTGCTAGTGTGATTTTCACTGGAAATACCTGTTGACTGAACAGTCCTATGCCTAGACCTCGACCAGACCGAAATCGAGGCCAAACCGAGGGACTCGGTAATCCTGGCGCTCATATGGCCAAACTGTCTACAACGCGTCGCATTGTTCGGCTTCCTTTGTGCCACCTGAAAAGTTTTATTGTTGCCGACGATCCGCAAAGCATTTATGACTTCAGCTTGTGAGACCTCATCGCCAGCTGAAAATATCATTTCTGCCAAGGTGTCCTAAAAGTGCTGCAAGTACTTCTCGATGTATTGGTGTATGTGTGTGCAGTCATCGTCCATTCGACAGAGTGCGTGCGATCAGAGGAATGTTGGATTCATTCAATACCCTCAGCTCTCCATTGATTTATGTAGCACCGCCGTCATAGTCAATTGCTAAGCGGATTTATTTAAGGAGGGCTTGCATCCTGCCCTCAACAAATACTTCAAGACTTCTCATGTGTTATGATGCCTCAAGTGAAAAATTGCTATATTGTTGTATTACAACGAAATGAATTGGTAAAAAGAATATAGTTTACTCATCAAACCCTACCAGGAAATGCTTTCTTCTCTCGGTTGTACAACTATAAAATATACGAATGCTGCAATATGCACATGGCAAAAAATTGAAGAACAAGAAAATTCTTTGAATGAATTCGAACTGTTCTCTATTTCCTACAACTGTAGCCCTAAAAAGTTGTGTTTCTAGCAGCCGTTCTAACGGAACTCTACACAAGAGTCTTTTCTATTTCAGGTGTGTTTTCAACACTTGATTTTCCAGTGAATACTCTCTTGTTGTCTATTGGTGCATTTTATATGGGTCGTAAAAAACTCACATTTGTTAATCGTGACATAATCTATTATAATTATTTAATTCTCAAATGTTAATGATTCATAGAGTCACACATTTTCTAAATCTATTGTTAGAGACGTTTTTAATGTTTCGTATAAATGAAAAATACATTTCAGATGCCTTTCTACATCAGCAGCAGCAATACTATTCTCCGAATGTCCTGACCCACATCTGAATCTCACAGACTGCTTAAGCTACAGTTTCTCCTATCAATAATATTTAAACATACATATACATATATAAAACGAATTGAAATTCATTTCTTTGAAAAGCCCTTATATTATCATTATGGTAAGCTTTAAAACTAGTATAGCTGATTTAATTATTATTTTAAAATGAATTATGGCTTTGAAAAGTCCTTATTATGATATGCTTTAAATCTAGGAGAGCTGATTTTATTATTATTTTAATATGAATTATTTTTTTAATATGAACTTGTCAGCCGATTTTATTTCAATCTATACTGATTATATTTAGATTATGCTAAATTTGAAAACTAAACGAGTTTGCTTTTATATGTTATTTCTAGAATTAACAAAAGGAATCCTGATCTGAAATGAAATTTTTTTTAATGACGGTGTTAAATCACTTGGTTAAAAATAGTGTCCCCAATAACTACAAAATTAAAACCAAATAATATAAGCAAATATTTACAATGCATAGAATATTAAAACAAAAAATAAATAAAAATGAGCATTGGTTGCCTGAAATTCGAATTAAAAAATAACACACAAATTAAATTAATGTCTCATATTAATTCCCTTATTAATCCTCATAATTTTAGTACTACATACATTAAGCAAAATGGTCGGTACGTTTGTAATTTCAAGTATCAATAAATTGCCGAAATCTGAGAAAAATAAAGTGCATCAAATCTGTAGATAGATTTCCAGATATACTGCTTAGGAACGCATCTTAATGGTGTCCTCAAAGAGACCAAGACACACGCAATGTTTCAGGGAAATCCCAATAAATTTCCATTCAATTGTCCATTGGGACAAAGCCGCCTCGTCTGCTGGCCATCGACTCGACTCTCTCTGGAATGGGATGGAACTTAATGAGCAAGATTAGCGGTAAGCGAGATAAGAATCCATCGAAATATTGGATATTGCAACGGAACGCATCTCATCAAAGAATTTTCCGAGCGCGGTTACAGGCGCAGGCGCTGCAGAAATGTGCATCTTCTGGTGAAAAAAAGAATTGTACAGAAATACCAGGAAATTTGAAATGAGCTACAGCCAGGTCAGAAGGACAGAATGTACAAAGTGTGTAGGTGCGAGCCATGCACCGTTGAGCAAATGAAAAATTAATTACAAAAGACTTAAGCCTAGAGTTTTAGGCTAGCAGGTAAGAACGTCGCAGAATACTAGAACACACAGAACTATTCTAGAAGAAATCCTTTTCTTTTTATGACAATGCAGAACCTTTTGTCAACGAAGTTTTCCCATAAACAAGACAGCAGCAGCGCACCCTTAATGATATTTTTAGTGTCTCAGGTAGATGACTGGACCCCTATATAAGCACCAGTTGCGCAGCACAAGGAGCACAGTCAAACGACAAGCATCAACCTAACAACATCTCGATATTCCACACACAAACTAAATACAAGACCATGGCACCCTCACATATGGATTACCCACACAACGAGAACGCGAAAGTAGTTGGTGATTTGAAAAAAGAACAGTTCAACACTGGTTGTTACAAGCACAAGAAATTCGGCAAACGCATCACCAAGGAAGAAATGCCTAGCAGCACACCACTCTTTCGTCCGTATGCACTCAGCAAGAACACGCCACGTAAACGTCGCCAGGAACTGCAGCAGCCGCAGTCACAGTCGCATCCACAGCATCAGCTGCCGCCCACTCCACCCACTACGCCCCCACAGCTGCAGCCGCAATCGCACATCCAGACTCAACAACAGCATCAGCAGAACATTCATCATCAGCAACAGCAGCCGCAATTTTATGCAGCAACCATCACGCCAACGATCACGCCTACGCCTATGATCAACCATCAGGCATTTGCCTATGTGCTCCAAAAGCAACGCGCCGTACTCCAGATTCGTCAAATGCTAAGCATCAACCCGGATACGAACACCTGGCCAGCAGAATTGCGCAACGCGCTGTACTCCATGATGCAGCAGTGAGTGAATGGCATCGAAAACGGAGCTGCCCCTAGATGGTGATTTGCCTAGCAACCAGTGATATATAGAAATTTAAGTGCCTTACAAATTGTATACATACGATATGGAACCACATGAGTGGACAATACTTACATACACTTTATAATTGTACATTGAATATTTTGATCATTGCCAAATAAAAAACTATTTTATGCTAAGAACATAAATTGTGTTATGCAGTGGATGGCGGGCAATTAAAACAAATACATTATTTTCAGACGTGATAAATGTTTTTATGACGAACAAGCATAAAGATATATGTACAATTTATACACTCAACCATATAGACATTCGTCGCATATTGTTTTAGAGTTCAATACAATTACATACATGGCTTGATTATGGCATGTTTATAGCTTCTAATTATTTATTTGATTGACAGGATTAATTATTGCCTTTACTTTTATAATTTTTGAAGTTTTAGGCGGATATTTAATAAAATAATATTGATTCATTCTTTGTTGCACCGAAATAAATTTCGGGTACTCAATATATTGATTGCAAATATGTATTTAATTTGAAATCGAACTAAACAGAACTCTTAAACAAATACTAAGGTTTGGCTTACAAGTCTATAGAGAGTTATTAAATCCAAGTCGATCAAAAACAGAATTCGATTGAACCCGGGGCTTCAATCCTGCATTCATGCTTGAGTGTCGACGTGGTGCTACGTAGTGTGGCTTTTGCTCACGCTTCTGGGCACGCTGAGGTGGTGGTAATGAAGCGGGTGCAGATGCTGTGTTGCCCAGACGCTTGTGCACGGGCAGAGTATCCTGTCGTGTGAGTAGCTCATCGCTGCGCATCCGTATTGCTTTGCCCTTAACAGGACTGATACGTGCTCCTGCTTTCTTGGGCGGAGAAGCTTTAAGATTGTACGTTTTGCGTACGGCATGTAATTTGGAAACTATAAAGAAAAAAAAAATGGTAAGTATATTCCTAGGATTTAGAATGGCCAGCTTACCTATTCCCAAGCGCGACTTTATGTTGCGAGCAAAGTTGGTATTACCACGCGACTTGTAGGAGGTGTGGGGCGCGATTTCTCGCACTTCTGCTGTAGAGGCAAACTTGACAATTTTCTCAGCGGGAATTGTCATTTCTTGATGTTCAGCATCGCTTATATCGCTGCCCATATCACTATCAACTTCGTCGTCATCATTCATACTATCGTCGCTATCATCACCACCTTTCAATGGCACCTTGTGCACTAGCATTACCTTTTGTTGTGGCAAACGGCTGACAGGGGTGGACGTGTTTTTGGCCTTGACTATGGCCGAGTTCCGCTTGACGCCGCTGTTGAGATTGCCCTTTGTGTTTTTTAAAATCGATTTAATTTCCTTGGCAAGTCCTGTATTCTGCTGTACCACATCAAGTGATTGCTTTCCCCCAAGCCGCGCAAAAACAGAGTTATTGCTTGAGGTCGCAGCTACTTTCGGAGTGGATGTCTTTCGTGCGCCAGTGACATGCACTCGTACATTACTCTCGCCGGTACTAGAAACGATGCCCTCCTGAGAATCGTCATCACTTTTGGCCTTGTGTAAACGTGCAAAAACGTCCGACTTTTTTGTGCTGCTGACACGATCCGAGTATACTACGAATGATAAAAAAAAGAATTGTTAATATAAATCATGACTAATGCTGGAAAACTATCCTCGGCATACGTCAGAGGCATTCATAAAATATAAGCGGATTGCAAAAATATATAACATACACTGTTCCCTCTTGGCCAAAATTTGTTTGCTGCGCTCTGTTGTTCCAGACGGTAGAGTCACTTTATATTTGCCTTCATGTTCAGGAAGTACACGGCGAGCAGGTTTTGTTGGTGGCGTAGCGGTGCCCGTTGAAGCAATTACAGTAGTAGCAGATTTGCTGATGGGTGGTGGGGAAGCTATAGTAACACTGCTCTTGGCCTTAGACTTGGAAACAGGAGTCTCTGGTATTAGCACTTTGTCTAGAGCATGTTGCTCGCTCACTTGCTTGGAGTGACGCAATATCGCAATAATGTCTCCCATTGGCGTAATGCCCATCTCGCGCAGATACTCCTTATTTAGATCGAGTAGCATGTCTTCCTGTATGCGGTTTTCCACAAATATATGTGCATAGCTTGCCGCAGCTGGCGATGGAATTCCTCCGGCATTGAAAAATTTTACCCATCGTGCTGGAATTTCAAAACAATTAGTATTTCTTAGGATAAAATTAGTAAACGTAAGACCTGCGCTGGATTTTGACATTATTCTTCAGGATTATAACACAATTATACCGATTCTTTTTATAACTACACTTTATCTATTTTCTTCGCATAAACAGACTAAGACAATTAGTGGTGGCCAGACATCGATACGACAACCAAAACTATCGACATTCTATCTTATCTTTCTAATATTGGTATTTTTAGTATTTATCGATATACATTAAAGATTTAATGAAAAAAATACAAGTGTTAATCACGGAAGCTATATTCTAAATAAAATATTAAAGCCCAATTATAAAGGTTTAACCGAACACTGCATTACACCAAAAACTTGAAAATATCAATCGAAACATCAATATTGATATACAAAAGTTACAAGGACTCAGCCGTATTTAAATACAACAAATTGCCATAATATGCATAGCTTAATATGCACTGTTCGCAAAAATCTTTTATGCAACCTGCTTTAAATATTAATTTCACATTTGAATCATAACAGATTAGTAGTCAAATGTACAGGGATGCTTTCTCGATAAGCATTTGTGTAAAATATCGACTAAATATTCTAACAGCTGACTCACGAAATCTACTTGCTTGAAAATCGTAAACAATTCTTGTGCTACACGTGCGGCTTTTGTTTTAAATTTGAATTAAAATTCATATCATAAGATGTCTGGTCGTCTGGAGCTCCTTAGTGAACAGGGTTTACGACTCGACGGTCGGCGGCCGCATGAACTAAGACACATTAAATGTAAATTGGGAGTCTTCGAACAGCCCGACGGCAGCGCCTACATGGAGCAGGGCAATACAAAGGTGCTTGCCGCCGTTTATGGTCCACATCAAGCAAAGGCGAAAAAGGCAGAGGGAAACGAACTTATCATAAACTGTCAGTACAGTCAAGCCACGTTCTCCACCTCTGAGCGCAAGAATCGTCCGCGCGGTGATCGCAAATCTCAAGAGTTCAAAATGTACTTGCAACAGGCATTAAGCGCAGCAATTAAATCCGAGCTGTATCCGCGTTCCCAAATTGATATATACGTTGAGGTGTTGCAAGCAGATGGCGCCAACTATGCCGTGTCCCTGAATGCAGCTACATTGGCTCTCATTGACGCGGGAATTTGTCTAAATGAGTTTGTTGTTGCCTGCACTGCATCATTAAGCAAGTCCAACATTCCACTGACGGATATTTCCCATGTCGAAGAAGTTTCTGGCGGACCAAAGTTAACCATCGCTGCTCTGCCCACCGCCGAGAAAATTGCATTCATGGAGATGAGTGAACGCTTTCACATTGACCAACTGGAGACGGTCATAGAGACAGCCATGGCGGGCTGTCGTGAAATTAGGGATATCCTGGAAGCAGCAGTAAAGGAGCACCTCATACACATTGGTAGTGCAGCTGACTGGGCGCGTGTGTGTTAAATAAAGTCAGAATGTGTTTAATAACATTGCCTACAAATTTAATTAATAGCGGTACTAAAAAAAACATTTCAATTCATGTCGGCTGCTTCTTTTGGCGGTTGCCACGTTTCCAGCAACTCCACCAGCTTGGCTCTGCGATTTTCCAGCTGCAGGCGCTCGATGAGCCCACTAAGCTGCTGGCCACCATCAAGGAATCCGCTCAAATTGTGCTGTGTTCCGCCCTTTTGCACACGATGGTCTGTTACGCGATCCTGCACAAAATTGTACGTGCGAATCTTCTCATTGCGATTCAGATTACCCTGCTGCGCCTTGCGTGTTGCCTGTGTGCTCGCTTCAGCGCTCTCAAGCTGCTGCTGCATTAGCTTTGCATGGAGTCGCTTGATGGCCAACTCCCTGTTCTTAAGCTGTGAACGTTCCGATTGAGCCTCCACGGCCAAACCTGTGGGTAGATGGACTATGCGCACTGCTGAGTCTGTTGTGTTGACATGCTGCCCACCAGCGCCACTCGCGCGCTTCGTCTCAATCTTGAGATCGCGCTCTGCAATATGCACATGAACATCGGCCGGCCGTGGAATGACCGTAATTGAAGCTGTGCTGGTGTGAATGCGTCCAGCTTTTTCCGTGGCTGGCACCCTTTGCACTCGATGCACTCCCGCCTCGTAGCGCAACCATTGATATGCCTCAGAGTCGTGAACAATTAAGTTAGCATGCCGTAGACCACCAATATCTGTCGTCTCGTGTGCAAATTCGTCGTACTGCCAACCCATGTGATCAAAGAAGCTAGTGTACATGTTATACAGTTCGTAGGCAAACAGCATTGCTTCCTGTCCGCCGGCGCCAGCATTAACCTCGAATATCAAGGCCGGATAGAGCTCATCATCCGAAAGTGTGAGCAGCTCCTTCAGCAAAGCGTCCTCCTGTTTCTGCAACAGATCAGAGTACACATTGTTTTCTTCTTGCATCAGTGCCCGCATGTCCTCGTCCTTCTCCGCAGCCATGTCCTGTTCTGAAGTTATGTTGCGCTGTAATGCTCGATGCTGCTCCAGAGCGTTAACAACGCCATCAAGTCGAGAGAGGCGTGCATATTCGCTATTATTGCCGGCAGCACTCACGCGCAACGCGTAATATTCCAGACGTAGTGACTCGAGGTAGGATTGTAGCTTTTTGTTTTGAAAGCTGAGTGGGTCTGTGCTGACCCATCGTCTGAGATGATAATGTGAGCGTACATTCAGCAACTTACGAATAAACATTCTCAAACACAGTAGCAATATTTATTTTGGTTAAATAATAATTGATGGTAGTGGACAATTTCTCGTTGATATATTTCTATAATTGTATATCATCCAGAGATTGCTCGAGTACAGTCAGACCATTGCTATATTTTTTGTAAATAAGAATACTATTATTTGAGGAAAAGTATATTTCGAAATTCACTTAACGGTAATTATAATTTTTTGTGGATTTTCGACAAATACAATTAGTTAATAGAGCATAACTTGCATTAAAGAGGTAAATAAGTGTAATTCAATATATTGTGGCTATATTACAAATGATAGTGTAACCAAGCTTGCTGTATTCTCATTGCACAAATGGTATTTTTGCAAAACGGTATATTTCGAATTGTAATTTGCGGTCACGCTGCAGAAGGCAGCAGAGATCATGTTCGTGTATAATTATTTAGTTCTTTTATAATATTAGCCATATCAGTGCAATATATAAATATTTTTTTGTCGCATACAGTGCTACAGCGATAAAGCGATACCTTCACTAAAAAGCTGTGCAATATACACAAGCTAACGCTTAGTTATTTTCAGCTTTACGTCTCTGATTATGTGTGGGTGTGTGTGCCTCTATGTATGTGCGTATTGAGTGTGTAGATGTGTGTTGCGCTTGATTAATAAAAACAGTTGTGTTCGTAGTGGTGTAAAGTGCAGCAGTAGCAATTAAGTTTAATTAACTCATCAATTGGATCTGAAAAAGCTGCCAGAGTGCATTTATTTAGAGTCAAACAAAAGAAGTCTTAGCAAGAGTGTGACGAGATGCCACCACTGAAAAGCTATTCCATACACCATGAATACAATGCAAATGCAAATTGTCACAACGGCAATGACAACACCACCGATAACGATAACGATTACTTCAATCAGCCTGCAGCGGCTGCTGCTGCGACAAGCACACAACGCACAAATCTGCCCTCTTATTGCAACGCCCAGTATCCGTTTAAGGTGCTGGCCAACCTTAATCAATTGCGGGAACAATCGCGCTTCTGCGACATTGAAATCGTCGCTGGCGAGTCAACATTCAATGCACATCGTGCAATACTGAGTGCAGCTAGTGCCTACTTCGAGGCAATGTTCAGGCCCGAGTTGGGTCTCAACGAAGTCAAACAAAAATCAGTAGTCTTGCATACAATTGATGGCGATATATTTCTCATATTGCTGGACTTCATCTACACCGGGCGCTGCGAGATAACGCAGGTGAGTGATATTCGCCATAAAATCAATTGATACGCTTTTTTAAAACGGCCTCTTCTTTCAGACCAATGTGCAGGAACTTCTGGCAGCAGCAGACATGTTGCAGCTAAATGAAGTGGTCGACGGCTGCTGCGAATTTCTGTGTCGCGAGTTGCATGCAACAAATGCATTGGGAATTTTACGCTTCGCGGAAGCACACAATTGCGAGTCACTTGCAAAAAGTGCAATGAACTTCGTGCAAGCCAACTTTCCAGCGGTAACTATTAAATGCAATTGCAAACATAAAAAAAGTTATGCTTGTTCCCGCCCGGGTTCGAACCGGGGACCTTGTGCGTGTGAAGCACACGTGATAACCGCTACACTACGGAAACGATGTGAGAGTGGCCGCTAAATGGCATCTCCATTAGAAATACGCTCGCTTTAGCGACCTTCCATTCTCTATTGAGTAGATTACCAATTTTTTTCTATAGGGGGATCAGTTAATTCGACACTATTTCCCAAGGATTTCCTGTATAAAAATAAGTGATTTTTAATTCGGCTTATCTTGAGCTGATCTCAGGCAGAATTCAACGTTCTCTCGCTAGCCCAGACGGAAAGTTCATACGTATTTTTTAATTGAATGCACATACGGAAATACATTCAACTTATGACCCTTTCGTACGCTATTAAGTTGATCCTACAATTTTTCTCTACGGAGACCTGTTAATTTTGAGAAGATAATACTTAAAATTTCCTGTGTGAAATTTTTTTTAATTTGAGTTTTGGGATCTGGCAGAATTTAAAACTAACTTCGCTATGGCTGAGGCGTTTGAAGCGTCTAGATTTCTCAGAAACTCGAACGTGAATGAAAACAGATAAGTCCTTATGGCACACACGCTGAGCGTTTGGTTGTTGGTATGATATATTCCTGTGTGTGGTACTTCTTTATGTTGGTTCAACTAATGTAAGAAAAATGTAAGAGAAAAACTTTGATAATGCAATTCTGATAATCCTTATTTCAATTAAATGAACATACTGACTTATCATTCCATTCAATTTATTAACTTATGACCCGACGACCTAAGTCATCAGGCACAACCAAAAATTCAGTTTAGACTCATTAGAGTGCTCCTCTCCACGGAAATCTTTAGTAAAAGGCGAAAGATTTATTCGACAACTGAAGAGAAGCCAGAGTAACCTTTCAACAGCAACCACCTCAGTTATACTCCCTAAGTACGTTAGAAGTGCTTGGGAATTATATAGCATATTGTCTGTGGAAATGCGCCCTAAAGTCGGCAACGAAAATATATCTTTGCTTGCTCAGGACACAGCTTCGTTTGTTTCAGGGTGGATCGCACTCTTGCGTGTACACAAAATTAATAATATTGCAAAAAACATTAAATTTCTTTAAACAAGTTCTGTTTGAGACTCGAAAGTTTCAATTAACTGTTCCAAGATGCCAAATTTAATGCTAATTTACATTGCATTCTATTATAGATAACGCTGGAGGATGAGTTTCTGGAAACACCACAGAATTTGTTGTCACAACTGCTTAACTCGGAGCTTCTACGCGTTGACTCCGAGTCGCAAGTTTTCCAGGCGGCTTTGCGCTGGATTAAACACGATGTGACGCAACGTCGATGTTACGTCTTCGATATACTCTCGCATGTCCGCATGGCACTCGTTCCAGTTAAGGTCATCGATAAGGCACTAAAGGACGATTGTCGCGACATGTCGGTGAAAGTTGCATTGCGTTCCATTTGCAGAGACATCGCCTCGAAACGTGGTCAGCTTGTGCCTTTGCGGGTGTGTCCACGTCAGCTCGCCAAGAAGAACATCTACATTATCGGGGGCTCACATCGCGACACGCCCCGCACATGGAACTCCACAGACTGCACATTCGAAACGGTGGCCAAGTTTGATATATTCAGACGCGAATGGTCGGAGACAGCACCCATGGAAGTGGGCCGCATTCTGCCAGGAGTTTCGGCACTGAATGGCAAGATCTATGTGGTCGGCGGTGAGCGTGGCTCCCAGATACTGGCCAATGGAGAGGTATACGATCCGCAAAACGACGTCTGGCAGCCTATTGCACCGATGATTGTGCCGCGATGTGAATTCGGCCTGTGCACAATGGGTGGCAATCTGTTTGCAGTTGGTGGTTGGTTCGGCGACGACATTGGCGGCACCATGGAGTGCTACGATCCAGAGAAAGATCTTTGGAAACTCATCGGCAGCATGCCGCAGCCACGCTTTAGCATGGGCGTGGTCAGTTTCGAGGGTCTCATCTACATAGTTGGTGGTTGCACAACAACAACTCGGCACTTGCCAGACTTGATTAGGTAATCTATTGGATAATTTTGATTGCTCTCGACCATTTAACACTAATATACTTTATGGCTCTAGCTACAATCCGGTTACCAAGGAGTGGACACAATTGGCGCGCATGCAAACGGCGCGTTGCCAAATGGGTGTCGCTGTGCTGGATCGCTATTTGTATGTGGTGGGCGGCAGCAGCATTAGCCAGGATATACTCAGCTCCGTTGAGCGCTACAATTTTGACGATGACAAGTGGTCAACGGTCTGTGCTCTAAACGTTCCACGTGCGATTCCCGCTGTTGCCGCAGCCGATGGCTTGCTCTATGTGGCTGGAGGGGATCAGGTACGGCAACTCGCAATTATCAGACGAAAATGAATGTATAACAACTTGTTTTTCTTTCGTCAGCCATGCGAGGTGAACTTCTATCGCGCCCAAGTAACCATTAGCGCCGTCGAGTGTTATGACCCCCTTTCGGATACCTGGAAGAATTGTCCAGACTTGCCGGTTAGCCGATCCGAGGCGGGCGCTGTAGTCGTCTAGGACGATAAACGACCAATGGCCAATCGACTATTGTCCTTCTGCCTGAAATTCGACAGCTGTCTCACGTCCTATAAACTTGTTTTAAGCACTCTCAATATACTACATAAACAAAACACATTAACAACTCCATACATAATTGAAATTATGTGTATTGCATTGTATACGTTAGACAGAAACATCTCATTCTATCCCTAACTATCAAAGTTGAACGTAGTGCTCGCTAAACCAAAGCTAAACGCTTTATTGCGGTTAACGTTTTCAAAAATGTAGCTCAGCTATCCATCCCAGTTTAGTATTATCTAGTAGTTAGTCAGGAATGTAACAACAATAACAGCAACGGCCGGCCTCTGATTGTTTTCCAGTTCAAGTTGCCCTATAACTATTGAAGAAATCAAAATGAATAATGCAATAACAAAACCAAAGGAAATTCATAAGGCAAAAATTTATTTCGACGTATCGTAATTGCTGAAAATTGTAATTGTTCATCTCGAGCCTATTAACTGTTTATGTTTAATCGATTTATCAATAAATAAATTTAAAAAGATAAACAAATAAAGGAAACATTAAGATCGTCAGCATTGTTGGTGCGTTCTTGTAAAGTGCGTGACCGAAAACAAAATAGAGCTGAACGAATTAAAGTATCATAAAATCCAAATGAAACAAACGTATTAATAATAGTCGTATTTATTAATAATAAATGTACGATCTAATACCAACACAACAACGCCTTTCACTTTCTTATAACGATACCTACCTAATCAACAGCAAAAAGTGAGTATAATGCGGTTGCGGTTGTAACCTGCAATTCACATTCTGTAAAGATCTCACAGCCAACTTTGGTAACTCGGAACTGTCACTTACGAAGTCGGGGAGGAAAACTTGCCAGTGCTTAAGAAACAATCGGTTGCAAAGCAAACAGAATCCGCCGAAATCATATTTCACTAAATCTCACAGATATAATAACATCCTTTCTCATTTATTATTAAGTTGGGCCGAATCCCGGCGGTACTGCAATACCGGGCCAACCCGTGACAGAGGTGGAGCAAGCCCCTAGCACTCCGTCTATTTCCAAAAATCAGTTTAACATTTGTTGTTCTCCAATGGAGAAACTATCAGATGTTAAGCTGATAAGAACAGATACTACACTTTGATCTTAGCCATAAGGCCGAGAAGCGATAACTTTGACCGCCGAGCTAACAACACTCCACCAGTGCTAGGCCAGAACCACTTGTGAACTCTAAGCATATACAATGAAAAGTAATTCAGTGTTGCAAAACGCGTTTTCAGCACTGCATAATAAAGTGTTGGTATACACTATCGTAACATATCGATTAATAAAATACGGTTAAGTTTCAAAAATTGATTCCATAATGTTTTATTTATGGAATTGAAAACAAACGTTTTTATTTTTTACTAAAAGTGTAGTCTCACTCACAATGAGTTATGTGACGTAGTGCACACAGAGTCTAGTTTCGTCAGAATTGGGTTTGATTAAGTCCAATTTTGTGTTTGTCTCCAAATTATGGTACTAAATTTGCAGCCGCTTAGTTTTTAAAATGGATCCCCCCTGCACGTCCAACGCGTCAGCCTCCGATGATGCCCAATCAAGCAGAGAAAATCGGCGACGACGGCGACAAGAAAAACGGCAAAAGCGACAACAGGATACAAAAATGTCGCTGTTTGTCAAGCCATTCTCCAACTATCGTCTGCCGGTGTCCGTTGCCTCGACTGATCTCAACTTGCTGCAACTAAGTCGACACGATTCGATTGCAGATCGCGCTCGACATCCTCCCCTTTATGTTGTGCCGGATCAAAAGTCGCTCTGGGCACGTTTACGTATGATCTCATGTCCCATATCTGGCTGTTCCTGCACACTGGATCCGAATGGCTGGTTGGCCCACTATCTCAACGTACACATGCCGAGGACGGGGATTGCATTCAAGGATATTCCATTCCCCGCAGAGAAACAAACGCTGCGCGCGATTTGCCATGTTGACAATCTTGAATACGATGTCCACAAGCTACTCGCAGTTTACGGCTATCAGCGAGTGGGTCTGAATCCGCTAAATTGTCCTCGGAATACGCTGCTTCCAAGGGAGTATCGCAAGTTCTCCCAGCATGGTGTGCTAATGCTCTTCGCGTGCCGCACAAGACACTCGCTGCTGTGGGAACGCAAGCAGATGACCGACGTGATTGCCATTTGGGTTTCAACTCCTTTGCAGGGCGTCTCCATATCGTTGCGCTGTGTGGCGCAGCCGGCACAATCCACACGATACTATTCCAAGCGCATCTACGCACGTGCATTGCCGACATCAGCGACCAAAGAATTGCCGTGCCGGGAATTCATAAAGACGGATAGCAACGTCGTAGTGATTTGCTACCAAGACTTGTGGCCGCTAATGTCGCTAAGCGCCGGCCAGCAGACGCTGCAGGTGGAGCTGCACGTGATGGGCGAGCAGAAGGTCTAATGGGATTTGTTTAAAAACTGAGCAGGTTTCGCTGAAATCGATTGTGGTTGTAAACGCAATTCCGGCTTAGGCTATAAATAAATTTTATTTTCTTTTTTTTTTGGCAATAACTATAGTACACAATGTTTCAACAAACTGAACTCGGGGGAAACAATGATAGATATTGTAGTAGTAGTTGTTGTAGATATATTTAGAGAGGTATACATATAATATATATATATAGATTTGCACTAAGAAAATGATACGTTTAACAAGCTAATAGAATTATGGAGATTACGCCTTGTTACGGATTGCTCCTAGCATATGAGAAGATCCTCAATACACAATTCAATCTGCATTCATCTTACATATATTTCGTACAATTTTGTCGAGCTTCCACTCGGTTACACTTACAATATAGGGATAAATTTACAAATTTTGATCCTACAATATACATAAAATTTAGATTAAAATATGTTACATCACTATATATAAATGTATATAAAAATATACAAATATATAGTTGGTATTACATGTTGTGTTTCATTCAACTGTGGATTGATGGGATCTGAGAAAACACATTCGCACATCTCCAACTAAAAACAACTGCAAATGCAATAAAAATCGAAAACGATAAATTAGGAAAAACGAAACGAACTAACGAGAAAGTTGATAAACTAAAAACACATTGTCTAAAACTTAAAACTCGCTGGCCGGGACCTAGCCCGTCTTATGAGTTTGCTTCTGCCGTTGCAACGCCGCGAATGCCTCAATTTCCTTCTTTTCTTTGGCTTGATTTCGTCGCTCGTATTCCAGCCGATGTGAAATAATGCGCTCAACAATGCGCTCTGTGGTCATTTCGTTGCCAGAGTCGAGCAGCTCGAAGATGGCGCGTGTCTTGGGCACAGCATATGGATCAATTTTACCATCTTCCATGGCAATCGGTGTACGTCCGTGGCAGACAATATCGATCTTGAAATGGTCGAGCAGTTCCTCTGTGACGCAGTAGGGTGCGCCGATCACAACCTCATTTACAAACTGCAGACCGAAAAGAATTAGTTTTGTTTCAGCCAAGGTATTCAGCAAGTGAACTTACCTTGCAGGCCAATACGCTGAGAACGCGCTCATGTAGATTCATAATGGGATAGTTGCTGCCTTTGTAGGAGTTGACAACGGGATCTGTGTGCAGTCCCACAATCAAATAATCACCCAATTTGCTGGCCTTTTCCAGGAAGTCCAGATGACCCACGTGGAAGAGATCGAATGCACCTGCAACGTACACCTGAAATTCCAAAAGCAAATTATCAGAATTTGTTGTGCAACTGATAGTGGTGTAAATTTACAATCTTATCGCTGGGATTGGGTGATTTGCCATCACTAAACTGTATAATCTTCTGCGTTGTGGGTAAGAACTGACTGCATCCAGTCCAAGGACTTTTGGCTGACGAATCCTGGCCCATGTTCGATGAACCTAAACGGGATTGCAGTTGTTCAATTTTTAAAAGTTTAGCTGTCGTTTCTTTTGTTTGGGTTTTGCATATTTTCATATTTTTCATTTTTTGTTTTTGGTTTTTTTTGGTTGAGGCCAACAGATATACATATATGAGCAATACATTAGAGCAGTTTTTGATTTAATTCAGTTCGACATTTCGTTTTGATTTGCAGGTAGTTCGTTTTTTGAGCATTCATTACATTAGATGGTTTGAACGCGGGGCGGCAACACGCACGGGATTTTTGATAGTTTTTAAGTTCATAGGTTTCGATTTTGATTTTGTAAGATTTGAGTTTTGAGTTTGGTTAGTGGTAGTAAACAGTGCGTACATAGAAATAAAAAGAAGAGAAATAGTAAAGATGTAGAGAGCAAAATAAAGCAATGATTCGTCGTCACGTTCAACGAATGCTACGGGCCGTGGGGGGCAAGTATAACGGGTAGGAAATAGAAATTTAACCAACTAAAATCTAAACGTGCGTGGCCCAAGTTTATAACCGTAAACTTTGTTGCTTCTCTCCGTACTTGGTACGTTGGATGCGAATGTATGTGTGTTGTGCATGTGCATGCAAGGGCAATTAAAGATTCATAAAACTACATGAAATGAAAAGTTTTTAGTGTTTGGTTAGTCCATAGGTCAACGCAAATAAGAATGACTAGCTGATGGGCGGGGGGAAGGGACTCATTAATGAATGCAACTAAACTTAAGAAAAAGCAGCCTATAGAAAACATAACAAGCGGGGGCTACCTTCTTTCTCAATGGCATATTCGGCAGAGCCCTGGCGGAAATGATTGCGTGTTAGCAGCAACATGCGACCCACGAGATCTGTGGTTGAGACTCCAGCGGTGCGCTTAACTTCCCTGCAAATATGTAGAGAATGATTACAGCATTTCCATTAAAGTGCTGTCCAGCGAGGTCAAGGCTTACTTGTAGCGGTTTGCTGACTTAACCAGATGATACGTATCAACGCCCTCAGCGGTCATTGTTATGTCATCTAAAGGAAAGCAGAGTATTAGTTGTAATCCAGATAACTGGCAAATTATTCCAGCTTACCGCCGTGCACACAGAAATCACAGTTGTTTTGGTCGAGCACCTCCAGCGTGGTCACGTAGGGGGCGCCGAGAACCACCTCGTCGACCCACTTGATGCCCTTGACCATCTTGACGCGCTCCTCCTCGGTGAAGACGGGCGGTCCCTTGTGTTTGGTGATCTCCTCGTCGGTGTGTATGCCCACAATTACCTTATCGCCAAGTGCTTTGGCTTGTCGCAGAGAATTGGCATGCCCGAAGTGCACCATGTCGTAGCTGTAAAAAGAAAAATAGTGTTGTAGTAGACATTCAAAAGCCGTTTCACAAATTACTCTACTTTCTCTGCCCCTCTTCCTGTCTGCACGCAGACTACAAGTTTTGAAATGTCAGCCTTATCGTTTGCCACCGGAAGAACGACAGAAATTGTCGAAAAATAAACCCTCTGGTTCTGGCTCTTATCAACAATGCAGTTGACATGGCGCGTGTTGAGGAAGAACACCCAACCACTTTGAATTCTAATTAACAGATTACTTGGCATACTGAGTCTCCGACTGGTTTCGTTAAATGACAAAATAGATTCCGAGCTCGGGTTACTAGCTGACAATGAACCCAAACGACCTTGCTGTATTACATCGCTGTAATCCCTGGCTGATTCATTGGGGACATTTACAAAGTTTAACAAGATAACCCTGCCTGGCTGAGATCACACTGGCCCTGTTCCATTTATAACAACTACTATATACAATACACACATGCATATATTATCGCTTCGCTGGACGCGAGTAAAAGTTTTCCACTCAATTCCAGCCGGGTTCAAATACCTCTCCGTCAACAGAGCAGAGCAGCAGCCAATTCGAAAATCAATCAGGGCGCGTGCATGACTTATGACATCCGTGGACAATATTAATGCTGCAGTCGGTTAATATTTACAATTTCAGAATGTTGCGCAGCAGTTTTTCAAAAGCATCAATTTTGAAACGCATTTGTACGAATGTGCACGTTTATAACTACTCGCCAAGCAATCGATTATCTACCACGTACGAGTGTGCAATTACCATAAACTCATTTCATTTACATGTGTGAATGGCGCAATCGCATTCATTGACCACAGTTCGGACTAGCCAACGTCTGGTCGCAGCCCGTCTCGAAGAAGATGGACAACATACAACCAGTCGTCAGGGGAGTGGAAGGAAACAAGGCTTTTCCCCCCACAGCGGCGATTGCTCCACTTTTTCTTTGTACGACGCTCACAGCCCCGGCTGTGCTGTACTTTGGACACGATCATCAGTTGCGAATATTAGCACAGAGAAATGACAATACATATATGGGGTGTAAGACTAGTAGAGTCGCGTGAAGTCGATGCTCTCGTTGATTCGACGATTTCTGCAGTTCGAATTGCCCGCAGCGCGAGAGTCGCTCATCTCCATCGTTATTGTTTATTCATAAATGTATTCCGAATACGCGTATATATGGAATGCTATAATCGTAATGCGCTTCTAGGCACCACGTGCCGAACTCTGGATTTGGGCCCGACATCTACATTCAACGTGACGACCTACACAAATTGCTTCTATGCCTTTTACTACACATCATTTGCAATTTGGAAAAGCGTGTCAAACTTGAAGCTTGTGAAACGTATTCATGTCTATATATATCTTTATTATTATTAAAGCACGCTGAACTAGGGTTTAACACATTCAAAAGGTCTAGTAAGACTATTTTAAAAGGCGCCCCATTTAAAACCTGCAGTTGTGGAATGCATGAGGCATACAAAAAAATCCTCATATTTCATATATCTATCCACTGAGAAAGTACTGGAAATAGCATTCTAATATTTCATACTCCAAACAAATTAAAAGCCGACAAGTTGTCTACGGGGTGATTCACATTCTTCCGCAAATACAAAGTGATTTAGGAAATGGAAAGTGTGATGCTGCCTCCTCCCCAGTTCATACTATCTATGTTTACCGCATGTTTGTACAACAGAAATAGACTTCTTTATAATTGTTTGCCAATATCTCGACATATCATGAGACATGAAAGCGACGAGGCCAAAGGCAGTGCACTTCTAACAGCAGTATCAATAATTATCAACACACATAGACGATCGATTCAAAGAAGCAATTGATATCATTAAGAGTTACAAAGCTTCAAAACCCTAAAAAAATATTGTGATAAGTCACCCACACTTGGCAATACCACAAATGCTAATCAGATTCCAAGCAAGTGCCATAAAATAAGCTAGATAGCATGCCGAAAACGTCATCGTTATCAACTCGGCAGACTGGCTAGCCAAATTCCGATTGGCCCACGACAATTAGTAATGTTGAACGTAATAAATATAGGCCACACAACATTATATAATATAAGCGATTACTCGATTTCATATCAAACTCTAAATATAATCCAATGCTACAGCTGAAGCGACGTCACTCAGTCAGCATCATCCCAACGAAAATTCCAATTATATTTAGCTAGCTGATAGCGGGATGAATAAGTGCCCCTAACAACCAAGAGTAGCCAGACCCCAGCCGGGACTGGCCATTCATTAAAACGAATATAAGAACTAGAAGCGGAACCTTTGCTCCCGGAGATTTCACGAGCTCAAAGAAATCTGTGCCGTATAAATGTGAATAAATACAAAAAATACAATGTAGACAACACATGTGCTATGCGCGGAATCGAGTGCATCACTCAACGCTCTGCGGTCTTAATCAATTGAGTTAACGTCGTCCGTTCGCTGATTAAGAAAATATCACGCGATTCAGGGTAGAATTTGCGCTCTCCCGCGATAACCGAATACTACACACTATAATACTTGCACGCACACGAGAATGTATGTACAAGGGGTTTACAATATTGATCGGGACTAGGGTTTTTGGGTGTCAAGTTCATTGACTTTGTGCCAACAAATCATTACGGGAGACTGCCTCAGAACTGCGTCAGCGATCTTTTCAATTGATAGGACAAAGGGAGGAGGAGGGAGACCACATTTCATTTCAATTGGCCCCATCGTAGAGGTTAATGGGCTGCTCATATATAAACAATTTTATATCAACATCTGTGTAAGCATTTGTTTACTCAGAGTCAAGCTGCTGTTGAATGGATTTCGCGTGATTTGATTAAGGTGGCGTCTTCCCTTATCAACACTACAGCTCCCCCCGATGCTACTATTGACCCTATGCACTCATCTGAGGACACATGGCATACATGAAATTAACCCGGAAGTAGATTAGACACGTTTTTATTTAATTTATTACACATGTCATTGAAAGATTTCAGAAGTAATAGCATTCCTTTCATGGTACATCTCAACAGAAAAGCTCTGGGCCCTCGCTTAACACAGTGCTATGTTATAATATAATATGAAAGATTATGTTCCCATTGAATAAAACCGAATTTATAGTTCTTCCAAAAATAGATCAATTGAAATAAGGAATTTCACAAAACCTATTTATTATTACATTTACATTGAATATCTAATTCTTTCTTAAATTTCTTTAGTGGCCGGTTTTTCTGAAGAACAAACAGAACTTTATAATTGTACGATTTCTAAATCCGTCGAAATCACGTACTGCTGACGTATTAAGCGGGACAGCAAAAGTAATAATTTAAGAGCTTGTACTGCATTTAAATAGGATAATAACTAAATATAAAACCGTGACCTATAGAATCTGTTGAGCGTCATTAGTCAGATCCCGCAAGTGCGAGTTTTATTCAAGGTCGACCTTCAATACTAAATGTCAATCTAATTATGCAAGTGCGACGAAGTGGAACAAAAGCAATAACAAAGCGAAACGGAATCAACGATGACGTCGACAATTCGGCACAGTTGGGTCAATGCCGCAATTGGGGCGCCACCAACCGTCTGTGGGGCATGCGCGAAAATAAATCACGTGATGTTCAAGGCAGACGCCGCACAAACCCGGCCGGGCCCACTGTCAACAAAGAGCCACGTCGAAAAAGTTGCCCACAACCAAAACGTGCTGCAGACGACGAGAACGTCGTGAAAGTGGACATAGAATGGGGATGGTTACGCGGTGGGACGGCGGGCGGGGGGAAGCGAGAGAGAATGACGCTGTACTGTGTGCGATGCGATGTAGTACATACTGAGAATCAGGCGATGCTGGCTGGCTAGCATGGGCGTGTGCATCTCTCATCCGAAATACAGCAGAGAGCGGGACAGCACGAGTATAAACAATGGGTATTTTTACTTGTTGTTTCTATACACATTTCGACGTTTGTACGCATTCATAACATACAACATACACACACATCAGCTCATTATGTATATGTAGGTGTGATATCGAAGCCGTTGAGGAAGTCTTTTGTGCTTGACAGCTATATACGTACATATGTATGTCTATGTGTAAGTGTACACATGACAGCAAATCTATGCATGTGTGAGTCATTGTTTGGCTGGCTTGATCAATCGATAAACCGGTCAGACTTTACTGCGCGCAATATCTAATGGTAATCGACACATCGTGAGATAATTAGAAAATTATTAGCTATCGAAACAGTCATTTGCAAAACTACGTTGCAATTGTGTAAACATTTGTAAGCGCCGATTTAGCTTTCGCTTTTAATTGACCTTGAACCTGAATCAGAACAAAAACAATCTTGCTATGGTCCGTACACATATAAATATATGTATATAGGAATGGATGGACGATTTTTTGATACGAATTATCATACGGAATTCGAATTGCCTTTGATTAGCGCCGAGTCAACAAATCGTGTGACGCAATGGAAACGAAACAACTACCGCTGAACTTGCAATGGAAGGAAAACAGAACATACAACTCATACACAGAGAGGGCGCACATGTATTTGAAATTTAATAAGCCGCCCCAATATATCAATGTCAATGTTGCGTACACAAATTATGTAAATCATCAAGCTATATTCATTTGTACAATCATACTTGTAATCATTACAGAACTGACTCACCAGCCATCACACCATACACGTATTTCTTTTCCTTTGCCGTTGCATTTGTTAATGCTGACATCGCCATTGCTATTGCCGTTGCAAGTACCGTTCACAAGTTTCTCACTCATAGTTGAATTTTATGTTATAAATTTATTACTTTTCGATATTTGATATTGAAGTCCTAAACAAGAATCACAAAGCATACATACACATATGCAGTTTACACCGATTTACTATATTTACATACACTGAAATACCGAACTAATTAGGAGCACATTGATTATTATTTTTTTACGAAAAAGCAAGAGGCGACGTGCACACTTCAAGCTCTGTGTTGTTTGTGACGAGTTTTGAATGCGTTCAATATTTTTATTTCGATAGCGCTTCACTGGCTACTTAGTTTTTTTCGTGTTGTGCTTATCAGCGCGCGAACGCATCCGGAATTTTGTAGAGTGTGTGGAATTGTGATATTCTAAATGTATTGCTCAATTGACTAACCCTTAACACAAATCGTAACAGCTGATTGTAAGTGTGACCGCCGTGCCAAAAACAAAAATAAACCACATTTGCCATTCTCATAAAACAACAACAAATGTCCAATAGCAATAATTGCTAGCACTACATTTTTAATAAGAAATCACATTCTGCTTAGTTAAAGAACGACATATACAATATTTCAAGTGGGAAAAGACTCTTATTGTGTGAAAAAGTTTAGTTATTTTTACATAAAGCTACAGTAAAATCATGATGAGGAGAGACGCATAAACGATAGGCCGAGCTTCTTCTTTCCATACCGACAAGTGCCGCGATTTGTTGCTCCCGAAGAAATTTGTTTTCCGTACGTTCTCAAAAAAAATCTGAATTAAAATACAATTTAGAGGAAAATGCGTACTAACGCATACGAATTCGCAAACCGAAAAGGCTACGCTAATCATGTCATATTCAATTCTGGCATTATTTAGTAGACATCCCCAAAGATTGACACATTTTATTTAAATTTCACGTGCTAAATTCAGAAATAATATTTGATAAATTTGTCGCAAAACATTTTCTTCATTCGAAGTACGAACATTGCGTCCGAGCATAAAGAGCAAACACGTTGTAGTTGCTACGCGGATTTGGCGTTTCTCAGCAGATATTCGTGGCAACATGTCGAAAGGACGAGCAGCAGCGACTAGCACTTCATTGCGGGAATACGCTGCTGCCGAGGATCGTTTGCTCGACTTCTTCTCGCCCTTGTCGTCGGTGACCACAGACGATGCTGTCGCCCCGACAGCGGCAGCGACTTCTATTGATGCAACCGCCCCGGAAGGCAGTGATGCTGTAGCCGAAGTCGATCCCTCGAGGGATAACATGCTGCCCTTCATCTCGGATGACACGGAACTGCACAGCCTTCTAGCCAGCTCGGAAAACAGCTTTAAGGGTTTCGAGGATGACATGCCAGAGAACGACAATGGAGGAGGAGATCAAACTCATATCTACGGCGTGCATTTGTCCACCGATAGCTTCGTCAGCTGCACAGTGCCCAAGCGCGTCGTGCTGAGTCCACAAATAACAAGTGAGTACAAGTTGGGGCTACTGTCAAAGGGATTTTATTGATTTATTGAGCACTTGCAGATGCACCCGTGACCCTGATAGATGTCCGGTCAAGCAACGACGACTATCTGCTAAGCAATAACATTGAGGAGTCACACTCGCATCACTCGAACGAGGAACAATTGGTGATTGCGGAGCAACATGTCATGGAAGACTCGCATGCGGGTTGCGTCATTTATGATAACAACGTGGTGCTATTGACGAACGACCAATGCTGCGAGATTATTGTGACGCACAGCGTGCATTCGGGACGAGAGATGGAGCGCGCCTATCTAATGGGCTTGCAGCATGTGGCAGTGCAGGAGGAGCAGCAGCTGAACAATGGTGATGTTAGCTACGCCAACGACATATTGCCGGCCGAGGATGAGGAGCCCAGTAACGAAGCACACGTGTATCTAAGCGATGCTGCCATGGTGATGGACCAGCCACAGCAGCAGCAGGAGCAACAGCAGTTGCTTCTAGACGCAGCCGACGAAGAAACACCACAAGTTAGCGACTCGTATGTGGACGACATATGTGAGGTGTACGATGATGAATTGGAGGATCATGACGACGAGTGTGTGGTCGTTGAGCCGCCAAGCGATTTGCCGATGCAGTTGGAGCTGCAAGAGATAGCCAAGGAGCAGCAGGAGCCTGAGGAGCAGCCCACCATTCTTATTGCCAGCGATGTGGAGGATCAACAGCAAGAAGACGTGCAACAGGATCAAGCTGTAGCCGCTGCTGTTGTGCCACACAGCAGCACCACCGAGTTCCCAGTCAGCTCAACATCGATGCCCAACGGCAGCGATTACGATGACTACGACGACGACGGGGGCACAGCCGAGGAGCACTCGCCGCCACAGCCCCGCAAGTACGCATCGCTGAAAAACACGCTCTTCGCCGACGCAATGGACCGGCGGCTAGCGAGCATTTGCCAGGCTCAGCCACAGATGAGTTTCAGCGAGAAAATGGCCAATTGGAACTGTGCTGTCCACTGCGATGTCGTCGAGGATGTCGAGAACTTTGAGGCAGAGTTCGAGCAGCATGAGGCGAAGCCCGCGGTGCAGCCAAAGTTCAACGAGTTCTACGATAAATTGCGCCAAAGTAATGCCGAACTTAAGAGGGATTATATGCAGCATGCTCCAGCTGGCGGAAAAAGCGCCATCGATGCCCAGGACACGCCATACTCCAGTGAAGATGTTGCAATGCAGAAACGACCGAACTACCGTCGTCTGCTGCAACAGGACGAGCCCATTGTGCTAGACGATGACGACGACGAGGACGACGATGATGATTGCATCGAGGTACATGTAACACCGTCGCTCAAGACGCTAGTGCCCTTGCCAGAGCACGAGCTCGAACCCGAGCCTGAGTCGGATCCACTGCCAGAGCCGGAGCCACTAGCTGAGCCGGTGTTCCAGGAGGATTCGCAACTGGAGGCGCAGTCAACCGAGAGTATTGTCCTCAAGACGATCCAGACACAAACGATGCTGCAGCCTTCCCAATCGAAGGAAACCTCCACAACGGACTTGATCAGGCAAAAACATTTGGCAGCATCGTCGCCCGAGAAGCAGTCGTCGTGTGCGAAGCTCAAGCAATCCATCTTTCCCGACGCTTTGTTGTATCAAGCAATGATCGCAGAGCAGCGCAGCGAGCCGCAGAAAACCAAGAGCAATCAACACGCACACCAACCGAGTGCTGAACAGCAGCAGCAAGGTAAGCTACTACATGCATCTATCTCATTCTATTGCTCTGTCTCAGTCTCTCGTTCTTGTAGGCCTATCCGACGTTCTGAAATACCATAGTCACGTTCAAGTCAGTGAGCAACATGAGTTTTGCAATTACCTCGGCCTGACGGAGCAGGCGACAGCCAAAGCGGTGGCCAGCGCTATGCGAGAGTTGGCCAACAGCAATGTGGGCCGGCGATCCTTGCGGGTACGCACGCAGCAGCAGCTGGATCGCATGCGCAACGATGTGCGCGGCAAGCGCGGCAGACAGCAAAAGGAGAAACGTGACTCGCAGCAGGGGGAGCAGGGAGAGAAGCAGTTGCACAGCGAGAGCAGCAACAGCAGCGCCAGTAGCCATCGTCATCCGACCTTGCCGCTGAGAGGCAGCGAGACGTCAGCCTTGGCCAACGCTCTGACAGCGCCAGGCTATGAAATGGCTTTGTCAAGGCCTACTGCGCCAGCTCAAGCAATCGAATACTTCTATCAGTCGCCGACAGGCCTCATAGCGCAGCAGCCCGTTGCAGGGCAGGCTGCCAGTAGCAACAGCAACGCACTCTCGCTGGAGGCAGCGTTTGCCAAAGTCTATGCGGCTGCGGCGCCTGCTCAGAACGATCTGCACGAGAGCATGCAGAATCGTTTGCGCCAGGCACGCGAGTCGAAGCCATCCATTTACATTGTCAAGTCGCTGAACAATTCGGCGGCAACCGCTGTCGGTCCAAATACCCTTGTCACTGTCCCAGCGTCGCCCGAGCGCTCCAAGTCCAATAAGACACCGGAACCGGCAGCCGGCGATGTGTCGACGAAGGCAACGCAACGCAAGGCGCACAAGAAGACGCCGCAGAAGGCGACGCAGAAACGTCGTCGCACCACAGCCGCCGGGCTGGCCACCGCGTCGACACCGCCTGATCGCGAGCTGGTCACGCGTTCGATGAACTCCAAAATGTTACGAAATCGCAAGGTGAACATGCTGAAGACCTTCGAGCTGGCCGACGTACCACAGGGGCGGAACAAGCAGCGTCTGAGCGGAGGCGCCACCGTAACTGGGAAGCGGGGCGCTTCAAAGAAAGCATCGAAAAAGGCAGATGCATCCGAGCATTACCAGCAGGCGGACGGCAACGAGCAACACGGTGTGGAACATCAGCACAAGCAGGCGTCGTCGCCCACCAAGTCGACGAAGTCATCACGCACACCGACGCGAACGCAGTTGAGAGCGTCACGACATCAGGAGCAGCAAGCGCAGGATCTAAAGTCGGCGAAGCGTCGGCGTCTCCGCGCGAAATCGCTGCCAATGCCCTCCAGTATGATGGAAGCAGAACGTGTAACGCTGGCCAACAGTAACGTGGAAGCTGTGCCAGCTGCAAAGAGTCCGTCGGAAATGGCGACCGAAAGACCGAAACTACTAATGGACACGCACGAGTTTCTCACGAACCACGTCATGGTCAGTCCGCCGCTCTACAGTCCAGCGGTGCGGCGTTATGTGAATGCTGTGCGTAGCCCCAAGGAACAGCCGCATAGGGTGGATGAGGAACAACAGGAGCAGCATTCGCCACCACTCGATGGCTTCTTTGATCTGGCCGGCAGATATTCGTCGCTTGTGAAACCCGCATTTGTCTATCCGCCAGCTCCTTCGCAGCAACGGTCGCCGCACTTCTCGCGTCGCACGCGTCAAGTGGCCGGCTCGAACACCGAGTTCGAGATGGATAAAGTGCCCAGGATGCAAATGGCGCCACCTGGTGCTCTGTTGTCGCTCACCAAGGGCTCCACCGCGCTACGCAACCCGCTGGCGGGCAAGAACGGCAAAGTGCTGCACATGTACTACGAGCTGGAGCAACTCATTGTGCTGCAGGAGAAGGTCATCACATTCTGGAAGTACTCCAAAATCTTCAATGTGCTGCAGAAGTCCAAAGCAGACGAACAGACCACCAATGCCACAACGTCGCACCAACACGCGCACAACATATTTGGCGGCAGCACAATGACAACTGGCAATAAGAGCGCTCGCCGTGCTACTGGGGACTCGGATTTTGCAGATGCGGAAGGTACTGATCAACGCTGGGTATACTTGGGTGGCTCTCGACGCATGACAAATGGTGAGTAGTAAAGATAGCTGCAAATTTGAAAGTGCTTGCTTTACAAAATTCAATATGTGAATGACCATGATGAATGATATAGGCAGCTCATTTAAATATTTGATTTTTAAACTAAAAGTTGCGAAATAATTATTTTTGTCCACAACAAGAAAGTTGACCTAAATTCATTCACCAATATTCGTTTAGCGAATCGAAACTCAATTGAATATAATTTTCTTATATGAATCGAAACACAGTTTGCATAATTTGTAATTAATGATTGCAAATTTGAAAACAGTTCCATGGCCACATTTAATACGTCAAGACATAATTATAATTTAGTTAGATATAGGAAACCAATTCAATATTTGATCTTCCAAGTTAAAGTTGCGAAATAATTGCTTTTGTTCACAACAAGAAAGATTTTTAACGTGAAATTTGCGAAATAGTTATTTTGGTCGAGAACAGGAAATCAAGCAAGTTTTGTTTGCAAATCGAATCTTAATTGAATATATAATTTTGCTTATTTATGGATTTTTTCTTTATAATGGAAATCTAATTGACATAATTTGTAATTGTAATTTGTATTTAACATTTTATGAATCATTTTTATGTCCGTTACAATTGAAAAATTGAATTCTCTTCTCACAACAGACACGGAAGTGAACATGCCGTATACGAATCGCCTGTGCGCGCACAACTCAACGCCCGTCTATATTGAGATGCGGTGCCATCAACTGGAGCACCACAGACGTGAAACCAAGTTGCTATCGCTCTACGTGAATGTCTACTACTTTTGCGAGGAGGAAATGCGGCCCAAACTGCATTCGGTGCATCTGGATGCGGTCAACTGGTGAGTTTCAAGCGGATCCCAATAGAAATTGTCGAACCTAAATCATATCTCTTTGTCGTGCTCCCCCATAGCGATGGAAACCAGGTAATCTACACCTGCATACCTGATTCACGCTATTTCGTGATGGCTTGGCAGCAGGAAGTTGTCATGGGCAAGCCAAGGTCGGGTATCTGCAAATATTCGCTGACGCCGACACTGGATACGCTGGCCAGCATTCGGGAGTTCAAGCAGTTGCGGCACGAACTAATACACATTGAGTGTCTGATGGAGGATCGACTGATTGGCTATGGACAGACGCGCATTACCATTTGGGATCATCGCAGCGGCGACACGCTGATGAACTATGATTTGGGCTTCAATCTCGGCCAAAACTTGGGCGTCATGCATTTCCCCAGCTTCGAGATGGATCAGAGCAGTCTGCTGGTCTTGTATCAGCACGTCAAGGAGCAAAATAAGTGGCCGGAGATACGGATCATAGCATGTGAATTGTCACATGCGACACCATCACACCGCATGCTGCACATACATCGTCTGCCCTCACCTCAATTTGATTCTCAACTGGTGGCCGTGAATACGGGTGATCATCTGATACTGAAATCGCCGACGGACGACGAGATCTGGATTAGCATAGCCGATCCGCGGCAGCTAACCTATTTGTCGCCCCAGGGCACCCATCGCTATTACACACGCCAAAAGCAGCAGGTCATCATTATGACGCCGGAGACACTCACCGTGGACAGCATTACGAATCATGTCTTGCAATTGGCCACACAGCATCAGCATATGATGATGATGGCGGCGGCTGAAGTGGCCGCCTCAACTCGCTGACAGATACCACCTGACGAGTCCTGTGTACACCAAATATTCCAAAACAAAGAAACAAAACAAAAGATCGAAAATTGTCCCGTGTTTTAACTATAGCTTGGGAACACTCACGTGAATTTAGATTTTAGTTCGTTATATTTTTATTGATGCCCATTTTTATTGCTTACGATCATTGTGCTAAAAACCTTATCAATATGAATATATCTATGTATGTACGATTCACAGTTGCTCCTGAAGCGCATATATCTTCATAATTTATATTTTTAGTTAACCACCAAGTAGATGTAGAATCCGAATCCAACTGTAATTAATATTGTCTCCTGTCAGTGAGGAGGAATCAATCAATCTTACGTATATTCAATGTATGTATATCAATCGTTGTCTAGCTAACTAGAAAAATGTGAAAAACCAGTTGAATTATTTTATAATTTAGATTAAGCTTTCAAGTTAAGCTTTACGTTACTGCGTTTCAATTTCTATTTTCTTAAAGAAAACCATGTTTTAGGTCAAACTCTAGCAAGCTGCTAGCTATGTACAATAGGCAGTAAGTAATAGTTCTTAAATTCCCGCAGTAGAGCGTGTCATATTTAGTTAGAAATTCGCGGATCACCAAAAGAAACATAATTAAAAACAAAAACCATTATAAATCATATCCAGGTGGTGTTTCCTTAACGGGTGGGCTGCTTGCTCTTCACAAAAGATTCGTGCTTGGAGAAACAACTTCTAAATATAGAAATGTGCTTCAGATGTTGGAACCCGCGCCAAGTAATGATTACACGTGTTTAGTATTTGAAATGTATTTTAAACGCATATTGGCATATGGACTAATTAATTTCAACTACACTTTCATTCAATTATTACAAATACAACATTATGAGCTATTTAATTAATATAATTATATATAATCGCATTTCTTTGTTTTCGTTTTTATCTCGTTTTGCTATCTTCTAAAACCTAATTATTTACATAAGATATATACTTACACGAAAGTAAAATTCATCATTTGAAGATTGTGAAATTTCATAGACTACAAAATACAACTATACATGTACAATATAGTAGAGTCGTATGCATATATAATATCATACAGATCTGATACGCACACGGGCAGTACGGCCCTTAAATTGCATAACGCATAGTCGATGCTGCTAGGAAACTGATAACTAGCCTGAGAATTATGCCAATCCTTCAGCGAACCGTAAATATTTTCAATTTCAAATGCTAAAAAGAACTACTACTACATAATTAATAGCGCCAATGGAGCTGATGTGCATCCTCTGTAGTTATTGCGGTTGGGATGATCCTAAAATTATGTTTCTACCAGAATACACGAATTTCCATGTGAATTGTGGAATTGCGAACGAAAGTTACAAAATACAAAATATATGCATCTAATATGTGTATAGTTAGTGAAATGTTTATCGAAAAGCAGTTTTTGAGTTGAGAGGATGCCGGAAGTTGAGCAGTCACTACAATTCCTTGTCTGGCTTTTTCTTTGGCGTCGGCGTCGGTGTCGCCGTCGTCGTTGCCGCCCCAGACGATGCTGTGGCCGCCGCTGCTGCTGCTGCCGCTGCCGTCTCGTTCTGATGCGCCTCCTTGGCGAGCTGCCAACGCTTGAACTCCACCATTTGCAATATCCGCACCCGCAGCTGTGGCCGCCGCTGCATGGCGTCCGACAGCTTCGCGAACTCCAGGCTGTACATGAAGACAACGGGTATGACAACATCGTCGGTGCCGTCGCCAGACATGGCGAACATTGGCTGCGTCTCGCCGGAAGAACCTGCCACATTATCACAGACGATTAGCGCCGTGGCGCCCGCTTTCTGCGCTAGTCGCGCCTTGCTCACAAACGTGCAGTCGCCGCGCTCCGCCACCAGAATTTTGCCGCTAACATTCTCGGCATTCAGAAGCTTCTCGTCGCAGGCGCGCAGAGGACGTGCCCACACGATGTCACCCTCGACGAACTGCTCGCCCACCAGCTCCGGGCTGAAGTGCGATGGTCCGGCCATCAGAGCTGTCCAGTCCTGCGACTGATCATCCAGCGCATAGGCGACCGCCTGCAAACAAAGCCAAGGTGCTGATTAAGTAAAGAATATAGTATGGCATTCGCTTCTATTAGTCTGAGAGTCTTCCTCTACATTTGATTCAATTCACCGATCCGATTTCGCAACTAAATTTTGCTCGCCGATCTTGAATATCATTTCCATCTCACCATTATGCGGTTCTCAGCAGAATTGTCTGGGTCAGTACGCACCTGCAGCTGCGCCAATTGGTTCATGCTCTGCATTTTGGTGAGCTCCAGCATTTCCTGCATGAACTGCAATCCCATTTCGCCTTCCTCCTGACTCTTTGCCTGGGGGGAATGCAATGTAAAAAACTTGTTAGTAAGTGTAGTAAGTGCTCTGCTCTGTTTGCACTTGAGTGTCAGTTAGTCGAAAATAAAACATAACTGTAATGGAAGGAAACCAAAGCAATTAACGAAGGCAAACGCAACCAAAAACTTACATTATAGAAACTATGAAACAGTCGCACCTTGCCTTGGCTACGATCGCCTACGGTAACCATGGTGATGCCCATGTCGTAAACAGCTCGCAAATGATCCGCATTGCTTGCCTGAAAGTCCAGAGCACTGAGTCGTTTTCCGCTGGTGCTACGCGGGCACGAACCCGAGATGAAGTTGCGCAGTGGTTTGCGTACTTTCTCAGGAAAAAGCTTATTGGAACTGGGGCAGGTGCGCATGAAGTCGAGTACATTGTGCTCGTCCGATTGCCGAAAGCCTGCAAAGGGTTCAATCAATTCTTATCATTCCGAACGCCACTGCAAACGCACCGATAGTATACTCACTAAACGTGGAATTCCCGAGCTGTGCAATCGACAACGGCAGCAGATGTGCCTCGGTGGTGAAGACAAACTCGTCCACATTGATGATCAGATCTTGCGGATCCGAGAACAGTAGGAACAGATACTTGAATGTCTCGGAAAGCACAAAGGAATCCATGCGATCCTCGTGCTTGCCGGTGCGCACATCGTTGACCGCCGCATAGCCGCAGGACACTTTGGCGTATTGCTGCAACGTCTTGAGCGCCCGCTTGCCTACTTGCAGGTAGTGATGGTCGCCGGTAGCACGATACAGGAAGTACGTAGACTCGATGAACTCGGGTCGCAAATGATGCTGGCCCCAGTGTATCTGGAAGTCGACGGTCCAGGCCTCTGGAATGAGAGTGTGCATCTGCATCACCTGGTAGAGCATCTCGTGCGTCTGCACAGCTGGTTTCAGGTCGCCCGACAGCACCTGCAGGCCTGGCCAGAAGGCCAGCAGCGAATCCATAAAGTTACGCGACTTGGCGTGCGGCCGATGCATCAGCACGTCCAGCAGCATCGGACCCTCGCTGACGTACTTCATGACTGCATTGTAGTGCCGGTTGAAACGTGCCAGGTACTTGTCGTCGCCGAGCAGCACGTACGACTTGAACAGGTACTCGTAGTAGCTGTCAATGCCGGCGCCGACGCCGGAATCACGACGCACCCAGTCGCCCGAGTGCACGTTGAGCACTGTGCCCATGAGATCGGAGCCGCGATGCCGCAGCTTCCACAACGCGTCCATCGCGGCATGTGCGCGCACCTCGAAGATGGGATCGCCCGTCAGTCGCGACAAGGCAGCGAACTCCAGCAGAATTGTGCCAGCGCAGGCGGTGCACGTTTCCCTCGACTTCTTTAGCTGTGGATCCTTCATGCCCAGCCGCAGGTTAACACGCGCATGTGGTATTCCCGTTGTGGTGTTGAAAGCCGGCAGCAATCGATAGCCCAGTTCGCGCGCCATCTCGAGCATTTCACCTTTGTACCAGTGCATCACATCCGCCTGCTTCTGCAGGTATTCCGCGAGTATATGTGCTGAGAGCAGGCCGCCCACCATGCGTATGTTGGTCTCAAACACAGACACTATAATATCGCTGTCGAATTGCACGTCGCGTATGACCAGCTTGACCGCGTGCTCGAACTCCGCAAAGTCACCCAGCAACACCAATGTGTCCAGAGTGTCCACAAGCGTCATGGAAAAGCTGCAACGATATAAGGAAGTTATTAGAACTGAAATCGTTGACAGCAAATCTTCAACACTGTTGTTCTGCTAGCTGGATTGCTACACACGGTACATTTGCTCCTTTTTTGGTAATATTTTGCTTGACGGCAGGCTGTTGTCTTAACAGAGCACTGTTATGTTAGTTAATGGTACATTTTAGTTTTTGGTACATTGCATCATTGTGATTGGAAAGTGTACTTTTCATGGCATTTGTACATGTAATATTTGAATTAGTTTATTGATATGGAATTATTATAAAGTGCAATAACGCTACAATTGCAAAATTATCCAAAATATTGGTAAAACATATTTCATACGTAAATTGTAAACGTCATACGTAAACACAGATTGAGCTGCATCTCGTATCTGAAGATTTGCCACACTTCAAAAGTACACTGTTATCGATGTGCAAACAAGATTAGATTGAATTATAATTGTTAGTTTTATCTAATCACCGCAATTACTGCAGAATGTGCTCTTTTTACCAAATTGACTACTCACTTCCCCAATATGTCGTCCATGTCGCCACGCGATGGAGTCACGCCACGGTAGCGACCTTTGCAGGAGAGCGGCATCAGTTCATCGGCAGGATATGCATTCGACATATAAGCATTGTATGCATGATAGAACATATCACGCGACTCCTCGCTGCAACAAAAAATGCACACATCAAATAAATTAGAATAGATGCTTGCATTGAAAATATCTTTTCATTTACCGCAACTCGGCGCGCTCCTTGTGGGACATGTTCTGGGTGGGAATCGTGCTCGCATCGTCGGTCATCACTCTCACGATTAACAGGAGCAGCGAGAGCAGCAATGGCCACAGCAGCCGCTGTGCTACGAATGTTGAAGTCGAGCTCATGTTGCTTGCTACTCAAAATGAAGGCTAGCTCCAAATGCAGGCAGCCCACGCTGTCAGTAAATCGTTTTTGGCAGCCACAGTTGCCGTTAGTTATCGCGTCGTGGTTGTTGTTGTTACTAATCTTAATGCTTGTTGCTTCTCAGTTGGTAGTGACGTTGACCTTCACTTTGAACGTGTTATTTGTTGCTGTTGCTGTCGCTGCTGGGCATTTGAATTTATCACGTTCTCCGTTTTAGTTGTATAATTCGTTAATTTTTAATTTTAAATAAGTCCCTCAATTAACACCGAGTTTGGTAGACGGCTATATTGAAACACACAAACAATTTTGATTATATATATATGTAGGTGTTCACAAGCATATGCACATAAATTTATCTACATACACATACACATATCTGTGGCACAAATTTACAGCTGAGTCTTTGGCCTACCAACTGAATATGTACAATGACTTGATTTGTATAATGCACTTGCTCATGCCGTTGTGCGTTTGTGAATTAAGCGTCAGCCTTGTGAGCATTTTCTTCAACAAAGTTGTAACATTCCGTCAAAATGCTTAGTTTATTTTTAATCGTTGTTTGCTGCTCCAATAACAAACCACCACGACTGCAAATCGCCGAAACGCGAGCAGCGACCGCCAGCTGCAAATCTGATGCGTACGCTGCAGCTATTTAGTATGCAGACATGGTATTTAGTTTAAATGCCGCACGGGAATAAAAGTCGAATATAGCACTATTCGCTACGTTGGCAGTTGTTAAATTAGTTAAAAAGCAGTTCTTATCAATCCTGCCATAAATTGCAAAAAAAAACACTAGTGTTGTCAGCACAGTGACCACAGGCGCGATTTCAAAATATACTATTTAAAGTTACAAAATTATACCAAATATACCATTATTATTATGGTTACACTTCACTAGGTATGGCAAACTATTCGTAAAACGCGTGCTCTGGGTTTTTAAGAGATTTTCCATATTCAATTTGTCTCAATAAAAAATGTCAAACAGTATAGAATATTTCGTACCACTCTAATTAACAGGAAGAATAAAATTAAACACATATAAAAATAAAATTCTTATATATTTATGATTTAGTTTATTGGAAGAAAGTTTAGGACACAGCAGAAACCAAAAAGTTTAATTTAATGTTATTTATTTTTTTTAATTTTTAAAATGTGTATGAGAGTTACGAAGTGTCATTCGTTCCAAATCCTAAACTGTGTGACCGACGAACACAGAAAGTTAACAGTGCTGGAAACATTTAAAGAACAGCTGATGTGGCCGCGCTTTTAAAGGCTGCGTATTTAAATATTTACGAAATGGTAAGAATATTGGCAAATATTTAAAAAATCATAACTATTTTGAATTATAGAGGCGCAGCCTTGCACCCAGTCAAAGGTTAGGAGTGCGAATCAAAGCAAAGGATTCATTTACGCCCCCATTACTTAAGAAAAACAAACGTACCTGCCAGCGGGAATTGGAGAAACGGCAGAGTGCTTTACGCGATGCAACCAATGTTGTTGTTGAACTGCCGTTGCCAATACGCTTCACGGCCAACAGCGAATATGAACAGGCGATTGCAAAGGTGCTTGCACGTAAGTTTAAGGTGCCGATAGCCAATTATGTGCCTGATTATGGTGGCAATCGTTCCTTGGGCGTGCGTCGATCTATTATTCGTCGAGCTTTGCACGATCCGCAGGCCTGCAACGCGCTTGTGCTCTACACACCGCCAACCTACACAGAGCACGAGAGAATGTCGCTGGATCCGAGCAAACTCCTAGTGCATGTTGTTGTCGATCCAATACTAAGCAACGTACTGCGTCCACATCAACGTGAAGGCGTGCGCTTCATGTACGAGTGCGTGGAGGGGAAGCGGGGCAACTTCAATGGCTGCATTATGGCCGATGAAATGGGTCTGGGAAAGACGCTACAGTGCGTCACGCTCACCTGGACACTGCTGCGCCAGAGCGCGGATTGCAAGCCAACCATATCAAAGGCCATTGTGGTATCACCATCTTCACTGGTTAAGAACTGGGAAAAGGAATTCACCAAGTGGCTGCACGGTCGCATGCACTGTCTGGCCATGGAGGGAGGCTCCAAGGAGGATACAACGCGTGCCCTCGAACAGTTTGCAATGAATACGGCCACCAGATGTGGCACTCCCGTGCTCTTGATTAGTTATGAGACATTTCGACTCTATGCGCACATTCTGTGCAAGACGGAGGTTGGCATGGTCATCTGTGATGAGGGCCATCGTCTAAAGAACAGCGATAATCTCACCTACCAGGCCTTAATGGGTCTCAAGACCAAGCGACGCGTTCTACTCTCTGGTACGCCCATACAAAATGATCTAACTGAATATTTCAGTTTAGTCAACTTTGTGAATCCGGAGATGCTGGGCACTGCCTCGGATTTTAAGCGTAACTTCGAGAATGCCATATTGCGCGGTCAGAATGCCGATTCCACAGACGCAGAACGTCAGCGAGCGTTGGAGAAGACACAGGAGTTGGTCGGTTTGGTCAATCAGTGCATCATCCGTCGCACCAATCAAATCCTGACCAAATATCTGCCAGTCAAGTTCGAGATGGTCGTGTGTGCTAAGCTAACGGCTGTCCAGCTCCAGATATATATGAATTTTCTCAAATCGGACCAAGTGCGTCGAAATCTTGCAGGTAAGTTAACTGATACTGTTGGAAGAAGGCTACTCATAAGTTCATCTTGCAGATTGCAATGAGAAGACATCATTAACGGCTCTATCCGACATCACCACGCTGAAAAAGCTGTGCAATCATCCGGATTTAATCTATGAGAAGTTGGCTGCCCGTGAAAAAGGCTTCGAGCACTCACAAAATGTGTTGCCCGCCAACTACAAACCCAAGTATGTTTCAGGATCTCTCAAACTGACATCAAATAATCATTTATATCGTCTTTGCAGCGATATCAATCCAGAGTTGAGTGGCAAGTTTATGTTACTGGACTTCATGCTGGCATCCATTCGAGCTAATAGTGATGATAAGGTCGTGCTCATCTCGAACTATACTCAGACGTTGGATTTATTTGAGCAGCTGGCGCGCAAGCGTAGATACACTTATGTGCGACTAGATGGCACAATGACGATCAAGAAGCGTTCCAAAGTGGTGGATAGATTCAATGATCCCAGCTCGGACTGTTTCCTCTTTATGCTCAGCAGCAAGGCCGGCGGTTGTGGTTTGAATTTGATTGGCGCCAATCGTTTGTTCATGTTCGATCCTGACTGGAATCCGGCCAACGATGAGCAGGCAATGGCTCGAGTTTGGCGCGATGGACAGAAGAAGCCCTGCTATATATATCGCCTGGTGGCTGTAAGTCCTCTGCGTGTTTTGTTATTAACAGTTGCTTTAAAATGGTTTATTTGTTCCGGCAGAGTGGTTCCATTGAGGAGAAGATTTTGCAGCGGCAGACACATAAGAAATCCTTGTCCAGTACTATTATAGACAACAATGAGTCTGCGGAGAAGCACTTTACTCGCGACGATCTTAAGGATTTGTTTAGCTTTGAGGCTAACGTTCTATCTGATACACACAACAAGTAAGTGTATTATGACATCGCTTTATAGTATTAAATTAATTGTGCATTCTTTACAGATTGAAATGCAAGCGCTGCTTTCAGGATGTACAAAGACAGCCACCTCCGGACAACACGGATTGTACTTCGCATTTGTCACAATGGTTCCACTGCTCCAATAATCGGGGTCTTCCTGACAGCGTGCTTTCCCAGGCGTGGACGGCGAGCAAATGTGTTTCATTCGTTTTCCATCACCGCTCACAGGGAGAGGCCAAGTCTACTGCATCCAATACAGCGGAATATGAAGAAGAACAGCTACCATCCACAAGTGGCAAATGCAAAAAGAGAACAATCAGTAGCGATAACGATGGCGAGAATGATGAAGACTTCGATCCCAACAAAAGTAACGACGAAGACTTTATGGGATTTTAGCTTATTTAATTTAAAAATAATTTATTGTTGTATTTTGCATTTGCGGAACCTGATTTAGATTTGTTGTAGGCTAACCTAAAGCTAATTCTTTCATTAATTTGTTAACAATTAACCTAATATACAATATGTACGTACGTTAGTAGCTTAACATTTAAAATATGGAATCCACAGCACAGCAGCACTAAGCACAAAGCTTTTGTCCTTCCATAAACACAACTACAAGCGCCTAAAACAGCTTAATTCTAGAACATGAATTCGATTTATAAAAAATCGATTAAATGCATGCAGCTATCATGCACATTCTATATTCTCTTATATGATTAGTATACCCAACGCAGTGTTAACACAGTCAATAGAACACTTCTGTAAATGAATGGTAGTTAAACATCAATAATCTTATGTTCCAGCTCTATCCAGACGTTGCTCTTTTCTGGAGGCTTTTGCAGCGGCGACGGTTGCTGCTGCAACTCGAACAGGAATCCCCCAATGCTCTGATAGTAGCTGTAAATGAATACATAGAGAGGCTATTAGAACACGTTGATTCTAAATACTTCAACATAACTATTTTCCCCTTTATAAGCTATACAAATGCCTGACCTTGCCCAATTAATTTGAACAAGGTTTGGGCGGGCGTCAATGCCCATAAATACCATTAGTGGTACAGTGTAGGTAGAGGATGATAATCTGATTAGTCTACATTATGTTTTATGTTTCGAAAGAGCAATGAGTCTTCTAAAATCGCATTTGCACATACTTGAAGCAGTTTTATATTTAGAATATGGGGCAAACTTACCCATCTACTATCCAGGTATCGTTGTGAGAGCCGCCCGGGAATTCAATCATACGCTTCTGTTCACTACCGCATTTGGTATACAAGGCACGCATCATGCGCGGTGGCACTAAGTTATCCGCAAGGCCCGATATAAATAGAAAAGGTACCGAGCACTTGCTTATCTTGTTGAGTGAATGATACTGCAAGAGAATAGCTAGATTGCAATGAAACAAGACGACTTGGCAACTTGATGACTTACCTTATTTTTATACAATAGGTTTGGTATATATTTCACAGATGGATGCACCAGCTCCACAGCCATTTCACGTATGCTGGTGAACGTGTTCTCCACAATAGCGCACATTAATTTTTGGCCATACACAGTATCGGCGGCCACGTCAATCACAACCGCGCCACCTAGCGAACGTCCAAAGAGTATCAACTGTGAATGATCCAAATCGTGGCGAGTGTGCAAATAATCAATTGCAGCGCGTGCATCTGTAACTAGGCCACGTTCTGAAGGTACACCAGTCGATAGGCCATAGCCACGGTACTCGACCATCAGAATGTTGCAATGCAGATGATGATAAATGCCCCAGACCTGCAAAAAGTACATATTAAATCTTTACAACTTCTGGGCGATTTCACATTCGGTTTGCTTTACATTCTGTATACGATGTCCCATGTTGCCAGCATTGCCATGAAAGTAGAGTAGTGTGGGCACCGATTTACACCGTTCTTCTGGCTGGCTGATCCAGAAAGCATGTAGAGTTACATCATCTGGCGTCTTAATACTAACGGTTAGATGCGGCAGGTTGTGCATTGTTGGTATTGGGATGTAAATACGTGAGTTAGTTGGCAAGTCGGGATGATACAAGAGTAGGTCTTGTGCATGGTAGAAAACAACTGAAAGCAACAAAGATAATCTATTAGTAACTGTTAGATGTTCAATATTTTATACGTACGTAATAGAATTGCTGCGAATAGCGTTAGCGTCATGTAACCTCCATAAAAATAATAGAAAATAAAGAACACCAGAAATGCGCCCACAATACCCACGCCAATTCCTCGCCACTGGGGCAAGGCAATGCCCACTTCCTTCATAATTAATACGTGCGTACGTATAAGCGATCGCTACATGCTGCTATTCTGGCATTTATAATTACTAAAACACATCAATTTAAGGAAATAGTTGGATCGAAGAACTTATATGTAGTTAGTGTATTTATCACGGAACTGCCAACTTTGCATAAGTTGCCTTTGACTGCCTGGCAACCCCCGAAAACCAGCAGCTGTATATAATCGGAAACAGGTGTGTTGTGTATATTGTGCATTATCGATGTTGGGTCAGAGCAATCCTGTAAATTCGATAACTCTCGAGCGAAATACAACTCTGCTTAAAACAAAATGGCGTATTTTTTACTGCAATAGACCAAGACGACGTGAACATCTTTTGTGTGGTTGAAAACTGCATTTAAAAACAAGTGACTCATTTTAAGAAACATAATAAACATTTGCCAAAACCGTTAACAAGTGTATTGCATGTTTAATGAGCGCTACAAGGCAACTCTGTGAGCTACCACGAAAATATAATGAGCCAGGTAAGTAGGCCTTGAAAAGTTGTGACAGTGAACGTCGTGTATGAGAAAAAAATAACAAGAAAACTATGAAATTTTGCTATCATTCGAAACAAGGCGATAGCTTTCAGTTCGCTTCTAGTCATTGTGTGAGTATTATTTGAGAAAAAAGTGTAATATCTGAATTCTACGCTCGTTTTGTGGGTGTGGCAGGTGCCAGCCACGAAGAGGGGCCCAAGAGGTGTCTTCCCTCCGTTTGAGACTCCCGTCACTTATACAGCGCAATTCAATCACTACAGAAAGCGGCTTCTTAACTAATAGTGCTTAAAAATCATAAATCTCGTAGTGTTTCACAGTTTTCTCAACGTCAACAGATGCCCGAAGAACCAACGTGGCAGATAGTGTTTAATTTTCGAAATTCGATTGGGTACCCATTTTCGTAATTTTCGTTTGAATTTGGGCATTTCGGTTTGTTTTTGTTGAATGCCACATCGAAAATGCATTAAAATGCATTAATTTTGTATAATTCCAACTACAATTGAAATTTTTCATCGATTACGTAATCACATTTTGCCCAGTGCAAAGTTTTCCTCGTGCTCCAATCCATGGATTTTTCGGCTATTTCCAAGGGTTTTCAGCCCGCCAAAAGGCAGCCGGAAAAGAATTTTTTACATTTTCATTGTTTTTTTTATATAAAATGATATTTTAAACAATTTTTACTTGGCTGTCGGTGCATATAATCAGCTATTTTGTTCTTCTGGACCAAGAAATCTGCATGAAATGCATAATACCCGTGTGTTTTTGAAGCATTTGTTGGCGTTTCTGGCCAGGATTGTGTAGGAAGTGTTACTCTTCGTATTTCTGTATTGTGCGCCTGCGTACCGACAGAAGACACGATGTTCCGCTCTTGAACTTTGGATTTCGAGTCAAAATTACTGCCCTAAAGCCTCAAATTTGGTATTTCTGGAGAGGATTGACAGTGCAGCAGCGATATGTAGCTCCGTTAAGTGTGGAAATGCATGACATTCGAATAACCAACATCTCAGATCACGCGATTTATTGAAATATAAGAGAATTAAAAGCTCATTTTTATGATCTAAGGATCCCTTTGGTGTCTGGACAGGATTAGGTCTGCATTGGCGGCCTTATGCTGTTCAGACATTGTGTTTCCTTATAATACACTTTTTCAAATAGTTTTGGATACATGCTTTTCATTGTGAATGTTTTTTTTATAAAGAGAAAAGTCCAAAGGGCTTAACAAAAAGTGAAAGGATGCACTTGTTGAATGCTATATGAGATCCGGTTCAGATACTTCATAGTGTACACTTCAAAATAATGTTTGAAGACAAACAATAAGTTAATGGATACCTTTCACAAGTTAAAAAGTCAATACCGATCGCAATGCTTAAGAATTGTGAATTCTCGACGGGATTAGGGCCTGATTGCGCAGAAAGCTTGTTTTGTACAGTGTGTATGGACATTGTACAGTGTATATGGACATTGTACAGTTTCCAAGTGGATGCGTTTGTATCATCCACAAAGCTGTGAACACCTGAACGAATGGATCGGTTAAAGTTAATAAACGCGATCAAGTTTCTTTGAATTTTAAACAAGTCCGTGCCATGTTTACTTAGAGATAGCGTTGGCGGTCTTTTTTTTAAATGATTTCTGAAGATGCTTGCGATTGGGTTTAGGTGGATAATACGCGATCCCTTTATTGTTATTAATATTATGTACTAGTTTGAAGTTCATTATCATAATCTTGGTCCATATTCTCAAATGGCAGGCACTCAATGAATCGTCGCATAGTATAGGCTCAGACGAACAAGATGACACACGTGAAGAAGCCAGTGGAAGTGGTAGCGGCAGTGGAAGTGGCTCCTCGGGTTCCGATTCTGATTCAGACAGTTCCTCAGGTAATTCAAGTGATGGACGCAGCTCCCCGGAGCCGACAGTTACCAAACCGCCGGTGGCTAGTCTTCCCCCAACAGCATTGGTCGCCCAAACGGAGCATAAAACAACAAATGGCTTTACGGATGGACATGAGGACGATAGTTCCAGTGGCGATTCCAGTGCCAGTGATTCCGACTCTGAGGAGGAAGTCGAAGGAGAGCCTGACAGGAAAAATAACAACAGTAAACTACACACGAGCAGCAGTAGCAGCTCCTCTGGCACCTCGGCCGCAACGCTGCCCAAAGCAGCCGATGAGGATGAGGATGAAGATGACGACGATGATGATGCTGATGAACAGTTGCCCCAACAAGCACAATTACAAGCAGCCTCGGGCAGCGAAGCAAGCGCCGACGATGCCAGTGAAAGTTCAGCCAATGCATCGCCCTCATCCTCCAGCAGCAGTAGCAGCAGTGTAAGTTGATTGTGATTGAAAGCCCTTCAAACAATAATTAAACATACCAATAATTTGGCAGGAGGATGAAGAGGATGATTACAGACCTAAGCGATCCACGCGACAACCGCGCAAAGCGACGTCTGCTATTGCCGATAAATCAAAGCGACCTCAGCCTGCCAAAAAAAAGAAGAAGCAAACGTAAGTTTTGCAACCATTATTAGATTTCGTAAGTCTTCACAATTCTATTCGCGCTTAGTTGGGACTCAGATGAGAGCGATGAAAGCGATGACGCTGACAGCGATGAGGCGTCCTTCGCTGCTCAAAAGCGTAAGTGCAATGTCCGCTCTGGGGGATCTAAACAGTCGCAACAGCAGCAGCGCAGGCGCGTGAAGTCTTTCAGCTCGGAGGATAGTGACGATGATGATCCAAGCAAACGGTTGGTCAACCATCTTCCGCAACATTAACGCACTAATTAATTTTTTTTTCCTTTCAAAAGCAGTTGTGCCACGCGTCGCACCGCCGCCGCAGTTAGTTACAAAGAGGCTTCCGAGGACGAAGCCACCGATTCAGAGGATCTTCTGGAGCTCGAGTATGATGAGACGCAAGTGGCGGCAAATGCAGCTGCTGCTGAGGAGGAGGAGAAATGCGAGACCATTGAACGCATTCTGGCTCAACGTGTTGGGAAAAAGACTTGCACTGGAAATCAGACAACTATATATGCTATCGAGGAGAATGGTTGCGATCCAAATGAGGGCTTCAATGACTCCTCTGAGTCGGAGGTGCAATACCTAATTAAGTGGAAAGGCTGGAGCTACATACACAATACCTGGGAGTCGGAGGTGACGCTGCGTGAAATGAAAGCAAAAGGCATGAAAAAGCTGGATAATTTTATCAAGAAGGAAGAAGAAACGGCCTGCTGGCGTCGTTATGCTGGCCCCGAGGATATTGACTACTTTGAGTGCCAGCTTGAATTGCAACACGATTTGCTGAAATCGTACAATAATGTGGATCGCATAATTGCACGCGGCACCAAGCCGGACGATGGCAGCGAGGAGTATTTATGCAAATGGCAATCATTACCATATGCGGAATCCACATGGGAGGATGCAACACTAGTGCTACGAAAATGGCAACGCTGTGTCGAGCAATTTACCGACAGAGAAAGCTCCAAATGTACGCCATCGAGGCATTGTCGTGTGATTAAATATCGTCCGAAGTTCTCACGCATCAAGGGCCAACCGGAGTTTCTCGTGGATGGTTTAACGTTGCGCGACTACCAAATGGATGGCCTCAACTGGCTGTTGCACTCGTGGTGTAAAGAGAATTCGGTGATATTGGCCGATGAAATGGGTCTGGGTAAGACCATACAAACAATATGTTTTCTCTACGCACTCTTTAAGATACATCATTTGTATGGCCCATTTCTGTGCGTAGTGCCACTCAGCACTATGACCGCCTGGCAGCGGGAATTTGATTTGTGGGCGCCCGATATGAATGTAGTCACTTATCTCGGCGATGTGAAGTCACGTGAGCTAATACAGCAATATGAGTGGCAATTCGAGGGCTCGAAAAGACTGAAATTCAACTGCATACTGACCACCTACGAGATTGTCTTAAAGGACAAACAATTTCTGGGCACGCTACAGTGGGCAGCTTTACTAGTGGATGAGGCACATCGTTTGAAAAACGACGATTCGCTGTTGTACAAGTCATTGAAGGAGTTCGACACAAATCATAGATTACTGATTACGGGAACACCGCTGCAGAACTCATTGAAGGAGCTGTGGGCTCTGCTCCACTTCATAATGCCCGCCAAGTTCGACACATGGGAAAACTTTGAGGTGCAGCATGGCAATGCCGAGGACAAGGGTTACACTCGCCTTCATCAGCAGCTGGAGCCCTACATCCTAAGACGCGTGAAAAAAGATGTTGAGAAATCCTTGCCAGCGAAGGTTGAGCAAATACTGCGTGTAGAGATGACGTCACTTCAGAAACAGTATTACAAGTGGATTCTGACCAAGAATTTCGATGCTCTGCGTAAAGGTAAACGCGGATCCACCTCCACTTTCCTAAATATTGTTATTGAGCTGAAGAAATGCTGTAATCATGCGGCACTTATACGGCCCTCGGAGTTTGAGCTGCTGGGTTTGCAGCAGGATGAAGCGCTGCAGATGCTGCTCAAAGGCTCCGGCAAACTCGTGCTGTTGGACAAATTGTTGTGCCGCCTGAAGGAGACGGGTCATCGTGTGCTCATTTTCTCACAGATGGTGCGTATGCTAGATGTGCTCGCCGATTATCTGCAGAAACGCCACTTTTCCTTTCAACGCTTGGATGGCAGTATTAAGGGCGAGATGAGGCGTCAGGCGTTGGATCATTTTAACGCCGAGGGTAGCCAGGATTTTTGCTTTTTGCTGTCGACACGCGCCGGTGGATTGGGTATTAATTTGGCCACTGCCGATACGGTCATCATCTTCGATTCGGATTGGAATCCACAGAATGATTTGCAGGCGCAGGCGCGTGCCCATCGCATTGGCCAAAAGAATCAAGTGAACATATATCGTCTTGTCACTGCACGCTCAGTTGAGGAGCAGATTGTTGAGCGAGCCAAACAGAAAATGGTGCTGGATCATTTGGTGATACAACGTATGGATACCACGGGTCGTACAGTACTTGATAAAAGCGGCAATGGCCATTCATCGAACTCAAATCCTTTTAACAAAGACGACTTGTCAGCCATACTCAAATTCGGCGCCGAGGAGCTGTTCAAGGACGAGCAAGAGCACGAGGAAGAGCTTGTTTGCGATATTGACGAAATTCTTCGACGCGCTGAGACACGCAACGAAGATCCTGAAATGCCGGGAGACGATTTACTTTCTGCGTTTAAGGTGGCCAGCATCGCTGCTTTTCAAGAGGACGAGCCAAGCGAATCGACGAGTAAAGATCAACAGGCCAATGACGATGAGGATGACAGCAAAGACTGGGATGATATTATACCTGAGGGCTTTCGCAAGGTTATTGAGGATCAGGAGCGTGCCAAAGAAATGGAGGACTTGTACCTGCCGCCGCGTCGCAAAACTGCTGCGGCCACCAAAGGTGATGCGGGCAAACGCGGCCTGGCCAAAGGTGGCGCACGCTCCAAGCAGGGGGATGATTCTGCCGATTCGGACTACGAGCTGGGTTCCGATGCCAGTGGTGGTGGCGGCGAGGATGGAGGCAGACAACGTAAGCGTGGCCGTCCCGCAATGAAGGAGAAAATCAATGGTTTTAGTGATGCCGAGCTGCGACGCTTTATACGTAGTTACAAGAAGTTTCCTGCTCCGCTGATGCGTTTGGAGGCAATTGCCTGCGATGCGGAGCTGCAAGAGAAACCATTGGCTGAGCTGAAGCGCATTGGCGAGATGCTGCATGATCGTTGCGTGCAGTTCCTCAGCGAGCATAAGGAGGAAGAAACCAAGACTGTGAAAGAAGAAGATCTGCAGCAGCAAGGCAACAAACAGCGACGTCCGCGCGCCACCTTCTCCATCAAGTTGGGCGGCGTCTCATTTAATGCCAAAACTCTGCTTTCTTGCGAGGAGGAGCTGCAACCACTTAATGAGCTAATGCCCAGTTCAGCACACGAGCGACAACAATGGGTATTCAATATTAAAACCCGTTCAACCAACTTTGATGTGGAATGGGGAACCGAGGAAGATACCGCTTTGCTGCGTGGCATTTACCAGTATGGCATTGGTTCCTGGGAACAGATGAAACTGGATCCAACGCTCAAGCTTGGCGAGAAAATACTGCTCAATGACACACGTAAGCCGCAGGCCAAACATTTGCAATCCAGAGCCGAGTACTTGCTCAAGATTATCAAGAAGAATGTGGAGCTGACCAAAGGTGACCAAAGACGTCAACGTCGTCCGCGTAAAATGAAAACAAGCGTTAGCTTGAATACTACGTCTGTCAGCACGCCAGAGCGTAAAGATGGCCCAGTTGATGATGGCAATTCCACGCTACCCGGCGATAGCAGTTCCAGGCATGCGGCAGATGGTGCCAGCGTTGCTGCATCGCCTGCGGCTTCTGCGACCGCGGAACATGCCAGTGGGCAGAAGAAGAAAAAGTCAAAGACCCGCAGCAAGAAAACAAGCGCATCGGACAACAATGGCAACAAGCCGATGCACTTCACCGCCAACAATGAGCCTCGAGCTTTGGAAGTGCTGGGTGATCTGGATCCAAGTATTTTCAATGAATGTAAGGAGAAGATGCGGCCAGTTAAGAAGGCGCTGAAGGCTCTGGATCAGCCCGACCTCAGTCTGTCGCAGCAGGATCAGTTGCAGCAGACTCGCGACTGCTTATTGCAAATTGGTCGACAGATTGACGTATGCTTGCAACCTTACGGAGAGTCCGAGAAGAAGGAATGGCGTAGCAATCTGTGGTATTTTGTGTCCAAATTTACGGAGCTGGATGCGAAGCGTCTGTTTAAAATTTACAAGCACGCACTGAAGCAACAGACGCAGCCAGAAGCGCCAAAGGATACGGGAAATGCAACAAGTCCAGAAGGTGGAAAATCCAGGCGTTCGCGTGCAGAAAACGGTGCAACTGTTGATAAGGACAAGGAAAGAGACAAGAGTGGCAAAAAGAAGAAAAAGGACAAAGATAAAGAGCGCGAGTCCCGCTACTCCGGCGCTGGAAGTGAGGACAAGTCGAATCGTCGGTTCTCCAATGAGTCGCCGATGAAAAGGAAGCGTGATGAGAACGATGTTGAAGGCAGCAGCATGGTTATGAGCAACGTAGGCATCAGCGACAACCTCAAGTCCATGTCCTTCAAGCGGCTCAACATGGATGCAACTGCTTCGTCGCGGCACGGTAGTCACGAGGATCAACGGAAGAAACATCATAGGGGTGATGAATACTATGTCAACGCAAGCGGTGGTGCTCCTGGTGGGTATGAAGGAAATAGTGCTCGACGCGGAGGTCCTAACTCGCCATCGGGTATCGGCAGCAGTCGACGATTTGATCAGCAGTCCGTGCCGTCAGGCTACTCATCCGAAATGGATCGCTGGCATGCTCGTGATCGGTATGTTAAAGGGTTCTAATCAGTTGATGACATTAATAATTCGATTACTTTTTGACACAGCTACAACTTTGAATACAAAAGGGATCGGTATGATAGCGTATACCAGCGCAGTGGAGGAGGCGGCAGTGCTGCCAGTGGTGGTTATCATCGTGATAACCGTGAACGCGATCGTGAGCGGCGGCCTGAGAAGCGTAGGTGAGTTAATCGACTTGGCATGGCAATTCATTTCTATACTTTTATTTCAACTTGGAATTTGCTAACTAATTACAATTTCTTACTGTAGATATCCTTCTGCTCTGCCGCCACACGCATACTCAAACCATTACCTGCCGCCCAATTATTATTTGCCGAACAATATGGTGCCCGGATTGCCGCCACCACCTCAAGGATATCGGGGAGAGCCGCGTGGGTATTCGGTTATGCCACGCGACTATTCCGCTGATTATAGACGCAGTGATTATGAGCGTCGCACGCAAACGTGAGCAGCCTTTGTTGCCAGTTATTGTATATACAGATATATAGGTTAGTTTTAAGTTTGGCTGTGGTGTTTTGTGTCAGTCGTTACTAATCTATCCGTAACGATATTGACACAATGCATGAGCAACACATACACACACACACACATACACAAACACTCATATACACAAATACAAACATATGCAGTTTAGGTACAACATATAGCTAAACATATGTACAACTAATATATAGCAGCTATTTAAAAATTGAACTGTAAATTTAAATTATATATAAACCGTACATTGCGCCCGTGGGAGCTTTTCACGCGCATTCAACAAAAACAGATGGAAAACACAAATTACGTAATTTAACTAATTTTACAATTTTCCTTGTATAAAACATAGCTTTAAGTTTTGTTCATGGCAATTTTTATACTGTACAGTAAATTACTGGTGAATGCCAACTTAATAAGTCTTGAAAGCTTTTAAAATAACAAATTCTCACTATATTAATATACGCAAACAATGAATAATTCGTTTATGTTTAATTATTAAACAAAGAAAAAGTAAATATCATTAAAGGAATGTAAGAATTCGTTTCTATGTCTGTGCATAAGCACTTTTATATACCATATACATAGTTAACGCCCCGGGAGACGATAATGTAAATTAGTTAATATTAATATGTAGAAATAAGTATATAACGTATGTTGTAGTATCTGAAGTCTATAAATATGTATATCATTAAATTATAAAATGCATTATATACAATCTCTATATTTCATTTCTGATTGGTAAGGCTTAAATCCGTTTCAACTTACACTGATATACACAATTATGTTTTATGATGTTCCCAGTTGTTTTTGACGATCTGTCCGTTTGATTGTATAAAGTACTATAGATTTTTGTTAAGTCGATAGAGTTTATTTAAAATGTTTAATGTTGGACCCCATTCACACAAATGCAAAACTGAGCAATATTGTTAGTTATAAATAATAAGTGCAGACGAGATTTTCAGATAGCCTACCATCAAGAATTAAATGTGTCAGAAAAGTTTTATTGACATTCGTGATACTAGTTCGCGCATTTAATTGTGGTTGATTTTATTTTTATTTTATTTTATTAATTCAAGTGTGTGCAATTAACAAATTGTAATTGTTTTATATGATGCTTGTATAAATTTTATTATTATTCAATTCAAGAGACATTTAACATAGATGGGTCTCGGTTTGAAGTTATACAAGAGAATAGGCAAGAGTATATAAAATTTCAATTGTGTGCAAATAGCAACAGCAAATGGAGATTACATAAAATATATAAATTACATAGGTACATATGTTTTCGTACTACAATTATAGGTATTACGTATTACCGAAAGCTAGAAGGCTCTTCGCTTAGCTAAGAGCCGCTTTGGAAATGTTACGTTACAAAATCGATGTTGAGTCTGTGTCATTTTGGGTTTCATTCAATTTCTATACACAAATCGTTAGAAGTATTCGAATTTGCTTCAGCCGCTGGTTCACTAAAACCATTCGTATTATGGTCGATGCTGAAGGTGGAAAAGATCGGCAATTGGTGCCCTCCTTCCATAGCTAATTCAGATGAATTGGGGGATTGAGCGTCAATGAAAAAGTCTATAAATAAATAAAAGAAAATTGTTATAATAGACTACGTATCGACAAGTATACAAAATGAAAATTTGTAAAATGCTCTTATGTTGGAATACCTGACAATGACATGAATTTTGAATGTAGGATGTGTGCGTGTAAGCGAATGCTTTAAAAGGCGACATCGTGTAATTCGGATGTTGTGGGCATTATTTGTACTGCAAGAGATGATATAGTTGTTTATGAAGATGTTGCATGACTATTGAATGAACAATGAAGCTCCAAAGTTGATGCCGATACTAACCCGACTCGACGCCGTTCCACTCACTGACGACTGCATTATGCGAATGTGGTTGACGAGGATTGGGATGGTCTTCTACGGAGCCCTCATATAGTTGCAAGTTTGTTGCCAGTTCACCGTGTTCCGTCATTTCATCAAAATCGAAGATTTCTGTTACTTTGACATGATTGGTACTGTTATCCGTGTAGTAGTAGGCATATAAAGCGTCATTATGCGTGCTCATCTTGAGAACATGTTCAAAGTTATCAACGTCCACGTTTAATGGTGATGCACCGCTGTAAAAAAATATGCTATTTAATTGATACGTATTTCGATGGACTGAATTTGACCAACCATTCATCAACAAGTATCGAAACGCGTGGTCCGTATAATCGGCTAGAATGCAACAAGCCTGTAGTATCAAAGTGTGGCTGGTCATATAATGTAAATTTGCTAAAGAGACGCATTTGTATGGCATTATTCAGCTGGGTAGCCAGTTGACGCATTTGCTTCGTCAGTTTCGGGGTCAGACTTGTAATTTTGTACACTGTGGCCAGCAAGAAGTCCATAGGTACTGTCGCTGGCAGGGATAACAGCTTGATTCCACGATGTTTAAAGATCCAGTTCGCCAAGCCCTTGTTGGCCTGTTCGATGTAGTCTTGTATAACGTCCAACACGGTCTGTGGCATATTTGAGCTTAAAGCGTCCTAACACGTGATATCTAGATAAGGTTAATGGGAAACAATTGATATTTAATATACACACCTTTCTATGCCGCTTACATTCACGACACTCTGGATCGAATTCTGGAGGCTGTGCAACTGTTTCGGACACAACGAATGTGGACTGAACTGCTACGCATCGACGGCAGTTTATTAGATTGTTGCGGTGCAAAAATTGGAGTGCATCATCAAAGCCCTGTTGACAAAACTTCGAGAGAAACTCGGGTCGAGGCGGAAAAAGAATGCGCACAAATCGATTGACATTTTGGCGCGAGATCTCGATGCTTGTGTTGGCCCAGTTGAAGTGGAACAGTTGTGAGCTTTGGTCGCGCGGACAAATATCGCTCTCGCCACAGAATGGACTCACTGTAATTGTATTCTCATCCAGTATGGGTAAATTGTTCGAAAAGGCGCCGTCCATGTAACGTACTCCGCGAAATCGAGGAGGCAAAATCCCAGAGAATCCGGGAATAAAGCAGGCACACAATAACGCTTGTAGAACTTCCTCTCGCGACTCAAACTCGGATATGATTACGTTTTGGCCATCGAAAACGCTGGTAAGGGAGATGTGTAGACGTCCATTGACTCTCTTATGTGCATCTTCGGGTAAGTGCTTTTGCAATCCCTCGAGCAGGCAGGTCTGTATGTTAAAGGAAGGACTGAAGGGGCCAAGTGAATGGCGACGTGCTTCATTTACCACACGGAAAAAATCGGATGTCATACTGCCTAAAGGCAGATCGCAGAGCAAGCAACATGCAGCTAGGGAACCCGCCGAGGCTCCCCCAATTTTTTCTAGCAATAAATGCGGTGCATAGTTTTTAAAGCACACTGCAACACCAACATGATAAATACCCAAAAAACCGCAGCCAGCAAAGGACAGGTTCATAATTCGATCTCACTTGTTAAATTGATTTTCACTATGCTTTGCAATTGCTGTCAATGATGTCAGTATGAGCAGCCAAGTGTATTTTGATCTCTGTTGACTTTTTTTATCTCTGCTGTTTTTTGCAACGTTAATCGCTCTGAGCCTTTGTTTGGGAACAGCTGATTTGATAGCAGTTCTGACTGTACAAAATATCGGTCAAACGATTGACATGTATCGATAGATTTATAATATTTGCAATTATATACATACATATATAATTATATATATTATACGCAATGAAATAACATGAACTTGCGTCTTTTATGAGCTTGAATTAATGCTTTAATTTCGAAAGTTTCTCGAAAACAGATGCGAAGTAAATAAAGCAGAGGTAATTTTTAAATAGATATAATTTTTTAATAGATAATCTTGTCGTCCTGAACAGGAATCATAATTTGACCAATCAATGCGAAGATCAATGAATCATTTTGTACATGAGATACTTTAAGACGTCTTATTATACCACACACATGTTTAAGTTGATTAATTGCATTTGTGAAAGCACAAATTTATTTAACTAGTAAACATTATAAAAATATATATCTATTAAAATTTGTTTAGAAAGGTTAAACTTATAAAACTGATCAATAAAAAATATACATGCAAATTTATAAAACAAGTAAAATTAATGCTTATTTGTTATTTGGAAGCTTACCACCCAGCGGCACAACTTCGGAGAATGGAATGGATTGTTCTTCGGCAAATGCGAAAAAATCTGCACCGTAGTGCTGCACAAGTTGGGTAAGCATTTTAACATCCGCCTCCGCTTGATGGGCATCAACTGGTGGACATCCAAATGTTTTTGCAAACAGGTTACCCAATCTATAGACTCCTCTCGGGGGAATTCGTTTAGTTGTGGCACATTTCAAGTCGGAAAACAGTTGTCGCCGAGATCGAAATTCTTCAGGCGAACGTGTGGATGGTGAATCTTTCAAATCCACAGTTGCTTCGTCATCACTTCCGTCGTATAAACGTTTGCGTTTTTTAAGTGCTTCCGTATGTGACAATGTTGGACGATCTGGTGTCTTGTTATTTTGCGCCTCAAAGTCAATTTTAGAGCTGGGCACCTCCAATTCCCGATTTAAAATTGATTGCGTTAAAGTTTCAATGCATATATCCTCTTCTCGCTTATCATCAATTTCCATAAAGGCGCGTAGCGAGTCAACACAACGCAAAGACGTTGGAAACTCTAAATTCAGTTTTTCAAAAGTCCTCCTTATAATAGGAAAATCAAATTGCCAACCATTGTGAGCAATAAGACAAACCGGAGCTGGCAAATGCTCAATGAACTTTATAATCAGTTGTCCGGCATTTTCATTTAACTTCGATTCTCGTTCCAGAAGGTAGTTGCTTAATCCTAGATTATAATTTGATGTTATATTTTGCATAAAAATTATGATGACTAATACAAGTCGGAAATACCCACCTGTAATAATCTCAGCGTTTGGATCGACAACCCATGAAGGTTGGAAAAGTAGATTTAGTTTGTGCACCACTCTTGGTGATGGTGGCGGTTCGGGGAATGATTGTTGTGGCTGTTCGCCCAGAGGTGTTAACTTCTCGGGCGCATTGTTGTCTTTTAAAATCGTAGAATCGAAAGCGTAGATGCACAACTCGGTGATGCTAACCCTATTTTGGTTAAACTCAGGTAAATTTGTCGTCTCCAAGTCAAGTACAGCGAATGTTGAAATTCGAGATCCCGAGTTAACGCCTGCAACAGGTGCATTTTGCGTCATTATTGGTAAAATCGAAGACACTAATAGATGTTTCTTGTGAAATAACAAATAGCAAATGAAAAGTTATGCCCCGACGTAAATATCGATTAAATATCTACACACCACCACAAATTATCGGTCTTTTATTAGATAGCTCTGAAAAAAATCGAACGTTCATAATTTGAATGAAACTGTGCAATATTGTACTGATTAAATATTTAAAATTTAGGAAATTGTATTATTTTGAAACATTTTATTAGCAAAAACGAACAAATGTGCAAACATGTGCAAATGCAATTTGTTGTTACATTTTTAGACACTGAACTAACAACACTACGTACGTACATGTCTAAACACGATACTTAAACAATTTATAGTGTTTGAATACTTGAAGGATTTAGAATCCTTACGTGTCAATCATGAGCAACAATCATGCCACTTATAATATGAATATGTATTTATCAATATATCTATATGGCACAAACAAGCTTATGGCTTAAATATCTGACTTTACTGACTTCGATTCTTCGGATTTTGTGTCATCATCCGATTTACTTGCTTTGTTCGCCGAAAACTCCAGGTAGTCTACACGTGTGGCCGCCTCATATTCCTGGACAAGACCATCCACAATCTCTCGAGATTCGTCCAATTCACTTAAATCGTCCTTAAATATGTCTTCGCGTCGAAATTGATCGAGAAAGGCGCCACGCTTGCGCAACTTATCATACTGGCTCAATGCGCGTTCAAAAAGTGAGCAAATGCTCGTATGATTGGCCAACATCAATCCCGAGACACGATGACTGCTTTGAACGTATGGCGAGGACCGTGAAAGTGCCACTTGAATGGATGTTGGACCCCATGGAATGAACTGCGCCAATTTACGCTCTCTAATGCGCTGCAACGATTTATGCACCTGGGTAGGATCCACCTCGCCCTGTATGATGTTTAATATCGATATGTAGCAGTGATGATTGGTCTTGTCGGGACCCGTGGACACCATCATATTCTTTGGTTGCAACAGCCGGCGCATCACGTCCAACACAGTAGTTTTGCGCACGTTCACAGCCTAGGGATTAATTGAAATTAGAAATAATTGAATTGGCTATCGGTTATTAATGCTGATGAACTCACTTGATTACTGAGATTAGCGTCACTGGTCAATGGCGTGTATCCTGTCATTAAGAAGTGCAACTGAGGCGTTGGAATTAACGGTGCCGTCAATCCAATGAGATTATTATTCATGTATGATGGATAACGTAGAGTTGTTGTGCTCACACTCATTATGGTCGAGACTAGAGTATTAATCTGTGTAAATGTCGGGTTCTGTAAATGCAAACGATCGCATGCAATGCGATTCAATGCAGTATTATCCAGGACGACAACGCTATCCGCAGCGGTGGTCAACCGGCGAAGAGTCAACATTGAGTTGTAAGGTTGCACTACAACATCGCTGATTTCTTCCTGATTTGGGAACACACTGTACGTTTGAATAAGTTTCTTTGGATAACGATCGGCTAGACGTTCCATTAAAAAGGATCCCATGCCAGAGCCAGTGCCTCCAGCAATGGAATGGCATAGGACAAATCCCTCAAGCGAATCGCTACCATCCGCCTCGCGGTCAATTATATCAAATATTTCTTCTTGCAATTTGTCGCCTTGGCTATATCCCGATGCCCAGTTATTGCCAGCACCTCCGCCATGTTTCGACAAGTATACATTCTCGGGATTATACAGCTAAAGAATCAATTGTAATCGCGTTCAGTATTAACTAAATGGCTTAAATTGTCAATTAGGTACCCACCTTAGAGTAAGCTGATGTCATAATAGTATTAATAACTCGCGGTTCCAAATCCAACAGTACCGCACGCGGTATATAATGGTCGTCGTCTGCTTGATAAAAGAAAACATCTTTGCGGTCCAGGCCCTCGGTAGCAAACTCTTCTAGTACACCACTTGGCGAGATGCCGTGCTCCATGCACAGCCGCTTCCAAAACTCAAAGCCAACTAAAAATAATAACCACAAGTTATACGTTGGTCTAATTATTCATCCAAGGCATGAACTACACACTTTGGTTCCCGCATTGACCCAGCTGCAGCGTAATTATTTCACTTGGCATTTTTACGAGATGCGATGTCGATGTCGATGATGCTTCTGAGTAGTCCTTTTGTGGTAGGATATTTTATGTGCGCTTTTTGCTTTTGTACAGCTAATTGCCGGTCAATTTATGTACTCATCAGATTAAAAACTCATAATATTAATACCAAAAAATATTATTTATAGGAAAAAAATCAAATAAAAGCTACAGCGGGTAGCGCTGAAAACTGAATTAAACCGATGACAAAATCGATATTTGCATAGTCTAAAAAATGTATTTTCGCTATCGATATGTTACTATTGGTATATTAATTTGAGAGATGTGCGTCAAGAGAGCTTCTCAACTTTAGCGTCATATATCAATACTAAAAACATCGGTTGTGACCATTTTTATTTCTGCACATCTCGGGATTTTTTGGTTCCAACATTAAATAAGCGAATATAATAGAAAATTAAATTTCCTTTCTATTAAGACTAAGAGAGTAATATTGTGTTCAATATATTTGATCTGTAGACTTATTGCCCAAATCGGCTAATGACAAGTCATATGGCATTCTTTTATGAGTATATCCCCAAAGTATCATAAAAATCGCAAGAGCGATACATCTTTTTACATATGTATCTCATTCCACCTACCCTAGTTATTTTTACAGGTGTATATAGCAGCTGGAACCACTCTGGAACTGTTACATAACTAGAACTGAGTTTGGCGCGAAATGTTAATACTTAAATACAAAATATAATCAAGTAAAACTAAATTAAACAATGCAGATAAATATTAAAAATGAATTTATTATTATATATATATATATATTTATTTATTTATTAAATTATATGCGTTTATTAAAAATATTATTTTATTTCTGAATTTCTCCAGAGTTGCAGGTCAACCAATAGTTGAAATGTAACAACTGCAACTTGTCGCCCGTGTCGCGCAATTCCAATCTATTTGAATCTAATAGTCAAATATTGCTTAGCTTATTTAATTTTGGAATAAAAGCCCCCGAGAAGTGCAGAAATAAAAATGGTTTCATAACCGATATTTTTATTATCCATATGTTACGCCAAAGTTGCGATGCTATCTTGTCGCAAATATTTAAGAGAATGATTCTTATTTATATTTTATCAATATAATTAATGTACTGGCATTATAAGATTTATTATGATTATTTGGTCGCAGTTTACAGAAAATTTTTAATTTTTTTTTTTTAAATAACAAATTAATCGAAGACATCGATAAAATGAATATGCCAAAAGATTTGAGGCGGGTTTAAAAGAGCCGGCTTCTGACGGCATTGCCATTGCCCGCGCAGTATTACAGTCGGTTGTTGTTCTTGGAGGTTAGCCACATTTAGACAAATAGGTGCGAGACGCGAAAAGAAAACAACGCACGAGAATTGTGTGCACGACGCATCTAAATTGAATGCTCGTTTTGCCAAAAGAAACAGTGAAAATGCCTCGCGCAAAAGTGCAAAAAAAGCAAGCGTCTGATTTGCCATCAACAAATGGCAACGATGCGGCATCTTCAACATCAACGTCAAATGCAGCTGCTGGCGACGCCACTGATGCTACCGTGCAGCCAGCCAAAGCCAAAGTGCGCGGCAAGAAAGCGGCGGCAGCTGAAGCGACGCTGCCTGAAGATGCAAATGATGCACAGAAAGTAAAAACTGTTGTGGCAAAGAAAATCACGTCAAAAGGGAAGAGAAAGGCAACTGACGAAAATGAAATTGAAGTAAAGGATGACATGCCTGCAACAAATGGCAATGAAGCACCCTTGTCCGCCTCCGTTGGTGTTAAAGGCAAGGCGCGCAGCAAGAAAATGACGACTGCCAAAGCGAACGACATCGAGGAGGTTGAGGAGCTGGTGGAGGCTGTTGTGAAGAAAACGACGGGACGCGGGAAAGCAAAGCTGCAAGAAGAACCGGTCGAAGATGAAAACACTGATCCCCCCAAGGCTAGAGGACGCGCCAAAAAGCCAGCGGTGGCTGAAGAAGAAATAATTAAACCCACAAAATCACGTGCTAAAAAAGATGTTCCTACAGCGCCTGTAGAAGCCGCAGAAAGCAAACCCAAAGGACGTGGCAAAAAAGCGGAGACAAAGACTAATGAGCAGGATGCGGATACAGCAGACAAAGAGTTGGCGCCTGTGGCGACCGTAGAGCCCACAGTAAGCAAAGGCAAAGGACGTGGCAAAAAGGCAGAAACAGAGAATCAGGAGGAAGTCATTAATGCGGCGCCCAAGGAGTCGGAGCCAAAATCGCGAGCACGCAAAAAGAAGGAGCCAGAAGAAAATGCTGTCAATGAAGGTTCTACAACGGGCCGCGCTAAAAGGGAAGTAAAAGATACAGCCCCCAAGGGCAGAGCCAAAAAGGCAGACTTCGAGACTTCATCGGCTTCGGGTACAGAAACTGTTTCAGCAAGCGCAAAACGTGGGCGCGCTACCAAACGTCTGGCAGATACGGAAATTACCGAAATGCTGGAGGAAGATGAGGAACCACAGCTGGAGGATCCACCGCAACCCGAGACTGAAGTGAAATCTGTAAGCAAGGAATCTGGTAAACGTAAAAAGGCTGCCATTGAGAATGCTGAGCTGCCGGCAAAGAAACGTGGAAAGAAAGCTGTCAACGAAGATTCAGCTGAGCAACCGCCAAACAAGGAGGTTTCTGCAGCACCGGCCAAGAAACGCGCACCGAAACGTGCTGCAAATGATGACCAAAATGAGGATCCGGAATCGGCAAAAAGCAAACCACGTAAGTAATACCTAGACACATAAGACAACAAGACATGCCGTTTACAGATCATTACGTTTTTAGCTCGACGTCGCAAGCGAATAGCAGCAGACACTGAGGATAATGGTGATGCTTTGGCAGTGAATGAAGTAGACGGTTCAACAAGTACGTTGGTGGATCCCGGTTGTCGCCTTGCCGTATTGAAAAGTTTGCAAAACGTGATCAACTTTTGTTTTCCAGCGTCCAAGGCCAAAAAGCAAGCAGCACAAAAAAGCGATGCGCCGGCTGCTGGCAGCTATGATAAAGCTAATTTCCCATCCCCAACGGACAAGGAATTCAATCTTAAAATCTCCAGCTGGAATGTGGCAGGCTTACGTGCTTGGCTGAAGAAGGACGGCCTCAAGTTCGTCGACTTTGAGGAGCCCGATATATTTTGTTTGCAGGTAAATACTTTGCACTTTCCAACTCCGTTAACAGGTAGCAATCTTGATGCGCTTTTACAATTGCAGGAAACAAAGTGTGTCACTGATCAGCTGCCCGAGGAGATGTCGCGTCTGCCTGGCTATCATCCCTACTGGCTGTGCATGCCCGGCGGCTATGCAGGCGTCGCCATCTACAGCAAAATAATGCCCATAATTGTGGAGTATGGCATTGGCAACGAAGAGTTCGATGATGTGGGTCGCATGATCACCGCCGAGTACGAGAAGTTCTATTTGATAAATGTGTATGTGCCAAATTCTGGACGCAAGCTTGTCAATTTGGAGCCGCGTATGCGCTGGGAGAAGCTATTCCAGGCATATGTCAAGAAATTAGATGCACTCAAGCCGGTTGTCGTCTGTGGCGATATGAATGTGTCGCATCTGGAGATCGATTTGGCCAATCCAAAATCGAACACACGCAACGCGGGCTTCACCAAGGAGGAGCGCGACAAGATGACTGAACTGTTGGGCCTCGGATTTGTGGACACTTTCCGACACCTGTACCCCAAGCAAACCGGTGCTTACAGCTTCTGGACGTATATGGCCAATGCACGCTCTCGTAACGTGGGCTGGCGCTTGGATTACTGCATTGTGTCGGAACGTTTTGTGCCTCGCATTGTTGACAATGTGATGCGTAGCCAATGTCTGGGCAGCGATCATTGCCCCATTACAGTCTTTCTGAACATTTAAGCACGCACGATGCACAATACTTGTTTACAATATGTTTGTTTGATTATAAGACCATTTAATTATTATATTTCATATTCACATTTTTGTTCTTTGTTTTTCGATTATTTTTTTGTTTATTTAAAATTTTTACGTCTCTACCATAAGCGTTTTATAACTAACTTACTGTAAATGCTTCGACTACATTCTGTAATTCAATCAAATAAATGTATACCAACTAAATAAAGAACTACACAACGGATACGCTCTTTAGTTTCGCTGTATTTCGACAATTTTCTGGCAGTTTAGGCGCGATAATGACCCATTAAAATAGTAAACGTTAACTGTATTTTGGTTTTTATGGGAAAACGCTCATTTGCAACAGCAAAGTTAAAAACTGTTACAAGAATAATTAGGATCGATTAAGGAGCTGTTTCGCATATATGGATTGATATGGAAATATGTCCTTTAAATAATATGGAATCACTTATTGTTTTCATTATAGAGACTGACAGAAGTGATTGAAGTTTTGCTTCCGCATTGGGTTTCTAATTGTTGAACTGTCGCTTTGTTGAACGCTTAGTTGGCATTGTTTTATGCTTTAGAAATTCGAGCTTGGTATATACAAGATACTCAAATAGTTGCCCCAGTTTTTTCGTGTATAGAATTAGTTAATACTTACATGTAAATGATAAATTAGTCGCTCATTTTAAATTGAAGTCATATAGTACATCAGTTCTTTTTGTTCAACGTAGAGGAACTGTTAACATTTAACTGGGCCATGTGTCCCAATCAGGAAGTGGAACGCAGCCTCCTGCCCGACTGTCACATTGCCAATCGCGTGTTCATGTATTCCATGTTGGACTATCTCCATTCGGGGGAGCGGCGCAGCGAAGAAGTGCATGCCGAGTTGCGTGACCGCTACGAGGTCTTTTGCCAGGTGCTCCACAACTTCCCCATGCCGCTGTACGAGGCGCCCGAGCCCCGACCGGGCGACAACAACTACGAATACTTTTTTGATGCGCTTCAGCTGCAGCACCAGGAGCACCAGGTGTGGCAGCGGCAAGTCTTCGGTGCGCAGACCAGCCTCCTCAACGGCCCCAGTAGCAGCGAGTCCAGCTCCAATCTGTCCAACAACTGTGCCTACTACGAGAATGCGGTGCGAAGAACCCTCGCCCAGCTGGGCGAGGTGACCAGAGCCGCCAACGATGTGGATATGCACTTGGGCAGCGAGAAGAAGGACGTGCAGCATTTGATCAGCAGCAGCGACGATGAGTAGTAAACTCAGTGCTGCCTAGCGTAGTTTACACTAAACTAAAGGTTAAATTATTGTCTTCCTTTTGGTAAAAGTGTAATAAATGTTAAGCGTAATGAAAGTAAAATTTACTATTAAGTATAACTCAGAAAAAAAAGAAATTAGCTCCGTATATGTATGTATGTGTGTGTGTGGATTTACTTACTAATAGTAAGCTACCATAATAGTATGTTTGTGCAATAAAACATTTTAATGTGCGTTTGTCGCGCTTATTTTCATGCTTAAAAAAGTGGAACGAGAGTTCTGTGGTCACTCGGCCGCTTATCGAACCAAAATGATCTCATTCAAAATATTTTATTATAATAAAAAAAAAAGCATAAATGGGTTTAAATAACACCGCACTTGTGAACGGAAGAAAGTTTCGGCCAACTGGAATTCCCAATGTACTCTACAATCGGTGAGTAATTATATTTAAATACAATTTAAAGTGCGGCGACAGTAAAAGTAATTGTATATTCAAATATGTTATTAATATTGAATAGTTGACTTAAGCAAAGAAGTGTTCAGATTGTATAAACCCATTAATCTGCCTGAGTTTTAACTCGACCGTTGCATTTCTAACTTTTGCTGTATGTTTGGTTCAAAAAATTATTGAAATTTGCGAATTTAATGAGATTTGATTTATTTATAACACCGTCAAAGTCTCGCAAACTTTCAATGGAAATTAAACAATTAAGGTTGTCGCCAACAACTGAGATTTTCTGTTGCTATTAAAATTTGGAATGAGTGTAATTGAGCGCAAGTACTGTAGAATTGCAATCTGGTTAATTCTGGTTAACTTGTGTCTTTAACCTTAGCAAGAATTCGAAAAATGAAGTAAATGCTACTAATTTGAATGAGCGTTTAAATAGTTGAAGTAATACCTTTTTGCACGATCAAAGCAAGCAGACTATCTTCTATAAAAGTCTGTCAGTCAAGCACTCCTCCAACTTTTAAATTTCCTCCCAATTCAAGTTGACCAATGCTTGAGTACGGAGTATGTTAAGGGATGTACATTCAAATTGAAAATTAATTCATAAATTTAGCAGCTAACTGAATGTTAATGCCCAAATTACTCAATAAAAATCTTTCAAATTAAGCAATTACGAGCGAAAAGTGCAACTAACTTTCGCCTTCGCCAGCTTCGAGTGCGGCGAGAGAATGAGCATATGAAATGAAATATGTGTATGTCTACATATATACAAATAGTATATTATAAAAGTAAAACCACATTTGTATGACAGCAACAATGCGATGTGCAACTATCCACATGCATAAAAACAAGCCGTAGCCGTCTAACAAACTAATGACTCTGTGATCCACATTTTGTGGTAGTAGTATCATCATCGCACATGAAACACATAGGGCCATATATCTATCTATCTACTCGCACAATGCAAACAAAAACAAACACAACGATAATCTGGAAATGGTCGCGCATTGAGACCAAACTGTCACAAAAATCAGTTAATAAGCAGAGACTAGAGACCAGTAGCCAGTAGCCAGTAGCCAGTCACCAGTAGCCGGTAGCCCACCTGGCCATAAAATTTCATTTTCATTTTCATTTGACAATCCGATCTTTAGTCGCAGGTCCAATATCGCATCGTTTAGTCGGAAAAGTTTTGTGAACGCGTTCGGTTCGAGTGTGATAGAACTGCAACTCCATCGGCAAACGGGAGTTACGAACAGAGAGTTCTTTTAACTAGCTTTTTGTGATATCTCGAAGGACAAGTGCCCGACAATGCGTTTCTTCTCGAACATTTTGATAATCTGCAGCATATTTGCAAGTATTCGAGCGGAAGGCGGCGAATTTGGTATGACTGCTATTTACTATACTATAAAATAGGAAACTGAGTCATTAAAAACTTTGTAATATTTTAATATATATTATACATCTGCAAATTTAATGTGAATAGTTTCTCAAAAAACTTTTATGTGCAAGTGTCTGAATTTAAACAAACTGAATTAAATGAAGAATGCAGATTTTGAAAAATGCAGAATTCTAAACCTTTCCCAACTTTAGAAAGATGAAAAATTGCAATGCGCATTAAATTATATAATCCACTTTATACCTTTTTTCAATTTAAAACCCACAAAGAAAAACTAGTTATACCACCCACCTATGGCGGAATAATATCCAAGGGAAACTCCAATGCCAGCCACTCGATGGCAGCTCGCTCCTATGGCGGAGGCCCGGCTGGCAACACGGAGTGCTCCTTTGGCACGGAGTGCACTCCGCTCCACGACTGCACGGCCATGATCTACGAGGTGGCGAAGAACTGCTACTATGGCGACAAGTCGCTCTACTGCGGCGGTGGCGAGGAGATGCCCTACGTGTGCTGCCCCAGCAGTCCGCTGGAGAAGAACCAGGTGTGTGGCAAGTCCTTGGTGCAAGGACACTTCTACAAAGGACTCGGCTCCTACCCATTTGTGGCTCGCGTCGGCTTCAAGCGTAAGTACTGCCATCAAATGTTCAGCAGTAAGTGTGAGATCCAAATCGCAATCCTTTGCAGACGTCAACACGGGCGCTTTTGCGTATCCTTGCGCTGGCTCGATCATTGCCCGTCGCGTCATCCTCACCGCCGCCCACTGTGCGCTGGCCAAGGCAGATGGCCATCGACTGTACGTATGCGTCACTGCCACATCCCATCACTCTATATACTAAGTCTGCATCCAACCTGTAGATCGTCGGTGCGTGTTGGCGAGTACGATACTTCGAGCGATCCGGACTGCGCCAGCACTGGGTTCTGTGCGCCGCGCTCGGTGAATCATGCGATCAGCCATGTGATTGTGCATCCAGACTACAAGCAAGGCCAGTATCATCATGACATTGCGCTGCTCGTGCTCAAAACTCCGCTCAACTACTCGGGTAAGTCGCGGGCCGCCCGGGGAGGGGAAGCGGGTTACGCTTCGCAGTGTCAATGTTAATTAAAAATCGTTTTGCTCTGTGATACGAAACTGAACTCGCAGTTCATAAATGTCAACTGTCTCTCTCTAGGCTCTCTCTCTCTCTCTCGCTCACATGTTTCTAATTTGAGGGTAGAGCTCCAATCCACATGCGGGGAGTTCTGCGGGGTTAATTGCGTCCAGCGCTGAGCTTCATTATAATGTGTTTAGTGTAGCAAGATATGAGACGCCCATTACTCAATAGCTGTTTTTCGAATTTTGGCCACACTTCAATAGGCTCGAACTTTGGCTAGAATGCAAAATTACCATGATTAATACTAGGTTGATAACTAAATACAGTTTTGAAACAATTCTCGATTGTCAACTGAAGTTTCAAGATCAACATCAAACATTCATTAGTATTGCAGTTTGCATCCCAATTTTAGACAGTTGGTACAATATAAACTCATTATGTTGAGGGGGTCAAAGTTTTCGACTACAAACAACTGGCAGCGGACTGTGGAAATTACGATCATTAGCAAAAATAACGGTCATTATTGCAGACTCTTCGACAGCAGTCGGGATCGGAATAAATATGGGGTGTGGTCGCGGAAGCAGGAACGAAGTTTCAAGCGCACACAACTTGTAAACAACACATTAACCGTGACCGCGCTTGACCTCATAACAAGATCGTTATATGTGTTTTGATCTTGATCTTGGGATTCTGCAGTCAGAAAGACTTTCTGTAGTAGCTGTAGCAAGGATTCAAATTGGCAACAGCAACTCAAAGGAAAATCAGTGAAACTAAACTTAAACTAAATCAAAATTAAATTGACAAGTCATAAAATAGACTTAACTATCGCCAATACTTTAGTAACCTATAAAGTTGCCAAAAAAAGGGCTCCTCATTGTTGACAGGAAAAAGGGTGCGCTTCGAACTCGGGTCCCAGAAACGGGTTTTCATATGCGGATATGGGGAAACAAAACAAGAGCAATAATAACGCCCGTGCATCGGCACGTAAACAATCAAATTGCCAAGTGAATGAGAGGGAAGAAATAGGCGCGGATTCTTGGAAGAAGATGGATATCAATGAAAAAACGGATCAACTATTTAAGCTTATTCAGAACTAATACAACAACTAATTAAATAGTAACAATACTACTACTATCACTGTCGGTTTATAGAATACACGAGGATTGTAATGGAACTCCGTTAGGGCTGGTTCGTTTAGAATGGTTTAGAAAAGGTCCCTAAGCAAACGAGATAAATTTGAAAATATTTTTGTTCTTGCCTTGAAGAAGTTTGTGAAGAAAGTGACAAATACTTGACAGAAATTTTGAATAGGATCTTAAGCTTTGGCAAAACAATGTAATTCTGAAGATGTTTTTGTTTGCTGCTCAGAAATTGAGGAAGTTTGTGAACAGAAATTCAGAATAGGATCTTAAGCTTTGGCAGACACACTACAATGATTCAGCGAAGAGTTCTGAAGAAGGCTGCAAAGATGCTACGGGGAAGATCACTATTGACTTCTGGCTACAATATAGTCGACTAATGCCCATCAAATCTATACGAAACACCACAAGTATGTATAGATCACAGATTTCTATATTGATTTTTATTCCTAAATATTTTCGATTTACAAATAATCATTATTTATTAAATATATTTTAGCTGTCTACTTAGTTCAGTACCACTTTATTTTATAGTTACTGAGATCTAAGTATAGGGACGGGAATCGAAGTGAAGATCCGTCTTGTTTCTTTGAACGGGTGGACTGATATATGGACTTACCCCGATCGACTAGTCTATCGATGTTGACTAAGAATATTATGTATATATTTTTCATTCTTGAGCAACTTAATAGACCCTTTATTGCTGTTCCAAAAGTGAACGGTCTGAAAAAAAACGTAGTCAAGAACGATAAGACAAGAAGCAACAAACAACCAATAACGAGTACAGACAGAAAGTTAAGCAGTGAGGGAAGGGTCGGGGAAGGGGAAGGAAGGAAGGGAGGGGAATCGAAGAGAAGATCCGCCGCGATGCCGTCGTGGAGGCGTTACCTGAATTGTTGACTAGCTCGTTATTTGTTGGGTGATTTTATGGCTTTATAATATTTCATGGGCGTATGTGAGCGCAAGATCAATCAATGGGGCGGTGTGCAACAATGTTGCATGCACTCTCTGTCTCTCTCTTACTCTCCCTGTGTTGGAAGCCGAAATTCCATTTGGATCAATGGATGAGAAACAAGATTCAGAAATGCCCTCGCTAATCACCTCCATCATTTGATTCCCCTTCCTGTCAACGCAGTGGCCACACAGCCGATCTGTTTGCAGAAGTCACGCGCCAACTTGGTGGTGGGCAAGCGGGCAACTATCGCCGGGTGGGGCAAGATGTCCACCTCCAGCATACGCCAGCCGGAGATGTCGCACCTGGACGTGCCCCTCACCAGCTGGGACCTCTGTTTGCGCAACTACGGCTCCACAGGCGCCCTCGAGTCACCCAACTCCATTGAGGGCCAATGGATGTGCGCCGGTGGCGAGGGCAAGGATGTCTGCCAGGGCTTCGGCGGGGCGCCGTTATTCATCCAGGAGAGCGGCATCTTCTCGCAGGTAGAAACGCGCTGACAAGCATACATAGGGATTCAACTAATCGTGCGGCGATTTCAGATTGGCATCATGTCCTTTGGCTCGGACAACTGCGGCGGCCTGCGTATTCCCAGCGTCTACACCAGCCTCGTATACTTCCAGGAGTGGATACACGACAACACACCGCCCGAATAAGTCAGAGCCCCACAGTTCTACTGCTGCACTTCTCTAAACTAAGTCCTTAATTCATAAAAAGCTGTACTTAAATATCTATATATCCTCTCAGTAAATAAACATGAAACTATATTCTATATTCGCTAGAGGGGTATGCTAAACTGCGTAAAGATATAAACAGATAATGACAATGATGAATCGAAAGAATCAAATATTAAGAACTAAGTTTACCAAGATAATTTAGGCCCCAACCAAAGCTACAGTCTCCTTAGGCGCACAATAAAAATCAATGACTTGTTGCTGCTTCGATAGCCATGTTATATTAGAGGGTGTCCGATGGTCGAGCAGCGTGGAGGAGTCTCTCTTGTTTGTTGCGTATTGATCTGTTCATAGTGTGCTTGTCTGTCTGCCGCACACGCATACAAATAATTTAATTGAATTAATTGAACTTTGACATGAAACAGCAGAGGCCTTAAAATATCAAATGATCTTCCATATAAATAATGCAGTTGGAACTCGAGAAGAAACGAAAACAACTGACGACAATTTCTTTCCAATTTGAATGAGCTTTGGTAGCCCAATTTACGAACAATTGGCTATCATAGCTGAATCATCCTTATGCAACCACTTCGACAATAAACAAACAACAGCAGCCTGCCTGCCCAATGAAGTATTATTAAATGAAATCATAACTCTATATCATATTTCAAATTTGCCGAACTTTAAATTGTTAGGTCAACTTCAATTGTGGATTGATATGGTTATCTAACACGACCCCAAAAACACAGAACTTATTAATTTTAAAGAGTAATTCCCGTCATCATAATCTAGTTTGGATTGATGCAATAAAACAATTTCGAATTACAGTTGTCACATTAGGCGTGTTTGTTGTGTAAGTGCAAATTACTCTACTTGCATCCGCAGTGTGTTCTCTTAATGTTTTTATGCATCAGCTCATTAGAAATTATATAATACTATACTTTACAAAAGGTTGTTATAATCTATCTTCTCGACTTATCTTCTTATCAATCAATTCTAGTACTTCTTTGCTAATATGCTGTTCAGTAGTTGTTTATTTGTTGCCGATAGTTTCGAGAATTCAAAAGGACAAATCGAACTTTGGGATAGTCTCTTATTTATGCAGTTAATAAGCAATAGATTAAGGTCAAGTTCAAGTTCCTGAAGAACTTGTGGTAATTGTGTTTGTAGTGGATATTAAACAGAATGCGGCTTGGCACTAAAAAAGAGTATTAAATATTCGCCCGACTGCAGAGAATTGACGTTATTTGAGCCGGCTTCAGGCGTCTTCGTCTCACACCTCAATGTTAATAGCTTCTTGGCTAGAATACCGGCATCGGAAGGCGAGGCCTCCACTTCCACTTCCATTTCAAGTTACCGGCCAGCGCCAGACTCAGAGTCAAAGTCAGACTCAGAGTCAGAGTCAGAGCCAATGCCATGTGGCTAATTGGAGTCAGCTGTTTTAATGATGTAGGCAAATCAGCTGGTTGTTTGGCAGGAGGCCGACACTCGCACATAAAAATCGAAAGCCTGAAAGAGCAGAATGCACTTGGAGAAATTGTTACCTTGAAGTCGAATACACACATCGTTTGATTATGTAAGCTCGATGCCGGCACAGCTGCACTACTGATGACAATTAACTTGTACTCGCCGCGTTGAGTTCACGAACGACTTTGACATCAGCAAGTGGCAAATCAGAAGAAGCTTTGATATTCATTTAGTAGACCAACGAAACGCCCCTCCGATCGTGCAGTGTAGCGGGTCCAGGGAAAAACACTAAACGAAAAATCAATTTGATGGCTCACACAGATCTTGACGAACCAACAGCTGAACGCCATGCCACGCCGTGCCGTGCCGTGCCGGTCCAGTCCCGTCTAGACGAGGCGACACAGTCGCCGGCCAGTCGACAATTCGTCGTCGAGGCGTCGAGATCGTCGCAAGCGCGCCGTCTTCAAAAACTGCTCAAAGCTCTCTAACGGCCCCCGTTTTCAAATAAACAACCGTTGGACATCGGGTTACAATCTCGTGTGAATACGTGTATATTGTTAAACTCATGAACATACAATGAATTCTAAACTAAATACGTGTCTATTCATTTTAAATAGTCTGTCTTCAATTAATACAAATTAGTGTTAAATTAAATTAACTTAAAAATACAGCGGTTCAAATTAATTCGAGTTACTTTAGTATTTGGATTCTTCGTGGCTCCAGCATCGCTCGTCCTGAGGTACTCGAAATGCACTGATCAGCTGAAAGAACAAGACTTTTAATAAATGCGCCTCTATTAAACAATTAAGCCAAATTTTCTGTTCAATTGGAGAATAGACAAATTTTAATTGACTGACAAATGAAATGAAATTTACTAGTAAAACAAAAAAAAATATGATAAAGAAAAGTAATTTGACCAATTGACGAAAAAATTGAAAAAGCTATTTCTATATTTAAATGAAAGTCTGCAAGTTTGACAGCATAATGTCTGTGTGATCCCAAATAGTTTGGTGCACTTCATAAAATTCTGGTTCTTTATTCGCAATATTATATAATTATCAATCGGACATATATACCGATGTATATAACTTCTTAAGGCAACATCGAAACAAAAATTGCAGTTCGTTAAAGAATTGGTCGGGAATATGTAGGCTAGTGTAATCAATAATATTTACTGTTCATTCAATAATCTCACTCAAGTTTCGGCTATCGAATTAACGAAGTGGCAAGCCCAAAATAGAAACACTCAATGTAGAAGAAGGAAGGGCAGGGCAGGGCAGCTCGATGCTGGCTGCATACGTATAAAAGGCGTCGCGACGGTTTTCAAGACAAAACCTCGGACAACTGTGTTCAAGTCTAGTGTGAGCGTCCCCCCGTATTGATGTCAGAGCGTGTGTACAGTTTTAGACAGCTAAGCAAAACGAAGTGAACAAGAATTAAGTGAAACCCTTTTCAAGGAAAAGTAACCAAAAAAAGCGAAAACAATTAAACGAAGCTCGTGCGATTTTTGTTGTAGATTGTGTGCAAAATATTAGGACGGCGAACGAAAGAAGCTCATAAATTGCAGCTAATCGGAATTTCTGGGCGATCGATCGCAGAAGTCAACGCGCTAATTAGGCAAAACAGTGCCAAGGTAATAGGGCGCAACGGAGAGGGCAAGCAAGTGGTATAACTGTATAGTGCAATATATGTATGTACACGCATGCCCTTGTGTGTGTGTGAATATATAATACACAAAAACAAAATCTGCTAAAAAGGCGCAAAAAGCTGTGCGATGTTGAAGAGACGCCGATGTAAACAGCAACAAACACGACAAGAATTACAGTAAACACGCTGAGACACTTGGCAACATGTTGCCAGACATCGGGAACATGTTGCTAGCGATGTGTGCCTTAGCAGCACTCGCCATGGCACCAACATCAGCAGCAACATCAACTTCAAACGAAACAACAACAATACCAATAGCAATATCTACACCACCAACAACAACAACAGCAACAACACCAATAGCAACATCTGCACCCAATTCAACGGCAACGCCAACAGTTACATCAACACCAGCGTCAGCAGTTGCAGTGGGCAACCAATCGTACGCCGAGTTCAGGGAATGCACCAGTGTGGACATTCGCAACGATTGCAAGAATTTGCATCAACTGGACAACTGCACTGTGATCAACGGTTTCATGATGATCACACTGCTGCCCGTGGGCTTGCAGAGGTGCAACTACTCCGCATATTCGTTTCCCAAACTGCGCGAAGTTACTGGCTACGTGATATTCACCGACGTGCGCGGCCTCGTGAGCATCCGCCACATGTTCCCTAATCTGACGGTTATACGCGGTCGTCGGCTGTTCCTCAACTATGCGCTGGGAGTGACCGGCATGCCTGACCTGGAGCTGGTGAGTTTCGCGTAACCATTTGAGAGTAATTGCTTTATCACTAACATACTTTCAGCTGGAGTTTCAGTCGCTCGTGGCCATTCAGCTGGGACACGTCTACATTGGCAACAACCCAAAGCTCTGCCAGCTAAACGCGGTAAGCAAAGTCGTTGCAACACTAACCACACTCTCAATGTGTACATTTGCTTTGCAGCTGAACTTGGATCGAATCACACTAACCCGAGGAACCAATCACGTTGTGCCCACAGCCACAAACTGCACGCATCCCGCCAACTGCAAGGGTTGCGACACAGCCTATTGCTGGTCGGACTTTACGTGCCAGCGGTTTCAGAACGACAACGTGGCCCATCTCGACAGGTGGGCGCAATAGAAATATTCTAAAACCCATTACCATTCCCATATACCAATATGGTATATGAATTATCCAAAAGAGTGATTAGTTTCACTGAATAGTTGAGAAAAAGTGATGGAATAACATTTTTTAACTAATCGATTAACTAATTTGTTTACTACGAAAGACTTTCGAACAACGCTATAGTATGACTCTAAAATATGGTAACAATTTGCAATGTTTGATTCCTATGATTTCTAAACTATGCAGACAATGCTATAGATCATTTTAAATGTCTTTTACATTACACTTAAGATGTACATCAATTGTGTAATGGTGTTTAGAACTACATCGATCAATCCGCGGTAACTTATGGTTTCTGAAGTACACGGACAATGCTATAGATTAAATGTATTACACTTAAGATGTGTAAACAGAAATACTTCAATTGCGTAACGTTGTTAACAACTACTTCGATCAATCCGCAGGAACACACAGAACTGTCATGAAGAGTGCCTTGGCGGCTGCTACAATGCGACAGCTGCGGGCTGCGTGGTGTGCCGGGGATTGACAGACGCGGGCGTGTGCGTGAAGCAATGTCCGCCGGACAAGTAAGTGGTCTCTGCCACGCCGAGTGGGCGTCTTGTTGATTGAAACTTAGCCTTAGTCCCTTTGCAGATATTTGCTGGAGTATCACCAGCGTTGCTACACTCGCGAGCAGTGTGCGGCGAAGCGGCATTATACCTTGGATAGCGACTGCGTAGCATTCTGCCCGAGTGGTTACAAGGCCAACAACAAGTCGGAGTGCGTGCGTTGTGCGCCAACGGAGGCGTGCATCAGTGTCTGCTCGCCGGAACCGCAGGACCAGGACATTGTCATCTACAATTTGGCCAATGCCGGCGATCTGAGGGGCTGTCAGATTGTCAACAGCAGCCTCATCATCAGCATACGAAATGAAGTGCACGAAGACACGCTGCTGGAAAGTCTGGGCGCCATTCGCGAGATACGCGGTTACCTCAAGATTTATCGGTGGGTTCCTGCAACTTAAGCATTCGCCAACAATCCACAGTAATGAGTGTTCTTCGTCTAGGTCCACGTTGAGCAGCCTGAAGTTTCTACGGAATTTGCGACGCATTCACGGCGATCCGCTAGAGAATCGTCACTATGCGTTCATCGCCTACAACAACAAGGAGCTGACCGAGCTGTGGCATCCGAGGGTTCAACTGGAGCTGGTCAACGGCGGCATGTACATGCATCGCAACAACAAGCTCTGCAACAAGCACATGCGCGACTTTCAGAATAATGTGGTGCACGACAAAGTGTTCGATTCGCTGCAAACCAACGACCAGGAGGTGCTCTGCGGGCCCTCCAAGATGCAGCTGATCGTACAGGTGAGTGGGCAAATGCTTCTACAAGGAAAGAGCTTTTTACTGTGGCTGCCGATGAACTGATATTGTTTCGTCTCACCTTGCTGCAGTCACGCACCCATCGCACAATAACGTTGAGCTGGCCCAAAGCACAGACTAGCGTGGAACTGGAGCTGATCTACAAACCCGTGCCGGCAGGCGAAACATCTGCGGATGAGCTGGAGGCTCCCATCTGCATGCGCATCAATTGGCAGCGCCTGCTGCTCTTCGTCGACGATCTGCTAGAGAACGGCACACACTACAGCTATCAGCTGGAGCAGCTGCAGTCGAACACTCGCTACGCCTGCCTGCTGCGCACCTTCGGCGGCGAAGTGCACGACGAAGCGCGCAGCGATATCATTTATGTGCAGACACAGCGCGACATACCACGGCCGCCGTCACTGACCATCGTCAAGAAGTCGGAATCGGTGATGACCTTAAGCATAGGCGCCCGGGATCACGACTATTACGCGTTGAATGTCTACGAGATGCCCGACGATGAGGCGTACATTGCGGAGCGCGATTTCTGCAAGCAGCCGACGTTTCTCTTCCAGGACATGGAATTGTTGCGCTGGAACGCAGTGCGCGACTACGACTACGACGAGTGCTGTGCTCAGCATGCGGAGCAGTCGGACGATCAGCGCTTCATCGATCAAATGAACGCCATGTATCGCTGCAGCCTGGACGCGCCCACGAACTGTGCTCAGACGGCCGCCAATAGCAAACGGGTGCAGCCGCCCCCACAGCAACTGCGACTAGCGGCGAATACAACGTTGTACGAGCTGTCGCAACTGGAACGCTATCGCTTGTACTCGCTGCAGCTGCAGGCCTGCAATCAATTTGGCTGCAGCAGCGTCACGACGTGGAATGAACGCACCAATTTCAGTCTGAATGCGGATCTGTTGCCGGAATTGACGGCTTGTCGGGTGCCGGACACAATGCAGTACATTGTGCGATTTCCGGAGCCGTTGAAGCCGAATGGCATAATCACCAGCTATGTGATGCACTATCGCAACAATGTGTCCGCCCAGGTGACCGAGACGCATCTGCTTTGCCTGACGCGGCGGGATCATGCTGACGCCGGCTTTGCGCTGTCGAGGATACTGAATGGCACCTACAACGAATGCGCCGTGCGCGTGCATTCGATGGCTGGCGATGCTATCACACCGTACGTGGCCATCACGTGGTGCGACGAGCATCAAAGGCAATTGCCCTCGACGACAATGAGAACAACAACGACGACTGCGGCTGCAACGGAGTTACCCCCTGCGGAGACGGCGACGCCCGTCACCCAACTGGAGGACACTCACTCGCATGCGCATGGGATCAGCATATTTATAATATGCTTTTTATTTGGGTGTGGCCTGTCGCTTGTCTGGCTCCTGTACAAGCGACGATGCTGGCGCAAATGGCCGGGTTTGCGTCGGTATGTGCCGCTACGGGAGCAATGGCTGCGCGAACGCCATCATGCGGAAGATCGCGAAATACTCGTTGATGGCTTTGAGACGGTTCGCTTTCAGAACAACAACAACAACAATAGCAATAACAACAACAGCAATAGCAGCAACAATGAGTATTAATCAACTGCGTATGTATATCTATTTTAATAAACTTACCAATCCGAGCATATACGAAAACATCTTTTCCTTCTTTATGCATCATTCTGCTTGGGAGTTGAATTGGCTGCCGCAGCATCCTCAACGTTGGCGCTGGTGGTGTTTGCTAGCAAGACGGCCGGCACGCTGCTGGACGGCGACAAGAGGATGTCACTGTCCGAGGTGGGTGTGGGTGTGCGCGGGGAACGCACTTGTTGGCGTGCCTTTGCGCGCTCCAATTTGGCCTGTTCGTATTCTTTAAGCTCGGAGAGCTTCAATTGTATGGTTTGTAGTTCCCGGCGACGCATTTTTTCACTTTTTGTTTTGCTTCCTTTGTTTGGCTATCTAACGTGACCACAGTTTGAACATTCAAATATACCCTAATGCGTCGACCAAAAAAATACCAAGACGCTTCACAAATAATTAAATGTTTGGTCACACTTTATTCAGTATAAACCTATTTTTCAAAATTGACACTTTTTAAATGATTCTGAACATATTTAACCATTTAATGTTCTTGTCAAACTTATCGTATAATGATAGTATAGAAAATTTATTTATTTAAACTAAATTTTCCGGCGAAGTGTTATGTACAACCATTAAGACATTGAATGCTATCCATGAATTTTGTATATTTTCACTCCAAATAAATTTGAATTCATAATGTGCGTAATAAGATCATCTTTTTTCGATTTGCTGTATAATCTGCAAAACCGAATATAAAAATTTTTCAATTAAATTGATCAAAGTACCTAGGTTTTAAAAATTTCATTTTATGCTTAATGCTATATTGAATCATTCCTCATCTGCAAATAAACCACCTAGCTCCAGGTCTTCTGAATTATCGTTAGACATCTGATTGGTTTTAAATTCAGTGAAGAATTTACCGTCGCTTCCGGAATCCCAGCAGCTTTCCTCTGCCTCGGCAGCCACATGTCTAGCATGCTTCGGAGGCGTAAAGTGGGTATATGTACAATTCGTGTAGCTGTATGAGCTGTAGATGTTGCTGGTGGTTGGATGCACGTCACAGTGCTCGGCCAAGAATTCCAGCACTTGGTCTTTGTTGGTGAGGCAATTGAACCGGACACGTAAAGCTCGCTTCATTTCATTGCTCCACATGAAGCTGAGATGATGATGGAAGCACTGAAAATGCAAACGATCGCCAGCAACTGCAGCAATCTCCAAAAATTGCTCCACACATGCCTTTGGTGTGCTTGTGGCATTTGGATACTCACTGTTGAATAGCGCTGGGTTGGCAAGTAATCCACGTGCAGCCATTACACCAGCCGCCTTAGTCTTGGCATGCAGTTCACAGGCATCTTGAAAGCTTTCCACATTGCCATTAACAATTAGTGGGATGTGCAGTGATTGCGCCACCTCTGCCATGGCTGGAATATTAAGCGTATCCTTGGAATGCTTTTGCGCAGGTGTCCGGCCATGCAATGTCAAGAAAGTGACTCCACAGTGCTCCAATTGCTGAGCCAACTCAATGGTCTTCTGCACGGAAGTCTCATTGTCCTTGCCCTGCAACAGTCGCATCTTGACGGACACACTGAAATCCGTGGGCAGCGTTCGTCGCAGGCACTGGACAACGTCACGAACCTGCTCCGGCTGCCGAAGTAAGCCACAGCCGTATCCTTTGGCAATGGCCCAGCTCTGTGGACAGCCGCAGTTCAAATCAACACCATCGACATACGGATAAATGAGCTGTGCGGATGTCACAAATTCGGTAGCATCTTTGGCCGCAAACTGTGCTATCAGTGGCTGATCATCAAGTCCGGTGCAGAATTCATTTTGGCGGGCTTTCTCACTGTTGTTGATCGAATCAGATATCATCATGGGGGTGAACGCCAGTTGAACGCCGTTTTGGCGGATCAATCTGCGAAATTCCAGTTTGCTATATCTAACCATCGGTGCACTCACCCGCAGGAAATCTTTTGAATCTGCGAAAAGTGCAGCAATATCATGGTGCGGCCTATGCTGTGGCAGTTCCATCCTCAATAAGTACTCTTTTTATGTTTGTTTACAATCTAACAAGTTGCACGCTTTTCCCCCATGCTATCGGCTTATCGATAGCTACATGCACGTTGTTGCGGTGTCCGGCTGGATGAACAGCTGCTCGTTCAGCTGAATTGTACACAATTTAAAAATACAAAATGGATCGTTTATTTATTGTAATAAGCGTGGGAAAAGCATCACGCATCATGACTATTCAAATTTCCAATCTTCCCCACCTTGCTGTCTTACCGTTTTAAATAGGAGAAATTATTCGATATTGATATCGATTGGTTTACCCCTTTAGAGTGACCCTTTGCGGTAACCCTGAGCTTGATTTTTGGTATATCTTCAAATTGAATTTACGGTCACGCTGGAAAAAACGCACAATCGCAATTTTTAATTAAATAAAATTAATCCATGTACAAAAAGAGTATAGTGACTAATCGAACCATAATAAGGCAGTAGGAGTCGTCGATGACGCTGAACAGTTAAACGCAATGAAAAAGTGAAGGCAGCAACGTCCAACAACAACAGCATCCAGTAAACCGAGCAACAACAACAATGCATTTCTCAATACCAGACACACAGGAACAATACGCCGAGGGGAGCGGAGGGTCGCCCACGTACACGGTGTACAACATCTACATCAACGGCAACTATCACTGCTGCTTGCGCTACAAGCAGCTGCATGCGTTGCACGAACAGCTGCGTAGGCGTTGCACAGACGCCGCCCTGCCGCCCTTTCCCCCCAAACGACTGCTGCCTCTGAGCAACAGCCAGCTGGAGACACGACGCGCCGCCCTCGAGCACTACTTGCAGATCATTGGCCAGGACTCGCGCATAGCACGTCTGTCGTATCTGCAGCAGTTTCTGCAGCGCGCCCAGCTGGACACGGCGCTGGCCGAGTGCACGGTGGGCAGTGAAAATGAGCAGCAACAGCTGCAGGTCGAGGTCTACAGTGGAGCTGGCAATGTGGCGACGCCTGTTGCACAGTTGCTGGTCAACTGTCATGTGCAGCAGAATGCGAGTGCTGTGCTCCAGACTGTTTGTCGCACACTGCAGCTGCCCGCCGAGCTGATGCAGTTCTTTTGTCTATACCTGATACGCCAAGTGGAGGAATCGACAGACTCGCCGTTGTCCTCGCCCGATGAGCCGCCAAATGTTTTGCTGCTGCGGCGCTTGATGGACTTTGAGTCGCCCTTTATAACGCGCCTACATGCGCAGCCATGTCAATTGCTATTGCGCACCTGCTACTGGAACGCACGCTGGGATGCCAAGCTGCTGGGCAACGGCGTCGCCCTCAACTTGCTCTACAATCAAACACTGGTGGATGTGGCACGCGAATGGATAATTTGTACGCCGGAGATGCGTCGGCAGCTGTGCAGCCTGCAAATGCAATCACGACCGCTGCAATATTTGGATCTGGTGCGACAGCTGCCGTCCTATGGTTGCCTGCAGTTTGGCGCCGCTCAAGTCGATTACCCCGAGGTGGAGACCCAAGCACTGGTGACCATTGGCAATCGAGAGCTCAGCTTGCGCACGGCACGCGGCGCCAAGATCTACGAGACAAAGTTTCGGGTGACACGCATGCGTTGCTGGCGAGTTAGCGCCATGCACAACACTTTCGAATCTCGGGATCAGCCCACGCAGCTGCAGCTGTCCTTTGAGTATCTGATGTCGAAGCAAACGCTGCGCTGGATAACCATAACCAGCCAGCAGGCGATGCTGATGTCCGTCTCACTGCAGGGCATGGTCGATGAGCTGTTGCACAATGAGAACAACAGCAGCGGTGGCAGCGATGATGAGCAAGAGGCCAGCACGTCCCGCGCAGCATCGGACTCGACATCGTCGACACCCAGCTCGGTGTCATCGTCGTGCACCTCTACTTCAACAACTTCGACAGCGACAGCGTCAACGCCGCCAGTTAAGTTTCTAGCGGAACGCTGCAAGCAGCCGCACAACAAGCTGACCACGGCACGAACCTTTGCAGCCGTCTTCTTTCGGAACGATGCGAATGCTGGGAGCACATCGGTGCGCAACGAGGCATTTGAGGGCATTGGCGACGACGATCTGTAAGCTCTCTTGTTGACCGTTTACTGTGTGCGTTAACTTCCTTGTAGAACTGGATAACCATTTATTCTTCTCTTTTCAATATCAAACTTGGTATCCGCTCAATTTGAGAGTCTGGCTACTGCAATTTAAAAGTAATTGATCGTTTTCCAGTACTGCTTACTATGATGAATGTGTGGGTCGTGTTTGTATGTGTGTCTCTTTGAGTGTAAAAAACAAAAACGAATTTGTTTGAATTAGTTGAATCGTAGACAGCGCACAGCCAAAATAGTTTTTTAAACAAAATTGTAACTGTTAGCACAAATCTAAACAAAGTTATCGTTGTAAATGTATGATGTATGAATGTATGATGTATCTATGCAGCATATTCATAAGATAGTTAAGTTTTGAACTCCGAACAACTCGTCCTTCCCTACCCTCTCCCCATGGTGCTGCCAAATGTTAATGCGACAAATACGATATACGAAACTCGAAATGTGCATTTTATTGTGTTAAAAGACAAAGGTAGATTTATTATCAAAATACATATGAGATGATCGATCGACTTGATGCTGATTGATTAATAAACATTGTGTTGTGTATAAGAATGCTCAGTAAGAAGAACTTTAGACTTACGTTACACTATACATTTTATAAAGCACTCAACAAAATGTATTTACACACGCATACATCGTATATTCAACATATATTTGTATGTATATTAATTGAAATTCTTTTGTAAATTACATTTTTTAAAACAATTACTCTTAACATTTCCTTTTTACATTGTATGTATGTGTATATGTGCAGCTATTTTTTACTTTTATTATTAACAGTTGAACAAAATATATATGTTATGCATTTTATATAAATAAACGTAAAACGAAATTTATGAAATCGTTCCAACGTTCGACGTTATGATTTCTTCCATATGGGACGCAAAACTTTAAATGCTTGGAATTGAAGTTTAATTTACATAGGTACTATGTGATTTTGAAAATTATAGAATATCCATAGTTGTTAATTACTAATCAATTTGTCTAAAAATTAAAAGTGGTTGGATGTTCGATAAATTCTGACAGATCCATTTTTAACCTTGTAAACATTCGATCAGATTTGCACCAAAATTACAGTTTGTTAAACAATTTAAAGTAACTTTTAATTTATTCCAATTAAAAAAAAAACTATTTTATGTTAAAATTTGAGAGATGCCAACTTGGGTCACAAACCACATACCACCCATCCAATTTAAAATAAAATACCAGTTAAAATCTTATAAATATTTATTATCTCTGCTTCTGTCAAAAAATTAACGAATTTGTTGTCAGTTTTGTGTTATACTTTAAAAACTTAAAGCAAACTAGTTTTTTATAATCATTTATATTGGCACATTTGTCAATTTGTAAGCGCATATTTTAAAATTTGGCTACGGTCACATTGAATGCAGCAGCGAAAAATAGCTCACAACACTCCCAATAATAGCATTGGGGCTTGTGTGATAAACAAAAACATCAAATTAAAGCAATATTTTTATAAAACAAATATATAATGGATCGCAACAATGGGTAAGTGCGTTAATTGGCACGCATACACAGCATATGCTTTTGTCGGCTATGCGTAGTTTGTGACGCATACAGATTGATGAAAAAAAGTAAACACACAACATATGCATGAATGTGGGTGCGCGCATGCATGTATGCGTGTGCGTTTGCGTGTGTGTGTGTGTATAAAAAAGTAGGTGATATTGGGAAACTAATTTGTGTAATAATATATTTTGTTTTGTAGACGCTACCCCTACATACGCCGACAGGGCAGTGGCAATGGACCACACAACCATCATCATCATAACAGTTCAAACTCATCGTCCACATCGTCGTCATCATCATCGGCATCTGTAACAAACGCATCGCATAATACACAATACTCCAATAATAGCATTAATAACGCTACATCAAACACTAATGCGCTATATGCAGCAGCCGTGTCGCAGCAACAGCAAAGTGTGCCCATATCACAACATGATGAACTTATACGTTACATTCGTGGGGCTTGGAACAAAGTGAGTATTTGGCTATAAATAATAAAAGCCGACAACACGACGTGGGGCAACCCAATATGCAGCACCTTGTGGCAGGTCGCTTTTAATGTTTTTAAGCAAATACATATACATATATATAAGTGTGGGAGGTGAATTTTGATTTACTCTCGATCTTTTGTAGGTTAGCGAGCAGGGAGCACCTGTTATAATCTGCAGTGAATCTGATAATCAATTGAAAAATTTCAAACCATTCAATCTGGAAGAGTATTGGGGCCAGCGCCTGGTGCAGAACATACATGTGACCACTACACATCAGTAGAGAATTGCAATACCAACAAATACATGAATGACGAAGGCGCATAATGTTAGCATATAAAATAAGTGTACGTAAAATGCTATATAGACCACAAAGATTTGACAATTACCAACAAAACAATAGCATTTGCAGTTGAAACCAGGATGCTGTTTATTACGGTGGCTGAAATTTTATTTTTTTTTTTCAAATGCGATTGGTTTGATTTTGATGTAAACAATTCGTATTGGCTTCAAATGGGAATACTTTACTCATCATTTTGAAAATTAATTCAAAGCACTGCCAGCTGAGAGGCAAACAAAAACTAAATGTTGATATCTATAAATATTTGTAGACGGCATCCTGTATTCGAAAATGTAAGCAATAGTTCATTGTTCGCAAATTAATGACCATTTTGAAATTGCGTTTAAAGCAGATTTTTAATAAGCAAGCAACCCTGAATTCCAAACAATTCGCAAATCGCGAGAAACAATATTAATAAACAATGTTATGCATTGCAAAATAAGTGTTTTATTCATCTGCATCTGGTTTTATTCGAGTTTTACCCGTAATTATACAATGCAGAAATCAATATGCAAATTAATTCAAATGCCCGCGTTAAAAGTTAAATACGAATCGATAATCAAAAAGCTTTCTATCGATAGTTAGCAATCATTTGTGGGTCAATTGAGCAGAGTGTTTGTTGTATTCTTTAAACAGCAAAAATATTCGCAAAATTTCAAAAACTTTCTGTCATTGAATATTATAAATCGTTCCTCCCATATTAATCCTCTGCAATTACACTTTATATGGGCACACAGCGTATTCCCGCCAAAATCGACGCCATCATTTTCAGGAGCTGAATCATTCTAAATAAACACGAAGCTTGTCATAGTTAAAACAACGCATCTCGAAAATGGAAGTCAAGCCAAATCCCAATCGCGACGAGGAGCAGTATTTGGAATTGGTGCGGCGGATTATTGCAACTGGAGAGAAGCGCATCGATCGTACACAAGTTGGCACTCTCTCAATTTTTGGCACCCAAATGCGCTTCGATTTGCGCGATTCGTTTCCATTGCTGACCACCAAGCGGGTTTTCTTCCGTGGCATCGCTCTGGAACTGTTGTGGTTTGTGGCCGGCAAGACGAACGCTAAGCTATTGCAGGAGCAGAATGTTCACATATGGGATGGCAACAGCACTCGCGAGTTTCTCGACAAATGTGGCCACACGGAGCGCGCTGTTGGCGATCTGGGCCCCGTGTACGGCTTTCAGTGGCGTCACTTTGGCGCCGAGTACGGTACCTGTGATGATGACTACACCGGGCAAGGCATCGACCAGCTGCAACAGGTGATTGACACTATTCGCAACAATCCTTCAGATCGTCGCATCATCATGTCCGCGTGGAATCCTTTGGACATTCCCAAAATGGCGCTGCCACCTTGCCACTGTTTGGTGCAGTTCTACGTGTCCCAGTCCCGAGGTGAACTCTCCTGTCATTTGTACCAGCGCAGCGCTGACATGGGACTCGGTGTGCCCTTCAATATCGCCTCCTATGCACTGCTCACCTACATGATTGCCCATGTGACCGGGTTGAAGCCTGGCGATTTTGTGCACACCATGGGCGATTGTCATGTGTACCTCAACCATGTGGACCCGTTGCAGCAGCAGCTGGAGCGTCAACCAAGACCATTTCCGAAACTTAACATCAAGCGGCAAGTCACAAACATTGAAGATTTTCGTTACGAGGACTTCGAAATCGTTGGATACGATCCCCATAATAAAATTCAAATGGATATGGCTGTCTAGCAACGAAATCTCAATAAAATATATATTATAACTTCCTATTTCAGTACACTGAGTAACTAAAGTGTTTACTTCTTTCTTTGGGTAGAGTGATTTTGCCAATTCTAGGATAGACGCTGCACTTGGGGGGTAAAGTTAAGAGACCCTAAATTCTGTTCAATAGTCATAGAGTTAGTAAACGAGAATTCGCCGAAATCGTTTAAAATTACAGAAATCGTTACGAATAATAATGTTAACTAGAAGCCGTAAAAGCTTGCAAAACAATAATGAGATTCGACAATTAGAAATTACCAGAGCTGTTGCGAAACTATACCTACAACGACTATTCAATCATTTCAATGTCGAATGATATCTAAATGCGACGAAATTGGCTTGAATATTTTGAAATTAACAGCTGCCGAGTCTCTCATAGCTTAGCTCTGCTTTACAAATTCGTCAGACTTCCAAAATCTAATTGGCTTTACTGTCGTCACTAAGCAAGAACGAATACCTATTGCCAAAGTATTACTACCTTGCAGATAGCCGGTACAATTAAAATGAGTTTCCGACAAGTGATCGAGAAGAACTTTGCTTAAATAGCAATCAGCACGAAATGTTTGGAAGTGAAAACACTTGATTTTGTGAACGGCATTTTGGTACTTTTAAAAAAAAGAGTTAATTTTATTTCTTTCGCTGTTGCCAGACCGTTCTTGATTTAAACTATACCACCGCAAAGTTCTTAGACCATCTTGCGCAGCAGTCTGTTGATCTTGTCCTCGCGGTTGCCAAAGTCACCACCGTTGACGTAGTGGTTAGCCTTCTTGCGCCAGCCGCCGGTGGGTGTGTTCAGTTTGAACGGCCACAGGAAGTTGGAAGCGTACTTGAAGTTGGGTCCCACGGTGAAGATCTCGTGCACCAAATCCTCAACGCACTGAATGTTGTGTGCCTTGCGCAGCTTGCGCTCGATCACAAAGTTGTCGGTGATGGGCACACGCTGACGGCTGTGCTTCACATAGCCGCGCTTGTAGATCAGCTCGCGCACCGACTTCAGGTTGGGGTAACCCCAGGTGATGTAGGGCTCGGCAATGCGCAGCATGTTAATGGTGGCCTTGTTCAGCTTGATGAACACACCATTGTTGATTTGGCGCAGACGGAACAGCTGCAGCACCTTGCGGACCTTGGGTGCAACCTTGTTGATACTGCAAGCCAATGGCATTTGTTAAGAAACAACAACATGACGAGGGAGGCGATAGGTACTCACCCACGGATACGGACGACGAAAGCCAATTTGGCTTCAGCGGGCACGTAAAATTGGTTGCGGCTCTTAGCCAGACGACGCAGCTTAATCTCGCGCTGATCAGCCTTGATGTACTCGTTCTGGTACTTCTCGGCACGAATCAGATTCTCCTTCTTGCGCAGCGCAACGACAGCGGCACGCTTCAGGCGACGTTTAGTCTCAGCGACACGCTTGGTGATTTGTTTCTTGCTGAATTTCAGCTTGGATTCCGGCACAGCGGGCAGCTTTTTCGCTGCTGGTTTCTTGGCGGCCGGGGCTGGCATCTGTTTGAGGCACAAATTATCAACATTTTAGCACTGTTTTTGTTTGAGAAAATTGAAAATGTTGCACTAACCTTTTACTAGACACTATGCACGTTGGTAAAAGAAAGGGAAAGAAAGAGCGGAAGCGCGATATACGCCATATTCCATGTGTCAAACTACTGTCGAAGCAACCCTGGGTACTAGTGTTGTACAGTAACACATTTCACATATTGTTGTATTTCGATAACACTATTTACGAATATCGATAAGCAAACAGCTGTTTTCCTATTATTCGCTGCGCGCGCCTTTTGCAGTTTGTTCTTAACACCATAAAAAACCTATTAAATTAATGTGATTTTGCCACAATGCAGTGTGCTAATACTCCAGTTCATAAGACAAGTGTCGAACAAAAGCGGCACGCACAAAATGTGGCCAAGAAACAACGATTGGGCATGCCGAAGCTGCGCGACTTGTTGCGCGAGGCAAGTCTACAAAGTGCATATTCTTATAAGCATCTTTGAATTAAGTTTGTTTTCCTTTGTACAGAAATGTCGTCTACGGATTGTGAATGCCCGAATGAATGATGTCGATGGCCACCGAAAAATACAACTGGTAATATGTGTATCATTTGTTTATAGAGCGGCGAACACTAAACGAATTCCGATTGCAGGCTGACTTGGATAACATTTTGCGCTTGGAGCTTAGTGAGTTGGAACATGACTTGGAAATAGAGCAGCATATCTATGAGGAGCTGCTTGCTGATGTTAACGAATGGTACGCTTTACAAGAGCAGAATCTTGAAGAGCTGTATGCCGAGAATACTACCGATCCCTCACAAGAGCCAGTTATCTGTCCAGTCTGCCTGAAAAAACCACTTTATCGCATCCACAGCTTATACAAATGTGAGTGCGGCGTGCAGTTTGAACATGCTGCTGATAATGTGCAGCTGCAGCAGTTGATTCAGCATCGAATCAACGAACATGAAGTGAACTGCACCCAGGCATTGGTCTTCTTCATAGAGTCGCAGCCCAAGTCCTCTCTCTTCGCCATTTGTGGCAGCTGTGATTATTGCTGCTCAGTTTAGCCACAGCTACTTTCTATTTGTTGAATTTATTTATTGTGTCTGGCTGCGTCCAGTAATTAGCGTTTAACGATGCTGTCTAAATCTGCTAGTAGTTTAAGAATACATTGCTATTGTGATTGCCCATTTGTATATTTACGACATAATTTCTAATTCATCTTCATCATGGTCGACGCCGCAGTGCAGCTCATCGCCACGCTGATATGCCCAGGACATGCGCTTGGACGTGAAGCAGATGCCCAGCTCCCCGCGGTAGTCAATGGCTATGATGCCAGCTGTTTCGTTGAAACGTTTCGTCATCTCCAGCAGCACTTGCTCGGTAGCCTGTTGAATTGTATGATTGCCATGCTGCACTAAGGCCAGCACACGGGAGACAACATTGAAACGCATTATGGACTCGCCATGTCCCGTGGCAGATGCAGCGCCCGTCTCGTTGTCAGCATACGTTCCTGCGCCCAGCACCGGCGAGTCGCCGATGCGACCCGGAAGTTTGCCAGTGATGCCGCCCGTTGAGGTTGCTGCAGCCACATTGCCGCAAGCATCAATCGCCACAGCGCCAACGGTGCCCGGCGAACCATACGAACCGCTTGCACCGGTCTTGTCCATGTTTGCTTTGAACTGCTCCAGCGATTTTAGTGCCGCATCTGTAACTAAAGCGCCCTTGGGCAGTATGTCGAAGCCTTCGGATGCAGCCAGGAGCATGGCGCCTTCATCTGCCAAATACCGATGTCGTGTTTTCTCCATGATGCGCCGGGCCAGCGTTATGGGATGGACAATGTCTCGAGCCAGGGAGACGCAGCCCGCCTCCAGTTGAGCGCCGTGCATGATAGCGGCATCCATTTCCACTTCACCATCGTAGGTAAGCACGGAACCGTAGCCGGCATTGAAATTGCCGTCTTGCTCCAAGGAATTTACCGCCTGCTCCACGGCATCCAAAACGCTGCCCGTCTGCAGCAATGTCTCGTAGCCGGTGCGCGCTGCTTTCTTGACGCCGAGTTTAGCTTTGGCCAGCTTCGCATCGGCTATGTTGCCAGACCCGCCGTGCACCAGCACAGTGGGTTGAATTTGAGTGTGGAGTAAGGTGCATGCCTGACGTTCCGCAGTCTGGGTCATTAAAAGACGGATGGACCACAAGTTAAATTTTGAAAAGGGAGCAACGTGCATTTGAAGTGCCTGCTGCGTTTTCGAACTTACCTGACTAAAACTTGTAGACAACGCCAGCAACCAAATGGCTACAGTACTGAAACATAAACAATAAGAGATGGACAATAAATTAAAAATATGGTCTGTGCTTACCTGAAGCGTATTAAGCGCATTACTGAGTTTATATTGCGAATGTCAGACAGAAATTGCACTGAGCATATTAAATTTAAACCGGTTAAATTACATATCAGAGAGGGCAACAGGATCAGTGGCTTTCAAACTGTAGCCGAACCAGAAAACAACCGGCAAGGCAAACAAACGATTGTATACAACAAATACACTAGACAACAACAATCTTGCGTAACAGCAAGTGTGGATTGACTTCAGAAAGACTGCCACGCAAATACCCTATACTTATGAAATAGAGTACTTTAATACACACGCAGTTGTTAATGTGATGAAATGAGCACGAAGTCTAACGGTCGTTCGTATCAGTAAAATCTTTGCATTTATAGCCTATACTCTCCGCGTACGTGTGATGTGTAGGGTACAACAAAAACAAAAGGCAAGCAAAGAACTTTTGCACGATCGTGCACGTGCTAGTTCGCTCACTCGGCAGTTGCCAGCTCTGCTTCTCTGCAATTCTCTCGCACTCTTCTCAGTCGCGCACGCACAGCCTCTTAGCGAGAGTTCTTTTTCGAATATTTTTACCGTTTCTTTCAGTACATTGCGTCGCTCAGCTGCAGACGGTTGGCAGCTGCTAACGGTTAAGGTTTTGGACGTCGTATTCTTCGAATCAGTTGAAACGTGCGCATATTTCGTTTTGTTTATATTCCAAATACATAATTACGATAAAAAGTCATAATTAATAGTAAAACGTACATGCGGCATGCGTTTTATGTGTGTGCATACATGCTGTGGCTATCTGAAAATCGTTCTGCGTTTCATTTACATACAATACACACAGCTGCCTTTGTATTTGTGATTGCGAAATAATTTGTTTACATTTGGAATCTTTAGTGCGGTTTCTAAATTTCGACTTTTGTGTGCGCAAAATTTTGGGATTCTACAAATGCTTTGTATATTTGTTGAAAGTTCAAATCGAATTGAATACACATCCTAAATAAATAGCCCATCGATAGTGCCCTGATCTAATACTCGAGTGTACCATGAAATCTTAATCTTGCCAAAATGAAGCAACTTTTTAACGAAATCCGCTGTGACCAGTTAAGTGGTGAAGTACGTGCCACATATGATAATTTGGCAACCGACATTTGTGCCATAGATCGTTACAAATATGTTTTAACCTGTTGCTCTATATTTACGCTAATTGCTGCGTGCTTCTATATATGGAGGAAATATGAAAAGTGAGTAGAAAAAATAGTATTTGCTTCAACCAATTGATTGAATATCGTTAGATATATTATTATTGTTTACAGATATAAATATATTTATTATTTAATTTATAATTTCTGCAATTTGACTAAAATCAAAAGCTTGGTTGTCTTTATCTTTCGTAGTCTATTCTAATGCGAAACGTTTCGAATTTTCTCTGTGTGTGTATTTATGTATGTGTTTCGAATTCTTCACTCTTGCGTTTCCTCTCAACGAGTCAACAATTTCATTGATGGAAAGTCGACTCTATACAGAATTTGGATTCTTGAAGCATGTTAATATTTCATTATTTTATTTTCATTTCATTTTTTTTAAGAAGCCATATAAATTGAAAGCTATTTTAAAAACGCATAGAAATTTAAATTGGAATATTTCGTGACTAATTGAGTATACGCGGTTTGTGGTGAAAAGTCTCCCTCATGATGCAACTGGGAAAACAAATATACAGTTATAATAATCAGAGTAACCCTTAACAAGCAAGATTAGATCTCGGTCCGCTTCAAACAGCAAACAATAAATCTCAATTTGCAATGAATGTTTTTCGGATTTTTCAATCTTTTAAATTGCTTTTCTATCACTCAACAAAGTAAATAAAAAATAATTTTATGTCTATTTAAAATATCAATGGGTTCAATCACATTGATAACTGTGTAATTTACTTAACGTAAAAACTTTTAAATCAAGCAGGCCTCGAGATTCAAATCATGTTCCCCTTCTCGGAGTACGTTAGGGTTAGCAATGGAATCTTGAGTCAGTTTGATTTTTTACTCTCTTGACTTCACATCTCTTTTTAATATTATTTTTTAATTTTGGATTATAAATTTTAGCTAGAGAATAAATTTTGAAAATATTGTATACCGAAAATGTTTGCTCAAGTTTTGAAAGCTGTTATGCCAGTTGTAATACGCTCGGTTGCCCCGACCGTGGCACGTTCAATCTGGAATATTCGACGGGGCTCCAAAACCCTTTTGTCTCAGACCATGCGCAGGCAATATTTGGAAAGATTGTTACAAAGACGGATAACACAGTGACTTCGGTAAGAGTTCTACTGCGCTCAATATGCAGAATGAATATATATTTATATCTTTGTTGTAGAGCACTTTTCGGATAAACCATTCTAATGTGTGTTGTCCCAATGTCTTCTTTATGTACAAAATATCTTGTAACTAAACTGTAAATACACGAAGTAAATCAGTATATGTATTCTTTTTTATTTGTTGCTGAGAAGATTCTCAATGCTATAGATTTTTTTCTTTGAATTGGAAATGTACTTTCGTGCTCTGCAATTTCGAAGCGAAAACTTGCAGCCCTTTTGGCGCAGAGTGACTAAAAAAGCGTAAAGAATATATAGCCCCGGATAAACAAATGGGATCTTTTTGTTTAAATTTAGCGCATGCGTTTATAAACAATATGCAAAGACGGCCAACCGACGCAGTTATTGTATATAATCTAGAAAGGGGATTGTGAAGCGTTGGCAGCAGGGGCAGCGGGAGAGGGGAGCGCAAATTAGTCATGTGGCGCTAGGCCAGCTGTTGAAATAAATGCGGCGGGCCCCAAAAATACGCACAATTAAATCAAAAATTACTGAATACGTTTGCATTTAATACGTCTCCCTGGGTATCTCAGGGATGAAGTTCTCCTAATACGCTATGTGGGTTTCCAAATGTGACCGATGAGTATTCCCCAGTTCAGACTAAGCTTTTATGCCTCCCCAGACACTCGCCTAATAAGCGACTGTGAGTGCATGACTAAACGGTCAGATGCAGATACAGAAAGTATAAAAAGATACATTTCCATCTAGCGCCGAGAACAATAATAACAACAAGAGCAAGAGCACGAGCAGCGGCGACAACAGAAAACATGAAATCTAAATCTAGTTGCAAAATCATTTGAATTATTTACTGACAGCCGTGACATCAGTCAAATAAGTAAAAGCCCAACATTTTCATAGAAACAAGCTGATGTATGAATTCTTCGGAAGTCGCCTTGGCGATGAGCTTTCCGATTTCAATTCTATAAAGACAGCCAAACTTCGGCAAAGCAAGAGATACTTTAGATCAATTTGATAGAACAGTTATCTGCATATGTTTGATGCTGAAAATTGAAATACTACTTTGAAGTTTGTGCCCATTAAGTCAGTTCAGCTTATAGCCCACTATATAGAGCATTTACTATTCGCTTGCTCCGAGTGTCTTTCTGCTATATGTGTGAACGCGGCGATCGGCGGTGGCAATGTTTTGCGGCTATGGCTGTGGCCGTTGTTGCAGTGCGTCGTCATCGCCGTTGTCTTCTTGCCACGTTGCCACACATGACTATATACATTTGTATATATTGTATCTATAAACATACTGACGCGCATGTATGTCCGTTTAATTAATAAAAGTTTACTCCAGTTTGCATACAAACAAACATGTAATCAAGAGGCTTTACGAGTTTTCTTTTCTCTGTTCTCTGTTCTGTTCTGGTCTGTTTCTCATTGGAATTTCTTTGGAAGTGTTTTGGTGGCTCGCGTTTGTTTTGGTTATTTGGTCTTGTCATCGGTTAGCGCTGACCGCTGAACCACTTGTAAATGAATGGATCACTGGATCAGTGGTCATTCAATATGAACATATATCTTCATCATCGAGCTGGTCCCAGCTGCAGGCAGCTGCATCAGCATCAGCATAAACATATGCAACGCAACAGTGTCGCCCCATTGTCCAGCCAATGTTTGTTTGCTGTTGTCAGGCAGTACAAGTATTTATCTGTGGTCAATGTAATCTACTTAATTGAAGTGAGCTTTGGTATTTGGAACAAATATATTTATCCATAACTTGACAATTGCTGCCATGCTCTGTTGATTGTCATCTACAAATTAATTGTTTGCGCATTGCAATAATGCGAGTTCTGCATAAATGAAGATTAAAAATGTATATTGCTTTTTTATAGTTTATTAATGCGCATACTATTATTTTACTTCAATCTCGTGTAAAGTGAGCTTTCAAATCCATCACTTTAAATATTTCATATTGCATTGAAAGCAATTAATATAAAATTTGGGGAAAATCCACTCACGAGTTGAAGGCAAGTCCAGCACAATTCCAATTCCACTTGAATGCATTTAAAATATCATTGATATCCGAATCTCATAGAGCGCATTGCACTCACCGCTGCAAGTAGCAAATAACTCAGCCCCCTCCGCCCCCGATTGCGGGGAATACGCCTCAATAAACAGTTTGAAATGAATGCATTAACAACACGGCGAACAATACGGTGCAAGCACACACTCGTGAGTGTACTCATTGTGCTTTGGTTCATTCATAAAAAATCAACTCCCGATGGCCATAATACATCCGGCACTTGAGAAATAGCGCCCCGTGCCAAGGCGATGGCTGCAGCAACTAGATGCAACAACAACCCCACTAAGAACAACATCAACAGCAACAGCAACATGTGCAACTGCAACTGCAACTGCAACAACTGCCACTGCATTTCAATGCAATTTTCTGGTATTTTTGGATCATTCGGTAAACAAATCATTTGCTCCAATTCGCTGCTGCGCGACGCAACAACACTCTTGAGAGTATTTTAAAATTTTATTAGATTTCTTAATTTGCCACACTCGCAAGAGGTGCAGATAAGAGTGTGGCACGCGGCGCGCGGGGGGCAGAGCGGCTAACGTGTAGCTGTGTGGCCTGCTGCCGATTTTCACACTTGGAAATCTGGTGGTACACGTTTTCCAACGGGCCAAACAACAATAAATTGCTTTTAAAACGGCTGGCCATGCATGCTGCAAACACATTATATGTTAATACTCTGCCAGCGAGAGTGTAATAAGTTAGTCAGACAAGTCGAGGAATCTACAAATTAGTCAGCAACATTTTAATACAATATTAACTATCACTCTTTTGCGGAAACTATTGGCACTAGTGATAAAAGACAAATCAGGGAATCTGCAGTTTACTCTGCAGCTTGTTGTACAATCATAGTTCATCGATAACTAAAAAGTATTTTGAGAAAACTATTTGCATTAGGAACAATAGACAAGTCGAGGAATCTCCAATGTACTTAGCAGATTGTTCTTCAATTATGTATTATATATCACTATTTTCAGAAAACTATTTGCAGTAGGGACAATAGACAAATCGAGTAATATCCAATTTACTCAGCAGCTTGTTGTACAATCATAGTTCATCGATAACTATAAAGTATTTTTAACTTTTTTTTAACTTTTACATTAGGAACAATAAACAAGGAATTTCCAATGTACTTAGCAGATTGTTCTTCAATTATATATTATCTATGACTAAAAACTATTGTGAGAAAACTATTTGCAATAGGGATAAGTCGATTAATTTGTAATGTTCTTAGCACATTGTTCTTCAATTATGTATTTTTAGTATTTTCAGAAAACTCTTTGCAATAGGGACAATATACAAGTCGAGGAATCTCCAATTTACTCAATAGATTGTTCGTCAATTATATATTATCTATCACAAGTAGTATTTTGAGAAAGCTATTTGCGATAGAGACAACTATTTGGAGAAAACTGTTTGCAATAGGGACAATAGATAAGTCGAGTACTTACAATTTACTCAGCAGATTGTTCTTCAAATATATATTATCTTTTACTATTTTGCGGAAACTATTTGCAGAAGGGTATTGCGTGTTCGTTGTGATCAGCAACAGCTTGTCTATATGTTTTGCGATCGATTTCGATGTGTTAGAAAACTGTAAAGCTATCAATAATTGCAAGTGTTAAGTAATGTGCGATACAACAAGCAAAATGTGTCAAGGAAATGCAAAGCATATGCATAAATCAATACTACACTTAAGCTTTTAAAGTCGACCTTGAACAAAAAGTTGACCGAATTTATTCACAAAATTTAAAATACGAGTTAATTCAGCTAAAGTCAACCCTTATCGAGTGGAATAAACCTAAAAAAAAAAAGTATTTCATTATGGTTTATTGTCTTAGCAGATCGCTTAACTGAATTTCGATTTCTTCGCGCTCTAATTGCTTGCAATTAATTTTAGTTTATCAACGTTGCACTTAGCTCAATGTTCTTGTGTCGATTTGACCTACATGAAACATATACAACACAGTATTTCGACGAAACAATTAAATTTTCATCATTTATCATTTATCAAGTTTTGAGGCAACAAATTGGCAAGTTGGCCAGAAAGGAGAAACAAAATGTGTCTATTGTATCTATACATATGTATGAGTATATTTAAATTTCGTAGCTGCAAATTATGGACTTGTCCGAACTTTTCAATCAACGACTATTAATTTTCAATACAACAAGTGCACACAAACAGCCAACAGCCTATCAATAAAAAATGTGCCACCTGAACTAAAAATGAACAATGGGCAAATGCAGAAAAACATGTCAATAAAAAAGCGTTTGCCGCGCACAAGATGTCACTAGAAGATACCAACGTTGTTGCATGATAATCATAACAAAAACCTTACGAACTGCAAATTATAGCAATTGCATTGAGTAATGAAATATTAATAATTGATTATAGAAATGTGTTTGTGTTTGAGCAGTGACGACTCCTTTTGGCAGCTGTGCGCTTTGTTGGGTATTTGAAAATAGTAAACAATTTCAAATAGGTTTGCATTTTTTATTATTTTCTTTTGTGTGCAGCATTTAAATGCACATTGCTGGTCGTCGGGTGGCGTGGGGGAGGGGCCAATAAAATAGAGCAGGCGAAACGCAATCGAAAAAATGCACATTGTGCACATTTTTGCCAAAAATTGAAATCAATTATTCATGCACTTTTAGAGCGGTCAAAAAAGTAATTAATATGTAAGGGTTGCGCGTCTGTCGTCTGCCGTCTGTCGTCTGTCTCGCTCCGTGCCACGCCTCAGCTGACTGTCAAGGCAGGCATTTTTCATTAAATTTATAGACAGTCTGTGAGCACAATAAATAAAATAGCTTCCCACAAAATTGTTGCCGCTAAAAAGTGCAAAAATACGGGCAACACACACACACACACACATATTTTTCATTGTTGTTTGCAGGTGCCTTTGCACTAGGCTGCCACTGCGCCAAATAGCGTGCAACAGTATTTGCAATAAATAATATTTCAACGGCATTGCGGACGCAAGTTAACTGTTTTCAGCTCCTCTCCCTCTCTCCCTTCGCCTGTCTGCACTCAACTCCTCCCCCCCTTGAATACACCTCGCGTCGCCAGGCGGCAACTTGTAAACGTGCTCACGTTGTGCAGCCAAAAAGTATGCCACATTTTAGCACATCATTAAATCTATTTGTGTGTGTGTGAGTCCACTGAAGAGGATGCACACAGCTTTGGCAGTCTTGAATGCCTTGTAGGCAAAACTACAATGCACGTGTAGTCGAACCTTGCATCTCTTGAGAGCGCCGCTATTCTACTCAATTTTATTCATATTCTTTAAAACGGCAATTTCATGGATAGTTTTATTATTTGTAAATCATGAATATATTGAAAATTTTTTTTGTGTTTAACAATAACTTATTAGAAACTATTAATAGCTATCGTCTAAATTGCATTCCTTATTAATTTAATTTAAATTTTAATTAAAGTCGTTAGCTTTGTTTCTATTCTATTTTGCTCAAATTTATTCACATTCTTTAAAATGACAATTTTATGAACAGGATTATTATTTATAATTGATTAAAGTATTTAAAAGTTTGTATGTGTCTACCAAGAACTTGTTAGGAACTGTTAATGGTCATCGTTTAACTTTTTTTATATTTACATACATTTATTAAACCATGAACCAGTACCAGCAATAAAGTAGTATAACAACACATTTGGAATATCTCATACCGACCAAATCTCAAACAAATATGTCACAAGGACTTATCAAGTTTCGTTCTTCTAGGTTAGAGTCTCCTTGCAAGTCTGCTTAGGTGTCTTATCAGCCTGTTGCTATAGCGGCTCATGTGTCTGACTATCTGTTCCTCGACAGAGTGTAGATTCAGATCCCGATGTAATGTGGATCTGCAGCACCTGGATGCGCTTGTAATTAGACTTGGCTGCAATTCCCCAAATCTGCACTCCATATAGCCATATTGGGATTATGCAATGTACATAGGTATAAAGCTCTCTTAGCTCCAAGAGACATTTTGTTTCTTTTATTAAGCAGCATTGTTTAAATGGCATTCCGTATTAATTCAATCTTTATTTCAAGTCAATCTCTATTTCAGTCGTTACCTATTGTTTCTATCTTATTCTGCTCAAATTTATTCATTTACTTTAAAACGGCAATTTTATGAACAGGTTTATTATTTATAATTGATATTGGGAAATTCTTGCATATCAAAATGTAGCTCATTAATATATCATATCGTTCAAAGTGCATTCCTTATTAATTCAATCTCTATTATAACTAAAGTCGTTTTATTATAAAAATAATGTAATTTTTCACTTTAATTAATTTATTCAATTTCTTTTTCAACTAAAGTCGCTAGCTCTGAGAAGTTGGGTTGGGTAAAGTGAGATATTGAAAAAAAAACTAGTGCAATCGTTTGCCCATCGTTAGCCCATGATTGCCCAAGAACAGTTTTGTTTGCCCACCTTTAGTTTCAAAATTACAAAAATTTTCAAAATTTTCAAAAACACAAAAATTTTTTTTTTGAATTTTTTTGATTGAAATCGCTTAATAATCGTTTGCCCACGTTTGCCCATCTTTTAGTTTTTTGAAAAAATCATTACTTTAAAAAATATTGAGATTTGAAAATTTCGAACATTTTTCATCACAAATTGATCGACTACGACCAATTTTAAACCTCAAATCGATTCTTCATCGTATATCTGACAATACCCAGAAGTCTCCTCGTTTGCCCATCCATAGTTTCAAAGATATAGAAAATATAAAACTTTTAAAAATTTTGATTTTTTCATCGAATTTGAAAACCAATCGGTTGCCAACAGCCAATTTTGTTCAGATTATCGTTTGTCCATGTTTGCCCATTTCACAAAAACTCAAAATTTTTCAAAACTCAAATTTTCAAACTTTTTTCAACTCTAATCGTTTGCCCATCGTTTGCCCACGTTTGCCCACCCCATATTTTTTCGAAATTCTCAAAATTTTGAAAAATTTCTTAACAAAAATCGTTTGCCCATACATCGCCTACGTTTGCCCACTTCACAAAAACTCAAAATTTTTCAAAACTCAAATTTTCAAACTTTTTTCAACTCTAATCGTTTGCCCATCGTTTGCCCACGTTTGCCCACCCCATATTTTTTCGAAATTCTCAAAATTTTGAAAAATTTCTTAACAAAAATCGTTTGCCCATACATCGCCTACGTTTGCCCACTTCACAAAAACTCAAAATTTTTCAAAATTTTGAGAATTTCGAAAAAATATGGGGTGGGCAAACGTGGGCAAACGATGGGCAAACGATTAGAGTTGAAAAAAGTTTGAAAATTTGAGTTTTGAAAAATTTTGAGTTTTTGTGAAGTGGGCAAACGTAGGCGATGTATGGGCAAACGATTTTTGTTAAGAAATTTTTCAAAATTTTGAGAATTTCGAAAAAATATGGGGTGGGCAAACGTGGGCAAACGATGGGCAAACGATTAGAGTTGAAAAAAGTTTGAAAATTTGAGTTTTGAAAAATTTTGAGTTTTTGTGAAGTGGGCAAACGTAGGCGATGTATGGGCAAACGATTTTTGTTAAGAAATTTTTCAAAATTTTGAGAATTTCGAAAAAATATGGGGTGGGCAAACGTGGGCAAACGATGGGCAAACGATTAGAGTTGAAAAAAGTTTGAAAATTTGAGTTTTGAAAAATTTTGAGTTTTTGTGAAGTGGGCAAACGTAGGCGATGTATGGGCAAACGATTTTTGTTAAGAAATTTTTCAAAATTTTGAGAATTTCGAAAAAATATGGGGTGGGCAAACGTGGGCAAACGATGGGCAAACGATTAGAGTTGAAAAAAGTTTGAAAATTTGAGTTTTGAAAAATTTTGAGTTTTTGTGAAATGGGCAAACATGGACAAACGATAATCTGAACAAAATTGGCTGTTGGCAACCGATTGGTTTTCAAATTCGATGAAAAAATCAAAATTTTTAAAAGTTTTATATTTTCTATATCTTTGAAACTATGGATGGGCAAACGAGGAGACTTCTGGGTATTGTCAGATATACGATGAAGAATCGATTTGAGGTTTAAAATTGGTCGTAGTCGATCAATTTGTGATGAAAAATGTTCGAAATTTTCAAATCTCAATATTTTTTAAAGTAATGATTTTTTCAAAAAACTAAAAGATGGGCAAACGTGGGCAAACGATTATTAAGCGATTTCAATCAAAAAAATTCAAAAAAAAAATTTTTGTGTTTTTGAAAATTTTGAAAATTTTTGTAATTTTGAAACTAAAGGTGGGCAAACAAAACTGTTCTTGGGCAATCATGGGCTAACGATGGGCAAACGATTGCACTAGTTTTTTTTTCAATATCTCACTTTACCCAACCCAGCTTCTCAGAGCTAAAGTCGCTATATATTGTTTTTAATATTAAACTAATGTAATTCTCGCTTTTTTACAAGTTATTTTATTTTACAAGTTATTTTGTATAGCCTAAGAACATTGTAAAACTCGAGCAACAATTTATTGTATACTTGTTTTAACAAGCATCTCAATTGCATTCCTGGCTTTTTCAATTTCTATTTAATTCAAACCCTTTTACGTTGTTATATATTTGCTTCTAGTATAAAAATAATTTGTTCGTGCCTTTTCACTTTCAAAAAAATTATTTTAAAACCTAAGCAGAACATCAATCAACAATTGGGAAATTTGTACAAGCCAAGCAACAGTTTAGTGGAACTCTGAAATGCAATCATCTAAATTGCATTCCCATTTCATTTCATTTCATTTATATTTCAACTAAGCCCCTTTATAGTATTTATTTCATATTAGAAACTGATATGAATATGAAAGTAATTCAATTCTTGCTTTTTTACTTTTGTGCAGAATTTATTTTTGAAATCGTAAACTATTAGCAAATTAATTAAGAACGTACTAAAAACAGCATCTAAATTGCATTTCTGATTAATTACATTAGTCTTCAACTATATGCTATTCAAGTTTTTACTATCTGTTTATAGTATAAGATTAAATTGATTGTTGCTGTTGGCTATCTTTTCACTTGTGTCAAAACATCAGCAGAGCTGCTTTCTACAATTAGGAAATAAGTTGTTGAGCAACAATCTAACGCTGTTAAGTTTTGGTCTATCTTTTTCTACGAGTATTATGAAAATAATTAAATTCTAGATTTATAACTTTTTTTAGAAGTTATTTTTTAAAGCCTAAGCAGAGCTGATTGATTTCATTAGTGTTCAACGAAATCCTGTTTAGTTTCTATCTGTCTGTCTATAATATTAAATAATAATTAAATGTTTGTGGTGGTGTGAATAAGTAAACTTTTAAGCCGACAGCAGAACACCACAACTTCAGCGTTAAATTAAAAGTGCAGTCATCATTTTTTATTCGCAAAAGTGTTTTGATTTCGTAGTGTCCACTTCTAGTTTAATCTGGTATTAGCTGACTTGATTGTTACTTACTTTGAATATGAAACCATGGCAATGCAATCAAAAAGTGCGCCGGCAAAGTGGGCGCCATGTATCACACTTAAGATTATGGCCAGTTCAGCGGCAGCAACAAGCGGACGTGCCAGGAGCCCAGTCTGAACTTGAGACCAGGCCAGACAAAAGGAAGAGGAAGGGAGAGAGAGGGGGAGCCGTGTGGCACTTGAATATAATTGTGGCAATTACAAAAAAAACACTCGAGGAGGCACACCCTCTCAAGTCATGCACATCAGACACAGAGAGAGAGAGAGAGAGTGCTGGTCTGGCTGTGTCGGCACTCCACTTAATTAAACTCAAAATTGTTGATATTGTAATATTTATGCTCTACGCTTGGCTCACTACTCACCTACCTGCCACTGCTTAGCAAGGAGTTTACCTTTCTGCCGAACTTCCAATCTAGAGATGCGTCTGTTGCGGCATCTTTCAGCACTCGGGCGAGTCACGTAGAAAAGACACTTCAACTTTATTAGCTGACGGTCGTGTTTACGGTTTCGCACAGATTTCACTCCGGAAATCACGATGCTGGCTATTTGCATCGATACATTGATATAGGTTAAACCCTTTCTAATGCTGATCCTATCGATTGTTTTTTGTTTTAAATGTGCCCAAAGTCGATGTAAACTTTTTGCAAATGAATTTTTGCTTTAACTCAGAGTTTCCTTTCTCAATTTGAATATCATAACATTTATCTTTAAATCTTTGAAATCATAGAGTGAGCAAGTAATCAATCAAATTACATTTATGTATTAGCAAATTTTATTTAGTTTACACATATATTAAATCAATATGAGAAATTTGAAATTTTATTTGGTTTACACTTATATTAAATCAATATGAGAAATTTGCAAATGAGATTTTTAATGACAGCATAAGTTAGAGATTTCTCTTTCAAGGTTCTTATTTGAAAGTCATATAGTCAACAAGTAATATTCAATCATTATGTATTAACAATTTTGATGTGGTTTATACAAATTCAATCATTAGATTTGTGTTTTAGAAAATTTTGTTTTGTTTTCTATATGAGAAAATTACAAATAATATTATAATATAATATTTGAAGATTACAAAGTTACCAAGCAATGCTCAATTAAGACATTTATGTTTTCAAAAGATTTGAATTTACACTTATATTAAATCAATATGAGAAATTTGCAAATAAGCTTTTCAATGACTGCAAAAGTTACAGTTTCTTCTTTCAATGCACTAGTTGAAAATCATCAAGTTAACAAGTAATGCTAATCCTTAATCTTATGAATTAAGATTAATTTAATTTTATTTGGTTTAAACATATATTAAATCAATATGAGAAATTTACAAAGATTTTCAATGAGAGCAAATGCTACAGCTTCATTTTTTAATGCACTTACTTGAAAATCATAAAGCCAACAAGCAATGATCAATCATGTAGTTTGGTTTACACGTATATTAAATCAATATGAGAAATTTCTGTATGAAGACATTTTATTTGGTTTACACTTGTATTAAATCAATACGAGAAATTTATGTGTTGGGACATTTTATTTGGCGTACACTTATATTAAACAAGTAGAATTAATTTGCAAACAAGATTTGCAATAAGGATGAAAGTGAAATTGCATAGAAGTTTTTAAATAATTTCCAATTCCAAAAGATTACGTTTTGTTTAATGATTTATAAACACATTGATTTATATGCTCTGAGCACTTTTTCAAGTCCATTGTCTGTGTTGTTAGCACTTTCACTCACCATATAAAACAGTTTGGACTATATTTATATCTTCTGCTGATTAAGCAATGTCGTGTCACGCTTGACACTCGTTCGCATCTTTAACATTGACATTTTATGTGTGTGCAAATGTGTTGGTTTGTTTGTTAACGCCTTTGTTGCCTCTGCTGTTTCTACTGTTCTGTTTCCGTTTGCGTTTCCGCTGCTCGTTGCAGGTGCCATAAAAGTTTGCTAGCATTTCACAATTTGCGCGCAGCTGTTTCGCTACTCCTGCTGGCCGTTAACAGTCTCGAGCTGGCCAGAAGTCTGCTGCCGCAGCGCGATGTTGACCAGCTGAACCTTCTCTTCGAGTCCCCGCCCATGGAGCTGAATGTTATGATTGTCATTGGCGCTGGCGCCGTGTGGAACGCTTTGGCCGCCATTCTGTTGACAATTATGCTAATGTGCTATCATCGTCTGCTCGAGCGCAAAAAAGTGACAGGTGCGTATCCATCCATCTCGCTCTCTCTCTGTCTGTGAGTGTGTGTGTGAAAGTCTGATAATTTGCTGTCAGGAAAATTAATCAAGTGCCGTCTCGTTTCGCAGTCTTTCTGTACGGCAGCATCGCCGTGGAGCTGTTGATTTTCATCCTGCGACTCTACGAGCTGGCCGAGGTGGCGTACTTCGAGGACTTCTTGGAGCTGGAGACGAGTCTGGCCAGCGTCGCGGTGCTCAGTCTATTGACATTGGCCATATTCGATGCATACACCATTTACAAAGAGGTGAGCGCAGGTTAACACACTTCAAATTACTTCATATTTCGATTGCTTAAAGTTAAAAGTTGACAAGAAATCAATATTACAATGAGCAAATATGTATCTGCACTTTGCCAGTCTTGGCAGCGAATTAAGAAGTAATACTTGTGTTTCTGCATAAAACTATGTAGTTCAATATTTAAACAGCTGAAATAAGCGCAGAGCGCGGTTGAAGGCATTCTGCAGTGCGCTGCAGATTGTGTGTCTCCTCATGCTTGACATTATTTCCGCCCGAGACCGGAAATCCAAAGTTGCCACATAGGACACTCTGACAAGCTCAACTCGCCACACAGCAGCAACGAGAACAACAGCAGCAGCAGCAACAACAATAATAATAATAAGTAAGAAGCACTAGAAAAGGCACAGAGCAATAAGCGCTGGAAAGTAGCAAAGCAAATAAAAACATTAAACTTACATTAGACGATTTTGCCGCTTACCTTTTTGGCCATGCAAAGAAACTCAGGCAAGAAGACAACAGCAACGGCAACGGCAACGGCTTGGGGCAACTGTGACAGCGGCGTGGCCAGTGCAGGAGCATAAAACTTGCAGTTTACCGTTGTTTATACACTTATTTGCAAGTGTTTGCTGACGTCGCCCGCCCCTCTGCCACGCTGCTGTTGCTGTTGCAAGTCTAAACGGATCGGCGCAGTGGGCGCAAAGTTGCAGCCTGAACTTCAGCTGCTCGTCATTGTAATGCAGCAGCAGAATGCACTAATGTTGTTGCATGTGATAGTAGTAGCAGGGCAGTGGAAGTGGCACATAATAGCCGTAATGCTGTGTGTGAAAAAAGCGGGCGGAAAAATGTGCATATCAAATATTAATCAAAAGTAGGCGAGAGTGGAAAGCACAGAGTATTCAAGTGCTTAGCGGCAGCGACTTGTGGCAAGTGGGCGGCAAGCTTAAGGCAAATGCCAAACTAAACTGCAAGTAGTCAATTTCAACGAAATGATTCTTTAATTACGCTATCGATAAATAATTAGTGCAGCAACATAGAAATTAGACAAGAAATAAGCTAGTAAAATAAATTGTTAAATCTTTTGTCTAACTTACAATTCATTCAAAAGGAAAGATTGACTTGAAACAGCTGCACTTTGCTCTGCTCCTTTGTCTATTTTACAATTCATTAAAAACTGAAGTTTGATTTGAAACATTAGCTGACCAGCCGCACTTTGGAGTAAATAGTTACATCTCTTGTCTAAATTACAATTTATTAAAAACCAAAGATTGACTTGAAACATTAGAAATATTTATAGTAAATCGGTGAATCTCTTGTCTAACTTACAATTAATTAAAAAACAAAGATTGAATTGAAACATTAGTTGCACTTGTTTTAATTGTTACATCTTTTGTATTACTTACAATTCATTAAAAAAGAAAATTTGACTTGAAACATTTGCCGCACTTTACAATAAATCGTTAAATCTTTTGTCTAACTTACAATTCATTAAAAGCCAAAGATTGATATGAAATATAAGCTAACCAACTATACTTTAGAGAAAATAGTTACATCTCTTATCTAACGTACAATTCATTAAAAGCCAAAGATTAATTTGCACTTTGCACTAAATCGTTAAATCTTTTGTCTAACTTACAGTTCATTAGAAACCAAAAACAGTAAATCGTAAATAGAAAACACTACAAGTTATTGTTGTAAATATGTTTGGTTTGCATAAATTGACCGCCATCCAATTATTTGCTTATTGAAAAACAACTCAACCCCGCATAAATGATGTGAACTTGGCAGGCTTGGCATTGTTAACATCACTGCGCTGTGTGCTGTGCACACACATGCCAACGTGCCAAAGTGATTGTTAACATTGACAGGAGCATGGGTAGATTTTCGTATGCATGCTTAATTCAATCTCTGCCTTATTGATTATTCTTTGGTAAATTTATGTGCTCGCATGCTCGCTTGCTCTGCTTCTGTTTCTCTTTCACTTTCCCGGCAGTTATTTTGAACTTTTCCTTTTGCGATATTCACACGCACACACATGTCGTATGAGTAATATTCAAACATCAAATCAATGCCAGCTGAGGCTAAAAAGCCAAAATGGAAGACAAACTTCGGTTTCGTGGCAACCTTACCCAACGTTACATGACTTGCCCCCTCCCCCTTTCCCCTACCCGCCGCGCTATCGAGAGCTCGAAAACTATGTAAATTCCTGTGCTCGCCCTTTAGCATGCTTATACATTTGTAAGTGCTGTTCTGTGAGGTGATTGCAAAACTTTCATAGCGAGCGGGGTAGTCATAGACTATAGCATACAATTGAGCGTTGGGCATTTGTCAACATTACAGCGCCGCGCGCCCCGGCGTCGCAGTCGCAGTCGCAATCGCATTCATAAAGCTGAAGTACCGGAAACTGCGGCACTGACAAAACGCCGCTTCACGTGCTCAGCTTACGTCGACTGCTGCTTGGGAGTCGAGATGGCGGGCAGACCCAACCTAATTTGGGATCCGCCATGCAGTGCATAATTTTAATAAAGGAAGTTTGCGGCGTGGCTGGAGGGCGTGGCGCGTGCTGCCTCCGAAATGCGGAATGGCAGCCAGGGGTGTGAGCAAATAATGCCATGCAACGCTGAACACAAAATCCGAAAATACAAACAACTGCGAAGGGGTGCGCAGACGGGCATACACGACTAGGCAATGCACTACTTTGTCGAAATAAAATAGCAACTAACTCAAGTTGCATATACTAAATGATGCTAGTGTGAAGTTTTGTAAGTAAGAAGGAGGCGAGTCAGAATTTACAATATTTCATAATTGAGAATGGAGCAATATAACTTAGGGAAATGGAAAGTGAAAGCTAGAGAATGAGTATATATATTATATTTTACAGTTTATGTGATGAGCCTGGTTTGCAGAGTATGACGACACAAGAAGAACGGTTGCTTCTTCGCAGTTGTTTCTGTTGTTATTGTTAGTGGCAAGCGGATGTTTAGTTAGGGGGTACAGGGGCGGTGGGGGAAATGCAGTTTGCATTTGCATTTTGGCAGAGCGCGCGCGTAAAATTAGCTGAGCAAATAGCCGAGCAGGCGTGGAGAGCAAGTGCAGCGTCGCCGACGATGACAATACAAAAGGTTTATTTAATTTAACAAGGGATTAGCTTGGGGCGCAGTCAGCGGACGGGGGAGCAGACGGGGGAGTGGCAGAGTGATGGGTGCACTGCAGTTGGATTTTAATATGTTTACATTCTAATTGAGGTTAAGCGCAGATTTGCTGCGCTCTCGCTCGCAAAGCCTTTGTCAAGCGCCGTCGCTGCCGCTCGCCAAATATTTTATTAATGTCAGCTTGGCAAAGCGTTTGCATACTTCAAGGCGTTGCGTGCTTGACCGCACCAAAAACGAGTGCTTTAGCGACGCTTAAGTGCAGCAAATGCCACAACAGCTGCCACGCCGAGCACAACTAGCTGGCAACAACAACAACAACTGCTGCAACATGAACTCGACAAAAGGCCCGGGCAAAGAAAAGCCAAACGACTGTCGAGACGAAGTGCCATTGTTAAGGCGTTGAGCAGCACACAAAACGTGTTGCATTCCAAAAACAACATGCAAAAATAAACGACAGCAAGCTTAGCTGCATCCCATGTGATTTCCACACTATTAAATACCGTGCAAAATAAAATATTTTACTGCCAGTAATAACAGAGATTCGAAGTTAAATATGTTATATTATTTTAATGGAAAGTTTTATGTACTTAGCAACTCTTGTTGTAATTCTTGCACTACTAAATAACAAACGATGCACCATAGAATTGTCAGTAGTAATAGAAATTTAAATGTTATATTGTATTTATAGCGAAATTTTATATGCTTACTCACTTTCTCTGTGATTCTCACATTATTAAATACCATACACCATAGAACTGACAGTAGTATCAGAAATTCCAAGTTATTAAATTGTATTTTTAGTAATTTTTATTATTCTTACACCAGATTATTTATTATTCTTAATACATGAAATTTCAATGTAATATTAATATGAAAATTTTGTAACTTATAATTAGAACTGCCAGTAATACCAGAAATACAACGTTTTTAAATGTAATATTTACTTTAGTTGTGATTCCTACACAAAACAAAAAAATATACTATACAACGTCAGTAGTACCAGAAATTCAAACTTTTAAAACATAGTGTTGTAATAGTAGAGAAATTTTATATGCTTTCCTACCTTCATTGCGATTAAAAATTAGAACAACACTATTAAAAACTATTCACGTTATAACTGCCACTAATACCATAAATTATATTTGAAATATAATATTGTATTAGTAGGGCAAAATACTACTGAATACTATGCAATATAGGACTGCCAGTAATACCAAGAATTCAGAGTTTTATAATTATTAGCAAAAATGTTACACGAAAATGTAATTTTAATTGATGAAATTCTATGTGATTCACAGCAGATTTCCCAGTGCAGTATTGCAAGTAATTACTATAGTAAATAGTTTCTGAAACTTCATTTAAGACAGCCATCATACCTTCCTGCAGTTGACTGTGCAGGGTATAGCATGGCATTCATTACAAGTGGCAGTAACACATGCAAGTCGAGGATGCAAAATGTCATCTTGTCTTTTTGCTGCCGCCACCAGATGGGGAGTGAAGGGTGCGGGCAGGCGGCAGTGAAATCTGTTGGCAAAACTCAAGACCAGTTGCTAAGTTGCTTTTGAGTTATGGTCCAGTTTTCGGTCTGCGGAATGCGCAAAAACACGTGCAACTTATGTGAGCCTGTCACTTCAATGAAGCACTTTATTCAGGACTCAGTTTAATTCGCATGCTCACACAGTTGCCTAATTCTTGCGATTTCAGCGCTATCGCGATGACTATCTGGACAACTACGATCGCATCGGCTATAAGCATTCGCTGGCCACGTTCTACTCAAAGACCTGCTTCTGGTGGCTAACACCGCTGCTCTGGCTGGGCTACAAGGAGCCGCTTGAGCTGTCGGATCTGGGCCACATGCGACTGGAGGACAGTGCGAGGGCGCACTACGATCGATTTCTGTACATCTACACGGAGAAAGTGGTGAGTGCAATTGCTTAATAAATATGTAAGTATAAGGCTACATAATTTATTATAATATGAGTAAGATAAAGTTATAATGTTATAGACGAATACAATATTAATTCGACGGTACGGCTGTATGTTGCATTAAAACAACTGAATAGCTTAATAGCGTTAGTCTGCTGCACACTCGCTGCTGGTCAGAACTCTTCTCCTTCCGACTGCTGATTCATACTGCTGGTTCCGACTGCTAATTCATACTCTTGGTTCCGATTGCTGATTCCGACTGCCGATGCATACTGCTGGTTCCGACTGCTGACTCATACTGCTAGTTCCGACTGCCGATTCAGATTGCTGGTTCTGTTTGCTGATTCGGGCGACTGATTCTTCAAGCTGACTTCGATAACGACACCGATAACTGTTCACGCCGATTGACCGGCCATTTCATCTCACATAAATGATTTAATTTGTAATTAAAGTTGGAAACTAAATCGATACCTCTTAGCGTATTCAAAAACAGCATTTTCTGCGAGTTTTTCGTGTGTATATTCACTACAATAAATATCGCATGCATTAAATGGCAACTACACGCATTAAGCGTCATTTAATTAAAAAGCATGCATTTTGTATTTACATAATTAAATGCCTTGGGCCAAAAACGGTTACAATTGAGTCTTCCGCTTCGGCCAGACCGAGCTGGCCAACTTACTGCCAACTGCTGCTGCCGGCGACTCTGTTGGAATTCCATTAAGAAAATATTGTATTTCATTTGCAAAAAGCATAACAAGCAAATTGCTTAATTATTTATTTAAATGCAACTGTGCCGTTAGCCACCAGCCATAAATTATCAATGCAAATAAAATAAAAAATGAATTACAGGCATGGGGCCAGAGACTTCGCAATGTGCTTGATAACAAAGTGAAAGTTGTTGTCCCTTGTCTGTTCACATGGTTTTTCATGCCCTGCTCACAATAAGCTCGACTGCACATCGGGAGGCATCGACGAAATGCTATATGTAGGAATGATGATATAGTGTTTAATATAATAATAATAGAGTAATAAATAGCACATAGCACATAATAAATAACACATGTTGCTTCCTTTTATGAAAAATATGAATTCAATTTAAAGTTTTTTCCATTTTGTATTAGTCGTACAGGGCATAATTTGGTCGCTTATTTCATAACTACAACTTTCTTATGTGCTTTCGTTGATTTAAATTTATATGCAGTATTTTGTGCAATTTTAATGATAAAGAGACAGCAGAGCAGCCAAATAGCGTCTGGTATTTATGTTCCAATTAATTGCGGACAACGTTGCGTATGCGAAACGTGAATTGTCAGCTGACTTTCGGCTCTATGCCTCTATCAATTATGCCTGATATGCGCTTTCTTGGAAGGGTATTTGTGGTAAATTTCTGCTATCTACGAAAAAGGTTTCCGCAACCTATAAGGTGGAAGTTTTTGGCAAAATTAAATGGATTTAACGCGACGATGGCTCGACGTCAACTTCTGAGATGGAGCTACATATGTTTGTCGTGCTGTTCACAGCAACACGTAAATCTCAATGAATATAAGGACAACCATACTAGAGCAACCATACTAGGTAACAGTAGTCGTTTATTCCTATGAAAATAAAGTTTGCTTTAAATTTTATGCACCCAGAAAAAAAAACAACGGTTGTAATTCAGAATCTAGTCTCTCAAAGTTGTGTTCGAAATAATATATAATAATAGTGGTCTTAATGATTTCTGGAAATCAAACTAGAATTGATTACAACAATATAGTATGACATAAGCCATAGGTATATTTGGGTATATTTTTAACATTTCGGTATATTGTCATCGTGAACTACTCAGTATATAATTAGTAGACTTTTAGTATATGCTGAAATATAGCAAGACGAATATAGTAAGACGAAAGCGCGAGGTATATTTAGGTATATTTATAACATTTCGTTATATTATCATCGTTAACTTCTCGGCATGTTTTTAGATACATTCGGTATATTCAAGTATAAATTGTAGAGATCACATTGTTTGTCAAATTGCTTTTATTTAAAGTGGGATGCCTGTTACCCCTGTTAAGAGTCGACCACTCTCCACTGTGGCCGTCTCACTTGTGTCCACTGTAGGGTTGAGGACATTATGGCAATCTTGTGCTTAAGGCCAACTGGCTTATGTATTTATTAACTGCATTATGACAGATCGTTTATCATGTTTATGCGCGTATTTGTATTTTTATGTGTACAACTGATTTATATAAACTTATTTTTCAATCTCGTTCTCGTTTTCTCGTTCTCGGTCTCGTTCATTGTAGAAAAAATCGAGTGCGCCGCCATCGTTGTGGTATTGCTATATGAAGAACAGTTGGCGCATGTTTGCGCTGGGCGGCATTTTAAAGTTGGCCGGTGATTTATTTGCATTGATTGGTCCACTTGCCATACAGCAAATAGTGCAATACATTGAGGGACTCTATGCGGCGGCCCAGGAACACAGCACAGGGCAGGAGCTGGAGCAGGAGCTGGAGCAGGAAGCGGGCAACCCTAATGCGGCCACAGATGTTGCTGCTGATGATGTTTACTATGACAGCGTGGCCATTGGCATTGGCGATGTGAGAATTTACTATGCCAGATGGTTGGATTTGTTAACAAATGGCTGGAGCATTGCTTGGCTCGTGCTGCTGGCCGCATTGGCTCAGGCCGCATTGTCACAGGCCTCCACGCATGTGCTCAATATGACGGGCATCAGGATTAAAACATCGCTACAGGGTCTAATTTATCGCAAAACTTTGCTTCTAAATGCCAGCAGCGGTTGTGGCAACAATGCGACCGATGTTCTTTCCACCGATGATGATGCTGCCGCTGCTGCCGATGTGCAACGCAATGGCGACATTAAGTTGACTGCCAGCGAGCAGCCTGGAGAGGTGGATGCCGCACAACAACAAACGGAGCGTTCAGGCGGTGAGTGTTTGGATTTGTCTCTTCTTGCCACTTCCACTGTTGGCTCGCCTCATGTCCTATATCAAACTGCGTCGTGTTTGACAGAGGTAAATGTGCGTTTGGTGTTAATTGAAAGTTTTACGGCTGAAGCGTTTTGCCGCCAGCGACCTGGCCAAATGTCCATTTGTAATTGGCTTAAATGGGCGTGGCCATTGCCGGACGCAATTGTTGTGCTTCTACTAGCACTCGTATTTGTTTTTAGCTGCGATTAGAGCTGCTCTTTGTCCGTGTTTGTGTATGTGTGTGTGCGGCCCGTAAAGACAAATTGCTTTTCCAGCGGCTTTCACCATGTCCGGCGGCCAAGTTTATTGCTCGCCAGCTTTTATGACAGCACTCGATTGTTGTTACTACAGATTGATATACTTGCTGTGGCCCAAACTTACTAACTCGATTGCAATCGGCTGTCTATAAAAGCTAATGTACTTTCTGGTTTGTGCGCACAAAACACATTGAAATATCTGCTTGATTAAAAAGTTACTACATCTTTATCTGCGCTGAACGCGACGAAAATGCCTACAACTGTCGATATAGCTTCTGTCTGATCTATTCAATGGATATATAGTGATTTCACACTAAGAGGTTTCCAGTAAACTAAATATTATTACCTAAGACTATTGAGTTAGCTCGCGATTTCTACATAGTGACTTCAATAAATATTGAGCTTGATGCATTTCAAGTTCCTTTCAAAAGCTCTCTTGGGACAGCTCTATCATTATCTTAATAAATTACATCATAAATGTCTACCACAATCGAATTAGCTTCTGTCTGATCAAACTTATATTTGTATTGACTACAAACTAAGTTGAAGTTAATGAATTCTATATATTATCTATTACCAGTTAGAGATTGGGTTTAATACATTTCTATTTCCATTCAAAGAATGTCTTTATAAGCCAAATATTACCTAATAATATTGAGTTTGATCCCCTTAAGAAGTCTCTTGGTAAGCCAAATATAACCAAAATAAATTGAGAGTTTTGTGCTTTCTGCAGCTGCTTTAAAATTGGTGCAACTAGTGAATTAATTTTTATCTGATTAATTTAAAACTTAAAAGTTTGTAGATATTGATACATTTATTCCTTGTATAAATATGGAATGTAATACATTTTTAGTTAATTTTAAAAGCTGTCATGTTAAGCGAAATAATATCAAAATAAATGTTAATTTTATACATTTCTAATTGCTTCTAAATGCTTGCTGCAGTTGCTTTAGAAATGCCTGAAACTCCCAATCATCTCATCTTCTACCTGATCAATTTTAAACTTAGAAGTTTGTAGTTAGCAATATAAATAAATATTTAGTTTGATACATTTCTATTTCATTTTAAAAGCTCATTTGTCAAGCGAAGTATTACCAAAATCAATATCAAATTTGATACATTTCTAGATGCTTTAAAAGTCTCTCTTGGTAAACGATATAATATCTACATTGAAATTGTGTTTGATGCTTTCTGCTGTTGCTTACAACTCCCAACTTACCTTCTGTCTGATCAATTTTAAAATAAGAAGTTAATAGTTAACGTTATATTTGATCATGCAATGTAAGTTTGATACACATCTAGTTAATTTTAAGAGCTTACTAAGTAAACGACATATACAAATAATTATAGATTTTGATACATTTCCAAGTCGTTCAAAAGGCTTTTTGGAAAACAAATAAATATTCTAGCAGTCAGTGAGTGAGTCTTGAGCCTCTTAAGATCTGTTGCTGAAACGTTTAAGCCATAAATTGCCGAACTGCACATTTCCGCAGTTCAGATGTCTGGCGTATGAATTTGTAATTTATTTGCATCTTATTTGCTGCACGACCCACAGGTCCACACGATATTGGCGCCATCACGAATCACATGACGGAGGACACACTCAATATAATGCAATTCTTTTGGATCTCTCACTACGCCTGGGCCATACCATTCAAGGTTCGTATCGGTTCGGGAATCGAGCCATAATTTACGAGCATCTTGTGTGCCATTTTTGTAGGGTTTTGTTTTGTTTTTTTTGTGATTGTTTGTAATTTATAACACTTCAAGTTGTTGTCCTTTTCCTTAATCACACTGCATAGATTTATCTAATGTTGTAATTGGCCTGCTATGCGAGCAAAATCGTAAATTGCAAGGGATTTGATTTGTATTTTATTTGTGCAATTTCTTACACACTGCATGCAAATTTTATTTGCATTTCGCATTCGCAAATGTTTGGAAATGCCCATGAAATACAAGAGCTGAGCGATTTTTATAGAATTAAGCAAACATATTAATGATGCTACTAAATGATAGCTGTGCAACTATTCAAGTTGCTCTGCAATGGCTTAATTCGAACTACTAAAATATACAGAAGTTATGAGAATTGCTTGGGAATATTAAGCATACGCATAAAAGTGTTGCAGCTCTGTCAATCGCTTACTTCTTACAGGGTATTCTTAGAGCTTTCACGCATTCGGAGCATGGGGCTTATAGACGAACACACACACACGCATAATTAATTAGTATTAAATGTGTTTGGCATAATTAGCTACGAGCTTGTATTTACGTTAGTCCAGCGCTCCCAGTTCGAATTCGGACTATGGGCCCAGTTTGGAAATGAATTGATTTGTAAATGTTTTGGCCATTGGACCGGGTTGGGGCTGGGGTCCTTTGGCAGGCTTAGGATTTGCGGTGACCACATTGTTGCTGTGTGTTTGTCTGTGTGTGTGTGTGTCTGTGTGTGTGTGTCTGTGTGTGTAGCCTGGCAACAGCTGCATTATAATTTACTCGTTTGTATGCAGGTCGAATCGGATTTGCCAGACAGTCTGGCAGTTTGGCATAACATTTGGTTACTTGGGTTTATTGTGTAAAAAATTAATTAACATTTAAGTTTGCCGGTATCGGCAGCTTGTGTCTGTGTGTGTGTTTCTGCGTGGTCTAGCTTGCTAATGCTATAATATATCTTCAAAACAAGCCGGAAACTAGCAGAGCTCTTGTTACGGGAACTACGAAATGTCTGCATCACCAATGCATAATCTAGGCTATTATTATGCTAGAATACTCGTACATGTCGACAGCCTGGTCGAAATACGCACATCAAGAGTCTACATTCGTTTCTTGGTTTCTTTTTAACCCAACATGCATAACTATTAAAATTGGGAATAGTTCACTGTTTTCAATGATTTGAATGTCTCTACAATATGCTTTTAGTTTTAATGGTTAAACTTAACTTTGAGTTTTATTAAATTGCAAAGACAATATTAGTACTATTAACAACTTATTTATGGTAATAGACAGAGCAGTTTGTTATAACTAACTTGAGGCATTCGAAGCTGCCAAATATGTTAAGAATTAGCTTTTACTCTTCAGGCTCTTGTCAAACAGTTGTTATTTATAATATGTATATATTGTATTTTAAATAATAACTGTTTGACCAGGAATAGCCACTTTTTTTAGATGATTTGTATAAAACAATTTGCCTATTTTATGCCTGCTGGCCCCAATGCTTTTTGCTATTAATTAAAACAATTTAAATTAAACTGTTGTGTTATTACTAATTTAAGATGTTTGTAGCTTAGAGCTGAATACCGTAAGCTTAAACCACTTGCAAATTTTTAATTATTGCTTATTTCAATAATGTTTTGAATGCCAGGATTTGGGATAATACTGTGAGCAATTGTCTGTTGCCATTTGGCTCGTAGATATTTTGTTTAACTAAACTATTTAATGCACAATCCTTATTTAATTTCCAGTTTTCTTCAACAAATACTCGAAATTTAAGTGCGTTTTTAGCTGTGTTTGCTTGTTGAAGACACATGGACTCTTCTAGTGATATTCCTTCTTTCCTAATACGTATCAAATTTATTTTCTATTTTATGCTACACAAGTTGAAATTTTAAATTTAGTGAGAATCATAGAGTTTATAAAGTAAAAACTACAGTTGCAGTTGCATACATATGGTAAAATACTAAATAGTATGAGATATTAAAAACTATTAGATACTAAATGCTACTGAATACTATGGGCAGTTTTATGTTGCCATTTGGTTTGCAAGTATTTTGATTAAATTGACTATTCAATGTACAATAATTATTTAATTTTGAGCTTGCAAATCTGTGTGCTTTGCGTTGTGTTTGCTTGTTCAAGACTCACAGGTTCACCTGTTAAAGTGGCTATACTCAAAACTACTAATTGCTATTAGCTGTTTGAATCACAGACTCCTTTACTTATTTGGCTCTAACAGATCAAATTAATTTCTATTTCATGTTGTCAAATTCAAATTTGGTGGTTATTTCAATAATGTGTTTAGTGCTAGAGTAAGAGATATTGAGGGATGTTTATAAAACAAAAAGCACAGGTTAAGTAAATACATATAACACCAAATAGTAGTAGATACTACTCGTACTACTTGTAGATACTGTTTGTGATTAAATAAACTATTTAGTGAATGCACAATAAGTATTTAATTTCAAGCATGGAAATTCGTTGTGCTTTTAGTTGTGTTTGATTGTTCAAGACTCACAGACTGCTCAACTAATTTGGCTGTAACATATGAACTGAATTTCTATTTCATGCTGCCCAAGTGCAACACGTGATTAAGGTAATTGCAGAGAGCACTGAATGCTGAAAACATAATTAAGGCTGTGGCCACTCTAGTTTCAAAGCCGAAACACTGTCTGCATTATTTGCATAAGCACGTCAATTGAATACTTGCATTTCATTCGAAATTTCCACATTTACTGGCAGATCGCCCTTGTCATCTACCTGCTGTATCTGAAGCTGGGCGTGAGTGCGGTGGCGGGGGCCATTGTGTGCATTGTGATTATGACGCCGCTGCAGTTTCTCATTGGGAATGCGATGTCCAAGAATGCCCACGTGATAGCGGTAAGTATTTTTGGGGCTTGCTCAATTTGTGGCCAGTTTATGCAGAATTTAATTATGGTGAAACAATGAACATATTTCATTTCAATTTCGAATTAAATTCACAAGATTTTGTGCTAGGCATGAAATGGGCAGTTTTATGTTTGGCCATTTGCCTGCCAGCCAGCCAGCCAGCCAACCAGCTTGTTATTTTGACGTTTTCCAGCTCAAAATTTGTTTTGGCCGTCGCCCCCTCTCTGCCTCCTTGAACTTTGTCGGGATTGCGATGTTGTTGTTGCTGTTTCTATTACTGTCGGCTCATTAAAAGTTTCCTGTTAACAGATTTGTGGTCAATTTAAAGTTATTGCTGGCTGGTCAACTTTAGTTAATTGAATTTCGGTTTTGCTCCTGGCCATCTGTTGGCTTGCTGTGCGTTTCTCCAGTCAACTTTTGACTCGAACATCGTAGTTTCAGACAGCGGCAATAAACTCACGACTGCAGTTTGTTGCCTGATTTATGGCTTGTACAATGGATTTTTCTTAATTCGGGCCTCAATGTTTGTTAATGCCAATCGCAATGTTTTGAGTTGTTCGCCTCACTTGTTACCTTCACACAGAAATACACAGATGAGCGCTTGAAGCGCATACACGACACCCTGATCGGCATCAAGATCATCAAGCTGAACGCCTGGGACGAGGTCTTTCTGCGCAAGATTCAGGCGGCGCGCAAGCAGGAGCTGAAGTACCTCAACAAGGACGCCATGTACTGGACATTCATGAGTAAGCCGCAATGCTGCAAAAGCGTGCACAGTGCAATGCAACTTTTCTCGTTCTCGCTGCAGCCATTTTGACGCACATCTCCACGGTGCTGATCACACTCGTCACGTTGGCAATCTATGTGTGTTTGCCGCAGGACTTGCGGCCCAACTTCAATGCCAGTCACCTGTTCTCTGCCTTGGCGCTGTTCCAGCAGCTGACCGTGCCGCTGCTCATCTTTCCCATAACGGTGCCCATCATCATTGCGGCACGCGTGTCGACGCGGCGTCTGGAGCGGTTTCTGCATGCGCCCGAAATCCACAAGCAGTTCGAGGGCATCAGGAATATGGCGCGCATACTCAGCAAGAGCGACGCCTCGCTGGACATGTACGAGACCCAGGAGAAGTCCAACATGACGCTGCGCACCGCGCACGCCGAGAACAAACTGAACGAGCAGCGGCTGGCGCTGCGTCTGCGCCTGCCCGAGCAGCCGCCGTCGCCGGCGCCACTGGCACAGTCGGAGCCCATCACACCGCTGCTCCAGGGCAACAGCGAGCCGCCGGACGACAAGAGCCACGAGCTCGGCCACCATCGGCTCGTGCAGCAGCGCCGCGAGCTGTTGCGCAACACGCCGTATGTGGCCATTCGGCCGCCGAAGCTGTTTGGCGGCACCGCCGAGAAGCCGCTCGAGTTCTCGGTGGTGCGCGCCAGGAACACTGACAGCTGGCGACGCGACTCGCTGCTGCTGAAGATGCCCGACGACATTGCCGTGTCCATCAACGACGGCCTCTTCAGCTGGCAGCCGCAGCGCCAGCTGCCGCTCGTCCAGCTGCACATCCAGGAGATGGCCATACCCAAGGGCAAGCTCAGCATCATTGTGGGCAAGAACGGCAGCGGCAAGACCTCGCTGCTCTCCGCCCTGCTCATGGAGATGCCTCTGCTGGCAGGCAACATGTTTTGGCACAAGTAAGTAAAGAATGAACTCAAGTTTTCTATTTGCCATTTCAATTTTTAACTTATCTCCTCAAATTATGCCAACTTTAGTTGTATGTGTTTAACAAAAACTATTAGAAATTTGGTATTTAACTTATGGCATACAAGTATCTTGTATTTTACTACCCTTTGTCTTTTTAAAAATCTTAATTGGTAATAATAATAATAATAAATTTTAATATTTACCTGGGTAGTTTATGCATCTAAAACTATATATTATTATATATTTCTTACTTTTAAATATTTTTAAACACGTTTTTCTGGAGGTGACCTTGTTAATAAGATACATAGAAAAGTGAATAATTTTGAGAATTTGAATATTTACTTAGGTAAATAATATGTATTTAGAAGTTTAGAATATATTGTATATACTTTATTTATTTGCATTTACAAATCCCATAAAGCTAAAAATCTCTTTTTCTCACTTTCCTTGCTCCTGATATTTTTGAGCAATTATTTTGAACGTTTTCTTTTTGATGGCTTTAAGGTGAATCAGGCATTATTTTGCGGATATACACTGAAAAGTGAGACTTTGAACTTTATACACAGAAAAGTGAGACTTTCAACATTATTAATTATAGCATCTTTGGTTATGTATTTGAAGTTTTCGAATAGCTGTTTTGCTACTTTATGTATTCAAGTAATAATGTTTGCAACCGCGAATTCAATTAAGGTGTAGAAAGAGCTTTTTCATTTTCTTAAATGGTTTAAATCTGTTTCAGACAGATTTGCAAAATTGTTGTGTAGGAGAAAAGAGAAGAGAACAGCAGGTCTAACCCAGTTTCTCCCTCGAAGGCTGCTTAACACGTCAATCAGGCCATAAATATAGCCAATAACTGAGGCTTTTACTCGTAATATATTTAGTGCATGTGTAGAGTGTAGTGCGTGGTGTGGAGGGGAGGAGCAATGGGAGGGGGGCATCCATTGATACCAATTGCAGTTTTGCATATAAAACGCATATTATGGCAATGCATTTTAATGGCAACCCTAAAAGTAGGCAGCACTTCGCCTTCTACTCGAGAATCCCCAAAAATGAAAACCAGAACGAAAATGAAAACTTGTGAATTGAAATGTTATACACACACAGACAGAGAGAAAGTCGTGTATGTAATTCCATGCCCTGTGGTGTAGGGAAATTTATTGAAAACGCTTCTGCTGCCACGACTGAGGGTGTCGCAGGGGGGCTGGAAGGGCGTGGGGGAAATGGAATTCTTGGGAAATAGCAGTGGCAGTAGCAGGAGTATACGCTGAGCTTATTGCATTTTATTTATGGCACAGTTGAAGGCCAAGAAAACTTGCAAGCGCCGCTTTGAATGCCTGCCCCCACTTCCCTCCCCATCCGCCAATTGACAGGCTGTGTGCAAAGAGGGGAACGCGACGCAGGAAGACGACGAAGATACATAACATAACCCAGCAACGCCCACAATTGGAAAACTTTAATTAAATGTATCCGAGTGTGAAAATAGCTGGATGTGACTGACACACGTGCTCTATTTCGAAGTCGAGCCATCTCTCGCTGCAATTAAAGTTTCGCGAGGTCACGACCTTTCGGCTGAATTGAAAGTGGCGCAAGCGTGGCTCGTATGCCATAGTTTGACTAATTAGTTGGAGTGTGCACCAAAAATTATGCAATTAAATGCCGTTAAATGAGCAAACAAACTACAGGCATCCATTCACCTCTCAGCAGCAGCAGCGGCAGCAGCAGCAGCAGGAGTCAGTAGTCCTCCTGCTGTTGACACAACTGAAAATGGCACATAAATAATTCAAATATTTACATGGGGCGTGTTGCTTTAGTGTGCCTGCTGCCTCTGCTCGGCCTTTTTTGGCTCACGGGCACAACAAAACGTGCGTAATCTAAGCCAGTTCAGAACGTCAAGTCACCCAATAAAGTCAACTTGAATTAAAGCTGAACTCCAGTTGCTCGAAATTGTGGCTTAAAGCCGCCAATAATTCATATAAAAATCAACTTTTATGCTAAAATAAATAGTCATATAAACAGTAAACAATTGCAAATATTTTACTTAATTAAATCATATTCAAGTTGCCAGTCAGTAAAGTAAACTATGATTATTATTTTCAAGTTCAAATAACTAGAATTACTTCAAAAGAAGATATTTTCTTAATCGCACTTTGGTATTACTTTTTAGCAAATAACTGTGGCTGAAATAAATTCGTAATTGTAGATAATCGGATAAATATTACACATTACTTTCAGTACTTATAAATATTTCCTTTAATTTAATTATGTTCGAGTTCTACACTCTGTGCTCAAATCACCATAAATACATCAAAAATTCGATTTTCTTTTCTCGCACTTTTGTCTTATTCCTAATCAAATAACTAGCGCTTAATGCCGTCAATAAAATGTAGAAAAGTTCGTATTTTTAGATACATAAACAGATAATCCTATAAATATTATACATTACTTTTAATATTTTAGATATTTCCGTTAACTGAATTAGTTTGAGATTTACACTCTGCGGCCAATACATCAAAAGATTTTCATTTTCCACTCTTATTTATTACTTTAAAATAAAATAACTTTGGATTAAAGCCGTCAATTAAGTATGTAAATTCAATGCATAATACATTCCAATATTATAGATATTTGATTTAATTAAATTATATTCGAGCTCTACACTCTGCGCTCAAATAATTATAAATACCATCAAAAGCTAAGAATTTTTAATACCGCACTTTTGTACTACTTTAAAACAATTAATTAAGTCTGAAAGCGGCCGATAAGATATATGAAAGTTTGTCTATTTAAATTTATTGATTCCATTATTGAAGATATTTCATTTAATTGATTTATTTCTGAGCTCTACACTCTGCGCTCAGATATAAATACATTAAAAGAAAAGAATTTTTTTTTTCGCTCTTCTTCATCAAATAATTAAGGCTTAAAGCTGTCGATTAGATATATGCAAGTTAAAGCATATGAGTGCATAGTAATAAATAATCGTTTAAGCACGGTAATTATTTCATTTAATTAAATTATTATTTATTATTAGTTTTACACTATAACTTAAATAACTCTGCACTTAAATAACTATAAATGCATAAAAAGGTAATTTTAGGCAATTTCGTAATAATAATTTTTAAACACATAACTAAAGCTTAAATACATATAAAAGTTAGTCTATATGAGTGCATAATATTCAATATTGATAGTATTTCATTTAATTGAATTATCCTTCGACTTCTACACTCTGCGCTCAAATAACTATAAATGCATTAAAAGATAAGAATTTCCTTTTGCTGCACTTTTGTATTTACTGTTATTACTTATGCATGCAAAGTGAGGGAAGGAAAGTAAGCTGCACGAATTAAGTTAATTTACTTACGCTGATGCAGCGAAGGTGCACACAAAACGTTTGTAGGCCACTCAGCAGCTGCAGCGGCAGCAGCAGCCGCATGGCTTTTAAGCCATTAAAACGCATCACGTATACGCGCCGTTGAGCAAATTTAAATGAATGTATTGTGCCGTAGCAAAAAGGCAAAGGTATTTGTCGCAAGTGTCAGCGAAAGTTACACGCACCACGTCAGCTCTGGGGGACGCAGTGCTGTCGTCTGTCGTCTGTCGTCGGTCGACTGTCGACTGTCGTCTGTCGCTCGCAGTCAGACGTCAGACGTCTGTGGTGTGCATCTTGCGGCAGTTAATGCCGGGCAACAACTTTTGCCGTAATCACAATTTCACTTTTAATGTGGGCAGGCAATGCTCAAATTAAATGTAGCCATTGCAGTTGCAACTGCGGCTGCAGCTGCAGTTGTTGCACTCGCCAGTCGTCGTCTCTGCAGTCATTTAACATATTTTTACAGTCGTTCCCAGGCACATCACGTGATGCGGTAATTTATCACAAAATGTCTGTATATGTTAATTTTATTGCACATAAAATAAAAGGATGGGAAATGCACACACACACAGAGACACACAGACACATAGAGCACAGTGCCATCGTCGCACCCGTTGCCCGTTGCCGCTGCTCATCGAGGAGCTGTAACAAAGTGCCCGGCATGCTGAAGGCGTGGCTGCCATATAAAAATGCATTTAACAAGCAGAGATCGCACAGCAGGCTGCAGAGCAGCTCCTCTGCCAGGATACGCCTCGGCTGCTGCTGCTGCTGCTGTTGTTTTTTCGCCCCAAACCAGAGCGACCCCCGTCCGCCGCTGCCGCTGCCAAACGCAAAATGTGCAATAATTTCAATTACTGTAATAAATGTCTGTGTTGTTTGGGTGTGTGCACACACTGCACTGCCTGCTATCCTGCCTTCCTCCCGGCTCGCAATCCTTCTCACGCTCTGCTACTCTCGCTCTCTCTCTTTGCCTGCACTTTGCTTTTTTGGCTGTGAAATTTATTGTATGACTGCAAATGTACACATTGGCATAGATTGCTGGGGCCACGTGAACTTAACGATTGTTAAGTGTGTGCGCTTTAGTGATTTTCAGCCAGCCAGCCAGACACGAGGATGCGGCGAGGCGACAACACGAAGCGACCACAAGCCGAAAGTCAGCCAGCTACAAGGCACTAGGCGGCGGTCACGAAGAGACAAGACCATTTCTGTTTGATTTGAGGTGCAAATTGTGATTTAATGGTGCGACTACACGTAGCTTGCGGTTATTTTAAGCAGGTCAACTTTGGCGCTGAGTTTAGCCAGAAGCGTGCTAACCTGAATGAATTACAAAGTCAGTTAAACACTAAGCAAACACCGAATTAGCAATATACTAAATAGAGCAAAAATAACAAATGTACCAAAAATACCTTTAGGTTTGTTTTAGTGTATTCCACAAAGGCAAAAGCTTATTTATGTAGTTTTTATTTGCCGAATTAAAATTTTCAATTAGAAAATTAGGCAAGTATTGATTATTTATGCTTATTGAATTTAATGCTTATGCTAGAATAGTAGTTGCACAATTTGCAATGCTTCAAAGTCACTTAAACTTCAAGTGCACGCTTACTATTATTTGATTATCTCTATGGAATCGCGAAACTCTGCAAATTTGCATAATTCGCAAACGTTTTGCTGTGCTGTCAATCATCAGGTAAACGTGTGGCAAATCAAGCCAGCAAATCTCTGTCAAAATATGCGCGCCATAGTTGTAAATTGAATTATCCAAGGATGGTTATTCAAAAACCGCAGGGCTGTGGCAACATTAGCAGCGATTATTACCTGCAGTCAATACAGATAATTCCTGTGTGTGCAACACTTGAAATTATTTGACATATTACAATACTGGTCACAAGTCTGTGGTTTGGCAATTTTGCGGTCGCAAGGAAAACCAATCACTTTAACTGCATCTCGTGCGACTCACTTAATTATCCCGCAAATGTGTCTAAGCAAGTGTGTGTGCTGGGGTGTGTGTGTGTAACATTTTGCTCGTTTAGTTGTGTGCGTGTCTAGGTTTGCGGTTTATGCGCTTGTCGAGCAGCACAGCGAAAGTTATCGCATAAGCCGCTTAACTAAATTGCAGCTAATTAATTGAAGTCACTCGCATTTGCGATAATTAGCAATGTCATGTAAAAGCGAAAGCTTACATCCATGTGCTCGTAGGTGAGAGTGTCTGGATATATTTAGCTTTGTCTTGATTAACGGCCAAAGTTTGTAGCTTAAAGGAATTTTGCATACAACGTGGTTAAGCTTGATGTGCTGTGCAAGTTATTCAATTAAACTAGTTCATCAGCATTTAGCAAATCAGTTGGCGAATCTGTGGCACATGTGGAACGAGTTCGATAACTCGCGTTCAAATAGTTCACTTTAAGCTTTCGATTAGTTTAAAGGGCTTTGCTAAGTCAAAGGCGAAAACAGCTGTTTTATTTGCATACATAACTGACTGATTGCTGAAATTTGTGCGTTAATAATTTTATAGTGCTATTAACGAATCTTGATTTAAAAGCTTGCTGATTGTATTTAGAAAATCTAGTAAATAAATTAAGATACCGACAATGGCAAATCGAAAAATGCACGACTTAATCTAACATGAATTGAGATTATATTTATTAAAACCCAATTGCAATTGATGGATTTTTCTATTATTTTTTTTTTTTTAGAAACTGCACGATTTCGTATGTGCCGCAATGTCCTTGGCTGCTGAATGACACCATACGCGAAAATATACTGTTTGGAGAGTCGTTTCGACCGAAGCGTTATGATTTTGTGTTAAATGCGTGCGCTCTGAAGCCGGATATTGAGCTAATGCCATCTGGCGATTTTACGATAATCGGCGAGCGTGGCATCAATCTATCCGGCGGACAGAGGCAGCGGATTGCCATCGCACGTGCAATTTATTCATCGGCCAACGTCGTCATAATGGTGAGTGTCAGTGTGTGCGTCTCAAGGACAACAGCTGCATGCCAATCCGACGGCTCAGTGCACTTTATGTGCGCTTGCATGTGATCGTAAAACTCACGAAACGTTTAAAGTTCAAAGTTGTTATAAAAAAAAATGCGGAAAAATACGGCGCACTCACATTGTTGCACGGTAAACAAGTTTTATGCGGCGCATCGTATGGTGCTTTGGGTGGTGCCATAAAAGTCTGCGGCAAACGAACCGAAAACTTTATAAAAACTAAAACGCTTGCCTCTTAAATAATAGAGTTGAGCAATAGCGTTCTTTCTCTATATTGTCAAGATCAAAGCAAACGCGTTTATTCTGCGCTTATAAAATTAAAATTTAGCATAATCCGAACGTCAACTTGCGTCGAACAGTTTGGTGTTGAAATGCAATCTATGTTTTCTAGGACGATCCGCTGTCATCGCTGGACAATGAGGTGGGCAACCATGTTTTCGAGCAGTGTGTCCGTCAAATGCTATTGAAGTCGAACCGCAGCATCATCCTGGTGACACAGCAATTACAGTTGATAAAGGAGGCGGATTATGTAAGTGGCCCCCATCGACCAGACAGAAGGCATTTCATATTCAAATTTTTCAGTTCATTCTGACAACTGTCCAGCTGCAGCTGGTCCCTGCACTTGTCTGTGGAATTGTGGCGGCTTTGCTTCTCTGCTTTTCTGCTTTCGCATTTTGTGTGCACTCTGCTTTTTCGCCTTTAGCCGGGCATCCGTTTGTTACTTTGCGCTCCAAATGCGGGGCCCATTTATCGCCTTTTGGCCATAAATGCAATTGCCTGGAAAGACCATTTGTTGCCGCTCTGCTGGCTCCCACTCCGCCGCGTCTTGCTCTAACTTTCGCACACATTTTTACAATTATTTGAGCAGTAGCCACTGCAGCGCTGCAAAGGCAAGAAAACTGGAGAGTTTTTCAAGGAAAAAAGCCAGGCAAAATTGAAGTGCAGGCGAAAAAATTCAAATTTAAATTTTGAAATTGAATTTATTGCTTTTTCTGCAGCACCTCTTTTTCCTTGCCAGTCTTAGGCACTTTTCCGCACGGGTCCGTGGTATTATCTGCCAAGAAATGCGGCAATTTGATTAGGCGCCTTAGTATATAAAAATGCTAGCTATCTTCATGCATCATTTGTGATAAGCAAAGTTTTCCACAGTTTACAAAAATGTCTAGAAGAAATGTAGTTTAGAAATTAGATGCATTTACTACAATTTTATTTTCTATAATCTTTTTAAAATCAGCTTCCATAATGTATTTATTTTCGGCACGCCGAAGCAATTCTTTTCCGCATTACACTTTTTTTTTGAGGATATGCAGACTTCGGTGGCTGAAAGCTCACGTCACTGTTCTCTCCTATCTTCCTTGGCTTGCTATCGTTCGGCTTGTTGTAATTTTGACGTTCGCCTCTTTTGTGCCGTTCGTTTCGTTTCATTCCGTTTCGTTACATTCCGTCGACCCTGTCAGTTAATTGTGATGAAAGATGGCCGCCTGCAAGCTTGTGGCAGCTATAAGGACATTGAGCTGAAGCAGCCGCACATAATCGCCAAATGGAACTCGATAATTGCTAAGGCCAATGCAAATGCAAAGGACCCGCAACAACAAAAGTGAGTACGCCAACGCTAAAGGCAATCTCTTTCTCTCTTTCTGCCTCTCTGTGTCTCTCTCTCTTGAACTGTTTTCTTTTGACAGGTTTAGATTAGTATATGAGGCTATGCTGAGGCTATGTCGCCGGCTTATCCTTTATTTTGCTACTTCTGTGTGTGTGTTTTTTCTTGCGGAACTCAAAGCCTGAACGAATCCTTGTTTGTGCCAGGCTTTTTGCGGCACACAGTTCTCCAATGCGTTCGATTGTCATTTCCATTAAAGTTAGCTCGAGACGAAAGCATTTCCTCTGTTAGTTCTCGTAGTTCCTGCAACTGCAATTATTAAACACTCAAGGCTCAATCATATTTCGTTTGACGACCCAACATGCAACTTTCAATTTATGAAACTGTTGCCTCAATTTGTCGTGCTGGCTTCCTTTGATCTGACGCATTCAACACTTTAATGGCCATTTCTTCATTTATTTTCATTACCCGTAAAAAGTAACGCCGAGCGTACGGCGCGCGAACGTTGGAAACTGTTTAAGAACGTCAGCAAGTTGGGATTGCAGCGATCGATTTCGGTGACATCGGAGGCGGGTAATGACACGGAACTGGATGCAGCTGACAACCACGTGGAGATTCGCCACACGCTCAGCAATGCCGATGAGCGCGACGAAGACGAGGACGAGGATGACGATATGCCTGCGGTGAGTTCAATGGCTTGATATGCCACTTCGAGTGCAATTAACGCATGCAACTGATTAAATCTTCTCACATTGAGATGCTCTCAGTGTCGGGCATATCTTTAAATGTCTCACTTAAGCGCCACTTCACTTTGCGTTACAGTAGCAAAATTCGCATTTAACTAATGCATAAGAAAGTTAATAAATGTGGTTCGCTGAATAAGGTATTAAAACTATTGCATTTTATGACAGATTTGAGGTGCTTTCCAATTTATATTCACACAAGAAAAAGTTTTCAGAATCGTGCTAATATTTAACTATTACCAATCCTCAATTAACGGCCTCTTCACTTAGCATTATTTGCACTTAAATTGCACATTAGGCTTAGCAGAATTCACTTCTAAAAAGTGCTTAAAACACACACAAAATATAGTTTACGTAAAGTTTTAAATATCACATTGTGTTGAGCAGCAGAATTCGCTTCTAAAAAAGTGAATAAAACAAATACAATATATAGTTCAATTATTTTATCTGCTATGTGAGGTATCAAAAAGGGATGAGTTGTACATACATATATTTATTTTGCTTAACGGCCTCTTCACTTTACGTTATTTGTCTCAAATTGTTTATTGTGTTTACCAGCAGAAATCGAATCGAAACAGTGCACAAAAAACTTTAAAAATTTGGTCTGTTTAATATTTAATGAAGTTTGCTGAGTCGTGCATTTATTTACCTCACTTAACGACCACTTTATTATAACTTTGCATTATTTTCTCTCCGACTTTTTATTGTAGTTAACAGCAGGAATCGCTTTCAATCTGCACACAAGAAACTTAAAAAATGTAATTTGCTTATAGTTTAATGAAGTTTCCTGAGTCGTGCCTGTATTAGACTCACTTAACGGCCACTTCACCTAGCGTTATTTGCTCACTAATTCATTTCGCTTCTAAAAAGCGTAACATTTGCTTAAAGGCCTGTGTTCATCCTCTGATTGAACACCTCAATCACTATTGAACTAACTACTAAATCTTGTGGCAGACATCAGCTGCTTAGGCAATACACGTCGCAATGTGCTCGAACTAATGCGTTTTCCTTTCCCTGTCCCAGTCGTTGTCGTTGGCCAGTGGCAGCAGCTGTGGCCTGCAGTCGGCGGGCAGCTTCAATCTGCATCGCAAGCGCTCCAGCGTGTACGGCTCCCGGCATCTCATCTACGACGTGCCGCTGCCCATTGACGAGTGCCAGGCAGACGACGTGATAATGCGACCGCGACGTCGCGCCGCGCTCCATCGGCGTGGCAGCAGTGCCAAGTCGACCAACTCGTGGCATCGACTGAGCGGCCTCAGCACGGCGACGGCCACGTCCACGTCCAGCACGAACAGCGGCGATCTGTTGCGTCGCAGTGTTTTGACTGCCAGCTGCAGCAGCTACGCGGACAGCAGCGTCGACGGCGGAGACTCGGCGAGTGGAGCCATCACGCCGCCGCTGCCGGATGAGCAGTGCCCTCGAGCCCAGTCGTGGCAGCCGCCACAGAAATTGCATCATCCGCAGGTGCAGCGCAACGTCTCGTCGCCGCCGGCCATGGAGGCAACGGCAACGGGAACGGGAACGACGGCATCCGCTGATGAGGCACTTGCCACAACGGCGGCGGCGACGACGGCAGCTGCACAAACGCGCGGCAGCTTTCAGCAATTTCTGCGGCGCATGTCCATGCGACGCTCGAACAAACCCAAGCACCATCATCGTCCTCTCAGTGCGGCCAATTCGATTCGGTAAGTAAATGATTTGAGTTAGTTTCGCTGCACTTCCAGCAAGCTGTTGTTGTTGTGTGTTGCAGGAGCATATCCGAGGAGTCGAATGCCGCCGCTGCTCTTTTGCCAACTGGTGAACAAAGTTCAGTGCCGTCGTCGCCTGTCGGTGACACATCCAATCCGCAGGCAACAACAAACTCCGATTGCGAGACAAAGCTGCAGCAGGCTGCTCTGCCCCATGCACCGCCAACTCCTCCTGTGAAGCGTAAGTTATGCAACTGACATATTGTTACAATACTTCTTCCACTTGCCAACTGGCCTCAAAGTTAGTCCTGTTCTTTGTCCTGCTCCCGGTTCCCCAACATTTTGTATGCATCGAAAGCTCTTCTCCGCAATATGGGTCAACTTAATCGATGCTGGCAGACAGCGTTGATACGTGATATTCCTTGCAATGTGCACAGCAGTGAATAGTCTATTTATTTATTAAATAGATATCCAGAATCTTTGGGAGTCTCTACATTATGCTAATAGTATTGTTTAAACACGAAGCGAATGCTGCGAGTGTGCTTACAACTATTAGCAAACTTTTGCAAACTATTTAAACTCGTCGAAAATCCTTCCGTTATAGCAATGCTTGCATATCCTTAATAGGTGTTGTCTAAAACTATTAGCAGACTGGCAAGCTATGTAAAATCGCTGACAAATTTAAAATTTAAAGTTCTTAAAGCAATAGGTGTTTTACAAACTATTTAAACTCGTTAAAAATCCTTCCGTTATTGCAATGATGAAAGTCCTTAATAAATGTTGTTTTTTTTTAAACTATTAGCAGACTTGCAAGCTATCTAAAATTTGAAACTATTTAAGCTCGTTGTACATTTTTCTGTTATAGAAGTCCTGAAACAAAAGTTTTTCCAAAGCTTTTTGTTGACTTTTGCAAACTATCTAAATTCATAAGAAAATCTTTTCATTATAGTAATGCTTAAAGTTCTTAAGGCAATAGGTGTTTTCCTAAATCTTTTGCAAATCTATCTAAATGCAAGCATTTGACAAATCGTTGCTCTATAACAGTGCTTTAATATTTAAAGTAATAGGTGTTTTGCAAACTATCTTAAATCTATTAATAATAAAAATGACCTCCATTATAGGAATGTTAATAGGTATTTCTTAAAATTATTAGCAGACTTTTGCTCGCTATATTTTCTTCTTTAAGCAATATAAGTTCTCTCAAAACTGCAAGCTTAATTTTGCGTTATAGTAATGCTTAAAGCAATATGCGTATTATTCAATGTATTAGTAATCTTTTGCAAACTATTTTAAATGTTTGAGAAATCGTTCCTCTATAGCAATGTTTAGAAACTTTAAAGTAATAGGTGCTTTGCGAACCATATAAAATCTATTAAAAATCCCAACATTATAGCAATGCTAATAGGTATTTTCTTAAATTTGTTAGCAAAATTATTCACTATCTAAAATCAAAAATCTTTCTATTAGCGCTATCTTTGAAGTTATTATAGCAATACGAGCTTGCGCAAAACTTTAAGCTTGGTTTTGCAAACTAACCAAAATTATACAGTAATCTGTTTATTAAAGCAATGCTTTAAGTTCTTCAGGCAATAGGCGTTTACTTAAAACTATTAACAGACTTTGCAAACTTTCGAAAATCTTTGAAAAATTCTCACATTAGTAATAAGTGTTTTCTTCGAACTATTAGCAGACTTTTGTGTAGTAATCGATAGCTTCTTTGTTGCAAACGAACTGTTTGTTAACTTATCAACTATGAAGTACCCCTTGAAAGTGTTTCCATAAAGTTGAACAAACTATATACATTCAGTAAATGATTTTCTCGCTTTCAAAGTAATCCCATCATTTGCGATGAATACATTTGTCCGCTACACTCTCAAGTTGGCAAGTTGGTTTATAGGACATCGGTTGAATCCGACAATTTATGGTCTTAGCAGCTAATTAAAAAGCAAATGAACTCCAGCTGAATGGACAGACATTACTCGATAGCTATCGGTGGACGCTTGAGCAACGTGCAACAGAGTTGGCAAGAAATGTTGACTTGCGAAAAGTTTCGCGCAACTCCTTTGTTGTAATGAATATTGATTAGCTAGCTGAGATATATAGTCTGCATCTACAGCATAATGAATATGCACGCCAGGATATTGCAAACAAAATGTTTGCATATTTATCACTATTTCGCTGCAAATTCGTTTGCCTTTCGAGGATGCGGTGCAACAGCTTTCGCTCTGCACTGATGTCAGTTCGGTGTGGATGCGGTAAAAACTTAAATCAAGTTGGATTTCCAAACTTTTCAAGTTTCATCGGTGAGTCAAAGACAGCAAGAGAGATAGAGAGAGACAAGGCGCCCGCCAAGTTGCTGGCGAAAGTTTTACTTAACTTAATGCATTGATCTATCTACCCGCTGTCAATATTTGGCTGACAACTTGCCGACATTCAGTTGGAGTCTGCATCGCACAACTTTCAATTTAATCAGCTGTGCGAGTGTCACAGAACTCGTCCAACATTGTGACCCTTGAAAATAGCACCGAAAATTGTTTATCCCAACTGTGCTCAACTAATTTAGCAGCTGTCGGCTTTCGACTCGCAGCAGACAAACGCTTGCGACAGTTCTATTAAGTTCGTGGCATGCAAATGTATCAGGTGTGAGGATGTATTATTATGCTTCTTGTACTTGTGTTGCAAGGACAATAGTTTACTTATGCTGGGCACCATTATCTAATTACGGGCGCAGTTTATTAAATTAGAGCGAAGCGTGTTTCCATTTTAATTGCTGGTAATTAACAATCTGTTTTTATTGGCCACTCTCAATTGCTTTACACGTGGCACTCGCAGGCGCCACGCCGATTGCAGCATGTTGCATGGAAAGAGAGCAACCAGCGCGGCAGCGCAAACACTTGAATAATAATAAAAAGAATGTATATTTTTTGTCTGCGTGCTGTGTGCATAAAAAATTGAATTTTTATAGCAACAAACGTCACCAGAGGCAAGCGGAGGAAAACAGAAAGCATTTTTACCTTCACCTGGAAAACAAATATTAAACTATTGTTGTTTTTTTCGTTAAATCGCTACAGTGATATTGAGTCAAACCATATGCGGCTATTGATTGAATATATTGCAAGGACGAAAATATAATTAGCGAATCTACACAGGCAATTTAGCCGAGAGGAGAAGTCCAAAATTTGAATAAGGGATGAATATGTGACGGTGGTTTGGGTGTTTTTAATAATATAACAATATTAATAATTATAATTATAATAATAATAATAAAAATAAAAATAAGAAAAGTAATACAAATAATGCAAATAATATGAAGAACAAGAAGAAAGAGAATAAGACAAAGAAGAATAAGTTGAATGAGAATAATAGTAATACTAAGTATGGGGAAAAGAAGAAAAAATTAAGAGGAAAGTAATAATAATAATAATAATACTAAAAAATAATAATTATAATAATAGTAAAAAAAAAAGTTGGACCCAAAGAAATCCTTCAGTATTTAAATTTAAAAGCACGCCACATCTTTAAACTGTTGTTGCTCTTTTAAATGAAGAAGATAAGGCGAGAGATATGGGTTTCATGGTGATCCGACTTGTAATCGTTTATTGCCAATCCTGGTGCACTTCTTATCGTATCGACGCATTTATTTCTGTGTTTCAGATGTCAAAATCGATTTGAATGCGCTGCCGACCAATGCACGTAACAATAACAATAACAATGATGACAACGGCGATGACGTGTCCGACGTGACGTCACTCGCGCTGCAGTCAGCGCAGCCTGAGGCTGTGCCAGGGGTCGACGAGGCAGAGGCAGGCGCGGTGCAACGGTCAGGTGGTGTGGCATCAACAATGACGACAAGAGCGACAACGAAAACGGCGACGACGACGAGGACGAGGACGAGGACGATGGCGGCGGCGGATGGCGAGCGCAAATATGGGCAAATATCGCATAACATCTATCTGCTGTACATGCGCGCCTCCGGTTTGCCCATAATCGTTGCCTTTTTTATTACCACACTAATTTGGCAATGTTTGCGTGTCTACACGGACGTTTGGCTGCAACACTGGAGCGACCATGTGCCACCGACTGTGGCACAGCAGCCGCAGCCGCAGCAGCAGCAGCAGCAGCATCGCGTTGATATGGAGAGCGACGAAGTCACGTACTATTTTCGCATGTATGCAACAATTTCGTGTGTTTGCATTATAATGGCCATGATATCAACACCGGCCGGACAATGGGCCGGCTGTAATGCGCGTCGTAATTTGCACGATAAACTGTTGCAAACGATTTTGCATAAAACTTTGCATTTTTTCCAAGTGACGCCGCTCGGTCGCATTGTGAATCGGTTCAGCAACGATATGGCGATCATTGATAAGGTAAGATTTGTTATTGTTATTGTTCTTGTTTTCCCCACATATACACAGACAAATATATATATATATAGACACACATGTCTGCATAATTTTCGGTTAGCTTTTTGGCATTGTGTGCGTATAAAATATGAGCACATTGCCTGTAGTTTTTCTTGTTTGTTGTTCTAGTTGTGTTGTTGTCGCTCTGCTTTAGATTTGTCCTTGATAAGCACGCATTATGCATTGACATTCGGTGCGAGTGTGTGCGTGTGTGTGTGTGTGCGTAATATATGAGTTTGTTGACGCCGCTTTTAGGGATGCTTTCATTATAGTTTTTCATTTTGTTTGACCTTTTGCCATGCAACGTTCTCGCCAAACTTATTTCCACTCAGTGTGTGTGTGCTTTCAATTTGATTGAACTGACAACTTTGATGGATCTGCGATACCGTGGGCCCCGTTAACCGTTTCTCGCATTAAAGCAGACGCTTCAACCATTCAATAGGGTCAGATGCTATAAATATTTACTAATTGGTTTGCATGCTAATTGTATTTTGAGCTGCCCTTCATCAAATTTATTTGTCGTCTAAATTACAGAGCTGAAGTTTGAAGACATTAGACATATTTAGGCCACTATTAAGACCCAAATTAAATGCAAATATTTCAGACATTTTAAACTGATTTCGTAGTTTTATTAATAAGTAAAATATATGTTTTTGAATTTCGGAGTGCAAAGTTTTTTTAAATGTAAAGAAAGAGTAGTTTTATTGTAAGTTATTAAGTAAATCTATCTCAAACATCAATTAAGTCAGCCTAAGATCTATCCATTGCTCGCAAGATTAATTACTCTGTCATCTATTAATACTAAAATTTGTTTTTAAATTTTGGACTGCGAAGCTTTTTATAATGTTTGTTGAACAAAGTAAAGCTGTATTCTAAATTATTAAGTAAATCAAACCTAAACATCAATTTGCTTGATGGCTCATAAAGTCAACCTAAGATCTATCCATTGGTCACAGGATTAATTACTCTGTCATCTATTAATATTAAAATATGTATTTGAATTTCGGACTGCAAAGTTTGTTAAAATGTTTGTCGAACAAAGTAAAGCTGTATTCTAAATTATTAAGTAAATCAGGCCTAAACAGCAATTTGCTTTACGGCTCATAAAGTCAGCCTAAGATCCGCCCACTGCTCGCAGGATTAATTACTCATGTTGGCTAATATGCGCCCATTTCAAGTTGAGCTTTATTACAACCTGAATATAACCTTCACGAATTGTTCGGGTGCTAAATAAATCGTCAATTATTGCGCACTTTACAGCAGCGATGACAGTTTGTGGAAGGCAAAGCTGCGAGGAAACACAAAATTTGATTATGAAACATTGTCGAGTGAAGCGTTTGTGACGCACATTTGTCAAAACTCTGGGCCACTCTCGTGCACCAAATACCTGGAATATTCAGCCGATTCTATGGAGCCCAGTACACTGTACTCGTTAATTTCGGCTCTATGCATACGTATATGTGTTGTGGCAACATGGTGGGGCCTGTGGCAGCATGCACACACTCACATAAATTTAGTCATTTGTCAATTCGTGCCGCAAACGAGCAAAAGTCATTTAAAAATGTCTGCCAAAAAGCCGCACAATCTGCCAGCTTGCCTGCTTGCTGCCAACTCATGTTTCTATTTCTATATTAGCATGCCACATGTAGCAAGCAGCACATTCACTTATTGACTTCGACAGTGGCGCGCCTGCTTGGGGCGTGAATGCTTGATAAAGGCGAGTGGCTCAGCAGCAGAAGACATTTCAATAAATGTTCAGTTGAGTTGGGAATTTAATTAAGCTAAAGGGAAATTATTATATTCTAAAGGGAAATTATATATTTAAATCAAAAGCTATATTTCAAATTATAGCACTAATGTATTACAAATTAAATGATAAATTATATTGAATATTTCGAAATTTCGCGTGACGCCAAAGTAGAATATAGGATAATTTGAAGTCATCAAAGTTGAGGAGTTAAGTTGTTAAGTTAAGTTGTTATTGCTATATTTCAAATTATAGTATTATTACTTTACAAATGATATGATAAATTTTATTAAATATTTTAAAATTGTGTGTGACGCTTGAGAAGAATATTTTCAAGCCATTAAAGTTGAGGAGTTTAGTTGGGAGTTTAATTACGTTAAAGGGAAATTATATGAACATCACAGTAAGGAATATTTCAAATTATGGTATTATTATATAAAATGATTATAAATTATGCGAAATATTTGGAAAATTCCTGTTAAGGTTAAGAAGAATATTTTCAAGTCAATAAGTTGGGCATTTAACTAGTATAAATATTTTAAATATTTTAAAATTGTGTGTAACGCTTAAGAAGTCATTTAATTTGAAATTGAATTGGGAATTTTATTTTAGTTGAAGGAAATTATGCGAACATTATAATGATATATATTTCAAACTATAGTATTAGTATATTATCATTAAAGTCGTCATTAAAGTTGAAGAGTTGAGTCGCAAAGTTAATTAAACAGAAGGGAAACTGTATGAATATTACAATAATATATATTTCAAATCATAGTATTATTATTGTGATTATATTAATATTATATTATATTATAATTTATATTGAATACTCTAAATTTCGTGTGATGCTTAAGAATATTTTCAAGTCATTAAAGTTGAGTTGGGAATTTAATTATGTTAACATTACAATACTATTATATATTTTAAACTTTAGAATTAGTATATATTATATGATTATAATTATAATTTTAAGCTTAAGTATTAGGTTATGAATGGAAACAGAATTGATAGTGCAATGCTTATTTCTAGTTAACCCCTTTCGCCGATTTGTTGCAACTCTATTGAGCATATGTTTTCATTTACAGAAAATCGCTGCAACCAGCCAACGGCTGCTGCAATTCTCGCTGCTCTGCCTGTTTGCCATTTTGATAAATGTGAGCATTACCCCCTGGTTCCTGGCCCTCACCCTGCCCATTTGCGGTGCCTACTACGCCATACAGAAGTTCTACAGGTGTTCGGCGCGGTAAGTGATGTTTCCTTCTACTGCCTTGCGACACAGATGCGTTTGTGTGTGTTGCAAACATACGCACAATTCGTGGTGTAATGCTGACAAAGCGATTCGCATAATTCTTGAGCTAAGTGTAACGAATATGTGCGTATGCAGGCGCTGGCCACGCCCACCGCCTTAGGAGTAAGTCAAGTTTTAATACGTGTTCCCGTCGAGGGAATGGGAATTGATTGTGGCAAGTTTATCAAGCAAGCGGCTGTCAACGTTTGCCCACCAAAAGTTGCTGCCACTTGGCTGTCCATCGTCTATATAGTGGGCCATACTAATGCCAGCTTCTCCAATTTCCATTTTACTCTCAGTCTGGCTTTCAGTTTTGTTTTGTTTGGATAATGCGAGTGGCTGGCACTATTAGCAGATTTCCATCCAAGTACTTGCGGCTTATAATTGCCTGCCTGGCTTCCAAGCATGTTTTGCTGCAGACAAAGTTTGTCAAAACTTTTCAAGTCGGCACTGCACGACAATTGTTGTTGTCCATTTGCAGCTTCAGTCCGACAAAAGAAAACAAATTTGTCGAAAATTTCCATTTATTGCACTTTTTTCCCCTGTGCAACTTTAAGAAATTTCGTCCACTTTGCTTGTTGTTTTCTATTAAAATGCCAAGTATGCACATATTTATGCAGCTTGTTGTGTCGAACAACAATTCAAATAACATAGATTTCTATGTTTTCAATTCATACTAACAGCAAATTAGGTATTCGTGGAGTTTACTAAGTTTATGCAAGACATGTTTTGCGATTACTTTATTTTGACACACAACCGGTTTGTGTTTATGATGTTTATAAATAAACTGAATTAGATTAGCCATTGTAATGTGCATAAAATGTATTTAGAAGAAGCAAAAATTCGAAGCTACTTGCTTTAAATAATAATTAAATACACAAATACAAACTTTTTGGTGCATTAGGTTTTCAAAAGGTTTAATATGAACAGTTTTTCAAAATAAAAGACATTCAGTTTTCAAATAATATGATTACACAAAAATAATAAATATTAATAATAAGCATGTACAAAATATGCATAAACAAACAAAGTATATTATCAGTTCTTTATCAATACACAATTTTATTAATACATTGTTGCACCACGCTGATCTTTGCTTTTCCGATTTCTATGATTTGTTCAAAACTTGGCAAACTTTCGCATTCTTCTTGAACTTTTCAAAATAAAATACAGTTAATTGAGAAATACTATGAATATTTCAAAATAATTTATTTAAAAATTAATTCAGTAAATAAGCCATATTAACTTATTTAACAAAGTATTTAATCATATTTGTACTACTACATAATTTAATTAATGCATTGTAGTAGCAAGCAGAATTTTGCTTCCCTGATTTCTTTGTTTTCTTAACCACTTTATTAACCACTTATTTTTCCTAGGTGCCTTTCGAATTATTTTCCAAATTCAATAAATAAGATCTACTATGAATTAATTTTGAAAATAAAAGACATGCATTTTTGAATAAATTTGAATATTCAAAAGTAGTATATAAACATTATTTGATTAAATAAACACAACATGCAGTCTTCACTTATCATTATGTAATTTTGCTTTTGCTACAGAATTCTGATTTCAATATTTTCATAGCAACTATTCATGCCCTAATCATTTTCTAAGCATGCAGTCTTCACTTATTTTTTAATTACATTACATTAATTTGTTTTTGATTTACATTAATTTTGCTTTTGCTACAGAGCTCTATTTTTTGTGATTTCAATATTTTCTCAACAACTATTCTCTCCGCATTATTTTGCAGTTTCCACATATTATTAAAGTATATAATCAGCTCTTTATCAATACATAAATTTGCTTTTCTGACTTCAATGTTTTCTTAACAAAAACATTCCTTCATTGCATGCAGTCTGCATTTATTTTTATAAGTATAAGCTCTACTATTGTTGCCCTCACAGTTCTTCTTGAAATCCAATAAAATTGCATTGCAGTTGATTTGCTTGTTTGGTTAAGTATACTACAGAGTTGCAATGCGAACAAGTCGAGGGTATTTAAGTAATAGATATAGATATGTGTACATAAACGTTGTCGATTGTCAATTGCAGGGAGCTGCAGCGGATTGAGAACTCAACGAACTCACCGGTCATATCGCATCTGTCGGAGACAATACAGGGTGTGACCACAATACGAGCATACAATCAGCAGGCACGTTTCACCGAGATCCTGTTCAAACGTCTTGAGGCGAATACAATTGCATTCACCATATTGAATACGAGTAATCGCTGGCTGGGCATATCGTTGGTAAGTCCTTTGAGGTCCACTTCTGGTCAATATGCCAGCTATGCACATTTGATTTCACCATGAGCACACTCCTACTTTCTATTTGTGTGCTTGCTGGCAATTGTGAGAGCTGTGTGCTGTGTTATGTGTGTGTGGTGTGTGTGTTGTGTGCATTTGCATTGGAATTCAATTGGCATATCACTTAGACGAACGCGTCAGCGGGTCACTTGCTGCTCTGTCGCACTAGTGGCAACGAAATGTGAGTGGGGGGAGGGGCAGATAAAATATGCAAGGACTAAACTTTAAATAAGTCTGAAATAAATCGAGACTATGGCTCCAATTTTATTTAGCTCGTTGTGTGTTGTGCCCTCTACGAGATGTCCAGCTGTCGATCATGCTCACGGCGCACGTTGTGGCTGCTGTTGGTGCAGGTGATTGCAGTTGCCCCTTGGGGTCCCGACCACGCTGTGGCATGTGCAGCACTATTGGCGAGTAACTGACTCGGATGACCGACGTCTGCCCATCTGTCTGCCTGTCACTCCACTTCTCTGTCTGTCTGTGCAGCGTCTGCGTCTGCTGGGTATAGTTTATAGTGTTCGAGGGTCTGTTATGGATTTTAAGTGTCCATTGATTGTGCTCAAATTGGCACACATTGTGTTGACGTCTACAATTGCGGCCTGCTCTCACTAACCATATGCAGGCGTGTGACTTGGGGCCCCACACGAATTATGGTATTCCAAGCTAAATCATGCCATATTTAAGGCTTACATTCAACCGTAATTTGAAAAAAGAACGCAGCTCTTTAATACAATTGTGCGAGTTAACTCGAAACTTGAAACTCGTTGGCTTAATCTAATTGTGAGCTGCGCCCGAGGTTGCTAAGGCCATAAATATGCATAGAACACAAGTTGGCGCAAGTTAAACAAGCTCAGCTCGAGTTTGCTCAACTGGCTGGCTACAGGACTTTTGAGTTACCTGAAATAATCGCTGGCGGGCTGCGTTGCGTGTGGACAGCAGCAAGAATTTGGGTTCCGCGAAAAAGGCTTCGCCTTCCAGGAAATGTATCGCAGAGACTGTGCAGAGTCTGCTTGCTGATGTTGCTTGCGAGTGGCTTGTGATCTATTATACTCTAATTAGAGCGCAAATTGGCTGTACAAATCGATCGACTGTGAAGCTGTGAGCACAGGCCACTTAAAAGTAAAACATCCATTACACACGCACAGGCCCAACAAGTCCAAGGGACGCATTGCCGAAGCAACTGCAACAGCAACCAGACGAGAGCGAGCGTGGGGCAATCAAGGCAAACCCAACTCAGCCCACAAAATAGCAAACAAAAACTTTTCAATTGTGGTTTGGCAGTTACCCCCGTTGAAACTTTCATTAAGATGAAAGAGAGTAGAAAGTTTGCCGAGCTCTGCTCTGCTCTGACCGACGGCGACGGCGGGGTACGAAGAGCGAGCCATTTAGAGACAGAGCGAAAGCCGAGCCGAGCCCAGGCACGCACACGTGGACTGATTAAAAAGCCATGTGGAAAAAATCTTTGCCGACACACTAACAAGCACTCATCATCTGCAGCTTGCCGTCTCTGTCTGTGCGTGTGTCTCACCCTCATTCTCTCTCTTTTTTTGGGCGCTTTCATTGCAGGATTACCTGGGCGGCTGCATTGTTTTTGTGGCCATTGTAACGGCGCTGGCGACGGCAAGCGTCAGTTGCAGCAGCTACGCAAAGGCGGCGCCAGCAACTTATGCCATCAATAAAAGCGCCAGCACCAGCGCCAAGGAGCTGACACCGACACCCTCGCTGGTCGGCTTGGCCATAAACTACACGTTGTTGGTGCCGATTTACCTTAATTGGGTTGTAAAACTTTTGGCCGATATGGAGATGTTTGCGGGCTCCGTCGAACGCATTGCTCACTATGCACAGCAGCAGCCCGAGCCCGAGCTAGAGTCGGAGTCGGAGTCGGAGCTGGAGTCAGAGGAGGAGCTGGAGCAGGAGCCGGAGGAGGAGCGACATAAACAGGACGTTGTGGAAATCAGCAATGAAGTCGATAGGAATCCTCGTGCCGTTGACAAAGTTTACCCAGGCACAACGTCAGCTGCCGTTGATGTTGATGGAGACACAGCAGTTGCAACAGCAGCTGCCACTGCAGCCAGCTACGAAGATGCTGATAAATTAAATGCAGGCAACGTTCGCTGCAATCACTTCAACTTCCACCCGGCCCCAGTTGATGACAAGCTGCAGCAGCAGGCGGGCGCGACGCCAGCGGCAATGATTAAAGATACGAGAATGACGCCACTTGACGACAAGGTCGCGCTATCTAATGAGCCAGCGAGGCGCATCAAAACCTGTAAGTATCCAACTGCAAGTGTGAGCGAGGACATGAAAGTGGGCGGGGACGGGGGCGGGGCGGTGTGTGTGTTGGCCTTCAATTATGCGACAGGCAATTGATGCGGCCCATTGACTGCCAATTGATTTATGGCCACTGCCAACAGCTGCTGACAAAATTATGGATTTTCCAAAAACAATCTACAGCCAAGTATGCGAGGTTCAATTTGAAAATTATTTGGCTGAGAGCAGAAAAGTATCTTCTACCAAGGCAACATTTTATATAAAGCAGTGAAGTATATTTAACTTTGCAAACTCGAGTTCTTTCATGTGTTTGCAATATTAAAAATTTTATAGATACATAAAGCAGAAAAGTATTTTGAACTTTTGAAACTCCAGTTCTTTATCTTGTGTAGCGATTCTAATTAAGAATATACCAAATTGTATATATATAAAGCAGAAATTAACATTTAACCTTCAAAAAGTTGAGTTATTCCAATGCTGTAGCTATATCTGATATAGAATTTAAATTTTATGCAGCTTAAAAACACATGAAGCAGCAAAGTATCTTTAACTTTTGCAACTCCGGTTCTTTAAACTATGTGCAATTTCTTATAAAGCATTGCAAAAGAACATATTTTATATACGTATTATATATAATGCAGAAATTAACATTTAACTTTTTAAAACTCAAGCTTTTGTAATGCTATAAAGATTTCTAATGTGGGATTTAAATATTATAAATTGTGGAAACTTATGAAGCAGAAAAGTATCTTTAACTTTTGCAACTCGAGTTCTTTAATAACTGTAGCAACTTATAGTATTGCAAACGACCAAATTTTATATACAATATAAAGCCGAAATTAACGCTTTACTTTTAAAAACTCGAACAATTCAAATGCTGTAGAGATTTTTCAAAATTGGGCGCCAAGTTTTGTATATAAAAAGCTGTTTGGATACTCAAGATCCATACGTTATGAAGTAACATTTAATTTGAACATAATACATTTTGTATATAAAGCAGTAACGAATCTTTGACTTTGAAACTCGAGTTCTTCAAAATTGGTAATGCCTTCAAATATAGGATTTTAATATAAAAAGTTTTATAAAAAGGTTTTTTTTAAGCTGAAATACAATCTTAATTTTCAACATCCGAGAACCGAGACAAATTATATATCTAGATTTAAAGCAGTAACGACTCTTTGGCTTTTGAAACTCGAGATGTATACATTATGAAGCGACTTCTAATTTCCATATGATTCCTTTGAAATATAATTATATATAAAGCCGTAAGCTTGAACTTTTGCAGCTCGAGTTCTTTTCAGATTTTCTTTTCTTTTTATTCTTTTCTTTATATTCTTAAATTTTTTAACAGTGTTCCTACTAAGACTGACTGCTTCTGCTGAGCAACCGTTTACCATAATTTTCAAATTTATTGTTGATCAATTAACTTCAAAGACTGTGTAAAATTATTTATAGAAATTATTGTCATATTTGTAGACATGATTAAGTTATGCCATTTCGATTGCTTGGCCAATTCTGGGAAGTGAATAATGTTGGACTAATTTTAAAGGCTTGCTTCAGTTCAATTGACTTGAAATGTGTGGAAACTCGAGTGAGCCAGGATGCTGCTGGAACCCTTTTCATTAAGTTTTTCCCTTTGCCCGTTGCCCTCATCAGTTTTTGCTCAGCTGGTTTCATGTTCGCTGCTCTTTTTATTCTCGTGCTCTCTCAACTGACAGTTGCGGGCGTAAAAGGTCGCAAATGTTCATGGCTTGTCGGTCGGGTTGGGTTTTAAATTTAGAAATAAGTGTGCCGAGTCCGAGCATTTGTTTACACTAATCTTATCTGTATTTGTGTAGACCAAAGCGTTCCCATTTCCTGGCCACAGCGCGGCGACATCACTTTTGCGAATGTCAGCCTGCGTTATGAAGGACAACGGCGCAACGTTATCACTCATCTGAACTTGAAGATTCCAGCGGGCCAACGGGTGAGTAACTCCACACAACCATAACCATAGCCAGTGAAAAGGCCTAGCCTTTGTTATGTGTGCTCCAATGCTCTATGCGCCATTACCCAACTCAGTTCGTAATGAAATCAAATCAAAAATGTAGACGTAGCCGTTTGGCCCAGGCTCAACTAACTGTAACTGCACTCGGTCCAGCACTCTGCCAGCTCACTGTGCACTTTCGCCGCAAACTAACCAAAGCCAAAGCCAATCTGGCCGGCTCCGACTTTAACCCGACGGCGCCCAAAGTCAACAACCGATGGAAAAGTCGTCGACACACACATCTACACATCTACACATGTACAGCTAAGCCTATTATCGTTGTGCTCCACATATTGCACTTGAAATTTCGATAACATTTTGAGAGCTATTTCCTCTCCTACAATAAATGTGTGGCTGCAGTTTTATTCCAATAATGATCTGTCAACTTGAAGAATATGCAATATAGAAAAGAATTCATAAGTGTCTGTTTAAAATTTGTTCTTTTTGAGTGAATTGTGGTACAAGTTATTATATAAGTATTTATTACAATTTTGATAATGTTTTGCCGTTAAACAAATTCTGGTAATAGATGGAAACTTCAGAATTTTTCTTTAAAATTGAGTTCTTTTTAGTAAAGAAATGTTCACGCTAAATGAGTTTCAGTAAAAGATATAAACATTATATTAACATTACTTTCAAATTTGTTTAGTTTTTTGACAATTAATTAAAGATCTTATCTGATCAAGTGATTTATTTATGGTAAAAGATATAATATTTAGTATATTAATTAATTTCTTTGATGCTAATTACTATAAAATTATTGTGAGTTTATGTGCTTAAGTGATTGAGCATTTTTTTTAAGTTTTTATCTTTTTTGTTTAACTATTTATTGAAGAAATTTTGCCGCTAAGTGCATTTTTTAGATTATGATGTGAAGAAATGTTGTCGTTAAGTGAATTTTGATTAACATAATATCTTTAAAATTCATTGAACACGTTAGGCCGCTAAATTAATTTCGTTAAGAAATATCATCTCTACAAACGTTTCTTTAATATGCATTTCTTTTTATTAGACTATTATTATTATTATTATGTAATTATTTATTATTATATATATTTAAATTTAAAATTAAAACAATAGATATAAACTTTATAAGTAGTTCTTTAAGTTGTTGTTCAATTAAGAGAAGATATTATGCAACAATGTGAGGTTTTAAGCTATTAGGTGAAGAAATGATGCCACAAAGTCATGTTGAGCGCAAGATATAATATTTATATTTCATTTCTTTCAAATTCAGTTCTATTTATCTAATAATTGATCTAATACTTCATACGGATTTCTTGCTTAACTATAAAGTGAAGGAATTATGCCTCTAAATTAACTATGTGCCGATACATATAACCTTATACTTCTTTTAATTATGCTCATTTGCTGAGACTATTAAGTGAAGAAACGATGCCGCTAAGTGAAATTTAATAAAAGATATTCAAGAATTTCTCAAAAATTTATTTCTTTTTGCTAACTATTAAGTAAAGAAATTATGCCTATATATTTATAAGCATTTCTATAAAATTTGTTCATTTGAAGGGACTATTGAGAGTGAATTTTCGTATTAGATTCGCGTTTTTAATGTGACTATTAAAGGATGAACTATATTTCGTTAAATTAGTTTAGATACTATCTAATAACCTTATACTTATTTTTAATATGCTCATTTGCTGTGACTATTAAGTGAAGAAATGATGTCGCTAAGTGAGATTTTGCTGCTAGACACTAGATAGTGTGACCGTTAAGTGGCAATGATGTAAAGCGGAGCGTAATAGACTTGTACGAGCTGACTACGAGAATGAAGCAGAATAGCCAAAAACTGTCATGGCACATTTGAGAACATGGATTCGAACAGCGTGCTCATGAATGTGTAGGAACACTGTGTATATAGTTATTTGGCATATGCAAACATATTTCAATTGGCCATCGCCAATGACTGATTGACAATTTCGCCCAGCTGCAGGGAGCACTTTAGCCCGCCCCGACTCACATACACTTTGCACTTACAGATTGGCATCTGTGGCAGGACGGGCAGTGGCAAGTCGTCGCTGGCGCTGTCGCTGTTTGGAGTGCTGCAGACGACGAGTGGACGCATTTGCATCGATGATGTGGACATTGAGCAGATACGGGCGGACGAGCTGCGCACCAGATTATCGATAATTCCGCAGGATGTGCACTTGTTCAATGCAACAATTCGTGAGAATCTCGATCCGCATGGTTATTATTCGGATTTGCAACTGTGGAACTGCCTCGAATTGGCACAGCTCAAGGAGTTTGTCAACGTTCAGCTGCCGCTGGGTCTGGGTAAGTCCAATTCACCGCACATTGCACCAGTTTTTTTGCCCCCTTCCCACTTCGCCATATAGCCGACAAGCTAACCCGACCATTTGTTGTTTTTATTGTGTAGACAAACAAACTGACTGTCAGTTTTGGGTGCTGCGGCTCAGTGACTCTGCTAGCTCGCTGGCTGGCTGGATGGCTGTCTATGTGGTCTATGTGTGTGCCTTATGAAAAAATCATGTTTATTTTTGGCAGCAAACATGACGTTTGGCTTGGCCGACTCGCCAGCTTTGCCCCCTCCTACTACCCCAACCATCTTGTCTGTTTGATGTTTGCTGGCAACAACAAAAAAAAGAGGAGGCGAAGAAAATAAAACGTAGTTGTAACGTTCATGCATGTTTGATTTTTTGTGCTGATTGGCTCACATGTGGCATCTAGTCCGCACAGCGTGTGACTCTCATGTGCTACATGTGTATCCATCAAGTATATTTGCGTGAACCCAACTTGATTAACCACTCCGAACGGATGCACGGACAGCCAGACAGACAGACAGCCAGACAGTCACATGGATAGATCATATCTGTGTGCTGTGCTATCAGTTATGGACGTGCAACAAACTGGCGTCTAAATGCCATTTAAATGGCTCGCTCAGGAAGCCAGTTAAGTCAGTTTTTAGTCGTCTAAAAATAGATTCAGATGGAATCGTTCGTCCGCATATTTCTGATTTGCCAAACAGAGCAATACGTGTTGTCAACTGCATAAATGTATTTCAATGACTGCCTCCATTCCTTGACACACTTTGTTGGGCACATATTTATGACAAATCTGTAGGAATTCAGACTTAGAATATGAAATATTTTGGCATTAAATAATGCAATTCAATTAGTGTGCATAATACTTGAAACACTATATATAATATATACATTCAAACGCAAACTCTTGATTAGATTTAACGAAGATTCCAATAACTTTGCCCCATCAGCAGCAGCCAGTTGGCGAAATATTTATGACAAATCTGTAGGAACTCTGAATTAGAGTTTGTAATATTTTGGCATTAAATAATGCAATTCAATTAGTGTGCATAATATTTGAATTACTCTATATAATATTTACATTCAAACGCAAACTCTTGATTATATTTAAGGAAGATTTCAAATAAATCTCTCTGCATTCCTTGACTCACAGTTCCGTAATAATTTATGACTGATTTGTTGTAGTTAGGAATTAGAAATTATAATGTTTTGCTATTAAATAATGCAATTCAATTATTGTCTTTAATACCCAAATTTCAGTGCAAACTCTGGATTAAATCGAATGAAGTTTTAAACTTATTCTCTCAGGAGTCATGATGGTTATAGTAAATTTGCATAATTAACTGTTTCGACTATGAAGTTTAGTTTAGTTGACCTCAAGAATTTATGACGCCTAAGTTTTTCATGACGATCTACATTTAGCTATTTAATTTAATCAATTAATTTTTGTAAGTTTAGTAAATTGACAAAATTATCTGATTTGACTGTGAAGTTGCCCTAAATGTTTAGGTCAAAAATTGAACTCTTCTCTTTTATAATACAATCATATTTGCTCTACATTCATTTATCTCTAAAGCATACTAATAAATATCTGAAAAGTCTTGCACTTGTCTTGTGCTAAAAGTTTTGTGGAATTGAATACTTTGACTCTCATGAGTTTATCATAATCTGCACTTCACTTGTTCTATATTTAACAATTTTTGAGGCATAATAAAAATTTGCTCAGAATTCTTATTAATTTTGGTAAATTCATAAAACTATCTGATTTGACTGAAGTTGCACTAAAAATGTAGTGAAGCTCAAGAATTTTAACAATATTCATTCAACCTTCATTTATTTCTGAGGCTAAGTCAAAAGTAAATTCTCAGAACGTCCAACTGCGAAGTTGCAGCAAATGTTCAGTGGAGCTCAACAATTTAGCTCACAGCCTTATAATTTAAGTTTTCTACATAATTTGATCATTAACTGCACTTTATTCGTTTTAACATACATTAATTTCCTTTTTAGGCATACTGCTATTTCTCTCAAGTGTCTTTAATCTTTTTAGTAAATTATCAACTGTGAAGTTGCAGCAAATGTTCAATAATTTGACTCAATTAAGTTGTTCATCATCTGCACTTCACTTGGTCTACACTCATTTGTTTCTGAGTATTATTGTTTTAATAGTATATTATTATTATTGTTTCAATAAAAGTTCTCTCTGATTCTAAAGCAAATATGTTTCTTAGTTGGGCTCAAGAATTTGACTCTTCTACATAAGTTGATCATTAACTGCACACTATTCGTTTTATATTTAATTCTTTCTTAGGCATACAAATATTTCTTTCAAGTGCATTTTCACAATGTTCCGATTGTAAATTTCTTGCAATTTGTTAGTGGAGCTGAAGAACTTAAATCACATTTATAGTTGATCATAATTTGCACTTCACTCGTTCTAAGTTTATTTATTACTGTGATGCAATAACATTTCTCTCTGATTTTCAACTTAGAGCATACTGTTACTTAAATGAGCTCAACAATTTGTCTCTACTACATAAGTTGATCATTAATTGCGCTCTCTTAATTTTACATCATTTTCTCTTTCATGCTTACAAACATTTCCCTCAAGTGCTTTATTAATTGTAGTAAATTCTCAATATGTTCCGATTGTAAATTTGCAGCAATTGTTTAGTAGTGTTCAACAACTTAAATCACATTTATAGTTGATCATAATCTGCACTCCACTCGTTCTGAGTTCATTTAATTCTGAGTCACTGCTCGATGCGATTAAAGAGCATCGTCGGTCATGCAGTTATTGTCTTATTTCAATTAGCAGTGCACAGAGCGCTGAACTACTTTTTAAGTAGCAATCAGCTTAAGCGCAAAGCACTCTCAATCATGTTGACAAACCTCGACCCAAGACACTAACTACACTCCATGTGATGTCCTTATATAGCAGTTTGCTGGAGTTGGCCCCGTGTCGGCTTAATACGCCTCGTTAGGGCTTAAATGCGTGCTTAGCCGAGCGGCAATAACGTTACGCTTATTAAATGCAACTCTAATTACGCACTAAAAACCGGTTTTTATTGTATGTTTCTGTTTTATGTGGCCGACCACCTGATGGCATTGCCACAGACACGGAAATCACCGACGGCGGCATCAGCCTCAGTGCCGGGCACCGGCAGCTGCTCTGCCTGGCACGTGCCATATTGCGGGGCTCCGTCTGCCTGGTGCTGGATGAAGCAACAAGTACCCTGGACAGCAGCACGGAGCGTGCCCTGCTGAAGGCGGCGGACAAGGCCTTCAACGGTCGCACAATTATAACGATTGCGGTGAGTTCGACTTCGCTTGATGCTTCCTGGTTGCCACCTATCAGCTCATTTATTTGCTTTCTGCAGCACCGGCTGAGCACTATTCTGGATTATGAGCGCATTATAGTGCTCGAGCAGGGACGAATTGTCGAGGACGGCAATCCGCGGCAGCTGCAGCAGCAGTCCGACTCGATTTTTCACGGACTGCTCAGCAAGGGGGAGCAGCAGCAAAGTTGCTGATTGCAGCCAAATGTTACTTAATTGTAGTTTGTAACTTGTAGTCGATTGTGATTCATATTTTTAACGTATCAATAATGTATTTATATCTGGTATTTTGTACGCTTTATGTTTTATGTTTTATGTTTTATGTTGTACCTTGTGCATTTTGTGCTACGCAGAATTTCATTTCCTCACTCAATAAAACATGTGTCGGAAGCGAGCATCACATTTTTGTTGCATACTTTTCGCCGCCAAAGTAAATGGCAACTGGTAACTGACAACTGTGCGTATACGCGACGTGACCACGCGACTGCACGCACAGTTAGACGCATGCCTTGCTGCATTCCGCAAACGATCTGACAGCAGTATGATTTGTACACATACCAACATACATCTACATATGCAGGCGAGTGTACACAATTATGGTTGCAAGGAAGTGCATCAGCGGTTTTGGCTTATTTGTTGCATCTGCTGTGTGGCGCTGCGCTGCGCCTGGAGCTGCGGCTGAACCTGAAGCTTACCACGAGAGCACTGCAATTGCACAGCGTGCGAACGTGACTTTGCCGGGGAATTTCCACAGCGCCTGAAAGCAACAGCTTAAAGTCTTTGAGCAGCAGTTTAAAGTTTGCAGTGCACAACGTGGCCTGGTTTTTCAGCATTTAATATGCGTAAGTAATAAAAATTCTTGATATCGATCGATATCGATTATTAAATTGCGTACCGATATATCAGTTTGCATCGAGTTGAAAATACGCTTAATGTATGTGGGCGATTGTTATCGATAGTCATGCGTATATTTTTGGTATTTTTTAGTTTAAAACAAGTTGCCAGCGCTGCTGAAGCAAAAGACGCGCAAAAATTGCAAGCTTCGGAGAAATCAAAGCGAATTGTTAAATAAAAGTGTTAATTATCAATACAATAGTGCAGTCGTGTTGTTATTTAAGAATATGCCGTACAACAATAACTTCGATCACTTAATTTCAATTTGGTTAGTTAAACGTTCGATGCCAGCTTTGATTTATTCCCCCGTCGAAGCTGCATTCGCTTTTAATGGAGGCACGAAATTATACAGGTGAGTCAGGTATGCGCGCAACAATACCGGTTATTTCCCATGAAAGCAAATCCATTGAGCGCTCTGCACTTGCCAGCTGCCGCTTGAGAATGGCAGCCGTGCAACAGTTGCGAAAATATGCATATAACAAAAACATTTGCCGACTGCTCTGCCGCCGCATCTAAATCAGGCCAATTAGAAACGGAATCGCATCGGACTGCGGTGAATAATTGCATGAATATGCAATGGAAATGTGGCAACAATATTTCTGCATTTATTGTGCTCCAATCTCCCCTCACCCCCCAGGAGCAGTGGCTGGGCAACAACAGCAATATGATTGAGCAATAAATTGATTGTTAAATGCGCCCCAGTCAACTTGAATCTACGCTACCCCGCAACCCCCCTGGAAGTGAGCTCCACTTTTGAGAGCTGCATGAATTTTTGCGATTTTAAGCGTTCACTTTGTATGCATATCTCAAGTAGTTGCTCCTGAAGCCATTTGGGCTGCCAGGCAATTAAACTTAATTGGCAATGCGAAAGCATTTCTCCCCCTACTTATTTACATTTTTTCGTTTTTTACCTCCCCCCCCCCCTGAATTTTCAATCCGTTGTACTGCTTTGATTTTTGAAGTGTTGTATGCGGCGCGGCTGGCAAATTGGTTGAATTCAGTCAAAATGGGTTAATTGATATGCAGAAGTGGCAGAGAGAGAGAGAAAGAACGATTTCCTATATCGATAATTGCCGAAAAAGCCAATCCGATTTTCCAATTTTTTCCATTTTATGGCAAGTTAAAAATAAAATGCGTTTAAAAGAGATAAGTATGGGTTGGAGATTAATATATGCACATGGGTTCTATGTATATACTATGAAGGAAAGGGAGTAAAGAGAAAAAAAACTGCCATTAGATTGCATATTTTTTGAAATATGTACAACTATTTTGATATTTTTTAAACTTGCCATCATAAAAATTGTGCTTTCTTTCTGGAAAAGCCTAAAAACAAGTTTATTGCGATTTTCTCGCATTGTAGTGTAGACTGGTTTTATTTAGTTGATAAATCAATTAAAATAAAAGCGCAACTATGCAAAAAAATAATATTTTTCTCGCTCTCAATTCGATAGCAGCAATTTAAGCGCAACATAAAAGTAAAACAAACAATATATATTTAGCTTATGAATAGTGGATCACAAATTAAAATAATATAATAAATTTTTCTCGCTTCACTTCGATTGCAGTAAGTTAAGAGAAACATAAAAAACACACAATATATATTTATCTTATGAATAGTAGAACGCAAATTAAAATAATAATATAATAGCTTTTTCTCGCTCTCACTTCGATTGCAGTAATTTTAGAGCAAAAGTAAAATAAAAAATATTTTTAACTTATGAATAGTAGAACACAAATTAAAATAATAATATATAGCTCTCACTTCGATATCAGTAATTTGAGCGCAATATTAAAGAAGGAAAAATATATTGTATATATAACTTATGAAGAGCAGCACACAAATTAGCCAAAGTTCTTATTGTATTTATATGTTTAATTAGTTGAAATTATAATTTCATTTATATGTTCAAATAGGCATTTAAATTTTGTTTGTAGTATAATATATATTAGTGTGGGTTCAAAGAATGTGGGTTATGTAGTGTGGGTTCAAAGAATCTGGAATTCAAGTTTTATTAATTTCTAAATTTTTGCGAATCAAATCTTTGGAACAATTTGAAGAAACCCTTTGATGACTGTCTCAGCGCTTTCATGTAGTGTTGATGCGCTTTCACTCGATTTGGAGAAGTTTTCTAGTACGCTCTCAAGTGTTGGCTAATAAATTATTCGCTGTGCAGAAAATTTTGACGCAGCATTTTCGCATTAAGGGCGTGTTAACTGCTTTTGACTAATTGCCGAAGCGTCACAAATCGCTGCCAAAAGTTTCGAGTCAGTCCCAGTGATGGCGTCGCGTCGCGTCGCGTTGAATCTCAGAGCTGCCACCGAAGACAGGCGGCCAAGGGGGCCGAGGCAGTCAGTCACCATTGTGGCTAATCCAAATAATTGGCATGGGCGCTGTCGAGCTGCCCCCCTCGCGTCCTTGTACTTGTCCTTGTCGACGTTCGCTCCCATTCGCAGCCATTCCCCGTGCCCGTTCCCCATTCCCATCTTCATCTCCATCCTCATCAGCGTTGTTAATCACTCATGCTGCTGTCAGGTTCTATGCTGTGTCGCAATATACATACATATATATACATATGTGTGCGTGTGCTGTTCTACACATGTTTGTGCATGTCGGGCCGTCTAATCGCAGCGACTAACCTATGTGTACATTGGGTTAATTCATTGTGCTGCTCGCCGCGCCTCCTCGAGACTCGTTTATTTCTTAGTTAAGTTCTTTGATTTGTTGATTTATTTGTTGCTCTCCCTTTCTTGCTGTTGTATGCGTGTGTGTGTGTGTGTGTGTGTGTGTGTGTGTGCAACTGCTTATGCTGACACACTCATCAAGCTTTTGTTTTTGGCCTTTTTTTGTGTTTCTTTTCTTTCTGTTTCTTTTGGTTTCTTTCTGCCAAGTCAGGCATTTTTACTGCCGTTTCATGTGGATTTTCGCATGCTCTAACTCAAGAGTGGGCTCCATCACATTTAAGGATTAACTTATGTTAAGGAAGCGACAGCAATTGATTTTACGAATTCCCATTGAAGCTAGAGAGCTCTCCCTTTTTCTCTCTCTCTCCCTCTCTCTCTGTATGCTTAATTATCGTTATTGATTTTGCGCTGCATTAAAGGCAGCTAAAGTCTTTTTTAGCTAGTACTTTGAGCAAATTGTATAGACTGTGTGTGGTTGGCAACCTTCAATAATTTTGTGGAGTTGGCAATATTTGTTGCTCTGCAGCTTATGCCGCATTATTGGGGGTTTCTTCTGCCGTCGACTCGCCTAGAACCTTGACTTTATTACTTATGCAATGACGGACTCCCGATGTTTGCTACACTTATGGTCTTCCTTGTGTCTATCTTGTTTATTTTGGCCATTGTTGCTGATGAAATTAATTGTTTGCGTGTGCTCGTGTATGTGCTACTCAACTGTGCGTGTGTGTGTTGGTGTGTGGTGTGTGTGAGTGCGTGTGAAAGTGTGCGAGAAAGTGCTGGGAAAGCACTTAAGCAAAAGTAAAAGTTGCAAGTTAATTATTTCATTAATTAGGCGCCTAGACTGATGATGTTGATTGATACGCAGCGCATGCAGAAGTGTTGAAAGTGCTTTGGGCGTCATACTGACAGCAGCCCGCCTTCCCCTTTGCCCTCCGCCTGCTTCCCTGCGCATCTATCACTAGTTCGTCTTAGTTTTCGCTTGCGTATTGATATTAAATTGGGAATGCTCTTGTGGCCTCGCTCTCTCTCTCTCTTACTCTCTTGCTTCGTTGTCTGCACTTGAGCACACTCTTTCTGTCATTTTTTTTGTGCGGCAGTGTGGTAAAACGCGCTCAAGTGCGCAACGTGTTTCATGACGTCTTTATGTGATTCTTTCTTCATTGCGCGTCTCTGCTTCTTTCTTTTTTATCACTTTGTCTCTATTGCGGTTTGTTTTTATTAAATTTTCCACAACTTCTACACACACACACACACACACACAGAGAGTGAGATAGAGAGACACACGCACATGTATAGAATTGGATTTAATGTGCTCGAGCGGCTGCCAGTGTCTGTCGCTTTAATAAAAGAAATCTGTCAAACTCAAACGCTCGTAAATGTCGTAAACCCCGCCGCTGCCCCCCGCTGGTAGTCTGTGCTGTTTCGTAACTGTTTGCTGTCCTTTTGCACCCCTTCTTTGTGTTAGCTAATCATATTGTGTGCTCAAATCAAATTTTTCAATTGAATGCATTTGTGTATAGTTTTGCTTTTAGAAAATCGATTCGATATCTTTGTGAATGTAACAAATTCGGACATAGGCAATCTGACAAGTATTACGAAAGTAATTTCATGTAATTACTTTTACTCCATTTGCAATTGTTTATAATGGATGCAAAGTATTTGGAGCCAAACCTGTTGCCATGCACCCAAATTTATGTCATTGCCCGAGCAAAGTCCATGGAAATCCATTTAATGCGAAGTTGACCTCAGCACTTGGTCAGTTGGCTGCGAGAGGATTCACTGATTGTGAGCTGATATCGGAGTGCCTAAATTTAGATGGGAAAGCGAGATGAAAGCAAAGTCTGGAACAGAAGAGAACTGCTTGAGTATCATCGTTGGGTGCACGCATGATAATCGGCAAATGCCTTTATATCAGCTGAAGCGGTAAATTCATATGTACGAATGACAACTCAGCAAATTTATTTGGTCGTTCGTGGCCCAGGCGGTCGGGCGGACGATGAACAGGTGTGCGGCCAGGCCCAGTAAGCGGCCCGAGGCGATGGCTATCGTTACAATTTTATTGGTCGAATGACTTTCGGTTGAGCATTTGTTGATACACCCATAAACATATTGATTTAATTTGCAGCTTAAATTGTCGGTGGATAATGCGATCGCTACCCCGACCGGGGAGACCATTAAAATGAAGTTTAAGAGCGACCGCATCGTAGAATGCTAACAAAAGCAACACAAAAAACAATCTGAGTGCGAATCAAAGAGTAATCCACCAAACCGGCATATGCGGCATTGACAATGTGTTGAGAGGCAGCGCACACACAAGCACACATGCACTCGAAGGGAAACTGGGCAAACGGAGTGGATATTGACCCAGTGAACGAGTAAGGCAACTGCCGGTCTGTCAATGTGGAACATATTGTGCACTGCGTTCCACTTACTCGGCCTGCTGTGTGCTGTATCTGCAAAAGAGAGAGAGCGCGCGCTCTCTTTGCCCAGCATCCGGACAGAGCCGAAGTGTACAGCTGACAGCAGACACGAAGTGGAGGTCGGCCGCTTAGGAGCAGTGTCGGCTGCATAACAAGCCTGTCCATTTGCGATTGTGCCATGCTGTTGCGCTTGGGCTTTGTAGGCGACAGTTGCCGACATTTGGGCGCTGCGGTGCGCGTTCAGTTTGTTCGTGTCTGCCTACGCGTGCGGTTATCACTTCAATCACTTGTCGCGTGCGCCACTGTCGCCCAAGCCAAAGAATATTCACGTGAATTTGACGAGATTCTCCACACCAATTATCAACGTTCTACTCGCGTGCTTGTGTGTGTGTGTATGAGTGTTGGTGTAGCAATGTCGCTTGCCTAATAGAAGGCAACTTAAAGAAAAATCACATATGCAAATATTGCGCTGCGCCCGTTCAGCGTTCTCGCAGCGCGCATTCCAGCTTATCGCGCGCAACTTTACGGTGACTCTGACCTAACTCAAGTGAATGCCGTTGCTATAACTTCGCCTGACGCGTGACACACACTCCGCGTGCTCGCCGTATCTGCGGTCGTTTTACCGTTGGTTTTTTTTCGTTACCTTTTCCCATGGCGTGTCACTGATTCGTGATTTGTGATAAGCCTCGAAAACCAATCACAGTCGCCAGCCAGGTACTGACGAATTCTATTTCTTATTAAAATAAGCACAATTCCACCGAGATGGTTCTTATTTACTTTGCCAATTAAAGTACTGAATTTAATAATGTTGTATTCGGGCATTTTTGGAGACTCGGCGTGATTGCCATTATTTATCATTTTATCTTGCTGGAGAATCTTTTGGGCTGCAATATAATGAATAAATTGATTGCAAGAAAAGCTTTTGATAATTACGTATATCATTTGTCATCATGATTTAGCACTTCGGCTTTGGCCTTTTCAATAAGTGTGCTTCATTAGGAGGCAGCAACCACGGGGGGCACGACTCGAGCTCGAGCTCCATTCATGCTGCAAATAGAATCTTTCTATTGATGCTCTGCATTTACATTAATAATTTAATAAGCGCAACGTGTCTATAAATGCTGCACAATGACAGCAAATACAAAACCAAATAAGAGTCGTCAATTAATTAGAAGAAAGTGCTGGGAAAAGTGTTTAATAAGCGAGTGCAGCCAACATTAATCCATGGCTAATTAGAAGTGTGTACTTTGGCAGTTATCAGACTCGCGAAGCAAGTGAAAGTAATTAAACGCTTGCACAAAACTGCGACACAGGGAGCAAGTGGGGGTGGGTGCAGGAGCCTAGGGGGAGCAACTTCATGCCACACTGTTTGAATTTTTAATTAAAAGCAAGAGCAAGAAGCTAGCGAAGAGCGTGCGTGAAGTCAACGGGTTGCAAGTCATGTCAGAGGGTTGCAGAAGAGGAATTGAGAAGGGCAAAAGTCAAAGTGCTCTCTAATTAATTTAGTGAATAAACAAATGCTTAAGCGGCATTGTTGGCCAACGCTGTCAAACTTGACCTAAAACTGCCCCCAAAAAGGGGCTCAAAGCAGCCGCACAAAAGTCAAAGAACTTTTCTCAGGTGCAGCGCCCGCGTGTGTGTGTGTGTGTGCAAGTGTGTGCGTGTGTGTTGCTTGCATTTTGCATTAGCATAATTAAAATCCAACACATCGCCCAACGGCTGCAACACACACACATACACACACGCAGTGTGCTATTAACTGGGCTGCTAGAGTCAACATAGGCGCAACTTGACCCTCGGGCGCTGCGACCGCAAAGTATGCAACAAACTCTACTACACACACACACACACACACACACGCACGATACACACGCACACAGGCGAGCATATCCTTGAACTTTATTGTTTGCACATCAGCGGTTTGCCAAAGCTCTGTGCGTGCTGCGTTTTGAGCACTTCCAGGCCTCCACTGTGCCCCCCTCTCTGTCCACGCCCTCTTTTATGTGTTTTCCTGTGCGCTTGTGTGTGTGCTTGTACTTTTTTATTGCATGCTGTCAGGCGCAGCAACATATCGGTTTACCATTGCAAAATATATGCTCGCATTTTTCAGACAGTTTTCACCAAATTTTACACAAACTTATTTTATTTTTTACTCGTGCCGGGGCGTGGCACTTATTTATTATTTTTTACTTCGCTGCCGTCTTCTTTTCACTGCACACTTTGAGACAAGTCGCTGAATGAATAAAGGCTCAAGAATATTCCCTATAACACTATTAATGAATATACTTGGTTAAAAAGTGCTTACTTTCCACATGTGTCGACTTTTAAATCAGCTCTTTAAATTCCAATTGTTTCAAGCATTATAAATTTGATAATTGATTTAATTTTCTTTTCATTTAAATATCACACTAAACAAAAAAGCTTTGTGTGCATTTACCAAATATCATTGTTTCACATCAATAAATAATATTTATTTATAATTTTTAATCTCTTCCTAGCCAGCGCTAATTATTACGACCATGTAGTCTCTAATCAGTTAAAATTAAACTGTTAGGTAAAGTATAATTTTAAGATTTGCAACCTTATTGTTAGGCTCATTAAGAATAGATTCAATAAATAAAATCAAGCTTTAAAAAAAAATAAAAATTTTAATTTCGCCTTCATTTCTGTGAACTTTTTCAGACAAGTCGCTGAATGATAAGCGCAGCATAAAGGCTCAAGAATATTCCTATAACACTATTCATAAATAAACTTGGTTAAAAAGTTCTTACATTCCACTTGTGTCGACCTCTAAAGCAGCTCTTTAAATTGCAGTTATTTCAAGCACTAATACAATATAAGTTTAATAATTTATTTCATTTAATTTTTATGACATTGAATAAAGAAGCTTTTTATTTTCCTTTTTGTGCATTTACCAAATATCATTGTTTCACATCATTAATTTATTTTTATTTACAATTTTTAATCTCACCTTCTTTTCACTGGACTTTTTGAGACAAATCTCTGAATGATAAGCGCGGCAGAAAGATTCAAGAATATTCTTTACAACACTATTAATGAGTAAACTTGGCTATAAAGTAAAGTTTGTTTTGTGTGAATTTACTAAATGTCATTCTTGTATATCATCATTTTGTTTTGTACTCTTTTATTTATTATTATCGTTTTCTTTTCGTTGTTAGACCAATCGCTGCATGAAGGCTCAAGAATATTCTCTACAACACTATTAATGAATAAACTTGGTTATAAAGTAATTATTTTCCACTTGTGTCATCTTTTAAAGTTGCTTATAAAATTCTCTTTAATGCAATTTAATTCTAATAATTTATTACATTTACAAAGTAGGCTCAGCACAATTGAAGTGTTTCTTTCATTTTAATGTCACACTAGACAAACACGCTTTCTATTTTGTGTTGTGTGCATTTACCAAATATCATTGTTTCATATCATTTTTTACCCTTATTTATTATTTTTACTCTTGTCTGCTTTTTACTTTGAAACAAATCGCTGAATAATAAGCGCGGGCTGAAGGATTTTGAACATTCTCTATAACATCAGTTATTAAGTTTATATTTTACACTTACGTCATCTTTCAACGATTTATTTCTTTTTGAAAGTAGTCTCTGCATAAATAAAGTGTTTCATTAATTTTAATGCCCTACTACACATTAAATTAAATATAATTTTTCGTATCATTATTTCGTTTTATACTCTTTTATTTATTATATTTACTCCTCTTTTCTCTGCTTTCACTGAACTCTTTGAGACAAATCGTTGAATAATAAGCCTACTGCGGCTCAAGCATATTGTCTATAACATCAGCTATCAAGTTCCTACTTTACACTTGTGTCAACTTTCAAAGCTGCTCTTAAAATTCTAGTTGATGAATGCGATATAAATTTTCCTTCATTTTAAAACTTTACTAAACAAAAATGCTTTTTATTTTTTTTTTCGTACATTTATTAAATATCATTGATTCATATCATTATTTTATTTTTTCACCTTTCTTATTTATTATTTATACTCTCGTCTTTTTTTTGCTGAACACTTTGTTAGTACGCTTACTGCGGCTCAAGGCTATTGTCTATAACATCAGTTAATAAGTTCCTATTTTACTTGTGTCTTCTTTTAAAGCTGCTCATTAAATTAACAGCGCATTCAATAAGACCAAAGCATGACATGTATGTATATTTAGTGACTAGCATATTTTAGGTATTTATACGCGTATAAATTTAATAGCGATCTGGCAGCTCGTTCGATAGTTATCGCACTTTGCGTGAAGCTGCTTTTGTTATCGATGACGAAATGCAAGCATTGCATTGTGGACACCAAACTATGGCTAGATAAACATTACATTTCACTAAAGCAGCGTAATTTGTCGTTTAATAATTTAAGTTTTAATGCCAGACTAAACAAAAAAGGTTGCTATAATTCTTTGCAATTGATAGTAATTCAGAGAGGTTTCTTTTTGAAACACTAACGTTATCAGTTTAACGAGTTTGTGCCAACGCCAACTATTACAAGATGATTGCATTTCGAATCGTGTCGTGTATATGTATATATAGATGTGTGTATAGTTGGGGGACTCGTGGACATTTGCTTTGATTGCCATCAATTGATTATGAGCACAGTTGAATAGATGCTAAATCAAAACTAAATCCAATTGCCTGCCAATTTGATATGGCTCTGCTCCCAGTGCGTATTCGCCTAACTCTGGCCCCCCTCAATTTCTCCAATATGTCATTTACGATCCAGCTTTAACACACACACACAGTAACACACACACTTGGCCATGAGTTGCCGGGGAATATACTTATATTTTTATGTTGCGGCGTGTTTGAAGTTGCTGCACGTTCCCGGAGTGTTTTATGTGCACTTGTGAGCAGGCAGCGCTTGCACCTCAACAAAAAGTAATGGCGCAGCTAGCTAGCTAGTAACTATAGGGTCGTATAGTTGCCTTATGTGCGCTCCAGGTGCTCAAACTGAGGATTAGCCAGCGTTTTAATACGCTGCCGAATGACGTTTAAGCAAACGATTCGAAATGGTTAAAAATGATGGGAAAAACTGTTTGCAATGCGTGCAGATTTGTTAAGTTTAAACTTAATTTAATTTCGTTGGGTGTAGGGTATATTTTGGGCGCACTCTGCTGGCCACAGGATGGCATTGTGCTTAGCCTGGTTTACTTTCGAGCGAAGTCGTGCGTCAATATATATATCGTGTGGTTTTGTTTGCTTATGTTGATGTTTGCATGTGTATGGTTTTTATTTAACCGTTCGTTGTTTATTTGTGGGCAAAGTTTGTTGGCCGCTTTGCCCAAACTTCAAATTGCTGGCTGGCAGCGTGCTGGTTATGCATTCGCAAATGAAATGAAACAAGAGCCCAACTAACTATACAACCGAAACTATGTAACTTTTATGCCTTTTCTCCTCTCTATTTTTTCTGTAGCTGGCCTAAACTGCTGGACGACGGGGCTGGACAGATATGTAAACACAGAGCGCTATAGCTTATTAAAACACGCTTAGTAAAATGGCAAAGCGGCCGCGAGCGAGCGGCACACAAATGTAACAAAAATTAAATGAAATACGTGCGGGCGGCTGGCAGCAGTTGAAAAAGTGCGGGAGAGCGAGCGATGTGTATGAAAATTTAAGGGCAGAAGGAAAACAAAAAAGGGAAAACAGTGGCGAAAATTGTGCGAAACAATTTATATGAAAAGCAAACACTGGCAAACAGACCGAGCCGCAGCTGCTGTTTAAGCAAATACAAAGTTACGACGACTGTGCGCGCGTGTGTGTGTGTATGACTTTTTGTGGTGTAGAGTGTACAGAGTGTGCGACGACGACGGGCACTTCATAATTACTGCGGCGCGTATTTCAATTTCACGGCGAGGCACAAAGCGGCGTTTGTGTTTTTTCGGCGGCGTATACGCAATGTGGTGCTGCATGGCGTATGCTTAATGTGAGTACCACACCAACTACTACTACTTATTTGGCTATTTTGTTTAGTTTAGTTTAGTCTAGTTTACTAATATGCAAATCACTTATTTATGCCCGTTAATTAATTGAACAAACATTTGTTCAATAACACAGCGATGTGAACTCGACCCTTGTCCAGCGTTTTTGCACGTTGCCATCGATAGACGCTTTTTATGCGCGCCGTAATAAGTATAGACAAACATGGAGCTTAAAGTCAGCTCTTGGCTAGGCGGCAAATTAATTATTAACTCCAGCCGTCTCGTGGCTGTGGCGCAAAATTAAAGATAAGTGAATGGACGGACAGCCAAATGGCAAAGCGGAAAAGTTTTTCGGGTTCCATTTAGTTTTTCTTGGGCAATTTTCAGCGCTGCTGCTGCTTGTTGTAATTTTGTTGTGCGTTTGAAATGTTTTACGTTTTTATTTGTCATTCATTGCTTGCAAAGTTTTGTCGTTTTATTCTCGGAGTTCTTGTTGATATTATTACACTGCTTGGCTTGCGATGCGGCGACGCTATCTGCGCGTCTTTGTCTCACTGGCCAAAAAGAAACCGGGCGGGAGGTAGAGGCGAGCACAGTTAGTTTGGCAACGAGCAGGGCGAGCAAGTTGCGGCTGGAGGCAAAAGAAATCAGCTTGGAGCGCAAAATGAGGCAATAAAGATTTATCTCGCTGAGCACACCACGAAAAAGCGCACGCAGAACAACGCGAAACAGACAGGAGCCAATGCAGCAGATTTGTCAAGGATTTGCAGCTGACAATTTATGTTAGCCCTTGGCTTTACAATCCCCCCCCCCCCTCCCAGTCCCCTTCATCGTTGTTGCTTGACAATGCTCCGGCAAACAATGAAATAGTACATTGATTTTGAAGCAATACTTGCACGTAGGCAAATTGTAATCTATGCCACATGCAACATGCATAAATTTTAATTAAATTTGCCCAAAACTTGCGACGCCTCCTCAGCCTGCAGCGACTGCAACATACCCTGTAAAACACGCGAAGATAGCTAAAGCATTTTGTCGTTTTTTTTTGTGCGTTTCTAGGGCATGCAAATAGAGCTGACATTCATTTGGCCAATGTTTTTGCTTAGACCAGATGCGGAATTTATCAGTTGTCACGCCATGTGCTCTCTCCCCTCCCCTCTCACTGTCCTCCCCCCTAGTTTTTGTTCAATTATTTGCCGCATAAAAATATGATTTTTAAATGCATTTGACATTTGGGCCTTGACATCCTTTGGCGTCTGCTCGCAGCGTGCGCCAGCAACTCAGATTGAGATAAACTGTGTGTTTGTGCCACATTCCCCCCTCATGCCCCCCTCCCTCCGACCTTAACCGCACACATTTGCACATGCGGCGACATTAAAAAGAGCTTTTATCCAAACAAAGGCCAGGTTGCTTTATGCTGTTTGCTATTTGCTTTCAAATTTTATTTACCATCTTCTCAAATATTTGCCAACTGTTTGCAATTTACAGAAACGCCAAGCGAGTAGTTACAATCTTATAGACTTGCTCAAACTTATGTCCGATCTGAGCTGTAAGTTAAAAGGAATTTGCTAAGAGCTCAATGTGGTTTATTTGGTTGTATTATAAAGTATTTGCTGAAGATATAAGTTTCTAGTGAATTCGGAAATTATCCACGTCGTCTTTAGCGACAAGTAATGCTTATTTGATTTTATTTTAAAGTATTAATGGAGAAGAAAGTTTCAACTGAATTCTGAAAATATCTAAACGATTTATAGAATACTTACTTGTTCCACATAATCTTCTTTTACTTCTATTACAAAGCATCGCCGATGAAGAAAGTTTCTAACGAATTGAGAAAATATTTGTTGTAGCTATAGGCTATTTACTTGTCCGGCATAATCTTACTTTATTGCTTTTATAAGGAAATTCTGAAGAATAAATTTACAAGTGAATTTACAGCGTTTATAGGGTCAAGTAAATGTCCTGCATAATGTTTATTTGGTTTAAATTTAAAGAAATGCTGAAGCTTTGATATTTAAAGGTAATTCAGAAAATATCTACAGCGACTATGGGTATTTACTTGTACTTTATAAGGCTTATTTATGTTATATTATAAGCAGTTCATAGAGAAAGCTGCTTCTAGTCTATTCAGAATGTATCTACAGAGTATTTCCTTGTCCTGCATTTGCTGTTTTTATACAGAATTGCTGAAGACGGAAGTTACAAGTGAATTTTGAGAATGTTTATTTGGTAAAATATTGATGAAGATGGAAGTTTCTAGTGAATTTTTAAAATATTCACCGGCTGCATAATGTTTATTTGGTTGTTTTATAAAGTATTAATAGATAAGGAAGTTTCAACTAAAAGTTGAATATATACACCAGGTTTATAAAGTATCTACTTGTCTTTCTTTGCTGCGTCTATAAAGAGCTGCTGAAGAGGAAAGTTCAGAAAATATTTACAGGCTCTGTAGGCTATTTACTTGTCATGCATAATCTGAATTTGTAGGTAATGTAAAGAATTCCTAAAGAAAGCATGTTAATCTGAATTCAGAAAATATCTATAATGTGTCTACGCTCCACATAATCCTTCTTTGCTGCTTTTCTAAAGACTTGTTGAAGTAGGAAGTTTTAAGTGAGTAACATATAATGTTCATTTGGATATATTATAAAGCATTGCTGAAGAAGGAAGATTAAAGAGAATTGAAAAAATATGCAGGCTTTATAGAGTATTTCCTTGCCCCACACAATTGTTCTTTGCTGCTTTTCCACAGACTTGCTGTACTTCAGGAAGTTTGAAGTGAGTTCACAAAATAGCCATAATAACTTTAGGGTATTTGGTTGTCGGCTACCTGCTCGTTATTTATTTGTTGTCTATTTGTGGCTGGCATTTAGTTGAAGGTGTTGCATGAACAGTTGCTGGTATTTCGTTGCAACTTTCAATTACGCACTTAATTTCGTTTTAAATATTCAATTCGGGCAACAGCTGGCAGCCCGACAACTCATCTCTCTGGCTTACGGTGGCAAAGTTGGGGCAAACTACGCACAAATATGATGTGGGGAGCTGCAATAGTTGCTGACTTGACAGCATTGAGGCAAAGTTTCGGTGCCAGAACTTGCATCCAGCCAATTGCAATTGCCGGAGCAGGAGCAGTTGCAAACTTGCCGCCGCTTTGGCCAACTTTCTTGCCGAGGACTTCTCGCTCCGACACTTGACGTCACAACAATTTTCAATTTCAATTACAATTGTGCGCCTAACCTCAAAGTGGCATCTTCCAAAGCTGTCCCACTCTCAAGTCGCATCAAAGAACCCAGATTTCTGTGTTGATTTCTCGCTCTGGATTTCGTATTCATTTCGTAGTCGGCGAATATTTCAATTCTTGCGGATGCGCATGTAAACAAGCTTTGTTGTCTCTTTCATTCAGACTCCAGCAAATATATATATATGGTTAAGTTCGCTTTGTGTTCTATCAGCAGGTTCGGCTTTAAATTCCACGGGAAATTGTGCAAGCGTTGCTGAAAGTCGGCGGTAAATCAACGTACCAAAAAGTTGGCCATAAATTAAATGCATGCGTATAAATATGGCTAGTGTTTTGATACTGTCAGAAGTCAAGGCTAAAGCCGCCATATGATCAGCAAGTGGGTGGCAAAACAAAGCATAAATAAAGAAAACAATGGCTGCCTTCGATATAAATAACAGCAGGTCAAAGTTGGCAGTTGAAACTGGCAGACGACCAAATACCTTAGTTTTCCTTTCGAGTCAAAACCTGTTGAACAAATTGATTTAAAGAGTTAGAGTATCAATATATATCTAGTTAACAGAATGTTTGTTAAATTAACTTGAAGTAGAAGTTGTTGCCTACAAAGACTAGGCAACTCTGCAGTAGTTTGCTGAGTTTTCCAGGGTATGGCAGTCGGTTGGTTATTATAAGCGAAAAGCGGAAACACTTTGGCAGCGGCGAAATTAAAGCAAACGCCAATTTATTTGCGGCTTGTGTTCTATGGGCTGCGCCCTAGAGATAAAAACGTGACCGCGAAAACATAAAATGTATATAAACAAGAGAGACAAGCAGCGCGCCAAATGAAAATGAGCGGCGACAGTCGACGAGCAGCTTTAATAGGCTGCGCTTAGCATAAGCAGCCGGCAAGAGAAGAAGAGAGAGAGAGCGGGCGAAAAAAATGCGGCATACTTTGCGGCGCTTGTCAGCTGCAAGTGGCGCCATAAATCAGACTAGCGACGGGCAGCGGCACTGAGCAGACCACAAACAAAAGAAGTGAAGTCAAGTCAAAGGCGAGGCCGCAACTTGAAAGCAATTTTAGTTTTAATGTGACCGCTCGGCATCAAACAGCTCGGCAGCGGCAGCGGGTTGGAGTTGGAGCTGGGAGCGGGGCAAACGCGTTGCGAATTATTGATGCCTCATCGCTGATTGCTTTGCGTTTGAGCCATTTGACACAAGTGTTGTGTTCTCGTTGCCCGCCAAAACCCCCCGTTGTCGTCGGTACGCTGTTGGGCATAACTAAGTGAAGTTATTTGGTATTGCTGGCGTGTACTCGACCCCCTCGATACCAGCAGTCACCTCTCCTGCCCCATGCCCCACGTGGCTTGTTCCTAGCACAATTTTGTTTCGCCATTTTTTACGTATTTCTCAGAGTGTCGTTGCTTTGGCGAAATGTCGGCGCACACATTGTCAGCATCTCAATTGGGGCGGCTCATTGCGGATGCTGTGTTTTTTCGCCGTCGCGCATTGCTCGCATTAGCAGGATATTCTCCGATATCTGTGCCCAAAATATGGCAAAACAATAAACGTTACAACAATTGCCGCTGCTTCTAATCGCAGCGGGCCGCCTAAAATATTTGACAGCCTGTCCTAAGTGCTTTGTGTGGTTGGCTAAACGAAAAACACGCGAGCTTTAAGTTGAAGGCTGCGAAAAATGTGACTAGTATTGGGGAATGGAGTCCAAAGAAATTCTGATAGCGCATTACCTCCTGAATGAAAGACACGCAAGCTTTACATTTAAGACCAGTAGAAGTGTGCCAAGAATCAGCGAATAAAGTGCAAATGAATTTTGGATGAACTTTAATACTTCAATATCATTTTGAACTCTTTGGATTGGTCATTTGATAAATAAAAAACACGAAAGCTTTAAGTTTGAGGCTAGTAGAAGTGTGACAAGTATCAGAAAATACAGTGCAAAAAGATTTCGAATCACTTTATTACCTCAACATCATTTTGAACTCTTTGTATCGATAAATCGAAAAAAAGAAATCTTTAAGTTAAAGGCTAGCAAAAAGCGTGACAAGTATCAGGGAATAGAGAGCAAACATATTTGGAATAACTTTATTACTTTAACAGAATTTTAAGCTCTTTGTATCTGTCATTTGCTAAATAAAAAACACGAAAGCTTTAAGTTTAAGGCTAAAGAAAAACGTGACATGGTATCAGGCAATAGAGTGCAATAAGATTTGGAATAAGTTTATTACTTTAACATCATTTTAATCTCTTTGTATAGGTCATTTGTTAATCGAAAAAAAAAATAACGAAATCTTTAAGTTTATGGCGGGTTGTAACTAGAAAACATTTCTGACAAGTATCAGGGAATTGAGTGCAAAGAAATTTGGTTTTATTTATATACTTTAACATTGTTAAAAACCTTATAATATATTTGATTAAGTTGAGCAACTGAGAGTACAATCTTTGATAAGAACTTTGTACTTTTGTAGTTGCAAATTTTGTATTGCAAATGGCCGAAGTTTAAACAAAGAAAAAGTTATCAACATAAAAACAGTAAAGTTATCAGTTTTGTAAACTTTCAGCTGCAATTTACTTAGTCAATTATTGACTACATTTATTATATATAATATCAACAATCTACAATATTAACTACTGGCAAATGTTGTGTAGTTTTCGAGAAATGTTGTGTCATATTATAAGCAGCATAATTTCATCTTTCATGACTAAAAGATTTGTGTATTTGTTCGAGTAAGAGAAGCAGCTACAAAATAGAACACGAAACTAGATTTGCTGCTTAAAGTCAGCTTTTGTTCTGTCTGACAGAAACGAGATCTCGCGGCAGTCAAGTGAACTATTATTTGTGCACGATTCTGGTGATTTCATTAAAATCTTTCACGCGATTTCACAACAAAATCTCTCAGCACAGTTCTTATCCAAGTCGTTAGGCGAGCAGAGCTCGAGCAGAGTTTCGTGGCGGCTGCAAAGATGAGATAATTGCCTGTCGCTGGCCTCGAGGCTTATCGGAATCCACAGGCTAAAAGTGTCGCATTCTGTTGACTCAGCATCCCCCACAGGACTCTAGCCTGTGTAGCGCAGCTATTAATTCACTGACGAAATACCAGCAAACAAAAACACACACAAAACAAAAAAAAGTGGAAAACAAACACAACTCGTTGTTGAGCAATAGCCGCGTCAAAATTCGCCCAGCTTGGGGCCATTAATTTGGTTTATAGCCGTGGCAAGTTTTGCATAAGCCTCTTGTCGATGTCCTTGAACAGCGTAATGAACTTTCGGACACTAAACGCGAGCGTATGAACGCCGGCCAGCGGGAGGTGGAGCGGCTCGAAATCTTTTCAATTGTAAATGCGATGCCATAAAAGCGAAAAGTGAGTCATAATTTAATATTAAGCGCAGCTCGGCGGCCAAATGCCCAAAGCAGTGCAGCGTGCGCTCCCCAGTCGCTGTTTTTACTTGTGTGTGGTGTTGTGTTTGTGCGGCCAAGCCGCATACGCAGCGCCCTCGACTGGAGGGGAGTTCGCATTTAGCGGCATTATGTGGCGCATGTATTATATTTACGAGTATGTTTATGTTCATGTTGATTATTAATATTCATACAAACACATTCATGCATTGAGCGTGGCACAAACAAACATTTCAATGATTTTTATGCCTGCGCCCAGAAGTATGCTACGCTTTTTTTGCGCGCCCAGCATTCAAGTTTAATGTTTTGTGCAAAGAACTTTGCATAAAAACAAAAACCAAACTCACATATGCGTGCACGCCTGTAAGTATCTATATATGCTTATATATAAATGTGTGTGTGTAAGTAATAAAAGTGTATTTTATTTATTTGTTGCGCTGCTCGCGGACACAGCGCGAGGGCGACGTTTCCTTGCGCTTTTTTCGTTTGCGTATATCTACTTTATAGCCTTTGGGTGATAATTCAATTAGCTGCATCGGATAAGTCAAATTTATGTGTCGAGGTCGGAGCACTCACCTCTGTTGACGCTGCCTGTTATTTTTTTTTTATTCCAGCTGCCAATTGCATTTGCGCATTTCTCAAGCTTCAAATTTAAATATCTCATCGTTTGTGGTGGGGAATTCGATTATTGATCAAATAAATCCATATTTTAGGTATTTGCTAGTTTACATATTTGCCAAATAGCATCGACCCAAATGTCTTTATATTATTTTTAGCTTTCTGTGTGCCTGCCCTAAAGGTGATCTACATTAAGCCCGACCCCAAAATACACACAACGCACACCCACACACACACACACACACACACAGACACATTTCGAAGCACGCAGTCCTTTAAATCTCCATCCTGGCAAATTATAATGCATTGTGGCCTTGGTATTCTATCGAAATCCTTTTAGGCAATTCACAAAAGGCCATCGCACATATAGCGAGACCCATTGGCATCGGCTCGTTTAGTTGTAAATAGTGACTGGGCCCCAGCTCAGGCCGGCCATTTGCCAATGCCTTTTTGCGTAATATTTATAATTTATGGAGGTTTTTCGCAACATTGCCTTTCTCTGCCGCCGCAGCCTTTGACTTTGCCGCTGCTTCACTCTCTCTATCCCTCTCTCTCTCTCTCTCTCTCTTAGTGTCTCTGTCTCTGTCTCAGTCGGCGACTTCAGCTGCTGTTTATAATTTTCAAAGGTATTTTTTTGTTGTTGTTGTCGATGTCGATGCTCGAAGCAACGTGGGTTTATTAAGTAAATTGTTTCCGTTACTTTTCGGATTTCCTCGGGAATGGTCTGCGGATTGTGCTGCCGTTGTTTGAAGTGGGCCGTGTTGACTCTTAACTGTCCCAAAAACACAATGAATAAAACGGCTCAAAAAAGGCACGCAGAGAGCGAGGCGCACACAGGAAGTCAACTCGAGATGGCTTCGCTTTGTGTATAGCCGTTCATTAAAGCCGTTTTCAGTGCCAGCGAAATTTATGTGTCAATGAATTTGGCCGGACTACGGACTACGCCTTTGACATCAATTTCCAGCCATTGCTGAAAATTGAATTTGCTGGACAAACAGCCAGTCTGACAGTCAGTTGGTTGGTCTGTCATGCCAGCGCTCTGCAGTTGTTGTCGCCATTTAGCTCGTAATTTTTATAGCCCGTTAGGCCTCATTTGGTCACGAAGCTCTGGCGTTGCTCAGTCGACTATTTATTGTTTTCGTCGCATTTTTGCTGCTCCATATTTACGCAATTGTCATCGGCTGTCGCCACATAGTTTAAAGCGTCTGTATCGCCAAGGTCGAACATCATTTTCTACCCTGTTCGGGAACAGGTGGAGTGTAAATCTGTTTGTGGCATTCGTTATAACAGCTTTTCGAGATGCAGTGCGTTGCGGGTGTAAGCTTGTGATAATACTTCAATCACTTACACAAATATCATACTTTTGAAGTTAAGTAAACACAGGGTGTCAGTAAATTTTCAGCCTTACTCTGTCTCAACTCATGTTTTACGAGTGAAGCAGAACTGCATTTATTGGCAATTGGAAGAGACTATTGTTTTTATGTTGCATATTGTTAGGGGGAAATTAAATCAACTTGAACTCCGAAATTTGTCGTATTTCAAAAGTGGTAGAAGTGAACTTTTGATAATATCTAAATCAATTGCCAATTTTAATGCTGTTCAGGCAATAACATGACGATCAATTACAGGGTATCAATAAATTGTCAGCCATACTTTGTCTTAGCTCATGATTGACGACTGAAGCTGAACTGCATGTATAGTCATATTTATTGCATACTTTTAGGGCGCAATTAAATAGACTCCGAACCGTTGCGTATTTAAAAAGTGGTGGAAGGGAACTTTGGATAATAGTTAAATCTATAGTATAATTTTAATAATGTTGAAGTAACTACATATCGAGTAAATACTCTGTCTCAACTGATGCTTTACGACTTGGCGGCTGGATTTTACGTTGCATACTTTTAGGAGGCAAATAATAAGCTTAGCCTTCATATACATTTATCTACATTAAGTAAAATAAGCTTATTGTCCGAATTTTGTCGCATTTAAAAAGTATTCATACAGTCGTAGTCAAATATTAATCACAATGGATTCTAAAAAGCTTACATGGGTATTTTACATTAGTGTTCGACTTCCGCTTCTTAAAATGAGTAACCTGTTTAAATTCCTTCTATGTTTATAAATAGCCACGTTGAATTCAAGCATCATGCTCAGTGTTTGCATCCGCTGAACTAGAAGCTCGTCGTGCCACGTTCTGATTTGAAATAGTTTTTGGTAAATTAAGCAAATGCCTTGGCTAAATAATAACGCTGCCAAAAATGCGCATGAGGCGTATTTTCTATATTTTTTTCCAACCACAGTAATTTGAATTTATTAAGGCCACAAAAAAAATGAGAAACACTGCTGTCGAGCAAAATGCAAATACAAGTGGCAGCCAAATACCGCCCACCCCCCGTTTTTTCTGGCCAATTTTGGGGGGTGGCCAATGACCATGGGCCGTGTTGTGGGTGGGAGGTCTAGAACTCGGCTCGGCTCTATTGTTTGCAAATTATTTGTATTCATGTTTTGTCTCGTTCGCCGCAGTCTCGTTGGCTGGGTGGTGGTGAGCTCGAAGCTTCAAGCAACTTCCGTTTGCCGGCACATAATCTACGTCATTTCCGTTTTAAATTATTTACATAGAAAATATGGCCAACTCACGTAAGACGACAGGCACTTTGGCTGGCTGTAATGTCCTGAGCTCAGCGTTCCTTCAATTGTTTGCAGAATCGCTCTGATTTTTTCTGTCTGCTCTTCTTTATTTTGCCCGTGGTCCGCTCATCTCTCGGATTTCTTTGTTAGCCGCCTTGGTGGCCGCTCGCTTTAGGCGCGGGCTTGGCTGGTCAATGATATGCTCAAGTGGACCAAGCGACTTATATTGCGCATTTGCGTTCACTTTAGGCTACTCGCTGCCTTTTGACTCCTTATTGTGTTTGCATTGCGAGTGTTTTGTTTTCTCTTCCTCTTTCTTGTTGCGGTTCACATTGCAATTTTTTTGGTTTCGCGCTCTTTGGCTCTTCGTACTTGCCGCTTTCTGGCGCTTTTAGCCGTAATTGAATTATACGCTTGCATGCCCCACATTGCCCGTCATTGGCCGTTATTGGATATGGTCGCCACTCCCTTTGCCACTCGTTGACTGGCTGACTGGCTGACTGATCCCTGCCAAATGCCAAATGAAACTCCAAGCGAAGTTTAAATATTTGCACAATTTTCGGGGGGCTCTTGTTTCAAACTTTCCTTCATGCTTTGTACATCCTTTTTGTGAATTTTTTGTGTGTTTTTGCGGGGTTGCGAAAGTTTCAAAATGAATTTCATATAATTTATGCAGATTGCGATAGGCAGCGTGTGAAAGAGGCGCATAATTGTTTATGCACTTGGCCATTTTCATTTATCTCTGCCTTTAGCCCAAATGTTGTGCGCAATTTGCATAAAAATAACAATTAATATTCCACAAATTGTTCATAGTTAACAGCTAACAATACTCTTCACAACACATCGAAATTAGAGGCAAGTTCAAATGTTCTTTTAATACGTGTGTAAGAGGCGCTAAATATTTGAGATTTTTGGTTAAGGAAATTCAGACGTTTTAATTTAATTGAAAGCTGTCTGTCCAAACTCCTTCTTAGCTTCACATATCGTAGGACTTACTTGGCACTTAATTTGATTTATATGGCGAAAGATTTATCTGCATATTTGTGTTTAATTTACACAGCATACATAAATATCAGCATAGTTGTGGGAATTAAAAAGAGTTTTTTGTCATTAAAATTGCCGTTTAGCTTCGAGTCTTTTGCGCGACAGCCACAAATGAATTGGTTTAATATTTTAATTGAAATTGAAATTATTTCACATGCTGTGGATGTGAACAGCGAACAGCTGCAGCAACATAGATATTGCAATATTTGCTTTTCTTTTGGTTTCATTTCTAAATGAATTATTTCTCGATTAAGCGCAAATTTATGTTTATATGCTTAAAGCGTGTCATAATGGCACAATTATTGCCATTATATGCATAAAGTAAACTTTGATCAATGCCATTAACGGGCGTGGGGACTTAAATGCCTTTTTATTTATGCGTGTTTCGCGATTAATGCCGTTTTTTTAACTCTAATTCATTGGAAGTTAGACCAAATATTCAAGGCCTGAATGAATTTTTGACTTTGACTTAATGACATTTTTGGTGCTTTCACATTTGTATTCTCTGGCAAATGGATACACACATGTGTGTGGGAAATCCCTAACGGAAATTGGTCAAGTTGAAAGAAAATTTAATTTAATGAAATCAATTTTCATTAGGCTCTTAAACGCTCGCTCGCTCTCCTTGCTGTCGTTAAAAATACTTTGTAGCCTCTCCAGCCCTCGCAACCCTCTTCGACTCTGGCCAAGCACATACTCACATCGAGAGTGTGTGTTAAAATATACGTTAGCCGGCCGCGTCCAGGGAGTCGTTAAAATGCAGTTTAGAAAAACCCCAATGCCACCAAAGACAAAGTGCCTGATAACGAGCGCCCTACACATTTTCTATCTGGCCCCGACTCTGCTATTTTTCAGCTACAGCGTCCAGTTTTTTCTCCTGTTATTGTTGTTGTTGTTGTTGCTTTTGTTGTTGCTGTTACTCTCTTTTTGCAGCCGGCTATTTTATGTGATAATAAAATTCATAGCGCCTGCATACAAAATCAACTTACTGACCAACAACACGCGCACTCATACACACTCCTATGACTAAGCTACAGCTGCACCGCACATTGGAGCAAGACTGCAAAAGAATGTTTTGAGCTGCACTAAAAATAACTGCAAGTGTAGAAAAAGATACGAAAAATCACTGAAGACTAATATGACTGAATATATATTTATAAATAATTGTAGTTGCACTCCAAATTGAGGCAGGAAATTGCGGAAATTAAAAGAATACTTCGTAAAAGAGTGTTGCATTTGAACAAAATAGTAACTACAATCATGAGAAATAGCTTACACAAAAAATATATAATTTCATGATATATATACATAATCGTAGCAGGAAATCTTAAGTATGGAAATCAAAAAAATACTTCTGAAAAGATGTTTCAAGTTGCACTAATAGCTACAAAACTGGCACAGATTAAAATTAGTAGTTTATACTAATTATGAAGAAATATATATATTTGTATGTGTAATATAAACAAACGTAGCTCCAGCTGTAGCAAAAAACTGCGGAAATCATAAGAATACTTCTGAATGTTTTGAACGAAACAAAATATCAACTACAAACATGGAAGACAAATATATGATGACGTCAAATTCGAATTTCATGTCGTATACTTGATATAAAGTCGTGTTAGTTACATTATTTATTTTTGTCTAAAAATTGGTGGGGAGATAGCTTAGACACTGGAGAGGAATATAGCAACAATAATGAATGGTTTAATATACTTAATAATATAGACATTGATTGAATGCTTTCCAATGCTCAAATTATGATAGCGAATGAATAAATTCGTATATTCATTAATATTTATCGATTTTTGTTCAGAGATTTTACCACGATTGTGTTTGGGGTACGGCACAGTGTGCAACTGCAACGTGTTGTGGCATTTTTATTTTACTTTTATGCACTTTTTACGTATTTATTTATATTTGGATGCTGGCAGCTGTTGGAGCACAATTTGATTTTCATCGGCTTAGCGCTAGGATTTTCTTAATGCTTTTGTTTGGCTTGGCCTCTTTTCCCAGCGCTATTTTCTCTCTCGCCATGTTTTGTTTAGGTGTTTCCTCTGTGTGTGTGTGTGTGTGTGGCATTTATGAGAGAAGCTCTATTTTGATGAGTTGATTTAGCTAGCGAAATAACTGGCAATTCTTTGGCATTTAACTGGCATTTAATTTGCTGTACTTAACCATACGTCAATGCACGCAAATTATAGTAAATGAATTTTCATTAATTTTGTGGCAGACTTGGCAACGTTTTGGCTGGAAGTGCTCTCGGAAGATTGTTGCGGCGTAATCATGCCTAATGCCGCATAAAATATTCAAATTCTATTACGCCAACATATACATGTGTAATCGTAGGTAGGTATTCAGCTACAGTCCGCCTGTGTGTGTGTGTTTGTGTGAGTGTATAAGTGGTGAAAATCTACCGCAATTAGACGACAAATCGTTTTGACGCCAACACTTTGGAATATCTATCTCACGCTCTACTTGTGACGTCAGCCAGTTTGAATAACTTGGCCTTGTCCCTCTCCCTCTCCGGCTGCGACTGTGTGTGTGTGTTTATATGTGTGTGTGTAGAGGCATTAAAGCATGAAATTAATGCACAAGGCATAGCAAATAGCCTTAAGGACATGCGTGCCAGCCAGAGAGGACAATGAACATAAGAACAACACAACACAACACAACACCGCACAAGACAACACCGAACACAGCCGAGACACATTAATTTGTATGAAGAGCACTGAAGGCAGCCAGCAGCCAGCAACCGCAGCGGCACAATAAAAATTGCCCAAAAGTAAATTTTTATTTCAGCTTGCGCAGTGAAACTCAGCTGCCGTTGTTATTTGTGTGCTGGCAAATTTAATTTGCGCCACACATGGCGTATGCACAATTTAATTAGAGAGCGAGCAGACGCCACAATTCTGCATGAATTCAACATTAGTGATAATATATTATAATATGTGTACGCGGCGTGAAGTGAAGAGCATCATCTTTCAACGTTACCTTCTTGCTGTTGCTCTTTCAAAAGTTAGTTTTGCAGGTTTGACGCCTCAGACACCACACACAACTCGCCAAGTTGTCGTCGAACCTCTTAAAGTTCTTGAGGCTAACATTGAAAAATTCAGCCACTCGTCTGCTATATATATTCACATGTGCTGAACGTTAACTCGCTACGCTTCCTTTCAGCACCATTAAGAAGTCAAGAGAAGGCAACGTTAGCTCTTGTCTATAGCCAAAGGAAAATTGGAGCTTTCAATATTTTGCACATTTTAAATTGCTAGACTGTAAAACATAATTCTTTTTATTTTAATTGTTTTGCAAATTTCTTTAACTTACAAATGTATTTAGTTACAAATTTATGTTGTTCAGAAAAATATTTTACTTTGGGTATTTTATATTTAAGGAATTGCTGGTGAAGTGTTTTATTGTTTGCTTTACATTTTTTCATGTTCTAATATATTTTTGCGTGTTTACATTCCGAGTGACAGTCGGGAGTGCTCTTTGTAAGCTGCATACTTCACAAAATAAATTGCAACGCACATGTGTTGGGCAGATGGCGAAAGCATAGTTTGACTATTTGTACTAATTTCTGTTGAGCATATTTTCTATCTATTTGGGCAAAAGTTTGAGCAAGTGGAACTTGCAACTTTTGTTGTCCATCCACGTCTTGTAATTGCTCTTCAATACCAACTTTCAACTTGAATTTGGGCAAGCCGCTGCAAAAATGTTGAAGTATTTTTAAACAAGTTTCGAAACTGAACTCAACTCGACTCAACTCAACTCAACTCAACTATTTCCACTTAATGGCCGTTAGCAACATTTTAGTTTAGTTTCTATTGCCATTTTTATTTTTCTTTGTGTTGTTTTTTGTGGTTATTTTATTCGGTTCTATCCTATTTTATTTTTAGTATACATGACGTATACTTGACGTTGTTGGCTGGCAAAAGTTTCAATGGAGTGCAAAGCACAGTTTGGTTATGTAAATAGAGCATGATATGGTTTTTTGTGTGGTTATGCAAATGCAGTTGTGGCTTTGTTCCCTTCCCTCCCTCTCTGTATGTATGTGTGTGAATAGATTTAGTGTATGGTCAAGTGCAAATCAAATGTAATTCAGATCCGCTATAGAATGTGGCTTTTACTCGCATCAATTCAACTTAAAAAGTTAGGCTAACATCAAGCCCATAACTAGTGCAGTCATCAATTCAGCCAGCTCGTTTGTTGGTTGAACCACAAGCAGCTAATTGCTTAAGTGAGTCTACAAATAATTAAAAACAATTTGATCGTTTTTAACTCAGTATAAGCATTTAAAATGTATATATTTTAACGCTGCTCAATTATTAACAGAGACTTAATGCGCTTCAAGTGCGTATCAAGTGTCCTTGTCCAGAAAGTTGTTCATGCAAAAAGGGATTAAATGTAGAGTTAATTATAGTCTTGTTGTTGTCCTTAAACATACCTGTGGAATATGATGTTTTATTTATATATATAAATAATATATTAATTTAATTGAACTGGATTTATTGAAGACAAACGCTACAAATAATTTACTGTTTTGATGTCAAATATGCATTGCTTTATAATGTTATTGAAGCATAGATTTTGTATCAGATACAGTTAAAGTTTTATAAAGTTGTATTTATAAAAAGAAAAGAGCTTATGGCAAATGCAGGGAGTTAATACAATTGTTGTGGAATATATATATTGATGAAAATGATATAGACTGAATAACAGCGCTACTTATGCTTTGCTGTTTTTATTATTTTAAAGGAAGCCAAATATGCATTGCTATATAATATTTTTGAAGCATAGAAATACTTGGAAATTCCTAACAGAGACTTAATTGGCTTTGAGTATATATCAAGTGACGTTTTCCAGAAAGTCTGTACATACAAAAAAAGGGGATTAAGTGCAGAGATGTTCTTATCTTATATCAAGTGTCATTGTTCAGAAAGTTGTGCATACAAAAGGACGTTAAATAAAGACAGTTAATAGTCATTTTGTTGTGGATTAAGATGTTATATTTATATAATTTAACGCTACTCATACTTTGTTTTACTTGAAAATTATGTTTTAACGTAGCTAAATATGCAAAATCATATAATATTGTTAAGGCATAGAAATACAGAGAAAAAATGTGAAGTAAAGAAAAAAGGGGGAGCAACAATGCGGTTAATAAAAGCAGCGGCTGAAAATGGCATTCATGTGGATGTACACACATGAACACATCCGCGCGAACACACACACACACACACCTATATATATGTGTGTTACATATATCCATTTGCATAATACCCCAGCGAACACGGTTGACATTAAGTTGCCAGCTGAAGCCCGAGCGGGAGCGTAGCTGTAAGCGTCTTTGCAGGCGGCCAACTCGGTAGGCGGCAGTTGATCTGGATGCCCGTAAATCATTTCAGCGATTTTTGATTGTGGGGCCCCCAGGAGGTAAGGAGAGTTTACAATAAATCACGGCTGCGACGACGCTTGGTCATTGTCAAATTAGCTACCTGTTAAATGTTCGCATTTTCATTCAGTCGCTTTCGGATTCGCACTTAAGTAATTTTATGCGCCTTGCGTATGTTTGTTTTAGTTTCTTTTTTTTTGTTGTTGTTGTCTGTTGGTTATCTTTATAAATATTTAAGCAGACTGCTTTGTATGCGCACTGTGCGCCGCACAGGTGTAGCTGCGAATCTCTGTCTGTGTGTGTGTGTGTGTGTTTGTGTGTTTCACACTCTTTCAAAAATGTATTCGCACAATACGTAGCACCTGTCAGCTTTGTTGAGGATTTTATTGGACACCGTGTCATGCATTTTTTATGGACGCGTAGTCCAGAAACAGAGGACAGCGCCTCTGCTCTGAGTGCCCAGATTGCTGCACTTTATTACCGTAAAATATTTAGTAAGTAATATGTGAAAGAAATTCGAGTGGGACAACAAGAAATAAGAGTAACTGTCAAGTTGCGAGTTTATGCTATTCCGGCACATCAATTTTGCAATTATAAATTTTAATTAAATCTCCGACAATGGTAATTGTGAACTGCCAACAGCAATCAAACATTAAGTGAGATCGAATAGTGAGATGGAATATCTCTAAAGTTTAAAAGTTCACTCAAAAAGCGCATTTGTTTAAATTCAATTTGGCGCTGCTTTTGTTTAAAAAAATAAAACACGAAAGGAGACAAATAATTGAATGCCAGACTGAGACAATAGGCAAGCGAAACCGGACACAACTAATTAATCCCACTTGACCTTTTTCGACACTTAGTTGCCTGGAAAAATCAGTTAGCTAAAAGCATTAAAGTCGTTTCAGACACATTTGGTATATTAGAACAAAAGCGCACCCTTTTCAACCCTTGCCTAATAGTTTATAGATTAGATTATAGTTTAAACACAATCGAGTAAAAGCAAATGTTTCCAGCAGCTCGAAATATGTCTCTATGCAGCTTTGGCAGTGTACGTTCAATTACTGCGAGTCCTCATTAATTTTGGTATTGTATTATTGGGCTGCGACCGCATTGACCTCATTTTCACCTTCGATTTGGCTGGTGACGCTCATTTGACCATATCTTGGTCACATAATCTCAGCATAAGTCGCCGCTGGCATCGCACAAGCGTAACGAGTACAATGCGAGAATAGAAACACAAATACTTGCACTCGGCGTACAAATCCCGGCTGCTTATTATTTTTAGTAAATTATGAAAACGATAAGCCTAATAGCCTGGGGTGCTGTCTACGCTTAGTGGCACGCAAGGACATGTGTTGCCAGGATCCAGGCTGGCGCTGAACCACAGATAACGATGCCAAGTAAAATCAAATGGCATGAAAATGTTAGCATACCTCCAGGCGCTTCGGGCTTCGGCTAACCCTCCTCTGCGAATGCGTGAGAGTTTCTCTTCTCTTCTGTTCTGTTCTGCTGCTGTTGCTGTTCTGCTGTAAGTCGACGTCATTCTGTTTAATATGCCAGTTGGCGGCCGACGACGCCGCATGCCAACGATTATCTAAAAGACATTAGCGACTTCGCAGTTGCCAGGACTAATGGACTACAACACGTATCGTGCTGCTCGTGCACCGAGCAGCATATTGTTGTCGTCGCAAAATATTTGCATGTTGCCATGCAAATGTCCTGCTCTGCTTGGCAACTTCACACGTCGTTGTCTATGCTTGTCTGTGTCTTGCGCTTTTATTAATTCCAAAGAAGCGAGCATTGAAACCAAAGAGAGGTCGAAGAACCGAAAAAAGATATCATGTCGAAACCAATATGAATTATTAAAGAAATTATTATTAAAGACGAGAACCAAGTTTTTCTTTAGCAAGTCTGTAAATGACAATGGGTTGTATATAAGAAAACAATTGAATTAAGTTAAATTGGAGATCTTTTAAGCATAAGAAAAGAAGTCATGTTGAAACCAATATGAATTATTAATGAAATTAATATTAAAGTCGGGACGCACGACCAAGATTTCGTTTCTTTACTAAGTTTTTAAATGACAAATGAGTTAAATAAATAAATATATAAAAAATAATAATTTCGGGGACTGCTGTGAAACGCATATTGAAAAGAGAGAGAGTGCGAGAGGGGTGAAAGAGCCGAAAAAAACAAAGAAATTTTACTGAAACCCATCTGAGTTCTCATTCTTAAAGACGTGGTGCACAAACATGCCTATGAGTGCTTAAACCACCTTCTAAATGACAAATAGATAAAATAAATATATGTAGAAAACACTAATTCAATTGAATTAAAATTGAAAAAGTTATAAGTAAATTCAGCTTATTTAGAGGAAAGGTGAAAAACGCACGTTAAAGAAAAAGACAGAGAGCAATTTGAATTCTCATTCTTAATGACGTGGTTCGCAAGCCTCTCTGAAACATACCTATAAGTTCTTTACCAAATTTCTAAATGACAAATAGATTCAATTAATACATGTAAAGAGTGGTCGGGCATAGGTCGGGTGGCAGCCCTGCCATCTATCGATATGCGCGAAGCGACCCTGCCATCGATCGATATGCGTGAAGCGTTACAGTCGTTGCAGTTGAAGTGGTTACAGTTGTCGCAGTCGTACTTAACCAATAAGCACTAATATAATTAACAATAAGCATTATCACAATTATCGACAAACAGTATAACGAATCTCAATAAACATTCTTACATACATGACAATAATTTAATTCAATCAAAAATGAAGAGATTATGTTCAACTTATTTTGAGCAATGCTGCATTCGGTTTTCTGGCACCGAAAATAAAATATTAATTTATAATAATGATTTTTTTTATAATAATGAATACATTACATGAAAGTATTAAACGTACTCTGAAGAATGAAAGGCTTTCCATTTTCTGATAATTTTTCGAATAGTGCTTTTGATATCCTGTTGAGAAATGAGAGGCTATTAATTGTCTGATAACTATTTCCAATGACTTCCTTATTGAAAGTGTTTGAGAACGTGCTTCGTTGTCTGTTTAGTGGCATTTCGTTGAATTTTTCATTGCATCATTTTGTGGCAATATATTTAGTTTTCATTTTGATTTCCGCGTATAGTTGCAATTCGTTGCATTGCATTATTAGCAATTTTTCCTTTTATGTGAATACATCTTATATTTCTGTTTTCCTTTCTCTATTACACTAGTTCTCTGCACTTGCCGCTGTTTGTTTTGTAAGAAGTCAAAGTTGGTTTTGGCTGGAAGTTGAATCTAGTCGTTGAGAAGCATTGTACGAGTATATTTCTGAGCATGATATGAGCTGCCAGATCATTTTGTTGACTTAATTCATGCTTCGGAATAACGCCAGCCTATTAGTTAATTAGGCATGGAATTTTAATAACAATAAATTACAGAGTCAGTTTGCGATTTCATTTTCGCATTTTTATATTAATTCGTTTTTGTAGCACTCTGTGTTACTTTTTTGTGTATGATCTCTTAATTTTCATACTAGATGATTTATAATGCGAAAAGCAAGATTGCTCAATTAATTATTACAACTGTATTCTAAACACCAAGTTTGTACAAATAAAGCGGACGATTATAATATTATTTTAATCCATTTAAGCGTAATTGGTTTGGCCTAAATTATTGAAACACTTCTCAGCAAATAATCGTGATCATAAGATAAGTTTAAAACAATTAGCGTATACCAACTGTTTAAACATTTAAATATGCTGAAAGTAAACACTTAGATATGACTTGGAAATTTAAAAATACATATTTCCAATCATGTGTGCTAATTTTAAACGCAAGCTTCTGTTTAAGCTTGTTCACTCAGTTCATCGGCGAATTTGAGCCAAGCTGATCAAATACAGTGAAATTCTCATAAAAAGCTGCTGTATCCGGGAGAGAAGCAACAATCAACAGTTGATTTTGGTCAACATGAGATCCTCAACTATTGCATTGGGCTGTGTCCTTTTGGCCGTTTCTCTCTTTTTCCTACCAACATCCGATGGCGTGGCGTGCACGGGAACCGACACTCCAACCGGCTGTACCGACTGCACGCTCGAAGCCAATCTGACATCTCCAGACTGCGTTACCACAACCACTGTAGCAACCACAACGGCTGCGGCCACCACTACCGCTTCTGGTGATAGCACAACTACCACTGCCTCCTCGTCTGACACCACGACAACGACAGCATCTAGCTGCGGAGGTAAGAAGAGACATAAGTACAAATGGAAGGTTGTGGAGAAGAAGGGCAAGAAGGTTATCAAAAGGCAACGCAAGGGAGGCAAGAAAGACTGGCTCTTCAACAAGAAGAAGTTGTTTAACACAAACACAAACACTAACTCGAACTCTAAGTCTAACTCTAAATCTAAGGGTAGAAAGAAGTCTAGACGATCCGGCTGAAAATCGACCTAATACTTATCTTACAATTGTCCCTCTCAACTCGTTTTAACCATAATTTAATTTAGCATTTAACTATAATATTATGCAAATAAATAAAGTGCACTTTAAAAAAATGTATGTAAAAAAATCTTAATTGGGAATAAAAATCGAACTAGATGCAACTCAAAAGATTGATACATCGTTAACATACTTAATGATATTTCAAAATAAGGGTTGTTCGATTATCAATATTTTTTTATGGAAAATGTAGTTTAAATCATATTACTCACTACATATAGGATAGAAGCGTATTTTAACTATAATGAAATTATGATATTGTTGAATTCCGTGGATGAGTTTTGCTCTGCGATCAACTCCCACTCGCGAATTTTTCTAATTCTAAATTTTCTTTTCCTCTTTCGTCAGTCACTTCTATTATGTGTAGATGTGAATGTGTGAGCGCGACTGTATGTAATCAGGCATGTAAAACACGGAGAGTAAGGAATGATAGAGTGGGAAAGCTTGCGATACCATCGCATTGCATTGTTTACTTTGGCACACGTCATTTACTCAGATAATCGAAATGGGTGTCGGGTGCCTGAAATTTATTTGCTATGTTTAAATAACTAATTATGTATTCTTAATAGTTTTCTAACATTAAATTTTGATTGTTGTTTTATATATCGAATACAAATTCTGTGTTTGTAAAAAGATTGTGTCATAAATATTTCGTATATCTACTTAAATTTAAATATTAGTCTTAGCAACACTATTTTATTAACGGTTACATTCGTTGTATTTTATTAGTACATTAAATAATCTAAAGTTTAAATAATAGATTAATAACATTGCTCAAGTTTTGAGAGGATCATAGGAAAATCCATGATCAAGTGCAATTCCGACTACTCGCATTTCTAAATAAATGTAGGTCAAGACTTCAACGTGTGTGATCGTTTCGTACATATATGAAATGATCCAGATTTGGTTACTCAGAACTTAAAGTGCTGACATAGTTTTAATCAATGTCCAAAGCTGAGCAAATATTTACGCTCAGTAGCACCACAGTAGAGTTAAATCAAACAGTCTAGCAGAATAATTCCCATCTCACCATGTCTATAAATAGGTTAAGCCTATTAGGTTATACGAAAATCTACAGACGTATTTGACTTGCAAATTTGAGACCTACTGAACAAATAAACATAGTCTTTCCGTCTAACTATAAAAGGCAGTTCATTTCGGAGAAAGATATCATTCATAAACTACTGTCTCAAACATGAGAGCATCTATTGTCCTATTGGGATGTGCCTTAGTGGCCATTTGTCTTTCCTACTTACCAACATCGGACGCCGTGGCGTGCACGGGAACCGACACTCCAACCGGCTGTACCGACTGCACGCTCGAAGCCAATCTGACTTCTCCAGACTGCGTTACCACAACCACTGTAGCAACCACCACGGCTGCGGCCACCACTACCGCTTCTGGTGATAGCACAACTACCACTGCCTCCTCGTCTGACACCACGACAACGACAGCATCTAGCTGCGGAGGTAAGACGAGACATAAGTACAAATGGAAGGTTGTGGAGAAGAAGGGCAAGAAGGTTATCAAAAGGCAACGCAAGGGAGGCAAGAAATTCAAAAAATTCCTCTAAATGATCGATTGAACACACTCATATATTGAAGGATGCTTCGAACTCTCAAATGGATAAGCTACGATATTGTATTTCACCTAGATATAAGAACTTGTTACACTGTGCAACTCATTAAATAATTATATAAATCAACTGCGGTGTTTTACTAAATAATTGTGCAGTGAAATTGACGTGGGTCAAATATACCAAATGTTTATATTATTTAATAATTGAATGTTTCGAGTTCCATTTATAGAAAGAAATTTGCCATAATTAGACATTATTTATAGATCTGCAGGCATTTAACTCAAACGTGAAAAACAAATGTAAAATTTTATTCTGTAAATTATGGAAGATTAAGAAAGGAAATGAAAACAAGTGAGAACGTCTACAGTCGACCTAACCCGACTGTAGTATACCATGTACCATTTGACAAAATAAAATTTAAAACCAACATATGTAAAATTGTAATCGCCTAAATTTACTTATAATTAAAATAATAATACATGAAACCCAGCGAATACTAAAATTCAGCCAATGCAAAAAAGATCACATCAAATGACATTCATATTATTTCATTGGAAAAGCAGCAGTCCAGCTGTGTCGTTGAAATACGCATGCATACACACACATACAAGCAAACCTGTATGTGTGTATGCCTGCGCACGAATACGCTAGAAGACTAATGCTTGTTCTTCTTGTTGTTGTTGTTGTTGCGCCCGCCTCTTGCGCTTGCTTTGCGTATGACAAACTTCTTTCGCTTATACCAAAGCTAGATTTTATCCGATTTGAACCATATTTTGGATTTCGGCGAATATCATAAATATCTACATACTGCACTTTAAATTAACTTTCTAGCTCAAAGGATTCCAGAGTAGCTTGAGGTTTGTGGGCAAGGGGAAGGGCGGGGGAGGAAAAAAACATAAACTTGATCTGCGTAGTTGCATATTACACCTAAATCCAAAGTTTGGTTACTCTAGCTCTTACCATCTCTGAGATCTAGGTGTTCATACGGACAGATGGACAGACGGACGGACGGACAGACAGACAGACGGACATGGCTAAATCGATTTTATTTTCGATTCTGATCATTTTGGTTGTAACAACATGTGGTCTGCGACGTCTCCTTCACCCTGTTACATACATTCGAACGAACTTAATATACCTTTGTACCTATAGGTACATGGTATAAATAGCGGTCTTAATTTAAATATATACTTAAGGCAAAATTTATATTTTGACAAAATTTAAAGCTTCCCCGGCAAAAAATATAATAATGATTTTTTAATAATATTTAATATTAACCGCAATCTAGGTAATAAATGAAATACATTTTTGGTACATAGTTTTTGAAGTGTTGAAAATGATTTGGTGGCTTAAAAATTGTCTAATATATTTGTTGAAGTGAAGTGAAACGCAATTTTTTTAGTGGTAACCTCGTAATGTAGAACGAATAATTGAAATATTTTAGTTAACTTTTAGATTCTTATATACATATTCGGTATATTTTATCTATCAAGCAGATCAACAAATCAAAATGTGAACATTATTGTTTTGTTTTTATCCAAAACATAGTGAAAATGTCTGCGCCGAAGAATTATTTTTGAAAAGTCCTAATTTAAGAACGAAGTATTTGAAAGAAGCTACTTCTACATTCAATGCTTGTTAAGACTGCAGCTCTCTTTCTCTATCTCTCTCGTTCTCAATTTCTCTGTGTTTTTCTCTCTCTCTCTCTCTCTCTCTCTCTCTCTCTCTCTCTTACTAGATACTCTGCTTATATATGAACTTTTTCAAAAACACGGTACAATGTCTACGCCGAAAAATTATTTTTGAAGTCTTAATTTAAGAACGAAGTATTTGAAATAAGCTACTTCTGCATTCAAAGCTTGTTAAGACTGCAGCTCTCTTTCTCTATCTCTCTCTTTCTCTCTCTCTCTCTCTCTCACTAGATACTCTGCTTATACATGAACTCTGCTTGAGCAACGCACTGTAAGCAACATATTATTATTGAAATTTCCTTTTTAACATTTATTCCTTAATCAATCCTATATTTATGAGCCGACTGTTATGAAATTTCTAACATCAATATGAAATGTATTTGACCGAATGTGACAATTTAAAATATCTTGTAAAAAGGATCTTCCAAAAAAATGTTCTTTATTGGACTTAAGGGAGGAGACTTCTTCTTATACTGACAGCTTAGTATCGTATTAATACCGACAAATAAACTGACTGAAAGTTTAAATAAAAGTAGTCTGGCTAAGAATAGGTTCATAATACATACAGTTTTTCATCAATAAAGTGTAAACAAGCTCCTAATTCAGTTGGTCATTCATCGTAAGAAAATGTTAAGGTATGCCACAAGCTGATGACGATTTCACTGCACAATTATTTAGTAAAACACCGCAGTTGATTTATATAATTATTTAATGAGGTGCACAGTGTAACAAGTTCTTATATCTAGGTGAAATACAATATCGTAGCTTATCCATTTGAGAGTTCGAAGCATCCTTCAATATATGAGTGTGTTCAATCGATCATTTAGAGGAATTTTTTGAATTTCTTGCCTCCCTTGCGTTGCCTTTTGATAACCTTCTTGCCCTTCTTCTCCACAACCTTCCATTTGTACTTATGTCTCGTCTTACCTCCGCAGCTAGATGCTGTCGTTGTCGTGGTGTCAGACGAGGAGGCAGTGGTAGTTGTGCTATCACCAGAAGCGGTAGTGGTGGCCGCAGCCGTTGTGGTTGCTACAGTGGTTGTGGTAACGCAGTCTGGAGATGTCAGATTGGCTTCGAGCGTGCAGTCGGTACAGCCGGTTGGAGTGTCGGTTCCCGTGCACGCCACGGCGTCCGATGTTGGTAAGTAGGAAAGACAAATGGCCACTAAGGCACATCCCAATAGAACAATAGATGCTCTCATGTTTGAGACAGTAGTTTATGAATGATATCTTTCTCCGAAATTAACTGCCTTTTATAGTTAGACGGAAAGACTATGTTTATTTGTTCAGTAGGTCTCAAATTTGCAAGTCAAATACGTCTGTAGATTTTCGTATAACCTAATAGGCTTAACCTATTTATAGATATAGTGAGATGGGAATTATTCTGCTAGACTGTTTGATTTAACTCTACTGTGGTGCTACTGAGCGTAAATATTTGCTCAGCTTTGGACATTGATTAAAACTATGTCAGCACTTTAAGTTCTGAGTAACCAAATCTGGATCATTTCATATATGTACGAAACGATCACACACGTTGAAGTCTTGACCTACATTTATTTGGAAATGCGAGTAGTCGGAATTGCACTTGATCATGGATTTTCCTATGATCCTCTCAAAACTTGAGCAATGTTATTAATCTATTATTTAAACTTTAGATTATTTAATGTACTAATAAAATACAACGAATGTAACCGTTAATAAAATAGTGTTGCTAAGACTAATATTTAAATTTAAGTAGATATACGAAATATTTATGACACAATCTTTTCACAAACACAGAATTTGTATTCGATATATAAAACAACAATCAAAATTTAATGTTAGAAAATTATTAAGAATACATAATTAGTTATTTGAACATAGCAAATAAATTTCAGGAACCCGACACCCATTTCGATTATCTGAGTAAATGACGTGTGCCAAAGTAAACAATGCAATGCGATGGTATCGCAAGCTTTCCCACTCTATCATTCCTTACTCTCCGTGTTTTACATGCCTGATTACATACAGTCGCGCTCACACATTCACATCTACACATAATAGAAGTGACTGACGAAAGAGGAAAAGAAAATTTAGAATTAGAAAAATTCGCGAGTGGGAGTTGATCGCAGAGCAAAACTCATCCACAAGTATCTAGAAATCATAGATATTTGTTTGAACTTAGCTAATAAATTCTAGAGAACAACGCGATGTAGCGCTCTTACTCTTTATTCCTTAATCTCCGCATTTTAGGTGCCTGACTGTAAACTCTCTCGCACTCACATATTCAGATCTACACACATTGTGAAGTGAAAACGAACTAAGAACCAAAATTTCGAATCAGAAAAGGACACGAACAGAATTTTGTTATTATTTTTTCTACCTATTTTTCTATTAAAAATGTTGTTAGTCGATCAATTGTTTTGCTCTTAAAAATCTTATTTTGAAATATCATCATCTCAACTATGTAAAAACCTTTTGAGTTGTATCTAGTTTTAGTCCCAATTAAGAGTTTCTTTTTTTTTTAAAGTGCACTTTATTTATTTGCATTATATTAGAGCTAGGTGGTTAATTAAATTAACATTAAAACAAGAAAAACGAGGATATTGGGAATGTAAACATTAATTCGATTTTCGGCCGGATCGTCTGGAGTTCTTTTTGCCCTTAGAGTTAGAGTTATTGTTTAGGCCTAACAACTTCTTTTTGTTGAAGAGCCATCCCTTCTTGCCTCCTTTGCGGTGCCTCTTGATAACCTTCTTGCCATTCTTCTTCACAACCTTCCACTTGCGCCTCGTTCTCTTTTTCTTTCCGCCGCCACCGCTCGATGCTGTCGTGGAAGTGGTGTCAGACGAGGAGGCAGTGGTAGTTGTGCTATCACCAGAAGCGGCAGTGGTAGCCGCAGCCGTGGTGGTTGCTACAGTGGTTGTGGTAACGCAGTCTGGAGAAGTCAGATTGGCTTCGAGCGTGCAGTCGGTACAGCCGGTTGGAGTGTCGGTTCCCGTGCACGCCACGCCATCGGATGTTGGTAGGAAGGGAAGAGAAATGGCTAAGAGGACACAGCCCAACGCAATAGTTGAGGATCTCATGTTGACCAAAATCAATTGTTGATTGATGTTTCGCTTAGGCCTTTTGCGACATTTATAGGAATTTCTCACCAATTGGTTTGTTTGAACAGCTTCTGCTGAATTCGTCGTTAAATTTACTGCATTTATATTTAAATTTGGATCACTATTTGATTGATTGACACAAGCCTAAATGTTATTTGTGCGCTTTAAGACGGCTTGGGAAGTTTTAAGTTTGTTCAGTTGTATCTATTGATAGTTGCTATAATAATAGATACTTTAAATACCATTCTATCTCTAAATTTGAGTGGAATATTTTTCACGAAGTGTTATTAAATATGGGTCACGCTTGCTCTGCTTAATGTTAGGCATATTTTTATGACTACGTTTTTAGTTTGTTTAGCTTAGCTTAGCGTGTAGTCGGCTATTTTGCGAGGGTTTTAGTGGCTGAGAGCAGGTGAAGAAGCGCTGACGGTGCCGAGCAAAACCCAGAGGCATCAGCACGGCCATTTATCAAAACTAATAGCTTTATAGATAAGGCATAAAAAAGGCGAATGGCAAAACTAAAACCATTACAGACATTGGCGAAAAAGAGTTGCATAGCCCAGTTTTTCGGTTGCCGTGGCCAAAAGAAATTTATCGTTGCATTAACGGCAGCCGCATAGAGCAGAACTTAAGCCCCAAGCTCCCGAGAGTGCAGGAAGCAGAGATGAGCCTGATCCCAGTCTACTTAATGAATGGAAAACAACGTGCAAACTGTTAATTGCACGCATGCAAGCGATGCGATGCGCCGGCAGGATGCAGGACAATTGGGCAACGCCTGTGGCTGACTCCGCAAATGTGTGTGCGTGTTGAAATTAAATTAATGGCGAATTTATGAATGGCGCATTTAAATGAGACACGCTGCTTTAAACACTTATTGCGCATACGCCGCGTGTGATGTTAAGCTTAAGCGCTTTATTGTCACGTTGTTTATCATAAATCTCGATACAAATTTGAGTTAAAAATATTAACGTTATTTGCTCATCCGATAGACTTTATAGACTTGCAAATTTGCAACGATTTAATTATGGTTTATGGATTCATTTTAAACGTAATCAGAGTACATTTGAATTGAATTTTAAAAGTCTATGGATCATAACATTGCATTACGGCCGTACAATTCTTTTAATTATGCTCGTTGCTCAATGCGGCAAAAAAATTCACAAACATGAGCATAATCATAAAATGTTTTGTCAATTTTTTATAGGATTCGGAAATGAAATGCACGAAACGAAATAAAATTATGCGGGTAGCAAACCATAAATTGACTTTTGCACCACAAAAGTTTCATTTGTTTTTCGTTTTTCCTTCTGTGTTTTTTTGTTTTTGCTCTGTTTTGTTTTAGTCTGCGAAAGTATATACTGTATACTGTATGTATATATTTCCCATGCCTTTTCGCTTTTTATGACTTTTACGCATGCTTTGATCTAACGCATCAGTGGTGGGTATTTGTTTGTATTGCTATGATATACACTGAACCATGTGAGCTGACTTGCTGGAGTAAGATGGAGGACAACAAATTCCTGACAATCAAACAAAGCTTAACACCTCCCAAAACCCCACAAAGCAGATGCCAAACAACTGCACTGAAGCGTAAATAAACTTGTGTGTTCAACTGTCCCTATCCACTTAGAAGAAGTTACCTACCTATCTGCTTTCCTTCCCTTGCTAACTCTCAATCTGTCCAGCTGCCTATCTCGCTGCTGTTAGATAGTGCGTATGAGTGATTTCGCTTTTTTCTCGCATTGTTGAATGTGCATTTATTTACTCGCAGAATTTCTGCTCTACCTCTTTCTCGTCTCCACTCTTCGTAGTGCCTTAGCCTAATGTGTTGACTACAAATGTTTGGCGTTTTTTACGCACGTTTGACGCTCGAGCATGATTTGAACTTTTGAACTTGCCAAGAGAACAGCACAGAACAGAATGTTGGCTGCCCAATCGAATTTTCATTTTGCAGAACTGTGCGTATTTTCAAATTTTTAATCATGCCACTTTTCATCAGCAGCTACTACTCTAGTCATTAGACGCGTTCTTGATGGTTTTTAATCAAGAGAGACGTCTGCTTTCGACACTCTGCTCTCAGCATTTACTGCATCTATATACATTATTATTAATTTATTGAACGCTGTTAATGTTGTAGCAAAATTAATTGGCAATTAATGTCAACAACAGTGCGAACAGCGCCATAAAGAGAGCGTGAAAGATTTCCGACGATGGGCATTTTTGTACCGAGTTTAATAAACATTGATTTAAAAATTGCCGTTGTCTGTTTATTATTGGTCGGACTCAAATAATGTGCATGTCATGCTTTAAATTAACACATTTATATGACAAAGCTCTTGTGGCAATTCAATTGTATAGTAAAACAATCAGTTTGACATACAAAATAATTAAATGCAATTCTCGACTCGTAATCACGTAATTGAATTTCATCTAAATACGAAAATCTACATATAAAATAACTCTTCATTGAGTCTACTACTATGCCAATATAATTACCTATAAGCCTAAGTAGTGTCTATGCTGCTAGCTGACGCTACGTGGCCACAATTAGCCATTAGCCAAGGCCATAAATTCGGCACATTTTGCTCAACATATTAAGTGCCCATGCAAGTCTGTTGCTACAAGCCATAAATATCAATAATCACTCTATAAAGCAGCTCTAAGAAGCTAAACAGATAAGCTGCGTCTGGCAGCGACAAGAGCGAGTTTTGTCAGGACACTCGCATTAAGGCTTTTAATTGCTGCTGCAAATTGAACGCCATAATCATGTGCGAAAAATATGAAACCGATGGCATCAGCAGTGACATTAACAATTATCTGGCAGTCAGGGTCAGTTTGAAGCCCACTGCACTCAGTGTGGTCGTAATAGAAGCGGTTTTCGCTCTTCCGCAAAATTGCTGGGCTTATAACGTGTTGTAAAAAGTAATTGTGCATAATTTGGTGTCGAGTGTGACTATGTGCAACAGTTGCAAGTGTCGCATGCACCGTGTTGCTTGACATGAGTTGAAAGTGTATACTTTCAACGGTTTCTGCGCCACTACAACGAGGTCGACGCATAAGCTGCTTATTTTTGAGCTTTGTTAACACTGTGTCATAGTTACTTAAAATTATTGTACACGCAGAGTTATTTTTTAAGCAGATTCGTCGTTTTAAAGTGGGGCACTGAATATTATTGCAGTACACTTTTTCAAATATCAGTCAGCATAGAGTTTATGTGGCGGGTACATAATTACAGCAAAATTGAGTTGCAATCGTGAATTGAACTTTAAAGTTAACACAAGAAGAGAAGGTTAGTTAATGTCTCAGATTATATTTGTAATAGATTAAGAGTGTCCTAAGATAGGAAATAATGTCAAGACATCAAATATTTAAGTAACAAATTCTTTAAACTATTGGAATGCATTTCAATAATTTAAAGAGTGTTATACTTGTACGTGTTGCAAGTGCTTTGCTATTTCATGCTTACATTTTAAATTGACTGCGTTTTCTCAATATTCAGTTAGTGTGTGATTTTTTATTGAAAGTTATGATACGACTACAATGGTAACTTTACAAATTAAATTAATTATTAAAGATGAGATGCAATGTCAAGATATCATATGTTTAAATAACAAATTGTCTTGTGTGGAATGCGTTTGATTCTTTGGAATATTCACAATATTGTTACATTCAATTTAATAATTTAAAGAATGTTAGATTCGTACGTGTTTCAATGGCTTTGCTTTATGCTTCAACTTTAAATCGAATGCGTTTTCTTAATATGCAGGTAGTGTAAGATTTTTATTGGTAGTTAGCATACGAATACAATGCTAACTTTACAAGTTATGTTAATTATAGAAATCATATGTTTGTAAGCTCTTTTATACCTTGTATGAAGTGCGTTTGGTTGTTAGAAATCTTCCTAATATTGTTTTAACATTTTAATAATTTTAACACTATTATACTCTATTAATGCTACTACTACTAGTACTATTTCATGCTTAAACCTTAAATCGAATGCATTTTCTTAATATTCAGATAGTGTGTGGTTTTTTACTGCCGTCGCTTGCGTGGCAGCTTCAAAATGTATTTCTTTACATTTGTCTCTTGAAATGTCCGCACGCATGCAATTGCATATGTTATATACAAATACATTTACATGTGTGCCGTGCATTCATTTCCAAGTGTTCACATATGTTCATCGCTTTCAGTGCTCAAATTTATTCATTTTAGCAGACAGGTTGCTCTAATTATGCATGCGAGCCGCACAACTGCTTTCCAGCTGCAGATACTGGAAGAGATTCGTGCTTGTAGTTGGCTCTGATTTATTTTAAAATTTTAAAATTCCTACATGAGCCTAACTTCTACTTCACAACTGTTGAAAAATATTGCAGGGGCTCAATTTAAAGTCGGAATTTAAAGATTTCAAATTGCGACAGAATGAATGAGAATTGGCTTAAGCAAAAAGTAGTTTAGTTTGAGAAATGCTGTATTCAGAATAGTAAAAATGATCCGATTTAGATGAAATATACGCTGTTTAGGTCGATGACTTGTAGCCGTTTTAAATGAAAACTCATGATGCTTTCAGATTTCAATTTGAACAAAAAATGTTTCTCTAATCATTTAATAATATAAGTAAGTTAGTTTATCATTTAATATTAAAAGTTAGTTACAAAACTAATGTATAGATTTTGCTATTTTAAGTTTTTTTTTTTAAATTAATGTGCATCAATTAAGAAACTTCGGTTATCTGATAATTAAAAATGGTAGTGTTATGTTGAAGTTCCCAAGCGGGCCGAGCATCGTCTTCACTTTGAATTATGAAAACAATAATTTAAAGTCATGATTCATATGCAGAGTGTTACGCCTGCTGTTGATGGTATTACTAATTATACAAATGTATTGTGAGGTTTGTTTCACAATCTTATACTTTTTATTTATGTGGTTGGCCTCTGCTGCACAGGAATAATTTATGGCTGGGGCGTGGCTGGTTTCTATATAAATCATAACACCATAGCACCAGGATAAAAAAGGGAAAAACAATTTGCAAATAAACAACATAAAGCATGGCCTGAAGGCGTTACAAACATTTGTTTTTTTTTCTGCCTGTGCGCCGCACAAGTTTCGTTTATTTCACTTGTTGTTTCTCTTTTTTATCTAGCACAAATAATTTATTTGCTCGCTATGCCAGCGACTTTCCACATGGCCTAAAAGCCTCCAAAACTGTGTCGCTTATAAATCAGCCATAGCCAGTTCAGTACATACAATTCACGATGCTAGCGGTAACTCAATTAGAAAATTTAATTACGCTACGGGGAACAGAACAGACAGAGCAGACAGCAGACAGAAGACGGTAGACAGAAGACATCCGTCATGGATTGCACTAAACAGTCACAGTTGATTAAGCAATATCCATTGGACTTGCGGCTAGAATCGGATATGATTCTGGAGCTGCCTCGCTGCTGAAAGAGCAGCAGCATCAAAGGCAATTCTCAACAATATGAAAATCAATCAAGGCAGTATCCAACAGCGCCCCAAGGTATGCAACAAATACCGCCAAGTTTCTCCTGCTATCTGTCAGTTCTCACTTTTGATGCTCGGCAGGAATGAGTTTCGATTTCTCGAAATGAGAAAATCCAGAGGATTGTTTCGGGCTCTGGCCAATATAATCTTGCATTAGAGCACCACTTTTGCCTTTTGACACTGCCGTCTCCCAGTGGCTGGCTCTTTAACATTATTTCGCAGCTTTGCGCTCCTTTTATTTATGTATTTATTTTGCCAGAGCGTAAATTGGCCGGCCAGGCATCGCTGCTTATTAAGCGGAGAGGCTGCACATTTTGATTGATTAGCTTTTCGTCTTTTCTTTTCGATTTCTGGCATAATATATAACGTCGACGTCTGTTGAAAATTGATTTTGAAATGGATTCAAGTATGCTCCGGCCGCGCAGAGCGCATAAATTTGGCTCAGGTTGCTAGCAATGGTTTGATTGAAGAGCATTTTTATGGTGTTGTGTGCGAAAAATTGAAATTCGACTTGCATAGCGTAACAACTGTTTTTAAAGTCATTTCTCGCCTTGCAGTCAGTCTAATATGAAAATGCCACGTGATGTAGGTTGAACTTCATTTGATACCACATTGTTGTCTTGCGTTTTTTCTGTTAGAGAATAATTAGGTAATCAAATTAGGCTCAAGCAACCTTAATCCATTCTCCAAGCACTGGGTTAACTTGATTTAATTTAAAAGTAAGCCCGCGCATAAAAAGTAAGCGCAAGTACCGCGGCCTATTCATAATTTGCCGGAACACAATTGCCGCTGACCTTGCGCCCCGCCCCGGCTTGGGGTTCGGGTCGAATTTACCTTAGCCTTATCAATCAGTCCGCTGTAACGTGGCAGCCATGGCTCCATGCATAAACACGTTAACTGGCAAGTGCTACTACAAATTTGGATGCGCTCAATCAAGCGCTAAGCCCGCCGTAACAAATTCGCCGAAACATTCTCGGAACGTCTCCCGACCTTCCCCATTTGTGCTTTTGGTAAACTTTTCCGCTGCCCCGCTCCTTTGCACCTTTATCATTTTTGTTTTTGTTGCGTCCTTTTGACTTTTGGGTCTGACCGAAGTTTGAGCCCTGCCCCCACATTTGTGGCGCTAATTTGTTGTTGCACGTGGAGCTGGCACGGCCAATATACTTGGCCTAAATGGAGCGCGTCATTAGTTGGCAGCTGCCGTGGTCTTGCCTCAGAGTTTGATTTCCAGTTTTTTGATTCACCACGCGATTTATTATTAATTGGCCGCAGGCGGAAACTTTTGTTTGCCTATTTGTTTGCTTGTGCTGCGTTACGTGTATTTCAATTATTAACACTTGTGCAAACCTTACGTTCAACTTAATTGTTTAATATTTTACAGCAATTTTGGGTCGCAACTTTCGCTTATTTCGCTTCTGTTTCGTTCTTTTGCCCACATTTTCCATTTTATTTACATGAATGCGGCATAAATATTTCCCTATTTAATTAAAACTTTCTCTCTTCTAATTGCAGCAGCCAAGGGCACCTCTCCACCTCCCTTCCATCAGCCACCAATATGATTGACGGTGAGTTCCACACAAAAATATAAAACTTCCCTGCATACTTTATGAGCTCTAAGCAAGTGTGTGTAAAATTTCTGTAATGAGATGAGTTTTGGGGTATTTCTGGGTGATTCTAAGACTTGCTAGTTAAAGAGTGTTTCTAATATTGTAGTTAAAGCACTGCAAGTGAGTTGGAAAAAGGTTTGCTAGTTATTTAATCTTGACGTTTGTGCTTAAGTGTTTTTTAGCAATCTGAAAACGCTTCAGGCGGTAGTTAAATATATGTATTCATTTAAAATGACTTTTATTATAAAAGTTGATTAAATTTCATACTTGATTGCTTCTGCTTAATGCCGCAAATGGGTTTTTAATTAGAAAATACTTTTTAATATGCAAATTAATCATTAAATTGGCCTAATAAAGTGGATACAGAAAAAAAGGAATCTATTAAACGAAAATTAATAAAATTTGCAGAGATAATCAGTGTGCATAAAAAATTAATATAATTAATAATGCCAGACTTATTGGAATTTAATTAATTTGACCAAACTTGTAGCAAATGCATTGTTCGACATTTTCAACAAACTATAAACGCACACGATGCATATATAGCCCGCTATATGGCAGCGGTGGCAATAAAATTAAAGCGATTTCCACTGCGGTTACAAATTGCTTTTAATTGTTGTCGCCGCAGCAGCGACTGTGCATGGTATTGTTGTGTTGCTGGCCAACTATGCATTAAATACGTCTAGCAAAACAAGCTGCAATTGTGCGTTTTGCATTGCATTAAATCGGATTTACTTTCCCACTTCTCACTTCGCTTGCATTCAACTGCTTTTGCTGGTTATGCTTTAATTTAGTTTAGCATATGTGGGCAGGAGCCTTGCCTAGAGCCTGGCCACACCTCACTCTCATATGCACACATACACTTGCAATAATAAACATCAATTGCCTAATACAAACAGCAGCCGCAGTTGCAGTGGCAGTCGCGCAGCGTTGCCAACTGCCTGTCTAGCTTTATTTTCGTAGCATACTTTTGTGCTGTTTGCATTTTGTTTCTTCCCGCAGTTGCCGCCGACGCGTCGACGCGCCCCTGCCTGCCAGTGGCGCAGCAACAGAGGTAGTGGTGAAATGGAAAAAGTGCTTTGTAAATACGCAAGCAGTCGCGTCGTGCAGTATTTAGACAGGCACAAGTGCCACCCCGGCTACAGTTCCTTTTGCCGCTAGTATAATTGTCCCTAGCAGGAGTAAATGCGAGAGTGGGAGAGAGTGTGTGTGGTTGTACATGTGCGTGCGCGTATGTTTCCCAGCGTCTTTTTATGAACTTGTTAACAATCTAACGACCTTTTTTGCCTGCCACTGAACCAGCTTGCCAGCCCGACAGCTTGCCAGTCAGCCAGCTGTACTTGAGGTGGCTGCAAACGTTGACTCTCAGCGGGCAAATCATATGTTTGTGTACAGCAAATATTTGCATACTTTCGGGCGGCTCATGAAAATAACATAATTTGATTCCGACGAGTGGCGAAGCATGTGGTAATGTTATTTCTCTGAGTGTGTGTTTATTCCTTGTCGGCATATTAGTCAGATCGAATTGCCTCTATTGTGGGCAACTAGTTGACTTCATATATGAGTAAAATAATGTATAACCATACAAATAACATCGAACAAGTCATTGGCATTTGCCAATGCCACAACGAAGCCATAGCTTTTAATACAAATATGTCGATAGGGTTCTAATTCCAAGAATTGTTAAATTGTTGAATTGTTTGCAGTGTTGCAGGGTTGGTTAAGTGTCAAAATATTTCTTTAATTTGCTTATAGAATTTCGGGTATATTTTTTAGTTCGACACAATTGTAAATTTGAACTAATTTCGAGTGAGAGCTTTTTGAGCGCCTTAAATGCCGGACAAATGTGGCATGAGGCTTTTGTCCAAGCCGTGCCTAAAAGCATGCACCACAAAAGCAAACAAACAACAATTTTCGGTTGACTGTTTAAAAGTTGTGAGCAACAACAACTTGTGCGGAAAACTTACAACGAGACTGGGCGAACGATGACAACGGCAATGGCAACGAGAACGACAACGACAACACAAAACTCATTAATTATTCATAGTGTTCAGCACCAAAGTGTTTATGAGGCAAGTGCCGCTGAGGCTCGCCCGCAAAATGAACAGCAAGGAGACCCACAAAAGGGACAACACAACAAACAAAACAGGACAACGGACAACCTGGCACGAAACATACAAAAAATAAATGCAAATTTAACTTTTTCTCAACATAAAAATAAACTAGCTGGAATCCCTTGCTTTTGCTCGCCCAAACTGGACACACAATTGACAATATTGTTAACAGCTTCTTTTAGAATGAAGCTGATTAGATCGAAATCGAAATCGAGTAAGGCCTTTCAGGCCACTCCACTCCGCTTCCATGGCGCGCTGCGTCGTGCCAGCCAAAGACCAATCGATTGTTGTTGTCCTTGCCAGCTTTTGCTGATGCGCTCACTCACACACAGAGAGACAAACACGCTCGCACACAATGACAACAGCAAATCCATACGTGCTAAACGCACATTTGAAAACGGGCCAAAACAACTTTGCATTGCTTTGCCCGTCGGTTGCCATTTGTAAACATTGGGCGCCTGTTAATGGTGAAATTTTAAAGCTTATTTGCGGGGACCGCACGTACATAGTGTGCTGCACCCCTGAGTGTGGTCCGTGTCCGTATATGTGATTGCATGTCTGTGGCTGTCTGTGTGTGTGTGTGGCCTTTTGTGTAAATCGTTATTGAATGTCCAAAATTTGAAATTGCGCCCAGGGCGGCAGTTTCCATACGAGTATATTCCTGCAAAATGGCCAACGTTCATCGTCGGCAACTGTGGGCGCTCAAAGGGGCGTGGTCCGTGATGATTTGTGTTTGTGATTTGAATGCAGCTAAAGGATTTCACATGATGTTTCAGCACACTTCGTCTGCAAGTAAGTGCCAATAGGGGAGTTAGCCCCTCACTGATGGATCTCCACTTTACAGCACTATTGGCCTGAATGATTCAAATGATTGCCAGCAAATTGAGTGCTTGTAGAATTGAGGGCTCTTCAAATAATTTCATGATTCACATGTTAAGATGGACATCAAATGAGATCTGCTACAAACTATTGGCAATGGGTTTATTAAGAGATTGTTATGCATATCTCGATGGAAATGCAAATAAAATAAGGAATGAAGAATAGTAATTAAATGTCAAGAAAAAATAATATAACAAATTAATTGCTCAAAAAACTTTGCTATGAAGTTAACTCTAATTTAAAATTACTTATATTATTTTACTCAATTGCTCATTTCTCTTTCAAAGATAGCAAGTTGACTGAGATGAAACATAAAATATATGCACAGTTTTTCTAGGCAATTGTTTGGTTTCCTCTTCAAATTGTGTAAGCAACAATAGATCCATTGATTAGGGTTCACATTTTGTTTACCAGCCTCGCCTCCTAACCGATTGTGCGTCGACAGTATTTTGTGTTGGTTTACCAAGTCCTTTCACATCGGTTCAATAATTGCATACGCTCAAGAATTTGAAACAGTTTCAGGCAGGACTGGTCATATTAGGCCTACACTCTTTACACACACACACAGTTCGAGCAAGAGTTTGTGGCCAAGTATTAAAAAAGAAAGTTTTGTCTTCCGCTTTCATATTCCTTTGCAAAAGCGCACAAGTTGTAAATTGCTTGTTAGTTTTGTTGCCAGCCATTTTTGAGCCCCTTCCTTCGACTTTGGTATTTGGCATCGAAATAAAACTCGAATATTGCTTGAACTTTTCAAAGCAGTCCAACTGTTTTGATTGTACTCTGCTCTGCTCTGCTCGGCTCCGCTCTGTTGTAATGATGCAACATACAATGTTGTTGGCACTTAATGATGTGCTCCGCCCACAAAGCCAAAATATAGTTTCAGTTCGCTTTGTACGCAACGTTGCGTATGCGTAATGAAGCACAAAGCCGCAAGTTTCGAAGAAAATGTTGTGCGAAACAGTTTTTTGACGAAGTGTAGAGGAGAACATTTGATAAAATATCTGCCCTAAACATTGCCACATTTGGCTGCTTCAAGTCAGCCCACTAAATGCAAATTTGTAGGTGTTCATTTGATTAGAATTCCACGAGCTTTTCGCATTTTCTTTACATTTCTTGTTTGTGGCGAAAAACGCGCTGGACATTTCGTGACTCAATTGGCATTCAGTCCAATAGAAGAGAGAAAGAGAAAGTTTGAAGATTGCAGAGCACACAACTCAATTCGATTGAATTGGATTGAGGAATATCTGGCCAGCGAATAAGTCGGCCAAACGTGCATGTCGAGAGAAAGTTTCTTAATCAATAATTTAGCACAAATGGCAGGAAAGACAAACCCCTCGTAGACGTTCGCACTCATTTAACAATTTCACGCTTCGTTTAGGCACCGTGAGAGGTGCCTGGCTACGAATCGAGCGGCCTGCGTTTTTGATTCGACAAAATACATACTATATACCTACATATATTTTTTGCGCCAGAAGTTTTTTGGGCAAATAAAAAGGGATTTGCATGGTTTCGCGCAGTCAACCCTTTTCGCCCCCACCCGGTGTGGCACGCTGATAACCAGTCGAGGGCTCCTCAACGGGTCCTAGACGGGCCCTCCTCGTCACCTAGCAGCGTCGTAGCAGTTGACGCTTGAGCGCGCACAGTTTCCCCAACGGAAATGATGACATTTCGTCCAACTTTGTCGCCGCGTCGCGCTGTGCGTTGTGCAGTCGCATAGAAACTGTGAAAGGCGTTGTCTAAGGTGTCTAAGAAATTGTATAGAAACATTTGCGACAGTTGCAAAATGAAAATTTTCACTTCGCTCCCCGCACTGCCACACAGACAGTAAGTGGGCATGCGGTCGGAAATTGCTGAAATGCTCCTTTGCCGTGCTTGGCTGCCACAAAATTGAAATTGTGGCCAAATGTTGTCGCCATCATTTTTATTGATTTCCTTTACATACTTACTTTTATTTGCTTTATTCGCCTGCTCCGTTTTCATCTGATGCCGCTACTTTTTATTCCACTCCTAACAGACGGAAGGAAGGTAGCAAAACGTTATTATCAATTATCATTTATTATTGTTTGTGGGGGAGTTTTTTCGCGCATCATTGCCTCTGTTTTCTGCTCCGCATTTTCCGCTTTCCTTCAAACTTGTTTGTCTTTTGTTTCCTTCACGTTGCTAGCTTGCAACAGTCAATAAAGATACAATTTCCTTTTTTTTTAGTTTCTAACGTTTATTTTCGAGATACGTGAATAAGCGTTGGTTTCATTTCTCTTTAATCTTGTGCTATTTCTTTTTGGTGTTCAGTGGCTTTTAGTTTAAAACTGAATGAAAAAAAAAACAATTTTTGCATCGGCCGGGAATCGAACCCGGGCCGCCCGCGTGGCAGGCGAGCATTCTACCACTGAACCACCGATGCTTACATATGCTTGTGAAAAAATGTGCAACAACTTATTCGGCAAGTCAAAGTTGTTGGTCTCTCTATATTTAAAGTCAGTCACTAATTTATTAAAACAGCTTCCGTTAGCATTAGTGAGTTGACATTTGCATTAAGTATATAATGGGATTGATACACTTCGACTTTAGTCCACTCTCACCATTGAAATGATGATTGAAAATCGGTTTAAAACATTATTGCTAAGGTATTAAGTAAATGCGGAAATCGATTTCTTAGTAAATGCGTATTGATAGGTCTTAAAAGAGAACCAAATTATTTAATAATTTACGATTGTGATGAACGTGCTTGTGGGAGTTTCATAACAAATTCGCAAATATAATTTCCGTTCAATTTGAAAATTCCTTGAATTATGGCGAATATCTTCAGAAGTTAAACCTGTGATCACGTTGTTAAGCCCATTGAGCGTTTACTGCCTCATAAATTGATTGAAGTGCGCAGCGACAAGACTCCAGACTCATGAATGGAGACATTAAGTTCACATAATTGCACTTGACTCCGTTTCATATTTGCACCATCAACGGAGCACACGCACACGCTGTAGATACTGCTACACTTGTTATACAGATATATAGATACCTGGAAAGCTGGAGGGCTGAGCCGGGCCGGATGTCGAGGCGGGCAACTGGCGTATGCGTATTTTATTCACAAACAATAAAGCTTGTGTCATTTTCAAAGTCGAGACGGCTCCATTATGCGGCAGACAGACAGACAGACAGACAGACGGAGAGACAGATAGACAGTGGTGCAGGCATCGTGAGGAAGCGGCGGCACAATGCAATTATATTGGATGTGCCGTTGGAGTCGGTCGGTAAGATACAAATGAATGTCAACGGCATGTGGGTAATAATGACTCTCGGTCTGTGATAATGATGACGACAGCTTTGTTAACGCAAACTGCAAGACAAGGCCGACAATGAACTCGGCATGACAGTTGCATAGCATGCTTATCTAACGACAAGTAGCTAGCAAACGAGCTCTCATAACTCAAGCAGTTGTTACGAACTCAAAGTCGAACTTAAAGCTACATGTGGCAACTGTAACGTTCTCATTTCTATGTGATGCAGCTGACAGCACAAACAAAGCTTAAAGTGCTGCAAAGTTGCCGGCTTTAACAATTGTAATATCAATTTATTTACAACTTACATTTTGCACTCGCTTACCAACTACTTAATAAACTAGAATAGTACTTTACTTATACCAGAGGAATATGGTTGACTAAAAGTCCTTGTCCCAGCCGCTGAGTTCCTCGGGCGGCTCGTAGTCGTTGTCCCCGCCCAAGTGGATGAAGTACTGCACATCCGTGAGGCTCTTCAGCGAGCGCTTGATCGGCGACGGCAGCTGCTTCTGCTTGAGTCGCGCCCAGTCGAGGCTCTCGAACCAGTTGTGCCGCTTGATGTCCGCAATGCCCTTGCGCTGGTAGCCGAGCCGCTCGGCGGGCAGCTGCTTGCACAGGTGGCGTATCAGATTCTTGGCGTTGGTGTTCATGCGCGACGGCATGTGAATGACGTCGATGCCGCTGAGTATGTTCTGGTATATCTTAATCTGGTTTACGCCGCGGAAGGGCGTTCTGCCCACCAGCAGCTCGAATATCAGTATGCCCAGCGCCCAGTAGTCGACGGCGCGATCGTGGCCGCGATCCAGTATGATCTCGGGCGCCACGTACTCGGGTGTGCCCGCAAACGTGTTCGTCTTCTCGTTGGGCCGCACATACTTGGCGAAGCCGAAGTCCACCTGCAAGTCGACATATCTGTAGAAGACCCCACTCTATGGAGAGCTCTTTTGGGGACTTACCAGCTTGCAGTAGCCGTCGCTGGTGAGCATCAGGTTCTCGGGCTTCAGGTCGCGGTAGATGAAGTTCTGCGCGTGCAGAAAGTCGAAGGCCTCCACCACGCAGCCGGCTATGAACTTGGCGGTCTTGTCGTCGAAGCTCTGCCGCTTCGACATCACCGTCCACACGTCGCCGCCCATGCAGGCCTCCATCAGGAAGTACACATACTTCTCGTTGCGGTATGTGCGATAGAGTCTGAAAGATAGATCGATCAGTTGTTGAACGAATCGATTGGGATTTGGACTTACTGCACTATGAAGGGCGAGTTGCGGCACTTGATCATCACATTCTTCTCGTTGTACACGTGCTCGATCTGGTCCTGCTTGATCACCTCGATCTTCTTGATGATCTTCAGCGCAAACGTGTGGCTGCCGTAGGTGACGAGATCGACGCGACCGAACGCACCCGAGCCCAGTGTGGCCACCTTCTTTAGGTCCGAGAGCGCAATGTGGCTGTGCTCGTTGTCGAACTCGGCACTGCGATTGCTCGCCCTGCCGTTGAGCTTGGCGTGCTCGCTCGGCTTCTCCCGCAGCTGTTTGATGGTGCCCAGATAGCTGATGAACGCTCTGCGGGCAGACCACCAAATTAGTTAGTATTTGTCTAACAATCAGTTTGTTATGCACTTACTCTCGCTCCAGCTTGAGCACGTCGGTGCCGGGCGCATCGGCGTAGACGCTGGCCTGGCGCACGTCGGCGTTCATGAGCGCCTGCTCGCCGAAGTAGTCGCCGCGCTTGCGCTTGGCCACCACCTGCTCTTGGCCGGCGTCGTTCAGCTTCTTGATGGTCACCGTGCCGCCGCGTATGATGAAGAACTCGTTGCCCACCTCCCCTTCGCGCACAATGCAGCTGCCCGTCTCGTAGAATTTCTACAAAGCGCAAAAGCTGAGTTGATTTTTCTTGGCTAACCATTTGTTCCTACTTACTCGCTGCAGCAGATCGACCACCTTGTTGAGAAGGCTCTCGTCCAGCTCCTGCAGGAAGGGCGCGGAGCGCAGGAACTGCAGATTCTCCTCGCGCTCCCTGGAGCCCGAGATCTGCATGATGGCCCGAAACGTCTCTCGGGCAATCTTCCAAACGCGCGCATCGGTTGCCGCTGCAAAGAAGCGTATATATATGTGGAGGTTGCCTTCGATTCTAACCCACCAAGAGCTTACCCCTGATAGTGGCCTTGCGGGGCGCATTGTAGAGTATGGCCAGCTCGCCGAAGACGGTGGCGGGACCGAAGCTGCCCACCTGCTGGCCGCCTTGGATGACGTCGTAGTTGCCCTCGGCGGACACAAAGATCTCGGAGCCCTCGTCGTGCTCGTTGATGATGTAGCTGTGCTGCTTGTAGCTCGCCGGCGCCATCGCATTGATGACCATCTCCTTGCGCTCCTTGTCCATCAGATTGTTGAGGAAGTCGTTCCGTTCGATGGCATCGAGTATGAGATTGCGTGTGCTAATAGATACGTATGCGTATGTAAGATTGTGTGTGTGTATGTCGCATCTTCGCGCTCCACTTACGCTTCGTCCTTGGCATTAAATTCGATTTCGATATTCTGCTGCACTGGCAAATTGGGTCGCACAAAGATGAGGCCACCTTCGACGCGATGGAGCTTCGTTGTCGTCGACTCCGCCAGCTCATCCTAATTGATGCGTCAAATAAAAGCACATTAAATTATTTAGCTCTTTGTTTTTCGTGGTGCGTCGTCGAGTTTATTGGCAGTCGCTGGTAAACAACTCGCTTGACAGTCTCCGCTCGCGTTCGCACTAAACTTTATTAAAGATTTTACGAGTCAGAACAATGCACTTGGCGCGCGCTCGCGCCACTTATCAAATATTCAACTCCATTTGCACGGCGGCAACAAACACAGCCACTATAAGCATTTTCCGGCCGGCTGGGACCATAGGACTCTAGGCCAAACTATCGACGTCGCACGTAGGCGGCCCAGGAGCAAGCACAGGGCTAAGCGCTGACTAACAAGTCGCAGCATCAGCCAAAATACTCGTATCTGTTGCGGGCCCATTGTCGGCCAATTCGCTGCCTCAGCAACAGCAACAGTTTCAATTTGGCCGCAGGAGTTGTCCGAGGGGGTTGGCGAAACAGGTAAATGCCAGAGGCAAGCCACGTTGCTGGACTGTAAAAGTGCCAGAATTGGCAACAGCTGCAGCAGCCGGAGAGCGCGATAAGGAAAGAGAGGGGGCGAGTGCAGGGCAGAGTTTTATCTGTTGACTGTTGACTGTTGTTGTTGGTCAAAAGTTAGTGTTCATGACTGTTGCTAAACAATTAACATTTCATTTGTAGCCGTAATTAGCAGCAGCTCGCGGGGGACGCGGCAAGTGTGGCAGGAACTCGCGCAACTGTGCAATAATACGCAGAGTTTGGCTTGGCTCAGACATTGCTCTACCTTCCACTATACCCTGTATATCATTTAAGGAAAATAGCTGGTATTAACGAGTAGAGAATTTAAACAGCATCGGTGATACTTTCAGACGTTCGCGATTATTTGCTAAACGTTTACAACTTTGCTATAATACGCAGAGTTTGGCAAGGTTCAGACTTTGCTGTACCTGCTACTATATAATTTATAGAAAGTTGCTGGTATTAAGCAGTAATGAATTGGAACATCGATGATATTTAGCTGGTTTTAAGGAGTGATGAATTTGAAGAACATGGATTACATTTTATTATATTTAAGGAAAGTAGCTGAAATTAGTGAGTAATAAATTTGAACAACATCGAGGATATTTTGACATTGTTGTGGTTGTTTACTAAACTTAACTTTCCGAAACTGTGCAGATTTTAGCTCAGTTCAGTCATTGCTGTTAGCTTCAACTATATTTTGTACATAATTTCAAGAAAGTTGATGGTATTAACGAGTACACAAATTAGACAACATCATTGATATTTTGGCGGAGTTTGAAACTAAACTTTGCTTTCCGCAGCTACGCAAACTTTAGCTCAGCTCAGACATTGCTATACCTTCTACGGTATCCTGTGTATAATTTAACAAAAGTAGCTGCAAAGAGGAATGAATATGAAAAAATTCGATGATGTCTTCATACGTTTAGAACTGATTACTTAACGTCAATGTCTGTGCTAGCTAAGCTCAGACATTGCTGTTGCTTTTTAAATATCCTGTATATAATTTAAGGAAAGTAGCTGGAATTAAGGTGTGATGAATTTGAATAACATCGAGGTTATTTTGACGGAGTTGAGCTTGTTTATATGTTATGTATAATTTAAGGAAAGTAGCTAAAATTAATGAGCAATGAATATGAGTTACTTCAATGATATTTCTATACTTTTCCGGTTGTTGACTTAACGTCTAGAAATGTGCTATGACTTTGGCTCTGCTCACTTACGAACATTGCTGTACCTTCTAATATATAATTTAAAGAAAGTTGCTGCTATTAACTAATGAATTTGAACAATAATGTTGAGATTTGCATACATTTGCGAACATTTACAAAAAGGCTACAACTGTAAAGTAATAGGCAGACTTTGGCTAAGTGACCTTGCTATTCCTAGTATTTCCTTCTAGTATACCTTGTATATATACATACGGTTAAGAATCGTTTTTAAATGAGCTGACATAAATAAGTGACATCTTAGATAAACTTAACACCTCACAACTCTGTCGCTTAACTTAGGGTATTGCTTAGTGCAGCATTCTTTGACTTGTTTGTTGTTGTTTGTTTGCTCATAGAGCAGATTATTCAATTAGCAATTAGCGCTTAATTAATGCCACGCCCCCGCTACCGCCCCGCCCACGCTGAGGTAGAGGTAGAGGTCAGGTCAACAGCGCAATGTTTGTGCGGTAAAATATGCAGCTCAAATTTTGTTTATGTTGAGCACATAAAAGAGCAGTTGCCAGCAGTTAATAGTTCGTTAGGATGAAACTTTAATGATGGCTTAGATGAACTGCCAACACAAACGCACACACAGAGACGGCTGACGGAACATTGATCGGCCGTGTGGCTGTCACCGCAGACTTTCAGCAGTGTCGCCACAAATTGCTGCACAGTTTGTGAATCGCTCGCTTCATTACGCGTTACATACCTGACTGCTGCTCGGCATTGTGTCGATTGGGGGCGTCTGCTCCAGCTGCTGCTCCTGCTGCTGCTCCTTCTGACGTTCCGCACTTCGCTTCTTGCGCAGATGCAGCGGCGTCACGGGCTTCAGCAGCTCGACGGGCAGCGGCGGCGGCGGCGGTATGTAGATGTCGGGCATGGTGGAGACACGACGTCGCTGAGTGCTGCTGCTGCTGCTGTTGATGCCACCCGTTGTCGACTCGTTGGCTATGGTGCTCTTGGACCTTCGCAGATAATTGAGCGACACGTTGCTGTAACTCTTTGCGGGCGCTTTCGGCATTGTCTCCAGCCAGCGCTGCTCATACTCGGCGCCCTGTTGATCCACTGTTAATGTGCCGTTGCCGTTCGTCAGCTTGTTGTCCTGGCTGTTGTTGTTGGCGTCGCTGCTTTGGCAGGACAAAGTGTCATCATTTAGTTCCTGTGTATGACCAATGAAAAATGTAACATTCTCCTTTGTGGTGCTGGGCGTCGCTGCTGCAGGTGTCGGCGTCGTCGGCGTAGCTTTCGTCGTTAGCGACGGAGTGCTGCACGCTGTGTTGACAGCCGCGACACTGTCGCCCCCCTCATCAATTATGCCATTCACATTCACCCTGAGCTTTGACTCGTCGTCGCTCATAACAGCAGCCACAGCCACAACAGCAGCCGCAGCCACCGAGCTCTCCGCCTCCTCGTCATCGTCCACAAAGGGCGCCTCCGTGGGCAGCGCAGTCGGTCGACGCTCTTTGACGGGCTTTAATTTTGAATTGGTACGTGCGACATTAATTGCACTACCATTGACTTTGCCCTGCCCGCTCTCCTCCCCTCTCTCCTGCTCCTTGTCTTTGTCCTCGGCCTGCAGCCGGTGCTTGTGGGAGAGAAACTTCTTCGGCTGCTGCTGCTGCGGCTGCGGCTGCGGCTGCTGTTGTTGGAGACTCCCCGGGCTCTCATTGGCGCACAGAGTGTTGGCCACATTTTCAGACACGCCCTGCAGCGCTTGGCCAACGGAGCCAGAGTTGGACCTGGAGCCACTGCCAGACCCTGACCGGGAGCTGGAGACTGTGGGCTGTTGTTTTAGGCGCTGCAATTGCGCCTAATCGAGCCCAAGGCGAGCCCAAACAATCACAAAGACAAACAAAAGTGCGGGGGGTGCAAGTGTGTGGTGTGGTCCGTGAGCATAGTTCGTGTTGTTGTCGGTGTTGTTATAATTGTTGTTGTTGTTGTTGTTGTTCGATTGTGTACATATTTACAAGTGTGGTTGTTGGCGTTGTTGTTTCCATCAGTTTCGTTTGAAATTATAAGAAACATGTGTGCAAATATTAATTGAGTTTGGCAAAGACAAGCAGAACACGCTCGGCTAGTTGCTGCCACATAAACGGAACCCACGACTAATGCAGGGTGCTGGGTGCTGAGTGCTGAGTGCTTGATGGGTGTTGTGTGCGAGGTGTGGGGACAAAACATTTTACAAAGACACACAGGACGCGGGCACACTCACCTCACTGGCGTTGGGCGTCAAGATGGGTGTGTAAAGTGGTTTCTCCTCACGTCGAATGTAGAGACCAATTTGCTGCAAAACAAGAAAAGCACAAATCGATGTTAAAGCAATGAAAATTCTATTAAAAATTATCTAGGCAACTCGAACATTGATTGTATTGACTAGCAAGAGTTACAACTAAGTAGCAGTCACTTTGGCGACTTTAATTTTCATTTAAAATATGCTACACGAGTACGAAGAATTTAAGTCGACACCCGATGAGATTTATGTGCAACATTAATTCACTTCATGCTCGCTGTTGGCCAAGGCAAATCGCGTCAAAACGTCAACAGGTCGCACTGCTCACAAAAAGAATATAAAATATATATGACAGCGAAGGGCACAACAATTGTGCCTGCTGCTCAGCAATAGCGCAAAGTACGATAACAAAAAAGAACAACAGATACTACAAAAACAACAATACAACAAAAAGAAGAAAAAAATGAAACAGAATCTGTGAAAGTAAGCAAATAATGCCGGTTTGCTTGCGTATCATCTGTGAGTTGGATGGATTGTTGGGTTAGTGCATGGATATGCCGCCCACTGCCACACCAACCCCCTCCCCCCCATGGCAGAGTCTGGCCGTTAGCTTTGAAATCAATCTGGCGCTGACACTGCCTGATAAATGTGGGGGAGTCCTGCAGTTTAATATGGCGCTCGCTGTTCTGCTACAGTTGCCAGTTTATCCCGCCGTTGAGCCCCAATAAACAGGCAGCAGCAGGCAACGAGTCGACAAACTGGCTATGTAACTTATAAATATGTTTCTATATCGCCGCATTTGTGTTTGTGGCAAAGATTATTCATACTTTTCAGCTTTGCTTTTCATCATTGCATACAAAACTGTCATTTGTTTGAATCTCAATCTGATTCGCAGTCCTGCTCACTTGATGAGTCTCTCTGTCTGTCTGTCTGTGTGTCTGTCTGTCTGTCGGGGCTTTGCCGCACTTTTGATTATTTGACAGCTGCGGGATTTTCATACGGTTTTATCGGATTGACGGGCTTCATGTGTGTTGATCCCACAGCTTTAACTGGCTATAAATATCAAGTACATGGAGCACATTGCATATCACTTAATTTCGCCTCTCAGCATATTCACACTAACAACAAAATAAAGAACTCGCTCTCTGCCCAGTTTGTTTGCACTGGCGCTGCGAAGAATGACTCAACGGCTCTTTAAATAGGTATAAAAATGCTCCATTATTGACTTTTGCAGCGACACAATCTTGGTCTACAATTTTATCTGCTTCGGTTTCTTTATTTATTGGCGTTTATTTGCACGACCGCCGCTCAAAATAAATAATAAATGTTCCAACGGCATGCTAGATATCAAATATATATAGCTTGCTTCTAGTCGTATTCCCCAGCGCCAAATTTCAGCTCAGACACACAAATAAAAGCTCAGCTTTTAAAGAAGTGCATAATATTTTATTGCTCTACGCACATTTATTTTAGTTTGAAATTACTCGAAGAGCATTTCAATGTTGGTGCCTCATAATTGTCTTGAAATTCGGGCTCTTATTTTGTTTTCATTTGTTTATTTTCTTAAGAGTTCTCGCTTGCGATAGAGAGATATTTTTATTTGCTTGTTTGCTTACGAACTCAGCAGAAACAACAACTTTCAAAATATGCGCAAACACAGCCTATATTTTTAAAATAGAATACGGAACGGAAGTAACATTTAACTAGCACTGAATTTAAGAAGAAAACCGTAAAAATAGTAAAATGTGTGTGTTAAAGAGAAACTTGGAATTAATGTGCTTTGGGTGGTAATTGAAGATTTGCGTGTAGTTTGACAAGCTATTACATCTGTTGATCAAACTGGAGCAGAAATAGAAAAACCTGAGTCCTTTTATTTCTGGCTCAGTTTCGCAGCCAGGTTGTGTTTAGCATAAGTTTGTTTTGCAAAGTGGATGCTGTGGCTTTGACCTCTGGCGAATGCGATGAACATATACAAGTATTTGCTTACTCTGGGCCCAGTTGTTGACAGCGATTAGTGACTTATTCATTGCCAGCTTAGACACGACTTTAAAAGCTTTTTTTCAAGCCCAAACCACAGCGACAAGCCCCCGAAAAAAGGGCAGAGTGTCTTATCGCCCAATTGGCAGACAGGCGTGTGGGCAATAAAATATTCAAACCTTTGCCAGCTGCAGGGTGAAGGAAGTGGCGCAATCATTGAGGTTGTGGGGAATGTCGCATGGCAGCCCGTAAGCCGAATAAATAAACACATGTCAATATGCAGGTCGCGTGGTTGTCTCTGCTTTGATATGCTAATCAGCCTTAAACGACAACATTTTCGACAGGTTTTCCGTTCGCCGTTCGCCGTTTGCGCACTTTCCCGCGGAAAAGCCAAGGAAAGAATCTGAGTAGATAGTGAGTGGCCTGCGAGCAGTGCTACTGTCTTAATCGCTAGTACATCAAAAAGTTATCTCGTGTCTGTATGATTTTATTGTATTTATCAAAGCACTCTGACAACACTTCAAATGTCAAACACATTGCATTTATTCATCCCAGGGGCGCTATTTGTCTGCCACCGCCGCTGTCGACTTTGAACTTTGCGAGGCAACAACGTGCAACCATGTCGATGTCTATCACGTGCCCCATCCCGACTGTCGTGGTAGGCCAAGACATTACCATAGATAACTGCGCATCTGCGAATTGTGTCGCATACATTTGGCATTCGATTTATGCATGTGATTCATCGTACGTTACATCGATTCGTATGCAAGCTCATCATATTTTTGCATATTCGCATCGTTGTGGGCTTTATCGATAAACTGCTGAGATTGCATTTCGGCAATTTCATTATTCTTATGGAACCCGGTAATTTGCTGTAGCCGAATTCAATCAAAGTTATCATTGTTTCGAATGAATTTAAATAAATTGGCGTGTTGACTCATCACTCCGAGAGACACTTCCTTAAACCGGCAGATAATATTGTAAGCCTACACTAAGCCATTAACAATTGAATCACAATTGAGTGTGTGATATATATATGAAGGGAAGGCCAACGATTGATAAAAATCGCAACTATCTACATATATGGCATAGCTTACTGATAACACAACATAATTATGTTATTAGAATAGTATTTACATTTATTTGCTTAATTTCAGTCCAATTTGTTTAATTAAAAATACACTATAAAAGACAAACGTAGATTTCTAAAGGAAAATTTTATTAGCAGATCAACTGAAAATTAAATAAATACTAAATGATCGAGAATATTAATTATATATTTAAACAAATGAGAGAAAAAGAAGAAAAGTCGGTTTTCTAGACACTGGCAAAGGAAAGTGTTATGAAAAATATCAACCGAAAATATTAAATAAAAACTAAATGATCGAAAATATTTATAAATATTTAACTTAGGGAAATTACAAGAAAAGAACAAAAGTCGGTTTTCTAGAAACTTGCAAGCGAAAATGTTATGAACGCGAAAAATCATAAATATTTAATAAACGCTATATGATCGAGAATATAAAAAGTATATAAAAGAAAAAAGTCAATATTCTAAAAACTTGTAAAGGAATATATTATTGGGAGATCAATTGAAACTATTGAAAAAGTATGAGGAAAATAACTAAGGACTTTTTAAAAACTTGCAAAGAAAATGTTATTAGCAGATCAATTCAAACTATTAAACAGGTAATAAAGACAAAGAGAAAAAGATTAAAAGTTGGTATTCTAAAAACTGAAACTTTTTAAATTTAATCGCTTTGAGTCAATAACCCAAATGGGCTGTTACAGCGTGTACAATTGTCGCGTAATGCTTTCGTTTTTGAATATGTGAATTGACGATAAGACATTGGGAATGGGAACGTCACAGACCGCAGCCGCATTGATAAGGCCGACTTGTTTTTTGGCTACACACGCTTCTGTGCGTGTGTGTGGCAGCTTTAGTATTTGGCTTGCTGTCGCGCTTAGTAATAGCTTTATTTACGATGTGCATGTATTTCGTAGCTCTGTTCCCGCTTAACTTAATTAAACACTTAATGAACTTATCAGTGCTGCTTATCGAGACAAAAATAAAATACACAACATGCAGAGCACAACGCTCGCGAAGAGCGAGAGAGTGCGGAAACTCACCACGGGACTGTCTGGTGTGTTGAGTATCGTGTCGGTGTTCTCATCTTGGGATGGTGTGAATTTGTTTTTACTCCGATGGTGGAAGAGACGCGGAAAGCAGGCCATTTTCCTCTAGCAGCTGCGTAGGTGTGCTCGTGCGCGTGTGTGTGTGTATGTTTGATGACGGGGGGACAGGTGGGGTCGGCAGGTCAATTGCGTGCGAGCCTCACACGCCAGGCGTTATTTGTAGGTTCGCCGGATGGGCAAATAGTGGCTTTTGTTTGCTGCCTTTCTGCTGCGTTCTGCTGCGGTTAGTTAGCGGCCGCTACTATTTTAGCATATTTATCGCGCACATCTTTTGTTATTTGTGATTGTTAGCGTTATTGTTATTGTGGCGGCCTGCAAATAAAACATTGTCGACGTTGTTAACGGCTCGTTCGACCCCCCTCCCCTTTGATTACTGTTGCCAGAATTGTGATTTACGGCCGCGCGCTCCTAATTGACGCTGTAAATTTGTTGCAGTCGCCTGCAATTGCTGTAGCCTAAGTGAACAGATTTGAATGGATTTGTGTTCGATGTTGCCCACTGACTGCGCCACCGTGCTATCTGAAGAGCCGTATCGCCCACCAGCACACAGTGTTCAGTTTTCTTTAAATTGATTAGATTTATGACAGCCGCCACCCAGCTTGCCATTTAATGGAAACCTATATTTCCCTTTCTGTGATTTCGACAATGTCCCCCATTGCACCCCACCACGACTTTGCAATCGGATAGACTTCCAAGTCCAGCTTAGACCGAAAGTTGTAAAGTTCACAAATTTCACGCATCGTCAGTTGGTGGGACGAGCCGGGCTAATTAGCCAGCCAGAGCTGCGAGCTATACAACTTTTGCGATGAGTCACAATGCTCTTTTATCGTGCATCTCTTATCGTTTGAAATGCTTAATTGTTTTCTATTTATGCGGGCAGGGGAAGAGGCAAAGGGGAATTCATTGTTTAGCCAAAAGCTTAGTGCCCAAAGCTGGGCTGCGCTGCAGCTCTTTTGAGCTCTTTTGGCCCTGAAGCGAATCTGCTTATTCGGGGAATTTGGCTCTTATAGGCTGATCAGACGTTCGGTCAAGTGTTGGGTAATATCGGCATTTCAATATCTGCTGACGCTTCGCAGTATTCCCCGCACAACATCGCGTTGCATGCGATGTGTAATCAAGTCTGCTTCTTGCCTTACACGACATCTCAACATCTATGTTAGATAAGAGCCAACTTCCAGAGCGAACACAACAATTGTATATTGCAAATCGAAGAAGCCGCAACAACAGCAACTTTCAACTATTGTTTGTTGCCGTTGTCGGTGCGTTAGCGCAATCATTCGTATTTCACTTTCAACAACAGCAGCAGCAACAACAACAAGCACAACAGCGATTCACAAGAGTCACGAGTCCGTCATTTATATTATTTTATTGACATTTCGTTTTGCACTTATCAGCAGTTCTTCTAGATTGATTTTCTTTGTTTTCCCCCCGCATTTTCTTCTTCTGTTTTTTGTTGTTTTGAAATTGTTTATGTTTCTTATTGGAAATTATACTTTTTTAATTTCGAAGAGCAGCAACACGAGGCTTAGCATTAGTCGGAATTCAAAATGAAGCACTTGAGCACAGCAAAAAATAGTAAGAACACTGTATTAGGTTTATGCCATTTGATTAGATATCGATATCAGACGCTGTGTGATTGATTTGCGGGTTGTTCTGTTTGTTAAGTAGTAGAGCAAGTTCGGCAACAACAACAATCGTTGACAGCACAGATCTGAGAGCTCTAGCGAGTAGACGAGTGGAGCGAGCCACTGGCAAAGAAACAATTTCTTATCGAATTGCTCTATAATTTCATGGACACCGATAAGTGAGCACCTACACAGAGCTCGCTATCGAATCACTATCGAATTTCATTCGACTTCACCACATTTCATTTCGTTATATATTTTTTTGTGAACTACTCGAAACGGACACGCCGAATACTCATGCAAGCCGCTGAGCCACTGAACCACTGAGCCACTGAGCCACTCGAAATATGCATAAATATGTATGTGCACACATCCGATCAGGCTGAACAATTTGCTATTATGCATTCGCTATTTGAATAAGGCACGTTACAATTTCCGTTTCATTTCTTGGCCAATGCCACACAAATTGCACAACGCGCAAAAATCACAACTATGTGCGGCTATAGACCGATCCGTAGCACTCGCCACCCGTACACCTGCCACCGTGGAGGCTGATAACTCACTAATTTACCGCGGCCGATTTAAATTGGCAATTCGCTCGACGCGTCGACGGCGCACAGCGGCGAGAACGGCAATGGCAGAGGCGACGGCAACGAAAGCAGTGAGCAAGCGGCTGGGCCTAGAGGTTCTTTATCGGCAACTGAGTTGAGGTTGAAGTGCCCGCCTAGCATTACGAGCACACGCCACCCACCGCCCCCCGCTCCCCCCTCATTATCAGATAGTGGGCGCCGTGTAACGCGTCATTGTTTAAAGCGAAGCAGGATGATAAGAAAAGCACAAATGCAGATTTGGATCAACTTTCGTTCGAGCTACGGCTGAAATTACGCTCTCCAAACACGCGTATTCAGTTGCGCATTCAATACATATATTTCCACAACTTGATCACATAACACGCATATTTGTAATTGAAGCTCTTTTCGCTAGTCTGTCAGCTAATCCTTTCACTGTGTTAACATTCGCAATCTAAGCCACTTTAAATGTCTTTCTTTGCTTTTCTTTCTCTATTTCAAAGCTCTTCATTCCGTGAACAATTTATTGTAGATATATACTACTATTTCTGCAACTTGTTTATAGCACACATATTTACAGGTGAAACTCTTGTCAAATTATCTGTTAGCTAATCCCTTTACTGGTATAAAATTTGCAAGTTGTGTTCCTAAGCTGCATAATGAGTACATAGGAGTCCCTTTAGTGTTCTTGTCTTTCTCTACGAGGGTTTTCTCTTTGGTTTCTCTTCTCTCTCTTTGCTCTGCTCTTCATTCCGTTAACTATTCGTTGTAGATTTGTACTATATACTTAACAACTTTCGCATATTGATAGGTAGCGGATTGATAGCTAATATTTTCATTGGGATAACAATGGCAAGTTGTGCTTAAATTTTAACACCTTCAGAGCTCCTAAGGTGTAAAACTGAGTTCTTTGTGTTTGCTCTTCTTTCTTAACATCGGGTTTCTTTTACTTTATTTTCTTTCCGTTTCCTTTCTGTCTTCTCCTGCTCGTTATTTGAAATAGTTTGATAATTAATTAATTAATTATGTTAAGACTTCGCAAGTTCAGCCAAATTGTATTGCCTTAAAACTCCAAAGGTGCCAAAATTAGTGAATTCTCTTTTACCTTCTCTTTTGACATTAATTATTTGTTGTCGATTTCAACAATATAATTTTACAACTTCCTCAGATTACACTTATCTTCATATCTTTGACTAGGGTAAGAATCGACAGTTACGCCAAATTTCATTGCTTTGAAGAAGGTGCACAAAATGTATAGAATTGTGTTATCTTTGATTTATTTTCTCTGTTTTTCTCTGGTCTTCATTGCGTTAATTATTTGTTGTAGATTTACACTAAATTTGATACAGAACAAATAAGAAACAATATGCACTTCTTTTACTTTACTATTCAAATCGAACATCTACACATATTCCCACTTTTTTACCCAACCTACAGTATTTAAAAGTTATCTTAATAAGCAAGACTTTGTTTTAGCATTCTATATAAGAATTCTTTTGCGAATGACATCAGTTTGCTGATAGGAACAATCTGTTGTACACCATTTGGGGGGTCACCAAAAATACTGCCATGCATTTCTAACACTTCCTCTGATTAAGCGAAAAAGAGTTTGTCACTGTTTTAACTCAATTTTCTAACTTATTGCCAACAAAAAAGGCAAAACGAAATCCGTTTGGAAATCAAAATTCATGTGCGTCAATTATCAGCGCCTGAAGTGGAATATTACGAGAGTTGCTCTACAAATTTGTTCCGCCAACAATCAAAGACTGACGCCTAAAAGCATGCAACACTTCCGAAGCGAAATAATTGAACCGCTCTCTTCGTCGACGTATTAGTTAATTCAAAGACTAGGTTGTTGACTTGGGCATATGCTATCTCCCCGTGGAGTATCTCTGCTCTCTTATCGAGTGTAATAACTTTAAGACGAAACGCTGGCAAGATTAAATGTATGACGTTGTACGTAAATGAACTTTTTGCAGGCGGCACATGATGCGCATGCCGACAGCCGACAGGCAAAATAAGAAAAAAAATTATTCATTATGCTTAAAATGCGTAACTAAAGCAATTTGAAAGTAAGCCCCGCTCCACGCAGCACGCCAGGACGAGGCCAGGACGAGCATTAGGCGAGGAGACGGAAGTGCCTATGACTTTGCGTGCTCACATGTGAGTGTTGTTGTTGCTGTTGCTGGGGTTGTCAGCTAAACTTGCCTCAGCCCGGGGGGACGACGTCTATGGCCTCTGGGCGCTCAAAAGTATGCACGTGTTACGACATTGTCATTTGATTAAACTTGTTAGCGCACGAAGCAGCAGCAGCAGCAGCAGTGGCAGTGGCAACAAAAGTTTATCCACCTTTTCGGCAACTTTGACGAGGCGCCGTCTTAAAGTTCACGCGCCGAAAGTTGCCTTGGATTTGGACTGGAAGGTTTTTAGTTGTGTTTAGCTAAGCCTCAAGCCGCTGGCTTCGTCCTCGGGCCGAGCTCAACGATGCCGACAATTTGCAGTCGCAATGCTCGTGCGATATTTTGAAGCACAAATTATGTGCTGCGAGTCGTCATATTTGCTTGGTATGCTCAGAATTTCAAATTTGATTTGTGTCAGTTGGCCGGAATAACTCGTTTATGGCTATTCGCATTATTCATACAATTTGCATGCGCTGCATGGCATAATCTGCAATTATTGCCGACAACAACATGCATTAGCCACAAATCGAATTAATAGCAAATAAAAAAAGTGGCATACATCAATGATCGCATCAGATAATCGAATAATAAATGCAGCTGAGTACATTAAAACTCAATTCATTTGCACAAATTTCAAGTGCTCTCTCAATCTAGTTTATGCAAATTTATTGTTGAGTCACACTCAAATTTCAAGTGAAGCAAATTAAGTTAGAACGGGCTGCGTGCCGTGGCATATTTGGCTGGCGGCCTGTGCCTTGCCTCTTAGTGGCAGCTTCCGTTGACTAAAGCAAATCTGCCGGCGAAGCCCTGCAAAAACTACAAAAGCCAACAACCAGTTGAAGAGCTTCGGCAATTTGGCGAGCAGTCCGCAAAAAAGGAGGAGCCGGAGCCGCGTAGAGCAGCAAGTTCAACAAAATATGGGAAAACAATTTGAGAGTTGACAAAGAAAAGCGCTCGAGTGTCGCAGCATTTTCGGGGCCTTTGTTTTATGGGCACACATACACACAGACACGCTTACGCTTTCACGGCGGCCATGATTGATGCGTGCCAGTGGGCTGCGTTTTTAGTGGATTTTTAAATTGCTTTTTCACGCTGACAGTTTACGATTCGGTAGTGTTAGTGTGTGTGTAGGGGGGGGGGGGGGGAGTTCAGGATCTTGGGCATTGGACATTGGGGATGACAGCGGCAGTTATTCAAATGCAAACGACATCTGTCAAAACGGTTTTTGCTAAAAATTTCATATTCTATTTCCTATCTCGCCCCGCAGCGCACCCGCTGTCGTTGAGTGGCTGCTCTGGCGTTGCACGAACAACAACTGCAACAGGAGTGCGACTAGCCACATGATAAGGCGGGCAGAAGATGACGACGCATCACAGTGCACACAGAAGCAACAAACAAGCCGAGTCAATGTCGCCGCTGACAGCCGTCAGGATATCAACGGCACTGCTGCTGCTGTTTATGCTGCTGCCGGCGGCAACATCGTTAACGAATCAACGGCAACAGCAACAGAGGCGCCACAAGCGGCAGGGCAATGTGGATCAAAAGTTTTCGCTGCCCGCAGTGCCGCTGCCGCCGCCGCCGCCCTTCCCCGCCGCCAAGCACAACTTCGCGCTGAACGCGTTCGCCATTGCCGAGCATGCAACAGACGCTGGCATCTCACAGGCTGCGTCCTCTCCCTCCGCCTCCGCCGCCGCCGCCGCGTCGGGCTGCGGTGGTCTGCTGAAGGCACGTTACGGCGTCGTGCACACGCCGAATTTTCCGCAACGCTTCGCCACGCCCATCGAGTGCGTTTGGATAATTGACGCCTCCGAGCTGCCGACAACCGCCCAGGGCAACGTCTCGATTGTGGTCTACCTGACGCAGCTCTACGTGCTCGGCGGCCTCAAGTTCACCGAGTACATGTACTACTCGGACGACTTCAAGGTGCCCGCCCATCGCGTCTTCGCTCTGACTGAGGACGATGTGACGCAGGTCACCTGGCTGCAGTTCCACAGCCAGTACCTCGAGATACGCTTCACGATGGCCTCGCTGGACGGCACCCATTTGCGCGCTCTCGACCGGCTGCTCGACGTCTACGGCTTCAACATCACCTACGAGGTGCAGCACGAGCTGAAGGCGACGCAGTGCAACACACTGCAGTGCCGCTTCCTCGGCAACTGCTACGCCAACGCCGACTACAGGTGAGTCAACTGCCAACTCTAATTATTTCATGTATAAATTGATGTATAAAAGAGTTAGCCAGCATCAAGCATTTTGAAGTTGCGCTCCCAAATATTTCAGCACGCAATCAGGGCAATTGTCCCGAGCTTCACAAGTTCGCATGCATGTCAAACTCAATTGAGCAGCTTATTTATAAGACGGCCTCTGAGGTGGAGCCTCACCTGGGGCAGTGCAGCTGACTGTGGCTGCTGCTTGCTGTCTTTCAATTGACTTTGCCTTTGTGTAATTCAGATACAGATACCCTGTAGCAAGTAGAAAGTGTGGCCCATCTTGCGAAGGAGTTGTTAACTTAACTTGAAGGCAATGTAAGTTTATTATAAACCTAAAAGAATATAATGCGATTGCCATTTGAAATAGGAAAGCAATGGAAGGAGTATCTATCTCAACGTCAAGTTGTATTGAATATACAGCTGTTACTTCTTTTCTTGTCTAGCATTGGTATTTAGTATTTAAAAAATGAGTAGCTCATCTACAAGTTGTCTTTCATATACAGCTCTTATCTCTATTCCTGTGTGGGAGTTGCAAAATTCGATTGAAGACAATGCGAGTTTATTATTAAATATAAAAGAATATCATATCATGAGAAACTGTGATTTTTTGTGTCTTCAATATACTGTTCTTGTCTTGTTTTCTTGTGCAGGAGTTGTTAACTCTCTCTAACTTCTCTTATGACTTTTTTTGCATATGTTATTAATTCAACTCGAAAGCAATAAGACTTTGTTATAAACTTGAAATATTATCTATTCAGAGCATGATAAGACAAGATAGTTATTTAGTATTTAGACAATAGGTATCTCAACGTCAAGTCGTCCTCAATGCACGTATTCACTTCTTATTTCCTTTCACTATTTTCATTGTTTTTTTTTCAATTCTCGTTTATTTTTTTTTTGGGCAAATGTGTTGGCAATGGCTTTCATTGTTTGGGGTTTTGGGGGCTTCGGCAATACGCTGGAGACCAGGCAGCGAGAAACCCAGCGAAATGAAAGTTATTTGGCAACAGCAGCAGCAGCCACTGGAACATTGCAAAATGTATGGCTCCCACTTGAGTTAGGCAGAAAGGCCCCGAACAGTTGTAGCGTTTTGCCACCATCTGAATCTGTATTTGAATTTCAAGCGAAATACATAAATGGAAGCTGAAGCTCCGGCTCCCAGACCGGCGTAGAAAGCGATGCGAAGCGAGGCGAAGGAGAGCAAAGATTGATATGCAAACATTTAACAGTTTGCATGGTTAGATGCCTGTGATTTTGGGTGCGCGGCTGTCGAGAGTGTCCACGATTGGCCCCGTTTATATGCATTGACCGGAACCGAAAGAAAACTCAATTTCGAAACCCACCAAAACAGTCGACAGTCGAAAGGGGCGTAGAAGGGGAGGATTGGAAAGCAGCGTTCGGCCAAAGGTCGTGAGGCGTAAAAGTTTTGGCGTGCTTAAATATGCGTGGCACCCGGACACAGGTGCACTCGCTCTGTGCTGAGTGCTCTCCCTGCGGCCCCCGCTCGCACATGACTTATAAATGGCGGCACATGCAGAGCTCGGGCTGAAAGCAATATCATTTGTTTGGCATTGGCTACCATTTATGAAGGTTAAACTAATGTCTGTGCATCGACAATGCCTGCGAGATAGAGATGGTTGCCAGGGGAATGCTAATGCTCTCCGAGCACTGTACGCTCAGCCATGTCATAAAACTAATGAAACCTTCATCAAAAACATATTTAAAATCGCACGAAAGTTGCGCGAGGTGTGCGGTGTGCGAGGCTGACAAAGTGACAAGCGAGATTTGCATTTAACTGGCGATAACAACTTTAAGCAACTAATGCCATGATTTATACGCAACTAAGTCTCAATGCCAGCACAAAAACTGAAATGAACGAACCTTAAAAGAACAGTGAGAGCCGGAGGAGGCGGCAGGCTGTCAGAAGGCAGTAACTCAATTAGCATAATAAACAAAACATGCTCGGGGGCGAATCGAAGGAGAACTTTTTCAATTGCGTTTTGTTAATTTGAATTTTAGCGCCGACAAATTCGACAATTTAAAGGCAATTAACAGCCAGTGCGGGGCTTGGGTGGGGTACGACTGACAACGATATAATGGCATAAGGAATGTCGCGAACAGGCGACAAATCAATTTAATACATTTGGGAGCAGGATTTATGAGCCTGATCAGCCAAATAAACTGAGCCCAACTGGGCTCCGCCAATTTATGCGGAAAACAAGACAGAAGAAGCATGCAAGTGGCCTGGCCTACTTAGCATAATTAACAGTAATTGGACAGCCAGCCAAGTCAGCCGGAGGCCCGACACGCTGCTCGACTAATTGAATATTAATATTAATGTCGAAATGAAAGCGAAATGTGTTCGCGCCCTTGTCTAGAAATTTAATATAAAAGTGACAGCCTCCGATAGCCTCCATAAAGCACACGTACCAGCTCTTCCTGCCCCCTGCTCGCTGCTAACTTCTGCTCTCCACTCGCAAGTCGCAACTTAATTACCACGCCAAGGCAAATGAGCCACTGACTTGTCTTCGCCTCTACGTGGTACAGATAAGCACAACACGGCCACAACAAAAGCTGGCGTCACGTCGTCAACTCCAAGCTCCTTTTGAGCCTGCTCTCAGAGTTTGTGCTTTGGGTTTTTCATTGCATTTTTATGATGCTCGCTCGCTGCGTGTTTTGTCAAATAAATGTGCCAAAAATGCATAAGCACTTCCAAAATGCCAAATGTCGCCATGATAACAGACTAAGCCTGCACCACAGCGCGTATACTTGACAGGCTTTGTCTCTCATTCTCTGCCTGCTCTTTGTTTTTTAATTTCACTTTTACTGCAACGCTCGTTTACCTTTGCTTTTAGCCTTTTGAAAGCAACATCAAATAGGGAGTGAGTTGAAGTTTTCTCTTGGGTATATATGTATTGTATGTATACTCGAAATTATACTTCAGTTTAATAACTTGTCATGAAAGAGTCTCAACTGAAAATTGCAATGATAGGTATTGGATTGTCACCATAAATCAGTCACCGTGGAACCCGACAACAATAAGCGAATACTAGAATTAGATTCGTGAAACTAAAGAAGACATAATTGATACAAATTTGACAGCTTGAAACGAACTGTTGTTACTTATACAATATGGCTAAAACAGAGTTACCGACTTATGATGATGTACAGTTTGGACCACAGTGCGTATACTTGACAGGTTTTCTTGTCTTTCGTTCCCTGCCTGCTCTTTGTTTTTTAATTGCACCTTTACTGCAGCGCTCATTTACCTTTGCTTTTAACTTTACATAAAGCAACAGCAAGTGAGCAGAGGGAGATGGTTTCTTTTGTGAAAACGTATTAAGTGTCTACTCCTAATTGTACTTCAGTTTAATACTTTTAATACTTTGTTATAGGAGTCTAATTGGGAATAGATAAATTAAATTGTTGCAAAAAATGCATAAGCACTTTCAGAATATCAAATGTCGCAATGAGAAGAGACTAAGCGCGGACTACAGTGTGTATGCTTGATAGGTTTTTTGTCTGCTTTTACTGCAACACTCATTTTCTTTGCTTTTGACTTTAAGAAGAAATACAGAGGTTTTCTCTCGTGAAAATGTATAATTATACTTCAATACTTTGCATTAGGAGTCTAAATTGGGAATAGAGAAACGAAATGCGTAGCAACCACAAATCGTGTTTTTATTATTGTTTTTAGGTTTGTTTCTGTATTTGTGCAGAGCATTGCCCCGCAGCTGTTGTCATTTGCAGTGCAGTGCAGTAAACTCGAATGTTTTTTGCCAGCTCATTACAAGTGCTTGCCAGCTAAGTTCATTTTATTGCTAATAAAGTTAGCATAAAATATTCAAAGTGCCAGCGGGCTTAACTGGCTTCTTTACAGCTCTCTAGTCCGCTGGCACGCCGTTCGTGCTGCCTTCAGTCCTCTGGCAATTGAGAAGCAGCCAGCTGAATAACAATAAACAATAAGCAATAAACAATTGACCAGCCAGATGGGCGTCTCGTTCGCACTGCGCTTAAAGTTTCAATTGCTGCTGCAGCCGATTGAAAGGATATAACAGCAAAAATATCGGATGAGCAAAAACAATTTGGTTTACACATTTGTTTGTTGGCCCACGCGATTGAGAATATGCATCAGTTTTTCGGTTGGCATAAATCTGTTGCACTTAACCGCAAAACTTCCATTCGGCTGCAAACAATTTATGTTTAAATATTTCGCATGGTCTGCAGACCGTTTCACTCGCGCTCCCTTGCGATACTCTGCAAAACGGCAATTGCAAAAAACATTATGAACTAACATATATTTGCCAAAAGTTCAATTCGAATGGTTGTTTGGTCTGTCTTAAGGCAATGCAGGGTATGCCATAGTCGTGTTGGGGGAGAGCATTTGGCGTTTTTGTTAAGGGCTGTCAGTGCGTGTCTGTATTTTTAAGAAGAAATGTTTAATTGAAAAAGTTTTCGCTTTGAGGCGCAACAAAGAGGATTTCATATCGAACTGATGCGGGTTCTCCTTTTTTCTCTCTCCTCTCTCCTTTTTGCTTCCTGCTCCTTCAGCGAGCGTTGCTTTAGTGGCGAGCGGAATTGAATACATTTGAAGGGTTTAAATTGGGGAAAAGATGCGTAATGATACCCAATTTGAGACGCATAATTCAACAAAGACAAATGCTATGCGCTTCATTTTCATTACTCATTCTCTGTTTACTCCGCGCATTCAAACAAACGCAGGCCACGTTTCCTAGAAGGATTTCCATTCAAGAATGCAATTAGATATGTCTTGATATGCTCTTAGTTGTTTAATTAGCATTCTTTCTTAAATGTGGGCATGTTTACTAAGCTGTTTTCGACGTACACCTTTTTTGTGTTAGTATTCATGTTTTTCAAACTACTGCAGAACTGCAAGTGAAACTTTTGTTGAGTAATTTAAAAATTAATATATTCAATTGTTGAAAATAAGTGTTGTCTAATAGTAGTGATTATAGCGAGATTTTGTAGACTCAAACGTGTAGGTCAGAATCATAAATGCGTAGCAATGTAAGAGAAGTAAACGCATTGAAAATCTGAGAGCTGCTTGGAAATATTTAGTCCAATCTAAACAGCAAATATAGAGGATTGAAAAGATCTGTAATTGCAGTTAGAGTGGCAAGGAATTTCGATTACATCGTTGAAAAGATTAAGAAACTTTGTCAATTTTTTTGCAGTATGATCTCGTTAGCTCTTACGATGTTCACAATAAAATAACTGAAAATGGAAGTATGCTGCAAGCTTGTACCCTGCACTGCAACTGCATTGAGTCAGATTTCACAGGATATGCAGGATATGAGCAGAGCGCATAGTAATAGTAGTGTAGTCAAAGGCGAAACGAACTTTGGCAGCAGGTCAGCAATCAGTTGAGCAGCACAACAAACACAGCGAGGACAAAGGGGAAAAACTGAAATTAGGCCACGTTCAAGCGGTGGCAAATTGTGTGTCACATGAGCGTGCTGTCGTGGGGGGGGGGGGAGGTGGAGGAGCGGGGTCGGGTGTAGCTAACGGCAATCAATGTGCAGCGTGCTGCGTGCAACGTGTGTGCGTCTCAGAGTTTTCGTATTTCTCGCATGTAATAACAAAAAGCGTAGCCGCTGCTGCAGCAAGTTGGGCAAACAGACCGACTGCGTTAAATGAGATCAGGTTCAGAGCAAGAGACTGCAGGAGAGCAAACAGTGTGCGACGAGCAGGCAGAGGACTGGCTGCGTTGTGGGCGTTGCATGTGCAATGAGTCAGTCGTCTGGCAGCCACTTGGCGACTCGGTGACTCGGTGACTCGCAACTGGCAACTGTGTCAGTGTCACTCGCATCTGGCTGCCATTCAGCAGTCAGTAGTCAGCAGTCACACGTCATGTGAGCGAATGCGTGTGTTGTGTGCATTGTTTGCCTTGTCAAACATTGTCATTTATCCAAAGTCGAAGAGGTGCCAGCTGAGGCAATGACTGGTGACGGGGGTCGGGGGGAATGGCTGCGGGGGCTCTGCATATTGCAATTAAGTTTTGTTTGCCCAAAATTTTGACCTGTCTTTGTCACATCATCTGCTCAAGCTCACGCTTCCGCTCCCGCTCCCGGTTGCCGCTCGCCGCTTGCTCAATTAAAAGTTTGAACCCTCTGAACTCTTGTGGCAGTTTCGTTTTTAATTTTCCTGTGTGCTTGCTCTCCTGCTTGCCATATGTGGCTCATTCTTGGATCTGCCAAGTTCACAACAAAAACTTACCTCTGCACTCCTTTGTCAGCCAGAAACTTTACAATTATAATTGGCTCTTGTTATTTTCGTATATATTTCGCTTTGCCCTCTTTGGTTTTGTTATTTTTTAAGACTTGCACGTGTCTTGCCTGTCAGCTGAAACACTTTCGGCTTGTTTGCGAGCAGCGAGTTGCCGGCAATTTAATTTCCAGTTCATTGTAATGGTGGCAAATTAATTTCTATATGCAAGAGATAAAACCATAAAAATGCAAATTCACATTTGTTTTTTAACAACATTTTTACGATTGTCAAGCTATAAAAAAAGAGGAAAAACAGGAGCAGCCATAGGCCTACAATCGGCTACAATTGCCACACTCGCAACCCCTTTACACACACGCACACACACTCACTTCCACACCTAGCCTCGCCGCAGAGAAAGCCATCAAATTTAATGGCATTTAATTTGATTACATTAGGTGAATAGAAAAAGTGAGGCAACAATAACAAAGCCGCTTAAATTTCCCGCGCTGCTACAATTTTTGTTTGTGTTCGCCGGCGCACACATTGAAAGGCAAACCAATTTGTTGTAATTCGCCACTGCGCTTCCTTTTCCTGCCTTTCCTTTTTGGCTTGCCATTCATTTTTGTTTATGAATTCACAAAGAAAGTATGCTGCGCTAACAAACAAAGTTCATTCAATTTAATGACGCATCGAGCTTTATGTACGTTAGCTAAATAATAAATAAAATACTTGTAAATAAATGAAATACGTTCGTGAATCAGAGCTTTGTGTTGTGCTTCAAACGACCAACGACATTGAATTGATTTCCTCGGTCGAATCGTAAATGTTTCGGACCGTACATATTTGGCCAGCAAATGTAAATTATTTCGATGCAGGACGCCGCGTCAGCAAGCTCTCCAAATTTTATAATTGCATGCATCCATTTGGTCTTGGGCTGCCTTTCATATTTTCGCCAAATGCTTTTGGCGCTCTGTCAAAAGTTCAACTAACACAGCTCAGACAGCGCCTCGGGGCAGGCTGCACTGCAGCAAAGCAGGGCTGGCTTCGCATTAGTTGTGCATAAGTCGTCCAAGATGTCTATGCATTATTTAAATCTGTGCGCTCAGTGTAGACTGTTGGCTGCGAGTTGCTTTTCTCGCATGACACTTCCATGGCAGCCACGCGCTATTGGCAGCCAGACATGAGTGCATAGAAGAGAAAGCGATGTTAGCAAATTATTAGTTATTTCTGTCATAAGCAAAGCTAAGAGCAGCCTGCTTGCTTTGTCGACAGTCAGCACTTAGCTGTCAGTAGTTTCTGAGTGGCGGCCCCATAAAAATGCAGCAGCTTTTGGCAAGCTCTTTTAATTGCCGGGCATGGGGATGGCGGAATTGGATTCTTGAGGAATTTAAAGTGGCGGCCGCTGGGCTCGATTTCATAGTCAAAACAATCGCTTCTGTGCAGCATATTTTGTTGTTGTTATTTAAAACAGAAAGCGCCTACCAGGAAACAAAATATATATATCTATCGGCAGCGGAATGCAAATTTCATGTGGCAAAATTCTTGCCTAGTGAAAAACTTTTAAATCGCTCATACAACAACAACAAAGAAAAAAGCAGGAAATGCTAAAAATATGCAGAAATTGTGCAACACACGGGCGAACAGCTGCAGGTGATTTCCAACGAATCGTGAAAATGCAAAAAAATATTCAAAGAGCGCGCAGGACTTTGCATTTTTAGAGCCTCACTTTTTTGATACCCTCTCAATATTTACGTGAAATTGGAGAAACTTCTCTGCAAGGTTTTATACAAAATCAAGGCATAAAAACTGTGCAGTTTTCTTAATTAGTTCGCTGTCACAGCGGCGTAGAAAGTAGTGAATGAGTTGCTCTCGACCATTTCGGTCAGCTGGCAAGCATGTGGCATTTGTTGGGAACAAGCGCTTCCGTCACAGACGGCCGGACATGCAAGGACGCAGAGCCTTGTAATCGCAGGCAGTCGCAACAGCACCGCAGATGCCAGCACACCGAACACCAGAGAGAGGCAATTAATTTCCGCTAGACAAAGGCACAATTACTTGTATACTTGAGATGGCCAACTGTAGTATAGTACTAGGTCAATGTGTGGCCCCAACAATGGGCGTGTCCCGAGCTTGTACTATGCAGTTCATGTGTGTACAGACCTACATATGATAAATAGCCGGCGACAACAAAAGCCGCTGCTTAAAGCGCTTCGAGAGCAGCGGAATGTGCTTTTAATTTATGGCTGGCCAGAAAAACGAGAGCAGTGCTTTGGAACACCTCTCGCTCGATGCCTCAATATGATTATCCAACAAGTGTTGGCTCGGCTTTGCCATCAGAATTTATTGGTTGTTCTACAGAATACCCAACACGCGTCAGGAATGCCCATTAAAGTCCAACAAATCCGAGTGAATGTTATTCGGCAGCACAAAAGAAAAGCAAAAGTTTTGCCAAGTGTCTTCGTCAGTTTTTGTCGCACCCCTGGGCACGTTTTGATTTCTTTCTGTGCTGTGTTCAAGTTTTAGGCGTACGTACGTACGAAAAAAGAAAGCGAAAAAGTTTCTTTTATTGCTTGTGGCCTACATGGCGCATACTTAACGTGCATTCAATATTGACATCTGCTGCTATCAGCTAATGTATATTGCTCATGGGCGTTAATAGCAGATCAATTAGTTTATGATTTTTTCTCGTTCCGCACACTTTTCTACAACTTATCGGACAAACTGAATTAATTGCAGGCGACAGACAGCGAGCACAATAGGACTGAACATTCAAATGTCATATATGATGTTGTGCAGTCAAAGTTCTAATGAAATTGCTGCACACTCTTGGCTTTAATTTCCCCAAATTTCAAAATGCTGCCAGAAATTAATTTCTGTTGACATGTGTCAACGACGCATGGCACAAAACACAACAGCATTTGTGATTGTTTGGCGCTGAAAAACAGACAGACAGACAGACAGGCATTTAAATGGGGAGCGAAATAAATGGCAAAGGATGCGCAATTATTCAGCGCACAAATCGTGGGCGACCTTGCTATACTCTACACACTCTCCGGTGGCCATAAATTTCTTCCAAAATGAAAGAAACGTATATAACATTTCTACATTCGTTGTGCTCACTTTCATTTGCGACATCCAAGATATATAATATATTGCATATCAATAAAGCATATCTGTCAGTCGCATATGGCCGCCTACAACATTGTCATTGTTTTTTTTGCCATCTTTTGCTAAGCTCGGAGTCCCAATTAGATTGTCAACACGAATATTTTGTTAGCGTGAATTAATTTTTGTGATTTAAAACGCTCGAAAGCAATTTGCCGTCATGCTACCAATTCTAATTGACACGATGGCGAAATCTAATTAAACTGTTTAGCCAGCTAAATGAAATATAATTTATTTTATAAATATTTGCAATACGCGAATATATAAAAAAGAGCTTGTGACTGTTGATATTTAATTGATGTGCATGCTCCGCCAACCATTTGTTAAACTTGGCTTAAAGTGTCCTAACGGCTTTGTGCTTTTAATAACATTTTATGGCCGAAAGTTTTGACTCGCCAAAGAGTCCTTAGCTTTAACGCTGTCGTCTACATTCATGAGCAGACGTGAGGAAGCTCAAGGACTGCTCGGCCCGCAGTACTTGTTTCTTCTTAATTGAACTTAATAAGTGCGCAAAGACTTCTCAAGGCCTCTCCTCTCTGCCCGCCCCCCATACTTTTTTCGGTGTCTTGCAAGGATGTGCATGTTTGTGTGTGTGTCCTTGACGACAAGTTATTTAAATTATTGCCTGGGGTTAAGCGTTTGACCTTAACATTTTCAATGATATTTCTCACAAAGTAAAAAGCACACAATTAAACTCCACAGCGGCCACCCTCACATACAAATGTCTATATTTATCTGTCTGCAACTTTCTGCTTTTAATAACTGTAATGTCAACCTGGCTATTATATGCTAAGCTTAGATAAAATTATAAGAATTTGCAATACACAAAAATATTCATTTATCATTTGGTTACTTCAAACCAAATTCAATTTCAATTTCAACGAACGCCCACACAAAAACAGCCCACTTCAGTGGCCACAGCTGGCTCAACAGAATCGAAAATTTGCATATTCCACCAGGCGTCCGCTCATATCATCCACATCACTGTACTTTTCCAGAGAGAACGAACTCCTGCTCCCACTGATGTGCGTGCTCTGAGAATAACTGTTTTTTGTCAGAGAGTATTATATTCCTCTCTTAGGATCCACATAATTGTACTTTGCCAGAGAGTACGAACTTCCGCTCTTAGGATCTATAGAGAGTATTAACTCCCGTTCTCTGAGAGAAAACTGTTCTTTTCCAGAGAGTATTATCACCCGCTCATAGGATCCACGCAGATCCAATCAGCTACGTTAGAATCACCTCCTGCTCTGTTATGTTTGCCTGGTATTTCAGCTGCTCCACATGATACATTTCGGGGAATCAACGGGTGTCGAGCAATAAAACAAACGTTGCCTATCATAAAGGCGTAGTATTTATGAAATTTAGATTTGACCATACTTTCCTTTTGTTTATATTCATTTTCGTTTATTTACTTTCATTTATAAAAGAGTCAAATCCTTGTATTTATTTATTTTGCTTTTTTTAATTAATTTATTTGTTTCAATTTCAGTCAAAATCGGCTAGAAGCCAGAAAACAAAGTTCGGTTCAAGAAGCAGTCGAAGCTGTGTCGAGTTTGTTGAATATTAAAACTTTTAAAGCCTTTCGGAGGAGGGGACAAAAAGCATTTTATTGAAATTTGTGAACCCAAATTCAGTAACCAGAACTGGTAGTACAAAATTGAAAAATTGTCATATTCTACCAGGCCAACAGAAGTGCGCAGAACGTCGCCACGCATGTAAACAGAGATTCGCTCTAATGTTCCTCAGGGATTAGCTAATTTGTTTAGTCAGAGAAAAAACTGTACTTTTCCAGAGAGTACGAACTCACGCTCCGGCTGATATGCATTCTCTGAGAATAACTGTTTATTCCAGAGAGGATACGCTCCCGCTCTTACGATCCATATAACTGTTTTTTTCCGGAGAGTACTATGAGAACTACCGTTCTTAGGATCCACACAAATTAGCTGCACTAGATCCACCTGCTACTTTGTAATGTTCGCCTGGTATTTCAGTTGCTCCATGTGGTACATTTCAAGGAACCAGCGGATGCCAAACAATAAAATAAACAGGCGTAGGGTTTATTCAAGTTATTTTAATACGGCCTTTGTTATGATCATATTTACCTTACTAACCTTTTGTTTATATACCTTCTTCTTTTATTTACTTTTATTCAATAAAGAGTAAAATTCTTGTATTTTTTGTTGCTTTTTTAATTAATTTATTTGTTTCATCTCCAATAAAAATAAGAAAATTAGAAATCAAAGTTCGTTTAAAGGAGTAGTCAAAGCTGCGAAACATATCGAGTTAGATAAATATTTTGTAATGCCTTTCAGAGGTCCACCCAATTTCAGTTACCTCGAATGCTGGTAAAAATTGGAAAATTATCATATTCTACCAGGCAAACAAAAGTGCGCAGAAGGTCGCCAGGAATGTAAACAAAGATCCGCTCTCAGAATCCACTGTTGATGTGCGTTCTCTGAGAATAACTGTATTTTCTAGAGAGCATTATCCCCCGCTCTTAGGATCCACATAACTGTTTTTTCCAGAGAGTTTTATTACCCGCTCATAGGTTCCACACAGATCAGCTGCGTTAGATCCACCTGCTACTGTGTTATGTTCGCCTGGTATTTCAGATGTTTCACGTGGTACATTTCAAGGAATCAACGGGTGTCAATCAATATAACAAACGTTGCCTATCACACAGGTGTAGCGTTAATGTTACCTTACTTACATTTTGTTTATGTTGCTATTTATTAATTTACCTTTATTCATTAATGAGTAAAAAATTTTTTTGTTTTTCTAATTTATTGCCTTTATTTAATCCTATTATAATATTAGTTTCAAAAAATTAATTATTAGAAACAAAAGTTGTTTTTAAGGAGCAGACGAAGCTGTGAAACATATTGAAGCAAAATAATTTGATTTAAATTTGGCTGCTTAACTTTAGTTACCACAACTGCTACTACAAATTGGCATATTCTACCAGGCGAACAGAAGTGCGCAGAACGTCGCTACGCCATGTAAACAGAGATCGGCTCTCAGAATCCACATAACTGTATTCTTCCAGAGAGTACCAACTTCGGCTCCCGCTGATTTATGTTCTCTGAGAATAACTGTTTTTTCCAGAGATCATTGTCTCCCGCTCTTAGTATCCACACAGATCAGCTGCGTTAGATCCACCTGCTACTCTATTATGTTCGCCTGGTATTTTAGAGCTCAACGTGGTACATTTCAGGGAATTATCGGGTGCCAAGCAATAAAACAAACGTTGCCCATCATAAAGGCGTATTTACATTTTGTTTATGTTGCTTTTAATTTATTGAGTTTATTCATTAATAGGTTAAATTCTTTTTTCGTTTTTCTAATTTATTGCCTTTATAGCTTTTTTAGTTTTAAATTTAATTTATATAGGCTATATATAAACCCCAAGTTAGTTTCAAGGAGAAGTCAAAGTTTTGAAACATATTGAAACAAAAACAATTTAATTTAAATTTGGCAGCCCACTTCAATTACCAGAGCTGCCAGTAAAAATTGGAAAATTGGCATATTCTACCAGGCCAACAGAAGCGCGCAGAACGTCGCCACGTATGTAAACAGAGACCCGCTCTCAGGATCCACATAACTGTTATTACTCAGAGAGTATGAACTCCCACTCCGCTGATGTGCGTTCTCTGAGAATAACTGTTTTCCCCAGAGAGTATCATCTCCCACTCTAAGGGTCCACATAACTGTTCCTTTCCAGAGAGTACTTACTCTCGCTCTTAGGATCCACACAAGCAGCTGGATTAGATCCACCTGCTGCTCTATTATGTTCGCCTGGTATTTCAGATGCTCGATGTGGTACAATAAAATAAATGTTGCTTATAAGAAAAGCGGAGAGTTAATTAAATTTGCTATGACCATACTTGCCATGTTTCTTCTTACCTCGCTTTTTTCAAAGCCAAACTAACCACATTAAATATTCAAATTTTTTCATTTGAAACAGCTTTAGTTATTTCTTTTATTTAACTCAACTTTAATATAAATGTACACAAAGTTCGGATGAAAGAGCAGGCAAAGCTGCTGTACAAACTCGCTAGCTATATATTTAATAAATAAGAAACTTTAATACATTTGCGTTCAAAAATGACAAAATTTATCAATCATTTTTAATCTATGTACTCTAATTTTATTTGTTGCGCAATACAAGAAATAAATTCCTAAATGGAAACTTCATTTAATGACAACACCGACAAACAACTAGAAGTAACTTTGGGTTTTTTGTTGCCAAAAATAAAAACTTCGAGATAACTAAATTTGGATCCTGTCCTGACAACTGCGGCAGGACCTTGTCTGCTTAAGCTGGCTGACAGCTTATCTCCAAGAGCATTGGGAAAGTGGAAAGAAAAATAAACAAGAAAATACAAAATACACTGGCCAAATACTAATGAATCACATTCGTATCTTCCATTTACATCTCTTTGCAGTTCTTATGGATGCGCCTGCTTCGTCGGTTTCAGTGGCAGCGACTGTGGACACGGCCCACTATGCACGGATGCGCATACGAACATTTGCCAGAACGGCGGCACATGCAAGTAAGTTGAGTCATCAAAAGAATACGCAAGCTCAACTGGCCAACTGCCTGCAATGAGCAGCTTAATGAGATTCAAGATTGCTGCTGAAAAGAGTAAAAACTAAAATGAATGAGATAAACTTTGCGAATCTTAATTGCCCAGCTGAATTCTCATAGAAATGTGTATCTCTATCAAGCAATATCTCGCAATTTACAAATACATTTTAAGAACTAATTTTAAATATAATTTCGTTCACAGACATATTGGTGACGCGGCAATAACTTGCCACTGCCCAGCGGGCTACAAAGGCACAAAATGTGAAATACCGGAAATCAATGAGACGACCCAGGGTAAGTGAACTCCATGGGCAGCCAATGAATTTAATCAGACATAACAAACAGTAATGAATAGAGATGGAGCGCAGATGCAGTTGGAAAACAATAATTTAATGGGAACGGACTCGAAAGAGATAGCTGACAGAGAGAGAAAGAGACGGAGCACGAAACAACGTAAAGGAAATGCAAAAAATTGAGGAAAATGAAAACGAAGCTCGGCAAGCAAATTTAATTAAGGAAATAATTAAGCATTGAAAATGCACTCGATGCCCGCTGAGAGGCATGCAACACACAAAGTGTTCGGCGAAGGGACTGTGCGCTGTCGTTGATGAGCAAGGGAGAGGGGTGGAGGGAACTGCAGGGTCGGGGTATTGTCAAGAGCAGACTTTGTCGCGTCATTTAACCGGCAAGTGGAAAGGTTGTAACTGGGCGTACTGCCACGCCCAGTGTGCACTTTGTTGTTCGCGTCTGCAACCGTTGCAGGCGCGCAAAACCCGCAACAACGACAGCCAGTGACAGGCAACAATGAGCTAAATCAGATAGTGCAACAACACTGCACCTTGCTACATAGAAATGTATCAGCTCAAACAATTATGGGAGAAAGTATACGCGTTAACATTCAAATTGGACTCATTTGCACAACAGTCTAAAAGTATGCAATCACATTTTACACATCTGCACGTTCAGCGCAGAAAAGTATGCAACAATTTTTCAGCACGCAGTTTGCTATGGAATTGAATTGACTTCATGTTAGCCAACTTCGCATTGAAGAATATGGCTAAAAACGCGCACTTTTTCGCTGATATTTTAATAAATGATGAGCTGGCAGCTTGATAGCAGTGCAATAAGCAAAAACTTCTTCGCAATCTTCTCGAGTAAGAACAATAATCCATCGCGCAGGCAGCGAGTGCTCCCTTGGAGAATGACAATGTCATCGAATTTGACATCTGTTTTAGCAGAGCTCTGCTTGCCAAGGGTCAGGTGGGAAATGCATAGAGAATGTAGGTCACGAGAGAAGTGCTGCCGGACGACGAGGGTTAGTTTTTGCTGCGTATGTTTGCCACTCTCCGTAAACATTTCACACATTTTTCGTGCGCTGTAATTTCTCTTATTGCATTTCTCAATCTCCCTGGCAGCGGTCCTTCGAAAGACACCGACACTAAGCCAGTGCAGTTTAGTTGCGTCAGAGGACATTATTAAATTATTCCAATTCGTTTACTCACTTCGTCCACATGCAAAATATGTGTGTGCTCGCATTCCATAACACCTATCAAATAAAAGAGACTGTCGATTACTTTTACATTCAAAATATTACAAATGCTTTGCATACGTACAATTACCTCACACATCCGCTTTGCATTTTGCAGGATGCACTGGGAATGCCAGCGCTAATAACTGCCATCGAGCATGCGAATTCGACAACAACGGCTTCAGCTCCAACTCCGGGTCCAGCTCAAACCCAAATGCGGGTTACTTCAACCTGAAAAGCAATCGGAACGCCGCACGTAGCGGCAAGACGCGCTACGAGGTGACCATGCGACTGGGCGCCAATCTGACCGGATATTATCGCAACTCGGAGCGCGAACAATTGGCGGGCGCCATGGAGCGACAGGTGAGTGTGTTATAAAAGCATTCAGCTCAATAGAATGGCGAGCACGTGACTCACATCACATTATAAGTAGTAATAATCAGCGCCATATTTAATGCTGGAGTACATTTTTGGTTTGGTGCACTTTAATTAACGGCCACTTGCAGCTAAATGCCAGCCAGACGCTGCCATTGTGTGGGCCTACAAGCCAATTTAATCATAATGATGGCCCCGACAAGCGCAGTGGTCAGACCACTTGAGGCAGGCAGCCGTCGTCATTATGTGCACAGTCCCTGTGCCTGGGGCAGCGGGCTAGTTTGCGTCCTGATGATGACAGCGATACAGACACCAACAACACAAAAATCATCATCCGTCAACGTTGAGTGAGCCGCCTCCCTCTCCCTCTCCCTCTCTCTCTCTCTCTGTCGAGTCCTTATATTGCCCTCAAAATTATTAAGTGTCACAGTACCAGCCATTTGACATTTGTGACTGGGCATTTCCGACACTTGCTGCTCGCCGCTTCCCCAGTTGCCGCTTGCCACTTGAGGGGGCTGCGAAATGACATCATTAAATTGGACTTTGAAAAAAGTAGCAAGAAATGGTCGTAAGTGATTCCGGGTTTCACTTCACTCGCTTTAAGTACTCACAATCCGGCATTAAATATGAAGTGTTCTCGTTTACAAGAAAAAGGTCAACAAAGTGTATAATAATGCTGAAAGGTTAACAGTACAAATCAGACTACCCAACTACACTCTAACTGAGTTCTAATTCTATATGCATATGCAACATGTTGCCAGTGTAACTCGCTGGCCATTAGCCCACATAGTTCTGCGTCAAATTCAGCTGATCCTCTTGCACATCGCCCGCCCCGGCCAGCGGCACGTTGGCGGCTTGACTGAGGCTGTGCAGCACATTGCGCACTGCACCCGGCGTCCGCTCGAGCGAAGCCGTCCACGGACTGTTGGCCAGCTGCTGGGCATTGTTGGGCGTCGGGCTGCCGGCGCTGCTCTCCATGATGGTGGGCATATTGCTGTGCAGCGTCGGCTGCAGCTCGCCGCGCTCCTGCAGCTGCGTAAAGTTGCCAGCCGAATGTTGCGAGTCGTTGGCGCGCTTAAAGCTGTGCACGGAGCGCGAGAGAGGACGCCAGCGGTTGAGTTTCTTTGACGGCACGCGTTGCACGGGCGGTGTTCGAGTGCCAGCCTCAAAATTTGCGGTGGCTTTGCTGCTATTGCCGGTATTGCTGGCACCGCTGGCATGCTGCTCCAGCAGGCTGCTCACAATCTTGTCCAAGGCCTTCAGGTCCACGTTCAGCTGGGAGTTGGTTATCGAGTTCATGCGGCTGCCGGCCAAGCTGCTCGCATTCGTGTGCAGCGGATCGTCGACATGCCGCTTATTCAGCCCGGCTATCTTGGCCAGGCGTTCGGTCAGCTACGATTAAATAGGTAAAGAAATAAGTTGCGAGTGAGTTGCATTAAATAGTCGACAAGGCTACAGTCGAAGCAATTAAACGGCAATCTAACAGCAAAATAGGCTCGACCTGCAACAGGCAAACGAGGCAAACATGCGGTGGCCAGTCACCGCAAGGATTAACAACAATGTTCGGTTGCAGTTGGACGCAAAAGCAATATATTTTTCGGCAGCTGCCAGGGTTGCCAGCGTTCTTCGTTCTCCGTTCGACGCCGTCGCTGGCTGTGTGCGACTTTAATTGATGTTTCATTTCCGTTGCAAAGTGCTTCCGCTTTCCTGTGCTCAACATCCGTCGACGCGCGGCGACGTTTGTTTTGCGCTCCCTACTGCTGGAGAGTGGAAAGCGCGCAAGTGGCCAACAATCTACAATCCTGCAACCTGGCAACCAGGCAACCAACCCATACACTAGTAATTGAGTATCAATGCGGTTTTAAGTGAAAAATGCTCAGCTCCCGCGCCACTCAATGGGCGGCCAGCCATTTCCGTTTGTAATCTTTTGCCTTGATTTCGTATTTCTTTTCTGCCTGCCTCTCTCTCTCTCTCTCTGTCTGTAGTGCCGTCTTTGTCTTTTTCAATTGCCTCGTGCGCCGTCAAACGAGGTTAATTGAGTTTTAGTGGCCGCGACTCACTTTAAATAGATTACAAGCCATCCTCCAACTCGCTTCGCCTTTCTCTAATTCTTGCCCTCCAACCACACTCGACAAGTTTGTTTTACACTCTGTTTCGCCTCACGCCCCAAATATTTGGAGCATGTCCTCGCGCCGACTGTCTGCCTATCTAACTGTCATTCTGCTCATTCAGGAGCCTGCTTATTGCGGCCTCTTGCCGTCTTTCATCTTTCTTTTGCGCAAAACGAATTAATGTAAAAGTTGATTTGTGGCCATTGACGCTTGGCTGCCTAATCGCTTTTTCCCCAGTAAGTTTTAATTGAAGCCATCGTCCTGTCGCTCGCGCTCTCCCGCTGAGCAGGAAATTAACAAAGTTCTTTTTTCCTTTTGCGCTCTCCATCAGCATAAACTTATGCACTTCTCCCGACATAATTACCATACATAGATCGGCCTGTTTGCGAGTTTTCATTTCCTCTCTTATAAATGACTAATTTTTGAACCACATTTTTGTCATTCTCAATCAGCGACTTGAATCGAGTCACAACCTTGCAACTATCTTCCATCAATTGTCGCTGAGAATTCAATCTTCATATCGGAAGTGGCTGCTCCTTGTCGGCCATCATCTTGTGCTGGCTTTTGTTTCTTCTTCAAGAGCGACGACTTCATCAGATTCTACCATAAATCTTCCGCCATACCCAACTATAAAGTTGCCAGGGAGCTGCCTCGCTTTTTGCGCGGCTCCCAAACTGCGACTGACCTTTTGCTCCTTGCTGTGGTGCGGCGTACTTCGCATTGATTTATGACCAACCGACTTGCTTTATTATCCTTCTCTCTCTCTCAGTGAGTGTGTGTCCTTGTTGTGTCTGTTGTCGTCGACGACAGCGGCAGCTTTTGCCTGTCGCAGTGCATCGCGAGTAGTTCTTACTAGCGACTCCTGCTGCGCTTATCAACAACAAATGATTGAGGTCACTGCTTAATGTACCTTCTCTCTCTCTCTCTCTCTCTATCGCGCTCTCTTGTTTGCACTTCTTTCGCCCCCTCCCGCTCCGCCAAAAATACTCGTAATTGAGGGTAATTTCGCTTAAATGCTGCCTTCCCTCGGGACTCGTGTTCATTGCCATGTCGTGAGTCTTGACAAATGCGATTAGCGAACACTTATTGTTATTTTAACTGTTTCATGTTGTCCCCCCTCCCCCTCCCGCTTCTGCGCCACGTTGATGACAGATTTTAAAGTGGATAATCTTAATCTTAATAGGTGCAAATAATCCTGCCACTGTTCTCCGGGTAATCAGCAAACAAAATGTTGAAATTGTCTCTTTGTCACTCAATTTGCATTTGATTTGTTAGTCGAATATTTTTGACCGCAAATTTGTCTACTTTTGCTATTGACAAACAAGACATGAATTTCCATAATAATATTCTTTACTTGCATAAACTCGTGCAACTAGTTAAATAAGAGAGGCAATGACTTAAATCGAAAATTGGCTTTGTTAATGTTGCATATGCAAACAATATGCCTGTTCTTTTTCGTGTTAACAATGGCTAAGAAGGTTTGACACTATAATTGTTATCAACTATTTAACTAATTTAAAAAGCAAGCATTCAAAAGGCAATGACTTAAATTGAAGATGAAAAAGTAATCTTAGATTTATAAATGTTGAATATGAAAACAATATAACTCTGATTTGTCGTTTTAACAATAGCCAAGAAGCATTAACAATATAATTGTCAACTATTCAACTAATTAAGATAAGAGAGCATCTAGAAGGCAATGACTTAAAACAAAGATTGGAAATCTAAATGTTGAATATGAAAACAAAATCACTCTGATTTGTTGTGTTGACAATAATCGAGAAGGTTTGACAATCAATCAACTATTCAACTTATTAAAAAAAAAAAACAACTGGAAGCCAATGACTTAATTCGAATATGAGAAAGTTATCTTAGATATATAAATGTTGAATATGCAAACAATGAGTCTGACTTTTGTCCTCTTGACAATGGAGAAGAACTTTTGACAATACAATTGTTGTCAATGTCATATCAACAGTTTCAGCTAAACACTTTTATTGCCTTAAGAGTAGAACTCAATAACTCAATAGAACTCAACGGAGTAATCGAATTCATTAAGCGACAAATTTGGCACTACGTAAGATAGAAGAAAGAGAAAGTATACAAGATAAAAATACACACACGACCTTGTCTTGAGAGTATCAAAATGCCAACTATCAGCTGACTAAACAAGCCACTAAATTTAAATACTCAAATGATTTAGCAATCTCCTGAAGTCGAGTGTTTTCGCAAATAATTATGACGTACTTAGTGAGAGCAGCTGAGTCAATATGCGGAATCTAAGGTCAATCTTAGACCAGTCGATTTGCTATAAAAAGAGCCGAGATGCAGGAACAAATTATCAGTCAACTGTTGGGATCACAATGAGAAGCCAAACTCTTGTGTTGGGGTGCATCCTTGTGGTGCTATGCGTAATTTACTTGCCACAAAGTGAATGCACCACCACAACTGAAGCCAGCACCACAGTCTCTTCGTCTTCGAGTTCTACCTCGACAACTACCGTCAGAACCGTCAGAAGAAGAATACGCTACACGAGGAAATGGGAGAGAAGAGTTAGGGGTGGAGGCCGCACAACCAACGGCAGCAGCAGCAGTTCAAGCAGCAGCAGCAGCAGCAGCAGCAGCTCAAGGGGCCGCACCAGGAACTCCTCATCGAATAGGTCGAACGGCAAAAATGCAACTAGGAGGCGCTGGAGTAACCGATATGGCAAATAACTTACTGACTACGTCTAACTACGTCTAATGGAAATAGAATAAACGTGTAATTGACAATCCAACGCTTTATGAATGATCTTTGAAATCTTAGTTGAGTTCTTACCTCGCCAGCTGCATTGCTGGAGTAACTCATGCGCTTGACCTTCTTGAATGTGGTATCGCTCTCGGCCTGCGCCAGGGCCCGCTCCAGCGCTGTGTCCATTTTGGCACTGCGTGCCTCATCAAGGCCAAGATAGTTGCCGCCACTGTGGATTGAAAGCAAACAAAAAAATTAGGAACAACAGACTTGAGTATGCGCAGCTAAAATAAACAAAATTGAAGAGTTCTAGCTGCGAGATCTAGCTGGCTAAGGCCATATAAACTAGGCTATCTATGCTAATCAAGAATATAATAATCTATAATCTTCTCTATGTGGAATATGCCATTCAATATATATGTTGTCACACATTGTGAATAACTTTCCCCTTCTTTTCAGTAAATACCGCACAATGTAATCACATTTTCAAATATTATTGTTGGCTAACAACCTGACACATAATCGTGCTGTTCAATAACTTAACTAAACAAATACTTATAATCCATGCACTACATGCTATTCAAGTTGAATGGCGAGCAAAATTTGAATCTTTTGTTAGAATGACACTGAATTGTTTTGTTTAAACAGTTGTGCGTTGAATGTAGTTCAATGAAGCGATAGTGTTTAATAACTTCAAAGAGAAACACAAATTCACTATTGACAACAACATAAATTCATTAGCAGCACAAAGGCTTCACAGCTCGTTCAGCATGCCTCAGACGGCAAAGTATGCTGCCCACTTTTGTTTTGTGCCACTCAAAAAAGCGAAATTAATATGCGAAAGCAAAGCATGGCGAGGGACGCAATTATACAAGCATAAATACTTTTAATATTTACCTCTTGGAATTGTTTCTGAAGCATGTCGCTCCAGACAGGGGCAAGCAGCAAATTGCGTTGCCCCGCGGGAATGTCAGGAGCACTCACACCAACCCACAAACACAAATATTCATACAAACTGAATGGGGAGATGTTATTGAGCTCCACCACACACAGCTACACACATGCGCTCAATTACCGCAAGCACAACGCACAACAATTGCAGAATCATACAGCATTGAAGCACTTACCTCATGAGTTTATCGCCACGCAAAGTTCCAGCACGATGCCGCATTGTCGAGCGATTTGTCTTGCGCACGGTGCGTAGATCCGTCTCCCAGAAACTGTTGAGCAGAGAGCAGAGCAGAGCAGAGCATTAACATCAACAATCTGTGCAGAGTTTGGCATATGAAAGCGATATCGTGGTGTAAGCAAATAGTTTGAACAGCACTCGAAAAGCAATCGAAAACCAACATCTCTTGCAACGTTGCGCAATTGCGCCAGTGACCACAATCAATATCGCGCGGGCGAGTGCAATTGAAAAAATAACAGAATCTGTTGGAAAAAAGCTTAGCAAACAAACTAACATCAAATAAATATCATATCATACACTTTATGCTTATTGCTAGCGCCGAATCGCCGTCGAAGCGGCATGGAAAACTGCAAAATAAAATGGAAAACACAAAAAAAAAAACAAAAAACAAAACACGCCAACAAAATAATGCTGTCAGCCCATATGGACACGAGCACGAGAGTTGTCGCCCCATCTATGGCATTTATTTGTGCAGAGCATTGGCCCCCATCCAGCTAGAGGGCTCCACGCGACTCTCATGCAGCAGGACAAACAGAAATGTTGCATAAACAACTGTTAAATGCGCAGATAAAAAAACACAAAACGACACAAAGCAAATATGAGTTCAGCGTACAGCTGAATATTGGGGGCAACTTGACTAGAAAATGCCCATGAATAATTGTAGAATACACACAAATTTTTAGAATAACCTATTCTATTAGCTATTTTTAGTCTCTCTGTTAGAAATTCATATTTAAGCCCAATTCTTTAGTTTGGCTCAAGAGCCTCTTCTCTGTAATATTTTCAAATAACTTACTACAACTTTCACTCTCATTATTTTCGTCATTCTAATGTTCATACTAGGCAATTACAAATATAATTATTATTATATTATTTTAAGAGTCATTATTTTCGTTATTCTAATGTTTACACTTGGAAATTGAAAATTTAAAATTTCAGTCGCTTTTTATAGTCAGATTGTTGAACTCATCTCTGTAATATTTGCAAATAATTCACGACAACTTTGACTGTCATTATTTTTAAGGAATTTAAAATAGAAATTCCAGCCGCCTTTTCTGGCCTTGACCTTGTCTGGCTCTCAAACTCTTTTCAGCAATATTTCCAAAGAAGTCGCTATAAATTTTACTCTTCCACTATTTACCAAATTTTAATATTCATGCGAAGTTCAAAACATGAATTCTAGCCGCATTCTTAAGTCTTTAAGCCATTCGACTCTTCTCTGTAATAATAATTTTTAACTTTTACTTAAAATATGAATTCTTTTCTTTTACTTTTATTTTCTGGTTCTCAGACTCTGCTCTGTAATATAGTCGAATAATTTTACTCAAAAAAATTTAGATTCTTTACTTTAACTCGAGCAGCCTTTTCAGATCTGGCTCTTAGACTCTTCTCTGCATTATATTTAAACAATCTGCTGTAACTTTTAGTCAAAATATAAATTCTTTACTTGTAAATATAACTTCTAGTCAGGCTCTCATACTCTTCTCTGTAATATTTGCGGACAATTTGCTAGAACCTTTACTCTTTTCTGTCATATTTTCAAATAATTGTTTACTATAACTTTGACTTAAGGTATAAATTATTTCTTTTTGCTTAAAAGCATAATTTCTAACAGCCTTTTCAAGTCCGACTCAGAGTCACTTCTTCCCTATAACTTTTATTTAAATTCTAAATTCTTTGCTTCTACTTGAACACATAAATTCCAGTCGCATTCTGTAGTCTGGCAGTTGGACTCCTCTGTGCAATATCTGTGATTACAGGATATGCGAAAGGTGGCTGGGTTTGCATTCTGGTGGGCGGACGAGCGAGCGAGCGTGCGCTCGACTTAATACGCAAAACTGTGCAGACTGTGGCAGAAACAGTAGCATATAATTCTGCAAGCAGTTTATGTCGCAAATGTTGACAAAGCTTTGAGGAAAAATTGTTTCGTGCGCGCTTCGAGTAATTTAATGCGCCACTTTATGAGATTGAAGGCCACGCCGGGCCAGCAGACCAACACAGCACAGCATAGCAGACATGTGCCGGCCTCCAAGTGGCGGCCATTAACGCACACACACACACACACACACACACACACACATAGATAGATACTGGCTGGAGGAGGGGGCGGTAGGAAGTGTGGCGTCTTGGCTATGGCTATTTATTATGGCAGGACGCTGGCAATAAAACTCATTTATTTTCATTTAGAAGGGACTCGGCCACTCGGCGTATGAGTTATTTCTTATGAAATGCACGAAATAAGCCAGTTAATTGTGCGATTTGTCAATTTCTACGCATGCTAACGTTTTAAGGTTTATTAAATAATTCCTGCACAACGACTCAAGTTACCAGCAAGTGCGACAAGGTTGTCCAATCAACCGCATATGGATTGAAGCGATGGAGTGCTGAGAAATGTGCAGCAGCTTAAACGATTAAACACGCAGTAAGTCAGAAAGTGCTGGCATTAATTAACAAAACAGCTTGTCATGTTAGACTCGAGGGCAAATCACGCTGTTGCAAGCACTTCACATGTAATTGGCGGCAATTTATATGGTTCGAAAGTCGAACATTGAATGCAGCTCATTAATTGCAGCTTAGTTGGAAGGACTCACCGCTTGAGGTCCGGACTGGCGGTGTATGGCGCCGACACCTCCTTGATCTTCAGCACAATAATCGCAGTTATGAAGATGCAAATGACATTGATGACCGTCAGGCAGGCGGACACGATGCCATTGATGAAGAACTCTGTGGGCAAATAGTCGGTGTAGAGGAACGGATACGCAGTTGTGGCGTTCATCGGCTCGTTCTTCAAGTGCGGAATCCGTTTCTCCGGGTAGATGAGCCATATGCAGGCCTGCGACCAAAACAAACCCTGCGGAATAATGAAATAGTCAAGCGGCGGCAGTCAGAGATTTAAGATTTCATGCATCGCGTGGGCTGGCAATTGTCGTTGGCTTTCGGGGTCACGACGCGTTGCCAAAATTGAAATTGAAACCGGCTCGCTGCTGTCACGCTTAGCATACAAAGTAGTAGTGATCTCGGCCTTCAATTGTTATAAATTTCAGCCGCACACATGAAGGAGCAAACACACACACAAAACCCACACACACACACACGAGACGCGGTCGCAGATAAAACTTCATTGTCGCATTGTCTACGCGCTGCCTTTTTTCCTTGCTCTTTCTCTCTGTGTCTCTTTTCTTATGGCATTTTTTGCGCTTATAAATTATAATGACTCAGCGTCACACACACAAACACACACACACACACAGAACCACAACCATACACACATGTGTTTGCGGAAGTGCGTGCCTGCTGCAAATACGTGTTTATGCGAATGTCTATTTGTCTGTTTTTCTGCTCGCTGTTTGCCATTTTTTTCGTATTTATGGCCGCTTTGGCAAAGTTATGCCGGTGCTTATTTGAAAGTAAGCAGCACAACAAATTATTTCCACAAAAGCGAGCAGAAGTCTATTAAATGCCCATAGCGAAGCGTATAAAACTTAAATAATGATCATTTAAGTTGCAACCGTGAGCAGCGCACATTAAATCAGGCAGCAGACAGAACTCGTGACAAACGATTGGAATAACAAGTCAAATTCTGCTGGCAATAGATTTGCTACGTATGAATAATATGAATAGCATATAAATGTAATTACTCATACGCACCGTTGTCGCCAACGTCAGCAGCGCATGCAATTAATTGTGGCGCATTGTTGGGCGCTGCAGTTAGCAGATTTTTAGGTTAGCAAACGTGCAACGACAGCCCGACAAAGCTGACAGCGTCAGACTTCTCCTGCTGCTGCGTGTGCGTCTGATTTATGCGGTTCTCATCTAAGCCAAAAAACTGCCAAGAAGCGGGAGGGAGAGCAGCGGGCTGACTGCACACACATGCTCGACCACAATCGCCAACATGATTAAGCGATCTCAGCGCCATTGTTTCAGCACATGCTGCAAGCAAAGGCCACAGCTCGAGATCCAGGGCTTGGACCATTACTATTAGCACGAGGCTGGAGCGAGGGAGGGAGGTGGGGGGAAGCGTGGAAGCATGGAATGCACGTTCTTGTTACCGCTGCAATTCCCTCACTTCCTGCTGTCCTGCGACCGACTCGCAGCCGTAATATTCTCTCTTTGCATCATTTTGTCGTGGTTGTGGCGCAACTACCGACTCCCCAACTTGTCCCGCATTGTCTTTCTGTCACAATTGATAAATGTCAGCCAGCCTCATGTCGCCGGGAATTTTGTTTGTTTGCTTGTCCCTTTGGCTGCTTCCGCTCTGCAAAGTTTTTGCATGCATTTACCCAGCTCTTCCTGCACTCTCTCTGCCTCTACTTGCTTCCCGCTCGCCGCAGTTCTTAGAAGGTTTGCTTAATAATTTTACGCAACATCCGCTGGGGCCACAATTCGCACTTGAAAATTGGGTCGAAATTTATGCACTCGTTGCGGTTAGCTGCCACAATGCGAGGCAGCCAACTGAGCCAAAGCTGGAAAGCCAAAGCAGTAAGCTAAGTAACAGCTAGCCAGGCAGCAGGCAGCTAGGCAGCTAGGCAGGCAATCGGCTAGATAGATTTACGACGAAAACTTTTTGTGCCTTGCACTTCAGATTAATCAGCAAATTGTATTTTGGCCTAATTTATGTGCTGGCCACCAAAACGGCGTCCGCTCGCTCGCTTTCTAACCCTGTCACTCTCCCCTTTCCCCTTCTCACTCTCCCTTTAGTTTATTCACATGAGCACACTCCATCAATGTGGTCATTTATAGTTAAGCAAACAGCAAAAGCATTCACAGTTGTTCTACTACTAAAAACCAACATCAAATACTGCTGAAGTTTCCAAGTATTTGCAAATATTTGCGGTGATTGAGCAAGAACAAGTAAATAATATGATTTGGGTTTCGTGTAGCTCCAAAATAATAAAGCATAAAATTATTGAAAATCTTTTACGCGCAAGATAGGTAGAAAGATAGATAGATTGGTGGATATATAGATAGATTTAGAAAGAGCCATAGACAGAAAGATTTACATATAAATATAGATAGATAGATATATAGATAGATAGATAGATAGATAGATAGATAGATAGATACATAGACAGATATATTGATAGATAGATAGATAGATAGATAGATATAAAAATTAATAGATAGATAGAGAAATAGATAGATTTAGACAGATATATGGATAGCTAGCTATATTTTGGTGCTTCTATTGCTTCTATTATCTCCTTTGTCTTTTCACACATAGAGAGACAGATTGATTAAGATAGATAACGAGCTAAATAGATTGATAAATAGAAATATTTATTTGGATAGCAATATATGTATATTGCTAAATCAATTCCTTTGCCTTTTCATACATAGATAAACGGACAGATTTAGACAGACAGATTTAGATAGATATATATAAAGAGGGATAGATAGGTAGATAGATAGATTTAAATAGACTTATATCGCTAAATCGACTCTTTTGCCTTTTTATAAATAGATACACAAATATATTTAGATAGATAGACAAATATATAGATTGCTAGATAGATTTAGATAGATAGCATTCTATTGCTATGATAATTCCTTTGGTTTTTCATACATAGATAGCCAGATATTTAGATAGAATGATTTAGATAGCTAGTTCGTTCTCTCTTGCTGACTAGAGCAGCTCGTTTAAAACAAGCTGGAAGGAAGTTAAGCTCCCATTAGTACATGACAGCTCAAAAGAGTGTCGGAAAAATTAAGTTTCTTCTCGTTGTTTGGCTGGCTGTGCTGACAGGGCCAATTAACCTGTCAATGCCAAGAATTATGTGAAGCTAAATGTGTGACCAATTTGTGATATCATCTCCAAGAGACTGTACAGCACACACACACACACACACACACACATACAATCAGCATCATTGAGAGATTAGCTTCTAACTTGAGACTATAATTGAAATATGTATTTCAAGGTCGCACTTCAGTCAATCGAGAGCATTATAACAAAATCGATGAATGACGCCGTTTGCCGTTTGCAATAATGCCCGTTGCCAGAGTGACAATATCAATGTGGGCATTTGTTGGCGACATTACAATTAAAGCACATACGAATATTTTGCTTGCTTCGAATTGGTTCGGCATACTCACACAATTGACGACCGGCGGCAAGAGCGATGCTGATATGGCAACGCCTATCAGGGGCCCAGCCGATCCCTGGAGCAGAGCCACGGCCACGCCCGTTCCAGATGTGAGGGCCCACAGAACGCCCATCCACAGAGCACGCACGTTGCCTCTGACGGGGGTGAGGGGCGAATTTCAATTGCGTTCCACATGCGTGGGGAGAAAAGTTGATTGAACAACAAACGGCAAAAATTAATTAAAAATAAAAACGCTGAAAATTGATAAGTGCCAGCTGTGCACAGGAAGGCAAGGGATGGGAAGGGAAGGTAAGGGATGTGAAACTGCAAATTGAGTTAAATTTAGATGAGAGCCGCGCAACGCTTGTCGCTGGCACTTGCTTATCTGTCCTGTCAGCTGGACACGCCACCAGGTGGCGCCACCTCAGTCCTGATTTGACTTTCGCTTCGGTTTCGCTCTGCTTTTTTCCCACTTTTTTTTCTGTGTGGGGTAATTCGCGACTTTGTCAAGTGTCAGCGGCTTTTGTTATCACTTCCGGCAAGCGACCTTGTCGACGGTTGGCTTCGTTTTATTTTTTTTTTTTTTGGTTTTTGTCGTTGTTGTTGGTTGCAGTCATTTCTCGTTGTGAAAAATGTTTGGAAACTTTTTCAGAGTCCTTTTTTGTGTGTGATTCATGCGCACCTCATTTGTGCCTACACTTTGCCTACACTTTTTGTATTCACGGCAACCTGCTCCCAACTTTCGCTGATTAATGGCCCTTTGCTCAGCTTTGACATCGCGGCTGCTTAAATTTTCACACACATTTCACATTTTATCATGGCCCAACTTTATTATATGCCGCAATTTGCGCGCAATTATTGTGCAACTCCGCGCTGCTTCTCTCAAATTAGTGTCTGTCTAATTTGATGGCTTTCAATTAGACTTTGGCCAACAACTCCATCTATCTCTGTCTCATGCACATATGTGTGACATTTATTAACACGGATTTTGCAGCCAGAAAAACGTGCAAAACATGTTTATGGCCCAAAAAAGCGACTCATAATTTGATATTTCGCAAATATGCATATGAATAGAATTAATTTATTATTTAATTAATACGCATAAATACCAACAAATTCATTTTAGCTTTTAAACAATTAGAATAGCCGTGAAATATGCGGAAAATGTGTTGAATAAAGAAATGACTATTTGGTATGATTTTATATATACATCAATATGTTTAATACCATCATAATATTTAATTAAATACTACAAACATACTAAAGCGTTATGGTAATATAATAACCTACAAGAATCAACAAAATAATTTCTAAATTGTTATTCCTGTTGTTGTTTGCATATTCAAATTTTCTTACTGCAACTGGAATTTTTCAATAAACTAAATGCTTTATAATACTAATATACTAAAACTTCAAGAGAATATGATATTCCCATAATAAACTAAACACTTTATAAATTATTATTCCTGTTATTGTTTGCATATTCAAAAATTCTTGTTGCAAGTGCAATTTTTCCAAATATTATCATATCCCACATAATAAACTAAATACATTCCATATATTAACTAAATGAGTACTAATATGCTGAACCTTTATGCTAGCTTCATAGCCCACATAATAAACTGAATTGCAACCAAATAAATACCAATATCCTAAAGCTTCATGATAGTATCATATCTCACACAATCAACTAAATGCTTTTATAGTTATTATTCCTGTTTGCATATTCAGACATTCTTGTTGCAAGTGCAATTTTTTAATATTATTATATTACAAAATAAGCTAAATGCTTTCCAAATATTAACTAAATAAATGCTAGTACGTTAAAGCTTCAATATAGTCTCATATCAATATCTCATATCTCATAATCAAGTGAAATTTTCGCGAGATCGTTTAAATGAGAATATTATTGTATTACATAATAAAATAAATGCTTTGTAAATTGCCAATATGGCTGTTGTTCTGTGCACATTCAGATTAGATTATTTGGCTAGTCACACGCCGCATAGGGAGTCACTTCAGCCTTGACAGTGAATTAAGAGTGGTTTAGAAAAGTTTTTGTCTGCTGGCTTTTCATTGACTGGCTGGTGGCAATGCAGAAGGCTTTGGCTTTGTCACAATGGAAATCCATTAAGTATGTTAATTAGGCATTGGCTCATGGAAATGACAGACGCGACTGCAAAATGCCAGCCAGTGGAGGAGTGAAAATGTAATAAATTACTTGCAAATAATTCAACTAATCTGATCCGCTACCCCGAAATGCGAGGCGTGCGCTCATTAGGGCAACACTCAGTAGTAGAGCTGCCCCCGTTCGCGGCGCCACGAGGCGGCGATAGATAGACTCTCGCCAAGTATATGAGTACACATTTATTATGGCATCGTTTTTTGCCGGCTTGCCGGGCCATATAAAGCGCAAATCTTGGAGTTGCCACGCGCCGACTGCGTAAATCTCGTGCGCCAGTGGGCGAAATAGGCTTAGGCATCCCCTCCCTACCGCCTCTTGTTGGCACGCCCCCCGCCACTGCGCTGTGGCAGCCACAATAAATTAAGCTCAAACGCAGTTACCCGGATATTGTGTGTAATGAATGTGTGTCGGCAATTGTGTTAATTGCGCAAAATAAATTGTTAAAATAATAATACAAAGGACGCTGGACGAGCGGGGGAGAGATGCTGTGTGGCATAGAGATACCATAGACAGCCAAAGCTGACGGCTGAGTGTATCTACAACTCAATTGAGAGCGCGCGGCCAGCACAATGCTGCTCTCGATGCACAGATACAAATCATCATAATAATAATGACGCAAGCCTCTCGCTGCTCTTTGTAGATTGCGTGATTGCTCCCGGCCACCACAGCACTGCTCTGCTCGGCTGCTCAAACACACATATATCTCGCCAAGCGCGTGTGCTTCTAATGGCCAACTTCCTGCCCCGCCCTCTCCATAGGTGCCATTGTCCGCCCGTAATTGTGTCACGTGGCGCGTGAAAACGGCATCGTCGCTGGCCGCCAAATTAGTGCTATTTGTGTTTGGCCAAATAAAAATCAGTCAGTAATTTAATTGTGTATCGTAGTTGTGCAGATAGACAGATGCCTTTGGGCTAAGCCGAGTCTTTAAGCCGACAAGCAGCTCGACGCCAGGTTTCATCTGCTTTATTGTCGTAGTGGACTAAATAGATTTGTTGTTAAAACAGATCATGCAAGCAAGATCATGTGCAAGGATCTAGAGCTAGAAGTCTTTGTTCGACCACAAACAACAGGCGTATTAACGAAAATAATTTCATATGCAACAAAACTTCTAGTAGACAACGTTATTCAAATCATAGTGGCCCAAGCTGAAGGCAGTGGCAAATAGTTGGTAATGTGAAAGTATCTTCAAATGCTTTTTCGATCACAAGCAATTGGCGAGAGAATTCCAGCTGCAACAAGACTTCTAGTAATTACTTTACTCAAATCATTTTTGTAATGGCCCAAAACTATTTATTTGGTAATGCAGATAGTGCAATTCATCTAAAGAACTTATGCAAGAAACACAATCAAATAAACCGAAAAAATTTCATTGGCAACTATTTGTTTATTAGATTACTTTACTCAAATTGTTTTCGTAGTGACCCAAAACTATAGGCAATGGAAAATAGTTGGTAATGCCGATCATGCAATAATTCTTCTAGTTGTGAAAGTAGCTAGAAGTGCTTGTTTGATCACAAGCAAATGAAGTACTAACCATAAGAATTCAAGCTGCAACAAGAATTCTAGTAGATTTTTTTACTCAAATCATTTGCGTTGTGGCCAAGAACTATTTGTTTGTATTTGCAAACAGTTATGAAATTATCTACAAGTTCTCATTCAATCACAATCAAATATCTTATTAACCGAAAAAGCTGTAACTAGACTTCTAGTAGATTACTTTTCGTAGTGGCTAAAAACTATTTGTTGGTAATGCAGATCATGCAATTAATTTAAAGCAGTTGTGCATGTTCGATCTCGAAGAAAAGAGGTATTAACAATAATAATTCCAGCTGCAAAAAGAGATCTAGTAGATCTGCCACTTTTCAGCGTTTCTAGACAAAAATGTGTTCATAATTAATCCCCCAGCAAAACAGCACTTATTAATCTGCCTAATCTGGATTCAAAGGGGTGTATGAGAAAGCATCACAGACTCTAATTGATTTCAAGGCACAAAATCCGCACTTATTAGCGGCTCAGCTTTCTGCTTTTAATAGGGCAGCCAATTAGCATGCCCTCGAGATCAAAGACTTATTTAATGTGAAACGCAACACATATACAATTGATACGAAATGTATATGAATTAAAAAAAAGGTGAGCAGGGGAACATGACTAGCATTCTGCATGAATCAAATTACGAGCAATTGTGCGTTGGGGGAATGGACACAGCAACAGCTACCTGCGTTGTCAATTTGCTGTGTGTGTGTGTGTGTGTGTGTTTGGATGTAAGAAGATAAAACGTGACAAATTTCAGCGAATCTGTGGCAATTGTTTGCTTGATTAGCAATAATTGAAATTGACATTTGACCAGCTTACCTGCCACGCATCTCCTCCGTCGGCCAGTCCGCGTTCTGGCCCCAGGGCATTTCTGTAGTTCCCAGAATCAGACCGAAGCAAAAGCCAAATACGCACGAGATCAACATGCCCAGACCCAAGCACAAGAAGCCGACGCGCTAAAATACCAAACCACAAAAGGAGACACTCATTAGAAGTGAACTAAGAAATACCCTGTACAACAAGTTGTTGAAATGAATTTAATCCAACTTGAACAACATGCTGTACAAGCTAACCACAAGAATCGGAAAAAAGTCACAACACGCATTCACAAATTGTATTTGCTCAGCATAATAGCTGTGGGGCAAATAAACTTCCAGGCATTTGTTTGTCCATAAACAGTTTGTTCAGCACTGTAAATTGAACTTGGCTTGTTTAAACAGTTGGCTGCGCTTCAAATCTAGCAGTATATATGCAGGGTACTACACAAAATGTAATTCAAATGAGTTTTCGAATGAATACTGCACTTAAATTGAAAACTCATTGCAATTATAGCCGCTTATTTTCACAATAGGCACAAGACGAATATTTTCATTTACATATTGACATATTCATACATGTAGTACTTCATTAAATTTAATTACAGTATAGCAATGAGTTTTCGATCATTGTAATTATAAACATTCATTTTGACGCCGAAATAACAAGCATGTTTCAATTTATAATACACCAATGAGTTTACCAATAAATATTGCAGTCAAATTGATCAATCATTGCAATTATTCACAAAGGTGATTTAGCATTCATGTTCAAGCTAAAAATCAGACGAATGTCTTCACTTTAGAATGTAAAATATTTAAATATTCAGGACACTACATCTAAAGAAGAATAAATATTACACTCCATGCTTTATATTAAACAATCATTGCAATTATAAACAAACTAAAATTAACTCGAATAATTTCATTTATTATACAGATATCAATATCAATCAGTTTATGAATAAAAATAGTATTTAAACTAACAACCATTGCAATTATAAAAAATCATATTCAAGCTACAAATGTGACGAATGTTTCTGTTTCTAAAAAATATTTAAAAATACCAGGTACTACATACAATTTTATTTTAATGTGCGAATTACTCTAGAAATGAAAACTGCATTTAAATTCAACATTCATTGCAATCATAACCATTCATCTTTACGCTACAAATAAAACGAATTTTTCCACTTATTTCATTTATGTTAAATACTTCAATGTTCTGAATACTTTATAAAATTGAATTCGAAAATAAAAATTAGAAAACTGTATTTTAAGTAAACAATTGATTGATATTATAAATATTAAATATTCTGAATACTTCGTAAAATTAAATTAAATTAAAATTCTAATTCTAATATATAATTTTAAAAATGTATACTGTACTCGTATTGCATTCAAATCAAACGAATGTAATAAATGACATTAATCTCCACGCTACAACTAAGACGTATGTTTTCACTTATTTCATTTTATTTAATATTCTGAATACGTAAAAAAAAGTTCATTCTTATTTACCATTTAGTCAAAGAAAACTGTATTCAAATTAAACAATTGATTGATATTATAACCATTCATCCTTACGCTTCAAATAAGACGACTGTTTAAAATACTTAAAGTGGCTTGCAATTTCATTGAAAAATGTCTTTAAATATTGAAGAATAACCGCATGCTAGTCTTTTTAACAGAATCACGTGATAAAGCGGGGCGAAAGGGGAAGAAACTGCATGTTGAATGCCAACTGACGCCAGTAAGCGACACTTTGTGCGATAATGTTGCATACTTTGCAGCGCACAGAGCACAGAGCAACATAAATGAGGAATAGAAAAGAATAAAGGGCGGAGGGGGGTTGGCCACATCGAGTGGGTGCGTGACATGTTAACCCAAATTTGCAGCCACGCAACTCAAACTGCTTTTGGCAGCTGCACACAAAAGAAAAATGTTCTAATGTCAGCCAGATGATGTTGTGTTGTCGTCTTAGTCGCTCTCCCTGCCTTTCTACTCGCTTTCTTTTCTCGTCCGTCTTCGACTTCTGCTTTGACTTCTCCTCCCTTTTAACAGCAGCAGCTCAGAGCTCAACCCTCAGCTGCAAGCTGCAGCATAACAAGCTGGCAACTGTTTAAATTCTCTGCTGGCAACACAACAATTTGCCAAGCTTAAAGAGTCGTCGAGACACAACAGTTGCCCCAACTGGCATTAAAGTAAAGTGGAATTATAAGTGGCAAGTACTGTTCTCGCTCAAAAAATGAAGGGGAGAGGCAGCCGCAGGCGTATGAGTAATGAGTAAGCTGCATGCATCAAGTTTAAATGGCGTGCAAATATTTTATTGCACTACAGTGCGTATACACAATGTGTTGTGTATTTGCTTGTGCAGCGCCCGCAGCTGCACACAAAAAATGCATTTCAATAACATTTAACGACTTTTGACAGATGCTGCCATAAACATTTATGCACATAGGGAAAGCATTTAGTTTTCATTCCCGCAACTTTACGATCGTTTCGTAATTTTTTGTTGGCATTTGCTTTTCTTTTTTTCGGCACTCAGTTATCAATTTTGATGCGTTCAAAATCAGTTTTTGCTGCTGCACAAAAGGCTTAAACCTATTAAATGGCTTTTCATATAATTCAACGAACAACGAATTGAGTTTGAAATGCTTGCACAATTGCTTTTGAAATAAATTAAAAATCTCCAGATGATTATGCAGTGCACAACTTGCTTTTAGTGATAAATTTAAGCTGCTGCATAAATAAATTAAGCAACTTGCCGCCACACATATTTTTCATTAGTTGTAATGCTGTTGCGCTGCTTGCGCCAGAAAGCTGAGCACTTTTTTATTGTGGCATAGATTATGCCGCAGCTACAGCTACAGCTACTTCACAGACGTACATAAAACGACAAAAAAATATATTCATTTCAATTAAAATTTAATTGAAGTACACGACACACACACAAGCTTGTCGAGCTACATGTGTATCTCTCTCGCGTGTCTGTAAAATTGTGTCAGCAGACACCAAGTTGCGCCCCCGAGGTGGGGTGGGGGGTTAAGGAAGCAAATCTCACACTCATTAGAAAAAATGTTTGCCTCACATTTTTGATTTCTATCTCATTTTCCGTCTGTGTGTCGCTTCCCAACTTGCTCCGACTCCCTATTTATCTTCATTTATGAGTGTGTTTATCATATAAAGCGCACCTGCGAAATTTATGAAACGCGCGCTTCGTTTTTGTGTCGTTGTGTGCGGCGAGCAACAAAACAGCAAATCTTAGCTAAGCCATAGAATTCGACTGTTGTCCTGGCTGCTTTTGACATTTATGGGTCTCCCGCTTGACGGCAGGCGGAGCGACAGGAACAGCAACGGGAGCAAGGATCACACAGGAGACAACAAGGAGACAAGGCTCTGCGCATTGCGGACGTCGCAGAAAAAATAGAAAGAGAAAGACGGAGAAGGGAACGGGAACGGGAACTGGGAACTTGCTGTAGTTGACGTTAAGTTTTATTTGCTTCGAGTTTTGGATAATTCCTTAAGTGCTTATTTTCTTTTAATTTAAGTAGCTTAAGTCTGTTTGCAGACGCTTTTCAAACCAGTTCTTCAGCGCAGATGAAACAACGACCTCGTTTCGCGTATTTTTAGGCATCGCCTCGCATCGCACACACAAAGTTGTCTGCAATTCAGCAAATGTTTGCGCTCAACCCTTGACATTTCAATATAAAGAGTTTGGATTAAAAACCCACAGAGTTCTTCCTACTCTAGCTGAATTTCATTCGTTCACGAGTTCAAAAGGTCGAATATCGATACAAAAAGTTACTAATTTCCATACTTCTTTATCTCAAATATCATATTTAATAGCCAGTAATTTTGTTGCTGTCTAAATTAATAGCGGTTTCAACGCGTTTCTTGCCTATAATTTGGCTCACATTTCAGGTTCGCGAAATTGGTCAATAATTACAATTACAATTTCGATAACGTCTAAACTTTTCATAAACAAGCAAGAAACTCAGCAGCTCACAACCGTAAAAAGTTTAACCACAAAAATGTAGAAAATGTGCCTTAAATCCAGATGAAATTCGACGTTCTGCACTTGACTTCGATCTAAAATGCTGTTCATTTCTATATATCAATACGTTAAATGTAATTTTTATATCACATCGTCAGTTACATTTGCCTTGTACTCTTTAGTCTAAAAAGTGCCGAAAGTAACTTTACTGTTGTCTAAATTAATAGCGAATTCTTCTCGTCTCTTGCCTATAATTTGGCTCACATTTCACTTTGGCTAAGTTCATCTCATAATTTTAATGCACAGCAATTTTGATAACAAATTCAGATACTCAGCAACATCAATGTTGAAAATGTGTCTCAACTTCAGATGAAATTTTACGTTACGCCCTTTATATTGATAAAAAAAAGTCGCTTTTTTCTATATATTAATACTTTAAATGCATTAATTCTATTATATTGTCAGCCACGGTTGCATTGTGCTCTTTGGTTCAATAAGTAAGCCTGTTGCCTATGAATTCATCAATAATTTTAATGCACAACAATTTTGATAACAAGATAACAACTATTCAGATAATCAGCAACGTCGATATTTACAACAAAAATTTTGAAAATTTATCTAAATTCAGATGAAATTTGAAGTTATGCAGCTGATCTCGATAAAAAAAAAGTTGATAATTTCTAAATATCAATTTCATATTTTAAAGCCATCCCAAAGTATGTTTGTTGTTGTCTAAATTAATATTGGTATTTAAATTTTTGATGCCTTTAATTTGATATACATTTATGTTTTACTAAATTCATTAAAAATTGCAATGCAAAACCATTTTGATAACATTTTCAGATGCTCAACAACGTCGATATTCAAAGTAATTTTGTTGTGGTCTAAATTAAAATCGGTTTCTACGATGCTTTCTTTCTAAGTTAATCAATAATTGCAATATTTTTCCATATATCTATACTTTAAATATTGTTATGTACATTATTTTTGCAGCTGCAAGCCAAGTAGTGAGCTCGTCAGCCATGTTTGTATTGTGTTCTTTGGTTTAATAAGTGTCCAAAATAATTTTGTTGTCTAAATTAATAGCAGACCACATTTCTGTTGCCTATAATTTGGATATTGATCAATAATTGCAACACCATTTTGATAACAAACTCGACAGCTCAACACCATCGATTTTAGCCACAAAAATGTTGAAAATGTATCTGAAAATCGCATGAAATTTGTCGCTATGGTTTTGACCTTCCAATTGTGAGCCGAGTGGTTGCCATATGCCTGATGGCTTCACTCGCTGACAGCGTAATTTTCGCAGTATTTTGTTTTACTTTTATGAGGCTGCCACAGTCATTGGCGCACACATAAATCAATCCGTGGCACTGCAAAAGTATTGCAATTTGCGGATGCTCTAGCGCTTTGTGCTGTTATGTTTTTGGGGCTCCCAATTGTGTGTATTCGTGAAGAGCGAGCAGCACGAAAGCAACTCGAAATGGTTATGGGCAAGCAACCGCAGGGAACATGGGTCAACGGCAGCGACAGCTGCATGCACTTACCATTAGCTCTCGGTCCGAGATAATTGCGCCAAATGTAATCGACATAACGGGACCCATAAGCGGCGAAACCAGCATGGCCGCAACGATATTCGGTGCATTATTCTCCACCAGACCGAGCGCTGCCAGGGAGCTGTCCAACGACCATAGATTGCATTACAATGTCGCGGGGAAGTGGGTGGTGGGGAAAGGCTCGGCGGGTACTCACTCGGCGGTAACGATTAGCAGCAGATAGTCAAAGGACAAGGAGCCGCCAGCCCGCACGCCGTCCACCACCTGCTTGACGGTCAGTTTCGATTTAATTGATTCCACAAAATTGTTCCACCTGGACGCTTCCTCGGCATCCTCGCTATGAATTGTTAAATAAACAAAGACCATTAAAAGCAGCTCATAAAAAGCCATGGCGAGCAGCTGTGTGCTCGCTAATTGCTAGCATATTTAACAGGGTTTCGCAATCTTATGTACTACATTTATTACAAGAAATTAAACTCGGTTTTTACTTGAAATTGTTGAAATATTTCTGCGTCTTCGTTGCCTGACTTTCTTCGGCGCACTGAAACCTAAAAACCCATTTCCCAGCAATAAATCTGCACACTCAACTAACCTCACTAAAGCAGCCACAACCTCAATTAGGTGCTCTGTCTTTTGCCCACTGTGTCACATCTCCATCCCTTCATCGAGACAAATCTTTCGCAACGACACACACATAAAACTTCTTGCCGACGCATGAGACTCATAAATTATGTGCACTAGGCAGATGCATTTAACCCCTTTGATGGGGTTAATCCAACTAACTCGCCGCTCTTATATGTAAATTCAAACATTTTCACTTTTTACACCGCTCGACACAGAAAGGTGAAGCACACACAACAAAGAAGTACGAAAAAAACATGTGACAATGCTCGTTCCTGCTGCTGCTGCCAAAGCCGCAATAAACTTGGGCAAGTGCCAAGAGCTGACAGCTGTGGGTTGGCTGTGCTAGAGATGGACGCGTGACACGACTGCTAGATACGTTCAATGAAATATCGCAAACCAGTAACAGTAACCAGTAAAATAGATGCGTGACACGACTGATAGATAGATTGAGTGAAATATCACAACTCAGTAACTACGATAGAAAACGCTTGAATAGCAAGGGATAGCTAGAGATGAACGCGTGACACGACGGAGCAGCACACGACTGATAGAAACATTAAATGGAATATCGCAATTCAGTTACTAACATACAATAAAAATAACAGCTTACATAGAAAGGGTTGACAGTTGTGGGTTGGTTGAATACCGATAGATTCACACGCCTGATAGATTCCTTAAATGAAGTATCGGATTTCAATCACTACAATAATAGAAGCGTAAATAGCAAAGGCTAGTTAGACATAACTAATAGATACATTAAATGAAATATCGCAAGTCAGTAACTACAATAATAAAAGCTAAAAATGCAATATAGAAATATATATTATATTTATACGATTTAAGAAGTAGTTCCTTTACTCGCAATCGTGTCACGCGTGTCTCGACACACAATATCGAGATTCCCAATTAGCAAAAATAGCTTTGCATGAAATGCAATAAATACTATATGAAAATATCTATAAAAATTCCTCCACTTGCAATCGTGTCACGCGTGTCTCGATCCAAAATATCTATATTCCATAATACCACAAAGTATATGTGTGTATTACAATTATTCGAGAAAGTAGTTCCGCCACTCGCAATCGTGTCACCCACGACTGGGTGTGAAAAAAGAAGAGGTGAAGTAACGTACTTGTTACTTTGCCATCAGCGGGACAAACAAACACTGGATTCCTGCAAATGAAACTGAAACTAAAGCAGACGGAGAGAATGCCAGTGAAACTGAAGCTGAGCTCGGCACGCCGAGAGTGGGAAATGCGAGTGAAAGTTAATGAAATGACACACGCCTTTGAAAGCGAACCACAAAAGGAGGCGCTCAAATTAGTTTCCGACAAAAGGAGCACTCGGGTCAAAAGCCACGTGTCTGTAGCTGACAAAGGTGCTCGCATTAAAACCAGACACTAGTCTAACCCACACTAGCACATAGACAAACTTCTATACTCATAGTTGTGTACTGACAATGGGATTATTCGTGCAGCGACTTACCAGTAATCATCTCGCATGTTGGCCGCATCGGTGATGGCGTCGTAACTAACACTGCAGGGCAGCACACTGTGAAGCAAAGCAAAGGTTACACGGCTGAAAGATGACAGACTCCTCGACGTTGAGGATGCATTTGAATATGCTGATATTTTTTTAGCACTTGCCAGCCAAGTCGTGAGTGCTCTTTTGGCCGGGCTTGATTTGAAAGTCCAGCACAGATGCCCTGGAATGACAGCAGCCCACTTAATCCCAGGACTTGGAGCTACACTTGCAGGTGCTTCAAAGGCGCAGCTGTCTGCTGTTTGCTGGAGCGCAACTTAATTGCATTCTGTGCACATTAAACAGCTTAAATATCGCTTTTGCACATCGAAACCGTCCGCCCTTTGACCTGCCACTCAGCCAAAGGTAAAGGTAAACAGCTACGCGCTCTCCATTGGCCACGCAACGTCTTTGTCTCGTCCCTCACAGCAGCTGGCCACACCTCGCTGCCGGCTGCATTTTAATGCACCAGCTTAATGCCATTAAATGATTATCGCACCTGCTCGCCAGTGTCTCGTTTGTCGACCCCGTCGCCTCCTGCTTGAGACATTGTCAGTTCATCTTTAATTTACTTTGTCGGGCTACTTAGTGCAAGTGCAAGTGCAGCTCATTGTTTCGCCTTGGCTGCTTCATTTACTCGCAGCCAGTACCTCACTGAAATTCCATTGAAATTCCTGCAGCTGTAAGACACTTTAATCCAAGTGCAAATTGCGCTTAACAAAATGTATTCTAATTTCAGTTCAAGCTCAGATTGCTGTTAATGTTTCACTTTAGGCAAGTGCAGAATGGTTATTGAACTACTTCGCTTAGGAACCACTTAGTTCGTCAGCTGTTAAGCTCGGTCTTTCGCTCTTTAACGTTGCAGGCCACAAAAAAGCATTCAATTTTGTAGCCGCATTTCGAGCAGATAACTTTGCGCCTATAGTTCGTCCCTAACAACTGCAGCGCTGTGGATTGAGCTTGCTTCAAGCTGCCCGACAACGAGGACGCTGCAATTTTTTGTTATCAAGCTGGGATAGCTGGGACGTCGCAGCAGTTAAGGTTGGTCTCTGGCCAGCTGTTGCCATGTTGACGCCTTGTTGGTTTGCCCGGCACGTTTTCCGTTAGCCGTTTGCCGTTTGCTGGCGCCTCTCAATGTCTCAACTTACCTGACACTGGAATTCAATTTGGTGCCAATGCCCAGCTCCGTGAGACAGTGCAGTGTCGTCTCGCAAGCGTCGCCCGCTTGCAGCGGGAAAACGACGTGATGGAAATATCCCTTTTTGCTCGTCGTCCAAGTGACGTGCTCGATTTCAAGCTTCGCCAGCAGCTCCTCGAGCACCTGGCGAGTAGACAACACAACAACAACAATAACAATGAATGTCTAGCGGCGATTGTCTCGATTTTAGTTATGCATCTAATTGAAGTGCTGAATCGAAGCTACATTCATTCGCTCGCTGCTTCATCAATCTTCGGGCGCACATCTTCAAGCTGGGCGATTATCCAGCTCGGCCAGTTGTCACCCTCATTCATCAAAATCAGCTCGACCCACGCCGTGCGATTGACCACCACATTCTGGTTGCCATTTTACAATGTCAACGTGCCACTCTGCACGCAGCTAGAGTCACGTTTCGCCTGGTTAAGTGCATCTACACAACACTACACACACTCACTCACACACAGTATTCAGCTAAGCTGAGCACTCTTCTGACATTCTCGGGTACCTGCCACACCGAAAGTCAACTTTAAGTGTTGCGGGGGCAGCTGAGCTTCCGACTGCGACTCGCAAGTTACTGCTCCATGGACGCACCTTTTCAAGCGGCACCACTAAATTACGCCGCTCCAGTGGCACAGTCGACGTGGCCGGCGTTCCAGCCCCAGCTCCAGCTCCGCCATGCAGCGCACTCACAGCTACCTCACCTGCTCCGGCCCGCTTAGCTGCCACGGCTGCAGCGTTGCGTCCCGGGCCAGCGCCACGCCCACGGCCAGGCGCACCGCCCACGCCGCCGCGTCGATACTTGGGCACATTCTTGTCACGTAATTCAACTTCGAGTCGTAGTATTGCGTTGTTATTTTCCGGAAGATTGATGTTCAGATTATTATTGCCAGCGCCCATCCCAGCAGCAATCGTACGCTGTCCATGGCCAGGAGTGGCATGCGTAGCACTCGCCTCACTCACGGCATTATTCGATGTGCCTACAAGTAAATGAAACGGTTTATGTTCTTGCCCAGAGAGAGAGCACGAGAGAGAGCGTGAGTTGGTGGCTGCTTTAAAATGTCGCACACGCAACAGTTGTCAACGAACCTAACGATTATTTCATAATGCACTCTAACGATTCTCTGATTGACCACATCGACTTGGTCTATATATAGTAAGCTCTTTGCCCTCGCTCATTGGCCACATCGACTTTATCTATATAATGTACAAAGATGTTCGTGCTCGAGACAAACATTTTTAGTTGACAAAATTCGATTGTCCATTCCAACTTTATTTAATCAATGTGTAACATTAGTATGCAGAAGCTTAACTTTGTTTGTTGTCGTTCGTTTATTGTTTGAACGGCAATGTATGGCCTAAATGGTAAATTTATTGTTTAAACAGCAATATATGGCCTAAATAGTAAATGTTTGTGAAATTCGATAGTATATACTATCTATATTAAATCAGTCTTTAACATTAATATTGATAATTGCTGGTAGATAAACATTTTAGCCAAATTTAATCAGTAGGCAACGTTAATATGAAGAAGCTTAACTTTGTTTATTGTCACTCACTTATTGTTTAAGCAGCAACGCAAGGCCTAAATGGTAAATGTTGGCAAAATCCAATCGTGTATTCCAACTATATTTAATAAGTATGTAACATTACTATGAAGAAGCTTAACTTTGTTTGATCACACTCGTACATTGTATTAACACCAACGCCTAAAAGGTAATTGCTTGTATGCAATCATTCGTGATTCAAACTATATTAAATCACTGTTTAACATTAGTATGAAAAAGCCTAACATTGTTTTGTTAACAGTATAAACACCAACGCCTAAATGGTAATTGCTTGCAGACAAACATTTTTAGTTGACAAAATTCGATTGTGCATTCCGACTATATTTAATCAGTATTTAACATTAGTATGAAAAAGCCTAACATTGTTTTGTTCACAGTATAAACATCAACGCTTAAATTGTAATTGCTTGTAGACAAACATTTTTAGTTTGCGAAATTCGATCATGATTCAAACTATATTTAATCACTGTTTAACATTAGTATAAAGAAGAATGTAAGAGACTGCTGTACAACAAAGCAGACTGATCTCAAATTTATCTAGTGACATTTACAACAGAATTTCAACTAAAACTGAGTCATTCAGAAGCTCTCGAGCAACGAAGCGAATTACTTCCTATTCTTCTTATGCTTCTTATTGATGTAATTTCCAGCCATCCTCGACTTTCATGTGACCATTCTATACCGCATTTATCTACTTATCAGCACTGATAATAATGCCCACACTAATTATCAGTTAATCATATTGTCTGGCGATCCGTAAGAATATCAGTTGTTTGTGTGGTGCTATTAAAATTGCATGTTTGGGTTGAAAAACGAATTGCGCTAAAATTAAACTCAAATAGTATTAAATATGGTATTTAGTTTGCTTTGTCGCATCTTTAATTAGACAGTTTAATTTAAATGTCTATTTATTTAGTGCCGTCGCGTTAGTCGATTTATTTTCTAATTAGCGCGAAATGCGCGTGGAATTTGTTTCGAGTAGTTGATAAATATTTGCATTATGTTCAAGCGACCAAAAGCAGCTGGAAATTTTAATTTGCCTGGCTTATTTAAATAGCATTTGACCGCTAAGCGCTTCCAGCTGCAAATGACACTAATTAAATTGATGGCTTAAAGTAAGCAACGAACGATTGTTAAACACAAAACTCTTTTTTTTAAGAATGTCATAATGTATAATGAATTAAATGAAAATGAAAAAATGGGACGCATACTTTTTTCGCAGTAATTAAATGTGCTTGCTTCACTTGTGCTAAATAAATAAATTGGCAGGCAAAAATCAAATCAAAGCCTACATAAAAACCACACAAAGGATCACAATTTATTATGCTAGCGCACACAGGACAACGACAAGACAGACATCGAAATGTTGTATAAATCCCCACACATTGACAAATGCCAAAATAAAGCTTAAATGTGCTTAGTGCCAGTGCAGCACAGCAAATTTTCCTACAAGCCTTGGCCAAAACAAGCCCACAACTTGCCCTGTGCCACTTGAGCAGGACTTCGAGAAACGCTTTGGCATGGATGGCATTGAGCCCCGTGATTTATGTCTGGCACCTCAGCCCGATTCTTTGGTGACTTGACACAAGTATACGACGACTATATGAGCATGTCAAGTTGTTCTTTTCGGCCAACTTTTCAGCCTGGCAACGCATGTTCATTGCCCACTTTTACATTCCACCTCCTCTTCAAAAAATACGAACGAAAAAAGTCATTTATTTTACTTTTTGACTTTGACTTTGACGCAACTTTGTTCACGCCCAGCGGCAGCGCTGAAACTCCAAGTCAAGCTGCAAGTCTGCTGGCTACTCATCATCAACGGAATTGTCATTATCGGCTTCTGGGTCGGCTGCCATGGCGACAAACAAAATTAATGATGACGCCCATTGACAGCGCTTGGCTGCGCCTTGTTTTACTTGCCCTCTCTATGTGTGTGTTCCAGTATTTAAATAAATATTTGATTAATAATAGCAAGCAGCTTCACACACGCACACACACACACACACAGTCCGATAAGTCGACACATTTTCTTTGTTTTTGGCGTAGTCTGGAATGCGTTTCATAAATTATCGCATTTGATGGGTTTTTATTATGGACATTTTTGTCTTTGATTATGATAAATTAATAGCTCTGCCTAACGACAGTTCATTGTAGTTGCTGGCCCCCAAATAAATGTCTTTTCATTTATGCGTTATGCCTTTTTAATTGCACTGGAAAATGCCAAATTAATTGTTTAACTTTAAATAGTGATTTCAGTTAAAGCAATCTATAAATAAAAGCGGCCACTTTCTTTGTGCTACTCAGAAATGTTGTAATTATTTAAAGCTTGCTCTTCTCACTGCGACTAGAAATGTAACTTTCTTCAATTATTGCAACGGAACAAATTGAAAGTCGCGCAGAACAAACAGAAATTAAGTTGATGTGCTCATTTGCCGGAGACGAGCAATTTGATTAAGTTCTAACCGTGCTGAGCTTGTTCTAAACTTTTACACATGCCTCCGTTGTCGAGAAGCGGCTTGTTTACACATGCTGCCTGCGAGTAAATAAACATGCCACAGCCTCGCACTGCATGCATGCCACATGCTGTAACACTTAACCCAGCTAATTAAAATTTAATATTCAATTTTTAGACAGGGCCGAAAGTAGGCGACGTGTAAACCTCTTTAAACGAACTCGTTCACACACACTCGGTCGACTGTGTGTGGCTGTGGCGTGCAACATTTGTGGCATGCTTTTAGGCAGCAAAGAGCAGAGCGCAAACAGTTTTACACTTTTACGATGTCATAAAATAATTAATAACGCCACTAAACAACATAATTACGCGCCTAAGCGCCGCATGTAGCATCATGCCACAATGTGATGCAACATGTACACTGAGGCGCAAACAAATTCCGTAACTTTCAATTTAATTAGCGCTCAGCGCGTTATTCAATTTCCTCGCCTCCCTCTTCACTCCCTTTACTTACCATAGATCAGCTCGCGCTCAAAATTCGCTGTAGGCACCACGATTAGGAACACAACTCCCGGCATTTTAGTGGATATGGAAGCGGTCCAGTTGTAGACCCTTTTCAGTTGACTCTCTTGCAGGTGGCCAGGCAACGCGACGAAGCTCTGCGAATGACAAAAAGGCAGAAAAGTGGCCATTTCAGTTAACAAATTGTGCGCTTTGACTAGCCCAGTCTAGCAGGCAAGGGCAACTTGAAATGTCTGGCACATATATAGGAGGAGTACAACTTGTCTAAACCAAAACAAGTATGCATGCCACAGTCGAGATTTAGCGACTTTAGAATACCCTGTAACACTATTGTATGGGAGAAAAAACAGTTACAATTGGAACTAGACCCAAATCGAAAGGGTTTCTTCAATAACTTTAGTTAACTTATTTCTTATGTAGACACTGTATTGCTTAAAACTTATGGCTAACAACTATATAAGACATTCTATCGGGGTAACAGTAAGAAAACAGTGCTAATTGAAACTTTTGTGAGTGAAGAGGCCCAGCCCGAGTGGGTTTCCTCAATAACTTTAACTGATTTCTTATATAGACACTGTTTTGCTTAACTGACTAACAACTATTGAAAACATTATATCATGGTACAGAGTAAGAAAAACCAGTTCTAATTGGATCTTTTGTGGATAAAGGGGCCAATGGGTTTCCTCAATAACTTTAAAACTAATCCTGAAATTTGGCAGAAACTTAAATATTTAGACACGAAATCATTCTACCAAGTTTAGAAATAGTTCGTTTAAAAAATGTGGGAGTTAATCACTAAAATCAATAGTGATGTTAGGGGGTGGGGGGGTCTTTGCGTAAAGTAGTCAATAAAAAAATAAACTCGTATAGAAGCAGAAGACTCTGGTTACCAACTTTGGTTATTCTAGCTCATATAGTCTCCAAGAACTAGGCGTTCATACAAACAGACAGACAGAATGGATTTAGAACTCCATTCTAAGCATATTGATTGTAACAACAAATGGTCTACTACGTAGCCTTCTCCCTGTTACATACTTCTGCACAAACTTAATGTACCCTTTTTAGCATGTCATGGTGCAGGCTATAAAAAGTTATGCTTGACAATTTTGTCGACCGAAAAGTTGACAACACTTTCGCTCGAGGTGTCACTAAGCCTTGACGGGTAGCTCTCAAATTTCGTAGCATCTAAAACTACTTTAAAATATTTAAAGCTTGCTGCACAACTCCACTTTAAAATATTTAAAGTTATGAGAATTGCTCGCTAAGATTAGAGCGTTTGCAAAAGAGCCATTTCTACAACTCGGGACATATTTGTGTAGTTGAACTTTGTCATAAGCATTCTGGCAAGTAACACTAAAATAGTTGGCCATCAAGTTGTTTTTGACATGAACTCGAGAGAGCGCGCGCCTAACTGATTTGCCCCCAGCGCAGTGAAGTCAGCTGCGTTTTGCAATTAAAATTCATCAACTCGAAAGTTTCTGTGCGAAGGTAACGCCGGCAATGTGCTTGATGGCAAGTTGGCATCAAATTTCTTGGGATTCGCTTTGTAGTCATTTGAGTATATTATGTTTGAAACGTTTCGGCAACACAATACCGCACTGCTTCAGCACACAAACTTCAGCATTCTCCTGCATTCCTGTACAGTGCGCAGAAATGGAAAATATCTTAATTAAAGAAGCCGCCGCGGCATTTTTCCAAATAAATATGCAATTTATGTTTTTCCCATTTCGGCGGCGCCTTAATTATTTCACTTGGAGGAGATATGCTCCTCCATTGGTAAATTGCCTTTATCAGTGTAAAATGAAAACGTTGCGCCGACTGCGAAAACATCCCGAAGCGCTGCTTAAACGGCAACGTCCTGCCAACAGATTTGCTCAAAGCAGGTTGAAATTAAAATGCCATTAGCACAGCGTCGATATAAAACTGAGGTGGCCAAGGGAAGAGGACGTCAGGCAAGAAGCCAATGCCCCGGTGAAAGACATTCACCTCCCAGGATTCCAGAGCATTTGAATGCTCGCAAAGACAACTGAGTAGCTCGGATTTCGACTGCGCAAATTATGTTATTATGAGGCTGTAAAATGCTCATGATAATCCGATATAATGCTTAAGGGGTTACCAAATAAAAATCAAACAGCTCTGTCTCAAATATCTATTGTCTGCCAGCTGAGTAATTAATTGCCTTGACATTAATAAATCTACGTTTGCCGTTGAAATTTGACTACATCATTGTAGAATTTATAAACGAAACTTGCGAATAAACAATCTGCTGGCAAACAAGCAGAAGGAAACAGCAGGCTGCAGACTCTGCTGAACTTGCAACGCCACTTTTTTAGAGCATTGGCTGTTGCACATTTTTGCACTCAGCGCGCTGGCAACTTTTGCACTTGAGCAATATTTATTAAAAAACAAAAGCCAGAGCGAGAGCGAGAGTGGCAACGGAAAACACAAAAACTGTTCTCTTTTATTCACCGAAAACATTTATTTTCTTATGCTCTGCCGTCGCTGTTTGCCTTGTGGTCTGCACCGTGTGCTTCTTCTGCACCATGCCACACATTGTGGCAAGCAGCCATAGAGTACCAGCGAGTCGGTCAGTTTGCGAGCTGCCGGGTTTCACTTGTTTTCCCTCGTTGCCCGCTGCACTTTTTTGATTAATTCCGTAACTATATATTTGCATAAGTTGAGCGAAGTTTGGCCACGTTGACGACATTGACGGCCACTTGTGAAATGGCAAACGAAAGCGTGGCGAACGCGAGGAATGGCAAGCTTTTGCCTTACACTTTCGTGCCGCATGTTGCATTGTTGATATTGAGCGGCCCCGACAGCCCAGTGCTAATTTGTTCGAGTAATTAAAGCAATGAAATCACATTACTTTTTCCACTTCTAATTACAAAGTTCACAAAACAGCAAAGCAAATATATATATATAACTACATACTTGGCTGCACTTATATATACTTTGAAGCGAGTGGCAACTGCAGCTGAAGTGCTTCAAGGCTGCACGTCTCGAAGGCGCGAACACAAATATTGTAATAACTACCAATAAGCGGCTGACTGCTGCCACGTCTATTATGCTATAGCTTTTACTCTTTTCTCTTTTCCTTCAATTATTTCAGCCCTCTCTCTTTCTGTCTTCCTTCTCAAATTGGCTACTTCAAGGCTAGTTTCCGAGAGGCCAGAAAAAAGAAATTTCATGCCGCATGCCTTTGTGACTTGCAATATCCTGTACTCTCTAGAATAGACAGCAAGCGTATTTGTTTTAGCAAAGCACTTAAAAAGAAAACTAATAGTTTTCTTTGTAAAAACTATATTTCCGCATTTTGAAGAAGTTCCTCAAGTTTACAATAATAAGATTGCTGTTACTCTTAAAGACGCAAACTATTAATAGTTTTCTTTGTAAAAACTCTACTTGCACTAATTTAAATATAATCACAGAGTAAAAATAATAAGATTGCTGTCATTCTGCGAGTGTTTTTGCGTCATATCTTAAAGCTTTGTTTCTATGTGTTACTTTTTTGCACTTTGCTTTTTGACAGCTGCCACATCATACAATACTTAAATGCTGTGTTAATTAAAAGCGCTAATTGGATGTCGGCGCTTAAATAAAATGGTGTGCACTGCTGAGGAAAACTATTACACTAAACGACTTTAAAGCATATAGAATTTGCTCGATTAAATAAAAACTGTTTACAATTGCTTCAACTTTTTGGGTTTTAAATTGAGTAATAGCTTTTTATAGGTTTACTTAAAAATGAAAACAAATAGTGCTGGGTCTTTCGAACTGCTTTGACTTGTAGAGAGCTTAGTCTGCTTCTTTGGACGTCGGCCTTTGAATCAACATTTCTCTTCATTTTTAAGTAGTTTTTAGTTTTCGTTTCTGCTGTTCGTGTTTCACATTTTCACAGTGGATATACCTCAAATTGCACTTTAGTTGCCGTCTATTGCTGTTGCGCTGTCCGCTTTATGCTGCCCCGGTGGCAAATGAAGCGTTGCCACATTGGCCTAACGTTGTCAAGCCAACGGTATTTCTAATGACGGCCGCTGCCGTAGCCTTAAAGTGTACCAAATTGTTGGCCATGGCATGCCTCTAACTTCCAGCACATACTTCTGCACATATTTCGAATATTCTTTTCATTTTTATACGTTATTTTTTTATGTAGTTTGTCCAGTCGAAAATGTCGATGCCTTTGAAAAAGAAATAGCTCAATAATATTAATATTTAAGCAAATTGTCGCACAAGTCGCATTTGCTGTTTGCGTTTGTGGTGCGCCACCAGAGTGCAAAAGTTTGCGTCAAAGTTCTGCTCAGCCCCAGCCAAGTGCAACGACCCTCGCCAGTGTATAAGCAGCAAAAAAGGACTTTAACATAATGCATAATCATTTAAATAAGGATAAGCCAGACACTGTTACGAGAGAGAGACACGGCGCTGCACACACAAGGGAAGCATCACAACAATAAGAAAATATAGAAAAGTTTCGTTAGGCGAAGGCCAAATTGCATTTCATAACCAATTTCAGCGCGCCCCAAAAAAGAATACTTGAAGTTTTTCGCCAGATAGCAAAAAGTGCACGGGAAATGCCAACGAACTACACTCTAAGTGCACCCAAGTGTGCGATAGTGTCCACTGTTCTGTTGTTCCAACTTATAAAATATATTGCGCCACGATATCTTTTCACCTTGCGCAACGACATTCGAGCTATATGAAATAATAATGGCATTCTTATATATATACTCTTGTTGTTTTGCAGTTGACGCGAGTTTTGCGCAACTTTAATATCACGAAAGTCAGCGATCTTGAACTGATTTCCAATACCACCGACCGCTTGGACATCACTTTCCACTTCTTCGGCGTCAAGGGGGACTCGCAACGCATTCGCGAGGTCATCACTCGCATGGTGGAACGCGGCCGCATTGGCAACTTCACGCTCGTCTCCAATTTCCACCACTTCGACGAGAATCCACCGCTCAACATGATGGTGAGTGCAACATCTATGACTATGCGTATCTCGAACTGTACTGCTACAATTTGTAACCCCAAAATGCTGCTCCCAAAACTCACACTCTATAGTCAACTCAGCAGTGAAGTTCTATAATTTCAAAAGCCAAAACACACAGCCCCAAAGTAAACGAGACTTTTGCAATAGGCATCTAGCGGCTCAACTGGCTCTATTTGATGTTTTCTATACTAGCGATAGTTCGCTTGGCTATTGATCATTCGATAAATTCGACTAGCTTTGACGATTCCTTTAAGAAGCAACAGTGTAAGGAGACGCTTTGGCAGTGCTAATCAAATCAGTCGATGTTAACAACGATATTCATTTCAGTCAGAAGAAATTCGTGATTAATAAAGATGATATCGAAGAAGTGCGTCAAATTCTGAAATCGCAACCAAAATTATCTTTTCATTTAAACGAAGTGCAACTGTAAATGCCCAAAAACTCGATCCATCGCATTCTAGTCGAATCTCGTTCAGAATTTCATGAAGTTGGAAGCTGTTACAATTTACTGCGCCTTCCTTCGATTGACCACTATTATTATATTTCACTAAAAATCACATTTCAATGGTCAATCACTCCCCTTACTGGCCTGATCTGACACTATGCCATTTTTATATAATCCGTCAACTTCATTTGCATACGTTTTGCGGACATTTCGGTCATGCAATAGGCTTGCACCGACATCCTTCGAGCCATTGCGATAAATGACTTAAGACCTCGTAATGTTAAGTGCAAGGCCACTACTTTGAATAACATACATGATTTTTGTCCAAAAAAATCACTTCGTGTTCTTATTTTGAAAAAGTCTCGTTTAATTTGGAACAGACTGCGTACTGCTTCGATAACTCACACTAAAATCAATAAATTTCAAATACAATACTAAACCATTGTAGACATTCTGCTGTTATCGGCTTTATTGTGCCATCCCCATAATAAGTCGTTGTAGAAATTTAATTTAGGTAGCCTTTTTTTGGGGATTCACATCCATTAAATGGCACAAAGGATGGCAGATATATTAAGCAGAACATTCAATCATCTTTTTGATTCGCATTCGTGTCAATTAATCGAACTTTTCAACAAATTTCGATGACACATTGCAATTTGACACTTTCGACGAGGAATATGCATTTAAAAAGAAGGAATATTGCGCCAGGACTTCTGACCAATCAATCAACTGAAGCGCCCGGGCGGATGTTTTTATTAATAAAAAAATAATAAATTATTGTTTGTGTGTATAGGAGAGCGTTGCTCGAACGTTGCATAATGTAGGTGACTCTGCTTTTATTTCCGCCATAAATAAAACATTAATTATTTACTCTTGCGGCATGCGACACTCGCCAGATAATAAAAACGCACCCAAACACATATATGCGGCACTCGGCACTCGGCACTTGTGGCACTTGCAACTGGCAACAGCCATCGAATGTAATGATTTATTAATTGTGCAAGCAGACGAACAATTGGCCTCATCAGGAGGCGCAGCAATTAAGTTGCATTAACATAACTGTCACAAGCCGGAAACCTCAGCCCAGGGAGCGACTGCCCCTAGACCCCTACCCCCCCGCCCCACCATTACCTCTTGCACGTCTAATTAGTGAACATATTGTGTGTGGTTTGCTCTCATTGCAGGACCTGAGCGTCAATCAACCGCAAGCGGCAGTGCGCGAGGACAGCGAGTTTATCGTATCGTGCACAGCCCAAGGCTCATCGCGCATGCAATTCCAGTGGTTCAAAGACGGCGCACCCGTGAATGCCACCAAGGCGACGAGGTAAGTGCAACGCGGCCGCAACAGCTGTCTATCTATCACATGGAAAACTATAAAACCCCAAACTTTGCATCACACAGTGCAGAGAGTTCAATTTCAAAGCCATCTGCTGTTGTTTATTAAATGTGCTTAGATCTGCTAGCCTATTGAGTATACCCTGTAGCTGAACTTTATCACAGAGTATGGCTATTAAAATGTTTATTACTTGTGTCCACTCAAATAGAAAACTATAAACCCCATATATGCTGTATTGCGGAAATCAAAACTCATTAAACTACCCGAGTCGAAAGGTATAAGTTGAATGTGTGCTTTACAGGATATGTCGACGGGACCTTTGCTCGACTTTTTAAAATGAAATAAAAGCAGAAGGGGCAAGCAAACTGTAACATCAACGTGACAGCTCCGCGCGAGGGTGGCTCGAAGATGTAGGGATGCGAATCGAGTGGGGGGAGTGGGGTGGGGGTTGGTTTGGCAGCACAAGTGTTCAATTTGACTTTATGACTTTTACACATCAATAAACATGACATAAAAAGCCTTGGCAAAATAAAAACGAAACGGCCAAAAAGGATAAATAAGTCAGGGCCAAGATAAAGATTTGTCAGACGGCGACGCATCCGCCAACCGCCATTCGGCTCGATCCCGGATAGGAGCTGGTCCAGCCTAACCGCAGTCAGCCAGGGCGAATGATTGATCATAAAGCCCTGGGAATGGGGCCCAGCAGCAGCGACTACGCTTCACAACTACAGACACATGCGTGGCGTGGCATGTATGCGTTCAACCTTTGTGCCACTCACTGCTCAGCCATTCCACCCGCGCTCTCTCTCTCTCTGTCATCTGCTTTGTGGCATATTACATAAAAAGCATATGGCCGTAACTAACGAGGGGTTGTTACTTGGACGACTGTCTTGGCGCTGGGGCCTGCCGACTGGGGTTTCTAGGGGTTTAGCTCTGGCCACAGCTAACGGGCCATGCAGCCTTGACAATTTGCCCCCCAAAGCACAACGCTTAAATTTGTTGCACAATAAGTACCGCACTGAAATGAGTTGAGGCATGGTGCGAGTTGCGACACGACTTCCTAGAACTCTTTCAACCCAAATGAGACTCGTAGCCAAGAATTAGTGGCAGCCTGTTCAAGTGAATTCTTTGCCTTCAAATTCAATTTAAAGTGTCCCTGTCTATGCAGGGTAGTGATGAGTTTGAGTGCCACACGTGCTCGGCTGTCGCGTCGGCTCGGGAATGCGACGATGTGTAAATAATTGTGGCTGTAGCAAAGCCGCAAACACATGTTCCCCCCGTCCCGGCGAGCGAACGGATGCAACAAAATATGAGTAAATATTTTAACTAGAGTGAAGTGAAGTCATTCATTTGGACATTTACTAACTCCGCATTACACAAACGACTAAACACCGGGTCCAGTCGCTCTTCCCTACTCCTGACATCGCCTGACTCGACTGCTGACTTTTGCGTACTAAAATAACCGGAAATAAGTCAATTTGTTATGCTTGATTTCACACGGACAACATGCAGGGGCAGCGTGCTAAGAAGGTCAATGGGTGATTTTGCATACCTGCTTAGCAGGCTAGCTTTAAGCTGATCCAGCAGTGCTTTAACTCGCACAACTCGTAATGCAATTACTTTCCAATCACGTCGGCGTCGGCGTCGCGACGCCTCCCTCCCACTTTGATTAGCTTTCCCACATCTTCACTTGCTCCCCCACTCATTCTAAGCGCACCTTCCCCCTCCTCTGGCTTATATGTTGGCCCATTAATTCCGCCCACTTTCCCAGACAACTAGGGCTGGCGCTCTCATTAAGTGCTAGGAAGCTGTTTATGTGCCAATTAAGTTCGACGCAGCCAAAGGCGTTTAACAAATATTATTCGATTCGGGTGTAATGCATATATATATTTATGGGCTCTGTGCGAATCCTGTGCGCATGAAATTCAATTAAGAACTGTTCTGGCCTTAAGCAACTCTAGTTAATTTTTTTACTCAACTCACTCGAGCGCACTTCTTTTCAACTTGGGCTGATCGAAAGTATCTTTAAATGAAAAACTTGCACTGCACTTTCAAATAATTCTGTTGCTGCTTAATTTCAACTGCTTGGCGCACCGTTGCCAACTGACTGACTTTTTAGCCAGCCTCTTCAACTCGTTGGCTTGCATTCCCCTAGATAAACATCCGTGTTGTCTATATATATTGATCACAAGGTGCTGTGAATTGCCACAACACATGCACAGAACTGCAGGTGTCAAAATTATTGGACTTGTGTGGAAACGAAAGCTGCAAAATTCATAGAATTTCAAATGCGAAACAACGTTAAACTCTTTTCCAACGTATGCTTTATAGTTGAGCTATATGGTATATACTTTAAAACTGAACTCCTAATAAAGGAAGTACAGAGAAATTAAAAGCATTTGTTGCGCCTCAAACCAACTAATTGCTGCCATTTGACTTGACTATTTAACAAGAAAAACCATTTAGAATGACTACAGTTAAGTGATTGTTGATAGATATAAAGCTTTTACATCTACTTTCAATTATAAATGTATTTGCTATTAATACAAATAAATTACTATTACTGCATTGAGTCTTTCTAGTTGTGGATTCTTGAGGATAGATATGTAGGAGTTGGCTGCAAATTTTGATTCAGAATGTGTACGCGCTGTTTATGGAGGAGAGAGAGATAGAGAACCTTTCACTGTCCCCGTTACGCACAAGTCGGTTTGGAATCTTGCTTTTGTAGTTGGCGTGCACAAAGTTCTGTCATTTTAGTCATGTCAAAAGCTGCATTCACTCTGAGCTTGTTTGCTGAAAATTTGTCAAACTGTAAAGCTAACAGCAGAAATTCAATTTCAGCAGCCAAGTTGCAAACTGTCTGACCTCCAACACGATATATGTATAAGTAAAACATATATATTTCGTTATTTTACAAATTGGCTCGACTCGGGTCCGAGCAGCGACTACAACAGCAACAAGAACAATAATAACCGGAGCAGAAGACGAAAAATAGGGAAACGCAAGAGCAAATGTCTTGACAACGCCAGTGTTGTCTAGCATCGACCATGCGAGCGTTTGTTGAGCTCGACTCCTTCCGCCTCCTCCTCATATGCACAATAATTGAGATACAGGGTGCTCCAGCAAGACACTTTAGAACACAGCAAACATTTAATATGGGATAAAGTTACTCATCTTATCAATTCGAAATGGGCATTGAAGTTTTAGATGAAGTTTTACGGTTTCTGATTAAGTAAATATTATAAATATTGAAGAATAGACTACTGCTCTGATTTGCTGACTTTCTGATTCAATAAATATTAGATACATTGTAGAACATACAGTAGTAGTAGAAGTAGACTATAGAATAGTCTTTATATACAACCTGCCACAATATACAAGAAAAAGGTTTTAACAAACATAGTAAAAGCACCCAAAAATCCTTCAATGCTATTCAAGAGAAGTTTTTCAATTGCTGATTTAGTGACAGAATATATTTTTTATATAAAAACTGCCACACTATAGAAGAAAAAGGTTTTAATTAACATAATATATATAATAAGTATACTCAAAAGACGCAAAAATCCTGTAATGAAGAGCAGTTTTTCAGTTGCTGATTCAGTAAATTTCATATAGATTGTACAACAGACTTTATAATAGAATAGTTTTTATACAAAATCTGCTACATTATAGAAGAATAAGAATGGTATACTCAAAAGGAAGCAAAAATCTTGCAGTGCTACTGAAGAAAAGTATTTCAGTTTCCGATTTAGTAAATATTAGATAGATTGTTGAACAAACTCCTAGCGAAATGTCTTATATAAAAGCTGTCACACTATAGAAGAAGTACTCAAAAGGATACAAAACGTCTGCAATCTTACTGAAGAGCTGTTTTTCAGTTTCTCATTAATATTAGATTTAATTAGATTAGAAAGATTGCAGACCAGACTACAATAGAATAGTTTTTATATGCCACATGTTCCACTCATCACACTCTAAAGGATGCAAAAATCCTGCAATGGTATAGAACAGACTGCTTATATACAACCTGTCACGCTATAACTAGAAGAAAACTGGTTTCATTAACATAATACAATATACTCAAAAGGATGCAGTTTTAATTAAGATTAGAGTGAATTAGATACATTGCAAAATAGTATAATTTTTATATAAAATCTGTCGCGCTCTGTACACTCAAAAAGGTTACAAAATACTGATACTAACGTGAAGTTTTATACTTGCTGACTCATTAAATATTAGATAGATTGCAGAACCGACTATAATAGAATAGTTTTTATATACAAGCTGTCACACTGCAGAAGAAATTTGATTCCAAATGTTTCAATAAACATGGTAAAAAGGGATTCCAGTTGTTTGCCCTGCGACTTATAGTTCAAGTATGTGTTGCAGGGATTCCCCCATAAAATAAATTCGCAGCTTAAGCGAACGACTTAAAGTTTGCCCCGCTTACAGCACAGTTTTACACTTACTTGCAACACCCTGTGTGGCAGCGTGCTCATGTGTCGCTCGTATGGGAGACGTGCCGAGTGGGGGTCACGATTTTCATTAGTTCCATTGGCCCCAAATGCGATGCGTAGACAGCACGAGCGACAACACTTATCGGAGGCATGTTGTCGCTTGCCGGCGACAGTGCCACAATTAGTTGCATCAACTCGTTACCCGCTGCCCGCTGCTTCATAATGTTAGAGCGCACATTATCGCATAACTGCCATTTGGCGCGACTGGGGCTAAAGATAGTTTCCAACCCATTGGCGCCAGTTTGGGGAGAAGGAGGCGCATAAAAATAGCTGCAAGGGTTGCGTTGCGAGTATTGATCAAACAAGTCGGGTTTTTTGGGGCCGCGCTTTTTGGGGCGGGGCGCAGAGGCTGGCACAGTTTTGTGGCACAGCACAGTTGGTACCTGGGCCGGTCGCAGGTACAGTCGCAGTCGCAGTCAATTGAAACGGTTCGCACATAAATCCATAAACGGATCAGCCACTCGAGCGGCTCAGCTATTTGGCTAGTTGGTGGCCCAGTTAGTTAGTTAGTAAGAGTCGAGCAGGGTGGAAGACGGCCGAGGACAACGGTTTTTTTGGCGCAGCTAGCCAAAAAGCAACGCGTTTGCTCCGTGTGCAACGAAACGACACAAAAACCACAGCACAGCACACCACACATCGAACAGCACAACAAACGAAACGAAACCATGCCCATTCACTGGGACTGGGACTGGGAGCACGAGCACGAGCACGTCGGCGCTCCCTTCCACTGGCCGCCGCGACGCCACTGGTCGACGGGGGAGCCGAAGTGCCGCCAGCGGCGCTACCACCTGGCCCACGACCTGGACGTGTGCGCCCGCGACTTCCATCTGCGGGTGGACGACAGCGCGTGGTGCCACGGCTCGTGTCTGGTGGGGCGCGTGGTCATCGAGACGGGCACGGAGCCGGACTCGCTGGGGCGCGGCACCTTCAAGGTGGTGCTCGATGTGCACCACTTCCAGCTGGCCGAGCTGACGGTCAAGGCCAAGAACAGCGACACTGTCTGCGTGGAAGGCAAGCAGGCGGACGATCGCGCCGACAAGGGGCAGCTGTGCATCACGCGCGAGTTCACGCGCTGCTACAAGCTGCCGCGACACTACGATGCCACACAGGCGCGTGCCACATTCTCGGCGGACGGCATACTGATGGTAACGGTGCCAGCACCACCCAAGCTGGACGACGTGGAGCGCGAGGTGGCCATCGAGCCCACCGGCAACTACTTTGGCAGCATTGCGGATCCCAGCGCTGCCAAGGCCATCGAGCAGTCCATGGACGTGCCGGACGAGGCAGCTGATGGTGGCGAGGCGCATCCTGCTGGCACAGCGACGGACAAATGAAGCTGGCGACGTCTGGCGGTCGCGCGTCCCCTTCGGCCACTCTTCAGGTGGAAGAGCCGCCTGCTGGGCCGCGTGAAGACCGTCAGAGGCGGTCGCCACGCTTGAATGAGGCACAACGAGTATGAGCGTGGAACAAATTGGATGTAGGCGCGACGCCAATGCACCACCAGGGCACCACCCGGGCACGGACACCACAGCAATCCCAGTAGATCTAAATACATAGCCGACTAGTTAGTTACTGCGTTCTTGTTGCAAACACCTAGTGAAATTGTTGAAAACCCCATCAAATATGGCCCCTAGAATCTATAACTATAACAACTCTCTTATTGTCTTTGCTGCTTTGATTCTGCTTAACGCCAATAAAGGACTTTATCTTAAGCACCAACCTGACGACTTTTTGTTTAGCAAGGGAAATATATATAATATAGAAATTGTTGGAAACACTAGCACATAAGCCAATACAGACAAGACATCCCGACTTTTTATTTAATTCGACAAGGGAAATTGTTGGAAAGTCTATTAAGTACGGCCTCTAGAATCTCTAACTAAAAATGTCTTAGGTATTTGCTACTTTGAAGGACTTTATTTCAAACACTATCCAGATCAGTAACCCCGACTAGTAACATATTGTATAGAAAATAAATAAAATAGTGAAATTTCAGAAAAATTCAGAAAATATAGCTACCCAGACAATACATTCCCAACTTTTATTGAATATTGAAAGGCAAATAGATAAAACAAAATAAGTCAAATTGTTGAAAACTCTATCTATCTACCCTGGCGAATAATAATTATTGAATATTGCAAAGGAAATCGATAAAATAGTGAAATTGTTGGAAATATTGCAAATATGGCCTTTAGATTCTATAACTATATCTCTTTTTGTCTTTGCTGTTCTCTTCTTACTCAAATAAAGCACTTTACCTTAAGCGCCACCCAGACGTCTTTAAAATATTTTAAGGGAAGTAAATGCACGACGATTTGCGACATTACGTAGAAGTGCAAATATAGATTTCGTAGCTCAATTTATGCGTTATAATTCTCGAGTCCCTGGTGACGCTCGACGAGCCTGTCACGTGCCATTTGATTAGCGTCAAATTTGAATAAAATTCACTAACACCTCGAGTCCTCTGCTGCAGGGTCACGGAGGATCCTGTTGTCCCACATCGGGTAGACATCAATAAAAATTGGGAAAGTCGAAAAAGGCAGCTGCTTGTCAGCAGAAAATACGAACGAAATACAAAGCGGGCAAAAAGTAGATGTAGCAGGTTTGACCTAAACAAAAAAAGGAAGGAAAGGAAACGCCGCCATGATAACAATAACAAAATCCATCCTATGACAGCAATATGCCAAGGGGCAAATAATATGGCAAACAGTTAAGCAGTTGGGGGGAAAAGTGTGGGGGCGTTTGCTATTTTCGATATATGGATTGCGTGTAGTTTTTGTTTTTGTTTTTGTTTTTGCCGGCGACACTTTAACACTGCTCTGTTAAAGCTTTGCATACTGCTGTTAGGCGCGTGCACTTTAACAGCAGACAGTTAAAGTGAAATTGTTGCTGTTGCTGTTGTTGTTGTTGTTCGTTGGGGCTCTGTAAAAAGCCAATCAAGCCTTTGGCCATGCACAGCTAGTAGCGACGAGGTCTGGCCAGTCTCTAGTTATGTGCAATTTTTGTCTTTGCTTTCGCTTTAGCAATTTAGTTGTTGAGACACGTTTTCTTGTTACGATTGTAATGAAATTTGTTACAACTTCAAGTGAATTGTGCGCCCAACAACAACAGCAACAACAAGAAGCATAGAAAGCAGAAGAGAGCGAAAGAGAAAAAATTGCTAACGTCGGCGTCGCAGTCACGCAGAGGGACGAACAACTGGAACGTAGGCTGGAAGCGCGTCGCGTACTTTGTCATCGTTTTATTTTTATGCGTAGTTGCGTTTAATAAAGTTTTTATATGGGCCCTGGACAAGCCTATTCACACACAGAGAGTGAGAGAGAAAGAGAGAGAGAGAAACAAACGGACTGGGCTCTTGAATTTCGGCTCGGCTGTATAGCGTATATATCGTATTTATAATCAAGTTACGATTATAGGAGCCTGCAGCTTTAATGCATTGCCCAGACCAGCGGTGCGTAACACATTTTTATTCATATTTACGAGCTTTCCACGGACCAACACATAAAACATTCAGCACAAAAGTAACTTCACAATTTCAATTTCCCACGCTATCGAACCGCGCGGGAAGTGGGAATTGGGAAGAGCCGGGAAATGATGGGCAAAGAATACAAGCAGAGTAAACACCTACCACACATGCCAATTTTATGAACTCATAAAACCATTGCGATGGATTTGTATTTGGAAGCCCGCAGGCTTTAGCGGTGCGCCTGGCCATATAAAAATCTAATCCCTATTGCGTCTCCGCCCTCTCTCTCTCTCTCTCTCTCGCTCTCTAGCCGCCACTTGGCGCTCATCCAGTTGACAACGACAGAGATCGCTTACAGCTATTGTTGTTTTTATAGGCCCCTGCCAAAGCATATGCGCGCAAGCTATTTATGCATATGCAGTATGTGCGGTTTATTTTATTGTCGCTTTTCAATCTTGTTATTCACTCACTACTAGTTTCTCAAGTTTACTTGATCTGCATATTTAAAGCCTTAAACTTTTACTTACCGCTTTCACTTGAGCGAACACACTGAGTTAATTGCGATACTTGTTGTGGTTTACCGTTTTACACAGTCATCTTAAATTCATTGCCTTCGATTGGCATCGAGATTTCAGTCAGTCAACTTTATGGCCTATTTCATTTTATGAACTGAGCTTGCTGCGTCCATCAAAAATCACAGCAATGGCAAAGCGCAATACAATTCTCGATTTCAAATTGCTTTATCCTACTCAGAAGACCACGGCACGTGTTGCTGGAATGCCAAATGCACACAAATACAAATACGAACGCTTTTGTAGTACACACATTCAGAGCGAGCGTCAATGCAGTTATCGCTTGGCGCCTGTGCATGCACAACTATAATGGTATTCACCATTAGAGTTGATCACGTGTTCACTATATGCACTCGTTTATGTCTTTCACTTAAAAAAAATAAGTTGCACATGCTATAAATAGCGCACCCGACGATTCTAAAAACATGCTTCAATTTTTTGCGCATTGCACGAGTCGAAGAACACGAGCTTTCGAAAAAGCCAATGATCAATCGATAGATGCAATAATTGGCAGCAATAAATTGGCTGCTGAAACTATCAGATTTACGATCGGTATTATGCATTCATTTTTTAACAAAACTGTGTATACCTTAATTTGGAAAATATTCATTAATCAGTTTGCGCCTACTCGAGTGTTTCAAAGAACAACAGGCATAAGGCAGATGCCCTTGAAAAGCTTAGAAATAGCGATAACGATAACTCATAAACATCGAAATTTAACCCAGGCTGGCAAGGACAGTAATTTTTAGTATAGTGGCATATTTATGAACACCATTCGCTGCACTTGTGGTGTATTTTAGCATTTGGCGGTGGTCACACTGCTGCCGCCAATGCATTTCGCTTTGCACGCGCCATAATTTCCAGATTTTCACGTGCGCATCTCTGCTGTTTGTCGATTCCGTTGGCTGTAAACTCTTGTTCGTTTTATCTTGTGGTGCTAGCGTTCCTGAGTGTATATGTATGTTTCTGTGTGTGTGTGAGTTTAGTAGTATGTAATTGTATTAGTCGAGAAGTAACCAGCACTAAGGCTGCTTCCTGTGCGTCATAGCCACCGTTCTCGTTGTTCTTGTTGGCGCTCATTTGCTGTAAACGAGGACAGAGCTTTGCTGTTTTTGCGGTGGCTGCTGCTGCTACTGCTGCTGTGTTGTGCTGTTGCTGGTGCGCTGCATTTAAGCGTTACGCACTTCCTGCACAGAATGTTATTACTTCCGTTGCCGTTTAATTGATTTTGAAGGTGCGTTGCGAGCGACAAGCATGGAAACAGGCAGGCGCAGGCACGCTGGCAAAATCTTGTGCCGTTAGCCATTAGCAAATTGTAGGTTAAGTGCTTTGTATGCTTACCAATGCCACGCCTCACTCACATACACACACACACAAACAGACGCACACAGTGAGCAGCTTCCTGGACCTCATATTGGGAGCGCAGCTTGGGCCATTGCACCTGTGCTGTGGTTTGGAGCAGCACCCACCCCGCGCACCATCCGGATAAACCGCACTTTCACTTTGTGCGGTTTTTGGCCACTTTTTCAATGCTATGAAGCTGTTATCCTTGCTGCTGCCAACGCTATCCATGCGTAAAAGTTATTAGTGGAATGCACTCACTAAGCATGCGGCACCAACCAGTCGATGGTTGGGGGAGGGGCGGGGGAGGTGCGCAGGGCAAAGGTGACAGCATGGGCTGGCTGCAAAGCCTGTTTGTTTGCTACCAAAAACCTCAAACAGCACTTAAGTTGTTGCCAACTGCAAGAGTTTGGTTTTGGTTTTGCAATGGGATTTACTTAAAGACTACACCCCACCCACCCCACACCATCTCGCAACCAGGCTCTTACTGCAGCTCGGTTAAGTGGCAACTGGGAACTATGCGCAGGTAAGCACCCACTATCTGCAGACACAGCTCAGCAGATTTTAATTATTTACCTTGATTGCAACTTTATCAAATGCTTATGAGCGCAACTTTTCTTCAGTCGGTTGCCAAGCGCGCTAAGCGAATGCCAGTCTCGCTTTTCATATGCGCAGATTAAAAGTTCTAAAACTCAATTTTGCAGTAAAGAGCGCTGCATTGAAGAGAAATCTTTGAACAGCAACATCATCAATCAATCTGTGTACATAAAGTTGTTAGTTGTTAGGCTATAAAAGTAGAAAGTATATTTCTACACAAAACTAAGAAGCGGCTTTCCATAATACCACCTGCAAGTGCGTTTAATAAACATTTTTAATTTAATTTACGCATTAAATTCGCATGCAGCTAAATGTTCACCACCACATAGAAGAATATGTTGGTGGTACGCTATACGTGTGAGTTTTGCTCTGCGCTTTCGAGCTTCCTTCGCCAACAACAACAACCTGTGCAGACAAAGAGTATTGCAAATGTTTTGGGTTTGCTTTGATTTTGTATATGCGCTCTTGCGACAGAGAGTGAGGTTTGGAGTTGTTGTTTTACGTTTTGTGTTTTATGTTTCTCTTTGTCACATTTGGTGCAATTATTCTAATTTGCGTTTTACGTTCCCATTAGAGTTTTTCTCACCCAGTTATTCAGGTTTCGTGCCCCGCTAACTACTCGAATTTCTGGTTCGCAACCAGTCTAATTACGCTGCGTCCATCAGATGCTCAACTTGTGCACTTTTCGTTGAATCAAATCGGCGTATTCATTGACTTGATGCCACGGGGCATGCTGCAATATGGCGACCTATTTATGCATGCAACCAAAACCAAATTTGAATTTCGCAACAATGCCACTGATGCGGCATCGAAAACATTTTGAAAAACATTCGAGAATGAATCATGTTGCCTGCTAATTGACTGCGAACCGCAGCATCCGCGATTGTTTTCACATTAGCCATGATTTCACACACACACACACACACATGCACACATATACACATGTGCTCTTTTAGCCGCCAAATGATAAGTGAGCCGCTATTAGTGGGTCAATTAGCGGGGGAGCTGCATCTGCTCCAATTCATTTGCTCTCGTGCTGCTGCTGCTGCTGCTGCTGTGTTTGCTGGGTGTGAAAATGCGAATCTGACACAAGTGCAAAAGCGAAAGTGGTCTGTGCTAATTAGCCAGACTACTGCTGCTTGCATAACCCATCCATCAGCTGATCGACTGACACACACTCTTCACTCTTTACAGGGAGATCTGGACGACGGTGCTGCCCCCGGAAACGAAAGACGTCTACACCGCCATTCTGGGCGTCACCAAGGCCAGTCGCATCGACGAAGGGGTCTACAGTTGCAAAGTAAGTCTTCCAGTGTCTCTTAACTAAATGTATTTAAAGCATTTCTATCAAAATTGTCTAATAAATAACTGTTGGACAAATTTTAAATCAATTATAAATTGATTTCTAAACTATGTCTTAAAGGAAACTATAGAATGTTTTTCAATTCAATTATAAATTTACTTCTATTTGCATGCAAAATTTGGACATTATGTGTGGAGCGAAAGTTTCAAAATCTTTTTCAAAACAGTTGTAATTTTATATGTAGTTGCATGCAACATTTACGTGTATCCCTTGACTAAAAGTATAGAATCTTTTTCAAATTACGTGACTGCTTAAAATTAACTCTTAAAAATATTTCATATAAATTGTAAATTGATCTTCAATTGTATGCAAAATTTTAAAACTATATTTGGATTGAAAGTCTGAAATCTTTTTCCTAAATATATTTTTTAACAATCTCTTCAATTATTTTAATTACAAATTGAAATTGCTTTGGGACTGCGTGCAACATTAGATAAGTATCTTTTAAATGAAAGTCTTGAGTCATTTTCAAAATTGGAAACTGCTATACAATCTTAAACTATCTCTTGAATGAGTGTCTAGAATCAGTTTCTTTAATATGTTGCAGTAAATTGATTTCTAGTAGCATGTAAAATGTTTAATGTTAAAACTATCCCATAAGTTAAAGTCTAAATAAAATCAGTTGGCAATTGATCTCCAATAGTCTGCAACAATTTTTAACTATCTCTTGAAAGAGAGTCTAGAATTTTATTAACTCTTGTTGTAACTTAGTTGTAAATTGATTTTCAATTCAATTTTTAAAGAATCTCTTGAGCCAAAGATAGATGGATTGAGTCTACATAGAATCTTTTGTTAATTGTTTTCCAGTTGCATACAAGTATCTCTCAAATGCGAGTCTTGAATGTTTTTCAAAGTAGGCGACTGTTATAAACTCTTAAACTAGTTTTGGAGTGAGCGTTTAGAATCCTTTTTTTAAATATTTTACAAGTCAGTTTTAAATGGTTTCCAAATTTGACAATGTTTTAAAGGAACCTGTTAAATGAGAGTCTCGAATAGGGGACTGCTTTTAGTGTTGTGAACTTTCGATGCCCTGCTGCTGTTCAACTCTATTTGGCATTGTGGTCATAAAGCCAATGATCAATTTCCCAACTAATTTGATTTATAGGCCAGACAGTCTGAGACTAACCCTACTAATCGAATTACCCACTGATTTATAACTTACTTCCCCTTCACTTTCAGCTCCACGGCAGGCGCTCTCACTAAATGTCAATGGCATAAAAAAAGAAAGCATCCCACCTCAAAGCCATAAACATGTTGTTCATACTTAGTGCTGGCAGGGAGTGCTAGAGAGCAGCAGTTCCTAAATGTGGTTCCACATCCTTGCGCTACGTACATGTCAATATTTTTTACAAGCCATTTGCGTAATTTGTTATTTGCTAGGCCATAAACAAAAACGGTTACCGGCCGTCGGCTTTTTACGTTTAATGGTCTGGAACACTTTAAAGACTTAGTGAGTGCGACTAACAGACAGAGAGAGAGAGCGAGATAAACTGCTTAAATCCCGTAGATTAAAATTTTATTTGCAGCCTGAAATCAGAATAACCCACATTTAAGTGATTGAAACTCTCTCTTTTTGTTTGTGGGGGGCGTTCGTTTATTTTAATTTGGCTAATTAAAAGCGTTTGCGTGTAGGAAACGGCAGCGGAAAGCGGCGAAAAGTTGAAAGTAATTTTGCGGCATCTTTTTTTATTGTTTTATTTTTAACTGTCTGTTTGTGTTTTGACACTGCTCATGCTGATATGGCAGCTTAAAGCCGGGAATTAAACTGATTAGAGCGTCGAGAGTTGCAGACGAATCCGCAAATTACGAGTAAATCCAAACTGAATTAACACAACGAAAGGACAATTTCAGATCTGAATATTTGCTAAACTGGAAATGCTTTAAAATGCTCTATATACACAATAAATCAATCGAAGCTGTTTTTAAATTACTATGCTTTTAATTAGCTCTATACTATAACAACCAAAGTGTTATTTAGTTGGCCAACTATTCTCTGTATTTGGTTTAAACTTCTGTAGCCCCAAGTAATTAGCCAATTGCCTAGAAGGGCTCACATCTATGCCTTATTCTAATTTATAGCGAAAGTTTTCACTTGATAAAGTGCGAATACTTCTTAAATTGCAGTGCAAGTTGCTGCACGCTTTAAGTTGGGGCAGCTTACAGTGGCCCTGCAGTTGCAATGCCACAGTCTGCGCTGAGCTGCAATCTCAAGACGCCGCCATAAATTTCCACACTTTAAGACCGCAACGCGCGTCAAGAGCAGCAGCAGCAGCAGCAGCAGCTGTTGCTTCGAAAGAGCAGAGCAGACCGCAGAGCTAACGAGCGAAGATTTTGTTAAAGCCCAGCAGCAATTGTATTTAATGCGCTGTCCGAGCGTACCGCGGGGGATTTGCCACAGCGCACAGTTTTGGGGGGCCAGCTATTCCACTTATTGTTGCACGTAATGACGCCAGCAGATCGGATCAGAGGCAGCTGCGGCGAGAATTGAGCGTTAATCAGCGCACTGGATTTTTGTGTGCCCCAAAAGGTTAATATTTGTATTTGTGCAGCACACAAGGCGTAAATCCTTTTCAATAAGATGCGCCCCAAGGTGCGCGTCTGCGCGTCTGATGTGGCATGTCAATAATGTGTGCGGCAATCCTTGTCCTCCACCATGCACCAGGGACTCCGTTATCGACGTGCGTTCATCTGCCAGGGCGGGGCACACACGAGAGCTGGCGAGTCTTGTGGCAAATACCCTCGGGCCAGCAGCACAAGCATTATTTATTTACCGATATTAACTTGCAATTAGTTCATTACCTTGGGGAACTGCCCATCCTTAGGCTTAACAGTTGCAGTTGTCCAATTAATCCCATCGATTGTCCTGCTGTCACGCGCCTTGATTTATGTCCGATTTGAGTGCGCGCCACTCGACAATTTGCACAGTTTAAAGTCAGTTTTAGGCGCAGCCACAACTCGATTGCTGTCGGATTCCATTTGAGGCAGTTACGCGCAACCATTGTGATAATATTATTAGTTCTGATTCCACTTAGCAGCCACTATAATATAATTGGCGTCCCTTGATTTATGTCCGATTTGAGTGCGCGCCACTCGACAATTTGCACAGTTTAAAGTCAGATTTAGGCGCAGCCACAACTCGATTGCTGTCGGGTTCCATTTGAGGCAGTTAAGCGCAACCATTGTGATATTATTATTAGTTCTGATTCCACTCAGTAGCTACTATAATATAATTGGCGTCCTTTGATTTATGTTTAATTCAAGTGAAAGCCGTAAGACACTTTACACAGTTTAAAGTCGTTCTTTGCGCATCCACAACTCGATTGCAGTCAGGTTCTATTTGAGGCAGTTAGTTCCCTTGATTTAACTGAAAGCCGTAAGACACTTAACACAGTTTAAAGTCGTTCTTAGTCGGATTTGGAACTCAATTTCAGCTGGGTTCGATCTGAGACAGTTAAGCGCAACCATTGTGATATTATTATTAGTTCTGATTCGACTTAGTAGCCACTATAATTTAGTTCGCGTCCCTTGATTTATGTTCAATTTGAGTGAAAGCCATAAGACACTTTACACAGTTTAAAGTCGTTCTTTGCGCATCTACAATTCGATTGCAGTCGGCTTCGATCTGAGGCAGTTAAGCGCAAAGATTGTGATATTATTTTTAGTTCTGATTCAACTTAGTAGCCATTATAATTCAATTACTTCTCTTGATTTATGTATGATGTGAGTGAAAGCCGTAAGACACATTAAAGTCTTTCTTAAGCGGATCCATCTCGTTAAACCGCATGATCCGTCTTCGATCTGAGGCAGTTAAGTGCAAATAGTGCTTATTTCCTATTTTGATTCCAATTCCAAATTTAGTGCTTAAATTTAAGTTGTAATTCAAGTCGTATATAATACACTTAGCTCCATATATGATTTATGTCCGAATTAGGTAGTTTAGCCGTCTCAGTTAGGTTTGATCTGAGGCAGTTAAGCGTAAAGATAGTTTATTTTGTATTTCCATTCCAATCTATATACTATATTCTATCTGTAATTCAAGTAGACTATATTGTCATATAGACTACACTATTCTTCATCCTTAATGACATGCCTCGCGTAACCGCCTCAATCTGCTTTGATCCAATAAGGCAGTTAAGCGCAAAGCTTGTTTAATTCATATTTTGTTTACGATTCCAATTAGTAAGCAGTGTATTATAGTTGTAATTAAATAGTGCATATGAATGCACGTTTCCCATCGATTTTGTCGCTCTTTCCTCGCAGATCTGAGGCAGTTAAATGCAAAGCTTACTTATTTCGTTTACAATTCGAATTAGTAAGCACTATATTTTAGTTGTGATTCAAGGCATGTGGACGCCACTGCGATTCATCCTTGGCGACATGCACTTTGCAGTTCGTAAAGGCGCTTTTATCTGGCTGCCCATAAACGGCAACCATTTTGGAGCGCGGCATCATTAACATTGCAAACTGTGTGGCACGAGAGTCGTAGCGATTTTTATTGGCGCTGCGGCAAGAACGGAACGGGGCACGAGGACTAAATGACATTAGCCATACTCGCACAATGTGCTGTTTAACGACTTCGACTGTTAATGAGACGCAACTTTGAGCTTCAGCTTCAGACTGAGGCAATAAAATCAGATTTGGGCCATAAAAAATTGTGCGCTAGCTGTCGCAGAGACGCATAGACGCTGTGATGAGGTTTGTGGCCAAATGAGTTAATTGCCAATTGGATTTTGTGGCTGGCGAAGATTTGTTGACGTTGCACGCTCGTAAAACGCTCGCACTCATTGCGGCCACTCTTCGATTCGTGCCGCAAATTTAAAGCGGCAACTCTTCATCTTCAAGTGGATAGCTACTGCTCGCAGCTCGCTGCTGTCTATCGACTGCTTCCGGCTCAGCTGCAACAAATGCATTCCACATGCCGGCAATGAGCTGCCCCGAGGTGTGAGTCTGGCGCTGTCGCCGCTCGTTAGTTTGTCTGCTCTTTTAAATTTGAAACGGATGCACGACCCCAGCAACATCATCATCACCATCACCATCAGCATCAACAACGACATTATACTAATGTCGAACACTTCAGGGCCATCTCCATTTCTGCTTTGTTTTTTTTTGTGTTGCGCCACATGAGACGACAGAGCTTTAAGTGGCTGTGGAGAGTCAGCAGACAGCACACACGCCACAAAAACCGTGTCGTCCTCCTTGCAAAACGCCCTCTAAAAGGCTTAACAGTCCGCTCGGCGCAGACTGCGCGCAATCAGGCAAAGTCGTATCCAATCAGCACACAATGCGCTCGCTATTTGGCTTGGCTTGGCTTGGCCTGGCCAACAACAACAGTCCGGACGGCAGTCTATTAAATTCGAGCATGTGCTGCCAGCGCACAGCCGACAATCGTTTCACGTATTGAAAAGGACACTTGACTTGCCCCGGCTCCTGTTGATGTTGCTGCTGCTATTTGCCAGCTCCTCGGAGAGCGGCAGCTTCAACGGACAACAATGCAAGTGGCACAGTGGGCTGCACTGCGATTTGTTGACACACAAAATCAGACTAATGAGAATAGTTTGGGCAATAGTTTGATTCTTTGACATCATTAATATTGTTTTAAAGCTATTTTCTCTGTAGGCAATTTTGTGCAGCAAGTATGAATAGTACATAGAAGAAGAAATAAAGTAGAATATAATAGTATACGATATATATAGTATATAGTAGTATATATATAGTATAGTATGAATATAAACATTTTAAGTCTGCATGTTTATTATGTTTTCTTTTTCATATTTGTCTTTCGTTTATTACAAATGCTACATTTATGCAATTTGTTACTTTTTGTCTTCCTTTGGAATCTAGTGTCTGCAGTGTTTAGATACAATTGTTAAAACCTTTGATTTGATTTAACTACACAAAGAAAAAATATGCTTAAATCCGGAATACATACTCAAATTAAGACCAAAATTCTGGAATAATTAAAGATTTCTAATGGAAATGGTTGGATTGGTTTAAGTATTTTATAAAAATGAGAAACATTCATAATACAACTTCTGACCCAACAAAACGTAACATAGAACACAAATCGCTGAATGCGGAATTAAACAAAAATGCCGAAACAAAAACATGTATTTTTAGTTTTGCATTTTATCTACAGAATTATTTATATTTTGGGTTTTAAATGTAACTCACTTTTTTGAACCTTCCATTTTGTACTTTGTTAATTTAATAAATATTATTTAGCAATTATTTTTACATATTACTGCCTGTTTTCTAAGTAACCCATTTATATTGATACAAATGAACAATTATTTCTATTTTGCTTTTTCTGTTTTACTAACGTTAATGTTACTTACGTAACTTAATGTATTTTATTAATTCGAAATAACTTTTGAATATTACTCACAGTTTTTCAAGTAGTCCCATTTTATAGCAATTCCAGCAAAATGCTCTGCATCGATTCAAAAATACTTGGTCTACGAAGACAAGAGCTTTTTGATCTGAAACAAAAATGAAGATGATAATCTCGTTATAAGAATAAAGAGATTGTAGTTCTAGTTTCTCTTCCAGTATCTATATAATTTTGATCTAATCTTAAATAAAGATGATGAAGGAGATCTCATAATTTGTGTTGCAAGATCTATATAATATTGATATAATCATAAATTGCAATGAAAATGAAAATCTATTTCCAAATGGAAAAATTAGCTGCCCAAAAGTTGAAAATCTATTCTCAAATGGAGGAGTTGCTTATAGTTTCTCTTCCACAATGATCTCTAAACCGAAACAAAAATGAAGACCGAAATCTATTGCAATAACAATACAATATTGGTCTAATCTTCAACAAAAGTGAAGGTGGAAATCTATTCCCATATTGAAGATTTAGTTTAGTAGTAGATTAATCACCTAAAAACCTATTCCCAAACTGAAGAGTCGCCTACTAGATTCTCCTCTAACTATATAATGTTTATTTAATCGATCTTTATCCGCTTGTGTTTGCAGGTGACCGACTGGGGCGTGGAGCAATGCCGATCGCTGCACGTGCACATCAAGTCGCCGCCGCGGCTGCGCGTGGACCCGGCGAGCGTGACGCTGCAGCGCGGCGACTCGCTGCGAGTGCGCTGCCTGTCGCCGGGCAACGACGACATCAAGCGCTACGCCCAGCTGGGCTACAGCTGGACGCGCAACGGCGTGCTCTTCCAGTCGGACGCCGCGACCGCCATGTGGGAGGATCTCTACCCGGACGGCAGCATACTGAAGATCAACAACATCCAGAAGTCCGCCGAGTACGCCTGCCTGGTGTCGAACAGCGTGCGGCCCGTCTCCCGCAGCGTCTACATCAATGTGATCGAGCGCAATGCGGTGCACGTCTGTCTGGCCGAGTCCAGCTACGGCGTCCACTGGCCCACAAGTGCGCCCGGCGCGCCCATCATCACCGACTGTCCGCGCGGGTACGAGGGGCACTCGCGTCGCATCTGCGAGCAGCGCGATGCCGGCAACTCCAGCTGGCTGCTGCCGGACTTTGCCAGCTGTGTGCGGGACGAGCTGCTGCTCATCTACAATCGATTCCGCGCGCTCAGCGCTGGCTTCCAGCAGACCAACTCGTCGAACATACTGAAGGCGTGCTTCGACTACACGCTGCAGCGGCGCCAGAGCTTTCTACCCGGCGAGGCGAGCTTCCTCATCGATATGCTGCACGAGGTGAGTGGCAGTGGGGCATCAATTTGCACGCCTCTCTGCGATTCTCGCGACTTGCACTTGAGCGTGCGTGACGCAATGTGATGAGGCTGGCAAAGTAGTTGGCATTCAATTTTGAGCCAGTAACGCGCCTTGAGAGCTGCTTCAGCACTTGGCAGACTTCAGCGAAAGCGTGGCAAACAACTTGCCTCTTTGGGGCCAGCACTATTTTTGCACGCAAATGCATGCAAAAGCTGGCGCGGCGACTGGCAATTTTTCACACAATTTTCGAGGGAGAAGCAAAGTTTGCCGCCTGCCTCATTCAGCAACAATTTTTCATTTTAATGCGCACACAAATTTACCGCCTAACGAATGGGCTTGGGCAGCATCCACATTTTTAGTTGGGGGTCTCCACTTGTTCAGCACTCGGGCAGTCACAGTCGTATTTCTCGTCTTTGCCTATTTCGCAGCTCGACACCTATTTGCAATTGAAAGGCACACAACTGGAGCGTGAGATGGCTGCGGAGATAATACTGCGCATTCTGGACAAAGTCATGCAGAATGCGCAATCGCTGAACAGTCAACAGGTAAGAGCACAACACTCCACTCCACTCGACACTACACTACTATGGTACTCTACTTCTGAGTCGACTAAGTCCGTGCTGCACGAACTTGCCGGGCCATGAATAATGTGAAAAGAGCGAGTGTGTTCGGTTGCCATAATTTACAACCTACAGCCAACCATATTCAATATTTGCCAGCCCGGCCTGCGGCTCTGCCCAGATTTATGGCGCTCTCACACACATTTAAGGCGCCCAAATTGGACTATATATAGATATATGTACACACCACTCGCATTTTTCACAGCCTCCACTTTTATTCGGCGTGTAGTTGGGCCTTGTCATTGGGCCGCAATCTGCATTTGTCGAACACAACGACGACTGAGCCGGCCACAGAATTGATGCTCCTGTTTGCCGGTAATGAATACCTTCTATTTGGCCAATTTGTTGGTCAGCAACTTGCCAAGGCGCAAAGTTTATACTTCGAGCAGAGACGTAGCAAACATGTGTAAAAAGATCTGTAAACAGTCAGCTTGAAAATGATTGCGAGATAGAAATAAAGGCACTTAAAATGGCAACTATTGTGTCAATTAATTGGAAGAGAGAACAGAGAATGTTTCGAATATGTTCTGAAAATTGGTCAAAGAGCAGTGAACTGTAAGTCGTGAACAAACACACTTTACATAGATAGTAAGAGAAAGAAGAAAATAGGTCAAAGATGAGCATGAAAATGATTGCTCGAGAAATAATTAATGTTGATAGTAAGACAGTTGAATGATGAATTAAATAATAAGCGAATGTTTCAAATAAGTGACAGAAAATAGGTCGAAGATCTATAAATAGTAATAATGAAAATAATTTGTGTAAAACAAAACACACTAAGTATAGCAATGTTTGTCGCTTAATAGTATTAGAAGAGTAAGTTTTAAACATAGTCTGAAAATGCAAATAGTTTAAAGATTAGTAAGCAAAGACTGCCAGCTATTGGGTCAATTAATAGTAGGAGAGAGAATATTTCAAACACAGCCAGAAAATGAAAATTAGTCAAAGATCTAAAAACACTAAACAGTGAATATCATGTCTAAAAATGACTATACGTCTCAGATTGATTTGTAAGTCGTGAAAAAGATTTCTGAGAAATAAACACAAAAAGAAAGTTGACTATTGCCCCTTAATAGGTAATAATAGATACTTAATAGGAGAGAAGGTTTCAAGCATAGACCTAAAATGTAAAAAAGTTCAACGAAATGTCGTGAAAATAATTTCAAGAAAAATAAACAAAGAATGCGAACTATAGTGTGAATTTATAGTATGAACAAGAGAGAAGGAGCAGAGAACGATTCAAATATAGTCCTAAGGTCGTGAAAATGATTTCTAGAAAAATAATCAAATAGAGAATGCAAACTAGTGTCAATTAATATTATTAAAGAGCAGAGAACGATTCAAATATAGTCCTAAAATGCAAATAGGTCAAAGATCTACAAACAGTTTAGGACGAATATAATTTATGAAGATTAAAATAGGTGAAAGATCAGCATAAAAATTTCTGTAAAAATAAACAGACGTAGAATGGCAACTATTAAGTCAATTAATAATAAATTATGATAGTAAGAGAGAAAAGGTTTCAAACATGGCCAGAAAATGTTAATAGCTCAAAGATTCGTAAACAGTAAGCCTTGAATATAATTTCCAGAAGAATAAACAGAGTTGCCAACAATTGTATCAATTAATAGTAAATTATTATAGAACGTTTTAAACATAATCCTAAAATGGTCAAAAACTTATAAACGGCAAATCGTGAAAATGATTTCTAGAAAACAAACAAACAGAGCTTGCCAACAATTGTGTCAATTAATAGTAAGAGAGAAATCATTTTAAACATGTTCAGGATATGAAAATAACTCAAGGATCAACATGAAATAGAGTTATTGACAAAATAAGCAAACAGAGCCTGCTGACAATTGTGTCAATTAATAGTAAATTACGAGTTAAATCAACTACTAGTTTGAGCGAAGCCTGAAGTGTTAATCAATGCGAATATTGCGTGCATAAATTACAACCACGAGCAATTAATTATTATTATATTAGACGATAAACCACAAAGTGGCTGCTCAGACTTGTTGCGGACTCGCTGCTAACGAGCGGCCATCAAACAGTTCACTTATGAGGCAGACAAATGACGCGAGCTCAATGGTATGCCAGACACCTGGCTGGACCGCAAAACAATAACCATTACCACCCGCACCTGCCCCTACTCCTGGCCAAGAAACAGTTCCACTTCCATTACTGCGGACAATGGCGGAAGCTACTTATGGCCGTGTTGATGTTTGGTGAAAAGTGCGTATCCGGTTCGTCCTGAGAGCTGGAGTGTTGGGCGAGTGGCGCTCCTCGCTCCAGTTGCCGGCTTGCGCTCTCACACTCGACTTACTTAAGTTTTTAAGTGGCCCGAGCTGCCGACTCGGGCGGGGTGGGCAGAGGATTTGGGCCTGGGCTCATGTTTTATTCCTGGAGCACACTTTGTTTTCGCGCAGAGCGGCATAAAAGTAACAGCCGGCAAGTTGCCGGGAAGGAGTTGTTGTCGTTGTCGTTGTTGTTGCTGCCGCCTGCCGCCTGCATCCGGCATCAATTTTGGTATGCAAATTTATGTAAGTGTTGATTGCAGCTGGCTGCGTAAAAGTAAAAACAGCTTGATCCGCAGCTCGGCCGCAGCGGCAACAGTGACTCAATGTCAAGGACCTCGCGCTCGCACAGTACACAGCATAATCTATTAGTTGTCTCTAGCGCGGCATTTAATATGCAGCTTTTAGGATCGGGCCACGCGCGGAAATTAAGCAAGTTTTTATGGCGTCTGGCTGCAGAGCACATAGTTGACTTTAGACCGAATGAGTCACGGCAATGCTGCTAAATGGCAGAAAGACGAGCGGGGCGGGGACAGGGGCGGGGGGCGTAGAGCGCGAAAGTTTTTAATGCGCTCAAATTAATTTTGTTTGCCGTCGAGTTGCCTTGAGTTGCCTTGAGTTATGGCATTTCAATATTAAGTATGCGCCATGTGAGCCGGCAACTTCAACAAACACTTTTCAATACCCTGTACTTAATGGGTACAAAGGTATGTTGAGATCGTTCGTATGTATGTTACAGTTTCAGTGACGCGTTCCACATGTTACAGCCAACATATTTATAAATAAACATAAAATCGATGTTGCCATGTCCGTCTTTCTGTCCGTCTGCCCGTAAGAACGCTTAAATCTCAGAGATGGTAAGAGCTAGAGCAACCAAAATTTAGTATGGATTTAAGCAGATCAAGTTTATATACCAGCTCCCCCGCGCTTTTCTTGCCCTACAAACGCGAAGATCTGTGGCAATTACAGTTTTATAGCTAGAAAGTTATTTTAAAGCGAAAATATGTAGCTATTCATAACCCGAATTAATATCCAAAAGAGTTTACGTTTTCTTTTTCGGTTTTGTTTTGTCTGGTGCTACAGGGTATATCACAGTCGTGCTAGCTCGTCTGTAGCCGTTCCCACTTGCTTTTTTTTGTGTTCTATTTTCTTATTTTGCACTTTTCAAAGATTTTTATTAGCCAAAAGCGAAGAAGTTGCCAGCATAATTGGCTCGATTAAATGCCAGCATTTCAACTTTTCCCAAACTCTCGCCGAATAGTTGGCACTCTTTTTATGGACTCCCACCTTAACTACGAACAAGCTGAATATTTTTATGTACGCTCTTTTAATTAGCAGCAATTTATGGATATCGATTGTGTGCATTCGAAAACTTAGTGCAGGACTTTCACAATACACTTTAACAAGCTCTAATTAAATGTATTTTCGGCATTGCAATGTGAATGCCACAAATTAAGAGGAAAGTGTGAGAAGCTGAGACCATAATTTTGCGCCCACATGCATTATCAATTAAATAAAATATATTTAAATGCATAAATGAGCGGGTATTGTGCATGAATGCGATTGCGGCGCATTGACTGAATATTAACAATATATAGTAGAGGTTCGACATGAGTTTCTCCGCAATTGGCTCTATTAATTGGTTGTTGATAATGCTGAATTATGATTGCATTTCGCCTGCTTAAAGCCGATTTGCATTTAATTTATTTATCGTCTGATTAACATTGATTGTGCCACAGCATTTTGTGGACGCTGCAATTGAAAAACTTGTTCCGCACAAAAGTTACAGATTTCAATTGCCTTCACCCTGCTTACATTTCAATATTAGAACACACCCAACAAAAAAACCAGGCAACAACTTTGTTCAAAATTACGAAAAAAAAAACGTTGCAATACCTATTGACTTATTATCGAGAGAGCAAAAACTAAATGGCGAACAAACTTCATTGACCCAGTTTAAACTCGAGTATTTAACTTTTGCTTTTATTCCAGCGATTTCACTGAAATGTATAATGATATTTTTCTCTTGAGGTCAGTCTAATCCGCCCCTGCTTTATTTGCTCTTCTGCTTTAACGGGGCAAATGAAATTTATTTTGATTTGTGCTCGATTCAAGGTTTCTGTTAAAGTTGCTAATGCGCTGCTGAAACTTTGGCTAAGACTGCATATTACGACCAGTTTTATTCAAAAATTAAATTCGTAGAGTTCACGACAAATCACTTAGCGCAAAGTAGTTGGCAAAAAAAAAAAGGTTGCAAACACACAGTTCAAAAGTCGCTACAAAACTTTCGAATCAGCAGAAAACTTTCACACACACACACACACGGGAAACACACCCACACATGACGTGTGGGGCCACGCCCACTGTGTGCTGACCGCCCTGGTGATTTGCCGGTAAACTGCTAGACGTGGCCAGGTCGCAAAGTTAAGCGGAAACTATTTAGAGCAAATTTTCATGGAGATTTTTTGTGCGTCTTTAAAAGGCAATCATGCAACTGCCACAATTTGCATGGGCGCAGGGGGCGTGGCCTGACGACTGTGCATGATGATTGTTTAACTTGAAGCATTTTGTTTTTGTTGTTTTTTTTTCGTTCTTTTTTATTTGCAAAGTTGCAATGGGAAACTTTTTCAATTGGAATTGTTTTCGGTCTCAATTGCACATGGATGCGAGTCCTGTATCTGGTAATTTAATTCATCCTTAAGAATATCCTGCACGTTGCCCAGGAAATTTCTGTCATTTAAAAATAACAGTTGCAAGCGGACATGAGAAAAATAAGCAAAACTGGCTGAAAATCGATTGGTTCATCGCCCGATGCTACTTAAGCTTAAGCTTTTGGCAAACTCTCGACTCGAGCATGCCACAATTCATAATTTGCGGGCAGTTCATTGACTTGCCGGCTCACTTATTGTTGTGGTCCACGAGTTTGGCCAACTGCATTTGATATTGATTTCCGCAGCGAAACTATCTGCTGACTGCAAAACAATTGTTGGCAATCGTTAAGCTTAAAACTGGGCAATGACAGCAGACTTTATAGTAGAGTTTATTACTGGAAAATGTATTATTGGGCATTGTCAGGGGGACCGATTGTGCAGACGGGCGTAAAAGATGCTTTACACCTGGACATACCCTGTTAATCGAAAGCCTATTAGGCGGGGTAGCAACACTAAGCTGCTATTCAACTCGTGAACAAAAGATGAAAACACCAAATGCCGTTGAAGTTAATTAAGTCATTTCACACTCACCTTGATACCTGATCCGCATTTGTTGCGAGTTAAAGCTGCCGCGCAACAAAGCCCGGCAAAGAATTGATTTCAATTGACCAAGCGCAAAATATGAGCGGCATCAATGGCGAGGAAAGCGTTGTCGTGGCAACGCACTTGTTTACGCACGCAGTGATAACTTGACCTTCGTTCCATTTGGCTGGCCAGACATACTTTGACATGGCAACTGTATTATTTCTTTTTGCAGCAAATTAAAAAGTTGCAGCTTTTAACGCAATCCGCGGCGCTGAACCGCGAGACAATTGCGGCCTCACAATTGGCCACATCGACAGGCAGCACCAGTGGCAGCGGCAGTCAGGCGACGTCCTCGGGCACAACTGCTGACAGTTCAACAACTTTGACCGCACAGAGCGGCGGTGGAGGCGGCAGCAGAGGTGATGCAAGTGGCAGTGGCAATGCAGGAGCTGTGCTTGCGCCAGGAAGCGCTGCTGGCAAATTGCAGGCCAATCGCGGCGATGCTGGTGGCGCCACGAGTATTTTGACAGTCGATGAGGATACATTGTCGCTGGACCGTCTGAATTCGCTGCGCATTTACATGACTTCGGTGAAAACGCTGCCGTTCAATTTGCGCATTTATGGGTGAGTGGCTCGCAACTGAATTAATAACATTCCATTCAGCTCAATTTGCAGCATATTGCATTCGATCGTAACCAGTTTATGCAAATTGCGGCTTAGAGCAGAGATTTGCACCTAATAGTGCGAGGTTTTGAATATAATTCGACTTGTCTCAAGCAGAATAGTTGTAGACAATTATCTGTCCTCCATTTTCGTGCTTAGTTGCCTTAGTGGACAATGTGACCATGTGTGGTATATTTTATATTCCATGCGAAGTTTTCAACGTAATATCAATATACCAAATGTAGTCAACATGTTTCTTGGTGTATTTTAGAGTATTCCAATTGTAGCTTTCGGACTTCCTTTTTGTTCTTCATTCGCGCCTTTAAATTTGCACTTTGCTCTGCTTGCAACCACTTGAAGCGGTGTCACAACAAGTGCTTGCTTGCGCTCTGCATAATTTCATAATTAGAAGTAAATGCGAATGCAAATTCGCTGGTGGCCAAGTAAACAGCAAACTTCGCCTTATGATTAATATATACCACCTTGACGAAGGACGTTGGGTAAACGGCGCGCAGTTGCTGCATTCGCTTTTAATGGCAAATTTACTTTATGGGCAAACATAAATAAGCATAAAAGCAGAAGGAAAATGCATAAAACAAGCAGCACACGCGCCCGTGTTCACTATAAAAATGGATCATAAAAATTCAACTTGACAGACTCGACTTTGCCGCACCCAGAGTGGCGTCGTCGCTGCTTGAAATAGTGCAGCGCCCGCGCAACCGGGGCACACAGTTGCACCTTCTTTAAGTGTCTAATTAAGCTAATTAAGTGAGCTGGCTGCGCTGTGATTTAATGCGCCTGCACTTTCCCGCTGCAGCGAGGACCTCTTCTCGGATCAACTGTACATGGACATTGGACTGTCCTCGCGTCTGCTGCATATCATGGCCAACTCGACAATATTCGCCTCTGTGATTTCCTACAAGAACCTGAAGAGCTTTCTGCCCAAAACGTACTACACGCGCGGCAGGTAAGTCACACTCCAAATTCATTTCATCGAGTAATTTCGTAATTCTGTGTTTATTTATATTGCGGGTTTAATCGGAGCTCGGCGCGTTTGTGTGACGCAAGACATGCATGGCATTATTTTTACTTATCCCTCCAGCTGAGTCTAATGCTAAGTCCCCCCCAATGCGAGTCCTTGCCGTGCCAACTGTTGTCAATGTGCTGTGGGGCCCTCATAAGCGCATTAAGGCAGCTGTGGAAGTGTGGAAGTGGCAACAACATAATAACAAATGCCGCAATGCACATAGTAAACAAAATGCAAATATGCAACTTACAACCGCAAACTCGCTCAGTGTGTGTGTCCGAGAAATGAAATCTGTTTGGGAATAACAGCAGACTAGCTGCCAATATTCCGACGAATGTTGATTTAATTATATACGTATGTGTGTGTGGCAGGCAAGCGTCCTTGCTGCTGGGCTTTAATGAACATGCAGCGCTTGTCTGCCGATGCTGATGCTGATGCGATTAGTTCGGCTGCAACTGGAGCATGAGTAGCAGCAACAGCTGCCTGACAGATTATTGATATATGTATATTCGTCATATACGCTTAATGAGGTTATGCTGCAAGATGTCATTGCCTGTCTCATTTGCAATTCACAGCGATCCCAAGGACTCGGACTATGTGCTCGCCTCACGCATCATCCAGACCTGGCTGTTTCAATCCAATCGCTCCAACGACAACCTGCGCGAGCCGCTCGACCTCTCCTTCGAGGCGGGACACGTGGAGATCATCTTTCAGCACGAAAGCGTGTCCAAGTCCGGCGACTGGGTCGCCGTCTGCGGGTAAGCTAGCAATCAACTATATCTAACGGATTTACTGATTTAAATGCACCTTTCCAGGCACGACCACAAGGCCTCGTTTGATTCGACGTGGCGCTCAGACTTGTGCATCACCAAGCACCTGATGGAGAACATCACCCGCTGCATTTGTCCGCTCTCCGGCACCTACGTCGTCATGCTGACCAAGAAGCAGCCCAATGTGAGTAGGACCCCCCCAAAAAAAAGGAGGCGAAATTTCCACTAGTTTAGCATGTAGTAAAGTGGAAATTCCTTTGATTTATATAGTTTCACTTTTGCGGCCCGACCTTGCCAGCTTTGTAGTTATTTGCTCTCATTGAGCAACTTGCCAGCGCCCTCAACTATATATATATGTATATATTTGTTTGTTTGCCCTTGGCTTAAGCTAATTTACGACAAATTCCACTGTGTTTGCCACCCGCTCTCTGCTCTCTTTCCATCCCGTTGCAGTCGACGCAGTCGCATGCCCCACAGCGACCCATTTTCGTGATTGCCAGCTGCGCCTGCTGCCTGCTTCAGTGCTGCTCCGCGTTCCTCATCCTGCTGCCCATCTGGTGCAATCGCAAGTGTGCCGTGACCTTCCTCAAGATGCAGTTCTGCATTTCCACGTCCAGTGTGATGCTCATCTACTTGCTGGGCTTCATGAAAATGCTGCCGGTGGTAAGTACTGCATAACTTGCAATACTCCAAATGAAATTTCTTGATTTATATACATTTAAGTAGTTGAACCAGTACAAGCACTATATTACTGTATTAACACATTTCGGGAATATTTCATACAAACCTCAAACAATTATATATTAACGACTTATTCCAAATGACATAGTTGTTGGACGGACTAAACGATTTGTTTCTACACAACAAAAATGTGGCATAACTTTAGGCTGATTTGCTTAATACCATGCAAGTTAATGAGAAAGCCAAAAAATGTACTGATATAAAATAACATATAAATACGTCTTACACTTTTAAAACAGTAAAAGTTTATGTGTTAAATAATTCTGCATATATGGTTTACAACAATATGTATGCATAATACATAATACTAATAACAGTAGTTAAACAATTCTTCATAGAAAGTGCAAATCAAATTTGCATAATTAAATGTTGTATTAGTTTTTATCATTTCTTAATAAAGCGCCTAGAGTAACTTGAAGTCGAGCACTCTTAGCTTAAATATAATTTATTGTGTCTATCCAATTTGTAGACATTTATTTAAACAAGACAAGTTATTCAACTGGCTGACTTTGAACATTTTGATTTCGTATAATTTATATTTGCACATCGGGAAATATGCCAAGAGAACTTGATGGATTTCAATTACTTATAGTTTGCTAGCAATAGGCAGAGTTGAGGCTGAAACTGCCGTGCAGAATTGCAGGTTTCACTTTTAGGAACAAAGGCTGCACTCAGTGAGAGTTGTTGCCCAGTTCCTTTTGCCTCACTCCTTCCTCCCACACAACGCAAGTGAACGCAGCAAAGCGTAAAATTTAATTACTGCAAAATAAATACACAAATAAACCAGTAACAAAAGAAACCGAAAACCGAAAAACCGAGTAAAAGCAACCAGTGAGCGACTAAAGAAAAAATTAAAAAAAAATATATACGTATGTATATAAAGAATAATAATCGGAGAAAAAACGAATCGAAATTGAATTGAAGTACAAGAACCGAGCTGGAAATTCGCAAATACGAGCGCTCGTAATTGAAATGAGTTTTGCGCCCTTTAAGTGCACCCTTTGCAAGAACAAGGCTAAGTACCTGGCACATACCTGGCTAAGAAGCAGTAAATAACAATCATGAAATTGTAATTACTAATTTCGGAAAGCATGCAGGCGTGCAAGACTTACGTCTGAACGTTTTTCGAGGGGGGAGCGAAGGACCCAAATTTTCATAATCATCATTGTCGGCAGAGAAAGAGAGAGAGAGAAAGTAAATTAGCTTGTCGTGTGGCAGGCGTAAAGATGGCGGGGATTTGTGTAAATATTATAATTTACAGTTTGTTATGGCAAAGCCAACACACACACTGAGAGAGAAAATTCATGAAATACAATTCCCGATGGCACTACAACGCCTCGTCGCATCCACCTGTTGAAAGCCAGGCAAATTAAAAGTCAACAGAGCAAAGCAGAGCGTTCTCCAGAGAGAGACGGGACTGGGGAGGGGGCAGAATGCAAGAGAAGAGAACGCGAAAACGAAGATATCTCTTAAATCGAAATGAATATTAATAAATGCCAACATTTTCAATTTGGCCGACGAGCACGCCAGCGCAAATATTTCCCATAGTTTATGGAATATAAAATGCTTGAGATCGGTCCCAACTCTCTCTTCAAATCCCCAGCAGAGTCCCGGAATATTTGAAATTACGAAAATGAAGGCAGCGCAGCGAAGTCGAGAAAATAAAACGTATAAACAAGAGTATAAAATTTGCGCTGTTTAATCTTTTGGGATCCCGCGAAACTGCCGCGAAACCAACCCAACTTCAACTTCGCTATAAAAAGCAAAGGGAGCGTCAGAGTGTGGGGGGGGGGTGTAAGAAAAAGCGAAAGCAAAACTGTAAGCTCCTAACAAGATGTAACATTTTTGAATTAGTAATAAACTGGGCCGTTGCTGCCAACAGCGGAGCGCAATAAATGAATGAAAAACAAATAAAACGCGACAAGGCCAAGAGCAACAAAAACAAAAAAACAAAAGGCGAAACAAAAAGGTTGATGCAATTGAAAATGTAAAAACAACACGCACTGGGGGAATTGAGCCGAGCCGTTGACAAAGACGCGACACTAGTTGGGGAGGGGGTTGAAACTGGATAACGCTGTCCCAAGGAGAGCGCAGCACATGTGGCAGCCGCGGCATTTTATCATATTTTAATGAGCAACTTACGCAAAGGCGCCGGCCGCGGGGCAAGTTGCACAATGCGGCGACTAAATAATGCAACACGCACATCAATATTATTGTTGCACATTAATTGCAGGCAAATGCGCAGGCGACTTTATTAATACGGCATACATTTAAAACAAAAGGCGACACGCCACAAAGACACGCGGCTGCGGCATGTGGCGTGTGGCGTGTGGCATGTGGGCGTGGCGCGTAGCCACAATAAATAAAATTTAAAATATTAATTTTACTTACGTGTGTGTGACTGTGCTCAAATAAATGCAATTTCTGCAACTGTTGCAACACACATACGATGATAAATAATACAAGAATAAAATAAATAACGCATACGCCGTGTGGTGCGCATACGCCCGCTGGCCAAACTCCTCCGCTGACTGACATCAGACGGCAGGCGGCAGGCGGCATGTGAAAGGCGAAAGCTTTTAAGCGCACTTAACTCATAATTTCACAACAACAACAAAAAAAGAGGGAAGCAACAAAATGGGAAACAGGCGAAGGAAAACACACGCGAAATGAAACAAAAAATGTGTTCTGGCCCCGCATTGGAAATTAAAAAGTTCTCAAAATTGTTTTTTTTTTTGCTTAATGCTGCAGTGGATTGAGGCTGACCTCCAAGAAGCCGAGAGCAGCATGCATGCGAAAGAATAATGCTGATAATGTAATGAAGTGTGGCTGGCATATTAAAGCCACAATCTGTTGCCAACGGAAGCGCTGCCCCCAACTTCCCGCAAGCGCGCATGTTTTAGCAGTTTTGCGGCGCATTAGCTACCAATTTGGCTAATGTATCGGCATCAAGACTCGAATCATGCGCATATTATATTTCTAACAAGTTTCAAACATGCTTTTGTGCCAAATAGCAACGAATTTTACATAAATTGTTTTGTATATTGCATATAATCAATTAGTTTGCAATGTTATTGAACAGATTATAAATACGTGTGTGAAGAAAATACTAAATGTTAATTGCAACATGTTCAGTAATCTGGCCAGCTTCAACTGTTTGCAAATGCTTTTCATATCTAGATACATAGATATATACAAGAAAGTCATGTTAGTTACACCGTGTATAGCTTAGGGTCAGAACACAACAATAGTGAAGAGTAATGTGCTTCCTTTTTTATTTGTATTTTCTAATATACAACTTAACCTAATAAATTTAAGAAGCTGCTTAGTTATTGCCTTTAAATTGGGTCAGCTAGTTTGACTATAAGTAGAACACTAAATGCGACTTAACGTTTGTTGCTTTACTCACAGCTTGCTGAAAAGTACTTCTTAAAAATGCAAACAACACATTAAGTTCATCCTAAACAATAAAAAACAATAAAAAAAACATAAGAGAACTTAATTTACTTTGTTGTCCATTGGCGTTAATTGCTGCTTATAGCCTTCTCGACGTTGATCCAATAAGGTGGGAGGTATTGTAACGGATATCTTCCGCTACTCTTCCTCAATAAGTTGAAGCCCGTTTTGCTCCTTTCTTAAAAAAAAAACATAGATTCTTAATAGGTTTTAAGTCTGGGGTCTGAGCTGGCGTATCCAACAGTTTAGTGCAATTGTAAAGCAGCCAGACCTGCACAAAGTAATTCGTGCTTGGTGTCGTTATCTTCGTAGTTTTTGGGGGCAATGAGGGTCAACGAATCGAAAATTTTGAGCAATCCTTGTTTGCTCATTTAGGAGCGTATAATAATTCATAGTTCCGGTGAAAATGCGGATTTCAACTTAAATACGGATTTTGCACGCAATAAATCCACAAATCATCATTGAATAGTTTATAGTATATACATATATATAATCCATAATCCAGTCAAACTTATGTACATCTAATGCATATAAATCCTTACGTAACTTAAACGAGTAAAATAGAACAAACAAATGCGCGCTTAATTAAATATAATTAGGCATTTATTTGCAATATTTCAATGATGACAACAAATAAGTCGACGAAATTGTGTTACTTTCTTGCGTACTGTCAATAAAACATTATGCCGCATAAAAAACGTGGAGTAGAGCGGGAGTTTTATAACTTTTTAATAAGCAATGTCCAGTCATTGCTAGTAGGTGACTGTGGGCGACTGCGAGGGGGCGTGGCAATGAAATAATTTATGTGCGCGGCACGTGTCAAATTTTGATGTCGTCTTTACGGTCTGGAGAGCATGAAAATCCACAGTAAATAGCTGCGAAATAAGTGCGCATGTAGATGTACAGACTGCCGCTCGTAAATGCGGTTTGTTGTTGCTGTAATGCGATGACAACTTTTTATATTTAATTAAAAATAATGATGTTGCAGCGCCAAGTGGCAGCGGAGTGGCAATGTGGCGGCAATTACCGGCGCGTTATTAATGCGCTCCCCCCTTAATATTTGCTCTTTCCTTCCCGCCCGCAGAACTGGCACGCCGTCGTCAGCAGCACACTGGCCTCGCTGCTGCTGCTGGGCATCTCCACGCTGATTGCCATCGCCCTGGTCATACACACGGAGCTGGTGCCGAAGAAGTACCTGCAGATGGGCAGCAAGCCCAACACGCCCACCAAGCAGCCCGCCCAGCGTCGCGAGAGTCTCAGCAACATCACGCAACTCAGCCTCCAGTCGCCGGCGGAGCTCACAGTGCCGCGGCGCAGCGCCCGACCGCGCCCGCCGGCCAGCGTCGCGCTGGCGCTGCACGGTGGCGGCGGCGGCTCGGCGGCGGGCATACGCGGCGCCATCGGCATCAGCTGGCTGCTGCCGCTGCTCTTCGCCATTGCCGCGCCGCTCATCTGCAGCATCATTGGCCGCTGGCCGCGTCACTGGTGGCTCGAGCTGGGCTGGACGCAGCAGGAGGCCGCGGAGAGTCAGGAGTACGATGGGGGCGTCTATTATGCCAGCCACACGCTGCTCAATGGCGATAACTTGCTGCTTGAAACGGAGACGCTGCTGGGCAATCGAACGGCGCAGCGACAGCTAACAATGGGCGACGACGGCGGCACGTCAACGTCGCCATCAATCACTGGCACTGGACAGCAGTCGGCATGGAGTCGCGGACTGCAGCAGGAGGCGGCAGCAGCGGCGCTCACATCCGGCGCGGGTGGAGCGACAGCGACGACGACGACGTCGTTGAGCTGCATTCTGTTCATCTGCATCGATCTGCTGTTCATTGTGCTCTTCGGCGCACTCTTCGTCCTGCTGCTGAAGAAGCTGCTGTGGCTGTGGCACAAGAATCGCAACGTGCACACGCATCCGCTGGACAAATTCAATCTGGCGCTACGCAGGCGGTAAGTACGCCTCCTACTACTAATTGACAGACGACTGCCTCAGATGGCAACAAAAGCTTCACGCCAAGCTATTGAAATGCAATCGACGTTAGCTCGTCGCGAGTTATTTTTAGAGCGCGGCAAAAACTAATTTCCCCTTGGCGGCCACACAAAGCCAAACCCATAAAGTCGAGGAATCGCCTCTAATTTCCTCTCTCGTCTGCTTGTAGACTTGGCCTACTTTATCGGGCTGGCGGATTGCTGCTTATAAAACTCTGCACCGACGGATGCTTTATAGCCTATGTGAACTCAGCGCCGGATACTTTATGGTCATATCCGTTCGGCATATCGTGCATAATGCTGGTAAGTCGTTCAACCCAATTGACATATAATTACACCAACATATAGCAGCAGTATTAATCAACTTTGTTGTCCAACTTTTATGGCAGTTCGACCGATTTTTATGCTGATTGCCTTGAGCGGGGAGCTTGTCAACAAAACTATTAAGCCACTGGTGCTGTCCGTTATGCAAATCCCAGCTCGTTTCATTTCACTCTCGGGATGCTCAAGTCAGCAGCTTTTTCTTTCGCTTTTTCCGTACATATTTCATCAAAGTGCAAATCCTGCATATTTTGGCGCCTCCCGCACAAATTATGCATGCAAAATCAACTGAGACGCTCTTAGCTAACCACTTTCGCTCGCTGCATTAACTTCCACCTGAGGTCGTCACGCCCTCTCCAGCCCACACGGCCACGCCCACTATCAAAGTGCCTTTTCGCTGTGCTGTCAGTCGTTTTGTCAGCTGATTTCTTGTGTAAATTAAATAAGTGCACTCGACTGCTTCTCGCTGAAAGTGCGTTGAAAACATAAATCAAATAACTTAAATATGCAATCCCTTGTTTTTGCATATTGCCCCCCAAAGTGTTTCACGAATCATAACCAGCTTCATAACGCACAGTCGAAAGTGCTGTATCAAGTAACTCTGTGTTCTTATGTGGCAAATTGAATGCATTAAACGTGCTCTGCACGCACCCTGCAAAACCTTGAATTTAAGACTCTGAGTTGGTAGACAAAGCATAGCTAATCACGCAATTAAAAGCATCGCAAATTGTGGAGTGTGCTCGACACGAAGATACTTTGCGCAGTGCACTAATAATATAAATAGTAAACAATTATAGATAGTACTATTAGTCCTTTAGCTGAATCCCTTACCTCACATGGCACGATTGGCAAAGGAATCCCTTACCTCAGTCCTTTCCTTCTCTCAATCTCAACGCTGCTAATTACAGGGTACCAAATTGCGAGGCTGCTTTGCAAACAGCAACAGAGGCTGCTGGGCAACCGAAAAAGAAGGTCCTCTTCGGTCGCCCAGGTCGAGGCTATTAATATATGGTCAATCGATTGGCATTCGGAATTGACAAGGCCTCTTTGTTTGCTTTGCGCTGTGCTCGTGTTTAATTATTTACCAGCAAGCACACTTAATTGCTCGACATTTAAAGGGCCGGCAGCACGCATGCCTCCAGCGCTTCCTTCACGCATCCCGTGATTCCTCCTGCATCCCGTTATTCCTCCCGCACCCAGCCTCCACTCTCGACAGTCGACTAATTATTATTAGACGATTGTTTCGTTTGGGCAAAAAGGAAGCCGGTCTGACACGGCGAAGTGAAACACTTTGCAATTGTGTAATCAATTTCAGTGTAAATCGGGGACCATAATTAAGTGAAGCCCAGCATTACTTCCCATCGATTTGTGGAGCCTAGAGAAGTCGCTTTATTAAGGTGTTTGCTATCGTAATCTTAGGAACTGAACTTAAATTGCAAAGATAGTATTTCAGCTTCCTTGGACTCTACTGATACATGATGATTACTCAGAATAAACGATACGACCTCTTCACTATATCCAAGTGAAGCGCCACATTATTTCACATCGATTTGTGGAGCCTAAAGAAGTCGCTTTATTAAGGTGTTTGCTATAGTAATCTTAGGAACTGAACTTTACTTTGCTTCTATTTGTGAGCTTGCTTCGCAAGTTGCTTTATTAAGATGTTTGCTTTACCAATCTGAAGAACTAAACTCCATTTTCTATGCTTTAAACTTTGACAAGCTGCCTTGAGCTCTACTGATACATGATGATCACGCAGAATACAATAGAATAAAACGTCTTCACCATAGGCGAATCCTTCAAACTTTAACAAGCTTCCAAAATTAAGTGTGGTGCATCGATTTGTTAGCCTGCTTCGTGAGTCGCTTTATAAAGGTGTTCGCTATGCTAATCTAAAGAACTAAACTTCAACTACAAAGATAGAATTTTCCTTGGGCTCTACTGATAACTGAACTCCAACTGCAATGCGAGTATTTCAGCTTCCTTAAGTGAAGCGCCACATAACATCGCTTCGTTTTGTGGGCCTGCTGAAGTCGCATTATTAAGGTGCTTCTTATACTAATCTTAAGTTCTGAACTTTAACTGAAATGCGAGTATTTTAAAGTTTGCTATACTAATCTTCAGAAGTGAAGTATTTCAGCTTCCTTGGGTTCTACTGATACATGGTGCGTATGACGCAGAATAGACGATAGGACATCTTCAGGAACTAAGTGGGAAAATGTAGACAGAGTCACTAGTTAGCAGTGCGTTTGAATAGCTACCATAGTCATGGTCTCCATTGAAATGTCGAGAAAGACGGTCGCCTTCAGGCAGACGGGTTTCTGGGCGCGCAGGGCGACGAAAACCAGTATTTTCTTGAAGCGCACATCGCCTTCGAACCAGTTCATCCGATAGACAGCCGAAGTGACACCCTCGCTCTACAAGAAGCGCGTTTATGTGGAAGATCAAGGAAAACTATTGGGAACTCACGGCAACAATCAGCAGGTCGCTGAAGTAGCAAATCAGATAGATCTCTGAGACGGCTGAGATTAGAAAGAGCGCCAGCTTGACAGTGTGATCGGCGCTCAGGCCGAGCGTCATCTGAAAGCCCACAAAGCAGACCATGACCGACGAGGTAAGAAAGTTGAGCAGCAGCGGCATGCCGAACACATTGTTCATCACGTCGGAGAGACTGCGAAGAGCGAACTAGAGATACAGCTGAAGGGACACACATGGCGAACCTACCCCAGCAGCTTGTTGTGATACGAGATTAAGTCCTGCAGCAGTTTGAGATCGTTGGCGCCCTTCAGCGTTGTTCTGAACTCGGCGAGTTCGTTGGACAAGTAGTCGAAATGCATGACGAGCTGCATGTTAACCGCATAGATGAGAATGTCGGCGGAAATGTGGCCCGTGGTGGCCGTGTAGGCGCCCAGCACCTGCAGCATGTACATCAGATAGTAGCTCCAGTTGTTGTGCCAGTCCAAAGGCGATATCGAGAAGTAGGGCATGGCCTTCTCCACGTCCGACGACTCCACCAGCCAGTGGTGTATCAGATACTTCACGTAGATGTAGAAGCTGTAGGTGACAGCGAGCACCAGGTAGAGGCCACTGAAGCCGCGCAGAAAGTAGCGACAGCGACGCAGATAGTAATCCGCTTGATACTTCTGCTGCTCCGCGTGACTGGGGGCTGGGAATATCGATTCCATTTCGCGAACCAGCGCATTCAGCTTGGCCTTCTGGCGCCACACGCTGATCGTCTTCAGCTGGCTGACGAGCACGAAGCCCACGTAGCAGACGGTCATGCAGACGTCGACAATGCTCTCGCTGTCCTGGTAGTAGAGCACCACGAACATGCACTCCATGACGAAGTTGAACGCCATGTTCGTCACGTGCACCGCGAAGTTCACGTACAGCCAGCGACTGGGCAACGACCGCGAGCTCGTCGACTCGTACGGATCCACGCCGATCGTGTGGTAGAAGAACAGCGGCAGACTCATAAAGTCATTGAACGTCACAAACAGTTTTTCCGGCTTTATTGCCGTTGCCACCTGATTTCCCAACATGGTCAAGCTCTCGAGAGTTACTAACTGTTGACAGGTTAAGTAACTGCTCTATAAAGTAGTCCCAACTTAGTCTATTCTAACTTAGTTCGTCGCAAACCGCAAGCAGTTACAATATTAAATAATAAAATATCAATTTGCTGGTGCCCTAATAAGTCAATAGAGCCAGTTTGTTGCAAAAACAAAGATTCCTAGTTCAAGGTTAGTTTGTTATAGGCATATATTTTACGACCTTTCAAAAACCCCTTCGCCAACTCAAATATTATTGATAAACCAATTAATCAAAATGTTGCAAACGCCGGAATGTGGTCAAAAATGTTGCATAATTCAAAACGAAAATTGCAGAAGTAAAAAGCTTGCTTAAAGTGTTTTATGGGTAAGCAGTTTGCTGACTGTTTTGGACAAGTTTCTTTAAGGCATTTGACTGAATAGTTAAGTTAAGCAATAGCAATTGAATAGCAAATTATAATGTGCTGCTCTTGTCAACACAAAATGGCACTTTCTTCAAAAAGAAATTATGAATAAGTTCCCAACATCATCGCATATTATTTTGATGATAGCAAATGCTCAATATAAATCAGTATGCAGGCTTTAAACTGCCTATTCACTGGAATAGGTTGTTTCTTTGAGCGATTTGGTTGATAGATAGATAGGTCAAGTTAAGCAATATCGATTGAATAGCAAAATATAATGCGCTGCTCTTGTCAGCATTAATAGTGACTTTTTCCATAAATTATACAAAATAATGATCTATAGGATCTAATATAATTTGAATAAATTATACTAATAAATTATTAAGTAAATTATTATTTTAGGATCTAATACAATTTGTATAGTATATGCGCAGAACAAGTATGCTTTAGTTGCCTCGAATTCTTAACTTTGACAGCTGATCGTAAAACTCTGATAGTGTTAGATATATTACCTATACGATCTAATAACATTTGTATAAAACAAAAACAAAATAAAACAGGTTTAGTTGCCAAGAATTCTTAACTTTAAAAGTTCATAAAACTGTGATGTAGATATATAACCTATAGGACCTAATATTATTTTTACTGTAAATCCTCTTTAAATGCTGATAATTTAACTATAATAGTGCTCAATATTGAATTCTGCAGTTTTCTTGATAACAATAAATTGATTTGGTGAGGAACCGTTTCAGTTTCTAGAACTTTCTTTAGCTTCCTCCGATTTCTTTTTAATATTTAGAGGGTTAAGTGAACACTCCAATGTAGATCTCACTTGTTTCTCGTGGCACTGATGATTTTGTTATACATTTTTGCTGATTCATAGCTTATGACAATCGTTGCTGCTTGAAACAACTGATCAAAATCAAGCACAATCTTTGGCAATAAAATTACATTCTCTCTTCCTACATATACAAAAAGCAAACTATATGTGAATACTACATTTTTTTAAATGTGTTTTATTATTTATAAGCATATAAACATGTCTCTAGTTAGATATTGACTATAGCTTTTTGGCCTTTTCTAAATAGTTTTCGATGAAACAATGTTACCAACCGGCTTCTTTGCATCATAGTTTTATTGGTGTTGCATAATTCAGAATAATCCATAGACACATGCATCATAGACTGTGGATGCTGTGTTACTTTACAAGTACATCGTGCGAATCATGCAGAAGAATTTGTAGCTCATCTGTAGGAACTGTTGAGTAGCGTAATTATTGATTAGTCTACGAATTTAAGTGCACTTGTAAAGCAAACCTTACCAAAGTCATCGTCTGCAGCGAAATGTCTATGAAGACGGTTGCCGTTAAGTAGAGTGGTTTTTGAGCGCGTATCGCAATTGTGATGAGCATTTTCTTGAATCCTTCGTCCGCTTCGAACCAGTTCATTTCGTAGACGGCGAAGGAGACTCCCATGCTCTACACAGGGAGAAATGAAGTGTATTTTATTCAACCTGAAAGTAATTTGTGCAACTTACTGCTGTGACAAGAGAGTCGCCAATGTAGCAGATCAGATAAATCTCGACTGTTGCTGCCACCAAGTAGATGCCCAGCTTGCAGATGAGAGCGGGACTGATGCCAATGGTCAGCAGAAAGCCTAGAAAGCAGACCAGCAGCGAGGAGGACATGAAGTTGAGGAACAGGGAGACGCCAAACACCTTGTTAATGACCTCTGTGATGCTGCAAGCGAAGCAAGGTTAACTAATGTCAAGTTTTAATACAAGATCAGTACCCCAGCAGCTTGGTGTGGTATGCCACCAACTGTTGCAGCACTTGCAAGTCCGCAGCCGAGTGATCGCGCTTCGCGTTGAACTCGCGCAGCGTGCGCGACAAGTTGTCAAAGTGCATAATGTCCTGCATGACGACGCCGTAGATGAGAATGTCGCTGGCCAGCTGACCCATTGTGCAGGTATACCCCGCCATGGCCTGTATGACGTACATTGCTATGAAGCCGAGGTTGGTGTCCAGGCTCCAGGGCGACATCTGGGTGTAGGGCATGGCCACTCTGGCCTCGGGCACGTGCAGCACATAGCGTTGCAGCAGGAACTGCACGATATCATACAGATTGAATATGCCGAGCAGCAGCGCAAACAGGTAGAGCAGAAACTTTATAATCCTGCGCAATCGTTGCAAGTAGACGTGCGTCTGATATTGCCGCTGATCCTCGGCGGCAGCCGTCGGAAACAGCGACTGCATTTCAAGCATCAGCGCGTCCAGTTGCTGCCGCTGCAGCCACACGGTGAGTATCTTGAACTCGCCCATCGTGATGAACCCGATGAAGGCCATCACCATGCAGGCCTCCACGAAGTTCTCGCGGTTCTTCACGCACACGTACAGAAAGGTCAGCACCAGGCCAAACCCAAAGTTCAGGTTTATCAGCTGCAGCACAAACTTGGCATACAGCCAAGCCAACGCCGCAGGCTCGCTGATTGTCCTATAGGGATCCACGCCGATCGTGTGCCACAGCAGCAGTGGAATGCGCATGAAATCCGCTGAGGTCACAAAGGGTTTCGAGATACTACTCCGATTCATCCTAACGTTTCGATTATAAGCAGTCGGCAAGCTTTAGTTGTCTATGTAGAAACCCTGAAAGAGTGTAAAGAGTGTAAACAAAATATTCTTAGTGTTACTATATGTATAAGCTCTCTATAAGCTGAATACAAAAAGAATTTAAAGCTTTAGTTGTCTATCTATGCTGAATCCCTGAAAGAGTGTAAAGTTCTTGCACAATTATTAACAGGAAAATACAGTTAACGTGCGCCAAAGCTAACTTCTTTTTTCTAGACACTTACTATAAGACAAAATAATCTTAGTTTTACTCTATGTGTAAGCTCTCTATGCGCTGAATACCAGAAAGATTTAAGGTTTTAATTGCTATACTCATATATGCTGATACCCTGGAAGAGTGTAAAGTTCTTGCATAATTAGATTACATTACTATTAAACTCGTCACAAAGTCAACGCTCTTTTTTTGACACTTATTTGACGACAAAATATTCTTAGTTTTACTCTAGAATTTAAAGCTTTTTAAATGCTGCACTGCTTATAAGTTCAATTGCAAATAAACTTCACATATTAATCACATTTTAAATAGTGTTGATCAAGATGTATGCTTTATGGAGGAGATGCTGTTTAGTTGAATTGTTCAAAAGTTGAATTGTAATTGAACTGGAGTATTAGTCTTACATTTTTTGTGGATCAAGATATATACATATACTTTATGTATATACTATATACATATATTTATATATACATATACTTTATTACTCTTACATTTTTTGTGGATATACATATACTTTATGGAGGAGTTGCTATATATGTTAGGTTCATCTATAATAGTTGAAGGCGCCTGATTAATAAAATAATTTAACATTTATTTCAAATACAATTGCAATTAAAATTGAGTCTTTGTCTTGCTAAATCACATTTTTGTGGATCAAACTGTGCACTTTATGGCAGAGATGCTATTCGGGTTCAATTCGGGTTGATGACAATATATTTTATACTTTCAGTCTCTGTAAACTGAATACCAAAATAATTTCAAGTTTTTCCATTAATTCTACGCTTTTTTGTTGACATAAGAAAAGCATATTCTTAGTTTTCCTTTGTGTACATAGAAGCTCTCTATAAGCTTAATACCTAGAGCATTAAAGTTTTTTCAAAGTGTTTAAAATTAATGTAATTATTACATGCAATTAACTCTTGCCAAAGTTTACGCTTGTTTGTTGACACTTATGATTTCTGCAAAGAAAATATATGTTTAGTTCTAATTAACACTGCTCAAAAGTTCAATTGTAAAGAAACTTGAGTCGAACACACTTGCTAAATCACATTTTTAATTGAATTGAGCAAGAAGTTAACTTTATGGCGTTACATAAAAATATATATCCATTTACAGCGCAAACAGCTAATGAAAAGTATTATTAGACTGTCGTGGGTGCATTTGATGATACAGGATACTGTGACTGGGTGTAGACGGGGAGACAGACGTACATTTATGATTAATGAAACTTCACTGTGGTTCACACCTCTATAAAATGCCAACTGACATCAAAATCAAACCGATATCAACGCGTATTGACAGTGGCCCCATTCCACGGCTCGAAATGGACTTTTAATTGCATTGGTTACGTACCAATTGACAATTTCAATAATAATAGGATGTGGCATTAAATACCAACGGGCAATGGCAATTAATTGACGTGGTTGTGTAGTACTTAACCCAAAGAGATGTTGTGGCTATAGCCAAGCAGTTATTTACAGAACGGGCTGGGGCAAGAATCTCTTGAATAATTCATGCCACCCGAGTGCTAGTCAACTGTAAGAAATTGAGTCATTTGCGCACAGTTCCACAAACACATTTTGATGCCCATCTGAAAACTGACAGCTGACGATGGGACTGCCTCAATTGCGAGCGAAAAAACAAAGTAAATTTAAGACTGTTAGCCAATTTGGTAAGATCTCATACAATTAAATATTGCAATTTTCAACATATTTTCAATATATTTTATGAAGAAGCATAATGAATTCATAGAGTTCTAAATGGTATTCGATTAAAATAAGTTAAAGTTCCATTTAATTTTAATTTATTAAACTGACCAAAAGTTCGTGAACTTTGTTTGCTTCTTAATATCTGATATGCTTAACGAAATGTATGTTGTATATACTTTATGAGATAAAATATTTGATTGTCTTAGATACTGATCCATCTGTTTATGCTGTACCATAACATACATTTTACTGTACAATATTTTCCTTCTTTTCTTCGCCTAATTAATTTTGTTCATTTTATTTTGTTTACACTTACTATCAACATCTTTTTTTAATATATTACATACTATATCATGTACTTTTAAAAGTATATTAACATAGTTTTCATTGCCTAATGTCTGATATGCTTAACGAAATATATTTTATTTACTTTGAACTGACCAAAAGTTCGATAGCTTTTTAATGTGTTATTAATATTAAGTTGTATGTGCTTTATGGTATAATATATTTGATTGCGCAATTTATTGTGATTGTGATACATAGTAAATAATTATTGTCAGACAACTGAATATTGCCATTTCCATATATTTATGCTGATACAGAATATAAATTCTCCTTCTCATCTTCGACTAATTAATTATTAATTTGATTGGTATACTTACTATAAACATAGTTTGGTCTTTTATAAGAGTCTTTTGCGCGCCCCAGCTTCCAGCTCAGCTCGAAAAACCATTTAGAGAGGGAGTTCTACAAACCAATTAAGGAGTTTTGAATAACATTCAATTTAAATAAGTTAGAGTTGGATTAGATTTAAGTTTAATTAAACAAACCAAAAGTGCGTGAAGTTTGCTTTTTAATGTTTAATATGCAATGCAAAATATATATACTTTTTGGGATTATCTTTTTGTTTGTGGTAGATACTGAATGTAAAATAAATATAATGAGTATATACTCTGAGTATAACTAACATAAATATAATGATATATATTTATAAAGTATATGCGTATATTCTCTGCGTATAACAAAAATATAATGATTACCTACTTTTATATTAATGTTATACTCTGAATCGCTTTAAATAAATTTCGCAGAAGTTTACAAGCAAATTCAAAACTTATGCAGACCAGTTGAAGTTGCACCTCGACAAATAAGATAACTCTCTTCAGATTCATTATGCACAAATGTTTAAACAAGATATACGAGTACTTGAAGAAGAATACATGGAATTGTAGAGAATACAACAAATGTAGAGGATAGTTTATTAAGCCTAGCAGTGGAACTGTCATGATTAGAGTAACTTGAGTTGATGCGAACTTTTTGGATTGCAGGGCTTTGGCATACTGTTCTGCTTCGTGCTGAAGGCGGAGAGTCAGCTGCGCGGTCCGCCGTTCCTCAGCAGCAATGGGAGCAGCCAGAGCAGCTCGCTGAAGCAGACCAAGTTCAGCACGAGCAAGACGAGTCTGGACGACAACTACTGCACCACGACGACGGCGAGCATCAACAGTCCGCTGAGCTGTAAGTCCAAAATGAGGACAGTTAGTGGTTGAACTCACCTCACCCCCGCCTCTCTATTGCTTGCAGTCTACACGAACCACGACAAAGAGAAGGAGAGCGAGTGCATGACGACGTCAACAGCAGCAACAGCAGCAGCAGCAGTTGTTGCCAGCTCGCAAGGACTCGAGCTGTCAGCGCCGGGCAGTGCAGCAACCACGGGCACTGGGACGGGGTCAGGCACGGTGCAGCTGCCGTTGACAATCATCTCGACGGCGCCACGCTGCCAGACGGCCAGCGTTGTCAGCAACACGGAGGCGCTGCTCGGCGTCCATCAACAGCAGCCGCTGCCACTGACGGCGGCCGCCTCGCCTGCCACACGCTGCTGCGCACTGCTCAGCGGCGGCAACGCGGAGGCGGCCACAGCGCTGGGCTACGCCTACGACGCCTACACGATGGGCGGCCTGACTGGAAGCCTGGGCCGCCGCATGCTGCACGCTCCCCAGCAGCAGCAACAGCAGCAGCAGGCGACGCACTTTGCGGCGGGCGCCTGCGACGAGTTCGTGGGCGTGGAGACGCTGGACATACTGCAGGGCCTTGCGGCAGGTAAGCGGCTGCGGCCACAACTCTCTGCATCTCTAACTGTCGCTGAATTCGCAGAGAGCATCATTGGCATACACACGAGCAGTGGCCTGCTGCCCGCCACGACGTCCCACTACGTGCCGCTGCAGCACAATCCCTACGTGGACTTTCTGCCCAGCTCGCTGATGCTCAGCATGCCGCCGCCGCCGCTCCCTGCGCTGGCGCCAGCGCTGCCGCCGCCCACCATCAGCGGCAATCTGAGCAGCGGCATCTCGAGCGGCACGCTGCCCACGCCGAAGACGCAGAAGCGTGTGACCATACTGGAGCCGACGTCGCGCACCACCTTCGATCCGCTGCTGCCCACGATGGTGGCCGCCGTGGTGTCCACCACCAGCACGGCCACCACCACGGTGGCGGCCACAGCGCCCACGCAGACGGCGGGCGTGGACACGGGCAATGCCACGACGCGGCACGACGCCACGCTCGATCGCATCAGCCACGACCTGGACTATCTGCTAAATCGCGGCAGTCTGGAGGTGGAGCCGTCTGCGTCGCCACCTGCTGCCGTGGTGCACAAGCAGTGCGAGGAGTCGCAGCAGAGTAGCAAGTTGTAAATGCCACTCGAGATGTGTAAATATTTGGCCAACTTATCCTGTAAATAACTAATAGCAAAGTCGCGAAATTTCAACGCGAAATGGAAAAACTACAATTCTACTTTTCAGTTTATGCATTTATTTTCTCACTCGCCCCAGCAGCTTGTAAAATAATAGTATTCAAAGTAATTCGTTAATAGTGAGGGAGTAAAACTGCTGGGGCGTTAGGTCTGCGGTTCACCGAGAACAGTATTTCCTTATAGTTAATGTACCATATGTTCGCACATCAGTATTGTGTATAGACCTATGCTGAGCGCAGGCAACTTATCAAATCAAAGTAAAATGGAAATGTAGACAACTCTATAAAGTGATTTTAAACGTCATTCAAGTACATTGCAAAATCAACACTTCAACAACTGCATCCAAAACGAGAGAATTTACAACTAAACGCAATTTTTTAGCTAGACTTACCACGTAAGACGATGGACGACAAAGCGAAATAACTAAATATATATATATATATATATATATAATCACATGTCATGCACACGGAGCGCAGAACGCGTGTTTTCGGGGTTGTGCTTCACTTTTTGATTCCATTTAACAATTTTCCTAGACCCTTAACACTAAATAGCCAAGTAAGTGCAAGGATGGCAAATTCTGCAAAATACAATAATAAAAGAACGGAACAGAACTATTTCTGGCGACAAAAACAAAACGGAAACAGAAGCAAACCAAACAAATTATACATACACATACATATATATATATATCTTTGAATAAACTCAAGACTCTTGTTATAAAAAAATCTACAACCATCAAAACTTTTATTCGTCGCGCATAAGTTTAACAGGATACAAGTTACGAGTTCGTTAGAAGCTGACCACATGCCCTATAAAGTGGGTCACATGCGGGCCACGAATCGCAAAGAAGAACGGATGATCCGCCCTAAAGAACTTCTGGCGCGCGGAATTACTGATGACAATGGGCTTGTAGCCTGCAACGAAAGCGAGAAGATTGCATTGCAAATGTTGCAAGTGTGGCAATGTGACCTACTCACCTGCCGCGGGCTGGGGCAACGCTGCGCCCGAGCCGGATTCGTTGAGGTCGATGCGTAGCTTCTGCAGCACATCTACTATGGGCAGGTTGGCGGCAGCTGACTGCAAATGCTTGAAGTTGGCGCTCGAGCTGAAGATCTCCGTGAAGCCCAGCTGCGGGAGGAATGCAACGAAATACAAAACTCTTCAACAATGTGGCAATGTTTGAGTAGTTACCTGCTTGAGTGCTTGCCGCAAGCTGCACTCGAAGTCGACGCTGAACTTGGGCAGCAGCACCTGCACGCTCTCCATCTGCATGCGCTGCTGCAGCTCGCCGAGATCGACAGTGCGCAGCTGCGTCTCCAGCTGCCCCAGAGCGGCGGCGTCGCGCTGATTGGGCAGTATCAGCAGCATGGCCAGCTCGTCCTCGTGCTCGTAGGGCAGTTCGATGGCGCGCGCATTTAGCTCGCGCAGCTCGGCGTACTTCACGAACATGTCGTCGTCGAAGAGCATGGGCACGCAACGTGCCACGCCGCTGTTGAACTCATAGAGGCCGCTGCGATAGGCACTGAATGGCAGGAACCACTTGCTCTGCAGTCGCGCCGCCGCCAGCAGCAGCAGCGCAGAAGCTGCTGGGCTGCCTGCGCCGCTGCTCGGCTGCAGCTGTTGCTGCCACTGGCCGCCGCCGACTTTGGCCAACACGTGGTCGGCTATGTGGCGCGACAGCTTCTCTGGCTGCTGCAGGTCGACGCACTCGGCTGTCGCATGGAAGAACGTTTGTGCAATCTTCTGAAAGTCATCGGCCACGCTCACAGTCGCATTCGCATTTGCATTGGACTGCAGCAGCAGACGATTCTCCAGCTGCAGCTTGGTGTCCGCATCAGTGGTAGCCGCATTCAAGGCGGCCGCATAGAAGTTCGCCATTTTGGCATTGCTCGCAAAGCGCTCCTTCAGCTTCAGCAGCTTCTGCAGCTCCTCGGCCGTGGCGCCGTCCGAGCCCAGGTAGAGCAGTGTGAGCGTCACCTCCAGCAGCAGCGGCGACACGATCACATTCTGATCCTCGGCTGTCGTTGCAATGATGTGAAACACCTCCGCTCCCAGGTTGAGTTCAGGTGGCATGCTGCAAGCGGAAGCAGGCGCAGTGCTCATGCTGACTGGACAACTCGTTTCCTATTCAACGATCTGAACAACAATTCCAAAAAGAATTCATATTAGCTACGTAGGCAAGCGAATTGAATTCATTACTGCAGTTAAAAACAAGTGAGAACGTCTACAGTCGACCTAACCCGACTGTAGTATACCATGTACCATTTGACAAAATAAAATTTAAAACAAACATATGTAAAATTGTAATCGCCTAAATTTACTTATAATTAAAATAATAATACATGAAACCCAGCGAATACTAAAATTCAGCCAATGCAAAAAAGATCACGTCAAATGACATTCATATCATTTCATTGGAAAAGCAGCAGTACAGCTGTGTCGTTGAAATACGCATGCATACACACACATACAAGCAAACCTGTATGTGTGTATGCATGCGCACGAATACGCTAGAAGACTAATGCTTGTTCTTCTTGTTGTTGTTGTTGTTGCGCCCGCCTCTTGCGCTTGCTTTGCGTATGACAAACTTCTTTCGCTTATACCAAAGGTAGATTTTATCCGATTTGAACCATATTTTGGATTTCGGCGAATATCATAAATATCTACATACTGCACTTTAAATTAACTTTCTAGCTCAAAGGATTCCAGAGTAGCTTGCGGTTTGTGGGCAAGGGGAAAGGCGGGGGAGGAAAAAAACATAAACTTGTTCTGCGTAGTTGCATATTACACCTAAATCCAAAGTTTGGTTACTCTAGCTCTTACCATCTCTGAGATCTAGGTGTTCATACGGACGGACGGACAGACAGACAGACGGACATGGCTAAATCGATTTTATTTTCGATTCTGATCATTTGGGTTGTAACAACATGTGGTCTGCGACGTCTCCTTCACCCTGTTACATACGTTCTAACGAACTTAATATACCTTTGTACCTATACATAGGTACATGGTATAATTACAATTGTGCTGAAATACGTTTAAGCAGATTTCAATAGATATTTCTTTCAAAATCAATTAAATCTACTAAAAATAAGGAAGAACACAAATCTTCAAGCTTGGCTTATTAATGAGAAAATAAATACATTTATTGCTACATTTTCATAAAAAACTTTACAATTTTAGTGTAGATAAGATGTGCTCGAGATTTTAGAAATAGAACTTTAGCCTCTTCAACTCATCTAAATTGAATCTTATTGAAGACTTCAAATTATCAAGCTTAACAAAGAAAAAAATAAAATGTGCTCGAAATATTTAAAAAGCCACCATAATGTTTAAAGAAGAGTCTAATTTTCATTCAAAATCAATGAAATTAAATAAAGATTACAATTTTCAAGAAAAAGAAAATGAATAATATATGCTAAATTTTTATAAACAATTTTATATTTTTAGTGCAGATTATATTTTCAATGTTTTAGAAATAGAACTTTAGCCTCTTCAACTCTTCTAAATCAAAACTTATTGAAGACTTCAAATTTTCAAGGAAGAAAATAAATATCACAATGGCTAATTTAAGAGCCCATAAAATGTGATCGCGATTTTTGAAACGGAACCATAGTTTTTAAATAAAGTGTCTAAATTTCATTCCAAATTAATAATGGATTGTTCTTAATCAAAAAATATTGAAGTTTCACAATTTTCTAGATAGCTACATTTAGAAAGAAATTAAATAATAAAAATAATAGATTTCTTAGAACATTTGCTAAATTTATAAGAGGAATTTAATATTTTTAGTGCCCATAAAATATAAGATTATAAAAAGTAACAATAGTATTTAAACAAGCGTCCAATTTCTTTATTCAAAATCAATTAACTCTGCTGTTTCAAAAATGTCGAGGATTACAAAGTTTGGAATAGTTTAGAATAGGTGTCCTATAACCAGATGCCAAATCGGTATAAATATTTTGAAATTTTCAGTGCCCGTAAAAAAATAACTTTATCTGTATAATATCCATAAGCAATTTATTGCCAAGCCAACCATATGTGCAGTAATTGAATTTTAATATCCCTGCCATTATAATGATCTTCCAGCATAATTACTAACACATGTTTTCAAGGTATAATTTTGGTACTAACTCGACGATCTTTACGATCTGCATGCTATATACATATAGATCTATCTACTCAGTTTACTTGTTTATTTAGGGATCATTGATTTAGTTGTAGTCTAAACTTTGTTTGATATTTAGCAATTTCTGCAGTTTCGCTATGAAACCCGATTGATTCAATATTAATAATACATAACAGAAATGTATCTAAACAATAGGTAACGAAATTTAAGATTAAGGCTGATAGTTGAGACTCAGCCACTTTACGCCTTTGTAAGATTACAGAGTATTGTTACAAAAGCTGCACTAGAGAAGACAACAAACCGAAAAACAATGCGCCCAGACAATTGCCCGCAAACACAAAAAACTTGACACTATTCTCGGTTAGACAACAAAGTACACAAAAACCCGAAACGGAACAACTTTGACATTGCGCGGCTAAAGAAACATTCATGCACACATGCATGAGTGAATTCACACACACACACTTGCACACACACACACGCACACTCGTACTTACACACGTTTTAGTATTTTCGGCAAGTTTTAATCTCACGCGAATTTCTAGCGTTGTTGTTGTAGCGGATGCCCCATCTTCGCCTCCCCCACAAACGAAAGCGCAAGCGTTAATCCGCAGAGCTAGACTAGCTAATACCCTTTGTCGAAACACTTTGCTTAGACAGCTGCTCAATCAAACTAATAACTTTAATATGTAAACCTAATTTTGCAATCGAGTTTAAATCAACATTATTTTCTTTTCACTCACAACGAAAAGCATTAAATCGATTGGGTATACACTCTTGAGTTTTACAGGGTATGAGGTCACGGCACATGCAAACAATTGGCTCGATCGGACCAGCTGTCGACTAAGTAGTGCTACTCGGCGTGCTCTTAAATGTTTATTGTTTAGTTTCGGCGTGCCAATTTTTGTGTTTTCCTTAGGAAATTAATTACATCACGAATTTGTCAAGAGTATTCTCAATTCTCATTTCACTGTTGTTGATAAAACGCGCGTTTGCCTACAAAATATATAGAGCACGCTCCGCCGAATGTATGCATATTGATCCTATTCTTAACAGATGGTAAACGATCACTACATTTTCAATTGCTGTGCATGAGGTCACAGAGTCATTTTCGTAGTCGGGCAAAAAACACAATCACTAAACACAACTATACACACACTGTATGTATGTAACATGAACGGTTCGATCAGATCTGTTGAATCATGCATATTATTACTCCATGCAGAATGGCATATACAGCTTCCAAAATCATAATTTATTGTCAATTATTTGTTATTTTTAGCTGGAAAATTAATTTTTCCCCAGTCTGTATCTATATCTTGGCAACTTATTCGCAAAAAGCAACGCGCACTTCCGATTGTATCAAGTCATTTGATCAAAACTTCATTAACTTGGATTTCAATTCACATCTCGAGCGTACATTTCGATATTAAATTGTAACCACAAAGTCACCGAGATACATTAGAAAATCAGAACGCTTAAACGCACACCGACAACTTATCACTGCTCTTGGTTGTGGTCTCACTCATAATTACCTCTTAACTTTCCCGTACACTTTGTAGTGCACCCCAACGAGACGAAGTATATCCAAATGGTATACGAAATACGAAAACAAAAACAAGAATTACACAAGATGCGTTGGCGAAAACAAAACAGCAGGGACTGGGAGTGAGAGAGAATTCACGCCCGCACAGAACTTCGCACGAAATTGAACTGAATGCTCATTTTCATTAGAGGAAAATATATATGAAAGAAGCTAATTAAATTGGGCTGCCGCTGTGTTCATTGATGACGACACTTGGAGAACAACACTGAAAGCTCTGGCCAAGTTTGAATTTTCTGCAACTGAAAATCTAATCTATTTTTATAATTCCTCTGGCCGCTCGCGACCAAACACCGAACGACGCCAAAGACGAACTACGCGGCGCTGGGAGCGTCGAGAGAGAGAGAGAGAGTGTGGGAGGTTCGACCGTTTCCACTCCCATTCTATCCGATGTTGCGTTTTGAGCACCAGCACTACAACTAGAATTGTCGCTGATTGGGATGCGACGCTTGATTGAATTGAGTCATGCAGCATCAGCTTCTGCTTTGTTGTCATAGTTCCATTGTTTAATCAGCTTATCTAATCTGTCGCAACGGGGTCATTATGCTTTAGCAGCGAAAGTTTTACAGCATTCTACAACTACTATATCTGGCACAGTAGATGAGCAAAATTTAGTAAGGCACATAGTTTGAGATTAATGTCAATTTTTTAAATTGTCATTATAGCAACACGAAGGGGCCTCGCGATTAACATACAATTCTGAATTTTCCTAATTTCAATTTTAATTCAGCAAATAATTTATTCTTTTGAAGAGGCTTAAATAGAGAGTACACAGCGCTCGCGATTAATACTCTATGATCGACGATTTATTTCCTTGAAGATGAGGACAAGATAGTTTATAATCACATCTCGTTATTGATGATAGTTGTGTTGTGAAATCACAAGTACATTACATATACATAAATCTAACAAAATGGAATAAAGCACACTCGATCCACACTTTCGGCCATGCAAACGCAACAGGCTGCATCGTACAGCTAAGGACACCCAGCTCAGCTGGGCATATGCTGGGTGCTAAATCGCATGGCAACCTGAATGGTGTGCGTAGCTCTGTGCGTGTGTTAGTGAATGTGTACGTATGTGTGTGTGTATGCGTAACGGTGTACGTATGTATGTAGTATGTGAGTGTGTGTATGTACGTATGTGTGTGTGTATGTATGTATATATGTGTGTGTGTGTATGTATGTATGTTTGTGTATGTGTGTGTGTATGAGTGTGTATGTGTATGTATGTATGTATGTATGTGTGTGTGTGTATGTGTGTGTGTATGTATGTATGTGTGTACGTGTGTGCGTGCGTATGCTGGTGTGTGTGTATGTGTGTGTATTTGGGTGTATGAATGTGTATATATGTGTGTATATATATGTGTGAGTATGTTTGTGTGTGTGTGTGCGAATTAATGTAGAATGAGTATTATATATATTCCTTTTTTTTTCTTTTTTTGAAGTGGTTAAAACAAATTTGAGGAACGCGCCTAAGATGCGTTTTCATGGCCGAATGCGGTACAGTGTGGAAGGGCAAAAGTAAAATAACTTTTTGTCTACTTGTTTCAGAGTGGCAAGACAGTATATAGAATGTGTGCGTACGTGTGTGCGTGTGTGTGTGTGTGCGTTTGTGTAGGCGCGGTCGCATAATATGAGGAAAAACAATAGTGTATATGGTAGTTGGTTGTACGTGTGTATGCATGTGTGTGCGTGTGTGTGTGTGTGTAGATGGTAATGGCTGGCACTTGTGGTACTTGTTAGAAGGAATATCCGCCCTCGGGCGCCTTCGGTTGTGTGGTATTGAACTCTAGAGCGCCATTAACCTCCTGGGGCGCAAGTTTCTGCTCGGCCTCGTCGTCGCCAGTGTTGAAGTAGGTGTCAATGATGGCGTAGGCCTTCTTGTAGACCTCCTCGTTCTCGTGCTGCTGCAATGCCTCCAGCTTGTCGAGGCCACCCAGCTCCTCGACCATCAGACATAGATTCTCGGTGCCACCCATCTTCTCAGCGAGCGCAAACAGGTTGGAGAGGCCCGTCTGGACCACTTTGATGGTGCGGGGATCTTTGGCATCCAGCAAATCAATGAATGGCTTTAATATCTTGTTCTTTTCTATCAGATCCACAATCTGCTCCGCTGTGCCCGAGGTGGTTGTGTTGGTCACTGCCCATGCCGCCTCCTTTTGTGCCTTGAAGTCGCCCTTCTCGAGCACATGACGAATCTGGTGAAAGATGCCCGCATCGATGACCGCCTGAATCTGTTTCTGATTGCCGGCCGTAATGTTGCTCACAGTCCAGGCTGCCTCCTTGACAATATTGCCCTTCGAGTGCTGCAGCAACATGCCCAGCCTGGGCAAGCCATTGGAGGCAATTACCATATCAGTCTGCAAATAGAATTGTTGCCCATATATATAATGGATGGTTAACCACTTTTATGTGACAGTAACTGACCTGCTGATCTGTTCCAGTCACAATGTTGCCAACGCTGCGCAGAGCTGGCACAATGATGCTGGGCTCATCCGTTTTCAGAAGATTCACCAGTCTTGGCACTGCATCTGTATCGACAACAGCTTGTATCTTATTGTTGTCGTCATCCGTCACATAGGACAGAGCCCAACAGGCGTCAGCCAGCACCTGGATGTCCTGGCTAACCAGCAATTGCGAGAGCACGGGCAACAGCCGCTTCACCTGGTCGAAGGGCGGCGACGGATTCTTGTTGCGGCACAAATTCGACATGAGCCAGACAATGTTGCGTAGAAAAGAGATGGGTGTGTCGTTGTTGATCAGGGGCAGAATGCCGTCGATGACATTATTGTGGATAACAATGTCGCGAGCTGCGGCACCATCGCCAGCAATGTTTCCCAGTGCCCACACAGCCTGCTCGGCCAGATTGATGAACTTGGACTGCAGCAGAGCAATGAAGTGTGGCACTGCATCCTGTTCGATCACACAGCGAGTCTGCTCCGATGTGCCGGAGGCGATATTGGTGAGGGCCCAAGCGGCCTCAAACTGCAGCATGGTGCTGTTGGAAGAGACCGGACATACATATACATGGGCACATTTTACCAGAGTAAGGGATTACTCACTTGCCAGTATTTTGTAAGAAGCGAATGCAAATGGGCACAATGCCATGTCCGATCATCAAGTCAATGGGTGGATTGCGTTCGCGGCTGAGCATCTTGCGAGCCTGCTGCATGCCCAGGAACTGACGCTCCTGGTCCTCACTGTTCATGGCAATGACGATTTCATCGACAGACATCTGCACTGGCGACTGACCATTGACTTCCTTAAGCGGTGAGGTGAGGTCTTCATCGTTGATGTTGCGACGCTTGAACATCTGATCCTCCTTCTTCGTCTTGCGCAACTCGATGGTAACCTCATGACGGCGCATGCGTGACTCCTAATAACATGCAAGCCGGATCACCACAATCAACAACATCGGCAATGGAAATCAAAAGTGAGGTTAAGGGCGAACAGAGACAAAGAGCGCGCCTCTCTTACCTGCGTGTTAAGAGAGTTGGCCTTGTAGTGGCCCTGGTGTGCGCTTCCATCCGCTTTGCTCATGATGAAAATGATTTAAGGCTCTTTTTTCTGTTCGATAATTAAAATATATTTGTTTCTGCCTCTATTACAAGTGTACAGCTGTAAAGAAAAATTTGCACTCCGAGCCTGTTAGAAAAGTGTGCAAGGCAAATACTGGGAGACTGAGGTCAAGGGCTGCTACGATTATGACAGACGCACACACACACAAACACGAGAATTCGAGCATGCATTTGTATGCGTACTTTTGGCATTTCTTTTGTGCCTGTCAATTTTTTTTTTTCGTCTCCTTTTTTTTGCACTTCGCAGAGCCGGCTTCGCAAGGCCAGGGCAGCCGCAGTAAGAACAATAATACAATAAAAGCAACAGCTGCGCCTGCGTTCCACGAAGTAAAGCAAAGGGCGACAGAAAGAGGACCGCCATTTGCCTGTGCATCAAAGCAGCCGCAGTTCATTTAATTTTTGCTGCTTTACTTACCTCTTCTTATTAGCTGTACAGCATAAGGTTCACTGCTTTGTGGCTGAAGGTCTACAATACTTTGAACAAAAAACTTCTTAATTTGCTTCACCCTAAAAATTTGGAATAACAAAAACCAAACTTCTGGGCGTGTTAACACCTTTAAAATCGAAATAAAACTGGTACAAATTATGACAATATTACGGAATGTAGCTCAGAATTTGATTCCAGCGACTACTTTGCGCAAAAAAGTGCCGTTTAATTTGAACAAAATGCTTGCTTCGTTTCGACAGCGTGACCGTGAAACAGTAATCATAAAATCTACAATTTAAAGTGCCAAAATATACCAAAAATACGACTTGCATAATTATCGATATGAATATACTTAATTGATATTCCTTGGTAGTATTTTACACAGCCACATTACTCAAAATAAAATGGCATATTAATAATAATAAGCATTGATTTAATGTGCAATGTCGGCAGATATCATAATCAACATGGTTATGCTGCTCAAATGACACTGTTAATTCCACGATCGGCTAGCAGTTGTAGGCCATCATCCGCTAGATGGCATGTGATAAAATTGTATTTTAATTTGCTGTTTGGCCTACATATGTAAATATATTTTCATATATTGAAAGCGAAAGCGAAAAAAACGTGACGTATTGTGTGTTCCTAATAGTGCTCGACAGCTGAATAAATGTTACATTTGCAAATGCGAAGCGCGAAGTCACTAGCGCAAACACAATCCACTCACTAGCAGCGAAGACATTTACCATCCACATGAGCGGAGTCTGCAAATTCAGCAAAGTTGCCCGTTTGCCGCTTTAGCTTGATGAGTTCTGTTTTATATCCGGCTTGCTTTAAAATGTGATTTCAACGGACATCGCTAAACTAAACTAAAACAGTGTTATGTGAATTGGAACACATTTTATTTCGACAGACAGTAGGCGGAATGGTCAGTTTAACAATACGTAATTTATGCCGACTTTTTGCTCTCCTCCTTGCTATCTTCGTTCACTGGAGCTGGAGCAGCAGTTGTGGAACTGGTTTCCTGGGCAGCGCGGGCTTCCACCACATCGGAATCGTTGTCGCCTTCGGGAGCTGGCGCGGCAGTTGCATAGGGTGGGAACTGCTGGTCCTGTGGATAAAGCTGCTGCTGCTGCTGCTGTTCCTCCGTGTAGTCAATGGGCGCAGGTTCCTGCTCCGGCTGACGTGGTGCCTCCACAACTTCGCTTTCCTGCTCGGCGTTGACCTGCTGGGGCTGGAACAGCTGCTGCTGTGGCTGGAACAACTGCTGCTGTGGCTGGAACAGCTGCTGCTGTGCTTGTGGGTAGTAGATGGGTGCGGGAAGTGTGGCTGGAGCGGCGGCAACGACGGGAGCGGCGGCAACAGGGGCGACGACTGCTGCTCGGGCGGCGACCAGCGGCTCACGCTGCACCACAGCATTGAAGCCGTTGATGTCGTCGGCCGTGTAGGTGACGGTGCGCTTGTAGCCATCGGCATCGAGTACGCTGTAGGAGCCAACCACATTGCCGCCGTCGCGGCTCTCCACCTGGCTCTTGATGTCGCCGGTGAGCGAGTCGTGCACGCCGTACGAGAAATCGTAGCGCGGCGCCGACTCCAGCTCCACCTGCTTGACAATGGGCGCCACCGTCTTCACCACGGGCGCGACGGGAGCAGCATAAGTTGCCACCGGGGCAACGGCAGCTACGGGAGCCACAGCCTTCACAAAGGGCGTGGGCACAGCGTAGGCGGACTTGGCGTAAATCGGCGCTGCGGGCAGCAGCGTCTTGGCCAGCACTGGAGCCGCCGCCGCCTGGTGGTAGACAGCAGCCGCAGGCGCCGCATGGTAGACGGCAGGAGCTGCCTGGTAGGTGGCGAATCCGGGATGGTAGCCGGCGTAGGTGGCGGCAAAGCCACCCAGACAGCTGCCAGCAAGCGCCAGCAGCGCGAGTGCGGTCAGAAACTGGAAGGGAAGACGATATTGATAGAGCATGAAGGAAGATTGATCAGTTTGATTGCTTAAGAATTGCTCGTGGTGCAAACGAATAATCTTTCTACTGCTCTCTGCTCTCCTCGTGTAAACAGCGCGGAAATAGCAACCACAAATCCGCTGACGTGTGTCGCTGTTATTATAAGTTGTGCACGTAACGCGATTTCCCTGCGATATCCTTTCTACACATAATAGTACACTAGCACACTAGTTGCCGCAGGACAAAAGTGGATTAGCCGCGCAACTTACTTGGCTTGCCATTTTCTCGTTAACTTGGCTGCGATTGAAACTGTAAACTGGAAGCTGGAAAGTGGAAAACACGCGACGCGACGCACACACGAGGCTATGCAAATTTATCTGGCGAGCTGGTCTTCGTCCTCGCCCAACAGTTGGCGATGTGAGCGACGTTTGGTTAATGATGTGGTTCGGGCTGCGTGCAACTCACTTTATATGGCGCGGGCGTCGGTCTAGAATTAGCTCTTGCTCCCCTTGGGTGTTGTCCATTTACACCCACACACATACACCGCGTTGAGCGGTTGACAACGTGCCAAACCGGTAATAAGTACGAAGGTACAAAAGTATCTCGAGAGTACAAAAGTATCGCATAGATGCTCGTGTTGACAATTTGACAATTGTTTGGCAAACTGGTTTCGTTTCTTGAGCGTGAGTTATGGGCATCGATCTCCACTTGTGCTCTGATTATGTTTTATGTTTTCAAGTTCAACGCTAACGGCGCTTCCTCATGCGCCTATGGGCCAACATCTAATTAAGTCTTTAATTGTCTGGTTGGCTTGCAGTGCTCCAAATTCCATAATTGATTCTTCGGCCAATCATCCTCGATTACAACACATTTTCAGTTTTTGCACTTGAAATTCACAATTTATTGCCTTCGGGCTGTCACTCAACGCGTGTCAACCGCTCTAGGAGGAGCTGGGCAAGCGCATTAGCGCTGGCACCGTGTCGACACTGGAGATAGCCGATTAATTTTTGATGCAATAGATAGATGCCATTCGATAGTCGCCAACTATTGTAAACGTTTACCGAATAGAAGCTAGGCTGACTTGCGTTCCACATTCCACAATCGCATATAGGCTTTTTGAGACTGAGTGTGTAATAACTGCTTGGTTCTTCGTGTCACGAAGCTTTCACTAGCTGTCCCACAGTGCCGTCCCTTTTGCACAGTCCCGTTGTTAGGTGATTTGTCAGCGCATTGTCTGTCAACACCTTTGGCTCTGTTTTGGTTACTTCGTCTGCTTCACTTCATTTCTGCCCACTCAGTTTGTATGTCAGCGTCGCGTCGCTGCGCGCTCAGTCGCGACTCCCAGGGACAGGGGGTGGACAGGAGGGACGGAACGGAACGGGACGGGACGTTTGCTTCATTTGCAGCATGAGTTTGAGTTTTCAGTTTTCTGTTTTCAGTTTTGCGCTTCAGTTTCTCGTTTCTGTTTCACTTACTGTTTCAGTTTCAACCTGATGTTGTTTCAGTTTCAGCGACTGCTTCAGTTGTTTTTTTTAGAGAATGTATTATTTGTCCCATTTTCGTGTGCGCGGTGTCCATGCCCCAAATGCCGACATTAATTTTGTTTTTTTACGTGTTAATTGTCGCCTTGTTCGTTTCCCCACTTGTCGATATGCATGCCAGACGTAATGCAACATATACCTATGAACACCCAACTCCAATACAAATTTCCGAATTGAAATCAATCGATACATATTTACTTTTAAAACGGCAACTCCAAATAATAACATACTAGTTCAATGAGATCGACGTGTTTTAAGTGAACGAAATAAATACATAATTATGGCAAGAGAGCAGCTTAAGCCTTTTCCAAGCGAAAGGGCAAAGAAAAGCGGCTCAAATACTGGGAACCAAGGAGATGCCCATCGTAACTTGTACCTTGGGGTCCGCTTACAAGCGTATTCGGAGCTAATTGAGCAGAGTTTTAATTGAAAATCGGTTTCGTGGAACACAAAAGACTGAAGGTTGACCAGCACCAGCAGGCAGAAGGCCAGAAGAAGGGTTTTCTAACGAAAATGGGTAACGAAATATTGTCAACTCATTTTGTGGTTAAAATCAATGTAATTAAACGCTAAACAGATTCAAGGAATTTCGAGCCTATTTGTATTAAATCTTCAAGGCATCTTGTTGTTTTCCGACGTATGTTTTTTTCTCTTTTTTTTGTTGCTTTGTTGCCGTCTTTTGAGTAAACACTTAAATGGCGAGCGTTTCCCCCTTTCGGTTTCAAAAATTAAAAGTGCGTGAAGCGTTCATAAGTCGCTCGTCGACTGTCCGTCGTTGTTGTTGCTTGTGTTGTGCTGTGGCGAACGGCGGAGGTTGACGCATTCTATGCGAATGGCCATTAAAGAGCAATTACTGCCTCCAGACACGTACCCCCAGAGGCCTATCAAGATGCGTGGCGTAGAGAGAGCCAGACAGATGTTTTGCGCAAAAGGGAAAGGACGCCAGCAATGCTCAACTCGACTCGATTACATTCGGTCAAATCGAAAGAATGCAAAATTCTGAATACTAATGAGGTTGTGTAACAACGAAGTAGTTGTGGGGTGGGAGGGAACAGCCCTGAGTTTTATGCGAAAATGAGTTAAACAAAATGATTTACACTTGACGGATTCGTTTAATCGCAGAAGCGACAAAATTGCGGTAACGGAAATTGCGGTAACGGAAATGCGACAAATCAAAGTGCCGTGTGACGACTGCAAAAGTGAGAACATTCACGAGCAGCTGGCAGGCTGGCAGGGGGTGAGGCAGGGGGGCAGACGACTCGTTGTGGGTGCACTTTGACATTTGACAAATACTTAACACTATTTGCCTGGCTTAATAAACTCTTTTTCGTTGACTTTGCCGCCACAACCGACGGGCTCGACAGAGAGAGAAAGAGAGAGGGAAAGGGTTGTGTGTCGCACCGTGATACTGGGTGCGACAGAGACAGCGACAGCGACGGCGACGGCAATGATTGATTGCACGTTGAAGCTCGAGAGCATCACATCATTTCCTTTTCACACTTGACAGGAAATGCATTTTTAGCAAGCGAAATGAGCAACGAGTATCGAGTGCGATGCAAAGAGAGTGAGCGATAAACAGTGAGTGGGAAAGGTAGACGCAACTAGAGTTGGTCCAACGTGATGCTCAAATCAAAGCAAGTGCCATGAGAAGCCAACAACACAGCTGACACCATCGCAGATACCCTGTATTGTTACCAAGTTTGCAGGCAGGAGACTAACAGTCAGTCTACGCTTCAACGACTCAACAAGTATAACTTTCCTGTGTTCCTTGTATCTGAACTGCACAAAATTTATAGCTTATACACAGTCTGTTGGCTTTGTTGCAATACTCTAGTAATCTATATTCTATTCAATATTGTATTCATTATTATATTATATTATTATATTCTATATAATGTTCTACATACATGTATATTCTCTATTCTATATTATTTATTCTACACTCTACATTTTATAATCTATTTTCTATTTTATATATTCTACACTCTATATTCTATAATATATCCTATACACTATTCTATAATCAATGATATACTCTACTGCATATTATAGTCTATTTTCCATTCTACACTAGTATTCTATTAGTTCATACTCACAGGGTATTTCAAGTGGGCGGCTCTTGCGAAATGCACTCGACTGCAGTTCCACAGACAATTTACACAAAAATCACACAAGCACGTGTGCGTATGTGTGTGTTCTTGTGTCTGTGTGTGTGTGTGCATTGAGCGGGGCATTGAAATGGAAATGCTGTCAAGGTTCTCGTTTCCTCAATTCGCAGCTCGGCCTTTAAGCTGGAAACTTTCCATGCCATCAAACAGGAACTTCAGCTTTTGCTTGGCTGTCGGCCAATAGACAACAATTTAAGCCAATTAGGTGGCAAGCGCTAATCCCTGCACATAGATATCGATCAAAACTATCCATTGACAGGCGAGTTGGCGCTCATAAACACCTTTCCGCATTCAGTGAATGAGCGTATTCATCTCGCAGCATAATTGCCAGTCAGCCAGGCCAAGACAAATTACCTGAGACAACTCACACACACCTACACTCGAAGCTCGAAGTGTAAACAGAATAAAATGATCCATCAAAGTTGGCAAAACGGAAATCTAAGCAATTAAAGCACAAAACTATGCAGTTGTCGAAAACTAAGTTAAACGTTTAAGTAGTTTACTAAAATTCCATATAATATAATGACGTCGGAGGCAATACGCCTTAGAAGCCACCCACAATGTTTATATCGATCAAAGTCTGGCGACAAATCCCAAAGACGCAAACAATGAAATTAATCAATTTAACGACGCGATTAGAGTCGCCAGGCGTCAGCGGTGTCCACAGCAACAAAAAAAGTATTGGCTGATTTATTTTTATTGCGTACATATATATAGATATTTATACCGTATATTGTTTAATCCCGAGTTCTGTGTCTGTTGTCGGTATTTCAGCGCTTTAAAGATTATGCAATAAAAGGAGACCAGAGAATTAGATGACCGATTGCGATTGTGCGCCGACTGCTAGAACGACACCCGGACCCACACTTATGCACAAATAAACAGACAGACAGACAGTCAGACAATGGGGGCCAATTATAGGGTTGCTAAGCGGATTTGGGGCTCACTGCCAGCTGGCTCGCTCTCTGGCACGGTATGGTAATCATCAGCATTTTCTATTGGATTGATAGTAATTTCTATGCAAGTAAATATCTGCAATTGACTTAAGCAGCTTAGCATATGCATAAGCACTGAACTGGACGTTAAAGTACCTACAGTCCTACAGTCAATTAATTATTAGTCGATACCCCTCTTCCACTCGATGCAGGTCTTCAAATATTTAAGTTTGCTCAAATCCACTCGTCGAATGTAGGTAAGTTAAAAGTTTTTGTTTTGACAAACTGTGCGAAACATTTGCCAACTAAAACTAGAATAAAATAAAAGCGATATATATTTGTTAAATTGTTAAGTGTAGGTCTATTTTCAGTCAGACTTTTAATATAATAATACACAATACATTTCTGCAAATTGATGTTACATGAAAGCTAGGTATTTAAGTAGTGCAAAATGATGAGTTTCATTTAAAAATTCTAACAAAAAAACTGCAAATATATTGTTTAACAATTTAAAATCAATTTACATTTCTTTCAGTTCCTTTTAATATTATTTGTTTCACTTCATTCAACAAACACTACAAATATACCAAACAAAAAACTACAAATATATTATATAACAATTTAAAATAACTTTTTATTTCTTTCAGTTTATGTTTAACATTTCAATTATATTCACTAATAAAATAAGTAACTAGCAACCTTAGTTTTTAATACAATGCATAAGCATTGCAATATACCTAATGTAAATAGTAATTTGCAATTATTGAGATTACAGAATAACTTCAAATCGAGTACACTTCACGACAACGCTGTTATATAGTTACTATAGTCCCGCAAGTTTCTTAATATTCCATATGATAACTTATGCTTGGATGTTCCAATAACTGTTATTTGAGTAAATATAAATATAGTTATCAGTTAAATTAATTGGTTCATTCGAAGAATTATCGAAACAGCTTTGCAAATAAACCTATGTGAAATTTATTTGAATTTGATGTTGACCTAATTCTGATATGGTATAAAACGACAAGTGCTGTCAAATAGTAATCATTCGAATTGTGAGTCCCATCATCGATCTACTGAAATGCGATCCTCAACAGCTAGTTTGCTCTGCGCTTTCCTGGCAGTGCTCGCACTTGCCCAGCTCCCTCTGAGTGGAGCAGTCACCTGCGAGGCGGATCCCACGGCTGTGGACTGCGTCGACTGCACTCTGCTTCCCACCGATCCCGAGTGCGCGGCGACAACGGCGGCCCCCACAACAGCAGCACCCGCCACTGAAGCTACCACGGCTGCAGCAGGAGAAACTACCACGGCCGCGGCTGGCACCGACACGACGACCGCTGCATCCGACTGTCCATCAGGTGGCAAGAAACGCATTACGAGGAAGTTCAAGGCGACAATAAAGCCTGGCAAGAAGGTCATTACGAGGCGCCGAAAGGGCAATAAGTTCAACAAGTTCAGCAAATTTGGATAAATTGACTCCGCATGACCACCAATGATTAGTGATGAACCAAAGATAAAGGATTAAAGATTATAAATTATGTAATTAGGCTTAGTGTAATGTAACTTAAATAAATAATTTTTGACAATGATGAATGTGAATACCTTTTAGCTGTTATAATCTTTGTCATCTAGGTGTTTACACATGTGGGCGGAGATTACAATAACGAAAAGTGGATTGATGTTTATCAAACAGATATTGCATTTTTTGGGGTCAGAGATGCCTGCTTTCTATCTGACACATATCTTTCGTGTTGACACAATCCTGCTTCAAACATTCTTCTACAAATTTACACGAATAAAAACTTTTCAAATTAACGCGGCCAACAAATAAATATTTAGCTTGTTCAAAAACATCTGTTCTTATTTTGCCACCTCGCGTAGTAGAAGTTGAAGATTAATCACAAACAGTTTTGCAAATATGTCAGGCTCAAACAATATATTGTTATATATTTGTGTTTATTCAACAGCATACAACTGAACAATTCAGTTATTAGTGTTCATTTTAAATATTGTTCATTGTAAAGCATAAATAAAGGAATGCGATATAATATAATATAATATAATATAATATAATATAATATAATATAATATAATATAATATAATATAATATAATATAATATAATATAATATAATATAATATAATATAATATAATAAAACTTTGTACAGATTATATTTGTTGAATCAAACAATTATTGAATTTATATCTAAATTACTTGCTTCTTCCTTGGCTTCACTCGAACTTCGTCTCAGAATAAGCTGATTTTTGTTTGAATTTATGGGATCGTTTGAAATGTATGTTGGACGCCTACTTACATAACATACGTTTATGTTATACTCTGATTGTGAACTCTATTGTTATTGACAGTAAGGAAAAACTAGATTTCTTTTATACTTGCCAAGATAATGGACGTCGACTTCTACACATTAAATGTTACTCGCAATGTCCCTAAATTATAGTTCCCATGTTCACTTTCAAGCAGAACTTTTGGTAAATATTTTCAAGGTTAATTTACATATGAATATGCCTCGCTTTTATTAATACTCGTTTCCCAATTACCAATACAAAAACAATTGTGCACAAATATGCAAATTTGATTAATTGTTAACCGCTTAAAAAATAAACACCAATATTTAATAATTCACAAGCCATTTATACGCGTCCTGAAAACTAGTTTAAATGTTTGTTTGTGCCCATTCAATGTTCAAGTACGTATGAATAAAGTCTGTTCTAAATATTAATAATAATTTGGTCACAATTATCGATTCAGCGAATTAAGATATTTAATTGAAATATTTGGCACACAACCGATCGAAACAGCTTTGCAAATAAACATTATCAATTAAATTCAAAATTGTTCCAATTCCGAAATAGTATAAAATGACATGAGTGTCCCAATAGTTGTATCATTCAAACAGTGCAATGAGATCCTCAACAGCTAGTTTGCTCTGCGCTTTCCTGGCAGTGCTCGCACTTGCCTACCTCCCCCTCAGTGAAGCAGTCACCTGCGAGGCGGATCCCACGGCTGTGGACTGCGTCGACTGCACTCTGCTTCCCACCGATCCCGAGTGCGCGGCAACTACGGCGGCCCCCACAACAGCAGCACCCGCCACTGAAGCTACCACGGCTGCAGCAGGAGAAACTACCACGGCCGCGGCTGGCACCGACACGACGACCGCTGCATCCGACTGTCCATCAGGTGGCAAGAAACGCAGGAAGAGGCGGTTCAGTAAGACGATAAAGCCTGGCAAGAAGGTCATCAAGAGGCGCCGCAATGGAAAAGGCAATAAATTCAATTTATTAAACAAATTCGGCAAATCGGGCAATAATCGAGGTGGCAGAAGAAACGGCAGGCGTGGAGGCAGAGGCAAAGGCAGAAGAGGAGGACGCAGAAATGTATAAATTTCAATGAAATAACTCTAATTTGTGGCTATTAACTGACATAGGAAAATTCACGAGGATTACGTAAATGGCGAACTTTGAAATAGTTGTATAAACATCATTTAGAATTTAATTGTTTTTATAGTTGATAATAAAAATGTCATGAAATATACCAATGCATTCAAACGACTCAGAAATGTATCATTAATATATGTAGTCATATATAAAGTTCTTTATCCTGACAGATAACTAGCAAACTACAGCTCAAACAGAATAATGTTGATATAGACTTTTGCGAGTTGTTATTTAAAACCTTTATTTAGCTAATGACAAATTACCAAAATCGTTGCAATTATAAGCTGAGTATATGTATATATAATTTTGCTACACAGTTAAGCAGTTAGATATATTTTCTGTGTACAAAAATTGTATGATAAGAAAATATATACTAAGCATAGATAAAACAAGTGAGAACGGTTACAGTCGAGCAAGTCCGACTGTGATATACCATGTACCATATGACAAAATAAAATTTAAAGCAAATTTATGTAAAATTGTGGTCGTCCTAATTTACTTCCACTTAAAATAATAATACATGAAACCCAGTGAATGCTAAAATACATCCAATTTAAAGAAATCACATCAAATGACATTCACACAATTTCATTGGAAAAGCAGCAATTCAGCTCTGTTGTTGGAATACGCATTCACACGCATGCAAGCAAGCTTGTATGTGTGTATGCATGCGTACGAATACGCTAGAAGACTAATGCTTGTTGTTGCGCCCGCCTCTTGCGCATGCTTTGCGTATGTCAAACTTCTTTCGCTTATACCAAAGCTAGATTTTATCAGATTTAAACGATATTTTGGATTTCGGTTAATATGATAAATATCTACATATTGCACTTTAAATTAACTTTCTAGCTCAAAGGATTCCAGAGTAGCTTGCGGTTTGTGGGCAAGGGGAAGGGCGGGGTAGGAAAAAACATAAACTTGATCTGCGTAGTTGCATATTACACCTAAATCCAAAGTTTGGTTACTCGAGCTCTTACCATCTCTAAGATCTAGGTGTTCGTACGGACAGACGGACAGACGGACGGACGGACAGACAGACAGACGGACATAGCTAAATTGTTATTATTTTCGATTCTGATCATTTTGGTTGTAACAACATGTGGTCTGTGACGTCTTCTTCAACCTGTTACATACATTCGAACGAACTTAATATACCTTTGTACCTATGGCTACATGGTATAATTATGGGAAAAATAATATGTAAACTTCAAAAGATAACGAATTTTTATTTTCCACTTAAAATCAAGGAGGAAGGTAAAATAAAATAGAAATAAAATATAAACAGAGATCCACACCAATGATCCACACAGATCGGATGATTTGTGTTCTCTGAGAGAAAACTGTACTTTTCCAGAGAGTACGAACTCCCGCTCCAGCTGTTGTGCGTTCTCTGAGGATAACTGTTTTACCAGTGAGTATGAACTCCCGCTTTTAGGATCCACATAACAGTTTTTTTTTTCAGAAAATATTATCCCCCGCCCTCGGGATCCACACAACTATTTTTCCCAGAGAGTATCAAGTTAGATCCACCTGCTACTTTATTATATTCGCCTGGTATTTCAAATGCTCCACGTTGTGCATTTCAGGGATTCTACGGATGCCAAATAGTAAAATAAACATTGCAAAGTTAATTAAAGCTAGTTGAATGCTGTGACCATAATTTTGTTTTTATTCGTTTTCTTTTATGCACCATTAATCATTAAATAGTCAAATTCTTTTTTTTTTTTTATTTTTGTTTTAATTTACTTTTAATTTACCGATATCATAATTACATATACATATTTTATAACCAGTGCCAGCAATATAGTAGCATAACAACACATTTCGAACATACATATTAGAACACAAAATTCGTTCCAGCAGCAAAAACTTAACAAATTGACATATTCTAGCAGATGAACGGAAGTGGACAGAACGTTGCCAGAGATGTAAACAGAGATCCGTTGTTGGGATGCGCGATCTCCAGAGAGTACTATCTGGCGCATAACTGATTCTTCCGGATAGTATTTGCTCCCGCTCTTAGGATCCACATAATTGATTCTTCCAGAGAGTATTTGCTCCCGCTCTTAGGATCCACACAGGCAGCTGGTTTATATCGACCTTCTGCTAAATTCTGTTCGCCTGGTATCAACGTGGCGTTTTTGGCCATTCGAAGCTGTTGCAGTTGGCTGAAAAGTGCCAAATCATCTAGTGGAATAACAGGCCAACCAAAATCAGCAGAAATCAACCATTTAATCTCTTGCACCATACGCAATACTTTGATTGAGACTAGAGCTGTTAGACGAACATGGCTTTGTCCTTTCATCTGCTCATGGTGATGAGGTCGGATATGCACATTTTTTGTTCTCACAAATTGTTCTTCCCCAGGGGAAGTGGGTTTAATTATGGCGCCTAAGCTCTATATAGCAAAATGCGTTATCTTTATTAGCTTTATATGCCCCAATTTAGTTCTTTATTATTTTGGAAAGGCGATTGTGTGATTGCATTCGATTTTCCGCTCTTCGACGCAGTTGAATTGAGCTACAGGCCCTTTTGCGGAATTGCTGAGCTTGGAGTGTTCGTATTAGGAAAAGCTGTGCAGCAAAGTGCCACCTGACTGCACTCGACAGTGCTGCATATTTAAAAGCGTCTAAGTGCCGACAAAGAGTGCAGCGTGCTACGTCTGACACATCATGCATGCTGTTTTGGGTTGTCTGATTGTTTTGAGCGAAAGCGGCAAGCGGCAAGCGTCAAGCGACAACAATGACACAAACAGCGACGGCAACAAGCACCGGGAGCATTGATTGCATTTGTGTCTGGCATGACAGGAGTAATGCTCAGGGCCGCGCCCTCGCGACTTCTAACAATGCCGTTGGCATTCCAAGTGCACGAACAACAACAACAGGAACAACAGCAACAACAGTGCTAATGCCTACAAATTTGTAGGGCTCTTGGACTTGGGTGCAGCCCACTTGAACGCCGGCGTCGGTATTCCTGATATTCCGTCGATAACCTGCGGGAACAGGAACAACGATTGGAATGTGAAGTGGAGGCGGGAGCGAGAACGGGCACAAGGGCCTCTTTGGGGGCTAGCAAATAGACAAACAAAAAGGTTTTGCGACCGAGCACCCAATTGAGTATCAAGTGAATCGAAATCACAGCAGTTTTGAATATTCAAATATTGTCTGCAAGTACGAGTACTGTGCATATTGATTGGCTTTCCCTTCCTCGCATCGTTTTGTTACGTTGTCGTTGTTGTTGTGTGACTTGGCTTGGCTTTGGCAAGATTTAAGGATAGCTCTGGCAGGAGATTGGTCTCCTCATCATGTCAGCAGCACCTACATTATCAACTTGTTGACACTTTAACAGCTGCTCGTGGCCCACGCTGCGAATACGTGATGCGGAATAGTGAAAAGCAGTGCAATAACATATATGAGACGCTGTTTAGAACATACGACAAGGTGAACTGCTGCTTTATAACTATGATGAATATTTTGTCAGCACAACGAGGAAGTTTTGCAAAGGGGTTCGTTCTTTAACTAAAACAATATTTGCATGAATAATATGAAAAGTAATTAATAACTGTATGAAAAACTCTTATTTCATGTTTTAAAAGCAACAAATTTGTTTATTCATATTTACAGATAAAAATTGTTTCCTTGCAGGATCTCCTCATGAATTGAACCATGAAATAAAAATGACAGTCGCAAGGAAAACTAATAGAATTGAATTATGTTGATATATTGCGAGTGAATACCATAAATTTACACAATATATCCAATTGATCTTGGGAATTGATCCAACATCATGGACCAGGATGTATAGCGTATATATTTCAGTTATTAAAATTTAATAATTTCTTATGGCAAGCGGCATTCTCTTGAAAAACTGATTGTTATTAAAAATTAAGCTATTTTGTGTTCAACATTTTTTTTATTTTTATTTTTTTGATGCAGCTAAATTCTTAATTCTAGTTCTTAAATTACACAAAGTTCAACATAACATGGGTCCATCACTTAATAAGTACAAATTTGCGTTATTTCATTGAAATTTATACATTTCTGCGTCCTCCTCTTCTGCCTTTGCCTCTGCCTCCACGCCTGCCGTTTCTTCTGCCACCTCGATTATTGCCCAATTTGCCGAATTTGTTTAATAAATTGAATTTATTGCCTTTTCCATTGCGGCGCCTCTTGATGACCTTCTTGCCAGGCTTTATCGTCTTACTGAACCGCCTCTTCCTGCGTTTCTTGCCACCTGATGGACAGTCGGATGCAGCGGTCGTCGTGTCGGTGCCAGCCGCGGCCGTGGTAGTTTCTCCTGCTGCAGCCGTGGTAGCTTCAGTGGCGGGTGCTGCTGTTGTGGGGGCCGCCGTAGTTGCCGCGCACTCGGGATCGGTGGGAAGCAGAGTGCAGTCGACGCAGTCCACAGCCGTGGGATCCGCCTCGCAGGTGACTGCTCCACTGAGGGGGAGGTAGGCAAGTGCGAGCACTGCCAGGAAAGCGCAGAGCAAACTAGCTGTTGAGGATCTCATTGCACTGTTTGAATGATACAACTATTGGGACACTCATGTCATTTTATATTATTTCGGAATTGGAACAATTTTGAATTTAATTGATAATGTTTATTTGCAAAGCTGTTTCGATCGGTTGTGTGCCAAATATTTCAATTAAATATCTTAATTCGCTGAATCGATAATTGTGACCAAATTATTATTAATATTTAGAACAGACTTTATTCATACGTACTTGAACATTGAATGGGCACAAACAAACATTTAAACTAGTTTTCAGGACGCGTATAAATGGCTTGTGAATTATTAAATATTGGTGTTTATTTTTTAAGCGGTTAACAATTAATCAAATTTGCATATTTGTGCACAATTGTTTTTGTATTGGTAATTGGGAAACGAGTATTAATAAAAGCGAGGCATATTCATATGTAAATTAACCTTGAAAATATTTACCAAAAGTTCTGCTTGAAAGTGAACATGGGAACTATAATTTAGGGACATTGCGAGTAACATTTAATGTGTAGAAGTCGACGTCCATTATCTTGGCAAGTATAAAAGAAATCTAGTTTTTCCTTACTGTCAATAACAATAGAGTTCACAATCGTTCATCTATCGTAACCATCTAAGTATAACATAAACGTATGTTATGTAACTAACTGAGCAAGTTAGGCAGTCATTTCAGAAATTCTTCTGTGCGACCACACCCTCTTGGCAGTACCGCCAAATGTAGTCTAGGCGTCCAACATACATTTCAAACGATCCCATAAATTCAAACAAAAATCAGCTTATTCTGAGACGAAGTTCGAGTGAAGCAAAGGAAGAAGCAAGTAATTTAGATATAAATTCGATAATTGTTTGATTCAACAAATATAATCTGTACAAAGTTTTTATTATATTATATTATATTATATTATATTATATTATATTATATTATATTATATTATATTATATTATATTATATTATATTATATTATATTATATTATATTATATTATATTATATTATATTATATTATATTATATTATATTATATTATATTATATTATATTATATTATATTATATTATATTATATTATATTATATTGCATTCCTTTATTTATGCTTTACATACAATGAACAATATTTAAAATTAAATTCATTGAAAGTGCAAACAGTAGCTCTAGAGAGTTTTTTTCGATTTTCCGACGAACACTAATAACTGAATTGTTCAGTTGTATGCTGTTGAATAAACACAAATATATAACAATATATTGTTTGAGCCTGATATATTTGCAAAACTGTTTGTGATTAATCTTCAACTTCTACTACGCGAGGTGGCAAAATAGGAACAGATGTTTTTGAACGAATTGTTCATATATTTAAATAAAATATTTATTTGTTGACCGAATTCAATTATTCGTGTAAATTTTTAACCAAATTTTGGAAGCAGGCGAATATAGCTGTGGGTGAATACGTAATATATGTATCAGATAGTAGGAGACAACTCCGACCCAAAAAAGTAATATCTGATTGATAAACATCGTCCCATTTTTCGTTATTGAAATTCATGCCTACATGTCTAAATACCTCAATAACACAGATTAAAACAGCTTAAAGGCATTTACATTCATCCTTGTCAAATATTATTTATTTAAGTTACATTACACTAAGCCTAATTACATAATTTATAATCTTTAATCCTTTATCTTTGGTTCATCACTAATCATTGGTGGTCATGCGGAGTCAATTTATCCAAATTTGCTGAACTTGTTGAACTTATTGCCCTTTCGGCGCCTCGTAATGACCTTCTTGCCAGGCTTTATTGTCGCCTTGAACTTCCTTGTAATGCGTTTCTTGCCACCTGATGGACAGTCGGATGCAGCGGTCGTCGTGTCGGTGCCAGCCGCGGCCGTGGTAGTTTCTCCTGCTGCAGCCGTGGTAGCTTCAGTGGCGGGTGCTGCTGTTGTGGGGGCCGCCGTAGTTGCCGCGCACTCGGGATCGGTGGGAAGCAGAGTGCAGTCGACGCAGTCCACAGCCGTGGGATCCGCCTCGCAGGTGACTGCTCCACTCAGAGGGAGCTGGGCAAGTGCGAGCACTGCCAGAACGGCGCAAAGCAAACTAGCTGTTGAGGATCGCATTTCAGTAGATCGATGATGGGACTCACAATTCGAATGATTACTATTTGACAGCACTTGTCGTTTTATACCATTTCAGATGTTTGTTTGCAAAGCTGTTTCGATCATTTCTGTGCCAATTATTCTAAAAAGTTGTTCTAATTAATTGAACCGATGAGTATGAATTTAAGCTAGTCGCACACATTGTACACAAACAAATGATTAATAAGTTTGCATAGAATAGTCTCCCAAAAACGTAATCAAGTTATGAGCAAATTTGGGCTAAACACCTTTAAATATTGGTGTTTGAATTTGAGCTAGTAAACAATTGCTCAAACTTTGGCACAGCGTATTTAATATTTGTGTAATTTCCTAATGTCAATAGGGAATTACCAAAATTATTATTTATGTTGTTCAAGATGTGCGAATAAATCCAGGTGAACTATTTTGTAAGTATAGAAGACCTATATATATAAAATGATTAGTTTGGCTGACATAATGAATTAAAATACGCTAATTTGATAGTGGAATATGCAAATAATTTTAGTTTAACTAACTTATATCGCACATTAAAATTAGTTTGAAAAACTTTTGAATTTGTAATCATAATTAATTTATATTATAAAATGGGTATTACTTATTGACACTATTAAGCTGCTTGTCTTTTAAATTTAGTAGATTGAAACAATATAAATACGCTTTTATTTGCTCTTCACAAGTTTTCTCTGAATATTTAAGGCTTTTAAATCGCGTTTCGCATTTGACGTTTGCCTGCGCAAGGGACACAATTGAAACAACACAATAAATACAGAAATCGTCAGTGCGGTTTACCCACCAATCAGCTGAAATCCCAGAACAAAAGTTAATGCCATCGGATCCACAAATAACCGGAATCGCCACGCCCATACTCGCCAGCATACGCTCTCAAATGCTAATTGCACTAAACATGATTTTATTTCCCCCACGCTGCGGCACTCATTTGGAGTGTAGACACAACACAACACAACGCAACACAACGAAGTTAATTTCATTTCTGAATTATGACTCAAGGGCAATATTAACATGGAAATTATGAACATGGCGGCCAATGCAAAGTGACAGCCGCCACAGCAATAATTCGCGCCACTCGCAACTCAAGCATGCTCGCTCGTGACATTCCCTGTATCAATCACTGTATTTACTCTCAGGATTTTTGGGAATGCTTTATGCAACATTTTATAAAATGTATTTACAAGTAATTTAATCAAAATGACAGGAAGTTTCGCACTTAAAGAGTATATTAACTATATTTACAAGTCAACCAATTAAGGTAATAGGAAGATATGCAAAATAAATGTAAATAACATACTTAATACATTTACAAGTAAATGAATACACAAAATATAAAAGTATATATTGCTTTACCTATATTTAGAAGTAAAATAATTAAATAATAATTAAAATGTATATAAAATATTATATATATTTACAAGTAAATGAGTGAAAGTAACATTATATATTAAATATATTTACAAGTAAATAAAAGTAAATATTATATTATATATTTACAAGTTCATGTACTGAAATCATAGGAAGACACGCTATGTAATAGTATATAAAACAATAAAACAAGTAAATAATATAAACTTTCGAAATAGAATAATATATACAAAATATTAAATATTATTTACAAGAAATAATTTAAAATAATCGGAAACTTCGCAATTAAACTATTTATATGTAATTTTTAATATTTATAAATAAATTAATTTAAATAGGAAGTCTCGCAATAGAAGTGAATGAAATAATAGGAAGCATTGCATATTAAAAATAATTACAAATAATTAATATAAAATCTCGCAATAGAATAATACATAAAATATAAATATATTTGCAAGTAAATGAATTCAAACAATAAAAAGTGTCGCAATAGATTACCAATTTAATAATTATAGTTAATTTGTAATAACATTAAAACTTGTAGTTAACAACTAAACAAATTTGAAAATGCATCCATTTCAAGGCAATGTCTTAAAAGTCTCAAATGTCTCAATCTCTATCTCTCGCAAATTAACATTACATAAAATTTAAATAGATTTAAAAGTATATTAATTCAAATAATAAAAAGTCTCGCTAAAGTTTCCCAAATTTCTGATAATAATTAAACGCGAATCTACATTTTGAGATAAAATGAAAAAGTGTATTACTTCGAAATATGTAATTATAGCTTGCAGTTAGCAACTGAAGAAATTTTAATCATGCATCTATTTAGCTCAAACTTAACATACCCTACGTGTATGGTAGGACTACAGAGTGTACTGAAAACAAGGCAATAAAAACAAATTGCAAAACCAACAGAGCTCATGCAACGGCAACGCTGCGGCAGCGGCAACTGGAAAATGCAGCACTGAGGACAAGTCCCGGACACACAAAACCAAGAAAATTATTTTCATAGCACAACAATCTCTGCGTTTTTTTCTGATTTTTGAGCAATGAACCCAAAGGGGGTCGCTTTGTGAGCGCTGCTGGCGGGAATTGGCGAAACTGTCCGAAAATTTACGCCCCAGCGGTGCATTTTAGGAGTGGTCAAGCGTTGACAAGGGCCCTCTCTCTGTCTCTCTCTTCACTCTCTGGTTTTGGTGCTCATCCTGCCCTCCGGGCTGCCCCCCTTCACGACTGCTTTTCTGTGACCCGTTTGCTCCGCATTGCATATTTTGCGGCGTTTAGGCAACGAAAACAATGAACGTACAGCGAACAACAACAACAACAGCAGCAACAACAGCAAGAAGCGCAGTCACGACGACAGGCTGCAATTTTATATATGGCACTATGATTTACGCCATCATCATAATAAATTTGCGTGATTTATCTGCGCTGCCTAAGGCGTGCAGCTATTTTTTTTTCTACTGCTGCTGGCCCAATCCAAATTTTACACTTTAATTGTAATGCAGTTGCCTGGATTTTGGAAACTATGCATGCGACTGTTTGTGTGCCAAGTGAATTCATAACTCTGGACAGTTTTGGGTTAGCCTCTCGTTTCTTCACGCGCTCTGCGTTATAAATAAGGAAATCTGACAACCGCTGTGAGTTTGTTTAGAGCATACCCTGTACCTATAAAGCACGAAGACTAAGACAACTAGAATACCGTATAATAAACACATACTTCTGTGAAATCAAGGCACAGTTGTAGGACCTCTGTATTCGTTTGAAATATTGAAGCTAGGGACTTGAAGTATATATATATACCTATATATATGAAGTATATAGGCACAGCTGTAGGACCTCTGTATTTATTTGAAATTTTCAAGCTGAAGACTTGAAGTTTACTGAGCAGCTACTTCTATTTGTGAACTTCAGTTTACTAAAGCTTTTGCAGTAGTATAATTTAACATTTAAAAAATTAGTTGTATTTATGTTAAAATAAATACAGAGTGACTAATATGGCCCGAATAATATTGATATTTAGAGTACAACCAGATCCCAATTTTAACGATATTAACGCCTATTTCTTCGTGCGACTTGAAATCTAGTTTATATTATTTGAAAAAGTGTTCAATGCACGTATATTAAGTCTTTTCTTTTAATTTTAAATGTGTGTTTCTTAATAATTGGGTCGGTTAAATTATTAATGCTTATGAGCTCAACTTTTTCTAATGTGTATTCTTAATAATTGGGTCGGTTAAATTATTAATGATTATCAGCTCAACTCATTGTCGCAAATTATTTGCACAATTAATAACCGAAAATAATCGAAACAGCTTTGCAAATACTATTTCCAAGTCGTAGGAATTCCGAATTAGTTCCAAACAGTTATGCGAACCGGCGCTGAACAATTAAATATTATTAATAATTACTTCCATTCTTTATCACTTTAAAACTAAACACCCCAGAATATCAATATGTCAACTAGTTAGAAAGTTTTTCGGTTCAATTAATTATAACATAGTATTGGAATAATTGGCACAGAAGTGATCGAAACAGCTTTGCAAATAAACGCCTATAAACTATATGCATTTGATGTTGAACTAATTCTGAAATGGTATAAAACGACAAGTGCTGTCAAATAGTAATCATTCGAATTGTGAGTCCCATCATCGATCTACTGAAATGCGATCCTCAACAGCTAGTTTGCTCTGCGCCGTTCTGGCAGTGCTCGCACTTGCCCAGCTCCCTCTGAGTGGAGCAGTCACCTGCGAGGCGGATCCCACGGCTGTGGACTGCGTCGACTGCACTCTGCTTCCCACCGATCCCGAGTGCGCGGCGACAACGGCGGCCCCCACAACAGCAGCACCCGCCACTGAAGCTACCACGGCTGCAGCAGGAGAAACTACCACGGCCGCGGCTGGCACCGACACGACGACCGCTGCATCCGACTGTCCATCAGGTGGCAAGAAACGCATTACGAGGAAGTTCAAGGCGACAATAAAGCCTGGCAAGAAGGTCATTACGAGGCGCCGAAAGGGCAATAAGTTCAACAAGTTCAGCAAATTTGGATAAATTGTAAAGAAGGACACGTTGAGCTGGCGGCAATCGAGACTGGACTACAAATCTACTTAAATTATTAGCACTACCTAACCTAAATTGTAACTACAGAAGAAAGTATTGTTATTGCATAAAATATATTGTATTTCGAGGCATATTTAATAACCCGTGTTTCTTTGTTATCTACAAATATTACACAACTCTTCATTTGTGCTTCAACTTGGGTGCTTCAAGCAGTGGAAGCGAAGCACAATTAAAAAATGCTAATTTCAGACTAGACGCAGCTGAACTTAAATCAAAATGCGTCCAAGGCGCCGCAAATAGGCCAGTCTGATGGACGAGTACTTTGAGACTCTGGCGCTTATGAATATGCAAATTGCGAAGAAGCAGATGCGATGCCAGGTGTGACATTACTGGAGTCGGTTCATTAAACTTCAGCTGCCCCGAAAAGTGTGCAACAGTTAATTAGCTCACTAAATGTGCAGCCTGCCAGCGCAGACAAAAGTTTAATGAACTCGTCGACGGCGGGGCGGCGACAGGGGGGGGGGGGGCGGAGTTCATCGGGCGGGTGCAATAACTAAAATCAAAGCGCCTGGAAAGCAAGGACACGGCCCCAAGGCAACTGCACAAATTAGTTACAGAAGCCAAGCGCAAAAAGGATATGCGAAAGTGGTCAACAATTACGGCAGCACGACGGGGACGAACAACGAGCGACTGCCGGATGGCGACTGGCGACTGGCGACTGGCGGCTAACCGGCAGCAGCTGCTCGACAGTGGCGGGCACGGCAAAAGGACCTCAATGAATGACATTTAATTATTTCATCAAGAAAGCAAATAGCCCAAGGCGCAAACAATCAACTTTCCCCCAGCAAAAGGCATCGGCATATTCTTTTCCCTATTATTATTATATATTTTTTTTTTGCTCTCCTCTTTGCTCCTATTTCATTTTATTTTTGGGCGTGCCCACATAACGCCGTAACCAGACACAGCACTCAACACTCAGCACTCAAGATCCAAGTTCAAGCCAAACTGAAGCTGCTGGTGGGCAAACAATGACTTCATTTTCGAGTTGTGCACGGCTTAAGGTCAAACTGTTTGCCGTTTAGTTACATTAACAGAAATCAGATCAAAGCAACAATGCTCTTATAAAATTACACTGATTCCTTGATTATTTAAATTGAATTTAAATTAAAAGCAACTTTAAAACTTCAATTGCATTGCATTTAGAGTTCAACTTCATTTGACTAATAGTCTTTGTTATTCTATATGTTAACATAGTTTGACAATAAAGCAGCAGAAATTCCTGGTCTCAATTAAACTTGCCTTGCCCCACGGCAGTCGATCAATTAGTCCGCTCACGATTCGCAGCTAATTATGCAATATGGCAAGTTGATGGAAGTGCGAGACACAAAGAAAACGCGTCCCCAGTTTGCAGTGCTTGCCGTATTAGGAAGGGGGGAGGCGAGAGAGCGCGATGTCCAGCTGAAACTTGTCGCCGGCAATTACGTAAATTGTTGTCATTATGTAAACACTTGTTTATGTCAAATTTGACATTTGATACAAAGATGTGAGGGAGTAGTCTGAGTAGCGGCGAAAAGACCGCAAATATGTGCACAGCACACACACACACACACACACACACACACGTGCAATTACACACACACACACACACACACACAATAAGCGAAAATCAGGCAGGAAGTGCTGCGTCCCAATGTGTCAGGCAGCCAGCAGGTGTGCTTGGACATGTTCATGTTACACTTGATTAAGTAGGCGCTGAGTTCGACGAAATGCTTCTTAGATGGTTTCGCAACAGCAGGTGCTCCTGCCAACAGTCGGATGCCAGCAGTCTGCCGCCTGCTGCCTGCTGCCATGAGGTGGAGCGGGTCAGTGAACGTGCCAAATTATTGACAGCGTGATGCCAGCCCGCTCTCAGTACTCCTCGACCCGGCTGGCTGCCTTGGCTTGCCTGGCCGTGCCTGAGTTGGTTGATTAATTAGACGCAAAAGCCGTTGGGCCAACAGGTCCAACAGGCCCTTGCCACTCGCTCCTGGCTCCAATGACCGCGTCATAAGTCCCCCCTTGGAGGACGTTGAGTTGAATTAACACCCAGTCAAACAACATCGCTGCCTGGTAATTGTGCTCGCTTGGCTTAAATTGTTTGACTTCAGATTTGGAGAACGTTGTTAGACACATCTACGTTGGTTAAGCACGCATAAAGTTTGCCCTCAAATACAAATCGGTCTTGACAACTGACTGCTTGTTTGTGAACCGCTCTCTAACATTTGGGCGGGCGACTGACCCGTTCGAAATGCAATTCAAATCTAAGCGCTAAATTGGAACATCCCTTTATTGGGTTATCAATTTATCGCCTTACCCAAGTCCAATTCATGCACAAGTGCTTCAACGATTCTCTGCGACTTCACTGTGCTACTTAAACAATACAATTTACGAATTGCTCTGCACACTCTTTACTCTCTCACTCGCACTACCACTGTAAATCTCGTCTCTCAACTGCACACAAGTTGCGCAATGAAATTTCGATACGTTTTTATCGATTACTTGTTGTCGGACAAACGTCATGCACATGTCCAATACACGAGTGTAAGATTTTGTTGCATACTTTCGTGCATGCTGTACGGTAAATTGAATTTATACGCTGCTGCCAGCAGCTGAGCGAACCAAAGAGGGAGACAAATATATGTATCTGCATTGCTTATGTTTCGCAACAGCGATGAGCTGCTTGTCTGTGCACGCATAAAAACGCTGTCATTGTGCACACAAAATCTAAGCGCGCTTTGCTCTTGTATTCTTTATGCGCGTCAATTTATTGTTTCGCTGTAAGTTGTCTGCGGGAAGCAGACTGGAAAACATATCTGTCGCTTATCAACTGAGAATGACTACACAAACTATCGGGTATATTGCAATAATTTGTAGTTTTTGTTTAAACGCCCGTTGGAAACGTTTATTTGTAGCCAGCAATGACAAACTTAGGACTAAACAGTCGACAGGGCGATTAGGATTCTTCCTCCTCGGGCTCCTCTTCCTCCTTGACCACCTTGGGCTTGGGCTTGCGCCGCGAGGCGCCACGCACGCGTTGCGGCCGCTTGGTGGTCGTCGGCTTTGGCTTCGGGTTCTCCAGCTCATCCAGCTCGGCGTCGGTCAAGCGATCCTTGTACCAGTCCGCACTTTACAAAAAAAAACCCAATGAGCCTTGTTGCTTTGCCAGTTCAACTTGTGGCACTCACCAATCTGGCACCTTGCGCGCCCAGTCGCAGGTTTTGTTCTCATCGTCGAAGACCTGGCCCAGTTTGCAGCCGTTGCGACGCGGCAGATCGCCGTTCACGCACACATAGAAGAACTGGCAGTCGTCCGGATCCGCGTAGCGAGGATGCGTCACAGCAATGCTCTCGTTCACCTTGGGGCACTCGAACTCGAAGATGTCCTCCGACTTGCAACCAGTCACGCCCACCTCATCTGGCCAGGTGCAGATGCCGGTCTTGGGATTGAACACCAGCCCAGCGGGACAGGTGATCATGTTGAACTGCCCATCCACGCAGAAGTAGAACTTGTCGCAGATGCCGGGCTTCTCATGCCCAAAGTAGCCGTTCTTGCGCGGACAATGCTGTGAGGGTTGCGGGGTTTCTGCAAGCAAGCGGGAGTTTCTTTATAATACAGACAATAAATAACTATATTCTTTAAAAGTTATGCGAGTAGTTATCTAGAACAGTCCGATTAGCTTATGGTACTTATGAGCTAAAAGACAGTTTCCTACAATAGCTAAATGTATAACTCAAACACAATTTGTGCTTAATCAATAATGAGATCTAGTAGTACTTTATATAATCTTTAGCTTAAGAGACTCATGAACTATTTGAATGATAGTTCCCTAAAATAATTAAATAAATAACTGAAACACAATTTATGCTAAACCAATAATGTGATGCAGTAGTAATTTATATATATCATTCGGAACAGTCTATGTAAATAGCTTAAAGTACTTATGAACTAAACGACAGCTCCCTAAAATATCTAATTGTATAACTCCAATACAATTTGTGCTATAATCAATATAAATCATTCGGAACAGTCTGATTAGGTTGAGGTACTTATATACTAAAAGACAGTTCCCTAAAATAGCTAATTGTATAACTAAGACACAATTTGTATTAAATCAATAATGTGATCTAGTAGTATTTTTAATAATTGTCATCGTTAGTTTATGATGCTCATTAACTATTTAAATGACAGTTTCCTAAAATAATTAAATAATTATAATAGTAATATATCATTAGCTCATCATAAACTATTCAAATGACAGTTCTCTAAAAAAGCTAACTAATTAACTTCACTGCAATCTATGTTAAATTAATAATGTGGTAATGGACTAATTCGTTTTAGCACATTCGAAGAACTGGATGCTTACTGTATCTAATTGTTAAAAACGTTTCTACGTTTAAATGGCAAGATATTGGCTAATTTTCGACACATTCAATCGCCTCACTCCTTCATTAACTTTTAAAAACGAGCAAAAACTAGGAAAAAGTTTGCCCTGTAATTAAACTTGCATTTACTATATTATAAATTAAACTAATTTGCTCTGAGTACAATTCAAAAAGTATATTACGTTCTTTTTATTTCATAAACGAATAAACATTTAATAAGTAAAAATCATTCCGTCTATTTCGTTTCTATTTCATGGAACCTGGCTTAAGCTAATAACAGCATTACGCAAGCAAACAAGACGAATTTTAAACTAAATATTAGTTGTCATAACAACGAGCCACAGCATATGGTTTTGCTTGAAGCATTTCTTTTGCCACTCACATATCAGCCTTATTTGCGAGCTGGCTTATTACCGAACTACCAAACTACCGAACTTGGCTGTCTCTGTGTTTGTTTGGCGCTGCAGAATGTGTGTGGGCAAAGGACATTCCTGGCCTGCAATTTGTTATGCCCCAGACCGAAAGTTAATGGCCACAGCAGTTGGCCAAGAATGCAGCATACTGCAAGTAACAAAAAGGACACAGCTGCAGGTCCTTCACTGACCAAACTCTATGCCCAATGCTCTTTCAGCAAAGACTTCACTTCTTTTAAATGATGTTTTCATACGTTCACGACAAAGGTAATGGCAGCTGCTAATGGCTGGGACTTATAATGTATGCTCAGATATTTAATTATTGATTTTTAAGTATTGAGTACTATTCTTAATGGCATATATGCAATTTGTGTTGAACTCAAGTGACTTTCAAATGATTTCTGGCAAATGCATTTGAGTAGTGAGCGATCTTAATGAATGTGAATTAAAAATCAAAGCAATAAGAGTTCCTTCTATATTTCTTTGTGACTCAATTAGACTGAAATCAATAGTATAGCCTCACTTGCCATGCGACCAGTCGTCGCATCAAATCCGATTGGAGCGTGAACGAATAAAATAGTAGAATCACAGAAGGCCAACAAAATAATGAAATAACAGAGCCAAAGAAATGAAAATCCTCGCAGAGCAAAGACCTATTGACGACATCAATTTGGGTTAACCGCCTCGCATGCCGTTTGCATAATAAATTTCCTCTGTGTTGTGTGATTTTTTCGTTTTGTTTGTCGCTGCTGTTTTTGTTTTAAAGCGCCAAGAAGTGTGGGTACGACTCTTATGGGTTGATTTTGGTCAGGTTTAAATATAGAACAAAGCTGTAGAAGCCAGCGAGCAACACGCCGTGCATACTTAAAATAAATTTTAAAAAACTCAACACAGAGCGAGAGAGTGGGAGGAATTTAACTCACGCAGCTTGGAGCGCTTGGTGCAATCAATGTTGTAGGGCAAGTCGCACTTCTCCTCGATGGGCGAGTAATCGTTGAAGACCATGCCGTCGGCGCAGAGGCGCTCCGTGTGTTTGCCATCGCTGTAATTAGAAAATTCGATGTCATATCAAGAGAGACACATGCGCAGCTCGCCGTCCTTCATCCTTTGACAGCCAAAGCGTCTCAGGGGAGCCAACGAAATCGCGTCTGATTTTAACACTTTATTTTATAGTCGCACGCCTGAATTATTTATTACTCGCTCACTTGCAGCTCCAGTGGTGCGAGCGATGAGCAAAGCGCGATTATACACATCATTTGTTGCAGCTCACACTGCGTTTGCCTAGTGCTAATCTCAGGCGGCGACTAACCAAAGGCATATCACGTATACGACGCATGGGACGCAGCTTGTTGGCGGCTGAAACTTACAGGCACGCATAGTATTTGTCGCACTGCTTGCTATCCGGAAAGAATCCATTCGCATCCGGACACTCCTCGGTGGGCTCGTACTCTACCTCGGCCTGCTTGCGGCTGGGCGCAATGGCGGCCACCTCGACAGGATCTCGCGTCCTCGGTGGCAAGTGGCGCTGCGAGGGCGGATGACCCGGGCCAACGCGGAAATTGCCGCGCTCCCGTTGTGCCAATGCTGTGCCTGTTAATTTACAAGAAAGCCAAAAGCTTGAGTCACTTTATGAGTTAACAAATGGATTAGTATCCACATAAAAAGTTGAGTGTGCAGACTTAAATTTTGCATTAAAAATCATGAATATAAATCAGTTAAATATGCGCAAATTAATTTAATTTAATTCAGTAACTTTTCGTTACTAATCAAATTATACTATGAATTACAGCAAAATATTAATTAAACTTAAAGCTAGGCATAAATATGTTAGTTGAGAAAGATATTTCGAGTCGCAGACAATGAAAAGTAAAATAAAAATCATGAACTCATGAACTCAACAAAATTTAATTTATTTGATAGTGATATTCTAGTTAAGTAACCTTTTGCTAGCACTATAAATCATCTACGGCAAATATTAACTAAACTTTAAGCTAGGCATAAATGGTTCAATGTGGAATGAATCATATGAAAACATGAATAAAATTCAGTGAATACGGAAATTAAATAACACTGTATAATGAATTTACAGCAAAATATTCATTAAACCTAAAGCTAGCCACAAATAGTTGAATGTGGAATGAAAAATATTTTAGGGCGCACCTAATTTTGCAATTCCAAAATAAAAGAAGCATCCTGGACTCTAAAGGAACCAGCTACTAGATGGTGCGATTGGTCTATTGCTGTCATACTACACTCAATTCTGACAATCGATTTGCACTTCTGAAGAGTTTCGGTCTTCCATTAGAGTTTCTTCTGAATTCAACCTGATCAAGAATATCTTTTTCATCATCTTTTTGATCACAGCTCAAGCTACTTTTCAGTTAGATGCATTTGTGATCTTTTGTTATAGCAACTTCTTGTTATTACTATTATTATATTGATAAGTCCCAATGACATATAGTTGTGAGGTTTGTGTAGTAGATGTTCCCGAAATCTGTTGTTATGGTACTTTGGTGCTTGTACTGCTTCAATTACTTAATAAATTTATATAAGTAGTTGAATATGTATTTTGAGTCGCAGAATTAAATCCAATTCAAAATAAAAATAAAATTATTAACATAAATCAATGGATACTTTGAAATGAATTAATCCATTTGTTAATGGCATTTTAATAAAGTAACCTTGTGTTAACAATATTATTATATTATGAAGTAGCAACAAAAGCGCGATATAAATAGTTGAATGTGGAATGAAACAAATTTGAGTCGCAGAATTCAGAATTCAATTCAATATGCCGAAATGAATTAATTGCAATCTATTTGTTTATATTTTAATAAACCAATTGTTACCACAATATTAAATATTAGTTACGTTAGTTAGTTGAAGCTGTTCAACTTTGCCGGCCGGTCGAATGAGAGATCTAGGGTAATTTTGAGCAGTGTAATCCACCGGTTTATCATACACAGCTGTATAATTTTTGGTGCTGCCAAAAACCAGTTATAAATATAAGCTAGCGTGGTGCTTATGATCATGGCTGATTGTGACACAGGCAAATTGAGTGTGCGACCTTAAAAGTGAAAGTTCCGCGCGAGCATTCGACTGTTTGTCAATTCCTACACGTCAAAATAAATACCAAAAAAACAGCTGTTTTTTGTTGTGCGATTAGCGCCATCAGCTGTTAGCCTATTGTGTGAAGTGTGGAGACAAAGCCAAGGTGGAGTTTGTAGATTTTTTCATTAGGCAAAGCCAAGCGAAGCCAAGTCAAGCCAGTGCCGTGCACTTCCTACAAAATTGCAACAACCTGCTTCGGGTTGCTCAAGGTGAACCGCTTTAATCAGCAGCATTGCGAACCAGATACATCAAGAAGAAATGTATTCCATGCGCAACTCAATGCGAGACGCCAGCCAAGTGGCAGCAGACAAATTGAACAATGCCGTCGAGTTGGGAGTGCCCGACATTCGATTAAACGTTGATAAAGAAACAATTCCACAGAGCAATTAGTGCGTAAAGTGTCAGGCAACATTTAAGCCAGCGTCGGCCACCAAGCCGCCGTTACCAATAACGACAGCAACAACAACAACAACGGCAACAACTGTGATGGGGAAACAAGTTGTTGCTGTAGTTGTTGGCACTGCAGCTGCTGCTTGTCATTGAAACACGTTTCGTACACGACTTGGTCAAAAAAAAAACACACACACACATAAACAAAAACAAGAAAAGCGAAAAAGTTACTAGTTGATTTTGCAGATACTCTACACACGAAATTTAACACATGGACTACATTATCAAGCTTGCAAATTAAGTTGTATGACTTCGTAAATTTATATTTAATTGGCAAGTTGTGCCTAATTCTTGTGACGCCCTCAACTTTAGTGTATACCAACTATGCGCTATAAATAATGTCTTTTCTTATAACAATTTTTGCTGAATTTTTTTGCCGCTTGTCAAACGCAGCGTCGCATTGTTGTCACCCATGCGGTTTAAGTATTTTTGGTTTCTTTTTTACTGCTGCTGCTGCTGCGGCTGTTGCTGCCTAGACTTGTCGACCGTCGAAGTGACAGTCTGTCAACAAGTTTGTCATAGAGTCCCGGTTCCGACAACTGTCCTCAGTTGCCTGTCCCGCCTCCCTGAGCCATTTGGCCTCTTTGACTTGGTTTCCAGTCCGGTTAAACTAGATTAATTGCGTGCCTTAGCCGACGTCGTGTTGAAATAGCAAAAGGCAACAAAAAAAATGTGTATGAAAAAATTACAGTTTTTGTGCCCTGGCCTGTTTGCTTTCGTCGAATTGAATTCAAGTCACACACTCAATGCTGTGGGTGTCGAGTTGAGCTGTCGCCGTCAAAGGAAAATGCATAAATGTGCGTGTTAAGTTCATTGAACATTAAATAGATTAAAAATAAACAGCTGAGCGTTTGCAGCTTGTTTTCAAGTCACCCATTGAACTGTTAGGCAAATTAATCTGCCCTATTGACTGCAGATAAACATTTTCAAGTCGTCTAGACTGGTTTAAGTTACGGCCAGGCCTTTGTGCCGAGCGTCAATTGTGAAACTGGAAGTTCAAAATTGAAACCAGCCATGCTACTACACTATATGCTAATATATGGTTTTACTAAATCAAGTTTATTGCAAAGAGATTTTAGAGCATCTATAAAGTAAAACTTGACTCGAATATTGTGGAAAATAAATCAAAAAGAAATCAATTTGTTGCTGTGCTGCACAATGTAAGCTCTGTGTAAATAATATAAACATGAAATCAATTTACCAGCTACATTACTCTATTGTTCAATTGCTACTCTGAATTCTGCACACAAATCAGCCGATAGCCCAGCGAAAATTCCACATTATTTTGATGGAATTATTCGGACATTTAATTAGGAGCGATGCAAACAATTGCAATATATTTCGTGTTCATTTTAACTTAATTACGAAATATGTTTAACACACACACGCACACATGCAAAAGCTACCTCCAATTGTAGACTATAGGATACTTGGTGCAGATAGCTTCTATCAGTGGCTATTGAAAATCAAGTATACGCCTAGCTGTCATTTTCACGGGGTACAAACAATACGAAATTTAATTTTGCAGCTGGTTCGTGGACACAAATTTAATGAGCTGCTTCAATTTAAATATGTTAAGTGAAGCGATTGTTGTTGTTGTTGTTGATGTTGTTTTGGACAAATCGAAAACCAAAAACTATGCAAATTGTGTGACATTAGTCAAATAATGCGAAACAAATATGTGTGTAATAACAGCTCCATTTGTTCGCAGCCAACATAATAAATGCAACGCAATTGCAATTGCTATTTGCGCATAAAACGAGACTAAACAAAAAAGTGGCAAAAACAAATAAAATCATTTCGCAGAAATGGTTAAAAGCTCTGTTAGCGACAGTTGAATTATGGCATGTGTTTTCGCGGCTTCCATGATTTTTATTTGCATACAATTTCAGCTGATGCCCAAAATGAATGCTAATTGTTGAGCGCTGTCAAAAATATGTTTGAATAAAATGCGCTGCTCATTTCATTAATTGCCTGCCATTTGCAATTAAGCGTTTCACTCCAAAACTTACCCACGAGCAAAGCAAATATGCAAATTTTCATAGACGCCATTTTTTCCAACCAGTTGCGACCTGTGCAAATAGAAGTTTTTATACGTTTAACTAGACATGTTCGAAAATGCACTGCATTGAAATGAAGCGCTTCTTTTCGCACTCCTCCACATCTATTCTATTCTTTCATTCTCACACACTGCACGTCACTTTGCACAGTTAAAATTCCACTTTCATTCGCTTCGTGTTCAAGCACGCAAAATTTACCGTTGCGTCTTTGTCTTCGTTGTGCGCACGCGTCGCCGTCTCAGAGCCAACTGATTGCCACGCCGCGGACTAAAATAGTTTTTAGATGTGCTCAACTCAATGACCAGTTTCTGTGTGTTGTTGTTGTTGTTGTTGTTCCATACGGTACAAACAACAACAGGCTGACGAACCTCGAATTGGTTGAAACTTTATGCAAAATGCATCGCGACTGGCAGCAGCATACACAATTGCCAAAACCGGCTTCAATAAGCTTAATCCAAAGCTTTTTTGACACCCAAAAAGCTCGTGTGTCTTCAAAGTTTTCTTCAGCTTGAGGCTGAAGTGCGAACTAAATACCAAAAATACTTGTTTACTTGCACGCCAATTAATCGATTGCATCGATATATTTACATTGAAAAATCAACAATAAATGATTCAAAAGTTCAAATTTAAAACTCTTATGAATTAAGTTTCTAATGTTTAAAATGCGTAGAAGAACTAAATATGTTAGGCCTCAGAATTAAACAAGATGATTGCTTAGAACTAAACTAACGTACTAAAGACAATCAAAAAAGCTCGAGTGTCTTCAAACGTTTGTACTCCAGTGAGTCATTTATATATATTCGATTTATTAGTAAAATTAACAAATTATTAAAAATGTTATATGCTAATAGCTTTGCAACTCTGATCTTTATTAAATTACCAAATTATTAATAATTTTATATGCTAATACCTTTGCAATTCTGTATATTATTTAATTATTAAATTATAAATAATGCAAAAATGTAAATGCTAAATCAAGTTATAAATTCTAATCATTATTATTGATAAAGTTCTTGATGTACAAAAGTTGCAAAAAGAAGAAAATATGTTAGACGTCAAAATTTAACAGGAATATTGTTAAAAACTGTGTACTATCGAATGAAAAGAGGTTTAAGTGTCTTCAAACTTTTGACAGCAGCAGGAAAAGAATTAAATTTATACAAAACTTATGTGTATAATTAAATAATAATTGTATATTCTCAATCCTAATAGCTTACAAATTCTAAGCTGTATTATTAATAAAGTTCGAAATGTACAAAATGCTTTTAAGAAGTAAATATGACAGACATGTAGCTAGCAAATGGAGTGCAAATATTAAACAGGATCGTTGCTAGGAACTGAATACCATCGAACAGAAGGCCAACCAAGTTTGCTCTGCTAGCACTGAAAAATGAAATAAAGATGAAAACTCCGGCAGGAAAAAAATGGAAACATGTTACCAAAAACAAAATGGAAATCCAACACGAAACGGCCCGTGAAATATTGCATAGTTTTAACGAGCGCACACCCAACGAGCTAGAATTTGTCAAAAGCTCGGGCCAGGAACAGGAGCAGGACCTGCTAGATGGGAACGAGAGAGAGAGACAAGGACTTGAGCGTTCGTTCCTCCGACCATCGATGATTTGCATTTTGGAAATTAACTAAAAAATATGACAAAATGTATTGGGCGTGGAGGCGGCACCGCCCTCTGCATACATATTTCGAGCAGGTTTGCTGCATCACTCTGCAGGCTCACGAAATTCATTGGACATGTCTCTGTGAGCTTGTGTTGTGGGTGGCCAGGAGCAGAGTTGAGTTGACTTCGCTTTACTTAGCTTGTTTTCCAGCTGCTTGATTTTCATTTGCCTGTCATTTTGTGTGCGTAATAATTGTGATTGTGACAAATTGTCTTTTTGTGCTAAATTTCGCCAGCCGACTACAAGGACATTTAAAGCCAACTTATGGGTGCATTTTACGAAATTCTATGCAAATTGTTGTCTTAAATTATGTATGTAAATGGTCAAATAACTGATTATGAACTCACAACTCATGCGGTAAGCATGGAAGAATGCCAAGCGGAAAATTAAACTGCACTTTTTCCCAACTTATAATTGTAAGAAGTACAACTGAAGTTGTTGTCGTAGTCCAAAATTGCAAAATTATGCTCGCTAATAATTTTCAGCGCTCACCCGCTTGCACAGCATATCCTTATGTTATGCTTACACTAGTCAGCCCTGTAATCTCCGCAGGCAGGCAAACCTGTGCACGCAACTTCGCCAAGTGGCGCATAGAGTAAAAGCTTAGCGCATTATTGGGGCGATTACACAAAGCCGCCAGCCCTTTACATGCGGCGAAGGCAGCGATCACAGATACGAGCTGGAAACTGGAACGCAGCACGAACTTGCCTTTGCCTGCCAACAATGGCTGGCAAGTGTTGCACAACGTATTGTTTGCCAGTGTCCAGGGCTGTCGCGCACGCTTGAATAGCTGCGCGATAGAGGGCGCTGCAGCGGCTTAGCCACCGCAAAGTATGCAATGCAAGCTCAACTCTCAAGTGGTTGCTGACTGCGACCGAAAACTTTCGCAACCAATCTAATCATAATTTCTGCTCCCTCTCTCTCACTCTCTCTCTCTCTCTCTCGCACTCGCAGTCGCACTCGCACTTGTGCACGCGCGAACGAGCAGCTTTAGTTTAGCTTTGGCTTGCACTTTTTATCTATTTGCAGCTTTATTTTTATTATTATATTCAATTTTTCGTGAACCGCAGCGCCATAAGCGCCACGTTATTGTCATGTAATTGAATTTAATGGCAATACGAATGGATCCGCATCCGGGGGCGGTCATTCATTGTATTAGCCAGCGATTATCTGGCACTTTTGTGCTGCGCTTGCAACATTCGCCACAATGTGCGCCCGGGGACATGCCGCAGCTCCCTTCGTCGCCGCTCCAACAAAAGTCGAGGCTGCCACAAAAAGTTTCTAGCGTCATTAGGCAAACTCCCGGCACTCACCTCCTCGCCATGCAAAGGCAAGGTAACGGTACTTAAAGTCACTGTGCAAATATTATTCAAAACTCTCTCGATACCACCTTAAATAGGCTGAGAAATGTGCGCTTCCAAAACTACTGTAGATATATATAGTATATATAGTAGATATAGTAGACATAGTAGATATAGTAGATATAGTAGATATAGTAGATATAGTAGATATAGTAGATATAGTAGATATAGTAGATATAGTAGATATAGTAGATATAGTAGGCAGTAGATAGAAGGTATAAATATTTGAAAACCAAAGCAGAGAGTTTAAACAGAAACAATATAAACTATAGATAGTTTGGCAGCTAATCAAATTATTAAAAAATCATGGTTCAATCAAGAGCTGACATACCTTAAGAACCAATAATTGCCAACCATTTGAGTATTCTACTTTAAATTATTAAAGGCTGATGTCCCTTTACATGTAAGTTTTGAGAATTATTCGAGTTTTGTGCTTTATTCGCTTAGGAGTTGGCAATGTATATTTATCAATCGATGTGGTATCGTTGACCATCCAGAGCTGCAACAACAGCAAATCCCATTAATTTCAACTTTGTGGGCCAGCACTATTTGAGCAGTCGTGTCTGTTTTAAAGCCCATTTGCATCGCGTCAAATCCCATTAGCGATATCCTACGCCGCGAAATTAGTTAACCTGGCCTATCGACGGCACATGATTTATGCACGACTACAAGTATAATCCTGTCGCACGCTCCACTGATTTAATACATAAACTGCCGAGGCGTCTGACAAGCAACCAGGAACGTGGAGCGTGGAGCGCGGGCGTCACTGCCACCAGCGACATCTGCGGCAGACACTGGCCGTCAGCTGGTGACGAAAGAGCTGAACAGCGTGTCAGCGGCGTTTCACACATGCGTCACGTGTGTCTCATTGTCAGCACATAACACTGCCGCGGCAGGTAGCGCTCGTCGTTGTCGTTGTTGTTGCTCGTGTCGTTGTTGTTGTGGGTGTGCTCCAATTTTTAATTAATGAGCAACGGCAGTGCGTGGCACAAATTTTCACATGTCACTGCTGCTGCACGCCCCACGTCGCTACACCTGCTGCATTTAGGCTGCCACCAGCAGCAGGAGGCACACGGGAGTCGCTCATCGAATTTCAGGTAAATTGCACACTTTTTGAAACTAAGCTGCTTTATGGTCATGTTTGTCATTTATTTAGTCTGTTTCAATGTCGATGCTGGGCAGGTCAACTGCATTTTTAATTGGTTTGCTTTCCATTTGAAGCGTACACTGAAATAAATGAAATGCATTGCTAGCATCATGGAGCACATACATTAATAGAGAATTAAACGTGTATTTGTGTAAATGCAAAATCACCACACAAACAATTCCAGTCTGCTGGCAAAAAAGGGTTTGTTACACAACTTCTAGTTCCAAAAATGCTGATTTCGGAGCATTACGTGCCTTTATTAACTGCAAAATCAAAGACAGACGCTGCACACAAATGTCAATTAAGAGTTGGGTACCATGAAAGCGAGTCACTGAAAGACCGAATCAAGAGGATTTGCATTTCGAAATTAAATTGAATACAATTACGCAACTTAACTGTCCAGCAGAATGTGATAACCACAGCTCTGAAGGGCACAGACTTGACTAAATAACTAAAGCGACTGTGGCATGATAGCGAGCACTCTGCTTGCAATTCTTATACATATCCTGTAGTGGACTCGAGAGGGTTACTAACCCAAAAACGTTGCAAGGAGTTGCTCTGCAACTTTACTGCAAATAAAGGCATTTTAGACAACACCGGGCTACATCGAAACATCTATCAACTCTATAACAAATATATAGTTTACTTAATCCACTTTGACAAGCATATTTCGAAAGTAATTTGAATTGGCAATAAATCTATTCCATCGATAATTTTTTAACAACAGAGTGATTGACTACAATATTTAACTTACAACTTAGTGGCTGTAAAAGTGGCAAATAAAAGTATATAGTATGCAACATTAATCAACTATCAACTCTATGAATATCAAATAAATTTTTCACTTTTTCAGCTTTGTCTACAGCACTATTAACGCACAAGTTTACAACTAATGCTGAGCAACCAAATTGCATCTAATAAAGTTATTTTGGAAAGCAACAAAAGTATGCCATCGATACTCAAAAATAATTTAGCAAATATTTCATTCACTATTTCAACTTTGACAACACAGTGATTGATGACAATATTTACAACTCTTGCTGAGCAACTCAATTGCTGCAAATAAAATCATTTTAGTACGTAACTCGATAAAGAGTTTGTAAATATTCCACTAGTTGAACAACTCAATTGCTTCAAATAAACTCACTGAAAATGCCACAAATGTTTCACTATTTCAACTTTGACAACAGACAACAACTGAATTCCATTGATACACCTAACAACTCTATAATATTTAATAAAAATTTTCCTCCATTTCAACTTTGTCAATAAAGTAATTGACGACAATATTTACAACTAATGCTGAGCAACTCTTTTGCTTCAAAGAAAGTAATTTCTACAGGCAACAATTTTATTCTATTTAATTAACCTATCAGCTCAATAATAATTTAGCAAATATTTCACTATTTGATCTTAGACAATATTTACAGCTGATGTTGAGCAACTCTATTGTTTTAAATAAAGTAATTTCAATAAGGAACTCGCTAAAAATGTTACAAGTGTTCCAATATTACAACTTGGCCATCTCATGCTGAGTTACTTATTGGTTTAGGTAAAGTAATTTTAACAGGACACAATTCAATTCCATGTATAACCCCATTAATTCAATAATCATTTAATAAACATTCCACTAAGTCAACTTCTCCAGCATACAAAGTATCGAGAATATTTACGAGTAATGCTTTCTTCATTAAACTCATTTTAACTTGCAACAAATCAACAATATTCAATTGATACAGCTATGAACTCGAAAACATATAGTAAATATGCCACTATTTCTGCTTTATAAACAGAGCAATCAAAGAGAATATTTACGCCTAATGCGGAGCAACTCAATTACGTAAATGAAAAGTAATCTTAACTGGCAACAAAACTATTCCATAGATGCAAATATAAACTATATAAGATTTTAATAAATATTCAAAAATTTCAACATTGCCAACAACTACGAAATGTGCATTGCCTTAAATGGAATTATATTCAGACTACAGCCGCAATTCCAGCTAATCCAGCGGATCTTTCATCTTTTTACAGCATATCTCGAGCTCCAGACTTGCCTTTGGACTTTGTCACTTTGTTTTTTGTTGCATTTGTCGTTTGTAATTGTTTGTACTTAAAAACTCATCAGCCCGACGACAATGCGGTGCAATGCGCAAAGACAACAGCATTCGGTCTGTCGAGGCACCACAATTGCAATCCCCGCCAGAGACAGACAGACAGAGAGAGAGAGAGAGGGGGCGAGAGTGAGGACAGTTAGGAACAGCGTTTTAGCCATTCTCGTGGTTGTCGCTGCCTGCCCAGAGGCCCAATGAAGACGGACATCTTGGAGGCAAGTTTCTGCTTGGTGCCAGAGTTCTGAGACAGCGACTGAAGTGAAGCGCATCCATAGCAAATGTCTGTTGCGAACTGAGCCCGACTGCAAATCTATTCAATCAACACTCGGCTCGGCAATTTGTGTATAATTGTGTGCAGCACACACAGTACAGTCTGCATATAAATTAGAGGCACAAAAAAAGCGTCTCACAACTTTGCTAATGCGGCTAATGAAGTGACTGTGGCGAATCCTGCGCGTCAGCCACAAAAATCTCATACATATTTGCATTTTTAATGGCGCCCAAAAACTGTGCAACCATAAATTTAAAGTTCTACCAGATGCAGGCACTGCTGATTTATGTCGCTCCACAAGTCCAAGTGAATTTCCTCAACGCGCATAATTACCCAAGCAACAGTCTTTAAGTCTGAAACCGAGTATTCAACATGCAATGTTTATAATTTCGATTTAATTAACACCTACGCCAAGAAGCTTCTCTCTGGTCCTTAATTATCTAGTAGTAGTAAGTAGTAAGTACAAGAGTTCACTTACATAGAATGATCTTTACAGCTTTATACTTACTTTATACTTTAGCTACATTCATTGTGCGCCAATTAACATATCCCCTCTCCCCAGCCACAGGTGAACAGTACAAACGGCAACAACAACGGCGAACAACTCTAAAAATGCCAGTAGGCGACTCTGACGAACAACATACACATTCGTACATATTTTTTAATAAATTTCTTATTTTCCACTCCATTCTCCATTTCTCTAATGTTTTATTTTCTAAAGTAACTCTCGCAAAAGGGATCTCCTCTACTCGGCCACAGACTGTAACTCGCCTGCTTAAAACTTTGCCCAATAAATAGAAATATAATATGATGAAATTTACACCTAAGCCAAGAAACTTCTCTCTGATAGAAGTAGCAAATCAATGCAAATTTCGTGGTCTTTAATTCTTTATTACAAAGCATCACAGCTAACTTATATAGAATGATCTTTAATGCAGCATAACATCCTGGACATACTACATTTTATTCAAGCTAAATACATTGTGCGCCTGCTTAAAGCAGTGCCCAATAGAGGAATGCATTGCAAATATAATAGTTATAGATATAGTTTCGAAAAAAATTACATCTATGGCAAGAAACTTCACTTTTATAGCACTAGAAAATAGAGGCGCATTTCATGGACTTTAATTATTTAGTAGTAAGAATATGAGTTTACTTATATAGAATGATTTTTAGTGCATCACAACAACTTGGACACACATTTAGGCATTAATATTTAACTATATTTAATTCTAGCTACATTCATTGTGCGCCTGCTTAAAGCTGTGCCCAATAGATGGAATGCATTGCAAATATAATAAATGCCGCTAATTGAGCACAGTGGAGACTGCTCGCCGTTGTCAAAACTGTTGCCAAGTCAGCCCGCAGATAGAGAGTAAAAAAAGGCGACTGCTGTTAACTATGCTTGCATAAGGACTACAGCATCAAGGGAGCCCCAGACGCGTATCCCTGGCGCTGGCTCGACCGGGCACCGCCCGGGCCCGGAGACATGCTTTGAACTTAATTAGCTGCACATTAACGAATTTTTACTGCATGTGGCAGTGGCTGTTGGTAACTGGTAACTGGTAACTGGTAGATGGTCGCTGCTAGATGCTAGATGGTAGCCGTAGATTGTGGGGTTGAGCAGGGCAGGAAGAGCGGCGACGGCGCGCTGGCTACTGCAGCAAGGTAGTTACTTGCCACTTCCTTTGGCCATTTTACTGCTCGGCTAATTTTTGTTTTCGACAACGGCAAAGGGCAGCAGCAGCAGCAGGCAACCAACTGGCTGAAGGTGGGTGCTGCAACTGCAACTGCTATGCTGCTGTTGCTGCCACTGGTCACTGGTAGGAAATGTCATACCGCAGGCACAGGCAAAGGAAATGTTGCCGAGATTAAATGCCCGACAGCTGCCGGGACAGCGGAGGGGGAGTGGTGGTATGTCAGGTAAATAGGTACTACTACTAGCAGGGCTTGTGCTCGGTCTAGGTGTGATTATGGTGTCTCGCCACAGTCGAGCTTTGTGTCGTAATAAGCGAAATTAATTTACATTGCTTAAAAATGTTCACACATTTTTTGCAGCTGCATTTAAGCTAATCAAGTGCAGCTTCAGCGCCAGTATTTGCCATAAATTCAGTCTTAAACGCGCGCACAGCTAGCGAAAGTTGGCACAACTAGACATGATTTATGGTGCCGAAGATTGAGCACTTTCCAATAGCATATTCCTCAGTTGACTGCTACTACACACTGGCCATAATAACCAGATCAAAGGCCGCACTAAACGAGTGCAGAACCAGACAACAACAAAAAACCCAAAGCGATAAGCACTTTGCCTTCAGGGTCCCTCCAGACTGACCATAATGCTGTGTATAAAATATGTTGAATAAACTTGCTGTGTGCTGGGCGAATATGAACTAAAGTTAAGTTCACTGAAATTCTTGGAGGTGTCGGGGACGAAGACGCCCACTGGCGACAGAAGTGCAGCAGAGTAAAGGAAATTTCAGACAAATACCAGATATATTTCATAATTAAAGCTCCTTTACTTGGCACTGATATCATCTGAAATTATATTTAAAAAATATTTACAACATTTAAGGCTTCCACTTCCATATAGTTAATATATATTGTAGGTTATTTTCTACCAGTACTATTAACTTATACTAATGTTATTCAGTATATGTTATTTACTACCATGTTATTTAGTATACTCGTATGTTATTTATACCACTGCATTTTGTATTTTTCTATGCATATTTATATGTTTTTGAAGTTATTCTTAACTACTGCTGACTTCGAGATTCTTAATAAAAATGTGCTTCGTTACGCTTACATTTAAATATTTACAAAAATAATAAATATATTGTTATATACAATATACTCATACAATTTATAAAGTTTCCACCTTAATTGACTTTTAAAAACAGGGTTGCTTGTTTCACTTTTTGCCAATTTATTATGAGCCAACTTTACTTTCCAAGGAAATGCTTATGAACACCAATTGGAATGCACGATTTAAGATAGTAAGAGTTAGAAACAAATAGCGCCTTTTTAGCTGTGCGCTATTCTGAAAGAGAGTTAAACTCACATTTAAAGTACATATTCTTAAAATTGATATGCAATACATAATCTTTGCTTACATTTCTTTAGCTCGTGTTCTTGCTCATGTGTACTTTAAAGCCAAGTTCACTTAAATATAAATTTCAGAGTTTTTTGTCTTCGACATAAATTTTCTTTGGGAGCCCTGAAAGAATTATAAATACTTGGAGAAATATATTAAACATAGTTTGATGTGGCTGTTGTCCTTTATACCTTTTGCAGCATAATGGGAGAGCAATTAAAATTTGCGGAATTAAAGCAATTAGTAAATGATTTTTGTAGTCGAGGCGACGTCGCAAACCTTTAAAGGCACTGTGAAGTTCATGCAGCAGTTGAATACAAAAACAAATTAGTGTAATTATCAGCAATGCAAATAAACTGTGACTTTTAAGCTAATGAAATTGCAGATGCGTCCCACTATGCACACGTCAGGCACGTGCACAGACTGTGTGTGCAACAAAGAAATCATAGTTGCCTCCTACGCCTCGTCCCGCCCCCACTACTGTACCCCTATCAGCTGCAGCAGAAGCAGTAGCGAAAGAGCAAAAACAACTCGACGGAGAGCAACAATAACAACAAAAAGTGGCAGAAAAATAGCATAAAAGAATGCAGCTTAGCTGGGGAAAAACACTATTTGAAGCCAGTATATCCGTTTAGGAAGCCAACAACTTCCTGTTACATAAGTAGTGGTAAGTACACACACACACACACACACAGGAAATTCACTACTGGCAGTCATGGGGAGGACGAGGGGCAGGGAGCAGCGTATGCCTTTTTGCCTTGCCTCCAGTCAAAGGGCTGCACTTGAGCAGCTTTTCATAGACGATAAGCTGAAGTCGTAGTTCTCTTACTCGTTTTAGTTCTCGTTCTCAGTCGCGTTCTCGTTCTCTTTGTACATCCTGCGCCCGGCCATCCACTTCAAGTTTTCATAACAAATAAGCGCGGCTCGATAGTTGCAGTAGCCGAAAGTTAAGCACTCTCAAAGGCGAACAGGCATTCAGATAGTATGCAAACATCTTGAAACTTGCCACAGCGAAAAAAGTATTAAGCACGCGCATTGCGTATACGCCGCATAGTTCAATGTCAGTCAGCTTTGGAGAAGACCACAAAACTTCTTGGCACATCACAGGCAGCAATATCTTGTGAAAGAAAACGAACTTAAGCTTATAAAACACAGCCACATACACTGGCCAACAACAACAGTCTTTGAAGACGCCTCAAAGCGGGCCCGAAGAATTATGAATTTATTTTTGCTTTCAGCGCTTATGATCAAAATGCGTATACTTGTGCTTATTATGTGTACTTAAGGCGAGTGGGTGAGATTGAGCTGTTTTAATTATTTTTTCGTGGCCAAATTAAAAGTTGACGACCATCAAGAAGTTATAAAGAAAAGCAAGCAGCAAAGGCCCTTCAAATTAAAAGGCACTAGCCAAGAAGTCCGAAAGAAAAACCAACTTTTTGCAAGAAATTAATCAGCATTAGCCTGGAATATACATACAAGATTTTGAAGTTAGTTTGTTTTCAATATATTGCTACTTTTTTGTACTATAACCTTTGACATATAAGCAAAATCAAAGGCTAATGAAATACTCTTTCAACACATTTTAGTTTTATTTTGAATGAATCTGAATTGAAGTTAAACATTAAATATGTGTGGAAGTAAGGTAAAAGGTGCTAGTACAAGAGTATTAAAGAGTCGATGTTATAAAATTTTTAAAAATAAATGTTAATATAAAAGGATAATTCATTAAATTTAGAATTATGTTTGCAGCAATGCTATAAACTTTTCTTTGCTTGCCTCAATTAAATATAGACAGTACTTGGGAATATTTTTCAGAAATTTGTAGTATTAAAACATAAAATTGATAATTGCACAGCAATATAAATAAGTAAGTAAGTAAGTAAGTAAGTAATTTAAATAAATAATGATTTGTTTTTATATTTATTTTTTCAGACGCACTCTGAAAATTCACTCAACAGAACAATCTTTAAACTATATTTGCTAAGAAATAAACCTTTCATTCGAAATTGATCTATAATATTGTTAAGCTGAAATGTTGCAAAAAAAGCAACGCATGCCTCAAAAATGATGCAATCATCCGAAATCATATTAATGCGCAGACATGCTTTAATCAAAAGTTAAAGTTCAATTATCTAGAATCTATATACTAGCAGCATCATTAAGGACCAGTTTCATTAGACGAAATTCCTAGCTTTTTGGGAGAAGGGAGAGTGGAGTGGAAAGTTTAGCAAACTATCTTAAGATAGGCTGTTTTGTTTCTGAAGAATTTCCCACACATATTCCTTCTGACACCCGCTCTAATATTTATAGCCAAACGTTGTGGCACGAGTCGTTGGGAGCTCTCTGCCTTTGGTCAAGTCGTTTGCCAGAGCTAAATGCACACTTACAACCGCTCTTTAGACACAAATTCGAGTGTGTGTCTGTGTGTGTGCAGTGACTGCAGTCGTGTTGTTTTGTTTCATGCAATTTAACAGCTTTTGGCTAAAATAACAAGCCAGGCTAGCACACAACAACAAAACAGCACAGCAACAGCACAACAAACTCAGCATTCCTGAAGCGACCAACAAAAAGTCAAACGCAACAACAATGCGCCAACCGGAAGTTGGCCAGGGGCGTCGTGGGGGGACGGGGGACTGTGCATATTTTTGCAACACAAAATAAACCGCAACAGCAGCAAATTTTGCTGGTTAGTTCGGGAGAGTTGCTGAAATTTCCATGGACACACAAACACACCCGCAGAAGCGAGCGCACACATGACTAGACAAGCGATCTAACCGTCAGAATATGAGTACGAAAATGACTGTGACTGTGAGTGTGAGTGGTAATGTGAGTATGAGTGCCAGTCGTGTAGTAGACAGAGTGCACTGCGCCATAATGAAATAAAATATATTTTTAAACAATTACCTTTGCAAGCGCTTTTATGAGAGCGGAAGTCTCTCGGCCACCATTGAAGCCTCAACCTCAACCGATGCGAAAACCCCGGAAAACTAGAGCACTCTGAAAGCGCTACCCTTGTGCTCGCAATATAAGCACGAATAACTGTATTTTGTCTTTTAGCCTGTCCTGCAAATAATTATACAATGAAGCCAGTCATATTACGGGAAACAACTGCACTTAAACAATGACTTTTTAAAACTTTACTTAAAAAATATCAAATGCCTCAAAAAGTATACTTTAAGTAAATTTTAAAGTTTAAGTATTTAGAATCTATATACTACGAGCATTATTGAGAGACAGTTAATGATGCTAATAATTATACAATGAAGGCAGGTATATTCTGGAAATTAACATATAAAAGGAAAATATATAAAAATGTTTCTTTAGAACTGGACTTTAAAAATAGTTACTTAAAAAAGTTAAAATTCAATTATCTAGAACCTATATACTACGAGCATCATTAAGAGTCAGTTAATAATGCAAACAATTATGTAATGAAGCCAGTCATATTCCGGGAAATAACTGCACTAAAACAATGTCTTCTTAAAACTTTACTTTACAAATATTAAATGCCCCACAAATAATTGTAAGTAAAAGTTAGAGTTAACTATCTAGAATATTCTACGGTCATCATTAGGCACCAGTTAATGATGCAAATAATTATGAAATGAAGACAGTAATATTCTAGAAGATAACTACACTAAAATAAACAAGTGAGAACGGCTACAGTCGAGCTAGCCCGACTGTAATATACCACATACCATTTGACAAAATAAAATGTAAAATTATTTAAAATTTACTTCTAATTAAAATAATAATACATGAAACCCAACGAATACTAAAATTCAGCCTATGCAAAAGAGATCACATCAAATGACATTATTCATATAATTTCATTGGAAAAGCAGCAGTTCAACTCTGTTCTTGGAATACGCATGCACACGCACACATTGAAGCAAACCTGTATGTGTGTATGCATGCGTACGATTACGCTAATGCTTGTTCTTGTTCTTGTTGTTGTTGCGCCCGCCTCTAGCGCTTGCTTTGCATATGTCATTCTTCTTTTGCTTATACCAAAGCTAAATTTTATCCGATTTGAACCATATTTCGGATTTCAGTGAATATCATAAATATCTACATATTGCACTTTAAATTAACTTTCTAGCTCAAAGGATTCCAGAGTAGCTTGCGGTTTGTGGGCAAGGGGAAGGGCGGGGAGAAAAAAAACATAAACTTGATCTGCGTAGTTGCATATTACACCTAAATCCGAAGTTTGGTTACTCTAGCTCTTACCATCTCTGAGATTTAGGTGTTCATACGGACAGACGGACAGGCGGACGGACGGACAGACAGACAGACGGACATGGCTAAATCGATTTTATTTTCGATTCTGATCATTTTGGTTGTAACAACATGTGGTCTGCGACGTCTCCTTCACCCTGTTACATACATTCGAACGAACTTAATATACCTTTGTACCTATAGGTACATGGTATAAAAATATAAAAATTTTTAAAAATTGAGTTTAACAATATCGAATGCCTCAAAAATAATGGTCAGTTACATTTTAGGAAACAACTGTACTAAAATACAACATTATCCTTTATTAATAAAACTATCACTAATTTCTTAACTTTACTTCGAACAAATAAAAGAAATGCATTTTGTTAGCCATTTAAAATAATTTATATATTATCAAAGCACTTTTTAATTTATATATTATTAAAGCACTTTTTAACTATAAAAAAGTTGCATTTGAACGCCAGCAATTATTTTTAAATGAAATCTAAAGCTTACCGAAATTCCCAGAAAATAAGTTGCAAGAAACGTTCAAGTTCAGTTTAAGTTCACATCAACTCTGTCTCCACGTATTGAAGAAAAAGAATAACGAGTGTGATTTTAAAGTTAAGTATTGCATTTCGCTGCACTCAATAGTAAGTATAGTCTCGACGTATTGCATATTAGAATTTATGCTTTGCAGTATATTTTGCGTATATTTATATGTTGAATAAAGTCGCTGTCAGTATTTTATTTGCATTCAACAATGCGAACAAATATCCTGCAGTACAACACACTCAACGGCAACTTTTGTTACAATTTAAAATTGTAATAATGCGAGACGACACATTATCTCGGCTGGGACTACGTGAGCGTCCTATAGAGTAGACTGTCAGCACCATAATTATGGCAGAAGGACAACTGTTAATGCCTTGCCCGTGCATGTGACGAAGTGAGTGTTTAGAAAGTCGCTGGGTTTATTTGTTGAGTGCTCCTCAAGGTTGTGACAACGCCAAGATATTTGGGTCACACTCGCTGCTGTCTGCCACCGTTGCAGTCAGCTGCCTAACAACACTTTCCACTTACCGAGACAAACTTCAAATGACAGCTGCATCCACACATCGTACTTCCCCCAAAACGCTGGCAGAGCTGCATATGAGAGCCACACTAAATAAGTAACTTCGCACACCACAGCGGTGGCTACGCATGCGTGGCAGCCACGACCACGCTTCTCACTTGTGCCGCATCCTCCAGCTGCACATGCACATCCACAACGATATCCCTGGCCGGCTTTCAAGCCACAACCGTCTTGCATTATGAAATGTACAAATTGTGTTAAATAAGTAAGCAGCTGGTGCGTTGCAACACGTTCTCCCCATGCATCTGCCACAGCAGACACCGACAACGACACCAACTCCCGACATGGACCCCAACATGTGCAGACGCAGACTGACACGGACACGCACGAGTCACGTAGTCGTCGTAGAGCAGCATTGCTGACTTTTATATTTCATGGCGCTTCAGTCAGCCGGCCAGGCGTAAAAAAGTGCAAGGCCACGCCCACCACGACGCCCACCACGACGCCCACTCTGACGCCCGCGCCCAGCACAGCGGCCAATTGCGCCCTTTGGCTTGCTAAAATAAATACCAAAGTAGGCGGCGAGTGAGTACGTGGTACATTCACACGAGTACACCCGAAAAACGGCGGAAATTGTTTTTGCATTAACAGGAGGACGCAACAGGAAGTACGAAATTTCAATTAAAATTCTGTCTAAGCCTCAAGGTGCAAAACATAAAGGAGCTGCTGCAATTCAGCTAAATCATTTCTCTCTGCAGTTCTAGCCACCGATCGAGCAAATCAATTTGATTTGAGAAGATAAATAGACTTTTACGTATATAGTCACTACTATTAAAAGAAACTTTTAAATTAAGAATACGGAATATTAAGCATCAGTAACTTTAAATAAAATATAAAATTCAGCTAAATAATCTCTTTTTGTAGTTTAAGTCGCCAATCGATTTGAAAAGTAATTCTGATTATGAGAAGATAACTTGACTTTTATGTGGCGACTACTATTATTAAGCATCAGCTAAATAATCTCTCTCTTTCTCTTTCTTCAATCGATTTGAAAAGGAATTCTGATTATGAAAAGATAAACCGACTTTTATGTGGTCACTATTATTTAAATAAACTACTCATATTATAAGAATACGAAATTTTAAACATCAACAATTCAGCTAATTAATCTCTCTCTCTCTCTGTAAACAATTTATATTATAAGAATACGAAATTTTAAGCATCAGTAACTTTAAATAAAATATAAAATTCAGCTAAATAATTTCTCTCTGTAGTTAATAACGGCAATCGATTTGAAAACGACTTCTGCGATTATAAGAAGATAAACTGACTTTTATATGGGCACTACTATTAAAAGAAACTACTCATATATTTATTTACGGTTCGTGATTAAAACATTCGCCAATATATTAATATTAGTATAGTGCAATAATTTCTACATATATGCTATTATTATATTATTTTCTAAGCATTAAACAAATGCTTAAAGTAATGAATAACAGAAAATGTTGAGTGCTAATATGAAAAAGGAAAAAGTAAGAAATTTATACAACATTTATCGATAGCCTACGAAAAAGACTAAATAAATTAAAGTTAAATGAAGATTTAAGCTTCTTAAGCCTCTTATTCCGATTGGAATACAAGTGTAGTTAATAACGGCAATCGATTTGAAAACGACTTCTGCGATTATAAGAAGATAAACTGACTTTTATATGGGCACTACTATTAAAAGAAACTACTCATATATTTATTTACGGTTCGTGATTAAAACATTCGCCAATATATTAATATTAGTATAGTGCAATAATTTCTACATATATGCTATTATTATATTATTTTCTAAGCATTAAACAAATGCTTAAAGTAATGAATAACAGAAAATGTTGAGTGCTAATATGAAAAAGGAAAAAGTAAGAAATTTATACAACATTTATCGATAGCCTACGAAAAAGACTAAATAAATTAAAGTTAAATGAAGATTTAAGCTTCTTAAGCCTCTTATTCCGATTGGAATACAAGTGAGCAAACTAACACAACATGTATTATTTCATTTAGTTTACTTATAAGCTGCTAATAGTATAAGTTATGAAGGTAGGGAAATAAAATACGTTTTATTTTGAATATACAATTGAAAGTATGTTGTTGGTGGGAGGTATTGCGGAAAAATCGTAGCGCATATTTCGACACTTTAAAACTCTGCGCTTCCCGAGGAATGCAGGGAAATGCATTGTCTGACCGAATGCCACGCCCCGTTTGTGTGTCCGTGTGTGCGTGCCGCAAATAGTTGGCACACATTAAATTACAGCACCCCGTTCGCGTTTTAAATGCTGAAGGAAATGCAATAAACGCCAACTAAAAGCCACGCCAGCCATCCAACAAAATAAAAAACGCAGAACACATAAAAAAAAGGAAACCCCGGAAAAGGAACATACTGAAAATTCCAGCGCAAAGTAAGAATGCCGAAAATAAAGGCGCACTAAAAGTATTGCAATAAAAATGCATTAAAATGCCTGCGCCAGCAACCAAGTAATTTTTAACTGATTTCCGAGGCGTCGACGACCTCACACCGCACTCCGCCCTACTCCCCCCGCCCACTGACCTCACTACTCAACCAATGAATTTGTTGTTGATGCTGTTTTTATTATAGGGCATTTCCAATACTGCGCTGCGCATACTTCAGACAACTAAACGGAGTGAGCTAAGATAATAATTTGCTGTACATATTTTTATGGGCGAATCGCTCACATAAATCCCCGACTGCCGCCCTTTAATTCACAATGTGCACACGTACTCATACAGCGGCTGGTTCTATAATTTATCGTCCTACTTGATGCGAGCACTCGCTGCGAACACTCGTCGCATTCGGTGCGTACTCTAAGCCGTTTGCAGCCAACGCCTTCCCCTGGCTGCTCGCTGTCCAATGAGCCGGAAATGCACAACAAGCGATTCAAGACTGCGGCCAATGCGCTTTTAATGCGTTCTTTGACTTTAAATGTGCTGGGCTCTCCAACGGAAAGTCCAAATCTATAGCCTAACTCCAACTGTAGATTTGATGTCGCAAGAATTATGGCCGTGAATACGAAGCACAAGTTTGATTAAGTACTTTCAGAACGTTATACTTAACATAGTTCAAATGGTCTGTACATTTGCACACATACTTAAAAAAATATATTTTACATAGCTTAAATACCCTATAAATTTGCATAACACGGATAAAAGGCTCTAATTATATATGAATACAAATAAAATAAAATTCTTAAACCAGTCATATTTAAAACTCTAAAACTATGTTATACTAAGTATAGTTCAAATACTCTATACATTTGCATGCCGCGGATTGATTAATCCTAATGAATGCATACTTTACAAAAATTTCAAATCATATTATTCTTAAGACTTTCAAACTATGCGATATACTTCACATACATAGTTTAAATACTCTATATATTTGCATACATAACACGAAGAATACAAGAATGCAAATTGGCTTAAATTGGCCTTGTTATACTGAAAACTCTCAAACTGTTACATATGCGTCACATAATTCAAATGCTCTATACATTGTCATACGTAACACGGATAGAAAGCTTCTAATTATATAATATATGAATGCATACCTGCTTAAGCTTTCAAGCCATGTTATACTTAAAACTCCCAAACTATGTTATACTTAACATAGTTCAATTACTCTATACAATTGCATAACACCGATGGAAGCCTTATATATGAATACAAACTTAATTCAACTCTCAAGCTTTGTTATACTACTTAAAACTCTCAAACCACATTATACTTAGCATAGTTCAATTTGCATATTTGCAAATTTGCTGAAATTCGCAAGCTCTGTTATGCTTAAAACTCTCAAACTATGTTATACTTAACATAGTTCAAATATTCTATACATTTGCGCACATAACACGCATTGAAGGCTTCAAAATTTGTTAAATTCCCAAGCCATGCAGATAACTGCATATGAATTTATAGCATGACCACATGTTGGTTGGCTCGACAATTGCGCACGGAAAGTACATACATATAAAGCGACTTAGAATAACATGTCGGTCGCATGTCCATACACTATATGTATATACACATATGCCTGCACACATGCATGTCCATACAGGTAAATATATTTCCATATTTAAGCGTGACTCCTCAGTGCAAGCAAATAATCAATGACAGGTGCATGCTAAAAAGTGTTCGCAGAGATATAACCAAATTAACAAAATTATTTTCAAATACGCACAATTCTTTGCAAAGTGTGAGTAATAGCTTTTCTCAGTGCATCGCTGGCTTGTTAATTTTATTACTTGACTTGGCTAAAATGCAATGCAGGGAAACAGCAACCAATACATTTGTTCAACATTTCATTCAGTCCTGCAAACATAATTGTAATTCTCCACTGTAACGATCGACTGCGTGCAACGTATGTACATATGTAGTATGTCAATCAAATGCAATTGTCAATTTTAAGCACTTGCAGTGCGCCAGCTCTTTTACAACACTGACACTGTTGTTGAATTTACCCACACCCATACCTACACACACACACACGTGCATGCATTCGCAACGAGTTAATATGGCCATATTAGAAGCTGCGAATTGTATGCAACACTGGAAGTCGAAGTTCACTGCGTAGTTAGAATTTGCAACGAGTAGAGTAGAAACGTGAACTTTACAGCAGGCTGTACCTGTGCTCTCCAAACGTTCGTAGACAAAAGCAGGCCTTACTAGCCTGTGTGTGTGTGTGAGCACGAGAATAATTCAGTAGAGTTCTGGAAGTTTCCAGAAGCACAACATAAATCAAATACTCAATACTCGACAAGGCCGAATTTATTGTTGAATGTTTCGCTTCTACGAACTGTACTCGCTACACTCGCAGAAGAAAATGTCCAGCTACGGCTCGTCGCCCACGTGGTGTCTCTGCGAAAAGCTACCGCGCTCCATACTGCACATCGCGCCCACACCGCAGCACTGGTGTGAGGTCTGCGGCCGTCGTCGTCGCCCACGTGCTTGCTTCAGTTCCTCCAGCGATGAGGAGAAGCCAATGGAGCGCAAGCAGCCAACCGAGCAGCAACCACCACCACAACAACAGCTGCAGCAGCAAAGTGCCGTGGAGCAAAACGAGCCGACCGATGTGGCGCAGGCGCAGGCGAAAGCGAGCAAGGTCATAAAGAAGCCGTCGAAGCCGGTGCGCATCGGCAGCTGCATGCGGTGCGGCCGCCAGTCGAAGCCCTCGAAGACGGCGCAGGAGCAGAAGCTGAAGAACAGCAGCAAGGTATACAAGGTGGGACGATTCGGCCACTACCGCAAGCCGCAGCGCCTGCACGCTAAGCCGCGCGATGAGCAGGCCGCCAACGATGTGGAACAGGTGCCCATGGTACCGCCGCCACCGCCATCGCCGCCGCCGTCCGTCTCGCCGCCGGCCAACGAGGGCGAGTCGGTCTGGGAGCGGCCCAACAAGGACATGCCCAAGCTGGTGGCGTTCGCGCACGAGGTGTTCAACCGTCCGCCGCACTGGCGCAACCGCCAGCCGGAGAATCTGTTCGTTAGCGACTTCATACCACTGGACAAACCCATCACTGACGTGTCCGGCGGCGCCATCTCGAAGCGGCCCACCATGAACCGTCCTCTCTGCTCTCACTACAGCCGCCCGCTGCCGCCGCTGTCGCGTGTGCTGTCCGAGATCCTGGACAAGCACAAGGTGCGCGCCAAGGGCGGCGGGCTGCCGGCCAAGCGGGACACCAGCAACGACAGCAGCTTCGCCAGCCAGTTCTCGCCATTCGACTGCTACGAGGGACCGTCCGAGGACGCCCTGGTTGTGGAGAGCGCACGCCAGATGCTGCGCCAGCCGAACGCACTGCACATTCCATGCCGCCCCGACTTGCCCAGCACGCGGCTGCCCACGTTCGAGTCGGAGCCGAGCAGCGACTGCTCGTCGTCGTCGGTGCCGTTCGAGATGCCAACGGCTCCGCCGGCCGACCGCCAGTGCCACAGCTACAATGTGGGCGCGCCGCTGCGCATGTGCGAGATGATGAAGGTGGTCGCCCAGTCGGGCCTATCCGACAGCAGCGCCTCGAGCAGCAGCACCGGCAGCAGCAGCCACAAGAGCGCTAGCTCCACGCTGCCCGTGCTGCCGGAGTCCGTGCGCAGCTGCGGCGGCGAGGAGCCGCCGTATGCCAAGAAGCCGGACAACGCCGACATGGAGCCCATGGCCATCATGAAGAAGATCCTCTGGCTGATCGACCAGCACCCCACTGCTGGCGAATCAACACCGGACTCGTCTGCGCTGTTGACAGAAGCCGAAATGCAGGTGAAGTCGGACGAGGCGCTCGAGTCGCACAAAGATTCCGTGAAGGTGCTGCTGCAATTCGTGAAGAAGATGCACATTGAGGACGGCCACACCACTGATATACCTTCCATACTCCAGAGCGACATCGGAGACCAGCTGAATACCAGCGCAGACTCCACGCTCCCAGAATTGCACGTTTCCAATGACATGTCCAATGAATTTCATTTAAATTCTCCAAATAAATCTGCAGGCGATGCAAAGTACACTAATGCGTTCTCCCAAGGAGGCCGTGCCAAGTGCCCCGGCAGCAAACCGGCGCGATCGCAGCTGCCAGCCACGGGCGGCACTTCAACCCCATCGCTGTGGTCATTTATCACCAGTTTCTTCAGGATCAAGGACGCGTCGGGCAAAGGGTCGGCAGCATCCCTAAACGCGTCCGAAGCCACGGAGGAGTTGAAGCCTCTGAGAAGTAAACGGAAGCTGCACTACGGCGCCATAAATCGACAGCCTGCTGGTGCCGACGAGGATTTGCACAGCTCTGAGGGTAAGAAAGCATTAACTCGAACTGTGCCACCTGATACCAACAATAAGAGCTGTCGGAAGTGCGGTCTACATCGGGCAAGCAAATCCGAATTCTCGCATTCGACTGCCTCTAGTTCTAACCAGCCTGCAAAGCCAGCTGCATTCGATTCCTTGCCCGTCACAACTCTGAAACAATCTTATAATTCAAGCAAGCCTGTTAAATTTAAGTTTCACGAACGCGGGATCCTCGAAAATTCCGAAAGTCTGCAGCGCGAAACTGATACCGAAATATCTGCAACTAGTACAACACTTTTTGAATCATGCATTGGCACTGCAGCAGATGTGACGGACCAACTAACGACTGCAGAATCTGACCGAAGAGATGCTCAATTGGAACCCTTTCAGAAGCTGAGTCATAGGATGCCGAAGTTTCCGCACGTCTTTCATACAGCGACCACCATCGAACTGGTTCATTATGAGTGTAGTGTAATTGTCAAGCCCAAGATGGTCGCGTTTGCCACGGAAATGGGACATGCCGTGCATTCGACGCTTGAGACCTTGCAATCGAATAAACAGTATGGCCTACTAGAGTTTCGAACTCCAGATATTCGAAATGTCGAATCGTATGAAGTAGGCAGAATCTTAGAGCAGTCAGCTCCATCAGAATCAAGTGACCCTTCTGAAGAGTTCCCAACCGAGAGCAATAAAGGTTCAAAACATCGTTTGTTTCCAGTGTGGCCAGCTCATCCGTTTACAAACAGCAAGCGGCGCACAAAGTTCAAAGCAATGCAGGAACTAACGTTAACAATTAACAACGAGCAATCAGCGAACGAAAAACAAACGAAACGCGAAAGAATAGAGAGGGATGAGTGGATAGGCAACGAATTAGTGCGAAAGAAAATTCATGAAATGATGACGAAACCTATTCGACTTTTAAATTGAAGGGCTAGGTTTTTTTGAGACTAACGGTTTCTATAAAACAGAATAAGTGCACAACTCATTTTAAGTTATTATTTAAAGTAATTTTAACTTCACGTACATCATATTTTTATGTATTTCTTTTCTTACTTTCCAGAAGATGCGTAATAATCCCCAAATCGAGAAACCTCCAAGAGAAGTAGTGAAAATTGCAGTGCACTACCGAAATCCTGTGGCTGCCCTCCTAAGCATGTTTGCCAGCATATTATTCTGGCTATTCTATTGGTTAAGCCAGTGTTTTATATTTGTGAGTATTCAACTTGAAAAAGATATTCAATTGGTATAATGAAATGAACCTATATGGCTCATTTTGTAGATTGCTGGCGTGACTATTATATTTGGTATGGTGTTTCCTTCACATGCGTGGTACTTTTTGAATCATTTGCTGGATCAATATCATGTGGAGCGACACTTCAAAGATGAATTATAAGTTATATTTTTTATGAATCCATTGAAAGACATGTTAAACATTGTATGCTATTTCTATTAGTTGTACGCTTTGAATAACATGTGAAGCCAGAGTTTAAAGATGAATTATAAGTTCTATTTTTTTGAGAATCCGTTGAATGACGCTTTTATTTTTTTATAGAAACGAGTTGGTTTACGATTTCTCACATCAGAATTGCCTAGCTTTATTAATCATATTTTAATTAATTAGATGTTTAAACTACTAATTTCAATGTTACTTTGCTTTAATTACATTTAAAGTAAATGATCGATCGTACATTAAATATATTCTATAAGTATATTTTTGTATATTGTATAATCATAAACATGCACATCATAAACATTCTTATCAATTGCAATCGTTGCCTGCACACGGAGTTAAATTATTATATAAAAACGTTTTTCTAAGTTGCACATATTGCTCTATACAATTAATAATATTTGTATACGTTCATTAAATTAAAAGAAAAACTGTTGAGAACTTGTCGTTTAGCCTTTAGCAACTAACAAACACTGAAATAAAAACTTAACTGCCGAAATATTACTGGACATAATTTAGCAGCAATTATTTACGTTAACATTATTGTTAGGAAATGTCATGTATTCAGGCACAATATCAGAAATTAAAATCAAATACAGTTTTACATGAAATTCTTTGTATTATTATGCGCGGAAAAGCCCGACGCATTCGACGACTTATTTCTGCCTTGGAATTAACACGAATTGTTGCTCTGACTTATCAATTAGCTAGTAGAATTGGATGTGGATCAGTTAAATACATTAAGCATAGATTTAATATGGATTTTTATAATAATTTTTGATGGTTTTCCACTCAGTTGCCCGCAACGTTTTGCACTTCACTTGAACTAATTATTTCATAATCTTTGCTAGAGCTCTCAGAGTCTGATTCCGAATTGCGGGGGGTGCTGCAAGAGAGAAAGTTATCATTAGGAAGTTGTCGCAATTATAGCTAGTCAGTTAATCAAAAGAAAGCAATCAAAGCAAATTTTTGCATAAGTAATACAATTTTTGTGTGGATTTTGTGTGTACGTATATGTTATGATAAGTCAAATTAATTAAACTTACTCAGTTAATTTGTGGAATGTATTAGTCTTGATTTTAATATTCACACTTTACGAATTTACTCGAAAACTTAAGGGAATCAGAACAGACTGCAAACAGAGCTGCTTGAATGGGGTTTAAAGTCAAATGGTATATGATACAGGAAGTTGATGGAACTGCATAGAGTATATGCTCAAATTTCTTTTAAACCACGTTCACAGTAACGGATTATATAAACTGCTTAATACTTAATTAACCAGAAAGCGATACTTTAAAAAAATTCTCGTTACTTGGGCCGTAATCGTACTCCCCACTATTTTTACGTAGTTGAAAATATTCATGGTTTCTTTAAACATGTCATGCTAGATTTTAACAATTGATTTTCTACGTTTTTTAAGATACAATCCGCACATTGTTAATTGAGTTCATTTCAGTTAATGGGAATTAAACTTCGCCAGTCACATTTGTTCTTAGCTTCAGCACCAATTACCGCTTTGATGAAATATGAATGAGAATTACATGCGTTTAATAAATCGATATAATTGAATATGCAAACCAAATATATACATACAAGAAAATTATGAAAAATAACACTTAATGTGTATTGAAATAATACAGTAGAATTTATTAAGGAACAATTTACACAATTAACAACTAAAGTTAATATGACATGACTCGCATATAAGCATACATATACAATATGTGTTGATTCGAAACCGATAGATCCATAAATTAAATATTCGAAGAAATGCGTTGAGAATCGTTAATGATACGCAAATTGATGCGACCTGCTTACCCAGCTTTGGTATCCTTGGCCTGTGCCGCGGCATCCTTGTGTGTTGATGAGCCCTCGTGGCCACCGTCTTGAGCCACATCACCTTCATCATCGTCCTCCTCGTACTCGTCAGCGCCAACCTTGCGACGTTTGCGCACTTCCATGTCGGCATCGTGCTCCTTGATTTGCTCAATTTGCTCCGGCTCAAGTGGCAACGCATCCCCATCTCCGTCACCATCGGCCTCAGCGTCTCCATCGCCATCGCCATCTCCATCCGCATCTACAGCCGTATCCTCCTCGGCGTCACTGTCTTTCTCCTTTTTCTTCGACTTCGACTTGGATTTTTTGTCGGATTTAGACGATGTTGATGCGGATGCATCACTCACATAATTGCTCTGCGAAAACACAATTATTTAACATATGTATGCGTTAAGAGGATGCTACTACTCACCTCATAGAGTGGCCAAAATGAGGCAAAGAAGCCCACATCTTCGGTCAGATTCGGAAAGATCCAGAAATGCAGTTTTCCTCCGGTCAGCGCCCACACAATCGTAAATATAATCAAACGCACAACGGTCAGCGCCAGGATGAAAACCAGGAATCCGGCTGCAGTTATCGACAGGTAATAGACACCCTTGCGCAGCATTGGTGGCCATAGCGGATACATGCAGATGCCAACGGCGCCAAGCAGCAGTAAGAAGCCAAAGATCCAGTAGTGCAGTGGGATGGGATCATAGATCCAAACATATGCTTCGGAGCCATCGACGAATATTTGCTCTGGATGCATATCCAGGCGGATTTTGCGTTTCTTTTTCTCTTTCTTGTCAGCAACGACGGCTTGGACACCATTGCCATCGCCCTCCGGATCGGTATCCTTCTTCTCTGAGGATGAGTTGGACTTTGCGTTCGATTTACCAGCTCCACTGCTGCCGCCATCATTCTTTTCCTTCTCTTTATCCTGCGATTTGCTCGACTCGGACTTCTTCTCCGACTTGCCGCGTAGCTCGTCCAGCGTGACGGGCACTTTTTTGGCGCGATGGAAAAACTTATGTTCGAGCATTATATCCAAGAATTCCACAGCCTGTTCACGGGTGTTAAACAATGGATTATCGCCCTCGGCAAATTTGGACTTCATCAGCGCATCGATAGCCTTGCTCGACGTGAAATACTCGACAATGTGACTCAGAAACTTTGTTTTCTTTGTCTTTACATTCTTTTTTAACCATTTTGCCACATTCTTTTCGTGTTTCGATGGCTTTTCCACCTTCTGCTGGCCGGGCTCGGAGTATTCCTGCAATCAATCATCGAAGCCATGGAATATATTTATTAGCAGATAAAGAATATTTAAATCGTGACTGCGAAACACATAAAATAAGCTTTTACTAATTTTATTATTATTGAATGAAATATTCAGAGTCCATTGGTCAACACATAAAAAAAAAATGTTTTCTCGACAATAATACTTCTAATCTATACAACAGATCTCAGTTATTTTCTGAAAGTGAACGAATTTAGGCCACGACATCAATTCCTCATTTCGTCACACTTTACACTACTTGATTGAGAATACATACATAGGCGTTACTACGTATGTTATGTATGTATGTATTTGCATATAATTGTTATTATACCAAGCCATCGTCGAAAATTTCCTGTTCCTCTTCCTCGTTACCCTCGTGATGATCAGTTTCAGAGAATCGTTCGTCCTCACTCATGGTTTCAGTTTAAATTAAAGCTCGATTTTGTTAATACAGCGCAACTACTTGAAGTTTTGAGTTTTTATTTTCCCGTGACGTGTAGCAATCGCTAAACAAGTCTAGAAAGTACTAAATCTGAGCTGTAAGCTGGCAGCTGGTAGCTGATGTCTGGTCAAACGAGTGGCAATCCACACTCAGCTCACGATCAGTATACACCTTGGCTCATGCATACATATCTGGTAGAAACTTTCCCCAACAACACAACGACAACGAAGAGAGCACGAACAACAGCAGAACCGAAAACATACCGCTGATAAGTGGGTGCATCTGAGAAAAGCTAAGCACGAGACAATGAGTATTGGTGAGAGAACGAGAGCGAGAGCTATTTCACGAGCAACGTTACAAAACGTTAAGTGTTAATCAACAACAAACTCACTAGAGCCGCTCTGTTGATCACCAACACAACCTCTCGCTGCTGCTCCTTTACATTCGACAACAGCTTTCCAAAACAGCAGCGTTGCCAGACTTTGCATGCACTAACCACTAACCAGCCCAGCACAGCTGTTTGATTGTGTGTATTGGAACTGCGTTAAGTGCTCAGTGCCGGGGGAGCTTTATTGCTTCTTTGACAAATAAAGCTGTGTAAATGAAAAATTGCCTACACAAAAGACTCAAAGGTGCACTATTAAGCAACTGTAGGATGATGTGGCACGAAAAGAAATTGCAGAGTTAATAATAGACGAGTGCAGCAGGGGGCAACCTCAGTGCACGCATCTCCCACGCATATGCTCTCATATTTATGTATGTATGTGTATTCGTATACAAAACATCACAATATTTTAAATATATACATGTACATCGCAATGCCGCATGGTTTGGCCTCCTGCTTAAATGTGCTGATATGAGTTAAATGAATGTATACGTATCATCATCATATCAGCTTAGCATTTTTGGCGATTCTGGCATGTTTTTAAGCGCCCTGTCTGTACGACACATATTAAAACGAAAACAAACACAATGAGCATGCCAATTGGACTGTGGCATACACACGCACAAGTACACACATACACACACAGAAAACATACTAAAATGCAGAAATCACGCAAGATATGGAATTCGTTTTTGCGACGTACTCTGAGTTCTTTAAATTTAGTTTAGCCACAGACTTACATCTTTACGACGACGTGCACGTTTCTTTTCCGACATATCTGGTCAACAATTACGTAGTATTAAAAGTTTTAAGTAATTGATTTTAAATATTTTTGCCACACACGCACGACGAACTTGGCGCACGAGAAGAAGAAAACAGAATTGTGTAAAGTGAATTTATAAAACACTAAATAAGACCAACAATAATACTGAAATTCATATGTTTTCGACTGTGAGCAGCGTACATTCTTTTACCAAAAAAAAAGAACATTTTTTTCAAATCACAAAAACGTATGTTTTGAAAATTCTGTTTCTTTAATTCTTCTATAACAGAAATTTGTTGACTTCAGTTTCAATACCATTCTGCCTCCACAGTCAAATATAAAAACAATAATCAATGTTTTTTTTCAAATGTATGTACATTCATTTAATTTAAATTGCACTATTTTCCTAAAGGTAGAATTATCGAAACGAAAAGAAAATGTACTAAATTTGTTGCGATTACTGAAAATATGAACATCCTCACTAGGTGTCTGCCGTTTATGTTAATTTTGCGATCCTCGTAGGCTGAGTGACGCGTTGAATGACCAAAATAGTAAACGACAATGCAATAGGTAATCATCATCTTGCTGACAAAAACACAGACTCTCTGTGCTCGGGACAGACTCGCGTGGGTCCTGCTTTCGCGCCATTTGCCTGTCACCGGATGCCAAAGGCCCCAATTGATCCAGAGCACTTCGAACTCGGTGAAGAATCGTTCGCGCCACTTCTCGAGTATGCGATTATCACCAGGCTTGAGGACCATCGAAGAGCTGAGGATGAGAAATTTTTGACGAACCCAGCGATCGACGACAAAGATCTGGGTCATCTCCTTTTGTAGATCCATCACCTCGATACGACGCAAAAACCAACTGGGATAGCGTCCAGCATTGTTGTGGGCAACGGCAATGCGTGTTGGGATACGAATGTCACGCGTCCGTATCAGGAGCTGATAGGTGGAATTGCGAGATAGCTGCGGATGCTCCGGATCCTGCATGATTGTGAATTGCAACTCGGCCCGTTGAGTGGTCTGAAAGATGAGACGAACTGTGGCCGTTGTTTGGGCATTGATGCGTCCACTAGTTTTCAGCAAGATCAATAGATCATGTACTTCCCGACCGGAGTCACCGTCCACGGCGGACATGTCACAAATAACCGTTTTCGTCGGTTGCTTATTGTACTTAATGACAAATGCCAGTACTACAAAGAAAAGCAGAAGAAAAAATATGATATTGAGAAGAAGAAACACCAGATTCAAGTGAATACGACCAGTCTCCACTGGCACTGCAATGGCTGGGATGTGATATACATAGCTGGTATAGGTGCCCAGCACAGTGCATGTGCAATGGAGATGACCCTTCTTCTGGTACTCGAGTATGGGAAGGCAGTAATCATGGGACCAATGCCGCGACGACTCCGACAAACTGTATGTCCAATAATCGCAGCTGCGCTCTTGGAATACAAACGAAAAATGGGCCGGACCATTTGGCACCGGCGTATCGACGTCCTCATCGTAATCCGCTGCGCCCATGACCTGTATTGCCACATAAGCCCGTTGTGTATCTGTGCATTTATTCCGTATAAGCATTATCTTATTGCTCGAATTGGCGGGCACAAAACATTCGGCCTTGGATACTAATGCTCGCCATGAGGTTGGCGTTCGGCCGATGTATAACAGCACTTGCAGTTCATGCGTTGATAGCTTGAAACGCACCGTTAGCATCGCATGCCCCTCCACGCTCACACGATACAAGCGCACCTGCTGCATGTAGTAAATAATGCCCGACTCAAGGCATTGGGTGAACTTTCCCGAATCCGAGATGGCATACTCATCTTCCTCGTCGGCCGTGTTATCGACCGTCTTGGGCTTCGGGCGACTCGTCGTAGTCTCTGTGTTGTGATAAACAGCAGTGTTATGGGAGAAGATTGCTCGAATTGAAACAATCAATACTCACTAAATTGGAAGATTAAATCATCGTCTTGTTCCTGAGGGCTACGTACGATCCTAAGGCCAGTTTCTATTCTCATTTGCTTATCCGTTATTGCAGGAGGAGGTGAATTTTCTGCTCTCCGTCTTTGCTCATCCGTTATCGCACTTTTCACTCTTATCCCCGCATCAGTAAGTTTGGGACGATCACCTGCAATGTGAGCATTAATACATAATAAGTGTCACTCTAAATATAAAAGTAGCGGGCGTACTTTCGTCGTCACTTGGGTCCACTGCTGGTTTGTACTTGCCGACGACGGTTATGAATTTAATATCACTATTGTACAACTGAATTTCTTCCTTAAATTCGTCTTTAAAGACGAAGATACGCACTGAGAGAAGCACGCTGCTGGGTTGCTTCTCCTCGGGATACCACCAATTTAGTTGACGTATTGTCGATATGACCTTAAGGCAAATATAGTCAGTGCTTGAATCCTTAGTTTCCTCCAGCAGTTCTGGCGAGAATAGCACAACATGCATGCTATCGCTAGTCCAGATTTCGTACGGGCTATCAGTTTTAATAACAAAGCACTGAATCTCGAGGGCAACGGCTTGCAAGGACACTTCCGGGGCGACCGATTCCAGGCCGTGACGTCGAGCCAGGAATAGGAATCGATAGAGCCGCTCCGTTTCCCACTTGGAATTCAACCAGATCACCGAACGCTTCTTGGCATCCTCGTCGGTAATTTCATTTATATCCTTCATGAGTTTATCAACAACATTCTGTTCGAGTTTATCGCTATTAAAGGCCTCACGATATGCATCGTAAATTTTTTGGGGTGGACGTGGTAGTTTCTTATTGAGACGATCCATCATATCAAAGACGGTGATGCAAGCGGTGGTGACATTAACATATGGCTGTTCAGCCATCTCCCGATCAATAACGTTTTCGCGTACTCTTTCAAAGTTTTCATTTAGTTTCATCAGCACTTTGGTCAACACTTGGTGCTGTGGCATATCGATAGGCGTAAAGCGAAGACCAAAGGTCTGCGACAAATTCGCCACCTTGCCGAGCGAAATCAGAGAGATAGGGTGGACTATATCCAAGGCTTGCAACAATACCTCTGCAGATTCAGTATTCGTTATGCGCGATGCCACCGATTGGAGGGTCTCGAAAAATTGAGGAAATTTACCGAGCTTGATATTCGACACAATATCGTTGGGCGGCGTATTGATGAAATTCCAGACAACTTCTGGTGGCTCGGCCACAACATTTTCAAGCGGAGTGATCGTCACATCCAGAAAAGTTTCGCGACACGTTAACAAACTATCACAGATGAGCACCTTGATCTGCTTTAAATTTAATGGCAGATGAATTGGACAACTACAGTCAAAGCATCTGTTGAGTAGTACGCGGTCGGCATAATAGAAAAACTCGATGGGTTTGTTAGACGAATCAAAATCGGTGCAACAGACATAAAACGGCGTTTTGGCCTCCATGCCCTCCCGTGGCTCTACCCCACATTTCCCGCCAACGGGTTCCACAGTCTTCATTAATTTAATATCATCTCTCCCAATGCGTCCGTCATTCAGTCGCAAGATAACATGAACTTCGGCAATTGTTCCAAGCGTTTTCAGAAGTATCGTCATATCCTTTGTGTTGAGAGTATATTGGCCGCCAACAAACCATGCGTATTTGATGATAGCACTGCCGCAGTTCAGGCACTTGGCCGAAAGCCGCACTTTGTTCCTTGGATTGTAGTGTGATTCGGCACAATTATATATGCACAGAATCGTAACATGCAGCACATTGTAATTAACTATATGCAACACCTGCTGAGTCGTTGCATAGTGCAATGGATTATTATCGGCTTTCACGGTCAATGTGAACGTATATTGAGCGCCAATGCGAAATCTATTCGCAGGTATTACCAACACAGGACCTGTAATTAAGCAATGATTCGATTAATATATATCCAAAAGACAAATGATTCACACAAATTTGTGCATTCAGAAATAATTATTTAAGGAATGGATCTGCACCTCGAAATGGCAAATTCGGTCGACAAAGGCGATTGAGATAATCATGGAGTGACACACAGTCCCAGCGATAATTTCTAAATTGTCTAATCTGTTTTGGCTTCGAATGATCACGGCTTGCAGAGCCATCCAATAAAATCATACGTGATCGATACGCCTTGCGCTGTTTGCCACCAGCAATTATAGCCTCCAATTTGGTCTGCACCACCTTTACATAGCATCGGGCCATAAATTTATTGCCTCTATAGTCACCCTCTGGACGGATCACAAAGAGGTTTCGCCATAGATCAAATTTGGTTTGGAATCGTGGCATGGTCAGGGCATAACGCCTTAAAGTGAAAACCGTATGTTGGTTCGGAATTGAATACATCGTGTCTGAAATAACATTTATTTTATAGATTATGACTTCTATGAATGCATCACAACTCACCAGTCTCGGACAGATTGAAAGTGTTCCATGTTAATGACACATTCTGAATGCGGCACTTTTCTACGAAAGTGGAGCGAAGGTTTGTGCTGCGATTAGGGACAATATCCTGCGGAGTGTTGGGATTTGAGCATTGCAACATCTTTAACATCGGCACACAGTAATTGGGCAGTTTAACCTGTAATGGTTTTTCAACTACAACCTCGGGAATCATGGGCACTTTGGGAATTATGGACTTCAGCCACACTGTATTATCTTTAGAATCCCAAAATATTGCTGTGACTTGCGCGTAATATGCCCCTTCATAAGCTACCGGCTCTTTTAGATCTATATTCAATTCATTAATCACCACGGTTAAATTATCCGTCCAAGCGAATTTTGGTGGCATTACATTTATATTGGGGCCAACCATAAGGTATGCCACTAAGTAGCTTTCTGAGAATACGCGCAATCTTATGGGATATGTGGGATATTCTGCCATAGTCATCACCACGTTGGTCTCCTCTCCAAACGAAACTTCAGTATTCATGTACAGTTGCAGATCAAGAACGGTCAGTTCATCCCCACGCGTAAAAAGCGGTATTATCATAAACATAGCCATGGTCCGCCATATTTGCGGCCACATATCAAGCTTAGGAAACATATCTAATTAATTCCCATATCTCAAAATGTATTGCAACTTACACAGTTGTTCCGAGAGCAGCAACTCTCAATATTTTTTGCCTATATCCAAAGGCAACTACGTCTGAAAATGTTTATGATACTATTCAAGAAATACTGTGCAGAACACAGAGATCTATGATGTTTCATACATCTTACAAATAACACTCTAATAAGTGGTAATTAGTACCATATACAGAATTATAGTTAAAAATTAAGGTTTCTTTTATTTATTAATTTTTGTTTTACAACAAAATACAGACTAAATAATAAGTAAAATATATTTATTTATTTATAGTATATATATATATATATATATCTATACATATATATATATAAATATGTATATATTTGTATGTGTATATATACATATATATTTATTCTTATTATTATTAATATAGATCCCTCGAAACTCTTGGCTCTAAAAAGTTTACACTATGTTTGTTGCAATCTTTTTTATTTTGTTTCAATTTTTTTATTTTTTCTTTCTATTCCAGTTGAGTGTGTATGGGTGTGAGTGTATAAATGTGTATTTGTTTTTGTTAATGTTTATGTTTCAATGATATTAAACGAAAACCACAAAATCATGGTTGTTATTGCAGTTCTTGCATAGGGCAAATATGCATACTAAAATTTATGTGCTGTTTAAGTAAACTATCTAATGCAAATTTATTTTGCTTAATTTGTGTTTTTAATTTGTTGTATATTTTAAATTAAATTTATTTGTAACTGGTAGCATGCACCGTGCGCGAACAAAGGGGATGGGTATGTCATTTACAATTTATTATAGGCCATGGACCAGAAGAACCAATGTTCTCGTCAATTGCAATCAGCTCCAAATACAGAACATGCTCTGAAGCGAAGTGAACTTTCCTAAAAATTTCGCCAAATTTGTATAAGGTTACTCTAAAGAGTAAATAAAAATAATAAATACATCAGGAATTTTGTGTAAAAATAATTTATGTGAAAGCACGAAAATTTAAACTCTTTAGAGTTCAGAAATTTTGGATTGTAAATACCTCTGCATTTTATTAGTTCACTGTATCGAGCATGCACTCTACTAATTCTGCTGCTCTTTCTAGTCATAAATATATTTATAATTTATTGATATTGGGGAAACGCCACTAGCATTAGATTGAAATATTCAACTTGCCTCATATTCTGAGGATCTTCTCTGGATGAAAATGCGAGCGAGTAGAATTTGCTATGAGCGAAGCAAACGATTTATGTTGCTCGCACAACGGCGGCAACTGCTGATATTAGGTCCCGAAATGAATCAAAACAATAATAATAATAATCAATGGTCAAACTGACATCAGAATTATATATTATAATGCACAAGGCATAAAACGGTCCGTGATGTCACACACATAATCTGGCATTTGGGCCCCATTTCTCGCCTTTCTCACGTCGGTGTGTCACACGCTCCCTGATCTTATCAGTGTTCTTCAAATCCCTTCTTATTGTTGTGCCTTTTCTTTATGCCCTTTGTTAAATGCTGGCTAACCGCTTGCGCCTTAAGCCAGTCGTTGACTTAAAAACCAAGGGCAGAGTGGTTGTTACACTGGCCACTATGCCAATCGGCACGATGTCTTGCTTTCGACTTTGATTTGCATAGAAGTTACTCTAGTTGTAGGTGTGTATGCAAATGAGCGGGTTTTGATTTTGATGTTGAGGATAAGGAGTGAGTTCGGATAGAGATATGGATAGATTAGAAGCCGACTTGCAAATTGCAATTACACAAATACGTATCATCTTCTCAATGGGTATATGTGTATGTTGTGTGTGTGGGTCTGTTTGTCAGTTTGAATGCATATGAATATATATAAATATATATATACATGTTCTGTGGGTGTATGTGTATGTGTTTGTTACGGGTTTTAAACTAAATGATAAAGTATAGTTTAAATGGTAGTCGTGTTAACTAAATGTTAAAATCTGGATCTTACGAATACAGCACTCGAATCATGCTCGCTGTAACCCAAACGTTTTGTATGCTTGAACACCTCGTTTGTAATGCTTGTCACGGGCATCGACTGATCCAAATTCTCGGCCATGTTGAGCACAAGGCGCAAATCGCGTTGCATATGACTTAATGGTTGCTGCGGATTAAAATCTCCCTTGGCCATTTCTGCAAAAAGAAAATACACTTAATCCCTCACAAGTTATAATCTTTTGCGGCTCAATTTCTTACCCTTGCCCTTGGCTAGCAGAAGTGGTGATTTCATAGAAGTTAAATCGAATATGTCTATGATGTCGTTTAACGAAATGGAAAATCTATCAGCTGCAAGCAAATAAACGAGGTTTACATACATTGTCGTAAATCCATTGGTTAATACATACCCAAAGCTAACGCCTCTGCCAAGCCAACCAGGCTAACTCCCAGGATGGTTTGCAAAATGAGGTTCACTTTACATGCATTGCCAACATCTGCTAGATGATAATAATAATTCCAATTTTAATATTTGTATGCGAGGAAATTATGGAGAATGAGTAACCAGGCTAAAAAGGCAATCTCAACTTACTGCCCAGGAAAAATGTGTTCTTTGCAATAGTCTTAAAGCAGGAATGGCACTCCTCAAAGACTGAGCGGTCACCGCCGGCCAATATGATAAGCATGCCATCGGCGGCCTCCTGTCGAGAGCCATGGATCTGTGCCTCCAGATAGCGACCATTACATTGCTTGATGCCCTCTCCAATATCCAGCGACGTGTCCGGATCAATTGTGGACATTTCCACATATGCCTTATTGCGCAAATCTTTTAGCTGAAGCACACCACAGTTTCCAAACACAAGCTGCATGCATGAACAAAAAATGAGTAACCATGATAACGCATACGAGCAATTCAACTCACATCTTTGGCGCCTTTGGGATCAGATACACAGCAGAATATGATGTCTGCTGCCTCCACGACATCCATGGGTGTGTCCTTTACCTCTGCGCCAGCCTCCACAAAAGGCTGGCACTGCAATACATAAGTCACGAAAATAAAATCAGTTACTAAAGATATCAAGTTATGACAATGACAACGACAGACTCACCTTATCAATAGTGCGATTCCAAACCACGACCTTGTGCCCTGTGTAGATCAAATCCTTGACGATGGTGGAGCCCATCATGCCCAGACCGAGAAAACCGAATGTCTGATCCGACGGCACAATGTCGCGATCTGCCAACGTATTGGAACGAGAGTTCATGTCAATGGTCTTGGTCTCTGGCCGGGTAACAACCGGTCGGTCCAGCAGTGCGATTGCATTAGGTGCACGCTTGGTTAAGGTACCCAAGAAGGCTTCTGTCTCGATACGCGCACGTGCCGATGACGAGCTGGCGCCGTCATAATCTCCAGCTGGACTCTCATATTGATCCGCATCGCCGGAAGCAGCGCGTCGCCCGCGTTTGCCACTGGATGCCCCCAGAATGCCAGTGGGCGTCTGATGGGACGAGATGCGACGTTTCTGGGCTGCGGCAGATTTCGCTGATGCTGCTTTACTCGCTTGCTTGCTGCTCACAGCGATCGCTGCGCTTGATTTTGCCTTCGGTGTGCGTTTTACCTGACTCTTGGCAGTTGGCGTTGTCGACACAACCGGGGAGGACGCCGCATCGGCATTTGCATTGTTCTCTCCAGCCAAAGGCGGCACTTCTGACTCATCTGGGCTGCCAACGACATGCGGTACGACGCCGTTGTTGGCATCGGCAGCTGCTGCATCAGGATTCTCATCGCTGTCGAGCCCATCGCGTATCTTGTCAAAGTCCGCTTCTGTTGCATGGTTGCCCATGCCGCAGCTCTCATCTATTTGGGCATCAATCTCCGCGGGGTCGTCCACATATTTGACAATATCAGACATGGCGTGCCGAAAGGCAGCCGGTTTGCTCACTTTGCTCAGTTCGTCCTTCCAGGGCCCCTCGAATGGTTTAATATTGTGCTCTTCAATCCATGCGCTGTGTTGTCAATTACAAATTCGGTAAGATACATTTGAAAACATTTCAGAAATACATTCACTTACAAATTGCGAGAGCCGAAGAAGAAAACACATTTTGTATTGGCGCGTCGCTGCTGGCTGAGCAGATCAAGCGGTGGCTCAACAATCTGTAATTATCGTTCAGAAGCATTACAAACGTATACTACTTTAATGCTCAACTATGCAGCATATTAGCACTATTACTTCACTCTTGCTCGCACATACACATACACAGACACAATTTGTAACCCAAAGTCCAATCAGTGTCACTCTGCATACTTTTTTTTACAATTGTACTATTTGCTCGGCTGTACATGAAAGAAAGCTATCATATTTAAAGTTAACACAAATTGAGCAGAAAAAACAACAAGCGTTTGCTGCTGATAGCAACGGTACGCTGAGCACATTTCCCAAACATACACACACACATGAAAGCGCGCATACATTCCATTTACAACAAACAACAAATACTGTTGAAGCCTGCAAGTGCGTTATGACGTCGACAGCAACAACGTCGAAGCAGCGGTAGTGGCAGCAGCACACGTCCGACGATGCCTCTGCCTCTGTTGCTGCATAAAAAAGTACAGTCAAAAACAAACACGGCAGCGGCAGAGGCAGCGACATCGCCGTCGGCAGCAGCATTTGTAGTTTTAATGCTTACCATGCCCGGCCATGGTGTGAATCCCTTCATTTTGGCCCTGCAATAGAATAAGAAATTATATTTTAGCCGTGTTTTAACCATATAACTACAAACTATACAGCAGCGCGCGCGCGCGCGAAAAAAGCGCCAACGCAACGACGTCGACGTCGCCGCTGCCGCTAAATCCCCCAAATACTGGTGCATGCAGCGTTGGTTACATTCATTTTAACGCTTAACATAATGAAATGATTTTTACTTTATTTTACGGACTTAACCGAGATCCAAATATTTGTACACTGTTTTTTTCGATAATTTTCGCTTGCCCAACTCGCCAGTAATTGAGGTTATGTGTATTTGCATTATTTTTCTTGCTACAAATTAGCCACGACATTTACAATATGATACACAATAAGCATTTTATCCTTTGTGCCTCCTCTTGAAAATCTTGTTTTCTGAATGGGAACCGGGCGTCTTACCAAATTAAATCCTTAGGCTTGTAGATAAATTTCTCTGTGGAGTCGCCTGATAGCGACAATTTTTTATTTTTCGACATGATATTATCTAGGCGTATATTAAACTTGGTTATCTTGCTGCTGTTATTAGGACGACACACACAGAAAACTAATTGGTTAATTTGTTTTTCCACAAATTTGTCGTTGGCAGCGATTAATTAATTTTCTAAAATTTTCGTACGCAGCCTGCTTATATTTTTTTTGTCTTTGTATGTGTGATGCGTTTTGTGTATGTCGATTATAACTAATATCGAAAACAAAAATGGCGCTCGACATGTGATGCTTTCGCTTATCGATTATTTAGGAGTTTTTGTTGCAGGCAAGTTGGCATTTTTGAAACAAGTTGGCATCTTCAGGAAATTAATGTAAACAAAAGTATGACCAGCGCTGCACATTCGGGATGAATGCTTAAACATTTTTAATCGATTAATTTTATTTAATTTCTTTATAAATAAGAACATATTGTTAAGTGTTAAATAAAAAATATATCATGTTGTCTATGTTAATATAAATATATAAAAATAAAATAAAATAATGGTTTTGAATGCCGCGCCCTCTAAAATGATCTCAATTATGATGTCTTTGTATTTTATAAATTGGCGTTAAAATGTAAATCTCGAAATTTAGTTTACTGTCACACACAGCCATGAAAGTTACTTTATAAATATAAAAACTACCAAAATTGATTGTTTTTTTAGCTCACACGTCAGTTCAATTTTATAAACTGCATTCAAATATTCAAACTAATAAATTTAACAGCTTGCCAAATCGTCTTGCAATGGTATACTTTCACACCCTGAGACCCTTTAGACTCAAAAACGGTTTCATTGACCCATTGTCATTGCCAACATCTGACAGTAAAAGCTCGTCAGCGCATAAATTCAATATTATTGTAGGGCAACTTGCAATTTGTGCCAAAGGCGCAGTCTCCAGATTTGCAAAATAAACAAAAGTGCGTGCCAAATAGTCAGGCACACCCTTTTGCTTGAACCAACCCGCTCTGCCTGATTTGTTTAAATAAACATTAAGCATTGAACATCAAGCGCATTTCGAATGTAACATTTCAATTGGGTCCAATTGGATAGCGTTACTACGGATTGACCCAATCCTACTCGCTCAGACAAACAATTGCCTGTTTATCTTGTGCGTGCGATCTTCTTTCCGCCCTTTCACAATTTGGCAAACAATGCGAATTTGAAATAGGACTTTCACTTAAGCCGCAGCCCAGTCAGGCATCCATCAGCAAGAGTCCTTAACCGCAAAATAAATTACCGCACGTAGCACGCAGCCACTTTTGCCAAGGCAGACAGACGGCATTCAGCACTAAACCATAATCCTCATAAATATGAAACAATCAAATAAAAAAAGGAGTAAAGGCCACACAACAGCACAAAGAAAGAGATGGGGTACTCATGATAGACGACGACCAACCCAGTGCCACACAACTGACTTTTTATGGGCTACCCAAAGGCAACAAATAATAAATGAAAAATATCTACAAAACAGTGAAAGTTGCTGCAACCGGAAAAAGGGTAAAATTATGCAGTTTTCTAAAGGAAAGTTTGCAACTTTTTTTTGGGGTAAATAAATTGTTCACACTTTGTTTTGCAATTAGATAGCAGAAGGGTTGGCAAAGGGGTTAGCGGGCAGTTCGACAATGATTTGTAAGGGTAAATACTGTATACGAGTTTAATTGGGATCGGTTTAGAGGGGTGTTTTTATTGCTTTAACTTAGATTTAAATACATTGCACACAACTTTGATCGTTGAAAAATGTTTTGGTAGGTTCCAAGCGCGAAATAAAAAATTGTACTTTCTTTTAATTGCCCACACATTCATGTGTAAATATGTATAATAGTTTTCCTCAAACAGTTTTTTGTCTATGCATTTTTCGAGTATTTAATTTAGAATGCTATGAACGAAATTTGATCTCTGTATCATAGAGGCACACAACACAATCCATACTTCAATGTTGTCCACACTCAAATTTGTATACATAAACACATACATACATACGCAAGCACGTGCATGTGTGTGTCCCTCTGACCGCAGCTCAGAGAGAGGAAAAGAATAATATCACAGCGCAGTTTATAAAAGTGCGCTCATAGCGCAAGATATTCGCTTTTCTTCTTCAAGCTCGCCATAGTTTGGATTTCAAGTTGCCAGCGTGAGTTGTGGAAAATAGATTTTTGAAATTCTCTAAATATTGCCAAACGAAATAGACTGAGAATTACTAAGAAATAGCTTACAGTGCAAAAATATTCTGCTGTCTCTGATCCAGTAATATACATGTGTGTGTTCGTATGTGATTTTTGTTTACTTTACTGCTCCGCGTTTGTTTATAACAATACAGGCATATATGTCTGTATTATCGATCAGCACCTCAACTAAGTAGTTAGTTTGTACTCAAACTACAGTGCGAATGTTATCTTATTAAAAGCATATTTTGTGACTCCTGCTTCTATGTTATACAAATAACTGAGAGCTTAAAATTCAATGGTGAACTTGCTAAAGTGCAAAAGTAAATAAGCAAACGATCGACACCATCGGTAGCAGCACAAATTTTCCATATTTTTCCATATTTCTGTGCATTTCCTTCGTTTTTTGGTATGTAATTATGAAAATTATTCTTTGGATCTGTAAACTACATGATTAATTACTATTTAGGTGCTCGCGCGAACTCATTACTTTAGGGGACTCTATTCGCATCCAGGCAAAGATGTCGGACTGCGATGATAAAAAATTGAATGATTGTAAGTTTGAGATTATCAGCATGTTGTTCAGATTTCAAATTAGCTTAGGTTTAGGCGCTTGAATGGGCAGACATTTGATTGATTGACTGCATTACAATCAACCCTCTAATTGGGATTTGCATAATTGCAGCTACCAACACAACAATTTGCCACGATTTTTTATGTGATAAATGCTTCTGTTTTTTTTCCTATACATGAAGATTAGCTGCAGCAAAATATTTTATATTGTTGGGGTTGTTCTTACTGTAACGCGTAACAAATTTAGCAAGTAAGAACCTCTTTTATTATTTACTGATATCCAATGAACTTTTAGAGTACAGCAGCTTTCAGCTCTCACATTAGTCAGTCGCCCTTTGGCTAGTAGCTTTGGTCTGGCACATGTGTAGATACAACAGCGATGTGAAGTGGCAGCATCTGTTGGGCTGCCGCGGGGAGGTGGGGAAAATCGTAACTAGTGCAGCATAAATAATTGGCAAATAGGAACAAGGACCTCCTCCTCGTTGCTAAATGCGCTAGTTGCGGTTTTTAGCGTTTCGCTTTTGCTTCCGCTCTCTATCTTGCGGAGCTGATTCGCTTTGCCCGCACTACCCGCAACTCGAGAGCCAGCAAATTAAAGCAACAAATTTTGATAAAAATTAAAAGCTTGATTCACATCAGCATAATAACCTTAATCTCAACCAGAAGTGCATAGAGAAGACAAGAGAAGACGTGGCTGAGTCAGGAAAAATTAAAATCGACCTTGTGGAAGATCTGCTGATGCGCTGTAGAATTTTAGAATGTCCTTCCCAAGAAACATATATAAATTTGACAGGAGTTGGACGATTCGTTCATGAATTTTACGTGTGTGAGTGAAGCTAATTTTTTTTATTGTAAACAAATTTTAAATGCTTACTGTTCCAAAATATTCATACAGAAGTAATGACTCTTGTAATTTTTATTATATGCACAACTTTCTATGACATTATTTTTAAAAGAGTCTGCTACAGATTTCTCTTTTGAATGAAATCACCCTTGTCCGAACAATGGAGAGTTTGGATTAAAGATAAACAAAGTAAAGTATATATGATTAAATTTAAATCACAACAATGAACTTGAAAGTTACTTAACAATAAATTCGTAGTCACAATTTTTCCTTTTCAAATGGTCTAAGAAAACTTAACATCGTCAAGGTTAATTTGTGAACACTCCACGTCTTATTGCACAATAAATTAATACCAGGAATACAAATATTTATAGCTTGAGACATACATACCGATTTATACTTTATGTTTCGATAAAAGTTTCTCAAGCGCAGAATACAAAGAAATTTACGCATGAATTATTGTCGCCGACGCTCTGCAGAATTTTTTTTAACTTTAAGCTCTGGCAATTCATTTAGTTGGGGTGAGAGGAGGGATGACAGCCACATTAATGCAAGAGTGAGCGAGGTCGGCTTTCCAGCCGTAAGTTAACTGAAATTTCGTGCGTTTCTAGGGTCACAGCAGTTGAAGCTGCAGGAGTCGAGCAACGCTGCAAAGGAACAGCAAAATGCGATTACTGGGCAGACAATTGTCGTTACGGAATACGAAAATCCCTCGAGCTTTCGCTACATAACCGTAGATGACCTGGAAGTGAATGGTAAAGTTGTGTGCCAAGTCGAATTGCAGCTGGAAGCGCACTGTCAGGATAGCAACAAGGAGACGCACTACGAACGCTCTCAGTATGTCGTAGTGCGCTATCATCTACGGAAGACCTTCAAGTATCTGCGTGGCAAGGTGCTCCGGTTCAAGGGAGACGACATTTACTTGGTGCAGTCCCTAGACTACGGCTTTAGATTTCTCTGTCGATATTCCGATTTGTGGCTCCTCCCAAGGAAGTGCGTCCACCAGCATTTGGAGGTGTTGCGTGGCGGACTGTATGGAGTGGCTGCTCTCGGTAATGTGGCATGGTCTCAGACGGCAGTCGACTTGCTCCACTACCAGCTGACGAAAGCTGTGTGCCTGAAGTTCACGGTGAAGTATTACTGCCAAAACAGACGGCACAACTATGGCAACCTGCTCATCCAATCAGCACAACCAAGTGAAGCCTTTATTGATGCTGCAGGGTATCTACTAGAGCATCATTGTGCTCGGCGAGATCATCAGCTCATGCTGACCACAAGTTGTGAGAGCACTGCGAGTGTCTTGCGCTCTGTGCAACTAAATGAGCCGGGCAGCGATCCCAACCCATATGTGGCAACAGTTCTGCAACTGATCGAATTACACCGCACCAAGTTTCCATTGCATGAAACCCCTGAAGGGGATTTGAACAACTCGTCCACGCTGCATTTAAATAATCGCTGCAATAACAAGCTGCCCAAGCTGACGCCTCCCTTTGAGCAGTCGGACAGGCTCGAGTCCCTCTGTCGGATGAGCGCTCCACGAGCAATACCAAAGTCGGCGAGGAGCCTCAGCGCGGTCAGGTTTAACAATGAGCGGAGCGTGAACACAGCCTTCATTAGCGCGTCTGGGAGCAGTTCAAGTAGCGCCCACAGCTCTTCAAATAGTTTATCGCTAAAGACCGAGCGAACCCTCAGCACTCTCCGGCAAATGCACAAGAATGTGGATGTCAACAAGTTTCCTCGGGAGACTGTGAACTTATCCGCGCTTAATCCAGCCGCAGATCAGATGAATCCAAAGCAACCAACGCTGGTCAAACAGAAGTTAGATCGAATCTATGAAGAGCTGATGCGTGCAACTTCTGTCAAGGGAGTAAAGGAGTTTAAAACATCTGATGCATCGAGAACTTCAGTAGCAGCGACGCAGGCTGACAATGCAAAGCCACCAACGCTGGGTAAGGAAAAGCTGGACAACGATTCAATAGGCTCTGAATTCTCTGCGAAGCAGTCGGGAACTTCAGCAGTTAAGACGCAGGTTATCAAATCTAAGCAACCAACACTGGACAAGGAGAAACTACATCATGTGCTACCTTCAATACCTTCAGTCATCGAAGCTACGGGGTTTAATATGTGTGCAGAGTCAGGAATTTCTACAATTAGGACTCAGGCTGTCAAAGCAAAGCATCCAACACTGGACAAAGAGAAACTGGATCGTATCTATGAAGACTTGATACGCTCGACTTCTGTTAAGGGAGTAGAGAGGTCTAAAATATCTGCAGAGGAATCGGGAATTTCAGGAGTTCCGACTCAGGCTGTCAAAACAAAGCAACCAACAATGGACAAAAAGAAACTGGAACGTGTCTATGAAGATATGATTCGACAAACTTCTGTTAGGGAAGTAAAAGGGTTCAAAATATCTGCAAAGGAATCGGGAACTTTAGCAACTCGGATGCAGGCTGTGAAACCAAAGCAATCGACAATCGACAAGGAGAAGCAGGACTATGGAGATGTGACTCGCTCGACTCTGGGCGAGCAGCCTCAGTTGCAGACCGACCGAGAGGAGCAATTGCTGCTGGCACACAGCCAGGAGCGGGTATATCCACTGCAGAGCTGGCCAAGATCCCTATTCGACCAAGATGTCGCAGCGGCAATGCAAGCGCTGCACATTTGCAGACCGCTCAGCATGCAGCGCTATGCGTGGTCCCATCTGATGGAGTGCAACTCGTTGCTGGTGATCGCCCCCCCTGGGCAGGGTCGCTCTTGGTGTTACTTGCCCACGCTGTGCTCCCGTGTGATCAGCAGCATGCGCGAGACACCGACTAGCCAATTGGGTCCGTTGGCAGTGCTTGTGGCAGATTCCGAGGCCAATGCGTGCTTGCTGTCGAAGCAGTGCAGCTGCGTAATGCGGGGCTACGCGACGAAGCAGCTGAAAGTGGTGAACACACATGAGCATGCCGTGCTGGATGTGCAGCTGATGCTGTTGAATTCCTGCGGCATTCTGGTCACCACTCTTTGCCACTGGCATCGCTTGCTTCGGAACACGGAACTCAGCTGTATTGATGCTCATCGCTTGCAGCACTTCGTCCTGGACGATTACGACCGCATGCTGTCTGCTGTGCCCGATTTACTTAGCCAAGTGCTGCAGCGCCTCCGGCAGCTGGCATTCCCCCAGCTGCAGCTAATCCTTATTGCCCAGCAGTGGCACGGGCGCCGCTTCCTGCCGCTGGCCAAGCACTTCAATCGAAATCCTCTGCTGCTCTTTGCTGACTTCTTTGAGGCTGCCATCTATGGCAACGTAAAGCTAAACATCAAGTTGCTGCACTCCAGCAACAAGGCCCAGCAGTTGATAGACTACTTGGCTGGCCACGTCTCCAGAACTCGCACCATTATCTACTGCAAGAGCGACGGGGAGCTCTTGGATTTGCAGATGTCGTTGCGGGCGAGCGGCTATGAATGCATCGGAGTAAATGAAGCCCTTCAGCAGGTAAACTCACACATTGAGCTAGAGCGACAAAGTCGAAAGTAGGAGCGATTTTACCGAGAGGACTCGACTACAAGAGCCCTTCGGTCTCCATAACCTTAGTTCCTTATATTTTAGTTTCCTTTTTTTTTTATTGAAATTCAAAACTCTAATTTGAAATGCAACTTTCAAATGTTCTAATAGTCCCTTGGGTAACTGCAATCACATTCCATGAAGTACACAGGGTTACTTGAACTCGACAGGAAAACTGTTACAGAATCACCTTTAATTAAAATTTGATCTAGTTAATGGTGAATTTTCGTTGTGTTTCCCTCTTTGTTAATAGAAAAAGGGTATAAAAACCATTTTAAATTTTGTTTTTTTACGACATTCCTGATACTTTAAAAAGTGTCCGATCCGTCGTTCTTCAGAAATTGCATTGTCATACTTCTAGCGCTTCGCTCCGTTAAGCTCAATGTTCGTCTGCTCTTATAAGTACATTAATCCTACAGTGTAGAGGTCCGCAACTAGAAGGAAATTAATTTTGGATTTGGGAGTCAAAAATACTTCGTCAATTGAAAAATTGTGAATGAAAAAAATATTGTTTTTGCAAAGTTTTAAAATTGTGCATAGTAAAATATTCCGTCGGACTTCAGAAATTGCATTGTCAGACTTCTAGCTATTCCCTCCTTTGTCTGCTCATATAAACACATTGATCTTAAAGTGTATAAGTTCGCAACTGAATGGAAATTATTATTGGATTTAGGTGTCAAGAATACTTTGTCTCAAATCAATTGAAATATTGTGGATGAATCATAGTATTGATTGAAAAAATATTGTTTGTGCAAAGTTTTCAAATTGTGCAATCGTTTGATATTAGTATTGTAGTTGGGCTTGGATCAACACACTTTCTTCCTTCTTGCTAATCGTCATCGCTTCCCACTTCCTTACTCATAACTACAGCAAAACCACGAGCTACTGCTGCTCTCGGATGCAGGTGAGTTGCCAGCAGTGCTGCCGATCAAGAACTTCGGACTGTTGGTGCACTACAGTCTGCCCGCTAGTTGGTCAAGGTTCTCACATCGCTTTCATGCGCTCATCGACAACATTGCCAATCGTCTGGTGCCTGAGTGTCAGACCGACAGTGGGGACATTGTGTCCTATATGCTGCTGGACGAGAGCAACCAGAGCGAGTTGCCGCAACTGACGCGATTGCTGAGCGCGCATGATATTCAGCTGGATGAGCAGTTGCAACAAGTGGTGGCAAGCTGCCGTCGGTTGAGCGACCAGCAGCGTGCTTTCTGCCAGCATCTGCGCAGCAGCGGTGAGTGTCGTCAGCTGGCATGCCACATGCGACACTTTCCAGTCGCAAGCGACTTTCGCGGACTGCACTATGCAGTGTGGCAACCCGGCAATGTGGTGCGTTGCCAGCTCATCGACTTCCACAATCCGGTACATTTTGTGATGATGGCTGAGAGCTACAAGGCGAGCCACAGCGACAACTGGCAGGCTGTCCATGGCCGCCAACTGAGCAATGCTCTGAGACTTCACATGAGCCAGGAGCAGCACCAGCGGAGGGAGCAGGAGCTGAGCATGTCGCAGATATGCGTCATTCGACGCGGCAACGGCTTTCAACGCGTGCGCATCACAGACTTGTCTGACCAGCGCCTGGTCACTGTGCAGCAGCTGGACGAGGGCAGAGCCTTGCTGAAGCTGAAGCGCAGCGAGCTGCTGCAGTGCGATGGCGCCTTTGAAGCAGTTGCGCCCGTGGCCATGGAGGTGCGGTTGTGTGGCGTGCGGTCTCGTGGCAGTGAGGATGGCCATTGGGCGCCAGAGGCCAGCGAGTGGGTTAGCAGCAAACTGTGCAACCTGCAGCACCAACAGCATCTGCAACTTGTCGTGGAGTTCGCCATGCTAGACACTGTCTATGTAAGGGAAGTGGTGCTGTGGCAGGACTGTCCCTCGCTGAGGACTGCAGTCAAAGTAGTGCAGCTGCAGCGCGAGCTGCTGGCGCAAGAGTTCGGCCAGCTTGACGAGCAGAGTGTGAGCAGACTGCGGCGAATGCACCAGGCTTGCCTTGGCGCCCAAGCAGAACAAGGCGACTTGGTTGAACAAGGACCTCTTGCTGTCGACAGCAACGATTGGAGACAGAGGGAAACTGAGGACGTGTTGCCGCCCCAGCTGAAGCATGAGGCTAGCAATTCAACTTGCTCCGATGACGTAAGCGGATGTCAGGAAGAACTTGAAGAGTCTGCACCACTGGCTGAATTACTGAACATACTGCTGAAGGATCTGCAGAGCAATGAGCACATGACCAAAGCAGTTAGCCGAAATGAGATTCCAGTCAAAAGGCTGAGCACGCCAGAAAAGATAATCCCGAAAGCGGTGAGCCAGGCCATTGTTTGTGCCGCCATCGCAGGCAATGTGGTGCGACCCAAGGTTAGATGGCATCAGACCCTGCTGCATATCGAGCTAATCTTCGAGCAGCAGGTGCCGCACTACCAGCTTATCCACGAAGGCTGCGTTCTCATTTACGCAGTCCAGGCGACGACTCCGCCACAGCGGTGCATTCTGAACTTGCTGGGCGATGTGCACATAGTATCGCAGCGTCAACACGGATATCAGTTGCAAGTTAAGCTGGCGAAGCGGGCTCCTGTCACATATTGGCCCACCTTGCTGAGCTCCCTCACTGCCCAGCAGCATTGCCATTGGCTTGTTTACGACGCCGAGCGCGCCAAGTTGCCGCAGTCGCAAAAGTGTCTTCTCAATTGGACGCGTTACGTGGAACGCTCCACTCGAATTCCAAATTCCTACTCGGATGACGACGAAGGCTGCAATTTCTCCGACGAGGACGAATTGACGGATGAGGAACTTTAATCGATAACTTGCAGTTTATTTCTAAAATCTGTTTATTCTGTTTATAGAATATTCCTTTTACAAAAGATTTCTGATGTCGTCCGTGTCTTGTCTTATTTTAAGCACACTCTACTTGCTTGCATAAAAGTTAATAAATATTGAAGTTTTTCCACCTGAGCAGTACGCCTAGATTCCTTTGGATTACAGACATCGTGGGCTCTATTCTCTAGCACTATTTCAGGTAACTCCCTCAGTTTTGCTTTGCTGCAGTTCAAGGATGTCTATAAAATATCTACATTAGAGTGAATATTTTATTTCCTGTAAAAATTTAAAGTACGATTACATCAATGTGCTAAAAGTGGGAAAGTTCCGGCGAGGAGAGGCTAAGCAGCCAAGCGGTTTGAAGCTCGCATCTCGACCAGGCACAGCTCGCGAGTACGAGCGGAGGCATGTAGAGCTGCAGGTGATGTAGCATTTGTGCCCAGACTTGACCCAAGTTATTGTCCACATCGGACGGCAACAGGACGCAGGCGATCTCGAATTCCGCATAACTGTTCGCCAGCGCACATCCCGCCCGCACCACCGAGCCATCGTGGTAGGTGCGTTGGATGCGGACATAGCGACCGGCGAATCGCTTCACGATCGGCACTGCGGGCAGCACATTCAACATCAGCTTCGGCTCCACCAGAAACACCTCGCCCAGAGTGGCGAAATAGGTGTGCACTGACAATATCTCAATTCCGGGTAACTCGCGTATCGATTTCGAGAGCAGGCGCCAGGGCTTATCGATCTCTAGACGCAGTGACGGATTGCCGTTGAGCAGATTGCCGTCCAGGTGCTGGCAGGCCTCGGTGATATTGTTTTTGAAGAACGCCAGCAGCTCGAGCGCATCATCGTCGGTTAGCTGATACTGATCCTTGGCGATCTGCAGGAACTTGCACATTTTGAGTCGAATGCAGATGTTTGTCACCTGGCTATTTGCATCGTAGAATCCGTCAAGGCAGCCGCTGGAGTTTAAGTCTGGATTGTTCATTGGACACCACGTGCTCTTCCAGTTGCTAATTAGGGCCACCTTGTGCCACTTGGTCAGCGCTGTGGGCGTCGCTGTCGCGATGGCGATCCTGATTCGCATTTGATTGGCCGAATAACGAGAATCGCTATTGAAGTTTAACAGGCTGCGCATGTTGACTAAATTCGCGAATTGATATTGACAAAATTAACGTTACCGTAGTGTTGCGAAAAGCACGCACAAGTTGCGTAATTTGCATATTTGCATAGTTTGCAACACTGCCAGTTAAAGGCGATTATTTGTGTGCACAGCATTTAAGCAGGCGACCACTTGGCCGGAATTCGAGTTGCTCGTGCCAACTGGGGCCATGCACTTCGCGCTTTTGTGGCGGCTGCCCTAACCGCAGCTGGGTCCTGTGGCTTTCCAGGACTAGCGCCAGTTCAAGTGCCACAGGGCACGGCCGGCGTGCAGTGCACAGAGTTTTAAAAGCCAGACACTGTTGTTGTTGTTGTTGGGCTGCCTGAAATGTCACAACGGCTGGTGCTTTTACTGTTACAAAGCGACCCATTTAGTGCACCGCTCTCTTGTTTGCCTTTCGCGTCTTTCGTCGCGTGTTCAAATGTCATCCGTCGTGTCTTTTGCCGTGACACGAGTCGTTGCGATGATGCATTGCGTTAATTGGACAAGCCTAAAAGTATGCTTTAAATTTTGCGTGTGGATGCTGATTGCACAATATGCGTACCTTTGAATTTTGAATTACAAAATAAGTTACTAATACTACCCAAACTCCATCAATGCACAAATACTATGTGTTATAGAACAGTTGTTGTATTTGATATATCTTTGTTTGTTTTTTCGATGCTAATAATACATATTGTAATACTTACAAGTAATACAAAGCGTTTAAACGTCTACATAAGTGTGTATATACTTACTACGCGAGTTATATAAATGATCTTACTTGAGGATATTTTCCTAGCATTTACATATATATTGATAATGATTCGTAACGTTTAAACTATATTTTTATAAGTCTATATATATACACATTTAAATGTAAGTGACTCTATTATAGCTTGATCAAATGCATACACAAACGTACTATATAAAAAGAAGTTTCAGTCCACGTATATACGAAAATTAAGGAATTTATAAAATGTTAAATAACTATTTGTTTGTCTGCTCTAATTGAATTTAAGGATTATTGAGTGCGTTTCTCCGGTAAATGCAGTCTGCTTAGGAATACGTCTATATGTAGTTGAGTATGCTAGGGAGACTTATGGTTATGTTTGCGTATTTATGTCTATGCTTTATGGTGGCATGCTGCTAGGTGTGAGTTCCTGTATTCGTATATAAATAATACAATGCGGTTGTGCGTAGTGCTCTCTATCAGCTATCAGCTAACAGCTAACAGCTACATCTAACTACTGAATGCTCTGACGTTGCGCAGAATTCCTTTGGATGCCCGTGTGGGGCTTAGAACAAGCTGCTCTGCTTGGCGAGGCTGCAGCTGTGCAGGGTCATGGTGCCCGCGGGGTGGAGTGCGAGGGCCGTCTGCAATGTGCTGGGCGGCGGCGTCGTCACGGGGCCCCAGGAGAGCCGCTTTCAGTTCGGTCGTAGCGGCAACATGCCATAGTGCTGCTGATGCGCTTGCTGCTGCTGCTGTTGCTGTTGTTGCTGCTGCTGTTGCAACATCATCTGCTGCTGCTGCTGCTGCTGTTGGGGCGTGGTCGTGGCAACCGTGGCGGGCACCTGCGATGTGGTGTAGGTGACCGCACAGGCGGCGGGCTGCGAGACAACGACGGGCGCGCTCACCTTGCGCTCGGACTGCGTGCGAATCGGCTGCGGATGCGCCGCACTTGGCTGCGGCGGCGGTGCGTACATGAGCATGGGCGGCGGCGGCGGAGACGGCTCCACGCTAGGATGGCGCGCCGGCGGCGTCACCGCCGAACCGTGGTACGATCCATACGAGCTGTCGTCCGACTGCGCCGACTGCCCGCGATTCCGTGGTCCCGTCATGCCGTACAACTGCTGCTGGTCACGTCGCTCGAACTTGTGATTGCCGTCCAGGGGCGTGGGATTGTTGCGTGAGCCGTACACCGGCTGGAAGCCTTGTGCCTGCGGCTGCTGCTCGGCCAGCAGCTGTGGCGGCTGCAGCTGCTGTTGCATGCTGACTGCTGCCTGTTGCTGCTGCTGTTGTTGCTGCTGCTGCTGTTGCTGCAGTGGTTGCTGCTGTCCGCGCATGGAGCCGCGCATGCCGTAGATGCTCTCGCTGCGCTGCTGCAGCTGATTCTGCACGTTCTGGTTCTGCAGATGCGACGACTGCGCCGCCTGTTGCTGCTGCTGCTGTTGTTGCTGTTGTTGCTGCTGCTGTTGTTGCTGGTGCTGCTGCTGGGTGCGCAGGGGATAGAGACTCTGGGCGGGCACCAGCGGACCGGGGCGCGGCACAATGTCGCGATTGATCGCCGTGTTGCTCTTGGCGTAGACGCTCTGCGAGCGGTTCAGGTTGCTGCGCGTCAGCGTCGGCGAGCGGCAGTAGAGCGAGCGCGTGCCGCCGTAGAGCGGCTCCTGTTGCTGCTGCAGCTGCTGGTCGTATTTGGCGGAGAGCGGCGGCGCCGTGTACAGGTTCTGGCAGTAGTTGCCGGCCCCGGCGCCCACCACGCCCATGGGCGCCATGTTGGCAGCCGCGTGCTGGTTGGCCGCCGCATTGCCGCCGCCGTTGCCGCCGCTGCCGCCGACTCCGCTGGTCGCCTGGCCGCGCGGATAGGTGCCGTGGGACTGCTGGTACTTGTTTGGCTTCTCCATGTCCATGTCGTAGTTGAGCTCGTCCTCCGAGTGGATCGAGCTGGAGTCGTTGTCAACGCTGCCCTTGCCGTGTCGCACGCTGCGCCGCGAGCTAAAGATGTGCTCGTACACCAGGCCCGAAGCCATGCCGCCGACCAGCGGCCCGAACCAGTACACCCAGTGGTTGTCCCACTTGTTCAGCACGAACGAGGGGCCCAGCGAGCGCGCGGGGTTCAAATATGGCATCTGCAATGGAAAATGCGTGAAAAGCGTTAGTTAGTAGTGTCGCTTGAGGTATTCTATTTTCTTAATCTAAATCTCATAATTGCCCCCTCTATTATAATAGTTACTGCTTATGCAAGTCTTTTTCATCAAAGTGTCTATTTGCCCCCTCGTTATTATAATAGTTATTCCTTATCCAAGTTATATTTTATCTACAACAACAAATGGATTTCTATCGAAGTCTCTATTTGTCTTCGCTATTGTAATAGTTATTTCTTATGCAACTCATATTGTATCTACAACAACAAATGGATTTCTATCAAAGCGTCTATTTGCCCCCTCTATTATCATATTTTTTCTTTATAGAAGTCATATTGTATCTAGAATAATAAATATATATCAATTAGGGCAAAGAACTACATTAAAAGTGTATCTTTTTGAAGAGGTACTCCACCAGGGCCTACATATCTATTTGTTATTATTTTTACATGTTATTTTATTTAGTATATTATATTATATGAATCGCAGTAACTGCAACTGTGTAAGAACTGTGTTAAAAGCGACGAGTATTGCTGTCAGTCTCTAAATATCTATTTGCTACTGTCCTTCTATTCCTTAATGCATGGTATGACAGCTATACCACAAATATTTTCATTATTTTGCGAGTATTTCCATTAGTCCCTATACCACAATTTCTCATTTACTATTTTATTTATATTACATATGAAAAACCAATTAGTTCTAAAAGTGACCCTGTGCGAGTATCTCTTTCTCCTCTTTTATTTCGTTTTTAACATTGCAGGAATTTATATTCTAAGTGTCGTAGTAAAATATGTTAAATATGGCGCTTAGTTCCCATATACCTATTTACCATCTTTTCATTTATTTGTGATAACCCCAAATGAAATGCAATTAACTATTTCCACGCTATTGTGTTAATTGTGGCGCTTAATATACTCTACGTGTTTTCCTATCCGTATCTAAATATATATTTGCCACTGTTTCTCCATTAAGGTAGTTATACTACATATGTCTGTTAAAATCTATAAAATGAAATGAACTGTGACTAGTTTTGCTAACAGTCTCTGAATATTTGTTCATCACTGTTTCCCTACTCCTCTCTTTTTGCAAGTTGTCCTTATTTTCAGTATTGCATTTAACGGTAACACCACAACTGAGACGGCAGGCATACTCGAATGTAGTAAATTGTTGGCGCAAATATTTGCTTTTGATTTGGGCAGCGATCGGATCGCTAAATTAATTATCTCTCCCGATTGCTCGGTGCCTTTGTCGAGCCAGATTCCAGGTAGTCGCCTCACTGCTGCTGTTGTTGTTGTTGTTGTTGTTGTTGTTGCTGATGTCACGCTGCGATTTTGCACCATAAAAATGCAGGAGCGGCAGGTGCGTTTTTCAGTCTCAAGACTGTTACTCTTCCCCAGCCCCGTCTTTCGTGGGGCAGCATTATCAATGTCAAACTCACCGAGACGAAGCAGCAGGCGCTGTAAGCGGCGCCGATGGCGAACGAGGAGTTGCCCATGAACCGCTTGATGGCATCGGTGGAGACAAAGTAGCAGAGCACCACGACGAACGTCAGTATGAACTCCACGCCGAACCGCTCCCAGGCAGCCAGGGCGGCGCTGTGCGAGATGGCGGCCTGCAGGTTGCCCTGATAGCCGGGCACGGTGACACTGCAAACAAGATAGACACACGAAAATTCGCAATGAGTACAGATGAACAAAAGTCGAACAGTTGTAAGCTACAGTATATAGTATGTGTATATATATGTCAAAAGTCAGCTAAGCCTCTCGCCTGAAGCGACAACTTTCGGCTCATAAAGTTGGGCGCACACACGAAATAATTTAGATTGCCAAAGTTTCAATTGCCATGTGAGAAAAGTTGTTGCCTATTTCGCTGTGTGCCACAAAGTTCTGCGGCAACCTTTGTGATTTATGCACAATTCGAGTTTCATGATAATGCTAATGAGTTCGCCGACAAGCAGCTGGTGATATGGCATTTGCCAGATAAACTGCGCTCTTAACTCAATTGTTTTGTCACATCTTCCTAATAGATTTGTGCAGCTTGCCCCTTAAATTCCAAGTGGTTGCCTGTACCATAATAGCTGGGGCAACAGACGCTGCGCCATTTTGCAGGCGGATAAACATTTGCACAGCTTTTGTGGGAATGCAAGTTGCTCACCGGAACATTGAATGGCTGTGGCAAATCCGGAACTAAACGCTCTCCAAATGCACTTAAAAGCACTTCAGCAAATACGCCAGCAGTCAACGGGAAGCGGCATTGAGTGACTCACGGCAGACAGACAGCGAGTCCTGTTGCAGGTCGCCAATATAACTGCCAGCTTAGCCGCCGTAAGCTGCAAATAGTTGTGGCAATATGAGAAATGCGCCAGCAACTGTTTGCCCCAGCATCCCCAGGTATTTATCCTTTCACACCTCAGGATTTGAAAACTCAGCAGTCTGAGCTGCTTATAGCCACAAAAGGAAGCTTAAGCTGTGTATGTTGAAAGTATGAATGCGACAAAGTAAGAGGAGCATTGCCTGAAATTTTCAATTTCACTGTTTCTAATACTCGATGTTGGTTTACAATAATGTTGGTCCACAATTAATGTTTACTATTCGCCTCGCTTCATTGCAACTTTTGCTGAAATCAATCTGAAATCCGAGTTGTAGTCGAGTCGCTAATTTGCCACAACAATAACCACGCTTAGTAGCTGCCACTAAGTAGCAACAGGAAACAGCAGAGTGTTGGGGCCCCAGTTTGTGTGCCGTTAAGCTTGGCAGCTTTCTCTTCCTGGCCAAAATTGTTTGCACGATAACTGCAAAATGTAAAAGCAGAAAGAAAAACGTAGGAAACGCGCAGAGGAAGCGCAGGACGACGATGTACGGGAAAAACACATATATTAAAAGCTTACAGCCAACTCTGCAAACTTCAACCATACCTCAAGTTGGCCCGCAGTTCGAGTGTGTCTCTGTGTGTGTGTGTGCGTGTGTGTGTGGGGTTCAAAAGGGAAGCACATTTGCTCGCACATTTGTTGCCACACCACATCCGCATGGCGAGCGAGGTTATGGGCTATGTGTTATGTGCAACACGCTCGGTTGACTGTGGTCTGGGCTTCAGAGATGCGTGTGAATAGTTTCGGTTAACTGGGATTGCTAGTGGAATAGGGACTGCTATAGGGACTTCTGTATTGGGTTTCCCTTGCTGCTTTTCCACTTGTTCTAACATAATTATGTCATGCAAAATCAAATATCTTGCTGCATAACGCAATTTCCAGCAATTTGCAGTCTATTCCCCATTGGACGTTTAAATCTTCCGAAGTGAATGACTCTACTCAAACGTGGAGACCACAAACTTCTGCCAGTGTTGCCACCCAAACCTGTAAGCAACCAAGCTGCCCACTCGCCGACTAAGCGCTGACAACCTGACTTTTAATTTAAATGATTGCATGCATTTGTCGTAACATAATTATGCCATGAAAAATCAGATAGATATTTGAGCATAATGTAATTTCCAGCAATTTGTAGTCTTTTGGGTTTAAATCGCTCCATTTCATGCAAAGTGAATAACAACTAAAATGGGGAGTTGATCACAAAATGCTGCAACCAAAAACAATCGTCAGTGTTGCCATCCAAACTTGGCAACAACTAAGCTGCCAACTTGCTGGCTAAGCGCTGACAACTTGACTTTAATTTTAAATTTTTGGCAAATGTTAAATGAAAGGCGTGAACTTAAATTATTGATTTAATTTATACCAACATAGTTTTGCAGAATAATGCAATTCATAGTCCATTCCCAATGAATAACTGACCAGTGTTGTCACCTAAACTTGTAAACTGACAAGCCGACTTTGAATTTAATATTCGACAAATGTGAAATTAAAGACGTGCACTTTAAGGCACGAATTCATTTTGCAATTGGAATATTTATGGAAAATACACCCGCACACACACACACAAAGAGGTCACACATGTGTGTGTTGGCAAAATTGCGAGTGGGGCACAATTAAAATGTGTAATAAATATTCAGACAGAAGACGCAATTTATTGACTGCGGCGCAGAGCAATTAATTATACATTTTGCTGGCCACAGAATTGCACATTCAATGCAACAATTTGTTGAATGTGGCGCACGCATTGTGGCACATACGCCGCATACAGGAGCGTGTCAGGTACAGACCAGTTGTGCACACCGAAGGGAAGGGGAGCGGGGGTGCCACAACCGGAAGCGACAACAGGATGCCATTGCCAGGCGGCAGGCCGATAGGCCGATAAGCCAACAGCGTTGTGTGGCAAAGACTACTAGGCGACCCCAAGCAGATTACTAACTTCATGTGACATGAATTGATTTGGCCCAACGATTCCCGAAGTCTTCCACAGCAAAGAGCGTTGCCCAGGAAGTAGTTGTGCAGTTCGATATAATTGACTGGGCATGCGAGTGACTGCAGGCTGCCTTTTGAACCGCACCGCCGAGATCCATTCGCTTTAGGGATGGCCGAATTTTAATTCAGTTTTTGTACTTTGTTTTCAATCGAAAGCGAAGCATTGTCTTGTGATTGATTTAAGCAATCCTTACTCCACTTTTTGCGTGTCACGCTCACGCGCTCATCTCTAGTAAATTGTCAGTTTAGGCATCAAGTTTTAATTTGAATTTAATTGTAGCATTGTCTTCTCATTGACTTAAGGGATGCAGTAGGTAATCCTTACTGCAACACTCTCTCCAGTAGCTCATCTTGATAGTTTTAAAATGGTTTTATTTTGAATTGTATTGACTTAAGGAATTCAGTACGTAATCCTTAATCCAATTTATGTATTTCGTGCATCTCACGCTCTTGCGGTCATCTCTAGTAACTTATCAGTTTAGAGATGAAAGCATTATATTTCATCTTTCTTTCTTTAGTTTTAATTAAAATTGTACCGTAATACAATGTCTTCTAATTAATTTAAAGGTTTCGGCATTCAATCCAGCTTGCTTCATGTCACGCATATCACGCTTCCGCGCTCATCTCTAGTAACTAGTCAATTTAGGATTGGCAGTCAACATTTCAATTTGAATTGCATCGCGCATTTTCTTGCAATTGATTTACAAATTTCTGCATTCAATCCTTGCTCTAACACTTTATGTCTCTAGTAGATTGTCAGTTTGGGGATTGAATCCCAGCATTGTTTGCCGATTTCTTCATTGCCTACTAGTGCGTGTCACGCTCACGCGCTCATCCCTAGTCGCTTGTCTTGTCAGTCGTTGCGCTCTGCGTTCGGTGGCATTCAAAATTCAAATTTCGACCCGAAAATCCTGTTTCTTTTTTGCCCAACTCCAGCTCTGCGTGCGTCCGAAACTACTGTAATTTTGGGCGGCAGGTGTGTGTTGTTTGTGCCTCGACTCGACGCAGCTCAGCTCAGCTCGTTTGTGCATTGCCGTTGCCATTGCCAGCTGCCTGTCGGATTGACCAACCAGAGAGCAGAAAGGAGCAGCGTCGCGTCGCAATGCTGTCGACACGTGTTTGATTTCAAGTTTCCGACGACGCATCCTGCGCAGGCGCAACGACTTTCGAGTCTCAATTCTCGGACGACTTGAGTTGAGTTGAGCTGAGTTGAGTGGAGAGTGGAACAAAGGCCGCTGGCAATGCTTAATTATGCGTTCTTTTGCTGTCGGCCTCTACCTGATTTTTATCTTTTTTCAATCATTTCCAAAGACAGCGTTGCCTTGGCTTTTTTGGAACGTGCTTGGCGCACGTTCCGCATAAACTGAAACGGACTGCGCATTGGGAATGCCAGCAGCACAATAGACTGAGCTGCTGAGATCGCTAAATATGTGGCATAGCCGAGCCGGATATCGATACTTCAACATGCTGCGGGTCTCTCCAACTAATAATAATAAGACTTCAAGTGCGTCGTCTTGGACGCGGCTCAAATTCGGGCGGGCAAGTGACAATTGATATGCGACAGGAGTGCGCGGGAAGTGCCACAAGCACTTGCAGCCATTAGACTACTCAAGTGTCTAGGAACAAGCAAAGTAAGCGACTTAGTATGCAGCGATCGATAGAGGATTACTTCTACACTTATGCATCGATCGATAGAGGATTACTTCTACTTTCATATTAGATTTTAAAGTCTGAATCTCAGCTTTGATGAGGCAATCGGAGTGCAACCGCGAAGTCAGCTACCAAATCTAAACCAATTAATCAACGCACTCGAGACACACAGCGCATATGGGCTACTTTTTTAGGAAACATATGTTTCGACTAAAACACACCCGTTCAGAGACCCTTCCAGCAAGCGCGAGAGAGAGGGGGGAGACGCAGTGGTGAAGATGCGAACTTGATCGCTGCAGCAGCTGAAACATGTTTCATTTACCTCGACTCTGCAGCGAGTCGAGAAAGCAAACGATGCCAACGCACTCAAAAAAGGAAGAAAAAAAAAGAAACAGGGAAAATAAGTAAGAGTCTGAAGGCAGACAGGGGTAAAAAATCAACAGCGCAACAAACAGATGTTGCACAGACTGCAGTTGCACAGTTGCAGGAGGAGCATTCAACGACTTTCCCAACGACTTCGAAATTGGAGCGAAATGCTGCGCAGGCGCAGACATATTTCTTCCATCTTCCATCTTCCTTCTTCGTTCGTCGTTCGTCGTTTGTCGTTCTCGCTGTTGTTCTAGGGAGGGAGACAAAGGGCGACTGATATTCCACACGCATACGCACACGCATATCCTGCGCCAGGACTTTGTGCGCATAAAAGACGCTGACAGCCCCGAGATGATTTAGCTAGGCACCATTATGTGTACATATAGATTCGTTTGTGTTTCTGTCTGTGTGAGCGTGGCAAGACGCTACAACCTCGACAAAGGAATCCGGTCCTGACAGCAACGCATTTTTGTAAAAATGGGAAAATCACGTCGCCATGCGGCAGATGTTTTCTCTACTAGATAAAGTCCTAGCTACCTGCCTCCCATGCAGGTGCGTTCCTCTATCTGCTCTGTGTGTGTATCTAGAGGATACGACATTTACCTGCATATCCTATTTATACACTCGCATTTCTCTAGTGTTTGCCTCGTTTTTGCACAGGGCATTTCCTGTACAGTTGCCACAGCTTGCCACTGGGCTGAATGACATTGAACAGCTCTCGTGGATTTCATTAGAAATTGCTTGGTGTCCATGCAAATTGCTCTGTCACTCACACTTTGTTGCAGCTTGGCCCTAAATCGAAATGAATGCCATGCCCAATTGCCTGGGCAAACGAAAGTTCTACTCGGAATTAAAGCCAGCTTACTAGCTACAAGGCTGCACTTCTGCCGAGTTCCGAGAAACAACTCGTATAAAATCTAAGCGCATTTTGCCAGCCAAGCGAAAAACTTCGATACTCGTTCAAGTTCCTCATCTAAGCTGGAATGCAAACACACAGAGTGTGTATCTCAAAGATACATCTAGCAAAGCGTTTGATGAATTCCCCAACTTACCCGTAGAGCAGAGCGGCCCCGGCGATGCCGCCGCCACACTGGGCGGTCATGTACATGGCAGCCCGGATCGGGGAGATGCTGCGAATCACGCAGGCGGCCAGCGTCACGGCGGGATTGATGTGGGCGCCTGTGGAGCAAGACAACAGAAATACATGGATTAATGAAATATTTAACACAAGCCGACTGCCAATTAAACTGTTGTGTTTCGGCAAAGGCATACAAAGTAATTGGGAGTCAATAGAGTTAGAATGGATCTGGGGCAAACTTTTGCTTTGCAAGTTAAGCAAATATTTAAGTGCCCACTTTGGACATATACAATATATATGCATATAGTACAAAGTGCTGGAAGAACTGTTTTTATTTTGTATTCGTATTCTTATTTTGCTGGCGACAACCACTGTACAATTAGTGCGCTGGGTTCGTTAAAATCCGTTAAATAACATTTTGACACTTTCGCGGAAAAACACATTTGTAGGGGAGATCTGGGGGCAGGGAGAGGGAGTGCGTTATAGAGATAACATCATAACTTAATGCTCAGCCAATTGACTGTGAAAAAGTTGGGAGGAAAATGTGAGGGAAGCAGAACTTGCAAGGGAAATCAAGAACACATGTTTCTCCGCACTTAAGAGATATGCTGCTGTTTTTTTGTGGAAACATTTAATTGCCTCGAATGTCAACGCAGATGAACAAACAACACAAGGAAATTGTACAGAACACAGTGAAGAGAGAGAGGGGGGTGTGACAAAAGTCGACGCCACTACAAGTGCGCTGGCAGAGATAGCAGAAGGAGTTGCTGAAGGTGCACGCGGAGGTGGAGGGGGGGGGGGGGAGAGAGAGGGGCGTCGCCTGGTCGTGGGCGACAACCGCAGTGCGTTCGTTGGCTTCTTCAAAATGAAACGGGGAAAAAAGTAATGACAACGAAATGGGGCTGCAAATTCCCACGCGAGGCAAAAGAAAACATGCAACACTTGTCGCCAGTTTGTTTGTTTGCGCTCGGTGGGCCGCTGTTGCCTTCGTTCGACTTACCCGATATATGCAGAAAGCACTGCGTTAGCGTCGCCATCGCCAGGCCCGAGGCCAGAGCCGTTGCCAGCAGCACGGAGGAGACACTGGCACCCACACCGGCGCCCGCAGCTGCGCCGCAAACGATGAACACATAGAGGAACGAGGCTAAGCACTCGCTGATGATGGATCTGCAAAGCGCAAGAGAGAGAGAGAGGGAGTGTGAGTTGGTTTCATGTGATTAAAGTAAATATCTGAGACTGGCGCACAATGTCAGCCTTGTTCCTGCGCCGCTCACAATTAAGCGCACTGTTCCGCAGCCAAACCCAAACTTAAGCTGAACTGCAGCCGCTGCTGCACGTGACGATTGCCGGGGGTCGCCCTCGAGCTGGACAGCAACATTGCAAACATGCACGCAGGCAACGTCTCTTGCCCCCCGTTCCCAGCGTTGAGCAAAAGTCCAACAAAGTGGGAAACCAGCTGCAATATTTTTGTTAATCTCCATAAAACTTCTGCTTTCCCAATTTTGCATTCCTACTCTTAATTGGCGCCATTGCCCTTGTCCGCCAAACAGCTGCCCCTGCCAATATCAATCTAAGCAAACAGTCAAAAATAAATATATAAAACATTTTAACAAGTTGCGAATAAACTTGTAGTCGCAGTCGCGCTTTAAATGCTTTAAGGCTCTGCAAATATTCATCAACTGCCTGTCAACTGATATTGCTACAAAGGGAACTGTTTAATAAGTGCGACAGGCAAATTGCAAAATTAATAAAACTTTAGGCAGCTGACGAGCTAAAAAGTTATCAAAGTCATTTTCCTTCTGCTTTGGAAACACACAACAATTTTTAAGTAATAGGGGAAATAAGCAAATTGATGTAACGCTTCATTAATTGGCGGAAAACAAACTTAAGAGCACTTTAAAGAACTAAATGATTACATAAGCAAGATATGATGATATTTAGTGAATAAAAGTATGATTAAAGTAAATAATTATGGAGCATAGAAAATCAAGAAGTAACGCTAATACAAATTTGGCTTCAAGCTAAGTGATTCATTGTTTAAAATGTTATGTAAGAAATGTAAAGTTGCCGAGCTTAGCAATATTTAAAATTTCGGCTGAAGTCGAGCGCATATTGCAAATGAAGGGCTCAGCTTACATACAAAGCCAAGACGCGAACCACTTAAATTACACTTAGTTAAGCAAGACAAGTACAACTGCCTGCATGTGCGTGCGAGTGTGAGTGCGAATGTGTGGGTGTGCGTGATGCAAAAAAGCCATACAACGACACACAGAAGAAGAAAGGAGCTAAACAATGACACGACTCGGCTGTATAATGAGAGTGAGTGTGGGGGAGGGGTGGCAGGCTGAATGCTAATGCTAATGGTAATGGTAATGCGAATGGCTCACCTCCAGAACTCCAAGGTGCGAATCTCAGCCTGCATGCTGCGCTTGGGTGCCTGCATAGTGCTGGATAGTCGATTGTTGATGGCATTCCCATGCGAGTCTTTGCGCATCGCCTCCAAGCGCTCGAACAATGTGACTATATGATAGTCTATATTGTGCTCCAGCGGCATTGTGTGCAAGCTTTCGTCGGCCATTGCTTTGGGTGGAAAGGAGCGTCACAACGGAGCGTCTGCTTTTGTTTATGTTTTCGATTAGAGCTGATGGAATCGCGATCAAGCTTCAAACACTGATTAATTGCTGTCCACGAACACGGCGAAGCACACGCGACACGAAATTAATGAACGAACTTGTCTTAGGCAAACATTTTGCTCAGTTAACTGGAAATACTTTGCACTCGCAAATTGCATTCAATTGATATCAATTGCACGACGTAGTTGTCTTTCTTTTAATTTGAACTCCCAACAGATTTTTGTGTGTTATGCTTTCTGGATTTGTTTGATTCGACGCGAAAACACGACCGTACACAAGTGCGATTTGCGAGCGAATGCCGAACCGACGAACAAGTTGAAGCTGAACACAGAAACTCACCAGCATTCACCACCACCAACGCCGGCAGCAATCACCACCACCATACAGGCTTCAGCTGCCCACACCACCAACGCAGCGTGCCGTTGTCTGTGGACCTGTGTTGAATACAACAACCCTCAGGGCGCGGTGAAGTTGAATACGGAAGCCGAAAACACAGGCAACCTGTTGGTCATCGCACGAAACGGTTGTTGTGGTGAAGACAATGAATACGACGATTACGATGACGATGACGATGATGATGATGATGATGATGATGATGATGATGATGATGATGATGATGATGACGATGTTGTTGAGCTTGAGGTTGCGTTGCAGTTGCAGTGGTGTCGCTCTTAATGGTGCTGGTGGTGGTGGCTTCGCTTTTTTTTCGGCAACTGGCAACATAATGAAAAGTGTCTGCAACTTGATTATGCAGCCTATGATCAATAACACTGATTTCACGGGCAGCCAGCAGCCAGCAACAACAACAACAACAACAGCGGCGGCAAAAGCAACCCGACACGATACGAGCAGAGCCGAACGCAATGTGGAACTCCCAGGCTGCTCAAGCATCTGCTGGACGGATGCTGGTTTCGGAATTGGGCACATCTCAGCTTTCATTGAATACAAGTATGAGTAAGTATTATGGTCTTTGATTTTTCGGTACATTAATAAAATTAAATAATATTGCTCAATGGCTGTGCGGAATTATCGTTGAGGTGCTCTCACTTTGCTGCTCGCAAAAGTTATAGCTGGAATCAAACTTAATTTATACTAACTGAAAATGAAAGGCGCTTGCTATTAACTCAAAATGCGATGTATTAAAAGTGTATTTAATATTTTCAATTCTCATCCTGACTACCCCTAATCATTTAAAAAAAAGTATCACATTTTACGCCCCACTAAATGCTATAATTATGAGCGCTTCACCACTTGATACCTGTCGATTTTTGGTTTTGGAGTTGTCTGTGTGCGGATCGGAGTGCGGATTCCTGTCAGTCAGTCACATCGTGTGAGCGACATTGCGGACCCAATGAGCTGTGAAAGTCAAGAAATGATGGGCAGCAGCCATGACCAAAAACCAAAGTGAAATCAATCACAAGACTGCTGGACAACCTACAACAGAACCGAGAAGACAAAGAAGAAGCAGACCGAAATCAGAAAACTTTTGTTTTGGGGGGCGTTGCAAGAAAGCCACAGAAATTTCGGGCACTGTCTACGCTCCTCTTTCGCACACACACTGCGCATGGGGCGGTAAGGACGTTTCCCATATTGCGCCTTATATGGGGACGAGTGGTGAACGACAGCAACATCGACGACGCCGACGCCGACGACGGCGACGGCGACGACGACAAAAGGCAGCCTCTGAGCGTGGGAATTTGTTTTTGCACGCTTCTTTTTGTTGATGTTTTGCTTTTTCCTCTTTTTTCTCTGATTTTTTTTTTTTTGCAGTGTCCAAGGCATGGTCCATGTGCAGATCCAGGTCCACGTCGAGGTCGCACGGGGTCGTTCTTTTGGACGTTCGGTCGGTCCGGTCGGCTTGACGATTGCTCGGTCGGTCGCTCTGTCGGTCGTAGGTAATAATAAGATGTTTTGTTTCAATCACATCGTCCCATCATCGTATGCATATGGCCCATGGACGAAGGTGAAGGCGATCGTCGTGCTCTCTGGTTAGTTGGGATGCCTCGTTGCCTCCACTCTTTCTTGTTGCTGCTGTCCAACACTGAGCTCCTCTTGCTCTTGCTACCTCGTTGCATCGTCCCACAGCACTTGGCGGCGTCCAAAAAGATCTTTGTTGTAGGCTGCGCTTGTTAAAGTTGTTGTCGTAGTCGTCGTCGTTGTTGCCTTTTGTAGATGGTGTCATGATGTGCGAATACCCCCACTGCCTGCCCTGCCCTCCAAGCGGGTAGTTTATTGAATACTCCGGTGTGAAGTGTACAAATGGTCGCTGTACTTTACTACTAGTCCTAACTAATTTGAGCACACAAGCCTTACATTTCGCACGAGACTCAATTACGAAAGCAATTCTCTATATACGAGTATTTCCAAATGTTCCCAAGCTTAACTACATTTCAGTGTATTATCTATTTAATTTATAGTATAGTAAAGTTGCTTGTTTTTATATTCTTTATATAAGAGTACTTTCAAATGTTCCTAAGCTTAACTACATTTAAGTGTGTTTATCTTATTTATTTATTTCTATTTTAAAGTGTCATAGTAAAGTTGCTTGTTTCTATACTTTCTATTCTCTAAATAAAAGTACTTCCAAATGTTCCTAACCTTAATTACATTTAACTGTATTTATTATCTATTTAATTTGTAGTCGAGTAGTAAAGTTTCTTGTTTCTATATTTTCTTTTCTCTATTTAAGAGTATTTCTAAATGTTCCTAAGCTTTCATTTAATTTATAGTAAAGTAGAAAAGTTCCTTATTTTTCCCATGAAGTTCATTTAAGTCGAAGTTAAAGCATCGTAGCTGTTTCAAATGAGCGTTAACAAATGTTTTACTAAATATATCAATAATTCTGATACTTGTAATCCTAAATATTTACACAAGTATCAACACTATACATACATACACTGTACATAACGACGGCGTGACTTATGAGTGGATTAAACATGGTTGGAGCGATCGAAGTCCATTGATCAGCTCCCCTGCGCTCTCAGGTGGGCAACAGCCTTGTCGACGCTCGGCTCTGCGAACAGGTCGTAAAACAACAATGCTGGGAACAAGCTCGACTCCTTCGCCTGCGCAACGTTGTTCACTTCTTATTTATTTTTTTTTGGCTGGTGTGCAGAACTTAACAAGGTCAAATTTGTTGTGACTCTGCTCGCCGTCTGTCGCTGTGTGGGAAAGCAAACGATGCCCAAAAGACATGATGTATGATCGCATTAGGAGGCGTTAAACATATGATGAGTCCGACGGGAGGACGAGCGACAATTAGAAACGTAGATTCTCAGTAAAGATCGCAACTTGTTAATATATCTCTAAGGTATACTTCGGAAATTAATTTGTAACCCTTTCGAGCAAGTCGAACTTAAAAAAAGAAAAACAGCTGAAAGTGTTCGCATTTGATAAAAAAACAGGCTGTGAAAACAACATATGCAAATATTAGTTCACAGCAAAGAACATATCCATGGTCAGGTCACGGGTTCGAAATCGTCCTGTAACCCTTCCGGCCACTCTGCAGTGCAACCCTTTCCATACTGCGCACTTGCACTCGCTCTGATTTGGAATACCATGCTGACTCTGATTCCGATTCTACATGCACTAATGATGTGGTATTATTTGCATATGCTGTTCCCAAGCGTCCAACAAAGGGTTAGATGATATGGGGGGGGGGGGGGGTAGATGCGACGTCTGGCTGTTAATGAAGTGAAATATGTGCGACTGTTACAGTTACATTTAATTTATGCGCGACGTACAACCATTGACTCGTGCCGTTGTCATTGTCACGGGCATGTTTAAGGTCCTTTAATGATGGCCCAGCCAAAGGGTTAGTCCAACTTGCACTTTATTTTTGACTGACACTTTTATGGTCTACAAGCACTACGAAACAACAACGGGGTGTTTCTCCCCCAACCACGAAAACAGGCGTAAATCTCGTAATGTTCGTTATTCTTGTTCGATCTCAGGTGCACAAGTTGATTGCGGTCTGAAAGTAACTGTCCTCAGATAGTCTTCTTTTCAACTGTTCAGTCTTGCGGCTTCCTTTTGTTCCAGCTTAAATCTTCTGCAGGTGAAATGGAAATGGCATTGGCTTATAATTGGCACAGTTAAAGAACAGTCTTTTGGGAATGTCATATTGAAATAAAAAGCACTTCAATGAGCTAACAACGCATGGACAACTAAATCGACCAATCATACAAACACGTACATATACAGATAATACGAAAAAAACGCACATTAATAATAGACATATAAATTGTTTAAGAAACCCCTTCTGAAATGAATTATACATACTATAAACAGAACACTGAGAGATGTATTCCTAAAGTTCAAGAACTTTTGAGACACATATAATAGTTAGTATATTATATCTCGTTAAATTAATCATTATGGAGCAGAGTTCTTGACTTTTGTGAATGCTGTTGATATGAGTAACTTTGATGTAGAATGCAATTCGCAGCTTTTCAGTTTCAGCAAAACTCAAGATGAATGAGAAACAAATAATTGTATACATAGATATCATAGCAAAGTATTGCAAAAAGTATATAGAAAGTTTCAATGTTATTTTGGTGTCTAAAATATTTGTTTTTCGCTTCGATAGCCAAACAATTGACGAGTTACACAATGGCTGATTGATTTTTTTTTTGGCTGCCCACATGTTCAACTTTCATAGAGCGGAAATAGTTTTGAAGCGCGGTTAATAACTTTAAAATGGCCGCAGCTGAAGCATGGGTTTGTGGCAAACATAAAACTGTTCACAGTGTCATAAAAAAGTAGCAGTTTTCAATTATTGAGAGGTATCGAATAGAACGCCCTCCTAGAACAAATCGATTGCTTGCTATTAGGCGTCACACAGTCATTAAAAATTTTGACAGCTTTTGACAATTTATTGATGTTTCTACGGTGCACACGACAAATGACAACAACCACAGATCAGAGGCGAGCACAGCACAAAAAACTGAAAAAATAAATTTCGCCAGTTCGAAAATGTTGACCTGCACAAATTGCGGAAAGTGGACAAATGTTTGCCCGGCTGCAACATTATCGAGTGGCGAACGCAGCAACCCCCGGGCGCGATAATTTGATTAATTGAAAGTCAGGCGACCTTTTTTTTTGCCCCAGGGGGTTGTTGCTTCAACCGAGGCGACGGCGTGATTCAACGATCGTTTGCAGGGTCGATTTCAAGTAGCGCTCTCTATTGTTTGCACATTAACAGGTTTGGCTAAGCCATCACTCCAGACCACACCACACCACCCCCTGCCACCCTATCTCATCTGGTTTTTATACGAAAATTTAAATATCGCATTACATACAGACACTTGATTTTAAAGCCGACCGCATTTAAATGTTTCACTTGTTGGCCGACGCCCGATATGTGGGTTGATTGATGGGTGCTGGGTGGTCGTATGGTCGTGTGGTCGTGTGGTTGTCCGCTCGGGTGGTTTCATTGGGCCATCGTTGGTCTGCCGACAATTTCCAAACATGTGTTTTTCACTAAAAAATTGAAATCTGTTGTCTGCTCTGCGATTAAACGATAAACGCCGTTCTGCTGGGACTTTCGCTTTCCACCGCTTGTCGACAGTTGTCTAATTGTTTTGCTTGAAGTGGTTACAAAGTTGTGGTTGTGGTTCAGATATTTAAAATGTTTGCCTCTCTGCTGATAGCTTCTTTGAGATATCTTCATCCTTTAGCTAGGGAGTTTGTTAGCAGATATATTTTCACATTGAAACCAGTCCATGCACTGAAAATACTCAAAATATCCACTATAAGCATATTCTCGTACTTAGATTGTTATTTGCTGGCATTCTTGAATGTCCATAAACTAAACTGTAAATTGTAAGTTGAACTTGAAATTGAAGTTCTTTTAAATATAATATTCATTCAGAAATGTTTAAAATATCTTCTGTATATGTTATTATCTGCTGAAATTAAATTGTAATTTTAGCTTAACAAATTAAAGTATTTTTAATTATCGTATGATTTCAATTAAAAAATATCCACTACAGATATTTACGTAAAATAATTATTTCTAAAAATATTTCTTCATAAATATTCAAAATATCTACTGTGTATTATTATTTGCTGACCTGCTTGAATTTGCGTAAACTATTTTGTCAATTATAAGTTGAACTTAACAAATTAAAATACTTTCATTCATCTTATTCCTACAATTCAAAAGTATTAAAAAAAAAAGTAATATTGTAAATTGAAAGTATTTAAAGTATTATCGCATGCCTTCAATTTAAAAATATTCAAAATATCAATTGTAGAGATTTATTTCAATTGTTATTTGCTGACCTTGTTGAATCTGCGTTAACTAAATTGTAAATCAATCTGAATGGCTACTGCCACATTGATGGGTAAATTGCTGAAAATTGCGTTGAGAGTACAACGAAATGTGTTCGCCCCAAGGAACCGCCCACAATAGGTCCTTGCGAGTCTTGACACATTAATTATCGCAAACTGTGGAGTCGGCTAAGTGCAGCGACAAGCAAAATGTTGTAATTTTGTGTCGCAATTTCCCGAAGTTGTGGTCGGAATTGTTACGGCTGCCACGCCCACAAACATACACATACATATATGCAAATTGATTTCGGCTCTCAAGTGGGCGGTCCAGCACATTGTCACGTCACAGCATGAAAGGACATTCAACTTGCCGCAGCCAGAGCAAGCTTTTGCCAGCAATTCTATTAAGTATGTACTACAGACTGTCATTTTTTTTTTTTTAAGGTATCGTGAGCAACTGACAAATTCTGTTTCCTCATCGAAAAACTTCAATGCACTTATTTTCGTGTGGTGAAAATCAATTGCTTGAGTCACAGTTTGCAAATATAATAACATAATCGGGAAACCAGGTAAACTGCAACGTTTTATTTATTATTCACTGGATGTTCAATTTACAATTTCATGGTGCTCTTCCCTCGCCTTCGTGAGCTTCATTTGCATATTTTTCGCCAATTATTTTTCGCATATGCAAATCACTTTACTGCCTTTGTATTGAGTTCTAATGCGATTTTGATATTTCGCGCCCATTTGTTCGATTCGCCTTGCAATTTGCATTTTTTACGATTTGTTTTGCAAAGCCCCTCCCCTCGATTCGCCCCCTTGGTATTGATCTCATAATCGAGCAGAGTACTTGCCTTTTGATTGGCGGCGGCACTGGACAGAAAGGAAGAACGCAACAGCAGGCGTGCCACTAGCTGGATGATGTTATTAGATGAGGGTCCTTTCTTTTTTATGCGCTTTTTATGAATTGCCAATTTCTGATAGATGATCCGTGAAAATCATAAATAGCGCCAGGGGTGTCGCACTCGTAAATTGTGAGCCACGAACAAATTGTTTTGGGCTAGGTAAGTGTTACTCAAATGTGTGCCTTCTGCTTATTTGCATATTTGATAAATTTGTTTGCATTTTTTCTCGTATTTGGGTGGTTTTTTATGGAAAAATAATAAGCATTTTATAAGGGAGTTCCCGTAATGAGGGGTGCCCTGCATTGAAAATTAGGAACTGTTTGTTTTGGACCAATATCTTTTGAGTGGTGCTACTAAATCGGCATAAGTATGCGTAGGAATAGAAAGCTCTGATTACTGCACTTACTGCTCCCAAGTATGCTACTGGGCGTCCTTCAAACGTATGCAAATTGCAGCCAGGACTATCCAGGGCCTAAGACAAAAAGTACGTCTGCTGCTCCTGTTCCCTGCCAGGCACGCACTAATCCAATTGCCATATGGATCATTAAGCACTGATTGCGATTATGCTGCAGACACTTACACAGCGCACTCACTCACACACACGCATGCGGAGCAGCTTTCAAAATGCACGTGTGTGCAACTGCATGCACTCGCGTATGTGTGTCAGTGCTGTCAGCAATTAGAACAATTAAATAGCTATACTGATTAAAAAAATAAACGAAAGAAACGTATATTTAAATATTTTGTTTGGTTATCATTAGTATAGGAAACAGTGAAAGCAAATGAAATATAAGGAAAATAACACTCTACATAATTTCAGCTTAGAATTGATGCAAGTACATTTATAAAACAAATACATAAACAAATAATAATAATAATTGTCAGTTCTAAGCATATCAAATATTTATGAAACATAAATTGTAATTTGCAAATAAAGTTAAATTAAGCAATAAGAAATAATTTTGAAGGTTAAGGTGAACTATTTCATCATTCATATGATTTTTATATATATTTAAAACACATGTATATTTAACAAAAAAAAAAAAATTATAAGGCTTACGAATTTAATTGACCTATTTTTGCCAAAAATAAATCTTTGAAAACTTATTTGAGGGTTAATGCTAACTATCAACATATATACTCTATATATATTCTTGTATATATATATATTTAAAATACATGTATATTAAAAAAAAACAAACACTTATAAAAGATAAATTATTCATTAAAAATGTAATACTATTAAAGCTTACGGTTTTAATTAACCTATTTTAGACAAAAATAAATCTTTAAAAACTTCTTTAAAGGTAAATGCGAATTATTTCAATATTTATATACCTTTTTATGTATATAAAAAGTATAATTTTTTTTGGGTATGCTTAAAAAAACCAACAAAAAAAAAACAAAACAAGTCAGATTTTCCGCTGCCTCAAAAAAAACCAGCTCCAGATTCAGCAGCACTGTTGAATGACTGCTCATACATACATAAATTTGTATGTACTGTACATACTTGCATATGCAGATTAACCCACTGGGATGTTTAGGTCAGGGTTGCGCCCATTCACCCATTTACCACTGGTGCATATGCAAACTGTTACGATTAAATTCATTTAGATTTAATGGTAAATTGAATTCACGTGTTAAGTGCATTTGAGTTGAGGTGAAAAGTGTTGAGCTTAAATGAAATTTTCAATTCACAAAGTCAAACCGAAAACTTTTTGGCTAAGTGCAAACAACTTTCTCACTTTGTCAATCGCATTCAAATGAGAACAGCTCGAATTTAGATCTGCATTTGATGGGCCTGGCGCGCACATGTTGCAAAAACAAAGTTTAGGGAAGCAGCAGCCACAGCAGCGGTCGCAACTGTCACAGCCACACAGACACCCAAAAGGTACAGCAAACAACCACACACACACACATGCGCAGAGCAAAACAGAAAAAACAATTGCCAATTACGTACGTTGTCAGCCGTTCTGTGGCTTGTTTACCGTCGCTGTCAACCATCAGCACTGCCCTGCGCCCCTCCCTCCACCGTTGGCCTCACTGTCACCCTAAGCCACCAGCATAACAACCGCTCGACCCACAGACCAAAAACACGAATTCCAAAAAAAAAGAGAAACATCTAAAAGGACAGAAGGAAAAACTATGAGGAAAATCACTTTTGCGCTCATAAATTTCAATAATAAAAATTTGAATGCATTTGGCACGACACGAAACAAGCAACCGCCCGAACCGCAGCGCAATAAAAATCGCTCAAATGCATAAAGAAATATGGCTCAAGGTGCGGGCTGCGGCGCCCTAGCTCCACACAGCATCCGCAACCCTCAGTTAATTGAATTGGTTGACAAATACAACCCTTCTGATTTTTACTGGCTTTCCTTTTGCATATGGTGATCTCCGGTCTTTGGCCTATAAATCGTACTTGATTATAATTTCTGTTATGAATTGTGGTCATATGTTCGGATTGTAAGAGCAATTTTTTTCGGGTTGATTAACGCAAAGATCAAGTGAACTTTGTTCAGGTTAAATGCAGAAGAATATATCAATTAATTTCTAATAAATGCAAATAAATTAAACGAATAAAGTATTTGTCACATGTTATAAAGCTTTTTCACAAATAATTTAAATTTGGCACTTTAAAGATAATCCAAATTCAGTTTGATATTGAAACATACAAAATGAATTGGGCTTATATTTGCTTCCAATTAATTTACATAAAACTATTTGCAAGTTATTTTTGTACTTGTACTTTTGTATTCGTACTTCAAAGATGTGTCCATTTATGAAAATTTTTAAGTTAAAATAGCCGTTACTGAAACTTTCCAATAAGATGGAATACAGCAGCCGTGATTAATTTTCCGATAGAGATTTGCCACGCCGAGCATTGTGGACTTTTGGGAACATTTCAATTGTTTAGCGATACACTAAAGAGCCGCATTATCTACTTATTATTTTAAAGATCATTGTTGTTTAGAAAACGGAGAGAACAGTTTTGTAGATTTATGCTGTTGATTACGCACTGAAAGATTTTTTTCTTCTCAATACAACAGCCGTTGCAGATAAGAAAGTTGACCAAGAAAGCTTAATTTTACACTTCACATCCAGATATAATTTACAATAAAAAACAACCATAAAACGTTCATGATAATGAAAAATCTAAAAGTTTATTCTGGTTGTTGTTATTGTAGACAGAATTAGCAGGTCTAGTTGCAGTTTACTTCTTGGCCTTCTTGGCATCGGCCTTGGCGCCCTCCTCGCTCTCAGCTGCCTCCTTGGCGCGCTTAGCGCGAATGCCAACCAAACGAGCATCAGTACGTGCCTGAAAGCCATTGAAATGGAAATCAATTTTGAATCCAATTCGCGATTATTAATTTGCCATTCGACGTACCTTGCGCAGAGTAGCGAAAGCCTTGAACTTCTTCTCGTCCTTTGTAACTTCACGGAACTCAACAACTGGCTGTTCCTTCTCAATTGGCATGACTGGGCCCTTAAGTTGTGTGGCCAGCTTGCATTCCTCAACGGTAGATTCACCCTTGCGGATCTTCTTCTCATTGATGGGGAACAGAATCAGTTTGCTTCTGTATTCCTTAAGGCGCTGGATGTTGCGCTGACGAGACTCCAGGGACTTGTTCTTGCGACGGCGATCGACAGCAATACCAATGGTCTTGGCGAAGCCGTAGCTCAGACCAGCACCCTATTTACAAGATAGTTTAATTATTATGGTTTTCGAATGCATCGAGCGACCGAGCGAACAAACCTTCAATTCCTCGACGGTGAAACCGCGGCCAGCACGCAATTTTGTGTGGTAGCGGATGGTGGGGCAACGGACCACTGGACGCAGGGGACCGCTGGCGGGGCGTGGGAAGACAGCCTTGGCTTTCTTGACGCGGTTCTCGTGTCTGCGGATCTTGCGCGCCGGCTGGTTGAACCAGGTGCGCACATGACGCTGCCACCACTTGTGGTAATGCTGGTTTGGAATCATATTGTTACCCTTACCCATCTTGGCGGTTTAGATTAGCTGCAGATGACAAAACAGAAACACTCTGATTAGCCTACATTTCAATGCATGTATTAGTATTATAACCAAGTAGCGGGGAGCGTACACCACGTGGCTGGCGCTTATTTTTATGTTTTCGAAGCTATAAAGCCAAAATTCCTCATATGTTTTCATGTCAAATTATAGTCGGCAGCATTCTGCATTTTTCAGGCCATCATTTATTTTATTTTAAGTGCCACTAGCATTTAGATTCATCAAATTTTCCGCCTCGCAAAAATAAACGCACCTTTTGCTACCCAACAACGAATCAAAAAGGAAATCGCAGCCAACTTCACGTCGTGGGCATACAGCAACACACAAAAATATCCCTTCGAAAATTTCCTATGGCGCTGTCTCAAAATTTCCCCAGCTATCGATTGGTGATGCAATCAGTGTTAACAAAAACTTCACACAATTCCCAATTTTTAGCAGCACAACGCATCGTATTATTGCAACGCGCAACTAATAATATTTGTGTGACGTTTAAAAATAAGTAATTTAAAAGTGGCGAACATAATTTGCATTTATTGAGCGCATTTGCCTTATCGATTGATTACGCTGTCGCGTGGCAACTCTGAACTGTACTTTCTGATACAGATAAAAAACTATTGACTATTGAACTGACTATCTATAATCGAGAAATTGCGCGCTTATTTTTTGGTGGCATCGGTAATCAGATATCAATCAACAGACAAAACAAAATCAAAAAGAAAACATGAACGACGAAGTGGCCACATCTCCAATGGTTGTTGAAGCCAAATACGAGGATGTCTCGCAGCTCAATTTTTCCAAGCTCTATTCCCCTAAAATGAAAAGCGTCTATTGGCGCTATTTTGGCTTTCCATCGAACGATAATGACGAGGTAATTACCAAGCAGAATGTCGTGTGTATCAAGTGCCACAAAGTTCTCACCAACCATGGCAACACGACCAATCTGCGTGCCCATTTGCAACATCGACACAAGGATCTGTTCAAGGCGTTGTGCCAAGAAAACGATATTCAAGTTCCACCCCGCAAGACGCCACGCAATCTGACACATCCGCCACTTTCCAAGCGCAACGTTTCGTCGAGGCGAGTTAAATTGGAGTTCATCAACAACCGCACCCATCATGATAATGAGGAAGATGAGGATATGGACGAGGCTGCGGCAGCCGCTGCTGCGATGCAAGCCGAGGATGACGCTGCCTCCCAGACAATGCTCTACGAAACAATGGTGCCGCTGACCTATGACGATGCCGACAACTTGGTGGAGGAGGAGGAGCGCACCATTAGCATTGAGCCGCGAGATCTAAAATACGGGCGTAAACGAAAAAGTACAGCTGCGTCGGGAACAATGCATTTTACGCGAAGCAATATTAAGCATGAGGAGGGAACTGGCGGCAGCCAGGTACGTAATAACTATATTACGAATTTGCCGGAGGCATTGGCCGATATTGTGGTGCGGGATTTGCGCAATGTGGAGACACTCTACGATCTGGGCATCAGCGAGTTCATACGACTCGCTATGGGCAACTTGGCGTCGCTGCCCATGCCCCAAAAAATTGATTCGCTCATCTCAGAGCAGCACGCGTCGAAGTTCTTGGAAATTGGCGATTTTACCCGGGAATTCACCGCAGAGAAACCCTATTCGCTCGCTTTCGAGCAGTGGTTGAATGTGGAGCAACGAAGGTTTCTCAGCATCCATCATCACTACTTGAGCGACGAAACGCAATGCGTGCGCAGCGTGTTGTATGCCACCATCGAGTATACGGATTACATATCGTTCGATGATGTGCTCACTGACTTCTACTTGCCCAACTGTACGCTGGCCATTGTCAACTATGACGACGAGGAGGACCTGTTGCAGACCTATCTGAAGGAGAAGAGTAAGTAGGAGCTACAATCCCTAATTGGGGATAACTTGAACTAATTTTATCCATTGCCACAGACATACCTGTTGTGTTGTGCTATGTTTCGGTGATTGACAAGTGTTTGCGACGAGTCTTTGAGTTGGAGGATGTGGCCAGTTCTTTGGAGCAGGTCAAGGACATCATTCAGCGACACTCGGCTGAGATTAGCTCAAAGGTGTCCGAGCTACCCGCGTATAATGAGCATTTCCCATGGACTCTGTACGAGCTGTTGAAATTCTTCGCTGAATCCATTTCGTGGTCCGAAGACATGGATCAATTGGTCATCACCGCCAAAACTGTTACCGAGGCATTAAGCGCTCTGGTGGTAAGTGCTAGTTGTCTTAAAATATTCACGCATTCTAATTGCCATTTATTTAACAGATTGCTTTGGATACGCTGCGAGGCGAGGACATGCCATTGTGTAGCATGTTATCGCCGATTACATCCAAGATACTGATCAAGAAGCTGGGCATTGCCGAGCAGGATGACCCACTGATGATGAACATTAAGCGAACTATTGCCAATGTACTCCAAAACCATATCATTGCGAACGATACGTTGACCAGCGCGGCGCTTCTCGATCCGCGTTTCCATCGCCTGACAACCATTGACAACTTTGACAGCTGTGTCCGCATGTTGACACAGAAATACAACAAAACATTCGGCGGCGGCATCTCGGGCGGCACTGACAGTCAAAGCGGCGATTCGGCAGAGGTGGCGGCCACTGCTTCCGTTAGCAGCACACCAACCGTGACCATTAAAACTGAACCAAATGTCAAGTCTGGCAATAACGCTGCAGCAGCGAGCGTAGGAAACAGCGCCAAAAAGTCAAGTGAGTATATAGTAGTACTCTTATGTATATTTTGATATTAATTAGCGTTTCATTCAATCCAGAACTTGAACTACTATTCGATGTCGCTGAAATACCAAGTCCACCGAAACGGGATGCCGACAGCACGGTAGAAACTGATCTCAAACGGTACCGGAACGAAGTCATTGTGCAGTTGGATGAGTCGCCTATTGAATGGTGGAATAAAATGGGTCATATCTATGGCACACTGCGTGACTTGGCCACTCTCTATCAGGGTGTGCCCGGCGTGGTCAATTTGAATTTCAAGAAGGTTCTGCGAGAACAGATTTATGATTATAATAAGCGTTTCATGCTAACTGGCAGCCAAAGTCAAGTAGATGCGATATTGTTCTTGAATCGCAACAGCAGCTTAAAGGACACTATATATGTTTAATATGCCCTTATCGTGTTTTTATCATATATGCATATATGTAATAATAATAATCTGTAATTAAACTACATTCGATAATACCTTTGGACTTTTTGAGCAGAGGGTAATTTATGAATTGCGATAAGACCGGGGAAGTATTTACACAGCTGCTAAAGCGACAATCGCGTGCAACTCTGTGTCTAAATTGGTGTAGGAAAATACGAAAATAAAATATTTTGTATCACTGACAATCGTTAGAGCTGCCAGACAGTTCGAATTTCCCCTTATCAAGAGTCGCTGCGTACGAAAAACGAAAAATTTAACAAATATTCATTTGCTCTTAATAGTTTCGACGAAATTTTGTGTTGTGTGTGTGTTGTTGTGAAACAGACAATAACAACATGTATGTGAGGTGGTTGGAAATAGTGTGTGGGGGAGTACACAGTGCCATATAAAGGCCAGGCAGACGGACGTAAGCCAAGCAAAAAAAACCAACAATAACGGGGCGGCGGCAACAACAAAAAACACGAAACAAAAACAACAATCAGCCACAACGAAGTTGTCTCTGCTGTTGCAGATTTGCGGCTTTGTCTTGTGACGAAAGCAAAATTTGAAGTGTTTCTTCATCAACAAAACCCACAAATAAAAATAACGTAATGTGCCGCCCCGACTTACGGCGCTTCTGCGAGGAGTGGCGAATCTGGATACGTCCCCTCCTGATAATCACCTACGTCGTATTTGCGATCATAGTTGTCCCGTTGCTGATCGTGAACTCTGTCAAGGATGGGTTCCAGCGCAAGGATCAGCTCATACTCATTGGCGGCCTGTTCGTGCTCTCTGCCGTGCCAATTTCCATTTGGCATATTATTCAACACGTCATACATTTCACGAAGCCAATACTGCAAAAGCATATCATACGCATCTTGTGGATGGTGCCCATCTATGCGTTAAATGCGGTAAGTGGGTCAACCGAAATGACACAAACGGCTGCAATCTAATCTTTTTAACGTGTTTCATATCGCCATCATCGTCGTCTCTTTCAGTGGATCGGTCTATTCTTTCCGAAGCATTCGATCTACGTAGATTCATTGCGCGAATGCTATGAAGCGTACGTCATCTACAATTTTATGGTGTACTTACTGCACTATTTGAATCTCAACATGGATCTGGAGGCGACTATGCAGTACAAGCCACAGGTGTATCACTTCTTTCCGCTTTGCTGCATTCGTCCCTGGGTCATGGGCCGAGAGTTCATCCACAATTGCAAGCACGGCATTTTGCAGTACACTGTGGTGCGACCCATTACCACATTTATCTCAGTGTAAGTTTAATTGTTGCCTCAAATGAAAGATCAATGGGGTCACGCACCTCTGCTGAGGGTAGTTATGTAGATTCCTAGTTATATTTTTAGATTCCATTTAATTGATTTTAATAGGCATGACACATTTGGCTGTCACTGCCTGCTCAGTCTCTTTGGAAGTCTTTGATCGCTGTAAATACTTTGGAAATTGCGTAAAGCAATTGTGCGATTTCATTTCACAATCTTTTAGCAGAAACCAATAGAGCTCAGCTGCAATTCATGATACAATTAGGACAGTATTAGCTGTCTGGAAAGTGAGAAACAGACCCGCATTGTAATTAATATATTTATTATTTACGTTACGTATGTGCACAGCATTTGTGAGCTGAGCGGTGTTTATGGCGAGGGTGAATTCGCTGGCAATGTCGCGTTCCCCTACATTGTAGTCATCAACAACATCTCCCAGTTCGTGGCCATGTACTGCCTGGTACTCTTCTATCGTGCCAACAAGGAGGACTTGAAACCGATGAAGCCTATTCCCAAATTTCTCTGCATCAAGGCTGTTGTTTTCTTCTCGTTTTTGTAAGTAAAATAATATACATATGTGAATATATGTAATATTCTACATGTAATCTTACAGCCAAGGAGTCCTTTTGAATGCGCTGGTGTATTATGGTCTCATTAAGGACATTTTTGGCTCAGATGTGGGCGATGCAAATCTGGCATCCATGCTGCAAGTGAGTTTCTATGAAATTACTCCTTAGTAAATTGTATTAACAATCTTTTTGACTTTTAGAACTTTCTCATCTGTATTGAGATGTTTATTGCGGCCGTGGCGCACATTTACAGCTTCCCACATCATCCATTCCACATTAACTCGCCTCAGTATTGGAATAATCCCAATCACAGCTGGTGCCGAGCATTTCTCTCCATGATGGACATCTCCGACATGCAGGAAGATGTCACCGAGCATCTGGGAGTCGTTAGCAGTTCGATCAGTCGCCGTTTTCAGGGGCGCAGCACATATCAGCCACTCGCACGCGGACCACGGCGATCCAGCAGTGAATCTGAGTACTTAATTGGCAAGCGGCAGGAAGAGTCGTTGCCAGGAGGCAGCTCTACGCAAGCAGGTAACCGTAATGTGACATATGGCGCAACGACAAGCCGTTTAATTGTGCCCGTCAATGTGGGGCAGCTAGGGACACTAATCGAACACCAAACTCATTCCCCATCTCGATTTCCCATAGCAGGCGCCGCGGCGGCTGGCGATAATAGCAATAGCAACAATTACCAACAACAACAACTGCACTTGCCGGGCTCCAATATGAAACAGTCATCGACACGCCAACGCGAAACACACTTGCATCTCCGCGAACGGGATCAGCAGCACTTTGTGGGCGGCGTCGGTCCGCCCCAGGCTGGCGTCAGCAATTTTCTCCAGGCACGAACCGGTGCCTCGGCGGCCGCACCCATTCCCGAGTCCAACGATGATTATGCACTGCTGCTGGGCACGGGTAGATGACAACGTTATCAGCAACAGAACCAGCATATTGATGCGCTCGAGGATGGGGACGATGTTGAAGTTAGTCAAAATTTTAATGCATCCTCGCTGAGTGCATCGTTGTCCGTTTCGTTTGGAATGTCGAGCAGTTTAAAGTTTAGCGCCACGTGCAGCAATCAATCTGCATCCGAATGGTCGAATTCAACGGGCGGGGATGAAGACAACGATAACGACATCGACGACGATGTAGACGACGATGACGATGACGATGATGAGCGAGATGTTGACGACGACGTCGACGGTGTGGAGAGTGCAGATAATGTTGAGCAGATGCCAGTTGTGGTTGTTGCTTCCACAACGCGACGTCGTCGCGATAGAGAGTACATTACCTAGATCCATGCAATAATGACGCAACGATATTTATTTATGATTACTATCTATTTTACACTTTTCAGTTTGATTAGCAAAGCATCAATTAAGTTTTTTTTCCTGTTTTTTGAGCAACATTATTAGTGACAAATACTCACACATATTAACTATCGACTGTTCATTTTGGCAACCCAATCAAATTGGGAGTTTTCAAATTGCGTGGCCTTAGTTTTGTATGCGAAAGCAAACAACTGATTTACATATATATATATACACTTATACATACACGTATCCTAGCTGCATATACACATATTTTACAAGAAATACATGCATATAATTCCAAAGAATCTTCATTATATGTGTGCGATATGTATTTCGAAGAGGAGAACGTTTTTAAAGATACAGATTAGGCTCTAATGTTTTATACATTCAACTACGAAATTCTTAGGCAATTAGGAATTCATTCATATACAAATACCTATATCCGTATGCAGCATGCAGTTAGATACATATGCTAGTAAATTTTCATCTATGGCCGTCAGTAGTTGGTACTTTCATTAGGCTAGTTGTATATCGTGCTCAGTGCGCGGTACTCGGTACTCCGTACTTGTCTGTTGTAGAACAATTTGATACATACCCTTAAAGCAAATGAATGTGAATTTTGTGACTGCCGGTCGGAAAAAAGGCATAAATTATATTGAAAACATATATACTGTAAAACTAATGTAATTCTCAATTATATAATTATGTAAAACAAGCTGAAATTATGTTTATTTATATTTTGGTTTCTTATTTTAAATTGTCCTAACCATTGGCCAACTGAATCAAATATTTTTTCAACCAATTCATTTCTGCAAAACTTTTTGTTACCATTACACTTATTTATTTTTTACTGTGCATTGTTATCGTTTGTAAGTGCTTAAGTCTGTGTGATTTAAAGAATCATCAAATATGAATATCATAATTCTTTTAGCAATTTCTTTATCATTCAAATATCATAAACGACTTCGTCTTCTTTCGTCTACGACTTCTTTCGATTCAATTGCTTTGATACACCATGACAATATTAGGTGTTCGGTTTTTATCAAACTCACGCTATAAGATAAAAAAAAAACAATGAATCATGAATTTACACTTTCTTGTCTGGATACTATAAAAGACCTCCTTCACGAGTTTGACTGATAAGCCACATCAAATTATTTGAACGTTTCCACGAAATCAGAGCCCAGTCATGAAAAGATTTACCGCATTTTTTTTTTTTTTTTTGCAACATTTGATTATGTTTATTATTGTATTTTTTATTTTAAGCATTTTATGTCTTTCTCATAATACTTGCATTTAAAGATAAAAACGAAATGAAAATGAAGGCAAATATAAAGATAAAAGTGAAATCTAAATTACCTGACACTTAAGATTGCAAAAGCAGACGACGTTTAGGAAAAGAATATAAACAATACAGAACTGGCGACAAGGACAACGTTTCTTTTGTTAAGTACATACAAAAAACATAATCAAGTACAATTAAAATGGCATTACAAGCATATTACATTAAACTGAATATCAATCGAAATCAATTCCAAATTGCGGTTAAACGAATGAAAAAATTATAATTTCAAAAAATTCGGTTACTGGTCAACATCAAAATACAAACAATTCAGTCCAGTTTTGTGGTGCGCGTGAACAAATCAATGAGTAATCATAATTATTATTTTTAAAGATATTCCCCGTAGTTTCATCGCGTTCTTGAATCAAAAAAAGGCACACCGACGACTCCGATTGCTTTCGTATCAATACACGCAACATTAACAACAATATTAACTATAACTGATAGCCACTAATTGTTGTAATTCTGCCTTCCGCCCAATTCGAGCAGATAACGATCTGGATGATCCATCCAATCGGCAGCTGTTAACTTGACGGTACGCTGACGTTCCGCTTCCTTGATCTGCCATTTCTTTATGTCCAATTGCACTTCGCGTGATGATTTATCGCCGCATCCCCAGACCTGTAATAACGAATACAGTGCAGTTTTTGTTGTTGGTAACTTTTTGTTGATCTTGTGTTTTGGAGTAAAGAGAAACGTAGACTTAATTTAAATGTACACACATACGATTGCGTGCCACAGTGTTAAGTCATTAACAGGGGCTTAACATTCTATGTTAAGTTGAACCTCTCGGCTTGACAACGACGGCCGCAAATAGTTGTTTTTAAATGCTTAGACTGGAAGACGACTTTGCCGTTTATAAGTATATGCGATATACACACATACATACATAGATCTATCTCTGTGCATTTTTATACCATATATATAAATATATATACTATGTTGACTAAGGCTTATTGCGCGTATAAATATAGCAACAAATATACAATATTAATAACAAATGATAAGATGCGATTCATTACCTCAATGGACATGAGACCTGCAGCGATGCCCTTACAGTCCACATTCTCGAAATGCTCATCGACTGCCAGGATGGGCTTGCGAGGATCTGCTCCGGCACGCAGACCCTTGGGATAGCCGCGTATGCTCGTATTAAGGTACAAAATATTGGGCTTCTTTTCCAGTATCACAAATCTGCAAAGATGTGACCAATATACAATTATTTTGCTGAAGAATGACGGTCGGGCGGTAACAGGCAGTCGTACTCACTTCGGCAACAGCTGGATGACACAGCTACCTTCGGCGCCGACAAACAAATGCGTCTCCTTCCACTCACTGGGCGCGGCAATGCAGTACGTTTGCTCGTCCTTGGTGTGCAACAGGACCAGTGTGGGGCCACGATAGCCGAGAACATGGTGCAAAAAACGATTAGCACCAACACCATGCTCATTTGAATCGTAGAGCAGCGTCCAGTGCGATGGCATCATTGACAGTTTCTCCTTGAATATTTGCACAGCTGACGAGGCGCTGCTGTTGTTGCTGCTATTCGGCGGCACAATTGTCTGCGGCTTCGAATACAACGGTGGCAAGGCGCCGGCCAGCAGCCATGCCTGTGATAGCGGCATCAGTGACTCAATTTGACTGACAGGCAGACTGTGATCGGTGGCATCCACTGCCGCAGCTGATGCAAATGGATTGCGTTGCTCCAGTACCGGAGTCTGCAGCTCAATGCCACACGATTGCGTTTGCTGTTCAAGGCCGCGATATGCAGTTGAAAGCGTATGGACGCAATACTTGTGCACTAGCAGCACTAGACGTATCAGATTTTGCTCGAACCAGCGACAAACGAAGCCCAAGCTCAGGCTATCGTGACTGAAGAATATCGATTTTGTCACCGAGCCAAATGTGCGATTTATGGCTGTGCAAAGCACTGCATTACCGGAGTGCTGCATGGCAATCGTATAGCAGATGTGGAGAAGTCGTGTGACCCCAGTTTTATCTATGAAATCGGGATTATCGTCCTGGGCGTACATCTTGATATAGCTCTCCAAGATCTTTGCATCGTCCATGATGCCCAGAAATCGTTCGCATTGCTGTCGAAAGGCCACAGTTCCCAAGTGTTTTGTGGTCGCCTTTGAGTTCGTGTGCATCAGTTGGAATAGTCGGTGTCCCAAATCAGTGTATTGTGGAAACACTTGAGACTGTTGTGTGTGTAATTATAGAAGTATTCGTGAAAGCGTCATAAAAGTGTTATCAGGTAATTAATGGGCTTCACTCACCACAAATACGTCCGCCAATATGCCATTGATGCCATATTTTGCACTTGTCTGTTCCTTCAATATTTCGGCCAACCTCTCCACTGGCACCAGCTGGGTTAGGTATTTTTCCGTCACATCTGCGCCCGATGCCGATCTTGTCATTGTTTGCGTTTGTGACTGCACCTTGAGACTGTTATTGCTGCCGCTGCCGCTTGCGTTGACGCTGCTGCTGCTGTTGCTGACAACAACGTCGCTGCCATTGTTGTTGCTGTTAGAAGAGTGTGTGCTCGATTTGTGATGATGTTTATGTTTCCCACCATCCAGCGGTGGTTCGCTGCCATCGGCGTCGGCCTTGGTACTCCCATTGTTTCCCATTTTGGAGTTGTGATTCTGTTCTGTTGTTGTTTTGTGTGTTCGTGGGTCCAAACTTCGACGCAATTGAATTGCAAAAAATTTCCTCAATGTTAAAGGGGCAAAAAAAGGCCCAAAACGCAGGTTTGCACTGAAAGCAGTACAACAGGTGCAGGGTAGATTTTTTGGATAACTGCGCCACAATTATAAAAACCTGTTATGAAACAAGGCAACACACACACGTTGAGACAGCGCTAATGAATCAGTTAAATATATTTACATAATAAACTTTGCTAATCAAAAATATATGAAGAGAAGAAAACAAACACAAAACAATCAGCAGCTGGGCAATTTTGTTATCGATAAATGACCGTATTGGTAATTTGTATAAACGCGTCCATCCCTAAACACAAATATTCATCATTGCGTTGTTGAATTTTTATTCGCGAGAAGCTAAATTTTTTATATTGCAGTAATTGAAACGTGTTCTGATATTGCATTGCTACATGTCATAGTAATAATGTTTTCAAAACTATTATGAGCAATAGTCTTTTATGCTTTTATGCTCAGCTGATAAATCAGCTGATTGGGCGAAACAAAAAAAAAACAGCTGAGCTCATAATATTGGTCAGGGAATTCATATTTTTCAATTAAAGCACACTTAAGGTAAACAAATGGTTGCACCAGCACACAAGCTGCAAAACAGCACCAACTCGGAGGATGACGAGCCCATCAGGCCAGCTCCACTTAATGCGCCAGCATCCTCCACGCTACATGCATCCAGCATATTGCTAGACGCAAATTCCACAAAGCGCAAGAGCGCTTTCTTGCCATACCGTCCTCAATCAACAGTGCTCACAAATCTGCAGCGCGGTAATACCGAAGCCACGTTTTGCCCTGTTGAGGTGTCGTTGTCCTTCCACGAACGCGCGGGGCAAGGTGAGATTACAGAGGAACAAGTGAAAGCGGAACTACTGCGGCAACAGCATATCGATTTCAAGGACTCGTACGGATTTACGCCACTCCACTGGGCTGCGTCCTATGGTCAGATGGTGTCCACACAATTACTTGTGGCTGCTGGCGCTAATGTCAACAGCTTAGCCCCGGATATGATTACACCACTGTTGCTAGCAGCTGCCGGAGGACACAATGAGATCGTACGATTTCTATTGGATCGGGGTGCAAGTGGCACTCATATGGATATTGTTGGGAATACTGCACTCATGTACGCGGCTGCGGGTAATCATCCGCATACATGCAATGAACTGTTGTCGAAGGACTTGGACTTCAGCGCAACCAATGAGAACGGAGACACAGCGTATGCTTTGGCCGTGGAGAATGGATCCCATCTCGCCCAGGCACTGTTGGAGCAGTATATGACAGCCATTTTAACGGCTGGCGCCTTCGGTAACATTTAGTTTAGAATACAGATTAACATTTAGCGAAGTAATAAACACGTAATCTAAGTTATAACAATATTCAAAACTCAAACATTTTATTTTTGCTTTTTCGCGTTTGCTGCTCCTTGCTGAGACTCTTCGCCTGCGCTTGCAGCGTGGCAAGCTCATGCTGTTGCTGTTCCAGCTGCTCGCGCAATCGCTTCTGCAATTGGACATTGCTAGAGTTACGTGCCAAAGACTGCTGTACTTTGCCAATGTCGCGTTGCTTACGACGTATATCGTCCGCTATGCGCACGGTCTCCACATTCAGTGTCTTGTTGGAGTGTTGCTGTAAATCGTTTGTCTTTCTTCGCTTAGTAGCGTTTTCATTCTCATTGTCGTTCTGGCCTTTTTGGCCCACCGTACCGAGTATACTGCCATTGAGAAAAGCGAATACATCTGTGCGTTTTGTCTCACGTTCGTAGGCTTTTTCATTAGCTGCTTGCTGGCGACGCTGGGCGCGTTTTAGCTTCCGCTCTACACTGAAGTAGTCCTTATCTCCATTGGCCGCCTCACGCAGTTCCATGCAGGCATCTAGCGATCGGCCTTGTGGTAATATTTGCGCGCTTACGGGCGTCACAATACCTCGACCATCCGATCCTAGCCCTGTACCGTGAATGTAACCCATGCTGGCCATTAGCTTGGAGCCTATGCCCTGTAATTAATTGTATAATGAGTTACGGTACAGTTGCAATATAGAGATTTTGCCATACACGCGTATATTGCTCCCAGGCTCCTAGTTTTTCGGTAGGTTTGAATGTGAACAAGCTTAATTCTACCATGCGCGCTTGTCGCGCTGCTTCATAGTCATCCATGTCGGAGTCGTTTTGGTTATCACTCTCATTCGATTCATTTAAGTCGCTACTGTCGCTGGACAACTCGTCATCATCCTGATCTGTGATGAGCGGAAACAGTTCCTCAAATGGAAAGTCGCGCTCACGTTCCTTGTGCTCCTGACCATCCAATCTCACTCGACATTGTTGCTCCACAAAATTAACACATAGCACACGACCGCGATGCCATAAACGATCCTTCAATTTGGCCAGCACCGGACAATTTCGTGCTAGCCTGTGAAAATCGGGCTCACTGTAATCTTTAATGGCAGATCCAGGTACTAAGGCGCCATGGGAGAAGCGACATCGATCCTCATCAAAGCGGCATTCACCTTCCAGATAGTAATTGCATGGCAGCATTTCGCGATGCGTTGGATTGGTGAAAAGAACGCGCAATCGAACATCTAGCATACCACTGCCATCAACAATTAGTTCATCGTCCACGCCACATATGAGTGCATTATGGTAGCTCAATGCACCCCAGCTATGTTCATGTGGCGCCGAGCACTTTTCACCCAACATGGCATTATATTTGACGCGCAGAGTTTCCAATTGCAGCTCATCATATTTTTCATCTGCCGGTTCCTGATTTAGATCCTTTAATTCACTCTGAAATCGCTTTAGCTCGTCATCAAGGTTGTCTTGTACCTGAGCCGGTTCTGGTTCATTAAGGTTTTCATTTTCAGTGTTTCTAGTCAGCTCAAGGAGCTCCTCTAGATTTGTTTGTAATGCAATCAGCTCTAAACGTTGCTCCTCATCGGTCGTCACTTGCAACGCTTGTTTAACCACCAGCAACTAGAAAATGGATTCAAACATCAGTTTCATACACATGATAATGGGTGCTCTAAAAGACTCACTCACCTGTGCTTCATATTCCTCCATTGTTTTTCTAGATTACATTTCTTTATAGTCTATTGAGGTAGTTTTCTGTTTGGCAGTTTTAACAAAACGGCCACGAGCTGCCCTCTCAATTATATAATATTAAACATTAATGTAACAAGTTTTAAATTGTTTATGAATTAGAGTAGTTAAAACAAACAAAAGTGCATCAAACAGTTTACGCTTACAAACATCAATGTGACCGTAATTTAGTTATTAAATAAACCTTAAACAGGAAAAATATACTACATTTAAATGTTTTATATATTTTTTTTATTATATGGTTTTAAATGTATAATTTAATAACCTTACTTGGAATGATGAAACCAATTAAAACGATTAATGAATAATAAAATCACTTTAACGTTGCATGGCCAATTGGTTTTGCATGCCAAGTTCAAGAATAAAGTGTTGCGAAACGCATAAAAATGTGACTTAATGTATCAAAATAAAGTTAGCTGCAACGGGCGCCACATGCGCTGCTAATATTTATAGTGAGTTTGAATAAACTTCAAGAAGTATGGCTTCAATTATGAAGCTGGAGACGGCTGCGCACATAAAGCTTGTACCACGATTGTTTGTGGCAAGCACAAATTTGGTGTTGCAACGGTACACCTGTAAAATAAGCGCTGCCGTTGAGCCGGCTGTTTTGTCAGACTTGGAGCAGGCTGTTATAAAGCCTCGCAAACATCCGGGGATCATAAGACCCAACCACATCGAGTTGCCCAAGCAGCTGAGCGACACACTGAAACGCATCGTGGGCGATCATCCAGTGAGAAAAGTACTGCGTGACAGTGTTCTGCTCAACAGTTATATAAAATCCCGCCATCCGCCTCCAACACCCTTGGAAATTGAAAACAAGAAACGATTGATTGTGGAGGAGATCAATGCCGAGATGCCATTGGACAGGTTGGCCACACTCAGTGCTGAGGAGGCAGCACGATGGCAGCGCAAACGGGAGGCGAAGATCAACAAGCGTCTGGATCAGCGAACATACGCCTGGAAGCGGATCGAGTATGGTGCCTACGAAGCCATCGTGTATGCGATCGCAAGAGCTGCTCAAGAGTATGCAGTAATGAGACGCGTACTCTCCGAGATACAGATGCGCGACGAAAAGTTCACTCCACGCAGCTATATCGACTTTGGCTCCGGCATTGGCACTGGCATGTGGGTGGCCAGCGAATTGTGGCGTGACAGCATCTTTGAGTATTACAACGTCGACAAATCGCGTGAGATGAACGAGCTATCCGAGTTCATACTGCAGCAGGGGCAGGAGAATAAGCAAATTGGCTTGCGTAACGTGTTCTATAGGCAGTTTCTACCGGCCATCGATACCAAGTACGATCTGGTGGTCATTTCACACACTCTCTTCGAGATGGCCGACAAGCAGCAGCGCGAGGAAGTTCTGCTGAATCTGTGGCGTAAATGTGATGGCTACATGGTTATTGTTGAGGAGGGCACACGTCGCGGCAGTGAGCTGGTCAATGAGGCTCGACGATTTCTGCTTCGCTCTGGTGATGAGCATGTGGGCGAAACCTTTGCGCCAGTAAGTCCGCCATCTAATTGCTGCCGCTCTCAATTATGCAACATTTCTATCATTCGCAGTGTCCGCACGATCTGCGCTGCCCGCGTCTCAGTAATCTCGCGGATCGCACGCCTTGCAATTTTGAAATTTCATATGCGCCGCTTCGACTCAGTGCGGATTCCGCCGCAGACCGCAAGACGTCAGTCTACAGTTATGCCATCTTAAAAAAGGGAACCATATCCGATAGCTCGCGTCAATGGCCACGCATAGTTCGACCCACCTTGGTACGCTCAAAGCATTCGATTTGCCGTCTGTGCACCGAAGGCGGCAAACTACAGGAGGTCATCTTCACGGCCTCCAAGCACGGCAAGTAAGTGCAGACGTTGCGAATCCTCACGTGCTATTTTAGTGTTCATTTAACCATTTTGCATTTATGTTACAGAGCCGCTTATAGTTGCGCCAGAGTGAGTCGTTGGGGTGACCGATTGCCCATTGCTCTGGGCACTCCCCAGCCGAAAGACAGCAAATCTATCACTGAACCACAGCAGGAACTGCAGCCGCTAGAGTCAACTAAATTGGCATAGTTTTAATCTTATGTTTATATCGCCCTTTCCCATCAATATACATTGTTACTTTGTCATGTAATTTGTTACTTTAATTACATACAAACATTGTAATTTTAATTGATTGTTTAGTTGCATTTAACTAGCATTTTATTGATAGTAAGTCCAGTTCGATTTTAATGGGCAAGTCGCAAAAGTGTAAATGAGCTAAATCATTGTTTAGCGTGGACCTGCCTGAGTATAAAAGTACATAAGGCGAATGATTGGCCAATGGCTAGCGTAACACGCCTATATACTGGAGATATGTGAGGTGTAGTGGGTTGTTATTTGAACAAAGCTTAATGGTAATACTTTTCCGCTGTTATGCTAATTTTCACATGATTATTAAGCGAATTAGTTATGAGTAATAAAGCTGCATGATTCTCATGATAATACTGAAGAATTCAATTTTGTAAAGAAAATCTTATTCTCAAAAAATTAAAACTAATAATACCCATTTTCGGACTCTTAATCAGAGGCTTGTGTTCTTATACACCTCCATGTTAATGTGTGCCAAATTTGTGCAAATTTATGAGGATCTGAATGGAACCTGCTCATACAATATTGTCAATCCATCAATTATTATTATGTTTCATTTCCTTGAATTTTCAAATATTTCGAATTATTGAAGAACTTGTTTTATGGGCATTGAATATAAAGACCATTCAACTTTCAATTAGCAAGAGTTGAAATGCCAACATGTAGCACGTCTGTGCCAAACCCAGTTCCCTGGACAGTATGTTATAATGTAGTTCACATTGGCAGACTGACATTTGGCTATGTGTTAATAAGAAACGCGCCCTTTTGGTGACCGCAGATCATCCCTGCGATGGTCCGGAGCTCGAGTTCCTTGCGTGGCCATTTGGCATAACAAAGTCAAAAGCTAGAACAAAAAAGGGCAACTTGTGGGGCGCGAAAACTGGCACTTCGCCCCGTCTATGGGTGTGTCAATGTATGGATACACATACTATACTCTATATGCTTTTAAGGATTGGCCCTATAACAAGGTGTGCTGTTGAGGATACATAAAACTGGCATATAAATATTGGTTGGAAATGGGAATACGTTTCAAAACGATTCCCTTCGGAGCTGTTACTAAAACATGACTGGAGTATGCACATGGTTTATCTATGGATTTGTATTATTTTTGACAATGGAAATTAATCATCATTTTTGTTTTTACGTGGGCAATTAAATAATGTTGTCCATAACTTGATTTTGCATCTTAAGACTAGAAATGTATATTGTTTTGTCGCCCAAGTAGGGACATTTTTTAAAGGAATCTAGATTTTCGAAGGTTTTTCTAATTTCATGTTCACTGGCAGGTGCTTTCCAATAGATTTGTTCAGAAACCTATGAGTTAGTTGTAGATAGCATTTTCAAATTGCAATGGTATTGTTAGTCAGCCGAAGGTTGCCAAGTTGGACATCATGTCATTTTAAAGAGCTGCAACTGTTATATGAAATTAATTAACGAATGCATTTACCAAGTCATTAACCCATTTAGTTAAATACATATCAAATTGATATGACAGGATACGTAATATACGTGGCTGTCCAATGATAAACGCGTACATTATATGCTAACCAAGGTCCAGGTACCTCCCGTCCCCTTCCCGACGACACAACTGGAAATAAAACACACATACTCACACACTTACGGTCACGTCATGTGGCGCCCCTTACATACACGTGCGTTTTACATAGTGTATAGGTGGGGTCATCTCATTAAAAAGGCGCGTTCGCTGGGTGTCAGCTGTCGCTCTGTTGCTCTGTCTCTATCTGGCTATTTGTACTAGTAAGGTGCGTCCCACGACAACAACAACAACAGCAACAACTGAAACAACAACCACAATGGTTGGAAAATCGGTGGCGTTTAGAAAGCATGCGCCGATGTTGCAACATTCAATTGACCCACCCAGTCACTCAGTCAGTCAGCCAACCAAGCAGCTAGCCGGCTTTGTTGTTCCTTTTGTTCCGAGTCTAATTCTAACGTCGACTCCCTCTGAAAAAAAAACAACGAACAACAACAGCAATGCTTTGTTTCTTTATACATGGTCATATGGAGGGGTTTCGTTTTAGTTAAGCCAAGTTAGTGCCGTTGGGTTGATCAAGTGGCATTTCGGGAGGCTACATAGCGACTGTTCGTTCTGTTTCTGGCATCAGTTGAAGCCCGAGCGTTGCCAGGAATACACGCAGTTCCGGTTACTATTGAGCTTCCCAGTTATCAAGTCTTCTTTGGCTCGGGCTCTGTTATTATCCTTGCACCGGCATCTTTCATTCGCGCCTGTATCTTGCTGAACCGTTACAATTTTGACATCCAAATCCGGTTGAGCAAAATTTCAGGTGTGTGAGAAATTTGCGTCGGTATCATCGTTTAAAGGGTTACCTTTGTGTCGCCAATAATTTTATTCCTTAAACCTGTCTGGTAAGTAGACATCACTCGAAGGATGTTACATATTTCGGTAAATATCTGATGAGCATATGGGATCGGCAATCCAATTAGTTATAACGCCCAAGCAAAGTCGGAAAAATAAATTCCTGTGGGTTCGTATACGGTATAGTTATTCTATCTGTTTACCTCCAAACGACAAGATCACCAATTCTTTAAACTTCCCAAAGCCCTTTAGAGATTGTGAATAAATTATAAACACATTTCGAGTACACAATCTGTACATCTATAATCTTGAAAGGTAAACGAACTTAATGGCGCTGCAAATAAGTTTACGTTGGCAAAATTTTCAAAATCAATATGTTCCATAAGAATATAGACGAATTTAAACTTTGACATTCATTGAATTAGGATTAATATTTCTATGTGTTGTGCCAATGGAATTTGACTTATTGCACTTAGTTTTTTTTATGTAAGAATAAACAAATGTGAACTACGGTATTTCAATTAATTAAGCTCAGAAACAGCCATCACCTTATTATTAATCGAATATCAATGAACCTGTCATAGTTTCATTTTACGTCAACAAAGCCATTAGGTTACTGCTAATTTGACACCAGCTTAATCAGATGCATTATTAACTTATTAATCTTGCTTTGTTTGAAGATCTAGAGATTGCACGTCATTGGTCTGCGAGTCAATGCAATTGATTTCTGAAGTCGGTGTGTCTGAAAATCAAGTTAGTTTAAATTCCAATTAAATTGTTACACGATTTATCAGGTTAAATTCAAACACTATTATTAACCGTTCACCGAGAGTTATACGAATGAACATTACCAGCGTTTTAGCACTTCGAACTTGTTCTAAAGTGTCTCAATACTTCAATGCAAACTATATATACGTAAGCTGATCTAATAATATATAGGTTACCAATTATTAACGTTTTTAATGAAGTGAAAATTAATTGAGGTTAAATTGTAATTTAAGTTCATTGCGTTTTAAAGTAACTGCACAATATCAACGAAGATAGGTAGTCAGTTATGTTGTATTCTTAAAGGAAGCTGTTTTCTCAAAGAGTCACAAGATAATCGAGGCTCTTATAAAATATAAATCATTGACGGTATTGAGCTATCCTAATTTCGGTAAGGTAAATATGATCCGATAACCTCTATAATTTAGCGTTTAAAACCATTAAGATAACGACTGTCTACTACTATATGCTGATATTTGCTTAGCAAATGATGTAAAAATTATGTAGAATTTGAATGAACAAGTGAAAAAATGGTGTTATATAAGAAAGCGAAAGATTATCATGAAATTATGAAAAATTCCAAGATCCATAAAATTGGCACAAATTTTCTAATATCTTAAATTTGACAGTTCAAATTATGTATTTACTTTTGTATATTTCAGAAATACCTTTTAAGAATTACTCACTTTTCTATTAGAGAAACGAAAACTTAAGTATCCAGACTAGGTATAGTGAAAGCCTTCAATGTTAGAGTATAGGAATCACGCCACTGGCATCAATGGGTCATAAAGTAGGCAGACATTAAGCTTCCGACAAGATTGGATTCGACAACATGCTTTTATTGCTCCTCGGAATAGCCTATGACAATTACTAATTCATTCACAGCTATCAGCACCAAATAAACAAATGATTGGATGAAAACAATAGCATTGCATTTGCCCCTTCATATCGCCCGAGCAGAACGCCCACAATGCCGGCGCTAGTGTGGACGTCGACATCGTGTTGAACTTGATGATTTCAAACGATGCCGCAAATATTTGGACTTTGGGGCCCTGGACGAATCGTTGATAAGCCGACGCGTGGATGTATGTACGTTGACAGTGGTTTAAATGCTGTTCCAACCTTGAAGAGTTTGGAAGAGATGAGGAAGCACAAAGCACAAAAATTTTCTGTTCGCTTGTGTTGTACATTCTAATCTTATCGATGTGTCGATATTATTGCTTATCAAGTGTTATGTAAATTGATAATTTTAGTTTCACTTTCGATCCTACAAAATGATTCTCGTATCTTAAGTCTGTTTTCCAGCATTCCCCTCTCGTAGAGCTGCAGACTCTTGGGAACCAGCGATCATTCAGATGCCTGACGTAGCTTTTAATTACAAATAGATTGTAATTTATATATATATGTACATTGATGTGTTTAAATGAATTTTCTTTATTATATTCTACACTAGAACGAGCGCACACAAGTATATTAAATTGGCCTTTGTTTAGCTCGATTCAAACCCAAATCAAACCCAGTCCAAAGTCCAGCAATGTTAATCATATAATGCTACATGGGGTAGTCCGACTTGACTAGTAAACTGTAGCAACAATTACGATAATAACTGAAAAAGTACAACTATATTATATGTACATATGTCGGCTTGAGGCAACTTTTGTTCTAAAATAAGCCATAGCAACGCCGGACATATGATATGTGACTCACATCGAGTTTACGAAAACTGGGCTGTAGTGAAAGTACTTAATGATAGAAATTAAAGAAAAATTAAAGAAATAGAAAGTACTTAATGATAGAAATTAACCCAAATTGTACATGCAGTTTCATTGAATTCGTTATAAAAATGCGCTTATCTGCTCTGGGTTTATAGTATTTCCTGTAAACACAAGTAATTGAATGAACTTTGTCAGTTCGATTTGCAGGTATTATCTGAAAAATATTGAAATGATACTATAATTTAGTTGATACTGTTACTGATATGACAACGATTTCAAAGCTTCCTGTGCGCAACATCTGATAAGGAAATTCGTGTTTCTTCAATACATAATTTTTGGTTCATAAATCAAATAATGGCAAGGTCGATAACAAACAAGAACAACCGTTAGTTATAGATATGAAATATGGTAGTTAGTTTTATAAAACTTAAAGTTTAACCTTTCATATAAAAATATATATTAATTTTAAGTCATAATACATACATACTTATTCAAGGAAGTTGACACATAGTCTGCTTAAAGACTTATTTAGCTTTAATGACTACTGCTACAATATACATACATGTACATCGCACATAGCTCTGCTAAGAATCTTTCTTTGCCCCTTTCTTTGAGCGTAATGAATTAACTGTGATTCATCGAAAGAGCACAAAGAACGCCAACAGGTAGATAGAGTCTATGTGTATATATTGTGACATTGTAAAATTGCCCCACAATAAAATTTCGTACATAGCGGGAATATTGTTAAACGAGGAGTACAACAAAAGCGCGTACAACAATTTTATTACGTAGCATTACGTACATGATAGCGGAAAGAAATTCGATATGGACTTCTGACCCCAGTCGTTGCCGTTGTCAAGAGCCAAGCGATCGACGGAGCTACCAAAATTCAATCAGCTATAACAACAATGGCATGGCTATGAGTATGAGTGAATTTACCTTATCAATGAAGGAAAACTACAATATAACGAAGCTGAAACAATAATAGCCAATGTGAGCAACAACAAATAAAAAAGTTAACAGAACCGAGACCCGAGAACCGAGAGTAACAACAAGACCCGAACGGACTTCGTTTTAGCGTTGAGATAAAGCTTGCATTTCACAGATACACACGCTCACCAACACACACGCGCATAGATACACACTCGCACACCCTCGCAGAACAGAGCTCTGAGACGCTCGATCGCTCGCTCGGCTCTTTGTATCGGTCTCTGTTTCTGTTTCTGTCTCCGTCTCGGTCTCTGTCTCGGTCTCGGCCTCTGGCTCGTCAACCGGCTGACTGCCTGGCGCTGTTGCTGACTCTACTGGAATTCTGAGGGAATCGCCAGAGCTAGGGATTATTACGAGCATTCGTATTTGTTTGCTGGCCGCCAGTCGCCGATGTCACCTCGAAGACGCTGTTACGCGGTTTTGTGAAGCGCGCAAAAATTATTAAGTTCATATATTGAACGGATTTCTTCTAAAGACGGCAAAACAGTTTTCATCCATTTCCCAAAGTGCGATCGCTTGAATACGGGTAAGGCCAACAGCAAGCATGTTCAGTACCAAAAGCTCTCATTCTGTGCACCAAAATTAATACCCAATGCGCGTGATCTTGTTAATCGGACACAAGTTTGGAACAATATAAGAAAATATAATAATTGCGCGACGGCGGGACGTGTATGTGAAGCTAATTTTAATTAGCCAACTATAATGTGTCTTGAAGATTATGTTAAGCATAAACATAAAAAAATACATAAAGTAGTTTCAATAGAAATACGCAATTTGTATTTCAAAAGAAAAGTGAATTGAAATTGTTGTATCATAATGTTCAATTAGTTAAAGACGTCTTATTTAATTATGAAAACAATACAAAAACAATATTAAAGAAACGAATTCTATAATTTAAATTTATATATAACGAGTTGGCATAATAGAATAAGAAAATATTTGAAAAGGACTACAACGATTTACAAATATACATAAATAAATAATATTTTTACGTTTGACCTATATTTTATTCAATAACTCAACAATCTCTTCACTAAATAATTGACTTTCGTGACTACGCTGCAAAAATTCTACATGAGTTGACCCAAAAAAAGTGTTTACTTAATAATTTATAATATTAACTAGAACGGATTTAATTTGCTTAGGAAAATTCCCATCTGGCAATGAATTATGACATTAGCTGTTTTATAATTAGTTCATAAAGCTGCATTTGCATTTTTGCTACTGTTTAATCAACATTAGTGATATTATGACAAGTTATAGATTGACGATTGCTGAAAGGTAGTTGAACTTTTTATCGCATCACTTTAATGTGTTGCATTGAAACCACTGGATTTATATGCATAATTTGCATTTTCATTACCACCACCTTTATTAAATTATCACATTTTTAATTCATACTTAGATTTGCTCAAGCAGTACGCTATGCACACACAACCTGATTTATTTTTTGTTTTGTTTTCATCTTTTTCATTCACTTGATTTCAAGCGTAGCAGCTGTTCTATTCTGTTTTAAGGCCTTTCTTCTGTTTTTCTCAATCTCTGCGCTGCGGGCTTGAGGCCGTCTGCGGATGCTTCTGTAAGCCGCAGCGTAAAACTCCGAACCGGTTTACTTCCGAGACGAGTAACAATTCAACACACATGAGCACCATAATCAGATACATAGATACGTGTACACGCACAATTAAATCTGCTTTGTATCTACAGCCTATAACATATTTTGTGGAAGTAGTGAAAATATGAGTCTTGGAAATTTCAAGTAAAGAAGTATGGTTTGTTTTATCTGATAAATAGATTGGTTTAGTCTTGCTGGAGGTTAATTTAAGTTGCTTAAGTTGGGCTTCAAGGTGAACTTTTCTTGTTTTTGGAATTTTCGCGAGCAAATAACAAATGACAACTGTCGAAATGTGTCAATAAATATTGAAATCGCCGCTGATAAAGAGTCATGCCGTACGTCATATAAATTCAGAAATGGCGTAGTTATACAGTAGTCTCGGCCCTTAGACAGTCATAGAACGGGGCATTGACACTGCTTATTCAATTGATTATTTCAAGTGCAGTGCACATCAGTTGTGAATGTAAACCTAGTTGTTGGTCACTGCAAAGTATTTCAATTTCCGACACCTTTAGTTGGTTGGGGTCAGTCCATGTGGTAGCATAGTGCTCGGATGCTGATAGAGATGGGAGCTGATATGGACTCCAGGCTGCAGGTTAAAGATGACGAATACTTCGTCATGAGGCACTTCACGATTGCGTTTGTTGATAAATCTTTGCTGCATTTATATATTTACATATAATGCAAACAATACATTTGTTGTTTTGATTAAAGCCGTTCCACAATAAGATTCTCTATTATCCCATCTGTATATGTATAATGTAGGAATACGTGTAGTATATGCACCATATATATAATACATTTCATTGTGAATTGCTTTCAGTTAGCTGTACCTTGATCTTACTAAATATATATTTTCTATTTAATTAATACATTTCATAATACAATAAAACCAAAAGCCGAGCATTACATTCAATGTGGAGTAAATTGCGTGCTATATTTAACAATGCATATATGTAAAAAATATGTGAATATTCAACATTCTTATTGAGGTTGCTGCAGATTATTTCAATACGTACGCAAACACTGAACGCTTACTTATAATTGGCTAGGTAGAACCTATTCATTAATGCAGCCCAATAACTAAAAATACTACGTTTAAATTTATTTATGACCAGAAAATTATCCATTTACATTTAATTTGTTACTCGGATACTCTTTTCTAACTTGCACTCACTGCAAGTCATTTGCAATAATTAGCCAATTTGTAAACAATTTCAAGCGTATGCAAAAAAGGTTTTGAAATAAATCTCTGAGATCTAGATTGCAATATTTATACCTTGAATTCTCGTAATAACAACAAGATTCGCGTCGAATAGTTTTTGAGATTCGTTCTGGTCATTGCGAATTTCTACTCGTTTGACAATAGTTTAAGACCTTTTTGTAAAGCTAATTAATTATGTAAATATAGGTGATTTGTAGTTCTTCCGCATTGTTGCCTCTTCAGTAGTTCAGTGGAAATGTAAAGTGTGTTGGGTGTGTGCCGCGAAAATAAACACTATATACTATATTAACGTTATTCACAATTTTAAAAGTCAGCAATCGAAATTTGCGTAACTAAGAATTGGCATAAGTGCAATATGAACATAATGCTGAAGCACGAACAAAAAACAATGATTCCTACAATGTGGTGGGAAGCACCTTTGAGTTGCAGGTGCCGCGCGCATGGCCAATGGCTTGACATTGATAATTAGCATGTGTGTAAAAGTGTACGACTTAAAGTCCAGGTATCTGTCGCTCGGTTCTATCGATCATTGTGCAAATTGGCGCGCAAGCAAACTAGTTTCACTTAGATGGATACATCGACCAGAGTTGCAGCTAATAGTTGCCCCTTATTGCAGCATGCAGCTGTTGGCCCGCTTCAAATGTGGCACAATTCCATGATGCGTGACACCCGTTGCATCACACTCGAAATCAATCAAGCGATGCAAGCGCTGTGTAATGGACTTTCGCTCGTAGATTCTAATTCCCAATTCGAAATCAGTTTTATGTTGTGCGTTTATTGCAGTAAAACGTAACGTATCCAAGAATATTTCATGGATATTCTATGCAGTCGCAGCATTGGGTGTTTCTACAAAAGTTATACATATTAGCGAAACTTACTGAATCGAATTTTTACACGCTCTGATCAAGTTGTGTGTGTGACTCGAGTCTCAGAATTTTGGGGCATCAGCAATCCAGGGCATTTTCGAGGCACAGCGTTTCCATTTGCTGGGAGTAATATCCGTTGAAATTGATTCTGTGCACAAGGTTCATGAAGAGATCGCCACTGTTCTCCTTAGCCAGCCCATAGATCTCCTTGAGAAATGATACCAGAATACTCGTGAATTCGCGATCGAAGCGTTTCACACGTTCCGTAAATGTGTCTGCATGATCTAATTTCTTCACGCACTCCACATGCTCCAAACCATCTTGCTGCGAGTCTGACCTCTCATCGCCGCTGTCGCAGACCATTGACTTGAGCTCCGCATCGAGAAAGACGCGCTGCGATTGCTGGATAAACTCGCAGAACTTCAAACAGATCTTCGCCAGTCTGAAGATGATGCGACTCTGGTGTGAGGACTCCGTTAACATGGAGCTTTTGAGGCACATGTCGAGAAAGTCCTGGTGTATGTTGAGCACCATATCGATGTTCTCCACCTTGTGCATCTTCTCGATGAATGCATGCCAATTGGGCTCAATGATCTCGATCATCATGTAATACTCCAGATTCTGAATAGCGTTCATCATTCTCTGCCTCAGCGCGAAGGCCGAGCGATACAACCGTGCTGCACGCGGCGGAAATTTCTTGGCCTTCGAGTTCTCCTTCCACACCTTGCAGAGCTGGCGCTCCACGTGCTTGCAGTAGAAGAGCTGGCGGAAGAGCATCTGGTACTTGCCGATGGCAATCTTGTTGAGCACCAGCGAAACTGGCCACCTCACCTCATAGGTAAAGGCAAAGCACTCCATGCCAGTCAAGTCCAGCCGGTCGATCGATTCCTGATCGTCGCTGTGGCTAATAATCTTGGTCATTTGTGTGACCAAATCGTAGGTGAGCAGCTCGCAGTGCAGATCGTCTTTGTAGGGATCACTGCGAGCGGAGGATACGCGCAGCGTCATGCCAAGCAAATTCTCCAACGTCATGGGCAGCACTTTGGCCACATTTTTGGACAATTCCTCGTCGCAGGCATCCATGAACTCCATAATGAAGTCGCCCTGGTAGAGCAACAAGTAACGCTTCACCGACAGCAAATGTCCCATCATATCGTTGTCGGTCAGCAGCACGTCCAGCACCTTGCGTGCCGCAAAGTAGTAGGCTTCGCTGATGACAGTGCCGTGCTTTCGCTCGTCGACCGGATTGAAGGCGAAGTCCAGAATGAGTTTCGATTGAATCACCTTGCCGCACTGTCGAATCACGTTCAAGTATTTGCCTGTTCGCAGTATCATGTTCGAGTACTTCTCCAAGAATATGGGGGTAGCGTCACTCCGTATTGTGTAGCGCTTCTCCCAATAATTGTTCACCTTGTCCTCTTTGAGCTTGCCACTGTTGTCCCTGACCATGAACTCCTCCATGTTGTCGTTAATGACGCCCTTCTGCAGCCATAGCTGAAGCATGCGCATATATGGTGCAGCTGCTTTGATAGTCAGGTCGATTAGAATGGTCTGAGCGGACTTGTCGCCCTCCAAGTGTTTTATGCGTTGACATAAAACCGTCAGCACAGCTGCTCCCTTGAGATCATGCAGTAGTATGTCACCCAATGTGATCCAGAGCTGCTCCATTACCCACATGGTTGGCTGCAGATAGTAAAGCAGCTTTTGAATCGTCAGCGCATTTCGGTCCAGCTCTGCCTCCGCTTGGCTCATCAGCATATAGAAGTCGCGACTGACGACCATCAGTGCTGCGTTCAGGGCATTATTCACCTGCCCACAGCCATCGATGGCGGCCATCACCTGCTGGATGCCCATAAAGTGTGAGGCCAAGGGCAGTATTTCATAGATCATGCCAGCAAAGGCCTTGTCCAAATGCTTGTCCACGACAAAGTTTGTCCTATACTTTACGATACCCGGAGCAGAGGCATCCCGGGGCAGCGGCGTTATCACGTCCGTGCGCATGCCGATTAAGCAGTAAAGCAGATCTTTCAGTGCAACCTTTTGTTGGCCAGCTAGTGGCAGAGCGCCCACCTTGCACTTGGCTGTCTTGCAATCCAGCTCACGATAGTCCCACAGATTATTGGTTCGGTCCTCCTCCTTGGGCTTGGCGTCGCCAGCGCAGTCCGTATTGTTGGCGGCGCTCAATAACATTGAGGTTGCGCCGTCAATGGCCTTCGACTTGGTGGCACAGCTGTTGCCTGGGCGACTCTTGGCACTGTTCATGGCTGTGAACATGCTTACAGTCTGAATGTTGTTGGCCGCGATGGTGGCTTGCGACGGAGTATCTGGTGTGAGAGAAACATCTTTCAGAACTCGCTTCTTGACCACATTCAAATCACCCAGCGATGCAGTTAGTTCCTTCGCTACTATGGCTCTGGCTGCCTGCCGACGACCAAATTCCGGGGCACTTCCAACAGCCAATGAGGAGGCACCTGGACTATCTACAGTGGGCAACGTTAGGCTGCTTAGGTCATCAGCCAGGCTTTTGGGGCTACCAGGCTTTGGCTCCTCGAGGGGTTTCCCAAAAGGCGGCGGCATTTTGTCCTCCTTTTATGATTTCGTTAGTCACTCGAAATGATTTATGAAAACAAATATCGGCCAATAATTACAGCAGCCAGCAAAAAATGAAATTAAATAAAATAAATTTGATTTTATTTCAAATTTTGATTACAATTTCATCATTCCAATTGAACATTAGCTAACACTGCCTTAATCGAGCTGACAGAAAACTTCCTTTGTTGGTGTGGAGAGAGCTTCGATAATACGAGTGACGTAGACTGTTACTTATCGAAATTCGACATGCAATTAAAATGCAATCATTTGCTTATGTATTTGGACAGTTATCAAATGTATATTTACCATGTGTATTTTAAAAAAGCCTAACTGAATCGACAGTGCAAAATGGAAATGATTAATGTAAACTCTCTATTAAGCCATGTACAATTTATCGACTTCCATTACAGTTGATCGATAACAATGCTATCAGCGAGGGAGCAGTTTTTCAACAGCGATGGCGGCACCGCTAGCATTGGATTGGGCATAGAGGTGGGCGACAGCAGCACATCTACGGCAGGACGTGGAGTTTACAATGCCACAACAGAGCCCATGACGAATGCCCGCAGCTGGCGCAATGGACAGACGAACACATCGACCACTGCCACACCTGCGGCAACTGCAACTTCAACGCCAATCAGCGCTCAGGTGGCTGCTGTCAAGCAAACGCCATTGGAGCCCGTAGAGGAGGGCGAGGAAGAAGTACATGTCGATATGGATGCCCTGTCCAATTTGCCCAGTCGCGATCCCGTGGATATTGAATTCAAGGAGCTCTCGCTGACCGTCAAATTGGGTTTCAATCGAGGTAAGTGTGTGCAGCGTTTATGGCAGTACCAATCTGCCAAATGCTTAGATATGGCCAGGTAATATAAGTTCAAACATGCCTCCGATAAGATTGCCAAAATATAACAAAGCAGTCATGTTTATTGCCAACGCAAACTGCGGCTACCTTTTTGAAGAACCAAGAACACAAGAACGGTTGCCAGTGAGCGTATAGCTCAGCAGTTCCATATTCAAGATAATGACCACTCGCCTGCCTATTTCTTTCATATGTAATTTTAGATGTGGTAACACAAAACATTTCCTCAAGCCACTAAGACTACCTGTTAGCTGTTTTTTTTTTTGTTAGCTGGTTCGTAAATAGCTCTTCCCGTTGATTAGATAGGCTGCCCTTGCCCCTATCCCTGCCCCTGCCTGGCGATCAATCAATTAATTCCACGAACGTTTCGCTGCGAAGAGTTTATTCAATATTAAAATAGCAATACGCAACGGGATACATATTGTAAAATTTCATTTGTTTCGATGTAATATAACGATAACGTCAAGTAATCATCATAATGCACAAGTCTTTAAAAAATTTTGTAATTATAGCGCGTATTCTTATAAATTGTTTTATAAATGTCAATTGTATTGCTCACATGCAAGTGTACGTTTCAGAGAGTATATAGTATTCGTCAAATTATTAGTTTGCCTGCCATTGTTAATGCGATTTTGATGTCTTAGTAGCTAGTGAGTCAACTATGGTGGAACAAAGTTCAAGATAGTAAATTTATAATAAATATATATAAACTTTGATATCGACAGTATGACTACAATGAGTTGTCCAAACACAACATTAAGTTAATTAGTTTCGCTGTTTTTCCTTAAGTTTTTTAGTTCTAACTCTTGAATTATTGTAGTTTATGGGTGCAATTAACTGCCCCATTACCACTGAGATCAAAATAAACATATATAATTGTACTCGATTAAGAGCAAATTCTTGATTTAGGTTCAAAGCTTGCTAGTTTTAATTTCTTGAACTCGAATTTATTACACTAACAGGTCAATTGAGCTATTAATATTTATAAAACTCAATTATCGTACAATTAGTAGCCATCTCGAATGGTACTTACTAGTTAATCTATATGTATATGAAGCACTTTCAGGCTTAAGATTCTCTACAAGTTGATTATAAAATGTTATTGCACATAAACACTGTTCGGTTTAATTAATTGGATAACACTTGAGTTGTGTGTATCTAGTTCTAATATCCATTCAACTAATCGTTATTCAATCACCTCTATTTTAATTGCTATAATTTGATCTACTTTGTTGAAAGGTGAAAAGGAGATTTTACATAATGTGTGCGGAAAATTTCCGGGTAGTCAGTTAATTGCAATAATGGGTCCATCTGGAGCTGGTAAATCGACGTTATTGGATGCTCTTTCTGGTTTCAAGACTACCGGCGTGGTTGGCAGCATACTGCTGAATGGCCGACGACGTGATCTACGTGAGTAACATAAAGTTTCCACTGGTATATTGCATATTGAAATATACTCTCCACCTTTATAGCTTCGTTCCGTCGGCTGTCCTGTTATATCACACAGGACGATCGCCTGCAGCCCCTGTTGACTGTTAGCGAGAATATGCACATTGCCGCTGACTTGAAATTGGGTGAGAACGTCAGCTACGAGGAGAAGGAGACCAGGGTGAGTTCATAGTTAGCAATTGTAAATCATATAGAAATACAATCGTACCTTTTTTGTCACAGATCGAAGACATCTTATTGCTGTTGGGTCTTTATGACCACGACCAGACGCTGACAATGCGTCTGTCTGGCGGTCAGAAGAAGAGGCTATCCATTGCCATGGAATTGATTAATAATCCCACTGTGATGTTCCTGGACGAACCAACCACGTAAGTTGCGCTTGGATCACCAATGAACGCTTTACTTATTCTCTTATATCTACTCTTACAGCGGCTTGGACAGCAGTTCCTGCACCAAAGTCTTGGAATTGCTCAAGAGACTGACATCTCAGGGGCGCACAATCATTTGCACGATACATCAGCCGACTGCGAAGTTGTTCCAGATTTTCGATCAGGTCTATGTACTCTCCGCCGGCAACTGTGTCTACCAGGGCGGCACCCAGAAACTGGTGCCCTTCTTGCAGTCAGTGGAACTACCATGCCCCATGTACCACAATCCAGCTGATTACAGTGAGTGGTAACTTCATATGTCTGCATCGAACTCGAAATGATCTCTGTTTAATCTGTAGTTATTGAGTTGGCATGTGGCGAGTACGGCTTTGACAAAATTGATACTCTGAAGAGTGCCACGGAGAACGGCAGCTGTCTGACCTGGTTCAACAATCCCGGCGCTGTGCTCCGCTCCGAAGCCCTCATGCGCAAGTATCCCATACCGAAACGAACGAAAAACGTTTCCCTGGAGAACACCAGTTTTAGAAATCAGTGCTCTGTCCTGCTGCGACGTGGGTACATAAAGGCGCGACGTGATACCACAATGACACACATGCGCATCATAGTCAACATTATGGTGGCTGTGCTCTATGGTGCTATGTACGATCATGCTGGTCGAGAGGGTTCTCGGGTGCTCGATAATTACAATCTTCTCTTTGCTATATTGATGCATCACTCCATGACAACGATGATGCTAACAGTGCTGACATGTAAGTAGATCTACTAATTCTCGGTATGGTCGCAGTGCTAATCTTTCAATCTTCGCGCTAGTTCCCATTGAGATGACGATTTTGATAAAGGAACACTTCAATCGCTGGTACTCACTGAAAGCCTTCTACTTTGCCATGACGGTGATAGACTTGCCTATAACAGTAAGTAGCCCTTTTATAATGTCTCGCGATATTTACTAAATTATTCTTGCATTGCAGCTCTTAAGTAGTTTTATATTCTCGGTGATAATTTACCTATGGAGTTATCAGCCTATGGAATGGGTGCGCTTCTGGATGTTCTTCGCCATCAGTTTGCTCATAGTGTTCGTTGGCCAAAGCTTTGGTCTTATCATTGGCGCCTGGTTCGATGTTGTCAATGGCACCTTCTTGGCGCCAGTGCTCACTATTCCCATGATGATGTTTGCCGGCTTTGGAGTGACGCTGAAGGATCTGCCAAGCTACTTGAAATGGGGTAGTCATATATCCCATCTACGATACGGTTTGGAGGGCTTCATAGGTGCCATCTATGGGCTCAATCGTGGCGTCCTGGAGTGTAACGAAGCACCTTACTGCCATTATAGGTATTTCCATCTCAATTCATCAAATGAGTCGTTGACTTATCAGCATTTCATTCGATTGCAGATATCCAAAGAAATTCCTTGAGGAAATAACCATGTCGGGCGATCAGTTCTGGAAAGATCTCATTGCACTGTGTGCAATAACCTTCCTCTTACGACTTGGCGCCTATATTGTGCTCAAGGCTAAGATTAAGTCGATCAGATGAGCACAGACTTCCATAACGACAACAGCTTGCCTCTGTATTATGTATAAATTGTTGAACATTACGTTTAGTGTTATTTTTATTAAATTAATTACATTACAAACTTGTTAATTAAAGCTATGGGACGTAGATTGTATATATGTATACTATATATCACACGTTTTAATTCTTTAACCCTTGCAATTGCGGACTATCTTCGTTTCTAGCTGCAGGTGCTTGCTCCAGAAGCTGATGCAGCGTCTGTGCGTTGTTTGCCATCTCTGCCGACTGCAGCTAAAAATTATACAACAGAGATTCGATATTTAATTAGATTGAAAGAATATTGGCTTATAGGTCTGTCTTACCAGCACCACACGGTGTCCCAACGCTTCCAAAAGTCGACGTTTCAATCGAATCAATGAATTTGCGCTCTGACTGAATTTAAGGGTCTGATTTGTAGTTAAGAGCTCCACGAAGTAAACGGTTGCATCGTCTCCATGCGTCTGCACTCTCAGACTGGGCAAATTAATGCCCACAATGGGACACACCAAGTCGACACCTTCCACCTCGGTGTCCTTAGCTAACTGATTCGCGTAGATTGTCAGATCCTCGCGCTGCTTGAGCAAATATCCAGGTGCGCGTGCGAACTCTTTGAAAACTTGCTCCTTTCTAACATCCGTCCATTCGGGGTGCTCGATAGCCACAGCAGAGCGTAATAGTATCAGACGACTATCCACTTTAGGCTGCGCACGATAACGCTGGCGTTGGTTGGCTTTAAGCTCTTCGGCTGCGTCAAAGAGCTGCTTAGAATGGTGACCCAAAATGCACAATGAGAGGCAGGTATCCACTAATTGGTCAGGGAAACGATCGTATTCGCCATGGTCCAGTTTGCGCAATGCAACTATCTCCAATTGCTTAATTTGAGCAGCAGTTAAATTGCAATTCAGTTGGGCGCAGCACCAGATAAATGTGGCCAAATCTTTGGCGCGCAATTCATGTGGTTTAAATTGTAATAATTGCTTAACAATCGCTTGAACGGATTCCGTGTGATCCCATCTCATTTCCGAAAAGTATGCGAAAATATGAGCCAGACCACGTGGCTGCAACTGCGACAGCTCCACGGGATTCAAGCAAATCTGTTGCAGGTACTCACAGACGCGTTCATCCTGAACTCGCTGTAGACGCAGTGCTTTGACGTAGCAAATTAGTAATGCATCATCAGAACTGTTGGGCACGAGCTTCACGTTTAAAGTGGCATCCACAAGAGCAGCCTCGTACGCATCACGCACAGCACCCGTGACCAGTGTTGATGTCTTATAGGACGCATTGGCCACTAGTGCCAGATCCAACGGACTGAAGCTGGGCAAATGATCGCTCAACTGTGTGGCAAGCAATGTCTCCAAATTATTTTCCAGTTGCTTTTGGAGGCCAAGGTAGAAACATATTTGTAGAAAGCGTTCTTTGCTGCAGGAAGTTTCATTCGTCAGGCGTCGCATGGCTGCATGGTAGAAATCCGTCCGCCTTAGCCAATTGGGCATGAGAAATAGAAAAGCGTACAATGATTCCAGTACTGTGCTTGTGTCCATTTGTTTTAATTGAGCCAAGGCATGTGCGTCCAAAGCATTTAATGCCGCCACATACATTGGTGCTGCTGCATTGGAGCGATAACTGGAGGCATGTATAATCAGGGAGGGCAGCTGATCGGCCTGTGTGCTCTGCAGAGTCCGTCTGAAATAGCGCTCATCTGTGATGGGAAAGTAGTCGGAGTACCGCACATTAGAGGGTGGCAACACATGCTCCTCGCACTTATACCTCTCCGTTGCTATATGCTTAGCGAATCGAATAAGCAGTGTGCCGGTCTCGTCCGATATTTCGTGCGTCACATCCCGCACTGTGAATGAGGCGTATCCACGCAGGAAATTCGCATTTTTAACGTTGGTGATGGAGGCGCTCGCAAAGCGGCGCAGTAGAGAATACATTTCTGTAATTTATTATTTATATTTATATAATCTACATCAACCAACGACAACGTGCGCGGTTCAACTAATGTAAATCAACAATTAGTGTTGTGAAACATGAAACTTTAATAAAGGTATGCTGCTCACGAGTACAAATACTTAGTATCGAGTTGTAATAAATCACATTGTCGATTATTTATATAGACCAACTTGTTAGATATTAAAAAAGGGTCACATTTACTTTGTTATTAATTTAAAACAAAGATAAAAAGTATTTAAAGATAAGCTGACTCCTTATCAGCGTCTTCCTTTATTTTGAATGATAACTGTTGCGTAAATATAATCCAATTAGCAATGATTTCTTCAGCATAGTTCATTTATTTTTCTACACTTTACTACACTGATTCTCTTAACAAGAAACATGGGCAAGAGAGCTGCAGGATTTGTTCTTTTTCGGCGCCTGTGTGGACAAATTGAATATTTATTGTTAAAAGCTTCATATGGCGACTTCCATTGGAGTGCTCCCAAAGGTCATGTCGATCCCGGAGAGGACGACTTCAGCACTGCTCGCCGCGAGACAAAAGAAGAAGCCGGGTAAGGTGATAAATTATACAGCTTGCAAATTTACAATGCGTATTTTTTGCAGTTACGACGAAAAGGATTTAATTATTTTCCGGGATAGGCAAGTCACACTCAATTACGAGGTCAGAGGTAAACCGAAGATTGTTATTTACTGGCTTGCGGAGCTTCGTGATCCCTGCCAACCTGTGGTTCTTTCCGAGGAGCATACGGAATTCAAGTGGCTGACCAAAGATGCGGCAAAGGAATGTGCTAAATACAAGGACTACCAAGTTATGATTGATAAATTCCATGAAATGATACTAGAAATGGATAAGAATAAATGCTCTTAAAAATACCAGGGGGTAGTGTTGCAAGTGATGGTCGTAAAATACTAAACATTAACGTTGCACAGCACTGTTTTTAAGGCATCTGTGGATTGATTTTGTTGTAAAAACCCAGCAAGCATTCAATAAAGTTTGAGAAAAAAAAACGTTTTAGTTGTATTATTATATTCTATAATGGGTTCACGTTCTCGCAGTCCGTCGATGAAACGTCGTCATCACAAAAGCAAACACAAAAAACGCAGCAAGAGTAAGTCACACAACCGAGACAGGGAGCGAGAAAGAGAACGAGAACGGGACCACGACCACGAGCGTAGCAGTTGCACGCGAAGCAGTCGCACGGATAGAGACAAATCCACAGAGATGAACCAACATGGTCGACGAGATCGCGACAGGCATCGTAGCGACAGGCATACGCACTCGCACACGCACATACACTCGCATTCAGAGCGCGACTATCATCGGCACTCGCACTCCAAGTCACGCAAGCGATCCAGCTCATCCAGCACTGACAGCCAGCAGTACTCGGATCACGAGACCCAACGTAGTCGGCACAAGCGCAGCCGCTTTAAGAAACTGGATGAGGTGAGTGGAGCAAGCCAAACATATGTCTAGTCGTGTGGCAGCTTACTTGAATTTTGTGTGTTTGCATAGCAAAACTTGCTGCAGGTCGAACGATTGGCCGAAATGGAGCGGCAACGTCGACAAAAGGAGGCTGAGCAGAAAACCATAGAGGAGCAAGCAGCCAAACGCATTGAAATGCTAGTTAAGAAGCGCGTCGAAGAAGAGCTCGAAAAGCGTCGCGACGAGATTGAGCAAGAGGTGAATCGGCGCGTTGATACTGCCAAAGCGGAAATGGAACGTGATATGATGCTGGAGCTGGAGAAGCGACGCGAGCAAATACGAGAAGATGAACGCCGTCGCGAGGTAGGTGCTCGTATTCAGATTTCGCTGGACGACTGCTGCTACCACAATACAAAAACTACCACAAGCACAATAAACAACCTTCGACTCCTACCGAAACACACACGAACAAAACAAAAACCAATAGCAGTTGCAAACAGTCGTCTTTCAATCCAATGTTACCCGAAATTGTGTAGCGACGTTTCCAATTTCACCACCGACTTCACCAGCAAATCGGCTCAGTGTGCCAATATCTATGTATGGGATTGTTGGTGTTGGTGTGTGTGTGTGCATGTTTGGCTGAGTGTGTAATAACATTACTAACCGTCATTTAAACATTTAATGGTAAACTCAGTTATGTTCTTGAACTCAAACTCTTAATGTGCCTTCGATTCGAAACGATTTGGAAATTTATCCCAAATTTCGATTTTTGCCTCTTTGAATTGTAAATGTCAAGAACATGACTGAGTTTCCTGCTCTCTTGCTACTGCCATCTATAACCTTAGCTTGTAAGCTCATCTCGAAGCTTAACCAACAACAACAACAGCACATACACACACAACACACACACGAATTCGCACATTCCTGTTCTACAACCACACTGAGCCTTTGGGCACGTCGCTGCACATTTCGCCTCTATCTTATCAAATAATTTTGTAATTATTATTTATTTTTTTCTACCAACAAAAAAACGAAAAAAAACAAAATGTGTCTTGCAGCGCATAAATCTATTTTGCATTACTTTTAGCTTCATCTTTTGTTTGTTTGATACATTCTATATAATTTCGATTGGTTTCTGTAAATCGTTGTTGTTGTTGTTACATAATATTGCGCGAAATAATGGTTCTATCGAATGAGCGTATGTGTGGGTGCGAGAGTGTGTGCAAGGTAACAAACAAACACTAAACACAAGCAGAATGTATAAACTCATAAATGTGCATATCCGTACATATCTATCAATCAATGGCACCTGCGGCCACAAAGCCATCCCACACCCTACGACCCCACTACATCCGAACCTAAGCCGGACACAATGCGCGAGCCCAGCTTTGATGAGAATTCGGCCACATGGATGAGCAGCACAGCTTACAAGACGTTCCACACAGACACCCCAAAATGTCGTACAGAGTCTGAGGCGTAGTTCCTAAAATAAATCCACAAATATATCTTGATATACTCGAATATATATATGCATAGTTCTCGCATTAGCCAGTACAGTTGGTGTGTAGTGTTTGTGGGCGGGCGTCAGATTAGCAGCATAACTAGCATAGATTAGTTCCGACTGTGCGCAGCATGCCAAAGATCCTCATAATGACCCTAGAGCGGCATATCGATTAAAACGGGTGAGTGAGTTCCTTAAGTAAATCGAAATCGAAATTGAATCGAATCGAACACAACCAATGCAATGTGCTGCATTGAAAATGGATAAACAAAACTACAATACAATACAATATACAAAAAGTGTGTAAAGTGTAATGAAAAGCAAGCCGAAAGCAAAATTAAAACAAAGACTACGAGGTCCAACGAGCAATCCTCTCTCTAGGAACATTCGACATAGGAGCATCAATGCTGATCAGTCTTAAGATTGTTATCCTAACTCATAAGCTGGATTACCATTTGTCAATGGGTATGACTGTACTTGTTGTTGTTGTCGTGCCTATCATGTACTTTTATCAATTTATGTTCGTTGATCTCAACACACGCATTTTTCGTTTACCGAAACGAATTTTATTTTGTTTGTAATGTAAACCATTTTGATTAAAACAACTATAACTGTAGCTGAAAACCGTAAATCAAAATGCAAATTCGCAGCAAAGCCAAAAATTAACAAAATGATTTAGCCATTAAACTGGAAAAATGAACTATTTCAATAGTAAGTAGCAAAAAAAAACCAAAAAAAAAAAATTAAATTAAAAGAAAAGAAAACCAAAAAAAAAAAATTAATTAATAAAGTTCTAGTACATTTGTTAATGTTGTGTGCTCTTATTGTAAAATGACAAAAAAAAAAGGATTATCAACTATCATTTCAACACTTTTATTAGACACTACTAAATGTTTTTACTTTCTACCAAAATCTTCTATGTAATTTATTGTTAAACTTAATACTAGATCTTAACTGCCTAAGCAGCTACAAAAAAAGAAGAGAATTACCAAAATCTCCGCACAGTGCGTCATCGGTGTTGAAGAAACCGTTTCATACTTAAATCTAACTATAACTTATCATAAGCGTTCGAGACAACGTTAAATCTGATCTATTAATACGCAACTTTATTTGGGTTTTATAGGAGGAGGAAAAGCAAAAACGCGAAGAACTCGAAGAAATTTTGGCCGAAAATAATCGAAAAATAGAAGATGCGCAAAGAAAATTGGTAAGCTCGATAATAGTTATTGTTTGTTACCATTATTTATACTTTCTTCGATGCAGGCCGAAGAACGGTTAGCCATCATTGAGGAGCAGCGACTGATGGACGAGGAGCGTCAGCGCATGCGCAAGGAGCAAGAGAAGCGGGTGAAGGAGGAGCAGAAGGTCATACTGGGCAAAAACAATTCAAGACCAAAGCTATCGTTTTCCCTGAAGCCGGGCGCATTATGAGCCGTTTCCACACATATCGGCGGTACCATTTTGACCTTCTTGTTACCTGCTTTTTGCCATTTTGTTTCTTTCAATCCGGGCCCGTTGCTTGCGCTTGAAACCATTTAAGCGCTTTTCACTGTTGTAACTATATTATAATTTGTTTTGTTTTTGAGAACGCGCTCAATCGTTTTGAATGCAAGCAATGCGGCCATTAGGTCCTATGTTTTCGACACACATTACGCATACATTTATATATATACACAGACACTGACTTAAGTATATCAAATAATTATGTTTACTCGCAAATTTTTAATTCCTTTGGAGTATAGCATTCTTTACCAGCTCTTGATAGTACAATTTGCAATCACCCTACATTTTTTCTATATGTCATTCGATAAATATGTGAGACAGTTGATTATGTGTAGTGGATCGCGTACTGTTACTAAATGCTCCAAAAATCTGCAAATGAAAAATGCATCAATAGCGAATCGCGACAAATGTACTCCCAAAAATGTTTGATAATGCTAGAAAACACTTTAAGCAATTGGAAAAAGATAATAAACCGTTTTGAATACTTAACAATTTGTGTTTCTATACCTGGATGATTCTACGCCCAGTGAAGGTCTTTAATCACAGTGCCAATAAAAGCACTTAAAATATTGCTAAACGTTTTTAAATATAGTTTCAGTGTATTTTTATTATAGCCTTGAAAAAGTTTTGTTTTTTGTTTTTAAATATATATGCTTTTTGCTTTTGGTAACATTTAATAAGAGTTGATCGTTATTTCCATAATTTTCCAGCTTGTTTTTTTTTTTTTTGGTTTTGGGTTTGCTTGGACTTCTGATATTAGTATATATATATGTATGTAGGTATATATGTATATACATCGATTACTTCTTTTTGTGATTCGTGTAATGCTGCAAGCAAATATATTTTGAAGGTATTCGGTAATTGCTATTACATTTAATTTGTTAATATGTTTTTCTTTTCCAATTTCTGGCACGACTAATGACATATTTCTTTTGCGTTCAAACATCAGCCAACAATTTTCAATTTCAAGTCTTTCGATTTGTAAGGTTTTTCTGCCAATCTCGAAGCGGCTGAAGAAAGCAGAAAGTTTTACAGTTTATATAATTGCACTTGAGAGTTTTGTTATTTATAAGAATAGAGCAAATAAAGAGTAGAGAATTCAGAAGAAATAAATACTTGAGCACGTGTGTGCAATTGTTTTTGTATGTTTATTCTGTTTTTGTAAATAATATGCGCATAGAAAAGAACAAATTATAAGTAAAATAATCATAGTAATTATAATATATTTGAAATAATACAGAACCAAAAGGAAGATAACAATAAATCGCTGCAAACACGTCGAAAATGGCATCGTTTGAGCTATCCAAAGAAAAAGTAAATAAATAAGTACATAACTGTATGGAGCGAAATCATTAAGTTTTATAGTTATGCATATGATAAATTTAAAAGTTATATATATACAGCTTCATTCATCAACAATCTCAATCTAAGTTCACCGCTTTCATAATTATCATATATGTTATGTATTTAGTTTCAGTAGTTTTCCAAAATATTCATTCCGTTTATCCAGCCCAAAAGCAGCGAGCTCTCTAAACTGGTGCCTCAAATAATAATTACAAAGTTGTTGTTAAATTTCTTGTTCTTGTTGTTGTTGTTATTCTCGATTTGGGTCCCACACAATTTCGCTAAGTATTACAAATGGTTTCATATTTATAAATATTCTTTTTGTTTCATATGCCTTTTTGATTAGCTTGCTGACTAAATTAAAAATTCAATTGCAAATAGGAAATTGTTTTCCCCATCGTTTTCTCAATTTGTTTGTCTAAAATTTGCTTTGTTTAATCATATGTATGTATGCGTGTGTCCGTGTCTGTGTCCGTGTGCGTGTGTGTGTGTGTTTAAATATTGATGATGTTAAGTGTAGTTTAAACGTAAGTTTTGTTTACATATATATGTGTATGTATATTAATATTACATTAAATGTGTAGAAAAATTCGTTAAATTGATTTGCATATAGTTGTTTCTTTCCGTTTCTGGTTGCTATCATTTGTTCACTTTTAAATTTATTTCTGTTTCATTTTCATGCCTCGCCACAATTACAAATTGCTTCGTCGGCTTCTCAAATGTGATTCAAGTAATTTACTACGATTACGATTTTTGCATTGCAGTTCTGCGTTAAATTTCAGTTAAATTGTTTGCAGTCTAGTATTGAATTCGATTTAGCTTGTTTTCCATACATATTGTATATTTACCGGCTTACTGCAAATGCTACAAATTGTTAGCGCCACAAAAAAATATTGAGCCACACAGAACGCAGTGTGCACCAAACTGCGGCTGAATCGCTTCGCTAATCAACACTGGCGCACAATGACTCTCCAACCGCAAACTGCCGTCGTGTTTGTTGTTGTCGATGTTGATGTTGATGTTGTTGTGGTTGTGGTTGTGCTGCAACTGTTCCGTGTGGCCCGGCGCATTGGGCGCTAGGTAAGCATCTTGACGAACAACAATGCCAGCAGCACATTGACAAAGAGCACGAGCAGCATCAGCTGTTGGCGCACAAACCAATCCTGCGACGAAATGGAATTAGTTTGGACTCTTTGCTTTGGTCTGCTTCGACTACACTCACCTTCACTTGCGGACTAACCAAGTACAACAGCGGGTTCGCCTTGAGGCGCTCGTTGACCTCGATTTGGCGACGCACTGCCTCGCGGCGCGCCGAGCCCAGCGCGGAGACTTCCTCCCGACTCATGGCCTCCGTGGCGCGCGGCAGCTCCTGGAAGTCCGGCATCGACTTCTTGCGCTGCAGCGTCACATTGATGGGCACCGTCTGAAGTGAGAGAAGAGAGCGGAGATCACTATTGAGAATACTTGATGGGGTGGGGCAGACAGCTGTGTGTGTGTGTGTGTGGGGCAAGCAACGGCACCTCGACGGGCGGCTCGACAATCCAGCTTTCGCTGGCACGGCGCGCCAGCAGCGCGGGCGAGAACATCAGCTCCTCCTCATCCTCCTCCGGATACCAGTCCATGGCTGCGTGCACGCGAGGTCTCTGCTTACAGTTTGAGAGGCACAGCTGGCAGAGCTTGCATAAGTCGTGAGTTCTACTGGCGCCGCCTCCAACTTGTAAGCGCGTTGTACATGACGCTCCACACCAACGCTGCCCTCGTCTGCTGTCTGTTGTCCGTTGTCAGTTGGCAGCGGTGCGCCGAGTGGCCAAAAATAGTTCAACGCACGGCAATGAGCCAAAAGAATAACCACGACGACAACGAAAACGACAACGACGACAACGACAATGACAGCGACAACAACGATATATGATTCAAATATATTTATATTGCGCGAGTTTTGAAATGGCCGCAAAGTGGTGAGGCAGGAACCGTGCTCAAGCAACGCGTCTTTCGCGACTACCAACAAAGTGGCCAACTCGGCCAGCTGTCGCCTGGCCTGGCCTGTCGCTTCCAATGGGCGACCACCACTTGTGAAGCGCGTTCATCGCACTCGGGCATTCAGCGCTCTCACCGTGCATTCCACGGCTGCCTGGCGTGCACTCGCCGCCCGCCTATAAATAGCCGGAGAATGGGCACATGTTTGCTCCGCGACTCTCGCTCGCTCTCGGGGGGATATATCTGTATATATATATATACACTCGCTGTGTAGATATATCGCGTATACGCATTAAGTTAATTGCGCGGATTAACTGTGTTATGAAATATTCGGGCAACAGCAGCCCGGGCAGCGGGCAGCCGACAGACGGGCGGACGCGTGCGGCTTTTTGGGGAGGCATCGGATGTGCAGGAGCAGCCGTCAGTGTCCGCTTTGAACAAACACAATTATACAATCATAACTCTCAGCAGCAAATATCAGACAGACCCTCTAATTGAGCAAGCAAATCAATTACAATTGTGCATTTGCCTTCAACTGACGTCAAACGGGATCAATCAATTGAATTACTAATTGTTAGAGCCGCTGGCCAAAATGGTAGAAGAGTATTTATTATAACCAAAACGCAATGGAGTTTCCCGTAACTATATAAAATCTTGATCAACAGGCGAGTCGATACAGACAAGTCCGTTTGTCCGTTCGTCCGTCGTTCTTTCTGTCCATTCATTCGATTGTCTGTTCGCCCATATCCCTGTGTCTGTTCCTCTGTCTATATCTAGCCATCCATCTTTCTTTCCCCCTGTTCGTCCGACTATTTGTCTGCCTTTCCCTCTGTCAGTTCGACCAGCTTTACTTCTGTTTGTTCATCCGTCTTTTTGTATGTCTATCCGGCTGTGTGTCTGTCTCTCCGTCTGCCCTTCTGTGGGCCTAAGCGCTTAGAATTCCGAGATCTTTTCTCGAGGAAAGAAGCATGCTGCGACCCAATGCATCTATTAAGTTTACAGCTGTCCCAGCAACCGGGCAAATTTCGGAATTTTGTTTTGAACTGAGATTTGCACTTTTTGTCTTAACGAGGATGAAGGATTTGCGCTTGTTTTTAATTAGATTTGCCCAATTCGAATTGAATATGCATCTCAAATGTCCGATAAATTTTGAACGAGTTTCCAATTGCTTTTCTAGCGTTTGCTCTAAGAGAGAAAAACAGGGGAAAAGAATACTTTTACCTAGCAGAAATCTTGAGCTTACAGCTTCGCCATCGACCTAGCGAATTTCCCAATTTTTGCCGGACCAAGGTTTGCTGATTACGTCCTCAGAGTTCCACTTCTTATCCTGACTAATGACAAGGATTTCTGCTGCCAAATTCTGCTTTCAAAGTTCCTCAAATTTAAATTCAACAAATACCTCTTAAATGTCTGATAATTGATAGCTGGGAAGCTGCAACGAGGTAAGAGGATAGTGCGACTTGGTAAATTTACTGAGCCTATAGCTCCCTCATTGCTTCTTATTTTTCTTATCCTAACCAAGGAAAAGGACTTCCGCTGCCAAGCTTTCTTCTAATATGAGATTCCCAAATCCCTGAAAACTGTTGCTGTAGATAGCTTGTTTAAAATTCTATTCTTATCGAAATAGTTGCAATTCACTTTTTTATCATTTAATGGAGGGTTTGAAGCTGCCACTGTAGCTTTCTCATTTTTTTTATATTATATAATATATCGGCGTCAAAGAATAGTGCGACTTAGCGAATCCATTGACCCTACAACTCTCCCATTGCTTCTTGTCCTTCTTATCCAAACCAAGTTGAAGGACTTTCGCTGCCAAGTTTAAATATGAGTTTCTCAAATTCCTGATATTTCTTGTTGTGGATAGTTTGTTGAAAATCCTATTCTTCTCGAGTTGCTAACACATTTATAGTACCCGAATAGTGGACTAGTGAATAATGTGGATATTCCCCCGAGAGCTTCCTGCATATGTTGTAAAGTGAGACGGGTATTTACCTTCATTTTCTTGCCACCTCCGCCGCCGCCGCCTCCCCCTCCGCCCTTGCCACCCATGGGCACGCCCACGGGCGTGGCGGGTTTGGCCGGCAAGTACAAGCTCTCCGTGCGCTTGGGCTGCAGGGGGGAGGGAATGATGTCCTGGCCGAGCGTGCGCTGGCGCAGCAGCACGTCCTCGAAGGGCTGGTTGGGCGACGAGAACAGCGAGTCCGTCGTGTTGCTCTGGCTTGGCGCCCGTCCGGCCCCACCGCCTCCCAAGCTGGGCGTGCCAGCGCGCGACAGCCGCCCGCCGCCGGCGCCCGAGGGCAGCGTTCCGTTGCCAGTGGCCGCCGTCGTCGTCGTCGTCGTTCCAGTGGGCGTGGAGCCGCGGAACACGGAGCCGGCGCGCGGGCGGCCGTCGGGTGTGCTGGTGCCGCCGTTGGGCGTGGCGTCGGCGAGCCCGGAGCGATCTAGCGAGGCCTGGCGCGAGCCGGCGAAGGCGCCGCTCATGCGGCTGGCGGCGCGCGCGTAGCGATCGATGGAGGAGTCGCGACTGGGCGGCCGCTTGTAGTGGTCGAAGTGGTCGATGGACGACTGCTGGCCCATCTGGCCCAGCATGGGTGGTCGCTGGCCGCGCTGCTGCTGCTGTGTGGCAGCCATGGCGGCGGCGTTGGCCGCCTCCGACAGCTGTTGCTGCTGCAGCTGAGAGGCGCGGCGCAGCAGGCTGGCGGCGTTGTGGCTGGGCGAGGCATGCAGCGAGGGCTGCTGCTGCAGCTGCTGCTGTTGTTGCAACTGTTGCTGCTGCAGCTGTTGTTGCTGCAGCTGTTGTTGCTGCAACTGTTGCTGCTGCAACTGCTGCTGCTGCTGGTAGAGTCTTTGTTGCTGTTGCTGCTGCTGCTGCTGTGGCGACATGTTGCTGTTGCTTGCGCCGCCAAACGTCGTCTGCTGCTGCTGCTGCTGCTGCTGCAGGGGGGCGGGGCCGAGGCCGGGCGGTTGCTGCTGCTGGAACTGATATGCAGGATTCATTTGCGGATTGCTCTGTTGCTGCTGCTGCTGCTGGTGCTGCTGCTGGTGGTACATTTGGTTGATGGCGCTCACCACCTGCGCGTGGCTCGGCTGCCCGTGGCTGACGAGGCCCGAGAGGTCGGTCTGCGGTGAGACGGGCAGCTGCTGCGAGTACATGGACGAGGGCACCGGGCAGTCGGACTCCTGCTGCTGCTGCTGGGACATGCGCCGCTGCTGCTGCTGCATGTTCAGATACTGCTGCTGGCGCTGCGCCTGCGTGGCGTACGCATCCGAGCCGCTGCTGCTGGCCGGCGAGAACTGCTGCTGCTGCTGCTGCTGTAGCTGCTGCTGCTGCGTCGCTGCTGGCATCGTCGTCGTCGTCGGGGGCGGCGGCTGCTTGGCGCCCAGACCTAGGTCCATGCTGGACTGGCCGCCGGCGGTGGTGGCGGTGGAGCGGAAGCGCTCGCGCTCGCGATAGCGCAGCTTCTCAAAGCGCTCCAGCACCGAGGGCTTGAAGTCGGGCGCAAACTCGCGTGCCATGCGCACGGCGCTCTCGCAGTCGATGCGAGCCTGCTCGGCGGCGACGTCCGCGTTCTGCGCCTTGGCCGCGGCGGTGGCCATGCGCGAGATGGCCATGTCGGAGCGTTGCATGGCCATCTTGAGGGCGCGCTGCGCCGAGTTGACGGCGGCCGTGATGCGGTCGCGGAACTTGCGCGAGCGCGCCAGGAACAAATGCTTCTTCTTCTGGCTGGTGATCAGTATGTTGTTCTTGTACTTGCCCTCCTCCACGGTGCCGTCGCGGAACGTGGTCACGCCGTAGCCGTGCTTCCGATTGTTATACCACTCGCCCTCGTACCTAAGAAGAGCATTCGGGAATTTGTAATCAATTTGATGTCCATCTATTGTATATGGCTACTTACTTGAGGCCGTCGCTGCGCTCGGCGACGCCGTGGCCACAGCGCTTGTCCTTCTTCCACTCGCCCATGTACGTTTCCACCACCGTGGGATCCAGTTGCTCGTCCTCCATGGTGAAGCTCGCATTGGACTCCGTGTGCGCGGATCTGCGGATGAAGAGAAACAGATTATTACTATCGAACAATCGCAGCTTAACCAAGTCTACCGAATGCAAAATGACGAGCAACAAAAACTAGCGAGTCACAAAACTAGCGAGTCCTAAAACTAACGAGTGCTAAAACTAGCGAATAACCAAAACTAGCGAGTCACAAACTAGCGAGTCCTTAAACTAGCGAGTCACAAAACAAGCGGGTCAGCAAAACTAGCGAGTCACAAAACTAGATAGTAATTGCAATACATTTTCTAATGTAAGTCTAAAAGCTGAATAGCCATTGCTTAGCCATAGCTAATAGTTTTTAATTTTGCAGCGAGTGATTTATAGAGACTAATCTATAATCGCATTGTAAAGAAAAATTATCATATTGCATAATCATTTGTTTCTCCATTAATCTCGCTCTCTTTGGGCTTTGACAAGTTGAGTTGCTGACACCAAGTTGAAATTAACATTGATTATAATAAACAAAGCTACAACGAGTAACGAATAGCTGTAACTGAATTAGCGAGTAAACTAAATAATCGTATTTATGCAAAGAGTTCTATTTGGATTGTATAACCCGCACTTGGTGACGAATAAAGTTACATAGTCAATAACTATTGGAAATTTAAAACTTGTGCTCTATAAACTATAAATAGTTGATCACCGGGTTACGCCCAATTGAAATTAAAATGATCTATAATTTACATCGATCAATGCTGACTTTGTTGTCAAATAGCTGAACGTAATTAAAATATTGTTGATAAATTGCTTAACCATCACTTTGTGTTGAATAAAAACAGATCGTTAACGTGTATTATTTACAGAGGTTGACTTTGATATATGAGCAGCAATCATGCCTATGCTAACTACTCACTAAGTAAGCAACGACCAATAAAATTGAGTTAACAACTGTGCTAACGAGTTACGAATGATCGCAACTAAACTAGCATGTAATTTAAATAACGTTGATTGATTACTTAACCATGACTTTGTGTCACATAAAATTAGATCGTTTAAATATTTTTTGCACATACTCGTATGTTGATTAAGTTGTGCTATCAATTGCGAATTGAAAGGTTAAACAATTAAAATTCTACGTCGATCAACGCACAGTTACTTTAGTTATCAAAGAGCTAACAAGTAACGAATAATTGGAACTAAACTAGAGAGTAGTCTACATATGGTTTATATGAAAAAATCTCATCGAAGGAGCGATTCGATCGGTTTTTACGTGAGTGTGTGACTTTGATTTATGAAGAGAAAACTTCTTGCTCAATAAGGTAGTAATGATAAATGAAATGAAATTGAAATCCTACTTACTTGGTTGTCAAGTTTGATTGCTCGGAGCCGGTGCTGATCCAGGAAGCGGACGACATTGTGGAACGTATGCTGCCCGACGCGATGGTGCCGCGCTTCTCGAGGTCCCCGGTGCTGCGCTGTTTGCGCATCTTCAGACCCTGTGACGATAGGGAGCATTGGCGGCAACTGTGAGTGTGGGAGGCAGGGGACAGAGGGAAGGGTCAGACTTACCATCAGGAATCCCTTCTTCGTCTTCTCGGTGAGGCTGTTGCGGCGCACGGGCAGCTTGTCCGACTTGGCGGTGAGCACGAAGCCGCCGCGTATCTCCTCCGTCTTCTCGGGCGCCTTGTTAGCGGTATTGCCGTTCTCGGCGCTGCGCAGCGAGCTCAGCGAGGCGTGCAGGTTCTTGCGGCGGTGGTGAGAGGCGAGGCCGAAGGGCGCCGAGGTCCGTATGCCGTAGCCGTGCCGCTTGCCCTCCTGCCACTGGCCTTGGTACTTGCCTGCAACGAGGTGGCATTAATTAACATGCAAATGCAACTGCAGCCGCATAGCGAGACCCCTTTATCACCCAATCCCATTCCTAAGCCTAATCCCAATGCACATTCCAATTCAAATTCCTATACCTCGTCCTATTCCTATTAGTTATATTCCTCCTCCTATTCCTCGCCCTATTTCTCGTCCTATTCTTCGCCCTTTTCCTAGTCCTTTTCCTATTCCTATTCCTATTCCTATTCCTATTCCTATTCCTATGCCTATTCCTATTCCTATTCCTATTCCTATTCCTATTCCTATTCCTATTCCTATTCCTATTCCCATTCCTATTCCTATTCCTATTCCTATTCCTATTCCTATTCCTATTCCTATTCCTATTCCTATTCCTATTCCTATTCCAATTTCCTATCCCAATCCCAACTTCAATGCCAAGCCAGCGCTATTCTATTAATGGCAGCACGCGTCTTGCGCCATTTTGCCCGAGTCCCTTCCCCCCTTGCAGCGACGTGGTATGTAAATTGTGGGCATGTCGGAACAGGTGGGGTTATTTAATTAGTGAATAGTATTAGCGCGACTCGGCAAATGACAATTTACGAGTGTGGCGCGGTTGTTGCCTGGCCACACGTTAGCACACTTACCCCAGCTAAACTAACGATTGCTGCAGTTGTTCTGCTCAGACCCTGAACTTCCCTTAAGGCCGCCATTGCTATTTACTGTTCAGTTCCGGAAAAAAGCAGTAGGTAAATAGAACTAGTGCTTGAGGAATTAACAGAAAAACGAGGCAAACAAATTGCATACAACAATATAATTATAGTTATTTCTTTAGTAAGTTAGTTAGGAAATACTAGAAAAAAGCGCTATTCAAACTAATTGAAATATGAGTATAACATATTCAACTGATTCTAAATACAATACGATTATAAATACATTTTACGATAATTTAAATTAAACTTCAAATACAGTCTAAAACCAATGACTGCTGCTGTTTGATGAACTAATCTTTACTGTTTATATCAATTAAACATTTTACATATATCTTCTTACAAAATAATTATAATTGATTTTAAATTATCAAAATTAAAAGTGCAACATCTGTTGTTTGATTAACTACTCTTTGCTTTCTATTCAAATACGAAATATTTCATACAAATATTACAATATATTTTGAATTGAAAAATATAATTTAAAATAAATCTTTTGCAAATAACAACGCCAAGTCGGTCAACTAATCTTTACTGTACATTCCAATTAATAACATTATTATTATTATTCTCAATTAGAAATTAACAAAATACTTTTAGTTTATTCGAAATAAAAAATGAGAAAAATATTTGTTACCAGTGGCAACTGTTGTTTTATCAATTTATCTTTGCTGGTTATTCCAATACAAATTACTTCATATATAGAAAAAAATTCTAATCTAAATTAAAAATAAGTCTGTTGCTAATAGCAACTGCTGTTTGATCAGCTAATCTTTACCGTTTCTTGCTACAAAATAATTATAATTAGATTTACATTAAAATCGAAACCTTTACTGTCTATTGCAATTTCAAATTCTGGATCTTCTATTTTAATTATTCTCTGTTCATTCCAATAGAAAATATTTAGTTTATCTTCTAGCAAAATAATTTTAGTTTACACTAAGTCAAAAATGCACAATCAGTCTGTAATAAGTAATAACAGCTATTTGAACTTAACTCTCTATTCCTTTGGCCTATATTTCATATATTCCCAGAAAATAATTGCAATTTATATAAGATAATTTAATAAAATGTCGTCTACTTGAGAATAATAGCCTGCAAACAGTGAGTGCAGAGCGTCAAAATTTCCCAAAATATTATAAACTAAAAGAATATATATATCTGAATGTTTCGTTGCCATTGTGTTCAGATACGTGTACTCGAGTGTTGCACCCGCATCGGGGCAAGTGATCTGCGTATGTGTGTGTGTGTGTGTGCAGTGAGAGCCATATGCTGGTCGAGCTAACCGAATTTCCCCAGAAAAAACCCACTCACGTTGCAAAAATGTTTCACAAAAGAAAAATAGGAAAAATATCATTGAACCACACTGCGAACTGAAAATATGACGTCAGGTCTTGGTCACTGTGTGTGTTCGTCGAATTGCCCAGAACATATAGTATATACATAACACACATATAGAACACGTATAGCAATATGTCTGCCCTACCGGCAAGACGGCAAGCAGAACAGAGCGGAGCGGAGCGAAGGGGAGGGGAGCAATTGCCTATGCGGGACATGCGCCGCATTATTACAGAAACGTCAAGACGTTGAGTAGAATAAAAGAATTGAGCACTGAGCTGAACGAATGGACTTCAGTCGCCTCTTTGAAAAGGGGCCACAAATGATCTCATGCATGCAGCTGTGTTGCGTGTTGCGTGTTGCGTATTGCGTATACGCCATGTGATCGCTTACCGCCATCCGCGTAGGTCTCGCAACCGGAGCCGTCTTGGTAGCCCTCATTCCAGGTGCCCTCGTACTTGGCCGTCGACACGGTGCTCTCCCTGACGCCGTAGCGCCCCTTGTGCCCGTCCTTCGACCACTCGCCGCGATAGATCTGCCGGCCAATCTGCTCCACGCCCAAGCCGTGTCTGCGTCCATTCTGCCACTGGCCCTCGTAGTGTGATCCGCTGCAAGGCAATTTCGAGTTCAATTAGTGTTACTCCCACATACACATTTATTTAAAAGCATTTGGCATGTGATCTGCACTAATCCCAAATAATAAACATGTTTTCGCCATGCCAATAAAAATTATGCAGAATTGCGGATAATAATCATAAGACATTGAGTAGCTTGGAAATTGTTATTCTCATTGTTTCAAAGCCTAAGAATGTTGAAGATTCCTCGTGCAGCAATTAATACTAATAAATGATTGAATAGTACAGAAATACTAAGCTGATTAAACGGAAAGTTAGGAGGTTTATTGTGTTTACTATCAAAATTAATAGAGTTATTCTGAATCAGGGATAGTAATCATTAGAGCTAATAGATGATTGAATAATACTGATATGCGAACTAGGGACTCGCTTTTTATCTACTGTCGTACACTTAATTATTAATCTTCTAGATTTTATTTCTTAACTTAATATGTTGAAGATATCTCGTGGAACAATTAGTACTAATAGATTGAATGGTGCAGATATATAGTCTTAAAGTTGATTAAACAAAAACTTAGAGTTATTGAGATTAACGGATAAGAGTAATTGGTACTAATACCTGATTGAATAATACAATTAAGGAAACTAATATAAACATTTAAAATCTAGTTATTAATTGTTATTAACATTCTAATTGTTTAGATGATTGAGTAAAAGTAGTAGGAAACTATGGAATTTCTGTCCAAAAGTAAATAATATAAGAATCTTCGTTGAGGGATTACTACTACTAAATGATTAAATAATACGGAAGTATACTTTTAAAGCCGCTTCGCTTTATTTTTAGATAATATTTCTGCTTTAAATTTTAAGAAGTAATTGAAAAAATTTAAATTTCGAAGACAAGATAATAATTCTTTAGTCAATAGAATATTCTATAATATATGTAATATCTATATATTTCTTATATATATTTATAGTGGAAGCATTAATTGCTTGTAGTATGTATGACCTTAAGAATAGAAAAACTTTCATGTTGAATTTATTTTGAAACCTCAACTCGCCATCAAGATTAAGATCTTCAGGTCTCGAAAAACATTCTTAGTTTTGAGTTGCATACTCTTTTTTGACAAGCTTTTCAGTCAGGCTGTGTTGAAGCTCGACTTGTGGGGAGTCGAATGAGGCGCTTACCTGGGCCATATGTACGATCCGGAGACCTCGAAGCCGTAGTTCCAAGCACCCGCATAGGCGCCCTGGTGCTTGGGGCCCGTGCAGACGCCGTGGCCGTGGGCCTTGCCCTCGTCCCAGCCGCCGCAGTAGGTGCCGCCGTCCTCGAAGTCGAAGCGGCCGCCGCTCATCGGGGCGCGCTTGACGGCGGCTCCGGCGGCGGCCTGGGAGGCGGCGTAGGCGGCCATGTCGACGCCATTTTGTTGCAGCTGCAGTTGCTGCTGTTGTTGTTGTAGCTGTAGCTGTTGTTGCTGCTGCTGCTGTAGCTGGAGTTGTTGCTGTGTGAGGTTGCCAGCTTGTTGCATGCTCAAAGTTTGTTGAACTCGTTAAAGTTGTTGTTGTTGTTGTTATTTAATGTTTACTACTAGTACTGTGTGCTTTGAGCTTTTTATGCTTTCGTAAGCTGCACATTGATTTACTGCTCAACTGTTGTTGTTCTTGTTGCTGCTGCTTCATTTGTTGCTTTGTTCTTGTTTTCGCCTTTGCTTTTGCTTTTGCTTTTACTTGTGTTTGCGTTGCAGTTAAGTCTAACGTTTTACTGTAATTTCTTTTCGTTTTCGCTTAGTTTCGTTTGTTTAGTTTTTTTCTTTTTTTTTTGGGTTTCTGTTGTGTTTGCTGTGTAATTAGTTGTTGTTGCTCTTGATATCTTTGCGGACTCGCCCTTAGCTTAAAGTTAGTTCTGAGTGGAGGCAGCAAGGGATTTGAATTTGTTAATTTGTTGATTTTTCACTGAAACGCGAAAGTTACAATTGGCTTCCTCTTCTCTCTGCTCCCTTGATTACAATTCTCTCTCTCTCTCTCTCTCTCTTTCTGTGTCTGGTTGACTTTCACTCGACTTCTCCACGACGCGCTCAAGTCTCCTTCTTGGACACTGCAAACTTCTGGTTCTGCTTTATGCTAATGTCGTAGGCCATCATTGGATTAGCTGCAAGGCTGAAGAAGAAAGCTGCCGTTAGTTACAATCGCCAAGTTTCTAAGCTGAGTTTAAGTCCTTTGCCCGCTTTGACTTTAACTCTATTGCAGTTGTAGTAAGTGCAATTATGAACAGATTGTAGTTGTATATAAATTATGCTATTAGTTTATTATATAAGTTATGCTATAACTAAGTCTATTAGTTAGACATTCAGTAAGCAGTATAAGCACAAATTTATCAGTTACTGCCTAATAAATGCTGCAAAGCTGTTTCAAAATCTTTGCTCTGATTATTTATATTTTATATGGTCGAAAAAGCAGTTGACAAGCTGTGAACTTAAGGCTCATATTGTATTTATGACGGGAGTAAAAATAACTTTATGTACAAATTTTGATGCTGCAAACTTTTGTCATAATTTGAAGACACTTTCACGTGTAAGAAACTTCAGCACAGTAACGAACAAAAGTTTTATCTTGCTTAACGGCCTCACAAAATTGCCGTTAAGTGAGGTGAGTTCTCTCATCTGCGCCATTTCATTTACTTATTGTACTGTGACAGTTAAGTGCAAATGATGTAAAGCGTAGCTTCTATTAAGCGAAAATGTTTAATTTTATTTTCCATATCATCTATTGGCAACACAAATGGGAATCATGAAACATGTAGAAAACAGCTAAAACCATTTCGCAGTCGCTTAATTTTTATAATAAAAGCAAGCCAAACATGTGTTCATAGTTTGAAATGAATTATTATTACTGCAACTTGCAAGTTATGAAGAGTTTCACCAGTTGCTTATTATGCCTGACAATACAAGTGAATGAATGAATTTAGGCCTGCTTAATAAAGTAGATATATTTTTATATGTAAAAATAGTCATACATTCATATTACATATTATATTACGTATATTGTTGCTGTATATCAGGAAGTACTGTAATTCAATATGTAAAGATAGCTGTCCAACGAATTAAACAATTTAATATACTGGCAGTTCCTAGTTGAGTATATATTTTGAATTTAATTTACCTCCTATTGCTGATTTGATTTTACTGGAAACCTCAAGTAAATCGCACACATTTATATATTTTTTTGAGTACAAATATTTATATTATATATTTGTTTTGCTGTATATCGGAAAGGCTTGCTATTTAATATGTACAATAATATAGCTACAAAGAATCGAATTAAAAAATTTAAAATATTGGCATTTCCTTGATGGGTATATATTTTTAATTTTAATTACCCCCTCGTGCTGACTTATTTTTTTATTGTAAACCTCAAGTGAAATTCTTGTCTTGCATATATTTTAAATTTAAATTACCCGTTCTTGCTGTCTTGTTTTAGAGGGAACCTCAAGTGAATCCCACACATTATGTATTTAATTATTAAAAAAATATAAAATGCTCTTCCCATATATATTTTAAAATTAAATTTATTCCCTCTTACTGATTTGTTTCAGTGGGAAAGAAATTCGCACACATGTATTTAATGATTAAAAATGTCAAATGCTTGTCCCGTATATATTTTTAGTTTAATTTACTACCTCTTGCTGACTTATTTTTTAGTGGAAATCCTCAACTAAATCGCACACATGATGTAAAATTTAAAATGCTTGTGCTTTATATATTTTTAATATAATTTACTCCTGATGTATTTAATTGTTACAAAAATGTAAAATACTTTTCCCGTATATATTTATAATTTAATTTACTCCTGATTTATTTTTAGTGGAATTCTCAGTTAAATCGCACACATTAGGTACTCAATTATTAAAAAATTTAAAAGGTTTATACTGAATATATCTTAAAATTAACTGACTTGTGCTTGGAGCAAGTAAATCGGACACATTATGTATTTAATTATGCAAGCGAGCGAGCAGAAAATATCTGCAGTACTCGAGAGTTGGACGGAAAGTGTTTTGCGCTGTAAACAAATAGTTTTGCCGTTTCCAAAATGATTTATAACGCGAATTCAATTGATCTGCGTCTGTCTCGGGGGCATTCAGGGAAATTACGCGAGGCACGCGCTGCCAAAATGTGATAAAAATGTATTTGAGCGACGCGGTGGAGGAGGGGGAGTGGAGAGGGGGTGGAGGCAATGCGGTGATGGCGTGTAAATAGAAATACCTCAGAGTAGAGTCGCGATGATGATTAGATTGATGAGATGAATTGAATGCGCTGCAAATGCACATATTAATCACAAGCACAATTCGCTGGCGAACAACAAAAGCGATTTCAGTTGGGCCTGCCACCAAAATTATATGTATGCGCAAATCGACATCAATATTTCTCTATATATATATCTGAATAGTACTCGTGTGTGCGGGTGTGTGTGTGTGTGTGTGTGCTCGATCAACAGCGCAGCAACAAGAAGTTGAGTGGGTGGCTGGCGAGTTGCAGGTTGCCGCGCTCAGCTGTTGGCGTGGCGAGTGCCCCGCTCGCCACTCGCCGACTGTTGCAACAACTCGCTGGCACTCGGCACCGGGCCCGTCGTCGGCAAGTAGGCTCGATGGTAGTAATAGAAGAGCACAAATATTGCATAGTAGCAGACGAACGCCAGGCACAGCACTTGCAGACTTCGCATTCTGTTTACGAGCTCACTCCTCTTGTTCGCAGTGGGTTTTTTGTGGCTTTGCCAAATCGTTTTTTACTGCCTCCCAATTATTTATGCTGCCTGGCCTTTGTCTCTGCTCGGGCTGCTGCTGCTACTGCTGCTGTGGCTGTGCGTTCCCAAATGGATCTGTAATTTCTGCGGCCGGGCCATGTGTTAATCATATTTGCTCTCGATTTTAGTGCCCAAGTCTGTATATCTTGTGTATTGAAATGTAGTTATGAGTTAGCATGAGTACTCAGTAATTAAGGCTGTTGTTATTCAAAACACGTGAGTCACTCGCCCAAATCATTCTTGATATAAACAAACAAGGGCACATGCTTACTTTCTAGTCGAACAACTGCCAAGAGTGACATAATCAAACTATTTACTTGTGCATCTCTTCTGCAGGATTAATGGATAAATGTGTAGTAATCTATTTGAAATTTGCTGAATAGTTTGTTAAGCAACGCGACACAAGGATAATGAATAAATGTAGAGCAATCGAAGTGAAATTAGCAGAATATTTAGTTATGCATCTCGACTAAAGGATAATGAATAAATGTGGAGTAATTGATGAGAATTTACCAGAATATTTAGTTATGCATCTCTGAAATTATCAGAATATTTACTTATGAATCTCTAGTCAAATAAACGGAATAAATTTGGAGAAATCGGTTTGACTTATCCAGAGAAAAATGGTGGATAAATGTTGTTCAATCGATGTGAAATAATCGGAATATTTATTTATGCAAATCGACTAAAGGAAAATGGGCAAATGTTGACCACCATGTGAATTTTGTGAAATATTAAGTTATGCATTTAAAGAGAAGTCAAAAAATGTTGATTAATCAATTAGAAATTAGCAAACGATTTGTTTATGTAACTCGAGGGAAGGAAAGCTATAAAATTTGGAGCAAAGTCAGTAAATCATTTAGTCATTTATCTCAAGTGAAGGATCCTGAACAAATGTTGATTAATCTATTTGAAATAAGCGAAATATTTACTTATCTAGTGAAAGAAATTGGATTAGTGTGGATTAATCTATTTGAAATTTGTTGTATCTCGGCTAAAGATACTGGATAAATGTTGTTCAATTGATATGCAATTTGTGGAACACTTTCTTATTGAACTCGACTAAAAGATAATAGATAAATGCAAAATGATAAATGTATAGTAACCTATTTAAAATCATAGGAAAATTTCTTATGTATATCAAGTGAAGGATACTGACTAAATATTGATCAATCTATTTGAAATAAGCAACATATTTACTTATGCACCTCTAGTGAAGGAAAGTGGATAAATGTGGAGTAATCTAATTGAAATTTGATTAACATTTACTTGAGCATCTCGACAAGGAAATCGATAAATGCTGATCAATATCTACTGAAGGAAAGTGTATAAATGTTGATCGCCTGCCACACCGTGGAAGCAGTAGAATAGAACGAAAGAGCACTTAAGCTGTGGCAGGAAACACAAGTTGAACACACATTGCGTATACGCCACGTGCCCGCCTCTCACAACGTGTGCTTAATGTCCCGACATTGCGATGCCGATAGAGTGGTTAAGCCAGCACTCCGGCGGAAATTGTTTATTTGGAAATTCTTCACTCTGCTGCAAATAATTTACGCTTTCACTACACAACACTAGAGCGAGATAGCAAGAGAGAGCGAGGCAGGCAGCGGATGCTTTGTGGTGGAAGGCTTATCTCACGGTTGACTGGCATTTATGTATGAGCAGCAAATTCAGCTCGCAAGCAAACAATACAATTTTGAGTTCAACATGAAATTCTGTTGAACAACATGTTGCGAGTGGCATCAATAAATAATTATATTGAAAAATTTTGCTGAAATCGATCCAGTCCGTCTCACTTTGAAGTTGCAAATTGTTTAATTACGTTTGCGCCAGCTTATTTATTGACACGGCGATTCTAGGTGTAGAAATTCTAGTTGGACTGCAGCACTATTATTTCAAACCTTTCGGCCACTTTTTCCTTTCGTTGCCGCTGCTCTTCTTTTATTGTTTTGTCTTGCGGTGGCCGCACAAACGAAACGAAACGAAACGAAATCAAATTCAAATTTGAATGTGAATTTGAATTCTTCTGAAGCTTTTGTTATTAATAGCAAAACACACACACCGAGCAGAGCAGAGCAGAGTCGTGAGGCGAGCGAATGGGGGGTGGGAGTGAAGTGTGCGCTGTCTCTGGCTGCCAATGTTATTTTGTTTAAACATTAATGATGATGATGAAAACACACGCATCCACAGTGCATGTGCTGGTGGTATTCGCACTTGGGCAACGCTGCTGCTGCGCCGACTTCGCCATGTTTTAAACAAATTCAATTATGCTAGCGCAATTCTAGGCACCGTCGACCCGACTCGACTCGACTCGAGTCGAGACGAAGCGAAGCGATGCGAAGGCGTAGCATAAACAGAGCACCGTTAAAGGCAGCGCCCATAAATTCACATATCTGACACTAAAATCAAGCACAACAGCAGCTGAGCTGCTGCTCGATTGGTTGGAGCTCTCAAGGGATTATTGCCACTCTAAATGCGCTTTTGCACTCTTTTAGTAAATGAGTGGAAGAAGGAGAAAGCAACAAATTGTGTCGAGTGAAATTAGCAACTGAGCTAAGTTGAAAACGAAGTCACATTGAATTGTTTTCGCTTTGCGTTACTTAATAGTAGCGGAATGGCTGCAGCTATTTTCGATCAAACTCCAAGCAAACTACTTGGCCAGCCACCGGTTGGCGGATAGCAGCCCAGGCATCTATCCAACTTTATCAGAGAGAGAGCTGGGCTGATAAAAGCATTTACGTATGTGCATTTATTTATAAACAAGCAGCGGCCGCATGTATCATTGTTATTTTAAAAATTGTTGGCTGCCAAACAACCAAAGGAAAATAAATAAAATTTGCTTTTGGCAAAACCAAAAACCAAAAGCCAAAAAAAAAAAAAGAAAGAAAGAACGAACGCAGGAAAGCAAACGAACACTCGTAATAGTGTTGAACTGTGCGCTAGGTGCTTGGGCAAAAGTTTATTTCGTTTTCGCAAACCGAAAGTCCCTGTCGCCGTTTGCGTCTCTGTTTTTGCTTCTGCTTCTGCTGCTGCTGTTTCAGTTTCTGTTTCGGTGGCCGTCTCTCGGTCAAGACGAAAATTAAATAATAGTCTACTGACGACTGACTGACTGACGTCGATGTCGCGGGGGGATGCGACTGGCAGTCGTCGGTGTCGCCAATTGCTGAGTGCGTTTTGCGCCTTGTTTGTTCATTTACTTTGCCGTTGTTTGTGCTGAGCACTGCGAATGCATTTCTCTCTATACATGCAGGCAAACCCACTACTCACGCACACACTCACTCGTACACTCACACGCACGCAGGCTCACGCACACAGAGAGACCGAGCAATACGCAGCATTCAGTTTTTGGTATTTTTAGCATATTTCTTCGTACAACGCGCACTATTTCGTATATTATGTAGTCAGTGGAAGAAGGCGAAGACGAAGGGGCAGGCGAAGGCGAAGGCAAAGCGAAGCGAAGGCAAGCAACACATTCTCTAAATTGAGATTATTTATAGGTTCACATAAATTAAGTATTAACACCCCAACGAGCTACGGTCAGCTACTGTAGTTATTGCCATTAATACGCGTATTGTTATTGTTGCTGCCTCCGCGTCCTTTTTGTGCATCTCATTCGCTTGCTCTCCCCCCGTTTACTTGACACACTTTCTCGCTGCAGTTTGCGGAATGTTTTGCTTGCGAAAGGCTTATCGATTGCTTTGCATTTGCACTTTGCATGGCGTACAGCAAAAATACTTTTGAATTAAATAGATTTTGTTTGCAACTACTATTTCAGTTGACTTTTGAAAATCCCTCATAAACACGCTCACGCTATATGTATGGCTGTGCTCTTTCCCATTTAAATTTATCATCCGACATATTTGGGTTCATTCTGCAGATAGCTACTAATAGTTTGGGCCATAAATTAAATTCGTTGCCCGCTGAACAGCGAATTTCTGCAGCGAGTTCAGGTGGCAAAAAACTTTCCCCATATAAAAGTGTTTTACGATTCAAATTCGCTTGCAATGCACTCGACCTGTTGAGTTGTTTTGCGGGTTTACTCGAATTCATATTGTTTTATAACTTATTCAACCACGAACGCAACGAAATTTTCCACACACACACGCAGCACACGTATGCGATATAGATGTGAATACATGCGAAATACATGCAGAAAGCATTGAGCATAGAATAATTCGGGCAAATTGTTAAAAAATGTGAAAATCTTTGTGTTTGGCTGCGCACACACACGTTAAAAATAGCAAGAGCAGCGCTTCGAGTAAAATGCTGAGCAAATCCCGTGCCTTGAAAACGTTTCTAGTTCCAAACGTCGCGTCACGGCGTCGTCGCTGGCAGCTGGCTGGCGGCGAATGGAATTGACAGCGGCAGCGACAACTTCGACGGCAACGACAACGACAACGACAACAATGACGACGAGGATGCTGTTGTCACTAGACGCGCGATCACACCGAACGAAACGGAACGGAACGCACGAACGGCGGCCAACGACTGCCTCGGCAATTGGAATGGCGAACAGCGAACGGCAAACGACGAATGGCGAAAGGCAAAAGACGAACGACGAACGACGAGATCGCTGACTGACTCGATCAGTCGTCGCGGCGCGCAGTAATGACAAAGCGAGCAGCACACAAATGAATATTTTCGAGCTGCCTGTGCCTGGGAGGGGCGTATGTGTATGCGCCTAGTGGAAACTAACTTGTATTCAGCGGGGCAGTAAGTCGACGACGCGACATCTAGCGACTGGCCACTAGCGACTCACGCACACGTCCAATCGCCCAACGAGCGCACAGCGAAAAGAAATGCCCAGCAGAGCTCTCCCGTGCGACTCTACGCGAGTAGTTTTTGGGGACGCGCTGAATTCATTCGTTTGGCGACGACCACAGCGACAGCGACTGGAAAGCGACAAAGCTACAGATCCGTTCGTGTGTTCATTTGCTTTCTCTCTCGCTTGGCTGTGTGGCACGTTCTCGCGAACAGCTGTTGCCAAGTGTTCGCTCTGTGTTTTCGTGCAAGTTTTGGGCATAATATAGTCATAAAAATATGAATGAATCGTCGGTGGCATTCACCGATCGCCTCCACACTGCGATTCTCTCTGTGTACGAGTATGTGCGAGGCGCTTTGTTTGCCTCGCCAGGTAATTGGCTAAATGACAGGCAGGTAATGTGCCGCTGCTGGCTGACTCATAGAGTGAAATGAAACGTCCCCTTGATGGATGGCAGCTGGACACCGCCTGCCTCGAGCAGCAGCACAATTGCAGTCGCTTGTGGGTTCCATTGGTAGCCTGCCACCTACGCTGCAGCTGCTCATAACTGCCACACTCCGGGCCACTTATCCTTGCGCTTATCACCCACTTAATGACACCAGCACTCAGCCAGTCAACCAGTCAGCTAGTCAGCCAGTCAGTCAGCTAGTCACATGTGCCCCACTTTAGAGTCTGCTGTCTGCTGCACCCAAATGCAATTACCCCACATCAAGGAATGTCTCGGAGCGTGCCATTAAAAATGTAAGCCACAAATACTGGTAATACGTTCCTTTACTTCAGCTTGCCGCACGCCACCCAGCCGCCAATGGCACGCAATGTGGCCATCCAGGTTCCCGATACTATTCCCGCTGTATACGAGTATGCAAAGCATTGAGAGGCGCACTCACACACAGACGCAGAGAAAGGCGAACGGAATGCTGCTGAGTAAGCAGGTTATACAATTTCTAAATTAAATAACAAATAAGTATACGTATAATATATTATCGCCAGCTATTTCCCCCAGCGTTCTCGCTGCCTCGCCGCTCTTCGCATCGCCTCGCGGGGCCTGCCGCACTGCTGCTGCTCTTTGACAGACCCCAAAGGATCTTGGTTCAGTCTAGATCTATTATACACACATTAGTTAACAAATAGCATGTAAGATGAACACGCTTATTACTTCGATTATTTCTTACTTTATCCTTATTATGCTCAGCAATTTAAATAGCTACATATTTGGTTGCTAAATATTGCATTGAACTTTCGGTGAATATAAAAGTAATTTAAGTATAAATATAATAAATAAATATTTATCATGTTTTTTCCCTTAATATGATAAGTATTTTGGTGTAGTAGAAAAATAAGAATGAAAATAAATATAATAAAAATTTCAATATAATAAATAAATACTTGTTATGTTGATAACTGCCCATAATTTGGTTAAATAGAAATTTATAGTCAAGATATATTAGTTGGTAAATATTGCATAGAACTTTCGGTGAATATAAATATAACAAAACTATAAATACAATACAAAAATACCTATGTTTTTTTGTCCTTATTGTCTACAATAATTTGGTTAAATAGAAACTTATAAGCAACATATATCAGGCGTGAATTATAAATACAATACAAAACTACCAATATATTTTGTCTTTATAATCTACAATAATTTGATTAGATAGAAAATTATTAAAAACCTGTTTTAGTTGTTAAATAGAAGGCTCAGCGAATATAACAATTATAATATAAATTTATATACTAAGAATATAAGTATAATACATACATTTACATTAATACTTATATAAATATATAAATTTTTGCTTATTATGCTTGTTTTTGTCATTATTATGCTGAAGCATTTCGTTAAATAGAAACATATTTTGGTTGGTATTTATATTTAATAGAACGTAAGGTAAATAAAAATAATACTTATTATGCTTTTTGGCCCTTTCTATGTTAAACAATTTGGCTTAATCTGAATTTATTGGCAGCATATACTAGTTGTTAAATATTAAATAGGATGTTCGTTGCATATAAATATAAAGAAATTCTTAGTATGCTTGTTGTTAAACTTATTATGTTGTACAATTTGGTTAAATAGAAAATCTTTGTGAAATGTTCAATCGAACATTCGGTGAGTATAAATAAAATACGAATACTATTATTATATTGAAATATTTGTTATGCTTAATCAAGCATAATTCTGTTAATAAAATTTAAATGGATGTAAATTTATAAACATATATTAGTTGCTTAATATCAATGAATATAATTAAAATATGAATGTAAATATAATATATAAATACTTATGCCAAATAGTTTGGCAAAATCTAAATTAACTAGTAACAAATATTAGTTTGTTATACATTGAATGATACATGCGAATAATATTCAGATTATTAATATTTTTATTAATATATCAATTTATTTATATATATATATATATATATAACTTTGATTATTTATTATAATCTGCTTATTCAAATAGCCGTCGAATCATAAAATTAGACCTGAATTAAGAACTTTTGTTATTAAGTTTTATTTGGAAGTGAGCAGACTTGATGTATATTATTACGTCTAGAAGTTTGTGTAAAAATAGTTTTGAAATGGAAATGAAAACCAAAGTATTTAAAGCCTAAATTAATTGAGTGATCAATTGAAATGATTCCAAGTGAATATTTCACTTTTTGCACTTTTACGCATGCCACAAGGGTATCACTCTGCGCGGTATGCCACAGGTTGAGCTTACTTTTTTCAGCTTCTTTGTGGTCGTTCTTTTCATTGTTCTTGCCACACGCAACGGCGACCCGTGGCCAGTGAACAGCTGCCCCGAGCTGCGACTGAACACGCACTCGAGTGGCAAGCAACGACAAAACGCCAACGCGGCGATGTGTGAGAAAGAGAAGGAGCAGAAAGGACTCTAAAAACTTGATGTGCTCTATTACCTATATAGACAGATACACAGGATACTTTCCCACAGGCAACAACAGCGAGAGAGAGACAGAGATAGAGTCACTCAGCTCTAGTTGCAGTCGCCATTAATTTGTTATTGGCTTCCGGAAATTGTTGGCCCGGCACTTGAAGCATTTTTAAATGAAAATTGGCCTTAATGCCAAATTTGTGCATTTTAATGTTTTTTAAATTTCTTTTGAAGACTTTTCAAGGCGAACGCATTCCTGGCGCTGGCTCCACTCGAGAATCGCAGACGTTTCATGTAGACACAGTCAGCCATCAGTTCCATGAATCACACTCGGTCGCGCACTCGTAAATAAACTCTTGACGAACCAGCAAAAATATTTCGTCAGAAATCAGACGGCGCGAATAAACGTCAACTTTTTCACGGGGTAGGGGGGATCGCATTAAAAGGCCAGCAATCATGACACGACTCGCAGCAGACAGCGGGCAGTAGCTTGAAAGGGAATCCGATACAATGCTCAAAAAAAGAGAGTTTGTAGCAGCATGGATGCGAAATTTGTGGAAAATTTACATTAGATTCAATAACAAGAAAGGCAAAGTATTGCAAAGTAATGCAAGCCATGCCAAAAAGACTTAACTTGAGGCCAAGCGCAGATTACGTATACGCCAACGATGGAGTTAAATAATTGTGGAGCGAAGGCAACTTGTAGTTGGCATGAAAACGAGTTTGTAGCAACATGGACGCGAAATTTATGGATAATGTGCGTTAGAGCTAACAACAAGAAAATTATTCAAAGTATTGCAAAGTAATGCAAGCCAAAGAGACTTAAAGATTAAGCCAATATTAAGTATACGCTATTGATGGAGCTAAATAATTGTTGAGGAAAAGCAACTTGAAGTTAGCATGAAATCGAGTGTGGTTGAAATAGAGCAGCATGGATTCAGAATTTGTGGAGATTTGACATTAGATTCAACAACAAGTAAAGCTAAGCATAGCAAAGTAATGCAAGCCAAGGAGACTAAACTTAAGTCCAAGCGCATATTAAGTATACGCTATCGATGGAGCTAAATAATTGTTGAGGAAAAGCAACTTGTAGTCAGCATGAAATTGAGTGTGGTTGACATCGAGTTTGTAGCAATATGGATACGAAATTTGTGGAGAATGTCCCTATAGTTAACAAGAAGAAAAGCAAAGTATTGGAAAGTAAGTTAAGGCCAAGCAAATATTAAGTATACGCCATCGAAGGAATTGAATAATTGTTGAGGAAAAGCAACTTGTAGTTGGCATGATATCGAGTGCCGTTGTAGCCCTCTTGAAATCAGGCCAAGTCGCAGGCTCGACGCTGCGCACAACTGTTGACTTGGGCTGCGAAAAAAGGACTCGAGACGCTGGGGAGAGGAATCCGATATAAATAATGAAATATTTATGCACACTTGTGCAGCGTGTGTGTGTGCGGGCGGCGTTTCTTGTTGTGTCAAACACAAAAGGATTGAATGCCAAGCCGCACACAGGCAACGAGCACATGCACACTTAAGGACACAGTCCTGAGTCGTTAAGGGGCCGGCGACTGCAGGCGAGGTGGCATAATAACAATAACGAGAACAACGCAGAACGCAGAACAACTTGAGGCTATTCCAAGTGAATCCTTGTGCACACACATGTGTGTGCTAGCAGTGTCCTGGGCGACGTTGTCCTGCGCGCTGTGATTGGCGCTGTGATAAGCACAAAAGCCGCAAAACAAAAGCCAAGAAAAATCGACAACAACTTGCGCGTTAAGTGTTTATGGGATAATACGAATAATGTGCCAGTATTTAGACGCGCATGTGTGTGTGTGCGAGATTAGAGCCACTGCACGGACATAACACTTAAGAAGAGGAAGCAAAAGCAAAAGCTAAGCTCAGATATGCGTACTCACAAACAGCAAGCATCCCGCTGCGACCCAGAGACCGAGGCCACGCTTGCGACTGTGCCGAAATTTACTTCATTCAAAATTGGGTTACTCTCGGGTATTATATAAAGCCCCGGCAAGCGAACATGTGTAGTTGCTGCTGTGGCGTAGTCTGTTTGCGTTTGTGGCACGCACATAAATCGCCACGAATATGCAGCCGCGTGGCACGCACCAAGCTACAGCACATGAATTACAGCGACGGGGGGCAGCGGCAGCAGCACAAGTCAAAGGCCATTGCAAATTTAAAGTCCAAGAAGGCCACCATTCATTGCCTGTCCAAGGTTGGAAATGCCCAAAAATACACGAGCAACAACCACGCGCAGTAAACGGAAGCGCATTCTCTAGGAAATTTGCCAGGACACAGCAGATTTACAGTGCCTTGATGACAAATAAAAACAACTGAACAACAGCACAGCGAAAAAGAAACGTTTTACATTGCGCAAACTAATGGAAAAGCTGCTTATAAAGAACCTTGATAGCACACGATTAGGTCTTTAAAGCGTTCGCCAAATATTATCTCAAATTAATGAATATTTCAATTTGCAGCTTAAAGTCGCTTATCCCCATTCGGTGGCTGCTTTAAGCTCAACGCACAGGCCAAAGAATTAATGGTGCAATGCTTCTATCATTCCACTATATAGTTGGTTATTCATTATGGCTAATACATCGAGTTGTTGATCCACGTAGTCTTGCTCAAGCTCAACAACCTTCCCACTGAGTTCGTTATTTTAGTTAAGAATGTTCTTCCTTTGAAGTTATTTAATTAAATTTTGTTTCTTATCTCTTTTAACGCAGCGCTGTCTTCTAGTTTTCCTTACTCACGACAGAGGTCGCTTTCACATAATTCAGAGATTATACTACATAATGCACATTTCTATGAGAGATTAATACTAGGCAAATTAACTGGCAGCTGTCTGACTGTTGTTCACACTGTAAATACAACTATTCAAGTCTGGGATATATTAGATCACCTCCAAGGTCTGCGTTATATAGGAGTCAATGCTACACTGTCTACTAAGACATGATTAGTGTTCGTCAATTAGACGTACTTGCTTTAGAAGGCGCTTTCACATAATTGAAATAAATACTAAAATCGATAATAATGTGAATTATCGATATTATAATATACTACACTATGTACTTTTCAAGAGAAGATTAACGATTCAAGTCTCAAACAGATATTACTGTCAACTCCGCTGCCTATGTCCTGTGTTATATAGGCGTATATGATTCACTGTCTACCAAGACATGATTAGTCTTCGTCAATAAGACTGCCTATCCTCCCATATAAGTGGGGAGGATTCTACAATGTCTAATGTCTGCGACTTTCGCAAAGGTTACAAATGATCATTTGAAGTGCCTCACTTTAAACTAAATTGAATTATAAATGAACGTATTGACAACTACAATTAACTGTTGACTTATTTCAATAATTCTACAATATTCTACTCTATTATAAGCTGGATCAGAGTTTTAAATTTGAGACTCTATTTAGACAGTTGTGTTGCAATCTGGTTTCAGGCTTTTTGCTCTTTTTTAGCTCTGTTACCTGCCCTCATTCGTGAACTTAGCAATGAGATCAGCTGCAGGTAAGCAGACCTAAAACACGTCCATACAACGATTGGAGCTGCGGCTGAGACTTGAGGAGCGCAAGGTGAAAGGGCAGAGTGCAACAAAAGTGCACAAACAAGCTAACAAATAAGTGGGCAAACAGACAAACTGGGCACACATTCAATTGAAAATTTCCAGAGCCGGACAACAGCAAGGATACAAGGATACAGGGAGCGAGACAACGCGACAGCGAGAGAAAGAGACTGAGCATGACGCTGACGAAATGACAAACAGGAGGCGCACACTGAGCGAGCTGACAAACTGTGCGAAGAGCACACGGGATATCCGTTTCCGTTCTAACAAGTGCCATCCAAAATACACACTCACACACACAGACAGAGCAGAGCAGAACAGAGCCCAGGGCTGCAATGAAGCGCAGTTTGCAGTTGCTTCCGGTGCCAACAAAATACGAACACAAGGTCCTCGAGAGCGGCTGGCTGGGGGCGAAGGGCGAAGGGCGAGGGGGCTGTGGGCGAGGGGTGTGTCGCATGTTAGATTGAAATTGACATAGGCAGGGACACAGCCGGTTGATTGTGTGGCTTGTGTGACTGTTGCTGGCCGTAAAAGCGTATAAAGCACTCATACGCCATGCGGTACCAAGTAACAACACCATGCGACAAATAAGTGCGCCTCGCCGGCAAGGCTGTAACAGGGTGGAGGGGGTGGTGGGCGTGTGTGACGCAGGCAATCGAGGCAGCGAATTTGCTGTTATTTCGATTTCTTTATCGGAAAGCGGCTAATTAGATCAAATATTCACAAAGTAGAGATTGCTCGGTGCGTTGTTCTGGGATGTGGAGGCGTCGAAAGACAGTTGGCCAGGATATTTAAATATAGCCAACGGCATGACGGGCTGCTAAATTATAAATGAATGCCAGCTAAAAATAATTGAAGTGAGCGCTTTCCCAAGGAACACTCAGGTATTTATAAAGAACATGCACACCAAAGGGGAGCTGCTCCAATTATGAACAGATCTGTAGTTAACCACTCTAGAGACATACTCACGTTAGGTATGCAGCGACGAAGTGACTGACGCCAAAACTAATTGATAATCAAGTCCAGAAGTCCGAAGAAATATAAATATTTCGATGTGCTGCACGACTCTACAAAGCCCCATACAATGTCAACTGCGATGCGATGCGATGCGCTGCTGCAGTTGCCACCGCTCAGTATTTTTAGAGAATGCAAGATTCGTAATCCGTATAGTGTATATATGTGAGATGTATTTGGTTTGTTGTTTTATTTATACTTGGTTCAGCTTGCTCTTCGGCTACTTGTGGATTCTTTTGTTGTCTTCGAATTGCTCAATTCAACTTCTCTCATTTATTTTAAAATTTGCTGCATATATACTATAGTGAAATTATTGTTTATATTACGTATTGCGAGGGGAGACTTTAGTTTTAATCGTGTGTCTGTTTTTTGTTTTCGGGTATTGAGTATTTTACGCGCGCGTTCGTTTCGTTTAAGTTGTTGGTTCGTTTCACACTAACCGAAGGCGAATCATTGAAATTTTCTACTCAAGCGAAAATGCTTATGACTGCGGCGACTGCGAAGCGACGCAGGAAAAACCCCGAAAAAAACGCTCACATTTTCCTTTTTGTTGCTGCTCTTTATTTATTTTTTTGTAGCGTCAAGAAGGAGGCCAGCGTATGCGACAGTGCGAGAGAGATGGAGAGCGACGGAGAGCGAGTGTGAGAGTCGGGGAAAGAGAGAGAGAGAGAGAGAGGGAGAGGCAGAGAGAGCGCTAATGGGCAGGCAATGAAAAGCTTTTTCTTCCTCAGCACAGTTCTTTGTTTGTTTGTTTGTTTTTGTTATGGCGCGCGCCGAAGTTGCCAGACTGCCTCAATACCAACGTGGCGTATGCGTAATGCGGGTTTTTTAAAACGCCAAACGCCTGTCATCTGCGTGCGTGTGTGTGTAAATATGGAACAGTTTAGGGGGCGTTTTGCCAACGTTCAGCTGTTGGTAGTTGTTGCGGTCATGTCTGCCATGGGCTGGCATTACTGCTCGTGTCACTGTGTCAGGAATTTAAATATTCTGGCCGACAATCACTGCCTGCTTCGAATGCCTCCTCGTTCGCACACAGGAAGGACATTTCGCTAGTACGCAGCAAGTTTTTCAAACAATCTCCACTCTATAGTATAGATTACTTCGTAATAAATGTTCTTAGCTGAAAATATAGAAGTTTGCCTACATTTGTATTTGTTGCTACTGATGTAATACAGTTCTTCAAGTTACTTAACTTTGCTGACTTACAAAGTTCTTTAACTTAGCCGAAATCGCTGAAAGTACTAAAGCCACTTGTCGGACAACAATCCTATTACTTGCAGTGCCAATAATTGGTAGCAGCGCGTAATGAATGCGAGTGGCAGCTCGTCAGCTTGAACCTTCGTGACGGGCTCAGTGGACCTTGAATTATAGATTAATTAGAGTCGGAAACGAGAGCTGTGGCAATGGAGCCGTTGGTGAGGGCGCGACGTTGATGTTTGAACTATAAAAACCGTGTTCAAGGACTCGCCTCGGCCCCTGTCATTCATCCGCAAACATATTCACGAACTCACACACACACACGCACAGCTATGTGCTGCATGTGTGGCATCTACAGGTAGCCGCAGCAACGATACCCACAATCATGCGTGCCTCGAGTTCGCTTCGATTTTCTAACGAAATCGAAATTATACACTTCGGAGAGCACGCCGAGAGAGAGTGAGACTGAGAGCGAGCGCCACAGAGAGAGAACAGCAATATGGGAAACGAGAGAGTGAGGCAAGTGCGCTGCACGAATGCATTTCGTTGAAGTTGCAACGGCACAAAAAGTCCCTGGCAATGCACAATGTATACGTTGAAATGCTTATACCAAAATTCGCTTACGTTTCGGGTCGCCTCATCGACAGCTTGTGCTCAAAATTTTCCAGTTCAGCGTGGTTAATAATTCATGACAAATATTTAGATGAAGACACCAGCACACACGCACACACACGCACACACACTGCACACTCCCGTCGCCGACGCCGTCGCCGATTGAGGCACGTTGAGAAAGAGACACACGGACACAGCGCGTAACTGACACAGCAACAAGGAAAAATAGTGTTGTGTGCTTCAAGGCGCCCGCAGGACTAGCGCCAGTCATGACTGTCCTCTGCCAACTGAGGACACGCGACGACCCGTCCGTTAGCTTTAAAGCACCGCCGAAAGGATTGCACTTGAAGCTTCCACTGCTGACCAACTTTCGCGTCTCGGCTTTCCGATCTCGGCTTTCGGCCTGCCCTCGTGTGTCATGTAGGCCAAACCTGAAACGAGCCTCCTTTTTATTGAATTTTTGCGTACACTTTACTTGCGGAGCTTTCGATGGGAAACCTCTGACTTGGTGGTGTTGGGGGACAGAGGCAGTTTGAGCTGAAACGTATGCTTGCGGTAAATTGCAAGGCAACAAAGTTGTAAACAAATCATTAAAACCGAAGCAAAGGCGCTGTATGCCAGTTGATGATGCGCTAGCTTAGACAGGGCGCTGAGTGTGAGCGTATATGAATGAGCGCTTGGGGTAGGTGTGCTGAGCTTTTGAACAAAGCTTTCCGCCTTGCGGGAAATAATAGAAATTAAATTTAATTATCGTTGTTATGCCTTGAAAGGCACTATGCAAGTAATTTGTAGTATTTTGCTATACAAAACTCATAATTATATTCACTATTTTCTATGCTTTAAAAATTCATTAATTCATTTTAAACATTAACTTTAAAATAGTAACCGTTTCTAATGCAAAAGCGTTTCATGTGTGCGAAAGCTTTGAAAGCTGCTGTGTCCCCAGCAGAATGTAAACAAGTAAAGCTTTGCTTCTGCTCTTGCAGCCATTACAAAGCAACAATGATAACAAAGTTTGAGCAGCGTCGAGCCAAGCAGCGCATAATATGGAGAGCTTTTACAAGCACAACAATGTGCAAGCAACAAAATATTTCGCGTGTATTTTCGTTTTCATGACATTTTGTTTATTCTGAGAGGCATTTCTGCAGCTGCTCCTGCTGCGCTGCTTCAATATTTGCTGCGAGTTAGAAACCCATTTTGGGTGGTTGGTCACACAGTGCCAGCTGCATTGGCAAAGATGCACATTGGGCTAAGGATGACAAGAACATACGAAAAGGACTCGCAGAGCTAATTTGTCTGCATTAAATCACAACTAAGCAGAACTAATACTAATTTATGGAATTCAAAATGCGTCCCTAAACATATGTTAAATTTGCTGTAACTTTTATGCTCAGATGGACTGAGACCACAGTGAAGTAAATTTCTGTTAAGTTTCGACATTTTTGCTTTTGGTCTGTCTCTTTGCTTTTTGTAGCGCGCAGTTGCCGTTGCTCTGCTGTTGTGTTTCTCCCCGTGGTTGCGAGCGTGTGCGTGTGTCTGTGTGTATGTATTGTTTGTATTATTTGTTGTTCGCCAGCAACAACAACAATAAAATTTGTGCTCTTGTTGTTGCCAACAGTGTACGCTGTATACGCGTGTGCCTGAGTGCGAAACAGAGAGGGAGCGAGAGAGCGAAAGAGGGATAGCGAGAGCGCGCAGCGTTTCATCTGTTGTTGTTCTCTGTTTGCTATAGTCGTCGCACAGTGGGACAAGTCCATGTATCACGTAAATGACAGAAACGTGCAAATTAATTGAAATCAATTTTTGGAGTTTAACGTATGAAGAGGGACTTTAAAATTTAAAATATTAATAATTTAATAAAAATTAAATGCTATGCTAATGTTATTTAAAATAAATTCATTATTTGTAATGTGTATCGTATAAGAAAATAACTAAGCATTATTGAAAGTTGTTGACGTTGCTGTTGCCCACTGTGTGTTGTAGTCGCTGCTTGCCTGCTGCTCGACTGCCGTCGTCTCAGCTACTGCTGCTGCTTTGTGTTTGTTGTTGTTCTTGCTTTTGTTGTTTTTGTGTTGTGTTCTACTGTAGCTGATAGATACTGAGTATCTGTGTGTTTAGTCGCTTTCGTCGCTTGAAACGTGAAACATACGACAACCGAAAACGAAATTAAAATTGCAATTTTTTATGTTACGTCAGTCAGTCGGTTGTTTGTCGTTGTCGCAGTCACGGCATAGTCACAGTTAGCACCGTTGCTTGCACAGTCGACACACTCGGCGTCGCAGCTGCAGTCGTCGTCATCGCTAGCGTCGCCGCCGCAGCGGACATTTTTTGGCGCCGTTTTCCGTGCGACACTGGCTTAAAAATAAAAGCGCGCTTCAAATTTGTTACCGGAACGTTATTCGAATTCTATTCGGTGTTCGCAAACTGCCCAAGTACAGGTAAAATAAACAATTTTGAGATTTGTAGGAAGAAAATGTTTTAGGAAAACACACATACATGTGTATGTGTGTGTGTGTAAATACGTACATAAAATAATACAGAAACCATCAAAGGAACAGCAACAACAAATACAACAGTGGCCAGATAAGCAACAACAAAACAGCAACAAGAAAAATTCTATATGCCATAGTGTAACTGTTTCTCTGTCTGTGTATAGAGTGTACAATGTGTATGTGTTTGTGCCTTTTGTTGCTGCTGCTGCTGCTTCTGATGCTATGGCTGTTGTTGTTTTTGTAGCTGTTGTTGTTCTATCTAACAAAGTTATTGCCTTTGCCTTCGTTGCTGCTGCTGCTGCTGCTGCTGTCATTGGCAGTGGAAGCGAAGGGGGTGTGCGGAGGGAGGGGAATAGCCGGGTATTTCTGCAAGTTTTGTGTGTGTTTTGTTAGCTTTAGAAATATTTTTTTGTTTTCTTGTTTTGCACGTTGCTGTACTTTTTGTGTGCTGTCCGTTGTCGATGTTGTTGCTGTTGTTGTTACTAAACAAATTCACTTACACACACACACACATACTCTCATACGTTCACTCTTGTTTACATATGTCTGTACATAGAAATGTATTGTACATATATTTTATGTTAATAGACAAAATACAATTAATATCACCAGCTAGTTTATTGTTTGCCCTCTCCACTTCGTCATACAACAACAATAAGAACAGTTGCGCAGGCGGTACAATAACAAAAAAATCAGCAAGCAGCAGCAGAATCTACAACAACAAAACAAAGTCGCTCGCTGGTCTGGCGCTGCTTCTGCTGTCGCTGCTGCTGCTGCTGTTGTCGTTGTTGCTGCGTCAGCGACGCTGCCAACTGTTAAAGGCGAACAAACAAAACTAACGAAAACAACAAAAACAAATGACGAATAATACAGAACATACGACAGCGACAACGACAACGACAACGACGACAGCCGCAGCGACAGCAAAGGCAATAACAAAAGCAGCGGCAACAACAGCAACAACAATAGCAGCAGCAGCAAAAACAACAACAGCAACGATAACAACAACAGCCAGAACCGAAACACGCGCACAGCGTAGATGATGATAATGAAGTTGGCAATGTTGATAATAATGATGACGACAAAAACAACATAACAACTGTCAAACAGTGGGCAAATCATGGCGAACACATTTAAAATTCCACAGCAAGTCTACAGAGCTGTTAGTAGAAGTTGTCAAATGTTATGTCACAATTATTTGAGTAGACGATGATTTTGATTTTTTGATATACTTATAGTATTTTTTACATATTTATATTAAATGGTAAATAATCTAGATGTGTTGCAGTGAACCTCTCATTATTCATCGATCAGTAAGACTCCCTGGGCCCACTGTGCGCACGTTGTTTTTGTGCCAAACTGGTGGGCTTAACGCAAGGTGCTGAAAGTGGCGGGAAAATTTGTTGAAGATTTGAGCGACAGCTACAAACGCAGAGAGACAGAGAGTCAGAGAGCGGAGTCTGCGATTTATAGAGAGGAAAAGTGACAAAGAAAGGGAGAGAAGAGCATAGAGTCTGGCAGACAGAGTGAGCGAGAGGAGTGCAGAACTGAGTGGTTTGATTAGAATCAAAACAGGTAGTTGCAACAACAAAGCAGCTGTGCAGTTGCATCCATGGACAAGCTGAGGCTCCGAGGGTACTGCGATATATGTATTAAAACGAATCATTTGCGGAACGCATACGAGTGTGCTGAGAGCAGACATACTAAATCAATTGTTGCTTGCTCTTGCTGTTATTGTTATCAAAGACCAAGGCGAAGTCTTGACAAGAATTTGTTACAACAAAAGCAAGTACAGTTGAATTAGCCTGCTATTTATTATAATAATCATTGTTGGTGTGGCTTTTGTTGTCGTTGTCGTTGGCGTTGTTGTTGTTAATGTTATTGCGGCTATAATAATATGAAAAGTAAACAATGTTGCGACTGTCGCCGCTGTCGCTGTCACGAAACTGTTCACAAAAAATGGCGGAAACAACAGCGTTTACAACAACAAGAGTGACCACCCTGTTTTATTAGGTTTCACATATCTACATACAAAGTTATGACAAAGGCAACAACAACAGCAAAAAAGCTCTGTTGTCGCTTGACGCAGGCATAAAGCTGCTGTAGCAATTGTAGTTGCTGAGACATCGGCAAAACCACCACAAGCACACTCGTACACACTGGCACACGCACACACACACTCTCAATACAACACTACGAAACGAAACGACATAAGCGAATTGAGCAAACGTTTCTCTTGTTGTTCTGTTCGCCAACAAAAACAACCAGAACAGCAACATCGACCAAGTAGCTAGCAGCCAGGTATTGCAGTCACTGTTGTTATCAGTGTACTTTGCTGGCAGCAGCAGCAACAATTCCAGGCATTGCAACATTCAAACACAACAGCGAACTGATTGCAAATTCTGTAATTAACACAGGCTGCAACAACAAACACAACGACAAGCAGTGGAACGAATATGACCACCTCAACGCCCAGCAGCAGCAACAGCACCACCAGTAGCAACAAACCCAACAGCACCTACACCAGCAGCGGCAACGGCCACCACAACACCACCAACAATAACATCATCATCAATAGCAACAACAACGATATCAACAATCGACTAAGCCTCGGCCACAGCGACGGCGGCGACGGAGACAACGAGCGAGCAACATCGGCGGCTATTTTATACAACACTAACAGTCCGAGCGCAACAACTGCAGCCATAGGATCAACAAATCGTGTCATGCAAGCGGACGAGGATTTCAACATACGCTTCGTTAATTTGGTGCGCACGCATCGATGTCTCTATGACAAGAAAGTGCCAGAGTATCGCAACAGGTGAGCTTCACACTTCACTCAGTTCCCTAGCGACGGCAGCTGGTCTCACTGGGAGTTGTAATCGATAGTACTCGGTATTAGTGATGTGCGAATGAGCATTGGCGAGTAGCAGAATGTAAGGAATTAGGTTAGCGTTTTGATTTTGATTTAGATAAACAGAGTACAAGTGTGTAAACTGAAAACTTCTTAAGCTTGATTACAGTCTTAAATCAATTTACAAATGCATTTGTAGCGATTGATTTTTTGACACTTTTGTGACAGCGCAGTTTTTATAGCATTCTAATCTTAATACTTCTTATTGACGCAGAGACAACCAGGAAAAGGCCTGGGCGCTTATCTCGAAGGAAACCCGGGAGAGTGGTAAGTCATGGCATAAGCATAGGGATGCAGCATAATCATTATACCCGTACCGTACTTTCAGTTATTCACTGCAAGGAGAGATGGCGCAACCTCCGCGCATGCCTCTCGCGGTACATCAAGCAACAGAGTGGATCTGAGCCACAGCACAAGCCCTACTACCTGACTGAGCACATGGCATTTCTGCTACCGTTCCTGAAATCGACTCGCAACTCTCTCGAGGGCAACCCCAACTTGGCCACGCTCCTACAGTTCTCCCAGCCGCACTTGCATCTCCACCAGCAGCAGCACCAGCAGGAGCATTTGTACTGCAACAACAACAACAACAGCACTAGTTTCAATAACAACATCGACACCAAGCATGCTATTCTCAACGATTCTCTGGAGATGAAGCACTCGCTCTCGGACAACGACGATGAGGAGACGATTGACGCCTTCGATCCCGCCATAGCTGCCACCCTGGGCATGCACTGCAGCACGACGACGCCAGGCGGCAGTGCCATGACTGTGCCCGGTTCGCCAGCCCGCAGTGACACGGCCAGTGCCAACAGCCTGCAGAATTTCATACCCGACGTGCAGCTGGCCGAGTCCGGGCCAGATTTAGTTTACAACGATACCACGTCGACGCCGCTGCACCATCAACCGCCACATTCCCATGCTCATGCGCTGGCCAGCCACCTGCAGCATCAGCAGGCGTCACACTTTGAGCCGGGCAGCGCGAAGCGCATCAAGACGGAGTGCGATGTGACCACGTCAGGCAGTGGAGCCGCCTACTTTGGCGGACTCAGCGCCACAGAGCACACGGACATGGAGTTCTTTCGCAGCATTCTGCCAGACATTGCTGCACTGACGGCGCAGCAGCGTCGCAAGTTCAAGATCGGCATTCTCGAGCTAATCGATGATGTGGTCGAGCGCTATCCGTCCCAGGAACGTTACAATGGAGCCCTGCTGAATGGCAGCGGGGGCGGCAGCAGCACAAGTGGTGGCAATGCTTCAGCAGTTGGAGCTATTGGCGGCACTCCGATCAGGCAGCAGCGTTGCACTTTTGGACGAGATTGGCGCAAGTAAACGCAAATCCTTTTAAGTACTTTAAGTAGAGTATATAGTTCGATAAGTGTGTTGATGCCCGGAGTTGGGAAGCAACTTGGAAAGCCAAAGATGTTAGGACAACTAATGCATATTCATATATCGTTCAGCCTATCGTTGTGTTTCCATGTACATACAAGCTTAAGTAATGCTTTTCAAAGAACCTGAAAAGATGTGTAGTCATCGAAAGCTCTCCAAAGATAGCTGGCCGTACAGCTCTTGGGAGCAACGGTTGCGAACTGCCCAAGTGTTGTGTGCTCAATGTGTTACGAGTAGTGTTAGCCACTAAGTTGCGGGAGAATCGTTTATGTAGGGAGCTGTGTAATTATTGATTTGAATGTTATGCTAGGCTAAGAAGTATATAATTGATGTACAAAAATCGTTGCAGATTACACTAAGGTTAAAAAAAATAGCGAGCACATCCTATGCTCGCGAAACAGTCGTGTCAAATAAACAGTTTGATGTATGAAAATATTATATGATACTCTTTATTATAAACATCGCAACTTCAACAAAGCTAATTAAGTTCATGGGTATGGGGATTAGGGTGGACCGCTCTAAGAAACAACTGAGAAAAATGCATTAGAATGCTATAAATTCTGTCTAAGGCTAAATGTCGATTTCTTCTTTATTATCGTTTACAACTTTGGAGACACAGTCTTGGGATAGAATTTTTTCGACGGATCCTTGGCCATGTCCAACAGCGTTTGGGCTGGCTTGAAAGGTGCACCATAGAGCTCACCATACGACTGCATTTTGCTAACCAATTTGCCAGCGCCGTACAGATCTACCCAGCGGAAGGGACCGCCGGTGAATGGCGGGAATCCCAAGCCGAACACTGCGCCCACATCACCCTCCAGTGGACTGTCGAGAATCTTCTCCTCCAGACACAGGACGGCTTCGTTGACAAATCGCGAAACCATGCGCAATGTCAGATCCTCGGGTGTATTGGCTCCCTTGGACACCAGCGCATACTTTTGCTTCAGGATTTCATGCGCATCCGTGTTGACTGGACGGCTGCCCTTGCTTTGGCCGTCGTATAGGAAAATGCCCTTGCCGGACTTGCGGCCTAGGAAGCCTGCCAGCACTAGGTCCTGCATCACTTGCAGATTACCGCCACTGAAGCGGTCGCCGAAAGATTTGGCCAAATCCACGGCAATGTGGGAGCCAACATCGATGCCGACTTCGTCGGCCAAGGTGGCTGCGCCCACGGGGAAACCAAACTTCTTGGTGTATTTATCCAAATCCTTGGGATCCACGCCTTCTTGCAGCAGCCTGTTTGAAAGAGAAGATGATAAAGACGATACATCTCAATATGTAGAGGACTTTTACCTGATGGCCTCGGAAAGAAGGGTGGCCAGAATACGAGTGGTATAGAAGCCAGGTCCATCGCCCACTGTGATCACCACCTTGCCCTGCTTCAGACCGACGGCAACAGCTTGGGCGATGGTATCCTTGGAGGTGCCTGGATGCGTTATAATCTCCAGCAGCTGCATCTTGTCGACGGGCGAGAAGTAATGCATGCCCACAACCTTCTCAGGACGCGAGCTGCCAGCAGCAATCTTGGTTATGGGAATGGCGCTGGTGTTGGTAGCAATAACGCAGTGTTCTGGGACAACGGCCTCCAGCTCCTTGATCACTCGGTGCTTAATGTTAATATCCTCGAAAACAGCTTCGATTATAATGTCGGCAGTCTTAAAGTCGTTGTAGTTCAGCGTGGGCAGTAGATGCGCCATAGTCTGGTCCCGCTCCAGCGCAGAGATGCGCTTGCGCTTCACAGCTGTCTCCAGACCCTTTTGAACTTGGCCAATGCCGCGCGCAAGTCCAGCTTCGGTAGCATCTTTCATGACCACGTTGTAGCCCTTGTCGACAGACACTTGGACAATGCCAGCGCCCATGAGGCCGGCGCCAAGCACACCCACAGTCTTGACGGGACGCTCTGGCTTACCAAAGCGGTTCTTCTTGCATTCCGTCTGACCACGGAAGAGCGCAAAGAGGCCCTTCGATTCTGGTGTAGCCGACAGTTCACCAAAGCCCTTGCGCTCGGCCTCGTATCCAGCGTCAGAGCCCTTGTCGACACCAGCACGAATTACATCCAGGATCTGTGAAGCAGCAACTGTTGTTCATCAGCTCCTTGCGTATATTGATAGGCTTACCTTCAGGGGTGCGGGGTAAAGACCGCCGGAGGCCTTGAGCACCTGCTTGCGTGCCGTATCGAAGATTTTGTTCTTGACAAAGTCCGTGTCCATGACGAGAGCCTGCAGCTTGTTAACCAAGCCGGTCTTTTCGCGGTTCACCTGTCAAATAAATGCATGACACTAAGGCAAAGCTCTAGGTAAAGTTCTGAGCTACTTACGCGCAGTTTGCCGCTGGCCAAATCGTTGGCCACTTGCACCGCTGTCTTCTCCAGATACTCGATGGTGTTCTGCTCAGCTGGCTGCAGGCCGGGACCGAGGGGATCGACCAGCAAGTCCACAATACCAAGTCTCTTAGCACGATCGGCGCGCACTTGTTTGCCGGTCAAGCTCAGGTCCAGAGCGGTGGGCACCGAGGACAGCTTGGGCAAGCGGACAGTGCCTCCTCCACCGGGCAGTAGACCCAGCATCACCTCCGGCAAACCCAGTTTGGTCTTGTTGTCCTTGGTAGCAATGCGATAGTGGCAGGCCAGGGCCAGCTCCAAGCCGCCGCCCAGACACACGCCACTGATGGCAGCCACGATTGGCTTGCGACTGCGCTCCATGCGCTCGAACATGATTTGGGCGCCATGTGAGATAAGTGTGGCATCTTCAGGCTTTTCGCATGTCTCCAGCATGCTGATATCCGCACCGGCCACGAAGCAACCGGGTTTGCCCGAAATCAGCACTGCCGAATTGACCGCAGGATTCGTCTCGAGCTCCTTGATAACTTGCTCGAACTCATCGCTCACCTCGGTGCCCAGCGAGTTCACTTTGGCATTGGGAGAGTCAATCTTTATGACCAGCACTCCGTTGACCACCTTGGTGTGCAAGTGCTTGTTAACACCAGACGCTTTAGTGGCTGGCGAAGTTGCTGGATTCGTGGCCATGAGTCGACGATGCAATTGTGCTGCGGCAGGATAGGCTGCAATATGGTAGTAAGTTAGGCGGTTATGTTATACTACGACGGTTTGTACAACGTCCAATTCAATGTTCAAACATAATACTTAGGCATTATCTCATATGAAAGAGTGAGTACAAAGTTCAAAGTCCAATGATGCGATAGGCGGCGTTCGATTAGTTTAAATCGAATATGTTGTTGTACATGCTATTTCGATCAAGTTTAAGCAATGATTCTTCTCTTAAGACTTCTAATATTATAGTTATTAAGCTATTTTTGGATAATTACCTCTAACACATTTATTCTGCAACAATTGTTGTCGCGAGATTTGGCCGACGGCACTGAGGAATCTAGATGCCGACATTTCGAAGTTTTACTCGTATTCGATTGCGTTATTTATATATAAAACTTATGGTCAACTATTTGAATGCACTTTAAACTTGGCAAAACCTATTACATACACTTAAAACAACTGTTGTATTAAATCTTCGTGGCAAACTAATTTTTACTTGTTGCTTCAAGTGCAAGTTAGCGACGGATACGATGTGACCGTAGTTCACATTTCATAATACGCTTTTTAACGATAGCTCATTAAAAACAATTAGCTCAAAAATATCGAGCTTTTATTTTATTTATTATTATGGACATTAAAATTAGTAATAAACGAAACATTTATCACCTACATATGTAATTGCAAAGACCTGTTTATCGTCTACGCAAAATTTAAAAGTTGCTATGTTTTCCGCTTGACACATAGATGGCGCTTTTGAAATATTTTTAAATCTTAGTTACAATATATTTGGAATAGATGGCGCTTTTCATATTTTTATGCCAGCGAGTTACTTTCCATTTATTATAGATGGCGTTTTTCTCACAAGACATATTTTATTAGTTCTGAAATTTTATTATAGATGGCGCTATTATATGTTTCTAGGTAGATCCTTGTAGATTTGAATATCTTTTTGTCCTAATAAAAAGAAATATCCTGTGGAAGCAAGGACAGACTAATTATCGTACGCTTGGCTTGTCGAGCCCGCTCTTTTTCAAAGGTCATTGGAACCAGCATCATTTGTCGTTGTCCGTTCGTTATTCTTGTGTCAAACTCAAGTGTGACTTTCGCTGGCTTTTCACCGATCGTGTCAGCAGAGGGCATGTCCATCAGCAATCACAGCTGCAATGTTGAACGAGAATTAACTATTTAATTTATAATACGTGGCAAAAGCTATGACCATTAATGTCAAATGTTGCGACAATACGAACCACAACAATGCGCGAGTGTGGCAGGAAAACTCATCAGAAGCCATTTCGATGGGCCACTTCAAAGTATACGCAACAATAAGATCGACAACACGTTCGGCACAACGCCTCAAAACAAATGAGGCGCATTTAATTTGCTGCTCGATGGCGACAAGGACGTGGACGCGGACGCATGCGCAGAAATTACCTGAAAATCCTCAGCTGACATCCGTGTCAAATCAAATGTGTGTTTGCTCCGATTTTTCTGCAGGGTGGGTCAGCATGAAAATTGCTCAAAGAAAGGCAGCCGAACAACGAGCAAATCGTATTGGTTTCCTATTCAATATCTATCAGGTTTATTAAGAATATTTACTAAATACCAGTTTAACAATATGATATTAATATTTGCTATTGGTAAATTTAGATAGACAAAATAGATATTTGGACCAGCTTTGTCTATGCCTACTATGTATATAGCCTTTTTTCAAATTTTTAAACTAATCTTATCTGTTCTTAAAAAATTATTTAAAACTATTTGAATATATAAGTGCAGTCTATTTGTTATTGTATTAAGGGATAAGCACTTTGGCACTGCAGTTTTGAAATGTCTGAAAAGCCCTTTCACTGTGCAACTTCATTGAGATATAAACATCTATTGTCGTTAGGCCTCAAATATTTAAACTACTTAGAAACGGAACGTGTTTTTTATGCACATTTGAAGGGCTCAATCAAGTTGCAATTGCTGTCAGGCGCCACTCAACTATTTTCAACTATAATCCAATTGTTTTCCATACCGATTTTTTCTACTAAGCTGATTATAAATAATTGAAAATAGTTAAAAAAAACGGTAAAGTGGAAAGGGTTGGGCAACCCCAAGCGTAACCCTAATGAGGGTCGGGTTTGAGGGCGACCATAAACAAAACACCCATTAGTTAAAAAAGGACGCGTGAGAGCGACGCGTGCGACCTTCAAGGATATTCGCGCACTCGACGTTGGCGAGGTCGAGGATGCGCTCGATACCTCGCGATGACTTTGTTCCAAATGATATTTGCATACATAATTCAAGTGCTACCCCCTCCGATGGCAGTGAAATGAAAACATTTATAATGTTTTGATTTCATTTATGTTAATTTCCGACCATAAATCAAAGGCAGAACGTGTGCTTCCTGTCGCAACCGTCGGGGCTTACATTATTTGTCCGTGTTCCTTTGATTAGCCCCTTATACAAAGTGCGCCCTATATGCAAATATCGCTGGTGCTTCTCTGGTTCTGTTTGTTATCCTTTTGCTGCTCTTTTTATGCGTCGCGCCGATTATGCAAATTAGTTGACGTTGATCCTATTTGCCAGTTGTAATTCAATATTCGCGTGACTTGCGAAAACCAACTCGATGGCATAATATCTAGGGTTGCACCTTTCGCTAGTGCGAATTTGGCAAACTAATTCCATATGCAGATTCGCCAATTTGCAAATGAATAAATTTGCCAAAAGGATAAGTCGAGTAATGAAGTTGTTTTCCCGTATGATCTTCATTTTGTGTGATCTTTAACGACTGAAAATGTCACTCATTTAAGGACGAAATAAAACAAAAAAATTTAGATAAGACTAATAATAGAGTTGTTGTTCTACACATTTCTATAAATTCAAACAAAAACTTGTTAACTGATTAATGTAATAAGATCTAAGTAATCAAAGTACGAGTACTTTTGGGTTTTTAATTGCTGTATTAAAGATATAACTACATTTTTTAAAAGCGCCCAAATAAGAGAGACTTATTCCATTTCATATTCCTAAATATTTAAAAATTTAGATCGATATTTATCAAAGAGTGATGAAATAATAAATCTAGTTTTTTCAGTTATAAAAACTATAAAAACATAATTGCCACGCAAAATAATGAAACGAAAGTTGAATGGAGCCGATATCACTGAAAATATTGTCACTATCTGCGTGGGTACGTGAGTATATTTTCACCCCTGGAGACACTTTTCTGGAAAATACGGTAGACTATAGATATATAGGTAGTTTACGGATAGTTTAGAAAGAATATTACTAAATACTTTGCATTTTCTGCGTTATAATTCATTTCTATAATATCCACTACTGCAAGGTTGGAACACCTTTTGAAGTTCTACAACAACAATGATGTTTGGGATGTTAAAAGGATGTTCAGACCGCATATAATGACAATCGTTAGAATTTGTGCTAGCAATCTTATGATCTAGACGAGCGGAGCTCCTTTGTGATAATTGACATTGGAGAATAGACATGTTTGATATATTTACAAGTACCTAAAGCAAATATAAGACATCAAGGTTAGCTGGGAGAAATCCGTCAAGTGACTTTGGAGCGATAGGATTGAGCCGTGTGTTGGAACTATTTCATTTCATTTATATTTATGTCTCTGAACGAATCTATACCGGATTTGTAATAATTTTATTCTGATTTTTCCAAAATTTTCGATACTTTTATTTAAAATTTCATAATGGTTGTGAATCGAAAAAGGTCAAGCAAATTGAACGTACGGTCCAACAAATGGAAGTCAGTGCCAAATAAGGTTCGGCTTCCGATTATAGTCGACTGCGACGAAAACTTGGTGCCGCTAGTGCTCGACATGGTCGGCATGCTGACAGAGCAGTCGTCTAAGAGCAACAAGAAGCCATCGGTGCAGCCACGACCACGCCAGAAAGCGCGTAAGCGCTTGCCGAAGAAAGCGAAGCAATCGACGCAGGCTCCCGAGCCCATGGAGCAGTCGGACGAGACGGAGAACGCGTATGGCGAAGACGGTGCAGCGAAACGTCGCCGTCGGAATGCAGTGCGACCACCTCCGAGGCGCAAGTCGTTGCTCTACAAGAACTTTGTGCATTTTGCTGAAGGTTTGTCGAGGGACACCGCGGGCTCCCGGATAAGAGGGGCTACTCTTCTGACCCCATCGCCTTCGCCAATCTCATTGGCGCCTTCGGCGTCTCTGCACTCTTTGCCGTCGCAATCGCGCTCCAGCGCTGCAGCGGCAGCTACGCGGCCCGAGACAACATCGCAAGCTACGTCGCCTACATTGTCGATGCTTGTCGACGCTGACGCCGATGACGATAACGTTACTAGCTCTTCTAGCGGCGAAGTAGTGACCTACAGATTCGAATTGACTCCTCAGTTGAGCAGGCCACCAAAGAAACTTCGTCGTCGTCCATCTTTGCGGCAGACAAGCGAAGCTTCGTCGAATTCACAGCTAACCCTTGTCGAAAAGCCGCATCTTAGCCAATTTGCGTTCCCTCCGACTCCTCGCGAAAGTGGCACTGCTCAGGCGGTGCAAGCTAATCCCAGCAAGGAGGCTGCGGGCCGCAATGTTGACAAGGAGTCAAAATCTTCTCATTGAAATACTTGTGTGTGTGTGGATATAACTGTCGGTCTTATATGAATGTTGGTCAATGTTTTTTTTTAAATATTCGAGTGCCCGAAGCAAAAATATATATAAATTGCAAAGTAATAATCCCCGACAATCCGTTTTGTTGTAGGGTTAAACTTTGACAGCCACTGGAAATGTGACAGGATCATGGATATGTCTCTGATTCCTTATAAACCATACTTACATCCTTGCTCTGGGTCAACGGGCGAGTCGATGGAGCCATGTCTGTTCTTCGAACTAATCGAATATCAGTATACCAAATATACCGCATGTGCCAAAAGTACCAAATATAACAAACTTAGTTTATGGTATATCTTAGTAGTAAGTAGTATATTCTACTAGTAAGTGCCAACTGAGCAGCGAGAACAGACTCTGGCTTTAAATTTCTTACAAATCTGTTGCGTTGCCCAGACTTAATTTGAAGCAACTGCAGCCTTGTGGCTCCATAAAATACATAGTCTTTGTTTGTAGGATGAATAAAGAGATTCACTTTCAATTCAAATTCCAGTACACAGTGATTTTCTGAGTATTGTTGCTTAACTGATTGGAGAGAAACGACGCGATTGATAAGTGTCAAATGTTTAATACAAAAATGCATAAATAGGTGGGTGTTACTCGTACGTCCCTTAAGTTGGCTGGCTGGCTGACCAGCACTCTAAATACTTAATAGTAGGCGCTTAATTTAAAACTTTGGAATAGCTGAGGGAAACAATGCAGTTCAATGACTTAGGAGCTACGAAACACGGTAAAAAGACAAAAACCAACAGGCAGCAGGAGCGCGAAATGGGGAACAAAACTGCGAGCGAGGCGCGATTGTGGTTCAACTAGCGACTAGAACAACGCTTGAGTGGTGCTGTAGAGATCTGCGTGGCGCCTAGCAGTAGATGCCAATGCCCGACTCGAGGTTCGAGCTCGTCGCCTCGTGGCTCTGGTACGCGGCCGGGGTGAGCGTCGCATCCATCTGGATGTTCCACACGTTGTCCAAGCCCGTGTTGCTGTAATAGTAGTCCGCAGTCTGCTGCTGCTGCTGCTGCTGTTGGTAGGAGACAGGCGTGGGCATGAAGGACTGCTGCTGCTGCTGTTGTTGCTGTTGCTGCTGCAGCGCCTGCTGCTGGTAGGCGGTGGCCTCCTCGTAGAGCAGCTCCACGGTGCTGCTGCCGCTGCCGGCGCCGCCGCCGTTGGGGTTGCCCTCGAACACGCTGAAGATCTCCGAGTTGGGCGTGTAGAAGCTGTCGGTGCTGCCGCCCGTCGAGCTGCTGCTGATGTCGACCGCTTGCGGCACGTAGCCGTTGAAGTAGCTGTAGTCCTCGGAGCTGTAGCCCGAGCTGCTCGTCAGGCTCGACGTCTCGTCACAGCTCTCGTATAGACTGACGCCCGCCTGGTAGCTGGACGCCGTCGTCGTCGTCGACATCGCGGCGAGCTCGTAGTTGCTGTTGCTCTGCTGCTGCAGTGGTAGCTGCTGCTGCTGCTGTTGTTGCTGTTGCTGTTGATGCTGCTGCAGTTGCGCCTCCGAGTAGTAGCTGGCCGTGGAGCTGTTGGAGGAGAGCGGCGAGAGCGGCGAGTTTATCTCGTAGCCGTACATGCCGCCGCCGTTGTTGTAGCTCAAGCCGGCGTCCTGTGCGTAGTACGAAGAGCAGTCCGTGCTCCATTGCGGCGTCATGTAGCTGACCGTCTGCGCTGGCTGGAACACGCCAGTGGACTGCGTGGCCGGCGCAAGCGCAGCGCTCTTGTAGTCCACGCTGACGGGCAGCAAGTCCGCCGAGTTGGCCGTGCGCTGCTTGCGCTTGGCGGCGCTCTCCTGCAGCAGTTGCGTCTTGGCCTGCCGCTTGTTGGCGCGCAGGCTGCACAGCTTGTCGCTGAGCGCCGCGTCGCGGGCCAGCATCACGGCCAGGCTGCGCACGCGTCGTCCGCCCGCGAGCAGGCGGCGCGCCTCCGTCGAGCCCTTGGCCTCGGGCCGCGGATGGTCGTGGGTGCCCTTGGCCTGGAAGTAGATGGCGTTGCCGGCGCGCCGCCAGAAGTGTGTGACCGGGTAGCCGCAGTGGCCGCGGCACGGCTGGATCTCGAGGCGTCCGTTGCAGTTTCTGTTTGGGTGAGCGGGTGAGGAGGCGGTTAAGTGGCTGTTTCGCTGCGAGTTGTGGGAGGGGCAGACTTACCTATTGGGACACTGCTTGCCCTGCTGCTTGCGACGCGCCTTGTCGCAGATGGCGGGGCGCAGGTGAACGCTGGCCCCGTTGGGCAGGCGGCACTTGGCGCTGCAGAGCAGCACGCCCAGACAGCTCTTCTTCAGTATGTTGACGTTGTGGTTGTTCGTGTTGCGCATCGCCCAGCCGCTGGCGTGCTTCTTGGCGTCCTCGCTGTGCGCGGCGTAGACGAGGCGACAGTGCCCGTTGGCCCAGTCGTTGAAGTCGTCGTGCTCGCTGACCGTCGGCACCACTGTGTCGTTGATATCCCACTCGATTTGGATGCGTGACGTGCTGGCCGGCGGACTCGCCATTGGCACTGACGCTGACGCTGACGCACCGTTCATCACCATGTTTGCTGCTCGCACTGAGTTGCACTCTTTTCTCCACTGAGCTCTCGACTCTCAGTTGTAAATTTCGTTTGGTTTGCTTGCTTGCTTGCTTCAGTTCCCGTCGCGGCGTTTGTTGGACGTCCGTTCACAACGGCTGCGCAATGTTGACTGTCTCTGGCTCTGCCGAGCAGCACATTAAGTTCCTTTTGGCCGAAGCGACAACGACGACGCAGCGACTCGACTCAACTCGACTCGACTCAGCGTGGTGGTTGTTTTCATGCGCTCTCATTGGCCTGCCTTCCAGTTTATCCGGCTTATCCGGTCTATCCGTTCACTATCCGCCAGACACTCGTCGTCGACGTGCACTCTCTTTTGCTCGCACTTCTATTGGAATTCCCTGCCATTCGTGCCAGCAGCGCTCGCGCTGCTTCTGCCGCTGCCGCTGTCGCTGTCGCAGCCTCTGCTGCTGCTCGCGTGCGTTGTCGCTGCCGCCACTCGACGTCTGATTGGGCAGTTGGTCGGTAGCTGTGCCAGCTGGCGCTCCATCCATGGAGCCCTCGCTGCTTCAGCTATGCTCTGGCATTGGCACACCTGCGCATGTCCCCCTCCTCCCATCCCTACCCCGCTTCTTTCACTCACTCTCTCTATCTTTCTTTCTCTCTTTCTCTCTAGGCAGCAGCACGCGTCAGCAGTGGAGTCGGCGCAGGAGGCGAGAGGGAGGCAGAGCAATTTTATTATAGCAGCCAGTCAAAGCTAATTAAGTCTGAGCTGAAAGCACAGAGAAAAAATTAAAAACAATTGTGAGTTGCCAGGCACCTGGCCACTGTCAGTGGCAGTGGCAGGAATAGGAACAGGAGCAGGAACCGGAGCGGGAGCAGGAGCAGGATCTGAATGGAACAGCAGCTGCGCTTGTGGTTTAGTTTTGTATTGAAGTTGGCGCCCAAAGCTAATGCAAATGCAGGGGAAGCTTGAAATGAGTGGTTAGAGATAGTCTAAGTTAACAACTATGCTGCACCTCAATTAGCAATTAACGTAGGTATAAATTGTTTAATACTCAAATAGTAAGCATCAGCTTAAGTGTTGAAATAACAGTTTTCTTTTTTTAAATATTACAATATATAGTGAAATATACGCACGATTCTTTCTTGAGCAATAAATTAATAACAACATATTCAAATTTGCATAAGAGTAAAACATATAATATTTTCATATTATTTTCAATGACTTTATTTGGTAAACAATTTTATTGTAATTTGGTGATTTTAATTAAATGCTATAACTCGTATTTACATCTGAATTATTTTCAAAATCTTTCTGAAACCAAACTCTACTTTAAACATACAAACATACAATTTAACAACAGACAAGTTCAAGTTTAATATAGCTTTAATTAATATATTCTTTATTACATAGTGAACATTTTTGTCTAAAGTTTTTTAAAGTCGTGATTATGCAAACCCTAATTTGCTATTGCCGCAGGATTAACAGAAGGATTAAACGTTTTTAGCTTTCTAACTTGTGAACTTCATGGGTACGATGGAGTTTTCAACTCCTTTGTAGAAATAGTAATAGACGTAAGCCTAACGGAGTTACTTCTCACGATCTTCTCAGAGATAAGCAGAAAATGATTGCGAAAAAGAAAAAAAATGTAACCTCTGACGTTATCTATAAGGAAATCAGTTGGAAACGTTCTTGCACAAGATCATAAAATACAATTTAGCGCAAAAAAAGGCAGGAAGCGGGAGAATCAACCCCCAAAAATCAAAACGATAGACGATAGCGCAGAAAACCCAAGAGCTAAATGCCATTACTCGGACATATGCAGTAAAGTTGACAAACAAATTCTTCGTTGGCCTCTCGTCGATCCTAAGTGAAAGATAAAACAAACAAACGCTGGCACTATTGTTCGACTGAAGGGTTGTGTGGACAGAAGGGTAAACCCCATAATTTTCACACTTCTATGACTTGCACCAAGAAGCTGAAGACGGCAAAGAAAAGCATGCAATTATGACACGTCACAAACAACAAAAAGTCGACCGTGAATGAGGAACCCATGGTGCGGCAACTCCTTGCCTGGCTCTGGGTCTGGGTCTGGGACTGGGTCTGAGTCTGGGTCGAGCCAACAGATTGCGGGCCTAGCACGCGATAGGACTTACGGAACCTCAAAGGATTACGAGCACGTCGACAGACGGGGCGGGGCGTTGACTCGAAGGAAAGTCATGACGTTGCATACTCTGACTGATGAAGTGATCAGCAAACACTCGCGTCTCGGCGCCTACCTGGCTGCGAGTGTGAATGGATTCAGAAAAAGTGGGTGTGCCGCTTTAATGATGCCTCAAATGAACTGTTCCGTTTCGATAACAATTACAGTTTCAATTGCGTCTATTCACTTCACTCAAATTTATTTGACATCCCCTCCGGGGGGTGGACTCATCGATATGAGACGCGACCAGAACTCTTTGCCAAGTTTCGCGTCCCCATGGGACAACCATTAAATTTGAACCGAGAATTGCGCATAAATGTCGTCGTAAATCGGGCAATTCCAATGATTTCGCAACACCCCAAGCTATGAGTCGCTGAGTGTGGTCTGCTTCTCAGCGAACTTTCTTTCTGCATACAGCAATTACTTTCTATTTATTTATAATTTAAACGCTCATTTTCTGGTGCTTATTTTAAGCGGGTACTTGGAAATAACATTTCAATTTCTCCCGATCGAAATAAGATTACAAAAACAATGTATGTTATCGAAGTGCAATAAAAACAATCGGTTAACTGGAAGAAAGTAATTTTCAATCCAATTGTAGAAATTTATTTAACTTCTATATAAATTTGAACAGTCATCATTTTCAAAAGAAACTCAGAGTATTTTTTGGTTCAGTGCAAATAGAATAAAAACTTAAGTAAAGCAAACTCTGTGCTGATATCGCAATGCATCTTAACAAATCGCATTGTACAACTTTCTATACGTCTCTCTCTCTCTGCCTGTCCCACTGTTCATTACTGGTTGTGAATTTAAAGTTTCAATGATTGCTAGTCTTATCGAGTCCGAAGGATCAGACGAACAACAATTCGCAGTTAATTAAGCGATCGCTCGATGAAATGTATCCGAATATACATTGCACATGAATATGCAGTATGTCGTATATGACGGGAGTTCTGTTAGCCGCAATTAAAACCGCACATCGGAAATCATTCATTTGGCAAGAGCGAGAACATGAAAATCGAGTCGACAGATCTGAGCCTCAGATAGTCGCTCAATGAGCAGGAACTTAGAGCAACCCTCGTGTTGGGGATAAATGATTTAAAACAAGTCTCATAATTTCTCATTGTTCATCTAGCGTTTTCACAAACTGATAAATGAAACCGAAAACATAAACGACAACAACTATATACACACACACAGCACACAGGCCGAACGCCAGATCGAGTCAAACTGATAATACCTTTCACACTCTGCGTGAGTCCACAGCTCAGTCCGGCCAGCGGCGATCGGCGAGAGCGGCTCAGTGTCCTGTGGTGAGGGGACAAGATCGCTGGCCAACGATAGCATGCTCTCGCTCGCTCTCTTTCGGTCTCTCCCGCTGACGGACTGCAGTGAGAATTGAAATGTTATGGGCTCGGGACAAGTGGCTGCTAAGTAGCTTGGCTGCCTAATCCCATGTCTAAATAAATCTGCTGTTGTTGCGGTCTGCACTCGCTCGCTCTCAGGTGGATTTCGTTTAATGGGCTTAGAGACGTCATTGTCTGGGCTTGAAGGATTACAAATCCAAATATTTATGGAATATTTTCATAATTTCCCACGCGCTTCTTTGTCTATTTTGTTGTTGCTTTGCTTTCCAATTTTTGCATTTAATTTGATTGTTCTAGGAAATATGTTCCCGTGCATATTATTTGCGTTGGTTTTCGTTGAAATTGCGGCATTGAATTACTCGCAACACGCCGTACACATAACACATACTTCTCCCACAAATTTGAAGGGCTCTATCGCAAACAGTTAGCTCTACCCGCATTTGCTCTAATCATAATGCGTTGGGACTCACCGGCAACTGTATTTGTAGTAACTGCCACGACGAGCCGAGAGAGTCCGCGTAAGCGCGTGGCATCCACAGAAGCTGTGGTGGGGACCCGATTCGGGGGAAAGTGTGGCTCGGGGAAAGCGTTTCAACTCATTAACTAAATCATATTGTTGCTTTGTCATTTTAAAATGCAATTTTGGAATTGCGAGTGAGTGGAGAAATTTATTGATTTGTCACGTAACATAACAAACAAATTTACTAATTTCATAGATTGCCTGATAATATCGGAAAACTGCATTCCGTTCTGTTGAGTGGTTTAGTGGTTTCGATCCAAAATACCCACATGTTTTAAAGTTATCGAGGTGAAGTACAAACTGAAAGTAATTTCGAAGTGATTCACTTCAATGAATAAACTGATTAGTTTTGCAAAATTTGTGTTATTATATCGCATACTTAAGCTGATCCGGCCTGATACTTGCTTACAAGAAAATATTGTAACTTTTCTCTTTCGGGAAAAAGCAACAATATACTCGTTTTTGATATAATGAACAACGGATTTCTCCATTAAACGGAATTATATATGTTGCACATTTGATCTGGCTTGATACTCGCTTAAATGACATCGAAAAATAGTAACAATATACTTCACACCATTAAAGAACGAAATTATGTATTTATCTAAAATATATATTGCATATTTATTATCTTAAATGGGAAAATCACAACATAATACTCGTAATCAACACAAAATACAAACAGAATTATAAAGAATATTTTGTATATTTGATCTGGCTTTATAACATACTTTATTCTTTTTCAAAAAATAGTAAAAATATATTTCAGACAATAAAAGAATGAAGTTATATATGAAAGGGAATTATATATATTGCATATTGACTCAAGTTGATCTGGCCTGATACTCGCCAAAAATGATAGCGTCGGACTTGTTCTTTTTCGGGAAATCGTAACAATATATTTCACACCATAAAAAACAGAATTATTCACACTGGCAGACGAGGACAAAGCGATTCGCAATACTCAATAAAATGTAATTAGTAAACTCGCAAGGAAGCAAAACCAAAAAACAATCGCATAAAAGGCCAAACAACTGAAACTGTAGAGTTTCAGGTAGAGTTCGAGTAAAAAGAATCGGCGATTCGACATGGCGACACTTGAGCACAACAAGGATGCACAGACATAGGACAAAGGACACACGCGCCCCTCAGCAGGAGAAACATACCCGCCTCTCGTCCCTCTTGATGTTTACTCAAGCGCAAGGGCATAAAGTTGGGCACAACTTCACAGCGAATTGAAAAAGAAAGCCGAATGCAATTTTTGGCGAATTTTAAAAAATCAAATGCCACATAAAGTGGCGAGCTCCTGGCAATTGCAGCTCGTGTGCCGCGTGGCGAATGCTGTCAATATTTCCGGTGTGTCTAATGACAAACGCATGTTTACACGAGTGCGAACACATCCGGAATAAACGGGGTGCCGCCCGGAATATTACACGGACATCACTTTAAAGTCAGGATGTCTGCGTCGGGCAATTAAATGGATTTACTCAAGCGTTCGCCCCCTTTATCGCGCGATTTATAAATGATGGCCGCGAATTTTCAGCCCGACAAAGATGATAAATGGCCCTGTGGGCAAAATATTTAGCGAACCGATCCGATCGCTCACCTATCTCAAATATTGTGCAGCAAAGAATTGTTGCGAGTACAAAAAACGACGTATGAACTTCGGAAAGTAGGCAATTTTCATTTAATATAAAATTGATACAGAAAAAGTTGAGTAAAGCAGCCTCAAATTCAATTCTTAGGTTTTCAAGCAAGCAAATTCTTCTCAAATTCCAACCTAAATTTCATCAGTTGATATAAACTACATACGGGATAACTTTTTAATGGATCACGTGAGTATACTGTACAATGTTGGCCGGATCATATACTCAATGTATATAGCAAAATGATCCGATCGCTCAACGATCTCAAAACATTTACAGCCAAATTGTTGCGATTATAAAATGTGATGTTTAAACGTCGTTATTCACAGAAGTTAAGGAATTTTATATTTTCGTTAGGTTTACTAATTGCAAATAAAATGTATACCGATAAAGCTGAACCTATTAAACCAAAATAATATAACTTTTATAGCATTTGCTTGGTCTCAAATTAAATTTGTAGCTTTTCACACATGCATTACACGCTATTGTGGAATTCGAGGCTAAATTTCATCAGTCGATATAAACTACTTTATGGTTTAATGTGCTAATACTCGTAAAGTTGCCAGTTTGACGTTCTACAACTGCAATTGCCAAGTTGTTCAATAAGAATTAATGTGCCCAAGGGTTTAACCCTCAATTGGTAGCACTGCCCCCTTTCACTAAAACCAAAAAAAAGGGCTATGCGATGAGATGGCAGGAACCCTAAACGGAAAGTTTCCATTCGAACAGAGCTGGCGAGTCAACTCGTATTTTTGCTTCTTAATTGAGATTAATTGAAGTTATGTGTTGGATAGATCTGAATAAACAGCTTTCCAGCCATTTTGTTTATGGCTGCGTTTTATATGCACAAGCGCGAACGAAGAGCGAACCAAATATTATTAATAATTAGAGAGACTGGGCACCCCAAAAATAATAGTTGCCTAGAGCCGCGCAATCCCCTAACACAGTCCCAAAAATTTTATTAAATTAAATTGAGGTTGGCGGAGTTGTTGCACTGCCAACAATTGAAGGCGGCGGCGGAAGCGAGACACTCGCTCTAGCTCGTAGATCCTCGCACATGCATGCAAATCAAACAAATGTACATTGTGTTTGAGGCGAGGTGAATGCACTCGCCGCTTGCTATGGATACACTCAGAGTGTCAGAGTGTCAGTGTGTGAGTGCGGCTCTTAATTGGTCTATTGGGCTGTGCGTGTGTGTTCGGCCGACGAGTTGTTAATAGTTTTTGGTTGCTTTGTGAGTCAAAACTAGCAATTTAAGCTAATTGACATTCAAATGCAGTTGAATAAACTCGACTCTCTGGCTGCAGATTGGATGATAGCCCGGCGAGTGCATTCCAGCATCTGGCATTCCCATTGTTGACTCATTGACACAGGAGCCCAGCACTCACTGCACTTCAAGCAGAGACAGTAAGTAGTATATAAAGTTGATTCATTTCCAAAATAATTTGACTTCAAATGCCGGTAATCGAACACTTTTCTTATACGTATACAATGTTGATTCATTTAACAAATAATTGGATTGCATATGCCGGGAATGGAACACTCTCCATATATTAGAGTAAATTGTTGATTCATTACTAACATTATTTGCTTCTAATAGTTGGATATCGCACACTCTCTGTATGCCAAAGAATTAAATCTGCTTGCAACTGTGCCGAATTGAATCAATAGCATAAAGTCTTGCCTTGTTTTTTTTGCAGACGTTTGAGATAATATTTACAATATACTATTTTACTATTTTTATATTATTAAGCATAGGACGATTTTGAGATAATATTTACAATTTACTATTTTAGTATTTTTATTTAATTAAGCATTAGATGTTTAGAGCATATAAGATGCTTAAATTTGACTTTGATATGATATAATAGCTTCGCTTATATTGAAATTTAATTATATTATAATCCCATTGTTAATTCATTGATACATATTATATTAATCTATCGCACACTTTTGCAATGCTAAACACTCTCTGAATATCAAAGAATTCAATGCGATTGCAACTGTTTAAAAGTTAATCAATAGCTTAAACTCCGGCTATTCTCTTCACTAAGCAATAACTCAGCAGATTCCTTCAAATAGATTTGCAGAATTTTGTATGCTAATAATTTGTTTGCGCCAAATCCTTCCATATAATGTCACATCCACCGTCTTGTATCGATAGCACTGATGATTGTGCAACGTCGCCAGCAACATATGTGAAATTCCAACTTTCTGACAAGCATCAGTGGAAGTGAATGCAGCAAGGCTCAGTGCAAGGCGAGCTTCCTGGGCAGCCAAGTGGTGCACCGATCTTTGGGCAGGGCTTTTGATTGGAGTACTTGAGAGGAGCACCAACAAGTAGAAGTAAGTGAAAATTAGGCCCTATTTACCAAACAATGTGTACGCTGCAATGGTGTGAAACTCTGGCTGCTGTCTGGGGGAGGCAAGCGACCCCTTCTTGTCTGGCACAACTAAGACGTCACGCTCATTACAATGCCAGGGCCCACAATAGCACAAAAGGGCTGGGCACTTTCAACCCCTGGCCTGAGCAGCTTCTTTGTGCTACTCAAGAGTGTATGCTTGGTACTCTTGTTATTTGTTTCACATTTCGTGCATTTTGCTCACTTGTGGCGAATGATCGCCGATCTTCAAAGGCAGCAGCTTCGCTCGCTCGCTCTCTCCCCCTCTCCCTCTCCGGTTGTATGTATGTGCGTCTCTTTCTCAGCTTCTTCGTATTGATTACCAGAAATATTCATTTTCAGATTAGACGCACTTTTGTGCTCAAATTATCGCAGCCTCGCATTGAGTGCCTTGGGATATTGGTCTATTGTTCCGCCAGACATTTATGCAAAATGTTGGCCCCGACCCCCGACCCCGACCCGCTGTCGCCAGCTCAACACGATAATTCCCATCTTTAAATATTTGTTACAAGAGCGCGGTCGGGCCGGAGTTGTAGGTTCCATATCGCTTTGATTGATTACTGAAGTGGTTTATCGTGCCGCAATTGTTGCTCGACGTTTTCCTCTTTCCTTATACTTGGGCAATTGTTTCGAGCACAGCGCCCGAGGCGTTTCACAGGGCGTGGCGTGTCTCGGGGCCAGCATGTTGGTCACTTGAGAGTTGCGTCTGTTTCCTTTCAGCATGTAAATGTCATTTAAATAATAGCGACCCGAGACTTATAACTCCAATCTTCATTTGCATGGCTTCACATGCACTCTCTAGTGCGTTCCGAGCAGGAAGCAGCTGCTCCAAATTGGCCAAATACTTGCCACAAACGAAATGAAATCGATCTTCAGCGGCCACCAAAGGCGTGGCATGTGCTACAATCGAGTGGCGGCTGCACATTCGCGTTCTCGTCGATTATGAAAGGTCATAGGTTGAGGTTTGCTTTCTTCCTCATAGTGCCACATCCTCTATACACCCTCTATAGGATGTTTGCCACTATTCTGCACTCTCGCAACATCTGCGCTGCGATGCGTGAGAAACTTTTGCATATCTGCCACGGTATGTGGCAACTTCGACGTCACCAAGCCACAGGCAGCTTTCGCACACACACACATGCAACCGCTCAAGTAGCACAGTCTGCTGCTGCTTCTGCTGCCGCTGATGTCTGTCAAGAGGCCACTCATATATTTGCAACAACTCGAGTGCTGCCGGGTGGTTGACGCTCCATCCGCACTCGCATCCACGTCCTGTGGTGCTGTGGTGCGCAGTTGAACACTCAAGTAGCTGGAATTTCGATATAAAGCTCCTCGCAGCGCAGCGGCATATTCTTCGCATCATTCGAAAAACTCAATTTTCTTGATTAAAATGTTGCAGCTCGGCGATGTGTGAAATAATGTCGCTCGGCCTTTAACCACTCGATGCAAACCACATAATGGAGAGCTATGTATATGTGGTGGCTGATCTTATCATAAACGGAGATCAGCTAAAAACACAAAAGAAGGATAAGAACCAAACTATTTTTATTTAAATGCTCTAGCATATGTGAGATAATATTTACAATTCACTAACAATGATTATTTCATTAAGTAAACTTAAGTCAAATGAATTGTTTAGAATTTTATTGTCATAGTTCTTCATAACTTCTCTTAGTTGACGCTCAGTGCAAATAATTTGTAATTTACTTTGCTTAGATGACTTCCAATTTAATGAAAGTACAAAGAACTTAGTGCAAATCATTTTTAATTTACTTGTTATTAGATTTAAGTTTAATAAAATAAAAAACGTGGTAACGATTTTATTATTTGTAGGAAATACAAAGAAAAGTTTAAAAAATATTTACGTTACATTTAAAAAATTCAAATTAGAATTAAGTGGAGAAACTAGTCAAAATTGTCATGTACTTAATAAATGTTAATAAAATGGTTGTTTCTTAATGTAATATTTGTTTTGGTTATTGAATAATTAATAAAGCTGATATGTGCGATTATATTTCCAATTTGTGATTAAATAAACAAAGTGCAAATAAATACCTTACATTTCTATTCTCTGTCTTAATTTACTATTCTTAGTATACTTTTAATTTAATAATATTTCAAATATGGGATAAATACGATTGATTTATTTATTTATCCGGAAATCCGGAATTACTGGGAAATTCGTCATGTATTTAATAAGCTTTAATTAAATGGTTGCTCCTCAATGAAATATTTGTTTTGGTTATTGCTAGTTCTTTTGAAAATTATGTTATATTTAAATAACAAATAAAGCAGATCTATGCTGCAAGCGCATAGTACTCATGTGGGATCACTTTTTGTGTGGACGCATCCCAAGTGCTGTCGTCATAATTAATTTAATTGGTTTAAGAAACGTCATTCTCAGCTTTTCACACAGACACACGAGCTGTAGCAGTACAGCGGCACCGGCATAATTTCCACAGTTGCCCAAAAGAAATCAGAGTGCAATTCGGGGGCCGAGGAAAGTGTCAGGGTCCCGAGTAATTACCACGCGGCTCAGGCTCAGTCAATGGGACGTTATAGAAGCTACTGCAAATGCGTCGTGGGTTGTTTTAATTGAATATTACAAGAGGGATGTGCCTTAATAAGGAAATCAATTTAAATCTCAGCCAGTTTCAGTTTCGCCTGCTGCCAAAATCCATGAGAAAAATCACAACCAAATTCGAAGTAAAAAATCTGCGGGCGTAGGATCTGCAGTGGAAGGGCTCTTTCTATATTCCTACAATGGCCGCAAAATCCAATTCAATACTTCAATGAAGCAATAAGTTTCAATTGAGCACAATTTTGTTTGCGACCAAGGTCATCAGTGTATCAGCAATTGAAATTGTACACGATTCGTGGGAGACGAGATTATTTTACATTTTACATTCGTTGACATGAGAATCTAAAAGAAATAAATTGCATTCTAAATGCTGTTTCAAAAATCGATATTAAATAAGTATTGTCTTTTATCGACTATCTTTTTAAAAAAAAGAATTTCTTAAAAAATAAAGTTATACATTTTAGGAATTTTAGAAATATTTAGCATAGTTCTACTACTATAATGTCTGACAATACTTCAATGTCAATAAGTTTCACTTGATAACAATATTGTAAGCTAGGTTATCAGTATCTGTTCGAAATAGCATACAATTCGTGGGAGATTAATTTAAGTTCTTGGACATAATACTCTAATACTAAAAAAATTTAAGTCTTTATCAGTTTAAATGGTCTTTCTAAACTTCTTTTCTGATACTAGAAATGTAGTTAATTTGTAAAAAAGTATTAGTTTTACAGCTATACAATGTATGACTTTGGGAATATAAGTATTAATTTCTGATTATTGAATCTTTGCCAACGTATTGTATATATAACATAGTATACGATTCGGGGGAGATTAGCTTACAATTGTGGCCATAAGAATCTAATCGTAATCAATTTATGGCTTTTGCGTTTTAAATGCTGTTTCCAAAATCTGTACTATCATTTACTATCTTAAAGAAAATTGTATTAAAAAAAGTTATAAATTAGGAATTAAATAGATATGCTACGATTATTTCGATCATTAGTACCGCAGCAACACAGTGGGTAAACTTCAACTGTGGGAAAACAAACACTTGATCATTTCGTTGTTGACGTCTATCGAAATTGGGCTGAGCCTACTGTGTTGCATTGTAAATTGTATAACACAAATGTGTTATTTTTATTCGTAAACAGACCAACACGACTGCTAATCTCATAGGCGTTAATCGAGCGCCAACAAGAAGCTTATCACTTATCAGCCGTGCTGTGCGCGATAACCAGAGACCGTGCGAAGTCTGCACTGCATCGGCCAGCGGCTCGCTTGAGCAATCAGTTGGCTGGGACTCGGGATCCAGCACAGCGTGTATTTGATGCGGGCACAGAACCCTACAGAGACTACGACAACGGGTGAGACCGATGCAAAAATGTCGAAGTCACACGGTCGAGAGGCGCAAGAGCCAACAGCATTGAGGGGGAGTGAGGGACGGCAAATGGGCTGCCTACTGCGTCGAGTGGTGCGGCTGGTGGTGCTGCTGGCCTGCGTCGTGGTCGCCGTCGGGCAGAGCGACGAGGATCCGGTGGTGAGCACCAGCCTGGGTCGCATCCAAGGCACGCGCATGGAGAGCTTCAGCGGCAAGACGATCTACGCGTTTCGCGGCATACCCTACGCCCAGCCCCCCGTGCGGGAGCTGCGCTTCGAGCCGCCCAAGCCGTACCCGTCGTGGGGCAAAACGACGCTCAGGGCCACCTCCGACTCGCTGGTGTGTCCGCAGACGGGCCTGACGCTGCTCATGAGCGAGGACTGCCTCAAGCTGAATGTATTTAGCCGCAACCTGACGGCGGAGGTGCCGGTGATCGTGTACATACACGGCGGCGCCAACGTGCTGGGCAGCGGGCACAGCACCTACGAGGCGGGGCCGCAGTACCTGCTCGAGCACGACGTCGTCCTGGTGGCCTTCAACTATCGCCTGGGCGCGCTCGGCTTTCTGCGCGGCGGCAACTACGGCTTCCTCGACCAGGTGATGGCGCTGGAGTGGGTCCAGGCGCACATCTCCAACTTCGGCGGCGACCCCGAGCTGGTGACCATCATGGGCATGAGTGCCGGCTCCATGGCGGTCAGCCTGCACATGGCCTCGCCGCTGTCGAAGGGCCTGTTCCAGCGCGCGATCATGATGAGCGGCGCTGCGACGAACCACTTCAGCGTGCACAACGAGTTCTGGAGTCGGCTGCTGGCGCGGCAGGTGGCCTGCCCCATGTACGACACCTTCGACATGGTCGAGTGTCTGCGCAACGTCAGCTGGAGCAGAATCATCGAGGTGTGCAGCCAGTGGGAGCAGTACAAGTTCGTGAACATGAAGTGGAACTACGAGATCGACAACTACTTCCTGCCCAAGCATCCCAGCACGCTGATCAGCCGCGGCAAGTTCAACAAGGTGCCCGTCCTGGTCAGCTGGACGGCCAACGAGCTGGACTACACCCCGCTGGGTGAGTAGCAGAGTGCCAGAGTGCGCTCCAATCGATCGCTTGCTGATGCTTCCACACGCTCCGCAGTGCAAGTGGAGAACGATCTGCTGCTGCACGACATCAACGAGAACTTCAACGACTACGCGCCCGAGTTCTTCCTCTTCGACTACAGCCCGATGAGGAGCCAGCGCATCAAGCGCTACTACCTGGGCCCGAACCTCAAGGACCTGGGGCCCGAGAGCATCGAGGCCTTCGGCCGCATCTTCTCTGACGGCATCATCGGGCACGGCGTCCATCGCTTCGTCGACCTGGCGCGCATGCACACCGACGTCTACTACTCGCGCATGGACTACGTCGGCCAGCGCAGTCTGTCGGCGCCGCTCAACGCGGAGCGGGAGCCGATGGGCGTGGGCCATGCCGACGATCTGCAGTACGTGATGCCCAGCCTGTGGTACGGCTCGATGTTGGGCAAGGATCATCCCGATCTCTTCATGATGCAGCGCCTCACCGAGTGGTACGTGCACTTCGCCAAAACGGGGTAAGTAGCCAGCGAATCACGCACACATCGCTTGCCACAACGCTCAACTCGCGCGTCACGCTCGTTGCAGGCGGCCCATGGAGGATGAGGAGGCGTGGCCAGCTTGCAATGCCAGCCGAGTGCAGGTGATGTACAACGACCGGACGACGCAAGTGGGTCCTGCGGCGTACAAGGAGCGCTATGCCGTCTGGGACCAGTTGTTTCCCAAGCCGAGCAGCGGCAAGGCCCCCGTCGTCGCCCCGAGACACCGCGGCATGCCCGTGCCCCTGCCGCTGGCCGTGGTCAAGGCCCTGGCCGTGCTCGCGCACAGATTAATGTAGCTATTAGGTGTGGAAAAAGCTTATCAATAGGCCGTTTAGATTACACTAATGATGACTCTGCTCTCCTCGCCGTAGCTATTTACTTTGATTAATTAATCAGCCCAGGCGTGAGATTTTCCCTCGCTCAGCGTGTGTGTGTGTGTGTGTGTTTATGTGCTTGTGTGCTTGTGCTTGTGTTGACCAACGCCTTGGGGCAATTAGTCTTTTGGGGGGCAGCTTAAATATACATTAATTTGTCTTTAAATGTTTCCAACTATACCTCCAGCTCCAGCTGCCAGCTGACCCTTTCCCCAGTCCCCGCTCGTAATTGTTGCGATAAATTTGTGTAATTGCCAGGTTCGCACATGACAAAAGCTCGCCTCCCCTTTGCCTTCCCATCCCTTGTGGCGTCTGTCTGTCGCTGTTATTGACATTTGAGATTGGCAGCATTTAAGTGGATTGTTCTTGCGTGAAAATCTCAAACATGTCGACGGCTGCAAAAGGATTACGGAACAACAGTCGACGGGGGAGGATTCCCAGCCGTCGTCCTGGGCAGGGATCGCACACTCTCCACGCACTGGGCTTTGGAATGTCGCTCTTATAACGTTTGGCATCAACGCTCGGCGAGCTCATTTAAACGAGTCCAAACCATGAGATAAGCCCAAATCAAAAATGAATTATTAATATGCACTGTAATATGAGTTCAAAACATGAGATTAGCTGCAATCCAAAATACAATTTTATTATGTAACTTTTTAATTTAAAAGGTGTTTCATAATACTATTATTTACTACGACATTGAGGTGTTTGATATTATTGTTTACTAAGCCAACAGATAAAAAGGTCAAAGGGAAAGCAAGAACAATTTTATTAAATTCAAATTTATTTCTGAAATGATGATTTATATGCAACAACTTACTACAAATTTGCTTAGAAATATTATAATAAACTGGTCAAAGGAAAAGCAAATACCATAATTTGATTTTTAGCACATTTTAATCAATTTATTTCTGAACATGAGATAAGATTGCATACAATATAATGAGTGTCAAACATGGGATAAGCTGAAATCAAACCTACAATATTAGTATGCAACTTCATTTAATTCAATGGATGTTTAAAAATACTATTATTTAGTAATTCAAAATGGTTTTTAATAGAAAGCAAATATAATTGTATTTTTATCACATTAATTTATTATTTGGGAATATGGACTAAGCTAAAACCTTCTTAACAAAATAGTCTAATGGAACGCGAATATAATTTGATTATTGACACTTAAAAAAAATGTATTTCGTACATTTTATTCAATTTATTTTGAAACACCAGATAAGCTGAAATCAATAGTTAATTGAATTCAATATATGTTTAAAAATAAAACTATTTAGGAAAAACATATACAAAATTGTCTAATGTGAAGTGTATGTATTATGATATTGATGACATTTTAGTAAATTTATAGTGAAACATGAGTTTGGCTGAAATCAAAATGATATATATTAAAATGCAACTACTAAACTCTATAGATGCCTAAAAATATAATTTGATTTTAAGCACGTTTTAGTAAATTTATTTTCGAAGCTAATAGATTACTTTGATCATGAGCAAATAACAAATTTACAAAGTCTTATGCAATTAAATTCAAGGTAGTTAGATCGCTTTCTAGTTAGATCACAATAATCTAAAATCGGAATTCATGATCGAACATACTTTTCCATGTAATTAACAAAACTATCAGATACTGCAGTAGTCTGCTGAAGACGTACGAGTTTAACCTTCAAGTATTTAAGAAGCTCCACGTCTGGGTCTTTCGTGACATGCTTTTTCTTTGCTCGCAGTCTAGAAGAAAGCAGGGTGGGAGCAGAGGCAGAGGCAGAGCAACCCACAGAAACCACACACGCACACGAGTGTACGGCGAAGAAGGCAAATACGAGGACAAGGACAACCACATAATGACTTTGATGTAGAGACATGTGCTCTGCTCGGACAAAGTTTTGCCAAAGAAAATATGGAAAATTAACTTGTTAGCCAGGCCAGCCAGCAACCGCACACGCTGGGCACATGTGGGTGGCAGCAAGTGTGTGTGTGTGGTGTGTGTGTGTTGTTGGACCTACTCGTCGTGAGCAAACATTTAACTATACGCATTGTGCCGTGTATTCTCTTTTGGGACAAAGGCCGCAAAAAAGGTGGGCAAGTCAATTTGACAAAGCAGATGACATGACGGAACAGAACGTGCGAGAGGCGGGCGAGAGATAACAATGGGGAAAGTGAAACGGAACTGGCAAAACATTTGCCAACATTTTTAATTAAATTATCGAGCGAGTCCTTAAAGCGGCCACATGCAAAATTGCGCTCAATTATGGCCTATGCACGAGCCTTCGAGTTTCCCCTCAGAGAACACCTTTGGGTTTGAGCAGCTGGAAAACGGTGAAAGAGTTGTGGTGATTCGATATCGAGTGGCTTTTGTGACTCAATTACAATAAGTCTATTAAACTTGTGTCTGCATTTCCTCCGATCAGTCACAATGTCTGGCTGGGCCCGTCTCAGCTCTAGGTCTGGGTTCAACCCCGACGCGCAGACGAGCGCGTGCCCCTTTTGACTTTCGGCTGGTTCTTTGTGCCACCATCTAACAACGGCCAGAGCAACGTGATGATGATGATCACGATCCCATGATGATGATGGTGCGAAGGTGTTCCAGCTGCCGTGCACGGACGCTGTCTCGATTTCACTTTCGCTACGCCTGTGCCACCACAGACTATCCATGCATTTCAAATGAAAACGTGGTCCTTGATCGCTGCTCTTTTCCTTTTTCCTCTCCCCCATCACCATCACCAATCCATTCTATTTTTTTTGTGGCATCATCGACTGCGGTTTTGATTACGTATTTATGGCGTGCACAATGGACGCTGCGACGACTGCAAAAGGAGTAAACATTTTGAAGTAGCGCCGTTTCAAAAATGCTTTATAGGTTTGTCAGCGATCGAAATATTCGACCGGCCGTCTTTATGCGTTTTGTCAATATATCAGGTTACGCCTCCGTCCCAGGATCCGATGCCCATAATCGCTAATGACAATACAAATTGCGAGTGGAGTGGAGTGGAGTGTGTGGTGTGTAGTGTGTGGAGAGCGCGCTGCAACTCTGCTCTTTGTTGGTTTTTCTGGGAAGCCCCGGACAGACACTGACAGCCGGCGGCGCATCGTGCTTAAAAATTTGTAAACAATTCATTTGTTTGGCATTTTAAGTGAATTTCGAGCGCCGAGAACGATGAGTTTCACCAGCCTTCGTTTCGTCCTTTTTTGGAGGGTTCCTCGAGCTTGCCACCTCGAATCAATCGATGGATGTTCGTGGAAATGCAAAACAACAGCGCACAAATTATGGGGTCGCATGATTTCATGTGGTAATTAAAGCCAGCCTTACATTTGCTGTAAACTTCAAGTTGATCGGGAAAGATTATAAAGCCAGACGAATTGTTTGGAAACATTGTGAGAGAAATGTCCTTTAAATTTGATTTGCACCTAGTAACATCTCATTTTCTTCTACTCCTTTTGTATCCTTTCCTTTCACTTTTCATCTAACAAACATCTATCAATCTTTCTAAAAAATGCTTGAGAGTTCCTAGCACTACTGAGATATACCTTAATAATTAATTGCTTACTGTGGCGCCTTCTCCTCGACAGCAGCAATGAGAATTGACAGTTGAATCGGAATTTGTAATTAAATTTGTGTACACAAGTAAATATGTAAGTTGCCGTGATTAATGACAATCCTGCTGAGGGGGAGGGGCGCACTTGTGGCGTCTCCCAGGCTCACACAAATCCCAAATCAAACAAGACAACAGATAGCAAGGAAGATCAAACGCAATTTACAAAACAGGCCAAAGGACACTCGACTGTTTGCGCCCTTTTCCTCTCTCCTCTCTCCTTTCTCCGCTTTCTGCTTTCTTCCTTTGGGGTCGTGGATGTGAAAGTGTTCACATCAAACGGCTCTCAAATTAATTGTTCTGCCTTTTTTCCACGTTTTAGTTGGGCCCGATAAACAATTTGATTATTCTCGATAAACAAATACAAAGTGTAGCGCACAACTACACATGCATGCGAGCGAGCGAGTGCTACACACACTCACTCGCATGTATATCGCACTCTCTCCCTCTCTCTCTCTGCTGCCCTGCCCCCAATGAGCTCGCTCCCAGCCACTCGCCATTGTCTCGCTGTCTGTCACAGGCGGCATCGTTGGCTACTCCGTGACATATGTGTGCATGTGTGTGTGCGTCGCTTGTGTGTGGTCGCCGTTTGAGTGTCTTTTGTTGTACGCTCGTTCTGATATCGTCGCTTTTGTTTGAAGCCCCAGCGACAGACAGCAACAGCAACAACAACAAGAACAACAAGAACACGACAACTTGATTGTGATTTTGGGGAACCCGAGACCCAATCATAATTATGCATGTTCTTGCTTGTTTGTTTGTTGTTGTTTGGCCCCTTGTTAATAATGGCGTTAATGTTTATGCTGATGAGAATGCGATGGACCACCCTCGCTTTGGGGTTATGCTCTTTGTCTGCCTTCTATCAGAGCAGCACTATTTATAGGAGAGCCGACTAAGCTCTCGAGCTGGTTTGCGAACCGAACAGGTAAAATTAATATGGCCCAACAACTTACAACGTATAAATATCCTCCTTCTCCATACTATTAAGATTATTGATATTGATTAAGACTTTTGAAGTACTGCTCAAATTAACACAAACTAGGCGGCTAATATTTATCAATTTATTTTAAATTAGTACAAATATTTGTATATAGTATATACACATTCACATCATCGTTTAAATATATTAAGGTAAAAGATTAAAAATATTTGCATTCGTCTGTTTGCTGTATTGATCCTAAAAGACTATAATAGCTAGTTACATCAAATGATTAGTTACAATAGGCTTAACAGGCGTGAATTTACTTAAAGCTACCCATTAAGATCATGTAGATTAAAGTAAACCAAAACCAAACATTGGTCCACCTAAACATATAATTTGCAACTTCTGCGATTTCCCTAATTCTTGTAGTAAATCTCAAATCAACTTATTCCAGTTGTATGTTAATGTTAATATTATATATAATTATTTTTATATTTTCACACAAAATTAAAGTGGCGTCTTATCAATTATTTTATTAAATATTTAATTGGATAATTATATTTTAAATGGATTGCTGGATTGGTATTCCTACGATTGTGTGCATATTAAAACGAGTATTGCCGTCATGACTTGCAATGCTGATAAGCAGCACACGTACGTTTCGAAAAATATAGTAAATGGACAAAATGTTTTTTTCCTGAGGCTGATCGAACCACCGATATTCCTTTTACTGTTTTAGCTAAGCGTTAAGTTAAGGTTCCCTTGAGAAAGCACCAAAGTGAGTAATATTTTTAACTTGTTAGCATGTAAATAAAAAATGCGAATGTGATTTTAAATTTCAAAACAAATTTCAACAAATTCAAAGTTGAATTCCTCTATATGCTTTGGGCATAAATGAACTCGTGAAAGGAATATTACTTGATAATTCTAAACTCACACAGTGATTTGAATATCTCGAATGTGCCACAAATGGAAAACCATTTGGAGTTAAAGAGCAGCCAATGCCACAGGCAGCGTCAATCAAGTGCAGCGCCCACACAACAACGGAGCTGTTTAGCTGATTATCTCGGGGCACCAATTTTAAACCCATAAAAAGCGCAATCACCATCGACACATTCGGAATGGGCCAATAATTACAGGCGTGTTAAGTGTTAAGTGTTTGTTGCCTGCCCAGAGGACTAACAAAAGCTGAACCAATATTTGTGTGCAGTTCTCCAAGAGCAACTTCTGTCAGAGCTCTTGATGTTGTTGTTTTGCCAAAAGTGATTATTAATGGCAACAACAACGGCAACAACAACAGCTTCCTCCCTCAATCGGGCCGGGCCTTCGAGGGAAATCTGTGCGCCCTTTCGGAACGTATGCTAGTTGTCAGAGAGAAAGAGAGAGAGAGGGTGTGACAGTCCGGAGAGGCCAACTAATGAGTGTAAACAATGCACGGAAAATCTAAAAAGTGGAGGAAAAAGTGCCACAAACTGTTTGATTTGTCGCTTAGGACTAATGAAACCAAACATTAGAGCGAGCACCCTCAATATGTTTCTGGTTCTGCTTCTGGTTCTGGTTCCGTTCCGGGGGTTGTTGCAATGCTCTTCAAATTGTTGCAATTTATTCCCCCCTCCTCTGACCCCCCCACCCAGCCGGCACACAAAGGGATGTTTACTATTTGGGACAGGCAGACAGACAGACGGACTGGTAGAGAGAGACCTGGCTGATGTGTTGTAAGTTGATTACGTGGTTGACGTTGCCGTTGCCGATGCCGTTGTCGCTGCTGAGTTGCAACATGAGGGCGCACGTTGCTGCCGTCGAATCGGCAGCTGTCTTCACGTGAACTGCAGCCGCGATACTCGTCGTACTCTAACTGGCAACTCTTTATGGCATTTCCACCTTGTTGTTTCACATTTCCCAAACTACGTGCTTCAACTGGCTAATAGCCACCTGAGTTCGTTGTGAACTCCAAAACGAGCGCCATTGCGGCTTTCGCTAATGTAGGCGCCAGGTCGCAGGTCGGGGCACAGTCTCTGCGCCTGGCCCTTGGTCAACATGGTGAGCTGAAGCTGCTGCTGCTGCTTTGGCTGCTGCTGCTTTCGTGGGAAACTCTCTATAATGGCATGCGGGTGTGGTTTTCCTTCCATTTGTTGCTTTTTGTGTGTTTTGCCACAAATTAATGAAATTGTAGTTGCTCCGCTACAATTTATGATTAATAGTGCCGCTTGCCTGTGTACCGCGTACCTGCCTGAGAAGTGCTTTGGGGCAGCAGTCGTTGGTTGCATGCCACACAAGCTCAACGCGTTGCACTTGTTCTCAGAGCGAATCCGCGCGCGTTTCTTATTGAGCAATTAGTTAAACGGCCCCCAAAACCGTTGACAGTGGACTTTTGATCAACATCAATCAAACGTTGTACTCCAACTTTCACGTGGAGCCATAATTTGTCAGCGATCGACATGATCACGAGCTCTTCCTCACGACAGACTCTACCAGTAGAATCTCGCATCTTGACATGCTCATTACCCCAACTTCTATCTATCAAGCGGTTAAAACAAATAACTCGCGGGCTCTGGAATGCAAGGGCTGACCGTGGGCATACCCTGTGCGAGAGCTACCTAAGCTTAGGTATCTAAGACGAATATTGTGGGCAAGTAAGCTGCCCTATCGCTGTGTACTGAGTCAACGCCGACTTTGTGAAACCGCAAATCAAAGCATAATTAAAAAGGTTTTATTTTGTTGCTGTTCAATTGATTTCGCAGTTCAAGGCCATGGTTTTAAATTTAGAAGCACATAATTGAAGCTGATGGCGATAATGTACAATAAATGTATGTGCTAAGCAACTTGCCTAACAAGATAACTCTGTTTTTCTATAAATAATATTTACGATATACTTGCGCGCTGTACAGTAAGTACTGGGCATGCCACACGCCAGGGTGCAGTGAGGGGCGCCACCCTCTGTCAGTTAGTCAATAAGCGACACCGTGCAACACGATCCATCATCAACACTCAAGTTGAAAGCTGCACATCAGCTACAACTATTATTGAAATATGATGCCGTGATGACAACAAACAGACAGCAGACAGAGGTAAACAGATAAACAGACCCCAGACTCAGCCCAGAGATTCGAAGGGACAATGGGACTCTACTCTGGACTGTAGTAGGATCAGGGAGGCAACATTCTGCTGCCAGCTGACTGACAGCATGAGATGAGTTTTATGACTCAGCTTGCGATCGGCACGCGACACTCGAAAAGCTACTGCTTCCTACTACAGAAATTTCAATAAGCAGCACCGCGGGATCAGAGCAAATTACTAAAATACTAAAACTGTTGATGAGGCTGCGCAAATGGTTTTCTCGCGAGTCGATCAACGCTTCAATGGCCATCCACCCCGAATAGCCGTTTTGTGGCCACACGCCACTTGACCGCGAAACAACAGCTCTAAAGTTATTTACAGTTTCCACTTCTAAAACATATAGTAAAGACTGCCTTTGAAGCACACTCTACAAGAATATGACAAGCACTTTCTTTACAATATTGTTTGGTTTTCAGCACAACTTTTAACTGAAGACTGTCATTCGACGTGCGACAGTGAGAGTTTTCACTGTAGAACCCTAGAAACCACATAAATAGTCGCTATTTCGATAACGTGTAAGTAGCATTTCATTTGACATGTGGGCCACGTGCCTCTTGGGCATTTCGACTAGCTAAACCAAGTTCCCAAGGTGTGGGTAGCCCTGATATAATTACAAAATTCAAAGATTAAGTATTTGTTATTTCATTAATTCCAAACTGTAAATAGATGTAGAAATTACACAAATGGAAGCAGATGTGCTCTTAAAATAAATAGAAAATATGGCACTATCAATATCACAAATAAAAACGTATGTGCTCTCGATATACAAAACTCTAGAAATACTAATAAATATAATATAATAATAAATAAGCCAATAAATACAATATGCGCTCTCGGTACACAATATCCTAGATATACATAATACGACTGAAATTCTAAACTCAACTCTCTAGAAATAAACGAGATATTCAAAACTATCCTGTGCCATAACTAAATCTAAATAACTAGAAGGTAAAGATACTTGTAAAAATCATTGGCCAGCAGATTTGTAATTTCACGATTTAAAACTTTATTTTTGAAACTAATTTCTTAAGCCGTCTCTTCAAGGCATTGCATTGGTGTTTGTCGATTATCGGAATTACAAATGGTATGCTGGGTTGGCGCCTATGGATTGTCCTCAGGGACCACGGACGATGCACGTTGTGTTTCTTCAGCCGTAGTCAGAGCAGCAGCGAGTCGCACAAATTCCTGCGATAACATTGACTTGCGTTTGGGAAACGATCCTATGTTGGGACGACCCTTCATCATTCTTGCATTCATAGTATTGCGGCGTGTGCGACTTGCTGCTGCTGTTGTTGTTGTTGTTGCTGCTGCTGCTGCTGCTGTTGTTGTTGGCTCCACATTTTCCGGAGGCTTCTGAGCCTTTCGCGCACGCTTCGGCGGTGGCGTCTCAAGCTTGGCCATCGGCCGTTTCTTATTGTTGACCGCGCTCAGTTGGTTGACCACTTCAGTGAGTGTCCCCAAGAGATCTGGCATGACGCTATCAGTGTGGATCACAACCGGCACAATTGCCACCTTTTCGGTATTCTGTTTCGATGGACGTCTAACCATGTTGAAGTGTTCGCGATCAAGTAGCACGTAGTATATTAAATTATGTTTTGATAAAAACTTGTGAAAATCAAGACCTCGTTGTACTTGTATGTATTTATTCTGGTGTCGATTTTTGTAATGACTGGAGTAAGTTTCGCATCCACTTCTCCAAAGCTCTTTCAATGACAGCTCTTTCCTAGCATGTGCTTACTTATTTTTTTATGGTAAGTAAGACTAAAGAGTTGAGTGTTATTTTCAAACAATAAATTGAAATAATGTTCATATATTTTCTGCTACAAAATTAGGTTTTTTGCCGAAGTTATAAAAGCAATAATATTTTGTTTTATAATAATTTTAATTGTTAAAGATGATGGCAATTGTTTGGTAAGAAACGATGTAAAATAAGCATTTATTCAATCATTAGGACATAAAGTGACTGTCTTATCGTAGTATTCTGTATTGTCTACATTAAAATTAATGCTAAAACCAAAACTTAATCATAAAACAACTTGCATTGTGATCATTTTGGAACTGTTTGTTATAATTAATTTGGTTATGCATTTACCCGTTTGAACGTTTTCTAACATGATTGCTAAAAATTTGAGTTATTGACAACTTCATCAAAGTTTTCTGTTTCTAGATCTAACCCACTTCTGTGAGCCGAATAAGTAAAAGCAGACCTAAAACACAATGAAATTGTAATGAAATGTTTTGTCTAAAGTGCCTTTGTTTTAATTACGTTAACGATTCTTTATGTTTGTCTATATACATATACTGGAGTTTACGTTTTCTAAAATAGTCGCTAAATATTGTAGTTGTCGAAGATGCCATCAAAGCTTTCAGCATCCTGATCTAACCCACTTAAGTGAGCCGAGTAAATAAAAACTTACCCAAAAACCAATTAAATTTTAATTGAATGTGTTGTTATATGCATACATATAAAGTAAAGCCAGTTGTGATTTCAAGTCTAGTTCCTAAAAATTTTAGTTTCCGAAGACTCGAAGACATCGAAGATTCCTGTGTCCAGATCTAACCCACTTAAGTGAAATCGGGTATGTACTTTCCCACTCCCACACGAACAAACATTGGCAAATATGCCAATGATCATCTACGTATGAGCTAGCCTAACTCAATAAATAGCTGGCATAGCTGCAACAACTGGCCACGAAGTGCAGCAGCGAGACGCTGCAACGACGCTGCACAAGTGAGTCATAAATTGTGCATTGCAAGGCGCAGAGAGTCGAGAACTGGGACTGAGCCAGAGTCTGGTCTGGGCCAACTAACTGGCTGGCAGCCAGACCCAGGCAAGTTGGTGGACACTTTCGGGCAAAGAGTTGGCACCTAGATTGTTATTGTTGCTGCTCCGGCTGCTAGCTACAGTTGTTATTTATGAGTTTTGCGATGTTCCTGCAAATTTTTCTATGTAAGCCTGGCACCGAGACCGAGACCGAGACCAAGACAGCGCAAGCGAGAGGGATAGCGTGAGGAAAAGAGATGGCAATGCATTGCAGCTTGTGGCTGCTTAGTTGAACTTGCGCCTCGCGCTTATCGCGTGTCAATTGCGCAGACAACTTCATTGTAAGCTCGAGATTCCTGCGCATTGATGTTGACAGCAGGAGTTCCAGCTGGAGATGGACGTGTAGCGCTAGCGAGTTGCGAAACACGACGACTGCGAAATACCTCGCAATGCATTCGCATTCGCATTTAGCTCAAGTTGAATTGCACTTCTAAGCGACGATGTCTGTCGACCGTTTCTATTGTATATTTTGTTGGCTGCAGCAACGCGCACGTGTCGTCTAGCAAACTAACCACAAGAGGAAGTTGCTGCCGCGCTGCTGCTGCAAGCTGTTTGTGGTCGGCTGCGAGTTGAAGAGAGGCCTTTGCAGACTTTGTGGTGCCTGGCAGTGCATCTAATTACATTTTGTGGCCAGGCAGTGTTCAATAGAGCTTTGTTTTGAGCGATTTCCATCAGTCAATAAAACGTGTGCTCTGGCTGCAGCCTGCGACGCGACTGGTGTTGCACTCACAGCGGGATTGGCGGTGGGAAAGGCGCGCTCCATCTGATAGCGGCGGGGTGGAAGGTGGCTGTGGGGAGACGTTGCTCGCAACTTTATTTGCGCTGGTACTTCGTGGAAATCGAAATCTTCATTGCGCCGCCAGGCCAAATATTTCCATGGAAATTGGCATAGCTGCTCTAACAAATTATTGAAACTTGCTGCTGCCGCAGAGGCAAGGACAGCGCAGCGCGGCAGGCATGTGGCATATGCCGCGCTGACAAGGCAAACAATTAAAACTAAAGTGGAAACGATCAAAATGTGCAACCCCGCCACACTGCCACACTGCCTCACTGCAACACTGATCTATTGCCGCAGATAGGCGCGAGCCAAACCGCACTATCGGGCAATTTGCATAAATTAATATATTACGAATATGCCGCGCTCATTGAGAGTCCAACTGGGTCGTCCCGGGATACACCCTCGCAGCAGGGCTGTGATGATGCTATGGCGTGACTCACTGCCCCGTCGGAATGCCAAGCTCTTCCCAATTGGCATGCTCCGAGCGTCATGTGTTGGACTATGCTAATGAGTCGACGCTGCGCAGGACACAAGCAGTCCAATTCGACGATGATGATGGTGATGTGGATGGTGATGTTGCTGGGGCGGTCGCCTTTTGACATTGTCATGCTGTCAAGCGTAACCAAACTCCGATAAGAGCAATAAAAACGAAAATAGGTTGCGAGCGCCGCAAACAAATGCAACAATGGAAGAGCAACATCTGTGTGCCGTGTCGACTCCGCACGTGTCTGTTTGTGTGTGTGTGGCATTGAGCGTGCACCGCAAGAAATAGATGAGTAACACTGATCAATCTCCAAAATTGCACTGTGATCGCGACACAATATATGTATAACTTATCAGAGGAACTGCCATCCTTATGAAAGTTAAATAAGTAAGTAGACATAGCGACCAAGTTAGTGCTGCTCAAGAACAATATGTACGCATATTTCTTAAGGTTCATTATGAAAAACTTCAAGCAATTCTCTTTAAAATTAGACTACCTTAGGCCTTGGCATATAATAATAATTCCATTCGTTAAAGAGCTCAGTTTGCTGCCTTACCTCAAGCGACCTTCTCCCTAATACTAAATTTCTAGTTGCTAATACGTTTACTTTACTTCTAATTATGTTCACTATTATTGCTTTACTTCTAATTATGTTCACTATTATTGCCACCCCCGAAATTCTCCCTGTGCATGGAGTGGCACGCGATCCGTAGTCGGACACTTACCAATGCCATAGATGTCGACATCGAGTGCCGAGTGCCCTTAAATAATATATGCACCCACACGGTGATGACACGCATAGCTTCCGAAAAGCGAGATACAAAACATAAACAACTTATGGAGCGACATCGAATTGGAACTGGGAATTACGCCAATTGGTTTATCACCTGGCAACTGAAACAAAACGCCAGCAGAGAGAGAGAGAGAGAGAGATAGAGGGAGGGAGGTAAGATCAAACTAAACATGTAAATTGTCAAATTACTTTAATGTAAATTTAAAGTTAAGTGGCCTGGCTTATACAGCGTACAGTAACCGACAAAAGTGGCTCAGATGAACCAGGAGGAAACAGGCGCTTCCAGGGAGGGAGGCAAGCTTCGAAATAAACAAAGTAAAGGTGTGACTTAGATGAACCAGGGCTCCTTTTTTTGCCGTCGCCAGTTCGGAGGAAATAGGCGCTTCCTGAGATGGAGGCGATCGTTGAACTAAATGAAATACAGTAGCCTACATAAGTGGCTCAGATAAACCAGTGCCTCATCAGTTAGGAGGAAACATGCGCTTCCAGGGAGGTAGGCGATCGTCGGTCTAAGAACAGTTTAAACAGGCTCTTCTAGTGAGGGAGGCACGTGCCGAAACAATCTAAAGAACGGGATAAATGTATTAGCTAATATAAGTCGCTCAGATCAAACAGTGTCTTTGGTCAACCGTCGCAAGTTAGAAGGAAACAGGCGCGTTCAGAGAGGAACGCGATTGCCGAGCCAAACTCAAGTACGGATTAAGTACAGTAGCCTACAAAAGTGGCTCAAATAAACCTGAGCTGCGCCTGTTGGGAGGAAAGCGTCGCATCTAGAGGGGAAGACAATTGCCGAACTAAGCGCAAACTAAACATGTAAATTGCCGAATTACTTTAATCTAAATGCCGGGTTAAGTACAGTAGTCAATAAGAGTGTCTCAGATGGACGAGTGTTCCTTGGTCTGGCGTCGCCAGTTGAGAGGAAAGAGGCGCTTCCAAAGCTCGAAGCGGTCCGCGTTAAGGCCCTCGCGTAGCACGATCTCGTCGGCAATGTCCAGGTAGTAGCGCTTCTTGAAGCTGAACGGGCGCCAGCGAATGTCGCGCAGTTGCGAGTCTGTCGGCTTGTTGGGATCGCCCTTGTAGACGAAGGCGGAGAATAGGCGCGTCATGACGTTCACCAGGCGAAACTCGGCGTCGTCGGCGGTGAACATGCGACTGATCGAGGGCTCCACGAACAGATACATGAGATCATCGTGATGCACCACGCCATAGGGCGCATCATCCGGATAGTGGATGTGGCTGCGCGCGCCCTGATAAGCGAAGCGATAGTAGTACACCTTGGTGCTCCTAGCAGCCAGGTGCACGAAGCGGTGCACTCCAAATCCCGTCAACGCGTCCGAGTAGAGCGAGGCCAGCGCTGGCAGCGAGCCGTTGGCACTGATGGGCTGCTGGGCGAAGTAGTGTTGGCGCAGCTCCTGGCTGATGTTCTGAGCGCGTGGACTGCTGGCGTTGTACAGGAAGCAGATGGGCGCCAAGCTGTCGAACTGCTCATTGAAGGCCGCCAGCAGTGCGGGACTCTGCAGGATGGCTGCAGTGAGACAGAGGGAGAAAGAGCGAGTATCAATTAGGTATTTATTTTGGATATACTAAGCAAAAGCTGGTCTCCCGCGGATCCCCATGAGAAACCAACTCCCGACTAACTGAGTGAGGGGCGAAGTCGTAAGATGAACGACGTGAAAAAGGTAAACTATGATGGACATAAATTTGAGGCCGATGGCTTGAAAAGCATTTCAATTACAATTCAACTAAATAAGCTTGGTTTTTGCTAATTATCTACAGAGTAGTTTAGTAAGCAAGTGTTATTACTATACAAGGTATGTCAAAACTATTAGAGTTAGAATATAATACTCCATAAATACTCTAAATAAAGGTTCGTAGTTTGATCTACATAGGGGCAGATAAATAGGAGTTAGTCTAATCCCGGCCACTAGGACAAAAAATTCAATTGAATTTTTATTTCCATTAAGAAGAGCTGAAAGAAGACTATGTCGGACGGAATTCCACGGTTAGTTAAGGAGGTCAGAGTCATTAAAGGCGTTCTACTACGATATCAATTCAATATTCCAATTTAATTCATTCACTGCCCACTCACAGATGGCGGGGCCCACGAACTCGTCCTTCGTCATGCCCGTTATGACGGGTATCTTCATGTGGTCGCCGTTTTGGTAGCTGCGCACAGGGTCCTCGATGAGGAAGCGCTCCTGCCCGAAGTCCGGCTCCACGACGGGCTTCCACAGTATCAGTGGGTTGTTGCGCCCGAAGTCGAACATGCGCGGCAGCGTGTTGGCGTACTCCAGGTAATGTTTCTGCGGATTGACAAGGTCAGACACTGAGGAGATTCTTCACGTCTTCGCTTACCCCGCGCAGGCAGTCGAGCATTTCGGTGATGTTCTCGGTGTTGCAGTGGAGCAGCGCTGCCTGCCGCTTGGCCACGTCCATCTGGTGCTCGGGCGGCGACCACTGCCCTGTTGCGGCGCCGCTCATCACGATGGCGCGGTGGAAGAGGCCACGCGACATGGGCGAGACCATGTGCAGCGTGACGGCCATGGCGCCGGCGCCGTAGCCCAGCAGCGTGATCTCGTTGGGATTGCCGCCGAAGCGCGAGATGTGCAGCTTGAGCCAGCGCAGCAGTTGCACCTGGTCCTTGAGGCCCATGTTGCCCGGTGCCTGCTCCGTGCCCGTGGCCAGAAAGCCGAGCGTGCCCAGGCGATAGTTGAAGGTGACCAGCACCAGGTTGCGGTCCATGAAGTACTGCGGCCCCGCGAAGTTCTTGCTCTGACCGGAGAGCGAGTAGAAGCCGCCGGGATGTATGAACACCAGGACGGGTTTCTTGGGATTCGCATTCGACTCGCTGGGCAGCTCGCGCGTGTAGATGTTCAGCTTGAGGCAGTCCTCGCTCACGTCCTCGCTGAAGAGGCCGGGCTGCGGGCACTTGGGTCCGTCGAAGGTGGCGTCGAACACGTCGAACCACTGCTCTACCGGCTCAGGCGCACGGAAGCGCAGATTCTCGACGGGCGGCTTGGCGTAGGGAATGCCGCGGAATGCGTAGAAGTTGTGGCCCGCCTGCGAGGGCAGAATGGTGCCTCTGATCTTGCCCAGAGCCGTCGTGATCACCAGGTCCGACAGCTCTTTCTCGCTGCCAACGGGCAGCTCATCGTCGTCGTCGTCCCAGTGCTTGGGCTCTTGCGGTTCGCTGCTGTTGTTCTGCGCCCGTGAGAGCCCGTTGCTGTTGAGGAGCAGCAGTAGTGCCAAAAGCCGCCACATGCTCGATGCTTGGCGGTGCTAAGACTGTGAAATTGGCGTCTGCAGTTGGGGGCTTTTATAGGCGCCCGGTTGGAGTCGCAGTGTGTTGCATAAAATCTGCAAATTGATGATCTTTGGGCTGCAGTCGGACGTGGGCGCAGCTCCGTTTGCTTCCTTGTTCTGCGAGTTCTTCCCATATCCAATTGCGGGCCATAAATAATCCACGGGCTGCACTCGACTGCTGCGATCTCTTCCCACACACACCTTTCTGAATCCCTGGCCGGATCAGCCCACGCTCTTGTTGTTGTCTATTAATTTGCCGCTGCTCCAGTTTTCCCATGTGAACTTGTTTGCGTGCTTGCGACTTATTAGATTAGACACCTCTGACCCACCCAAAAACAAAGCAGGCAGCGAGAGCAGGACAGCGATCCTTAAGTGCCCGCTAATAGCGTTTAATGGTTCGGCATTAAAGGTGAGCACAAGTCATAAAGTTCTCTCCAGCGACACACCCCTCTCTCTCTCTCTCTCTCTGTCGCTGCTTATCTGTCTGCGTTACTCCAAGTGCAAGCGTTAAACTGTTTCCTTTGTTTGCTTCTTTCGCTTGCCTTTCTCCTGCCTTTCTTCCCCTCGCCGAGCATAAACTGTAAGTCGTGCTCGCTGCGAACAAAAGCGTGCTAATTGGATTTATATTGGGCCATTATGAAGGCATCTTGGCAGCGACTACCTCACTTTCTGCCGCTCTGTGTGAAAAGGTCTCCTTGGGAAGGGCCTGGTCGATTAGATAGCTGAAGGATTAGGTTGGGAACTTAACAAACTGTGAGCATTATTTGTAAAATATAGGCAACTTCGGATGCGTTCCATAATGCGCAAATAAAAACATAATTATCTCACATAATAACTATAACAATGATCACGATGGTTTGTTGTTGGTTTGCTAAAATTTAAAGTGTCAAGTTGGCAGCCTTTCGCTACTATCAATTTAAAAGCTACATTTCATTTGTGTATTCCATAAGCTTTTCATTTCCTTATGTAGAAATATAGGATCAAAGAAAATTAAATTAATAAGTTTTCGTTTCGAACTCCAACTCCACTTTGCTGTTTAGTAGAGACTTGTCATTCAAATTTCATTTAGCGATTTAATATAGTTAGATTACCATCTTTTTACATTCAAGTTTCTACCCATAAGCATTTATATTACATTTATATATAAGTTAAGAGTAATTTGATGTTGCACAAAATAATTTAATACAGTAAGCTGTAAGTGCAACTATTTTAAACATTCTCTGATTAATAGGAAAATAATATACAGTGAGTCAAAATTATTGTAAGCCTTAAGTATTCGACTACTAGCCAAGCTAGTTACAGTCTTGAAATAGGCAATGTAATCATTTTACACAAGTTGTTATTTTATTTTGTTATTAAAGCATCTCTATCAAACAAATTTTATTTGTTATAGAAATTTATTTATTTATTTTCGCGCTCACGCACTCTATTTTTTGGACACTAATTATTTTCTGTCTTTTGTTGGAGTTCGTAAAGTTTACTATCACTCGAAAAGCACAAAAATGAGAAGTTGAAGGAGCTAGCTAAGCTGAATGGAGTCACGCAGAGTGCGGAGGAGCGCGATGTGGCACATGTGCCACCACAATTGATTGCAGCTGAGCCGCGCTAGACCGCAGCGTGCACACATAATTGATGGCATTGCGCCTCGCCCAAGTAGTTGTCAGCTCACGCCCAGAGAGATGCGTTCGTTGGTCGTCGTAAACAACACGGCAAGCTGTGCTGTTGTTAGACATTCTGTGGTCGTCGTCATCGTATTACTAGGTAATTGTAACATCAGCTCTAGCCACGGCTCGAGCTCGGCAGGTGACACACCGGACGCCTCCGGTGCTCAGGTCCGACACTAATGACCAGACGAGAGACCTCGACGACGACGACGACGACGAGGTCGTGCCATGCGCCACAGGATGTGTCTGCAGCGTTGTCGTGAGGTGTGAATTGTCTGCCGAGTAAGTGTGCGTGATTGCAGTTATGACTCCTGGCGCGCCTCAAGACGGACTCAAGTGTGTGCTCACTTCACAGTCTCTGGGCTGCCTGTGGTGATTTTGTGGGTTTTTCCTATTAAAAAAGTGGCCAAGTCGAAGTGTCGTTTGTCGTTTTTAACTCTCAATTTGGATTTAATTAGTTGGCCAATATTGGCGTGTGTGGTCTATGCAGCACTCAGACTTTTCGCTGGAATCCGATTGCATCTAACGCTAGATATCGATCCATCCATATCTACCTAGCATTATCTATTAGATGCGAATCACTGACACTTTCCCTGTCCCGCTCTCTGTGCGAGTGCCAAAATAAATAATTTATGGGGCATCATCATTAGCTAGCACTGCATTTGCCTGCTCGAAATTAGCATCGCATTCTATTCGCAACACTGCTGCGAACCCCTAGCCAGGAGCTGCAGCTTCCCTCCCCATACCAAGTCAACCTTAAATGTCCATTGACTAATGAAATGTGTGTGGTTGCATTTCGAGTGTCTGTTTTTGAGGTCGTTCTGGGCCAACTGATTTTAGTTATTTATGTGGCTTTTGTTGCTCGCTCAGCACTTTCCTGGTTTCGTTGTTTGCTGCTCCTCTGTTTTATGCCAATTTGCATTTGATAATACGCCCGCGATTGCGGGCTAATTAACGCGATTTGTTTGCTCCTTTTTATGGCCCTCTCGAAGCGTCAGCCAGTCACGCGTCTGTCCATCGAGTCAGGGCACAAAAGGTGTTGCACAGTTCTAAATCGCTTTATGAAAATGCTCAGGCGTGACAAAATTTAGCAACGCTTCTATGTGGGCATACCTTTGGTAGCCCAAAAGACTCGAAGTTTTTATGTGCTACTAAAAATTATACCCAACAAAATGGCAAATGTTGGCATGCCACTCTTGATATTAGATTTTGAGATATAGATTTATGTGGGCATCGTTTTAATAGTCCTAAAGACTCGAACAGTTTATATACCATTGTTGAGTCATACATTTATGTTGCCATACTTTTGGTAGTCAAAAAAACAAAGTTCTAATTTTCTTCTAAATATAATACCCATGAAAATGGCAAATCTTGATATTCTACTCATCAGAGATATAGATTTATGTGTGCAAAGTTTTGGTAGTCTAAAAGATTACACGTTTTTTCGTTCTTCTAAAAATTATAATTAATGAAATGGCAAATGTTGAAATTATACTTATGACAGATATGTATGGACAGACTTTTGTTACTGCTTTTAGTACAAGCCAAAAGACTCTCTAAAAGTGATTGCTAGCAAAATAGCTAATGTTCTTTTTCCACCACTGAGAGATATAGATTTATGTGGACAAAAGACAAAGATTTTATATATATTCTACAAAAAATTATAACTAACTGGCAAATGTTGGAATTTTAATACTGAAATATATAGATTTATATAGTAAATGTTGGCATTCCATTCTCAAGAGATAAGGATTTATGTGGGCATCATTTTGGTAGTCCAAAACAATCGAAGTTTTTATGTTATACTAAAAAATATTGCAAAATGGCAAATGTTGGTTTTGCACTTTTGATAGATATTCCACTATTGAGAGACATGGATTTATGTGAGCAAAAGACTTATGTTTCTACGTTCTGCTAAAACTGATAACCAGAAAAATGGCAAATATTGATTTCTCTGTTACTTCTACGAGGATTCTACGAGTAATGCGATGCAGCTGCTGCAAATAGTTTTTGCGGAGTATCAATCAAACGAGCATATGCAAAAATGGGCATGGAATAGTCCGCAAATTGAAGATCCTCTCGACTCTTAGGCCTCTCACAACAATTGGGCGCGACATAAACAGCTATTGACGAACGGTAAAAGGCAATTGTCATTTGGACAGCCAGATAGACAGATGATTGATCATGGGACTGCTATTCTAAAGCAGGAGGGAAGAACGGGCAGGAGGCAGCATCATGCCAAATGAACGTGGGAGTCTGCAAGTTGCACCTTGACTGCTGGCAGTCGTCTCGCCTCTCGGATGCGAAGCACGTGCCACAAGTGGCAGCGCGCGCCTAGCATGTAAATCTGTTTCAGTTTCTCTGTCGGTGTCGGTTTGTGTGCCACTTGCAGCAGCCGCCAGCATGTATGCGACACACATATGGGAGCCGAAGTGCAGCTGCTCAGCTGGCTGGCTGGCTGCTTGACTGCTTGCTACAGTCTTTGCCACTTCCTTTCCGTGGTCTGCTTGAGAATCGAATCGAGAGTTGAACCCGTGCCGCGGACGTGCTGCTGACTGCACATCGTCATAACTTCCACAACTAAATTAATTGTTTTCCAAGACGCTGCTGCTTGTGTTGCCTGCCTGCCTGCCATAGCACCTGTTGTTGGCCAAGGTCTGTGGACATTAATTGAATGTTAATAAATCGACAGATCCTTTGATTTGCGCCTGCACTTTTCATTTCTACTCGCTTAACCACTCGCCTCCATCATAATCGTAATCGTAATCGTAATCATAATCGTAATTAAGTTAAACGGCTACATGAACCGTTCAGTTGTTGGCGTCTGCCACACAGTTATAGCCAGCCCAGAGCAGAGACAGACGCTGTCTGGTCTGGCCCTTGTTCTTGCTCCTGTTTCCCTTCCACCCCCCTTTCGCTGCGCACAGCAAGAACCAACATCGTCTTCAGCATTGTCGTAGGTCATGCGTGCGGTTGGCCAGTTGGAGTCTGAGCTGCTGTTGTTCGTTGCCTTGCTGCGCTACCTCTGGCCACTTGATTAAGTCGATGCTCATGCGGGATGCCAGATTGGCAATGACTTAACTAGCTGTTCAGTTAACTACCTACAAATCCATATGTATATGTATATCTATATCTATATCTATATCTATATCTATATCTATATCTATATCTATATCTATATCTATATCTATATCTATATCTATATCTATATCTATATCTATATCTATATCTATATCTATATCTATATCTATATCTATATCTATATCTATATCTATATCTATATCTATATCTATATCTATATCTATATCTATATCTATATCTATATCTATATCTATATCTATATCTATATCTATATCTATATCTATATCTATATCTATATCTATATCTATATCTATATCTATATCTATATCTATATCTATATCTATACATACCTGTATCTCTTTCTAAGGGTATCTCTATAAGCGACTTAAAGAAGCTAATGAGCTCAAGCTAAACCCAGCTTTAGGTTCAACTTTCAACGCCACCCAGTAGTCGAACCGCTTTGCTTATCTTATCAAAGTATCTCGGCTGGTTGGACTACAGAGTCAAGCTAAATTAATGGAGTTGAGATAAGACGCTTTGCGCATTCGACGCATGCTCTGGACAACTGTGAGGTCATACACTATATACTAAGAGAAGTTGGGAGACGATGTCAAGCCTCCTGGTGCGTCTAACTGCATATTGGGCAGAGAAGAATGCCAGGATGCCAATGATGATCGCGGCCGTTGATTGTAGGTAGTTGGAGCTGCAGTTCCTTGACTTGACAGCCATGTGTGAGATAATCAAATGTTGTGGCCCAAAACACATTAGTGTCAAATGGCTTTCGCCTCCGGGCGCGTCTCTCGTGCGTGCTTATTGTTTAAACAGGCGACACAACGCGTGTCCTGTGGCCAGTGTCCATGGTATCGATGGTGTCGATGTGCTCGGTGTGGAAGCGAGGCAGGCACCTTCATTAAAATCATTATTTTGCAAATGTGGCAAATTTTCAACAGTTCATTTAACTGATTAAAGTGCTTTGGTACTTGGGACCAATTTTCTTGATGAAGAAATGGCCAAAGCCAAAGCCTGCGACTCTAGAGCTCTTTAGGCTTGAGTGCCCAAATTACACACGCCGAGCTCTATAATTTTGGCACCTTCTGCGAGTGTGTGTTGTATTCTGTGTGTTGTGCGAGAGCCAAAGAAGTCATAAAATTAAATTTATGATTCCTAATTTATATGTTGTAATCAAAAAGGCTTTTATTTTACTCGCAACGCGTAAGTTGAGGCGCATTTCACAAGGGGCCAAATCATCTTTATAATTGGGTTCTAATCGCGCTCATTGACCCTCCAAAAAATCGCTTGGCTTCCCTCGCCACTTGACTCTAATTTAGATTTCTGATTCAGCCACGTCTCGACAAAAAGCCATTAGCCTGCGTCTTCGAAAGACATTTGTCAAATCGTCTTTCCTCATCGCTGTAGTGGGTGAAGTGTCTATCTCAGTGTGTGTGCGTGTGTGTGAAATATTAATCAGTCAATAGGCAAAATGCTAATCCGCTTTGAAAACACCTAGACTGTTGCTATAGCTGCTATTGTTGTTGTTATTTCCCTTAATCTATTAGTGGACCACCCAGCGCGTCGACCAATTAATTGCGTAAATGGAAAAATTGCCTTTGGTCTTTGTCTTTGTTAGGTTGCCACAAGTCGCACTTTGCTTATTTTTCGGAGCTAGTCTCGCAGAGTCCCTACTATGAGTTACAGTGAGAAAAATTAAACATTAGTTAAACTCTATTCATATACAAACAATTGAAATCAATGAATACATATTTCATTGCTTTCATTTAAAATAAACTAATTGACATTTGTTTGTGCTCAAATTTCAAATAAATATTGTTGATATTTGACATTGATTTTTGCATAGATTTCAAATGAATTTTGTCGCAAACAAGTTATACAATTACTAGCTGAACCGGCGAACCCTGTTCCGTCTTAAAAGCTTTTGCCTAAATAAACAGATTCTGGAATTTACTAAGTTAAATTGTTAATTAGAAAATATAATTAAATTATTAGGTACATCAACCATTTATTATTGTTGTTTTGTCAATCTCTTGACTCTCAGCTACATTTCCGCCTAGTTTAGATAAAGCTGTTCATCCGTTTTTGACGACTTCCTTTTATATAAGGCTGTCAAATATCTGCATTTCGCTTTTTCGATCTTTGTTCAATGCTTTATACAAAGTGTTACAGTGATAGCATTTAGTTCAAATATGCAAAGTTTATATACCTATATATATGTAGATAAAAAGATGAATATCTAAAAAGTTACTTTCCGACCTTGCTGAGTCTCGCAGTGCATAATCAGCTACAGATACAACATAACTAATTAATTAATAAGATTTTTGCTCGAAGGTGCCAGAAATCCATTTCAAAGTATACCATATTTATTTTAACAGCAAAATGATTAATTTGGTGCGCCAAAAAAAAAGAAATAGTTTACCAAAATAACTGGAAAAAATTATTAGATGATCGATGTTCAAATACTCTAATTGAGCAGACTGTCAGGCAACTTTGGCTAAGATTCTTACAACTAATGAGAGAAAAATGAAACTTATACAATTGAAATTTGTTTTCCCTTGAATAGATTAAGTATTTAGCTAGTCAGGGTATACGAACAAGTAATATTACTATTATTGTTTTGCTCTATGCAGTGACAGGCCCTTTTTGGGAACAGCTTGAGCTTTTTTGTTTCTTTCGGAGCCGGAGCTGAAGCTGGGCTGGAGCTGATGCTGAGACTGAGGCTGGAGAGCACGCGCTCATTAGAGCACGGCTAGGCAGCGCTGTTGGAGTTGTAAGCGAAGTTGGGGTTGGGGGACCACACCGGGTGTATCTACATTAAACAAGGCATGATTATAATAATGCTGAGCAATTAATTGCAAAGAGCCAGAAAGACGTGAGCGCAGCTGCAACAAACTAAGCATTTACGAGCTGTAAAGTAGTGCGAGTGTGAGTGCGAGTGTATCTACCATTTTTGTTGCGTTGAAATATGTTTTTGTCACCCGTATAATTTGCTGGCTGGAGCGTTAAAGCGACAACAACGATGGCAACAGGCCGAGAAGAGCAGCACTGCAAAGGTAAGAGGTGAGAGGCGAGGTATGCGAGGCAAGGGAGCCACTTGGTGGCTGGCAGCCATTTGTGCTTATTGGTAGTACGTACACATCTTGAGGCTCAATCCCGTATAATCAGCCCATTTGACTGCGTACTGCCCTTTTAATTATGGGTCACAGTCAATGAACAGCAGCCGTCGTCGTCGCCGGCGTCGTCGTCGCATTTCTTTCGCATTTCCTGTCAACGACGGTTCAATTTTCACTTTAACGCCTATTTGCTGCGGCAAGTGCTTTTCATCATCATCTGCCTTCTTGTGGCCCTGCATCGGCCAATGGCATTGTCTTAGGCTAGTGTTTTAATTTAACTCCGCGCTGGTTAATTGTTAGCCAAGTTGGAACGACGCACAAGCAACAACTGGACTCGCGCACATGCATTTGTTTTATTTCATTTTGTGTCATTTGTAACTTTGGCCTAAATACCGATGCGGGCCGATCAGGTGAAAACGCAAAACGAGTGAAGAGTGAGCTCTGCCTCCTCTACTACCAATTTCTGTTCTCCATTTACGATCTGTCGTTCTTGGCCATGTTATTATTCTCATTTGTTTATGCTTTTTTACTTAAACCGACTCTCATTATGCGCGTCTTGGCTTTACTCCTAATGGGCAGAGGGCCCAAATTGTAGGGCATTTTAAGCATGTGGCGCTTTCTGCATCGATTTTGAGAAAACACCTCGGGGAATTCCCATTAATGATGTAATTTTTGCACACATTCTGAATCGCATTTACAAACTTTTGCCAATATTTTTGATTGCCCGAATTTGCGTTCTTGAATTGGGGGGAAATATGTAAAAGTTTTTTTTGTGCATCACATTACTTCGCAAAAAGAATAAAATCGGAGCATTCAATTTAAAGAGTAGAGTAATAAAATAGATGCGAAAATATGTTGAAAATGTTTAATATTTAGGAATTTTAATATTAGAATTATATTAAGCAAATAATTAGAAAAATTTTGAAAAGGAATAAGCATAATTAGAAGCCATGACATTGAAGGTAATATTGATCAATTATGTTATAATCATTAAATATGAGATATTATTAATAATATTATCATATTGAGGAATATTTATTACTATTATTAAATTGATATATATTTAACTTAATAGTATATTATAATCATATTAAGCACATACTCATTCAGAATTTAGGAAGATTTTTAAGAGGTTTTCTTTTGCATATTAAAATCATATTAAGCAACTAAATGAGAAATAAATCAGAATTTAAATGAGAAATAGTAATAATTAGAAGCCCTCGGATTGAAACATATGTACTACCACTAATAAATTGATATGTTTTTAACAAATGTAATGTTATATAATCATATTTAGCAAATAATAATTAAAATTTAAAGAGAAATAATAATAATTGGCAGCCAACACATAGAAGCAAACCACTCCCACTAAAAATATAATGATAATAAACAAAATGACACTAGATATGTTTTAATACATCATTGAGTTTTCATCTATTAAATTCTTATGTACTTCCTAATTTAATATGCTTTACTTAAGCTTCTAAAATAAAGTGAACAATCATAAAGTATACGGACAGCTGATAACTTGAGAACACATTAGGTATCGGAAACGAGGCAGTATCGATTATCGGGGAAGTCGCAGAGCATTTTGCTTGAGCATTTTGTGATGCAAAAAACAATAGGCAAAGTTTCTGATGATAAGCGTGCATAATAAGTAATTAAATTCCCAATGATAATGCAATGCACACAAACAGGAGACACAATAGAACTCGAGAACTGCCAGTGTGTGCTTTAAAACTCTCACACTCGCTGCGTGCAAGAGAGCGCGCGAAAGAGAGAGAGAGAGAGAGAGAGGGAAAAGGGAGAGATAATGAGCAATGACGGCTGCACACGCTTGCCACACTCCAGAGAGTTCGACGCAAGTGTGCTTGTGTGTGTGTGAATGTATACACTTATTATCCGACCAATCGCCGACGACTGGAATGTGTGCTGGAAGCGAACACACACACACACATGCGCGCGCACACACGACGAGATCGAGTGTCTGACGACAGCAGCTGTGGCCGAAGCGAAGCTGAAGCTCCGACTGCGGCCGTGTCTGCAGCTATTGCGCACTACTGCTCTTGGAGTTGGCTGGCTGCTTGATTGTGCGCCGACGTCGCTTGTGGAGTTTTGGTTTTTGTTTTTGGCAAATTTATGCGGGTGGCGATTGCCTCTTCAGCTGTCCCTGGTGCCAGGTCCATGCTCTATCCATTCTCGCCTGTTTGCTTTGCGTCTGCGTCTCTCGGCAGCGCCGTTGTTGGTTTTTGTAGGTGGAGCCAGGCACATTGCTATATCATTGTCATTGTTGACAAAACTTTGCAGCGTCGCTTTTGTCTGCGATGCCGAAGTTGCGCTCCACTGTTGTTGTATCTTTTGTATCTGCCAGATACGTGAATTTCGCCCTGCTGCAAGCACACAGCATAGCGCGCACAGGTTGCCACAGTGAAAGGTCGTCCATGTCGGTTGTCGTTATCGCCGTCGTCGTAGTCGTTGTCGTTGTCGTCGAGTGGTAAATCCGACGGGCATTGAATTGAGATATAATTGTGTTAATTGCATGACGATGCCACTGCGTCGGCATACAAAGTGCATCCAAAGGCGCCTTGAGCAGTGTGAATTGTGAATCGCGTAGCACGCATCTAAACTATTGGATAAACAACAGCGAGCAACTAGAACAGAGCAACATCAACAGCAGCAGCAACAGCTCACAACAGCCAAGCATCGAGGCTGTCTGGATTAATCGCATATTATTTTTTGGAATATGGTTGTTCTGTAAGTTCTGTTTGGGTGATCGAATGCAGACTCTCAACTCTCGCAGTGTTTCTTTCGGCGCGCTGAACGCTCAACTCCCTTGGCACCCAGGCAAGCAAATGAGAGAAAAAACAAAAAAAAACAATTGCCGATAAACAGCTGCAATCGAAATACGTAATAACGCAGGCTACTAAAAATAATTGATAAATGCGCACAGATCGACTGCGATTATACCCCGGCACCTTCAAGCACACTCCACTCGGCATACACTCGAGCTTTGTTAGTGCAGGGTATTCTCCGAGCAGCACTTGCTCCAGTTATAGCAGCAGGCGGTTCTACGAATTTGAAAGTCATTTCATTCAATCAGCAGGTCCGCGTTTCAATCACACTATATGTGACTGTATAAAACTGTCGACGAACCTGTTAGTTGAAACATGTTCGAATTTCTCAGGACACAATCAAGTTTGTTTCACACATGCTGAAGGCAAGGACGAACTAAAGTAATAATTAGTTTGACTATAATTGAGATCGCAGCTTATTTAGGCGCGTTTGTTATTTATAGATGTTAGCATTTCGTTGTGGTTGCGCAAATATAGAGTGCCTGTATAAATAAAGCAGAAACAAGTGCATTCGAGATAACGCCAGAAAAAATAATACAACAAATTCTTATAAAATTTTACATTTGCCATGTTGTTAGCTGTGGAGGAACATTTAAATTAATTATTTCACTACCGCAAACATAATCACAGGGCATTTTTAGCATCGAATTATTTGCAAATGAACGAGCTAAGCACAATCTCACAATTGCAATACGAGTATGCAGCCATAATCTGCCAATTGAACATTTATTGTTTACCAATTGTTTTTTAAGAAACTGTATTAAATGCAATTTACGACTTCTACAAATGGTCATTAGGGATCAATTTGTGCGCAATACCACACAACAGACTTTCATATCAAGTGCATTTCGATCTGCAGAATTCACTGAAAATATGTCAGAGAATTTATTGAACTGTTGCCAGGTACTTCCGAAATACTTAATTGTGGGTCAACTGGACTCATAAATCAGCGCGAAAAACGGAGAAATGTTGGATGACAATAACAGCACTGGGAAACAATAAGAAAGCAACGCTCAACGAAAAATATTTAAATTATTTCAAGCGCTTTATTATCACGCTGAGCGAGGCCTAGGCCCAGCCTAACAGCGTCTCTTAATGGCAGCGACGGGGGGGACGACGGACCACACGCAAAGGGCCAAGCACGCGGGGGCTGATTGGGCCGGGCCGGGGCCGGTACGGGACGGAGCGAGTGAAAGGGTCAAATGGAGAGAGACGGCCGTGTATAAAGACATATTTTGTAGGTGACAAAGTTATTATGAGCGCGATGCGAGTCGAATCGCGTCGCATCGAAACAACGAAGTGACGCTATCAAGATCAGATAAGACCTACGAAGTGTCAAGCGGTCGATTTACGAACCCAAAACAAAGCGGCAAGCGGCCAGCGGCAGAGAAGTGTGCGTGGAACAGGTTCATTCCGTGGGGACCACACCAAGCGGCGCTCGATCAGGTATCAGCTTGTTAGACAAGCGACAAGCGAACAAGCCCAAGAGCAGCCTGCTGACTTCTCAGTACACATAAAAAAAACAATAGAGCTCTTCGGGGCCGCAGGGCGCCCGCGCTCTAATGAGGAGCCGGGACAAATTTATTGCTAATTGTAGTGCGAGGCCCACTAAACGCTTGACGCATAAATCGGAGCGTGAGGGGCTCCCACGCTGACCACCGATCTCCGATCAGCGAGTTTCCACTATGAGTCAGCGTGTTTAAGTGTCCATAAGTTGAGTTGAGTTTAAACGACACTCGCATTACAGGGCACATCGATGTGATCTTAACTTGGCTAGCACTAACGGTACCTGCTGCTGCCTCACCTGGCAGTTGCACGTCACCTTGAGTTATGCGTTGCATGCACAAGCATTTCATCTGATGCTCTCTGCTTGGCCCACGCAAAAGCCCATTGATTTCATTGGCATCGTTTAGAGTTGTAATTAAGAGCGCAGCACCTCCAAGTATCTTGTTGGTTTCATAAAAAAATAGACGAGCACGAGTTCATAGTCGAGTGCCGTCGTGTGAGTTATGAAACCACCATGCGTGTCTTTGGAAAGAGCTTGTTTAGACTCGATCAACACGCTTTAGAATGGCAATAATAAATATTTGACTCAATTGAAACACCTCGATTTAATTGCAAACCATGTCAAGCACAGTAAGAAGAGTGACAAATTTTAAAGATTTATTAAGTAGTTGAACCAAGCACTATACTATGGTATCATAGCAGCACGTTTCGGGAATATCTCATACTGATCAAACCGCATACATATATGTCATAAGCACTTATACATTTTGAATATATTTATACAAATTATTCAAAGTGAAGACTCGTTTTTACGCGCAGTATTTATAATAACTATTTAAAGTGAAAAATTCTCTTGGCTTGGAATAATTATATAAATTGTTTGCCAAAAGTGTGCTGTCAATAGAGGTCATTAGACTGGGTTAGGAAGTTTTCAGCGGATTACATCTCAATTCAAAATTGAATTTTGAATTTATGTAATACATTTTCTGTTTTGTTTATAATCAATCTATGTAGTTATATGGAATTGTTTGATATTCTTCGTTATTACACTTAGTAACCTCCTAAATTTTCATTCAAAACTTTCTTTTGGGTGTCTTTTATTAATAGGTTTGTTAATAAATAGACACTATTAACACGAACACGACTTAACATAATGGAAGCTGCTTCTAAGTGGAAACGTTTCTATTCAGGTGTGCTTCGGTTTACTTGTGAGTTCTTATTACTCTCTATTGGGGAGGAATTTCAAGCCAAGAGAGTTATCACTGGCGAGGAAGTTCAGGTCAAGAGAGTTTCCACTGATTAAATGTTCCTTGGCAAGGAAGTTCAGGATTGACTTCAGATTGATATTGCTAAACTATGTTTAACTAAGTTGGTATAGCAATAGTGTAGTTAATAAACGATTACCACAATCTCGACACTTATGTTAATGCCTATTCAAGTGCGTTGCTAAAAATCTTAATTTTAATGTGCAGCTTGCATTTTATACGAATTGGTTTGTTATTCACATGATTTGTGTATTGTTCATCACAGATCATAAATCAGATGCAATAGATTGCTGCCTGAAAAACGAAAGATAGAATTAAAAAATATATCCCTAAGAAATGTGTTTGGAGGGAATGATAATTTAGTGCAGAGAGGAACTCATCTGGCGCATCTCTTGCAGAAATGGCTACACTTTCAAGGCGCACTACCAACAACTCTCACAGTCCGAGCAACATCACAGTCACCATCATCAGCCACAGTCACAGCAGCAGCCACAGTCACAACCACAGCAACAGCCACAGCAACTGCAGCAGGAGCAGCCGCATCAGACGATACACTTGCAGGGCACGGGCAGCTCGACTGTCGCGATGGCGACGCAGAAGTCGAAGCGGGACTGGGATATAAACGACGCGATCGTGCCGCAAGTGGCGGACGTTGAGTTCGACGAGTTCAGCGAGTGGAGCGACGGGCACATGCGGCTGGTGTACTCGGTGCACAACGAGGAGGCCAAGAAGCACATCTCCGGCTGGGCGATGCGCAACACGAACAACCACAACGTCAACATACTGAAGAAGAGCTGCCTGGGCGTGCTCGTCTGCTCGCAGCACTGCACGCTGCCCAACGGCGCCAAGATCAATCTGCGGCCCGCCATCTGCGACAAGGCGCGCCGCAAGCAGGAGGGCAAGACGTGCCCTAACAAGAGCTGTCGCGGCGGCCGGCTCGAGATCAAGCCCTGTCGCGGCCACTGCGGCTACCCCGTCACCCACTTCTGGCGGCACTCGGGCAACGCCATCTTCTTCCAGGCCAAGGGCGTGCACGACCACCTGCGACCCGATCCCAAGAACTCCAGCGTCTCCAAGCGCGCCTTCGGGCGTGTCGCCCTCGCCAGCAGCAAGGCCACAGCCACGAGGTCCGCCCACGGCAGTGCGCCCAAGAAGTCCGTCATTTCGGGCCTGGTCAAGCAGGTCAAGGTGAGTGCCACATACCCCACATCAAACTGTGTGTCGCTAATCGCTTGCCTTGCGTTTGCAGCAGCAGCAGACACTCGTGGACAAGGTGCTGAAGCGCACCACGTCGAGCAATCCGCTGAGCCACTCCGCCCTGGAGATCTATCAGTTCAACGGTAAGTCGAACGAGAGTCAGACATCAACATTGGCTAATCTGTGTCCAATCTAAACCCTTCAGCTTGCGGCAAGTGCACCACGTACAGCCACTGCACGTGCAGCTATCTGGAGGACACGACGCGCGCCCATCCGCTCGGCCAGTCCTCCAGCTACAGCTCGTGGCCCCTGGCGACTGCGGAGCCGACGCCGTGCGAGCCGCCGGCGAATGTGTTTACGGTGAACCATCAGCACATCACGTACAACTACCCCATCTACCATGCCACGCCGGCGGCGGGAACTGCGGCGCCGAGCAAGTCGCCTGGACTGCCCTACACGTGCATATCGGAGTTGTCCGCTTATCAGCCGGGCCTGAACAGTCAGGGAAGCAATCTGGCGGGCTACAGCAATGCGAATTGCCAACTGGTCTACGACACCGGCTCGCAGTTGGCAACGCCGGAGCCGGAGTTCATCAACTACTCGCAGATCAAGCACTTGGGCAGCGCCACAGAGCTCGCCTGCAAGGGGGAGGCGGCGCCGACGATCAAGTACAATGCCACGGTGGAGACGCAGCCGGTGGGTGGGTATGCAGAGGACAACTTCGACTACTACTACAATCGCGAATCCAAGTCGGAGTACGAGCTGCAGCAGCAGTTCGCAGCGAGCGCCGGCGTCTCTCACGGCCACTACTATGAGAGCGCCAATGGCTACAACGGCGTCAGCTACTTTGACACGGGCACAACAGCGCCGAGCAATGGCAGCGGCAGTCTCGGCAACGTCAACTGTGCAGGCATGAGCGGCAGCAGCGCCAGTGGCAGCGGCAGTAATTCGAACCTTAATCATGGCAGCTACAGCGGCTACTATGATCACTATGCTAACTATGAGCAGCAGATGGCGGTAGCGGGTGGTTTCGCGGCCGCCGCTGGTGGCGCTGCCATGACAGCTGGTGTTGGCGTTGGCTCCGTTGTCGCGAATACAGTGGCGCCAGCAACACCAACGCTTACATATCATCACCATCATCATCATCATTTGCATCATGCACAGGCACAATCAGCACATACAGCCCATTGATAGTACTTAACAATCGTATTACTCATAGTGCGTAAGTTCATAGTTTATACATAGTTCTTAGCCTAGCCTACATTTAGTTTGGAAATCTTAATTTCAATGTGTAGTAGTTCTTATTATTGTTTTTCTGTCGCGCACAAATAAATTATGAACATGTTGATTTTGAATCGTGGTGAACTAACAACTTAATTATTATCTGAGGTCGGCCAAGAGTGGTGATTTAATTTCAACACACAACCGACATCTGACCTTCATGCCAGGATGTGTCAATCAAGTGAGTTAATCATTTACTATTATCAATGAATTGCTGCCCATTCAAAAGCAATGCAATTTATAAATTATTAGATTAGTCAGATACCTTATTTAATTCACCGAGACCTGTGAACACACCCAACGGCTAGTTCTATTACCCAGCTGGCGCCATCTATTGAAAACAAGAGGAAACAGTATCAGCTGATTTTGCTTGCTCGCACAGTGTCGATTAATTAATTAATAAATTACATGGCTGCGTAGCAATGCAGGAAATAAGTGAATCCTAGGGAAATAAAATGTATAAATGAAATTAAAATTGTTGCAAATCCGAAACATTATTCTCTAGTTACGCCACACTAAATTCTACGGCCTTGCCAGACAGCCGCAGTATTGTCACCACACGCACTCACCACACTCGCTGTTGCTCTCTTTGGCGTGGTGAGGTTGCTGGTGTGTTGGTACGTCGAGGTGTTCATGTTGGACAATCGGCATTCACTTCGCTAAAACACCACGAGAGTGCCGCGTGTGCTGTGCTAAGCGGGATAATAATTAAGCAAACTTAAACATTTTTACCGGTTGTATTTCATTTAACCCCAAAAACAACAATCAACAAAATGGTGTACGCCGTGAAGGATAACGTAAGTCAAACTATCAGCGCTTGAGTGAAATATTTTTGTGGCATTCCTTTGGGTTATTTATGCTATCGCGTTAAGTAAGAGTGAAAGAAGCACCAAACAGTACTCTTTCCCTCCTCTTCTGCCCTACACATCCCGCTTCGATATCATTGCCATACGCTGCTGTCGACTGTCGGCGGTTGGTCTCACATAAAAATACAGTCTGCTGTGTTGGCGACACAAACGCTTGATAGAGAAAACGCGGCACATAACAATGATATCATCTCTTGTGGGCAATCGAAATCCATCTCGTTGCCATAGAAAGTGGCAATTTTTTACCCATTTCAAAACACATTTCGTCAGATACATCACTCGCAAGTCAAACGTAAAAATTTACAATGTAGACTAATCGAAATTAGCAGGCATGTGCCATTTGTTAGCCTAGCCCTATTCAATTTTCAGTGCAATGACTTTGCAATTTCACTATCTGTAGAGTGTCGGCTTGAGTTTATTAGTTAGGCACAGGGTGTCGCTCGATTTACTCACATCCAAAGGTACATCTATTTGTACATTTCTTACGTACATATGTGAAAGTGGGAGATTACACATCGTTTTGGCGGGCGACTCATAAGAAAACCGGTTTAAAACTTGTGGTCACCTCCACATCTATCTTATAATTATTAGATATTGCGTCAGGCGAATTGTACACAAACACAAAATTAAAATAATCCGCGACTGTAAATACTCAGAAATGTATTTCATGAACAATGACGTCATGGAAATACTTAAGAAGATCGAAACAAGATTATTTTATGCTGACATGCATATATTCTACATAAATAACATTCACATCAAAACGAAAACATCGGCCTTTGGAAGAGTTCCATTAACTATTTCACAACATTTTTGGTATCAATTAGCCAACATTTGTTTGATTGCAGATGGCCATATATTAAGATTTCATACAACGTTGTAGAAGCGTTTCGTTTTTTATTGCCAGCAACAAGTTTAGCTAAATACATATTCGGGAGAGTTTACGCAAAAAACCACATCCGGTTTTGCGACAAAGAGTTTGAAATTCTTGAGGTTTCATAGTAGATATTACATAACACTGATTTGTTCTAATCAAACCTGCTTCTAAAAACATGTTTATTAAGCTGACCCTTGTCACACGCAGCACGAAACTAAAGCGCATAAGTATTCGGCACTCAAAAGATAAATTTGTATATCTTTATACTCTTGTGGATTCTAGAATGTTTATATTTAAAGTGACACACATGAGTCATCTAACATTCAGTTGATCTTTGTCAAATTAGATGACCCAATTTTAAAATATTATGTCTGTCAATGCTACACTAAATATATTCAGTAGTGAACAAGTTTTTACTCATTGCAGCTTTTCATGAAGGCGCTTGAAAATCTGCAAACTCTTTGAATTTTCCGTGATGTTGAGGGGCGCTTTGAGGGGCACATACTTCTTGAGCCAACTGTCGATAGTTACCTATTAGTTCACCTGCTCACTGTACTTAATTTCATTATAATGAATCATTGCTATTTGCCTTTGCTTCATGTACACAACACGAGTACATGGCCATCGCAATGTCGTGCTGGAAATGTCTACAATTAAGCAAAGGTCAGCCAGAGAAACGTGACAGTGTTTCTATTCAAGAGTTCTTTCCCCAATTGATACAACAATCAAATCTAGGCAAAACAGTGTAAAAGTGAAAGTACAAGCGTTTCGGAAACGCCTACTTCCATGACCAAGTAAATTGGATCGGGTTGGGTTCGTGCTGTTCAGAAAGTAGATCGCAAAGATTGCAATAACTTGACGTCAAGAAAATGTTTTCTAAACATCGCAGAACACATATTTCACATTTTTGTTCGGAAACTCAATATGGAATTATGAATTTATTTAATTTCAATAGCTTTTGTAAATTGGCACAACAACTGTTCAACGATGTTAAGTAGACTTACAAGCGCCCATACGTGCTATTGGGGCCCCTCGTTCTACATGTAGTTGTTATCCAGGTCTAATCCAAATGATGGTAAAGTAATTAAGCAAATGGCTCAATGGCCCACTGGGCCACGTGGTCGAATGGGCGGCCCAGGGTTAGGGGTTGGTTTTGGTAAATAAATAGTCCAAATACAAATATAAAATTGCAAAAAAATAAAATATAGCAAATGAGGCTGCAGGCAGAGTGTGTGAGTTCTGTAGGGTTATCGTCGGGTTGAATATAGAATGACGGCTGACTGAGTGACAGAGCGACAAACTCATATGAATATATAAAGAGTAATACTCAAACATTGTTACTAATGCTACACAGTTGTTGTTGCGCTTATCACGCATGTTGTTAAACCCCCGATAAGAGCAAACGTGTTACAGTAGCTGCCGAAAACAAATCGATAGATTCCAGCGCCAACTCGACCCCTTATGTAATGAGATTAAAGCATAATGAAGACAGTCACGGAATTGGTCAAAATTCGAGCACACAACTTTCGAAGGAGCCGCTAATTGGGTCAACTGGCAAAAAAATCAATAAACGCATAATAACCATTCTTTGTTTTGTTGTTTACAGAATGATTTCAAGAATCAGCTGACGAGCGCAGGCGACAAGCTGGTCGTTGTCGACTTCTTTGCCACCTGGTGTGGACCCTGCAAGATGATTGCTCCCAAGCTGGAGGAAATCTCCCAGCAATACGCTGGCAAGATTGTTGTACTCAAGGTAAGTTCCTTCGTACCGAAAATAACTTTAGCACGACTAAAGCTCTCATGTTCTTGCAGGTTGATGTTGATGAGTGCGAAGACATTGCCATGGAATACGAAGTGTCCAGCATGCCCACGTTCCTGTTCTTCAAGAACTCCAAGAAGATCGAACAGTTCGCAGGAGCCAATGCCACCAAACTGGCTGAAACCATTGCGACTCTGAGCAACTAAGCAAATACACTAACAACAACTTTAAGATCCACACTAAAAGACAATTCACTGAACGTCATTTCTTTTCGAAAATGTAGCTAATTATTATGTATTCCATAAGTGCAAAGTTTGCCAGTGACGTGTCAAGCACATGCATGCCTCGAACATTCAATTGAATTGTCTTTGCACACGGTTTCCACCCAGGAGCATTTCAAGCATTATTTGGAAGAATTGCATTAAATTGATTAATGTGTTCAACACTAAAGCGCGGCATACAAAATTATGAAACAAAAGGTGGCTTTTAATGTAATTGCAATTAACATAAAGTTTGCTTAATTAATTAAATATGAAATAATTGAATACGACTTAATTTTGTAACGCTGAACACATTGTAAACAACATGTCAACACAAATGAGAACAGCAAACCGAAGCAAGTCAAATAAATAAATGTAAAACACATGCTCTTTATTAAACTATTGATTTGAACTATTTCACACACTCTGCCTAATATTCAACTAACCCAGTTTGTTCTTAGCAACAGTCATTATATAATGGTCGGCTAGATTAGATATAAAATACGCGACCGCCTCATCATAATGATAAGAAAGCGAACGGAAACTGTTAAAAGAATTGCTCCAGAGTTAAAGCTGGATTTGATAAAACAGTTTTGTATAGCGAAAAATATATGATACTCTCTCAAATCTATTTTAAAGGTCACAATTTAAGAAAAAGGCAATATTAAGATTTAAACGTTGTTTATTTAAAAACATAGATTTAACCTTCAAATACAACTGAAAGTTATTTAGGGATTCTCTTTTACTTTATATATCAAGAGTTTTGCGTTCTTACGCAAATCAAGCTTGTTTTTGATATACACCATGACAGAATTGATTCTCTGAACTGGGGAAGATTCATGCACCAAATTAGTCACATTAAAACACTGAAACAGGTTTCATTAAAAACCGTGTTTCAATAGTAGTTCCCTAAACCTCTTCTATTCTGATCGTGGTGAAAATTACATCCACAGTGGCCGATATAAACATTACTCTTGCTTTAAAAATTGTGTGTCTGTTGAAAAAAGCGAACTAGATGTTGGCCACAGCTTATTAGTTAATAACCCAACGATTTTAACTTTTAAAGGATTTTTCTATGTATTTATCAAGCATTTAATTGCGCGGCTATCGACAGCTTATTTAGCGAAGACAAGAACCAGCCAGAGCAGCCCTGTGCCAGCTGTGGTGGTGACTGCCACAAACTCAAACAGCAAACACCGATTGAGAGAGCGAGAGCGACAGAGAGAGGGCGTTCGAAGGAGAGAGCGCAAGCCGTCTGGTAAGTACGCTCTAATAAAAAGTAGCGCTGGACTGCGTTCAGTGGTGCTGTCAAACTCATCGAGGCAACAACAAAAGCATATAGTCGAAATAAATAATAGCAAATAATGTTAAGCAACATTTTTCAGTTCCGTTGGTTTTTTTTTGTTTTGCTGACCGAGTAGCTAGAGAACTAATATCAAACAAAAAAACTAAATTAGTAGCAGGCGGCGTCATTTTCGCATTTCGAACAACGAACATATATGAGTGCGCCTGAGTCTGAACGTGTGTGCTTGCGTGTTATTTTTATAGACTTTTGTCTTTTGGCGACAGCGAGCAAAGTGCATATGTATCATAAAGCAAAAAACTGTAATAGGGCACAACCGAGAGCAGTGCAAAGTGAACAGTGAGCAGATCGTTGTGAAACTCTCGCCGACCGACCCCACATCATTCAGATAGGAGACGAGAAAACCGCCGCACACCAAAGATAATACGGCGTCAAGAGGCAGCCGAAAAAACACAGAAGGCGAAGCAAGCGGCGACGCGCTCATCGACAAATGGCATGCACGGTTCGTCACAGTCGTCATACGAGACTCTGCCGATTGCGCCACCACAACAATCATCAGCTGCTGCTACCGTTGCCGTTGCCGTTGCTGCTGCCGCTGCCACTGCCACTGCCGCCGTTGCAGTTGCAATTGATATGCCGTAGCAGCTGCTACTAGGGCTGCAGCACAATGCCAAGTGCCCATTACTTTCCACTCGAGCTGCAAGCGTCCGACGACGACCAAGACGACTGCGAGGAGCAGAACCAGCTGCCCGACACCGAACATCAGAGAACATCTATGCGCAGCCATCAGTACCACATACACTATCATCCGCAACCCGCTGACTACGACGTCGACAGGACGGGGCCCGAGCTGGGCATGGCGCCTCGCCTGAGCCGCTCCGTTTCGAGCAGACGTCGCTGCTGGCTGCCATTGCTGATACTAGTGTCGTTCTGCGTGGTATTCTACCTAATGTTCAGTTCGCAGACATTGGGTCTGGGCGGCGTCTTCGATGACGTCGACGATGACTACGCGCCGCGCAACGGGCAAGGTAAGCGACTGCGCCGCAAACTGAGCGCCAGCGGGGTGCTGATGCTTTCTGATCAAGACTCTGAATTCAAGACTCCTGAGCACCAACGTAAGCCTTACCTCCGTCTCTCTCATAAACATCACTCTCCCACTCTCACGCTCCCTGCACATATATAATATCTGTCAGTCTTGCAATTTGATTGCGATGCTTTCTGATCGAGCCTTCTAAATACAATCAGGCGACTGAGTGTCAACATAAGCCTCCGTCTCTCTCATAAGCATCATTCTCCCACTCTCTCTCACTCTCCCGGCAGATACAATATCTTTCTCTCAAAGCACGCTTCATGCAGCTTAAGTTATCTTGCAGCCTTTCTGATCGAGCCTCTTAAATACAGCCAGGCAACTGAGCATCAATGAAAGCCTTCGTCTCTCTCATAAAAATCACTCTCTCACTCTCCCTGCACATACGATATCTTTCTCTCAAAGCGCGCTTTATGCAGCGTAATCAGTCTTGCAATTTTATCGCGAGGGTGCCGACGAGCCTTTTAAATACAAGCTGGAGATTGAGTATTCCGTCTCTCTCATAAACATCACTCTCTCATCACTCTCTCTCACTCTCCCTGCACATATACAATATCTTTCTCTCAGAGAGCGCTTTATGCAGCGTAAGCAGTCTTGCAGTTTTATCGCGAATTGAAAGTGAATCTACACTGAGGCTTTCACTTTTCGGCAGTGTTGCGCCACAATCGGTTTAAATTTGGCGTGCTTTTTATGCCGATTCGAAACTTTTTTATTAGATTCTTCTACTTAAATTTATGAAATTTTCGCTTATCAACATCAGTGATGGTCACACATATATATATGTTCTTTATCAGTTGTTTTTAGTCTCTTCCTCTTTTTCCGCCAATTTTATGACAATAAGTATTATAAAGTATGAATGAAATAATTTAAACCCTAATTAATGTTGCCATTATATTTAGATGCAGTACAGATATTTGCATTTAAGCAAACAAACTTGCAGACGTTGCAGAAAGGGGTTTTAAATGAGCCCGTCTAGTCGGCAGTGCAAGTGGCTTGGCTAACAATAACAAAACAAGTCAACTAACCGACTGCCTAACGAGCAAGCACTCGATGTCCCAACACCGCACACACTCTGCTTCCTTCTCACCCCCCCCCCCCCCCCCCCCGCAACCACTTTGCACTTTCGCCTTGGCCTTCTTCGGCTGTCATTGTCAGCTCTACACGAATTCGCATTACCCTACCCTGTGACCATTCGGTGCTGGGCGCCCCAAAGTGTTGCGGCAATCATTGCATGTAAGTGGTCGGGCTGACGTTTGGGGTTTCAGTCAGTCAGCCACTCTAGTCAGTTAGTTAGTTAGTTAACTGTTTGTTGTGTTGTGCGCGGCTTGTTGCTATTTATTATTTAGCCGTAATTGGCTTAATTTGCCCGCCACTGTCTTTTGCTGCTGAATATTTCATCGATAGACTGCTACGCTATTTTATAACCGAAACATTCGCCAGTCACGTCGTTGTGGCTGTGCATGTCAAGGCCGCATTTTCCGGCTCTCTGCTTTTAATTTCTTATACGTAATTTATCGCTAATTCCATGTTTCCTATTCTGCCAACACTCGCCACCATTTGTTGCAGCTGATTGGGTCCCATATCGATCGATTTAATCTCCAGTCGCGAGCCGGAACGCTGTTATTCGATTGTCTATTTTCAATTTCCAATGAGCTATTAAATTCATTATTGCATCCCCATGTGCTACGAATTTATGTGAATTTATGAATGCCTGCAAACATTCTGTTCAAATTGCCTTACGATATTTTACAAATCGAAATGCACGTATCTTTGATACACTCGATTCTAGTTCAAAGTTTTCTAAAGTTGCAAGTAATATTAACGATTAGCATTGGCTGAGTTTCATTTGTGTAATGGCATAACATCTTACATATACTTGTTAAGCAGACGTTTGTTATCTCAAACTTGAGATTGCTAAGCTCTATTACATAGTTCTCAAAGTTGGTTGACTCTAGCCAACCATTGGCTACTGATAATAGATAAGATAGTGTGCTTGTGATCGGACTGAGTCAACACTATGTCGGCTTTTCCATTGCTAATTGAGGCCTCCTCATCAGTAAATGTTTGTTTTTTTAATAAACTTTGAACAAACAATTGTTAAGCGAAGCCTCTTATTAATTTGAAAGAAAACATCGCAAACCTGCTAGGCCATAAGGAGTTCGTAGACTGTGATTGAGATAATAAATTATTTCAATGTCTGTAGATTTCATAACAAGGACAAATTGTTATCTGCACAATCAGTTTATAAAGTCTATAGTCAGCTCTCACAGTTCTCGAATGCGTCAGTCACATTGCTCAATTACTTAATTACAGTTTTTTCCTGCACTCGCTGCTATCTATATTTCAGTTATTTTTGAATTGAGTTAATTGGTTTCTTCCCCGCAATTCCCATTTGGAAAAGCCATTTAATTAGAATCGCTTTTCGAATACATTTTCGCTAGATGAACTTTGCAATCTCCGATTGATAATTTAATCAAAAATGATAAACTACTTTTTTTTTTATCAATTTAAGATCCTTTAAACGACACTCTTCTATATGGATAGTCATAAATTGAGGTTCAGTTCTACTGTAACCTATGCCTTTATTTGACATGTTTTGATAATTGTCATGACCTTGGTCTAGTATTTTTTTTGACTAATAGTAGTATTTACACTTTAAAGTTCCACATAGATATGTACGAGGGCGGTTCAACATTTTCCCAGCCTGACAATTTTCCGAATCTTAGCCACACTTCGCTTAAGCATCTCTTAAAAGATTTCGTCTGAAACTTCAGTCACTTCGTTGTGCATTTAACAAGCAATTAGCTAAGTTGATTTTAGTGCCGCTTTAAAAAAGCAATAAGTTACATACATAAAAATCAAGCAGCAGGCTGTTCATAGGTCGGCTGCTTTTAAGAGTTTACAACATGGCACAAAATGCTCGAGTAGTTAACGAGAAATGGATGTCAAGTATCGTTGTCAGAACACATTTCGAACCTCTCTCGCAGCGGTATATAATTAAATTGGCTTTGGAACTGCACGCGATCACGAAAAATACAATTGCGCTCTTGCTAAAATATAGTTGAATTTTTAATCCTAATGACTATTGTGAATGTCGTAAAATCACGTGAATATATAAACAAAACACGTACGTGCATATAAATGGAAATGAATATGTGGCATGTTTGCGCAGATTAATTTTAATAAGCCTAATCGCCAGGTTATTATTCAGCGAATGTTTACAGCAGCTCATATGAAAACAAATACAATTAATTCGAATATTCGATTACTCATGACTGCCGAGTATGTTTATTTCTAAACTCGAGCGATTTCGCTGCTGAATGCGGCATATTAGACAGCAGACGGTAGCGATATGTTCTATATAAAACATTGCTTAAACAAGCTACTTTACTTGGCACTCATGGCACACCATTGATTGACTATATTCTTTGAAAGATATTGTCCAGAATATTAATAAATGTTTATCTTTGAAGTCGACCGATTTCGCAGCTGAATGCGGCATATCACACAGAAGTTAGCAATATGTTTGATATAAAACATTACTTTATTTAGCAATCATACTACATCATTGATTGACTATATTCGTTGAATGATACCGTCCATAATATTTATAAATGCTTGTGCCGTATGTGTCATATATAATTTGGTTTTGCACGGGTATAACCAGAACGTGACCGATAAGCAAAAGAAGCCCAAATTAAACGCAATTTGAGATATTGTCCCGTAATAGCAATCAACAGTAGTTGTAGTTGTGCATTCAATTAATCATCGAAATGCTGTTGTAGTACTGTGTATGACTTTCAATTTCTATGGGAAAATCAGTTTTTTTTATGGTGGCTTATCAGTTATCCGTCGACCCTTTAGCATTTATGAATGGGATAGCCTGGCGATAAACCGAGCATATTAGGGTCGCAGTTCGATAATGGAGACGCCGCCTTGAAACTTTGTTTACACGCGGGCCAGTCTCGGTTGGGGGAGTAAACACTTAAGAAAAAACTCATATTTTATGCACGGCAGACACTGTATTTTCCCTCAAGACTATGCCATGTCATTTGCGATGTCGGCGTTCGCCATTCTCCCGTGGGTCAATACTTAATTAGTTATTAAATAAAGCTGCGCATGCTACCGCTTGTAATTTGTGTGCTAGATCTTTGATAGATGGCCGCACAAACAACTTCAATTATGCCTTTTAACGTTAATGCACAGGTGAAACTTATCAACATGTACACACATACATATATACCTATCTTGTGGGTGGTTCTAATGGGCCATATTCGAGCGTATGTGTCGCGTGTAAAAGCGGCTTTATAGATTTATCAAGGGGCATTTTAATGGTCTTTTGGGGCAGCAGATTATAGCACACATTAGCACTAATTCATGTATACAATAGGTATGGCAGATGAATTCAAACTATAACTATTCCCCAACGTGTATGCCATTAGTTAATTGAATTTCTCGTATTTGGATCTATAAACTTGGCATTAAATATGGCCACAAATGCATTACTCTAGTTGCGCCACAATTCAATAATATCGTTAAATAAACGAGCGAGGGGCGAAGTTAATACTTAGTATATGGTTTATAGTATTGCGGCTTTATAAAGAATTTATTTGTAACAAAGCCACAAATGTATATGCATCGACTTCATGGCGTCAGTCTTTATTATTGGACTGGTAAAGGGCGTGTCATTAGCACCTGCAGGACCCAAATGGATTGACTAATTATCACATAGGAACAACGGTATTAATCGCTTCGCTGTTATCGAATAATCCGGAAAGTACGTAATCTACGCAATTATAGCAGACTCATATGATTTGCCGTATCGCATGGCACATACATTGGCATTGCAAGTTTATGCAAATAACAAATGTAAACACATATTTCACCTGTTCTCCCGATTGCATTACATCATTAGGCAAGTGTTAATAGCGCATGCATAGCTCTAATAATTTCCCAGATTAACACATACAGCACGAGGTAAAAACTACGTATTTAAAAAAGAAATTCAGGTAGCGTCGTTTAATATACAAAAGTGCAGTGTAAGAGCAGTGCTAATTTGGGAACTACAAATATATTTTTAAATAAAAATTAGTCTACCATTTTGCAGCATGAGAATCGTAAATATGTTGAAATATGTGTATATGTATATAGAGCATTTTTTCATAAATAACCTTCAGCTAATACACAATGAAAGCGAATGTAAAGTGCCTTAGATGTAAATGATAATAGCAATTTAAGACTGCTGCTTCTTGAATGTGCATATAAAACATGGCATACTTTTAGTATGAAAAATTAAATTCTAATATTTCCCCTTATTCTCATTCTTGCAGACAGTGGAAATGCACACGCTCTCAATGAGTCGCTGCACATCTGCAGCGAGAGCCACGAAGATCGGCGTTTGTACATGCAAGACAAGCCCTACGCTGCCTACGCACAGCTGCCTGTGATCTACTTCGTAACGCCCACATATCCAAGACGGGAACAAATTCCAGAACTCACGCGGCTGGCGCACACTCTCCTCCACGTGCCTCGCATACACTGGCTGGTGGCCAACGATTACGAGAGATGTGATAGCTATATGGATATAATGCTCAATCGATTTGGTACGTAGCTCGCAATATGATTCTTGGAAGACTGACATTAACGTTGCACTTCTCTCACTGTTTTCAGGCATACCCTTTACGCATTTGTCCAGTCCCATGCCCCAAAAGTTTCGGACTATCAAGCCGGCGCCGAGGGGAGTGGCAAATCGACGGGCGGCACTGCAGTGGATTCGACTACATAACCTCACGAACGGTGTGCTTTATTTTGGAGACGATGACAATACATATGATCTGAGACTGTTCTCGGAAATCCGGAAGACACAGCGTGTCTCCATGTTTCCCGTTGGACTGATAGCGGACTACGCGGTCAGTGGACCGGTAGTGCGTGATGTAAGTAAAGCTATACGAGTAGTAGAGTACCTTTAAATTAACTGACTGTTCGCCATATTGCAGGGTAAAGTTGTGGCCTTTTTGGACTCGTGGGTCGCTGGTCGGCGCTGGCCCGTTGATATGGCCGGTTTTGCCGTTAACCTCGCCTATATGTCACTATATCCCAATGTAAATATGCCTTACAAGCCGGGCTACGAGGAGGATCTATTTCTGCGCAGCATTGGACTGCATATCGATCAGATTGAGCCGCGGGGCAATAACTGCACTGAAGTGCTTGTCTGGCACACGCAGACGAAGACCAAGAAGGCCCCCGTTGTGCGTCTGGAGCGAAAATTTCTGGATGGCCGATCGAACTTGGGTGCACTCTTTCGATCCCTCAAGGCGATGGGTGTAGCCAGCGTTTCAGACACTGAGGGTATGTATAATGCAATTGCTTTCTATCTTGGCTAATCGTTTATTCGTCTGCTTCACAGGTCCTGTTGCAATCATCAGTAAGAATGGAAAAGGAAAGGCACATTCGTATTTCCTGAGCTGAGTTTTAAGAGTCAATATCTGGAAATCTAAGAATACTCAACAATAAAAATAACTCATATATGTGCCCAGTATATTATTGAGGGCAACGGAAGATTGAAGACGTTGGCACTATTTATGTCTGGTTTCATGTAATCCTTTTTCAAATTGTCTGTATTTTGAGCCTGCGTACTTCTGGTTCCCAAATTATAAAATTTAGTACACAAACAAAATGTAGCAATATTGTTAATTAGTTTTAGTTCCATTCAAATGTTTGTGTTGTGATAAGCACGCATAATTTTCTATCAATAAATTGCCTAAAGACTATATAACAATATATCATACATATAACAAAGAAAAGACAAACCACAATACGAGTATCGTTAGTCATATGCATATATGCGACTTGTAGGTTGTAAAATGTAGCTTTAAAAGCTTCAATGCGAATTTTCTTTGCCAAGCAACTAACATGCAACAAATCATTTAAGTTATAATTATGTTATGAAACCCAATCTTTAGGGCTACTATATATGTACTCTGCGTAATCTCGATTTAAGTTTATTTCAATGTCTAACCTATAAACTATAAAGCTAACAATGGTACTCTAGTTACAATCAATTGTCTGCTCATTATTGAAAACTTGTTGATGAAGGCGGTCATTATATCATTGATTGGGTATCACACGTATTTCATTTCGAAATATGAATAATGCTTTAACATCGAATATTAATTTAAATAAATATTAAAATTGTATTTATTATATTTTGCGAACATTAAAACACATATCGGTAACCATTTGCAAAATATTAAAATTGCATGTAGAAGAAAATAATCGAAACAATAATGTAAATAGAAGCTTAATTAATGTAGTAGTCGGCTATGCTGTTTTTAATCTTAAGAGACAAAGTATAAGCTTTATTTTTAATAAACAATAAATGTCATCAAAACATTAAACATTAACAAATGATGCCAAGGCACAATTGATGTTGGACTAAATCAGGGAACATTGGAAAACGAGTTTCAGTAAACATGCTTATAAATACATATAGGTGTATGATACTACGTTTTTACTAACACCATGTATAGCTTTTAATTGTTTGCTAATCATCAATAAAGAGGTACTTTTATAAAATTCGCATACATGCCGTATTTAAGTAATTTGCGCAGTAAGTCAAAGGAAAACAAGTGAGAAAGCCAGTTACAAATATTTTACTATGATCCAAAAAATGTACACAAATAAAATAGAAGGTAACAAATTTATAATATAATAATAATATACGGTGACCTTGTCGACTAAGACAACTAAACACTTGCTTAAGAATATAGTTATTATGTGTACCAAAACTTCAACTATTAGCTTCCAAATTGTTATTAGTTTGAAACTTGATGTGCATCGGAATCATACTTATAGTCTTAACTTCGATGTTTATACGGACGGATGAATACGAGTATATCGTGTTGATTGTTGACCCTGATTAACATATATGTATGCTTTATGGGCTCAGCGATGTCACATACATTTCTTTTTGGCACAAAATGATAATACTCTGCAGTCCTAGTGGTAAAGAATGAAAAAACTTTAATATATTTACAATACAAATAGCAATGAATGGACATTTTGACTAAATATTATTAGAATAAATATGATTATTTTAAATTTGCTTGCCAACCTCTCTCGTTTTCATGCCCAGTCAAGTTAAGTTCAGTTGAATTAACTTCAAAGAGCTAAGAGCAACATACAGATATAGGAGTGTGTATATACGTATATAGAAATGAAAGTTTTACTATAGAAGTATGTATGTAAAATTGACGGAAACCTACAACACTATATATATATATATATATATGTTGGCCCACGCTTAATTGTCGAAAGCAGGAATAGCTGGAAGGTGGTTGAATGGTTTGAACGTGTTGCATATGCATCTTCGTCAATGCGAAGTTAGGAGGCAAAGTTTCTTTCGCAAACCAAAAACAACAAACTGCAATTGCGGCGCTGTGGCGAGGTTCCGCAGTTCTTGCCTGTGAATGAATAACCGTCTATGCGTGGGTGGTAGAACTGTAGCAACTATCAACCATTCCGCAAGGGAATTCGCTGCAGGTAAATTGCCAGTACCTTTGACTTTAAACCTTTCATTTGTTGATGTTTTCTAGATAGCAGTTCTCAATTCTTGTACATTCTGTGCTTAGGTATGCGACTGTTAACTCTAAATTTATGGTAAATTACTCAACTTGTTTCCTGGTGTGGCTTAAAGCGTAAAGTATCATGCTATTCTCATTGCATATTTTCTTTTTTTCTGTGAATTATTTCTTCAGCATTTTTTTGTTTTTATATAATATTTATTTTACTAAGATGCTTAGTTGCAAAAATAATAAATCTAATTATATTAATTTTTAACACATTTTATATATTTATTAAGAAGAATAGAATCATCTGAATTACATCCATTAAACAGATTCTTAAATTCTAATTCGAATAGACTTACTGAAGTGAACATAGACAATAACGATTCGCCAACAAATCTAACAAAAACTTTAGAATGGTCGAAATGGTCTTGGTGTTCTCCTTATACATTATAATAACAAATTATATGTTTGAAAACATTAGATTCTCTATTACCTCGTTAGAGAATCGTCTACAAAAGCCAACTACTTAGACCACAGACACACTTCTTAATCGTACGTCTCAATGAATCCAATTTAGCTAACAGATCTTTGCAAAGTTGACCCTGTGGGGGGCATCCTTCGCACGGCCTTCCACCAGGTCCACACTTACATCTCGGCTTGGAGGGCTCCGTTGGTGGTTCAGTACTTTCAGTGGTCTCAGTCGGTTCTTCAGTACTTTCTGTCGGCTCAGTCGTCTGTTCAGTACACTCAGTGGAATCAGTTGGTGGTTCCGTACTTTCTGTGGTCTCAGTCGGTTCTTCAGTACTTTCTGTGGGCTCAGTCGTCTGTTCAGTACACTCAGTGGAATCAGTGGGTGGTTCCGTACTTTCTGTGGTCTCAGTCGGTTCTTCAGTACTTTCTGTCGGCTCAGTCGTCTGTTCAGTACACTCAGTGGAATCAGTGGGTGGTTCCGTACATTCTGTGGCCTCAGTCGGTTCTTCAGTACTTTCTGTCGGCTCAGTCGTCTGTTCAGTACACTCAGTGGAATCAGTGGGTGGTTCCGTACTTTCTGTGGTCTCAGTCGGTTCTTCAGTACTTTCTGTCGGCTCAGTCGTCTGTTCAGTACACTCAGTGGAATCAGTGGGTGGCTCCGTACTTTCTGTGGTCTCAGTCGGTTCTTCAGTACTTTCTGTCGGCTCAGTCGTCTGTTCAGTACACTCAGTGGAATCAGTTGGTGGTTCCGTACTTTCTGTGGTCTCAGTCGGTTTTTCAGTGCATCCTGTGGGATCAGTTGGTGGTTCAGTGCGCTCTGAGGGTTTTGTTGTTGGTTCAGTGCATCCTGTGGATTCAGTTGGTGGTTCAGTGCACTCTGAGGGTTTTGTGGTTGGTTCAGTGCATCCTGTGGATTCAGTTGGTGGTTCAGTGCACTCTGAGGGTTTTGTAGTTGGTTCAGTGCATCCTGTGGATTCAGTTGGTGGTTCAGTACACTCTGAGGGCTTTGTAGTTGGTTCAGTGCATCCTGTGGGTTTTGTAGTTGGTTCAGTGCATCTTGTGGATTCAGTTGGTGGTTCAGTGCACTCTGAGGGTTTTGTAGTTGGTTCAGTGCATCCTGTGGATTCAGTTGGTGGTTCAGTGCACTCTGAGGGTTTTGTAGTTGGTTCAGTGCATCCTGTGGATTCAGTTGGTGGTTCAGTGCACTCTGAGGGTTTTGTAGTTGGTTCAGTCCATCCTGTGGATTCAGTTGGTGGTTCAGTACACTCTGAGGGCTTTGTAGTTGGTTCAGTGCATCCTGTGGGTTTTGTAGTTGGTTCAGTGCATCTTGTGGATTCAGTTGGTGGTTCAGTGCACTCTGAGGGTTTTGTGGTTGGTTCAGTGCATCCTGTGGATTCAGTTGGTGGTTCAGTGCACTCTGAAGGCTTTGTGGTTGGTTCAGTACATCCTGTGGGTTTTGTTGGTGGTTCAGTGCACTGTGAGGGTTTTGTAGTTGGTTCGGTGCATCCTGTGGATTCAGTTGGTGGTTCAGTGCACTCTGAGGGTTTTGTGGTTGGTTCAGTGCATCCTGTAGATTCAGTTGGTGGTTCAGTGCATCCTGTGGGTTTTGTTGGTGGTTCAGTACACTCTGAGGGTTTTGTAGTTGGTTCAGTGCATCCTGTAGATTCAGTTGGTGGTTCAGTGCATCCTGTGGGTTTTGTTGGTGGTTCAGTGCACTCTGAGGGTTTTGTAGTTGGTTCAGTGCATCCTGTGGATTCAGTTGGTGGTTCAGTACACTCTGAGGGCTTTGTAGTTGGTTCAGTGCATCCTGTGGGTTTTGTAGTTGGTTCAGTGCATCTTGTGGATTCAGTTGGTGGTTCAGTGCACTCTGAGGGTTTTGTGGTTGGTTCAGTGCATCCTGTGGATTCAGTTGGTGGTTCAGTGCACTCTGAAGGCTTTGTAGTTGGTTCAGTACATCCTGTGGGTTTTGTTGGTGGTTCAGTGCATCCTGTGGATTCCGTTGGTGGTTCAGTGCACTCTGTGGGTTTTGTAGTTGGTTCGGTGCATCCTGTGGATTCAGTTGGTGGTTCAGTGCACTCTGAGGGTTGTGTAGTTGGTTCAGCAGGCGGTTGGGTCGGTTGTGTTGGCTGAGTGCATGGAGGCCTTGTGGGCTGAGTCGGTTGGGTCGGTTGTGTTGGCTGAGTGCAAGGAGGCCTTGTAGGCTGAGTTGGTTGAGTCGGTTGTGTTGGTTGAGTGCATGGAGGCCTTGTGGGCTGAGTCGGTTGGGTCGGTTGTGTTGGCTGAGTGCAAGGAGGCCTTGTGGGCTGAGTTGGTTGAGTTGGTTGAGTCGGTTGTGTTGGCTGAGTGCATGGAGGCCTTGTGGGCTGAGTCGGTTGGGTTGGTTGTGTTGGCTGTGTGCAAGGAGGCCTTGTAGGCTGAGTCGGTTGTGTTGGTTGAGTGCATGGAGGCCTTGTGGGCTGAGTTGGTTGAGTCGGTTGTGTTGGCTGAGTGCAAGGAGGCCTTGTGGGCTGAGTTGGTTGAGTCGGTTGTGTTGGTTGAGTGCATGGAGGCCTTGTGGGCTGAGTCGGTTGGGTCGGTTGTGTTGGCTGAGTGCAAGGAGGCCTTGTGGGCTGAGTTGGTTGAGTTGGTTGAGTTGGTTGAGTCGGTTGTGTGCATGGATACCTTGTGGGCTGAGTCGGTTGTGTTGGCTGAGTGCAAGGAGGCCTTGTGGGCTGAGTTGGTTGAGTTGGTTGAGTCGGTTGTGTTGGCTGAGTGCAAGGAGGCCTTGTTGGCTGAGTCGGTTGTGTTGGTTGAGTGCAATGTGTCGGCTGAGTGGGAGTCGTCTCCGGTGGTTGCGTTGAGGTCCAGCATGGCGTTTCCGGTTCTTGCGTCGGAGTTATGCACGGTGGCTCAATCGTTGACGTGCTTGTAGGTGGTGGTGTTGAATCAGTTGAACATTCGCACGGGCAATCAGGCGGGATTGGCGTCGTGTCTGGTGGGCACGAACACGCCAACGTAGTGTCTGTCGTTGTCTCGGTCGGAAATGGACACTCGCACGGGGGTGACCACTCAGAAGGACAACGAGGAATCTTATTGTGTTTTCTAGGCTTTCGATGTTTCTGTCGTGAGCCGTGATGTTTCGGAGCACCTTCGCATAGATAGGCAGAGCATAAAAGGAAAAAGCTTCCTAAAGGTGGACGAGAGAAGTGGTTTATACGTCAGCGATTCTTGAAAAGTTTGGAGTTGTGACTGTACCAATAAGGGTAATGGTTGCCAGCTTCATCTCAACGAGTTACTTATCCCTTGACAGCTAGAGAAGTTGACTGAAACTGAGTTGTCCATGGTAAAGTTGTAGGGTCTTATATATGAATTGACGTGCCGCAATTGAACAAATAAGTTTTAAAAATAAATGTAAATATAAACATTATTTAGAGCAAACATTTGCCATGTGCACGCGCTTACAATTAAACGCAAATATTGTGCGGTGTGAACGCTCACCAAGGAACATATGTTTGCTGTGAGACGTGCCACCTGCCAGCGGCGACAGCAGGACACAGAGGTGCTTGCCCCACCCGATTGTGGGTCAGTGCAGTTTACGAAATTCATAACAAAACCAATGCAATATATTATGTACATATATGGAAATCGCATGTTCAACTAAAAGCTAGTTAGTTTCCTAGGACGTCTATCATCTGGAGGAGAATTACAAATGATTGCAAGTTCATGCTGTTGGTGTGCTTTAAGCAATGCTAACCGGCGGGTCAAGTGGGCCAACGTCTAGCTCAAGCCGCCCATCTGCCAGCTGGTATGTCGAGCATTAAGCCATTAAAGCTAATTAAACTCAACCGTTGGCATTTACGACGACGCCTCCCGTGCCGAGGCTTCAACCAACATCCGGCGGCTTGTATACGGTTTATTAAACCCACACACATATACACAGACATTGCGACTGGCGCGCTGCAACAGATACTGGCAACTGGAAGGGGGTTGCGATTGATGTTGCAAATGCAGTCCTTTGCAGCAGCTGCAGCATGGAGCGAGCGTTCGTTGTTTATACAAGCGCTGATTTTGCGCCAGTTAAACTTTAAATGCAAACCACATGTCTGCTGCTCTCAGCGGATGGGGTTGGCCGGCCATAAAGCCCATACGCCCCGTATGCCACTTAGCGTCTGCTCCGCACGGTTGCCATAGCGTGCGCTTTGGTGATAAACTCCATGCAAAGGATGCTCAAATAAAAAAAAAAAAGAAAGCCCCGCAAAGCATGCGAAATGGAAAACTCAGAAGCCATTAGCAAGAGATGAGTGCAGAGTCCAGTGTCAGTTAAAGGAAGTGAATCGGTGGAAGGCAGTCCAATTTCACGGCTCATTTTGCAAGCGGATATGATCGATAGAAGAGGACAGCTCAAAATATATGACAACTCTAAAGGTTCCCATGTTCTTCAATTACTACTTACACTTATTCCATTTCGCTGATTTATATATGATTTTAGCTAACCTTTGTGGATGTCGAAAGATTTCCGAAATCGAAAAAATTCTCTTCATTAGTGCAAACCTACCGCGATTGCTCAGTAAGTTTGTTTTTATCAACGAAATCAATACGCATCGAGTATTCTGTTATATTTTACTCCCTCGCCTAAGCTAAGAGTTATGTTGCGGTCTTGATGACCCATTAGGTGCAGTAATATTCATCAAAATTGTAACCTCATTTCCGGATTGTCATAATCAGGGATCATCGTCATCATCTGCTGAATTTGGAAGTGGGAGGGCCAACCGATGAATTTAACATGTTCATTTGTGGTCGAAGAGCTGCGAACAAACAAATTACGTTGCATTTGACAGGGTCGTTGATGGTGGCCGGTTGATGACAGCAAATAGAGCAACAAAACGATTATTGCCACAACTGTACAGGAGCACATCTATTATTGTTAGGTTGTATGGTGGAGAGTTTTGTATGCGAAACCGCCAATCAAGCCGTGGACGAGTGGAGCAACAGTAACACAAACACAAACTAATTTGAAAATTCATTATTGATTACCAAGCACATCAACAATAACTACAGCAGCAGATGTAATTGCAATAATGTCCAAATTGTTATTACTAATACGCCACATGGTGCCGCAACTCAAAAATAGGCAACAAGAGTTTAAGAGTTGCCTTTAAAATATGTAAGTGTTGGAGATTATGTGTGTAGTTGTCAAAGATTATGTGAGTGATCGAGTAAAGGCGTAAAAGGGAATAGAAAATATTAAGAGCGTGGTCCGAGAGCGAGGGAGTCGCCTGGACTGAGTGCGGAGCGCAGAGAGTGACTAAGTGATAAGCGAGAGCAATAAGAGAAAAAAAGGGAATTTGCTAGAGAAGGCGTGTGACAGTTTGGCAGTTTGTTCTAAGCCGTGCAACTATTCGCGCTATTTGTTAGGGAAATAGACAGTCGTAGTGTTCCTCACAGGCATGTTTAAATATGGAAATTCAATTAAATTAATTTCGATATAATAATTTAAAATATTCGTGTCATTGATATTTATTTTTTCTACCTTTAACTTAGGGACATCGCCTTACGCAACTTCACTTCCATTGTTGTTGCATTCAACTCATAAATGCTATTCTACATTTTTTGGGTGTACAAACATCCACATTTACACAGCCACATGTGGTGTAAATGCAAATTTTGCATTGTTGACGTTGGGCCGTAACCAAAAACTAATTACATGCCACAATGATTAAATTTTGCCACGTGGGTCTATCCACAACAAAATGCATACTGCACCACGCGCGACTCACAAATGCTCTTGAAATTTGCTCAAATATAACATACATAGTTATGGTATTTGAAATGTGTATTTTACTTAAGATAAATACTAAGAAGTTACTTTGTTATTTTGGACAGAGTTAAGAGTTAAGAGAGACCAAGCGAATATACAACTTAAATTCGATTCGTAGAAGTTTAAGTTGTAAACAATTTTCATATGAATACGAAAATAATTGCAATCCTATCAATTCTTTTCACAACATATGTAGTGCTTATTAAAAATAAAAATATTATTTATTGCGGATACTGGCAAGACTTCAAATAAAATCTTATGATAATGTTTCTAGTAATCAACACTATTAAAATAAATTACACGATCAATGATAAAAAATGATTAAATGATAGTTTAAGTTCTAAAACCATCAAAGCAATTTCTAACTAAAAATTCGCAATAGTTGCAACCGTTCATACTTAGAGGCTAAGCTGTATTCAGATCATTGCAAATTGGCACATTCAGGCAGTTTGTTTACAAAATGACTACGGAAAAATGTATGCAAGTTATTGGCCGGAAAACAGCTGGAATGCCGGCGAATGGCCGTGCAACACGCGCCACAAGGTTGATATTTTAATTACAGCTGCGGGGCACGCTGACTGCACAGCTGAGTAAACCCAGGGCCAGTTTGTTTTATACACTTATCGTAGGATACTGCGACTTTAAAAACACTACAAACTTCAATCGATACTTGCAAAATAAAGATGTGCATGAGCCGCGTAACGAGACTCGACAGAAAATTAAGTGAAACAGAGTATCCTCACTTTGGTATGGCCACTAAATCGACACAAAACACATGCCATCAATCACAGCAGTTATTTTGGCGAGAAACTCAAACACTTTGACAAATAGTATGCGTGTTCTCAGTGCGGTTATTTGTGAATTCGAGCATCTGGAAGTGAACTCTTCACTCTCCTTTCTTTAATTTGATAATTTACATATTGTAATCCCTCACGAGCTGCAAGTGTCTCCGCCAGGACATTACAATTTCTACCTTGAATCGAGCGGGTCTTCGTTATTGTTTTCTTTTCAAGCATTGCCAGCACTTTGGGTCCGCTTTATTGAAATTGCGCGGCGCTCTGAAGAGCGTGACAATGACGCTTTTGAGTAATGTGCACAATTTTTATGCGGCAAATTTAAATAAAATTGTGGGACAGCAATTACAGGCAGGCGACGGACTCCACACAGCGGTTCGCACGGCGCTGAATGCATTTGCATTGGTAATGTTAGCATCGATGCCAATTTAAGTCCTTGCGTGAAACTGTGTGGAAAACTGGGTGGCTGGCTTCCTATTGAAATATGGCGAAGACAAATTATTGGTTTTTCTTTTGAGTGGAGTGTGCTCGAAATGAGGCAAACAGTTTAATTAAAATGAAGTGGTGCAATGCGTGTGAATGGCAATCGAAATGGCGGTGACACCGAGAAATTGATGAATGCTTTTGTGTGTGGGCTGACTATGATGTAGGACCCATTAAATGGGTCGATAAATTGCTAAACAGTGCATGGCCAGCTCTGAATTCATTTCACATTTGCACCAGAAAAAGGACGCTGTGGAAAGTAAAATAATTATGTAACACTTCACTTGCACTAACTCAGTTTCAAGTCCTTTTTATCGATTCCCAAATATTATATTTTGTTCAATCCTAGCAATCACTGCTAATATTAAACCTATAATATTTGACAGTTTTTATTCAACTCTTCTCTGCCCGCCATCCATTTAGTTAATTAATTTTTTACGCTACACAAACATTGCGAGCATTACTCGTAATAACACGCATTATAATAGTCGAGCATTCAAAATCTGGATTATGCGTTTACAGGCTTCGCCTACACTCAATGACAACTCACATAAGCATCCAGTCGAACAGTTTTAATTTCCGCTGCGAATCGGCACAAAATATCAAAATTAAAAACTACACAGGAAATTCAAAGCCTCTACCCAAAAAAAAAGGGAATTTTTAAATAATTCACCGATGATTGCGTTTGTGAAATAAATAAAATAAATGCTGCAGGCAAATCTACGGGTAGTTGTGGCGAAATCTATTACACTAAGCTTGCGATTTCCATTATTACTATTTAAATAAATAAATAAGCGCTTGATAGTGCAAGTTAATTTTATTTTCTCTTTTGGAAAGTTGTTAGGTTTTGCGCTCTGTGCTGTGTCCCTTAACGGCTAATTACAAAGTTAGGAAATTTGAGTCTTTCTGCAACACTGAAGCCAACATTAGTAGCTATCAAAAGAAACAAGTGAAAATATTCTAGAAATACACGCTAGAATGCACGGTGACTAGATACTCTCTCCGTAGATTGCTATAATAATAAAAAGACATGGACGTGCTCCAGTCTGGCACAAACAACCTTCATTTATGTTATGATTATTTTCCATTAACAAAGTCAGTGTAGGGCTGTCCCAGCCAGCTTATAGTATGCCCTCAATACATGTGAGTATGTATTGTACTTTGTGCACTGTTGTGCATTGCCCACGACGACGACAAATTGTTGAGCTGGTTGTAAGCACTTTGTTTATATGTATAAGCTGTGGTCTGGTCAAATTTCGCTGCTATTTTCAAGCACACAGAGCGAAGGGAAAATTAATAAAAAGGAAAATATTTAAGCATTGTATGTGAATACGAGTATTTGTGTGTGTGGAGGCAATGCTGTTGCTATTTTATTTTCGTAAATACACAGCAAGAGATTGTCTGCGCTGTTGGCGATAACATTGCGTATACGTAATGTGTGTTCGCTGGCCACATGGTCTACATGGCCCCACATAGAATGCACTCATATGTGCGTGGGCTGCTCTGATGGTGCCACAGGGATTGTGCATTAATTAATTCGGGGTAATGTGACCAAGAAATCGAAAAGGGCTAAACTCGAGGAATAATTGTGATTTGCATTCATAGGAATTCCAATTAATTCACTTATTTCCACACAAGCCTAAAAGTATGTAGTGCATTTTTGCAGAAACTTTAGTTTTTGTACAGTAAAGATTTCGCCTTATGCGCTAAACAATGTCATCACTTCCTTCTTTTATATATACGCATTTCGCTTTGGCACGACAAGACACTCAGTCAGCTGTCGTTGCCATAAGTGACCAATAGCTAATGCCCGGCTGAGGGCTCTCCCACATGGCCCCGAGCAATCGACTGAGACGACTTGGGTTGATGCCTTTAGCAAGGGGATATGTGTTGGATATGAGGTAAAGTAATATTGTCGCCGTTGCTGCCGAGATAGTTTTTATTTATGGATCACGTCTGGGTAACTGCTTGTCGGCACAACTGCTCCCAGTTGCGGCGTTTCACAATTGTTTCTGATTCAACGAAGGATGCTAATAACAATTTCCCCGGCCCGGGAAATTGTGCCAGCGGGTGAGCTTAAAAACTCATTGAACACGGCAGCATGCAGCACCACGAGCGTTGATTTTTGCCTTTTTTCCCTTTTCGAATTCGGCAGTCATTTGCTACTTAAGCACTTTGCGCCACACTGCGCCAAGTTCTCACACAACCTCAGTTGCTTGGCTGCTCATGAAGTAAGCCCGCAACTGTTACCTCCGGTTCGTACTACGAGTTCAGTTCGCTTGCACTGCTCGGCAACGTTTCCTCAATAATTTCAACCGGCGCTGTTCTAAGAACTTTACCAACGGCGCCATCGTCTCTATCTCTGACTCCGTCGCCGTGTTCAGTTCTTGTTCCTTTTGCTGCAGTTTACATGCGAACATGCTATGGATGCAGCCTCCATTTTATTTTATTTCCGCCGTGCGAGAATTGGATAAATCAATGTTTAAAGTTGTGGTTGCGTTTGCGATATAGGAAATGACTTTGCCAAGCCCAACTTGTATGATTTGTGTATCGTCTGTCAGTGTGTTTATAGCAGACGTCTGTTTCTCTACTACAACTCTTCTAAATTCGTATTTGATTAAAGTGATTGTCAAAATTTACCAATTTCTACATTTTACTTTAGTTAAATAATACGACACACAAAAACTAATGAATTTGTATTTGATTAAAGTGATGGAGTGATAAAGTGAATAATAGTAGGTGGAAATCTATATAAAACTAATAAATTTTAATTTGATTAAAGTGACCGTCAAAATTTACCAATCTCTACATTTTACTTTAGTTATAAAGTACGTACAAATCTATACATGCCGCATGAACTAATAAGAACTTAACTTCACGTTAAAGTTGCAATTATACAACAAATAGTATGAGCATGTGGAAACACTATAAAATTATACAAATCTTTAAAACGACTAACATATTCAACTAAATTGTAAGTTAATTATGTAAAACTAATAATTATGAACAGCTGCAGTTTAGTACTGACTGCAGTAGATCTATTCATTTTAGTCTAGTCTAAACATAAATAGTTTTCAAAGAGAAATTTGTGCAATCAGAAACAATCATTGTATAATTGCTATTGGTTGGCGATAAAGTTAATTGACCTTTGTCACTTTCGCATAGATGAACAGGACGGCAAATAAATATTCTTCACCTTGTAAGCGCTCCCAGCCGCACATTCATTAAAAAAGTTTTTGGCCAAAAGCAACACGTACCAAGGCAAAACTTTTCAATTGTCAAAAACTGCAACAAGGATCTCAACCGCAACATCACACACACATACACATACACACACACAAGAAAAAGAAAGGGAAAATGAAACAAAAATGATTTTGGAGCAGAAAGTTTTGCGAGTCAAATGCTCGGCAGCAGAAGCTGCACATTCTTAATAAAAAGAAACAGGCCCTCCACTTTCGCCTCAGCCATGCTAATGCCATATACAACTACATAGATGCTCCCCAAAAAGTTTGACATCTGATGCCCGGAAAAGAGCAGGCGAAGTGAATTTTCACAAATTAAAACAATGTCAGCGACTGTGATGCAACAATTTGTTGCGCTGCCGTTGATTAGAGTTGCTCTCGAGCTGCACGAAAATGAGTTGGCAGAGCACCTAAGCAGCAGCCATATTAATTTTTCATATCCTCATCGCCCTTTTCTATTCTTTTCGTAGTTTTTTTTGTAGGGTAGGGTGGAGTAGAATGGAGGAAATGGAGTACACATAAAATGGGGGATTTTGAACAAGTCTAACTATCTTATAAATATGAATTAAAAATATATTATAAATGAAAATGTAATTATAGGCAGCTAATAGTTTTTATTTGACATTCCTACTAGTAAACTCGACTTGCATTTACTTAATGCAGTAGACTTCTTATAAGCTACAGAGCATGCCGTAGTCGAGCATTCGCAATTTTGCGCTGCATTTGGTCTTTTGCTTTTATTCGGCAAGTTTTCGTAAATCTTTCATCAGTTGCCCTGATCCGGCGCCGGTTCGTTTCTTCGCTCCCTCCCCGCTCAGCGCTGCTGAAAAGCTGCCACAGCTGTTGGCGTAATTTGTCCTCGTCTTTTACTTTGCTGTTTCGTTCTCCGCTGCTCCTCAATTCGCTTGCTTCTTCAGCTTGTCACACTATTTATGAGTTTATTATTTTTTCGCTGCTCTATTATTCGGCTGCTGCGCTGCTCTCAGCTCTCAGCTCACAGCGGAGAGCTTAAAACTTCTTTCATTACAAGTGCTGCGATTTTTCATCGCTTTATTCCTCACTCTCTTCGCGTCTCTCTTTGCTGCTCGCGTATTTGTGTATGTTTTGAAGCGGTTAACATTTTTTACCCTTCGCGTTTATTTTCCAGTTATTTATTTAGTGGCATCTTCTTTTTTTTATACATTTTTTCCCTGCAGTTGCTTAAATTGTGCGCAATTTTTGTCGGTGGCGGTTGCTGCGTGTTTTATTATGACAGCACATGGCGACTGCCACGACGACGCTGGCTAGATAAATAGTTGTTCTCCTTTCTCACAGTATTTGTTGTTGTTGTTATGGTTGTTGTTGTTGTGGTTGGTGTTGCTGTGTTTTAATTATTGCCATGTTGGTTTACGGTTTGCTCTCCTACTCATGTCGCTTGTCCCGACACAAATGAGAAAATTCCGCAAAAATATTATGGCAAGTGGCAATTTGTTGCAGCCAATTTTCTACTTGGCTAACTTGCTGCTGGCTAAGTAAAGTGACATTTTAACAGACATGCAAAAGTGCTCCAAAGCCAATAACGTTAATTCACTCAAACAATTAAACATAAATTTGCTGCAGTTTAAGAAAGAGCTCAGCACTTAAACTTTAACTATCTACTATGTATTCGCAGTCTTAAACACATTTAATATACTATTTTATTTTATCTCTGAATTTGTCCAAGTGGAAGTCTAGTCAAAGTCTTGAACAGATTTAGTACTCATGTCTATGTTTAACCAGAATTATACTATTTTTTTCTGCTTTGTATTTAATCCTGAAAATTGAATTTCTACGTCTAACCTGACTAATTCTATTTGACTACTAAGCATACCTGGAAATTGAATTTCATATACATATACTATTTTATTTCTTCTCTAAATTTGTGAAAGTATAAGTCTATTCTAAGTCTTAACCGACTTTATTATATTATTTTATTTATCATTCAAATTTTATTATCCAGCAATCCTACAAATTTTATTTTATATACTCTGTTGTCTAACTTTAAGTCTTGTTCAAATCTTCAGTAAATTGAATATATTATTATATTTTACTTTTGAAGTTTATTATTAACTAATCCAGAAAACTGAAATTCAGAAACGTTGTTATCTAGATCGATCTCTAGCCTAAGTCTCAATAAGATTTGATATATTATTTTGTATTATTAAAAAGCAATCCTGAAAATTTCATTTCATATACATTGTTCTCCGTTGAGTTCGCCGTTGAATTTGACTACTACTATTTAACTACGGCATTGTCTAAGTATGATATGATTTAATTTTTTTCTGCATTTGATTAATAATGAAACCTGAAAATTTAATTGCAAATGCGTTCTTATCTAAGTCTAGTCCAACTCTTAGCACATTATTTTATTTCTCTTTTAAATTTGATTTTTAAGCCATCCTTAATAATGCATTTACATTTAAATGTTTTTATAAATTCAATTATTTAATTTTGTAATTGTTATATTATGCACATGGTATCCGTTTATTGAACAATTTCTAACCATACATAAAATGTAACTTTAAGCGAAGTTTCAACAAACAAACGTTAAGACACTTGCCTAAGTTTGCAGTAAATTAAAGTTAGAGTTTAGGTAATTTGCTGAAATTGTTCTGTACTATAAATTATGAAAACTCTATTCAGAAGTTTACAACCTCTGAAGGCTAATGGCGCTACCCGCAACTGAGTTCGTCACACTCGACATAAAGTTTTTACCCCAAAAATCAAGCCAGACGATATGTTTTACAACTTTGCATGAGGTTAAAGTTGGGCAAAAGATTTCTTTCCAACTCTCAACCGCAAGCATAAAATGTGCAACAGACGCAACGGCAAACGCTTAAGCATTTATATAATCGACTTACTTGCAACAAAACGGTTGCAAGAACCAGAGCCAGAGCCAGACATCAGCATCAGCATCAGCTTGTCACTCGTAAGTCAACAGCCAAAGGTTGGAAAGAGGTCCTGAGCCAAGGCCAAGGAATCCATTTGATAATTTTGCAACTTTTCCCACAACTTATTTGCATATCAAATAAAAATGAAATACACAAAATAAAGCAATGGCAGACCCATGCTTCAAAGCCCATGCACGGATGAGAACAACAAAAAAATGATGCAACATTGAGTTACCTACATTTTTTGTATCAATAATCTTTCGGCTTGCTTTTGTGCAAGGTCTACAGTTTATATTTCAATACCCTACATCAACGAAGCCGGAAAGGTGGTTTAGTTAAACAGTTAACATAACACCATAAAATTATGTTTAGCAAATGGGTTTGGAACTCGAAGAATTCTATATTCGAAGACATGATATTGTGTTTTGAAATTTTCTTTACCAATTTGTTCTGGTCGCGAAGACTGTGTGACTTAGGATCCTTGTGTGTTTTGATTAGCTATTAGGTTGGTTTTCAGCAGTCAGATTCAATTGAACAGTGGAAAAACAAAAGGTTGAGACAGCAAGCAGTTACAAGGAAGAACCTGGGGACAACCTGGGACCAACTTCCTTCCTACAACAGCTGTTCATATTGTCCCTACGCGGATCCAATATTTGTCGAATATTTTGCTGTGTTTTTCTATGCATGTCAACAAAAAATGTTGCTGCTACACTCAGTTTTCCTTTTGGAACTACATATATGTAACTTTATATTTGATTCCTTTAGTTTTTATTTAAGTTAGTCAGCAACGCAAAAACGTCGTGTCACTATTATAAATAAGCAATTTGTGCTGATTGCGTTATTTTGTTAGGACTGCGTTGAGGTTTATCAATGGTCTGACTGAAAATCAATCTGCTGCCGCAGTCGAAAACATTGTAAAACTATAAGCCGAACGAACAACTAATACTCTTGCCATTAATTTAAATTTAAATAACAAAATGTGACTACAGCCCAATGAAAGATGATTCACAATTAAGTTTAAGTTAAGTTTTAGAGCAAATATTAATTTCCGATTCCAAAGCTTTATATTTTGGAATCCTTAAGTAACTAAATGATGGGTGATTCGCAATATCGTACAAGTTGATGTTTAAAGATCTAAAGAAAATATTAATTTCCGATTTGAAGGTTATTGTTTTGATGTGCTGCTTGAATTGTTTCTGTGGCCGAGCAGATGGCTTTTGGTTTTACTACAAATTCAATACGCGCGCTCAGCGGGACAGAGATAGAACTGAGCAAAATAAATAGCGTAAAGTCCAGGGCTGATAAGCAAAAACGGACGTCAGTTGACAGACGACAAAAACAAGGCGAAACCAAACGAAATCAAATCAAATCAAAATCTAGCAGCGCAGCAGCCTCAGCAAATACAGCTACTGCTACTGCTTCTGGCACTCTTTGATATATGGACAGCTGCTGGGCATGGCCAGACACAGCGACAGAGAGAGAGAGAGAGAGAGTGATATATGTAGATATGGGGAGCAGTCAGTGATAATACGGACTGACAGCCATTAGAATGGCACATGGCATGCATTTGATATACGCGCAGCAATTTTCATTCATACTCGGACAAGAGGCCGCCGCTACACTTCAGATTAGTTCATTCACCAGGCGAGCCAGCATGTAAACTGAAGCCGAAGCCAAACACGAGACTCGAAACACGAAGCACGAAAGTGACACCCGAAGCCTAGAAGATGCTCGAGCATGGACAGCGACAGTCAAGAGTTGAGAGCTCTTATCTCGACTCTGCAAAGCCGATGAGATTGCAGTTCGGCTCGGCACGAATCGATGCCGATGCCGACAACGACACGGACGATGCTCAGTGACAGCATCCGCTATCGCTGAGGAAAACGCAGAGGCTCATTCGTGTTTGCCGCTTCGTGGCGAGCGGTTGCAGTTCTCATTTCACATAAGCGCTGATAACAAGTCAACAAGGTGCCAACGTCGCGTCAACCGGAAGTAAGGATAATTTACAATTGCGTTCTTGTGCTTCATCCTGTTGCGCCGTCGCACTATTCGCAACGACAAACAACAACAGTGCACGGTTAACCGTTAGCGGAAGTGCTTTCAAGACATATTACTGCATTCGAGTGTGAAATAATGTGAAATATTCTTTGCAAATCCTGTCAAAGTTGGTGCTGTGATAAACCGAAGCTCAGATTGAGGATATTTGAAGAAAATACTGTAAATTAACCTCAAATAGACGAGAGAAAAATGTGCCACATGTGAAACTAAATTCATTTTTTGTAAGAACTTCAACGTGTACGTGCTAGAATAATTCATGAGCTGCTGATAGCAGAGTTCAGAAGTTCAACAAGTTTTATAAATATAAAATTATCAATTTGCGCTTAGTTGTTAAGTCTCTTCTCTCAGCGTGATAAGAGACCGACTGTCTCAATAGGCGAGCAGAGGAGTGAGAGAGTGCCAGACAGATTGATTGAATATTCAATTATCTGCTACGATTTTCCACTGCAACAATCTACGATTTTTAATCAAGCTTTGGTATTTTGTTTTGTTGACATGTGCTAAAAGAGAGTATTTAATTCGAGTGCGATTCGTGAATTGTGGTTTTACTCGACTGTCAGCTAAAATGCGATTAAACTGTGAAACGTGCTAATGCCTTAGGTGATAAGGAATCTCGCCCTCCATATTCAGGAACTCAGCTAAGTGAAACAACTACAATACTATTGCTGAACTTGGAACTTTTCAATATAAATAAATAAATAATACAATGCTGCTAAAGTAATGGCAATCTGCTATGTATTAAAACTATTTAAAAAAAATGAAACTATTTCATAATATGATTAAAATTTGCGTGCGGTTTTTGACAACAGGAAACTGCTGCTTCACACATTCATTAAGCACACAATTCATCACTAGAGTTGATGAAGCAGAAAATAATACTTAGATATATTTGAAAATATGCATAGTTTTCCATTACACATCTTAAATTAGTAACATTTTTAACAGGAACAATGAAATGAGCATGAAATATCTGTCAAGTCTACATACATACATACTGGATAGTTTACTTTAAAATTTGGGTTTAAAATATCGGCAAAACAAAGGGAAATTTCACGCTCGGTAAATAGATTTGACGAAACGCTTTAGGTAATTCAATTTTTGTCACTGAACTTCAGCAGTTTGGAGAAGTGCACATGCTACCCATAAGTTATGGCAGCAACTGTCGTGTGAGATAGTATCTGCCAGAATACTTTGCACCCTCTTAAGCTGCTGTCAACTACAGATGACTTACATATATATACATATTTCGGGAAACTCGTTCACTTTATGTAACTTCGCAAAAAAAGAAAAGAAATGGAGACAAGTCAGCAGGACTTCCAGAGCTGCTCTTGTAACTTCAATTTTCTCACGTTTATCCTGCGCTGAGTATGATTGTTGCGCTTACAATTGCATTGCGCTGCACAGCGTTCTACGTTTCCTTTGCATTTCAAACGCTTACTGAGTGTTTTTCCTGCACTCGCTTTGCGACAAATGTAAAGTGACAACCGGCAGCGCAGTTGTAAAAACAGCTAACACATTCACATGTGTAACATTCCCCATTTTTGCTCCTTTGCACGAATTCTTCTTCGTGTTTAACGTATTATTTTAAAACAGTCTTTTTAATGCTGGGCGCATCACGTCCAACTGTTGATCAGTTAGCTGCCATTTAACCCAAAGTCAATTCCACACTTTTTTTGCCGTCGACCTCTGACATAATTTGCGGTTGTCGCACCTTGACAACGTCGTCAGCTCTAAGCACATCAATCTTGGCTAACTAGGGTGATGGGCGACGGGTGTTGGGTGTGGGGTGTGGGGTGAGGGGTGAGGGGCGAGGGGAAAAGGGAGCGAGCCAGCCGGATATTTGGCGACACTTCTGTGGCATATAAAAATATGCTTGCAGAAGACAGAATGATGGACTTAACTGTGAATTTGGTGAAAGCATGCACAGTGGAGCGTTTCCTGAAAACTTGTCGAGAATAAAATTTGAATAAAACTAATAGTACAAAAAAACAAAACTAAATCAACAAATCGAAAAACAAGCGCTCTTTAAAATTATTTTTAAAAAGAAAATATTTGAAAATATGTTTATCATTTATAATAATTATATGCCACTATACAATTTTTGAAGTTGAGATTTTCAATGATTTCCCATAAAATCGAAATTCTTTTTTATTTTTACTAAAATATTAAGTTTGGCGATTAAAATGTAAACGACTTAATAGCAAAAGCATTAAGAAATTTAATTAATAATGATATTTTTAATAATTTTGCAAGAATTGAAAACTATATAAATTTCAAGAAATTGAAAATAATTTTTTTACTGAAATATTAAGTTTAGCAATTCAACTGTAACCGATTTCATAGCAAAAGCTTAAAAAAATCGTTGTTCGTTATTCATTATTATTGATATTTGTCAATTTGTCAAGAAATAAAACATCCTTTCTTTTTACTTAAATATTAAGTTTAGCAACTCAATTGTTAACGACTTAAGTTAATAGCAGAAGCTTAAAGGAAAATTCTTTATTCATTATTATTGAAATTTTTAATAATTTTCAAAAAATCGAAAATATTTGAAACTATATAAATAATTTCAAGAATGCTGAGATTTTGTAAAAATTTGATGTACTGAAAGAACTTTACTGAAAGTACTGGAAAAAACTATTCATTATTATTGAAATTTTTAATAAATTTCCTAGAATCGAAAATAATTGAAACTATAAAAATAATTTCGAGAAATTGAAATTCATTTTTTTACTGAAATATTAAATTTATCGCTTCAATTGTAAGTGACTTAAATTAATAGCAGAAGCTTAAAGAAAAATAATGAGTCAATATTATTGATATTTTGAATGATTTGCCAGGAAGTCGAAGATTATATTTGTTTTGTATATTGTAAACGACTTTATAGCAGAACGAAATGCGTTATAAAAGAAGCAGTTTAAAAAGAAACAAAGTATTAAGACATCTTAAGGATTTCAATAGATATGAATTTTGGCACATTTTCTGGCGACAACGAACCACTGTGGGCCGTTGGGCGAGAAATGAGGAGCTGGCGTCTAAGCTGTAACCAGCTGAGTTGTGGGTTTATTGCAGAATGATTATTGTCACGTTTGATTTGAGCCAGCTGACGAAAACTAAAGCGGCTCTTAAAGAGGCATTGCGTTTGGCCAAGGCTGATGCTATAAGCGCATTAAGCAAAGACCGAAAACAAAGAATTATTGGGAATGACTTGTAGTGTTTCTGCAACTCAGTTTTGTTGATAGAAACAAACAAGTGTATGAATTTGCTATTAATTTCTTGGCTCAACATTAAAGCAGCTCAACCGAGTCACATTAGTAGAGTAAAGAGCTTTAATGGAAATTATGCTAAGTTCAATAAGCCTTTGAGTTTTGCAAATTTGCGCAACAAGAGCAGCAATTAAGGGCTTAAAAGTGAAAGACGCAACATATGAGGAAAGTATGCTAAACACATATAGTATGCGAGTGAAGTGCGGAAGATACACACTCTGGAGTATAATTAGACAACAAGACGTTGGTTGCCAGGGAGTTGCGCCTCCTGCGCCCCTATCAAGACTCACCACTACTCAGACAACACGCATACGCACTGTTGTGCACGCATACGCACACAGAAGAGCACAATCAAACCTAGTCAACATTTGCATAATTTTGCAATGCACACTTAGATTTCGATGGCGAGCTCCCTCAACACATTTGCACACAGCGATCGGCAGTCGCACGAAGAAATCGAGAGAAGGGCAGTAAAAATAGTATGCAAATTTATTGGAGAACTACACAAAAAGTTCGCCTCTGACACGACTTCCCATTTGGGACATGCAGTTGGCCAGAAGAACTCTTGGTGTGAGGTGTGTGCCAGCCAGTGTGCACTTTTCACGCCACTTTGGGTAACTTCTGCTTCCTCTGAACTTCACCCACTGTCTCTCTTTCCCTTCACTCTGTCTCTCCCTCTCTTTCTCTTATGATTGGGGTTTGGCACTTTGTCGGGCTCAGTGCTGGCTTTTATTTGGCTTAAATCGTCCTAAACTTCCTCAGCATGTTGCACTCTTGTTGTCGTTGACCAAATATTTAAAGCACGCTCAATTTTGTTTGCTCTGTGCTTATTCTACTACAGTAATTAGCAAAATTACAAGCACAAAATGCTCTTGCTACACTAGTTCTTCAAATTTTACAGTCTCTTACTTTTTCACATTAGCAGTCTCTTAGTTTGCTAAAATTAAGTTAAGAATAAAGGGACAAAAACTCACTATATTTTACATGATTGTATTCAGAGTAACTTAATGTTATGATTGGAATATATACATATATTTACAGCGATCTTTAAAGGCTGAACAAGTTAGTTAATTGACAGTGAATACGAAGTTCGATTTCTTCTTGTAAGCATTCATTATTGCATAACTTTTCATAGTTTACAGTGAAGATGAAGTTAGATTTCTTCTTGCAAGCATTTTTGAAGCATTAAGCGTAAAATTCCCATAATTTACTGTGAAAACTAAGCAAGATTTATTCTTCTTTCCGTACTTCACAGTGAAGACGAAACTGGATTGCTTCTTGTTAACATTCTTCAGGCATTATGCCGAAACTTGTCGTATTTCACATTGAACTCTATTGTAACTCGAGCTCGATGGGGTAATTGGATTATAACAAAACGAATCTAGCAAAGACAGACTGGCAAGTGTGCGTTGTAATGTCAGTCGCTTAACTGTAATTGGACACAGATGCCAATGCGAAAAGTGTTGCGCTATGGTCCGTAACTCAGCAGCACTTTTTTTTCTCTTGGCAATCTCGCTTTGAATGCATTTGTGTTCGCCTGGAAGCTGGAATCCACGTTGCTGGCAATTTTAATCTCGTTTATTAGCCATTTTTCAAGTGATACCCATAATTTTCAATTTCGCCATTTCTCGCTGCCGCCGCTGCTGCAACGTGCATCGTTCCCATTCACACACACACACACGTGAATAGAGGAACACATATGTATGTATGTAGCTAAAATTACGCCCTGGAGCCTTTTGTCTTTATCGAACATGAAAAAATGCATCGCATACATGCAGCCGCAGTTGAGAGCGGCAGGGATGGGGAGGGGGGAGGCAGTGACCAAACATGGCGCCCATTTGGCAGCCATTAGGGCCAGCCAGGCAGCCAGTCAGCCAGCTAGTGGAGCAGCAGCGAAAACAAACGCGTAGCGTCAACAATAACAAGACAAGGGGCGACTGAGGCTGAGGCAGAGGCTGGCAGGTAGCAATAACGGAATATTCTGAAAAAGTAATAGAAGTCGCAGCAGACGCACAACGCCAGCCAATTTTACGCCATTTTTTTTCAGTGTTGTTACTGCGCCTTCAACAGTGCCGCAGCAAGGAATAGCAACTGCATGGCTGTGCAGGGGCTGGGAGGGGGCAAACAACTTCGCAGCTGAATGCAATAAAATACGTGTTGTCCGTGCTGTTGTTTTAGTTGTTGTTCTTGCTTCTGCTTGCATTTTCAATAAGCGTTAACGCAGAGATAATGCTGCAGAGATCGGCGTCGCTAACTTCCTCGACGCTGCTCAGTTTCAATTTGATTGGGAGCCGATGCTGATGTTGTTTGCGCCCCACTGACTACATGTAACTTTATTCGCATACTCTCTTATTAGATTCGAGTGCCGTCACTCAGGTCACGACTTCTGGAGCGTATGTGACCCATGCCCCCTTTCCACACTCCCGCACAAGAGCCCTTAATGGTTCGCCCCCCACCACGTTGCACGTGCTTACTGGAAACGTAATTGCATTTAGTTCAGAATTTATGTTACTATAAAATTTTTTGCATTTGCATACTCTTACGACGGGCGGGTCAAACTAAAAAAAAAAAAGTTTGCTTCCACACTGAACATTCTTCACATTAAACGTATAGAAATATTTGCAGGCAATATCTATTTAAACTTATATTATGCAACGAAATTCAATTTGCAGCGCAGTCAGAGTGCGGTGTGGATACCTCTTGTTTTTAGAGTTGCTAACAATCTGGTAAAGTTCTTACCTGTGTGAACTTCATAGTTGGCCCCATCCTTCAGGCGTCCGCGTTGCCGCCCAACCCCCACACCAACAACTTAAAATTGCATTTTGTACAAAAAAGTGTGCCCGGTCGAAAGCTCTTTAAATACGTGTGCGAGTATGTGTGAAAGCATGGCGGCAGTGGGAAATATGAAAACAAATGCCATTTGCGCCTTCGACTTGAGTTGCAAGTTTTGTGCTTATTGATTACTTTCGGCAAGACCGGCTTACGCATAAATCATTGAGTGCGCACTTAAGTCGATGCTAATCCCACACTAAATATCAGGGAGGGGTGAGGGGACGACAAATCAAAAAGAGCTTTGTCGCTAAGCCGAGTGCTTTTTGTATCGACACACGAGAGTAATCGGCAAAACAAGACAAGCGAAAGTGTTCTTCTCATTGTTATCGATAATTCAAATATCGAAAAGAAGAAACAGAGTACACACTCGAACTACGCTGCCGTTATGATTGCAGGCAGAGTGGGCGAACCCCGCGGCAAATTACAAATTTCTGGCTGCTGCTGCTGCGAGCGCTGCGCTCAAATCACATGCAGGCGATAGACTGGATGAATGCACGCGCGTTGGTTAAGCCGCTTATCAGCTTTGCGCCTCGGGTGGTGGGCGGCGGGCGGTCGAAGGAACGTGGCAGGTGGACGTCGGAGGGCGCAACCTGTGTGTGGGTCGCCGACGGCGGGCAGATAATAATAGTAAAATGTATTGTATATATGCAGTATTGTAATATTGTGTTTACCATTTGTATATTCGCTGCTGTGCAACAAACCGAAATGCACTTCACCATGTAATTAATAGTTATTTGCGCCACAAAGTTCCGCAGGCTCGCTTTTGTTCTCGAGTATGTAACTATTGGATTATTTCACTTGTAACACACAATAATAACACTTTTCTTTCTGCAATTACACGCTTGCAAGCCGCGCTTTTTTACGTGTCAATAAAACAAGACAACATTCCTTTCCAACACTGGTTGCAACTGTGATCCCTTCAAAGCAAAACTTGCAGCACTAATTGCATGAAAAAATACCTGAAATTGCAGCCAACTTAAGGTTGATTTCGTCGATTGGTCACATTGCGATCAGTGTGGTGAATTTGGCGGTTTTAAATTCTAATAAATTTTTTTGAACGAAATCGACTTTTAGTTTGAACGAGAAAAAAATAACTCTTTTTGTTTTTTTTTTTTTTCAAATACATAAGTATGTATTTTTCATGTAGATCGGTTTTGTTGCTCTTTTCTGAAAGATTTTTTGATTTATCACAGTATTTGTCAGAGGAAAACGCTTCACTCAATATTAATTTAAACCATCTGCAAAATGCAATGCAGTGCGTCAGCAACTGCTGTTTTTTATGAACTCTGCAAGCCGTTGGCTGTGCGACAGGCTATCATTATCATCAAAGTGATAAAACAAACATGGAAATGCAATTTGGCGTCAAACGCGTCACCAGCATGATTTGCAATCATTATTTACCCCTCGGAATGGGGAGCAAACCAAATGCAATTCGATTTGTGACAGCCAAACACAAGCATTTTGACAGCATTCCCTGACCCACTCCAGACCAAGAACAATTGATATGTGCTATAAACAGACACTGGGACTCACACTTGCACGTTCAAACATCTCTCAATGTATGTGTATATGTATGTTATGCACCCTGAGCGCGCAAAAAAGTGTTAAGTGCTTCTGCTGTTCCTTGCAGCGCCGGCAATCATTGTCAGCAAATACCCAGGAGCAAGCAAGCAGTAACCGGAACCAGAGCCCGTCTCCCACTCCGACCACAATTGTTGCAGCGATTTATATGCAATGCAAAGTGCAAAGAGCACAGCAAGAGGAAAAGCAACACAAAGCGAGAGCGGAAGAGAGAGAGAAAGAGGAGTGAAAAAAGCGTTAACAATTTTTTGCAGTTCTAAAATCAAATGCAAATGCAAACAACAGTTGGCATCAATCGTAATGCCCTCCTCCTTGTCGATCTGTTCCCACTTTATTGCTGGAATTAATGACGGAGCACGGCTCGCTATAAGGGGGGGTTTGTGGGGTCTCGGTTTGGACTCTGCTTGTTTGTTTCAGGGATTTCTTTGATTTTTTCTGTTCTTCTCTGTTTGCTTCTGTGTGTGTGTTTTATGTTGAATCAAGTGGAAATTCAATTGATTTGCTGTGGCTTTGCTGCGGCAAAAAGGGAAATACGCAAAAGGCGTTACAATAATGGGCGAATGCGTTCGCCCCGCCCCGCCCCGCACCGCTCACTCGCACTCTTTGAGCTGTCCCGCCCACTGCCATTTCCGCATGCATATGTTGAGCTTCAAAGAAGCCATCGACATTGCAACTTGGCCAAGCCGCAGCCAAGCCAACAAGTGTAAAACTTATTTGAGCACAAAATCATTCTGCAAATATTACAAAAAGAGCAAGGGTTTTAATGTATTCCACAACGCTAAATTTGTGACTTGAATTCCAAAATCTCTGGCATTGTCAGCAGAGTCAGTGGCCTCAAACGGATGGTCTATTATTTAACTTGGCTACCGCATCGCTTTGTGCCACCCAATGCATAATTTTGAGTAATTATATATCCACAAAAGCAACTCGTTTAACTATTTTTATTAACCAACGATTCCAGCGCTTTAAAGCAATTGAGTTTCCCAATAGATGCAATCTAATCCAGCGCAACTTCTCTTTAAGTGTTGTTTTTATGCTCGCAAAGATAAAGCGCTTTATAACATTGTGCGAACAGCAAATGTATATAAACAACCCATAAAGTCGTCATCCATAAGACGTCTGACATAAAAGAGATATTTCCAGTATATTTATAGTATATTTTGCTGTATAATTATGTGGTATATTTTGTGGTATATGTACTGTAGCTTTTCCAATCGTTTTGTACTTTCAGCTGGAACTATGCTAAGCAGTTTTCTTGTATAGAATCGAAGTCTTGAGCACACTAATCAGCCAGGCCCAGCATGGGCACCATGAATCCTCTCCTGCCAGCTCTCGGGCTGCTCCTTGTGCTAGTCGTAGCACCAAGTGAGGCGGCGCGGGAAAGTAAGTTGCACATTCGTAGATTTAGAAACTTGGCAAACTTCATAAGTCTCTTTCGCCGCAGATCCTCTGAAAGATCCGCGTATCTGCGGACGTCCACAATGTGATAAGACATCGACGAAATTCGACTACTCCTCGAAATTATACAAATACGACTATACGGTCGCATTGCGCACTGAATTCGCCGGCTCCGGCGATAATACCTCTGATCTGTACTTGAAAGCCGATATAGAGATATTTTTCCCCAAGAACTGCGAGGGCTATTTGCGCATAAATAGCGTTAAGCTCTACGACACCATTGAAGAGTCGAACGAGTCCAGCAGCGACAGCCAGTCGAAGAACGATTACGATTACTATGACAATTTGCCCAGTGATTCGAATGAGGCGTCTGCATTTGAGACGTTGCACCCAAAGACCTACGAAATGTCAGCTGATCTATCGAAGAATCTGCTGCGCTTTGCCTACCATGACGGCCTCATCAGCGAGGTGTGTCCCACCGAGCTGGAAGCGCCCTGGGTGCTCAACTTCAAGAAGGGCATTCTGTCGAGCTTCCAAAATACCATGCTGCGCTTTGATGTCGACTTCAACACCGTCGAAACGGACGTGTCCGGCGAGTGTCGTGTCCAGTACGAGTTGGACGCGAAGGACAACGCGTATGTGACGATACGCAAGACCAAGGACATTGCCTCCTGCCGCCAACGCTATGCCACGCAGTCCGTGCTGCAGACCACGCCCTACACATTCCGTGACGACAAGACCATCTTGCCCATTCTCAACTCGCAGAGCTACTGCAACGTAAGTAGGACTCGTTGTCAGAGTGTTGCAACCAACTGATCTCTGCCTCGTTGTTGCAGTTGACCATTGACAGGAGTATCTACAAGGAGATCAGCTGCCTGGAGACCCATCTGCTGGTGCCCTTCTCGAACGGTAGCTCCGGCGCCCTCACCACCTTGAAGAGCCAACTGCTGCACAGAGGCAGCGATGACTACAGCATCAGCGAGTTCCTCGAGCGCAGTAAGTATTCCCATCGATTTTCCAATTTTCCTGTAGACACCTTGTCGTTTTTGCAGATGGCGAGATGGTCGAGCGTCGCTCGCCGCTCATCTTCGACCACACGCCGCTCGTGAAGCCCAGCCACGACCAGATTACGGCCGCCCACGAGCTGCTGAAGAACATGTGCGAACTGGGTCTGCCCAACATAAAGCGGGAGTTCATCGATGCCTTCACCAACTTCCTGCAGGCGACCAAGAGCCTGGACTACAAGACCCTAACCATTTTGCTGCAGCGCTCAGCTGGCATTTGCACGCAGGGCAAGTAAGTAGTGCAGCGCACCCCTCGAAGGACAGCTGATGAGTGATGTTGCTTGCAGGAACCATGTGCTGGAGTCGCTACCCTACGTGGGCAGCACGGCGTCGTATCAGGTGATGCGCGACCAGATCGTGACCGAGAAATTGTCCAAGCAGATGGCGCACAACTGGATGACGTCGCTCTCGTTCATCACACGACCCGACGAGCAGACGCTGGAGACGTTCTACAGCATCCTCGACTATGCGCGGACCAAGCTGGATCCCGAGTACACGCTGGCCTCCACGGCGGTGGTGCACAGCTACTGCAGACATCATGAGAACTGCGAGGAGAACCTCAGGGTCGCCAAGATCATCAATCTGCTGGAGACCGAATTCCTCAGCCAGTTCAAGAGGTATCGCGGCGACCGGAAGCAACACGAACGCTTGACCGTCGTGCTCAAGGGACTGGGCAACATTGGCATCATGACTAACGATTTCGCCGTCCAGCTGCAGGCCATCATCAGCGACAACGCGGTGCCCATCAACCTGCGATTGCAGAGCATTTTTGCCTTCAGACGCGTCAACTGCCAGCGGCATCGCAAGTTCTTCATGGACTACTACGCCGACTACACGCGCAACTCGGAGCTGCGCATCTTCAGCTACCTGCAGACGATGCGCTGTCCCGACTACATATCTGTGGCGCAAATCAAGGCCATACTCGAGCACGAGCAGGTCAACCAGGTGGGCTCCTTCGTCTGGTCGCACCTCACCAACCTGGCCAAGTCGAACTCGCCAGTGCGCATTGAGGCGCAGGGCTTGCTGCTCAACGATGAGCTCTCCGACAAGTTCAAGATGGACATCCGCAAGTTCTCCCGCAACTACGAGCACAGCTTGTTCTTCGACGAGTACAATTTCGGTAAGCTCTCCTCTTTAATTAACTTCTAATTCATTCCTCATATCTATTCACTGCATTTAATTTTTTTTATAGAAATTATTCTCATGCCATATGTAGAAACCTACAAGGAGAACTAAAGCAATTATTGCATACAGTTTCATAAATATTGTAAATGAATAATAATTTTGCTAATTTACTAAAGGAGATGCAGACAATTTATTTTCAATAATAGCAGGCATTTTTATAAATATTTTAAAGTTAATGAAGGTCAATTTAATTATTAAACAGCCTTATCAGTTTATACACCTCAAAATCAAAATCTTTCAATTTCCGAATATATTAAACTTACATTTATGCCATAGATTATTGAACTTATTTAGATGATAGATGAGCTTAATCTTATTCAATAATCTCTATCTATTATTGGTTTTTGTTTATTTATTGAGAAACCTGTAAGCTTACAATTTAAACTTAATGAAATACTTTTATTTGACATATACATATAGTCACACTTGTATTATATTGTAAAAGAATGAATATAAATGAAAATTGTTTATCAATCTTAATGAACTTATACTATTTCTACAAATTTATTTTACTTATCAAATACTACAGCTCTATTCTATTTGACTTAAATTCGTCTTGATAGCATACTTAAATTAAGTATCGTTTTATTTGAAATGCATTTCTAGGGACCACAACGGATGCCAATTTGATATTCGGCACCGACTCGTATCTGCCACGGCATGTGAGCCTTAACTTCACCGCCGATCTGTTCGGTCAATCCGTAAACTTCTTCGAGTTCAATGCGCGCGCCGAGGGCTTCGAGGAACTGGTGGGCAGCGTGTTCGGCCCCAAGGGACCTTTGAACAGCGACCTGCTGCAGAAGAAGCTCTCATTCCTCAACCGTTGGCTGGGCAATGAGAGCGCCGAGAAAGACGACACCTTGGAGAATCTGTTGAGTCTGGACAATCTGCGCCTCAAGCGTAAGGCTGCGCAGGCCGTACATGAGGAAGACGACGAGGAATACGTGTTCGAGGAGGACGAAGCCGCAGACGAGCCAGCCAAGCGCTCCAAGCGCAACGCAGATGCCACAGCAAAGTCGAGGAAACAAACAATCGAGCGCAACGTCGACCAGCTGGGCTACAAACTCAACTACGACTACAACAATCCGCGTGCACAGTTCGGCATGCGCATCTTTGGCAACGACCTGCGCTACTACAACGTCGAGTCCATGGCGGAAGTGGCGCGTCTGGCCACACAGTTGAGTCCCCTGCAGCAGGCTCAGAAGCTGCTCTCCGGCAAGCCGTTTAGCTACAGCAAGTCGAGCCTGTTCCTCGATGCCTCGTACAGCGTGCCGCTGGCGGCGGGCATGCCGCTGGCCATACACGCCTTCGGCGCCTCCTCCGTGGACCTGAGCATCTCGGGCAACCTGGACAAGCTCGATGCCGATTGGCACTTCGATGTGCAGGGACGTTTTAAGCCCTCAGTGTCGGTGGACGTCATAACGACCATGCAGACGGACATGTTCTGGGGCCAGTCGGGCATTAAGGTCAAGAGCAACCTCTACTCGAACTCGGAGGTGGAAGCCAACCTAAAGATGCGCGGCCGCAACCTCATTTCGTTCTCCTTCAACCTGCCACAGGACAAGAACGAGATCTTCAGCGCACGTTCCGAGCTGCTCGTGGTCAAGAAAGACGCCGAGCTGCCTCAGGCGGGCATCGAGAAACGCAGCGCGAATTCCACCTGCACCTGGGAGGTGCTGGACCAGGCCATCGGACTGCAATTGTGCTCGCACTACAGTGTGCCCGATCTGAGCAATGCGACCGAAGCCTATCCCAGTTTGCTGCTGACCGGGCCGCTCAACCTGAGTCTGATACTCAAGAAGTCCGACTTGACCGCCAAGCGGTTTGTGTTCGAGTACAACTGGGATCAGGAGGAGCCCGACAACAACAACTTCACGCTGGTCTTCAGCACACCCGGCTCGCAGGTGCCGCGTCTGCTGGTGGCCAACATGACCAGCGTGCCGAGTGCCTTCAACGCGTCCGTGGCATTCGTGCGTGGTGGCAGCCGCACCTCGGCTGGCCTCAGCTATGATGGCGAGCCCGACTATCGCCGCCTCGACGTCTATTTGGACAACAACGGGAATCGCTCACTTGACCTTGCTATGGAGCTGCGACGCTTCCAGGATAACACTGCCACTCTATTCAGGCCGCGCATGCTGCTGTCCGTCAACGGAGTGAACATCACGGGCGTGGCGGGCGTCATCAAGATCAATGAGAAGAACGGCGTGAAGCAGCACGACGTGGACCTCTCCTTCGAGACGAAGAAGCTGCAGGCGATGATCAGCGGCAACATCATGCAGACAGAAGTGACGACCTCCACCAACATGACCATCAACTACAGAGTACGTATTCAATAGCTTAAAAGGAACTTAATTTATCAAGCTACTACTTTAGTTTGAGGCTTCTAAAATTGAGACCATCAACTTTGCTGGTCGTCTGATGAATCACGGCGTCAACTCCAAGACCGAGTACCGCGGCAATATGAAGCTGCGGACCACCGCGTATCCGAAGCTCAACTTTGCCTCGAATGTGACGTGGCTCAGTCTGCAGGGACACACTGAGGGTGCCATCATGTACAACAATGCACCGGACTACGTCAATCCGAACTACACGAGCCTGGTCAGAGTGATCTTTGCGCGCTCCCACTCCGATGACTTTTTGTCGGGAGAGACACAGACGAGAGCGAGCCTGGAGCTGAAGCTGCCCCGATCGAAAATAGATTACCGCATTTTGGTCAAGTAGGTGCATACTCGAATGTGAGCAATCTATTTCGACTAACTTTTTTGCTTCTACTTGACAGTCACGAGGAACGCAATAAAAATGGTCCTGAGCAAACATTTATTGTGGGACTCAAGTATGCGCCGGAAAAGGAGATAACGGGTCTGTTCTCTGTGCATCTGCCGCACCGCAATCTATTTGCCGTCGACGCCTACATGAATGTATCCGTGCCAGAGTTTAACTCCTGCACGGTCAGCTTGAGGGTTAACGAGAAGGCCACCAAAGACTACATGGTTAGTTGAAGGTCACGCGAACCGCACGCTAATGTTTTAATTGAACTGCTTTTGTCCGCAGATTTATGCCAATGGCTCTTGGTTCACGGGCCACTCGATCGCCATCAAGGGCAACTACAAGGACCGCAGCACTCAGCTGCAGGCCTTGCATCACCTCAAGCTGATTGTGGAGAGTCCCTCATTCGACGCGACACTCCTGAATATCGTGTACAGACGCAACCAACTGCTGATCTTCTACGATGTGCAAGCCAAGTACGGCAAGGATCCCTATGGCCTGACCATACAGTACGCCTCCAACGAGCACAATCGCAACTCCAATGCCGAGGTGCGCCTGAAGGTCAAGGAGAAGGACTACTGGATCACCTCGAAGCTGCTGTCGGAGCAGCCCAAGCAGCTGCAGCTAGAGATGCACATTGACAAGTAAGCATAAGTAGGTGGACTAGATATTCCAACATAACATTCTCTCTCCCAAATTCCTTTTAGACTTCGCGATATTCATATTCAGCTGGGTCTACTGAACATCGACAGGCGCAAGGAGTTGTCGCTCGAGCTGAAGTGGGACGCCAATCGGGATCCAAGCGAACGCTTGGGCCTGCTGCTCGAGTACAACAGTCCGGGCAACAAGCACTACGACGGAAACCTGATGGTCACCTACCCGGAGCGCACGATTAACTGCGGCTTCAGCGCGTACACCGGAGGCCCGAAGTACTTCGGCAAGGGGCACGTGTCCTGGAGCATCACGGAGGTCATTGAGCTCAGCTACGATGCGGGCATTATGCCGGGCAAGACGCTACACAATTGGGTGCATGCAGAGCTGAACACGCCCTTCCCGGGCTGGCGCTCCAACAGTCTGCGTGCGGGCATCTACAATCTGAACAATCTGATATTGGTCAACTCGACGCTGTCGTGGGCCGACGATCAGCTGCTGGAGGTGGGCTTCAAGAGCGACTACGACATCAGGGACCCGCTGATCAGCTTCGATGTGCGACTGGGCATCAATAGCACCATCAAGGACATACCAACGATCAACATCAAGGTGCAGCACATGCAGGACGCCAAGAAGTTCGACACGGACCTCTACCTGCGCTACCGACAGAACGACACCTTCAACACGTACAGCATCAAGTCGGATTGGGACGTGGTGCGCGACCAGGGCTATCACAATGTCTCCGGTTCCATGTCGCTCGTCAGTCCCTTCGAGGGCTACCGCAAGGGCGGTCTGGTGGCCATGTTCATGCTGAACGACAAGCGGCAGGTGCAGGGCGCTGCCTCGCTGGCGTTCGACATACGCGAGTTCACGCTCACTATGGACGGCTACGTGAAGAAGGTGACGGACAACATGCTGACCATCAACATTACCACGCCGCTCGAGAAGTTCCAAACGATCCACGGTCGCTTCGGCCTCAATGAGAAGAAGCGTCATGCCGTCGCCGAGGTGCGTGCCCCAACCGTCGCCTTGGGCGTGGAGGCGCTGGCCGATATTAAGAATCTGCTGGACTTTGACGTCAAGCTGAGCATCGCGACGCCCATCGAGAGCTTCCAGCAGGCGGCCGTGCTCGCCAAATTCCACTCGAACTGCGTAGACATGCGCGGCATCTGGAACAATGCCACGCTGGGCTTCACGGGCGTCTGGTACATGCACAACATGACAGACTTCCAGTACTCGTATCTGGTGTTCACACCACTGGCAGGCTTCGAGGAGAACGGTTTCATCTTGCAGGTGCACTACAGAGAGGCCTTGATTGTGCAGCTGCACGGCAAGCTGTCGAGTTACAAGCTGGGCATTAAGCTGCACAAGCAGCCCAAGCTGAAGCTGGTCAACAAGCTGAGCAGCCAGAAGATGCTGCTGGACATGTACTTCGACGACGACTTCCAGCCGCCTCGGATCGAGGAGGAAGTCGACGACGAGTACCTGTCCTCGCTGACCACCTTCGAGCTGGACACACTGGTCTGGCCGACGATCGTGGGCCAGGTGGACATACAGGAGAACGTGGACATGTACTACATCGTGGGCAATGTGGATGTTCCGCAGGGTCGCATTGAATTCAGGGATCGTCTCTACTTTCCGGACTACATCAATGTGCTCAATGTACTCACCGTGAGCTCGCCCTTCGCCATCGCCAAGGACTTCAAGTGCGTTGTCGAGTACCACGTCGATCTGTACTTCAATGCCATCTACGACCGCATCGAGTTTTTGGTCCGCGACGAATCAGGCATAGCCCACGAATTGGGCGTGGAACTCAACTACACTAAGATCGTGGACAATGTGCGACCACAGGCGCACAATGTGCTGCTGCGGCTCATTACGCCCTACGAGCAGCTGCCTGAGATCGAAGTGCTGGCTCACCTCGAGGTGGATGACAAGGACACGTACAAGGGAAACCTCAACGCAACAACGGCTCACACCCATCTATCGATAGCCGCAGCAGTAGAGGTTGGTAGAGTGACGTTGCATGTGCCGCAGTTGAATTGAATTCAATTTAATTAACAGACTGAGGACAACTTCCTGGAGACCACTGTGGGCTTCTTGCTGGACACAGATGTGGTGCCCCACTATTCTTGCAATTTGTATTTCAAGAAAGACTTCTCGACCGTGGACAACATCGTGGACGTGCGCTTTGAAGTCGACGACAACGGAACTCTCAATCATGTAAGACATTCTGCTTTAAATGATTATGAAACTCATTTTTACATAATAGATTGAATTAAATTCAATTGATATTATTCGCATACGGTAGAAGGGTATTATAAACCTTAGCAGTTAGGAAATGTTTGTAATAGGCAACATGAAGCATCTCCGATTCATAAATATATTTTTTTAATCAGCATCAAAAGCCTAGATAATGTAAACATGTTTGTCAGGCCATCTGTCCGTCTGTTGGAACATCGAGATATCACAGATAATAAGATTATTATTCAAACAATATTTGTTGGTTTATTTTCGTATATTCCAACTGGGTAGCGGGTTTCTCACAGTCTAGCGGACTTCTCTGTAGCTCGTACTAGTTTGATCTGCAATTAGATTAAATAGTATAAATTGTAATTTTGTGGAATTATTCTTAATGGAGTTTTTTCTGCAATACAATTTGTAAATGTTTCATTTCCCTTCCCACCTCAGCTGCGCATCGAGGCGGACTGGCACACGGATCCAGCGAACTTCTTCAACGTGAATGGCCAAGTATCCACCTCAATGCTGCCCTTGAAGATGGTCTCTACTTCGGCGCTGGCTACGAAAGGCCCAAGTCCCCAGCTGAACTTCGATCTCACGTTCCTGAATCGCAACGGCGAGACCATCGCCTACGGCACACGGGCCAACAAGAGAAATGAGGTGTTCAACATTGAAGTGTGGACGCCGCTGAAGAACTACAGAAACATCTCAATGCACGGCACGATTGTGCGCAGCGCACAGGATCCACAGCGCTACGATGTGGCTGGCAACTTGTACCGCAACATGGCCACCTACGGCATCTCGGGCGCCATGCTAATGACTGATGGCGTGCCCATGCACACGAAACTGCGCGTGGAGCCGAAGGCCGGCGGAGCTGATGGGGTCATCGAGTTGAATATACAAGAGGCGGATGCCAAGAAGCTGCGCTTCTCCTTCGACGCGATTGAGGATGGCAAACGGTGCCAGATTTCCGGCGGCTACAGTATCAACAGCAACAAGGCCATGGACTTCTCCGTGCTCGTGGAGAGCTCAGTGCCGGAGATCTCGCGCATCAATTTCTACGGCAACCTGAAGCCGCTGCAGCACGGACGCCTGGTGGGCGACGTGAATCTGGTGACGCCGTGGAAGCAGCTGGGCATCGACTCGGTTCATCTGCATTCCGAGCTCGGTGTGCGCGCCGACGGCACCCAGATCAGCGGCGAATACCGCTTTGGCAAGCACATCGGTCGAAGCAGCTTCAGCTGGTCCCCGCTGCTGGCCGAGAAGTGGCAGCTGGAGCTAACCAGCTACTTGGAACGACCCGGCGCAAAGCCACGTCAGCTGCAGGCCAGCGCCAAGTACCTGAATCCCGGCAAGAACTTCCTGCAACTGCAGTCGACCGGACACGTGAGTGTGGACTCCAAATGGGTATTCGACTACAATAGCAGCTTGCACAAGAAGTCGTCGGATGAGATGGACTTTGCGCTCGTCACTCAGCTGCCACTGCCAGTGGGCGACAGACATGAAGTGAACTTCAGCTATCGCGGCAACCTGGTGAGCAAGCAACTGCAGGCACCCGACTTCTTCGCTGAGCTCGACTACGAGACCCTGGAGTCTGAGAAGAAGCTGCTGTCGCGCCTGTCCTATCGCAATGTCACCAACAATCTGAAGGGTCTGGGCCACCTGGAGTGGGGAACGAAGCGAAACCTTTCGATTATCGACGGGGACTTTGTGCTGGAAACGAAGCAGGGGCATCGCAGGGAGTTCCTGGTCAAGCTGTTGACGCCCAAATACTCGGGGAAAAACACACTGCTGCTTAGCGGGCACTTCGACAAGCCCAACTCGGACTATTACAATCTGGTGTGTGTTGTCGACTACCCAGAGGAGCAGCGCATCACCGATCTGGACGTGTCCTTTAACTCCTACACCAACATGAACGGCAGGGTGAATGCGACCACGCCTTTCCTCAATCTGAGCTGGTTCAAAACGGACTTCGATTTCTCCACAAAGAAGTAAGGCACATTTAGGTTAAGTACTGTTCGGTTGCTCAGCTGACCAAAATAACAATAGCGGGTTTAAGGATATAATTCCACCACTTAAATTCTCTAAAAGCATTCGCATATTTTGATTTTAAATCCTAGCCCCTAAATATCCTAGCATTTGGCTCTAATCTCTATCGAAGATACACTATTATAGGAGCTTTTGAAGTGTCGATCATGATCTGTAAATTGTTACATACTAAATGATCTGCTTATCGCTGCAACGTGTCAACGCAGTACCTTATATAATATTTTATGAAAATTTTATGCTTGAACTCTTGCCTTTCTTAGCCATCAAATTTTGAGACATATTAATGAAATTTGATGGGTTAATATTTGTTTGCTTTAATTCGATTTGAGCAATTGAACATTCATTCACGCCACTTGCCTCAAATTGAAATTTCACGATTACGCATAATATGCTTGAAAGTTTCTAAAAAACAAACCCGAGTCTCGACTGAGGCTTTCCAATTTGTGTTTACTGCAATCTTAAATTACATCTGTTTCTTTCCCAAATCAGTGGCCGCAGCTACCGCTTCATCAACTGCAACTGGCCGGATGACAGTGCGCACTTCCTGCTCGACAGCCACTACAATAGCGATGAAACCGAGCACAATTTGAATGGCAAAATCGAAATCGAAGTGCCACTCGCAACGCGTCATATCGCAAATGTGACCTATGGCCTGCAGCAGCGTCCCAGCGTGGATTCGGGCAACTTGAAGGTGTTGTACAACGAACAACAGATTCTCGACGGCCAGTACAAGCGTGTAGAGCAAAATAAGCATCCCTTCAGCAAGGAAACCACGGACATAACGCTTGAGAACGATATGAAGCCCATCGGCATTCACTACGTGAACACACAGGACTTGAGCAAGCCACGCAGAGTTCACGATGTCAAGCACATCGAGGTATTTGAGCTGCGCAATGCGCAGAACTTCAACTTGACCGGGGAGCTGCATTCGGTGAGCACGGTGAAGGCACAGGAGCTCAAAATGGTGGTCATTCATCCGAATCGTGCCGTTGTCTTCAGCACCAAGTACGAGGATGTCAGTCCGGAGGTCGTGCGCCACCACGCCAAGATCGAGCTGTCCGAAACGGCGTGGATAGGCTACAACCTCGAACTGGGCAATTTCAGTACGGTAAGCACGGCTCCTATTTCTTGTACTTCGTAAAGTTATAATCAAATATTCCACTCTGCACCCTCAGCACGCCAAAGAGTCGCAGAGCTTCGCGTTGGAGCTCTTCTATCCGAAGCGCAACCTATCCACCTCCGGCTGGTACTACTACACGGAAAATAACTTCAACGCTGACTTGGCATTCAAGTGGGCGGGCACAGAGCAGCATGATGAATCTAGGAAAGTTGCCAGCAAGTTCCGCTGGGCAATGGAGCCCCTGCGGGCTGGCGATCGCGATCATCAGACTTTCAGCCTGACGGTAACACACCCGTACCTGAAGAAAGATATCAACTGCACGGCCGACTACTACCGCGGCATCAAGGAGCTGCTGCGTACACACGTCACCATCGACTATTCCGACAATCCCGAGCATCTGATTGTGCTGGGCGCCCAGCTGAAGGACTTGTATGCCGAGCTGGGTCACACGAACTACACGTTCAAGCTGTACGGCTATCATCCAGCCTCCGAGCTGGATGTCGAACTCAATGGCACACTGGCCGCCCGGCCCTCGTACTACAAGACTGAGTCGACAGCCCACTACAAGCGCGACTACTCGCCGCGTTACGGCAAGTTCCTGGCCCTCCTGGATCTGAACAAGCGCGAACTGGAGTACGAGCGCCAGTCGCCGTACCACACAGTGCGTCTCTGGCTGCTGCCCACGATGAAGTACCCCGTGTACGGGTTGAATGCCACCATTTGGGATACGCCCGACACGAACCACACGGGCTACGTGTACGTCGATCTGGACAGGCGGCTGGCTCGCATGGACTTCAATCTGACTGAGGACGCCAGCCAAAATCTGCAGATGGTGGGCTATATACCAGACACACGCAGCGGCTACCTGGACATCTGGCGCAACTACGACGAGATACGCATCATCGATGTGAGCTCGTATCTGAAGATGAACCACTCGCGCCTCATCACGGGTCGTTTCCACTGGCGGCCCGACATCAAGAACGATGTGCGCACGAAGATTAATGGCTTCGGCAATGCGGTTTACAGCTCCTTCTCCGATGGCATTGATTTCTGGATCAAATCGCTGTACACCGAGTCGATGGAGTCGATGGGCATCATTTGGAGAACGGCCAAGGAGTACAACAGTGAGTTCATTGAGGACATCAGTCATTTGAGCGTATTGGAAAACGATCTCAATGATCTGCGTGTGTTTGTGAATCAGTCGTACGAGGCGAACGATTTCTATATCAAAAACGTGGTCAACTTCACGCTGACCATACTGGACGAACTGGCCATCAGGGACCACATCGAATCCCTGCCGAAGATCTTCTCCGAGCTGTGGCAGGCCATGGGCGACTCTGGTAAGGCGCTGCGAGAGAGCATTGTCTGGCTGATTGATACCATTAAGAAGACATACAACAGTGTGCTCGACGCGATCAGTCGCTTCTTCCATGGCGAGAGCTTGACGTACATCTCCACGCTGATGGAGAAGGGCATTGAGAAGTACGACAAGTTCGTCAAGGATCTGCACATCAAGTTCATCAAGTACATCGAGAACCTGTGGCACAAGTCCTGGCACCTGGCTGAAACTTACTGGAAGAATGTGCTCAAGCGCTTCGAGCCACACCTGTTCAAGATCATCAGCTTCATCGAGACAACCGCCTGGGATCTGAGCAAGGAGGTCTTCGATTTCATATACAAGCGCACCAACGAACTGGCCGAGTCGCCGTACTTCAACAAGGTGTCCAGCTTCACGGCGGATGCCGAGCGATTGTACAGGGACTTCCAGGCGAACGATGCCATCACCAACATCAAGAAGTACTCGACCTTGGCCTGGAAGTTCATCAAGGAGAAGTACTTCAAGCTGGTGCCGTTTGGTGCCGAGCTGAACGAAGTGCTCACCGAGATCTGGAACGAGATTAAGCAGCTACAAAAGATCGAGAATGTGCAGATCATTGTGCAGAAGTACAACGAAATCGTTGCACGCCTCGAGTGGATAGCGGACGAGCTGCAGCTCGAGTATCGCATCCATCAGCTCTACGGATTGTTGAGCAACAAGCTGCGCAACTATGCGATGAATGCGTTGGAGACCGCGGATATGTACAGGGAGGCAAAGACGAAATTCATCTTCGATCCGGAGGTGGGCATTATCGACTTGGAGCAGAAGCTGCCCATGTCCTGGCATGCGTTCAACGAGACGCCCAAGTTCGAGGAGATTCCCGAGTACAAAATGCTCTCGAAGGTCCAGAGTTTCCTCAGCGAAACCAACTCCACCATCATCATGAAGCTATACAACATGCGAGCTCACCTGGATCCCAAAACCTGGCTGCCGCCTTACTACTGTAAGTACAATCCTAGTTTCTAGTTATATCGCCTCTCTGGATGTCAAGATATCCAAAAGATACGTACTGTAACAGAACGTTTTAACGAGCGAAAATCTCGGTCATAAAATTGGCATAATGTGTTGTTGGCTGGCAAGCAAAGTTACTTCTTTAGCTGTACAAATTTTCACTATCTGTAAGGGATAAATATTAAGACGATTGATATTCCAGATATGATTTATATTTGTGATACGTTATTTTGTTTGTTTTACTGCCCAGATAAACTGGCATTCATATCAATTATAATTCTTTACGCCCATCAATTGCATTTCAAATTTGGATTAAGTTGAACTAATAGCAACTCATTCTCATAATTTGTCTCCTTGCAGCACGAGCCTTACTCATTGACTCCAGGCACTATATGACCTTCGATCAGCGTTTCGTGGGACTCAATCTGAACCAAGAACAACTGTCTCAAGCGCAGTGCAGTTATTTGTTGGCTCACGACTTCTTCAAGCGCAACTTCACGCTACTCCTGGAGCCTGCAGTAAGTAGTCGTTTGACAGCCGAAAGCGTTCTATCATCAAACTAATATCCTTCTCTCTGCAGGCACAATCGAAGGTCAGTCGAGAGAGCGGCCTGCTGCCCGCGCGCAAGTTGAGCTTCATTGCCAACGGACAACTCATCGAGATCGATCTGTCTACCGATGTAAGTGAAGTCCACTTGATCACTCTAGCAAACAATCAAAGTCTCATTTGTCTGATTTGTGTTCACAGCGCATCAGTATCAACGGCAACCCACAACCGATTCTGCCGCTGAAATTGGAGTCGGTCACCATCTACTGGGAGCTGGATATACTGTCCATCGTCTCGGACACGCAGTTCAGCCTGCACTGCAACGTGCAATTCGATCTGTGCTGGTTCGAGGTGAGCGGCTGGTACTTTGCCAGGACGGCCGGACTGCTGGGCACGCTGAACAATGAGCCGTACGACGAGTACACCATGTCCAACCGGATCATCACGAATCAGACGCAGGAGTTCACCGACTCTTGGAGTCTACAGCACTGCAGACCCAGGCAATCGCCGGCAACTAGTGCAGTGGCCGCAGAAGTGACAGCAACGTGCAACAACTTCTTCCGCACGCGAATCCTGTCCGCTTGCAGCGCCGTCGTGGATCCCCAACCGTTCTACGAGATGTGCCTCGACCTGGGCAGCAAGTCGCAACCCATACGACCGGGCCATCCAGCTGTCAAGGGCGCATGTGCGGCTGCATTGGCCTACATAGAAGCCTGCACGGCGCTCAAGGTGCCGATGCGAGTGCCGGATCAGTGTGTCTTGTAAGTAGCGAGCTGCGAGGGCCAATAACAAATGTCTGACTGTGTTGCATATTCGCAGCTGCCAGCTGAGCAATGGTTCCTATGTGCCGGAGGGCCAGTTCATCAATCTGAGCGGCGCAGACATACCGAGCAGCAGTGACGTCGTCTTCATCGTGGAGGCCAAGCCCTGTAATGCCAATCTCAAGGTGTCCAAGAGCATAATGAGTGTCGTCTCCAGCATTGAGGAGCAGCTGCGTGCAGCCAAACTGACCAACAATCGGTAGGTGGCCATCTGTCTTATTTAATACCAGAGTCTGATCATTCTGCTCGTATTGTAGCTATGCGGTGCTGGCTTTCGGCGGCGTGGAGCCCTTCGAGAAGCCGCGCAGCATCTACTTCGAGGGCAATGTGTTCACGTCAAAGCCCGACCAGCTGGCCAACTACTTTGAGCACATCAACACGGGCAACGGCAGCAGCAGCGACATACTGACGGCCATCTCGAAGGCATCGCGCCTGAACTTCCGGCCGGGCGTCTCGAAGACATTCATCCTTCTCTCGTGCAGCAACTGCGCGGCCAAGGACACGCGCTTCGACTACAACTCCATACTGCAGTTCATGAAGGAGGAGGGCGTCAACCTGCACATTCTGGCCGACACTGAGTTCGACTTTGAGCGCGAAAAGAAGCTGCGCCACTTCTTCGGCATGGACAAGCACGTCGTCTACTCCAAGCGCTTCCCCGAGGGCAACGCCGAGGCGCGCGCACAGGCGCACATGTCCAGAAACAACTTGGGCCGCTGCACGCCGCTGGCGCTGGAGACGAATGGCTCTGTGTTCAGTGCGCGCAAACTGGCGCCGGAGCGCAAGTATCCGATTCTGCGTTTCGCCACCATCTTTGCCAAGCGCGTGGCCCAAAGCGCCACGCCCATCAGCGCCCAGACCTGCGAGTGTTCTGGCCACAACTCGGGCGTGTCTTACCTGGCCTGCTCTCCGCCCGACGTGCCCGAGGAAAGGGGCAGCCAGGACGAATATGTAAGTGGAGATAGCTACTCACTAGATTGATAACCTTAATGACTTGTGTGATGTTCGCTTGCAGGATGACTTCGAAAACTGGGAGGGAGATGATGAACTCGACAAGGAAGCCTAGGCCAATTGCATGTTTCTAGTTTGTATGCGATTAGTTAGTTAGCTTAGTCATGTCCAGCGGTGTATGTAAAGTCTTTTCCAAGTAATTTGAATCACATTTTGTATAAATGAGCCAAATAAATGCCATGAGCGATGAAAATAAATGAAGTTGCCGCGCTGCGCTGTTTCATCATTGAAGCGGAAATTGTATGTGATAACTAATTCTACGTTAGGCATCCCTGCAATTTTTCTTAGTTACTCTGGAGCAACACAGATTGACAGGGCAGGGCAGGCGGAACCTGTTTTCGACTGTTTGTTGTTTGCTGTGCCTACGACCCAGCCCATGGTTTGGGCACTCAGCTTGTTAGCGCAAATCTCGACGAACATTCAAAGCGGTCCAACGGGCTGCAGTGGAGTGGAGCTGGAGCTGGAGCTGTAGCTGGAGCGTTGCCGACTATCACTTTTCGCCTGCGCGGGTTACGCTTGACGGAAGCGATAGCAGAACTCAAGTACGTGTTACAACCTTAACCCCAAAGCTAGGCCAGGTCCATTCACTTTGCCACCAGTGCTTCGCAAAGAGTTGGCTGACTGCAGACTGCAGACAGAAAACAGCGGGCTGCACTTGATACCCCACTTGAGCCCGATTTGTTGTTATAACATTTGCTTGGCAAAGCACAATGAAAATTATGCGATTCCATTGGTAATGCAATACTTTCTATTTCAATGTTATGGTTACATCAACTGACCAATTGCAGTTGCGAAATCTTTCACTTTTGCCCCAGCCGAAGGTGCCTATAAAAGCCGGCCCACAGATTGCAGCCACTTGCATTGCTCAACGGAAATTCACTGCGAGTGGAGCTACAAATTCATGAATCATAAAATGCTGTTACTTGTAAGTGTCACAGATTCTATCCTCTGTCTGGTATAAGATTCTTCAACTTGCAATTCATGTCTCTAGATGTTGATCTGCAGCTTGTCCCTGAGCTACGCTTCAGATCACACCGGCGAAGGGCACTACGAGGGCGGCGGCGGTGGGGCAGGTGAGTTTCATCAGCAGCACCACGACACACCTACCACATACTCGGAGATATCGAAGCATGTGCCTGTCCACGTGATCGAGAAAGTGCCACTTCCCATTCCCCACCCAGTTGCAGTTCAGGTAATTATCAACTAGCTTGTGTTGGAAACACTTTATGACTACTTCAACTCTATGTGCAGGTGCCAAATGTGATAAAGCTTACGATACCGGAACCTTATGCGGTCCATGTGCCCGTGCAGCAGGAAATTCAAGTGCCCGTTTACAAAATCGTGCCCGAAATAACGGAGCGCAAAATACCCTATACCGTGGAGAAGCCATATCCGGTGGAAGTTGAGAAACCCTATCCGGTCGAAGTGATTAAGCACATTAAGATACCGGTGCCAAAGCCTTATCCCGTGCCCTTTACTATCTACAAGCATGTGCTGCACAAGCAGCATGGCTGGTAAGGCTCCAAAGACCGAGCAAGTGCATAAATATATATTTGTATGTATGTATTACTAGTTACGGTTAACAAGTATTAAATTCGTTGTGTTGTTAAAGCAAAACTTTGACGTGTTTTCTTTGAACTAGGAATATATTCCCTAATGTGAACTAACATCGGTTAGTTAGCTTCATAAATGGTTCAACTAAAAACATAATATGCTGCATAGACACAAAGACAACTTTTGTTTTTCGGTTTTAAAAAATGGAAAAAATTAAGAAAGTTTTAATGCTGCGCTTCGACATAAAATGTAACAGATAACAAACAAAAAAGCTAAGAACTACAACACTTTTTCTCAGCGAAGCAAAGGCTCGACACACAAATTTTAAAACATAGTTTTGCAAAGTTAGAGAGGAATCTTTATGGTAAAATCTAGTTGCGCCAACATTGCAGAAACGTAGATATTATATATAATCTTTTAAAATTCTTTGAATCGTATTTATATGCTAATGGAAATATACTAATGAATATATCTTACGCGTGCAAAATGTCCCACACGACAAAGCGAATACACAAACCTGCATAACTCTCAGCTGAAACTTGACGAAAAAGCTTTGTAATGCGATTGGAAGCTTTAAACGGCTTCAAAATTGTGAGGGGATATTTTTAATGTGGGCATTACCACAAGACAGCGGCAAGCCGCGGTGTGCATAGGTGCGTACTCTCTCTCTCTCTCTCGCGCTGTGAAACTCACCCTCGACACCTTCGAGTACACGCACACACATGCAGACAGCTCTTGTACGGGCAGGTTCGTTAAACTTTGTTAAATCCTGGCAGATTGACGTTCTGCCAGTTTGACTGTCCTCCTGTCAGCCTCGACCGTCCGTTGCCACAGCTATGATTTCCTTCAACCGATGACGTGCTTGAAATGTGCGCACACTCAACCGAGCTCCCCATTTGCCCCCGTGCGTCCATCTACCTTAACTTGTGCAGCTATGTTAAATATCCCTTATGTCCTTGATGAGGGCTGCGAATCGTTTATCGTTTTCAATCTTAGCAATTGCACGACGTTTTCATCTCGGCAAATGGAGCCAAGCCACCGTTAATTTTCCCCATAAATATACATATATCCTTGCATAGTCCACTGAAGGGCATATTCACAGTTCACAACTCAATATTTCAGTGAATCAAATTAAGCATTTTACAATCTACACATCCACACGCAAGCCACATGTTTGTCAAAGTATTCAAAGAGTTTAATCTTTATTCAAACAGCCATAAATGCACAAAGTCAGAAACTTTCAATAATGAAATTTTAAACACATGCATTTAAGATTATTTATAAATGTTTCCAAAAAAGTGCAGTTAAGAGAGTTAGCAGCAGTTTAAATGCAGAATACTTCAGCAAGACTTTTAACTGATTTAAGATATATTAAAGCAGTCTTACAATTTGTTTTTATGTTAATCATTTTTAGAACATAAAACGCAAATATCGCATTCATATACATATATATTTTTCCCTTCTTTCTTATCTCTTTTTATGCATGTCGCAATAATATATTTATTGTGAAGTGAACTCAGCCGAATTTTATATTGTATTGTAATTCTCAAAACATTTTAAAATTTGTTTAATTTATGCATAAGCTTCAATCAAGCAAAACGAAAATGAAAATGTATTTTATGCGTTTTCTGAATAAACTCAAGTGCAATTGACGTTTGACAACATTATTTATATGTGTATTTTATACAGAAGCAATATATTATATACAATTTTATAATTTCTTTACAGTATAAACAGTATACATTAAACTAAAATTCAAATAAATATTTCAAAGCCCCAAGAGTTATTATATTAGCTCATTAAAATACATTTTAAATGAAAGGCTACAAATTGTATTATAAGTAATAATTAATGATAGCTGAGGATTAATGTAGTCCATTATCCTTTAGTTTAGTAGAAGTTTTTTGAATTTAGAGCTAATGCATGTCCATTAAAAGCACAGTTGTATCTTTTGTAATCTGCGCACAAAACATCGAAAATATTAGAGTATTAATAAAAGAATAAAGGCGTTAACTTACTTGTATATATGTTATATGCGTAGTATATCTCGCCCTATAGTAAATGAACTATTAACATACCTCTAAGCATACTATTATGTATTCAAATAATTGAAAACTAAATCAACTAAATCAATTTAATGTACATAATTGATAAATAATAATTTTAATTCGCAGCTTAAGCCCAAGATTATTACTTGTGTAAGCAACTAATTTGTATATAATATATTTTTCGCAATATATCCGTTTAAATATTAAATCATTGCCAATGAAACACATTTAAAAGGGCTTAATAGATAACATATACTCAACTGTTTAGCTTTAAACTCAGTCGATTTTACATATGCGGCGCTGGCTATTAAATTGTAATCCAGTCGTCGAACTGACAACAAACCTGCTGGCGGCGATTATCAAATTCAATTCAGCCTACCTATTGTGGCTAGTCTGGCTCTGCATGTGACGCTGAGGTGAGATTGAGGTGTGCGTAAATACAAATTAAATTGTCAGCCCGTTTGGTATTACAGGACTCGCGAAAGCTCTCAGCCAATGAGCTTATGGCTCAGCGGCAAGTCTGGCGCACAAATATACAATGCTAAGCTCCTGGGAGCTGGTAGGAAAATTACGAGTCGCTGGAAAAAAAAGAAGATTGAGAACGGAAAACGATATGAGATGCGAAATTTGTGGCACATGTTTATTTGGGCAAACTTTTTACAGCGCAAATAATTCGTGGAATTAATTTAAGTTAATTGATTTCTGCGCCAGAAGCTTTGCACGTGCCACACCAGGGAAATTCATGGCGCCGTGCTACAAGAAGTTTTGCAGCAGGAAGCTGCGCGTCTGATAGATAAAAACAGCAAACTCAAACGGAAGCTTGCCAGTCAAATAGTCAAACGTATCGACAGCGAGTGGCAGCCGGGAAGACGAACAGACAGACAGACAGCACAACATGATTGCGTTGTGTGTTGAGCTGTAATGAAGTAAATTTCTTTCTCCATCTATTCACACACAAACACATACACACACACTATCGAGGAGGAGGAGGAGGAGGAGGAGAAGGAAATGCCGCACGAGTCAACTGGCTGGCAGGTATACACTGAGCGCTCCTTGAGCTGAGACTGTGCGGGGCTTTGATGAACCTCTTTGAAAGAGAAAATGTTTGTCGTTGCTGTTGTTGTTGCTGTTGATAAAAATAGACACATACTGAGCATGGTAATGTGTGCTGCCTAAACCAGTTGTCTTCCACGTAGCTGGCAGCAATATGGCTAAATATTATTAACGCTAAATTAATTAATTGCTCATTGAGTTAAGCGCATTCATTATTATGTATCGCTCTTTCCCGAGAAAACTTTCGATCCACCATGTTCGCTTTTTATTATATATATATACTCGCGTTTCACAATATTATTTTTAAACATGTCAAAGCGACAACATGTCACCCAAAGCCACTTGACTCCACACTTGTCCTCCCGTCCTTCAGCCAGCAGCTTCCCACAGATACTCATTCGCCTAGATTTGAGATACAGTTCGTACGCGTCGCACGCCTAATGAACTGTAAAGTGGTGTGAATGCAAAAAGTCCTTTGATGGGCAGCCAATGGCCCATTCCACTCCTTACAACGAATGCTCTTCACAGCCACCAACTGAATTCTGTTCTCTTATGGCATTTCGAATTATTGATTTCCTTCACCTCCGCATGCGATTGCCTTTAATTGCGCATTAATTAATCTGCTCAAATTACAAAATGCCTTTGTTTCGTATAAGGACAAACGTAATTGGTATTCCATGGATATTTAATTATATCATTTTCGGTTCTTTTTGCATGAATATTATCTATGAAATGATGTAACTCAGAAGGTCCGTAAATATAACAAAATGTTGTCAGTTTGATGTGTTGTATAATTTGTCCCTTATTTTATTAGTATTCTGAGCATTTGAAAGCATAAACATCATTCATAAATTTATCACTCGACAATGCCTATTCACAAAACAAATCCCCTAATTTTTTCGAAATATCATTGAACATTGAAACAATCTTTAAAGACATAATATTTGCTATACATGCAAATGTAATTTCATGTCTTCTGCAAAGTCTGAATAGTCCGTGTATCTATGTGACTAAGGTCGCTAACAAAGTCAATTACTCTGTATACAAAGATTGATCTAACACCTGCTATTTCAAGACAATTCGGCTTTAGTTGAAGTTTAGGAATATGTCGCAATATAGTACTAAGAAATTGTGCTCATTATGCTGTGTGAAAATTGTAACTGCTTAGCTATCTTATTTCTCTAAAAATTGAATTTAGCTTGTAGACTAAAATGATAACAGAGCAAGTTGCTGTCAATCATCTGGAAATCGATTTGTCTCTAGTTAGTTCTAGTAATAACTGAGAGATTGTATCTATTTCATTTGCATGTGTGTGTACCTATAAGAGGGACCTGGAAATCAAAGCGAACGTGTATAAATTAGTCTTTTGTACGCTGCAGTAGTCAGCTTGTATGTTAGAGAACTAAAAAAAGTTACTTAGAGAACTGTAAGACTTTGACAGAATAAGTTGTCGTTAATTGATCCAAGCAAGTGTGGGTGCTTGAGTAACTATGGTTAGCAATACCTGTATAATTTCAAAGCAAAGTATTTCAAGCTACAATGGCTGAATGAAATGTATTCTCTTGTTGTTGCGCTTAACCCTTCTCGCAATACTTGTGTTGTAACTCAATCATTACCAGCTTTGCCCGCTGACTTGTTAAGCGGCAAGAGAGAGCAGACCAGTTGTTATTATGCAGCAAGTGAATTCCGGCCGCGGCCAAGTCGTGTCCCCTTGTTGCCATAAAAGTGAACTATAAATAGCCGCACGATGATGGAGCTTAAAACACATCAAGAAGCACCATAAAAATGTGTAAAAATATAAATCAATGCGGCGGCACAAAGGCTGTTGGGCGAACAGGCTACCAAATCCTAAGCACGAAGAAGAGCCCGAGCAACAACAATAATGCCTAATGACAAATCCCCAGGCGACAGTCAACAGTCAACAGGCGAGGCTACAACGCAAGTGGGAGGAGGGGCGGGGACTGCTGCTCGAAGTATGAGAGATGCTAAAGTGGTAGGCCATTAAAGTCATAAAAGTCGCGTGGACTAAATTAGAAATAATTTTTTTTGCTGGGCGTTGCAGCCGGACTTTTGGGGCAGAGCAAAAGCTCTAGAGCTACGCTTTCTTCCTGCTGCCACTTGATGTACATAATTTTAAATGACTTTCAGGAGGCGACCTTAAACGGCACGGCGTTTGGGTATACACACCGAGCGACAAAAACACAGCAGGCAAGGCAGCTGGAGTCCCGAATGTAACAGATAAGATTAGACGTCGAAGCCCAGTGACAACAGGCAGCATTCGTCAAGATGGCGCTCCCCACACCCACATTGAGTGTGCGCGCTCGTGTATGCCGTAAGCGAGTCAAGGTTAAGACCCAAAATTGCTCAACAGCAACCGTTGAGGCCGCCCTGAGCTCGACGCAACTCGCCTCGCCTCGACTCGACTCGACTCGACTCGATTCGCCTCAAATCGGCTCAACTCCCATCGCACAATATCCCCCAACGCCGAACGCAGCGCCTACAAAGCGTAAGCGAAAGAAAAGAAAAGAAAACACGGCAAAGATAAAAATTTTCGGGCTTGGCGCGTGGCATGGCAAACAGCTGGCTGGCTCGTAATCATTAGGCGAGTTTCCCGATAAAAAGAAAAATAAGAGCCAGCAAGACAACAACAAAGCACACGCTCTTGAGCCCTTGGATAAACAAAATATACATATACATATATATCCTATATCTATATGCGCGTCTACGCCCCAACGCCCCAACGCCCATTTCCCACTTGGCACTTTATCATTGGCACATCGTTGGAAAAGTTGGACAGTATTTATTGAAATTATGCCAGGCGCACACAACTGCAGAGCACAACATCCTCGGCGCTGCCTAAAGGCCTAGAAAGCAGCAAATGCCTTGTTTTTAATGGGCTACGAAATGGTTTCTTTTCCGTATACTTATTACAATAAATACGTCATAAACCGAAATGGGCTCGAGCCACTAGAAGCGCTAGATAAAATGTTTGAAACGCATTTCTACATATTTTATGCAAGTAATATGTATGCAGATGAATATGAGCAGATAAATAATAGCTTGCAATAAGCTCTATATCTTTATCTTAATAATTCCCCATAATTCATTTTACTTTATACACAGTCAAGACTCGGAAGTTCATACTGCAAAGTAGTATGTGTCAAACTGATAGTTTCTATTTTTTTGACTGTATTACACTTCTATAAATCGTTGGCTTTTATTGGGCATTTCCCGAACTTGTTTTTCGCTCGAAACTTTCGCAAAGCCCACACACAGTTGCTTGCTGGAAAATCTGGCGCCACGTAGCTGTTGTCTGTTGTCAAAACATTTCCACTTTCATTTCCATTCGAAATGATTCTGCTTCTGATTCTGATTCTGTTTCACTTTTTATCATTGTTATTTGTCCCCAGCATGTCTTTGCTTAATACGTTGGGGTTTCGCACGCTACGTGTTTGCCATATTTAAATATGCTGTTAAATGAAGGGCACACAAGACCTTCATATCCCATTTCAACCGCATCAAGGGCCTCCAATATGAAGTGCGGTATTATCATTTAGATATTTGCATATGAACAATACGTATTCCGTCTCTGTCTCTGTCTCTGCGTGAGCGTGTGTGCCAAATTAGATGTGCGTATGCTTGCTGGCGCGGTGCGTGGGAATTAAAATTCAACCTTGAAAATGCCAGACACGTACTCGGATCTTCGTTTATTCGGCACAAGATAAATGCGAGCCATAATGACACGCAGTCCCTTGCACAGCACTTGTGGTCTTAATAAAGCTGTTGAAGGTAAAGCCGAGAAGTGCGGTTATTTTGGGGCTGCAACTTTCCAGTCACTAGCAAATCCTTTTCATTCGAATTGCCTTCAATTTACCGTCTGACCGACTTTCACGATGCCTTGCCTTTATTTACTCTTACATATAGAGTATTCTGATTATCTGCTCTAAAACTTGCACTCTTTTTGTTTCAGTTTTCAACCACTTTTAATTTACTATATTAGTTTGGCAGTTTCAGTTTTCTATTACTTGTAAATTTATATAATTTACTATTTTAGCTAATTTGGGTTTAATTGAATTTCTCGCCATTCCTATTGCCACCTAAAAGAAGCAAGAGTTGATTGTAGCTCTTGCCGCTTCACTAGATATCTTAATATTATCTTGCAGCACTTGCTGTGTGTGCTGTAAGAATTCCTGGAACAGCAGCAAAATAATCAGAAATTGTTTGTGAGTTGCTCGTCCATGACTGTGTAAAACTTGCCGACATTTTGGCTTTATGTTCTCAGCCCTTGATGACAACAAAAATAAGGCGAAATACTGAACTTATTTTTATGCGCTCCTCTTTTTTCTGTGCTGCGCTCCGCCTCTCCTTCCCCCCTTAGGAGCTGCGCCAGTGCGTAACTAATCAATGCTTATGATGCCGCCCACCATAAATGAGAAAAAGGAAAGCAACGCAGCAGCAGCGGCAGCAAAAGTAAACCACAGCATAAAGTTTTGGGGCTCTTTAAAATGTTCTGGGCTGGCGTTTCTGGTGACCTTCAGCTTGTGTTCTCTTTGGGGGCGGCTGAGGGGCGCTCGCTGGCAGTTTACCTTCATCAGCAGCCTCCAGTGAGCCAGTCAGGCGTTTCAACTATCAGCGATGAGTGAAAATCGCTGATGCAAGGAGCAGAGAAGGTAGCGAGTGAGAGAAATACATTTTTACACTGCCACTCGTTGAGCTTCAGCTGCAGTCGCAGCTATCAAAAGGTTGTGTTCGTGACCTTTTCCAGTCGCTTTTCGTTGCTGTTGCCGCGTTTTTCGCTTGCCGTTTCTTTGCTTTGCTGTTGATTTGGCAGCTCCCCGACACACACTTGCACTCCCACTCTCCCACTTACCAACCATCCACCAACACACACCCGCACTCACACTCACACTCACACAAATCACACATCACACACATGAGCATGTGCACACTCGCCTGCTAGTTACACGCTCGTTTTAGTACGTGCCAGAACTAAGCTACTTGCTGGCACGCACATTTACTTCATACGTCCGCGAGTGTGTGTATATATGTGTGTACACGTGCATATATACAGCATACTTATGTACATATTGTAGCTGGTACTTGAGCAACTGCCACAGCCAGTGTCATAAATTGCACGTTGCGTATACGCAACCGAGCAAGCAGCTCAAAAGTATGCTAAGTTTCTTTTACATATGCTGCTAGACGCCGCGCAGCTTTGCAGCTTTAAATAAACTCAAGACTCGCATCATTGGCATTGGCATTCAACCGCAAGAATCAACTTAAGCAGTCACATTGAAGAAAATTATTGAAGGCCAGTCAACGAGATATAAATTCAAGAATGGAATGGGAGTACATAATATGCAGACTATAATAGAATTGTTTCTCTCAATCTACGCACTTAAACTCCAGCATTTATTTGTATTTAGCTCCAGTAAGAGAAACGCACAAGATATTCGAGTTTTTCACTAGAATTCACACATTTTACGACGCAAATCTATTACAAATCATAGACTTATTTGAAATTTAAAATACAATCTTTTAGCATTCAGCTTGTCGGTGGCCTGGTCTTTGGGTTCATCAATAATTAAACATTAGTACGCTTAATTCAACAAGTTAATAGTAAATACAAAGGTAAAACTTTTCTAATTGTTTATGCACATATGTCAAAGAGTCGAACTTGCCCACACAACTTGTGGTTTCAGCTAAATTATGTATAAGACCGAGCAACTGCAATAAATATGTATTATGTGGCTTAATATATGCTTTAATCAGACCAGTTAAGCTTTTCGAATAGGTTTGACATTTATAAATTATAGCCTTTTAATTCTTGTGGTTTACCGCAAATATATTTTACGAATAGCCATAAATATGTCCTTCGATAAATAGTGAGAGAGGGAAACAACGCAACCACCGGAGACCTTGTAAAATTTTTAATTAATTTCTGCAATTGTTTGCGTTCCAAAAAGTTTGGTAATTTGTTTGCAGTGCAAATTTATGTACCTATGTCCTTCAGACATTTGCCTTGCTTGGCAATCGGAATTTCAATTGAATATTTCGACGATTGTAAATCAAGTGAAGAACTCTGCTGCATATCTCTATTCGCTTTGTCCTTATGGCCTTATGGACACATACAAACTCTGTAGGCCATGCAGAGGCACCTTGAACGTTGTTACTGGATGCGCTGACACAAGTAAACCACAAAATTGATTTCCTAATTGATGTCGAACTTTGTTTTTGACCTTACATGTTGCATGAATCGGAAGCGACTCAAATGCCGCACACAATCGTTGATTGATTTGAGTTGAAATTGATTGCTAAATTGATTTTGCATACGCGCAATTGAATTAGAATGGAAGCCAGCTCCCTGTCCTTGGCCAAAGGGTTGCTCCTGCTGCCTAGACAATAGTTCCACACTCTCTCTTTTCGACTATTCCTGCCATAGACGGCAAGCTATTGCATCACCACTGCGAGAGAGCATCGAAAATATGAAATAAAGCAGCCAGGCCTGTTACTTACTCATTTATGGTGCTGTCAGCCAGGCTCGAATTCGTTTTATGAGTATCACGCGGCAGGATTCTGCCGTGGTAATTGATATTGCGCACAATGGGAGGCTAATACAGCAGCCACGGCCATAACACTCATAATTCTATACTGCCACTGCGAAACTCGAGGATTTTATTTTTGGCAAAAGTTTTGCTCCAACTGCGCCAATTTCTAATAATATTTTGTATGTGCCTCGGCGCCATTGAAGCTAAGACAAACACAAAGACAAACAGCAGCATCTACTGCAAATGTAGCCAACTGTTTTAAGTAGCTATATATTGTATAAGTGAGCTTTACTCACGGCCGAAGTTTGTAATTCACATAATTGATGGGGCAAGTTAAATAATTACAATGAAACTGAAAGTGAAGGCAAATAAGAAAGTTTTACTCAATCATTTGCCATATCTCGGATAACTAATATTGTTGAGAAGACTCTGCTGCTGTTGTGAATTATGTGAATTAATGCCGATTTAGTGTAACTCGCTGAATTATTCAAGTTTGCAGAGCAAATAAACGCGTTCTCATTGCACAAAAGAGTTAAGCTGCACGGCAAACAGTTGCCAAGCCTTTGGCTGTCGCTGTGAGGGGCAAGGGATTATCGCTATTACTAGCCAACAAACAGAACAAACACTGGCGAATTCCCAATCAATCAGCTCACCAATCTGCATGCCAACAACACGGTTTTAGTTGCATGTTACCGCTTTTTTGTGCGTTTGGGCAGTGAAACAACAGAACATTTGTCTTTCGATTTGTGAGCGCATGAAAAGCAATAACAACGCTGCCGACAACAATACCAAATACCAAAAGCAAACCCCATCGAAAAACTGCAATGACGACTGGGGCTGGTGCTGACAACAATGGACACGTCGAGCACAAGCAACGGGCACACGATCAGAGCCAGAGTCCGGGCAAAGTTTTGCGCTAGCTGAGATGTGAGAGGCATGGCCCACGCATGTCCTTGGCACGCTTCGCTGGCTCCATTCGACTGCCAGCTGGTGCGCTGAGTTAAGCCTCTGAACCGCACCCAAACCGAACGCAGCACTGGCAACTCAACCGAGTTGCTCGCTCTCTCTCTCCACCTGGCCCAACCTTGTGCCTTTTGGTCACCTGAGCCCATGCAGCAGTAGGTTGCCACAGGTTAACTCTAATGACGTCAATGGCGTTTGTCAAACGCATTGCAGGCAGCCCCTACTGGGCGAAAGAATTGACGCCAACAACGTCAACGTCAACGACAACGACAGCGATAACAACAACAGCGACATCGATGATGATGACGATGATGATGGAGGAGAACGCTGGAGGGGGGACGCTTCGTTTACTTTGCTGCTGACACGTTGCAACATAACATGCAACAGGCCGCGCCGCTGAACAACGGAAGCTTCACAAATTCAGCCAAGCTGAAACTTTTTGTTGGCTTTGCTCAAAGCCATTACAACATAAAGAAAAACACTTCTGCCCACATCCCCTTACCGACGGAATATAATTCTGAAATTCTGCATCCGCTGATGCTGATAAAGTGCAGGAATTCGATGGAAATTTATGAAACTTCATGTTCGTTTGAGTACAACCAAAATGACAACAAACTAAAGTCTTTAAAGTAGATTCCCTACATTTATATTTGAAAGCTTAGGCAAGGTCAGCTCTTCACTGGACCCTTTGATATGTCCTGTGAAACCAAACCCCAAATGACCATCTGCAAAGCTGTTAAACAAAAGGAAATGGGAAAATAAGTTAAAACGCACTGGACAAGAGTGTGCACGGAAACGAAATACCCAGTGTCCATTAGACGGTAATCAAATTCTACTAAAGCAACAGACTGAAGAATAGATAGACAAAACTACAACAATTCCGGAATTGAATCTGCAAGGGTAATGATTTTTGAGACAAGCAGGAGACTGAAGGATAGAAGGGCAAAACTGCAACAATTAGGGAAGTCAAAGCGCAATAACAATTGATTTTGAGACAAGCAAGAGACTGAAGAATATATAGAAAAAACTACAACAATTATGGAATTGAATTTGCAAAAAGCAAACACTGTTAATGTTCTTGGTCCTGGTCAACAAAATTCCCAATGTTGGATCTTTTTCTGTATTTCAAACATTTGCGAAATTATAAAAGGCTATTTATACATTTTAAGCAGAAAGTAGCAAAGGGAATGGGAAAGTGACGTCGCGTCGCACTGCTGTTCAAGCTTTTGTTGGCGTTCGTTGTGTTTGCCCAAATCCCCCCATCCCTATCGCAATCGCTCGCTCTCCTCCTGACCGCCATTTTGGGACTTCCTATTGAGTGCGCAATTAAATGCGCATTTGCGCAGCAGTTTTTTTCCTTTTTAACCTAGCTGCATTTCCGCGCCAAACGATGTTGTTTGTTTACGCCACTTGCTGAAGGTGGACGACAGCGTGTCGTGTTTCTGGGTCGCAGTTCTGCCTCATTTGACGCAGCTGCTGTCGTCCCACACAGCAGCGAAAAGAGCAGTGGAAGAGGAGAAGGAGGAGGGGCACAGCGTCTGCTGCTGGAGTGCTTCATAAAATTGTGCGTCGTTGTTTTTTTTGGGGTTTACTGCGTCGCATTCACAATAGCAAATTAACGTAAATTTTGTTGCCTACTTTCAGGCTGCGACGCAAATATAAAAAGCCCAAGGAAATTAATAATAAGAAATACCATCTGAGAAGGGAATAAAATAAAATGACAGCACTTTGTCCATTAGCGATTGTAATTGGCCTTGAACTTCATAGACAAAGCATGCTGCTGCATGTAGCCATCTGGGTAAATGCCAAACCCTCCACACAGGCCTTGAAATGTGCAGCGAACATATTGAAAAGCCATAAAGGCCAAAATATACCCAGCAAGCCAGCCACGAAAGGGGCAAGAGAGAGGCAAAATGAGTCAGTAGACAGCTTGACTGGGCCTGCTCAGCAAGTGATATGGCAAATTGAGTTGAATGGGCGAGAGTCGACAGGAATCGCAGGAGCGACGAGGAGCCGGGTAGGCGAATATTGGATTGAATTACCTTCGTTGAGCGCGCTGACAAAGTGTGAAATTTACAATTGCACAATTGCCTCGAAAGCTGAAAGCGATACCCGCCCCACAAATATTCTTTCAACTGGGGCATTACTAAAATATATGCGTTAAATATTCAATAACGTAAAATCTTCGGCTGCTTATTTAAAGCTATGGCCAGACAGTGCGAAGTAACTATTTTAGTGGCGCTCTTCATTTCGTGCGGCTGTCAAAATAATAAATGAAAATATCAGTTTGTGGTCAAAGTATTGCGTGAGAAATATGGCAGCTATCATTTATATTTTAGTGCAGTTGCGTGTTCTATATGCACTGCAATTTAAAGTGGATGGCAACCATTTCTCAATGTTCACTTGAAAATTTAAGTAATTTAATAGATTTTCTTGAATACTGCACAAGCTTCTGCAACTACGCAATATTAACACAACCGTATAAATGCTATTCTTATAAGTCTCTTAAATTTAAAAGAAGCTATTCCTATGTATGCACAATATAGTTATTCGCTGTTAGCGCTTTCTGATTACTGCAAATGCTTTGGGTCAACCGCAAACCATCTGTTGACCTTTTTTGCAAATTAGGAATGGAAATTCAAATGGTGCTCGTGTTGTTTGCTTTATTTCATATTCCTGCCAATTTTGTGCCATTTTTATCCAATCCTCTTTGATTGCTTTATTTCTTTTGGTGCCACAAAATGTCGCCTCATTTAACGCCCACCATGCGTATGTAAAATATTTGGGCCTGTCTAAACCTTTTTTGTGCACTGCTTCATTGATGCTGTTGCCTTGAATTCTGCAGAGCTGTAAAACGATTTCTAGAAGTATAAATCTAAGTATAGTAGCCAATTGCATTCATATGTTTAATGGCAACAAAGCTGTGTATTGTTCTCAAAAGATATAAAGTAACTTGCTTAAATGATTTCTGCACTCTTTGAATACTTGGAGGACGAGGTATTTTGTCGTCGAGTCTAATGGCTCACCAGATATTCATAACATTTCCATAATTTGAAGGGTTCAAGCATTTCCATCCTGCCGCATCCTTTGTTTGTCTGCGTGCTCTTGCTTGGCCAGCACGTGCCGTAGATTAGTCGAGCCTGCGGCGCCAGTGTTTTCTTTTGTCTTTGTCTCTGCATATTTAATACAATTTTCGAAACTTTAAACATTTGTTAGAGCGAGCAAAAGAACTCAGTTTGGCTACATGAGCAGAAGAACTTATTTCCGGCCACAGGCGCCCATGGAGCAACGAATGTATCTGCGATCTGAATTCACAATCCGATTGTGCTGAGCAGCTTTCGAGCTGTGCTGTGCTGTGCTGTGCTGTCCTTGCATCCGCTTTGGCTGTTTTGCAACGTCAGCTGGCATTAACCTTTGCGTTGTTTGGCTTACCTTGGTCTCACGCCAGCTGTGGGTGCATTTTCCCCAGCTTACCACTTCGACTTTACCATTGCCACAATCAATACCCCAGCTGCTCCCCCTTCCGTTTCCCTCAGCTTAATTTCAGTGCGTTTTTCTTCTCTCTCTCTCACTTTTTTGGCAATAATTTCTATGCGCATTTTGTACGTTCACGATTTGCTATTTTCATTTTTAGGCCAACGATTTGGGTTGCTTTTGTGTGCGCTTTTTTCTGCTTCCCTTTTACTCCTTCGAGGCTGTGATTTACTGACCTCAGAATTATATTATCCCATTCTCTAGTTGGCTTCGTAAATTGATTTCTGTAAAATATGACGGTCGAATTTCGTTTACGCTGAAAGCTTTTCCTGGAAATAAAACTGACCAAAATCAATGACGCTGGAATGCTGATTTCGAAGTCCAAAGAACACAAATATTACGTTAGGCAGAATTGTTTTCTTCTTTTGTATTTTACACAAGTTACATACATATATTTTAGATAAAGCTGTAAGAGAGAAAATTGCTTTTAAATGCGACTACGTTTTACAATATAATATTCCTGCATTCAATATGAAAATAAGGTAAGATAATTATTAATTGACTTTATTTAAAATCAAATCCGTTGTTCAATTTACGATTTATGGGTTAAACGAAGAGCAAAAGAAAACAGCTGTGCAAGAGAGACTGGAAGAAAATAGTTAGTCTATTCACTATCTCTTCCTCGGCGCTTTTGCTTTACCGATTACCGTGTCTTCTTTTCTACTCTCTCTCTCTCGCTGTCTACTTCTAGCGCGGTGAATTGTAACAAAAATAAATTGTTTCAAGTCTTCAAATTTGTTGATCGTGGTTTAACACCAACTCGCTAACCTTGTGGAAGCCTGAACGCTGTCTTAGCCAGACCACGACTGCAGACTGCATCTGGCTTTGAGCAGTTTGCCAATTAGGGCCGCAGCCATCGCCCACACATCCCTTATCCAAAGATTCTATATAATAATATGTATAATAGGTACAGAAAACTGACAACGAGTAACAGTATGATAACAATTTGCTCAGCTTCTTGTAATGCTCCATCAAAATGTCAACTGATTTATTAATTGTAAAAATGCATTCAATGAATATAAATAATTACTCTCCCATCATTTGCACAAATAAATTGAGCACATCAACTGCAAAGTGCAATAAAATAAAGCATTAAAACAATTTTTGGATTTGCAATTAAATGTAAGTGCAATTAACGGCTTTACAAATACAATACGTAAGTGTATATTAACAATACTTACACAAAACACAATTAATATAATATACAATTTCTACATGACAGAAAAGTTGTAGCTTATATTAATATTATAAATGCAATAAATATTATTAAAATGCATTATTCATTATACAAAGAATCTAACTGTTAATTTTACTTTACTTACTGAAAATTCTATCACTTAACTATTTTCAGAAACTAATTGTTGGTAGGACCCGTTTATAATTATAAATATTAATTAAATTTAACCAAATTTAATTATGTGTATATGCTCGTTTAATGAAAGTCAAATAATTGACATAATTTCACCTGCTTTTAGCCACGCCCAGGTTCTCCAACATTCTTTTATCTGCCGCTGTCTCTCCGGCTCCTTGTAATGACTGCTATCTATGTGGTTGGTCGACTTGAAGCATGGTCAATGTCCTTGACGTGTAATTACTATCGATTGTTGGCAATGACTCGGAAAAATTACAAGAGCTTTCAGATTCACACGGTTACTCTCCCTCTCTTCCGTTGTCTCTCTGGTCTATTTTCACTTTACGCTTATCGTGCGTAATTGTATTTTTATTATAAATGGGAATAGAGAAAGACGCTGCATTCGGTTATGTCATTGGCAACAGAGACAGCGCTGCCCACACATCGCCAGACTGAGAGATTAATCTATAGACATACGCAGAGCTGCTGCCGTTTGCAATTGCCGCCTAATAGGTAAATTAGGCGCTGTCGAGTGTAATGTGGACAAAAGGGAAATGTAATTTTCCACTGACCGCTGACGAGGCCGCAGTCGGAGCCTAGGCCACATCACGTCATCGAAAAACGTTTTGCATCATGGCCAGCGTGCACTTAGTGTGGCCCGTACGCTCGACGTATTCGACCACAAAAATTCATTTGACCGAAGAGTCTGAGACATTGTCGACAACGGACCACAGACGACAGACGACAGAGAAGTCATTTGCGTCAGTCATCCATCCTGGCAGCTGACAGCAAATTCAATTTGTAAATTTCTGCTGTTGTTGTTATTGTGTAGTGTTGCCAGGGTAGGTGGCATGAGCAAATGACTGCAGCTGTTGGGAACATCACAGCGTCGAGGCATCCACAAACGAGGCAAAAGCTCAAGCTACATTGCGCTAGCAGGTCAAATTAATTTGAACGAAATAAGGTGCAAGAAACCGGGGTAATTTGATGATCAAATCTGAAGCATAACTAGTTTTTCTTGAATATATATTGTGGATGTACTTTCCCTACAATGTGTGCTTGAAATTCGGCATATCGCGCTCTTGATTCAGTTCTATTTATTCGCACTTTTACAATCAGACAAATTGACCTTGTAACAAATATGCGCAAATTGCTAACGCCGATAGCAACAACTGCAACTACAGCAGATATCAAGTAAAAAATGCACGACAGCATTGTGCACAGTATATCTGTATCTGTATCTATAGGTATCTACATATAACCGTTGCTTTTGTGCAAGGCGCTAGTTTTAATGCTTACATAAAGTAGCGTGTCGAAAAGCTAAGTAGAATAAAAAATATAAATCAACGGCGACTATCGAACTAACGAACACTGCGCGTCTTGAATACTCTTTCTATATTCCAACAATATTTTAATTATTTGATATTAAAAATAAATTACTATAACATTTTTGCAATTGTTTTATCTTAGTTTAGATTTTGTTTAAGGCATAAATGTTCCCACATTGATTAGCACATAATGCGATGAAAAATTCATTTCAGTTGTCATTGTTCTCTACAAATCTTATCTTTTAATAATTTTAGCCTACACTCGAAAGATAGATACTCTTTTGATTCAACCCAAGCGTAAAATCAATATCTATTGATTCTCCGCGAGTATTTTTATATAATTTCGCATGTCAGCAAAGCATGAGCTAAGTTTGATTGAAATCTATGACAGTTTTAGAACTGACTTAACTTTCTTTACACATCAGTTGTCTATAAATTGTTGCGACTAATGTGGTTCAAGGCGTCTGCAATTGAGTGTTTAGTTTATTGCTATTTTTAACCATTTTAGAATTGAATTTATTCAAAGCTCTATAACTACAATTTGATTACCTGCTCAAGTTATGAATTAAATTTAAGTGGAATCACAGTTTTAATGAATCGAAGTAAACGATTTGTTAGCTTAACGCGAACTTATCTCAACGGCATTTATCAGAAATCTAATTAAGTCAAATGTCAATTGCCAGTCATCTATCTGATGCTCTCGTTGACTGCGACGCCAGCTCACTCGGCGTATGAGTAACAGCAATTAATTACGTATACGCACTGAGTTACGCGGGCCATTCAACAAAGAGTTCGGTTAATTCCCAGCGCAAATGCTAAAAATGCACTTGACAATAACAATAAAAAGCGATAAACCAACTAAACGAGCAATAAAGCAAATCATGCTCTCTGCGACTGTTGCATGAAACAACAACGCTAAAGTACGACAAAGCAGCTCTTCATTAAGAGAATCGTAGAGTACAAGGCATAGCACAAGTGAACTGCACTTCTATTAGCAATAATAAAGCACTAACCGCTATAGTCGACAAGATTTAAATTCTGAAGCAAGCTCAAACGTTCGAGCTCAACATTAAGACACAGCGGGTTTCGTATTCGCCACTGAGACGTCCAGAGCAGACTCTGTAATGTATATGGACATATTTGTAGAGAAATTTGTTATGCAGTACTAAGCACTTGAGTGTCGAAGCGGGACGCAGTGAATTATGAATGTGCCCAAACTGCCAAACGACTCAAGCAAAGTTGGGAGTGCGCACGGTGTCAAGTGAGGCGATTGATAAATTAATGAATATAAATAGCGCTCCTTATGCCCGTTTCTACGAACACCGCCACATGCTTGGCTGCAGTTAATCAATAAGCGTTTGATTAGACTTATCATTGAGTGTGGAGATTTAGGCATATGGGTTGAGGTCAACAACAGTTAGCTTGATGAATTGCCAGTGTACATAGAATTGAGCTTCTTAAAAGACTATCAAACAAAACCCCATAAAACCCAGTTTAATCTTATCAGTGCCTGCAGACGGTGATATGCTGAAAAATAGATATAATATTCTTACGCATATATAAATAAATATTGAATGCGAGGAAAGTGTAAAAGTGTTTTTGGGGCTTCACAGAAAGAAATCAACATGCAAATATTACAAACTGAAAGTCAGCAATTTAAACTATTATGTAGTAGAAGCAAAGTGCTCAACCTTATTAATAAGTGTTTTATTTTGCTAATTCTGTAGTTTAATTGTAGATCCCATTACGTCTCAAATCTGATCTCAGCTGGGGAATGTTAGAGATTCAGCTATTTATATACTTTACACTTAGTATGCGATGTGAGCACGTGCGTCCATTCAAAAATTATTTTCTATTTGCATTTGGACTCTACAACTGAGAGTCCCCAAAACCAAGAACAACAATTTCGTTGATGGAAAGACATTTATAGAATACTATACGCATTATTTATATATTTTGATGAGCTCAAATTGAACCAGCCGCCATAATTACACGTACTTTGTATTCACTCTTGATCTGAGCCACAATGAAATTTGCTGAAATACTCGCAGACAACAAACACACAGAAGGCACATTTGAATTGTGGGGCCCACGGTCTGACGCCATTGATTCGAAATGGGCAAAATTGCTGACAAGGCGCGTAGTGTTGGGCAGATGAATCAAATAGACTAGCATATAGTATAGTGTGTCTACTGCTAGGCAGCAATTGTTCAGTAATATTACAATTTCTTACTTACTCGTATATTTGTAAGTTGATGCTTACGAATCGCAGCGTGCAAGTCTCGGCTACACAAACGCCGAAATTGTGCACACTGTGCAACAACCGCAGCTTGTACAATAACATTTTTGCGCGAAATTTCTTAAACACAAACGAATTTCTCAACTCAACGTGAGCGTCATGTTAAAGAGAGCAACCACATCGAGAATTGCCCGAGCTCGGGGTCCAAGTGCAAAAAATGTAATGCCAGCCAGCCAGTCAGTCAACCAGTCCGAGCAGCAAGTTCAGTCAGTCTTGGTTTAATAATAAATTCATATAGCTGAGCGTGTGTGAGTGCGTGGGTTGAGGGTGTGGGGGTGGGAGTCGGGGCCAGTCGTGTTGGTCAAGCGGCGCTCGCTCAACGTTTCTTGCCATTTTTGGCCAATGCAAGTTACGCACTCACATTGAGTAATCATTTAATTTCGATTGTATTTCGCTTGAATTTCGTTTGTATTTTGTGTCACAGCCCACAGAGGAAAATCTGAAATGTGTTTAAAACAAAAAGCTGCTTTATTCGACGAGCATTGGAGGCGTGTATTCAATATGCTTTTTTCGATGCAACCAATTTGGCTGCAAAATCGAGTTTCGTGATTCAGATTTAGCTGCAACGCCCTGTAATATAAGCGCCTCTCTACAGTTGAATATTAACTACTAGAATTCCACAATGGATTGAGCACTTGTTATAACAATTACACCTACATATATAAGATAGTAGGTTAAGTGTTTGGCATAAAAGTCCAGCGGAGTCAAGTAGAAGTGTGTTGACTTTAAACTCATTGAATTGGCAGTTGTATAAATTATAAGAGTAATATCAAACAACTTTTTGTCATATATTAAATAGTTGTAAGACGAGAAATTCAGCATTATTTTCATTTGTTTTCTCTCGCGCATTTTAGTTTCAGCTAGAGCTGCTACATTTAATCTAATCTTAGACATAAGCATACACAAACACACACATTAAAGATATATGTGTGTGTATAGATAGCTTAGCTCAGATATGATTGCCTTTTTGTTGCTGTTGTGGGCGCTGCGCGTTGTCGTTTTTTACGTTTTATTATTGTTGTTGTTGCTCTTTTTTTCAATTTTTGATAGCCATGTTTGTACGTGTTGAAAGAGTTAAGAGTTTACAGCTGAGATGAGTGATTGTTTTTTAATTGAACATAATTATGGACTGCCTGAACCGATAAGCTGCTGCTCTGTCGCTGCTGTTGTCCCTAAACTTTGGATCCTGCATTGAAATATTATATTGAATCGACGACTATTCAAACTTATTGAGAGCCAAACTATAGATGTGGGTCTTCTTGTTGGTTCTAATGTATAAGCTACAGCAAATCAACCCTGAACCTCCAATAGTTGCAGCCAGCTTTGCGCTCTCCCAGCGCTCTCTCTCTCTCTCTCGCTCTCTATTGTGAGTCTCTCACACACACTCACACATGTGCACATCATTTAACCACATTTCAATTTCCGTTTTGTTTTACGCCTGAAAGCATCAATTTTCATTTTATTGATTTCGATTTTTATTGTCCACACAAAAACAACAAAAGCAAAAGCAACGAGAACGACAATGACAGCGTTGGCAGCGAATTCACAACAGCAAACACTAAAATGTAAATGACAGTTAAATAACAGTGACAACAAAAACAACAGCCACCGTAACACAGTATGTAATATCACCAACTTTCAACAGAAATTATCAAACAAGTCGATTGAATGACGAACGTTCAAAAGTTCGATCGACTCATTTAAATCATTCGCTTGCTAAGTATTTTCCATGTCTACCCAGTAATTTTGCCTATATGCTCCAAATAATTGGTAGCTTACATAAGTTAACCGATGTATTAAAGTATAATTTAGAGACTTCACAAAGTCAAATTATGCGGCTTTTCTAATAAAAGGCAACACTTTTGCTCAATTGTGAAAGAATAAAAAATATTTTTTACTCGCAGAAAATGCAGCCAGTTTTAGTCAAATTATAATAATAATAAATATATATAAATTATAATAAAGTATCTATCAAAATTTCCTTAAAATTATCGTTTAATAAGTGGAGAGTGGAGAGGTGTAATAAACTAAATGTTGATGATTTCTGCAGCAAGCAAAAGTCGAGCCCTTTAAGTAAATAACATACATACTCGCATGTGGCCAGTAATCTATGCATGATAAAAATAACCGTCAAGTGGCCACTTCGTTATTATATTTATGGGTCATTTGAGGGCTTTCAAGGCCGAAGAATACTTTGCAAGATTATAATTTCCTTATATTGCCACATAATCGCAGCTAATCAAACGCACCCAGTGAGGCTGATCGTAAAGTGCAACATGAACGCAAGTAAACAAGCGCAAACGAAAAATCGAATAATGAATGAGGAACTCTGGTTAAAATATTTGCTTATCAAACATTCATGGCACACACATACAGTTACTTAGCCCAACGAGGAGGCAGAAGTGGAGACAAGGCGCTGATATTGAACGTCCACTTAGCGCTAATGTATTTGGTTTCAAGGCTGCATGAAAGGATAACGCGGCCACTGGGTGCGAGCCCAACCTTTTTGGTCAAGGATTTTGAGGTGTGTTGCTGTTCGAGCGGAACGGACCGCCTCACAACTGTTGACATTCCCCACATAGCCGCGTGTGACAACGGCGAACACGACGCATATTGATTCGCTGGAGTTGCGACGCTTAACATTTTATAGCGCAACCGCATCAAAATAATTGACTTAATTAAGTATTCAAATGCCCAATATGTGGCCTGCCCGCCCATGGCATCACAACGCCATCGTGACCAATGGCACTTCTCCCCTTCGCTTCGTCCCCCTCATTGATTGATTATCGGCCGCTGACGTCTGCCATTTTTCATCCTGACTGTGCACCTGTGTGTAAATCAAATAAAACTGTTGGCGAGCAAAAGTTGAACGTTTGCTTCATTTGTCAGGCGGCAGGTTGTGATCCGAAACCATTATTAGACTCCTCACTACAAGTTGTTGCATAGATTTCTCCTGCTCTCCGCGGTCTTCACGACTCTTCAAATTGGCAGTCAACGGATTCTTTGAGCTAATTTCAAAGATTGCGCTTGTGAAGAGTTTTCCAAACTGCAGCAAGTTTTGCCTTCAAGTAATTAGTAAAGTTTTCCTCAGTACAAACCACCTTAAGTACTTAAAGATGCTAAGTTTTAATTAAAAATTACAAGCTTTGACTTTAAGTTACTACAATCACATGCAGCTGTGTTTGGTCATGGTCTATACAAAATATATATACAACAAGGAATACTGCTCATAACATAGTTTGCTTAATTTGTTGCAGCAATAAAGCTGTAAGTTTGCAAATTCCTGCAGTATGGAACTAATTTCACGCTTTAAAATTGGTATTAAAAATCACTATAACTGAGATTTTTAACAGTTTGTCTTCAATGTTTGTTTTCAAATGTGAAAAGCAGAAAAACAACAATCATTGCAAATTTTAATATTAACTTTGGCTCTCAAAACATGGCTGACGTTGTACAAAGCTATTTAGGGAGAATACTCAAGAACACTACTACAAAAGTTGACCTAATGGCGTCAGCTCTTCATCAGACTGAAAACTTTCAAAACCGCCCTCGTATAATATGATTCAACATGATTTGCAGTTTAAGCACGCAGAAGTAAACGTAAGGTGTTCGACAGCAATCTAATTTATTTAATTTCTATTTTAAAATACTAAAATTTTAGTGTTTATAAGTATTTAAATAGAGGCTAAAGCAAATCGTACACATCAGCAATAGACAGGAATATTTACAAAACATGGAGACCTTAACGAAAACAAACCAGAAACTCAAATCTTTTGAAATAATAAAAGTTGTAAGAATTAGTATTTGGCCTAATGAAAATATTGCATGTGTCTCGCAAACCAAATCAACAAAATAAAAATGTGTATGTCGAAGTGCAAATAGGTTAGAGTTGTGGGTTAAAGAACCTTGTTTTCGTCTAAATCATGTCAAAGCTATAGCAGTCTTATCAGCTGAATAATAGAAGTGGTGATTGATTGTAATCGGTGCTATAAACAGATTCAGATTAAATTTGTACTCAGTATTAAATAATTTATTACCTTGCGAATTATTCATTCATTTATTTAATATAGAAAGGTGACGGTATAAAATAGAAATATGTGCAAGTTGATGATATTTGAGCGACCGTTGGGATCTATAATCTATAATTGCTGCGACTACAAACAATTCGCACTAGCAGATGGCTCATCTGGTGTGCGCTATTTAAACAAAGCTCATTATGTTGATTTCTATTTTTGCCGCGTATTTATAGCGCACATTTGCTTGGTACGCATATTTTGACACTATTGACGCGTGTGGCCTGCCATTAATTTTAATCGTTGTTGTGTTTTAATGCTGCTGCTGCTGCTGCTGTTGATGTTATTGTTATTGCCACTGCCACTGCTGCTGCTGATATTGATGTTGCTGTTGTCAGTTTTAGTAGCTTCATGTGGTTCAATGGGTTTAATTCGAGTGACGCGAGCAAATGCATTGTGAGTGGTGAATACCCACAATAATCCGCAACACAGCAGCTCACATACAAATATTGAAAGCATACTCGCATATGCGAAATTCATGAGGGAATGCTGAAGCCAATGAATTATCAGGGTTAGTTCGAATTAGTGCAACTATTTATAGCAGTAAAAGGGCTGATAGTCAATCAAGTATGCACGCCATTAATTTATAATTGCCTGGCATTTATACTCGCATTTGACCTTTCGGGTCTACCACAAAGTCTTGACAATGCAGCGAAAGCGTATTCACTGTTACTGGCTCAGTGTTACTGTCTCACCAAGTCGTATTAAAATACATTTTACGTCTTCACATTAAATCAATAAATTATTTATCTCAAGTTGCTCGGGGCCTTTGCGTGCTAAAATAAAAACCAATCAGGGGAAAATAATGCGGGGCCACGCGCCTGTGGCGAATCTCGGGCATCCTGAAGAGTAAAGATGGCTAATTAATGTGCACATTTGTGCATAAATATATTTTTAACAATTTAACAATGAGCTCATCCAGAAACGACTATTGACAACACAAGCAACGGCAGCAGTAAAAGCAACAAGCAAATCCACGCCCCAATTAAGACGGCAAACGCGACGCGCAGCAGAGTAAATCAAATTAGGGGCAAAACACGTTTACCGTTTTAAGCATTCGCTCGAGTACGAGAATGCGAGAGATCTACTCGAGCCAATTACGGCGACAGCGCCGAAGCGGGGGCAACGCTGCGTATGAGTGTCGTTGCGTTTATCTCAATTTGCGAAAGATACTCACGCCACACACATACATATACTTTTTGAGCAACTGCGCGCTAAATGAGACATGTGTAGGCCCGGTAAATACGCGCTACTTGCATGTGTACACAATGCGATATCTGAGATAGTCACGTGTTAACATCATTTCTAATTATGAACTACAACCGCGTGTAGTGCGATAGCCCGGCGAGTTTCCAAGACAACAATTCGCTGATTTACTACAGCGTGCTATTTAAGCTTTGACCGAGGCATAGTACATCAAATGCATGAGTTTATTCAACTGTAAATATTTAATTCTCTCTTCGATTTTGCGAGATTCAGCAGCACAAACAAATTCTACTTTCGACCACTCAGTTAACAACATTTCTAATTATGAACTACAACAACGTGTAGTGCGATAACTCGGCGCGTTTCTAAGACGACAATTCGCTGATTGACTATAGTGTGCTATTTAAAAGTTGACCCCGAAGTGTAATACACGAATTGCAATAGTTTATTCAACTGCCTGTCGATATTGTTACCTTACAAATTCTACTTTTGGCCACTCAGTTAACAACACTTCTAATAATGAACTACAACAACTTGTAGTGCGATAACTCGGCGAGTTTCTAAGACCATAATTGACTGATTTACTATAGTGTGCTATTTAACGTTTAAGTTGCCCGAAGTGTAGTACAGGAATTGCAATAGTTTAAGCAACTGCCTGTTCAATTTGAATATATGCAACTCATTAATCCTCTCGTCGATATTGTTGCCTTAAACAGAAAAAACGAACTCGACTTCTGACGACTCTCTAATTATAAACTGCGGTAGCTCGGCGAGTTTCCAAGACAACAACTCACTGATTTCCTACAGCGAACTATTCAAGCTTCGACCAAGGCATAATACATATAGTAGTATGCAACTGTTTAATCCACTCTTCGATTTCGTTGGCTTAAACAGCACAAACAAATTCAACTTTTGGCCACTCAGTCTTAGCCGCATGCGAGTCGTTAAGCTAATGACTTTTCTGCGTTTGTTTTGCTTTTTATTGTACTGCTGTGGAAAGTTTATTTGAGCATTATTATTAGTGCCCACCCACAGGTTAATCTCATCACAAATTTCACTGCTACTCGACTCTCTCTCTCTGGACTACCACTTTGTCCTTTATCTTAATTGCATTTTATTTTAGCGCTCTGTTTGATTTTGCTAAATAATCACAAATTAATTGAAAGCAACCATAAAGCAGCCGCTGCTCTAGCCAAGGTGTAGCCCACTGTTGTGCTTCGGCAATAAACCCAACCCTTAAGCACTCACTGGCGGGCCAAAGTGCAAACAATTGTAATTTGCCACTGCCATTACATTTATCTGCTTTCATTTTTTGCCAAGCTTGTTATTTTTAGCATGCTCTTGCCTTCTGCCACGTGCCTTAATTAGTTGCCCCCACCTGACACCGTTGTGGCCAAGCCAAGTGCTTGACCCGGCCGGGAGCCGCTCTGTCTGCTGCCCAATTTTGAGCCACAACGCATATTACTTTGATTAACATCCATTGACATGATTCAGCGCTTTTTCGGCCTGTCCGCAGCAACTGCGGGCGTCTTGAAGTCATCAAAGTCACAGCACGTATTCAAAATTAGATATTTGAGTAATGTAAATACTAATGAGTTGATTGAACGATACAATATCGGAATTCTGAGCATTATTCTATGTGCATTTCTAGATTGCAACACTAACAACAGATCAGCTTATAGTTTTAATTAACTAAAATATAAGCTAGCAGACAAAAAAGATGCAGATGAATTGGCTAAAAATGTTGGCATCGCGAGGCGACCGCAAAATTAATTGTCTAAATTATTAGACACTCAATAAAATTGAAAAATATGCAAATGCTTTGTGCGTGTGTGCGCCAACGAAAATGTCGAGAAACCAATGCCACAAATGCCATAACACTTTATAGCATGTATTGCACACACATATACACACATGTATATAGTATATTTTCACTGTATGTACACACATATATATCTAGAGCTAGCAGACGTCGCCGCCTCCACAGCGAACAGCCGCAAAATAAACACACGTGTGAACATGAATTGAATGGCTGACCAAAAGATGCGCTGCAGATACAATCTCACCAACACAACGAAATCTACACACATACACGCATGTAAATACTGAAGAAAATCAGCGCCAAATTGACGCAATTGTGACAATTTTTGTCGCCGATTTGTGTGGGCCACGTCGCTGTGTGTGTGTGTGTTTTTTTTGGGGCCTGTGGTGCTCCACATCTAAAGTAATCATAAGTATAGTTGGGCGCACTTCTGACGAACCGTCAGAGCAACAGAAAAGTCATTAATCATAAAGTGACAGTGGCTCAAATTGAAAACAGCATTAAGTACAAAATACTTGTAATTTCTCTTTAGCCAGCATATGTGCAATAACTGATATAAACATATCTGTTAAGCTGTTGGTAATGAGCCAGATATTCTTGAGTTGTTTAAACTCAATTCACTGTAGCAGAGCTTCACTGTTTGACAAGAGAATGTGACTTTGGATTTGGCGCAAGCGCAATAGCAAAGATTTTGAGAAGTGACTGAGAGACTGACTGACTGACTGACTGATGGTTGGCAACAAGTTTTTGTTGCTGTGCCGCCCGAGAGTATCTGTGGCCGCGCTGCAGAGACTTGTGTCAGCTTTGTCCTCCCCATCAATTAACACGACTTTGCCACACACAAATGAACTGAGCAAATAGCGAAACACACACCGATAGGCCAGCCAGACAACAAGTCGGATTTTAGATACACATATATAGTATAGTATGTACACTGCGATCAACTGGTCCAGACGCGATGGGTTTTGTCAGTGAAACACCCACAACTCACGATTTGGCGGGCAGCAAATGTTATAAACAAATTAGCAGCATGGCAATAAATTTACAATTTTATCCAGATCTTCGCAAACGCTTTACTACGAAACGTCTGTTGAATTGTTACCAATTAAGATCTGTTAATTGAAGCTGGATATTATTGAATCAAACGCACTGCGATTTATTGCTTGCTCACTAAATTAGCATTAATGATAATTGAGTTTATTGCAAATAATATTGGCAGCTGGCACACAAGTTGCAATGACTAGCTGTACTTTCGTAGATATAGATCACGAACTAATATGATCGACAAATTAGAGTGAAATACACAGAGCAATCAAAGCTGAACTTGTATTATATTTTTTTAACTCAACATAGGGGAACTATCTTACTAAAAAATATCTAAGGAGTGCTTATAAAGAGAGCACATACTTCTCACCACATTTAAAATGAGAACACATTTATTCAATGTAAATTACGCATACGCCTAGTAACACTCATAATCAATGCTGTTGAGTCATATTTATGCAACAATAATTTCGCACATTCCACACTAAAATAGCGAACACAGCAACAAAAGTAGTGAAGAATATTCCAACATTTTCATAGGCATAAATTGTCTGAATATTTGTTTATTTATTTCTAAAGATTTTCAATGCTCTGTCTTTGTTTAGCTTTTCGTTTGGGTCAATAAAATTTCGCTTTATTGCAGTGAATGAAACGTATTTGTTTTTTCCCTTTGAAAAATTGCATTAAAACACAACATTTGAATAAAGTGGAAAGTGTGTTAAATGTTATTATCTCATAATCGTTTCATTTGGTTATTTTTAACATTTTGCACTTTTATTTATTTACTTTTTTTTATTCTCTCTTTGTCCTCAGCTAAATATTTTTTATATACTACAAACAGAAATAAACAAAAATACAATTCCGTGATCTATTTTCGGAACATTTTGTGAGCAACAAGCACACGTTCATACATAGCTGTTTGGACTCTCAATTTTTTTAATTTATGCACCATATATTATATGTATTTAGTATGTATATTAAAGGAATGCGAATCTTTCTTCAATAAATAGTTTTCAATGCGATCAACTAAGAGAAATTGTAGAGATGCTTAAGAAGTTTTGAACTGTTTATATAACATTATAAGAAAACAGGAACTTTAAATACAGAATCACACTCCATGAATCGAATTTACTTTCCTGCGATCGCCATTGAAGTTTGGGAACTTTCTTTTCAGTGAGTTTATACGTACTGCCTTTAGTCGCTGATCGGCGGCTTTATCTAATTAAGAACAGGCTGTCGCATATTATTCCCAGCTGCCAACAGTCAAATCAGTTAAATAATTACAGACAAAATTGAATGCACAAATGTGTGGAGCCAGTGGAAAACAGGTCGCGTTAAATCGTTAAATATACAGGTTGTGTTTTATTTAGATTGCAAGCGCCGAGAACGACTGCAAACCGAACGACAGATGCAGCTGGCGGACTCATTCATTAGTGGTGGGACTTACTCAATGCACTGCCATGCCCCTTGCAGCGGAGGCGGCATTCTGTGTGTGCAACCATTTGGAAAATGAAATCAGAAATCACTTTAGCAGCCAGCCGAGCGGCCAGTCTCAGTGCCAGAGTCCGGCCGAGTCTGACTCAGCTCGATGCGGGCTATAGACTCTTCTCGGCCCATTCCCCGTTGTTCCACACCACACACCACCACATTGGAACAGGGATTTTACGATTTCCTAAACGATCTGAAACAGCATGTATTGATTAAAACAAAGAAATCCAAAACCTAAATAAAACTAGCAGTTAATTTGTTTATCAACTGTTATGTTAACAACTCTGTGTGAGTCTTAAGTCGCTTTCATTTCAAATAATAAATTATGCTTAATATTCATTTAGAACTATTTTTATTTGCAATGCACTTTCAGTAAATCTCAGCAAAGAATTAATAATTCTTGGTATAAGGTGCGAAACATTTCTTTCTAAAAATGACAAATAAATTTCTTTTATAGAAATTCTTTTTATAAATTTTTTACTCTCAGTAAAGATTTGTAACTTCTTGGTATAGTGTGTGAAATATTTTGTATAAGCTTTTCTTTCGTCAAATGATAAATAATTTTTATAAAATCACTTTCCTTACAGAACCATTTTTTTGCAATGCATTATTTATAAATTTAATGAACCCAGTAAAGAATTGTTGTAATGTTAAATAAGAATTGTTACATTTCGATCTAATGTGTAAACTACTTTTTATTACTTTCTTAAAATAATAAATAATTCACTTGCATTCACATTTCTTTTAACAGAATTCTAATTCAATGCACACTATTTATTTATTTTAAAACCCCAGTAAAGAATTGTCACTTTTTGTCCTAGAGTGTGAAGTGTTCCTGATTAGCTTTCCCTTCTTAAAATGATAAACAACGTTTACTTTCCTTTAAGATGAATTTTTAATTTAACTGCATCATTTATATATTTAAAAAACCCCAGTTAAGAATTGTTGCTTTTAGTGTGTGTGTAGTTGAAATGATAAACTAAGTTTTACTTTTCTACTACAATAATTCATATTCCTCACTTAAGAGTTGTTACGTTTCGTTCTCATATGTCAAATACTTTTTAGGGTATTGCGCAGTCTAGGGCACAAAACTCGTAAATACAGATTTGATATATTTTCTGTGTATTTTGTTGCTGTCTGTTCTGTTACGTAATTACGTGTTGGAAAGCTGAGCGATATCAGCTGAAATGCAATTGACAGTGCAAATTGCCTAATAATTGTGTGTTTAATTTATGGCATATCTAAGTAACAATTACGTAGATGAATGATTGCTTAATGTATGCATTGTATAACAGCACTACTAAGTGCCTGAAGCGCATTTTAGCTATTCACCGAAAACTGTTTGCTTTCCAGCAGCTTCAAAAAACAGTTTTCTATAACAAAATCCCAGTTAATGCTGAGTTAAACTTTACAGACTGGCGTGGCGAGATGCGTTAATACGACCTCTTAAATATTTGCACAGTTGTCCACACTTCACAAAAATAGACAATATTTTATAAGAATTCAGAAATAAACCACGCCAATGTGCTGTGTATTGCTACGAGTATTTCATGCAATTGAAATTCCGTATAATGGGGCATGAAATAAAAATTCCGAATCGAGAAATGCATATAATATTTAATTAGAAGAAATTAAATAGAATTATTTGAAATTGCGCATATATATAGTGAAATCGCTACCAGCCAAGTGAAACGTTCGCTTAAAAGGGTTTCTAAATAGCATTTTTAAAAACATTTAGCAATCGTATTTGCATAGTGTAACTCCACTTTATAAATGAGTTCAATTTAAATTGTCATAATTGAACAGTTTTCAATTTTATATTAATTTATGCACCGTTTGCTGTAGAATTTTAAGCATATGGGGGATTTTTAGGATTTGGCAATATGTTCAAGTAGAACGGCAACAATACCAAAAGAAATCATTGAAAATTTAGTGCAAATCATGCCACTATAAATTGAGAGCGTTATTGAAATAAGAAACTTTGGAGCAGAAAAGCCTTTAGCAAAAATTTTGAAAATTAGCTGAATTGAGTAAATGTTAGTCATTTTTGTTTTCAGATTTTCTACGCGCCCATTATTATGAATAAGATAAAATTTTGACATTAATTTGTTAAGAAATATTGTAACAATAACTAAACGAAATATCAACTTGTTTGCTTTGCAAATGTGTTCTTTAAGCAGACCAACACTCAATAGTTGCCAACATATATTCAGATTGTACACCAAATAGTTGCCAACATATACTTCCTTTTGCATGCCATTCTATGAAATATCATGCACAATCTAAAAGCAATAAATAAAGTTTAAGTTGTTCGCAAGCTTACGTTTTTAATAGACAAAATACATTCGAATTATTGAAGAACACTTGCAAACTGAAGATCTTCTCTTGTCTTGTGCTTAGGAGTTGTTGAGAGTGTTCAATCTACATAGGAATTTCGCATCAATTACGAGTAGTATTGTCACTCGTTGCTTGTGTGGCACAAAGCATGGAATTCTCCGCAAGCACATAAATTTTCCAGAACAATATGCATTGGTGTATGGGCTGGGCCCGGGTCTGAGCAGCTAATTGGCTGTAGATGGCGATACACAGCACAAATTGCTGTTCTGTGCAGTTGAGGCTTTTTTGCAAGCCAAGCCAGAAGGCAAAGCCCCCAACGGCTTGGGTTGTCGTCCGGCTTGGGACCCAAAAGCAGACCGCAAACGTCTCACGTACCCAATCGGAGAACGTACTCATTATATATGTGTATTTCAATATGAGTAATGCCAATTTCGGAATCAGTGTCCAGTCTGCACATTCCTGCACAACAATAGGTGTTAGCAGTGGCCAAGTCATGTGTGGCGATGTGGGGCAGGTAAATCATAAAGCCGCTTAGCTCTTGTGCTGTGTCTCTTGTCAAGCATGTCCTGGCCAAGTTGGCAGCAAAACGGCAAAATGGCAAAATGGCAGCCAAACAAACGAGCAGGCAAAGTAATATTAATACTGCCATGCTTACATGTGTACGAGTATATATGTAAAGTTTGTGTGTTTATGCGCCCGAAAAAAATACAGAACTGTGTGTTGCTATAAATAACCTTACGACATGCTCCGAGTACTTGGCAAAGGACCCAGAGGCCTCGCCCTAACCCTACATGCCACATAACTATGTATGCGTCTACGGCCCTGTATATATGCATATATATATATATATATACATATTATAATGTGTGCATGTGTCGTGTATACACGCCAACTTTGGCAACTTTTTTGTCTGTAACTAAAATCAAGGAAACAAAGTAAAAACAACTTTCCGCTTCTCTTCCTCTCTCTCGCATGCGACGTAAAAAGTAAAACAAACCCAACGGCAACTATGTCCAAGCTGTGTGGGTGAGTGTAAAAAAGAGCCACAAAAAATTATGCAAAAGTTTGGCAGTCGCGTCTTGCTGGCAGAGTTCAGTTCCTGTGGCCTGTGCGCTTTCGCAACTTTAATTGTGGCAACTCTTAAAGTGTCTCCCATTTATTTGTGAAATTCCTCTATATCTTTTAAGCGTAAGCAATAAGCAACCATAAACAAAGCCGAATATCAATCAGTGACTATTATTACGCAGCTGTCTGAGAATGTTTTAAAAAGAAAGAGAATAGGCTTGCATAACAAATGGTGTGGTATGCTAATGCACAGTTTCGTATAGAACGCGCACGTATGCATAAGTAGTATAGACGGCAGGTGTTGCTAGCTGCCACTTTTGGCACCACACATCGAAACATCGCCATATGCCTACGCTATGTACGCCATTTGCAGCAGCGGCTCCTTGGCGTGTACTTTGCATATGTATGCGCCCACTTTATTGTTATTTTCCGCCTGTGTGTGTGAGTGTGTGGAATACTTACGGCCCTGACAACACCTTCGAGTCGTTACGAAGGTCTGAAATGAACTCAGCAGAACTAACTAATTTAATTATACTGCTTGTTGGCACAACATCGTCTGGATATATGCACGAATTTCTGCTGGAAAGCTTCAAAGGGTTCCGCCTATATAGCAATGAGTGACAAAAGTTATTGCCTTGTTTGTTAGGCACGCTACAACAACGGCCGAATTATAAGTTAAGTTGCTCCAACGAAAGTTTCGATTAGTTGGCTCCAATAAGAACGCATAATCAGTCGCATTTTTATATTTTTTAAGGATTTCAAATTCATTTTATTGGTTTTTTTCTTGTTTGTTTTGTTTTTGCTTATCTTTTCCTTTGTGTTTGTTTGTCTCTTTTTCTTCATCTTCATCATCTTCTTCTTCTTATTTATGTTTCATCAATATAATTGGTTTGCTTGCTCGCATTTTTTTTTTGTTTTCTGCTTTCATTTTTATTGTATGCATGGATTTTTTTTGTAAGACGTTTCATCTTCTTTCTTTTTGAAATATATTTATATATACGCACTTGCTATATAAACTTAAATGTATAAACTAAATTAAATAATTTGAATTTTCTCTTTTCTCTTGTATTCTTCGGTTTTTTTTTTGTCTGTTTATTCTTTCCTTCTATTTAATATATATGTATATATATCTGTATATATATATATTTATTGTTATAAATATATGTACTTCGAATTTAACGCACGCACGCACATGAAACAACAACAAAAGGTTATTCATTCGAATATGTGACAAAAAACGTTTCTCTTGCCGAAATTACAAACTATATATAACCATATAGATTTGCAATTTGCATTTTATTTAGCAGATTTCTTGTTAGCTTAAAACAATTCTTTCTCTTGGAAGTTATACAAAATGATATACACATACATATTTATATATATAGGTATATATAATGTTCAGTGTATATTCTTCTCTTTATACATATACATACGTAAAGCAAGTATTAAAGCTCAGTTATATGATTTGTAGAGCATTGCTAAATAAATTACATTTAAAGTTAACTGATAAGAATTAAAATTGCACAGAAACTTTACAACAAATGAAATGGAAATCCAAATTCAGAATTCAGAATTATTATTTTTTTTGTCGCTTTTTATGTGTTTTCACTGAAACAAATTATCATACATCATATACAGTAAGTTTGTATATATGCATACGTAATATATTCTCATTATATTTATTAATATTCTTCTTTTTCTTTCTCGTTCTCTTTCTCTTTTCTTTTCTTTTTTTGTTAAATTATTTGCTCAGACTACTTTAGACTATGATTTTATATGTATGCATGTACGAATAATTCTTCCAATTATTTATTAATGCGCCTATTTGTTTTGTCGTTGGTGTGTGTGTGTGTCTCTTTGTGTGTGTATTTGTGTGTTAGATTAAAGAAAAGAATGAAAATGTTCTTCAAACATGTAGAAAGTATGTGATGTGTGCTTTCTTTTCATAATTTTGTTTTATTTGTTAATTATTTAGCTTGTTTTCTTTTATACTTATGACTTTTCGACGCAACAAGTGAATAGAGTTAGTTGATTACAAAACATACGTTGTATATTTTTGATAAAAATAAATGTATTTTTAACAACATAATTTGAAAGGCTTGGCGTCTAAAAATAAATTAACAAAAAGTACAGGAATTAAAATAATAATTTAAATGATTATTTTTCTTTTAGCCTATTATTTAACAAAAGGATTCGCTGCTCCTCATAGATCTTTTCACTTTTAGAGAAAGTTGTTGTTTTGTTAACGAAATGTTAAAGAATAAATATATAAATTGATCTTTACTCAAATATATATGTATATAACGTGTTTTTTTTTTTTTGTTTTTTTCTTTTTTTTTTAAATTATTAAACTTAATTGGCGCTTATTTTTCCGTTCTCTCTGTTTTTCTCTCTCTCTTTTGCACATTTTCTTGGTATCTTTTTGTTTGTGTTTTACATAAGTGTATAATATTAAATATTTTTTTGTTGTTCAATTAATGCTACGATTTTACGCTTTTTTACACACAAATTTCAGTTTGTTTTTTGTTTTTTTTTTTTTTGTTTGTTTTGTTTTCTTTGCGACTTAAATGTAAACATCTAGATTTTTTTGCTGCTGCATTTTTGTTTTTTGCTTCATATATATATATATATATATATGTATATATATATAGATTTATGTTTTATATTTTGTATGTTCTCCATGTTAATATTTATTATTTATTTTAGAATTTGAGTAGTTCATGTGGTTCTTTCTGGCGCATTGTTGCCCTAGATCCTGCGAGCGATGCGTGGTGGATGTGCCACGCATGACCTTCTAATATGTATGTGTAAATATGTATATGTATGTTCGGTGAGTGCGCTTACTTTTAGGTGCCACTGTTGATGAGCATGTGTGAGTGTGTCTATTGGATGTTGATTAACTTTCGGCTGTTTTCTCTTTCTCTTTCTCATTCGCTTTATCTTCATCTGTATCTTTACGTTATCTTTACCTTGCATTCGTTTTTTGTTTTTTTTTGTTTTTGTATGGTAGTTGTTGTTCTTATTGTGTTGCACGTCGTCGCTGATTGTACAACATTTATAGTACATATGTATCCGTATGTCTAGAACGCCTAAAACATCGAGAGCTAAACGTAAGCTCAGTAAGTAGCAGAGGGGCGGGAGGGGCAGGAGGCATCGACCAGAGGGCACATAAGAATTTCAGCGTTTTCTTTTCTTTTTTTTGTTTTTTTTTGGTTTATTTTGGAGCGCCACATGCAACACTAAATTGTAGTTTTATAATGCAAACACTCGACATTTGGTCGTTAGACAACACTGAAATTGCTGAACTAACCGCACGAATCTTAACTATTGGTTGACCTGTTTCCCATATCTTTATGATGTTACGAATACGAGTTTTTGATGAGAACTTTGACGAGAGAGAACTTTTATAATTCTCGTTTTGTTTGCGTTCCTTTCAATTTATTTTTGTTATCTTTTTTATGAGCGCACTAGGTGCGCGATTATTTTATTTTTATTTAATTTATAAATTAATAAAGCGTTTCATACTTTCACAAATATTCTTTTTTCCGGTTCTTGTTGTTGTTGTTGTGGTTGTTGGTGTGATTGTTAGGGGGTGTTTCCTGTTCTCTGACACAAAACACTTTCCACTCTTTCGCCCATTCTACCGAAGTTTTCTGTTAGCCTTTGCATTGTTTTCTTTTGGATTTCCTCTGTTATCTCTGTTTCTTCTTGTTTGTTTGTTTGTTTTGTTTTCAGTTAAACTAAACTATGTACTTTACAACTAAATATCTGTAGTCTCGTGGTTATACTATACGCTATATGTTATGAATGATTATTTATGTATTTTACCATAAATTGTTGTTACTTATTATTTGCTTGTTACTTTTACTGCTGCTGCTGCTGCTGATGTTGCCTTGTAGTTGAAAATTCCGCTCTTCTCTGTCATTCTCTGGCTCGCTCTTCACGGATTTGTATTACAAATTTCTTTATCGCAAATGCGTTCATCAGTTGTGTGAGGGGAGCATTCAAGTTCCACTACGCTGCAAAATACACAATTCAATAGGCATTTAATTAGTTACCAAACATATACATGTATATTTATTTAGCTAAAAATATGCAAACATCGTGAGCTAGCAGTAAATAAAACTGCTTTATGTTTATGTTAGCCTTGAGTGAGGGGCCAAGTTTGTGCTCGGGGCATTTCCTATTTGAGTTTTTTAACCTCAGTCGCAGTTATTGAGTTGGTCAAACTCAAACGAGCTCTTGATTATAAATTAAAAAGCTCAAACCAGCCAATTTGTTGATGTGTTTGATGGCTTCCGATATCGGTTTTAGCAACCAAATCAACAGAACTAGCAAACCATTCTCACAGCTTTCCCCCACGCAATGCCAATTATTGGGCTAGGTCAAGGTCATTTGACTATTTCGGGCTAATCTATATTCGGATAAGCAAAATAATTAAAAGCAATAATTTACGGTATAAGTAATTCTTTTTCCGCATCTTTCTAGAATTCCTAAATAAATAGAATGGTATTTTTATCGAATAAAACAAACATCAACAAAGACAAATAGTCTTTTAATAATTATGTAAACATAATCAAAACTATTTACATCTATTTTCATATTCAATGTAAATATTTTGGCTATTTTAGGTTCATTTATATTTAGTGAGGCAAATTAAATACAAAAATAACTTACAAATAATTAATTTTAGTATCTTTCAAAGTATCAAATAAATACTAAATAACAAAAGTGGAATATTGGAATATTTTAGCTATTTTGGGCAAATTAATTAAACAATTAAGAGAATTAATAAATAATTATATTATATTGCATCGTATATATTAGTATTTTCATCGAATAAAACCAACCTACGACAAATATTGGTTATTGTTTATGTACACATTACCAAACTATGTACTTATGTTTTCATTCTGGGCTAATTTATATAATTTATATATATATATATATATAAATATTTTGTAGTATTTTTCTAGTATTCCTAAATAGAATTCTATGAGTATTTTCAACGCATATAATAAACAGCAAGTAACAACATATAGTCTTTCGTATTTATGTAAACAACATCAAACTATTTACTTCTATTTTCATATTGAATGTGAATATTTTGGCTATTTTGGGCCAATTTATATTTAGATAGGCAAATAAATTAAAAAAATAAGGTATAGTATAAATAAATACTATGTAGTATCTTCAAGAACTCATATATCAAATTCTATTAGTATTTTCAACGCATAAAATGAACACCAAATAACCACAAATTAAGCTAATTGTTTATGTAAACTATTTAGTTTTATTTTCATATTTAATGAACTCTAAAAAGCTTTCCCAATCATGCACTATAGTGTTTTAGCGAGTCAAAGTGCAAAGCAACAGCTTCAGTTAGAAATGTTGATAAAATAGTTTTATATTCGTAATACTTCTTACTCATAAATAAACTATTTAAAGTGAATCAACTGGGAATACGTATGTATATAATGCGTATAAATAAACTCGTTATATTTTCTCCCATTTCCCGGTGCTCAACTGCCATGTAAAAACTTTTATAGATTTTTCGCCTTATCAGTCCCGCACACACACACAAACACTCGCACACTCACAGGCAGTTAAATCTAACGTCTGAAACTGCGGCAGCGTCGCCGTTGACGTCGACGTCGCGTTGTCGATGTCGCTGGTAGCGCCGTCGGTGGGCGCCTCTGACGTAAGCAGCGACAGCCCCGGCAGCGGGTTATATTGAATCTTTTTTCACAAACTCATATGACAACAAAGAGGCAAGGAAAAAAACAACGACAGTGAGAAGATACGACAACAATAACAACAACGATGGCAGTTTTGTGTTTGTGTTTTACGGCTGGAAACGAGCGTCGTGAGCTGCACCCACACTTTGGGGCAACAACAATGCGAATATTACAGGCACAGACACTTTATATGTGGAGACACATGTACGCATAACTATGCGAAAGCAAAGCACTTAAATATAAACGGGCTTATAGCTCATTTGCAGCTCGTGGAGATCTGCAAACTCTTCTGATATGAATCGCATTGCATAAGACTCAAATTGGTCAAATGTCGGGGGCATTACCAGCGCAACTCTAAAGCTTTCACTTGCCCAACGCTTTAGCTGGCCTTGAAGCTGCCAAAATGCCAAAAATAAAAAGCGAAACATAAGTAATAACATCGGAATGTACAACAAATGAAAGGTATTTCAAATCCTACTCGTAGCTTAAGCCGAAATGGCAGCAAATCGCTTTTGGTTTAATGATGCAGACTCGGCAGTGGCCATAGAAAGTGTAACTAAAATATTTGATAATAGTTCACTTAATTCTCTTCACAAAGTTTTACAACATTAACTAAGTAATTTATGCAATTTATTTGCCTCATTTTAGTAGAAATACAAATTACACAAGCTTTGAAATTTTAGCACTAAAATACGATTAACTATAAGCAGAAATATAAAAATTCATTCTTGATATGAATGGGAATTACTTGTTTTTTTATATACAAAGTGAGCTAATATCTAAAGCACACATTTGAACCATTTGTATTGCTATCTTTTGGATACTTCCATCAGTTACTAATACATTCATTCCGAGGCAGTGATTCCCTGTACTCTGATACTACTCTAGATATGTCTTCAGCTGACGACAATTGCTAAAATAACTTTGAGCTCGTAGAGCTGTTTGACCTACAATCAATGTGTACTTTCCCGCTCTACTAGCCTGAAACATTATAACTCAAATGAGACACAATCCTATCGCAATTTGATGTGTGAGGTAGAACAACTTGAGGCCTTATCAAAAATGCCTGCGCAACTAATAACTAAGTAGGCAAGCTCAACCAACTTGTGCTTAAATAACTTAAGTTGCTGCGAGCTGCAAAGAGCCGAAAAGCCATTTACCAAGCGTATGTATTCTCTCTACTTAGTTCGACTTTAATGTAGCTCTCTGCTGTGCCGTTTTGTTAGCACAGCACAGCACAGCCCAGTGCTTTGTCTTTTATGCATTTTCAAAAAGGGCCCCAGCGTTTGTGCATATTTTATGGGGCGCAGAGAGCGTGCAAAGGGGACACAGCAGCAGAGGGACACAGAAATGAGCTGCACTCGAAAAATGCATAATTACCACCTGGGGAAAATCAACATGCTGGACATGCTGAACATACTGAACATGCTGAGCATCTTGCTAGGCGGCGTCATGTGGCTTCATTAAATTTACATCAACGATTTGCTGGCAGCTTAGAAGATAGATTATCTCATATAGAGCAAACACAGACAATACAAACATGATATGAGAGTGTTTTCTTGTAATTTTATCTCGCAGCAACCAGCAGAGCAATGACTTCTGATATCAGATCCGATGCTGATTCACTGTGAGACTGCGACTTCAATTAAAGCGACTTGCCAACAATGCCCAATGGCTGCTTGTTATTGTTTATGGTTATTCTATCGCGCAGTGCAAACAGCATTGAGTTGGTGGACAGACCAAACACTCAGCTATATAGTGTGTGAGAAATATATACAGGCTGGCATCGAAAATAGTTTGCGAATGGCCAACATGAAGAACAACAACTGTTGTCGCCTGCTCGACATCGAATTTGTTCATTTCATTTTCATAATATTTGCGTCTACAGCTTGGGTAAATATATGTATCTAGAGTGTTTTGTCCACTTGCCCAGTCTGTTGATTTATTAAAATGTTTTTCATTGCGTGCTGCGCGGGGTCTGTGTGGCTGGGGAGTGGGGACTGGGAGGGGGGAAGGGGACTGCACTCGCTCTTATAAAATTCTCGTAAATTCGTGCGCCCAATTCACTCGGCTAGGGAGCCAGCCACGTTGCTTATATAATTTAATTTATATTCATATGTTGGGCGAGAATATATATTAGATATACCCAAGTATTTCAGTATCTTCTTTTTAATATAGTTCGCTACGCGGCGTGCACGAAAAATTTTATTTATTAGACCAGCAACATGTTTGTCATTGTCTGTAGGTCAAATATGTTGCACGCCAAACACTTGGACTGTAAAATCTATGCTAAAATATTTGCACGCCCATTGTCAGCTTATCAGGTTTCCAAGCTGCCAGATAAGAGACGAAACTCAAGGTTATTTCTCGGGGATGCCATAAAAAGTGATCTAACTACTGAAAGCATACTAAAACATACAATACATCTAAAGCAATATCGTAAAATAAAATACTAACCAAAAAATACTTACAAATAGAAAAACTTAAACTTAACGATAGGAAAACTTAAAAATCGTAAACTCTTCAAACGAAATTTATCCATGGTACAATCTACTAAGTAAACAGTAATCTGAATTTCAGATTGTGATGACTTTTGATAAATTTTCTAGACATTGTCATCAAATTACTAACTATTTGCTCGTTTCAAGCGATAGAATAACTTAGAAATCAGAAACTGTCCAAACAAAATATATCCATTGTACGTTAAACCACTGTGAAAACTGTTTTCTGAATTTTAAATAATGAGAAGTGCTGAGGAATCATCTTCTGAGACGTTGCCATCAATTTACTACTAAATCATTTCAAGCACCAGAAAAACATAAAAATCAGAAACTCTTTAAACAAAATTGAGCCATGGGGCATTAGACTAAATAAACTGTAATCTTTTTCAAGCGTTAAGAAAACTTAAAAATCTCACTATTCTAAATCTCAGATCGTGAAAAAATTGATGAATTTCCTGGACATTGACATCAAATTACTAACCAACTATTTCAAGCGATACAAAAACTTAAAAATCAGACATTTTCGCAAACTAATTTCATTCATAATACTCTCAATATTCGGAATATCAATTAATAATAAATGCTGACATTGCCATCGAAATACTAAACAACTTATTTCAAGCAATATAAAAATATAAAAATCTTAACTAGAAATTTATCCATCGTACAATCGACTAAGTAAAAAGTATTCTAAGTCTCGAATCTCAGCAATGCTGAGGAATTTTCTAGACTTTGCCATCAAATCACTTAACTATTTGCTCTTCAAACGAAATTTATCCATGGTACACTCAGTATTCTAAATCTCAAATGATGAGGAATGCTGAGGAATTACCCACTCAGACATTGTTGCCATTAATCAATTAATTTAGCATACTCATTTATTTTCGTTCAATGCGAGATCTTTCACCTGCAAGTCGCTTTTTGCCCAATTAGCCTTTCTGAAAATTTCCAAATTGCACTTTTTGCACTCATCTGTTGTGCCTCACTGATTGTCGAGGGGAGTGATAGGGGGACCATTTAAGAGTTCAACGCTGTCTTTTAATAAATGGCAGCAGTGTCGGGAGTTGCGAGTTCAACAAACGCCCAAAAATCTGCAATTTATTATTCACTTTTGAGTTCTTTTGTTGTGCCAATCCATCTGCTGCGTCTCTGTTCATTCTCACACTCATCACTGTGAACTCTCAACTTTTTTAATAAGAGCACAAATGCGAAATGCGAATTGCTGGGCGTGGTGCTTGGCAGCAGAACGATGATAATTATATCGAGGCGCCCAATATCGATGGAAAACTTTCAAAGCAAACCGAAATCAGTGGAAAAAAGTGCGACGACGACGCTGCCGTCGTATCTGATGTCAATAAACTCATTGGCTTTGAATTCCAAATCAATTTTCGGACGCAGCACAACTAGATAACACGACGGAGAGAGGGGGAGAGAGAGAGAGAGGCAGAAAAAGACAGAGAGAGAGAGAGGAAGGGAGTGGGTGAGAGAGCTGAAGCTAAAGAATAAGCATTGAATTATGGAGAGTTTTGATTGTTTAGAGGCGAATCAATTAACATCTCGGTCTGTATATTTCAACAGTTTTCCATGTAACGCAAACAAAATGTCAAATGGCTGAGTACATAAAGTGTCGGGCTGGAAATTAACAGGAAACGGAAACTGCAGCTGACCAACTGCTAAGGAACCCCAGAAGTTTTCCTCAAGTCAGCGGCATGAATTAAAAGTAAATTTCAATTTTTGCTACGGCATTGAATGTTGAATTTGTTGGCGCTGTTGTTGCTCTCGTTCTTGTTGTTGTTGTTGTTGTTGCTGTTGTTGTTGCTGTTGTGTTGTCTGTAGTTGTTGTCGTCGCTTTTGTTGTAACAAAATTAACTACGAAAGTAATTAAAGACCAAGGGCAGGTCGGAGCAAGGCAGGACAACTTGAGCCCGCAGGCTCCCACTTCCGCTCAACAACCCCCCGCCCGCTCGCCGCCTCTGCGCTGGCAACTTGCGCGCGCACGGAGGCAATTAACGCTACACACACAGAGAGACGAGGGCAGATCGAGCGAGTTCACAAATACGCTATACTTTCGACACGACCAATTCAATTGTTATGCTGTCTTCAAACAGTTGTTGCTATCTCAGCTCGTTGCAAACTTGATTTAGACACCACACACAATTGCTGTCAAGTTATCGTGTGTTCGCAGGTCGCGTTGTGATTGGGCGGCCCTCGCTAGGGCCGAGGCTGAAGCTCACACGCAACAACGCCGCTGGCGCACAATTTGTGCGCTGCAATAAAATAAAATTAAAATTTGAAACAACTGACAGGCAAAAGGAAGCTGTTGCTTTCCTTCGCTCCCCGCAAGCACTTGTGTGTGTGTGTGGGTGTGTAGGTGGGCTACACAGCTGAGCTCATTCGCAAGCATCGTCATTCATCGCCATCATTTCAGGCTCGGACCGTTCCTCGCGTGCTCGCATTGTACTCCAGTCTGTGCTGTCGTTTTTTGCTCTCAATTCGCTGGTAATTATGATAAGACAGTAATTACATTTATCTGTTGCTGCCAGAGCTGGCAGTAAAAACTCAACAATGCTCAAGAGCGCGTGGGAGGCGCGCATAACGCTGCGTATACGTAATGCAGCATTATTATGTATACGCCGCGTGTGCCAGCCCAACTCGCTGAATTTTGCCAAACACCTAACGCAAATGACCTTCCTCCACACTATATAGCATTTCTATTATAGACTAGCTTATCTCTCTCCCTCTCTCTTCTATCTTTGTGTGAGTGCGTAGTTGATATGTATTGCAAAAAAAAAAGATCATTTACAACAATCAATCATATGTTAGCCAGCGCCGGGTTCTGACATCTGAATACGTAATAGGCAAATGTAATTAAACGGGCCAACAACTGACAAACAGTCGAGCTAACGACAGCTACAAGCGGCAAAAAAGATGAACAGCACATTGGAAAATAATAGCTAATGAGTTACACTGCTCAGCATGGCCACAGAACACAAATCATCATTGAATTTAATTCAATATTTGCTTCTTTTGCGCGAAAGTTAGGCAATGTTTTGTGTGCATTTAACACTTCACCCGGTTGGCTAGTGTAGAAAACAAAACAACTAATAATTAATCAATAATTGCGTCTTGCGTGTATCATTTGACTAAAGTACGACGACAAACAACGAATAAAAAGCGACGGCGCGGAGAGGCGAGCAGAGGAAAAAGTTCAATTAATTTGCTGGCAAGCACCTGCTTTGGCAATCCGTTGCATGCAGACACAGCCCCGCCCCCTGCCCCCCGCCCGCGCGTGCTGCCCATTGACTAATGTCAGCGCAACAACAAATTATTATTGATTACATGTTATTTGATGGGGCAGGGGTGGGGGAGTCGAGTGGAGCGAAGCTTCTAACAAATTCAATTAAGCACACGACTCGCTGCGAACTACTAAATATAACTGTAATTGTGTGCTAGCCATTACAACGCAAATGGCGAGAGTGGGAAACTGAAATATCAATACAGTCTCTCTGTCTATCCGTCTGTCTGGTTTCGCGTGACGTCTTCGTTAGCAGGCCAAATTTTGAATGCATTATGTAATGCATGGGAGAAGGCAACTAAAGAACAACAAGAAATAGTCCAGCGGGCTTTGGCTGGGGTGCATGCTCTTAGCCCACTTCGCAGACAGAGCACATTAAAAACAAAACAACAATAGACTGGGAATGGGAATGGGAACAGCTAGAAGAAGGATGGCGTTGACGATGGCGACCCGCATTACTCGCTAGGCTGCATAAATTAATCCAATAAATGTCTTTGTTTGTTGCCAGCTCTTATCACAAGCCGCACAATTATTGGCGTTTAGGTTTCGTTGAGTCTCAAGCACTTTCCGCCGAAGTCGTCGATAAGCTGGAGGGCCAGCACTTGCTAGCCATTTAACTGTAACAGTTCTGTGTGTGCGACAAGTGTTTGGCATTGGTTATCAAGCGGCAAGTTGCACAACAGAAAGCAGTGGCCTGGAACAGCTGGTCGGCGAAATTGTGCGAGCAATAATCATTGGCAGGATTGCCAGTACTTGCAATTAGCTGGCATAGCAAGCAGCTTTCGACACGTGACGCACACGCATACACACAGACGACACCTGCTCAGCGAAGCACAGACACAGAACACACAGCAAAGCGAAAGCAAAATTATATACTGCATACACACATCAAGAAACAACAGCAGCAACAACAACAACAACAACAGAAAAGAACTAAAGCAAATTTTCAATTTCCATTGTGTGCGCGTTTTCCATGTTCAATTCTATTTCATTTGCTCATAAATTCTGAATGAAAATTGCATGGCACTGAAAAATGTATAAGACAAAGCGAGAGACAAAGACGCAGCTAGCGCGCGCAGCAACTAGGGCACTGCCAGCGGCTGTGCGAGCGAGACGCCCAACGAGTGCGGGAGAGGCGGCGGATGAGCAGCGCAAAACGGGCAAAAAGTGCGCGTTTTATCTCTCGGATACACTCACACACACACACACAGGCACTCACACGCACAGGCGAGTTATAGCGGCTACAATTTGAAAGCAAAAACGACGAGAAAAAAAGTGGCAACAACAAAAATAATTGCAAAAACGAACAGCAAAAAAACAAAATTAAAACGGGCGCAACATGGCGACGTCGACGACGATGGCGACGTGTGCGTTATTTAAATGACGATTTTGTTGTTTTAGTTGTTGCTGTCGATTGCCGATTGTCGATTGTCGCTGCTGTTGTCTCAATTTAAACGCTTTTTTATTGCCTGCATTCACGGGGGATCCTAACCAAACTCGTTTCCCCAGATCTTTGGCGATACACAAACGCAGTGCAAAGGCCACAAAGAAAAACCACACGTAATTACCTATATACTGTAACATATCTGTATCTGGATTTGTATGCTTAATTTATTCGCGCTGCGTATGGAAACGAAGCAGGCAAGTAACTAACATTTGCTCAGCTTTTCATTCAGTGCATTGCGCATACGTCACGTTGCCGCCGCGCGTTAAGAATTAATTATGAATGCGAATACCCTTGACAGCAAAACAAGCGAAAATAAAACTGACAACAACAAAAGCTAAACGAAGAATACGAAGTGGAAAGAAACAACAAGCAATACGCGCTTGTATTGTAAGTGTGTCATCCACGAAATTTTTGCGACTGAAGCTGCTTCTGAGCGGCAGACGGCAGATTCAACTAGAGATCTCCAGCTGGCTAGAACTCATTTGCCATTAGTGAGCAGTTATAATTTGGATTTACAGTAAGTAGAGCTGACAGAATATGAGTAACTTCATGTTCGGCAAAGAAATCTAATTACGTTTCTTAGGGTATCTAAAAGCCGTTGTGTCGCTGCCATTTGAATGCCAGCTTGCGCCTGCATTTGTTGCTAATAATTGTGCGCATTATTTTTGCTGTTACTGTCATTATTTAAGCTGCAGTTGATGTGAGTGTGCTGTTGCAGCGCGTGCGTGTTTGCAAGTTGATTTGAGGGCACTGTTACAAGGCTGCCCGGCCAACTCAGTCTCAAGTCCGTCCGTCCGCCGTCCGTCTCGTTGCTGGCCCGCCTGTCTGCCCCGCAGTTGGCCAGATAGCGGCGACGTCTCAGCGCGTTGGCAGTTGCCGCCTGCATCTAAACTTGGTCTGGGTGTTTATTGGAGCGTCACAAAAGTGAGCAACGAATTTCGTACGAGTTCTAAACAAGTTTCTGTAGCAAATGGCATCCAGCGGCGCTCTGAACTTTACGCAGCTAACGACTAGCGACCCAATTTCCCATCAGCCAAACAGCTAGTTGGCAAACGATTGCAACAAAATTGAATAACTGAAGTAAGGTATATAAAGTGTGTAGACCCTAAATCCATGACTTAGTCACTCTGTGTCTGCTTTTGTGAACACTTCAGCTATGCTTTGTGCTAGTCGCCATGACTATCATTATAATTGTCAGCTTAGTTCTTGCCATTCTGTTTGCCACTCGCTTGTCGAGCCAAATTGAAGCCATTAATTAGGGCCAATAAAAGAGCACGGTGCAGGCGCAAAGTGTCACAAGACACAAAACAATTTGACGAGCCGTCATAAAAACGCTCGGGCCGAAAGGTCAGGCAAGGTCATGGTCAGCGATTAAGGAATGCAACGCATCTACCTACGAATACCAAACCATATTCTCTCTTGCTCTCTCTCTCTCTCTCGCTCTCTCTATCGCTGGAGGTCAGCACAGCAGCCTAAGCCAACGGCCCACGGCCCACGCCTCAATTTGTAAATTCGTATAATTAAAAAATGTTTACGATGCTTTCTCAGTTCTTTCGCGTCTAGCTGTGTGTAGGCTTTATGCGGCTGTTACACGCAGCCGAATGCTTATAATTTATTTTAATATTAATTATGAGCAGCGTCTTGGCTTTGATAAAATATAATACAAAAAAAAACTACTCTACGCTTTGCGCATTACAGGGTATGAGCGCAACACATAAAACGCTATAATAATTTATTTATATTTGTTTGCGTTTCTTATTTGGCTTGCTGGGCTTGACATTATTTATGTCGCCAATATATGTATGTATTCCGCCGCAACACACACCGACTTATTTCCAAGGCAACCAAATAGGTCAAGTGTAAATATATATACATATATATCTTCCATTGGAGACTAGTGACAACAAAGAGGATTTGGTTAAACGCAAAGTTCAATGCGAACTGTGGGCGTGTTTTGTATTGGGGGAGGGCCTCTCAACTTCTCGCCGAGGAAATTCCGAGCACGTAATACGCAAATGTTTTAATAAAGCAACAGCGAAAAAACGAGAAAGGCAGACAAATGCTCTAGGTAGAGAGAGAGTAAGCTGAAAATTTCTTGGAAAAATTCCAGCTTTCGATGCTAAATTGTTGAAATAAAACCAAGCAAAACTTTAAAACACGTGTTTCAAAGATTACTTAAAATTCCACAAGTTGCAGCTAATCTACACTAAACTAAAGTTATAGTTTATATAATATATAATATATCTATATAATCATTATAATGCATCAACATTTATTTAAAACAGCTTTATTTATTTCTAAATTATTTAACAACAGTTTCACTTTCAGTTCTTCAATATTTTCGAAAATATGAATAATAACACAAAAATTCGGGTGTTCATTGAAATATCAGTGTCTGATTTTCTTCAACAAAACGTACAAAAATGTTAAAAAAATATGAGAAGTGAGTTTGATTCTAGTGTATTGGCGTAATTGAAATGACAATAAGCTATAAGAAAGTGAGAATTTGTAGTTTAGTGAGTACAGGACAGTTCTGCTTAAAAGAGCAGCGTAATTTGAAAGTTGACTTTCAGTTCAATAGTTTCGAAAATATGAATTACAAAAAACATTGAAGCATTGAAATATCAGTGTTTGATTTGACAAAACGTATACAAAATTTTCAACAAAAATATGAAAAGTGAGTACGATTGAGTTTAGTAGTATAATTAAAATGGCCATAGGCTATAAGAACGTTCAGTTTAGTGGATACAGAACAGTTCTGCTCCGAAAATCAGCGAAATTTGATAATTCGGATTCAAAAGCAGGGGAAAACTCATAAAGAAATTAAAATCTTTTAAAAAGTTTTGCCAAATAGATATCGAACGCTATTAAATATGAATTGAAGCCTAAGAAATGGGAAGCGTTTCGCAAAAATGTCGAGAAACAACGAATTGTGCGTTTCAGCACATTTATAAAGTGTTCCCCTTTCAATCCTTAGTCATAGCAGTTTTTAGATAGAACACTATGTTTCATTTGTCACGTTTGCTAACTGTCTATAGCCCGTCTGGCGCAGTTTAATTTTATCGCTGATTGCTCACATCATTTTCTTATCATAAGTCGATGCCGTTGCTGTTTATATTTTGAGACAAATTCAGCTTTGACAGTTGTGCGTAATTTCTTGACGAGTCTTGCCTCGGCAACTCAGTTAGCAAGTTGGCAGCATGTTGTAAGCATGCTTGCCCCGAATTATTTGAATAAGAAACAAGCATGTGCTTGGCACATGGGGCCAAGTTGGCCAAATGCTGGGTAAGCTGCCTGCTCGGCGAATACCGAGAAATTCAAGTCATTCGCCAGCAGCTGCAGCGAGTCAAACTAATTAAAAGCAAGACTGAACGGCACGCGTCAGAGGTGGGTGGGGAGGGGAACGTTGAAGCTGAAGCTGTCTGCAACATAATCGAAACAAACTGTTTGCCTTGATGAACTGTCTCAGCTTGCGTCGCTTAATCAACTACAGTGCTTTGTGCAAACAAACAACAATCAATCTTCAAAGTGCTGATCAAGCGAGCAGAGCATCGCATTGGATGGTTTAAGTTATGCTTTATATAGTGTCGAAATCAGGACTGACTTTCAGGTACTTACAGTTGTGCTATTATGAGAGAAATCCCAATTTGGTAGCTAGATGATGACGTGTTGGTATATGGTAAGTATTTGCCCAGCTAGACGCAAGTAGATGTAATAGTTTCAGTTGTAGTTGTAGTTGTAGTTGTAGTTGTAGCTGTAGTTGTAGTTGCAGTTGCAGTACTAAGAGTAAGTAGTAGTAGACATATAGACGAGACGACAACAACGACGATGGTAACGAAGGTGACGAGCATGCGACAAAGTTGTGCATCTTCTAGAATTCGGCAAACTCCTTGGCGCACTTCTCGGTGCTGGAAATCCGCAGCGCCTCCTCCTCGTAGTCGTCGAAGTTGCTGGTGTCGCCGGGACCTTTACACCGCGGTATGAACGGCGCCTCGATCTTCTTCTGGAAGATCGCGATCCAGTCCGTGGAGGCGAACCACTTCTGGTTCTTAATATCATTGACGCCCGCTTTCAGGTTGCCGTAGCGCTTGGTCAGGTCCACCTGCAGCAGGTTGCGCAACAGATCCTTGAGGTCGGAGCCGAAGTGCGAGGGGAAGCGCACCTTGCCCGACACGATCTTCTCGTAGATCTGAATCGGCTGGTCCGCAAAGAACGGCGGATAGCCGGCGGCCATCTCATAGACGAGCACGCCCAGCGCCCACCAGTCGACGGCCTTGTTGTAGCCCTTCGACAGAATGATCTCGGGCGCCAGATACTCGGGTGTGCCGCACAGCGTCCAGGTGCGCCCCTTGACGCGCTTGGCGAAGCCAAAGTCAGTGACCTTCAAGTAGCCCTGCGAGTCGATCAGCAGATTCTCCGGCTTCAGATCGCGATAGATGAGGTCCAGATAGTGCAGATACTCGAACGCGAGCACGATTTGTGCCGCATAGAAGCGCGAGTGGGGCTCCGAGAAGCGACCGACCTTGCGCAGATGCGAGAACATCTCGCCACCGGGCACGTACTCGAGCACCATGTACAGATTGGAGTTGTCCTTGAAGTGGTAGCGCAGCGAGACCAGGAACGGAAACTGTATGGCCTGCAGGATGCGCTTCTCGTTGAGCGTGTGCTCCACCTGCTTCAGCTTGACCACCTTCTGCTTGTCCAGTATCTTCATGGCGTAGTAGTCTTTTGTGGGCTTGTGCTGCACGATCATCACGCGGCCGAAGGAGCCCGTGCCGAGCGTCTTGATGCGCTCGAAGTCGTCGAGGGCGGCGGTGTTGGTCGGGTTGCGCCGCCACTTGTCCTCGAACTCCTCCTTGGCCTGTTCGAGGAACTCCTTCACCGTCTCGGCGGCGTCGACCTTCTTGTTGGATGTGGTCGCGTTGTTGCCCATTTTCGAGATCGTGCCCGTCAACGATGACAAACGAAACGTGGCGCTGGCCGACACCTGAGCGTGGGGTGAGCTGCTGCTGCTGCTGTTTCCTGCCTGCTGCTGCTGCTCCTCGTTCTCCTTACCCTTGGCTTGTGTCGCCGCTGATGATGAGGATGATGTTGCCCCAGCGGAAGCTCCGGCTGTTGATGAGGATGTGCTGTTGCCTGCTGTTGCAGTTGCTCCGCCTGCTGCTGCTGCTGTTGTGGCGTTGGTCGGCGGCGTTAGTTTGTGGCCAGCGGCGGTTGCTTCCTGCTGTCCTCCCCCTGCACCACCGCCTTCCTCCTCGTTGCTGTGCTGCTGCTGTAACTTGCCCTCTGATCCACTGCCGCTGCCGCTTCCCGTTCCTGAACTATGATGGGATTTTTTCTTTTTGAGAAATTGTAAAATGGATTTAGCTATTTTGCCGAGTTTATGGACAACGATGTGAAGAAAATTTTAGCAATTGCTTTTGCAGCAAAGCGCAACTGTTCACTTCTTATTGCTGTTGTTGTTGCTGCTGCTGCTGTCGTGGTTCTTTCTTGTTGTTGTTTTACAAGCTTTTAGCTTTTGCTTTGCTCTGCTTTGCTGTTGTTGGATTAGTGGAAGCTGCTGTTTGCTTTGCGTTTGTTGTTGCAGTTTTGTATTTTTAACTTTATGTATTTTGCTTTTCAACACTTTGCGACTTAAACTAGTTTTACACTTTAAGCTTAAACTATCATTTGGTTTAACACTTGAAATATTTGTATTTTTTTTTTACTTTTCGCTTTTTGCGCTTTTTGTTGTTATTTTCATTTATTCTTATTTTTGCTGCAAAGACAAAGGGGTGGAAAGAAGAGAAAATAACAAAAATTAGCATGGAATTTGTGACATTTCTATTTTTAATATTAGCACAAGATTTAAATAATTCGCATAGCGTTGCCATACAGTTCATTTATTCAATTCGTTGAAAATACAATTTCTGTTTTTCGCTTGCTTTTTTTTGTCATTTAGCCGTATTTAGTTTTCTTCTTTTTGTGTATTATTCGTACGTATTTGTTGTTATTTTAATTGCTTTTTGTCTTTGCGCTGTGCTGGCACTTTGTTATTGCTTTTGGTTTTTTTCGCTTGTGTCTTTGCATCGATTAAATCCAAACTGTGCACAAAAACAATTTAACTCAATAAATAAAGCAATTTGCATTAATTAACTCGGCGCAAAAAATAAAAGCACAACGCGTTTAGGGAAAACATAAAAAAAAACAAAATTACCAACTACAAAAACAAAAAAAAAGTGTCAAACTGGCGACGATCGTGTCAAGTGTCAAAACAGCTGATGGCCGTCGTAGCATAGTGCGTTCTCGCTCCCACTTGCTGGTAGTTGCATAGCCCACCAGCAGCTCGCTGAGAACTTTTGTCTGCCCTAAAGTCGAGCTAAAGCGTTAAATTAATTATTAAATCTTTCGCTGTACGTTTGCGTTTTGCTTTTTTACACATTCATTGCGTTTTGCTTTTGTCTTATTTGCTTTTGCACTTGTGTTTTTTTCGCAATTGCTTTTACCCATTTACTTTACTTTATGTACGAGCGATACATATAAGCAGATGTCTGTGGGTGTGTGCATGTGTTTGTACGTGTGTACGTGTGCCTGTGTGTATCTGTGGCTGTGTGCGTGCGTTTCTGGTTGAACTTTTTTTACTCTCTGCTTTTGGTATACACTTCTCTATACATTTTGCTGTCTGCTTTGCTTTGTCGTTTGTGTTTTCAGCTGCTCTCAGTGTATTATTTTCGATTTGTTTTAATTTCAATTAAGTTAATTGTAATTTTACTCGTAACATTTTCCGCAACTTGTTTTATGCCCAGCACATTATTAAAAAAGTTAAACACTTGACACACGCATAAGCATACATACACGCACACACACACAGATTGAATAATCGATTTTGCTACCACCACACACTCAAAATTGCTTTGAATTAGTGGTAAAATTTACCTTTTTCAACTAATTCTATGCTTCTAGTAATTGTAAACACATCTAGAAATTTTTATAATTTTTTGCATAAATTTTTCAGATTTTTTGCACTTTAAATTTGTTGCTTAAATTTTAAAATACCCGCATTAACCGCCGAAAAACCGACCACACGCGTCAACAGCAAGATATACAATAACAGTTTTTAGTAACAGCTGTTAACGTACGCGAATGCTGTTAACAAGTGCTGTTCCCAACAGTTCCATAGAAGACAAACTGTAACGAGAGCGAGACAGAGTGAGAGCAACGTATGGTGTAGGAACATGTTGCGCTGTTCAACTGTTATTTCTTCTCCTATTCGATATTATTGACAACATGTTTATCGAGTGCAACTTACAAAATTAGCTTAAAAGTTTAGTAAGTTATTCAAATTTAACTTATACGGTTACCCATTAACACATTATAATTTATTCATTTTTAAATTAGACATCGCCAATCAGCTGATGCATGCGTTTATATGTACGTTTATCTAACATGAATATAATTAAATTCTTTGTAATTTGTTGTATTCATTAAATAATTTGGAATGCTTGGCTGACTACTTTTCAATAAAAGAATATAGAGTATTAAAGCAACTAAATATACAATTAGATTTCGAGCAAATTGATATATTGCCGCCAAATTTGAAACGCCTTAGAACCAAATACATTCCTAGTGTGGTATTTTGCATTCCTGTTAGTATTTTTTGTGTACTATGCTTATGTATTTCCGCGAAAGGTGAAAACAGCTCACACATTAGGTTCAGCAATAGAAAAAGGTAAACAATTTAAATTTGCATTATAACTTGTAGATCGTTTGTCGCGATAGTGCGAGCAGCACTGTCACACTTGTGACTTGGCGCACGCTGGGAGAGAAATACTTAACGAATGCGTTAACTGCGATGTGCGGCCAAATGATCAGTTGCCCAAGCAAATCTGCTTGTTGTGTGCTGGACGCACAGAATGCATTCCAATTAAAGCGCAGGCAAGACAACTCGCAAGACTTGCCTGCAATGTGCAAATGAGAAGTGGAAGAATTAGAAGATGTCCAGCAAGTGGAATAATATGTTGTGGAGGCCACCAAGTAGATCCCAAAGATGACAATGCACGACATTAGCACAACATTTCTGTGATATCTGCAATGAAGCGTATTCAAACAACGCCAATCTCATGGTGCATGCTCTCATCCACAGCACTGGAGATCCGAACAAGTGTCCGCACTGCTGCAAAGTGTTCACCTCGCGTGGTAGCCTCACGCGCCACATACGTGTCCATTATGCCGAAGTTCCCTACAAATGCATCCACTGCGGCAAGAGCTTCGCCCAGAGCTGTAATCTCGACAAGCACATACGCATCCATTCCGGCGAACGGCCCTATAAGCGCAGCCGCTGCCTGTAGATCTTCACCCAGAGCAATTATCTGGTCACTCATATGCGCGTTCATTCAGAACAACGTTCCTTTATGTGCATATAGATGCTCACTGCTACAATTGCTCACAGTGCCAGAAGCCGTTTGCCAGCCAAACATGAAAAAACATGTCTAAGTGCCTACTTTCATACGTCCCTTTAAATGTGTCATTTGTCCAAAGAGCTTCCCGAACAGAGGTGATCTCGAAAGACACCAACGCGTCCATTCGGGCGAACGTCCCCTTAAATGCTCCCGCAGCGCAAAGAAAAGGCCTTCATACAATTTGGCGATTCAAACCCAGATACAAAAAGGATCAATTTTAAACTGGCATTGAATTGAATAAGAAAAAAAATCAATTTGCAACACTTGAATTCGGGTTTGAATTAGCAAATTTGCAGTTTGAGCTATCGATATGAATGAAATGTTATCGATTTGAAATTATGCTTACATTTGAGAGCGCATTCAGTTATATTTGGGGGCATTTATTTATATATGTGTATTTCCAGAAAAAGTTCTCACAAGTCAATTAAATATAATAAACATATTTCATTTAATGCATAAGATTATGAAAAAATAGATATTTTGGAAATAAATTAACTGAAAATGGGCATAACTGTAACGCTTCCAATTGGTTCAACAAATATTGCATAGTTCAGAGAATTTTTGAATTTGTGATATTTTTACTAGCCCTTTTAAAAGAAACAGCATTTGTTAATTACAAATGATTGGATAATAACGGATAATTCGAATGAATTGGGCTTATAACATTACAGAAAATGTTATGGAGGTGTGATGTAAATCGCATAAAATGTTATTGAAATATACCAATATGTTAACCAGCAGACAAATTTCCGGCTTATATTTTTGTATACTCATCGGGGAAAAGTAGTATATTTTAGAACTTTAGCTTGCGGTCACACCTCGACAAACAAAACAGAAGAACAGTGTGTGAGTGAGAAAGAGAGTCCCTCTTACGGGTAAAAATCGTAAGAAAAAGTAGAGATTGAGGAATATATAAATAAATATAGAACGAATTAAAATTATCAAATTAAAATGCGAAAACTATAACTGTGCAAAACTTGGAAAACAAGATCAACTACGCTTCTGCAAAGTCCAGCAAAAACTGTGACGCTGTGTGTATATGAGCGAACGCGCGTGTGTGTGGGTGCACTTTGTTTCCAGTTGCAGAAAGAAATTGTCGAGTATTTTGTTTGGAAAATATTGCCAGGTGAGTTGATTATTATTGTAAAACCACTTAAACCCGCTTATCAAACAGTTATTGGCCTCGTAAAGTGACGCGTGCCCCCAACGTCAGTATGACTCAAACACTCACTGCAACGCGGGGGTTTCATTTTCTACCTGGCGTCAGCGTCACATGTATATGCATATGCCAGGCTGTATGTGTGTGTGCGCACACGTACATACCCGAAGCATGTTTATTCAATAGGCATTTGGGGCTTGAAGTTTTCTGCAATATTTGCACTCAGCTGGAAGGCGCCTTTTAGGTGCAGCTGCACTCAAAATGTACTCAGCGTACACAGCGAACAATTTGACCCCTCGGCGAATTTGAGCACTTGCGAAATAAACAAGTTTATGCAATGTGATGATTTACACTGCCACAAATGTGGCGAGAAGCCATTAAAATTAAAAAAGGTCAACCAATATTGAGTACGCAGCTCTATTAAGGGTTAAGCACTTTCAGTTTTGCAAATATGCTGTTGTAGTCTTGGTGTCTCTGCGTCTGTGTCTGTGTGCGTTCATTCACGTCAAAATTAGCTTTTTGCGTTGCAGAGCTTTTATTGTGGCTGTCATTCAGTGAGCCTATCAAAAAAATTACTAATAACGGTGACTTCTGTTTTCTCCTTTCCATCTCTCTCTCGCTCTTTGTCTCACTCCTGCTTTAGTAGCTTTTGTTTTTTTTACCTATTTACTTGCACCTAGAATTGTTTATTTTAGGTGCGCATGCACTCAGAACGACGATTATACAAACATTATATCTAACAACAACAACGCTGAAAATACTTTGGCACACTTGTCGTACAGCTTAGCGATATTTGTTTGATAAATTGCCTGCACTAAGCGAACGTAAAAGGCCTCTTAATGCTATTTATAGATTTCGCTTCGAGAATGTTTCGACGATCATAAAGTATATGCAATCAGGAGTGAGACTTAAGTATTACAAAAGTTCAGCATATATTTCCCAGAATCTTGGCAGCCAGTTGACTTCGCTGAACGCTTTGCTTTGGCAGCGGTTCAACATCCATTTTCACTTTCCAATTGCTCGTCACACGCAACGTCGCTCGCCAGGCATTTCGCTTTAAAGTGATTGAATCAGTGAATTAAGTGATGCCGTTGTTTACGCTTATGATTTTATTGCAGCGCTCGCAATTTTCAATTTGAGGGCAGGTCAGTGCAGCGCTGTGCATTGCTCAGCTGGTAATTTGGCCATAAACGCGACTAGCGACTCATTTGCATCGCTCTTCTTTGCCGCCTCTCTTCTTCGCTTTTGGCACGCGCTGCCAATAAATTGATGCCCCGTTCTCTTGTTCCACTGAAATGTAAATGTAACTCTTATTTACATACTCGCCTGCCTTCTGCTGCATCACATTATAGCTGTGGCTGCTGCGCGAGTTGGGGAGGATGGAAGCTCAAGCTGTGGCTGATAGATAATGAACAAATAATTAGTATCTTGAATACTTCATAGAGCTGAAAAGTAATGTGCGAATTACCATAGTATGAATTATTTATCATTTATGCTGCAAAATTTCCGCTCAACACTGAAAGTTGCTTCCGGGTTGCTAGATATGTACATATCTCGAGATTTGTATTCCCGCACAGGCCTAGATACATGCGGCAATAACCATGAACAATTCCATCGAACCCAACATTTATTTTAGACATGTACATTTATTTAAATCTTTAAAAGCGACAAGCACAATTTACGTAGAGATCGAGATGTCTCAGTCAAGAGTGTTGTTTAGATTGTTAAGCTGAAAACATCTATAGATACCTAAACTAGACTTGTCTAAAAATATTATAATAAGAAGAATATTAATAAATATACTATAATGATGAAAAGCGCTCAAGTTTTTAAACACACACAAAACTCATTTCATCGAAAAAAATGAAATTGCTCTAAAAATTTCATAGAACGTGAATAGATTTAACCTCCAATTGAGATGTCTGAGTAAAAGTTTTGGTTAAGCGGAAAGCCTCTATAGATACTTCAAATAGTTTTCTTATTTTGGAATTTTATTAGACCTTTCTATTTGCTTCTTAAATATAAATAAGCTAGACTAGTCTAAAATAATAATAATAAGTTGAAATTGTTCTGTAAACTTGATAGAATACGAACAGATTAAACCTCCAATTAAGATGACTCAGTATACGTTTTGGTTAGATTAAAAGACTGAAAACATCGCTAGATACTTCAGTTAGTTTTCGTAGTAGATTTCATTACACTTCATGATATATCTCTCTATTCACTTAAGTATTCATAAACTAAACTAGTCGGAAAATTAATAATAAGTTGAACATAAATATGTTATAATGATGAAAAGCGATTAAGTTTGACTCACATTATACTTAATAATTTTGAATGCAGTCAAAACACTTTTTGAAGGAGATTCATCAGAGTCTAAGAAAAAATGAAATTGCTCTGTAGACTAGATAGATCATGAACAGATTGAACCTCCAATTGAAATGCCACAGTAAAAGATTTGTTTAGATTGTAAGACTGAAAATGCTCCAGTTAGTTTCCTAATTTAACAATTTCTTTACACTTAGTAAACATCCCTCTATCCATTTCTTAAATATAAATAAACTAAACTGGTCTAAAATATAATAATAAGTTGCATATAAATAAGTTATAATGATTATACTTTTCGATGCAGTCAAAACTCTTTTGGGCGCAGATTCATCAGCGTCTCAGAAAAAAAAAGAAAATTGCTTTGAAAACTACTTAAACCGCGAATAGATGTAACCAAGAGAGTTCTGATTGCAAATCATTTGAAATGTACAAAGCTTTGATTTATTTATAATTTGAAACCATAAATATTTTGTGTTATGGGTTAATGAACGTAAGCCAATAAGCTGAGCGATCAGTTGCCTCGAATTCGCTGAATTTGCTTTCATTGTTTGCTTTTTGGTTATTGCCTTTAGTTGCGCTTAGACTTGGAGTCTGGTTTAATTGTAATATACGTATGGCTAACATAATTCTCTTCCAGCTTGCACTCAGATAAGATTGTCACTCAGAAATATACGTAGTTGCATTAAGCCCCCGACTCTCGCCCTTTTCTCAATGAGTATCGCCGCTGTCAACGAACCCAAACGTACACCCAATCAATGTAATGTGAGTATATATATTGAACATATGTATTATAGAGTACCGCATTAGTTTACTTCTCATAGTTCCGTTCATTGCATGCCTCGAATTGTGTTTGTGATTAAAGCTCTTCCATATCGCTCTGCGCAATCAGTAGCTGTTTATATATATATATATTTAGTATCTATGATTGTACATATATCGCTTGCGTAATTTCGGCAAGGTTATTGACAAATATTCATTCTATTTTATATTGATTCAAGGGGTCAACGCAATTGATTTTGGCAAATGTTATGCTGTTGTTATTGTGAGCAATATTCTGAACCTGATTCGCTGTTAAGTGACATAACACTGGAATGTTGAGAGCGTATTACGAAGTTTACAGTCATCGACATGGTAATAATTCGTTATCTTTTGCTAGGCGTGAGTCACAATTGATAGACGCGTGTAATTTGAAGTTTGATAATATATATTTGTGCGTAATGCCATCGACAGTTCACAATCTACCTTTTTATCTCTCTCTCACTGTGTGAGTGTGTGAAAACGTGCGACATGTGATAATAGCATCAATTAGCAGTTTGTGAATTTTCACCGCTTCCGAGCTGCGAGTGAGTGCTGCGAATGTTTCCCCATCTGTCTTGAGAATTTACGAGTTTCGTGTGTTGCGCCAAGCAAACACCTTTCAGTTTGCACCTGAGTTATAGATTTAATGAGCGCTAATAGCAGCTAAATGCCCATTAATTGACTCGTCGCATGTGTGTATTTGCATACCATGTGCTGCAATTACTTTTCGTTACGTCCGTTTTAGCAATAACAGATTTATGGTCGAGGCATATAATTGGGATGCTTTTGAGCCACCTGTAGGGGCAAATGGTAAATTATTCTAATATCAATAAAATGCTAATATTGTGCGGAAGCCAAACGGGTTATAAAACAATCCTGTTCTTGAGTAAATACGCTTCCTTAACCTGTTTTCCTTGCGTGCCTGTAATGACATTGATTTCCCCAAAAGTATAATTCAAATGCTTGCACAATAAGACTAACTCAAGACCCGCCCCTTCAAGTGGGCGTATACTTTAGCTGGACAACTTGCGTGCCGCCTCGCGGTTTAAAACAATTGGATTATTATTAATTATAAGCGCAGTCGTGTGCTAGAACTTTATAAATCAGTGTTAATCTCAAGAGCACGTATGGGCCAAGCAAAAAAGGAAAACTTTGAGTTTTTGGTATCGTGACAAGATCTATGTTTAGGTTTACATTTTATCGACAATCGTTACAAGTTTCGCGAAAACAAACAAAAACATTCTGCGTTCATTCAACCGCAGACCCTGAACGTCACAAGTCCTCTCAATCCCAAGCTGTCTCTCTCTCTCTCTCTCTCTCTCTCTCTCTCTCTCTCACTCTCGCGCTGGCTGAACTCGCATTGAGCATAACGTAGACTAAAAACCAGTCTATTGTAACTCAGCTGCAGGCGCCACAAACTCGTTTTGCTTTGTTTCAATGTTGTTTGTTTTTTATCTTCTTCTTTTTCACTATTGAAATAAATGTATATATGGTAGTGGAAGAGTTGTGTTTAAAGTGGAACTATCAATAGTTTGTACAAAAAAGTTGATTCCCAGTTGTCTCGTTTCCCCTCTCGTTTTTCATTTCGCTGATTATTTGGCATAATTTATTATAATGATGGCAAGCGCAAAGCATTTATAATTGTCGAAGAGCGAAGCGATAAAATCATGCGATTGTTATAAGCTCGCAACGAAGAGCATATCATTATTATTTGTATGTACAATGTGCTCCCATACATATATATATATGCTCATATATACGCGAACATTAATTTCAATTTTCGTAAATTTCTTTTAACGGCCAAACGCCTTTTGTTTACGCAAAAGACGCCCCCTGAATGGCATTAGTAGTTGTGTGTTTGTGTGTGTGTATCTCGTTAATTAAATGTGTTTAAATTAGTGTGGATGAACTGTAAGCACTCATGCACTGCTTGCTGTTAGGCCTCTGGCATGACGTATACGCAATAGTGCTCTCCTAGGCACTGCTTGCTAGCCGAACTGAACTCGATCGCTGTTAAACTTCCAGCAACAGCAACTAGACGAAGAGAGAGCGAGAGAGAGGAAGTTTGCCTGATAAATGTTAAACCCACCCCCGCCCACCATGAGTGTGTAGTTAACAGAATGCCTGCAGGCCGCACGCACAGCCGTTGTTAACATAACAGAGCTGTCTGGATCGCCGCAACAGGTCTCGCTCTCTCGTTTTGTATTTGGTGTCAGTCAGTATAAGCAGAGTCGGCGTCGCGTTATGATCGCTCGGCTGCGTTGCGCCACGCGTAAGCAAAACTAGTGCGACTCTTTGTGCAGTGCAGTCAGCGTGTGTGTGTTTGTGTGTGTGCAGGCAAACAAGCAGCTCATAAAAGCCCCATTGAGGGTATATAATACATACACACTCGTACATATAGAAATTACACGCATACACGTGCCGCGTTCGGGTGTGTTGTGCTACTAAATGTGTCTGTGCTATTTCTGGATGTATTAACTTTTTTCGGGATTCTTGTAATGCGACAGATGCGGCGCTAGTAATCGCAAGAGACTGTTATAAAATGCCAGGAACGCCGGAGGCGTCTCTTATCGAGTATCAATATCATTATTGTGATCCAACCATTTGCACAAATTGACAACAAGCACTAATTACAAAATGGTGGGTTTGAAAACTGCGTGTCTTCTCGCTCGCTTTTGCCATGCATCTATTTCACTCTCGCTTTCAAATTATTACGACCTTTTGTACTTTGTCTCCCATCACATTCGCTGCCCTAACATTGCGTCGCCTTCATTAGTTCCGGTCTGAAAAGCATGATGCTCTTCTGCCCTTTGGTGTTACATCGAATATGTGGATAGAGAGAGAAAGAGAGAGAGAACAGAAAAACTTTGGCGAGTGGAAAATACTTGTGCGCTTTGTCTTCGACTCTTAGTTGAGACGTTGTCGATGTCGAATTGTCTTTATCTTATCGCCGTAGTCAGCTGCTAAAGTTCTTCTAGAAAGCAAAAGCACATAAAAGCGAAATAATACACATGCCATTCACATCCACACACACATTTGGTCATTGCATTAACATTTAATTTATGGCTTTATTCCGTTTGTTGTTGCCAAATTTCGCGCATAAAAAACTATCAAAAGGTGCGCTAAACATTTGCTCGTTGTTGGCCTACAAATATTGTTGTTGATCTTGGCCAAAAATCTTCTAGTATACAAACATAAAGTATTCAAGAAAAATAAGTCAATGCATGCAAATTATATTGTTGTCTTCAAAGATTTGTATAATCAGTGCTATTGTACACGTCATGTCCAAAAAGTAATAATTATTTGTTAGGAATATTCAATATCATTTCTTTTTACGACGAACACATAACCAATTCAAATGAGGCGCTGGGAAATTTGTTGCGTTTTCGCTTCAATGTAAATAGCCAAACAAAACTGCGAAATATTTCACATTTTGCCGACGTTTATTATAGATTCATTGAGATTGGAATACATTTTTATATCGCCAAATGGCGAACTAAAAAGCGGTTTAGTTGTATTCCCGCGTTACCGCCTCTTTTAGCACCTAATCGAATTGCAAAGCTATAACGAAAGTCATAATAGTAATTATTCAGAATATTATTATAGCTAATAAATGAAATTGCGTTACTAAATAGAGGCATGTGACAAAGTCGAAGTGTGCATACATATGTTGTACTTTGTCTCCCGCTCAAAAATATATATTTATACTCGCAAGTATACACACACAAGTCCAACTTATAGCCTTAGCCATATCTCAGAGCTATATTCAGGCACGGCACACGTCTCATGCATTTCAATTGACTGCTCAATGGACCTGTCCACTTGATTGTCTGGTCAGTTTGCGCTGTTGTTGTCAGCTCAGTTTCAGTTCCATCATTTCATTGTTGGCTGTCGAAGTGCTAAAAGGCCTTTCTATCACCGCTCTCATTCTGTCTTTCTCTCTTGCTCTTTCTCATTGTCTATCAGTGACTTTGTTTGAACATGTTATGATTGATGGCTCAGAAATCGTTGCCGGCATTATAATGTCAAGACATAAGCGACATTTTGCCATTTCACAAGCCCTTTTCGTGTTGCTGTTGTAGCTTATGTTGTCAACGTTTCCTGCTCTGAATGTTGACTTATAGCATGGGTTTAAGGTGTATAATGTTTGATAAAGATTAACAAGTTAAGCGGATAGCTACTGATTTCATAGGATTAGCAGAATAAACAGTTATGCATTTCCCTTTAAAAAAGTGTTTAGAATGTTAATAGAAGTTTCGCTGGGAAAAATTATTGTAATTCCCGTTGTGAACGTTGAGCCGCAGTTTTCTTCTCTAAAAGTTAAGTTATAGTACGAGTTTAGGTTGTATAATAAATGCAAGTTTGATAAAGATTAACGGGTTAAGCAGATAGCTACTATAGGATTATCAAATCTTTTTAAACAGCGTTGCTTATTTATGCATTTCCCTTTAAAAAAGTGTTAGTGTTAATCGAATCGAATCAACTATATTTCATGCATATATATTTTGCCAAGTTCGCTGGGTTAATGTCGACAATTATTGCAATTCCTGTAGTGAACGCTGAGCCGCAGTTTTCTTCTCTGAAAGTTGAGTTATAGTACGAGTTTGGGTTGTATAATGATTGCAAGTCTGCTAAAGTTTAACGAGTTAAGCAGATAGCTACTGTTTCTATAGGATTAACTGATTATTTAAACAGTACTTCTTATTTACACATTTCCCTTTAGGTAGTATTTATAATGTTAATCGAATTCCAGATACATTTCATTGATATATTTCTTCATCTTGCATGCGAAGTTCGCTGATTAAATATCGAAATTTATTGTAATTTTCGTGGTCAACGTTGATCAACAATTTCCTTCTCTGATTGTTGAGTGTGGGTTGTATAATGATTACAAGTCTGATAAAGTTTAACGAGTTAAGCAGATAGCTACTGTATGTATAAGATTATCTGATTATTTAAGCAGTACTTCTTATTTACATATTTCCCTTTGAGTAATGATTATAATGTTAATCGAATGCCAACTCATTTTGCATGCCAAGTTTGCTAGTCATTGTAATTCCGCAGTTTTCTTTTTGAATGTGGATTTGCTTTGCATACAATTAAATGTTCTTAATGGTTAAAGAGTTAAGCAAATACTGATTCCATGCGTTAATCCTACTGTTTATTTCGAGAGTATGCCGAAAACTGTTCCTTTGACAAGTGATGTCAACGTTAATCGAATTTCGTGCATATTTGATCAGTTGAGTCCTTTTAATTTCGCCTGCGTAATGTCAAAAGTAATTGTGGTTGCCGCAGTGAGTGCCCCCAAGACGCCGCTTTGTTTGGCTTGTCGTTCCGGCAGATACAACTTAATACGCTATACTATATATGTTTGCATATACACATATATTCTATTCGACGCGCAGCGTATTTGCATTTGCTTTTAGCGACCCCGGGCGACCCAAATGTTTATTCAAATGACAAAAGGGTGTTTGCCGACGTTGTCACTGCTGGATTGTTGGCTGCTCGGCGTTGTGTGTTCGGTGTGTTCACAGAGTTTGTGTTGGGCGAGTTATTGGTTTATCGATTCGCAACCTTGATATTTAATTAATTAAACTGTCATGCCACAGCTAAATAAATAACATGTGTGTGCTCTGATTTGAATCGTTCTTGCAGGTAATTTAATATAGAATGCTACCCAGTTTTCGCACCTTAATGCGTTGCTCGAAGCGAGTGCTGCAATCGCCGCTCGACGCGGTCAAGATGCGCAACTCCGGACACAGCAAGGCGCCCGGCGTCGGCGTCTTCGGCCCATTCACCCCCGACTCTGATCTCAGCTGCTCCGGTCGCGGCGACTGCGTGAACAACACCTGCGTCTGCGACATTCGATACGCGGGCGACGAGTGCGACTTCTTCAATCTGCCCTACTACGCCGGCATCTCCACCGTCTTCTACGTGGTGGCACTCGTCTCGGTCATCCAGCTGCTCATCTGCATCGTCGCCGAGTACCAGCGACTCAAGCAGCCCTCCATTCTGCGCGCCTGTCGCATCACCACCCAGAAGCTGCTCTACTTCATGGTCTTCGTCGCGGCCTCCTTGCGCGGCGCCTACTTCACTACACCGGTAAGTCAACGTTGAGTCTGCTAGCGACACATTCTCATTTGCGTTTCGTTTGCCACAGCTGGACCTGCAGCCGCAATGGGCCGTCACGCTGATGTCCGCCTACTATCCGCTGCTCATGACCTGCGCCTCTCTCATCGTCTGCATGTGGGCCGAGGTGAGTTGACAGACGCCACGCGAGGATGGCATCGATTTCATTGGGCTCAATTCGCGAGTGCACTTATGTTACAAGCCAATTAGTTAACTGATAGTATCTCGCATCAATTGATAATGAGTGCTGTTTTTAAAATTGTGAACAATTTAAGTGCTGGCTTGTCACATTCGTAATTTGAAAGACCTTGTCACAAGGGAATTGCCTAAATCTAAATGTCAATACTCACTTGAGAGTAAGCCAAGGAGAGTGCGAGATAAAGCATAGCAGTGCTTTTATTTACAACAGCACAAAGAGAGCACAACACCTAGTTGCTATTCTGCGCGACTTAAGCAAATCTAATCTTGCAGAGCGAGTTGATTTTAACATAGTTGTAATGCTATCTTATCGACGGTTGGAAGAGCGCCAGAGTAAATAGTATTAAAGGCGCCATTGGGGCCTTAAGGGGAAGCAGAAACAATAAGAGCATTAGAGAATTGGGTGCAGCTGTACTCACTCTTTCAATTACAATTGTTTTTCTTCGACGCGTTTCCCATATCGCATTTGGGGGCCTTTGAAACGCGACCGCAATTTATCGCGCCCATTAATTAAGTTCTGCGCGAACGTTTGAAAGTCGCGTACGTGCGCACTTGAGTGCAATACTTAGTCTATATATACTATCGGCGTACTGGGCGTATACTTGATATTGCGACTACAACCGTTCCAGATCTTTCACCTGCGCGACATACGCTGGGAGAAGTCGCAGTTCCTCTCGAAGAGCTTCCTCGGCTTCGTGGCATTCAACTTTTTCCTCTACAGCCTGTTCGGCATCGAAGTCTTCAGCTCGCTGATCAACTCGGAGCGTCGCGACTACGCGCACATCTTCAACGGCTGCTATGCCGTGCTGCTGCTCATCGTGGTCATCTTCTTTCTGATCTATGGCGTGGAGGTGTTCTTCAAGCTGCGCGGCGGTTTCGTCTACGACCAGACGGGCAAGATCCTGGGACCCAGCGAGGCGATCGTGAACGCCTCGCAGCTGCATCAGTCGCGCTTCGGCCTGCTCAGCCAGGCCATTATGCTCATTGTGATTGTCGGTTTCCTCACCTCCGAGACGCTGGGCGACTTCTGGAAGGCCAAGTAAGTATACGCCACACGCCAATGCACACGCAGTGCGCTCAACGTTTGACTAATCGTGTGTGCTTGCAGGGTGCCCGTGAACTCGCGCAACTGGCACGATATCATCTTCCGCATTGCCGAGATTGGCGTGGCCCTTTGGTTTCCCTGCTGCCTGTGGAACTGCATGGCGCCGGAGCAGCTCTGGATACTGAATCCGCGCAAGTTGCTGTCGCGCCAGATCGATCCCACCATACCCACCCTCGATGCCGACAGCAACAAGCTGTCGCCCGAGGAGGGCCAGACGTTCCTCAGCAAGAAGGACTGCTGGATATGCTACGACAGCGACAAGCCCGAGCCACTCATACAGCCCTGTCGCTGCACTGGCGACGTCAGCTCCGTGCATCACGAGTGCCTTAAGCGCTGGCTGGTCGAGAGCTGCGGCAGCAACAACGACGCCCAGCTCTCGTGCAAGGTCTGCGCCCATCCCTACGAAATCGAAAAGTCCAAAAAGTAAGTGCAGCTCACGCAGTGCCAGCGAACTTAATTTAAACTAAACTTCCCCCAACCTATGCGCAGACTCGAGTGGGACAAGGGATTCACCATACAGCACTGGATGAAGACGGTCATACTGATAACGCTGATCTGCGTGACGGGCGCCATGGCCTGGGCCATCATACAGATGTACGTGGATCCGCTGGTGCGCGTGCTCACCGTGGGCGTGGCCGTGCTCGTCGGCTACGTGTGCTGCAAGTGTCTCGGCGAGAACACCGTGCTGGCCTACCAGCGCGCCAAGGTCAGCTCGATCAACATTGTGACCAGCTCGGAGATGGAGAAGCTGCACACCATTTGCGAGGACGTCAGTGCCAGCACCTCGGCGGCGGCGGCAGCGCGCGCTGCCTCCTAAGTCGTCGTCCCCTCCATCCCCCCCATCGAACAGCAGCATGAAGTGATTCAAGTCTATGCCATAAGGAAGCATCATTACACACTAACAACACACAAACACAAACATAAACATAAACACAAACACAAACATATGCATACACATCTACAGACGTACGATTTAGTTTAGAGCGCGTTTTGCACACACTTTTGCTCAATGCCACATCCTCTAACCCCTCCCCCCCTTTCGGGGCCACCCCGAGAGAAATTCTTCCCCGCAAACTGTGTACATAGGTTTTAAGTAGTTGTAGGAAAGGAAAAGAAGAAAGAAATATGAAAACGGTTCGATATACGAGTCAATTTTGTCTCTCAAAGTAGCACGCAATATTCCCAGCGCGGCATGTATTACAAACAAACAACAAAAAGAAAGAAAACGAAAAGAAAAAACAACAAAATAAGCAAAGCCAAATATTATATAATCGTAGATAATAACTAAGACAGTATCAATTACAATTAAATATACACACACACACACATACATCTATTAAATGTTAATGGAGAAACGACACAAATGTTTGAGAAAGTCTTGAGATTATGGAGACGAGAACGCGTTGCCAATTAGTAGCTGGATCCATGTATTTTCTAATTGCAAGCAAACAAATTACAAAACTAATTACGATTAGTTAGTTAGCAATGGCACCACCCAGTCAATGTCAGTCTAGCTGAGCATGTTCGTAGTTCTTAGTCTACACGTTAAGTTCTTGTTCGACAATTGCAATTGCAATAGCGAAAGCCTTTCTTTCGTTCCCAAGCAGCACAGCTAAGTTTATTTGGCGAATATTAATTTAAGACCACCCACACACTCTCACTCACACTCACACTCATACATGAACACGCATTGTATTTGCATTAGAAATTGAATTGAATTGAATTGGTGATTTCATCAGACGCAGAACGTTGCTTGTATTACAGCCTAAGCATAAATACTTAACAAATAATTTATGAACACTATTTACATTTATTTATATGCGTACATCGCGCCACGATCGCAATTGTGTTATTCAAATCGACTTTGTAGCTACTGCGCCAATTGTCAACCACAAATCCACACATCAAAACATACATATTTACACTTTAAGCTAACATACATTTTTGTGATAAACCAGTTAAATAAACACAACTAGCTGACGTAACGTTGCATTGACTTTTCCCTTGCTGGACACCTTGCATTTTGGCTCATAAATTGGTTTTTTAATCGAGCGTAATAAAATTACCAACTTCTCCAAGTTTGATCATCTATGTGTCTTTGAATCTATAATTTGTTTTTTGGCAGAGTCGAGTGTATTCAAAACTATCTGCGTCTAGGCGTATCCCTACAGAGGGATACAATGTCCTTCCATAGTCTCTGATGCATGTCTGACGATTGGCAGGGCAGACGGACCTCTAATTTGTAATGCACTTCAAGGAACGTCATCTTTTTATTAGCTACTCAAATGTATCCCTGAGGATTGAACAACTAATAGAAAACTTATGGCAAGCTACTTTTATGCCAATTGCTTCCTCTACCACCGCACTTACTTTGATTCTGTGTTTGTTCAATTAGTATCGCAAATTTTGTCTCTTAAAAAAGACTTTTTAATTATTCAAGAATATTTATTTAGTCCCCTTCAAATTAATCACCGGTTGATGCCCTTAAAAAAGTACTTTTTTGTACTCTAGTTTAACTTCTACATCGAAACAGTTGTTATCTTCTCAAACAAAAATCTCCCAAGTGTGACGCCAGCGAAGAGGAAATCGTCGAATATAGTCTGTTTAATAGACAAATCTTTGCCAAATTTTCTTAATATAGCCATCTCAATGTTTGAGTGCATCGATTGAGTTTTTTCAAAAGAATCATAAAATGATTTTTGAGCAGATGATACGTAACACCAGTTTTGCGATGAAATAGTTACCACTTTTGTGCATTTCGAAACTCGGCAAGACAATCACCAAATCGTCCCTTGTTTCAACACAAATTCCCTCCCGGCGAGAAAACACATTTTGCAATTTAGTTGTCCTTTAGCTCTAATGCTATACATTTATTTTACACGCATTATCTATCAAATATAAGTATATATATATATATGTATAAGTATATATTATGCTTACTTAAGAAAGCCAAGTCAATCGGCGAGTTCAACCAGGACTTTCAACTATAGAAAAATTGCTAATTTATATATATATATAGATATATATATGCTCGAACAACAACTTAAAACGGCCTTATATTAAAATAAAAAAACAAACTAAATTCCACGCAGTCGTTCAACTGGCACACTTGCTTGTTCATGCCAAAAGGGGGAAAATTCAATTTGCAGATCACATTACTAACTAATAAGTTATGCGCTAAAAGCTAAATATCGACTAAGGGCTAACAAGCTAATGAATTTTCATATATTTTTTAGTTGCTACTGAAAGCTATTTCAAATTTTGTCACGAATTTTTACCGAAATTGCCTTAAATGTACAGCGATTTGATGCAGCTTTTGGTATGCTGTATATAGTATGTTTTGGGGGCCAGTTAATGAGCTAAGGTGGAACAATTTAACTAAGTGGGGGGGAGTGTTTTGCATCCATTGCATTTGCATTGAATCCTCCAAAAAACAGCGATCAGTTGGGATCGGCTGAGCCTGCGCCTGCGCCCGAGCCTTAAGTGAAGACAGCCGAACGCTTGTCGCGGTTCTTGCCACGCGTAATGGAGCGTGCCTTGAAAGCGGCCGCGTTCACCAAGTGCTGTAAACAGAAAACACACAATTTAGTGATGCATTCCTAGCCTGAATGATATGCGCTTGCTAGTCTTACCCGCTCCAGCTTGGACTGCTTGGTTTTGGCGTTGCCGTTGATGCCGGTGTTGGTGGGACGCGGTCCCAACTGGAAAATGTCGCGTATGAACTCATTCTCCTGCAGCTGAGAGGTCATGCCAGGACCCATGACGCTGCACAGGGCCGAGTACTGATGGTGTATTGACCAGGCGTCCAGGGTGAGGGCATCGTTGCCGAAGCGTATATTGATTTCCGGCGAAATGTCCTCCTGCGGAGCAAGGGAAAACGTGAAAACGTCAGTAAGCGTTGAGAGGAGAAAAAAAAATGTGTTTCATCATGAAACAACCGATCCATGTTTGTCAAATTGTAAAACCTCTTTTAACTTCTACACAGCACAGACAAAATTTTATGTGGACTTTATACTAATTTATATATGCAAAAAGACAAAAAAAAATTTAAAATTTATAGTCATAAATTAACTTGGTCCGGACTTGAAAATGATGCTCTCCACGTACATGCACGACTATGTGCCGCCAAATGCGAAGAGATACGAGTTCATGACGCATCTGAAGGGTCAGGATGGCTTCGGGGGTGCCAAGCTGGTCGAGTGCCAATGCGTTGAAGAGGACATCATCAAGCCGCCGCGGGACGCGGTCAACAATTGTGCGGGCGTCGAATGGACTGGCATAGCGCCGATGGGTCGCTTGGTGGATCCGCGCCTCATACCCACCGAACTGGCACAGGAGCAGGTGGACAAGATGGCGTTTGCGCCCGAATCCGATTGCTTCAAGATGCAGCCGAACCGCTTCCTCAAGATCTTGCGCAACGTATATCCCGACCTGTACGAGCGCCTGAAACTGATGCCCAAGGAGGAGCTGGGCAGGCGATTGGAGACGAATCGCATGTTCACCACCTACCAGATCGATTACTGTGATGTCAACGAGTATCCGGAGGGCATATACGAGAGCATGAAGCCAACTGACAAGGCATCCAAAATGAAATCGGACAAACTGATGACGACCACAGCGCCCTGTTCCGAGTTCCGTTCGGATGTGATGCGTCAAATGGAGCGAGAGAATGGCACCGGCTATGAGGAGCAAGCGGATGAGTGTGAGCAGGCCTACAAGCCGTTCAAGACCAGCTTCTCGGACTCCTCGCAATTCGTGAACTCGGGCAACAACTCGCACTGGAAGGCGGCGTCCAGCACATTCCGCAAGGTGCCCAACTTCACAGAGTACATGGACTCGATCAGTCGCAACGGTTGCATCATAATGCGCAACAAACTTCACGACCATTCCAAGTGCTTGGCCAACCACTGTCGCCACGAGGTGCGATTCAACTGCACTGACATGAAGCCTTGAGGCGGTTGGTTTGTTCGCGTTGCCTCTTAAGTCGACAGCCTGATCGCCAGTACTGGGTGCTTGATTTGGTGTATTGTTTTCAAGTTGTCTCAATTGAAATGTGTACAGTCGTAGGTTTTTTTTAGTTGCATTCAAATTACGTAATAATAAACCATTCAAGTATTTACTGACTCACCTCCAAATAGCGCAGTACATCCCGGAAAGTGGCACGCTGCGTCTTGCGGTCGCGCTTCGCCCGATACTTGGCCGAGTCGGTAGCCAGCTGCTTAACGGCGTCGCACAGCTCGCCGATCTCCTCCTCCAGGAAGTTCTCGTCATGTGCACGTCCCGACTCCAATATCAGCGCAATTGTCTCGCCCGCCGCGATGCGAACGTCCAAGTGCGGCGACTCCAGCAGTCCCAAGAAGCGCTTGATCGAGCTACAGGGCAAACTCGGGTTGATTAGATCTCTCCATGGCAAGTCGATAGTGGTATACTCACGGAAACTTGTGCTGGCCGGTGGTCATGAGGGAGACAAAGTCGCCGGAGGGAATCAGGGTGAGGAGCAGGCCCCAGGAGGACAGCGCCTCGGCGTGCAGAGTGCCAGCCTCGGCTGTCACCGAGATGGGTGTCTTGTCGTCGCCGCGCAGATAGCTGCCGGCGAAGATGGTCTCGAAGAACTGCATCAGCTGCACCAGTTCGCCGACGTCCTCGCAGTCCAGAAAGTTGAGTAGGCCCAGCGCTGTGCAGCACTTGGCACGCGCATCGAAGCCAACGGACTTGTCCTGCACCGTGTTGAGCAGGAAGCTGTTCATGGCCTTGGACATGCCCTCCTCGCCGCCCAGCTGCAGCACGAGCAAGGGGGCGAGGCGTGCGCCCCACACCTGCTCCTGGCCCTTGCCGCGACGCACGCTCTTCTCCACAAAGTCCATGAGTGTCATCTTGCGATCCTCGACGAAGTCGGGCATGTAGCGGTGCATCAGCAGCTCGCAGATCGACTGCAGCGCCTGCACGCGTGTCTGGGCCGACTTCTCAGTGGCCTGTTCCAGGGCCTTTTCGAATTTCTCCTCGAAGCGCTCGTTGGCCAGCTCCTCGGCTGCCTCGGAGGAGGCCGCCTCGGAGACGTGTGAGTAAACGCTTACATTATCGAAGGACTCGTCCTCAGAGTTCGAGTCGTTGGTGCGGCCTGCGAAAATGCAACAAAAGATTAAAAACGGCCTCAAACTGTAGAGCAATGCGCTATGCCTAAGTTCAGTGCTGCTATAACTGTAAGTCTACGCAAACTGCAACAACCATTAGAAACAGTGCCTCTGAAACTGTGCATTGTTGAGCAGAGTGACAGTCGAGTGAGTTCATTACCTCTGCAATACGCAGTGCTGTACAAACCACCCTGGTCTTATAAAATGACTCAGCTGCGAATGTGTGAGCGAGAGCGCAACATGCGAAAATAAACATGTGTGTGTATACTAATCATATGGTATTTTCCGCCTTGCAGCAGTTTGCACGCTATAAATACATTCATTATGTACATTTTCATACCGAAATACTGGGAGAATAATACGAAAAGGAAGTGGCAGTTTGGGGGAAATGGACGACCTTCAAGTGAAAATGTTGTGCAACAAGTTTTTCCGATTCAATTCGATTTTGTTGCCAAAGTAAAACTTTCGCAACTTTCCACAGACACAACAAACGTCATTTCCACTTAGCACCTGACTGCTGATTTGGGACAAGGTAATTTCCGGCATTGGAGTTCCTCCCATTGTTACTATTGTATTGCCAGTTGACCTCCCCAATGACTTTGCTTGTTTTGTAATAACAACAACAGCTGTTCGTGGAATGATGGAGTGGGAAAACAGCCGAGTGTGTGTTTTGAAAGTAGTTTGGTCAGTTGTAAATTGATTTGAGAGTTGTTCATTCATTTTTCAAAAGAAACACGCGAGAGTTTCACAATCTGAATGCAATTATTCATTAGGAAAAACTTTGTTTACTGCCATTTGAATTTCTATAAAAAAAGCTGCATTTTGATATTAGCAGCAGAATGAAATGTGTACTATTTCACAATTCCTATGTACAGGCATTTGCTGTGTGTGTGTTGCGTGTGCTTTGTTTGTTTCTTGATAGACTGACATTGAAAGCTCACAACACGCAACTGAGCTGACTGCGTATGAGCAATACCCTAACAATGAATGCGAAGAACGCAAGCTATACTTGTCATCTTTTTACCGTGAACATTACTACTCCACCATAGAGAGAAAAAAAGAGCATTTAGTTGTCTGCTAAGCAAACACAATCTAGTTTCTCTGTATTTGTTTCTTTGTCGTTCGTTCGCCTGTTTCACCAGCTGAGCGCGTGCAAAGCTTTTTGCGTCTGCCAGCACAGCAACAAAAATATTTTATACTATATTTTCGATGATTGCCAAACAGGTTGGAGGCGAAAGCTTTTTTTGAAGCCAACGAAATGTATTTCGTGCTATTTATTCAAAGTACACATATATGTATATATTTGACTAATGAGTGCTAGACAATTGCGCACAAAGGTCAAAACATAACAAATATGTGCATTTTCACTTTTAACACACGCAACACCTACGCACACTCTCTTTATGAGTGAAATATGCATGGTTTTATGACTCACCTTTGCCTGTTGCTTTCTTATTACGACGCGGCATTTTGTTGTTGTTGTTAATGTTATTGCGTTGCTCACAAAATCCTGGAATTGTTGTGTTTTTTATGATTTGATTTCTGCTGATATTGATGGCGATCGTCGATTTACACACAAGCACCACAAACACAAGACCTGTAGGGCAGTGTCCTTTTTGAACGACAGAGAGAGAGAGAGTGACCGTAAAACGACTCTCCACAAAAATGTCTACACACGCGTTTGGCGGCAACTATTGGCGGCACTACAATGCACGTGTTTTCAGATTTTATCGATTTTATGCGCGATGGGCGTTCAGGAATTTAGGTTAGTTATTTCTGTGAATGTTCTTTTTCTGTTTGTTTTATGTGGCTTGATTGGATTCAAATACTATTAATCAAGACGCAGCTATGTAATAGCTTTTATGTTTCCAATATTGTCTTTGTTGTTGCGGTTGTTGCTGCCGTTTGTTGCACAACACACGTTTGCAATTGTTGAGAACTGACACTTTACTGAACGTTGTTGTCTTGCACGCGCCTTTTTTATTTATTCTTTGATGGTGCTGCTGCTGCTGATGTTGCTGCTGGTTGTATAAATGCTGCTCGATGCTTTGTGTTGCCCCAAATTTCATGTTTAATTGCAAATGAATTTCTTTGTGACTTCCTTGGCCTTGAGACAACTTTGCTCTGCTGCTTGCTGCGTCTGACGTTGTCGACAGCACAACCCGCAAGTTGCGAAATTGTTGGCGTTTTTAGTATTGGAGTTGTTTGTGAATTTCACTGTTGTCTAATGCGACTTCGATTGTTGCAGCTTTTGCGAAAGCTCGACGCTGCCTCTTCTGGTGAAAATAATGCAAATTAATTAATTAAAGCACCCCCGTATTGCTGAATTTGACGAAATTAAATGACACACAGTCAGAGTGACCACTGCTGAATTTCAAAACAATCATATTTTTTATCGCCCAAAATGCTAAAGATGGCAGTTGCTAAAATGTTAGCTGGTAACACTTTTATTGGTATATTGGAATTTTACCCCGTATTAGAGATGGAATGATTTGAACAAGAAATTGATTTTAATTAAAAACCCATTTCGTATATATGGTTGAGTATAAAGTAGATGTCGGCAATAGTTCAATTCGACATCGGGTGGATCATTTTCTTTGGCAAGAAAGAATTGAAGCGATTTAAAATGCTTCATAATTTGCCCAAAATAAAAAGATTTATTATACTTTTATAAGTTGACCATTCTTCGTCATTGTATTTTTACTAAACTTTTAGTATTTTAACACAACAATACAAACTCAATTTAAATGAGTTCAAGTGTGGCCGTTAAATATTTGCACATTTTAGTGTCCCAAATGCAAACATACCAATGTTGACAAAATGGTCTCATTTGTCTGTGTTTTCTATAGAATTTAGCTCATCTGAGAAACTTCCTAAAAACATAAAACTTATTTTTTTGCATAATACAAACAATGAATAAAATAAATAATCCCAGCGGATCGCCAAAACATTTCGTTCAATCGATACATTGAACCTGTTCCCGAACCAGTTCCAAGGACACATGGAGCTGAACCAGCTGAGAACTGGAATACTCAACTCATGAACGAACACCTGCCCTGAGTCTCGCTGTGAAAAATTACGAAAGAATTCGGTTGTTCATCGCCTCTTAAGACCAACAAATTTTTGCAAAACCAACAATGGCTTCTATGTGTGGACGCATGGCATTGCGCGCTGCCGCTCGCCAAAATGTGACATACCAATCCGTGCGCACTTGCAAAAGTAAGTAACGAAATCCGCCCGCTCAAGCAAGCAACGTTTCAATCTTCACGTCCGCCTTGGCCCCGTATCCGTGCGTCATCTGAGCCGCCTCCAAGGCGATGGGTTTTATGATCCGCATTACATAATGCGTGAGCTAATGCAACCAGAAAGCAGCCTGCAGCGACAATACCCAACTTGCAACGTGATTTGTGTCAGCTCAACGATGTGCCAGTGTGGAGCGAGGTTATGTAATAGGTGCGCGCAGTTGGTAAATGTGTTTCTTATTGTTTTGAGGATAAACGCTGCAGTTTGATGATAACTAACAAGGGTGCATAATTCACAGCTTGACATTTAGTCTGCAGCAGAATGCGACAAAATTGATGTTGTACAAGAAATAGCATTTTGCGTTAGCCTTTATGTAACCAGCACACAGCTGATTCAACAACAAATGCAACGGCTGAGGGGGGGGGGGGGTGAAAGTCGCCTAAAGTTATCAGCTTATCAACTAATGGCTTATGCTTTTTCCTTGTGCAGTGATGAACGATCCCATGGAGCACGCAACGGGTATTGAGAAGCGTGAATTGCTGCTGAAAGCCGCCGGTAACGACAATCCCTTCGACATGAAGGTGTTCAAGCGCGGTGCTGGCACCAAGGAGAACCCCAACTTGATTCCATCGGCCTTCGATGCTCGCATTGTGGGTTGCATCTGTAAGTGCTTAACAATTAGCTAAATGCTTATATATCTCACAACGAACATTCTATTTTGTCATGCAGGCGAGGAGGATCAGACCTACGTGCAATGGATGTGGCTGCAAAAGGGCAACCAAAAACGTTGCGAGTGCGGACACTGGTTCAAACTGGTCGAGAAGGCAGCTGTTTAAAGAGTTATTATTAATTAATTAAATAAACCAATTAATAACAAAAAGAACACACACAAGCAAACAACTATTAAGTTAAAAGCCAACTAATAGCTGTCCAATAAACAAATATCAACCCAACCAAAAAAAATTGGACATCCATCCGCAACTGGGGGCAGCTCAACCTTATGTAGTTTTGCTTCGGTCCGAGATTTGTTGGTGCCATCGAGAAACCCAACCACACACAGTAGCGATCGATTACTAAATAAGTTAACGATGAAATAACCAAAAAACGATGCAATGCAATTGATGAATTAAATAAAGGCAGAACGAAGAAAGGTACTTAATAAAGTATCAATATTGCTGAATATGGATTAGTTGAAACTTCAAAGGCAGATTGTCATCGATTTTGAAATATTTCAAAACCTAAATCACTCAGTAGGCGATACAATTTCCTTTGTAAAGCTCTGTAAAGTAGAGAATTTATTCCATATCTTCTTTGAGAAGAAAACGAACACGAAGGGAACCAAAAGCATTGAACTGAATTCCAAATATTTAAATTGAAAAATTTGACAAGTAATATTTATTATAGAGAGCAATAGAAATATGTCGTCGTTCATTTCTCGTCTATTGAAGTCTTCGTTGCCCACGAAACGTCTGGTCTCGCAGCTGACGCAGCGTGGAGAGGACAAATTGACTGCACTGCTGCGGCAGCTTGGCCTAAAGAAGGTGTTTGGATCAATTGGTACCAAGGCTGTTGTTGGTCATCGTGGCATATCGACCACTCCGGTTGCCAATAAGCGTAAGTGGGTCTTGCTTATTTATAATGCGTCACCCAATGCATCTTTGCTGATGTTCTTAGAGTTGACGGATGACATGGAGCTGGCTACAGGCATATTTAAGCGAGAACTCCAACTACGCACGGCGGGCTGCACAGACCCTTGGGCAATGGCGAAGCCCATGAAACGCGGCGCAGGCACAGAGGATGAACCAACGGAGGTTCCTTCGGTTTTTGATGCCCGCATGGTTGGGTGTCTTTGTCTTGACGACCGCATACCCAAGTGGATGTGGCTGGAGAAGGGCTCTCCCAAGCGTTGCGAGTGTGGGCACTATTATGTGCTCAAGAAAGATCATCCTATTTGAATATTGAACACCCTACAAATTGGAGCGCTGTTTTTCACATTACACTTTACAGGAAACGTTACATGATATTATCAAAAATTGAATTTATTAGTATCATCGAAGATGGGTGAAGACTGCATTCATTAAACGATATACTACTGCAGTATATAGAAACGCAGTCCGTGCCGATCTTTACTCCAACTAACTTAGGGTGTAGCCAGTGAGAAGGTAACCACTATTGCCGTTCATGTTCACTTCGGGATGCGTTCGATTCGGCAGAATTTGATAGGTGCGCAGCCAGTTGGAAGTCACGTGCAGGTTGGTCACCTTGCCGGACGCCTTCAGTTCCATGTACGTTTCCTGCAGCAGTTCCTTGCATGTGCTGAATATGACGATAGGTCGTGATGGTTTTACCAGAGGTAGCAATGCTTGCACTATATTCGATGGATGCTCCTTGGCTGCCACTACGAGGTTGTCGAACTTCTGGTGCATCAGCGCTGAAGCGCGTTTGTTCTCCAGTTGCCACCGCAATGGCACTGCCCTGTTTGCTGAAATGAAGAGTTTTAGTGAATGCAACACTTAGCATAAACGAACTGCTTACAGTTGGGGGATTGGTCCAATTTAAGTTTCTTCGTCGTGGGCTCGACTTCGTCGGTCTGTTCCTCTGTCGTCATATTGTTGTCTGTTTGAGTCGCATCATCTTCGGCTGCTGTGGGAATTGTGGCGTCTACTTTGTCACCCTGATAGAATTCGCGCAGCACGGAATACAAGTTAACGGAGATGCAGCGTTGCTGTTGTTCCAGCGGAAGTTTTAGTGCCAAGAGTGCCTGCTTCTGTGGCACATTACCCGGATGCATGTGCACCAAAGTGGCATCTGTGTCGGCACCTATTGAATTGAGCATAGCGGCAGGCAGAAGTCCATTAGTGCCACTCTCGTAGAGCAGATAACTGCCGAAACCCGATACACCAGAGTAGGAGATGATTTGGGACAGCGTGTCCACACGTATGCCCATTATCTTTTCAGCATCCTGTCTGTGGAATATGTCGGCCATTAGCCGTATGGTTGGCTGGCGGATTTGTACAAACTCAAAGTATTTCTTCTCCTTCTTCAAGAGGTATTTGTCCTGAGAGTATTCGGTGCGAGTGTGAAATGTTTTTGAATTCTCCACAAGCTTCTCAATGATCTTGCTGGACTCGTTGCATGCCTCACGCAGCTGTTCAATATCCTGCAATGGAAAGCGTTAGCATTACTCACATTTCAACTTCAATCATTATCGTACCTCCGATTTCAGTGCTTGTGCTTCGCCGTTGTCGCGTATGTCGCGATTATCAGCCCCACTGCTGGAAATATTCAGCACGTCACGAATGCTACGCAGCTCATTCTCACTGACCAACTCCAGGGTGTGTTGTCGCTGTGCTCCTCGTTTGCCCGCCTTTGACTCTTTGACACACATCTTAAAGGTGGAGCCGTATGGTTGATCGAGCAGCGACTTCAGCTCCAAATGCTCCTTGCCCAATGTGGCCGTCGCATCCAGACTGCCGAATTTCTGCAGCTTTGTATACTTTTGACGTTGTATGACAATATAATCACCCAATTGTATGCTCGGTATAGTTGATTTACGAGACATTGTGGTAAAAATCACATAAATAACAAAACGGCAACAAGTAATCACGTTGTTTATAATGAAAAGTACCACAGTCGCGCGTTTGCAGAAATAATCGATAAAATGATGATATCGATATTGATTATTACATTGCTGGATGACACGGTTGAAAAAGAATCTAACTAATTAAATACAGCGTTGTTGCCGATGATCTGAAAATTGTAATCGATACTTTTTCCAGTTCTAATAAAAGGAACCTGGCAACGCTTAAAAAAAACCCAGCTGATAAAAAGCATCGAGTAAACCACGCGCTTGTCAGTGCATGTAACGAGTTAACCTTTGCGTTGTAATTATCGTTTACTTTAGAGCGAATTCGCATCGTTTGTTAATAAAAGTGCCTTTTCTTGCCAATGTGCCGGTAAACGGTTCCTACTGGCAAAGCAAACAAAGTCCATTATTATTAAGAAGACCAGTTTTTGCTCCAGCTACAAACTAGTGTGGAACTGGTGGAACCTGTTGCCAGACTACTGTTAATTAACAGTTAATTAAAGACGCGCTCATATATCACAACTTTGCCGTTGCCTTTGAATAGCAGTTGAGCGAGCGAGAAGATGGGTGATAGAAAAGGAGAAGAATCACCATTTATATCATCAAAAAAGCCAGTGACATTGAATCCATCATGGGAGTCGCAAATGCAACCCGACACCAATGGAAAGGGCTCAGGTTCAATGATGATGAGAATAGCTGCAACGCTGCAGACGCCAGTTGATAAATATAAAATCGTATTCTTTATTTTTATACTGCATGGCTTGGGCACCCTGATGCCCTGGAACATGTTTATTACCGCCAAATCGTACTTTGAGGAATTCAAATTAAGTGAGAACAACACAATCAAAACAGAGATCAATTATCGCGGTAACTTTATGCAGAATATGGGATTCGCATCCCAAATTCCCAATGTCCTCTTCAATTGGATAAACATCTTCATCAATTTTGGTGGAGATTTGACCAGCCGCATTGTCTACAGCATTTTGATGGAGATAGTTATACTAATCATTACAGTTGTGCTCGCTATGCTGGATTCCTACGAGGTACGTAACACCAAGCCAATAAAAACTTTAGTAAGGTCAATAAAAAATATCTTTGATTTGATTTCATAGTGGCCTGGCATATTCTTTTTCGCTACCATGAGCTCAATTGTGCTAATAAACATGGTAAGATTTGCGATTACTACCTCATATCTCGATTTCAATGCTTATCAACAATTCCTATTATTTATTGTTGCAGTGCAATGGCATCTATCAGAGCACAATTTACGGACTCGTAGCGGCTTTGCCTCCCAAATATACTGGTGCCGTTGTGCTGGGATCAAACATCAGCGGATGCTTTGCTACGCTAATGTCCATATTGTGCGCCAGCTTCTTTGAGTCGCAGCGGACATCTGCCATCTACTATTTTGTGACGGCTATTCTTGTGCTACTCTTGTGCTTTGATACCTACTTTGCTCTGCCCTTGAACAAGTTCTTCAGGCATTACGAGATGCTAAGCAGGCAAAACGAGAAGGGTTCCTCGGGATCGAAGGCGCCTTTGAAAGTGCCCTATTGGCAGATATTTAAGAAGGCTTCGCCTCAGCTTTTCAATGTATTCTTTACTTTCTTTGTCACACTCTCCGTGTTCCCTGCCGTTCATTCGGATATTAAGGGTTCTGAGGATTTCATTTTTGGCTCAAAGTATTTCACTCTCGTCACGTGCTTCTTGACGTTTAATGTGTTCGCGATGTTAGGCAGCTTGACCACATCGTGGATACAATGGCCGAAGCCCAAATTCCTAGTTGTACCTGTAGTTTTACGCGCTGTTTTTATACCTTTGTTGATCTTCTGCAACTATGCACCAAGTAATATTGTTAGAACTCTGCCTGTGTTGATTACGAACGAGTGGCTGTATTGGATCATTGCCATCATCATGTCATTCAGCTCTGGCTATTTAAGTTCCTTGGGTATGATGTACGCACCACAGACTGTTAATGCTAAATATCAGATAACCGCCGGCATGTTTGCTGCCGCCGTCCTCGTTAGTGGCATTTTTGCTGGGGTATTGTTCTCATATTTGTGCCCCCTTATTATACAATTGTGAGCATTCATTCATTTCATTTTTATCATTCATTTCATTACATTACTTTGACTTTTATTGGCACAAAGAAAAACATGTTCGTTTTTGTTTTCAGCATTACGTAAATAACAAACAATCAATATTTGACTAAAGAATTTATTTTTTTGATCTTTTGGCATATTGCCGGAAAATATTAATTTTTAAAACTACATATTAATTATAATCCTGTTTAATTCAAGTTTTTAATCGATTTGTAAAAAAATAAATATTTACAAGAAACAACGGAAATTTCACCAAAATATTGCCGGACAAAGCAGACCGCAAAGTTTCTTTGGACGACTGAACTAAGACCCTGTAGACTGGGGGATTTCCATAAGTAAGAGCTTTACATTTAAGGGTAATGTAAGAGTATACTGTTTTAAATCAACATAAGGAAATATAAACTAAGGCTGACAGTTTAAATACGGAACTACCGTTGCTAAGGGCTAAACATTTAGGGATAACTTCAATGTTACTGGTTTTAAATGGAAAGTTAGACGACTAGATTAGAATTAGGGGAATTTCCTTTGTAAGGTCTTCACATTTAAGGACAATGTCAAATGGTTCTATTTACACTTGTAGATAATCTTCAGTACTTCACAAAATTTCGGTGCCTCCCGCGGATTTCGTGTTTCCAGGCCTGTTATCTGCTCCAAGGCCACCTCGACGTCAACTACGTTGCACATTATCAGTTGCAGCCGCTTCGGAAACGTTGTCTCTGATAACGCTGCTAGTTGTCGTGTTTTTTCAAGCATATCGCTTAACACTTGTGCCTCCATATCATGATAGCTCACAACCAACTCTCTTAGTTCGGGCAGCACCTCCGCTACGCTGAAGCCGCAGTTCTGTGCATCCGAAATGCCTAAACGCTGTAGACGTGCCAGGCCCGAGGCTGGAGCTTGTAGGATGGTCTCTTCCACTTGGTTTTTGTTTGATGTCAGATCTAAAGTCGTCAGTTGCAGCTGTGCCAATAGCTCCTCAAGATGTGTGGCCTCAATGGAGCATTCGCGTGCCACGAGTGTCTTTAATTTGTGCAGTCCAACCATAAACTTGCCAGTTATGTAGGCGCTGGACACGCTCAAGCTGCGCAGATTGGGACAGCTCTTAGTTATGGTTTGCACCATGCTGTTGTTCATATTGTCGTCGGTGATGCACAACTCCAAAAGATTGCTCATATCGAGGCGCAGATAGAATGTAAGCTCGGGGCGCATTAGATGTCTACCCAGATACGAATCGAAGGCCTTCTCGTGCACATTCCATATGTATAGCTTCTCCATCTGAGAGCTCATCAGTTCAAAGAAGTACATGTAATCAGCCTTGCTGAGCGGTGAAAACATTGTGTATGATACAGAAATTTCCCGAAATCGAGGCTTTCGCCACACAATTTGACACAAGAGTTCTTCATATCGCAGTGAACACCTTGCCATTGCAATTTGATCCACCAGCGATAGGTATTCCATTATTATGCACACACAGTCGTCATTGAGGTTGTCCATATCCATCTTCATTGATAAGAGATAAATACAGCAAAACACCTGAGTTGCAACGCAACCAACAACAATACAACAGCTGTTGTGTTAATATTATTTTGGTGAATTGCTGGGCAGTGTGCCCAGATATCGCATAAATAGTTCACAATAACAAAATAGCTATCGGTTAGCAATACATTAATTAATAAGTAGCAAAATTATAAATATAATTTGCGTTGTATTGTGTTTTGATTCTGCCACTTTAGAGAAGGCCTTAAATATCAAGTGTTTGAGCAAAGTTTCACACGCCATTAAAAATCGATATATCTTTGTGGATTTTTGAGGCGGTATTGCAAACAGCTGTTATAAATTCAAATTGAATTTACAATCAAAAATGCAGGCATTAAAACCATTTAAATGATGTGTATATGTTTAATTGATTGATTATCCAGAATGGCAAGCAATTTTAATGAGACTTGGCTCTCAAGTGATAGTACAAAATGTATATCTGTTTTTGTACTCAAAATACCAAAGTTTTTTTTTAAATAAATATGGGATGTTATAATTATCATGTTAAAACCAAATGGCATTTGTAAATGGATTAATTGCCAATAACAATTATTTTACAAATCGTCTTATAAAAAGTACAAGAGCAAAAATAATTTTAATAAACAGGATACAAAAAAAGTTAAACGTTATGATAATGATGCTGTAAATATGAGTTGAGCGTTGTAATCCAATCATTTCCGGTTTGCATTTCGCAACAAATAAATTAATCTTTTGATTTACAAGTTCTGCTTGAGATATCTTTACAGGTTGTTATTTCCTTGTTGTTCGAAAGTCGTGAATGGGAACACTGGTAAAATAAAAACTGTAGTCAATAAAACTGAAAGAGAATTTCACAGTCATGGCCATCATTTTGAAAGTGGGCGCTTGGAAACCAGTAAAAGTTTTGTTATCCCGCCCCAATTGGCCCCCGTCGCTGGTAGCCTCTCGCCTTGCATATCAATTAACATTTTGAGTGTGTTTCCATGTTAAACTGTCACTTTTATACGCATCATGCAGCTCCAGCCCCAGCCCCAGCCCCAGCCCCAACCTAGCCCCAAGATCCCAACTCAATTCTCGCAGAACCGTGAACCATTCTCACTCATGGACATGATGGAGGTGGGTGGCTATCGGAGGGATATGGGCAGTGCGATAGATAGAGAGAGACAGCGTCTGCTTTGTCAGTTTATCTGTGGCCGCCTCACATGATTTGTGCGTGACCATGCGAAATGTAAATTATTTATATACGAGCTACATATAGCATCTGCATCCCCCACCAAGATGGAACTTGGTTACGGTCTGGCAGCTGTCCAAAGCTGGCGTCTCCCATTGACAATAGCGCAAAAAAATTGCCAACTGTTAACTGTTCGAGAGTTCGCAATACTGGGGACATTGGCCTAGAATTGATTGGCATTAGGCCAGCGCCAAAAATAACAATAAACTTAATGAACGCCCAAAAATATTATTAATGCAAATATGGCAAATCATGAATGACAGAAATAAAAAATGTTTTTTTTTTTCAGCTTTTATAGCTAGTATTGGCACAATGCACTATGGGCTAACTTCTCTTTCTTCGCCAATTAAGTCATTGGAAAAAATGCTACACTGAATTTATAAATCATAGTATTGGGCTTAAACGGATAAATATCATTTTGTACTCACCAGTTCTCACAAGAATTTAACTTGATTTACGGGAGCCGTTTGTTGTTATTAATTTCAAATTAGCTTCTCAGTGGACAGTTTCACAATGAGATGAAAAATTAAACTAGGACCGTATTCATTTTGAAAAGTATTATACGATTAAAAACATATAACGTTTTTGTTTTATTATTTTTTATACCTAATTAAAAAGCATTTATTAAAACAACTTTTATATGCTGCTCAAAATATTATATCTGACTTCATATCGATGAAAATACCAAATAAATTATTTATGATTTATTCAAGCTTTAACAAAACGAAAAAATTAAATTTCACAACAGAATACTGCGACATTTCAGCCCGAAACAAGTTTATTACAATTTATAAAACTATTTTAATTACTGACTGAAAAAATGTAAATTTACAATAACTAACAATTTGCTTACTTTACTTTAATCGCTGGGCAATCCGTAATAATCCCTATGTATACGAAATTGGTTATTTTGTCTAAGTGTTTGTTTAATAAACTATTAAAAAAAGATTGTTAAACAAATTCAAATTTTATCAAAAGGCTAATCTTGTATAATTTTTGCTACATAACTTAATTTATTTCTCACCTGACAATGTTTTAAATGCTTTAAAAGTATACTTACCGAAATTACATAAAATTTAAATGGATAAAGTACAGCAGAACTCTCAAGACTGAGCGTTTATTAAATAGTTTTGATTGCCACTTTGAAGCCGTTTAAGTTACCACATAAGTGGCCTGTAATTTGTGGTCATTGTTGGCCGCTAATTGCCGACTCTGAGGTTGCACTTGGCGCTGTTATAACGCCCTGAAAAGTATGCTTCATTTAGTTGCCAATTAGAGGACGAAACGCTTTCCAAGTGAACCGTAACCTGGCAAAATAATGACTTTTCGAATGTGACGCCTTTATGACGTCGCGAGGTCCCGTTGCCATGAAATATGCAGCGCTTTATTCGTGATCAGCGCCTTGGCAAACAATTGGCCAATTAAGTGAAAAGTTTGCCAACGTCTCAGTTGCCTCGCCGCCGGACTATAGCATGTCAGTCGAACATTTCGTGGCCATTTGCGTGCTGCTTTGTTGACCTGGCTGAAAACCCAAACGCTTCGCGGCGGCCGTCGGACCCAGTTGCTGACGGTGCGGTCAGCTTTGGCCCGCCAATCGTTAAATGTTTTATGCAGATTTTGCAGTCGTTTATTCCCTCTTTACATTTTCGATTTTTCACTAACGCCACGCCGTATTGTAAATTCAATAGCCCACTTTAAGCCTGGCCCTGGCTGCACTATTTCATTTTTAATTTGGTCCACCGAGGTGAGGATTTGATTTATCGACTTAGAGGATTGCATTTCTGCCCCGATTTTAAACCCGCTTTAATCAATTCACGTTTTCATGTTTGGTTTTTTTTTTTGGCTCTCATGCTTTGGTTTATTGTATGTATATAAGTATATTTGTTTTTGGTTTTTGCTAAATGCCTTGCGAAATTATTTAACATCTCAGCTAATTGAGTCAATGTTCAAATTCAATTATCGTTTAATTACTCATTTGTTTTTTCTTAATTTTTTTTGTTGCTTTTTTTTTGGTTTTTGGTTGCTTCATGGAAGAGGAGAAATTGTTGGATCACATAGGATTGGTTTTTAGTCAAACGTCCTGCTAAGTTAATTATAACAAAACAAATAAACGAAGAAAGTAACGATTTAAAGCTTATTTACATTAAAAATTAGCTAACAAGTGCATAGGTTTAATTCGCATGCACATTTGAGACACTTCTTAAAATTTCTACTGACATTTTAGTAAGAATTCATTTCATTTGGTTTCCCTTTCGAGTTTTTGGTTTGTTAAGGCTGAAGACAGAGTATTAAAATTTTCATCGTTTAAGAGTAAAAGTTGTTTATAAAATATATGTATATATGTATGTATGTATGTTTTTATGTATGTATCATATATCAAAGTATAGTCATGTATTTATAGTTTTAGGGCGAATATATTACAGATTTACGTTAGTTTATACTTCATTACAGATCGTCTCGCCAAGGCGTCCGTTTTCATTGAGCTAACAATCTAATTAACAGTACACAGTTTTGAAGTTCGATTATTCTCTATATATTCATTACATTTTAATTGGTTTTGGTTGAAATTTAACTCGAATAATGCCAACGCTTGATCCACTAAAGAAACTATAAACTACAATACTTCATAATTTATGTATATACACATATTATGTATGTATTTGTTTTATATGCTTGCTTTGTATAATTACTAAATAGCAATTCATATAAGTCAATATTTAATAAATACTAGTATATATGCATGTATGTATGTATTATGTATATTTCGGTAGTTGCTTATTACATATATATGTATTGCAAATAAGGTAATTCATTAATCAATTAATTGTTTCACTACGCTTTGCTATAATTTCATAATTATATTGTAAGAATTTGTTTGGTAATTGGTCCTTATTACACTACATGGAAAGCGCTTAAAATTGTATAGCAATTTAATGTTCAATTTCTATAGCATACTTTTAGGCATACCGACAATTCATACTGCAGCCCTGCCGCCCCGATTAGCCCAGGCAACAGATCAACTCGCTCACTCTCGTTCCCACTCTCAACACAGCCGCATCGGTGGCTGTGTGAGTGCACCTTTCAACTGACCACCTGTCTCTGCACTGCCCCACCGACTGCCTGTTCTCTGTCATCCACTTTAAGCAAACACCTTTTTGTGTCAACAAAACACATACACACATCCGCACACACAGCAGCAGCTGCCCTTTTTATGCTGCCCACAGCTGTGGCGACCTTTTAGACTAAAAATGAAATGCCTTCGCCCATTCGCAGGGGCGTGACTGTTTATGTGTATGTGTCTGTGTCGGTGTGTGCATGTACGTGTGCGTTTGTGCACGCCTAACTCTCACATGTTAATTGTGTCAAGCGAGGCGAGCGAATTTAGGTGCGTTTCGCAGACGCGCCACAAGGAATCGTAAAATTTTCAAAAATCCGCCTAAGCCGCACATAAAGTGTCAGTCAAATATAAATTTATGCTGGCGTGGTAAGCTTCAGTCCACACATACACACACATGCTCTGTACCTCCCTCTCTCTCGCTCTCTCACTCTCAACAGAGTGAACGAGTTGGTTATTTCTGTAGCATACTTTTTAGCTTCGTTTAACTAATCAATTATTTATTGAGTTCTGTAACTTGGCAAAATATAACGATATGTCACTTAAGACGGAAATCTACTAGTTGGAGTTCATATAGAAGATTACGCGATTTATTATGCGGTAATTCGCAAAACTATCTCACTGAAAAATGACTAAACACAGAGTAACTGTTCACTAAAGTTATTACAAGCTATACTACTAGCTTCAAGGTCTGCCAAGGAACTCTGAATTTCGTATACCGCTACAGCTTATGTTGAGTATTATAATTAAGAACCGCAATTGCCAGAAGGCTGCTAATTAACTTGCACATTCTGCGCCACTGAAAAAAACCTAATTAAAGCTAATCCTTCTGCACATATGTATGTGGTGTGTGTGTGTGTGTGTGTGTGTGCGACGCTGTTTACTTGTTTCCTTTTGGTGGGACAGGCTGCAGGACACGGATGCGGGTCTGTGACGCGGTGTCATTTATTTTGCTGTCCTTTGTCAACGCTCTGCCAGTCGCAATATGCATTCGAATTTTAAATGTGTATCGCAGCTATTTTTGACCTTTTCGTTTCTCATTTTTACTTGTATTTAATGTATGTTTAGTTTGGGTTTTCACTTAATTAACTAGACAATTTTAGGGGGTTCTCGTTAATTGTATTTTGGTTTTTGCTTGTTTAATGCTACATTTACTATGCTCATTTAGAAATGTACTTTTGGGTTTGCCCTTCATTGCGAAGATGTTGCAATTAACTCGAACTGAATTCAAATAACTATTTAAATATTCATTATTAATTAGTATTGCGCTACTTACATGCGTAACGTACTTTAGCATAGTGTTCATTCACTTTTGCTTCTCTTGCAGATTGCAAATTAAATTAATTTTCATTTTGGCCATCTCTCTCTCTATCTTTTTAATTCATTTTAAATTTTTGCTGCGGTTATTTCTGTACTATTGCTTTCAATTATTTTCACTTGTCGCATCGTTTTTAAAGTATTTTATTTCATAGAAATTTCCAAATACTCATAATGGTACACAGACATATCTTTATCTCCCTATTACAACTCAGTAAAGTCAAACGTAATCGGTTGAGCAAATTGTTATTTTTGAGCAACAACATAACAACAGACTTGTAGCTAATTCAATTTACTCGACTTCATCTTTTCGTGCAGTGTAAATTTACAAAAAAAATACGTGTAGTGGAAAGCTATTGAACATAATAATAGCTCACCGATTCAAATCTGGACTTCAAATACATTTTAGTCGCATTTAAATTGCTTTTCAAATGTCTGTAAATTGATTTATGATAGTAATTTCCCCTACAGCTCTGTACACACTTTTGGCAATCCCACGATAACCGCAAAGCGAGCGGCGACCAATTCAAGCGTTGGTTCACCTGTTGACCTTTGCACTTCAATATTTCGTAATTTCGTTATTTCTTTTTGCAAACACACATGGAACATTTATGCAACAAATGCATAAAATATGAAATAAAAAAATACGCGACACTTATGCGTTGTTGTTGCCGGTGGTCGCGTTGGTGGTGCCACACCCCAAACGCCCACTTCCGCCGTTTATGGTTATACGCGAGCCAGTTTTTTTTCTCACTTCTCATTGCGACCAGGTTGCGCTGGTAGTTGTGTGCGTGTGCGTGTACGTGTACGTGTACTTGTTGTGTGTGTGTGTAAGTCTGTGTGAGTTATGTTTTCACAACCATGTTGATTTTTCGTTTTGTTTTCATTTATTTTTGCTGGTTATTAATTTTGTACAAAATGCCATTTACGTTTTGTTGTTGCCATCTTCGGCTCTCTATTTGTATGACAATCACCGTTACAGTTGGCTGTGCGTTTGCTCTGCGTGTGAATCGTTCTTTCTCGCTCTGTCTCTCTGCTTGTGTGTGTATTGTGTCCTCGTGTTTGTGTGTGTTTGTTTATGATAAATTACATTTAATGTAATTTACGCAAACGTTTTTCTCGCACGTTTGCTTCTCGTTTTATGCTTCCCGCTGCTGTTATCAGAAAAATGTTTATGGTTATATTTTGATGTTATTGTTGTTGCCGCTGCTGCTGCTGCTGCTGCTGTTGCTGCTGCGGTTTTTATTGCTGCTGCATATCGCCGCCGCTGCCCAGGCCAGCCTTCGTCTCCGGTGGCACCTGTTGTACACATGCACAGGGAGTAAATTTTTACGAGTTAGTTTCGAATTGAATCTGACTCCATCTGATACGGCCAGAGACATTATGTAAAGTAAAGTAAAGTGAAAACAAAACACAATCAAAGCATAAGCAACATTCAGGTAAAGTAGCAAGTGTGCGTGTCTGTGCATGTGTGTGTGTGTGTGTTTCTGTGTTCTGTGTTTACACCCACAAAAAGAAAACACATTGAATTGTGCCCAACAAACAACATCAACAACAACAAGCCCCAAAAACTTACACACGCTCACACACTTACTCGCACTCACACTCACACTCACACACACGCGCACACGCACACACACTGACGTACAAAACGACCAACAATTGGTTTGTGGCATCAAATTGAAGAAAAGAAAAAGAAAAAGAGAGTGGAAGATGTATAAGAGGGCAGATGTGTAGAAGTAGAAGAACGGAACAATAAATACACGAAATACAAAATTGATGTAGACAAAACTTGAAGACAAAACTTGCATACGAAACACAAAATGACATACGAAGGAGAGAAACCAAGCAAAAAGAACTTAGAAAGAACAAAGAAGAAAACTTTCGCCACGGCACAAAACGCAAAAGTGAGCAAGATGTTTAATTTTGTGTAATCAGGAATTTGCTATGTAATTTGTATGCACAAAGAAAGTTATTAATTAAAAAGTTGATAAATTCTTTTGATATTGCGACTGAATAAACAAATATTATTAGAAATTCTTAAAATAAAACAGACAAGTTTTCAAATTTGAGTGCTCATTCAACAAATTATTTATTTCGAATAGTAATTGAGTTTTCAAAGTTAAACTCAAAATTTTTATAGGTGAACGCTAAACCAAATCAGCAGGAATAGCTTATAACATAAGGAATGTAATATTGTAAGGAATGTACTTGAAAAGATTGTGAGTCATTTTACTTTGGATTTGCTTCGGAAGGACTTTCAAAAGAAATATCACAGTCTTTAAGTAATTTGTGTTAATATGAAATATTTTTATTATCGAACTTATGCTCTGATGATCAAATTAGAAAATAATCAAATAGAATAAAAGTTGTATTGGAAACATAACTAGCAGAAAGCCATGCTAAAAACAGATTTTATTGTGTTTAAAAACTGAGATCACTGTGATAACTGAATGGAAAAGTAACGTAAACAAAATATTATTAGTTGGAGTTCCCCAAGAAGGCATTGAAAACAGCGAAACAGATATAGGTCTACAAAGGACAACAAACAACAACGACGACGATTTATAACAACGGCGACTGTACCTAGTACTTGCTATTGAGGGGGGGAATATTGATTTAACCGCCATAGAAACTATGAAAATCCAGGAAATCCATGGAATCTGTTTGATTTTGCTGTTGTTGATCGAGCTACGCGAGAGATCATGACAATATTGATATTTATAGATGTATGTGATGCACATGGGTGTGAAATGAATGAATGTTGTTATTGTCGTGGTGGTTGGTGGTGGTGGTGGTGGTGGTGGTGGCGTTGGTGGTGGTGGTGGTCGAGAGCAGGAGAAATAGAGAGATATGGTAGGAGAGTTGGTAGAATAGTATATATACAAAAGAGTGTAAGAAGGCTCAGCCCTCGAAGCAGGCACTCACCAGCTTCTTGAAGCAATCCTCAAAGAAGGCGGTCATCGAGCGATACAGATGCCGCTTCACGCCCGACAAACTGTGCCCCTCGTCGGGGTATATTTGCTGCTTGTAGAGCACGCCCTTGCTGGTCAGGGCGCGAGCCAGGACCATCGACTGCTGGACGTGCACATTGTCGTCGGCCGTGCCGTGCACCAGCAGGAACTGGCGGTCCCGCAGGTTGTCCACGTACTTGGACAAATCACTCTCTTCGTAGCCCTTGTAGTTGTCCGTCACATTCGGGAAGCTCAGAAAGCGTTCCGCGTACGTGGAGTCTGCAAGCATACATGATTAATCTTGACAACTGCTGAGCTAGATGGGGAAGCAGCAGGCGTACCGTAAAGCTTCCAGTTGGTCACCGGAGAGACGCTGATGCCGCACTGGAATATCGACTGCTGGCCGGCCAGCGCCAAGGCAGCCGTGTAGCCGCCATAGCTCCAGCCCCAGACGCCCATGCGACGGGCGTCGATGAAGTGCAAGTTGTCGCGCAAATACTCGCTGACCTCCAGTTGGTCGGACACCTCCACGCTGCCCAGCCGCTTGTACACCTCGTGCAGCAGCTGGTAGCCCTGGCCGGCGGAGCCGCGTCCGTCGATCTCGATCACGATGTAGTCCTTGTTGCCGGCCAGATACGTGTTCCAGTCGACGTGCCAGCGATCGGTCACCAGCTGAGTGCCCGGGCCCGAGTAGACGTGCAGTATGGTGGGATAGCGCGTGATCTCGTCCTCGCGCAGCACGGGCGGCAGGTAGAGACGCACTTGGGCATGGTAGCCGCCGGAGATCATGACCGGAAAGGTCTTCACCTGCGGTAGTGCCACTCTCGCCATCTTCTCCTTGAGTCGCGTGTTGTTCTGCACCGTGTAGAGCAGCTCCATGAACTGCGACTTCGGCTCGACGAGCTCTTCGGGCGCCTCAGTTTCCGTCTCCAGTTGCTCCTCCTCCTCCGCCGGCGCACTCTGTCGCTTGGCCTTTGGCGTGCTGGCCGCACTCTTCAGCCCGTAGATGGCCGTGCTGGGCACCACCGGACCCAGACACTCGATGAGCACAAAGCGCGCTCGCAGCGACAAGGGAAACTGCGCCTCGTGGTACAGACAATCGCTCGGCGGCGGAGGCGGCGCATTGCTGTGCCCGTGACCCGGTCGCTGCTGTTCCACGGGCAGCGCTGGCGACGGCGGCAGCGCCTCCGATTCCTCAGAGTCCTCCCAGTCGTCGTCCCAGGCGGTCACCAGCTTGGGCGGCGACTTCGTATGACCCTCGTCATAGCCATCGGTGCGCTGCATCAACGCCGGACACGTCAGACAGTCAGGCGCTTGCAACGCCTGTCCCTGGCGCGCGGGCAGCGCCGAGACGCGGTACAAGTGCTGCTGCGAGGGCAGACGCTCCGGTGTGCCCAGGAAGTAGCTGCGAGGGGAAATGCAAGCACGCGAATTCAACGAGATTTATCGATTCACATTCTTAATTTTCGTTGAAATATCGCTTAACAACTTGGTGTTACAATATTTTTCTGCTTATACAAAACTGCCAACTTAAGATAATACCTATAAATCGTAGCTTGTTCTAGACATAGATGTCTAGCTGGAAATCAATCTATTAGAAAGTCTACAGCTGGCAGTTCATTTACAAGTCGAACTGCCGAGCACGATTCAAAACGGTTAGTGACTACTGCTATTGAGAGTTTTAAGAATATAGCCATATTATTAACGTCTGCTACTTCAGTCCAGTTAGAAATCTATCTACATCTTTGCTAAAATATTGTTATTGTTGTCATTAAGATAAATCGAAGCATGTGCTAGCATATAGTATTTTATTCTGCTACTTAAGCGCAGTTAGAAATCTCTGTATATCTATGTGAAACTATTGCTGAATGATTTTATTTTATTTCTGGCAATCGTCTTAATTGCAACTTGCTCTCTCAGTAATAAAAAACTGCTAAATTATGACTAAGATAGGTCTTAAACTACAAAATAATTAATATGTCAGAAAGTCTGCAGTCGGCAGCTCATTTGCAAGTCGAGAATAGACATTCAGAAATCCCATTCTAGATTTTACTTCCACATTAAGTTGCTCTCTTGAAAATTAGTTAATTCTACGTTTCATTCAAATCACTATGTATCTGAGACAATGCTTTGAATAAATATTAAGCGTTCGCGTTTTAGGGTCAGCCTGAGGAATTGTCGCTTCCGATGGGTACTTACATCCAATTGTCCAGCTGATCCCAGTGCAGCAGCCTGTTCACCTCGTAGGGTCCGTGTGTGAGGGGTAGCACTCGATTATTGTCGATGTCCACGTGTACGATGTGCCGGAAATAGCCTGTTGGTTTGTAAGCGTGTGTGCGTTCGTTGTGTATTCAAGTCGAAACAAAGGCCAAATTGACATATGGCTCACTTACCAAATGAGCCATCTCGGAGCGGGGATATGGCCACATAGAGGCTGGCATTGGCCGCAAACAATGGCACCGAGACGGTGTCCACCCAACCACGTCCATCGCCGCTCACTCGATGGGTCTGGCAAAAGGAGACGCAGATGGAGATGGAGACAGAGACAGAGACGGATGCGGACAGATGCAGATACGCACAGGATATGGATAGCGACACGCCTAATTAGGCCATTGCGACTCACCTCAATGCAGGCGAACGTGGGACTCCGGCAAACACTAACCACCGATATATTTTGCGGTCGATTTAACCAGACCACTGCGATCTCGCTGCCACTCACCCAGCTGGCGCTGCTAAAATAATGATCTCTGTTGGAAGCAGAAACAGAGTGGAACTGTTAAGCCGCGCTAAGCTCATATAATCAATTGCAACTACGCACTCGTTTTGGATGATTTTCGGCGGTTTTAGGTCCGTTGTGTGTATCTTCTGTGGATCCGACAAATCGGCCACGCGTAATGTAACTGTGGGATTCTGGGTGCCCGGCTTCGGATAGCTATTTCAAAGTGAGAAAGAGGTCAGGCAGTTATTATACATTCAAAATGCAGAACACATTTGGTGTGAGTTATTGGCTAAGCTATATTTGTGTAGAGGATCTAGTCAATGCTATGAACAAGCAAATGCCTTACCTTCAATTAGCCCGAATAACAAATTGAGCACATCCCTTTAATCTATCTGAACTGGATTTGCATAATTGTCATATGACATTTAACATATTCAATTAACATACTGCTGGATTCTGACTTTGGATAGCCATTTGAAAGTAAGGAAGCTGTTAGAATACATCATAATTGTGTACAAAAGATCATATTCTGATTAGTCTGTGCTCATGCATATGTCTTATCTTCAATTAACCCGACTAACAATTTGAGCACACATTCCTTCAATCTGCATTGGATTTGCATAATTGTCAAAGTGTTGCATTGTACTTTAACATATTCAATTATTGTTGAATTCTGAGTGCCCAGCTTTGCTATTTCTGAACAAGAAAAGGGTTAAGTAGTTATTGTATATCTAGTTACAGTTGAGTGTCAGTATTTTGATTAGTCAAAGCTATTCACGAGCAAATGCCACATCTTCAATCATCCTGACTAACAATTTGAACACATATTCCTTCAATCTGAATTGGATTTGCATATTTGTCATATTAGTTTTAACATATTCAATTACTGCTGGATTCTGAGCTTTGTTTCAACGAGGAAGTGGTTAAGCAGCAAATATATATTCAGATATAGTCGCATGTCAGCTATTAGGTAAGCTATAATTGTGTAGAATAGATCGTAGATTAGTCGAAGCTATGCATAAGCTAATGTCCTTACTTCAATTAACCTGATATACAACTTGAACACAAATCCCTTCAATCTGCATTGGATTTGCATAATTGTCATAGTGTTTCATTCAGTTTACATATTCAATTACTGTTGTAATTATATAGTGTCATATACATGAATGTCAGTTATTAGCTAAGCTACAATTGTGGCTGTCGTTTTGGATCGTATCTAGATTAGTTAAAGCTATGCATAAGCTAATATCTTAACATCCATTCAATCTGAATAGCTTCATTATAGTTTTAACATATTCAATTACTGCTGGATTCTGACTTTTGATAGCTATTTCAGAGTGAGTAAGAGTAAGCAGTTAGAATACGAGTATATATTCAGTTAAAGTCGCATGCCATTTATTAGCTAAGCTATAATTGCGTAGAATAGATCGCATCGTGATTACTCAGGCAAATGTCTTGGCTTCAATTAACGATTTGAACACACATCCCTGCAAACTGAATTGGATTTGCATAACTGTCTTTGTGCACGTTTCATTATATTTTTAACATATTCAATTAAGGCTGGAGGGCGTCCACGCCGGAGCAGGCAATCGTACATAAGTAAGTGCACGCCTACACACGCTGCTATTTGCATAGCTAAGCCTCAAATGATGTCATTACACTTAACACAACAGGTGAGCTGGCAGTTATGTCAGCTCGGTAATCCTGGCGAGTTCAACAGCTTTGGGGGCAGAAGTTATGCAAAGCAAGGAAGCCACAAGCAACGGCTAAAGCAAACGCAAACCTTTTGCGCATTTTGGCAATTTATCAAATCGAAAGAGACAGCCAAGCTTAACTGGTCCTTCAACCAGCTCTACGCGCTCTCCCCAAACTAATTTTAATTCCTTAAACGTCGCCACACACACACACACACACACACACACACACACTTGACACCTGCCGAGGGAAAGGGTTGGGGCTGGGTGTGGAGGTCCCAAAAACTATGCGCTATCGCTCCATGAATTTTAAGCATTACGCAGTTTGCCGAGCACTATCAGGGCTAATGACAGTCACGAGCACATCATTAACACTTAATCGAAATGTAATATAGCCCACGTCGGGACAGGACAGGACAGGTACACAACTTACCGTAAGGATCTAATTTCCGGGTACAAGTTGGCATGCGGATTAGCACCACCAGCAGTGCCGCCAGAGCCGCCTCCTCCACCACCGCCACCGCCGCCGTGGCTGGTGCCCGCGCCGCCAGCTCCAGCGCCGCCTGCGGGGCCCGCTGAGGTGGTGCCGTACCAGGCAAAGTGCTGCTCTTGCACGTGGGTGTCGTTGAAGCTGGCGAAGAGCAGCAGTTGCCCGTTATCCGAAGCCCAGACGGCGTTATTTGCATGCAGGATTTCCTCTAAGAAAGGGCGACATGAATGCAAAATGAATACGGATGAGTTGCCAGATTATTAAGCTCTGCAGTTCTCCGACTTTAACAACCACACTAAACTTAATGTGACGTAGTAACATAATCTCAAAAAATATGAAAAAGCTTAAAAACGGTTAAAATGTATTGCTCAAAAGGGAATATCAAAGATTTGTGTTGCAATTCTGCGACTTTACCAACAGCCGAAGCTAAACGATGTGAGTTGAATAAACTCAAATTAATGTGCATCACATTCTCAAAAAACGTGAAAATAAAAGCTAAATAACAGTTAAAATATATTGCTCAAAACGAGTATATTATCTGGTGGGATATATATTATATATTTGGTTTGTATTTATATTATCTTTTTTCTTCTGGAAATATAATATTTATATATTGTAGGTTGAATGAACACAATTTGTATTCTGATGAGAAAGTTATCAAAATTTGAATCTCTTCAATTCTTCGACGATGTGAGTTGAATAAACTACAAATTAATGTAGTAACACAATCTCAAAAAATAGGAAAGGAAAGGTTACAAAAATAAATAAATCATATTGTCTAAATTGCGAATGTTAGAGATTTCTAGTTGTTATACAGGGTGCACCATCTCGAGCTTCGGTATGAGAATATTGTACAACTTTCGAAAAGAAACAAAAATTCATGGAAAATGTTTTATGTTTATTTAGACTGATCCTTTACAATTCATTTCAATCACCACTTTGACACATTCTTTTGGTGTTAAGTTATTTACAGCTCGAATTGTACTGATCGACGTTTTCAAAACGTCAGTTAAAGCTATTGTGTTTCTATACCGAAGCTCGAGATGGCGCCTGTATTTTTATAAGTATCAATTGTGTCTATTTGGTTTATATGTATATTATCCTTCTTCTTCTAGTATGGACAAGTATCTACTATTTATATAATTATAACAAGCACTTAATATATTTGCTTTATATTTGCATTATCTTGTTTCACATAATATGGAAATATATTATTTATTATAGTTCATAGATCAACATAGATTTGTGGATTGACTTCTTCTTGAAAAGCTTCCCTAATTGATTCATTATTTGCAGTGGAAAGCAATGACAGGTGAATTTAATAAGCTGCATGATTAACAAATTCAATCAACTCTAGCTAGTCTAGTCTAGGGTGACAGACTCTTCTTGAGTTAGAGAAAACAATAAGAGAAGTATTTGTTAAGTTGTTGAATAAACTGCAGTTTATAAATTTCACGAACTCTAGCTGGTCTACTCTAGTCTAGGTTGACAGTCCTGTAACCTCTAAACTGGAATGGGGGCAATGACTTCAAGTAGCTGAAATCTGGGAACATCGACTCACCTTCATATAGCCAGTCGGGTATGCCGTTGTAGACGACGCCCGGCACAGCGTCGTGGGTGATGCGATAGAGGTGTGTGGCACGCACCTCCTGGCGGTAGTAGATGTCGTAGTTGTAGACCCAGATGAGCGCGTTGCCGGCGCCAGTGAAGCGGGCGTAGTGCATGTAGGGCCACTCGTCCTGCAGCTGATTGTTGCGCAACTTGACGGTCTCACTGCGGAGGGAGAATCAGAGTCGGACACCTGGACACGCGCATAACTTGTGGCTTACCTCGTGTGGATGTCGTAGAGCGTGTACTGCGCCAAGTACGAATGCCTGAAGAGCTTGGCCACGTTCTGGGCCAGCAGCAGGTAGCGTTTATCCGGCGATAGGCTGAAGGTGAAGGGCGCCAGAGTTTTCTGCGTGCGAAACAAAATTGCGATGCTCAGTGGCGTGCTTGAGATTAAAGTGTGTCCGATCTTAATGTTCGTCTACAAGGATTGCGGTTGTGCTTGTCGAGCAGCTGCCGAAACAATGCGCGCAGCAAATTTAATTAAAATTTTAATTGCTTTGCATGCGCGCGTGCTCTGCCAATGGATACATATTAGAATGGTAATTTCTTATTGTAAACGACGGCTCCTCCCCTGCAAACTGTGCGCCCACGCATAGGGAGATAGCTAATAATGGCCTTAAATGGCACTTCTGAAGGTCGCGGAGGCAATAAAATGATGAAATGCGAAAAGATGCAAACACATTAGGCAAAGTTTCACTCGCTCCCAGTTGGACTACAATTCACTTTAGATCTATTTTAAAAAGCTGTTACCCGGCCATAAATTATGCTACAAAAATAGTGAATATTTCATGGGCGACCCTTGAATGCGCTTCCAGCGTGTCAATCAACAATCCTTTTAGCATTAACACGACTTGTCTGCAAACAGAAAATGAATTTACTCTCTGTGGACTCCTGGAAATATCAGTTGCTGCGAGCTAATGCTGACACTTGACTGGCTTGTTCCATTATCCTAGCGACTGCTCATTTGGCGCACAAGTTTAGCGGTTGGGGGGAGGCACATTAATTATTTACCAAGTGGCGACTGTTGACACAAGTGATTGCTTTGCATGCTGCAGTGGCAGTTGGCAGCTGGCAGCTGGCAGCTGGCAGCTCGGCGGCACTTGTTGATGCACTTGGCCTGGAGGCGTCCCCAGTGCGCGCGACTTGGCAGTCGTTATAGAGTTGCTAGAGCGACATAAGTAGCAGACTTGCCGCTTGCCGCTTGCCGCTTGTCGTGGGACGCAGCCATAAACATTTCGGCATCTTTATTTGTTTGTTTTTCAATTTGAAAAACGCGCATTATTCATTAGTGAAAGCTTGAGCCGGAGACTCTGTGACCCAGTGCGCGGCCTCCGGATGGATAACAAGAGCGGAGGGTGGACGAACGCGGCGGAAACACAACGTTGTTCTATGTTTACCCAAGCATGGGTATAAAAATCGCTTGGCTTTTATCGTTATGGGGTAGCGATAACTTGGCCCATTTGTTTTGCCTACTTTGCTGCGCTGTGTGTATCAGTTAACAGTGCCTGCCAACTGTTTGGCTGCCAAGTCGAGTGTGTACACTTGAGATAGCATTCATGTTACCACGCCACGCCCCCAGCGCCCAGTCGTAAATAACATGCAGCAAATATTTATTCTGCTTAGAGATAAGCAATAAGCACACATTCGATGCTAACTGTTCACCGAGTATATGTGTGTGTGTGTTGGTGGAATGTAGATGGAGAAGGTGAATGTGAAGGGGGAAGTGGGAAGCGGGAAGGGGACGGAGTTAAAGTGCTTGAAATGTACTTACAAATGTCATATTGGACATGAGGACGCGTTCCGTGCGATTGGCTGCATTCAGCAGGCAGATGCGGCCCAAATGGTCCTGGTACAAAAACTCCTCGGCTGATACGGATACGGAAATTAAAATGGATTTAGGCTGAAAACGTGGGGGGGAGGGGGCAATTGCGCTCACCATCGATCCAGCTGCCGTTGGCGCGCTGCGGCATGTAGAGGCCGTCGACAATGTCCTGCAGCTTGATGCGCTGCCCCTTGACGCGCGGTCCCTCATCGGGGGGCGTGAGCAGCACCTTTTTTGATAAATGCAGAAATTTTATAGGCTGTCTTCTACACGCAGTACACAATTGTGCCAACATGTATTGCAACGTACAACAACAACAAGAACAAGAACAACATCAACATCAACACAAAAATGCATAAATGGTGAAAGCAAATCGAAGAGGGTTTGGGGGGAGCAAACATACATATCACGCAGCCAGGCATCAAAAAAAGTGAACAAAGACAAAAGACACAAATGAGCGCAATGTATTTACACGAATAAATAACAATTGAGTTTTCAGTGTGAATTTTCATTTATACAATGTGTCTGTGTGTTGTGAGTGTGTACATGTTATCTCTTTACAAGCGCACATCGAAATTGAATTGCAATACATTATTGTGGATATTGTGTAACTAGATTGGTTATGCGTTTCTTATTATCTTCAGTTTCTCTGAATCAAACTTGTTATTTGTACAATTGTGTTTGTTTTGTGTGGACTGGTGTGATTTGTGATTGGTTCATTTTGGCAAATGGTTCGAATCCACACTGACTCACATGATCGTTTCATATGCATGAGCTTTTGTCAATTATTAAAAATAAAATACTAGAAAATGTTGCCAAGCAAACTGCGCTTTTGGTCACACATTAAATCCTGAGCGTACATAAACATAAATAAAATGTCAACGTGTAGATTTTGCTGCGAATAATTTGTGTGTTTTTATATACAGAGTAAAATGCGCTGAAGTCTAGTGACTTAGTAATTATTATTACGATGACCTCAAGCATAAGCTCGTGTAATTTCCTGAACCATTTGCTAATCGAACCAGTTGCAATTCGGGTAAGTTGTGATTAGATTATTCACTTACCACTGAGGTAACAATCAGAGCTAGCACGATGATGATGACCAACAGGGCAATGAGAATGCCGCGCCAATTGCGTTGATTTGGATTGCTGGAAACCAACTGAAAGACGGATAGAATGAGCGAATGAATTAGTGTGTAAGAGAAAAGGGCAACATTAAGGGAATCAATTTAAAATCGGTAATGCCAGAATGTCGTAATAAAAGCCACGTGTCGTTCATTAGACCCTCGCAATAATCGGTGCCCCAACGTTTTTACACGGAAAAAGGATGCAATTTGGACGGCCATCAGCAATCTATGATTCGGGACCTTAAGAACGTGTTGCTCAATCTATCAGGAAACCAGCTCTAGACCAGCTGACTAATTTATGTGGCGAACTTACACACACACACAATTACATATACATAAATATATGTATGTATGTAGAAGACACACTCTTGAGCGTCTATTGTATGCATACAAATTAACAGGCAGCCAATTGTATTGAAATCCTCGCTTAATGCATATTTAATGTAGTCAACAAGAACAAATGTGAGCCACAAGCTCCCAGCTTAGTGGCAACTAACAAGCAAAGCAACAAATGTGGCAACTTCAACAACTCTGGCAAATTGTGGCAATTGTGGCACGCAACTCGTACGCGCTGACACCGATTTTCCCTGTATTCTTTTTGTTTATTGCCTAGCATAATCAGAGCTCCAGTTTGTTAGTCATTAACTCGGACGGTTGCCCAATCATGTTGCCAATGCTCGTCGGCTCCTATGTCACTTCAGTATAATTCATTAGCAGCACAAACATAATGCTGAGCGAGTGCTTATATCAGCGACGTCGGGAGTTTGCATAATAATACCCTGTTCAGGGATAGTTAGATGGATAGCACGTATTATTTATTAAGGTTAATATGCTGTTTTTGATTAAACAAGCAAATTGTTATATTTCTTTTTTTAGGTTGTGCCCAAATGAGTGTAAGTATTGACAAGATTGTGTATCCGTTGTAAGACTATATATCCGCTTAGAATTATGCCACTTTACTACCAAGTTCAAATTTAAGTAAGCTGTGCTAATGTTTGCCATTTGTTGAATGCCGCTCGAATCATTTATAAGTATTGACAAGTTTATGTATCCGCTTAGAGCATATGTTATATATTTTTTATTTTGTGTTCATTTCTATATCCGATTAGAATTATGCCACTAAATTCAAATTGAAATAGGCTGCGCTAATGTGGCCGACGCCATTAATCAGCAGCTTTGCAGATTTATTGATGCATTCGTTTGCCATTTATCGAATGCTGTTCGAACCGCAAAAACAGTCGTGCAATATAAACATATAAACTTTCGCCTGCCACCTGTGCAATTAGTGCAGTTGGCTGCATTTTGCCGCGGGCCTTAATTAATAACTTACACAGGACGCAGGTATAGAATCGCCCGAACACATGTAACCCAATTCATGTTTATTACATATATGTTATGTATACACACAACACTCGTGGCGCACAATTTATGGCTTTTCGAAGCGGAAAGCAAACTAAAAACTGGAAAACATCATAAACCAAATTAAATGCGTATCAAATAACAGTGTTTCATTCACGCTTGTTTTTACACATTTTTGGGGGCCAAAGTTATGCCGAAGCAGTAAATTTCAGTCATGCTAAAGCGATGAAAAAATATTCAATGAATTTATCGATGCTAAAGAGCATCTCTCGGTCGATCATGCCGCGCTGAAAACTTTTTACGTGAATTATAACAATAACTGTGGCAGCACATACTTCATTTAATTGAATTGAATTTATGATGCCGCCCAGCGGTTTCTTGTTTGCTTCGAGGGGGGTCGCAGGGGTCAGTCACAACTTAAACGAATTCGTTGTTCGTAGTGGCGAAGAGCGTAAGGAAACACTCAAGTTGATTGCAGTCAGAGCCTTGAAGTATGTAAATGTGCAAATATTGTGAGCATAAATTAAATTTAAACACTCAGCTTGATGCGTTGCCGTTAACGCTAAAAGAATTAAAAGTAATTTCCCTCATCAATTTGGCCCGCAGCTCAACTGCTCCACTCGCCAAATGATATATACGGTTGAAATGAGCGCTGCAGCGCCCACGGGGCGTATGCGTGCTATTTATATCAATAAATTTTTAATGGTTTGCAATTAGGCAATAGCTGAAGGTCGTCCGGCAGCCGTTGGGCGGCTTAATTCATGTTGCCGAAAACAAAATTAAGTCAATATTTGAGCTATTAAGTTAACCCCAAAGAAGTGAGCGCAGCTGTGGCATCAATTTAACCAAAAGCAGCACGGAAAACTTTCACTTTCTCAATATATTTTGTGGCACAAAATCTCAAAAGTTTATCAATTTTTGTGGTTACATAAAGTCTTGCGCATTTCTATTTTCGATTAACAGAATTGCTTGTGGATTAACTAGAGTTCTAATAAGAGGTTAGACGAAATAGCAATTTTACTACTTCTTGAGCTAATTCTTGAATTAAAAATGATAAGTGGATATCTTGCAGTCAATAATTTGCTATTTACTTGAAATAACTTTCGCGCCAGATTATTTAAAGGGAAATTTACAAATTCTGAAGCACTTTTAGCAAAATTACTTTCAATAGTTTAATTTGAAGCACAACTTTATGAAATTAACTAAACCAATCTCATTTGCCGTTGAAACAACTTTTATCATGATATTTGCTTGATGGGCCAAAAAAGAAAGCAAATTTATTTTGAGACAAGAATTTTGCTTAAAGCCTATGCACTTCAGGCAGTACTCAAAGTGGATGCCTAGTACCTAATGGCATATCCCTCTGAAGGAGGATGTGAAGAGCGAAGTGCATGAAGTGCTCGTAGAGCCAGCAAGTTACTAACTAACTAAGCCCCAGCCCTCAGCACATTGCTGCTTCGAGCTCGTCTCGTTTAAGAGCATTAGCTGCTTTTGCGGTTGAAAAGTTTTTCCCTTTTTTCAGTTGTTGTTGCCTTTGCTTTTGTTTTTGCTTTTTGCTTTGGCCGAGTGTAAAAGTTCAAAGTTGTCCGAGTGCCGCCAGTTATTTGCATAAGTTGCCATAGTTATTAAACTGTGAAAGAAGTGGAATAAAAAATAACACTGCATACTTTTGAGCGCATTAAAAATAGATACCAATTGTGCGCTCATAAAGTGGAAGGAGGGAGAGAAGGATTAGCAAATGCTAAACGAAAGTGCCGCAGAGTTCAAAGTGGAATTTATTCAGGTGTTAATCGCATTTAGTAGTCGATGGATCAGACGCTCACTCAACTATCTGATGCGCTGCAAATATGCGCTTGTTAAGCCCTTAATGCATGCCATAAAATATTTGCTTTAATTTGAAGTGGCAACCAGACATTCTGCATTCAGTTATTGAAGGAAAACTCATCAATGGGTTTGGCCAATGCACCTTGGGGGAGTCGCAAACGTATTGGCAACAATGCCGTTTGCTCCTGTCAATAATATTGCATTTTGTGCAGCGGGGCGACATTACAAACCAATCTTTATGGCTTGCTGCCTTCCTGCCGAACGTGAAATTCATAAACAGCACCTCCGGGCACGATTGCAAAGCATACGCAGTCACATACTCGTTCCCGTTCTCGTACTCGTACTCGTAGTTGCATGCGATTGCCAATGCTATTCTCCGGTTTAGAGGTGCATAGGGGGCGCATTAGGTAACGCTGCTGTTGTCGCCATCGTTGACGTTCTCGTACTTGTTGTCAGTGTCGTCAGTGTCTGGCTTTCCGGAACCGTAGTACCATTGTCAGAGTCACTCCTCTGCGCCCGCCTCGCGCGCCCCACGTTAACCATTGTCAACAACAGTTTAGCTCAAGGCCATAACGGCATAGCAATCGCTATAACTGTCACGCTCATCTTTATGCCACGTATGTCTGTCTGTCTGTCTGTCTCTCTGTCTGTATGCCAATGTGTGTTCTCAGAGGTGTAACTATGTGTGTTCTCCCCTCACCTCTATTGCCCTCGCTCGCAGTTTTTGTGTGCGAGTCTAGCTTTGTGTGTATTTGCGTCTATGTCAGAACATACTTGAGCTTCCATAACACGACCATGATTACATTTTTTCCTCCAGCATGTGTCGCGGCTGCCAAAGGTCGTTAAGTTGCATGAATTTGTCAAAAAGTTATATATTTAAATGAAATCTGTCGTCACGCTGTAAGGCCAAGTGATCCAGCTGAACGACCCTACTGTAGGGTGCCACAGCAATTACGCTGTTGAGAGAGATTCATTGCAGAATAAATTGCAAACAGCTTGTGTGCTCATTTATTATAATTGTAGAAGAGTTGACTTCTCATTCAATTTGCTCATTATTTGCTTGACAGTTCATTTCTGACGACTGTCCGCGGTCATTAAGTTGCAATAATGAATTATCACAATCGATTATGCGCGCACGGCTCGAATTAAATGCGGCGCCTAAGGGTATGCAACACTTTTTGACGACAGTGCGACGAGTGCCATAGTTAATTGATTTCCGCATGAATGCCTAATTACCATTCCGAGTGGCTCTTTATCGTGCCGTATGCCCGACACTCGACATTAAAGCTGCGCGGGGCGAGAATCTCTGTCGTCTTGCCCCCTGACCCGTCTTCGCATTTTGTATTTGTATGCAAATCGCACACGCAACGCTTTGATAATTCAATTTTGCAATTGTTGTCGGCGCTGTCAGCGCTTTGCGTTTGAATTACATGCGGAATTTATTTCAATTATCAACCTGCTCGCCGCCGCTCGCTGGCAACAGCTGAGGAGCCCGAGTGAGCGCCACTAAGTGTGCAACGAAGCGTAAGAGTGGCAGCTGAAGTTGACCAACCATCAACGTGGCGCATGGAAATGGAAATGGTCTTGCTGCTGATGAGGAGGACTCGGCGAGTTGTTGACAGAAATTTTCAACAAAGTGCCGCACTTATCCAACTCGGAAATCAGCCTGTTCAAGTGCTGTTCTCGAAGCGTTGAGAGCGCTTTCAGCAGCCAACGACTGTGATAATGAGGTTGATTTTGCTTAATAATATTGTTATTCAAATAGCAATAAATCACAGTTATTGTGAGTTTCGAAAGCTAAGCTCTGAAGCTTTCAAAATCGGTATAAATCATAGTCCGCTCGTTTTAAATGGATTAAGCAGAGTTGCACTGAACTCTCAAAGTTTATCAGCGGAATTATATTAAAATCATCTTCTCCCCTTTTGCGTTGGTTTCTAACTGAATAATTTCAATTTTGCCCTTCGCTTCATATCTTCTTAGCATAATTTGCCCAGCTTAAGTAAAGAGCGAAGCGGGGAAATACCTTTGTTCTTGGGCCAAAGTTAACAACATACATTCTGACTGAAACATTCTCAGGCCGAAGAAAGTCCTTTTATGCATACCAAATGAATCGTTAAACAGTTTTCGGGCGAAAAACGCTATGGGGCCCGGAGATTGGGAGCGCACACGTGTTTAAATATTTGTTCTAAAATTAATTAATAATTATGCCTAATGATATTTATGTATGAATACACATTATGTGGCGCATGTGTCTGTGTATGCTGCTGCTTTTTTTTCTGCTTGCAGCATTATGTGGCAACAACAACAATGAAAATTACCTCATCATCGTAATTATCCTGCTCAGGCATGACTCGGCGTTTGACGTTGACTTAAAGCGGCTAATGCGACTGACTCAGGATGTAAATTTTCTTCAACTTCGCTTCACGCACACACGTACACACACCCGCACTCACACACACACACCGACTCAACGACACTCCTGTGCGCCTCCGTCGTGCAGACTTTCTAGATTGCTAATCGAATATATCAATTTCCCGGCAACAATTTGCGACTGCTCTTAATTTGTGTCCTCTCCTCTTTCGCTGAATATCTGCGCCTCTCTCGCTCTGTGACTGTTGCTGTCTCTATCTTCCTGTCGGCCTTTGTCTGCGGTAGTTCTTCTCGGTGTTCTTGGGCTTTCTGGAACGCATCAGCTCGCTGGCGATGCTGGCATCCTGCAGAGCGTTGTGTAGTAGCACAAGTGACTTCTATTGGCAGTCAGCGCTAGGTTCATGCTTTTAAATTTACTGGAGGACACTCTTCGTGTCCTTGACTTGTGCGCAGCTCTGCCCCTTCAATTCCGCGCCACTGCCACTGCTTTTGCTGTTGTTCTTGCTGGTAATTATGAATGCGTTGTAGTTGTTGTTGCTGTTGTTTGACTTAGGAACTTGTCGTTTGGCCCTCGTAATGCGCTTTTGCTGTTATCCTAATGAGCATGCAGTAGTCGACTTTCCAGCAGGCGCTGCTCAACATCAACGCCAAAGCTTGACACTAATGATGCAGCATACTTTTAGGTCGAGAGCTAAATTGAAAGAGAATGGAAAACACATTTTAAAACACTGTATCAAAGCCAACTGGTTGTTGTAGTTTTGCTTCTGCTGCTGCTTTCATTTGCTTAGCCAGCCAGTGTTGTTAGTGCCAATTGCTTGTGTGTGCTTGTGTGTGTGCATTGCATGTGCCTCGACTGCACATGTGTGTGTGTGTGTCGTGCATTCCGAACTACGCAAGTATTTGTGTTGTAGTTGTTGCTGTTGTTATTGGGCTCTTGTTTAGCATGCCGTTTAGATAACAATGTGTGTGTGTGTGTGTGCGGGTGGGTGAAAGTAGGTTAAGTTGTGTCTAATGTCTAATATTTGCATAAACAAAGGACAACGCCGAAAAGCAGGCAAGGCGCCATTCTAATTACAAGCTGTTCCTCGCCATCCTCTTCTACTTCCCTTGTAGTATGTTCTTTTCTTGTTACTTCTTCCTGTCGTTGCTGTGGCCGGTTTGTTGTCGTTTGTGTTAACCTTAAAAACTAAACTATTTGGTATGCAAACTACTGCATGCAATTCGGGGTGCCAAGGGAGAGGGACCACTTTTATTATATGCAAATTACTGCTCCAGAGTGTGTGTGCGAGTGTGCGAAGATTGTTATGTATGCAGTGTTAATAGCGAAACATTTTCAATTTCAGTTGCGGCGCATACAATTATGCAAAAATAAATGGGCCCTGAATGCAGCTAATTTCATGAAAGTTGTGAAATAGAGAGGGAGGAAGAGAGAGAGATAGTGAGGCCCAGTGTGACCATGAGAAGAGAAAACAAATACTCAAAACAAACTACGCATTAGATGGAAGAAGAGTGATAATGTGAAAAATATGCTTCATTAGAAGAACTTCTTAATGAGTTACCCAGAAAAACAACAAGACTTTCAATAACATGAATTATAAAAACTTTACAACGTAACAATAATGATAAAATAATACAACATAAAATAATAATATTATCTCCAAATTGTATGCCATTTACGATCGTTTGTAACTTGTACAACTTTAAACAGCTTTCAATAAGCTAACATATTTATTTAGGTGAAGATAAGTAGGATGTTGATTAACAACATCTGTAGATTTAATATGGAATAGAAGCAAATTTAGCTCGACATATTTCTAAGTAAGTTCAAGAGCTCAACTAGCAGCATCATTAATTCCCCCTTCAGCGTCGTTGAAGGGATAAAGGAATGAATCTGCTACGAATGCTAACAAGTCAGCCGACTTTATTGATGACTTTGCAAACAAATTTTAATGGTCGACTTAATAGTTATTGAAACTATTACTGCGACAGTCACAATCCCCACAAAGATCACGTAAAATGTGCGCATTTTTTGAAGTCATTCGCTCAGCTTAGCACAAAGCTTTTGCCATGGCTCCAGTCATTTGAGTCGGCAGAATATGACAATGCGAAACTTTTGCCTCTCGTTTTGCTGACTGTCACTGCCACTGCCACATTTTGGGCAACTCCAGAGAAGCATAAAGCTTCACGCACAGCTATAAATTAAAAAACACAATCAGAAAAGAGGGAAATTGTGAGCTTTCGTTCACAGGATACGCTGCGAAAAACAATGAAAGTGTTTGATATAACTACAACAACATCACGGGGGCCACAAAAGCCACGCCGAACAATGGCCACATTAATTTCAGCATAACCAAAATTGTGGACACAAAGTTTTCGCCCGGCCAGCCAAGCGTTGCTATTATTGTTCCCAAAACAACAACAACAACAACAAAATAAAAATGATTATAATTTTTTTGAAGCTATTTGTGTATTAAAAACAACTCCACGCTGCTGCAAATGAATACCAACAGCAGCAGGACAACAAAATGAATGTAATGAATAAAATGCATTGTTTACGTAAGCTCTCGCTAACTAACTGAATGCTGACCATGTGAAACAACAAAAAGCAGCACCCAAAGTTACAGCAAAAGGGCCCCTCGTCCAACCAAGCACCAACAGACCAGGCCAGCACACAACCCTCTAAACACATGCTGCTCTAAATGCCAACATGTAACAATGTGAATAAAAACTGGGCAGCATTTTTGTCGAACAGCACGAAAACATGTTGCGATGCCCTTAATAATAATAAAAGCGTTAGCACAAATATTGCACATGTTTTTCAGCAATTTAACAAATACTTTAGCCAACATACAGTATTGTGTGCGAATAGAAAGATCTAGTTATTTCAATTGTGCAAAGTGACAGACAAACTTGCATTGTAGTAAAATGCAATTTGGTATATTAAAATTACATATTTCTCATAGATTCTGCTACATTTTAAGCGTGTTTTAAGTATTGAAAATGCCAGTTCGAAGAGTATTCGAGCAGCGACTCTCGCTGGCAACGCTGCGTATACGTTATGCTAGACAAAACATTTTGTGCAAAGTGTGCGCTTGAATATTGTTATCAACATGTTGACATTCGTTCGAGTGCCGCTCCCCGCCCCTCTCTCTTTGCTTGCTGCTCGGCATTGTGGCTGACTTCCGGGCGTAATGCAACCGTGCGTAAGCGGCTTCCGCTTGGGAGACGAAGGCTCTCGAGCTCGAGCTCCAGCGCTACGCATATATCATTGTCAAATGTTTTCATATCGTTTCATGGCGTTTTGCAGAAATTTAAATTTATTGCTTCAATGAAGCGGCAAAACATATGAATTGTGTATTGTTTAAAACTAACGCACACACAGACTGCGCGCCAACAGACCAGCGAAAAAAAAAAAGAAAAAGAAAGGAGTCCTTGCGCGCGGGCCGCTTAAAATGTGAATGCAAATGTCTGGTCGGGACAGGACAGGACGGGACACATGACGCAGGACGCATGTGTCAAGTGCAAAAATCAATTGCAGTCACTGCCCACAAAACGTGTTGCAGCCAGCAATTTGCCGGGACACTTTTGCGGGCGCTGATGTTGCCATTGCCCTCGTCATTGGCAGCGCCACAGTTGGTGCGCCGTGGTACGTGCCACTTATGTTGCCGTAGACTTCAGTGGCAGCCAGCAGTCCATGGAGCACGTAAGCCGTAAACGTTTTTAGTGGATTTGTGCGGCGTGGCTGGGTTACGACACAACCCATAATGTTTCATTAGTGGCTGCTGCTGCTGCTCCTGAGAAGTCGAGGGCATCCAGTTTTGCAATCAGTCCCTTCAACCTTACACCAGTGACTGTCTGTCATGTTGATGTCCGACCGACAACGTGTGGCCACGCACATAACTGGGCAAGCGAATCGATCGATAGCCGGGGTATTGCATTTGCGCTAATTCAATAGCAATTGAGTTCGCTTGAGCAATCAGTCTCTCGAGGCTTGTGTAGGTAATCAACTTGAGAAACGGCAGCGGAACGCTTCATCATGTTTATTTCTTCCACAAGCAGTCAGCTTGCTACGCAGTTTAGCAACTTTCAACAACCCAAAATGTTCCATCAATAGCAAGAGCTCAAAAACAGTTCCGATTTGTACTAATTTAGAGCGTTGAAGTTGTATAGAGTTTATACACTGATTAAGTAGTTGAACCAGTGCATCTGGTAAAGACCAAACTTCATAAGTGCTTAAAATAGAGTTACAAACTTGAAGCTGTTCGAAGAATCGGTCTTTAGATATTCATTGTCTACGAATTTGAGCCTAGTACATTTTATTGATTGCACTGTGATATCTCTAAGCGACAGTAGTCCGTAATACATATTCATGTAGTTGTTAAATGAGCTTTAAATACTCTGCGGTATTTGCGCTAAATTTGCTGACACATTTGCAGATAGCAATCTGTAGTTGTGTGCGCATAAATATGGATTGTTTCATCATGGGCTACACGCAATAAAACGCAAATGTTGGCAGCGAAAATATATCTACACTCATGCATGTTAGTATATATACTATATATTGTGTAGCATAAAATTAGGCGCAGACCATTAACAGGAAGCGCAGGGGGCGACCAGCGATTGTAGCTGGCTGTGGGCACGTTGGGAGACTGGCGAGGATTGCAAGGATTGCACATTAGTTTTAATGCATGTTTCATGCGCCATTAGGCTTAATTAGTGGCATTCTCACTGCCGCTGCCCGGCTCAACTTAAATGAGTTTCAATGTGGAGTCAGGCTGAGGGTGGCTCGGGATTTTTAAGAACCTGTCGTTCGGCATGCAATTTTATTATTGCATCCTGTGGCTGCCATTGCACTTTGTATAAATCGCTGGCTTATCGCAGGCACACACAACGTCGACTGCTTGTCCGAGTTAAGTGAGGGAGAACGAGAGGGCGCAAAAGCCCGATCAGTAGTGAAGTAGGAAAGAAAGAAGATTTAATTAAATACAATATTAAATGTCCGCCTTGCTACGGGCAACTTAAAGCGATTGCCAGCAGCCAGCAGCCAGCTTCACTCCAGCAGACTGACAACGACGACGACGACAACAACAGGGGCATAAATTGTTGCTGCTATATGGAAGTGTCCATTTTGGGTTCTTTAGTAACCAGGCAACTTCCCAACTGAGCATCTGAGGTTTCCATTTACATTGCGATGCCTCGTCTCAGGCCTCACTGCCTTAGGCCTTCTTGCTGCTTCTAGTCGAGTCGTAAGTTAGCCAGCAAATACCAAATTTAGCTGTTCATTGCTACCGGCATTCCATTCGACAAACCCGCTGCCGCGTGTCCGCTCGTCACAATAGCGCCCACGCCTACGACCAGTGCTGCCACATCTAGCTTGAATCTGGCTAAAATTTCACGGCACAAATCTCAATCTCAATCTCTATTGATTTTAACTAATTGAAACTATAATTTCAATGAGTATATCAGTTTTATTTGCACTATTTTCCATTTTAGTCTTAAATATACACATAAAATGTATATGATTCGATTTATTGATCTAGAGATAACACTGTGGTTCGCCTAATTGTTTTTCTGCTGTTTACAAATATTTTTGGAAAATTGTTATTGAACGCGCACATTTGTTGCGAGCATAAGCAAATCAAAATATTATTACTTAGCGCTTATGTGTTTACTAATGCAATACACATTCAATAATAAATACATTACTCGTTCAACTTGTTAGCCATTTCTGGCTGCAGAGTGGCAGCGCTTTGGACGTCGGCTGTGCGCTGATTGCTGGCAATGTTCTACCCCATCGGTTGGCTCATTTTTGACGCCGTTTTTATGGCTCGAGACTTGGAGTACTGTAGTCGACGTTCTTTGGGCCATAAACAGCGGCGCCCAACGCCATTGAAGCAAACAAAATGCTTGACATGTTTGCCCAGACGACGTGGCAGTCGCAGTCAAAAGTGGGTCTATTCCTCGGCCCCAACTGCGGCTTAGTTAACTGAGGCATGTTGTGCTATTGAAAAGCAGCAGCACATAAAATGCCAAATTATTCTCCAAGTTTCTCAGAGCAAATGAATCAATAAAGAGTCGACAAACAGTTCATGTCTCTTCGCCGCAAGTCGCAGTGACTTCGAGTGGCGAATCGTTGCCAAAGTCAAATTTATGGCCCACACATTGTCGAATTTTCGAATTTTGGAAAAAAAGCAAACATTATTCACCTTGTAAAAGTCAAGTTCGAAAATTCTAAAGTAAAACTGCAGGCAAAACAAAATAAACAAAGGCCGTCGCTGACTAATGTAAGAATCTAGATGAAAATTGTACAAATATTTTACAACAATAAACAGGCTGTGTTTAAATTGCCAAATCGAACAAGAGAAAAGCTCGATGAACATCAATAAACAAACGGGCGGCCGTTCAAAGATCCCAGCCCCGACGTTGCGGCAAAGTAAGAAAATCAATTGAAAAGATAATGCTGATTTGCTTTGAATATGCATCTATTTTTGACTTATAATTGCAGCGCACTTTGAGTTCGACTAAACATCAAATAGAAATTTCTCATTGTATTGTAACTCTGTTAAGCAGTATCAGGGAAGTCGCGTCACTTGTCAATCACTCGATATATTAATAGGCAAATGTCTGTATTCGGCGCAAAAGATGTCCTTGAGAATTCGCTTAGTTATGACAATGTTTTTATTGATGCCAGCAAAACAACGCGAGAGTACGTATGGAAATTACGTTGTAAAACTGTAGAATAATTGCAAATTAAATGTGCTTTCCATACTTGTGACTATTTTCGCAATTAATCACAGCCGAAAAGCGTATATGGTGCAAAGTAGACAGACTATTTACAAATTTATTGTATGCTTGTCTATTTATCATAAATGTAGTCGATTGTCTGCCCCCTTGTCAGGCCTTGGTAAGCACGGCATGACAAGTAGTCGAGCAAAAAGCATAATAAAATAACAACAGTTCACACACACACACAAGCGTACTGGAGGAGAGCGAACGAGCGGCACAAATAAGTATAGTGTGTAAACATATAAACAAATTTCTGCTCGCTGGCATAAAGCTTTTAATGTAGAACGCGGCGTATGCGAAATATTTTACATTAAGCCAACAAACAAAATGAGACAAATGAGGTCCGTACGCGATGGCTTGTGTGGCTGCCCTCCTCCCGCTCTCCGCCCCTCCCCGCATCGTTTGTATTCATGCTTGCTTTAAGCAGCAAGTTGCCGCCGGCTAGGTAAAATTATTATTGAGATAATTTTAATGTTTCTGCCATTCGCCATTCGCCATTTGCCATCCCATTTACAGTTGATTTTGCTGTTCGACCTAACTGATTGCCAGCCTCAGGTCCGGGTAGATTATTTCAATTTGGGGTCAGGGTCAATTTTTTCTTGGTGGGTTCAGCATTCGCATTTACTGTCATTTCCGGGTTCCACTTAAATGCACATTAATTGTAAACAAGCAAAGACGCTTTCGTCGATACTGGTCGACTACGAGATATCAAGTACTAATAAATATGGCAAGTATATAACATATGGTTGCTAGAGTACATCTTCATTGAAGATAGTATTCAAATCTTTGCTCTGCTTATCGTATCTTAAGTATTCAGATCTTTGCTCTGCTTATCGTATCTTATTTATGAGTACATAATCTATATTGTTTATTAATATATTATACTGTTTGTTAATATCTATCTAATCACATTTGCAGCAAAATGATAACTTAATTTAAGACTATATATTTTACATTATACATTACTGAATTATACATCTTTACTTTAAACATTTATCGAGATATTTGCAGATTCACAGCAAAACATCTTAAATTAAGAGTTCTATATAGATGACTAATGTAGATTATCATATTATACTGTTTGTTAATGTCTTTTGCTCTTCTAATCCGATTTCCCTCAAAATAAAAGCTTAAAGAGTATCTGGATTGTAAATTACTGTGTTTATACATCTTTACTTTTCGCAGTTTTCAATTTGTATGCAATTCACACGAACAAAGCTAAATGAAATCTAATCCAGCATTTCTACATTTTATTGGATTGAAGATTTTCCCTTAAGTTTGCACAAAATTAAAATACAATTTTGTCAATTTTCTAGATGTATGCCATCCACACTATTGATGCTGATTAAGAATGTATATACATACTTAAACTGAAATCAAAAATGCCTCCTAATTGTTGCTTGAATGTGCACAAAACTGAGATGCCCTCTTTGCTCATTTTCCGCGAATATAAAAAGCGAAACGTAAGCAATGTGCTCCACAATGAGAATGGAAATTCATTATTTATTTAGTCGTCGCAGCGGACAGTTCATTAATTAAAACACAAGTAAAAATTATTTATAGCATTATTGAAAAATGCCTCAGAGCTGGCTGCCACAGCTCGTGAATTTAAATGAAATTAAACAAAATTCAATTAGCGGACAAATGAAATGAATACAATAGGAAACTAATTTACATTTAAAATATGTTACTTAATGCATATTGTTTATTTTTTTTAGAGAAGCGAACAAAAAGAGCAGAAAATTAAGTTTTTCAAATATATTAGCACTGACACATGGCATAATTATTTAATCAGGAAACAATAAAGATACTGAATATATGTTGCATTAAACTCTATGAACTTAATTTGCAACAATTGAACTTATTTTTGTACAACAAAGCCGCAGTCGAGTGTGAGCTGCAGTCTTCCCATTTTCAATACCTAAATTCGATTTAATGAGCCAGAGTTAAAATATAACTCTAACACGATCTGCTTAGGATATGTACAAACAGCAAATTTCACTTCTCTGTATCTTATATATGTGTATAAATTAATATATGATATAATCTCAACTGTTTTTTCTGATCAGAGACATCTCCTTCTGCATTTTAAATACACTAGCACAACCTTTTAATACTCTTCTATGCTACGGCTAGCGGGTATGCTAATAAATTAGGCGTAGCACGAGTTCACTCAACAATAAATAATTATCTGCTTACACGCGTTTCCATAGTATTTTTAAAATAACCAAAATATTCGAGTGCTTCGAATGTATATTGATAAACAGACTATTATAAAGAAACAATTCGATAAGCATGTGCATAAACATTTCAGCGCGAGCATTAATCTTAAGTCATTCCGGCTAACTTCATATTTGTGTATATACGTAAAAACTTCTGATTGATTTACGAGCCACAACAATTTTCGCTTAGCTATGCTGTCATTCTGTAAACACTATATCAAAACATAAAGCAGGACAAGTCTGCAATGGATGGGCATAAACCTGCATTCAATATTTATATCTACATTTCAATGGCAATTTCTAAAACTTGCATCGAAGTTTCTATAAGACACTAAAATAAAGACGTGATAAACTATTCAAAACTTTGAAAGATAGTATCTTAGAAATTAATATGTTTCAAATATTAAAGTTGAATGCCTGTATCTACGAAACATAAATGAATGTTTATAAATTAAACTGCTTCAATAATTTATAGTTTGCATAAATAACAATAAATTAGGAAAACTGTCGTCTCAACTACTTTTGTTATGAGGTACAAATATAATCACATGATCTAAATTGATTTGTTTGAAGAATTGCCAGCAAATTCCATTGCAGGTTGTTCCTGTGCATCTCAGCTGACGAATTAATGGTAGGTGAAGGTAAAACTCTTCCGTGCTGGCTGCAATATGAATATTCCATAAGCATGCAATGCCGATGGCGTGTGTGGCTATATAGACGTTGCAAACCAGAAGTGCGGCGGTGGCGGCGGCAGATATCATAATTTGGCCATCAATCGAGCGGATTTCAATTGCCATGTATTGATCAATTGCAGGCGGCGTAGAATGACGAGCTCTTGAATTATGAATCAACGTTCCAATTGCAATTGCATTCGTATGCCAAATTGCAGAGACAGTGAAATTGCCATAAAATTGCATTGTGCTGTGTAATGCGAGGGGAAAACATGTTGCAAGCCATATGCCGTGTGGCATATGCTTTTTAATCGCTTCGCAGTACACCCCTCCTATATGACCGCCTGCAAAAGGTCATGCTACTACGTAGCCGGTGACCATGGCCGGGCCACGTCCATGCCAATCGTGTTGCCAACGGCAACAGCGACGACAAAGGCTGAGACTGCAACTAGTCGGAGGAGGAGCAGCAGCAGCAAATACGAGTAGCAACAACAATGACACAAGTGTCACGAAAACTGTTAAAAAGCGCTTCAGCAACTTTTACAATCAACAAACATGACAAAAACTGGACGCCCGAAACAAAAGCAAGTGTCAAATACACGAGAATTAAAATGGCACAACACAGAAAAAATGCTGCATAAGTTTAGGCGCTCAGCCCAGCCACTGGTCATGGGGATCGTGTGGGGTTTTAGCCCGGTTGAGACCCACACTTAGTAAGCACAAAATGCCTCAGGCGGCTAACAGCATGAAAACACTGAAGACAGCCAGCCGAGTAACAACGGAAACAAGGGCAAATTGTTAGAGCTCCTACTTCGGCATAACTGACAAATTTATTCGGAATTGAGATTCTATCCGTCGATAAGCCGCAAATCGAAAATATTTCTTGCATTCTTAGCTCTAACTTGGCATATTTTTATTTAAGATTTAACTGCATAAAAAAACTGTCGAATTCATAATCGAAATTTTTCTTTGCATTCTTAACTCCAAAATAACTTAATTGTAGTTATGACATTTATACGATTATTCCGTCGAGTTAAATATAACTGAATACAAATGAAATTCTAACCGTAAATATTTCTTGTATTTTTAACTCTAACTTAACTAAGCTGTAGTTACGTCATCTTTACGCTTATTCTACCGAGCATAACCGAATATAACAAAAATTGAGATTGAAATCGAAGTTTGATCTTAGCATTCGTAGATATCTTTTAATTCGAACATATTTTTAACTTTAACTTTACTTTACTATAATTCTATACGAGTATTCTGCCTTACTGACCATTAAAGTATAGAAATTTGATTCGAATTTTTGACATGGCATTCCTGGATATATCGAACATATTTCTTGCATTTTAACTCTAACTTAACCCTAGCTATGTCATCTATACGATTATTCTGCCGAGCTTAAGTGAATATAGCAAAACTTGAGATTATATATATACTATAGTTTTTATATTTTTGTAGATGGCTGCCGAGCATAACTGCATATAAAGAAATTTTGAAATCGAATTTTATTCTTAGCGCTTCCGCTTCGCATTATTTCAGCTACTAAAAGCATGTTTTACGTTGTTGTTTCTCCTCCTATTTCTCGCCTTCGCTCGTAATTGTAAACGAGTGCATAAAGGCTCTCTGATCTCGAATGTCAGTTGTCTTTTGAGAGTGGCTGGGAGAGGAGCGGGGCGGGGCGAGGAGATGTTGTCACTGCAGCTGTCAGCTGAATGACAATGCCATTATGCCCTAGGCAAAGAGTATAACAAGTTGAAATTGCTGGTGAAATGGAATTTTTAGTGCATGGACATGAGTCAGCGACAAAATGCATAGCATACGCTTGCCCCACTCTGCAATGACAATGAAAAGTGCTCCTTTGTGTGTGTGCCAGTCTGCTAGTGTGTGCCAGTGTGTGTGTGTGGGCATCTCTCGCACTTCGTCACTGTGCGTCTGCATATGTGTGAATGGGCGCCGCTCTTCTAGTTGTAGTTGTAGTTGTAGTTGCTGTGGTGGGTGGGGCTGTAATGCGAGATTTGCGAGCGCTAAACGCAAATAATGAAAGTGGAACGATGCGCGTGCTGCAGTCGCTCAGCTGCTGGGCGGCGAGTCAACAAGCGAGCGGCAAATGAAAGTGCAAAGTGCACTCCAAGAGAAGTGCGCGCATGTGTTAGCAAAGCCGCTGGCAGCGAAGTACTTATGCTGCATACTTCGAGGCGCTGGCGCGCTTAAGATAAATAGCTGCGAGCTGCACACAAATCCCTGCCACGTCGCACCACAATGCTGCTCACTTTCTCCAGGATTCGCCAGCATCGTGCTGCTGCTCAACATGCATAGCACCGAATTCCTGCAGTCCCCCCGTGGTGTCCTTCGCTCGCGCGGCGAGTGCAATTTGAGCCAAGTTTGCAGCCAGGCCAAACAACTTTGCATTCCGAAAGGCACGAGCTAAAGTTTTGTGGTGCTGCAAATGAAATGGCACAAAGGCGCTATTCGCTGCGGTATACCCTTTAGAACTTCAACTGCTCTTCAATGAATTTTACAGCCAAATGTTCTTAATTAATTTCTATAATAGGACGTTCCTGCTGAATGTAATATTAAGTCTGCTGAACACACGCACGGACAGCTGACCACGTCTCTTCTTCTTCGACTCCCTGTTCACGCTGCTAGTTCCGATTGCTGATTTCGACTACTGATTCCGACTACTGATTCCGATTGCTGATTCCGACTACTGATTCTTACTGTTGACTCCGATACCGATTACTTGCTCACGCCGATTAATCGCCTATTCCATCTTACATATATATATAGCTAGGGTATCTGCTCGGCTGGCAGTGACAATCTCTTCACTTCTACCTCTGGTCATAATTATGTTAATTAAGCCCAAAGTTCTCGACTGGCCTCCACCGCACAGACTATGGCGCTCAGCATATGGCGAGGTGTGCGATTTACGGCGCTTAAATGAAGCAAGCAATTTAAATTTGAATTTAAAAAGGCTCAGGTCCGAACACACATGTGCGACTCCGACTCTGAGTATGATCAAGTTTCTCACGTACTTCCAGGGGCGGCCACGCTTTTATTTGCATATCATTTAGCGTCGTCCCCAACGGCTGAAGAATGTGCTCCAAAAAGGCCTTAGACAAACTACCTTTCACTGCGCACACACACTCACAAACACACAAGCACACATCCTCCCTCACATACACATGGAATGCAAAGCGTCGGTAATTTGCTTTAATATTAAATGTGTAACGAACTGTAAGAAATATGAACGTGTTGTATAGTGTTTGATGCGAACGCATTTCGGTTAAAAAAAAGAAATAAGCAACGAGAAAAAGCAAGTGGGCATGTGCTCACTTCATGGACATGAGCTCGGAATATGACATTGAGCATAGCGCAACGAAGGGTGGCTTCAGAAGAATCGAAACAGCTAAGAGTTGATGTGTTGCTAAGATACGATCCTAATGTTTTTACATTCAGCTAAATGTGTCACACTACTTTGAAGTATTTTGTAGCACTATATAACTTTAATAAATAGAAACATAAGAATTCGAAATTATTAAAAGTTGTTGTGTTATTTTTAGATTTAGCTAAATGTGACAAGCTACTTTGAAGTAGTTTTTACTACAACTTTAAAAACTCAAACAAACACTGAGTGCACGAGAAGTGCAAATTATTCAAAGTTAATGTGTTGATATTTTTAGATTTTAGTAAATGTGAGACACTATTTTGCACTACTATAAGTTTCAAAAATAGAAACAGCAATTCCAAAATAAACGCAAAACTTTAGCTAAAAATTGATATATTGGGAAGAATATGTTTTTAGATTAAGGTAACTTTCTCAAAATACTCATTAAAAGTTGATACGTTAGTAAGATTATGTTTATAGATTTACGTAGGAAACTGTGACACACTACTTTGAAAAACTTTGTTTGCTATTTGTTTTCGCAATTAACCTTCTTTTTAAGCATATGCATTGCATTTAAAGAAATTGTCTAAAAAGATGTTTAATTGCGACAGATTAGATACTTAAATTTGTGTATTTCAGGGCGCGCTCTGAGTTTGAAGAGATTCGTTGAGCGACCCATGCTGCTGGCTTTGCCTAACTAACTGTAGGTGTGAACAGCTGACTCTGTCTCGCGCACGTGCTGCCCCCTACTGCTGTCTCTTTCGCGCCCTGTTGGCTGTTGGCTGCTCGCTGTGTGTGTGTGTGTGCCGACAGCGACATTCAAATTTAAATACAAATGTTGCACGTGCCCCACAGGTAATTCTACAGAGAGGAGCGTCGAGCAACGTATTCGACATGTGTGTGTATGTGTGAGTGTGTGTCTATGTGTGCGTGTGTGTGTGTGTGTAAGTGCGCTCATTTACGCGATTGCGTCGGCTACGGTTTAATAAAGCAGCTTCAAGACTCCGCACGCGGCCGACGAAAAAAACGAGGGGGAAACTTTACAAAGACAGCCATTCGAAAGATGCTAACTGGCAGATGGAGTACTGATTGAGTGCTGACGGGGGGAGTTGGGGGCGGGCGAAGGGCAAATAATAAAGCAACTTGCTGGCGTAATTGGCAAAGGCATAAAGCCAGAGAACTGTGGACTAAGCAAAAGGCGCATGCAATCTAAAATGAAATTAAATAGAGAGAACGCAAATGGACACGAATTGCAAAATATTCTAGTCAAATAAAACACAACAAGGTAGCCTCCCCCCTCTCTCTCTCTCTCTCCCACTGTCTCTGTCTACTTTGTAGGTGTTCTTATGCGTAGGTGTCTGCTTGTGGTTGTGGGTAGTGCTGTGTGTTTGCTCAGCTTAATTAAAATGCCCAATGCAGATATGAGACGTGAGCCTAGCACCGGAGATTATACGCACTTTTACTCTTTGCTTGCGCCAAGTCCGCAACTATTCTCAGTCACTTTGTGCTACGCTTTAATTTGCACAATGAGCTAGTTTAGCGAGGGTATCTTGATGCCGGCCATTCGACGATTTTCATGGGTTTTTTTCGAGTTGCATTTGCAGAGTCGTCGTCGTCATCACTGTTGTTCACCTGCTGCTAACCGCGGGTCTGTTTTATAGTCAGCAGAAAGCAATTTGGCCTGATAGTCGGCGACCATCAACGTAGCCCTCCTCCCCCTCTCTTCTATTCTCTGCTCTTTGACAGCCTTTTTGTTGTTGTCTCCTGCTCAATACAAACGCAAACAAGGCGTTTCATGTCTGTGGCGTTGATATCCCGCTGGCTTTGCCACTTCAATTTTATAACGAAGGCAGCAACAAGGACAACGACAGCCAACAGCCAACAACCAACGGCCAACAGCAAACAGTAAACAGCAATAGCAAGCAGTTCCACAACAGTGGCAACAACATTGACCGCGCATACTTGGCACCTGTCTAATGGTCTGCGGCTGCCGCGCACCCAACATTGACTATTAGCCATTTGCCGTGCCACATTAAAGCGTGCTCTTAAAGTTGGCTATACTTTCGCTGCTGCTGGTCTTAGAAAAATGGCACAATATAATCACCTGCATTAAATTCGTTTGCTTGATGGAGCGTATAATGAATTTTGATTACGCCATCAAACTACGCCAAGTGGCGTTGCAACGAATCCTGCAACATTTATTATTATGCCAGTTCAAGGTGGAGTTTTGTGTGCAGCCAAGCAGACACTACATGACTTGGATTTAATGGAGTGACGCTCAGGATTTTTTTCAAATTACTACTCTAGCTGTATTTAATCACTAACACATATATTCTTTTCGTTCCACATGAACTTCAACACGAATTTGAGTTTGGGCTACACATTGATAGTTCAGTCGCTCTTTCACTCTGTCAGTCAACGATAATAACATTTCAAGGAGTTCGATTAATAAATGCTTATCCACAATGTAAGTCGAGATGGATGCTCTAGAGATAGCTTGAACAATATTTCCGCTGCTATGTAGATCTTTTCAAATTCTTACTCTAGCTGCATTTAATCACTACATTCTATTCGTTCCACTTGAACTTCAACATGAATTTAAGTGGTATTTTAACAGTTTGGACTACGCATTGATAGTTTAGTCACTCTTTCAGTCCGTCAGTCAACGACAATAGCATTTCAAGGAGTCCGATTAATAAATGTGAGTCGAGCATTGTTCCAGAGATAGCTTGAGCAATATTTCCGCTGCTGTGGAAATCTTTTCAAATTCTTACTCTAGCTGCATTTAATCACTACATTCTATTCGTTCGACTTGAACTTCAACATGAATTTAAGTCGTATTTTAACAGTTTGGACTACGCATTGATAGTTCAGTCGCTCTTTCAGTCCGTCAGTCAACGACAATAGCATTTCAAGGAGTCCGATTAATAAATGTAAGTCGAGCATTGTTCCAGAGATAGCTTGAGCAATATTTCCGCTGCGTGCCATTTATCAGGGCATGTCTTGAAGCGACCGCAAGCGTTTCATAATTTCGCAAATAACCCAAAAGAAGTTTTGCTAATGATTGCATGTCTGGGCCATAGTTTAATCCTAACAATAATCAAGGAAAATCTGCAAGGGCAGAGAGGAGGAATAGCGTGAGCGCTTCACACCCATCACATGTTGGGAAGTTTTGCGTTTCCTTTGCCCCCAAGGCGCTGCCATCACACAGAACGCCAACCGCAACAGCTTTGGAAAGCGCACTGATTAAGCTTGCCACAACTTGATGAACAGAACGCCGTGGCACGCCCACTCGCCCACACGCCCACTGGCACTTTAATTAAAGGCGAACAAACTGAGAGACCGTCCCTCTTGCGGCAAAAAATGTCAAGCTTATGCCATCAATCAAAATGCTTAAATAAAATGTTTGTTTTAGTTGTTTGCTAGAACGAAAGCTGGCAAAAAACATGCTGAGCTTGCCGGGGCGCCGCGACGAGGCGACTAGGGGAATGGGGTGCGTATACTTAACAATGTTCATTATGTATTGCCGTACCAATTGAGCGTGCACTGACAATGGGCCTCAAAGTATGCAGATGCCGTAACACTTTTCCCACGGCCACGGCCACGGCCAGAAATGGAAAACGACCATAAAAACGTTGTTTGCCGTTGAGCAGCGACATGCGAATGAAATTTATTGCCTTGTTGTGATAAACGTGACGCGTCCGTAACAAGGACCCCGCAGGACGCCCCGGCCCCTCGCATGCTCTATATGCGAGAGGAGCAGGACATTTCGAGTGCCTGCTACACATTTGATTTGCCCGAGTATGTGTGACTGTCGAAATGCCACGACTCAAAGTTGCAGGCCAACAGGTTAATGTGCCCCCAGGGCGTATGAGTAATGCGATGAGCCATTAGAACTACAACAACAAACTGCGGAAGGCCCAAAACGAAAGCAACAATTCCCATAATTAATGATCTTCTCTATTTGGTCACCCATTTTATCACTTCTAAGCATTTGCCTTTTCATCTTGTTTCACAAATTTATGTTGCAACGATAATTCAGTTCAAATTATCCCAGTGCCAATTTGAAATCTATTATTAAGCTATTTCGCATTAGCGTTTTGAAAATGTCGAAAATTCAAATCAATTTCCTTCACTGGAGATATTTGTTTTCAGTCTTTTCGCTTGAATTGAATCAGAAAACAAGCAGCTTTCCACACTGTATATAATTGCGATGTCATAAGGGAATATTTCTCAAGATAAATATTGTATTAAAGTGAGTATATAATTGTGCAAAGTTTTCAAATATAATTTTAGAGATCCTTATAAAGCTTTCTAGGTTGCAGTAAAGTGCAAATTGGGCTTGTAGTTGACTTTAATTTTGTATATATATTTAAAAATAAACTGATTATTTTCTATTCTTGACTCTTGACCATATTAAGACTTTTACCCTGATTGTAATAGGATAAATCAACTACGCAAATATTAAGAAAAAACACATTCTTTACACATTCTAAATTTACTTTCTTGACTTTTTTTACCGGACACACACAATGTTGAGATTCAACTAATTCAGTTCGTCACTAATCGCATTAAAATATGTAACTCTCAGCAAAAATGTAACTTGTCTCAACTTAAGGTATGTCAGATTTCTACTCGGTTTATTAGAGGTCTATTCTATCAACTCGTAAAACCAGGCGCTCAATCACTTTTTGCGCTATTTTCACTCCTCGTTCGAGTTGCAATTTTCATGGCTTTCACCCTTGCGTTGCTCATCCGTAGCTGTCTATCCGGTATAAACCAGAAATATTTGTATTGTGGCAAAAGCTGATGGACAAAACTGTTCGGTCAATTCAGCCAAATGCATTTGCATTTTTGGTTTGCAGCTCTCTTTATGCTCACCAACCAAAATGGCCTGCCAGTTTCAAGGCTTAGATAAAGACTTGTTGGCAATTTAAACCATTTTCTGCATGCAATTCTACAACCTGCAGAGAGTTGATAAGAATGTCGTACTGTCCAACCAATAAATGCTGCCATTTATATCCCTTCACTTTGAAGAAACTAAGCTGAAGTTTCTCTAAGATTTTTCTACGTCGCCCTTCGCCATTGCAAAGTGAAGAACTAGTACAGTTCAAAAAGCTGGAATTATATTGCACACAATCATAACTAAGGTCGGGGGAAAACTTGAAAGTTACTCAAGAAAGAGTTTTATAGAACAAACTTTTTCACTCACTTGACTGTATGTAGCTTTGTAGCTTAATATCTATTGTGCTTTAAAGGGTATCCTTAAGTCTATTCTTTTCATTCATCTTTTCTTCTTGATTGTAGCTACAGCTGGACTTTAAGATACCCTCGAACAATTTTAACGTATATATTTTCAAGCAAAACACTTAGGGGACTAACAGTGCTAAAAGTTTAAAAAAAAAAATCATTGATTGCTATAATAATATACATAATATAATATACCATAAATATATCAAAGCATAATATAACATAGTTAGTATAAGCATATACCTTTGTATTCAAGCGACATTTAAATACATCATCTAAAACAAAAACTCTTAAGTCTTCGTAGTTTTTGATGTGTTCCATTTGATCCCAACTAGAGCTTAAAAACTGCGCTCTTTATTTATTCTTCGATTGCTTTTTAAATCGAAATGAAAAGGTGTGTGGTCGAATACTGAAATAACCCTGATTTGCTTAGGACTTATATGCTCAACTGTCATCAAGTTTGATTTCATTTGCTTTTATAGTCCCTTAGATGTTGATATTCCCACAGAAATGGCAAGAGCGCCTCAGCTGTTGATGCTGGTCAAGACTATATATAGTTTACAGAGTCGGCGAGGCCTCCTGATGCCTGCTATGTATATTGTAATGTCCCTCCAACTTACGGATAGCGGATATGAGAGCTGTCTTCAACTTCGGTTTCCCTCACACTTCGTCCAAATGCCGATTCATTCAATGGAGCGCTCCACGCTTCGGCAAAGGCAAAAATATTTGCACAATGCCTTTGTCAGTATGAATTGTCCCTCTCACTGCCGCCCTCCTCTATCAGTCTCCTCTCGCAATGTGTGTTTAAATTTAACCTCAACAATTTGTGTCAGTAAACATGAAACTCATAAATACTGTTACAGGCATTGCTACACTTTACGCATACGTAATGAACGACATCGTTTTTTGATATTATGTTAAGATTACTCTCACTACCTTATAATATAAATCGTTTATTCTTAACCTTGCTCTTAATAGGCAATCATTAAAAAATGTATGCGATATAGAAAGAGCTAATAACTATTATAGTAAAAATATAGTAACATTTTCTATATGACTAAATTATTTACTACCAATTTTGCGTTACTTTTGTAATATTTTGTAGAGCATTCGAGATCAAGTCCCGCTTTGTGTAGGGCTGTGGCCAAAAAGGTGAACAAGTTAGCGGATAACTCGACGCGAGCACTGACCACGAAAATGTTGAAAGAGTAGAAATTCAGTGGAATATAAAATAAATATGAAATTAGCACTAAAATGACTAAAAACAAAATAAAGAACAACGGCTGAGTGGGGTTAACATGCAAGCGCGTTGTAATGTGAAATTTAGTTTGCTTTATTCGAGGGCAAGGAGTAGATGGGCAGGTGGGAAAGTATGCTAAATATTTTGTGAAATATTCATAGTACGTGCAAGTTTATAGGTCGTAGCTGCTACAGAGTTAAGTGCTTATATATTTGCAGTGTGTATAGGGGATATATATAGGAAATGTTGTGTGTAATTTTTGTGCGCTTTAAAGGGTGAAAGGCCGCTTAAAGCGTAGCCGATTCGATTAGCTTACCACAATACGCCGGACACGTGTCATTTTGCGGTATTCGCCCAGTTTGAAGCCGCAACTAAATATTCACTTGAAAATGCTCCTTGCCGACCCTTGTGCCACAATTAGCGTCGGCAATTTAAATGCATTGATTTAATTTCGAATTTGGAAGTTTTTTAATGATTTCAAGGATTGTGAGTAATAAACTTTTCACTTTGCCTGCGTGCATATGATGAAACAGTTACAAAATATTCACTTAGCTTAAGTATTTTATTAGGTTTTTATATTTATGCACAATCAAAACCCAGACACGCGTTTCACGCTGGTTTTGCTGACGGATCGTTTGGCTGTCAATTCCTGAATTTTTATCGACCGCTGCGCCAAACGTCTCAGATGAAACTGAATGTTGCTCGAGATTGGCACACAGATGAAACACAAAATACCCCTGGAAAATGTGGCCAGGCAAAATGGTTACAAAAAAATGCGGCAAAGAGCGCAACTCCTGCCTGTAAGAGCCCTCGCTCTCACTCACGCACACTCACCGTCTGTCTCTGTTCTCTGCTCACATTGCAGATATGGCATTGGCATTGCCAACGCACACTGGCTACACCAATCCAAAAAAATGCTTAAATAAAACATGAGATTAAAATGCAAATATTATGTAGTGTAACTAGGTATAACATAAATAATAATGGTAACAATTAATTTAATCATAGAATCGCCAAAAAAAAATGTTTAAATATTCTGACCACACTGTGCAAGCGCAACTGATACCGTTAGATTGCCATAAGCTTTTGGGGCAGTGTATGCGTCGCAGAGAGAGAGTCACAGTGCGCGAACATAAGAGAGTAAACGCCGCTGAGAGCAACTGCTAGAGAGTTGCCCTTACCGTGGTCGCTGCCTTTGGCTTTTCATTGTTTTTGCCTTTGCCTAATAAAACTTTTATTTTGCCAAACACAAAAAGCACGCGGACCGCCTGACACAGAGAAATGGCGGAGAGCGCGAACAAAGAGAGGAACGGGATGAATGGGAGATGAATTCGGAAGCGCGCTAAGTGGGTGCGCGTTGATGTCTATGTATGAGTGATGCGTCTGTGTGCTCCAGTATTGACTTGCATGCATGTGTTTGTAAATGTGTGTGTTTGTTTATTTGTTTTTGTTACATTATTTTGGAGAGGGAACAACGCTAAACATGGAGACCAGGCACCAGCAACAGTAAAAGCGACGCGCAAGAGCAAGACAAAAGTCGAGAAATTCAAAAATCAGATGCTGCAAACTTGTTGAAGAAATATTTGTGCAGGCTCGCATGTGTATGTGTGTGTGTGTGTGTGAATGAGTGTGCAAGTAGGTGGGCTTGAGAGCAACGGTAGTCGTCTCAACTAGCTAATGAGGGAAAAATTAAGACATAAGATGGAGTTGGGGATAAGTTAGTAACTCCCGTAAAAACACATGTGTACATACATACACTGACACACACATCTAGCTAAAAGCGCAACATGTTGATTTTACACGTGTTACAGAGCCACGTGACTGTTCGAATGTGAGCTACAATGTAGCTAATTAAGTGTATGCTAATTGCGATTTGATTGCAAAGAACAGAAGCAGATATAAAAAAAATACTAAGATAATTAAAAAATGTATCTGCATTGAAAACATAGGAGCGAGGTTTTGTGTGAAATTGAACGAAAGGAACAATGAAAATAATGTTGTAGTTAGTATTTAAAGTTCAATATTAACTCGCCCGCATCTAAGGTACACCTGTAGTGTCCCGGCTTCCTCGTTCGCTGCCCATTGTGTAGTGTCTTTGTGATCTATTATGTTTAGCCAAACACTTGAAAATTGGCAATCCAATTATGTGCGTTCTTATCAGTTCCAGAAGGTGCTCAAAAGTATGCTGTATATAGGTTTGCAGGAGCCTTTGCAAGGATTGCGCCTTGCCGCCATATTGAGTTGTCTTTGGCCGGCATCATTTCCGCTAAGACCGCCATTGCGTGCCCAAGTGGCCTCCGAGCCAGATTTGTGTAGCACGCCACGTGTAATCCCTCGCTGTAGCCAGATACACACACACACACACGCACAGATGTGTGTATGTGTGTGTGTGTCGCGCGACAACAACGTAATGTGCCCTTCTTTTCTCTACTCGCACAATACTTTTGCACCTATTTCGCCTTAACCGTAGTTTTAGTTTTGCATTGTGTTGCCTCTGCTTCTCCTGCCATCGCCTGATTTTCTTTCGCTTTTTGTGTTTTGTTTTTGCTGAGCCTTGGGGCTTCGGGGCTTTTGGGGTTTTTGTTTCGTTGGCTTTGATTGCTTTAAGTTTTGCTTTCGGATGATTGCCAGCCGTGGCACAGTCAGATTTAGCATTGATAGCTCTTTGAACTAAATGATAGCCTTATGGATTTCGGGGACTGGGCATCGACGGTCTACAGATTTGATGCTTTTAGGATGGCATTAACTGGGTTTAGTTTTCCTCACACGAGGCCAAATGTATTTACATCAACCGAAATATACATGCCAATTGTACTAAAGTAAATACATGTGAACAATCTTTTGTGATGAAGTGTGATATCTTTTCCAATTTGCCATTTTCCCAAAAAAGTAATACTTTATACCAAGTACATTGCAATTAAAAATGCTCAAAAATAATAAGCCTAAAGTGAAGAAAGATGTAGTATTCCCTTATTATATTTTTAATATTAAATACTATACAATTCTTCATAAAGTTTGTAGGGAGCTATGGGCTGCCATAAGCATTCGGTTTATTTGCTGTTTTTACAGCCAACTGCGGTGCTGTTTGCGGACAATTAACAATTTATGGCGATTTTATGGCACTTGCTGAACTGTCGACTGTCCCTTTGGAGGGTTCAACATATCCCATATGCTGGAGTACTGCTGCTCTGTAAAAGAATTGAAGCTCGTGCGGACTACCAAATGGCAACTAGTTTTCGAGCTAATAATGGGGGTCCAGTCAATTAGTCGGCCACTCAATTTATGCGCATACAATCAGCAGCGACTGTGGATTGCGATTGCCATGTTTATGACCCCAATTTGAATTTATGCAACGCATTTAAACTACATGCTAAACTGATGTTGCTTTTAATCACCACAAGTAGCCCGCACTGAAACATATGCCCCCGAAAAATTTGTATTATTTTCCTGCCATGTTGCCACGTTGCCATTTGCAACTTGACTTGCCGATTTCAATTGCAAATTAACTTTCACAGCCAAGAGAACTTCTGCTTTCCGCATTCTGTTTATTGTTTTCTAATCTTCTTGTCTAGTCTCAGCCGTCTCAGCATGCCACTTGCAACTCGCTCTATGGCCACATGCCTGTGTGTGTCAACGCAATACACAGACACACGCACACGGACACATTCACAGTCTCTTCTACACATCACCGCCACTTGGCTGCCACAAAAATAAAGCAAACTGCAGTTGCCGAGTGGCAGATGCTAAGCTTCTCTCCCATAACCACCACTACTTGCCCCACCCTGATGCATCATCCCATTTCTAATTAAAGCGTAATTGTGTTACATTGTATGGCGCCTCCTGCTTACAGCACTGTCCACTCAGTTGGGTCTTCTTAGTACTGCCCCATAATTTTCACAATTATATTAATTTGTAGTTACTTAATTAATGCATTAAATTAAAATAAGCGTTGCCGGTCGATTAAAGCAAGCAGGTCGAATTAAGACCATAACTGACGAATGCTCACAACTTATGCTAATAATAAAGTCCAGCAATCCTCGCAACATGTGTATTTATGTGACTACGTGTCCTTCTATGTGTTTGTCAAGCACACAGCACAATGGGCGAAAACGAATTTATAAAGAAATTATAGGTCAAATCAGCCAAATTAAAATTATGCTATCAATGCTACTTTTCAATAGACTAATGACTCTTTCAATAATTGTAATTAAAGCTATTATCTAGGCTAATTGCTATATCATTCACTACAGCTGTGTTTATTGAACTGCACGATTAAGATTGATTCAATAATATATCAATAATAATCTCTATTGTGTAACAATATTTATTTACAACTTAATACGTTTAAAAAAAAAAAAAAAGTATATTAAAAACAATTCAATAATTTTAAATAGATCATTTTTGATACCAAATTATATGTGTTTATACTTTTATACATAAATTGTGAATATAAATGTGATTTTGAAATGAAGTTTAAAAAGTATAACAAATAAATATCAATTAGCATCAATAGCGAATTTAGTGGAAAACGACTTTTAAGTTGCAATATTTGAGAATTCGAAATATGCTGTTCAAGAAAATAAATCATATAATAAACTTTGAAGCCCCAATGTTATTGTCTAACAGTTCAAGACTTTGGTGACGAATTTCAATAGTTTACAAATTGATTTAATGGTCGAGCGTTTGGAAATAGGTCCCATAGTACGGTTTGCACAGCAAACACACACTGGTGGTTAGGATTAGTGGAATTGCCACAGCTGGCAGCAGCATCCTAGATACAACAAAGGACCAACAAGCTGGAGAGCGCACACAGAGAAAGTCATGCAGCATCCACATATTTACATAGAAGACTTCAAAAAGCCAACAAACGGGTTCTGGTCACGTTTATTGACCACAGGCGGTTCAGGAATTGATGCAATTTATTGGAGTGAATGGCTTTAAATTAGAAACAGCTATGGGTATTTTATTTGATGCAGATTCTAATTACAGTGAGATACGAAGTTAATATTTCACATTTCAATTATCTACATATTCATTTTTAACATAACGCATACGCCCCATGTGCGGCAAACACATTATTTATGGCTTTGCGTTCTCGCAATATTTATTCTGTTGGTCAATTTAATTAAAGTTCATTTTGCTGCCATTCATCAAGAAGTTTATACACCAACTACACATATTACCGTGGAAGCATATGAAAATATTGTTGTGTAGACCGTGATACTACGAGTAAGGTAAGGTAGATTAATCGGCGTGAGCGTGTATCGGTATCGGAGTCAGCAGTAAGAATCAGTCGTCGGAATCAGCAGTCGGAAGCAGTATGAATCAGCAGTTGGAACCAGCAAATGAATCAGCAGTTGAAACCAGCAGATGAATCAGCAATCGGAACAAGCAGATGAATCAGCAGTCGGAACTAGCAGTATGAATTGACAGTCGGAACGAAAAGTAGACGGCAAAGAGTTGTGATCAGCATTCCAAGTGAAGAAGCCATGCGTGTGCTCAGCAGACCATCGCTATTAAGCCGTTCAAGTTAATTTCAATTGCATTTAACCGTAGCGACTTATTAATATTCACATATATCATTCCTATATCATTATTCCCATAGCTGGCTTATAGCCTTATATAATATATACAATCTGTAAGTAGTTTTGCCATTTTAATCGAACTCAAGTCAAGTCTGCAAGTCATTCGCAATTAGAGCTCAACTTTGAACTCTACGCTGTACTAAAATCGGGCAATGTATCGAGACGACTCCGTTTACGGTTTGCTGTCACTTTGCGGCTTCTGTCATGGTTGTTTGGCCGAAAAACTTGTAACGCATTTTATTGTTGGTATCGGTTTTTCCCAATTCTTTGCGCTTTTCTCGAGCTGTGGGGGCTCCGAGGCGCTGGCTGTCAGTTGCCGACATGAGAAATTTTTGTGATTTATATCACAATTTACTGGCATTTGTTACTCGCATTCCTCTCATCGGTTGCGCAGCGCTCTTGTTATTGAATTAGATTGTGGTAGTGGTGCACCTTTCCTTAGCATGAATCATAGCTCGTCTGTCGTCTGTCGATGATAAATCAACGTGCTAACAATTTCTGCTCCTGCTTCTACTTCTGCTTTTGCTTTTGCTTTCAGTTTTCGGCTTTGTGCGAAACGTAAACAAGAACAAAGCTACAACAATGCCGGGAACAGTTCACGTGTCCTGTCGTTTTGGTTAGCAAAACTTTAAGCCTTTTGTTTTAGGATGGGTTCGCCGCATTCTGTTTTTTTTTTTTCTTCTGTTGCGAGATCCATTTAGTTTCATAAATTGCCGGCGCTTTTGTTTTCAAGCATTTCGCTTGAGTTATTTTTAATTTCATGGGTGCAATTTCTCAGTGTCAGTCGTTTGAGCCTGCCTGTCACTGCCAGAGAAAGCTAAAGGAATGAAGAAGCAGAAACCGAAGCGTCGACTGCCGAATGCCAAATGTCGACGTCGACTGGGAGCGAGAGGACATGGGCGAAACGAGAATATGGAACTCATTAGCTGGCCATTTTCTTTTGTTTTGTATATAAATATTTCATTATTAAGCCCCTCGAGCTATGCTCCAGGAATCGTACCGAATGCTTTCTGCTTGTGTGAAATTAAATTAGAGCCGCCTCAGTGATTAAGTCGGCCTCCTCTATACCCTTTCTGCGAGTATTCATTTAAATGTTGCACGCCTCGTTACAGCAAAAAAGAGAGCACTTCAAAATTTTGCCTAATTTACGCTCGCACGCATCTCCAATAAGTTGCTGTGGCAGCACATACTTGACAATGAATGATGAGCACACTCAATTAGCATAAATTATTTATTTCAGATCTGCATTAACGAATTGCAGCTGAAATTTAAGGAGCTATCTGTTGAGCGGACGCAGACCGACTTAATTACACTTTAAAGCTAAAAGCACATCAATCATGGTAAAAAATAAATACAAATTTATGTTCCTCTGGCCACTCGAGCTGAAATAGATAGAGATATTTGCAAACAGTTTCAAGTGTGGCCGGAAACTCGCAACTTTTGAGCGCTCGGCTTGACACAAGATTTATAGCAAAGTTTTGAGGCCGGGCACACAAGAACATGTGAGCGCTGCAATTTGCGGCAAAGGACAACAAACAAAAACCATCAAAATCCATCTACGAAACGAACAAAAAAATTCACAGATGTGGCTCTCAGCAGCCCTTGTATCTATTGGAGAGCACAACTTTATTGATTCAATAGATGTGCAGTTTGAAAGCCCAGCCTGAAGTTCTATTATCCCCTCTTGATGGATTGCTCTGCACTGACCAAAAACTAGATGCAATTAGAACTATTACTGAAAAGTCATTAGGGCTCTTGTTTGCGAATCGATGCCCGGCAATTATCAACAATTGTTGATAATTACAAATCGGAATTTAAAGTGAAACCAGTTAGGTAACTAACTAGGTTCATGAAGGACAATTTACTGGCAATGAAATGAACGTGGTAAAATTCTTGCATAAATCGATCTGCAAAAGATCCACTAACTTAATTAGCATCGCCAGCCATCTCTAAGAAAAATATTCCCAGTATACAGTGTAAATTTTCACAGTTAGCTATAAACTAAAAATCAATGACTACGTTTTATGATGAGAATTACGTTGATTATTATAAAGAAATTACAATATAATACTTATATACAGCCAAAATAAATATGATCCCTATTAGAATAAAATTTAAGTGTTAAATATGCCGAAAATTATTGTGAAACAACGTTATCAAAGTAGCTGAACTATTCTACGTTTTATGATGAGAATTGTTTTGATAATAATATAGAAAATATTTAAGTGTTAAATGCTTATGAATAAGTCGCCGAAAACGATAAAAGTACCAAAGATATAAAATAGACAACAATTACTATTGTATTGTGATTAGAATTGCTTTGATTAGTTCATAGAACTTACAATAAAATACTTAAATAGTACCGCAAACATTTGACATTGTTGCTATTAGTCTAAGATTTAAGTGTTAAATAAGTTGCTGAAAATTATGTTAATGCGGAAAAATAGATTAAAGTTAATTTGAAATTTGTTAAAGTACCAAAGATATTGGAAGTAGCTGAACCATGCAGTAAAATATGAAACAAAGACTGTGTTATCGAACGATGAGAATTTCTTTAACTATTATATAGAAATGGGTAAATTATTATATTATTTAAAAATACCAAATCTGTCGAAATTTGCTTAACCGTTCTGCAAAATATGAAACAAGGAGTAGGAGAGAATTAATTTATTTATAACATTAGAATGACTATAAAAAATTTGTCATTATCACATGGGTGAAAGATTTAGGTATTCGATGGCTGTAAATGCACACATTTCAGTCTGTTCAACATTGTTTAATAGTACCAAATGATAACGAAGTCGTTCTTAAAATACAAAAACACCACTGTAAGTTACCAAGTTACTTAATGACTTTAAAAATGGAAAAATATAACGAAATGAGTCAGTGCCAAGTGAAGAGGCAGTGCACGATGACCAGATATATTCCAGCTATGACTACTGTGAGCAGCATGATGGGAAAGCCGATGATGAAAAAGGATTTGAAATCGATTTGGTGGCCGTATTGGTTGGCGATGCCCGCTGAAACCACATTAGCCGAGGCGCCGATCAGGGTACCATTGCCGCCGAAGCAGGCGCCGAAGGCCATCGCCCAAACCAGGGGCTGCATGGGCAGGTTTAGTCTCTCGTTGTTCCCCAGCCGGATGGTGATCTTCAGCATCATGGTGGTTATGGGAATGTTGCCGATGAAGGCAGCGCCAATGGCACTGATCCACAGCACCAGCATAATGCTCACCAGCAGCTGGGAGCCCTTATCCACGGACACGACGTAGTCGATGACCAGGTTGCTCACGGTATCGATGAGCCCGATCTCGACCAGGGCCTCGGTGAGAATGAAGAGCGCGGCGAAGAAGATCAGTGTGTCCCACTCCACGCGGGACAGCACCTTGTCCAAGTCGGGCAAGTCGGCCAGAATCAGCAGCAGTATCGCGGCCAGCACGGCCGCCCAGGCCAAGCTGATGCCGTGCATCGAGGGCACCGAGTGCAGCAGGAACATGGAGACGGCAAAGGTGAACGCAACGATGCACTTGACTAGCAGAACTTTGTCCCTGATCCTGTACTTTCGCTTCATGTCGTTCAAGTTGGAGTCGAAGTCCTTGTTGGCCGACGTCGTGTTGTTCTCGTGCCCCTTCAGTCGCTCCCTGAGATCCGAGAGCCGCCTCATCGCACTCTCCCGCTGCTTGTCCTTCATGTTGCGCAACAGTTTCTCCAGCTCCTCTATCGAATGCCGCAGCTGGCTGGCTCGGCCCGTGTAGATCTTGTTGCGAGTGATGAAATACATGATGCCGAAGACGATCATCATGCTCACTATGACGCCCGGAAACATGTGCAGCGTAAAGTTGCCAAAGTTTACGCCGCTCGCGATGACATCCTTGTTGGTGGCTATGATCATGTTCGGCGGATCGCCGACGGGCGTCAGGGCGCCACCCACATTCGAGAAGATCACAATGTTGATGACCACCAGCGTGGTGTGCAGCCCAACCGCCTCGCAGAGTCGCACAGTGACGGGCACTATCATCAGCACCATCGTCACATTGTCCAGCAGCGCCGAGAGCAAGCCGGTGAACATGTACAGGTAGAACAGCAGCAGCCAGATCTTGCCGTTCGACAGGCGGTATGCGAACAACGAGAGGACATCGAATAGGCCCGTGTCGGACAGAATGGCTACCATGACCATCATGCCAAAGAGCAGCATCAGTGTGTCGATATCGATCCATGATATAATGTGGGGGAACGACGGTCGCAAGTCCATCATGGAGAGCATGCCCAGGGCCGTTATGGATACTAAGATGGCGGCAAAGGCGCGATCCGCGATCTCGAATGCGATCAGCGCATAGAGGAACACCAGCAGCAAGCAGCCGAGCCAGGTGCCCAAGCGCGGATCAACCGGATCGGGTACGATCATCAAGGAGACGCCAGCGGGCTTATTGGACATGTTTATTAGTGATACCTTCATGTCCACATCACCATCACCATCACCATCGCCAGCCCGTTGACTCTTCTCCGCCGACTGGTTTTTGTTCCAATCGACCACGTTAATCATTTTTTTCACAGTATTCGTAGAGTAGGGAGCGGCATCGACCATGTAGACACTCCACACCGACGATTTCCACAATGTTTTATTGCTACCGACTGTGAATGACTCTAGGGTAACATCCACGTGCGTATCCGAGGCGTGATTCCCCTGTGCATTCTGTGTTCTTATCACATCAATGTTGCCCTTCAGCTTGAGGCACACAAATCGTCCAGATGGGTCAACGTCCATATTCACACTGTACGACTTGTTGGGCTGGAGTGAAATGAGCCTCTCGTTGGTTGTCTCTGGTGCTTTTAGTACGATAAAAAGTGTAAAAAAAGCCCAGGCCGCCAGGAATACTGCAATCTTTAAAAGCACTAAAATACGTTTACAAATCGCCCGCCGCCGCAATCGCTCATTCGAAAATTGCTCATGCTCCAGCAATATATCGAAAATTTTGGCGGCAGCCATATAATTTTAATGAAGCCTAATTTACTAAAAGATTTACAAAAAAAAAAAAATTTGTGTTAGGAATGAAAGAGACCTAAAAAAAGTTACATTTTTAGTGTGGCTTCCTGAAAATTTGAGCTATGTGTTACTGACAGCCTGATTCGACAGATTAAAACGCCTTCAGCGCTAGCTATCGTGAGATCTGACTACAGAAATGAATAAGAAAAGTCACGTAATGAAGACTTGCATTTATATTTACACCATAATTTAGATAAATAAAAAAATGTAAAAAAAAAAAAAATAAATTATATAGAATCTACTCTGGCGAATTTAGTTGTGCATGAACTCATGCTATATCCTCCAGTCAAGAACTCGCAGTGTTCTTCTTCTTCTTAATTTTGTTAACGGGAACAGCAGTTCCACAATGAATTTGGATTGGCCAAGATTGTGGCAGGTGACTGCTCCCACTACAAAACAGGGACTTGAACAAGGAGTCACGGGCCGCAGGACGCTGACACCGGCTATCGACGCACAATTATGCTGGCTTAATGCAATCAACGCATTTCTGTTCTCTTACATATTAGCATTCTTAGGCCGTTCTGGCAATTTCCTTCAGTATTTGCTCGATTCCCGCTTTGTGGGTGGCGTGCGACTTCGATTTGATTTTGTCATTAAAAAGTTTTCAGCGAAATAAGAGAAAGTTTGCCAGCAGTCTGTCCCCTTGTTCCTCGAGGCACCCAAAACTTTCGCCGGCCAGTCGACAGTCAAATGAGGAAGTTCGCAGACCAGCTGCCAGCTGTACTTAGTGCCATTGGAAGAGGCCGTGGGCAATCAGCAGGTAGATGGAGGCAACCACATCGCAGAGCAACATCACTGGGAAACCGTAGATGAAGAACTCCATGAATGTGATTTTGTAGCCATGCTGGTTGGCAATGCCAGCGGCGACGACGTTGGAGGAGGCGGCGATCAGAGTACCATTGCCGCCGAAGCAGACGCCCATCGAGATGGCCCAGATGAGCGGCATGAGCGGCAGGCGGAGGTCGTCGTTGGTGCTCAGCTTTATGGCCAGCTTGAGCATCATGGTGACGATGGGGATGTTGTCAACGAACGCCGAGAACAGGGCGCTGATCCACAGGACCAGCATGATGGCGGTGATCACCCGATGCTCCTCGCCCACACTCTGGATCATGTCGATGGTGAGGTCGCCCACCCAGTCGATCATGCCCAGTTCCGAGATGACCTCGACGAGCACAAAGAGGCCGGCGAAGAAGAGCAGTGTGGACCACTCGACGTGATCGAGCACGGCGTCCATGTCCGGCTTGTTGGCCAGAATCAGTAGCAGTATCGCCGCAAGCATGGCGGCCCACGCCAAGGTCACGCCTTGCATAAAGGGCAGCGAGTGCATGACGAAGAGCAGCACGGCGAACCCGAGGGCGATGCAGCACTTGATGAGCAGCGGCTTGTTCCGGATCTTGTACTTGGCCTCCATCTCGGCGAGCGTTTCGATGAAGTTCGAGGCGGGCTGCAGGCCGAACGTCCGAGCGGCCTCCTTGCGTCGGTACTGCGCCTTCAGCTCCTCGATGCGGTCGAGGATCTCGCGACGCATATTCTCCTCGCTGGGCGTCGGCGCATTGAACTTGGCCGCCGTCTTCGTCAGATTCCTGATGGACTCGCGCATCTGGTCCTCGCTGCCCGCGTAGAGGCGACGCCGCAGCACCAGGAAGAGATATATCCACGCAACCACAATGCTGAAGAACACGCCTGGCAGCATGTGCGCCACGAAGACGATGAAGTCGACACCCTCGTTCACGACATACGGATTCGTGGCAATAATCACGTTGGGCGGATCCCCGACGGGCGTCAGAGCGCCACCGATGTTCGAGAAGATGGCGACGGCGATCAGGACGGTGGTGGTGCGCAAGCCCATGCATTCGGTCAGCCGTATGATGACCGGCACCATCAGCATGATAATGGTGACGTTGTCGAGGAACGCCGACAGCACCACGGTCAGCATGCAGAGCAGGAAGATGAGCACCCACGGCTGGCCCTTGGACAGGTGGTAGGCGCACACGGACAGATAGTCGAAGACGCCCGTCTCGGCCAGCACGGCGACCATGATCATCATGCCGAAGAGCAGCATCAGGGTATCCATGTCAATCCAGCCGATGATGTGCTCGATGGGCGGTCGCTCGCCCAGCATGCAGAGCACGCCGATGCCCGTGGTCGCCGCGAGCAGCGCGGCGAATGTGCGGTCCGCGATATCGAAGATGATCAGCACGTAGAGGAAGACGAGCAGGATGAAGGAGTACAGCACGCCGAGGCTGACGTTGAGCGGATTGGGATTGGCCACCATTGAGAAGGCCGTCGGCTTATCGCCCTTGTTGAGGAAGGTCGTGCTCAGCGGACTGTCCGAGTTGCTCTCCGAGCGCACAATAGTCCGCGCCTGCCTGCTGCCAAACGGGTCGTCGGCGTCATCAGAGTCTTCCAGGTCGACGACACGCAGCGATTTCTCTTTGTAGCCTTCGATCCTGAAATGGTGCTTCACCGACACCACCTTGTAGCTGTCCGATTCGTCCAGGAAGATCTTCCACTCCGAGGACGACCATGTCGACTTGTTCGCGCCGCCGTCGAAGGCGGCCACCGCGACAATCACGTGCGTCTGATTGGCGCCCGCTCGCTTCGGCCGCAACGTGGCGTTCTCATCAATCTTCCCCTTGAGCTTGACGGACACGTACTTCCCCGTCGGCTTGCTGGACAACTTGAGGGACATCAACTTGTTGGGCTCCACGGACACGACGACCTCCTCCGGCTCGTAGGGTGCGGTAATTATCATGAATACTGAAAAGAATATCCAAATCAACACGAATATCGAAATTTTGACAATGACTAAGATGCGACGTCGACGCCGCCGTCGTGTGCGCTGCTCATCGGTGAGGTTATCATCCTCGTCGTGGGTGAAGAACGATCGGCGCGCCTGGGAAGCATGGGGTGCATGGGCCATATGAAGACAATATCTTGGCTCGAAGCTGTAATAACATTATCCCTAATGTGTGCTGTGTCCAAACTTCTTCTACCAGTCAGGCCATATAGATCGTGAACTCTGTTTCGTTACTCTTTCTGTACGCGTCCTTCTTGTGTTTTCACCACAGATAATTTTTAATTACGGAATTCAACAGCAATAATTTCAAACAAGGCAAAAAACAAACTTGTGTGTCAACATTTCAATGCTCCAGCTGAGTTGGCCTTGCCCCAAGCTCCAAAAATCTAGTTGATCGAAAGCGTCAGGCACTGTCCTAGCAATCATTGAGTGGCTTCCAACTTATCAGTTGGGCGTATTTTGATGTCCCTGTAGCAGACCCAGCATACAACAGGTCATGCGGCAGTCGATCAATGCCGGTGCGAATTGCAGATGCCACCAGCTGTCGCTCATAAGTTAATTACATGCAAGTCGGCCTGGTTTATAATTGAATCAGCATGCGATAAGGACGCGACTGCAGAGCAGAGCTCATGCAAACATGACTTATACATGCGGCACCGCCAGGCACGTAATTCATCATCATTTGCTTTGGCCCGAGCACACATCGCACGAGTGCCAACTGCGAACTGGCAACTGCCACTGCCACTGCCACTGCCACGGCTGCTGCTCCGTTATGAATTACATTTCAATATGCTTCAACGTGTTCATCATTTATTAAAGCGATTCGCTGCAGTTCCGGGGACTGGGGAGCGCCAATAAAGTGAACAACATTCGGCCAAGTCCTTGGTGAATTCCTTGAATGTCGCACGAGCTGCTTCCGCAGCCGCTGCTGCGCTTACTGCTGCTCCTGCGCTGGAGCTCGAAATGCCTGTTGAGAGCGCAGCAGAACGCCGATTGCAATTTCCGTTTGTCACATTTGTCTAAATGGAAATTTATGCAGCTGCCTGCCTTTGGACTCCCAGCGCTGCCTCGACAATGTCTCTCTGTCTGTCTGTCTCCAGCTCAGCGCCTGCAGTCGCTGCTTCACCTGGCTTTCCCTTTCGACGGCAGCCCAAAGAACTGCCCGGCCAACTGAATGGCATTTAATGCTTTATTCACGCTTGGCTGCCTGATGAAAGAGTCATTACACTCATTCATTCGCTTGCTCGTTGATTCATTCATGAGTGCAAGCGCGTGTCTTTTGTTTTTTCCGCTTCTTTTTTCGCCGTTGTGCTTGCTTAATTAATTGATTTTCATTGAGCCCAAAGTGAGCCTTGGCCGCATTAATCATACGCCCTGTTAGCCCAACACCATACGCAATACGTAAGTATGAAGCACACTCCCCCTTGTGAAAATCAAATAAAACTAACTGTATTTTCGTTGCTCTTCACAACGGTTAAACAATTTTCAAAAGTTTCCGTAAAAGCTTTTCGCAATTTAGCCGAGCTCTTGTTATGCATTGGCAGGCAACATACATAATAACCTCGTTTAGCCACTTGATAAATCAGCTACAGTAGATTGTTAAACATGTCAATACCAACTTGCTAACAATATATGGAAATACTATGCAAACCGTATTCATAATAATTGATTAAATTACTAGGATGCAGCTTCAAATTGTTAAGGTATTCAATGCATCAAGTTGGGCAACAAATTAATCTGTTGTACTTTGTTTTGCCACTCCGAAAACTTGTCTAATTAATGATGCAGCGCAAATAGAGTTGCATCTTTAACCAGAACTGAATTGATTAACAAGTTTAATTCGTTTTTGGCAAAAGTTAATTGAATCCCACTTCTACTACGATTGAGCTGCAGACTTTATGCTTGAAGCCATAAATTGTCGTTTGTACAATATATAATATATTATATATACGAGTATCTGTTGTGTGCGTTTTATAAACAGATTATATAATGACAGTGTGAAACAACTTATCGAACATTGGGAGTGCAATGTTGGGGCGGCTGCCAACTCAGATTAGTATGAATCAATTAAAGCAGCTTTTTGGCCATGGCTTTGGGCTTTGGGCTTTGGCCTTTTGGCTTTGGCTTTGGCTCTGACATTTGCAGCTTAGTGGTTTACCGTTGTTGGCGAAAAGCGCCAGCTAGTGACATTTTGGACAGTTTTATTGTTGTCCATTTATCGCCACTTATTGTTTCCCAAACAGCTCGAACGCTTGCGTGCATTTCCCAGATAATATTCAGTATTAAAGAAATAAATAAATAATTGTTTCAGCTTTAACGGGCAAGCCATTAGACTAATTGAAACAAGTGCTAAATTACGAATTAAGATTCTGTGATTAATTACTCCCCTAGGACATCAACAAAAACTAAAGTTTTAAAGACCATTAACACTGCTCGGCTAGAGGTCAGCTAAATTGTCATTTGTTATAGAGCATTTTGAACTTATTGATTCATTATTGGTATGACAATGGGATATGTAATTAATATTCGAACTATATGAAAACTAGTTGAAGATAATTATATTTAAGTAGCAAGTAGCATTAACAACAGAGAATATAAAATGCGGGGCTGCACAAAGCAAGATAGTAGGAGTATAACTACGATTTGTTTATGATATGAAATCAATATCACTATTCATAAGAATAACTTTTGTGTCTGTCATAAGTCCCAAAGCTATTAATAATAAAAAACACATAAATTCTGACATCATAGGCTTGTTTCATAATTTAATATGTAAATTTGTAACTTACGCAAAATATGAAGTGCAAGCAGTCAAGTTCTACAATTTAGTAGCTAAATAATTGATGCTAAAGATGATCTATTAATTGTAAGGTACACAAAATATTAAATGCATGGTTTGTTTACATCAATGCTAAATGCAAAAGGGTCATCTCGAAGTCATCTCGTAACGAGAGCGAAGTTGTGGGGTCGTGGCGTCTATTGAACCACGGCTCGACCGGCATAACCTGTGTTGAACCCAGAGCTGAACTGCAGTGATCTCAACTTTTTATCGGCCTGCACGCGAAAGGCCAGCATGCAGCTCTGCAAGAAGAGAGACAGAGACGAAGACAGAGAATTGAAGGTGATCAAGTTAGGTAACCGCAGCGCTGCACTTACCATCGTAAAGCAGAACGTGATCATGAATATAAAAAACGAGCTAATGAGCAGGGCGCCACGGCAATGTTGCGTCAAGTCGATCAAGAGTCCCACCTTTTTGTCGGCCTGTCCCGGCATTATAACGGTGTACTCGATGTTCTCTTTGAATCGCTTGAACTCCGATGTGTTGTCAGGTCGTTGCATCACCGCACTTGTTGATTCTATTTGCCGCCGCCGACGGCGACCATGCCCAGAAGGCTCATAAAGATCCACGCAGAAGTCAGGTGTACAGTCGGCCATGTCGAGGCAGGCCTTGATCTGTGAGTGTATCCAAAGCGTGGCCTTCTCCTTCATGGAGCTCAGTAGAAATGCCTCAAAGTCGAGGAACACCTCGTTCGGCCGGTCCCGATACTTGGCCGGCTGGTGCGGTATTATGGTTGCCAACTCCCGATTGCGGCAACCGTGATGCACCAACGAGACAGCACCATGGGCGTGTGGATTCTCTGCAAATCAGATGATCAGATGATCGTTAATCTTCGAAATATTTATTATTAAGAACTATACCCGGGTCTGGCGACACTGTCACCTCCATTAGCTTCACGTACTTCCACACGGATTGACTGATGCGAGCGCGCAGCTGCAGCTTGGTGCCCAAGGGCACCGCTTGGTCCACGGTCTGTTCGCTGGAGGCCGATAGTGGCGGATCGTTCGATGAGCTAACGGGATTATTAGTGCCGCTGACGCGTGCTATTGGCGGCGCCTCCTTATAAAGCGCCACCTCGTACTCCAACCTGTTGGGCATCTCCTCGACCACGCCAGAGACACGCGCTCCATGGGGACTGAAAAGAGATTGAATTCCATAATTTGAATTGAACAACTGTTGTGCAACGAAACTGACAATGCTCCAGCGAATCCTGCGGCCTTGTTCTCAATGATTGTGGGCTCTGGCGGCTTGCACATTATAATCAACTCCTGATCTGATTGCATAACCACGCCAGGGAATTGAGGGAACCAAATACGCACATGAACAAATCCCTAAAGCAACAAAACAAGCTCTATTAAATAGGGAATATTGCAAGTTAAGAGGTCGACGATTACTCACATTACGCTTCAAGACGCCGCAATGTGTGAAATCGTTAATCCTTAGACTATAAGTTCGTTCATCCACGTCGGCGCTGTCCCTGGAGATGATGCAATGCGGATTCAAGTCTTTAGCGCCGTTGCGATCGTCGGCAAACATGGGCACACCCTTAAACCCAACTGGCCGCTTCAGCGTTGCCGTTATGAGGTCTTCAATATCGGAACCCACAGATGAGAAGGTGCACTGCACATCAGCGACTAATCAAGGATACGGTTCAAATTAATATAATTGTTTCTATTTCCTTGTCTTTAACTTGCCTTCATAGTCCTGACCAAAACAAAGAATTGGAAGAATCTATTGTAAAAAGAAAATTTAAAATCACTCCACAATCTATTTAACTGATTACAATTTAACCCAAACAACTTACAAACAATATGTAAAATTTGTAGTTCTTCATATTGTGAAATTAAAATTCAAATCCGCTATTTTATTAAATTTGAATAGGGTTTTTGTTAATTAGACCAATTAATATGCACGATCGATGAAAGCGGGACACTCTTTAATATTTAAATCACGCTCGATATCACATCCAAACGGCTTGAAAGAAAATTGCAGAATGAAACTGGAGTGGAGTTTGGACGATGCAATTACCTTGATCTTGGCTGCGTGAATTCTAGTGCAATACACTTACTAAATATACGCACAAATACACAGATAGATGGCATATGTGTAACAACACATATTGGCCGAATCGTTCTTATTTGCCGCAGCAATAAGTGTAATACAACCAAACATTTCTATGCACTTGACTTTGCATGTATTGGCAATCAGTCTGTGGGTTACAGTAGTGGCAGAACAATTGGCACACCTCCAATACATTTTATGTTACACATTGAATAGTGAAATTCCCAAACCAATGTAAACACAGCATGTTCGCTAATATTGAAACGATTCATTAATATTGCAATTTATTTTTAAAAATAATTTCAAAATAAAATGATTTGAACGTGTATACATATGCATGTAGATACTCTTTCCGAACTCTGTTTGTTAGGCTTAGTACGCTGACCTTAACCGATAGGTGATAAGAGCCTTGGTGTCTTTTAAAGACACCGCTTTAAAGTGACCCCACTTTAAAAACACAATTTGAGCCACAGATAAGAATAATTCAAAACTTTCTTTTATAAACTGCATATTGGACATGACAATGCAACAACAACTTAGCTTTTACGGATTCGCTTATTATGATTCAATTCAATAGCACATATCGATAAATCTGATTTCGATTACACTACGATAACTGTCAAAACAATTGTGTTGTTTTACTTAACTCGCATACGTATGTATTTTGCTTATGAAATAATCTGAGTTGAGCAAGTAGTATTTGAAAAAAAAAATTGTATCAAGCGATGATTTTTAGTGCCTAGGGAATAAATACATCTCGTCCTCATAAAACAGCTGTTTTGCGTTAAATTGCGATTCGGTTTCAGTGTAAAAACAATAGACACCACTGGGTATCATGCTCAAGAACGCCGGCAGTATACTATTCCGAAACGTATCCGTAAGTGTTGATTTTCCTGCATCTGTGTTGGCAAACAAATAGAAATATTTATTAGGCAAAATGCGGTTCACATGCGCCATCCGTGAGGGGGATCAATTTGATACCCATGGTCGTCGAACAAACGGGACGAGGAGAACGCGCCTACGACATATTTTCTCGTCTTCTCAAAGAGCGTATAATCTGCCTTATGGGGAACATCACTGACGATATTAGTTCGACGGTGGTTGCCCAGCTGCTATTCCTTCAGTCGGAGAACGTGAACAAACCCATCCACTTGTATATTAACTCCCCCGGTGGCGTGGTTACTGCAGGCCTAGCCATCTATGATACGATGCAGTACGTGAAGCCGCCAATTGCAACGTGGTGCGTGGGTCAAGCATGCTCAATGGGCTCGCTACTGCTGGCAGCAGGCGCACCTGGGATGCGATACTCTTTGCCAAATGCGCGTATCATGATACACCAACCGTCAGGAGGAGCTCAAGTATGTTGCTATTGCGTTGCAGTTCAAAGTGCAATTTTACAGTTATCTCTCGACCACATTCAATTTGCAGGGTCAAGCAACTGACATACTTATACATGCGGAGGAAATCATCAAAATAAAACGTCAACTTACAACCATATATGTGAAGCATGCGAAGAACTCATACGATGAGATGTGTTCTCGCATGGAGCGTGACCACTTTATGACGCCAGAAGAGGCAAAGACCCTAGGCATAATTGATCATGTGCTTGAGCATCCCCCAGAGACAGTTTCTGACAGTGGTCCATCTGATGGTACTATACCATCAGGGAAACTGATGAAGTCTGATGACGAGTCCGAAAAAGAAAAGAGAAGATCAAAACAGTCGGGCTAAATTCGCAGCATTTGTATAACAGATTTTGGCTTTCAAATTGTAAAACGTAATATAGGCTAAATAGATAATTCATTCAGAGCATCGAAATTATATTCTGTTTTCATGAAAAACTTTATTTAAATGCTATTCATTTCACACTACGCAATACAATCAAAATCAATAAAACGCCGGTAAATATACACGCATGCATATGAACGATTTCCTTTTGATCTCGAAATGTATAGAAGATGGTTCAAATGTCTAAAGACGATGTCAATTTCACCTTATCAGCGTGTAGATTGCCATTAACTGCTGAAATGCTGATGCTTGTGATAAGCGAAGTAATAAAAATTGATTTTACTGCTTCGTTTAGAAACTAATGGCTGTATCACAAGATACATTTTTTTTTTTTTTGCTCACATTTTCATTAATTCAATAAAATTAGTATTCAAAGATCAGCGCTCATTCATCACACATTTAAGTCTGGTCCATAGCAATAATGTCTGAATTGCCAGTAATAGAATCCTTTTGCACATATTCATAGATTTTACACAGTTCGGGAGTTTCCTTAATTGACTTCAAGAAGTCTAGTAACTGCTGATTTTTATCTGTAACAAAAACATTAAAATGTCAATTAGTTGGATTCATGTACATATTTGTATATCAATCCGCTTTACTTACTTGCTTTGGGTATTTGCGAGAGGGCAGATACCGCTCGTAGAGCGGAACGTTTCAGTTCATCTTGCTTTTCGTACTCCTGTTTTACTGAATTGGCCTTTACCTTGTGTGTGCACGTATCCCGCAATTGCTGGACAAACTGATCCAACCCTATATAGATAAAAACAACAAAAAATTACGATTTTGCTGTTTAAATAAACAAGTATACATTTTACATACTTAGCAAAACTTTATCGGGACATAATACGGCCAGCCGCGCTGTCATTAGATACGTCAGCATTTTGATGTCATAATGATCACAGAGGCCAGCCTGAACGTGATCCATGAATTGCATAACATCCACTCGTTCCAGACCCTGTTCGAGTAGCGTATACATGCATTCGAATGCAGCTTTTCGTATATCAAGGCCATCATCAACAGTGTGCTTAAATGGCCCCATCTCCACTTCGCGTATAAGCTCGCTCTTGACCTTTGTCTCAGAATATAGCCATGGTAGAAGTGTCGGCAGTAGATCGCGCACCAAACTCGGTTTGTTATGTACTGCAGAGTTGAACGCAACCAAAGCAACGCGACGCACTTGGGGCTCCGGATCTCGCAGGGCGAATAGAAACTCACCAATGCTTTGCTTGAGTTGCAAATCAATTGGTTGCGGTTGATCGGATATTGTAAATTTAACCGAGGACACAACAACAGTGCGCATGGTAGCGCTCTCTGATCGTAAGGCTTGTTGCAATTGCGGCAATAATTCCTCAGGGTTGACGAGCACTAGTTTTCCTAGACATTCAGCAACAACGTTGCGTGATCCTTCCTCTGAACACTCACAATGCTTAAACAGTTGTGTCCAAATCGATGGCACCGATGGCAACAATTGAGCCAGACCGTTTGGTGTAATCGATAGAGATGATATGACCTCTTTCAATGAATGTAGCAACAGATATTGGCGCTTAGGCTGCGCTTCAATCTCCTTTAAGATGAGCGGCAAATATGTTTGCAGACTGCCCACTGATACAGCACCAAGAGCATGCGAAGCTGCTGCTTTAACATCCTCAGATGTGGCACCAAAGCATTCAATAATTGTTTGCGGCAGCACTTGGATGCTGCTCAGATCAAAATGTCTGCCAATCTCGCCAATAGTAAGCAAACAAAAAATAATTTGTGTATCCTTATTATCACGTTTCTGCAACTCAGTCATGAGCTGAGTAGCCAATGGTGTCGCTACCTGCGGGCACTGCTGGGTTAAAGCAGCAATGCACTTTGCTGATGAATGGTATGCCTGCTTGTGCAGCTGCAACTGATCGCCAGGATTCTTGCCAGCTGGGTCGCTGCCTGTTAAAACGGGTTCCATTAACTTCGACACCAATGTGTGATAATCCAATCCAGGCAACTGTGCCTGCACCAAGGCTTGGAAAAGCTCCAGAGTACATTGCAATGCGCTTCCCTAAAGTATAATAAAATTAAGTATAAAGTTAGATTTTAAATAGATAGCATACACGTTGGCTTACCTGCAACAATGGTGAGCGAACCAATATTAATACAGACGGCAAAAATTTCTCATGTATGCCAACTAATGCCTGGGGTTGCCGACGAGCCGTTGTACTTAATAGAGTTAATGAGTATTGAGCAACGTGCAAATCAGAGTCGGAAATGAGTCCAGGAATTTCTACAATAGCACTCTGTAACACATTTGGTTCAAAGTTCGAGGAATAGTTGATCACTATCTTGTTGATGAGGTCCAGCGAATGCAGCTTCAACGCCCTATGGTTTTTGCGTAGGAAAGTGCCTAAAGTGGGCAACACTTCGTGGAGAATGGGAGACAAGTCAATGCGCAATGGCGATGCGGCAATCATGGTAAGTGCCTTAACGCTGCTAAGCCGCGTCACTTCGTTCTTCAAACGTTCCATAAAGATGGGCAGACATACTGCCAATTCGCTTTTGAGCAAATCACCCATATTGGCAATAATTTGGCCCATGCACGCAATTGCACGTTCCTTAACCTCTTGATCAACATCAGTTACTTTCAGTTTCTGCAGCGTGCATGAATAAACCTGACTGACGAACGGTGTCACATCAAACTCAGACTTCACAGCATTCGCGCCCAATGGGCGTACAACTTTCACAAGTTGCTGCAGCACCAACAACGCCTCAGTAGCAATTTTATAGAAGGGATCAAAAACCGATGTAACCACCAATGGCACAAGCAGCGGTATATGAGGATGGAATACATTTGGCTGGTGTCCCTGAAGCAACGAACAAAGGAAGCCCAATGATTCGATTTTCATATTGCTTGTGGAGCTCTTATCGTTCAACGAATAGCTTATGCCAGGCACAATACTTTCCAGATGAGGGCCAAGGGCGCCGGGTAAAGAGTTTAAGAGTTCACGCAGCAATAGGAAGCAATCCTGGCGCGTTTTCATCGATTTCTCGCGCATAAGTGGCTGAATTGACTTTATTATTTGTGGCAGCTGCTCAATTAGCAATAAAGTGGGTCCCGATACTTGATCCATGGAGTCGGGATCATGAGCCATATCATCAGCCGGGCGTGTGTTCCTCAACAATGCGACATATGCATGGAATATGTCTGACTTCACATTCTCCTCACGCTCCTTGAAGCGACCTATTAAGGCTGGACTCAGAGTACGATAGAATTCCTCGATCAACTCCTGACGAGTTGCAATTAAAACTTCAAGGCATTTCGCAGCAGCGCGCCTGACTTTCCAACTCATATCATCGTCGTCACTATATTCCTCGCTATCCACGTATTCATCCTCTTCCGTATCCATGGCAATTCCAGTATCACCATCATCGGCTTCATAATTGTAATTAGGATCGTAGGTTACGTACTTAAGGCATAGCTCAAGGATCTAAATTACATAATAATGAAAATAATTGATACAACATACAAACTATTCAACAGAATCAGAATCAGACATCTGGAGCAATGTGCGACCCACTGACCGATTCTATTATATTTAGATTCATTATAGTATATAAATAGATTTCAATGTACATACCATAGGAATATGTGGATTTATAGCATCAGGACAACGCATTACAAACGCCTCACAGGCCTGCAAACAAAATTCTCGAAGTTCATCATCATCCCGTTGGCTATATTGCTTGAGAAGCAGCATAGAACGATCGATATGATTGCAGAGACGATGGCCAGCTTGACGACTGCATTCCAAAAATTAATTATTCCATTCTTCGCAATGAATGCAAGGGAAAACAAAAACTTACCAAATGGAAGCCAAACATTGAATATACGTTCGGATTGCACCTGGATTCTGTGGATTCTCAAGTCCTTCGAGCAAGTGATCTACCACACCGTTATATGCATTGCTGTTTGCCTGGATTAGCAGCACCGATAAAGCCACAATAGTGCGTTTGCGTACAGCCTGGCGGGGGGAGGCCAACTGAGGCATAAGAGCCTTCAATATTGTGCTATGAAATGGAACCAAAAACTCGCCGAATCGAGACAGCAAGTCCGACAATATGTCCAGGGACTCCAACTTAACTGAAACGTCTTCCTGCAAACGTTAAAGTTAAATGTTTAGTTGTGCGTGGATCCAATGTGGTGAGGTCGCACCTTTTCAATGGCAATGCTCAATTTGCCGGTTATGCGCTGACAGACATTGGGTGCAAGTGAGTTAGATGACTGGGGCAGCTCGGCAATCACAGTCTTGAGGCCAATGCTTGAAATGTCGCGCAGTTGCTCCACATTCGACATCATATTGCCACAGAGTGAGTCTACAATTGTCTCCACTTGATTCTCTTTCACTTTGTTGACCAGCGGACCCAAACACTTGACAGCCAAATTCTGCACTTCCCCATTTTTGTCCTCAAGCAATTTGAGAACCATGCGCACCACCTTTTTCTCCGACTCGTCATCCAGTATAATACTGTCTTTTTGCAACTCAGTCATTAAGTCGTTTGTTGCCATGAATCGAAAATCTTTGTCCGTAGACGTCATCTATAAAACCAAACAATATCAATAAACACTGATGTCTATCTAACCGCTTGTAAGATATGCATCTACACATACTTTTTCCAGCAAATTTGCGATTTGGTGATATTGATGCGACGCCATGATCTATATATGGTATGCGGTGTGATTTAATTATATCTGAAATTTTGTATGCGGTTGCCGATGTTATGATTTTGTGACCGACTCACAAATTCCTTGTGTCTTAGACAATGAAAATTCTATTTAATTTTTTTTCCGGCACAAAATTTTGCGTGTTGAAACTGGAACTGGAAAATGCACAAGTAGAAGTATATCGATATGTTGGTAGCTTCGCTTGCGATAATTTATCGAAGAGCCTCGTAACGTTGGTCATACCATTTCTTTAACAGATTTCTGTAAATAATTTTGTCTATTAACAGCTTATTAGAGGTGGAGCAATATTGATGTATGTAGAATGCATACAGAAAGAACTTTAATTTTAAAATGTATAATACGATATAATCATTTGCACAAGTACAATTGCAGTTAATAGATAGATAACAGCTCACATTCTTAATGTTAAAATTTTCCTGTGGGCAAAAAATTTTTAACCAAAATTCCAAAAGAATGTTGGTATTTTTTATTTGGTATTTTTGATCATTATTCGCTTCTCGATTTAATTTTGTTTAACAAAAAAATAATTTGCCACTGAATAGACGCATACATATACTTGTTAAAATTCAACTTTTCGCTTGGTTAGAATTTCATATATAAACCAAAAGATACAACAAACAATAATATAATACAAAATAAATAAAAGTCAAATTATGAGAAAGACAAAAATTATTTTAACAAATTAATCACATATATATGTGGTTCATGTAATACTTTTATATGTTATTTATATTCTTACTCATTTAATTTAAAATATGCGAATTACTGAAGATCAAACATTTTTAAGATTTGATTTTAATTTATTTGCAAAATATAATTTTAATAACTTATTTCTAACCGTTTTAACTAATAATGAATTTGGGAGTTTTTCGTTCGTAAAATTTGTCCATTTTTTGCGCTTTTATTGTGTTAACACAACACCCTTAACACCCTTAACGGGAAAAAGCGAAGGACGATAAAGGACACTGACATTGTCGGCAAACAAAACTTAAAAATCACTAGAAACTAAATAATTTTTATATAAAATCTCCGAAACAATGAAATGAAGACTACTATTATACATTAATATAAAATAATTCAGAAATCCGAGTTTTTTCGCCTATAGTGTTTTATGAGGTTTTTGCAAAGTCGATAATATTGAAGCAAACAATAAAATGTTCAAAAGCAAAAACGAATGTAATATTGTGTATAAGTGCACTGTTCGACTACTAGACGATTCCGACGTTTTAGAATGTGAATTCCAGGTGTGTTCGCTTATACACATAATTTAAGTGTATCTTAAGTCCATTCAGATTATTGCCGAAATTAATTGTTAATAACACATTAATTAATTGATAAGTTTATGAACAAGTACAGTATTGAAAGAGGCTAGCCATAATAAAAATAATTTGCATGCCCTACGTATACTTAATTTGCAAGGTGTTCTTCTAAACTCTTTATTTAAATAATAATGGTATTGGTTAACTTTCTCGTTGTAGCCATTCCATAAAGGCATTTATCTGGTCGATCATATATGTAGACAATTAGATATTAAGGAAAAGGACTATTTTGGCTTACGTTATGTTGATACGGGAAAACAACGGGTGAGTGGGAATAAAAAAAAAGGTTCTGGAATGCCATGACTATAATCCACATTTTGTATCATTATAGCACTGGCTCGACTTGGCCAAATCCATTTTAAAACAATGTAAAGGTAAATATCACTGACGATGTGAATTAATTTGTTTCGCAGATTAAAATACTTAAATAAAACTGTATTTTTTTGTCATTACAGACATTGACCCAGTGCTTTTTTCCTTACGTGTTAAATTCTATCCTGCGGATCCATTTCGCCTTACTGGCAATGGCCGTATCATGCTCTTCCAGCAGTTAAAAAGAGATCTGCGTCACGGCCGATTGTACTGCTCCTTGGGTGAGGCAGCCGCATTGGGAGCATTAATCGTTCAGGGTAAAAATGACTTGTTCCACATTTTATTCTATTTCAGTTGTATGGGTGTGTTGTGTGTGTTATAAACTGTTAAATATTTGCAGAGGAACTTGGGGATTATGACGAGGTCATTCACATAGGCGAGTATGTGTCATCACTTGACTTGGCCCTACGTCAAACTGAGAATCTCGAAAAGAAAATTATTGAGCTGCATAAAAAACGGAAGCCTGGCCAAGATCCATCAGTTGCCATGGATGAATTTATGGGCATAGCACGTGGCCTTGAGACCTACGGCATAGATCCCCATCCAGTAAAGGATCATCGTGGCTCGCTGCTCTACGTGGGCATCAATCACGCCGGCATCAGCACCTATGTGGCGGGCAAACGCTCCCAGCATTTTCGTTGGAACGAGGTGCATAAAATCAACTTCGAGGGCAAAATGTTTATTGCACATTTGAGCTTTACGGATTCAAGTCGGGAGCCCGTGAGTAACTTCGGAAACGAAACAAATATTTATTTCTAATATCGTTCCGATTGGTTCGTATAGAAAAAGCACACTATTGGGTTCAAATGCCCTTCAGGACCTGCCTGTCGCTATCTGTGGAGATGCGCAATCGAACAAATGCTCTTCTTTACGTAAGATTAATCTTAATTATATTTTGACTCCAAGGTATTTTGACTTAATTTCGTTGTCAACAGATTGCCGAATAGCCAACATGCTGCTGTCGTGTCTGGTGGCGGTTTCTTTTCCTGGGGCACCAAGTTCCGTTATACTGGGCGAACTGAACGCGAGATATTGACTGAAAGCATAAACGCTTTACGTGAACAAAAGATGACGAACTCGAGTTCGAGCAAGCGCAAGGCAAGCAGTGTGCCAGCAACACCTTCCAGTCCACAGGGCGACTTGGCACAAATCCGTAAACTATTGCTAACATTTATTCAAATACTTTGCAATGTGTAATACAGTCTACGTGTTATAGGTTACAGCAGCTTGCCACGATCAACGATGTCCGAGCCCCTGGGGTGCTCCATGGCACCCAGCATTCTTATCTACGGCGGCCATGGACAGGAGGGTGGTGTCAATGTCAATGGCGGTCTGCAAGTGCCAAGCTTGGAACCAGTTTGCGAGGAGGCGCGTCTACGTTCGTCGAATATAGATAGACTTAATCACATGGGAACCGATCTCTCCGGCTATGCGTTCAGAGACTCCATCGAGCATTCGTCAACTGAGAGCGGCCTGACAGCTAGTGGATATGATGTTGCTGGCAAGCCGCGAGGCAATCACAATGAGTCCAAGCAGCACCTTTATTATTCATCTAAGCAGTACTATGCACTGCCCAATCCCGCCTTAAATTCGAGCTCTTCCATGGGTATTTCCAGTGGGAAACATATAGGACCATTTTCACGCACTCACTCCAACTCCAACAGTGGCAAAAACTTAAGAAAATTCCATTTGTTGCACGCCTTCATACCATCTGTTATTTTCGTAATAATCGCAATGGCCGGAACTGCGGTCCTTATCATGGAATCCGAGTTAGAAATATTTGAGCGCGTACGCAACTCTCCCGAAATGCTTAGTTTGCGGTATCAGTATTATCAACCATTAAAAGATTTTGTACTGGAGAAATTAGGTCGAAAAGCTTAATACTACTGAAAAGCAACTTATTTTGGTTTGTTTATTGATTCAATTTTTTGAATTAATCGCACAATGTTTTTTTAACATTTCATATCTATTAATTTAATTTTATATTAATCAATTTTAAATAGCGCAATAATAAATCCAAATTTCGGACAGTTTAATACTTAATTAAAACATTTTCTCAACACAGATTTTGCAATTCAATTGCGCCAATTTATTGTCCATAAATCGACTATAATTGGTTACTTTTGCACATTCCGGAACATATCATATAGCTGCTAATACTACAAAAGCTTGATCTATTTTCTAAAAAACAATAGCCTCTAATATTAATAATTTAATAAACATCTCTTACTATTAGGTTTTTTAACTGTGCAATTAAGTAAAAAACGTATAATAAAAGCCTCATTTTATTTATATCTCTCTTGTTAAATACATTATTAGTTATTGTTACATTTAATTTTCTGAAACATCATCAACAGTAAATATGATAAAGTGTTTCAATAGCAGCTATATGATTGAGGATTATAAGCGATATTCGATCACAATATTGATAATTAAAATTTTGAGCCAAATGTAAACCACATTTATTTTAGATGACGCCCAATAAAAAATATGACAGAAAATCAACGATACTATCCTATTATAATAAGAAAATAATATAATTTATCATTTACATTGCGCGGCTGTCGATTTGATTATTTTCTTAGCTAATGGTGTGGAATTCTCAATATATGAAGGCATCCATGCTTTTTTTGTTTTCATGGCAAACACCGAGTTTACATTAATTACATTACATGATTTGTAAATAACTAAAATTTTATAGTGTATATCTTAACAAAAATAACTTAATATACTTTTTGGTATAAAATTACTAAATTTTACTAGCAGTACTTTTTTGGTATTTTTGAGCTTTCAACAACTATCACCACCAATTTTCGATTCATCTATCGATATTGGTCATCAAAATCGATGTTGAAAAAATTTCTAGTGACATCGATTATTCTTCACCTCTAGTACGACGCACAGTGAAAAATTGCGAGCCGATTTAATTGTTCAGTGCGCATGCGTGGATTCGGCAATGAAAATCGAAGGTTTGTTTTTTATTGCACAAGAAAGAGATGCATGACTACTATGTCTATGTGTAACTGCATAAGTAAAGACAAGATTAAACTCTTTTTAAAGTGTAGGTATTAGTTGACGTTGTATGCATGTATGTATGTACATATTAGTAAACGCCATTTTAATAATATTGTATTAAAATAAATTGTTAAGCGCGACAGATCATCAAATCTATTTATAAACAATACGTAAGTATAGTGCTAACAGTCGTCAGATTTTATAAAAACGTCGAAATAACACACATTGCAATGATTTTCCACTTGACAAAATTACAAGTCTGGGCATACATATGCGTGGACATGTATTAGTATATGTGTGCAGACATTTAACGGCTTTCATATGCACGTAGCTGTGTTGTGTGTATGTAGGTATGTACGTGCATACATGCATATGTATCATGTGTATATTAATTATGGGTTTCAAGTGTGTATACTTCTTGTACTACTTGTAAAATATGAACATACATACATATGTACACATTGCAGTCTTATGTGTGCATATGTATGTGGTTGTGTCGGTGTGAATAGCACACTGAAAGAGCTTGAAACAGATGACTTAAGAAGCAAACTGGAAATGTCAGTGATGAAATATTTTCGAATGCTACTTAGTTTATTTGAAAAAAATATATCTGCATGCATTTGATACGTAGGTAGGTATTGCATCCATAACTTTACAGCCAGTTGGTAAATTAATATTATATTGGAAAATCTAATTATATTTGGCAATTCATTAATTATTTGATATTTACTTTCAGAATTTATTTTGCCTAAATCCAAATGTGTATTTAACTTGTGATGATTTGAGCTGGAAATAAAAATAGATACTGTAACTCGATTTCGATTCTTAAACAATAGTCGAAGAGTGGCCAACGTATAATGGTTTATCCCGAAGAACCTTTTTGGGCATTGCCAATGGTATCCGGATTATATGAAGATAGAGATTATAGGGGTAATAACTTCTATTCAATTGAATGGCAAGAAAATAAATACTATATTTGTTATTTTATAGTTAATGTCGTCGAAGCATTACAGGAGTTTTGGCAAATGAAACAGACGCGAGGTGTTGAACTAAAGAATGGAGCGCTTGTAATTTACGAATCGATTCCATCAAATAGTCAGCCCTACGTGTGCTTTGTAACATTGCCCGGTGGCAGTTGTTTTGGAAGTTTTCAAGTAATCATACTCATAATTTTCTCATATCAAATTGTTAAAAATAATATGATTTCAGAATTGTCCAACCAAGGCAGAAGCAAGACGAAGTTCAGCTAAAATTGCACTGATGAACTCAGTATTTAATGAACATCCATCTCGCCGAATTAGCGATGAGTTTATTGAGAAGGCAGTGCAAGATGCACGGGCATCCTTTAAAGGAACTCCCCAAAACAATGAATTGCCCGAATCTGGAATTGGCGCATTTAGGTAATTATCCCTATCATACAACAGAATTAAACAGGGTTTTAATAACTAATTATTATAGATTCATGCTTGAAGCTAATAAGGGACGAACAATGTTGGAATTCCAAGAATTGATGACGGTCTTTCAGCTTCTGCATTGGAATGGATCATTGAAGGCAATGCGAGAACGTCAATGCTCAAGACAGGAGGTTGTTGCTCATTACTCTAACCGTAGTCTAGACGACGAGATGCGTGCTCAAATGGCATTGGACTGGATAGCACGCGAGCAGGAGAATCCCGGAGTCCTTAGAAGAGAACTGGTCCTGGCCGAGCGTGAGTTGGAAACGGCACGAATGGCTGGACGGGAATTACGATTCCCCAAGGAGAAAAAAGACATATTAATGATAGCTCATAATCAATTGGGCGGCAGCAACTTGGGCGCCACATCTATTGAGAACTGAGCAGCGGACTGTTTGTTACAATCTGAATATTTAAACAGTACATATTCCATCCTTGACCTTGACATCATTAACAAAGTAATCATCAGCAAGTAATCAGCGACTTCAAGCGTTCAGATATAACCCGTATTATTCTACAAAATCGTACAGATTTTTTTATTGGCATACCATATGATCTCGAGTTCTGTTAAATCCGTTAAAGCTCATTTAAAGAAAATCAGGAAAACATCACCAACGTTGTGTCAAAGAATGATTTATTAACAGTTGCTGACAGTCCGACAAAGTGAACCTTACGCAAAAGATTAATAACTGGAAATTGAAAACTGATAACTGAAAGAAATTCGTTTTAACACTGATAAGTGCAAAATACTTTCGGAATGAAAATTGTGATTTTAAATACTGCATTTACGGAATTATTTTGAGACTAAACCTGAATAGCATAGTTAAATTTTTATATTCTTAACTCAAAACATCTGTGTATCGAAAATGTATGTATATGCAAATGTGTTTATGTCAATTGTTGTCTCAGCGCCAAGCGCACCTCATCGAAGGCAAATGCGATTTAGATAAATTTTTTGTATTTTCATCAACCTTAATAAAGTGGACTTTTTGGCAAAGCAAATTTATTCTCGGTATTAGTCTAATGTGCTTGAATGTGAGATACTCTACACATTTTTAGACACCCATTTAATATAATTTCTTTAAACCCACATTTTTGGAAACATTAATTCTTATTAAAATAATATTAATAAATTAACATTGAATTGAATTTTTCAATTGTCAAATAATTATAATTGCCTCTGAATTTTCTCTGACCAAAGGGGAGATCTTTACTGATAAAGGGCAATGAGTTTTTTTCCATTTTAATTATCTGGAACTATATATTTTTGGTTACGCATATTCCTGCTCTCATTTGCGATCAAGTTTTGTACTATTTAATTTATTTATCTTTGCAATCTTACGGCTCGGGGATAATATGACCACTCACTGTAACGGATACTCTTGTAAGGTGATAAACAGACAAATGGTTTAAATATGTAAATCAGAACGTTAATATTCGGGCTGTTTTTGTTTCTGAGGCGTCGACGTCTTGTTTGATTGTATAAACAGCAGCGCGTGACATGAAAGCATAATCGATATCGCACAATAAAAAGAGTCTTTAGGACTTAGTAATCCAGTTGGTTTTTGTCTTGAGTGTTTTATTAATATAATTTATGCATTCATGGTGCTGCAGCGATGTGCCCAGCTGGTTACACTTAAAACAATTTAAGTTTAACAAATATATATTATTTATAACTTTCGAAACGGCCATTTAAACCACAAAATCTCGACACCTAATGCTAGTAAAGCTAACAAAATGCCACCTTAAAAAAAAAAAACAAATAATTTATTACAGTAAAGTGCTTAGAATTTCAGCTGCTAACTTAGCAATGTGAAAAACGCTGAAGTAACTCCCGATATAGTCACTGGGTAGACAGTGTAGAGGGACTGGCATGCAGGCTTTTTCATTTGACGCTGTCGAAGGATCCTCTCAACTAATCCCGCTTCTCGAGCATTACACATGCTACCATATACAGTTATAATATCGATTGAGAACTAGTAAGTATATTATGAGGACTTACGCTGTTCTAAATAGTTCGGTATATTGGCTGTTTTTATGTACAATCCAATTCATGATCTCCACTTCCATCAGACCTGATACTTCTCGTAGATCGCAAATTTCATTGGCATCAAATAATTCGGCAATAATCGGGTAGGCATCAACAACTTCGCAGTGAAATGCGAATCCACCGCTCTTAAGATAGGGAATGGCCTCCTCTATGTGACCGTAGACACCCATTTCATTCGGTCCTCTGGATGAAGACAATTTCCTATTTATAAGGCGAGTCACAACAGGATTGATACTCTCCTAAAATTGAAAATATTGAATAATATGCTGACTGTCGCAAGTTATTTCGGTTGATCTCTCTACTTACTCTAAATAGGACTTTATAGTATCCAATATCTTCAAAGGAAATTTTTAGAGGACTGGATGTAATTTCATCGACCGTCGCTGGACCTTGATCTGAAGAGCTTAGCAGTCCACCCACCACAGACGAGGTGTAATAGTTGTACATTACCACAGAGAATAAAAATATAGTTACGACAAGGGAGCGGGAGGGCAGATCCGTTGGAATTGGTTCCATTCCCTGTTGGCAGACGGCACCAAAAGTGTGTAGCGTTCGTTCAGTCCAGTTAGTCCGGGATTCATTAGAAACAGAGATGGTGGGGGGCTTCGACTTCGTACGACCAGCTTGCCATCTATTGTTGATGTACTCAAGTAGAAACCAAATGAAGTTGATTACAAGCAAGGTCCCCAAGGTAAAGAACCACACTTGCCCACTAAAAGGAGCTAGGAAATTTCCACTTTTACCATGTGTATCCAAATCAGGCGTAAATCGGAATAGGAATGCTGTTTCAAATTTCCAACTCTGATGAATAGTATCAAATTCCGCAAAACGGTTAATCCGATTGAATGCTCCCGACGCTGCAATATCCGCTTCGTTTCTCATAATGATGCCAAGTAACCCCAGACGAAAGGTCGTGTTGCCCAATCTGCCTGCCCAACCTCTCGAGTTACGAAAGTTAACAGTAAAGTTAAAGCGATCCCGGAGAAGGCTCAACAACTCGTAGTGGTACTTTATAAAAGCCGCAACTCCGGCATCTTTTGTGGGTCTCGAGAGTATTGCTTCAATTTGTTCATTCGTTACCACGTCCTCCTGGTCAATCTATTAATGGATTTGGTGTTAATTTGAGATATATTTAGAAATTGCTTAAAAACCTACAACACTAGCTCCTCTTAAAACGAGGCCATTGAATTGACTGCGGTACTTGACGCTTTGCAGCTCAAAAATATTATGAGCTATGACCAGCTTATTCTCGTTATGTTTTTGTGTAGCTATTAATTGCAGCTCCAAAGACGCTTTTAATTGCCGACCCTTTGAGTGAACGTCCCACAGACAGTACCCATCAACAGTTCTATTGACGAAAGTCATTTGGGCATTGGGACCCACGTAGTCTAGCTCGATGGGCAGCAGATCATCAATATTTTCGCCTACACCCCACAGTAGCCACTGATATGTTTTGTTGAAATATCTACCAGTAGAAGCATCCCGCAGCAGCCTGGATGCACCATCGCATCCAGTGTCCACAATCACAGCAGTGCGTGCAAAATTCTCCCTTGTTAGCACCGACATTAAAGAATACGAGCTGTTCATATGTATCGCATATACAAACTGGTTGCTTTCCATTAAATTGACTGAATTTTGCACTAGATCTATTAGTTAGAAAAAATAAACTACATGTATAGGCAGGTTGTAATAACAATATAATTTTCTTTATACTACCTTCCTTGGAACAAGCGAAAATAATTGTTTCTTTCGTTTGAACCAAACGTGTTATAAATTGGGTTATGATTGATGATTCCATAATGGAATCTGCTTCTCTCTGTCCAAATAAAATTAATAGAGTCACTGCCACTAACTCGAACATTTTCTTGAACTGTGTTATTGCTAAGAAAAGCGAGGGCAGCTACTTATATAGGTTGCCGTTACATTTTGATTGACAATTTCAATTGCGGCAACCACTTACAAATTTAAATTATTGTTATAATGCGCCACCTAAAGGAACGAATTAACTTCTCAATTATAATTGCATTCAACTACGTTCTAATTGAATTAAAGTAGTAATCGGAAGAATAGAAGAATAAACAGAAGGAAAACCAGAAGTACCTTAGTGCCATAGTATATACTTGTATTGTACTTAAAAGCGTTCATCTATGGCCCCATGTGTATCACTTATTTATTTCATTATAATTTACGAAAGTTGAACTTACATGGGTAGCATAACAATATTCCTGGTATTAGTAATAACTTTAAGATCCCAGACTAAAAAGCTTAAAATCAAAATATAAGGAGGTTATAGATATATTTAGTGCTTTGTGATTAAATATACAACACATTTATACTATTTTACAGGCAGCATAAAAATAAACAATTCATTTAAATTTATCAATAATTGATTTAAAATCTAAACCACCTGTAACTGCACTTGTTTCTGCGTTAACGAATCAATTGGAGTCTCATAGCGAATCAACTTATTAAGCAAAAATGTACCATCCTGATGGTAATCGGCGTCTACAACAAACACTTCCACGACTTTATTTATTAGGTACTGCTCATTCTTCAGTGTATCGACTATTAATAAAGGCGACACCTTTATAAGACCCAATTTAGAGGGACAAATCGAAAGTGGAAACTCTGCCATTTCACCTGGCTGCAATACATCCAAAACGAAATCCGAAGAACCAGTATAGGAACAATCGGGAAACACTTTAGTGTCAAGCGTAATATGCAGCTTCATCGCGTGCTCAGCTGTATTCGTTACTCTGCATTGGAATGTAAAAATTGTTCCGATTTTGACTATATTTTCGGCATCAAGTACCTCTAAACGAATGTCCTTGTATTCAAATGGCTAAAATTATTAAGAATAGCTTAAATCAATTATAAAAGTTGATAGTCATATTTACCAATCGCTGCAATTGACTTGTTTGCAATCTGCCCTTTTCGCCAAAATTTGACCTCCAGACAATGTCTAACTTGCCAACATTATTTGCTTCTCGCAGTGTTTTGATGTCTTTAGCAATTTCAGGTTTAGGCTATAATTGTAATTGTACTAATTTTTATTAGCGAACAAAGTGTGCTTTCAGACTTACCTTTATACAGTAAAGGAATTGACAGCTATTGTTTGGCTGCAGCATATTCTTTGAGTTGAAAACTGATTCTCCATTTGGAAGAGTATTCAATGATGTAACTGTATATTGCTCTGAACTGTCCAATTCAACTTTCTCCAGACAAAACGGCCCAGTGGTTACATTTTGAATTTGCGCCTCTAGATATATTTCATCCATTTCTGCGTTATAAAATTTGGTTTTCACATCGAGTGGCTTCAGAACTTGAAACTTGAAGAACTTCCTCAAAGATTGTGCAAAACCGGCGGGGCTAGTATAATTAACTTCACAAACAAGTCTAAAAAAGTGATTTTACTATGAGAATATTGAAACAATGAATTAATGCGCCTTATACGAACATGTGGGTTCCAATCTCCTTGACTTCATATCGAATAACATCATCCAGAGTCTCGTCCGCTGTTAAGACCACAGATGATTTATTGTTCTCGTGCATTAATAAATTGATACGCGACGTGTTCGACTGGAGATCCACTTTTACCGTAACGCCCTCAACGGGATGAGTAGTACAATTGTGTACGCATATGTAGCTTGAGAATGTTTCACCCAAATAGATGTTTCCAAATGATTGAGGTAGAAGCATGGTCTGACCAGCACCTAAGGCTTCCGCACATGTTCTAGCAATGCCATCGTTCTCCACCATTCGACTAAAACTTTGTGGCAAATCCTTTGGCTCGCAAGACACAATGGGCCCAATACCCACTAGAGTAGGACGGGTCAACCTCATAACTGTAATTAAACAAATGTAGTGCGCAACTTATGTCACTCAACATATTTATGTAACAAAATACCTTTTAAAGCCAATAAATGAGCATCTGCTTCAACAGTGTTCATTTTTCCGCAATTTTATTAAACCAGACAACGAAACAAAACGTAAACAACAGTGTGACAGTTAATCAGAATATCAAAACATGGCAAAAAATAACTCTTTAGTTTTTCAGTATTTTGGTACCAAAACGAATCTCTGTTAACGATTCGATTTAAAATCGATTAAACATTTTTAACATAGTTCTTGCAATGTTTTGAGAACGTCGATTTTCAAACATTGTCACATCATTCAATATAGTGAGATAGGAATTTATAATTTATTTAAAACACTTTATTAAAATAGATTTCTAATACATATAAACATATTTGTATTAACAATTTTTAACCGATATAACCGATGTAACTTAATTCTTGCGTTTTTTTTTTTAAGAAAAACATGTGCAATAGTATTATTCAAAGTATTACCTCCGTGGAGCTATGACTTCCATCTTTCTGACAATTTGTGGATTCCATTCCAAAAGTACTGTGACGGCTTGGCAGACAGTGATGATGACACATTTATATATTTCGCTTTTTGTTGTATTTTCCGGCTGATTAACCATAAATACAAAAATAATTTCTTAACTCCTAACTAAAATCTATTGCAGGAAGAGTTTATCGATGATCTAGCTCTCGAACGAAACCAGGTCGCGGCTGATGAAAAATGCAGATACCAACGCTGCAGTTTGAGCGACTTCCGAGCAGCCTTTGGACAATCGTTCCTCGACTTTTGCCAGCTTGACAATTAATTTATTCATTACAGACATGGGTAACTCAACTAAAGAAAAGCATGAATATTAATGAAAAAATATATATATATTTTTATAAAACACGACTTACGTCTCATAATGAACAAGTGCAGTTCTGTCACGATATCTTCCAAGGCAAGACCTCGCTTACTCTTAGCTTCCTCAATAGCTGAATGCAAACAGAACAAATGTTATTATAAACTTGCAATGATTTATATATATATATATATATCTCACTGTCAAATGCCGCCTCAAAAGTAGCTGCAGAGAGCAAGGTTTGAAGCATATGCTCAATATCGCTCCTCAGAGGATAGCCAACACACATATACACATTATCCTCGTTGACTACGTCAAAGGCCATCGAAGTGCTCTGCAAGACATTGAGAACCTTTCGCATGTCTCCTTTAGATAGCGTTACTAATGCGTTCTTGCCATCCTCCGTAACACGAACACTGCAAGAGATAGAATTAATAAAATGGCCTGCGAAAGAATTATTCAGCTCTTACTCCTCCTCTTGGATTATCTTATTGAGACGCGGCAACATCTGCTCTGGCGACAGGGGTGCAAATCGAAATCGCGTGCATCGAGATTGAAGTGCTGGTATAATTTTGCTGAGATAGTTACAAATGATGCAGAATCGCACGTTTTCTGTGTACTTTTCAATGATGCGACGCAAAGCATTCTGTGCATCGTTAGTCATGGCATCTGCCTCATCTAAAATGATTAGCTTGAAGGTGCCACAGAATATTGTGCGAGTCGATGCAAAGTTCAGAATTTGACCGCGAACGATGCCAATGCCACGATCATCAGAAGCATTTAGCTCCAGCACCATGGACTTGAAATGTGCAGCTGAATAAAGTTGACGGGCACAGGCAAGGATGGTGCTCGTTTTACCTGTGCCTGGAGGTCCATAAAACAGCAGATGAGGAAGTTGCTTCTGATTAATGAAGCGATTGACTGAAAATAATAAGCCGCATTTGTTCTATTGTGTGTCATGTGTTGCAGCATGAACTTACTGGTAGCAATGATTTCTTCATGAGATATTAGATCATCCAAGCAGTTAGGTCGGTATTTTTCCACCCATGGCATACGCGCAACAGTTCCGTTGTTTTCAGACATAATTGTAAAGAATTTCAAGTATTATTATAAACTAAGAAGAAAATGTTTACACATTCGCGCCGTTTTCTCAGCGACTACAACTTATCGATAGATAAATATCGATATGGCAATTTATTGCGCCCATGCTAGTCAAGCTTTCATTTAATAGCGAAAGCGATACATTTGATATTCTTCGAAATGTTATATGTATTTTCAATAAAATATAAATAGATTGATTTTGTTATTTTTATATTTAACTGCCTCCAACAGCTATATAATTACAATATACAATATATTCGTGTTGTTATATTAAATATTTGTAACAACGACTTAATAATCTAATGACCATTCATTCTCAGCAATAAATGAATCGACAACTTCCTTCATTGAGAAATTTGGTATCAACTGATCTTGGGTGAGTTTAACTCTAGTTACAGGATCAAAGTGACCAACGCGCTGCAAATGTTCTTCAATATCCTTGCGTTCATATGTGATTCCCGATGGTGTAATAACAGGATCAGTTAATATTTCAAAACTTATTTTTCCACATAGGAAATCTGGCACATCACGTTTCTGAAATGCAGTAAACTATAAAATTATCACTTGTTTGTTGAGAATCAAAACAAAACTTTACCCTTCGTCTTTCATCTACTTTAGCGAATACATTGTTAAGCTCTTTAATATGGTCATCCTGCAAGTAATATATGATCAAGTAGAATTAATACGATGAAAAACTGTTTTTGTTTTTGTTTTTCTCAAAAAAAAAACTTACACTTTCTTGTTCAATCTCCTGCTGTTTATCTTTTAGATTTTCCTCATTTAAATTCTCATTTAATTTTAAAATGGCTAGACGATTTTCCATATCCTCTTTGATTAAGCTAAAAATAATTTGAAATATACTCACACGATACAAGAATAAGCTGAAATCTTATTTATACCGATTCAAATAGCTCTGCAGTTCTATCTCTTGATGTATTCGCTTCTCCTCCAAAACATTCCAACGTTTTTTGCGTGCCAATCGCAGCTGCAATGTAATATCATCTCCAAAGTTCTGCTTTTGCTCCTTTGACAAATCATAGGCTTAAAATATATCGCACAAATTAGCATTTAGTTTTAAATAAATTTTAAATTTTAAAGAATTTTACCACGCTGTAAATGTTTTATAGCTTCATCATAATTGTCGATTTCCATTAAACCTTGCCCCAAAAAGAAGTGACCCTTCAACAGGTTTCCATCAATATCCAAAGCACGACGACAATCCTGACAGCAGAGCTCCCAACGCTTTAGTTTAAGATTGCAAAGTGCTCGATTTGTGAAGTAAGTTGCATTTGTTGGATTCTTAATCTGCACAATAGAAATTTACATATTTCTAATCTCGTATACGTAATATTATTACGAACTGAACTTACTATGGCCTTCGAGTAACAAATAATAGCATCGTCATATTTGCGGCCCGCAAATAAAATGTTGCCCTGCTCTTTCAATTGCAGGTCAGATAAGTTTGTAGTGGAATAAATATGTTTGCTCGTCATTCTGGGAAAACTTTTGCTTAATCGTATTATCTGCTTGACAAAAGTTTAATGTTGGCGTACGAGTTGTCAAAAGCAGCTGATTCGTTTGTTCTGAGTTCCGAAAGCACTGCGAACTTTTCGTATCATTTAAATCGAATTCCGAATCCAGAAAAAATATAAACAGCTTATTGTTTTTCCTTCAACATAAAATACATGTAAGTATGTATATAAAATGCAATCCCACAAATTTGTTCAACACTGTTTTCTATCGATAATATATCGGTCTAGCCGATTTTTAAAACTGAAGCGAATTCAATATCGATATATAACTATGATACTTATTTTTATTTTTTTTCTATAAATATTGACACAAAGTACAATTGCAAAGGTTGATTTAGTTAATGTAAAATTTACAATAAAGCTAAAACATTTTCTAATAGTCAAAGTAGCCTCTGCAACTACTTCATACGTAAATGCTGAAATACTAGTCAGTGAGAACGCCTTAGTCGTGATATGTTATCGAATTAGTCTATTGTTGTGTTTCGGTTCATCTCTAAATATCGTATTTTTCTTGCGTTTGTAGTTACTTTGGAAAAATAGCAAAATAAAAGTGAACGAGGAACAAAAATAAATATCAAATGGCGTCAACATCAAGGTAAATATATTGTAGCGTTCTCCCTTTATTCGATTAAATAAAATGCCTTTCCGAAGACTTGAGAACAACAAGGTGTGCTGCTATGCACACCCCGAGTCACCATTGATTGAAGATTATCGGGCTGGTGACATGATATGCTCAGAGTGTGGCTTGGTGGTTGGAGATCGTGTCATTGACGTCGGCTCCGAGTGGCGTACGTTCAGCAACGAGAAAAGTGGCGTCGATCCTAGTCGTGTCGGTGGTCCAGAGAATCCCCTGCTCAGTGGTGGTGACTTGTCGACAATAATTGGTCCTGGAACTGGCTCGGCGTCCTTTGATGCTTTCGGCGCCCCCAAATATCAAAACAGACGCACAATGAGCAGTTCGGACCGATCCCTGATATCCGCATTCAAAGAAATTTCATCAATGGCTGATCGAATTAATTTACCAAAAACTATAGTTGACCGGGCGAATAATTTATTCAAGCAGGTAAATAGCTATAAGAGCCATTTTTCGCACGAGTTTATAAACTTTTTTTGGTTTGCTCTAGGTACATGATGGTAAGAATCTTAAAGGTCGCTCAAATGATGCAAAGGCATCGGCATGTCTATATATTGCCTGTCGTCAAGAAGGCGTTCCGCGCACATTCAAGGAAATCTGTGCAGTTAGTAAGATAAGCAAGAAAGAGATTGGCAGATGCTTCAAACTCACACTAAAGGCACTTGAGACCAGTGTGGATTTGATTACAACTGCCGACTTTATGTGTCGCTTCTGTGCCAATTTGGGTAAGATACATACAGTAAATATATTTTATATCTAATATAATTTTCGTCTTTTTGGATTAGATCTACCGAATATGGTTCAGCGAGCTGCTACGCATATTGCGAAAAAAGCAGTTGAGATGGACATTGTACCTGGTCGTTCTCCAATTTCTGTCGCCGCAGCGGCAATCTACATGGCATCCCAAGCGTCCGAACATAAGCGTAGTCAAAAAGAAATTGGTGATATTGCGGGAGTTGCCGATGTCACGATTCGGCAATCGTACAAATTAATGTACCCGCATGCAGCCAAGCTATTCCCAGAAGATTTCAAGTTTACTACTCCAATTGATCAACTACCGCAAATGTGAAGTATTCCACAAATTAAATATCGATGCTCAATTATCATTTATACGTTAACAAAAATAGCAAGGATAAAGATACTGTTGTAGGGCAAGTCTAGTTTTTAACAAGAATTCTATACCTTTATTCACAAGAAAAATACGATTTTATTCATATTAAAATGCATAAATGCAACTGAATTCAGATTATTTAAGCAGTATATTGTACTTAAACAGCTTACAAGCTTGGGATGACTCCCATTCGAGGATCAACATTTCTGCAACTTATTTTTGAGAAAGTAATCATGTATTTAGGCATAGGCATATATTATGTAGGTATATGTATATATTTAAAAGCACTCGCTTAAAAGCATTTATCAATCATTAACACATAATTGCAAATATATTATATGTATGTATGTACTATATAAGATAAACTTGATGTACAACAGTAGAAGCCACATAAATTAATCAATACCCAAGGCGCACTTCTCGTTATCGGTATGACCGACACACTCGAGTGCGGGGCGATGCTCAGAATCCCACATGCCTGGTCCACATCGTTTGCACAAGCCACTAAGTGTACATGGAATCTTTGGCAGCTGTCGATACTGATATAGCAATCCACGAGCCTTGCGCAAAATCAATTGGCCATCCATATACATGGCTAGCGAGCTAAAATGCAGTAGCATCTCGTCGGCACGTAAATTCTGAGCAATGACATCATCGGCGTATACAGCTATGATAGCCAGGCATAGGAACAAATGAAAGTAGTCCGTGAGATAGTTTGACCAGCAAGCCTCCCACATTCGTATGACCACGGCCTCGGTGAATTCACGCTTAAAGCACAATAATAGCCATCGATGACAAAACAGTAACTCCATCGCCTCGTTGTGTCGTTCCAAATGCTCGTAGAAACGCGGTAGCATAAGTCTTATCAATTCGCGAAGGTAGCTGAGATTATGATCGACATCGTTATCCGTTGGCGTACAAACAAAGAACGCTCGTTGCATTAGGCCCACAAAGCACCAGAATGTTTCCGATTCGTTTTGCACCTCGCATAACACGGGTGCCAAGAGATCACTCATGCCCTAAAAAGGCACCGAAATCGAACATTGTGCCAAAAAAATAAAGGGCGAAGACGACGACTTACCTGTGAGTAGGAGATACTCGTGTTGTATATGGCAAAGTTGAGTAGAATGTTTTTCATCATTTCGGTATTGGGATTGTCGTCGCCACAGAAAAAGGGATTTGTGCGATCGGTTCGGACCACGTCCTTTTCGACAACACACTGCACGGTTCGCCAGAATTGTGCCTGCTGCTCCGGTGACATTGAATAGAGGCGTTTGCGTGTGATTTCGTCATACTCCTGTCGCTTGATGTCCATGAGCACTGCTCTATCCTCAAAGGTGGACGAGAACGAGTAGCATTTCAAGATGAAGGGCCAAACTGTTTTGCGCAGACTCTTCTCAAGGCCACCAAAAAATACGCATTTGCGCAGCAATAAGTCATCATCAATTTGACCCTTCTCGTTTAGCAATGTGCCGTAAAAGAAGTTTGTGGTAATTCTTTTCACATTGCCCTCGTCGGGATGCATTTCCGATTGCTTGACTTCGGGACGACAGACCATAAAATGTCTGTACGGCAAATTCATCTTCTCTTGACCAGGTGCCAGAGTAATATTGTGAAGGAAACAGTGCCACTGATGGAGCACTTGTGCCAAGTGATCCAATCCACCATAATGGAAATGTAGAATCTTATATTGTGACTCCCGCGACGCGATTACCAGCTGTCCAGACGTGCACTTATCATCGTTAAAGAAGAGACGCAGCGAGCGCATTTGACTTAGATCCACGGAAAATCGACGACCCCGGATTATGGCTCTACGGCGCACAGTCGGCGTAGCATTAGCGCTCTCAGGGAAAACTAAATTATGCTTGAATGCCAGCAGTTCCGGTGTCATCCAGTTGGGGTTGTTGTCATCCGACACAGAGCCATCCGAGTTGAGTTGGTGTGGTGACTGATCACCTCGTCCACCTCCACAACCATTGCTGGTATCAGTAATGTCATCGGGCGAGGAAATAATGCAATTGTATGACTGGGAGATGTTGCTGTTCTCAATCTGCGGATTCGAAATCGTTATATTCACCGACGTAATCGGATTCTTTTTCAGCAACGCCGTCAAATCACCAATCGAAGCCGTCTGTCCACCCAGCAACGGTTGCAGCTCGTTCTTTAACTCCTGCATCTCGGCTGCGTTTTCATCCTCCGCGCCTCGCGGACCCAACTCTTGTTCCGTCTCATCCATCATTTTGGGCGCAGATACTGCAACTTGCGATATACTAGGGGTAAAGTGTCCATTCGAAGGCAACATCTCTTGGTTGCGATTGCCCATAGTATGCTCGGCATTCTCGCCGCTCGTCGAATTGCATTTACAGAGCGAAGTATTGGGAATCCATGTTAAAAGAAGAGTCGGTCTCTTGGCGCTATTGTACTGGTCTATGAAGGTTTTCGTGGTGCATGTCAAGTAGCCGGGATAGTGCAGAATATCCGATTCCTGGCGTGCCACAGTTGGCGGATGAATACACACATTGTTCTTGCAAAAGAGAATTTCGTTGTCTTCGTAAGCAATATCGATTTTTTCATCTGACCTCTCTTCCCCGAGTATAAAGTTTGACGCCTTCTTAATAATATTCCCAATAGGCATTTTCTTTTGATTAGTGCTGTTCCGTCTAACTGAAAGTTCTGCCTTATTCGTGGCCTTTTGATTTATAATATATTTATCAAACACGCACAGAAAAACGGAGAGGGATTTGCCTGGGTAACTAATACGCCTTGTTTTTTATTTTCTCGCTTTTTGTTGACCGGCAAACATTCTCACATACGATTGTACCTGTGAGTGACCGACCTGAGAGAAAATTCATTAGATTTTCAACGCGAAATAAGGCTTTTTATAAATATTACTTATTTATACCGTTAGCTGACAAGTCAGATAAGTAAGGATACTAATAGTGTGACCGCTAGAGCTGACAATGATTCGATGATAAATCGATTTTATTCGATTTTTTTAAATATAAATAATTTCGTTATTTCAAATTTTATTATTATTTCGTTAATTTCAAATAATATTTATCTTTTAAAAAATATATTTAAAAATAAAAATTAAATGTCGACATTACAGTTTGAATAAAGATATATATAGACAACAAACGTTGGAGAGTCATTGAACACCCCCTCGAGACCATATTTATCTGTGACTTAAAATAATATTTTATTAAGTATACACAATTTAAAGTTTAATTAAAAACTGCACGGATTGGCTCTTGTTATGAAATGATTGGTAAAATTTAACAAACCAATAGGCATTTCTATCTCTATTGACCGAAAATTAAATGTTAAACTTAATTTCATTTGATAAATTTAAAAAAAATATATAACCTCCGCATTATTATTTGTAAAAAACAAATATTGTTAATCTTACGCGATCGTAACTGACAGTAGGGAATCCGATAGTATCGTGACAGTTAATGGAAAATCGAGTAACAGAATCGATACTTTTACTACTCTGAGCTCGTTGGAGAAGTGTGACCCAATTGTTTTGTATTGAAATTCTAAAGTGAATTAGCAGTTTTTCTGATAGGGTTACACTGGCCGCAATTTTGGATGTATTAAGTTTAATTTTGTGATTCATTCATTCGTTTAAACAATTGAAAAGAGGCAGCGTACCGCAACGCAATCATATACTCATCTGCTTTGTTGATAAATATTATTCATCCAATCCACGAAGAAATAGGCGTCGTTATAAGTATTTGTTATACACATAAATATTAGTTAAACTCTCTCTCAGTGAAAGAATTAATAGAATGGCAGCCGAGATAAAACCAGCACAGCGCAGCAACAATGACCGCTTTTTATCGACAAAAAAGCCGGAATTGCTCAGTAAATTAGAGGGAAGCGGAGACGATGTAAATGCAGCAATTTTAATACCTGGTGAAAATGGAGTAATCAGCGTTTCAGATGATAAGCAAGTGTTTACTTTACCAACATCAACAAATGAAAACAATGATAACTTATTCATTTTCATTTGTAAATAGAACGGTACGCGTTTGGCTAAAACGGGATTCCGGACAGTATTGGCCCAGTATTTGCCAATACATGCCCTCTGGCTGCACGGCAATTGAATATGTTCAGGAACTGCGACAATTGTACGTTGGACAAGACAATGGCACTGTAACGCAATACACACTCTCTGAGGACTGCAATCGTTTATCATTCATTCGAGATTATCTGTCGCATCAGGGTCGAGTGGTGGCCGTTGTTTTCTCGAAAACTCACAATTGGATTCTTTCCGCTGGCAAAGATAAACAGTTTGCGTACCATTGTACGGAATCAGCAACTCGAGTGGGCGGATACAATTTTGAAACACCATGCACTGCGCTTCAGTAAGTACAAATAACTAGAGACCAATGTTGGTCGTTTGGTACATTTATGTCTTTGAAAATTTGTGCATTCAAATTATTATTTTTTTAATTTAAATAATTCATACGAAATATGAAGTAGAAGTATACAAATCTCTTAGTAATTAACACTGGATATAACGCATAAAGAACGCTTACAATTTGTACAAAAACGCTTATACACTTTTTATTACTGTACGAAACTGTTGTGATAGAGCAACCTTATCTTATTAAATTTGTATTGGGTTTAATAAAAATCCCTATTATGAATGGGATTCATTTATAATATTTTTAATTTAGAATGCACAAGTGTATACGAAAAAATTTATATTTTTATTTTCTAGTGCCCTTAGTCAATTATTATTATGGCGGTTGTTTCTTTTATTTTTATTTTATTTAATGAGTTATGCACTGAATTTCGGATTTCTTATTTCTATTGAAATTTATTAATTTGGATTGTTTACATCACAGATTTGACGCTTTGGCAAAATATGCTTTTGTTGGAGATCAAGCTGGCCAAATAACGATGTTAAGATGCGATGTATCCGGTGTCCAATTAATAACCACATTCAAAGGCCATACTGGTAAACTATTTTTGAATAATCGGCCTTTTAAACTTTACAGAGTGATCATACTTGTCTGTTTTAGCTGGCATTAGGTGCTTGAGATGGGTGGAAGGTCCACAGTTGTTGTTCAGTGGTGCATGTGATCAATCTGTTATTGTTTGGGATGTTGGTGGAAAGCGAGGCACTATTTATGAGTTGCAAGGACACAAGTATGTATATTAGATATTGATATCTGTTTATTTTAACAATATGTGTGTCTATGTCTATCTGTATTTAGTAACAAAGTATCGGCGTTGGCATACGCAAATCACACACAGCAGTTAATTACATGTGGCGAAGACTCTGTCGTTGTATTCTGGGAAATGAACGCTATGCGGAAAGAGGTGCCTGGTTGGGTGGAGTCTAATAATTGCCAGCTGTGCTCTAGACCATTTTTCTGGAACTTCCGCTCGATGATGGACCAAAAGCAACTGGGTAACTAACTAACAATAGTGCAAATTTCAAGTCTGTTATGTTAATTCAATTAAATTAAATTGATTACAGGCATACGGCAACATCATTGCCGCCACTGCGGAAAAGCAGTTTGTGACAATTGTTCAACGAATCGCATTAATATACCAATAATGGGATTTGAATACGACGTTCGCTGCTGCGATCCATGCTTCAAACAACTGCAGACTGTGGAACGTCCATCTTTGGCATCGTTCCATGATGCCAAACATTGCATTGTCCACATGGATTTAGATGAGGAGCGAAAACGCCTTTTGACTGTTGGACAGGATAGACTAATTAAAGTGTGGGATTTATCTACTATTTGGGTATAATATTTATATTACCATGTTAACGCATGCTGCAAGACTTTACCGCAAGCTTGGCGATTCAACAACTTAAAAAAACTATAACTTTCTTGTATGAAACGAAATATGAAAACCAAATACTTACCTAAGTATTGATTTATAAACAGCAACGGCATGACAGCGCCGAGTTGAAGCACGTCTACAACATAAGCAATGTTTAACGTATACATAACTATTAATTATATACATACATACATCAAATTATACATTTAAGTTACATTTTCATCAGAATGAAATTGATGTAAAACTAAAATCCATGGAAATCAATAAAATCAAATTATTGTCTCTGTATTCAATGTTTCAATAGTCCAAATCAATTGTAAATTTAGTACTCTTCAATAAATTTGATAATAGATACTAAAAAAAAAACCGGAATTCAATTGTTCGACGAATAGATTACCCGTTCCGCCGACAAAAGAAAATAAAATTTTTTCTAATAAATTATTAAATTTAAATTTTCAGATTAATTCATATCAAATAGCTTTTTTTAGGCTACTTTAATGATTCCAAAACAATTTCTTAATCACTTTTGCTCTGCTCAAGTACAGATATGAAATTGTCTTATTCACAATCTGAAATAGACGGAAAAATTTCAACACATTTTCTGAAATTATTTATTTACTAAAAGAGAAACGCAGAAAAGTAGTGTACATTAATAACCACCACGGCCTGGTGGAGGAGCTCCTCGCATCATTGGTGGAGGTCCTCGCATTGGTGGTGGTGCGCCCCGTCCTAGACCGCCTGGCATCGACGGAATTCCGCCGGGAATGAGGCCAGGTGGAGGCGCGCCCATCATGGGAGCTCTGGGCACACCACGTCCCATTGGCGCCATATGCTGTTGGGCTGGACCGCCCACACCTCGCACTGGACCTTGCAAGCCAGCGGGCACTGACGATATATTCATTGGTACGCCACGGCCAGCAACGCGACCCATTCCGGGACCTGGAGCAGCGCCTGGTATTGGGACGCGTGGAAGACCTTCTTCGGGTGGTGGCGGTCCCTCAACGGTTAGCGACACAATGTTTTCACCACGCAACAGGACGAATCCCAGAACACGTTTCTCTTCCCTTTCCGGTACCTTGGAGTTTTTGGAACGAATTTTTCGGAATTCCTCACAGTCTCCCAAGATTAGGTTCATGTGCTTGTCAAACGCTTTGAAAGTTCCAATAAACGTCCGCGAATCTTGTAGCACTATTCGAACCCGGTAGTTCAGGTGCTGAATCATTTTATTATTTTTGCCAATCGTCTACCAAAAAGAATAATATATATAATATAACAATATAATCATAATTTATATTTTACGACATAAGTACATAATATGTATATATGTCTGAGTATAAACATTGCAAACATCGAAGCGTGGCCGGCATTTTTGTATAAATGAATCTTAGCATGCAAACGCGTGCCAAATTCAGAAAAGTCGCTCACGTTTACAAAAACTAATAAATATTCAATTCAGCTTACCATTTTGACTCTGTTTATAATTATTTAAAGAGTAATACAATAATATTAAGCGCGTAAAACGTTTGCCGTATGTGAAAATAAAATGGCCAATCAAACAATGCGTCCCTGGAACGCATTTATAATTCGTTCACTCAAAGTTCCGGGAAATGAGCTACTGAAAAATTTTGTGTTCATTTAGTTCATTTTAATTTCCCATCGAACTTGTCAGTATGTAAAGTATTTTATCAATTTTGTTTTCTATTTCATTATATATATTGTTTTATTTTAATAAATAACTGACATATTATAAAAGTGCAACAAATTACACATTCAAATTAATTCCCTGTTGTTCGAATAAAATTAACCCGATTAATAAATTATCGACATAGCTCATTAATATGAAATTGCATTAATTGCATTACTTATCTTGAAATATTCATTATATTTTTTTAATTGCTCTTTTGAAAATAAGTGATCGATGTTTGTTTACATTTTAATCAGCTGATTTACGTAGGAACCAGCGTGACCGCATGATAGTATAAATAGGCCAAGCTTCGCGCTCTTTGATTGAGCCATCCTGCTCTCCGCCAAGCACGAGTATAAATACCATTATATACAGTATATTTAAAAATTTGTTTTCTACATTTTGGCTTCATTAAACAGAATTAAGGATTTAAAATAACATGTGCCTTATACGCTGGAGAAGTGGTCACTTATAAAACAGGCATATATATGCAGTTTTTGGAAATTTAATAGTTATAGTGTTATAAAATACTAAATATATATAAACCAATATGACATTAAGAAAGTTATCGCGATTTTTTCTATATTGGTAGTCGTTTTTCATAGATTGCGGTCACACTTCGCCACAGGTGTTACAGAATAACATGTTTTATTTTAATAAAAACCAGGTTTCTCGAAATAAAACATATATTTTTCATAATTCATACGTTTATATTATTTGATTACACAATACATTAATTTTTGCCATAAAAATCAAGGTTTTAAACTATTTCAAAAACATCGATGTATCGTTAAATCTATCGATGTTTTTCCATATCTAGTCTACCAGACGCTCGCTCATATATGTATGTGGCCACGTCACTTTGGCTCTCTTTGTTTCTCTCTTTTGTGCCGACATTCTACGTACATATTATAAGGCGGCACAACACCAAAAACTTTTAGCTCGTTGGCAAAACAAGTGAAAATTAAACAAATACTGTTGACTGGTAAAGTACGGTATTTAATTAATTCTAAAACTGAGTTATGTGGCAACAGAATAACAAATGCATTTTTCGTTTCGTCCTATTCAAGGTGTCAGCTCTATAATCAAGCAACAAGAATAAGAACATTTGCACTATAAAAAAAAAAAACTGACGAATCACATTCAGAATGAATATTTTTCGGTTCGCTGGAGATTTATCGCATGTATTTGCCATAATAATACTGTTACTTAAAATATGGAAGACAAGATCGTGCGCTGGCATATCGGGAAAGTCGCAGATCTTATTTGCTATCGTTTATTTGACACGCTATCTCGACCTCTTCACCACATATGTCAGCCTTTACAACTCGGTGATGAAGGTGCTCTTTCTGGCTACATCGGGCGCCACGGTTTATTTGATGTATGTGAAATTCAAAGCGACCTACGATCACAACCATGATTCTTTCCGCATTGAATTTTTGTTGGTTCCGTGCGCCCTGCTCTCATTGGTGATTAATCACGAGTTCACAGTAATGGAAGTGCTCTGGACATTCTCGATTTATTTGGAATCGGTTGCCATTCTGCCACAGCTATTCTTGGTGAGCAAGACAGGAGAAGCTGAATCTATTACAAGCCATTATCTTTTTGCGCTCGGCTCGTATCGCGCTCTATATCTGCTGAACTGGGTATATCGTTACATGGTGGAGTCGCATTACGATCTGATTGCGATCTTTGCGGGCATCGTTCAGACCATTTTGTACTGCGATTTCTTCTATCTCTACATTACCAAAGTGCTCAAAGGCAAAAAGCTACAGTTGCCAGCATAAATTGCAGGCAGCCAGCAACTAATTCCATACGATTTGTGTGTGCATGTTTGGTGCCGTCGCTTCAGATGCTGAGGATGAAGGCGGAGAACAGCGGAGTATGGAGAGGACAGCAGCAATAATGCAAGATGCGGACGGACCGCTTGTCTAAGCGTTATAATTAGTTCTTAATCAGATAAAAAGAAAAATCACAAAAAAATTATAAAATGATATTGTATATCGAAAGAGAATATTTTTGTGTTGCATTAGTTTAACGAAAATAAGAAATTTAACTGTGGCACCATCTAATATGCAAAAAAACGAACTCATGCAAATTATTAAAGTATAACAAATAATGTACAAATTCTATTTATTCATTATAATTTTTTCGTATCCATTTACTACAATATATAAACAGCAACCATATATTTTCTTGTCTAAAATCTGTGCGTCGTCTGTACATATGCATGTGTGTATGCGATCGCGTACTTCCGAATGTTTGTGTGTATTAGTATGGTAATATGTTTCTTATCTTATGTACCTCGTTTATCGAGATCAAAATGTAATTATAATTTACTTAAAAACTATAAAACCAGCGATTCGATTTGCATTTCTCGTCCAACTTGATAAAGCGTTGAAATTGTTTACAACCCTTTAAATGTAGATTATAAATGAGTATTTATCTTTGTATTGCCATTATAAAAATTTTAACATTCACTTATAGCTGCAATACATTCATGCTTTTTTCTGTCTGGCCTCATTTCAATCATTCTTATCCATATCACTAACCATTGAAATGAAGCGTTTCGTTTCAAGCTAAGCTGTATTTCAATTAAGCTAATCGGATTAATTCGCGAATTGAATATATTAACCGTATTTAGGTCTTAAATTCCTTTTATTTGTACAAAAGAATGATTTAAACGAATGAAAATGACGTGCCCTTGACTCTAAACTGAATAACAATATCTTTTAAAACGAAATTGTAATATTTTTCAAAAAAAACTTCTAGATTGTATCATTTTATAAATCAAAAATAATAAATAGATTCTCTGGTTTAAAAAATAAAATTAGTTAAACATTTTGAAATATTAATATCTTCTTATTTATTTTGAACATATTGACCGCGAACTATCGTGTACCAATGAAAGTAGTGTTTTTGTTCGTTTAACGAACGAAATTTGCACATCTCTAATTTGAACTAGTTCTATGGTACAAATTATCAGCAAAACAAACAAAACAAAACAACCAAACCAATTGCAAAGTGAAAATATGTCTTCGAACTTTAGATATCACATCATAAAAAACGTCAAACCATATGCCGTATATATTCCACAGCTAACGAAATCAGCACTCCGCGTGTTAATTCAAGTATCCGTGCACTATATAGAGACGAAAAAGTCATCTCCTGACGTCTTGGCATTGGCAATCAACAAATTGAAAAATGCTGGCAATGAAGTACCCAAGAATTTTTGTGAGTTGTTTACAATGATTCTGTTAATAATGCAAATATATTTGCGTTATCCTAAAGGAGTTGTAAAGGACCCTGAGCTTCGTCAATGCTTAAGTGATGATTTGGGGTAAATACGATATTCAAAGTAATAGATTTTTGTATTCTAATCCACTCATCTCGTTTAGTCTGACGGATGTATGTGTCGAGGATTTGGCGAAGGTTCTATTGAATCATCGAGCGACGCTAAGTAAAAATTTCTCAGATACAAAAATGGAAAGAGCGAAAATGCTAGATATGCAATGGCGAATTAACATTTCCTTAAAATCCACGTAAGTTTAAATATGTCCTACACTGGGTATAATAAAACTTATGAATTTCTTCGATTCTAGGATGGCTCAACTCGATAAACCTACCATAGTTTTGCACTTTAAATTAATCAATGGGGAGTATAGAACTTTGGAATTGCCGTTGTCTATGTTTCAACGTTTACGTTTTAATGTTGCCATGTTACTAAGCGAGTTCCAGTCCCTGCAAAATCGACCTGTATTAAAACAGTTTTAATTGTATTAAATTGTAGTTATTTATATAAATATATGTACGCAATATAACATTCAATGAAAAATAATATTTACATACCGTTGTATATATATATATATATTTGTTGGTTATTAAGGTATGCATCATTTAAAAACTATAATAAATTTATAAATATCACATTTTGCGTTTAGTTAGTGCTCAGCAAAATGCAGCCAGTGAGAACATCGTAAACGTGGTTCATTCAAATGAACTAGATCAAAACAAATCACCTCAAAAATAACATATGAAAACAAAAGACAATTTGCGTAGTGTTCAAAAAAAAGTAAATAAAGAGGAATTTAGTCAATTTTGATTATGGCATCGAAAAGAAAACAATATTTTGGGAATGCTGATGGCGATGTATTTAAAAAGAAACATACACTGGACTCGGATGAAGAGGATTCCGATGACTATGAACGGTCAGCTATAAAACTCGGATTGAAAGTGTGTTCCGTATTTTATGCGGAATATCACAGTTTAGTTTGTTTACTTGCTTGTGATTATATCAACTCTTGCAAATTCTAGAGAAAACCTGAATGATAGCGACATTGAAGGGGGTGAGGACGGTGTAGGAAAAGTAGAGGACGATGTTAAAATAACACCATTCAATATGCGCGAGGAACTTGAAGAGGGACATTTCGATAAGGAAGGCCACTATCACTGGAACAAGGAAACGGAAATCAAGGATAACTGGCTTGATAACATTGACTGGGTTAAGGTAAATAAAAATCCAAATGCTGACGCTTCCTTTTTACCCTTTTCTTTTTACTTAATAGGTAGAGAAAGACAAGAACTATTTTGATCCAAACAATGAGGAACAGAATGGTCAAGATGATGCTTTGCCTTCATTTAATCTTGCAGCGTCGCTTAGAAAGATGATTGAGTTCATGAAACCGGGTGAAAGTGTTCAAATAGCTTTACAAAGGTTAGGCCGAAAGCGTCCCAAATTATCAACGCTAGAAAAGCTAAAGCAAGAAAAAGCTGGAATAGAAAACATTGAAACGCAGCAAATTGCAAAACTAACTGAGGTAGCGAATGATATACTATCAAAGACTGGTAACATGGATATATATCAAGAAACGTATGAGAAGATCATGCAAAAACTAGAAAACTTGCCTGGACCAAGCAAGCCAGTGTCAGAATCCTTCGATATGTATGCAGATGATTTCGAAGAAAAGGAATCTAAACGGTTGAAGACAACTCAAAAGGAGGAGGAAGAACCGAATACAAATGAAATCAAATGGGAATTCAAATGGAAACAAGATGACGATCAAATTCAAGGACCGTTTAGTACAGAGAAAATGTTAAATTGGTCAACGGGCGATTATTTCAAGGATGGCGTCTATGTACGAAAGGTTGGAGAAAATTCTAATTTTTATTCTAGTAATAGAATAGATTTCGATTTATATTTGTAAAGTATATAAATTTCAGCAATTAAAGCAGTAAATAACAAATATTTTCATATATTTATTTAATATTTGGTATTAATAAAAGAGATCGTTTTTATTTATTTCTTAATTTTATGTCAATTTGAAAACAACAATAATAATCGATCGCCGTTATAAACTAAAAAAAATTAACAGATGGTGATTTATATTTCTTGTTTTGCAAGAAATGCTTGAACGGCAATTAAATTCAAATATCGGGAACCGATATATTTTTATTTTTTGTTATAATTATTAATAACTCAGAATTTGGAAATCACTTACTATCTTCTAGGAGGTTCGATAATTTTACTTTATATTTGAACTTTAAGAAGGTGGAGAAACTTTGGCTTCACAATAGAAAAATTAGCTATAATCATTTAAGCAGTTTGAGATTTCATGTGATATATTTAACGGAGTGTTTAGTTTTTAAAGAATTAACCCATCACTAAATAAAGTGTAACCAAATTGTAATTGCAAAAAGTGGAAAATTTAGTAGATTTTTGGGTTAGTCTGTTTTGAAACTCAACGTGTGGTCACGCTGTTGCTCTTAGCAACACATTGTTGTTTACAAATTATTGACTCAAGAAAATTAGTATACTATTGTACTTTGTGTTCGTAATTTTTACAAATTCCGGCTGCGCAAAATTGAACGGCCAGCAACAACTGGCCAAATAAGAAATTGCTAAAGCTAGAGTTAACGCTGTTGGTACCATCGAAAATTGCGCGAAATGTTCAAAAACACGTTTCAATCTGGATTTCTGTCAATACTCTACAGCATTGGTTCCAAACCACTGCAACTTTGGGATAAGAAAGTGCGAAATGGACACATAAAACGCATAACTGACAATGACATCCAGAGTCTGGTTCTGGAAATTGTGGGAACCAATGTGAGTACCACGTTTATAACATGTCCGGCCGATCCAAAGAAGACATTGGGCATTAAGTTACCATTTCTAGTGATGATAATTAAGAACATGAAGAAGTACTTTACGTTCGAAGTACAGGCAAGTATAGATACACTATTATAATGCAATAGTTCACAGCCCATTCAGAATAAACTAATATCGAGCTTTTGTGTTAAACAGGTTCTGGACGATAAGAATGTAAGACGCCGGTTTCGTGCGAGCAATTATCAATCTACCACTCGGGTAAAACCGTTCATTTGCACAATGCCAATGCGTTTGGATGAGGGTTGGAATCAGATTCAATTTAATCTATCTGACTTCACTCGCCGAGCCTATGGAACCAATTACGTTGAAACTTTGCGGGTGCAGATCCATGCGAACTGTCGAATTCGGCGAGTTTATTTCTCCGACCGACTCTATTCGGAAGACGAGCTACCCCCGGAATTTAAGCTCTTCCTGCCGATACAAAAGCCCGTACAAAAGTCAAATGCTATATGCAGCTAACCACTCAGCCTTGGACCATTTTATGCACGGAGATAATACACTTTGGCAATTTGCGAGTCCCAAAGCAAAGCATCAGCAAATTATTTACATTGAGGCATTCACACGGAAACAAATTTATATGCAAGCCGGCATAAGTATTTATTCACAATTGTATGTCAATTTGCTTGGTTCAACTCTGCAATAAATTCAATATTTATGTAACATGTCTAATATTTGTGTCTACAATAATAACATTATGTTATTCCGCTCTTGTAAGAACATCTACGCCAGTTTCTGTTATTAAAACAGTGTGTTCAAATTGTGCACTACGAGAATCGTCTAAGGTAACGGCCGTCCAGCCGTCTTCCAAAAGTCCCACGTCTCCATGGCCCAGAGACAAAATGGGTTCAATGGTAAAAGTAATGCCTGGTTGCATTTCACCTGGTACATCATTGGCTACATGATAGAAAGTGGGTGAAGATATATTGCATCATTTTCAGAATAAGCTTCTTACCATAATGATAGATCTCGGGAGGGCCATGAAAATAGCTACCAATGCCATGACCAATAAATGATCCAACTGACTCCAGCTTGTGTTCATCGCAAAACTTCTGAATACATTTTCCGATCTCATTGAAGGGCACTCCGGGACCACACAATGCAATGCACTTCATTAGGCATTCTCGTGTGGCGTCTACAAGGAATCTACCACGCTTATCAACGTTACCCACAAGAAACGTTTCTGAGCAATCGCCATGAAAGCCATTCTGATAAACTGTCACATCAATGTTGATAATATCACCATCCACCAACTCGCGATCGTCTGGAATTCCGTGACAAGCTACATTGTTTATAGACGTGCACACTGATTTGGGAAATCCGGCATATCGCAATGGAGATGGATATGCATTTTGAGCAAGGATTAGTTTGTGTGCATGCTCGTCTATCTCATCAGTAGTTGTCCCAATTTTTGCCTTTTTACCGCATTCCCGCAGTATTTGTGCTGCAAGTTTACCACTGGAACGCATGTGTTTTAACTGTTCTGCATTTTTAATTTCTGGTGTTCCTAAAGTGTTGCCTGCTGTCATAAGCTTGAAGTAGTATGGCGGCTTTTCAATATGACCAGGTATGCTCCGCTCAACCGAAACTTTGCCAGGGTCTGTAATTAATTTCCAGTTACCATTATCTCTGCAAAGCAACAGTAAAAACGGCTCAAGTTAAGTAATTTCATTAAAATTTAATTCTTAACGAGCGTCTACAGAAATGCAGTTGGGAAGTACTCGATAGACTTTATCCGATATATTTTTATAAAAATAAAGACCATACCGTTTGCTAATTTGAAAAAAATGTCGACGTAATTGGTAAGAATAGCGGTTACAATTTTTAAATAAATTTTGTGCTTTACTAAACAGCATGTTGTTTCCAGAATTCATAACAAAAAACAGCTGACATTTTCGATCAATTGGTAACGAAATGTTATCAGTGCAGTATAATACATCGATTGCATATGTACTTGGATTAGGTGTCGATAGTTTTACTTTGCTTACAAACATAAACCACTAAGGATGTAAACAAAGTTGTGGCTAAAATTATTAATAGGAAAAAAAATGAGTTGCAATTATGCAGAAGGCCTCTCAGCATATGAAAATAAAGGAATCCTTGGCATCCCAGAAGTGTGTTAATATATTAATAGTGTTAGAATCCAATTGACATTTGTCATGCATATTTTTTCCATGTTCTCTAGAATTTCGACACTGAAGAAATTGTTAATCAAAAATGTAAGGAGCTGGCCAATTTGATAAACGAGTCTAAACATGTTGTAATACACACAGGCGCTGGTATAAGTACATCTGCCGGCATACCCGATTTTAGGTAAGAAAATATTATTAAAACTACATTTTCCGGAAGATTTGCATTGGGTACAATTTCAGGGGCCCCAATGGTGTGTGGACCCTTGAGGAAAAGGGTGAGAAACCGACATTTAACATATCTTTTAATGATGCTAAGCCCACCAAGTCTCACATGGCTCTTCGCTCCTTAGTTGAGCATGGTTACGTTAAATATATAATATCACAAAACATTGATGGTCTGCATTTAAAATCCGGACTAAATAGAACTCATTTGGCTGAGCTGCATGGTAATATGTTCATAGATCAGTGTCAAAAATGCCGTCGACAGTTTGTTCGATCAACGGCTGTGGAAACTGTGGGTCAAAAGCTATCAGGACGTCCATGCAAATCGAACGATTTTGGCAGTAGTCGCCGTTGTCGGGGCGGAGTTTTGCATGATACCGTTTTAGATTGGGAAGATGATCTGCCTGAGCGTGATTTGGATATGGCCTTCATGCATTCCACGTAAGTGCTCCTAAAAGTGTTTAGTTTTCTTTCCCATCTTAAATTTCTTTCTAAAAATAGATTGTCCGACTTAAATATTACACTGGGTACTACTCTACAAATTGTGCCAAGCGGCAATTTACCTCTTAAAAGTCTTAAGCAAGGTGGTAAGCTTGTGATATGTAATCTTCAACCAACAAAACATGTAAGGTTTTCCAAATCTAATTTAATCACTATACTAACTACATCACTTTTGCAGGATAAGAAAGCGCATCTAGTTGTTTCAAGTTACATTGACGAAATCTTAACAAAAGTGTGCAAACGTCTTGGTGTTGAAATTCCAGAATACTCCGAGGAAATGGATCCCACGAAATCAATAAATATTTCAGAATGGACTCTTTCCCAGGATATTGTAAAAGAATTGGATAAGGAATTCAAGCAATATAAAAAAACGACTGCAAAAGATAAACAAAACTGCTGTCATAATGATGAAACTAAAAAATATCAACATAATATTAAAAAACGAAAACGAAGTGAATAAACAATTTTAATAGATTTGTTTTGCTTTTATTTGAAAAATTATTTAATGTTCGATGCCCGATAGAATGGCTTTCAGTCTACTTGCGGCGAACTATCGATATTTCACTACCAGTCATTCGCTATAATCTCTCATCTCTAGTGAAACTTGCTTGTTTCAATAATATAAAACAAGGAAATATAATGGTAAGTAAATAATAAGTAAATATACATGAAATATGATTAATTAACATATTTTTCTCCTGAAGTTGCCATTATCTCTTTTAAAAACAGCCCAGAGCCACCCAATGGTAAGTTTCCACACCACCTCAGCAACGTGAGCAAATTATAGCTATTGTTTTTATTTTATTTTTGCCCATAGCTGGTGGAACTAAAGAATGGAGAGACTTACAACGGACATTTAGTGAGTTGTGACTCCTGGATGAATATAAATCTGCGTGATGTAATTTGCACTTCAAAGGTTAGTACAATTTTAGTAGCCGGCAATTGCCAACTGAACCGGTCTCAATCTCGCAGAAGTGCAGAACACTAATTTTTAACGATTTCAGGATGGCGACCGGTTTTGGAGAATGCCAGAATGCTATATCCGTGGCAGTACAATAAAGTATCTGCGTATCCCCGACGAAGTCATTGACATGGTGAAGGAAGATGCTCAAGCCAAATCGCGAAATCGCGCAGAACTCAATAAAAACCGGGGAGGCAATTCGTCACAAAACCAAAATCAACGAGGTGCCCGCAGTGGGAACAGGAACAATTTTAGCATTCGAAGCGGACCTGCTGGTGGTGGTTTGGGAAACGGCGGAATGCGAGGCGGCAATTCAGGACAAGGAAATCGGCCTGCCGCACAGGGAAATAAACTTAGGAAGTAAAGTAACTATTTGTAGACTGCGTTAAATTAAAATTTCGACCTTATCATTTAAAATACATGATTAAAAAATACAATAATTTCTCGTGACTGGTGGTTTCTACAAGGATTTGAGAATTAATGATTTTAATAACCAAAATGACGAAACATCGATATATCTCTGTGTTCGATTTAAATATCGAGCACAAATAGTAGATAACTTTTTATCGATAAGTTTGTGCTTTATCAACAACATTCAATATTTCCGCTTCAAACAAATTATATTCTTTACAATAATACTCAGAAATACGAAAAGATGGATACAATTCAATCAGATAGCAATGTTGATGAAAACGAACGTATTATAGAGCTGCAGGAATTAATTGATCAAAATATTCAGATCGGTAGGTGGCGAAATTCTTACGAATTACAATGACTTCTAATGGCGTTTCGTTTCAAAAGAAAATAAGATTGAGTCCTGCACATTTGGCGAATCAATAACGGCGCTTCATGATATTATGACCAAGGCAAACGATATAGTGCAAGGCTACGAGGAGCGCAGAACCACTTCCAGAGAACTGGTGCTTGATACTGAGCTGCTGAGGCGCAATCACGAAGTTGTCGGCAAGGCCATTCAATACAATACGAATTTCACGGACAGAATGTTCTGCACTGCAGTTGTAAGTATATGTATATGGGATTAGACTATAAGAGCTACTACTGTCTAACACTCAATAAAGAATAATGTCGTTTTCAAAGACAACATCGAAAATTGGGATTCACTGTGCAGTCTCGCATGCCAGTTTGGAACACCGTTCTTCACAAGCTCCTCAATGCTGTCATTTATTGATGTAAAACCCAAGGAAATAGCTCCGAAGCAACGAGCTGCACGTAAAAGCACGAAAAATGTAAAGTACATGCAAAATTGTATGATGTATTTATTTTGAATTATCGACTATATATTGTATAGATTGAAGAAAAACGGCCCGATGAAAGTGACAAACTCGAGCGGAAGTCGAAAGGCGAAGGATCAGCGGCTGTGAAGCATGTTTTGAAGCAAATTAAGCACATTTTTAGTAGTGGCAACAATCAACCAATTCCATATTTTAAGTTGATTTGTAATCCAAACAATTTCATGGATAGCGTGCAGAATGCTCTAATAATTTCATTTCTTGTCAAAGAAAATATGATTTCAATTGAGAAGGGCAATGATGGATTGCCACATATTATAGTCAACTCAGTACCAAAAGAGAGTTCAACGGACGAGTCAAATCAGGCCATTTGCCGCCTAGATGTTGAACTTTGCGAGGTACGTACTGCTTGCTGGATCAATTTCATTTAAACATCAGTCTTACAATTTATGTTTTACAGAAGTATGCCAAGTATTATGATATTAAGGAACCAATGTTGAATCGTGGAAACCTAGACGACAACTGATAAAACTGTGGAATGCCAATATATACAAATCTTTAATTATTTTTTAAATACATACGAATGTCGTTGGAATATTTCATTACTTGTAGAATATAGCTGGCGTTGCCCAAATCAAGCACATGGGAATCGCCAGTATACAGTATTGCTCACATCCGCCTGCTGAGATGCAATGTTTATTCTATCGCTCTATTGGGCGCTCGCATTATTTTGTTTTTTTATTTTGGGTCGGATTAGTCGCGTTTCGTCGTTTTCAATGGCATAAGCAGGCCGCACGCCTCGGCAGTGCTTAATATCAATAATTTGAAATAATCAATCGACAGCAGAATGCAGTTGATAAGGTCAGTGAACGAACTGTTTTAACCAATGTGTATGTTTAATGGACTGATAATGGAATTATTTAAATTATTACAAATTGTACGCCTGGTCATTAGCTCATTGGCCTCGACACATGCGTGTACGTATGTTTAGAATGATTACACAATGTTCATATTTTAATCACTGTCAGTGATTAACCTTCGACTGGTCAAAGTATAACAATAGGTTACAGAAAATACCCTGTGAGTGAGTCCGGATTGTCATTTAATGAATGAAACATTGTTTGAATCAGAACGATTAAATATTCTACACTTGATTCAGTGCTAATAGATAACTTTTTGTTTTAGTATCATAGTTGTTTGTATTTGGAATATACAACTATGCAGGTCCGCAGAGACATCCCAATCGAATATCGGCAACACGACGAGCATACTGGTTAAGACTGATGCTGGGGAGGAAAGTGACGACGACTATGTTGACTACGCGGATGAAAGTGAAGTTAGCAAGCAGAAAGGTCAGCGCAATCAGAATCCTTTCGAAAGAGTCGGCACTTATTACTCATGGGATCGCTGGGAGAAATGGAGCAAATGCTCTACAACCTGTGTTCAAATCAAAAAGCGGAAGTGCATAGAGCGGTACGTGTTTTTCTTACTACAATCTAGATATATTGTATTTGTTTGTGTTTGATCCCAGCTCCAAGAACTCAACTCAAGAGGCAAGTGTGGAGAGGCGCTTTTATCCAGGGAATGGCACAGTGGGCTGCTCTGGAGTATTAAAGCGGTATCGTCAATGCAAGGAGGAACGCTGTAAGATTGAGAAACAGCGACTGCGTGACGAACAATGCGAGAGATTTAACACTGTGCCGTATCGAGAAACGTTCTACAATTGGGTCGGGTACGAGAAAGAGCATAACGAATGTATGCTCTTCTGCCGCCCGGTCACTTCAGAGTTGTTCGTCAGTATGAACCAATCTGTCACCGATGGAACGCCGTGTAATCGACCGGCGGTCTACTACACGCAATTCTATAGACGCCAGGCCGTTTGTGTCGAGGGAATTTGTCGGGTGAGTGAGATGTAAAGGTCTATTCCAATTTTCGAAATGAGCTGAAATTGCGCATTGATAGGTATCTTTTAATTAAGACATGCGTATCCGGTTTCAAAACTTCGTATATATATATAGACATGCGCGGATTAATTAACTGATATACAAATATTGCTCTCAATTGATTTGTTTGGGTATTTCATCTTCTGTGCAGAAGCTGTCAGGTTGAAGCCTATTTTGTAGCACCATCTGTTCGTAATAATAACGCAGTCTCTTCCGGACATTGTGGGGATTTTAATTGCGCAAATTTATTCCAATTTCAAACTGAGTTCTTGTGTTGCGAATCGTCATCCCAAATGAAATTTTATATTAGTTCTTTTCGCGTCAATGATGTCATTCTAAGGGCAGCAGGAACTTGAGAGAAGTTGACGTTGTAAGAGTTTTTCTTGAGCCTAACTGAAAGCTTTATATTTGTTGACAAAGTCTTGTGATTGATTTAAGCATCCATTATCTACAGCCATACATTTCCATATGTGCACTAGAGGAGTAATAGAGGCTTGCGTCAAGGGCACCAGCAACGGCAACGTCAACGGCAATTCAATGCTCAATGCTCAATGCTGATGACCACCTTTGCTTTCTGTATATGGCCAAGTTAAATTGGCCACGCCAAATTTCACCACAAGCATGCAAATTGTGCAAGTGCTGGGCTCACATTCGTTTTCATATTCTTATTCGCATTCATGTTCATATTCGTCGGCAAACTGGCATTCGTACCTCGAAGCTCGAGTGCGTTGGAATGCTTTTGGAATAGTTGGGCGGGGTGTGTTGTGGGAGGTGGAGGTGGAGGTGGAGGCGGAGGTGGAGGTGGACCACACACATGCACTTGGTACTTCTTGGAGTGCTGCCAAAATGTAATAAATCTTTATTAATATCGTTTGCCGATGATTTCCTTATTCATTTGGCTTTGGGGCCTCCCCAATTTATAATTTAATTACTTTCGTATGCGGCGGCAAGTGAAAAACTTGCACCACACAGTAGCGGGGTGGCATGTGGGGCAAGTAAAAGAAAAAGTATAGATAATGGGAGTATGCTGCATAGGCTTTCTGTTGACATGACCCCATTATCGTTTGATAATTACAAATACTTACATACATATGTAATTAGCCCAGATACAAAGCCTTCGCATTGTTTTTATGGCTTACGCTCATGACTCTATTTACTCCCCGTAGTCCCCTACTACCTACTCTCCAGCACACAAAAACTATGTCAAGACTCAAGAGGCACTTAGGTGAAGCAGATTATTAGTTGTGAAATACACGCTTCGCCAGCCAGCCTCTTGGGGACGACGAAGTCAGACTAGAATTGAGTTGGAGGTAATGCTTTTCTCTCTATTTTAGGCTGTTCACAGCAGTGGTTTGATTCGTCCTACGACAACCCGGGATAGTCAGCTAAAATGCGGTTCCGTATTGTGCACACGTGTGTCCGAGGTCTTTAATCAAACTAATCTAAAAAAAAACTACAATTATGTCGTCACTTTACCCATTGGCGCAATGAATCTCTCCATAAGACTGCAGAAACAACAAAGCGCAAATTCTTTGGGTGAGTTTCAATCAACATCTTGACAGCATTGCAAATAATTCAAACATCTCTTCAGCTTTAAAGAGTCCTGCTGAAGTGATTATATTGAATGCGAATCAGTCTAAGATATCTGAGAGTGGATTGTTTGATTTCAATGACGAAGCGTACCAGTTTGATCGACAGAATGGTCTACTCACATCACGAGGCCCCTTTGCGAAGGCTGTCATGCTAATGGTAAATGCTGTTGAAGGATTTCTATAAACATATACCTAACATGCGTATTTGAAGTACTTCGTTGCAGATGTGAAGAATGCTGGAAGTGATGTGCAATATAATTACACCATACCGATCTCGTCTGCGGCCGTCATCGAAGAGGAGGAGTTCCAAGCAGTCTGGGATGAGTGGGGAAAGCCCATTAACGATACGGATGTCGGCAACCAGCAGCGCCTTAGGGAACGCAAGCGCAAACGATTTAGCTGGAAACTGCTGGGATTCGGTGAATGCAATCGATCCTGCGGTCCTGGCACCCAGACCCCAATTTTCCGATGTATCAGCGCACGTGAATCCTCGACTCGGTACTACTCGCCAAGGCGATGTGCCTTCATCGAGAAACCCACGTTCAACAACGACATCTACAACTGCAACCGTGGTCTCTGTCCCGCCTTTTGGCGGCCAAGTACCTTCAGCATCTGCCTATGCCCCGAAGGTGGCTCAAGTGGCCAACGCACTCGTCGCTTCGAGTGCATGCAGGAGCAGATCAAGGGTAATGTCATACTCGTATCTGACAGATTGTGTCCTCAGCGTGAAAACTTATCTGAACCCTGTCGTTGTCCGCCTGTCCACCCCAAGGCGCTAAGTCGCAACACTCAAGTCTAGGCGAGGCGCTGTAATATCTCGATATCTTAATTCGTTGCAATCTCTGACGTAATAAAGTTCGAGCACATCTTCGGCTCGCAAGTTTTCCTTGTGTGAATTGACTGTAATATATTACACTGATGTCAGGAGAAGGGTCAATAAAGACGATTATCCATTTAAAATCTATGACTTCGTTCCGCAATTAATGACCCACAATCCAAGAAGAGTTGTGCGCCTCTGGTATGTGTGGTTCTTTTAATTTTCAATTGTCCGCAATAAAGAATATCAAATCAATTAAAGAACACTTTTAATTAATGATGAAATCAAATGAAAATATTCAATTTATGTTTCTCGCTCTTTCGTCTAGAATTCGTTTAAACTATCAAGTTACGATCCAGCGTTTTTTTTCTATCTTTGTTTTTTATTGCTTTTCTTCAAGTATTTTCTTATTAGCTTATGTGGGTTGATTTGCCATACTCTGCTGCTGTAGAGTTCGCTGTCTATGGAAATAGTATAGTTTTATGGAATTGCTTAATTACATATGCATCATGGGACAATGGATTTTGATAAGTTTGCAGCTGAATTTGGAATAACAAATTATGAAAAGTAAATAAATACATAACAGATGGCAAGTTTGAGAGATTGTATTGATTAAGTCTATTTAATTTAAGTATTCAAGCAATTTGTACAATTCGCATTCAGAAGAACGCCTTAAAGGAGTGGCCCGATGATTAAATTGTTTTCTTTTCCGGTTTGGCTACACTCCGAAGATTTTGCAGAATTTGTTCACTTGACATTAAGATTGTCAAATTAAGAAACCATTAAATTGTCAAATAAAATTAACTACTTTTGATGCTTGACATTCTTTCATATTTGTCGAACAAAATTATGCCATCTGTTTCTGCAACTTCTATAACTATAACTATAGCAGTGAGTCACATGAAATTGTGTGGTGATCTTTAACCCAAAAATGAATTTGCGAATAAAAAGATAAGTTGAATCTTAAGGCGAACACGAGTGTTGTTTGTTTCTTCTTTTTTGAATATACGACTTGTTGAATTATAACCATAACCTATCTACATAGCTTTCAGGGTATACTCTTGCAGAGTGGGTACTACTATAATATAGCAGGCCACAAAACACTAACTTTTATGTAAGATATAGTCAATGGATCAATGGATAACTCACAAGTTTTCACCAAAGATTTGCGATATCAATAATTCTTTAAGTTATTATCCGTATGGTTAGCTAAGTATACGAATAGTAGATATATATATCTTGAAGGGTATTTCAACTTCTTCCCCTTTTTTATTCATGATATACCTGTTTTTGGGATGCTGCAGTTGACATTACCGTTGTGACAGAGCCTGAAGCGATTAGCATAACAAATATTTAATGTGACTACCAAAAAAAATTGAAAAGTGCGTGTAATTCTTTAGTAAACTTTGGGCAGGGGATTGTGAATGTATGTAAATGTGAATGCACCTGTTTGTGACTCTGTTGCGCACAATTGTGTTTAGCCAACATTTCCGCTTGTGATAAAACAATGTGTATATTTGATTTACACACGAGTAGTCGTCCGTAGTAAGTATATGTAGGATTACGAATATATATGTATATATATTGTGAGTAGTGCGCACGAATGGTTGTGTTTTTGTGAGTGCTGAACAACAACCGTTTCGCTGTGGGCTTTGGTTCCTTCTATGCTTCAGCACTCATACGCGCACTCACACTCACACTCGCACTCACACTCGCACTCGGTCGGAACTCACATTTACATTCAGACACTCGCGCCCTCACACTTCGACGTTCGCAGTGTAAGCACGCATCATCCAAACTTTTTGGGCGCGCGCCGTCGCCGGCTGCGAAGCCATCGTCACCGACATGGACACCGCCCACCTCCCCCGCTTTTACAGTTCTGTGTCGCCAGGCAGTAGCTAGCTGTCCAATGCTGCCGTCTGCGTTCGCGTCCGCGTCTGCGTCAGCGACGACTGCGCAGTCACAGTGCCTGCGACTGTGGCAGCGGCAGCAGCAGAAGCTGAGGCTGAGGCTGTCTTCATCGCGCTTCAATTCCCAAAACGATTTTCCAGCGATTTTAGTTTGGATTTGCGTACCACGCGATGATGACGGCGGCTTTAATTGAAACGAAAATATATCGGGAATAGATTCGTATTTAACACTTTTTTGGAGGCGGTTTTCAAATAAATTCAATTTCAATTCATACACTGAACGCTATCTCCTCTTGCCCCATATCTCCCGACACCCTCGTCCCCTTTAATCAGTTCCGAATTTAGCGAATTTATAATCACTTCGTTTCTGCTATGATTAATTATTGTGTGATTGTTTTCAGTTGATTAAATTAAGTCGATTGCGTGAGTTATGAGATTCATTAAAACCGCTCATATCACGTCAACTGAAACTCATGTTCAACAGTGTTTTAGTGAATATTTAGTGACAATTTTTAACAAGTAAACAGCAAATCGTTCATCGCTTTTTGTGGGTAAGCATTATCATCATTTTCAAATCTCACTGATGGATCAAAATTAAGAGCATCAATTAAACTGAATAAAACTAAACCATTTTATTTCTCAATTAAGTTAAAAATGCGAAATGTTTTGAACAGTTTAAAATCACTTCAAAATTAAGCAATAATTTTTCTATTCCGTCGATAAAACTAAGTTGTGCAAATATCGTTTGCTGCTTATTAGGGTAATCACCTTTAAGTATAGTAAGTTATAGTAAGTATGCAAATAATTTCGAGTTAAATAGCCAAGCTATTAATGTAGATTACTAGTACACAAAACTGGGCTCTACTCGTACATATGTTGAAAACAGCTTAAATTCGAGAAGCTTATAGCCAGAATTACAGTAGTAAGTCCATAGAAAGTGAATTCAATGTAAGTCCATTTTCATGAAATCTATGCGCCTCTCTGCAGCTCGACGGCTCGTTGTGGCCGTCGCTCAATTGATTCAAAGTGTAAAGCCGATGTGGCTAGAAAAATGAAAAATTGAAATATATTGAATTTGATAGATATAGAGGCATTTCATCGCAACGTCACAATTACAAAATGCACTTATGGCCCAATGACATTACTGCCTCCTGCCTTCATTTTCAAGTGCATCAATCAATCTTACAAGTTTATTGTCTTCGTGAAGACAATAGTGCCCCCCGATCATTGTGGATGGCTCGAAAATGAAGACATTAAGTTTGTAGGTAGCATTCGACCATACCCACTAATGTGGCTTCGATGGGTATGTTGCCATGAAGTGTTGTTGGAGTGGACTGTATGAGGAGATTCTATCAATTCTCGGAAAAATGTAGAGATGTTTCAAGTTATCATACTGTAAAAAACTGGTACAGGATATTTTGCAGTCGTGTGATTTCGTTTAACTGATTTTGCTGTGAGCTATCTCACATTCGTGTTTAACTTTCTCAAGCGCCAATGAACACACAACTCACAAGCGAATCGTTTTGGCTGCAGCGAATCTGGTTCGTATTGCTCGCATTATTCGATTCGTTACAGTATTTACAACAATAAATTATAATGTTGCCTAATGAGATGCGGAATGTCGAGCAACGATAGCCGGCTGTTTAATTTTTTATTTGTTTGTTTACTGTTAACTTAAATGTTTGCCGGAGATCGATTAAAAAGCAATGTTTTATATTTGCGTCATTCACGAATTATTAGCAGAGCTCTGAGCGAGAACTCAAGCGAGCTGGGCCCACATGCTGGAGGAGATACAGATATAACCATAAATAATCGTAGACATATGTATGTACATAAATATGAATGCATATGAAAGAGACTTAAGAACTTCAAATGCAATGCGAAAGCGAGTGTGGAGCATTTGTTTTTTCTTTCCATGCAAATTATATTCAAGTGTCTCAGTTTCCGTATGGATTCACTTTAAGCATATCCGATCTATTCATTTGTCGCTCTCATTGAAGTACACACACACACGAGACTGTTTAAGTACTGTGTGTGTGTCTAGTTAAGTTTGGCACTTTTCACAGTATTTAAGTTTGTAAGAGACCGCTCGCAACTTCAAGTGCCACTGAACTCGTATATTTGTAAACATTTAAATATGAATTTGAATATGACCACACATTCTCATAAATATATGTATTTGTGCGCCGTCTGTCATTCCGACAATCCGTCTGTCTGTCCGTCTGTCTTTCTGTCTGTCGCTATTGACAAATGAATGGAACTGGAATGGGAATGGGCCGATTGACACATATTTGAGAAGTGCGCGGGTTCATTAATGTTACTTAACGCTGATGCACTCTGTGCATCTCATTAAGCATCCGAGCAACATACGCGCTCAAACACACATATCTTTAACTGCACATATTCGTATTTCTACAGCTGTCGATGTTTTGAGTAACTTTGTGAGCAAATTCGGATCAATGAGAATGTATATACGCATTTCGACCATTTAAGTTGTTCTCAATTGCGACTGAATGTTTCGTTAGTTATGCGTTTCTGAAAATTAAAGTCAGTCAGTTAATTGAGGTATATAAATCTGTTGTAGATCGCTCTCTTATCAATCTGTTATCCACTTAACTCTCGTTGTCAACACAGCAAAGGTGGCTGTCATTAAGACAATGCCAAATTGGGTGATCTTCAACCGATTTGCAAGACCACAAAGGTTATATGTTCTGCTCTATATAGCATTGCACACAAGACGGTTCTAGTTGAACGCTGGCAGTTCGCTTTCGACGTCTCCCAACCCTGACCCACCAACGAAAAAACGAAAAAAAATAAACTTCTCACGCAACAACACGAATATGCAAAGAATTTAACCATTCCCATTATGGGCAAACTGGGGTATTAGTGGCAACAGCCCAATTTTGAAACATTCACTTTGGGAATTAGTCACCATGAAGGTCAATAGTACTATGACTATTTCAGAGGAATCTATTTAGCCAGTTTCTGAGCATATCACAACTGGGTGAAGTTCTCCGCGAACACACCCTTCTCATGTGAACTATGAATGCACACACACACACTCACACAGAGACGCGCGCACACACACTGTCGCACATGTGGATACGCGCACTATTACTCAAAAATGTCCAAATTATTTAACGATACCAACGACAACCGTCGCGACGGCTTGTGCTGTCGATTTCGCTATCGCGTTTGTTTCAATTTTTTGTAGCATGGTCACGGGCGATTTGCTGAAACTACAATGTGTATTGTGCATGTGCGCGTTCTGAACAATCGTCGTATATACAAGTTGCTTAATATGTCAGATTATATACATATACCAACTATATGTATGCCTCTACTTAATGCACGTTTTTTATGTAAATGTACTTTAAGATGAACAATAAACAGAGAGAAAGTACTACCCCAACTTTCCTAAAGTTTAAAGTTTAAAGTAAATAATCAGAAAATTATGCTCAAATGAATATACTCGAACTCAGAAAATCGCATATAGTATTCGTATTGTGGTTGTTTGTCGGCGTGCGTTGAAGCATAGGCCAGTTTACTCGTTCTAACGACTTCCGATGAGCTTGCGATAATATTCTCTTTTCATCCCGAAAATTTCAGATGCTATCGCAAAAAGTCAATCTACGCAGTTAATTCGGTCGCACCCGCCGACCGTTGAAATCGTTGGGAACAGAAGCAGCGCACATAGCAGACAATGTGTCGATGTAAATGTTTCGTAAAGTTTCGTATCGGTTCGCTCGCCTGAGCCGAACTCAAATTAACTGAACTGAGCTCAGCTAAGCCGAGTCGAGCTGAGCTCATTATAGATGAGGGATGGGCGTGTCAAACTCTGTCGCAGTCAGCGCAAATTACGAGCAGATTAATGATCACATGTTTCAATGCGTTCTTTCTTCATTATTATTTTTCTATTTTTTTCTATTTAGGTTCAGCTATGCGTAAAAGCACCCACAAAAGAAATTAAATACTCGAAATTGTGAAAAAGTAGATATATGCGAATATATTTATGACGATATAAGTGACTTTGAAGTTAAATTATACAAATACTTTTCTTAACGTTGTTCTACGTTAATCTCTTAGGGATAAAGTAAATTATCCAGTTTCATATATCAATTCAAACTCGCTGATACTTGAACTCGTTTTGCAATTTAATTGATTGAGTTTGAACTGCAAATCCATTTACTGTGCATGACTCGTTAAGAGCTTAAATAATTCCCATAGCTACCGTTTAGATTACTCACAAATAGCCAATCATTGCAATATCGAATGGAGTGAAAGCTCTCAGCTATAAGGGGAGGAAACTCATAATATCATGCTTATCTTAATTATAGAGTAGGTTAATAAACCCATTCAGTGCGCTCACTGTTTATGCTGAATCGATGTAGGTGTGAATTGTGAAAATCAACCTGTAGATATTAGCACTAATTAACATTTTTGTTGTTTTTTCTTGCAGATTTTGAAATTATTTTCACATGTAGTTCGAGTTCGATAATCGCAATACAATGGCAAATTATATTTATATATTCACGTAAGTTGTTGCTAGACAATATCGGAATATTTATACAAAAATTATATCTTTCAGCATTTGCCTGGCTGTTGCAGCTCTAGCACAATTAATCGTCGCGGAATCATCAACTGAAGAACGCATAAAGGTATTGAAAACATTACTCCAAAAATATTAGAATTTTGCCTGATTTCGTTTGCTTATTGTAGAAACATCAAGAGTGGCTAAACACACACAATAAACATAAGTCGGATCGAAGAAAATTCACCAAGTGGAAGTCATCTATAGAGCCGGCAAACTTATGGCGCATAAATAAGCAGCCATTTGGCAAACGCAATTCCAGTATAAATGAGGTATACGTAGAGAACGAAACCACCTCGATAAAAGCCACTGATGCATTGGAGCCAACGATAGCATCGCATACAATTCTCCTTCGCAACGAGAGCAATGCTCATCAAGAACTGAACGCCACCATGTCATCCAAACCAAGCGACATCTCGACGACGTCGCCAACGACGACAACAACGACGACGCCGAGTTCGACTTCGACTTCGACTTCGACTTTGATGCCAACATTAGCTACCCGACAGGCAACTGAATCGATTCTGATGCCATCTAATGATCCAGCGACGACAAGTACAAGTACGACAACCAGGAAGCCAAAGCTCAAGGTGCGACCATACCCAAGATGGGCAAATTGGAGTCCGTGGAGCGAATGTTCGAGGAGCTGTGGAGGCGGCGTGAGGCATCAGATGCGCAAATGCATTGACAGGTGGGCATATGAATATTGAAAGAAATTTATGCATATACATATATATAGTATATGCTTTGAGTTTGTTACCTTCGATACGGTGTTATCAACAGATTTGTTCTTTTTGACCATTCAATTAGCAATTCTAATTTAACGACGTCATTATCATTGCTTTTAAACGAACTGACCTCTACTTAGTATATCTTCACATTTTGTAAATCGACTACTCAACATCAATTTAATAGCCTGCGCACGCTGTTTACGTCTGTCTTATCTTGATCTGCGTGACTTTCTGAACGTAACGTCTCCATTAAAACCCCCAAAACAGTAGTAAAGATCTCTTTTGTAAATACAATTTTCATCTACGAGTAAGTTTTGTAAACAAGTGATCGTTCTGTAATTGCAGATTTATTCGTTGTGGGGTATATACCTATATATTTGTGGAACTGTTTGATCTACAACTCTGGTGATCTCTTATAAACAATAGTTTCGAGGGACCATAGTATTATTTTTTATTTTGCACATATCTACGTGTGTATATAGATATATAACGTATATGTATCATGGGTAGAGTCTGCAACTGTTGATTTTTAGTCATCATATGAAACTGGTTTTTGCCTTGAGCTTGGGTTTTTCTTGTACTCTTTGCAATACATAGGGAATTGAAATGTTGTCACGAAGCTTGCATTTCCGTCCCAATAAAATAATGCCATTTATTCGTGCAAAGTATTCTATATGAGTCTTAATAGCCTAGCCCCTTTTTCTGTCTGTCTATAATGTGTTTATATAAATATATTCGGGAGTATCGAATAAATATAACTGCGGGATCGATTAACTCTTCTCAAATCGCATTTGCCAATTCTGAATCTAGGGCTCTGAGAATGGATCGAAGTGTATCTAATATTCGGCATTCTTAAAGCTAGTTGTTTGTTTTACGATCTCTTCGTTAAACGGCCAGCGTACTTTTTACCTGCAAAGTAAATCATGCTAATTATTTTGTCAACATTTCGAATATATTTACGACACAGTCTCGAAACTGTGAAATACTCTCCTAGTTGACATATTACACAATTGCTAAAAAAATATGCTTGAAATTTCTCCAGACCCAGATTTATATCCATCTGCCAGAAATTGTGCTGTATATGATTATTTGAAACATAAAACTTCTAATTGACGATTTGTTTGCAAATTGTTTGTGGGATTGTGTTTTACAGGGTATTTTATTGGCTTTGCTAACTGATCGTCTGCATTGGGATTGTTTGTATTTTTCCGTCAAATGTACATAAAAAATCAATTTGGTGGTTTTATTTATCTGACTCTGAAATAGATAATTATTGATTTAACTAATCTAGTATGTTTGCGAACGTTAGTTCGACTGAATTGCCGCATAAAATCTTATAGATAGAAATATCATGGGCACTGAAACCAGTATAAGATGTAGTAAAAGAAATTGTATATTTTTGCCGTTAGAAGAAATTAAGCCGCAGACAGTCTGTTCTCGTTCCGCAACATCACCCTTAATGAAGGAATAACTGAATATTTAAACAAAACCCAAATACATATTGTTGATTATGATTTTCGATATTGAGCAGCGGGTATTCTACACAGATAAACAATCTATACTTCTCTATATGTGCGTTTTCTTTCTCTCCCCATCTTACGGGAGTTAGCATTAATCAGATTATGAACACGATCCATTTAGTCGAATGGCGCTGAGGTGCAAATGATTGTCATTGTTGAAAGTATAGGGTATGTCAAAGTCTAGCTGTCTCGATTTTATGAGTCTTACTTGTCATACTTGTCTCACACTACTTTTTGGACTTGTTTTGAGTTAAAGAGAAATCTCAACAAGGCGAATCTGAACAATGCCAGACTTTGTGCGCTTGTGTTGATGTTCGACCACAACGAAAACCAAAAACCCCCAGCGCTGAGAACAGATTTTGCTATAAATACGAGACCTGAGTTTTAAAACACTGTGAGTTTCCGGCGATCAACGCGTTCGGGTAGTTGTGCATTCAAGTTTTATTCCACAATGTCAAAATTATTTCAAATTTGCCTTCTGTCGCTGGCACTTGTTGTACAGGTAGGTCGACTACCAGATGACCATTAAATCTGCGACCAAGTTCTCAATTTAGGACTATCTATCTATTAAAGTGTGTGCTCTCCGAGGAACCAGTGGAGGGATTAAACAATCACATCCGCGACCAGCTGCAGAAGTACGAGCAATTCATTGCCGCTGACGATGGTTCGCACAAGGAAGATCTCCAGAAACTGGTCGCCATCTATGAATCTGCCCTGAAGACCGATAACTTCGAGGAGAAGCAGAAGCTGGTTAAGGAAGTTCCCGAGAAATTCTCTGCGGAGTTCGGCGCCTTTGTTCAGTCCAAATTGCAGAATGCTCAACTCACGGAGGATATCACCGCTGCCATCAGCTTCTACAAGAACCTGAAGGCTGATGAGCACAAGGCCGACGTTGACAAGGCTGTGGCTGAGCTGGAGGGTCTCCTCAAGCTGACCGATTTTGAGGCCAAGAAGAATGGTTTCCTCAACATCGAGAAGACCTTCAGTCCCGAATTCATCGGCTTCCTGAAGAAGGACTCTCTGCCAAAGATCAACCATGACCTGCAGAGCGCTGTTGAATTCTTCACCAAGGTCCTTGCCGATCCTGAGGTTCAGTTCGCTACCGAAATCAAAGCTCTGAAGGCCAAGGCCGAAGGCGCAGTTGCCGACGGAGTTGCCATTGAAGAGAAACAGAAGGCTCTCTACGAGATCACAAATCCCGGAAAATCTCCATTGACTGATTACTTGCAGAAGAAATTCGCTGAAACCAACTAAATTCTGGTTTCATATCCCTTTTTTCCAATCATAATCAACATCAATGATTATTCGCTTCAATAATTGTAATAAACAGTAACATTTAAAACATAAAAAAGAACCGAAATTCATTTCAACTGATTTATTTGAGGGGATTTTTCACTCTTAATTGAACAGAGAGTTGCAAACAAGATCTGAGTTTTAAACAAACGTGTTTATTTCGAATTTGTGTGTTAAATTTGTCGAACATGATTTGATTATATTGCCAAACAAGATGTTGGTCTATTAAAAATGTAAATGATCAGCAATTAGTTAATATGTTATGTTTTCATTACTGAGCTGAGTGGAAAATTTATAATTCTAAATGATACGTATTTTTATTTTACAGAAACTCTGCAACAAGTAGAACATTTGCGAGTGACAGCTGTGTGGGACTCTCAAAGCGCTATCAGCTGTGCAATGATGTGCCATGTCCACTCGAATCGGACAATATACGTGCATATCAGTGCGCCGCCTACGATAAAGTTGATTTCCAGGGTCAGCAATACAGCTGGGAGCCGTACATAAAAGGTAGAACCTGCATCTATTTATGTGATATCGATGTAATCGTACTGATTACTGGTTACCATCAATTTGTACCATTTCTCTTGATCAGACGACGCCGAGTGTGAGCTGAACTGCAAGCCGCTGGGCGTGAATTACTTTGCGACGCTGAACGATACCGTTATTGATGGAACACCTTGCCAGCGTCCGGCGGAGTATTATCGATCCAAGTCCACTTACGCGAGCCGAGCTATGTGTGTCGACGGCATTTGCAAGGTGAATGTTAATAAAAATAAAGCGAACAATTACGAGCACCCCTGCCACTACTTCTACTACTACTTCTAGTTGAAGATTTATATTGTTGTAGCTGGCAGTCAATGTGAACCGCACAATGCGAATAGTTCCATTAATTAACAAGTAGACCCAATTGTATACTCGTTCCATTAGTATTCAGCATTTTGATTATTTTTCTCATGGCATGTAAATGCAAATGAACACAAGATAGTCATTAGTTATTCGTAGTGTTTCAGTCGCACAAATCAAAAAGCAATCTCAATTACAAAACATACACATCTATGTGTCTTCAATACTGCTGTTCTTCATTAAGCCTTTAATACCCAGTGCCCCTCTATGCAAATGGGTAGTGTTGATTGCTGGCCAAATTCGCATCGGTCGATCAGATCGCATCGCGACGAGTGTCTTCAGGGTATTCTCTAGTCAATCACTGTGCGCTGCAACAATCTTTTTGGCTAGTCGACGCCTTTTCTAGTGCAAAGACAGAAACAAAACTGAAGAGCTCTGCTCTACGTATGTGTGCAAACGCTAGATAGTGTGTGTGTGTGTGTGTCACCTACTACACACATGCTCGATACTAAACTATCCATACAAAACAAGAGTGCCGATTGTGTGCGCACACACACACACGGGCACTGTCGAACACCCGCACACACGCACTCTGAGTTATGAAAACTCTTTAGAAATAAATGGATCGCTTTGCCGAATATTTAGTAAGCAACGCGAATCGAAGCACGCAACACATGCCTATTTCTATCACTTGGTAGAATCGCACACGTCGTCGCATAACAATCGAAGATCAAACTAGTTCAAAATCGAGATGGGTTTTGCATAAATTGTGACTGATCGACACATGTGTAGTGACTGATTCAGCAGTTATTGTTCTTTTGAATGCAACAATCGCGTTTCTCTAATTTCTGATTTTGTAAAGACATCAACGTGTGTACGTGTTCTGTGGCATAATAATCCTACATCCACGTAAATCAAGCTACGAGGAATAACTTGTATTTGACCTGTACTCATAAACTGTCAAAAACTGTGGCTGTTATATACCAAATTTTTGAAATTTTCAAAATTTTTCTTGCGGGCGAATTCGCGAATTTGTAGGCATCGTGAGGCACTTGAGAATTTCACTTGAGTCTACAAAGACACAATACATTAGGCCTATATCTAATTATTATATATGTAGTCATATATCTCCAATTGCCTGTACGTCATGTACTAATATCCAAACATTGTGGAATGTCTTTAATTAAATCCATTTGCGACATTCAGTACGTAATGTAGGCATTTTTGTTCAACTTATTGATATTAAGAGCTACGTCATTCTCTGAATCCGTAGTTTATTATTCTCTTCACTCGGAAGAAAGATACAGCATGTCGTAATACGAAATATAAAATGATTGTATATGCATTTAGATATAGAATCGTATACTTGGTCAGTGTAATGCCATGTTCTTAATCTCTGGATTATTTTTACAATAGAAGCTTTTAGTTTTATGGCTATTTTAATGAAACAGTTCGTTCCACTTGTGTGTCAATGTCTTTAGCCCCCATTTATTCGAGCTAGCACTGCAAATATTCTCAACTAGCCCAAACATAAATATTTTCAATATCTATAGAGCTGATAAAAGCATTGTTTTTACAATCTTAAATGTTTCCCTACACACCTTATCGGCGTTTAATTTATAGCTAAACGTCCATCAGCGTTCAATAGGCATTAACACATTAATCGGTCACTTAACTAAATTAAAATTTATGGGAGGTTTTGTAATGTGTTTGCCACATAATTAAGTCATTCAGTCGCAATCAACTGAAATCTCTACCTGCTCAAGAGTTAGTTGGGATCAGATTACTACTTTAATGTGCAGCTGCTCGTTCTACCGAACCTTCAAATTACACGTCCTTCGACTTTCGCATACCCCTTCTACTTCTTTACGCCAATCTTAATAAAATCCTTGGTCGTGGTCTTTTATACATTTGTGTACAGCTGGAGCCTATTGTCTGTCATGTAAATCAAAGGGAAATCAATTTGCAGTCTGGCAGACAAAGATAGCTTATTGCAATGAAAAATAATTACAAATTGGCATTATGAATCCTGCAAGTATGCATAGCTGACTTTCAGATACTCTTCAAGTGCATAGCTGTAAAGTATGCAATAAAAAGAATGTCAATCAGAGAAATATGTCTTATGGCACTGCAATTGTAAGAAATTGATATACCCATTGTGTTGGGCATAGAGGGTATGGCAAAGCACTTTAATCTTGCACTGGTCACGTCGTAAACAAGCAACAACCAAAGAGCAACAACCAAGTGAAATGTGGCCATCGTAAATATGCAAAAGTGCGTCAAATACTGCCGTTGCCTGTATGCCATTAAATGGAAATTATCTCTCTGTTCGTAATGGTGTTGTATAGACCGATGATAGTCGCGCAGCACTCAGCGATCAGCTATTTATGAGCTTAACGCTTAGCTGTACGACTTGGCATATTGGCAATTTGCACTTATCCCGGAAGCATCTGACACTGAGAGTCGGGTACACTTCAAGTTCAAATGGAACATTAACAAATCTCGTTTCTCGTACTTCATATTTAGCAATTTGCTCGACTGCGAGTGTGAGTTTAGAACTTAATGTTGGGATTGCGATAGCCTCCACTCTTTGTTTACATATGTATGTACATTTGCAGTGTCTTAATCAAAAAAATAAGGTAGCACCAGCAATAAACAAAACAAATTTATTCGATCAAACGATTTAAGTATTGTAAATCATCCCGAATACGTTTGAAGAATCTATGCGATATGCCTTGCTCTTCGTTCTGGCACTTGGCGTTAACGTGTCTGGTGAGTTCATCTTCTTATTCGCCTTGGAGATGGGTACATTTTCGTCTATCGTATCGTGTAAACACTAACAAAAGTGGAAAAAGGGATTTCACTAAAAAACAGATTATCGCAAAGCGATGACAAGAACCGCAGAATGTCTGGCTGCCAACGAATTTATCATAGACCATATTATTGTGTTGTCAAAGCGGGGAAAGCGTTGATAAATACTCAAAGAGGTATTCGCAATTAATTATTTCATTCACTTTAGAATTGAATAACCAAAATGAAAAAATCGGCGTAAATCGTGCTCATCGTTCCGAGCATCCGATTTTCGAAATTCGAAATTCACAGACATTCTGTTTCTGGTTCTGATTCTTGTCATCGCTTGGGGTTGCGATAATGAGATCTTCTGCCAAATCACCTTTTTCCACTTTAACACATCTACGTATTGTGTGGTTAGTGGTGGAAGTATACTTCGCCATTTCGTACCACATTTAAGAGTACAATTACCCATGTAGGTGTACTAACCAATTATGTACCAGCGAATTCAAATGTACCATATATGGTTCAAATGTACCAAATATGGCGACCGCGATGACTGAGAGCCAATTAAATAAATAATGGGGTAGTTTTCTATAATTATGTACGTGCAACAGGTATATTATTAAGGAATGTGCGTTAGAGAGTGAGAGAGGGAGATAGTGAGAAAGATAGACTATTTTACTTGGAGACAAACTGCAGATTTTTTTGAATTTTTGAATTGAAGGGCAGTCATAGTTACAATTGCTTAATTGTTACAATATAAATAATAACAATAGGAATTAATTAATTATCGGTTGGATTTTAAAATTAAAAAGTAACTTTTTTAGGAAATAAACTGTATTTACTATTTTCTTAATATGTGCCAAGCTTCTAGTAAGTCTCTTTGAGTACATTCTCTCACAGTAACATATTTTCTCCAATTTAAATACTTTATTGGTATTTTCTATAACGAATCGTATGCCATTTATTTCAGAATTAAAAGTCGTAATGGTAGAAAACAAATTATCCATGTATTTATATTACTTAGCTTTTTAATCATCTATCTACTTGATGCTTCTTTCAGGTCGTTCTTGCCAATGGCTCCATTAAGGGTTTGTATGCGAACAGTGGTTCCGTTAGTTGTGGGGGCTTGCTTTGCCGTCCTGTGACAGGGATATTTACACGCGATCCCCTGCCAGAGGATGCCTATGTGCATGTGTCCACAATTCCAGCTGGAGCTTCGAATATTTCAATTACTGAACTCAAAAATAGTGCAAATTTGCTTGGTAAGTAAATGTTTGTACGAAACCTATCTGGAATATGGTATTATCTAGTAAAATGTCAATAGTATTACGTACAAGCGAACAGAAGAGCATATTTAACGGAGAGAATGAGATATCCGAGAGCGGCTCCTATGAGGCGGTTGGCACTACATTCGACTATCACCGCATCGATGGAGTTCAGCATGGAGAGGGTGTAACGGAGTGGATTACCAGCACGGGTCCCATCAAAGAAGCTATAGAACTTTTGGTAAGAGTTCCCTGTTGCATCACAATTTAGATCTGTTGCATGCTGCAGTTGTTAATGCTCAGAGAATTATATTAATAAGAGATATTTTCAAATATGCATTGAAAGATTTTAAATGTAATTAATTTTTGCCTGCTAATCCTATAAAATAATAGATTTGTTGTTGCAAATTCAATTAATATTTCAATTAAATCGATCCTGAAAATCCCATTTAATCAAAAATTTCATTATAACATGCAACCGACATGCGATTCAAATTTACTTATATTATGTATTCTTTCATGCTCAGGTCTATAGTAATATAATGAACCCAGGCATCAAGTATGAGTACTTGCTTCCCATTATATCCGAGTCTGAGGAGAACGAACTGTCCTTGGAGAGCAGCGATGGCTTTCTGAAATCCGGCGCAGGCAGCGAGGACGGCAGCTCGGCTAGCAGCCAACGTTCGGGACGCAGGCGCAAATTCAACTGGAAGGTTGTTGGCTTCAGTGCCTGCACGAAGTCTTGTGGCGGAGGCACCCAATCCCCAATCGTACGCTGCGTCCGCGAAAATCCAGTGCGTTACTGGTCGCAGCGTCGTTGCAGCCACGCGGAGAAACCTGTTCTCAACGAGAACTTGCTGCACTGCAACACACAGCCGTGTCCTGCCTATTGGCGCATGGATGACTGGGGCGAGTGTCGCTGTCAGCATGGCGAGGCTGTGCGTCGTCGTGAGCTGAATTGCGTACAGGAGCTGGCATCTGGCATTGTGATACATGTGGACAAAGCAGCCTGCATGGAGGAGCAGCCGCCTAGTGAGAAGCAGTGCGAGTGTCCCAAAGGTCGACGTCGCAACTCAGGACGCTATCGCATGCATTCCCATTCCGATGCTGTAAATGGCACACATTTGTCGCGAAGCAGGACGCAGAAGAAGGTGGGCGATGCTGTTTGGCTAATGTCCGAATGGAATCAGTACTGCTCCACTTCGTGTGGACCTGGCATACAGTACCGCACCATATTCTGCGACCGCCCCAAGGCAAAGGCCGAACGTTGCGACCCTCGGGACATACCGGAGAATAGGAGACCCTGCACTCAAGCGGCTTGCGAAGTGGGCGACTGGTTCATGGGTCCATGGTCGCCGTGCAGTGGAGATTGCTTCAACCTGACTCGTAGTCGGCCAGTGCTCTGCATTAAAAGTCAACTTATCACCGAGGACGAAGAGTGCAAGGCGGACTTAAAGCCGCAAACTGTTGAAAAATGCTCACATGACGAAGTCGCCTACTGCGCGCCTCGTTGGCATTATTCGGAGTGGTCAGAGGTAAGACAGGCTATGACTCAATTGAATTTACTGTCTCACGATTTTTGTTCCACAGTGCACCAGATCCTGCGATGGCGGCACTCAGCGGCGTAGTGTCAAGTGTCTGGAGTACGACGAGAAACTAAACGCTCTGCGCGAATCCAATAAATGCAGATATGCGCAACGGGAACATATCTATCGAAATTGCAACGCACAAAAGTGCGAAGGTAATAAACAAAATAGTTTAGGACATGCAAATTAAAAGAGCAAGTGAAATCTTGCAATAAAAAAGCTTAACATTATGTTGTCTCATAATTTTAAAATATTTTTAAATAAGACTTATAGATTACTTCAAAAGAATAATGCAAAGAATACAGAATAAGCAATAAGAGTATTAGTTTTGGGTTCTACTATTGTACTATTTTAGTTGAATTCTGTAAACATTTCACATTGAAGTAAGATATTTCAATAATTCAATTAATTTCAAATCTCTAACAGTTAACAATAATTATATTTCTTTATTCAGATATGACCAACGAACTGATCCAAAACGATGAGGCCGCGGAGTGCTCGGATCATTTTCCTAATTGTAAATGGGCTGTACAGGCGAAGCTCTGCAGCTACGATTATTATCGCGAGAACTGCTGTATTTCCTGCACAAAGCTCCATTAAATCGAATTCGAATATAGAGCTCTGTTCAACAAAGTGTAGCTTTATTTGACGCAAGCAAAAATGAAACGAAAAAAGTGATCTTGAAGCAAAATCTTACATTTATCTCTAAAGGTTCATTACTACTCGTATATACATACTATATGCATACATCCGTATATTAAGCTTACACTTTTATCTAGCTGCAAATTCTCAGTGTGGATTCCAATTTAACATACGAGCGCATTTACATTTATTATTAACATTTAAGTACTGTATAACATACAGCAAACATGAAAACGTAATAAATATAAACCAATTGTACTAAAAATATCTCACCTACGCTAAATGTTGAACCCGATGTTGTTTGAAGTGCCACAATTAAAGATATTATACTATTTTCATCTAACTTTATAATAAATACTTGACTACCGTCTTATTTTTTAAAAACATACGAGTATGCCATTTCAATAGACTCTATTTCAGATATTTTTATATATCAATGTAAAATATCAAAACGAATTTCCTTAATCGACTGAACAAAATGAAGATCCAACATTTCTGCAACTATAATCCTAAGAGTAAGCGTTGTGCCTTGTGGTTTAACAAAGTTTGCACACAGTGTCGGGAACAGTTCCCAAGTAGTAATCTTGATGATCACTCATATGATCAGATAGGAAAGTCGCCGGAGAAGCTGATCACTGCTGAAGAATGCTATACATCGATGAAAAGAAGTGCTGAATCTGATTCCGAGTCAGTCGGTAATTTCGTTCAAGATGACATATGGTGGAAAATTCCAATGGTTTTGTTAATTTGTGGTGCCATTCTCATATTATTGATGTCATTTTGTTTCCTTTGCCAAAAATTTTCGGAAAAAATACAAGGGCAAGTTTCCCACCGTGTTGACATAGAAGTTTGTGAACGGGAAAGAAAAGTTCCAGTGCAACGCATTCAACCGTGTGGCTCCCAACCAACAGGTCCGACGAGCATCATATACCGAACAAAGCAAAGACCCCAGAAAAACATTTGTTAAATCTCATAATCACGGAATGTGTCCTATGATCTATTCGATGTAAGCTCAAAATATAATAATTTAGATTAAATAGGTGAGCTTTATATATGTGTATAGATTCTTAACATTGAGAGCATGAGCCGCCATATTCAAAGACCTGGGACAATGCGACAAAGAGCGTAAAAGAGAAATTAAGAGCATGTAACGATTAAATAAAGATTCACTCATTAGACAGAATAGATAGCAATGAGTGACGTACTTTCAATTCCCGCAACCAACAGCCAGCAGCCATATATATAAATAAATGATATTTTTATATTAAAAACCATAACTAGCATTTTGTTGTACTGTAAATGTAATGCAAATCTTGCTGTAATATACGTGAAATGTAAATATTTTCTTGCATTTACATGCTCTTGCTCAATTGTGACGTCATTGGATACTCTCTTCAGTATGGATTTACACGCAGTAAGCAACCTGCGCACAGCAGTGAACATTTCACTCAATTGCGCGCTCAGCGCGTTTGCGCTTAAGCCCCCATCTCGGCAATGAGAGTTCGTTTTGAGTTGTTCACGCGTCCGGTTGTTGCCGGCTGTGCCTGATAATCATACACTTAAGAGGGCACTTCAGCTAAGCTAATTGTTTTCTCTTATCGTAATCCAAGTACATAGTACAGACAAATTCGAACTAACTGCCTATAAAAGCAAGAGCTTCGACTTGCACGCACTTAGTGTAACATCAGCAACAACATTCAGTTGCAATGTCCAACGCCATTGGCATTTGGTTAACTTTCATTTATGTACTTGGCTTCGCCACGCACAATGTTGAGCTGAGAATTATAGGACGTGCACCGAGAGCCGATCAAGAACCACAATGTGGCTATCAGGTAGGTGACCTAATTGCAAAGGCACTAAATATGTGAAAATGAAGTGCACAAACACTTGTGCAATCTTGAATGCATGTATCTACTGCATTTTATCGTTGTGACTGCACCGCGCAAAAGAGCTTCTGTTATCGTAAATGCGTTTGTATAGTTTAAAAGTATACATGTACATTCACAAATACTAATGCTGGCTTCGCACCCAGTTTACTTGGTGTCGCGAGCTCTTAATTAGTTTCACCTAAAATGCTCTTTTGCTATTTCTACATACCAGCACTATTTACTGCAAAAGAGCACACAGCTGTGATTGTTTTCACAAATCAAATTAAATGCGATATGCACTTGTTAAATAGTCACTTTATTATTATTAATTATTTACATTGACTAATGCAAATAAATATTTTAGAGCTGCCATCCGACGAAGCCGAACATGCTCAATGTTCACCTCATTGCTCATACGCACGACGATGTGGGATGGCTTAAGACTGTTGATCAATACTATTATGGAAGTGAGACCCGCATACAGAAGGCCGGTGTGCAGTACATAATTGATTCGGTTGTGGAATCCTTATTGAGGGATCCCGAAAAACGGTTCATCTATGTTGAATCGGCATTTTTCTTTAAATGGTGGAAGGAGCAGACAAAAGATATGCAGGAAAAGGTCACAATGCTAGTGAACGAGGGTCGCTTGGAATTTATAGGGGGCGCCTGGAGCATGAATGATGAGGCGACAACTCATTATCAAAGCGTAATAGATCAATTCGCATGGGGTTTAAGGTAAGTACTATTTTGGACTTTCAGAGATCATATAAATTCAGAATTATTGATTTTTAGGAAGCTGAATGATACATTTGGCGAATGCGGCAGGCCCAAAATTGGTTGGCAAATTGATCCATTCGGTCACTCTCGAGAGATGGCTTCCATGTTTGCGCAAATGGGATTCGATGGAATGTTCTTCGGAAGGTTGGATTACCAGGATAAGGACGAGCGTTTGATGACTCAGAAAGCTGAAATGATATGGCATGGTTCTGAAAATTTAGGTAAATCTACCAAATAGTTTTATATAAAGGAAGGCTTTACTAAATAGTGTTCGATTTTAGGTGAGAAGTCCGATTTATTCACTGGAGCTCTGTATAACAACTATCAAGCGCCGGATGGATTCTGTTTCGATATTTTGTGTAGCGATCAACCAATTATCGATGGTAAACATAGTCCAGATAATAATGTCAAGGAGAAGGTAGGCATTCATTATTTCATTAATAGTACTACTGGTTAGGGTTTCTGTTGTTCTCTCCATTGTCTACTGTCTTACCCCTTGCATCAGATTGATGAGTTTTTGGATTACGCTAAGACTCAGAGCACCTATTACCGTACCAACAACATCATCATAACCATGGGTGGCGATTTCACTTATCAAGCTGCTCAAGTTTATTACAAGAATCTCGACAAATTGATACGGTAATTTTCCTATATGTATAGTCTCTATATGTGTGCTTGTTTTGTTTGTTTATAGCCTTTAAGTATTATATGTTTGTTTGTTTCCGCTTTGGTCAGTTGGTAACGAAAGTCCCTCCTACTCATTTGGTTTGGCCCATTAAATCAGATAGCGAAATGCTAACGCTAAGATTCTAAATAACAAGGTCAAATGATTTCTGTGTGTAGATTGATGCATTTTTTGAGTTTGTCACAAAGATGGCCAAAGGTTATCGAACTCCTAACGTACTTATTACAATGGGTGAGGATTTCCACTACCAGAATGCTGATATGTGGTTTAAGAATCTGGACAAGCTGATCAAGTGAGTAGCAGGGACTCTCTCTCCTTCACCGCACATGTAGCTTCCAAGCAGAAGTGAGTACACTACATCATGCCCCCATATCCCATCCAACTCTAGGTATGCCAATGAACGGCAGGCCAATGGTTCGAACATAAACCTGTTGTACTCGACACCATCGTGTTACCTGAAATCCCTGCACGACGCTGGCATCTCGTGGCCCACAAAGAGCGACGACTTCTTCCCATATGCATCCGACCCCCACGCTTACTGGACCGGTTACTTTACATCGCGCCCAACGCTGAAGCGTTTCGAGAGAGACGGCAACCACTTCCTGCAGGTCTGCAAGCAGCTGAGTGCTCTTGCGCCAAAGCAATCGCCTGAGTTCGATCCACATTTGAATTTTATGCGCGAAACGATGGGAATAATGCAGCACCACGATGCGGTGACTGGAACCGAGAAGCAGAAGGTTGCTCTGGACTATGCCAAGCGATTGAGCGTTGGCTTTCGTGCGTGCTCCACCAACATAAGATCCGTTTTAAATCAACTCTCTAAGGGATCCGGCGAGGAGACATCTAAAAGTTATCCACTCGAACTGAAAACTTGCTCACTTCTGAATATAACGAGTTGTAGCACTTCCGAATCGAACAGTCGATTTGCTTTAACACTCTATAATCCCTTGGCGCATGTTACCAGTGAATACGTGAGGATTCCCGTGCTCGACTACAAGTATGATGTCACAGATCACAAGGGTAAGGCATTCGAGATTTAACATATCTTATATAATCTTAATAAATCGAATTATCGTAGGTAAACGTGTACCAACTCAGGTTGTTCCTGTGCCATTGTCTGTGATTTTGATCAACCAACGCAATTCAAATGCCACTTATGAGCTCGTTTTCTTGGCCTCTGATTTGCCAGCCGTCGGTTTTAAGACATATTATATTGAGAAATCGGAGAGCAGTAAACATAAGATGAAACCAAAAGCTTTGCCAAAGAAATCATCGAGTTACACAGTAATCGGAAGCAAGGTAAGTCACAACTTCTATTAATATTCTCCAATCACAATAATCAAATGATTCAATTTAACTACAGAGCTTCAATTTAACATTCGATACGAACGGTTTTCTGTCACATGCATCAGGCGATGGCATGACGCGAATGATTTCCCAGGAATTCTTATACTATGAGGGAGAAATTGGGGATAATAAGGAGTTCCTTAATCGTTCCTCTGGCGCCTACATATTCCGCCCCAAGGAGAACAAATTGCATTTCGCCACAGATCATGTATCTATTGAAGTATACAAGGGCGCGTTGGTACAAGAGGTTCATCAACTGTTCAACGATTGGATTAGCCAAGTGGTACGCATCTATCAGGGAAGAAACTATGCTGAGTTCGAGTGGTTGGTGGGTCCCATTCCCATTGAAGATGGTGTTGGCAAAGAAGTTATTACACGCTTCAATTCTGATATTAAATCTGAAGGCATATTCTATACCGATTCCAATGGTAAGCGATATTTCAAGTACCCTCTCAAAATGTGCTTAAATTAACTGAATTATGCATAAATAGGTCGAGAAATGATAAAACGCAAACGCAATCATCGCGATACTTGGAATGTAAAGCTGCATGAGAGCGTTTCGGGCAACTATTATCCGATTACAACGAAGATCGCTCTGGAGGATGCAACTGCTCGTATGGCAATTCTAACCGACAGAGCACAGGGAGGTAGCTCCATGCAGGACGGCGCCCTGGAGTTAATGGTTCATCGTCGTCTATTGCACGACGATGCCTTTGGTGTTGGCGAAGCCCTCAACGAAACTGAATATGGTACTGGACTGATTGCCAGAGGCAAAACTCATTTGTTCATCGGTCAATCTTTAATGCGCTCGGAGGTGTCCCTTAAGGCAATGGAGCGTTTGGTACAGTTGGAGACTTTGCTGCCTTCTTGGAAGTTTTTCAGCAATATGGAGGCGTATAGCCAAGATCAATGGCTCACTAAATTCACTAATTCGGTAAGTGTTTTTGATATTTACAATGGAAGGGAATGAATTATGTTCTTTCTTGTAGTACTCTGGCATTCCTACGACCCTCCCGAAGTCTGTGCATCTGCTAACCTTAGAGCCATGGCACGAACACGAACTCCTTGTTCGATTTGAGCATATTTTGGAAAAAGATGATGATTATCACTATAGCAAGTATGTTCAGTTCAATGTTAAGGATGTACTCGGTGGATTCAAGATTGCAGACATGAGGGAAACAACCTTAGATGGAAATGCGTGGCTTGACGAACACCGACGCTTTGAGTTTGTTCCAGATCCTGAGGATGAGAGCTATAATATGTATGGCGTGTTTAAGAAACAATCGAAGGACGTGCATCTGCTGGACGCTGCTAAACCGCTTTTGGGCGTAAAATACTCAAAAGAAGCCTTGTCAACTGGGGAATTGGGTGCCGAGAGCAATCGTATTAAGCGCGCTGCCAACAATAGGCACTTCACAATGCACAGAGAACGGAATACACAAGCCGAAAGACAGGACACCCATAAAGAAGCTCTACCAGCAAATGACCGCGCTAAATATTTGATCGAGTTGAGCCCCATGGAAATTCGTACTTTTGTCATATATCTGGAAAAATAACGAAAAGATGCTCTATGAATAGAGCTTCAGTGAAAACCGTTGGTTTTCTGGAGTTTTCAGCAAGAATTTATACAATACAATATTTGTAGCGAGCATTTAACAATAAAACAACAAAAAACTGTTCAAAGAAGACAACGTTTTATTCCCGTTCAAGATGTACAACGGGATTGTCTGGTAATAGAATTTGACTCGTTATACATTTTACATTTTTAATCTTTAAAAACGCCATTCACAGAAGAAGATTTATTCCCGTTAAAAATGTACATCGGGATTGTCTAGTTATAGAACTTTAGTCGTTATACATATGTGCATTGGTAATAGGTGAACATTTTACATTTTTAATCCTTTCATATAATCGGGATCAGCAAGACAAAAGAATAATATGTATTGATGCATTTGCATTTAACAATTCTTTTTCCTCAAATTTAACATCAAATTGCTTTCATCCATTGTAGCCCAGCTCGGCAGCTCTGTTGTATAATCCCAGCCGATACCCTATAAAAAATAGATCTTTTAATTTCAATGTACATTTATAATTGGATATTGACCTACTTTGTATTTCCAGGCATGTAAATACATCACTAGATCCGCAGCGCTTGGATCTCTATAGTTTATCTTGCACTCCAAGCAATGGGGATCTGTTGTTACTTTAGCGGGGTCAAAACTACAATCGGGAGCCTCGTAGCCAGTTTGAGCTGAAGCCGTAGCTGTCGGAAACTTTTCCTTGTCAACGTTTTCTAATGATGCAACACTAGTGCTTGCTGATTTCGTGTCATCCGCTCTTTCAAGGGGAATTGCCGGGCCATCGTCTGTACCCAACCAATTTTCAGCGTTATGTATGGAAATCAAATCTTTTATTAATTGATCTGCAGTTTTTCCACCAAGGTCACCACCACGTCCTTTCAAGGGACCGAACACCTCATGGTTGTACAAAGGATCGTTCACAATTGGGTAGCCTAAATGGAAAGCATTCAGTTAGTAGAATTATCAAATAATTAAAGTATAGGCCCTACCGAGATATTGCAAGTGAACTCTGATTTGATGCATTCGGCCAGTTAAAGGCTTGCACTGTACAATGCTATAATCGCCGATTTGTGATATCTTTTGAAAGGTTGTTTTGCAGTCCTTGCCCTTCGGCGACACCTTACACACTCCAATCTTATAGCTGACGACTTCAATCGGTTCATTGCACTCGATGACGCCACTGGAACAATATCAATCAGTTAATAAATATATGTTTGGTACACAACTTTTACTTACTCAGGAAAGTGTCCCTCGACACAGCAAACATATTCTTTTTGTACTTGTCTGTTTCGTATCTGTTGCTCCATTTGTCGTGCCTTCTCTGCAGTGCGTCCAAAAAGCAAGAGCCCTGATGTCAAGCGATCCAATCGATGTATCGTCCGCAAGTTCTTCAGATTGAACTCTTTGGCAAGTATGAAAATCATCGTATTGTGTCTGTAGCGACCACAGGGATGTACCTATGGGTTATATAACGATTCAATTTTAATAATTCATATCATTTAATATAATAATTGACAGTACCGGTATTGAGGCTGGTTTGTTGACAACCAAAATGTCCTTATCTATGTGCACAATTTGAATCGGCTGTGAAGTAACAGGAACTTCGTGTCTGTAGTATAAGGAAGTGCTAATTAATTCACGTTTCATAGTTTAGAGAATTACTTTACCTATGCACCGTATTGGCAAGAAGATCGTTGTGCTTCAGCTTGTAGTCGATAGGAACCTTTTCGTTGTTCACTTGTAATGTGCCAGCCTCAATGCTGCGTTGATATTCCTCAGGAGGATGCGCCCGAAATTCCCGAGAGAAAACGTCTAAGATTTTCTCTCCGACCCAGCGACCCTTTGTAAATGTTGTGAATGTAAAAAAATAAGGGTAAACCTTTCGCAAACCTTTAGTTGCGTTTGACTATGTTGATCTACATAAAGTTGAATTTATTCTTACCATTTTCTATATAATATGATGTCTCTTCATATCTTTCCTCGCTAAAACCAGGCCTAGTGAGTTTAAGATCTTTCGTTTCCAATTTCGGTCTTTTCGCTTCAGCTGTTTCTATTTCGTCTGTTTCTGAAGCCTTTCGCTTTTCTGCCAATTTTACGGGAGTTGGCTCGGAGACCGTTGTTGACTAAAAAAGAAAAGTATGTATCAAAATGTGTGGGTTCAAGAAACTTGTGACGCTCACCGCGAACTAAAAGGTTCTAACAAATAGGAAGACGACGAATAAAAAAAAGAGAATTGAAAGGGAAGTCGTATACTGCAGGAAAAGTAATAGACGGTTGTAACAAACTCAAATTGTCATCATAAAACAGTGGTCCGCATTCGTATCTTAAAAGAAGGCGGACACAATCACGTTTGCACACCATAGTCGCAGTCACAGTCACAGCCAGAGTAGTCGTCAGTACCCAAAGGAATGCCGTGGGCATACCGGCCAAATCAAGAGTGAGAGAGGGAGAGAGTGGGACTGCATTCAAAACAAAGAAGCTTGAATAATAAAACTGCTGGCGAAAAAACACCAATACATTCGCAGATTTGACATCCTCTATTTTAATGTCGAGACTCATTCCTTACTTCAATAGCCCTACAACTACCATAACAAGTCACACTGTACTTAGACTTCTCGAGGAGAGATGTCTCCTACACTCATGCCAACTTGCTCGTATGTACGTACACTTATTGTGGTAACTTTAAATGCAAGTGACACAATAGGCGCATAATGGAAGACAAAAAAGATTTGGAGCAATTTACTTTTAAGCAGCAGTGCGATACCTACTTAAAACAGGAGCCACTGTTACCACCACTGATAATTGCGGAAGCGCCAGGTTGCGCCAACGTGACAAGGAGCAGCTCGTCAGCAGACGAAAAGAAGCGTCACATAGCCGACTTGCGGATACCCTGTCCTCCAGACTGGGTGCAATCAATTTAGCTGGAGGTATACCCGTTAGCATTCGCCTTACTTGCGCAGGATATAAGAAGACGCGACAAAAGCACCCTTCAAATGTGCAGAAAGGAAAAGCAAAATGAGAAATAATTATGCCAAATCCGCGGTTAAAATATAGAGGTAAACGAGACGGCCAGCTGAAAGTCATTAGCTCTCTCCCTCTCTCTCTTTCACTGTGTTATGTTTGCGCGCCGCTAAACAAAGGTTAGTTATACTAAACTCTTGCTTTGCTGCGGTAGACAAATGAGTATGAGTTTATTTAGTAGCGGTTCGCATAAGCTACGTGCTTACTTAGTCCCCACAAGGATATAGATTTTTTGGTTGCGTTACAAAAATGACAAACAACACAGCCTGACCGCGCAAACAGTAATAATCTCCAGCTTTAAATTGGCTCATCTTAAATTCTATATCATTCTACTTTCAGGACTACAGCGATACATGCATGTCCAACACTTCAACTAAGTATTTCCTGTATTAGTGAGAATCGAAAATAATCATAACAAATTCATCACAATTGATTCCATTTTTGCAGAAAAAAAAACTTAGAAAAAACATTTTTTCAAAACATATCTCACATGTAAAGCTTTTGCAACCTGCTTTATAAAAAGGGACAACAAAGAGTGAATCTATGACACACCGAACATTAAATACTCTTGCACAATGTAGTGATTTACTGTGCGATTTCATGAAAATATTTTGATTCTACAAAAATAAGATGTTATACAACTTAATTTCGGGTTATCGTTTAAAGCCGTTATATATATTCTTAGACATAAATTTCACATGAAAGTTATTCTCATACCAGTAAATTAAATTATAAGATTGAAACGTATGGATTATCGCAGACATTTTAAAATTGATTCCCTTTTTTAATCTCAAACACTACTATAATCTTTAAAGTTTAAGAGATGATTTTCCATACAGCTTTTAAATAATAGGGTGCTGAATACATTTCCATAAATTAGAAAAGTTGAATAATAGAAATTGTAATTAGTTTTTCCTTTTCATACTTTAACAATAGCATTCAGAGAAATTCATGTCAAGTGAATTGAGTTCAAGAATAGCATCACTAGAAGCGAAGGATAGTTTATTTAACAATAAACTTACTGGGCATGCGGGCTCTTCATTAACTGCATAAGTCCATACACACTCTGGTTCTTCAATGTTGCCTTTAAAATTTGCATCAGCTGCCGGACTTATTTCAGCAATCGCCCGAGCCTCAGTTGCGACACTAACGCCGTCGGCAATTGAAGCGGCGGCCTTTATGTTGTTGATGTCCGACCGGAATAGAAAAATGTTTTCTACATCCACCGTGGCGTCTCCGTGCTGAGTTTGCACGTGGCGTATGGCTTTAGGCAATGTCATACTTGGCCAACACAGAATGGATTCACCAGCAGCTTTAATTTCAATACGTGCGTTTTGCAAACGTCTTTTAATGAAACAGTTATACCACTGCAAACAAAAACAAAACCATCAACACGTGTGCGCTAGCAACAATCTTTGCGTATAAAACGAAGAACTAAACAATAAGTGAAATTATAAAAGACTTCGTTAAATTGTGCACTTGCTAGGCGTAATGTTGTCTCAGTAAACCGCAAACTCTTCATTTAGTAACTAAATAGAAATTTATATTTAATATTTCAATGCACTGCACGCGAATCTCGCCTAAAATAAGTTCGATAACTCTTATACTTGCGCTTTGCTATCGAACAAATCGAGCCACTTGAATCGGTTCATTTGTTCAATCGGTTCCAATTGAATACCTTGTAAACAAACATTGTGGCTTGGGTATATTAATTCATACATTGATCCTAATCCGATTTTAAGGTTTATAAAAATAAAAATAAATATTATTAAAAGAAAAATCTGTGTGGTAGTATAATAATAATTAAAGATAGCGAGAGAGAGGGTGTGTGTTTGTATTTGTGTGTGTGTGAGACAGAGAAAGAGAGACAGAGAGAGAAAGTAAAAGCGGTAAATTCGGATTTCTAATTAGATGACCAATAAATGCATGAAATGGTGAATAGATAAAAGGAGCTTTAAGCAATCTATGCGGTCGTTTTGAATGAGTTCAAACGAAAGCTTTGATATTTTCCGCTTGATTTTTCGCAACGTCATGTATAAGCGAATTTAAGTTCAAAGCATGCAATGAAAACAATTGCACATGCAATAGATTTTCGAAAAAGATAACGAATGCAAGCAAAGAATTTGACCGACTGGTTTTACATACATATTTCAATTTAAACTTAATTATTCAAGCAAATGCCATGCAGACTTCAAAGATTACAAATACTCTCTCAATCAAGGAATTTTATATTCTTAAGCCCATTTGTTGATACATAAGACGTTTTAGTGAAAAAGACTGTTAGCGGCAACTAAATTTAATATATACGAGTACATGCTTACTTGCAGTATTTACAAAATCGAATTCGTTAAACTACATTTTCGCTATGTACAAAACACACCTTGTAAATTCATGTCCAAATAATTTTATTACTACATATGTACATACATATACTACATATATTCACATATATATTTATGTGTATATATATGTATGTTTATGGTATATAGGATTCCGCACACAATATTGTTTGTAAACACGCAGTTGTAGCTGGGTAGGTTTTACAGTTTGTATAATTTTGATGAGAAATCGTGATGTCGTCATTTCTGACTTTTTGTCCAGGCGAAAAGTCAATTTACAACTACTGACACACACACACACACACACACACACATGCATACACACTTATTCACACGCACACAAACTAAGAATGTTAGAAAAAAATAAAAAATAATGTAATCGGTGAGTGCGCACACCTACAAAATATCGTGCTGATTTAATCACTTTCTTCGTTGCCACCAGCAAATGCCAACTTTTACTCTCATACACACGCACACGCCCACACACCCACACACCCGCACACCCAGACTTCTGGTTAGACCAAGACCAAGAGCCTTATGGCCAGTGGCCATTAAATGTTGCCCTAAATAAGGGGCAAGCCTTTTTTGGTCGCCTTAACTTGAGTTGTGGGTTTACAGAAGGATGTTGTAGTTTCGTGACCGAGTGCTTTTCAAGGAGAACGTCCTTTCAACCGAATAGCATACTATGTTGTTGTAGTCGCGGGACGTGAAGAGAGAATAGACAGAGTATAGAGTCAGCGACAAGCGAGAGAGAGAGAGAGAGCGCGCGACCGCGAGCGAAAGCGAAAAAGAGAGAGAGAACAGGTGTGCTAAACTAGTCACGCAGTTGGGCATGCAACGGTCGCGCTCGCTGTTGGCCACTTTACTCCGTATACACGATATTGTCGGCTTGATTCCAGGAGATATTTTCTGTGCCCCCAACATGAATTGCGTCAGAGCATTACGAAAATTAATATTCGTCAGCCATGAAGTAACCAAAATGTAAACCACATCTTTAAACTGAAATCGCGCTGTGAAGCCAATCGGCAACATAGGCGGCGTCGAGTCGCTTCGATTCGCAGCTGATAACTTGATGTTATGCAGAACTTCAACCTCTTTCATCGAAGGGTAATCAAAAGGGATTTCAATGTCAACCTTAGCGAAGGTCAACATGTCCACACACTCTCAGCCGTCCGCGCAGTGACCTAAACGTTGCGAAGCGACAACTAAAATAATTGCAATATAATTACTCAGGCGAATGTAGGTCAACATAAACCAACTCGGACTCGCAATCGGAGTGACGCCACACACACATACATACATATGTATGCACATAAATTATACGTTTACGGGCACACGAGCATATGAACGCGTGTTTCGCCTGGACATATTCATATGTCTGCATGTTCGGCCCTTGTGAACATAAGTGTTTATGAATGTAATTGGTACACATGGGTTTAAATAAAAATTGAGAAACATACTTAAGTATACTTTACTGCTACTGCTATATAATTAGGCAATCTTGAACAATTCGTGGAATATATTGATCGTATTATCCTGCCAATATTCGTATGCGTGCAGGTATACGTTTGTCATTTTAGAGACGTGTGTTGCGGTACACTGAAACTTAATAAGCGTAGAGACCACAAACCATATATATATATGCGATACAAGTGTGCATGTGCATGTGTTTATGTAGTAAGAATATCTAAACATCGTGCAGATCCCGCACAAAGAGAGATGTTTTCTTTCACCCTGTTCAACTAAATCACGAGGAATTTAATTTTTGTTGGGCCTACGCCAAGAATATTCTTTTGTTTAACGTAACAATATGAAACTTTCATCAAAATCAAGCATTAATGTGTATGCAGGTACATATAAACATAACTATGTGCGTTCCCATCTATAAGCATGTATATAACCACATTTACGATATGGCACGTGTACTTGGAAATATAGTATATATGCGTATCATGAAAAGAACAACTTATTTATGGGATTAGGCTGGGAATTTACGATAATACCAAATTTTTATGCTTTGTCACTGAACACCAAACAAATAAAAAGTTTTTCAACATTAAATGTTTCTAAAATTCAAATGTTCTCTTTTATTATTTGAGTTACGCCTGGTTAGAACCCGTATCTATAGGACACACTGCTTACCTTGAGCATCATCATATAATATTGTGTTTGATCTGTTTATATGCGAAATACTAAAAATTTCTCTTTATGTTTTGCGAGAATGTTAACTGACGTTTAAAAATATTTATATCAATAGAAATAACTTTTTGTTTTAAATAAGCCTAAAATAAATAACACGATATTGAGTCATACTATCTAACAACTAAAAACGTTCTCAAGTTTATAGTCTGCTATTGTAACTCTCAAGTTGATAATAAGTAAATAAATTAAATAGTTCTCAAGAAACTGTCGCACTGCAAGTTCGAAGAGAGGAATATCAGAGTTTGAACTTAACAGCATTTATTGCTCTTCGCTGTTAGCCCATTGCGTATACGCAACCGATAACATTCCGCTACGCTGCAGTTGTAGTAGTAGACGCCCGCGTAGCAGAGCGCGCGCAATTCAAAATGTCGGCCCACAGTCAGTGCAGCGCTGTTGAGGCAGCTTCAATCAGTCGGCCGCTTGCTTTCAGCCAGAGACGTTGTCGCGCGCTTGTTATTGCGGAGAAGTTGTCTCAACGTGTGCGACGTATTGAATTGAAAAACGCCGACGCTCGTGCTCCTCGAACACAACAAACACAACATTGATGGCTTACAACCTAGGTAGTTCAGAAACGGGGATGTGAGTGTGCGGGCGTGTCGCGCAGGTTAAATATAAAACCCGTTCCGTTTGGGTGTTGTTTTTGCGTGGCAATAACTAGCATTCCGGCAATATAGTCAGATTGATTTGTTATCAAATCAATCAAAATATGTAACGCAAGCCGATGAATGAAGTGAAGTGATTTCAAAGAACGAACTCGCACCCATCAGCCATCAAAATGCCTTTCAAATGGATCTTCATTGTTTACGTGCTGCCATGTCATTCGAGCGCGCTTAAGGCATATAACATTTGGAGATTGTTTACGAACCCGAGATAAGAACATAAAACTGACCTACCAGTAACTAAACGTGTTCCACCACTCTCACCAATTATTGTCTTTTAGCAAATGTTTTATCAGTCATTTTACGCACACCTTGGCTTTGCATAATCTCTCCTCTGTTCTGCACATGATCCCATTTCATCGGACTGCGCTAATATTATTATTATTATAATCAGACGTTTCAAGTATTTGACAAGAGAACTAAATAGTAGGAGTGTGCATGAGTAGAGCTATTTGAGGACAACGTTTTTAGAATATTTTCCTTAGCTTGTCTATATGTATGTGCCCCTCTCTATCTGTATGTGTGTGTGTGTGCCCGTGCATGGCTCTGTACCAAAAATATGCGCCATTGCCGTAGTCTAACATCGTCCATTTTTACGTACGCAAATAGTTTTTGTTCTGAAAAATTGTATATTTTTCTAAACGAAAATATTTGTTGGCAAGACTTAGTTAGAGGTGACGTTTTGAAATATATCAAGTAATTTCAGTAGCCCTACGCACAAAATGGCCTTTAATAATCTTCACCAGCGTCAACGTCAAACGTCAAGATCCGGCGTGGCACATGCCATTATCTAATATTCCTCTATGTGCCCCAGAGCGATCTGTGGTTCAGGATCGAAGCAACACCGAAAGTAAATATTTTCATTTCTCAATGATAGATGAAATGGTCTTCCCAGCCAAATACTTGATAGATAAATAAATGATTTTCGCTTTCAATGGAAATCTAAAATGTGTCATTGATTTCTCGTTCCACTAAGTATTGTTTATATGGTCGTTAGACATTTTTATTGAGAAATCCTTTGGCACTTTCCGATATGTGTGTGGCATGTGTGTACATGGATATGTTTATTTGTGTATGGTTTATATAATACGAGAGATTAGTCTATAAAAAATTCTCGTAAAACAGACATCATCTTGTCATTGTATGATCAAACAAAAAGAAAACAGCAAAAAGATCACAACATTAGCATACATATCATCGAACAGCGTATAGCTATATAACATAAATATATATACATACTTAGAGACAATACTCGTACATAGTACATAATGCAGAGCCGAAATGAAAATTTCAAATAATTTGTAGCTATTTCTTTGTGTGCGCGAGCAAACCTAGTAATACATCAGACTTATTTTAGCACAAAGCCCCGAAAAAAATAAATACATAAGTAAATAAATTCATAGCCTCACTCACCACGAAAAGATAGCAGCAGCTGCTCGAGTAACACGGGGGACGGCGACGCCGAGTGGGGGTGCTGACTGGCACAGGAGAAGGAGTGTGCACGAGTGTGCGAGTGTGTGCGAGTGCGTGCTAAGGAGGGAAGCTTTATGTATTAACTTGCCGTTAGACGATCACCAAGCAATGCCTGGGGAGACGGCGGACAGTTGGGGAGAATGAGAACCACACTTTATGTGCCATGAACGATATAATTCTAATTGCGAATGGGGTTTTAAATGTATCAAATAAAAATAACACAACCAAAATTACTATAATAACCGCATTCTCCGAGTCGACATTAGTGTGTTGCCACAGCCTTGCAGACATCAACGTCAAAATCCTGAAATGTTCCACAGATTGGCCAAGTGTTAGCAAATTCAAAGTGAACAATATGACATTAAATTAGTCGTTAATCAAATTACATGTGATCGTTAGGGAGTCGGCTAATTGTACATAGAGCCAAGACCCCATCACACCCAAGGGAAAGGTATTAATAATGCAAATGATTATGCATACGCCTCGTTGGCCAAGTTTTGTGTTTTCTAAATTTGTCTCAACTTTCGTTCCTATACACGGCTGCATCAATATGCTATCAATTGCTTGGGTGTGTGACGAGTATATCAGTGGCCCAGTTCCTTTCATATCCGTATCTTCCCATTATCCAAGTTTCGTGGAAGCAAAGAGAGCGCACACTCGTTTAGCACCGCCATACAATTCTATTTACACTGCTGGCAGTCAGTCCATCAGTCCGTCAGTCCATCAGCCAAAAACCATCAGCTATCAACCAGCCGTCAGATGTCGAATGTGCATTTAAAATCCATTACGCTATATTTAGTGGCATTTCTTGCCATTGTTCCATTCCATTTTCATTTATTAGACGATAAACAAGTGCACCACCACGCTTCCCCCCCGCCCAAGACAGGTAGCTTGTACAGTAGTCCGACCCATGCCCGGGTTGCCGGCGGTTTGTGGTTCTCACTTTGTGTCTATGCCCGTCTCTCTGCATGTGTGTTCGTGTGCGAGATTGTTGGCTTTTGACAGTGCGTCGCTAAAAACAACAACAAATTTACAAATGACTACTGCTTCTGGCTGGGATGTTGAGATGTTCTCGGTGCACACCATGAAATTATATCACAAAGTTTCAGTCAAAGTTTCAGAACTCATTTCTTTCCCAAAATCCTTTCGGCAACTTCGCATTTCTTGCGCATTTGTTCACCTGGGCAGCTATAAAATTGTTGAAAGTGGAATTGGAGCCCTTAAGCCAGATTCGATTTGTTTTCAGCACTCAGTTAGGGTGCCACTGTTAATGTCTCATTAGCACGGTTACGTTAAATTATACACAAGCATTTAATGAAATCTGCAAACCACATTTGCAAGCCTTGACATCACCGATGCCATGAAATCTTTGCAAAATCATATTTGCTCTATTACTTATGTGCTGGACGCAAAACATCTCACAAGCTGCGTGATTTATTTTCCATAAAATAGTGTAAGAATGGCGAAGAAACATATTAAGTGGAGGATTCATTTCAGAGAATACAACTCAATTGTACTTAATAGTTTATTTGGTTCACTTAATTCGAAAGTGGTGCATAATATTTTTGTTTTCCCCGAAACATCCACAACAATTTGGGCAGTATTTTGTGATTTAACCCATTGTACGAGGCGTAAAATCACAACGATTTGTTAATAGCTAAACAAAACAAAAGCAAGCAAAGTAAATTTATATTTCGTATTTCAAATAAACGCGTCGAAAGTGGCAGACAGCACTGAACACATCTACCTAGCATGTTGTACTCCCAGTCTACAGATAGCTACATATATATATATATATATATATATATATATATATACAAATTCATGACAAGTTCGTTATGTGTGAACCGCATGGTGAATGTAAACAATGGAGATGTAGTTTGAAAATAAATGGCATTCGTCGTCTGGCGAAACAGAACAAAGGACAGCCGTAAAAATTGTAATTTAAAATTGCATAACCTAATTAAGATATTAAAACGTAGATTGTGAGTGAACAATAACTGAGTGAGGACACCGATTGACTGAAACCCACAGAAATAAAAAAGAAAACCAGAAGAGTGCAAAGAAACTAGAAACATGCAGAACTCAGCGTCGTCTTGTGCCTGGTACTTGCCCTGGTCACTGGCTGCCCAGCAGCACCACCACAAGCTGCTGGCCATGCAGTCGCCCTTTGCGGACAAGGTGGGCACCGTAACGCCGCCGGGCGCCATCTACGCGCCACAACATCAATTGCAACAGCCGCCGCAGCAGCAGCACCAACAGCAACAGCAGCAGCATCACCAGCAACAGCAGCAGCAGCATCAGCAACACCAGCATCTTCAGCAGCAGCAACAGCAGCCGCATCAGCAGCCACAACAGCACTCACCGAATACGGCGGCAGCTCCGCCCACGAACTACCAGCAGCCGCCACTGCATCCCAGTGCTGGCACACACTTCCCCCCCTTGGCAGCCGCCTTCAACTTCGCCCAGCCGCTGCTGAATGCCGCCCAGACGCCCAGCTATCCAGGCACGCAGCACGGTCACTCGCAGACGCAGCAGCTGCTGCAGTCCACCATGTTCTCGCCGCTCTCGCTGGGCGCCTACTACAACAGCATAGCAGCGGCTGCAGCGGCAGCAGGCGCCGCCGGCGCTGCGGGCGCCAATCATGCTGCGTTCGGCGGCGTATCCTTGTCCGCCCAGCAGCAGGCGCTGCTGGCGGCTGCCTCCGTCACAGCCACGACGCCAGCCGCCCTAATGCCACAGACCACACATGCCCAGATGCCGGTGCCAGTGCCGGTGCCGGTGCAGGTGCCGGTGCCAGTGGCGCGCCCAGCGCCGCCACCTGCTGCCTGCGCCCTGGTCCAGCCGATGAACTGCATGCCGCAGGACCTGCAGCACCTCTCTTCCATTAATCTCAATCTGGGTGGCGTGATGGCGCTAAGGAACCACGCAGCTGCCTCGGGCCTCACAGCCATCAAGTCGCTACCAAACACCGCCGCCGCCGCCGCCCTGACGATTAACAGAAAGGTATGTGGCAGCCACGATTCAAAAATGGATCATTACTCTAAGGCTAATTTAGTATTCTTCCTGCCTGGAATTGTCATATTCATAATGATGTTGAGTTACGCACTTAATAACATTACTACTAAAGAGTTCATTTATTATTTATCCTAACTGGGATTGTGATATTCATAATTTTGCTGATGTTTTGTTGCACTTTTGTTCACAGTAAAAAGTATTATATTTAAATGGATTGGATTATACATTTTATCAATATAAAAGTACTGTTATGATGAGTTGCAAATATGTACTTTACAACAATACTACTATAAGGTTAATTTAGTATTCTTTATGCCTGGGATTGTGATATACAAAATGATTATGAGTTACGCACTTAATGACATCACTACTAAAGCCTTCATTTATTATTCTTCCTAACTGGGATTGTGATACTCATAATTTTGTTGCTGTTGCTTTTTTATTGACTTGAATTACACATTTTATCAATATAAAAGTACTGATATATATATTCGAAAAACATAGGATGCTAATTTGCAAATATGCACTTAATAATATTACTATTACTATGTATGGAAATATACTTTCAATTTAATATGATTTATTTAATCATTTAATCAATATAAAAATAGTGGTATATATACTTAAAAAAGAGAGCATGTTAAGATACAAAAATACACTTAATAGCATCACTACTCTAAGCGTCATTAAGTATTCTTCTGCTTGAAATTATGATATTCATAATGATGCTGAGAAACAAACATGTACTTTATAAGATGCTATATTATTCATTAAGTATTCTTTCTGGCTGGAATTATGACATTCTTATTTTTGCTGCAGTTTTGATGCATTTAAGGCAATAATTATTAAAATTAAATTGACTTAGTCTTACATTTTATATGATATATACCGAAAAACATAAGATGCCAAGTTACAAACATGCACTTAGCAACATCATTACTCTAAGGTTCATTTAATATTCTTCCCGCATAGATTAGTGATTTCGCATATTTGCTGCTGTTCTGAAATTATTACATTTAATTCAACATATTATCAATATAAAAAGAATGTCGTATACATGCAAACAACTTAAGATAAATGTAAAACACAGAACTATTCGCTATGATCCGATATTCATGCTGAATAAGCAGAAAGTGTAAAAGCAAACAGAGTTGTATAAGCAGATCAAATGTTTTTTTAGAATTTCGCCTCCGCTGGTGCAAGATATGATGTGCAGTAGATGCCTCTTAATGGTATTTCGTAGTCGGTCGTTTGCAACTCTCTACAGCTATATTCCCTCTAAATGCATTTCAATTCAGTTTTGTATGTGAATGGAAAACTTAAACTCGGCGACATTAGATCAAACTAAACGCTCGTGAACGGTACGCCATGATTTCTGATTGTCCGACCCGACAGACTGCCGCAGTCCCAGCCTCAACCTCGCAGCGTCTACGGCATGAGCCACCTGCAATCAAGCACTTGGGCGAAGGTCATCGAGACACAATTGATGTCAGTGGCTGTGAGAGGGGCAGCTGCTGTTTACGTTGAAATGAGCCGTGCTCTTGAACCATAAGTAAAGTACATATGTACGTACGGAGATATCCATAGAAAGTGGGATCGACGGATGGGTATAAATACGTATGTATGTAGAATCGTGTGAGCTCATCATTGCCCCCGGATAATGATTTATCGTTAGTTGTGAGCCGTCGTGTTCAACTTGAATTATTCAATAGATGTTTACATAAAATACTCAATGTATGTATGTACACTTTTGTATTTGCCCGAGCGTCTTACAACCATCCGGCTTGTATTTTATAAAACTATTCAAACAATGCGCTGCGCTGCCTCTGCGCCTCAAAGTACACAGACTAAACGCTGTAGAGTTGAAGTTTGTTTGCAAGCTATTTTACTAGGTGCAGCAATGATAATTAAAAGCTGGAAGCTGTTGTCTCCCCAAAGAAATCAATTCCGAAATGAATGTACACATCTGTGTGTGCATGCTGATGTAATTGATCATTTCTATAATTTAAGTGAACCGGTTTGAAGAAGCGGATTCTATAAAAATAGCCGAGCTATAACGCGCCAACTTACTCAAACAATTATCTAAAGCTGAAGTCGCGCAAAAAATACAAACAGTCAGTCCACAGATCAAAAGTTAAAATCAAATCTATCTGAGATGACAACGAGAACAACAATGCATCAGCCAGCTTTGGAGCCAATCTCTGCTTCCGTTCGATTGACTTAAGAAAATTTATGTAGTAAGCAAAGTGAGGAAAATAATATTCAGGTCGTAGTCAATAAATTATTTGCTTGCCCAATGAGTGCATATTTTCATCGAATCAATTAGAAACTAAATGTATTGTAATTGAATTTAAAATTAGACATCAGTTTCAACAAAGAAATCGCTATTGAGAAAACAATGTGAAATTTTACCGGATGTATAACCCAAACAGACCTAAGAGTCGAAGTCGAACACGAAGACAGCGATACACTTACGATAAGTAGCCGTGTTTTGTAAATCTCATAGATGTGTGGATAGCTCGAGTGGCTCCAAACTGAAGTGGATGTGGATGTGGACGTGGAGAGCCATTATGTCAAAACTGCATCATGAAAACCAGGCTATGACTATGCGTAATCGAAATGCGGAGTTACAACGCTTTGGACATTCACTTTAATAAACTTTAAACCAAGTAATTTACAAGATTGTAATCAGAAATTGCTTATTACGTTTTCCATTGTGCTACTTGCCCGAACGTGGCTCTGAGTGTGTTGAGGTGTTTTCTATAATTGCCAAATACTTCGCGTTTGATACAATACCGCACACAATACACACCATAACAATGTTTAACTGCCCGCTAATGGTGGCAAGAGTATGAAGTAAGATGATATCATATAAAACAAAAACCAAAGCACCAAATGTAATTACTGCTTGATGTTTAATAAATAAATACAAGTACTAATGCCGTTTATAAGCCAAGCAAATAGAAGCTGAAGCCAACCCGTAATCTCCTTGTGCCTTGGCTTGCTTCTTGCAAAGACCTTTCAGATTTTCCGCATCGCTACGCATTTTGTTGGTCGTTATTTCTGCAGTGATTTTCGAGTCTTTTGAAATGCAATGATTTCACGAGACTTGTGCTGTGCTGTGGTGCGGTGCGGTGCTGTGCTGCGGTGCGGTGCAGTGAGCGGTAAGCGTTGACTGAGTTGGTCAAGGTTTCCCACATAGCCCCATAAAGTAGCCACAACTGTGTGAGTTAGAGCCGCCGAGCGCTATTTTGCCTTTTCTTTGTTGTTTACAAAAATTCATAATACGCATGTTAAATGTGAACACCCCAAACCCCCCGCTCGCTCTGTCGCTGGCCCTCCGCCCCTATTCTCGGCTTAAAGTAGTGATACTCATACAACTACAACACATGAGATACATTTACTAAAGAGTGGTGGCCCTTGAAAACGAGTTGAGGCAGTCGCTGCAACCAGCGACAAGTTGTAAAGATATGACTGAAGACGTGGATATCACAATTTCATTAACGTTTCTACATCATAATGTGTTTTTATGGCATATTAAATACACCGACGAAAACGTCCATTAAATATTGTATTTACTGCAAATCGTCAATGCCATCCTATGCACAGCGTTATAAAACTGCTACATAGTTTCCTCACAGACTATGACTCTATTCACTTGATGTATACATACATATATATATATATATATATAAAATATATCTACATTCTAAAATGAGGACATATGTCTACAGAATTTATAGTACCCTTAGCTAGAGTATACTAAACGAAGAATTTAGAGAAATGATATTTCGCAAAATTGAGAAAAACTGAATATAAAACTTGATGTGCGGTAATGCGATATGCCGCACGAAAAGTCGATTGAATTTGACAATGCCGTACGAATAAGAAAACTACATACATTAATGATTTGCATGTACTCGAACTATATAAATTTAGTAGCACGAGTTTATACACATCTGTAACATATACAATTGGTGTAGAATGTTTTGCTACAGGGTATACAAACATAATGTTTTATAAACAATTTAGCTTGCGTAAAAGACTTTTGGGCAAATGTTGTTTTGCCGCTGGCTAAAAAAAATAAATATCTGACTTGTATGAGTTCGAGACTATATATATATGAAAGGTAGCAACGAAACTGTTGATAATCGGCCGATGCCTACAGTCGCTGTATCTCGTGCGTGTAAAATAGTATATTGTATATAGAAGTAAAGCAAATAAAAATACGATTTTATACAATTTTGTGGCTGGGCAAGCACAGTTAAGGTGCTAATGCAATTGCTACAATCCCAAGCAGTATTGTCGTAATACAAATAAATGAGTTCGGAACAACTTTCCTTTCCAGGCTGCATTGCAGAACTAGAATTTACAGTAACGTCCATTGAAACGCCAGGCCAACTGTTGCATGTCACTCAGATATGGGCAAGCAACTGAAGACAGAGAGCACACTTAGTGCAGTGCAATCTGTTTGCTGTTTAAATCTCGGCAAAGTTGTGCAGACTTAATCTGTGATCTAATTACAAACAGGATTCCTCGTAAGCAGGTTTTCTTTTCTTTTGGCCGAAGACAAGTTTGGCGCGTCAAATTCAAAAGACATATAAACGAAATCGGTGCAGGAGGAGCACATTATGCTTGGCGCTAAGACGATCTATTTTGAGTATTGGCCGTTCTTGAAAATCTTTTCGAATTTGTTAATTAACCGAATCGTGGTCACGTGCTGCGGTTGCGGTCAGTCGTCTTCCAGATGCCGAGCACGCACTCGCCACACGCCCCCGTTAAATACATAGCACCTCGTGGAACTGAGTGAAGAAAGATTCTGTCGCATCTGCTCTGGCAAACACGCGCCCGCTGATCTGGCACCGTCTACCTCTGCCCCGATCCGTTCCGATCTGATATGATATGATGCGCCGTGTGGGTGTATGCATAAGACACATAAATATTAGCCGAGACAGACAGACAGACAGACCGACGGAGAGACTGGACGACGCTGCTTTTTGCTCTTTGGAACAATATGAAAATTGCCGGCTATACTTAGGATCATACTTACATACATGCATCGACATATATGTATGCGTCCACATATATTACGTAGCTATGAGCATGTGAATGGTCGTTTGCCAAGATCGCTGGCAACAGGTCTCTGCCGTTGAATGATTCAATTAATTTCTCAAGTCTTTTCATATGAACATCATCATTTCATGGAAGAGCGGAGCAAACACACAAAGAATCATACTTATCAACTTATTACTTGTGTGTGTGTGTGTGTGTGTGTGTGTGTTCTTCTGTGTAGGCAGAGTTCAAACATTTTTCATTCATTTCGTTTCACTTGCTGTTAGCTTGATCTGTTTTGTTTATTTGCATTTAATATGAATAAACTACATAATTGATTATTGATTATAATGAGCATGTCGTATTAATTCGAATTCATCTAAATTGCAGTGTAAACTGTAAATACGAGTATTTGAGGCGTGGAACGTGTTAGTAGTATAATTAGGCACTATACTATACTCGTATATGTACTATGTAGTAGACTACATAATGATATCAGAGCTAAATATAAAACCAAATTCGAGAATCCGAGACTTGTGTCGACTGTGTCTTTTGTGTCTACCATGCTCAGGGCTTGTGGGATCTTGGCGCATTATGATTTTTTTCTCAATGTGTGCACATGTGAGACGAAGATGCCGTGTAACTGTAACGAGGCGAGAAAATCAGCTCTTCCGCCCAACGAAGATCTAATACTCTGTAGCCTGCACCCAGCTCAAAGCTTTATGCACAGCAGCCGAAATGCGAATTATTTCCCACTGCACAATGGAAACGCGCATCGCTTTTTACTGCCGCTCAAGTTCAATTGACCCACTAGCTAGCTCAACTCTGTTGCATGTTGGCCGAAAACAGCCGACCATCGTGTTCCGATGGTGGTTGTGGCGGGTCTCGCGTGCTCCGTTGCCCTCCCGCACGGCTTTTTCGGACACGCCGCATGTTTCCATCATTTGTTGGGCGCACTGCCAATGAAAGCAAAGACAAAAGTCAGCCAGCCAACAGTCACTCAACGGAGTCCACGAAAGAGACAACTAACTGAAATGCAAGTATCTATTCCAAAGTATCTACAGACAGACACACATCGTCTATGTATCTGAGGCTGCATCTGTACATTCATATATCTAGCGCAGCAACAGTTTACGTTTGCATGTATCTGCATTTGTCTATAAATTACATTGTACATTGTACAATGCACGGCGCACAAACACCATACCATATTTGAATACAAATATACATAGATACATATTTACTAACATGTACACAAGGTGTAGTGTGCTCGTCGGGCCACTTGAGAGCATTTTAGCGTAGCCAGGAATACGGTGATCAAATTATGAAAAGATACAAATTCCAGACGCCAAAAAGTATAAATATTGTTGATGGTTTCCGAAACTTGAGTTGCTGACTTGCAATACCTACCTACGTCAGATCACTCGATTTGTCTTCTTGAGTGTATGAAAACATAAATTTCTAGAACAGATCTCCGCGATCCACTAAATCTTTTATACGAAGCAAGAACAAAGGAATCAAAAGCACTTCAAATAAATTGAATACGTTGTCGTCCATGACTTTTGGCAGCTATAACAAATTTCAACTCCCTAATCCTTGATCCCAATTTAGACGATATAGCAATAAGTATGTCAATAGATTTTCATTAGTCTAAATTTAACATCTCAGTTTATTTTTACATAAACCCAAACTCATTTACATTCTTGTTCTTAAACTTTCAGCTGAATGCAGTTAGCGAATCAGACAAACAGAAGCTGAAAATTCCTGAGAAGAGGAAAACTGAAGACACTGAGCAAATCAAAGATTTAAAAAAGGTACAGCGAGAATAATGCTCACATTTTATATACATATGATTATGTCATCATTTAAACTCACAACACAGGCAAAACTCGAAACAAAGGCATTAAAGGCGAAGAGACCTGGATTCACGGATGAAAGATATCAGGAAACATCCTATTATACAGAGAATGGTAAAATTTTGAGTTTTTCCATGTAACAACTTACGAGTCAAGTTCTCTCGCATAGGTCTTAGAAAAGTGTATCCCTATTATTTTACATTTACGACCTTCACGAAGGGGCGTTGGGTAGGGGAAAAGATCCTTGACATATTCTCAAAGGAGTTTCGGGCTCATCCGGCTGAGGAGTATGAACGCTGCATACAGACGGGCACATTGACCGTCAACTTCGAGAAGGTGCCCATCGATTATCGGCTGAAACATAATGATTTGTTAGCCAACATTGTGCACAGGTAAACGACATTAATGTAAAAATAAAACTTAGTTTATATGGGCACATGGCATGCCTAAAAACCCAATATTTAATACATTTTTTTTTAGAAATTTGTGAACGTGTTTCATTGTCATAAATTTAATTAAGTTTTCTCATTCACTTTTATGAGTGTATTTAATTAATATAATAAAAACAAGTACTTGACCTGCTTCTGTATTCAACAACAAACATTCGCGGTTGTTCTCTGTCTACACCAATATTTAAAGGCGTCATTTATGTATATTGAAACCGGTCAAAGCTGTAACTCAATAACAAGAACTCTAACTTTGTTAACTTCTTTGTAACATACTGTAGAACACTTATACCATCTTGAGGTAAATTCGTAAATATTATCTTAGTACGACAACGAATTAAAGAACAACAAAGGATAACTGAACTGTGAATATTCTCTATACGAAGACAGCAAATTGTTTATATAAAATACATATTGCCATAAGACTCCGACACGACACGGATGTCTGCATATAACACATATAAATATATATACTATATTTGTGCATTTGGAAGCGCTGAATGTTACATAGATCTAACTAAACATGCGCACTCATGAATACTCGTATCTTTACAGACACGAAGTGCCCGTCACTTGCCAACCAATCACAATTGTGCATATGGATGAGGACATTGTGGTTGTTAATAAACCGGCCTCTATACCCGTAAGTGGCTTTAACGACCGCCATATTACATAAATTACCATCGATAGCATTACTAACTAACAACACGAGTCGATTTGATACAAGTTCTTTTCACTTATCGATTACTTCAACCTTGATGTCTGCTTTGACTTTACAAATATAATTTTTGTATATGTTTGCATGCTTAGGTTCATCCCTGTGGCCGCTACAGACACAATACAGTCGTCTTTATACTTGCCAAGGAGTTCAATCTGAAGAATCTTCGCACGATTCATCGCCTTGATCGGCTGACTTCTGGTCTCTTGCTTTTTGGCCGCAGTCCAAAGAAGGCGCGTCAAATGGAACAGCAGATCCGAAACAGGCAGGTGGAGAAGGAGTACATCTGTCGAGTAGAGGGCATCTTCCCAGAGTAAGCATGCCTCACGATTTATTGCGGAACATTTGCAAGAATCTGATTTCGATTTCTAGCGGCATTGTGGAATGCAAGGAGCCGATCGAGGTGGTCAGCTATAAGATTGGCGTGTGCAAGGTGTCGCAAAAGGGCAAAGATTGCACCACAACTTTTCAAAAGCTGTCCCAAAACGGAACTACAAGCGTAGTTCTCTGTAAACCACTCACAGGGCGCATGCATCAGATACGCGTGCACCTGCAATATTTGGGTATGGCATTACTGCAAAGCCAATTAAATCATTATTTACTTAATTGTATTTACTTGCAGGCTATCCCATACTTAACGATCCTTTGTACAATCACGAAGTATTCGGACCGCTAAAAGGTCGTTCTGGAGATATTGGTGGCAAAAGTGACGATGAACTAATACGAGATCTCATTAATATACACAATGCTGAAAACTGGTTAGGAATAGATTGCGACTCTGACATATCGTTGTTCAAGAATGCGAAAGACGAAACTGATCTAGAGAGCTTAAGCAGCGATCAAACTTTTGGTAAGTCTGCCTCCCCACATACTACTCAAACTTGTTAATATTTACCCATAATTTGATTTGACCTTAAAGCCGTTCACAACAGTGACGACGACGTGGGCATCAATTCCCGTGAGACCACGCCCCCCTGTGTGGAGAACCTACAAATTTTGGAGCCAGCTAAGCAACAACAGCAATGCAATCAAAGCAATCAAGGATTCGCAATCAAAACCGACGAGCAGTCCGCCATAGCCTCCGTGCAGCAAAGCCCAGATACTCCAGCTGCCAGTGTTGGGAGTTCAGTGGATCTCCCGTTGGCATCCGATAAAGTTGTTATTGATAAGCATTGCTATGAGTGCAAGGTGCACTATCGCGACCCAAAACCAAAAGATCTTGTCATGTATTTGCACGCATGGAAATATAAGGTAAAACAAACGAAACAACACACAACGAAATAGGCATGTGAGGCTAACACGGTATAATCGCTTTTCAGGGCCCTGGCTGGGAGTACGAAACCGAGCTGCCACCCTGGGCACTTGAGGAATGGAGCGAGTGCGACTTACCCGCAGATAAAGTTGCGAATTAAACATTTGCAATAGATTCTATAATCACTTACTGGCTTCTCAGATACATACTGACGCTTAAGTTTCTACCATGAAGAGTCCTATTGAAACGCTTCAATCCACAACAATGATGAACCAAACAGAAGAACAAAATAGTGCAATTAATGTTGACCAAGCTATTCATTCATATGTAATCTATATGTACATATGATGAAGACAAACTGACCAAAAATATTTTTAATTGTAATCTGACAACAGAAATTCTAAATATCATATTTAAGGAAAATGTGCCTTTCAAATTGGTATAAACATAAGTTTAAATGCACATATACACATACCTACATTTGATAGTTGATGAAGGTACGCATATCAAAAAAATCAAATTTTTGCTTTACTTAGCTGTTTTCTTGTAGTGAATTTTATTGGTACTCCTAATTGGCAATTGAGTGTCCTTCACAAAAAAAAAAGCAAATAACAAAACAAATCAAAACTCTACAACCCATTCAATCAAATAATACAATAAATTTAAGAGAAAAGATGAAAAGACATGCAATACAATTTCAAGTTTTCTATACACAATTAGATTTACACATATACCACTATACTATATACTATATATTTATATATATATAGGCAAATGCAAAAATCAGGCGAACCATTAAAACTTTGTCGGAATTGAAAATAAGTAGATTCATAATCAAAAGGTTCCAATCAGCTTATAAGCAAAATAACCCTTAAAATAAGAAATCAAGTAATATTTCGTGCCCTTCATAAACTACGTATTGAACGTTATAATAAAAAGAAAGAACAATAGGTAATTTTACATAAACTACATTATACGAATAAGTGCAATATATTATACATACATATACATATGCTATATTAATGAATATCAATAAATTTTACAAATGTTTCATAGAAACATGTTTTATTCTTTATAACATATACGAGTATTGTGAGAATTTTAACGTGTGGTGTTTAAAGGGTTCAAGAAATGTATGACTTCATCGGCGCAAATAGTTTCAGCGATAAATATTATTATTTTTTGTATAAGTATATTAAAACTATTTTATAGCGGAATATTGGAATATTTAGGAAATGTCTCTAGATTCTGAGTAAACTCCCAAAAAGCTTAATTCCAGTAACCACATATTTTCGACAGCATTAAAATTCATTCAAATGCAACAGCTGAAATATTTAGTGTTGAACTTTTTTCATAACATGAAAAAACTCATTTGAGAACTCACCAAACTCCGTAACGGTTACTTACATAGCCGAAAATAGCTGTATTTATGTATGCATGCATATATATACCCTTACTTCGTGGGGGTCAGGACTTGGAAGCCGAAGTCCACTTAGTGGGCAACAGGGCCAGCAGTCAAAAGTTTTTATTACTGCAACTTACAAGGGGTTGTGGTTGCTGCAGTGAAAATTAAATTTAATTAACGTAGCAGCAAAATTAAAAATACATGTTACGAAATAAAATGCAATAAATCGGAAATTCAACTGGCCTGTTAGAAAGCTGCAGCCCAATCGCAAACATGCTTCTCTATTGACACAGAGCAGTGAGAGGATAATGCACTTACGCCCCGCTCAACTTGCTGAATTATTGAGCAAAGTGTAATTAAAATGAAAATAACAGCGCAACCACTTTGGGATTGTTTAAAATTAAATAAGTTTTCTAATGCAGCTTACGGGCATTCGGGGCGAATATAAAAACTACAACACTTACCTTTTATACCCACTAACGAAAGAGTAGAAGGGTATTCTAATTAAGTGCCAACAAAAAATGTAATTAACAGGCAGAAGCATTGCACCCCATAAAGCATACATACATATGTACATATTCTTGATATTTTTGTCCTACAGTTCGTACGAACAATTAATTACAGAGACCATTCGAGGTAGATATACCAAATTCTTAACATTGAATGCAGATAAAATTTCTTTTAGAATGTGACTAAAATAAACTAATTTTATAAAGTTTCATTTTAGTACACACATTAATAATGCTAATTAAATTGAGAGTTAAAGAGTTGGTAATGATGATAATCTTTGAAAGTAAACAAAGAAATTTAAGTTTTACTATTCAACTGCATTTAACGTTTTATTTATATCAGTTTCACATACCTACATACTCCTAATCATAATTTAAAAAAAAAATATTATTTTATATTATCTTATTTATTATTATTATTATTTTTCTAAATGATTTAATTTCCCAATATTAAAGTGCGCGCCATTAAGAGCATTTATATTTAATTTAGTAGTTGTTTAAATGATAGGACTACAAAATGTATGTCTGCGATTACACAATGAAAATACATAAATACGTGTTTATTGTATACAGTTACTCAGAAGTATGTATGTACATACAAGATTCTGTTTGCTATAGCTTGCCTCTTGCTAACTTAGTTTTACTACGTCAGCACTTTAGCCAACAGGCAACTTGCAAAGAGGAAGCATTAAACGGCGTTTGCGAGCCGTTTGTCTTGGTCCTTTACACAGATTCAGGCTCAACAAAGGTGCAAAATGAAAAACCATAAACCAGCATACTCGCACATATGTATCTGTTAACATTTTTGGCCACCTTATCGAGTCATGGCCGACACACTGGCATTATTTATTGCGACTTTGTCTAGGGTGCACATTTTTAGCACTGTCGCACCTAAAGACAATAACCTTTGACAGCTTTGAAAGCAGAAAGGATAATTTATACTCCTATGAATCGATTTGCATTGTTGTTTAAACTAACTTAGAGGTTCTACACAAGTGCAAACCTTGTCGAAGACAATAATTACCGACTTAATACAGCTAGGGAAAATACGACATTAGAAACATACATACATACAATATGTACATACACACATACATGTTTACACCTATGTGAAATGGACAAAAAATAACTGCTAAGTTGCTATAAACATGACTAGTTGAAGACTTAATCACAAAATTAATGTTAATTAGTCATAAATATATGATGAAATTTGTGTACTAAAACAAAGTATACTAAAATTCGAAACACGTTTCAAAATATTGAAATGCATGAATAGTTGTCTCTATAATTCGTCACGCTCATCAGACATCGATGTTTTTAAAGTAAATTATGCAAAAAAATTTCCGAATAATAGTTTGCAACATTCTAAGCTTGTTAAACACGGAAATAATCAGCTGTTTGAATTGACGCGCCCTAATCATGTATACTCGAAATATACCGATATATACCATTATTTTAGGAAACTTATTGGGTTTTGTTTTGAAATTCATATTTTATATTTTAGACAGTCTCGTTATAACACTTCAATGTAAGGGATTTAATTTCACTAAAAGGATAATATTTCAGAAATAATAAATAACAATGTTCACCAAAAAGTTCAGTGTTTAAACCTCTTTTCAAATATCGATTCATCGATAATACAATCGATATTTCTCCACCTTTATTAGCAATCAAGCCGGCAGAGTCAGTTGTTTGCGGGCATTTTTTTTAATTCCAGAGGAAAGCATTTCCTAGGTAAATGCAGAGGTACTAAAATGATACATGATGTTATCATATCCTGTTTAAGCCTAAGTCGGAAAGGAATTGGCATTCACGGCTTTCTTGTGAGTGTAAACACTAAATTTACTCACATATGCATCCGTACCATCATAATCTGATTGCATTTATTTGTAGGTCTCCAAAGTTGTGGACGAGTTTTTACATCCCTGTGAGCGTTCCATTTTCGATGAAATTATTGGTATCTTAACTCATCTGAATGAAATTGTGCGGTTTGCTAAATACTTTGGAGGAATTAACCCAAATGATATATCCGATTTTAAGGAAGCTGAAGGTGCAACCTAACATAATCCCTTTTGTGTGATTTGTTTAATAATGGTCAACATTTTATCGCAGAATATTCATCTGGTTATTATTTGAAGAATTTTGCAAAAGGTATTGAGAATGCTCTTGAAGATTATTACAATGAAATTGCACGACTCGAATCCTATTACCAAAAAAATTCAACCAACTCTCTTTTATACATTCATAATTCTTTGGAAAGTCAAAAACCTGTTATCCTAATGTTGCGTAAACTTATTATCGATGCTAGAATGCAAGTAAGTTCCCTATGATAAATATTGCAAAATTCAACTTCATAAAGTAATAATAAAATTCATTTTATAGAAACTTCATGGCTGTGGACTATTACAAAACTTACGAAATCAGGAATATGATCAAGGAAATGATCGGATGAACCACTTATTTGACAAGTATGCTATACTTATTGTATATATTGCAATGATTAATACTGTAAAATACATTTTTCCAGAATTACCAAGCCAATTAAATTGGTTTTCTACTCACACTTGGCCCATTGGCTGCTGTTAGGCATGATCGATGATCCACATACTGAATTTTTTATCAGTTATAAACAATCAATGGAAAATGAAGGCAAAACAACGCCTGAAAATTCCGTGACCAGCAGTACCTACCTGGTATACTAATTCTTCAATTTAAGAATTTCTTTAGTACTTATACAATGTTAATATCATTACAGTCTTCGGTTCCAAGGGAAGACATATGGCAATATGAAATTAATATGACTCAATTGCCATCGTTTGTGTCCACTGTTTTAGCCGAGAAAGTATTATTTGTCGGCCAAACAGTGCTCGTCTTTAAAATGGATCGCAGAAGATATAGATCTGAATCGTGGACAACTAAAACACCTTGTGGTACATTTAGTGATGACGTCAGTGAACTTTGGGATGGAAAGGAAAGTGTATTTTCCAAAATGATTGAGGATCTCAATGACGAGAAACGAATAGATGTCTTGCGCTTAGAAAGAGTCATTAACGATATTAAGAAGTTCGTTAGTCAACGTCTATCCGATATAGCGGTTATTGAAGATAATCTGGTTCGTCAAATGTGTTTGATTAAAGACTTTTACCTGCTAGGGCGCGGTGAATTTTATCTAGAATTCCTGCGTCAGCTCCATGCCGGAGCTAAAGGTTTTTCTAGTAAAAATGCTAAAAGCTACACTAGAGCTTTTGAGGTACGTATAGTATATGTTTATAAAATCGATTTTCTTAAATGAATTTTGAATCAAAATCTAAATCTTACAGATTGCAGCCAATGAAATGGGAATCGTTGAGGAATTGGAGAACTTTACTTTGAGTGTTCAAAAAGACTCTAATGATTTAGAAGAATGCAGCGAGTTTGGCATATGGCAAAATCTTCATTTGAAATACAAATATAAATGGCCGTTGAATCTATTGTTTTCACCAACTACATTTGAACGATATAACACTGTTTTTCGTCATCTGTTAATTATCCGAAAACTTCAATATGACCTTCAGCTCGTATGGGCCCGTCACAAATGGGTGGCGAAGACTGGAAACCCAGTCAACGTAAAAATCATGAATTTCCGGAACCATTTAACATTTTTTCTGGATAACTTACAGTATTACATACAAGTAGATGTTCTCGAAAGTAAGTAACCCCATATTGTTTATACAATGCATTTGACAATCTTATTTTTTCCCGCATTCTAGGTCAATTTAGTGTACTCATGAACGTCATAAAAAATAAAGCAGATTTTGAAGAGATTCAAAGAGCTCACTCAGTATTTTTGGCCAATGTTCTCTCACAATGTTTTCTGCTTAATGATTCTTTCGAGAAAAAGAAACATACAACTCAAACAACGACTCAATCTCAAAACTCTATATACGGAACAATTCTGGAAATTTTCAGTATATGCGAAAAATTTAGTCTTTTGGATGCAATAGAGGAGGATTCTTTAAAACAAGTTGTAATACTTGAAGAAAAGTAAGCAAAACATACATATTCGCTAGACATTTAAAATGCAGTTTTGAATATATTTTTAGATTCAACGTATCAATTACGGGATTAATCAATCTACTGGCCAATATTAAAAGTGCATCTAGTTTCGGCCCGTTATCGCAGTTTCTATTAAGATTGGATTACAATCATTGGTTTAGTGTTGAAAAAAATGAGAGCGCAGCATAATAAATTTTGAATTTATTTTCAAACTCCAGCTTAAAGTTGCAATCGTTTGATGTCCTCCATACGGAAATCGCTCCTGAAATATCAATGAGAACTAAGTACTCTTCGAGCAAAATTAATAAAGTTGTTAGTTTACCTTAAAACCAATATTGTTCGTACTTCACTAGGAGTCAGACGCCAGGAGGGCATTTCGTTATTTTTGGGATTCCAATACTCGGACAGTTCGGAGACTTTATCTAAATTTAGGAGTGTGGCAATTTGGGAGAGACGTGTCATCTTATCACGCACCGACCAGGATGTCGCTCCTGTTAAGTACGTGCCCAAGGCGCGCACTTCTTGATCCAGAACGAGTCCACCCAACTGCATTTGAATGAAATTAAATGAATTGCAATATACTTATAGTCTATTAACTTACGCGATTGAATGAACTCTTTTTTATAGCTCGTTCCAAGCGATTGGTAACCTCTGTGGCCAATATGCTTACAAGCGCATCATAATTACGAGGGCTGAGGGCGTTCTTAAATGAATTTAGAAGTCCATCCAATTGGACAATAAAATACTGAACAAATGTTTCCCCAGCTTCATACGTGGACAGTTCCTCCTATGTACATACAATATAATAAAGGAATTTAATTTTGGCCAAAATTGCGAAAGGCTATATTATAGGACAGTTCCTCCTATGTACATACAATATAATAAAGGAATTTAATTTTGGCCAAAATTGCGAAAGGCTATATTATAAGCTATTTACCTCTGTTAAATGATGACTGTAATTTAAAAATTCGTCTACCCATGGATTTAGACGTGGTCGAATTGCACTCGATCTTAATTGCTGTATTCCAAAGTCGACAGTAGCTTTCAATGCATCCCGCACATTTTTCAGCTCCGTTAAGCAACTGTCCAATAGCTGTCTCTCAACAGCTGTAATACCTGGGAATGTACCTGATATCTCTTGCTCCATAGTCTGCCATAGTGTCTCAATGTATTCGGTAGACATATCAGCGTTATTCAACTGCACTATGAAGTTTGTCCGATTGCGATCTGCATCACTGGAATGTAGTTTTCCCTGCTGCAAGGTCGTCTGTATGGCATTGTAGGCTTGTGCTAAATCGATGTAACCAGATGGATATCCGCTCTTTAACGGTGCCTTTAGTGCACTCACAAAATCTCCGTCTAAGCATGAGGCTACATTGTTGATGACAGCACAAGTGCCATTAATTGACTGCGTTGTGAGAGAGCGTCGAATTGATTTTCGCAATATAAAGAAAACATCGTCAACCATCGACGAACATTGTTGTCCCGTTTCATATGTATCAAGACCAATAGCTTTTAAAACACTTTCCTCCATAAAATACCTAATATAAACAAGAATGGAAAATTAAAATCATAATATATATATGTAATAAACCACAAATATTACCTTTCAAAAAGTAAATACGTGCTTAGAATCTCTTGCATTTGACGGCTTAAATCACAATCCTTAACCACCTGTTCATATTTGTTTAAGACATTTTTTTGTTGTTCCTTATCTTGAAAACATGTTTCAGCATTTGTCTGTATGCCAATTAGAAAATTTACTGTTATTATGTTCGATTTATAAAATATATTGTCTCACCTGCAATCGACGTCGCATAAATCGAAAATATAATTCTATTCTTGAATGCATGACTGTGATTTCGGCAATGATTGAGTCTATATCTTTGGGATTTAATTTATCTATGGATCCACCAGATGGTTTGCGATAGTGTCCCAACGACGGTATGCTATTGCTAGCTGCAGAAGCACTGTTTTGCCTTAAAGCGCTTTCATTCACTTGCCTAATCCGATACTGAATTTGCCGATTTTTATTGAACTCCAATAGCAAGTTTTTGACTTCAATATCGCATTCCTTTTGCAATATGGTAACCATATCTAACAAGGACGTACAACTACAATTGATAATTAAAGATACACGAAATGATTTGTAAAATCAGTTGATACTTACTCGTGTCCATAAAATGCTTCAATTATAGGCTGATTAACTTCGACGACTCGTGCGAAATTTTCTAAAACTGCTGTCAGGCGATCGGCATAAGCCAAATGGAGACGGCGTTCAGCCTTGGCGATGTCCTGTGCGTTGCGAAGCTCTTTTTGTGCCTTTGCCGATAACTTTTGTGAAACGTAACCACAAAACTTTTCAATACCAATGCGATGGCAACCAACCAATGGAAATATTTTGAAAAACCTCTCTACAGAAGCTAAATCATCAATTTGAACGGCTTCATCAAACCTTTTGGAAATCAACTCTCGCATCTTATCCGTAGCTTCCTCCAGAGTATGAACTGCATCGCTTACTGAGGTAATCGAACCTTGAACATCGTCTGCAGTGCGTTGCAATAGCTGTTGGTCCATTGCTAAGAATCGTGCAATATGCCCAGCGCCCTTCTCATAGTCCTGCTCATTTATAGCCTTCACCACACCTTGGCTGCATAGTTGCAAATCTATTAAATCATGGACACGCTGTTGACACTCAGAAGCCCGACACCTTGCAAGATCCAAGCGACGCACTTTTGCACTAACAGACTCGGCGAGATTAGCGGTGTTTACGATTTGCCTATTCAGTTTGTTGGAATCATTCTCAACCGTCGATAATGCAGTCATCGCTCTGCCGACTCCACTTAATTTGGCCTCAATCTGGCATTGTTTGGACAACAAGGTTCCAAGTTTGGTATTCGCTTCTGCCTAAATTGATATTTGATAAGTACAAATAATTATTTATTTTTTGTTTTTATGCCCAATAAAACAAAATGTACTTGCCTCTTTTTCAGCTATTCGCAGAAGACATTCATCCACTTTTTCGGGTGTACTAATATCCCAATTACTTATCAAATTTATTAAGTTTAAATCATTCATGACGGCATGAATTAATTGTAAAAACCAGCAAAGAACAGAATTTAAGGTTTTCGTTATTTGTTGCGATGAAATTTACGTGGCCGACTAGAGCAGAGTTACCATAGCTTGCTTTTTAAAATGCACTACTTTTTTACCGCTACAAAAAAAACAAGATGCTCCAATTAGGCCCAATGTTTAAAGTAATTAAAATTGTTATCCGTTTACAGTATATAAATAATTTACGATTGACTATTTCAGAAATGTGAACGAATAACATTGTTAATGATATTATATGAAATATATGACTCACCAAATTGGCTTAACTTTAAAAATAGATTATTTAATTTAGTTTTATTATGATCATTTGTTTAGTACGAAATGCTAATTGTAATTTACACTAGCATTAACGCAACACAAATATATTAACAAATGCAAAATGTACTAATACCACAAAAAATACTGTATCCCCAATTGGAATCCCAATTTTAATATCAAAACATCTGAAACTTAACATTCTTACTCTCCTAAAAGCATTAACCGAATGTTATTCATGTCTCTAACTAACATTTCTGTTGGTGTTCCTTTAACCTCAAAACACGAATTGTGCTTCTTGCGGCTTGTTGATATTTAAAACAAATATTACTTTCAATTATGAATAACTATTTTACGGAATATGAGAACTTGGAGGTAGCTTATGTGCTTCAACCTGTGAAGCATTTGCGTGCTTCACAGTTAACAACTATTTTTATTCATTCTGGAATATCTTCACAGATCCACGAGCTCATGCTGAAAGATCGACCACGACAAGAGGCCTATTACAATGCCATTATGAAAAACAAGGAATTGTTTAAAGATAAAATTGTACTCGATGTCGGCGCTGGTACGGGAATTCTCTCAGCATTCTGCGCAAAAGCTGGAGCCCGTTTGGTTTATGCTGTAGAAGCCTCCAATTTGGCAACCAAAGTAGCGCTGGAATTAATTGAAGAGAACGGTTTGACTGAAATAGTGAAGGTAATCTATTCCACTATTGAGGAATTCGTTCTACCGACAACAGCTGAGAAAGTCGACATCATAGTGTCGGAGTGGATGGGCTTCTATTTACTGCATGAGGGTATGTTAGACTCGGTTCTTTATGCACGAGATCACTTCCTCAAACCAGATGGACAAATGTTTCCAAGTGAATGCACAATCTTTGTTGCTCCTTGCTCGGTGCCATCACTTTTTGATTATTGGCAAAACATTGACGGAGTGAATATGCAACGATTTGCCAGCAAATTGCGCTTACAGAAATCATCACGACCGGAAATTACCCATTTAAAGCCAAATGATTTGCTCCATGAAGGCATTGTTTTCCACTGGATGAACTTACTTGACGTGAATGCGAGAGATTTGGATGAGATATGTTTTAAAGAAGTTGTCGCAACACAGTCTGCCGGAAAACACCAAGGCTTCTGCATATGGTTCGATGTTCGATTCCCTGGCGAAGAATCTGTTACACTAAGCACATCTCCATTGGCGCCAGAAACCCATTGGAAACAATGTGTTGTTGTTCTACCCGAAGAAAATTGCGAGCAATTAGAAGAGAAGTCTCCCATAGCCTTTAAAATTTTAATGAAACGTAATCCAAATGACGCCCGAAAGTATAATTTGGAAGTGGAATTGCTGGATCCCAATGAGGAAGAACATCCAGTGCCTTGCTCATGCCACATGACCAAATGCATACTGACCGAAGCTCACCTTAAGATGATGGACACTTCGTAGTCGTAACCATATACAATTTATTTGTTCATCAGCATAAAAAACGTACAAATATCATAAAATTGAATTAAACAACACATACAATTTATTTACCTCAGTCAAAACTAACGATATACCATTTTGTTATCTAAAAATGTATAATTTGAAAAATAACTCCAAAAGAGGCATTAACCTAACAGCCGTTGCAAACGGCATTGAAGCTCCTTGAGTGAGTGCTGTAGACGGTTGGTGTCCGGTTTCTGATAGCAAATATTCAAACATGCCGCAACTATGTCTTGCGCCTTGCCCAGTATACGCCGTCTAATTAAAAAATTATTATTGCACCTCATAGAGTGTATATTGATGTAATTATAAATTACTTACTTGGAACGGTACCAGATGGCCTGAGCATTATCAGCCAGAAGCGTAACGACCTGTATTGCCGACTGTATCAAATGCCATTCGTTGCCTTCGTTTGCCCAGATGCGTTCATTCATAGATATCATTCTGATGAAAGTGTGGTGGATTCAACAGATATATTTACAATTCACGAATATATATATAGTTACTAACCTTGAATAGTATTCCAGCAGCAGCTCAACATCCAATTTCATGGCAAATAGTTTTTCAGGCACTGTCCCTTCGGGTAAGTTCATTTGACACGCTTTTATTTCCAACTCTCTGATGAGGAATGCAAACGGAAAGCATGGTCCCGACTCACCAAACTCTCGAACTAAAAGTTCAACCTTGGTAAAAAGTCGCATGCTACGTTCTTGCGTCGATCCAGCTGGGTCCACAGCACTATTAATGATGTTACCCCAGACGGACTCAATTAACAATGGATCATTGTGATTGGAACAATTCAGTATCGACAGTTGGCACTCCCAGAGGTCAAATCTTTCAGCGAAATTTTGATACAATTGTGTAATATCATAGAGTGCAGAATTTAATTCATTGATTGCTTGACGCGCCTCATGATTAGTGTTGGCCAATGTACTCATGGAAAGGAGCACTGACTTTTGTACTCGCGCAATCTCCAACTGCATAAAGAGAACAAATTAAAATAACAGTTTTAAATTTGAATAGGTTTACACTAACCTTGTCCTCAAGCTCTTTTAAGAAGATGCCATTGGTGATTGAAGACCCAACTGTCTCATTCCGCATGCACATAACTGCACGTACCAAATAGTCAATGCGTACATCAAGATTTATATTCTCAGTTCGCGTCATAGCCAGGTTATCAAGAATCTGCGCCGCCTGAGAGTGATGCCCATTTTTCTCATAGTACTTCCATAACAAATCAATTAACTTCACGTTTTCTGGATTACGGCTTACACTACGGCGTAAGAACTCGCCCAAAGTGGGCTGCACTAGTTCCAATAATTCACTATTCATATCATGCGACAATAGCCATTCGTAGATCGTCACATGCATTAGTGGATCTTTTATTCGGAGTGTCTGGTTAGTAATCTTCTTAATAATCTGTTTCGACCTGTTGTCCATATCATGATTATCCTGAGTTCTGTCGCTATTATGAAAGATACTTCGACTCTGTTCCTGATCGGGCCTACTGGTAGCAACTGAATGATAAATATGATCAAGCATCAGCTGCACCTCTTTGTAGTAGTTCATACTATAAAAAAATGTATTAATTAAAACAAATTAAAATATATTCGTATTTAAGAATAATAATTACCGAGTGACAAAGCATGTGTAACCTTCGCGATCTTCTGGTGGCTCATTATTATTGTAGTAATGTATACCGATCTCTTCTGGGTCGATTTTGGACGCACATGTCGCAGATAATTCTACAACACCCTCATAAAAATCTACAGATATAAATTGTTGACAAATACTATGCAGTGGCAGTGTTGGAGCAGCATCTATACACATTTGCAATGTCGTGCATAACTTTTGTTCCTTCTCCGATGACGATTTACAATTCTTGGCACTCATTAGCATTTCGGTTGCCTTATACGTGACTTCGTCCTCATGTCTATATAGATTGGGACAAAGTTCTCGCAAGTTATCCGACACATCGGTCACATCCGCTTTATCTTTGAGGTATAAATTGATAAGTGCAATAATGAGAAATGCACATACTTCGGAACGTGTCACCAACAAATCTCTAAACGTGCAACATCTTAGCATTTTCTGGTGCTCTGGGGGCAATTGCTGGCAAAGCAGCTGGAACTGATGATCGTTAAGAATACCCCATAGGGACATTACTTCGCAGGCATGTTCTACAAAAATTAATGTTAATGTATATTACTTATATTACAAGTGAAATACTTACTAATAAACTGATTCAGTGCAGAAAGCGATCGCTTCTCTTCGATCTGTGCCTGCTCCGTTAGGTTGCGGTGCTCATTCATTGGCAATTGGCTGTTGGCCATCATTACTGTGTTCGATCTGCCCAAATGGCTATCATATGGAATTCGTCTGCTGGCTAAGAATTTTAACAAATATATATATGAAAATATACACACTTTTTATGTCAATTATAGGGAACACATCATACCAGAAGAAAGATCATGCACTGAATGTTTATCCAGGAAACTTCGCAACGCACGCAATTCCAACAAAAGAATTGAGCAATCTGTTAATGTAAGCTTCGAGCATAAATTCTCATCGACACAATGCATTTTCCAAATAGGTCGCAGCATACGCGACACAAACAAATAAAGTCCATCATGTTTAGAAGAATATTTTAGAACAGAATTATCGTTGCCCGACACTGCAGAGAACTGCTGAGTTTGTTGCTGTTGATGTTGTTGTGGTGGCGGCTGTGCAACTGAAATTCAAATTACAATTTATTAACTAAAAATAAACAAAACTAATTAAAGTCAATTACTTACTGGGACTGAGTGGCTGAATGTATTGTGATGTGCCCATTGGTCCACTATTTGCTGTAATTGGCATTGGCGTAGACATGAACATGGGCGGCACCCGATCCCTACCTGACAGCGCTATTGTCGTTGAACCTATAGTGTTATTATGCATATTACGATTGCTTGCACTCATGTAATGTTGATAGCAAGGCTCTCCACCGTACAACATAAACGCTTGAGTTGCCCACAGCGCAATGTCGCTGCCACGCAGCTGATCGGATGTGGCCAATAACAATGCAGTAACACAGGCTTCTTGCTCATTTTGCGTTTGAAAGAACATCTTCACCGATTCATGATGTGGCCCCTTACACGATATTAACAACTGCTGCAGTATGTGAGCTGCTTTCAATAGTTCCACAATATGCGTTCCTTGGTTCGTTAGCATGACCACTCGACGTGGCGTGCGTAAGTTATGCAAGATGGATGTTATGCTGGGAACAATTGAATCCTTTAATTCGGCCAGATTCCAAACGATGCCATCGATACCCTCCAGGGTCGTTGATTCAACCAAGTATGTAAAGTTTGTGAATGCTGCCGAGCTTACCGACCACAGTAGATTATGGTCCTGCTGCCTGGTTATCATCAACATGGTGCCCTCACTATAGTGCGCAGCATGCACTTGTTTTGGTTTATTGGTGGTGGCGTTGGGTGTGTATCCAGGAGGAAGCCTAACATGCAATAGAAAAATCCCCTTTGAAGTTTCCGAATCCATTTGCATTGATGAAAGTGGCTGATTGCTCGGCTGACCAACACTAAAGTTATCCGAGATATTATTCAACTGTTGCTGCTGAGAACTTAATCTCGACGTTGAAAAATAAAGTCGCACACCACACGTCGTCACAGCGACAAGATGTAGGAAATTCGAATCATTTGTGCTGAGTGGGCAGATTGCTTTCACGCCCTTAAAAATAGCTGGATCAACTGTTCTATATCAAGAAAGAACACGAAGTTAATTCCATTCGACCAAATAATGGAATGAGAGGGCGGGCAGTAAACTTACTTAATTAGGCTGATTGCTTGACTGGCTATATCATTTTGTGTAATCCTTCCAAGTCTTCTGACATTTCCACTGTTCGCTCCGATGTGCCACGCTTCAATTGATCCCTTTTCTGTGAGTACATAAAGCAATTTACGGCTGTTGTCAATGACAATTTTCTCGATAGGATCCACCTCCTGCACAATTAAAATTAAAGGTATGTATCATATTACATCATTGTGAAAAAAAAAGAATTTCTTACCGAAAATACTTTAAGGAAACTTGGCACTATATAGGAAACCAGTCCTTGTGAATGATTAATCTTTTTACACCGTTTGCCGAACCAACTGGACTCTGAATGGTAATCAATTTCGTATAAACAACCATCCCGTCCGCCCAAGAAGATACGTCCGTCATCACTGCCTTGGATGCAATTAATGGGTATATTCTCTGTGCCAATCACAAAGAGCGGCTTATTCATAAGTTGGATTCCACTGGCACCGGGTGATGTGTCTTCATATTCATTCTCCTCATCAAATGTTATACCCAAAACGATCACTTCAATGGGTGTCGTTAACAACAGCAGATACTTGACGTCCTTTATAAGCACACCTGCCTTTGGCTTAACCAGACCAACGCTAACAATCAAATGACTTAATCCATCGTAGTATGCAACATCTCTTGCTTGCTCATAGGTCCAAATATACAAATCGGAATCAATTGTCAACCAGGCTCGTCCGATTTCAGGCAACAGTCCCATTAAACAATGACACTTCATATCTGTAACCCATGAATGAATTATTTGTTATGTTCATATATAATATATCCAACTATTTACGCTTAAAATGCTCCAGGACTTCACTTGGTATTCCCGATTTTGTGAGCGTTCGCAGTTGTTGTAGGTTATGTGAATCACTGGAAGTCAGTTGCGCTAGCGTTTGATAGTCGAAGTCGTTGAGACCGCTCATGGTTGCTCTGCCATGTTGACTGACGCCTGTTAACTACAAGAAATCATTGCTTTGAGATTGTCCTTTAGAAAATGTCCATCGATCTTGAAATTACCTCCAAAAGTTCTGGCTTGTGTCTGTCCCGAAAGTCGTGACACTCCAACATATTGCCCGCTGTCTGTAGGACGTCTGGTGGCGATGGTGTGGTGTTCATTTTTCTCAGATTAGCTTTTGTTTAAAACAACTATGTTATAATTTATCTTTTCTCTACTGATACTATCACCATCAAGAGACAGCACAAAATTTGCAAGTTATTGCCGGTTTTGGAGGGAGCGCGACCCACGCCATTGACAGAGTGACCGCAAGCAACATTTTAAAACATACTTTTTAAAGTCGAAAATATACCAAAGATATCGCTTCCATTATTATTATGCAGATCGCAATTAAGGGGTTTGATGAACTTTTCTTAAATATCTGGCTACCCGTTTTTGGGATATTTTTCCGCCACAATATGCTAATAAACAATATGGATAAATTATGTTCTTCGCATTACTGTTTTAAAATTATTATTCATCTTACACTTCCTAATTTTTTAATGAATGTTTACAATTTTGTAATTTGGTGGCTAAAGTTTGTTTACATTTCAAACAGCTGTTGTACGTGAGCGTCGCCCAGACTCAAAGCTTATCATTGACAAAAAACTCAAAATAAGGGTTTGTATAGTTCTGCTGCAAAAAAAATCTGATATGCAAATAATATGATAAATATACGTAGAACAAAATCAATTTTATTAGTGCAATTACAGATTCAACTTTAATGTTTGAACAAGTTGGCAGCGCCGAAAAAATTACCCAAAAAATGTCATACGCATTTCGGCGGTGTGGCAACCACCAAATAAACGTCAAAGATTTCCTTTCTTTTTTCAGCCTCTTTCCGGTCGGTCTGCAGTGTGTAAGTTTCTAAACAATTTGTACACAAAATGAATTTTAAAACATCAACTCAATTGGGTGTTTTTACGGACTCTAAAGTGCGAGGTTTGCGTGCCGTACTATTCATTTCGTTGAATATGCAATTATTTTGAAGGAGTTTTGTTTGTATCTTAAAAATATACATATTTGAATGAACGTAATGAAATCTAGTTGAGTTTGTTGTTTACATTTATGAGACTTTTGTGTGAGATTGGTTTGAAATCCGACAATGGTACAAAAAGCGGTTGGACGCCAATTGCTTATAAAATGCTGCTGTGTTTGTGAATGCATACTTACTGACTTTGTTTATTTCCTGCAGTGTCACCAAAATGCGAACGATCAATTCGAATCAGTGTGTCAAGATCCCCAAGGATATCAAAGCCTCGGTGAAGGCTCGTGTTGTCACGATCACCGGCACCCGAGGTACACTGAAGCGCAGCTTTAAGCACTTGGCTCTGGACATGTACATGTCCGACAAGCGCACCCTGAAAGTTGAGAAATGGTTCGGCACCAAGAAGGAACTTGCTGCTGTGCGCACCGTGTGCAGTCACATTGAGAACATGATCAAGGGTAAGAATTTCTAACTAGTTACAATATGTACATGTGTATAATTTTATGCTTACATTTATTTTAGGTGTGACATTCGGCTTCCAGTACAAAATGCGTGCTGTGTATGCTCATTTCCCCATTAACTGCGTTACATCCGAGCAAAATTCAGTCATCGAGATCCGTAATTTCTTGGGTGAGAAATACATTCGTCGCGTGGAGATGGCTCCAGGTGTGACGGTTGTCAACTCGACGGCCCAGAAAGATGAGCTTATCGTTGAAGGCAACGACATCGAGGCCGTGTCTGGCTCAGCAGCCCTCATCCAGCAGTCGACCACCGTGAAAAACAAGGATATCCGTAAATTCTTGGATGGTCTGTACGTGTCGGAGAAGACGACCGTCGTGAAGGTTGAAGCTTAGTGTCATACATTCTGCTTCATTTAAAAGATTTAATAATAAATGAAATTGCTGGTAACAACTTTAAAAAAACTAAATCGTGAATTTTGAATCCCATGTCCAGAGGGGACAGTGATGGTAATTGTGAAACTAAAAACGTATGTGATGGGTGGAAATCTTAAATGCACCTCGATTTGATATGTGCGTATGTAAATCTTCACAATTTACTGAAATTTGCTGTACATATTTTTGTTTGGTTTCTATAGGAAATGAGTGTAATTTGCATATCATATCTGAAAATTCCAGCTAAAAAAGAACAAAACTAGCCCCACGTAGAATGGTCAATTTAGAAAACATAATTTATTTACGTCGGACATATAAGCTATTCTATATGTACATACTCGTATATGTTCTGCAGACAGACGAACGAATATTTCTTCTCGGCTCATGATCAGATATAGCTATAGTTTAGTAGAATTAAAATCTATTGACGTAAAAATTGGGACTCCCCAATACAATACGATGGCATATTATGTACTTCAATTGCATAGGACAGAATTTACTATAGACATAAAAGTACAGTGTAGTCCTACAAAGTAAAAATTAACAATACATTTATTTCGAATGTACACGATGGTACCAGTACCAATTGAGAAAATATGACTTTCAAAAAGGTGAACTATGGTTTGATACAAAAACTGTTTACCCTTTTCATGGAAGTGTTATTTATGCCAAGACCCACTTCGATAACCATGAACTCATAAGCTCAGAACAAATAAGTGCAATTGTTTTATTAATAAATTTGAGGCCATATATAAAATAGCCGTCTACAGCTCACAAATTATAAGTATTTTTGAGTATATTTTATTAATTCAATGTTGTATACAAAAACCCTGTTGTGTCATTTATGCTTAAACAAATATGGAAACTATTCAGAGAATCGATTACAAAAATAAAATAGGTTATAGTTTAGTTAGACAAAACTTTCATCTGCAATTCACATTTTTCTTTCTTCAAAGATTGTTACAGAGATTAATTCGATTATTTTCAAAATCATCACACAAATGTAATTTTCAAATAAAAAGAATCGCACAACAGGTCCGTAGATTTTAAAATTAAATAGTATTCCAATAATTCATGTCAATTTTAAATATATATACTTTATATACTGCAGTTTAGTAATATGGATAGCGTATATAACATACATAAACATATCCATTGTTTTATAAGAAAAATAGCTGGTTTTCTAAACCAGTGGATGGTGCACGATGAATGCTTTCGGCTATCAAAAAAGCTAACTTGTGAGCATACTGACAAACTGCAGGGACTCGGCAGGTTCCCGACCAATTGTAGTACATATGCGTCATTTTGTAGGTCAGTATTTGAATTTTATCGGCATTCAAACCCATACTGTCGTGCAATACATTGTAATTGGTTGGCGATACAGTTCCTTGGTTTACCGCCTGTGAAACCAAATAGAAATCGTATCGCTCAGGCAAAGTAATTACATCGTCGACGACAGTTCCGGGTTCAGGATTGCGCTTATTGGCAAAATAGCGTGTGTTTATCCCTTTAGTTACAACAATAAAAGCCAAGCTGCAGCCTTGCTCTATTCCGGCTGATTTATAAATACTATCCAATTGGTTTTTGAGAAATTTCACCTCACTATTAAACACTTGATAGAGCTGACCATCACCTACACCGTCGCGGAAAAAGAGAATACGTTCAGGCAATGTGCCGTGATGTGCGCGATATGCCTTCAGAGCACATGTCAAATTCATTGTAATCTGATCAGAAAGTTCCTGACCCTTCATGTGCTCTGTAACCGAAGAGAAGTAGCGTGTGGATTCTTTCAAGTCCATTGTTGCCACCAGAGCGCCATACGACTTGTTTTTGTTCTTGGACGAGTGGCATACATCAAATCCGACGGTCATTAATCCATTAATAGGCAGCTCTATCATCCACGGAGCGCCCATTAGTTTGGCATTCATTTGAATAACCACTTTGTTCGCAATCGATAGTAGACCACTGGATCTTTCCGGACGGGGAGCAATCGCTTTAAGCGTTACCACTTGCGATGGTACTGGGCGATCAACACACGTGCGTTTCTTGATGCAACTATACCTGCAAACACAAATTACAATAATAAATATTAACGAGTCTCGAAATTCAAAACAAAAAGACGTACTTCTCTTCGTTGCGAGACTTTATGACTATCATAATGATTTGTGGATCTTTAGCGGCAGCATTATCGATCGCTTGCGAGTAGGTGCCATTGCGATCATCTGGAATCTCTTCACTGTACGAGTAAATAGACAATATTCATATTTAGCAAAATGACAATGAGTTAAACATTAAAACATACTATCTGGGCTCGCTCATTTGAAGTTTCATGCCTCCCGACGACTGCATACACAGCTTCACAAATTGCTGAGCTTCGCGTTTCGATCGCGCTGGTGTTATGACATACCAACGCCTTATGTGTACATTTGTAAACATAGCGTCTTTGCGACATTCGTATGTCCAATCAGCCCGTGCATCGCATAGAAAGCGCCTTTGGCCGCCGAATACAATTTTCTGAGGCGGCAAGACTCGTGCGGGTATCTCCACGAGGGCCGTATCCAACTCCACATTCCACGATTTCAGCATATTGTTACTAGCTTCCGATTTCTGCAAGCGCTGATTAAAGACGCGCAATCTATCAATTCGACGTTCGGGCCCCATTCTAGTATGTTCGCCCATTGCCTTCATCAATCTGAAATCATTTTTCATATTGTCGGTCAATCCAGTGGCGCGGGACAATTCAGGAATTAACATAATCAATTGGTCTGTTCCTCCACGAATATTTTTTTCAGTTGGACGAGAAACAACCAACGGCTGCTTGTAGTCACGAATGGTGATGTTGTAGCGCTAAATAAGTGTATACATAGCATCAAATATAAGTTTTACATTTCCAATATTATTATTGTCACTATTCACTTACTTTCTTATAATAATCTACGAACGAAATCTCTCCATCTTTGGTACTGAATTTAGTCATCGGAGATGATGCAAAATCAACGTCATCTACACGGTATGTTTTATTATTATAGTCGGTTAAGACAACCATGCCTGTAAAGGTGACAATTCATTTTAGATTAGAATAAAAAGTTTGTAATCCGATTACAAATATGGGTTGCGAACATACCTATGACTTCACGCTTAAAGGCGGCTTGGTAATCATCACTCTCGCGGATGTTTTTCGATAAAATATGATACAGGGTATCTGTTCTCATCACTTTGTGGGCGATCTCGGCACATAAAAGTAAATCAGATTCATGTTGGCGAATGGAAGTTGTATATCCAGGCCACAATTCCATTCGATAGTTATCTAACACAATCTAGAAAATTAAATAAAATTAACCATCTTTAAACATTAGATCTGAAACGCAAAAATGTTATCTGCTTACCTTGGCTTGCGGATCGAAATAATTACGGGAAACCATTTGAAGATTCATACCTTCCATGGCACGACGCAAGATCAAATTGAGAACTTGTAGCTGCTGAGGATCCATTGCATCAACAATGCCTACACTCTTTATTTGTATTTTAATATTCTCTCCAGCACGACTTTTTGTCAAGAGATCCAAAACATACGGATTATTAGGTGTTTCCTTGAACTTGGTGGTACAGAATAATACGGATCCATCGAATATATAGCCGCCTAATAAATTGCGGTGCGCACTCAATAAGCCACGACGTAGACAAGTATTATCAACATCGGGAGAGAAATCTACACGGTACTGATAAAGTGACCAGTTGGGACGCTTAAGCAGCTTAAAGTAATTGGTTTGAACAGTTATCTTTTTGCCTGAAGTGCCCGTCTTAGATACGAGGCCACTGGGACGAGATCGCACAATATCAACAATTAGACGACGTCCGCGAACCGAACCGCGAGGATCTCCTGTTTTTTAGTGATTAATTTCATATAAGTAGAATCATATTTTTGATGCATGTGAATATATTTACCCTCAGCAGCACCAGAAACAGCCTGAGCAGTAGGGTTACCCCCGGGACCCCTGTTCGCCGATTGCTGCAATACTGTTGGATGTCCCTAAAATGCGACCATTAAAATATTAATATGTATACGACGATAAATAATTTAAATTGATATATATATTTTAATTTATACATATATCTTTTTACCAAGTGTGCATTAAAATTTATTTTCATTAATTCATAGGCTCTACATATATCTTTCAATTTGTTTTAATTACACGATTAAAAATTTAATTGTGATGAATAACCACCATTCTTCCAATTCTATTACTACTTCTATAAAAAAATTGCGATGAAACAAAAATTTTGTTAACTCCAGATGTAAATGACACTGTACGTTTAGGAGTGTCAATAGACTGTCTTCAAATAATCGCAGCATGAGACATTGTCTTAAGAACAAAAAAATATTAATCCAAATCAACTTGTCAAAAGCTCTTTGTACTACTTCGATCGTCTAGCCAAAGTTTGCCGAATTAAGAACACGCATTTGCAAATTATTTATGTCACGATTTCCTTCGGTGGTTTGATTTTGCAAACAATTTACACTTAGAAAATAAGTTAAAAAATACATACATAAGTGCATATTTTTCGAATATGCAAATTCGTATGCATTCGTTTGACATTAAGCCTATATTCACGTTTCCACAAAGCTAGCTGCATCTATGCTATCTACGCTCATTCTTTTTTATGTATACTTATGAATATGCACATGTATGCATATACATATACGTCAATATATATGGTGGATATATACAAATCAAGTGTGTGTGTAGATGCTTTGCAATTGGCAATGATGCTTAGTGTTCCGTAGAGCATCAGTTTCTTTACTTAGTGATTAAAGTAAAATGTTATGGAAGATTTAGTTTATTGGAACCGAGCTCTACCAATAATTTATTGTAGTTCTACTTTTTATAAAACATAAATAAATAATAAGGACAAAAAGGCAATTAAGTTTGTTAAAATAAATGTACAGAAAGGAGAGCATCAATTACAGTTCAAAAGTGACGATTGATAAAAACAGAAAAACTTGTAAACGTACAACTACATGTTGTGATTATTCGCAGTTAGAATTTGTTTGACAATTTGCCTCGCGCTTCAATGCAAGCAGCTCAATTTGCCGTTACATTTGGTATTTCGTACGTCCACAGTATACACACGAAACTTACAAATACTTGTGCATGTACTTCTTGTTTCACTATTCGCATCATGTTCGCGGAAAAGCATTTGAAAAAAGCTGCCTATGAATGTATTTGTGTGAGAACAGCAGTAACATGAGTGCGTTGCATTATTTTCTCACAATGTAATACACAATTGCATTCACAAATTAGATATATAAAACTTAAATAAAAATGTTCATTAAATATTTACCAGTTGAGGACCCAGACCTCGCATAAATTCTTCCTTGGGCTTTACTCCTCGTCCACGTCCACGCGAATGGCCTGAATTTGCCGGTAAATTATTCATATTCGTTTCTCAACCCACTGAACCTTTTATCACATTCAAAGACAAGAAGCAAATGGCAGAGCAGACAATTGTCCCTAACGAATTTAGTGCTGGGATAACAACTAGGCAATATCGATATTATCGATCAGGCTGCAATATCGCAAATATCGAAGAAGTGTTTGTGACAATCAATATTCGATATGTTCCTAGTTTTGAAAATTTATAATGGTTATAAGCAGAATGAAAATACTTTGTTTTCGAAATTTAAATTTGAATAATCATACATTTTGTTCCAAGACAATTAAAAATACTTTGGTTTTTGATTGAAGTTTTTTGGTAGGCGAATTGAAATTTATTATTTTCCTTTAAATGAACATATTGTTAATTGTGAAATTAAATTTATTTAGGTTGGTCATGTTATATATATATTTGAAATATACATATTAGAAATCAGCCTCAACAGCGGAGACGCTATCGCATCTTAGAGCTATAAGAGTGGACACTAAACTTGATAAAAAAAAATATGTAGGGGTCCTAAGTCTAAAGCTTAGAAGCAAACAGAAATCTTTAATTGTAGAGTACTTTAACTAAAATGTAAATTATTCTATGAATTTAAATTATTCTGTGAATTAGTTTTAGTCCCTCAGTGTAAGTTCTGCTTTTAGGCGGCAGTCCAATGACAATACGATTTCCTCCATGTTAAGGTCTCGATGCAACAAGCGCTTGTTCCCGAAGTACAGTGAAGCTCCCTCAAATATCGATGGGGTATGCTATCGTGAAAAAATTATTCCGCTAATTAAAAAATAAAACTGGTCCATAGAATTCCGAAAATTACAATTTTAATTTTAATTTAATTTTTAATTGTTTAATTTGTCATAAATTGTGATCTATTATAGCTCGTTTAACCAATCCTTATAACAAATATTTATTTTGTGCACATTCAATTTTGGATCCTAGTTAACATTACATAAAATTTTACTTAGTTTTCGAACACATTGAATATGCTTTGAGCCTTAAATATAGATTTAATGCAAACTCCACTGAACAGACAGACCGGCATCGGTGTATGACATGTGACATAATAATTGAGCTATTATGTTCAGTCTTTAGTGTAATAACGTGAACAATGTGTAAATCTGAAAAGAAAAATGTGCAATTTAAATATTTAGAAAAAATCATATATTTCTCAGTTACCTTGATAATTTTCTTTCTTAAAATTCTTCTGAATTACTGTTATTTAAAGTGAATGGAAAGTTGTTTTAAGTGTTTGAATCTTCAATGTGTTCATTTTCTGGCTTCGGATGTGTGTTTTCTTCGGGGTTAGCGTTCAAGTCCTATATTTTCGAAATATTATTAGTAAACATATGAATAATACGATCATGGTAAAAATATGAATGGGGACAGAGCGGATTAAACAGAACAGAACAAAACTGGTTTTAAAATACATGTAAATTTGACAAATTTTACCTTACACACATACATAGTCCGTTTATAAAAAGATCCTTATTGGTAATTTTAATTGTTAAAAAATGAAAAAATCCGCCTAATATTACGAATGCTCTTATTCTTCAAACCAAAGCACATTTTTATATGCGTACAAATAAAATAATCTCTTTGTTAATTTAGAACGCAGATTTTATCATTTTAAAGAACTTTTAAATTACAAATAAATTTCACAAATGTACAACAACTTGATGACCTTTCACATGTGTTCCTGTTATAGTTCTTTTAACTTTGAGAATATTAACGAATTCTTTAGCCACAAGTATGCAAACTCTACTTGTAGCGCAAACAAGATGAGGATTTCAGGATCACATGCGATTTTTCACTTTAAAGCAACTGAGTATGATCACATGCTTGATATGTGGGAACTCACGCTTATGCAGATTATTATTTTTACGCGTTGTGAATGTATACTTGTAGATAAGTTGGCAAATATGCTAACTAGTACATAGATAATATCGTATAATCGATTTTAAAATTGTACTTATACTTGTAAGTATGTTGTGTATGTATATAACTACATCAGAAACATGTCACAGAAATATTCAATAATTATTGATTATACAATCAGTATGTAACTAGACTTTTGCACAATATTCGGAAATACATTCATTTACTTTTTATATTTATTTTGAACATTAACACTAAAGGCCAAACCAATCATATTATTGACCCATCTCCATTAAGATCTACAGAACATAACGTAGATCTAGTCTTTGGAACCCGACATTTCATTAAATGTATTCTATATGAAAAATAAATTGATGCAAATAGTCTATTTATACAAATCCCTGTACATAACCAAAAGGCATAGTAAGATTCAATTGTGGATAATTTCTCTCAATTCAATTATTTCGTTTTGTAATCCGAATATTTAAAAATGGTCGCTTTTCTATTTAAGAGGTAATACTACACTATATGAATAAAGCAAATAAAATTACATCACAATTTTTTAAAAACTATCGGTAAAATGATTTTAACGTTTTTTTAATCAGTATTTTATAGATTTAATAAGTCAACTCTAATATGGAATGCATGAAAATGACGCAGTTGATCATTTAGACAAGTTTGAAAGGTTTCTAAATTTAAAGCAATTTGACGGTAAATTTATAATATTCTATAAGATCATTAATTCATCTACAAGATTCCCAAATCACAGGTTTGCTTATATTAATATCAATTTCTCGTGAAGGTAAACGTATTTAGACTTTCAATTAATCGGATATACGCACTTAACATATAAATAATAATTGATAAACTAAAAATCTTACAGCAGTACATTTTGATATTAGCTCATCTAATTATGATATATACAAATAATGTAAAAATAACCAAAATAATAAATATATATGTATGAAAGAGGTACAATTTATATCTATGTTAGCTTAGACCACTAGCAAATGTCTGTATGTATGTACACAATAGTATATACACGTGTATGTGTGCAATTAAAAATAAACCAATTTCTAATTAATTACTATAAGACCAATACAAATACGATTGCTGCGGTTATCACTTTAAAATCCATCTCATCAATTTGATGAAGTAGTCCTGCAATTTTACAATTACAAAACATTGATTGTTGTAAATTGAATGACATTACATGAATCATTAATACAACGAATAAAAAATACATCGTGTATATCGTGTATATACATGAGAAATCAATAGAGTTGTAATAATATAATATGTTTTGGCAAAGTCGAAAACGCCGATGACATGGTGATTCTACATAAGTATTTAGATCGTTATAGGACTTATCTAGTTTTTAATTGTAATTTGTATAAGCTAAAATAAAAAAATACACTAATTTATTTAAAGAAATGGCAGGGTCCCAAACCACATTGTAAAATGTTAAAAACAAGGAGTGATTATGTGTCCGCACCCATAAAATGTCTGTTATGTTAACCACACGATTTAATAATGATTCATGAAACAATTTAATCCTTCTCAGTTGCTTTGTTACACTTGATTGTGGGGTTTTTGCTTGTTGTTTATCAATATGTTTATAGGAATGGAAGTTGATTAAAGACCCATTTTCTATCATTTTGATAAAAGATAATTTACGATAATAGAAATGTGCTTCAAACTACTAGTAGTAAAATTTAATTTAAGTTGAAATGTATGTACAAAAACAGATGTGTATGCATATAATATCGATTGTGGATATAGTTAAAGAGAGTGAATGTAGTTGATACGACCGATTACGACCATGATAATTGTATTCGAACCCAACCCACAACTTGACTTTTCTTTAAAATTGTAATTTATTTGTTTCTCAAATAAAAACTTAAAATACTTAATAACTAACTAATTGGTAAATATATTTTTACACATATCTTTATAAATATGTATCTGCACCTAGCGCTACTTATAAACATAAAAACATGACAGCAATATAAATTAACTACACTTGTAGTGTATTGGTTAATATTGAGTTTAGTTTGTAGTGTTTAAATACTTTAAGATTAGCCAATCGAATACTTGTTAAAATTATAATTTTGAAATTGCGCAGAGATTAACTGCAATAAATAACTCTGGTACTTTAATAACTTTGGCCTAGACACGAAAATAATGACTAGCAATAGTGGTACAATCGAGAGTGCTCGACTAGCTGATGCCCTGTGCCACATTTGAATTTAGGCTTATTTTGTTTTGAAGCACGTTTGGACAGTCGGACAATTTATCCAATACTTCAATTATATTGGCACAGCGCATGATTATAATAAACTTATAATATTGATTTATTTCTCAAAAAATGAAAGGATTTTTCTTTAGATTCGTCAAAGATTAGTCTATTCTGTTTTAATGCTGCTTTGCAACCAACTATGTAATACTTAATTATCATCCGCATAGTACAAACAAAACCTATTTTTATTGTTACTTAAGTACAATATAGGGGTAGTACTTCTTTATGAGAATCAACGTTCCAAATTTGTATTTAAATTCGCTACATACATAATGGCAATAGTAAAATAAACAGTTAGTATTATAATTATTATTATTATTATTCTACCTAAAAGTACTCGTATGTAGTTTTGCAAACTGTGTTCATTTCGAGCCTACGAAGTTTATCTATGGGGTCAACAGATAGAACTTACGACAATAAAGAGCACGACAGCGCCAATAAAATGATTGTATAGCTCGCCAACAGCCCTCCAATTTAATAATAGAGTTAAGAACGTAAATTATTTGTAATGAAACAGTTTTGTTGTTGTTGTTGTTGTTGTTGTTATTGATCAGCTGACAATATAAATGGTCGTGTATATGATTGCCCCAGCTGGTATTAGATCTTATTGGTGTCGGGTAGTGTGGGCGATGAATTGTAATATAGTTGTGATCGACAGTTGCATTAAAACTTACCTTTTTGGCTGGGGGCACCGGAACCTGTAGATGGTATTTGGCTTGGCAATAGTCGCGAAGTAGAGCTATGCCTTCGGTGCGGTTGTTTGCATAGCGTGATTCCCAGGCATCTAACAATCGATTGTAATAACGAGGAGTGTCGTTGTATTTCAGATATTTGTGGGTTTGATCTGTGGGAAAGATGCGCTCAAGTGGAGCGCAGCGTGCCAATTCATCCTCAGCCACAATAAGACAGCGTACATCGTCCGGTGTCAGTTTTTGTAGTATTGCATTAATGTACTTTAAAGATAAGGAGTAAACAACTATTAATCACAATATATATATTGAATGTGACATTAACTCACATCTTCGCGGTTCTCCATTGATTTACGTGTGAAATTATTATGCTTGACCTTCTCATCGCGCGACAAATAGTTGATGTAGAGACGTTTATCATAGCACATCTGTGTTCCGGGCGGAAACGAAAAGTCCTCGGCAAGCTCCTTTTGTTTTTCCTGAGTGAGTTTTGGTGGTACCTGCGACAAGGAATGCAATCAATACATGATTTCATGCTAACATTACATATAAAGACATCAACTGACATTATATAAGGCCGTATTAAGAACACCCTGCACCAGGGGCGCCTTCACATGAGCATCAAGCGGCAGTTCTGAGTGCAAGCTAGGTGAAATGTTGACTTCCAGTAACCATGGCACAAGATCCGAGTCCAAGATCACATCGAAACCAAATAGCTCAAAGCAACTGTATTTGGACTCCACGTTCGCTCGTATCATGCTATTAATGCCATTTTCACCAGCTAAAATTGTGCGTAACACCAGACTCCTGAGGGCCTCCCAGAGGCCATCGGTGCGCACACCACGATTGGCCAAATATGTCCATAGCGATTTGATTGTCCACTTGTGGCCATGACACGCATTCACGTCCTCGTTCTTGGAGTAGTTTGACGAGAACTTGTTGATGCTATAGTTCGTCAGATGCATGCAGCGATCATTTAATGTATCAGTCTTGGCACTGTATTTCACTATAAATTAGGTAGAGCTCAAATTGTAAGAAATTACAGATGATAGAAGCAGCATTTACATACCTGAAGCGAATCTGGCCAAGCCATTGTGGTACATAAAGACTCTCAAGGGATTTACAGATGTGACCAGCACGTACAGGCGCAGATCGAACTTGCTTCCGTTTATAAGCAACGGGCGTTCGATATATCTACAGCAGCGAAACAAATACGAATACTGTATTAATAAGTAATTGTACATATGATACGGCTCTTACTTCTGCACGATCAAAGGTCGCCTTTTGGGTATTTGGGCCCAACGATTAACCACGCGTATTCCAGCACCGCGCGCACTTGCGGGTGGCTTGATAATCCATTTGGTATTACGTTGGGCGTACTTTGGCCAACGTTTGCGCAGTGCAGACAGATCGTTCGGTATGACGTAGGTGCGTGGCATAAAGCCAAACTCCCTGTTGCTGTGCTTCTTCATCTGTCTCTGCAGGTTCTTCCAGCAGGAGTCCTTGCGTCCAATGCGGAATGAGCCAGGCAAATGATTAATCTTCTGGTATGAACGAATTGTTTTAAAACAAGGCGACTTCAAGTGCTTGCCCCAAACGCCCATCCAGTCATTGGTTTCTACATAAAATTGAAATGTGGATTAAATTTAGTTCAAACTGCAAATTAAAGAAACTTACTCTTGAGCATTCGCATGCCGCTATTGGCCAAAATCAACCGGACAACTTTGGGCATGATGTTTGTCACTCGCCACTTCAGTACTTTGTGTAAGTCCGGCGGCACGTCGGGTCCTTTTTGAGTGTTTGTCGAAAAGGACAGATATGGTGGGACATAGGGAAAGAGACTTGGTGCCAATACTGATTTCGGATTACGCAAATCTTCGTCAGAAGACTGAGATAGCAGGAGCATTGTTGAGTTCTTCGGCGAGGACGATAATCGATCGCCCGAATGGGCCATTTTATAGGCATGCGCTCGATATCCATCTTCAGTATCAGAGCTAACACTAACTGTGTCGCTTTCATCAAAATTTGATACTATAATAATTTGAATTACAATGATTGTGTATTTGCGTTGTCTTTGTTTGTCAAAAGAAACTTACAATTGTCTAGATCGTCGTCATTATCAAAATCAGCATCGTGGTATTCGGGGACCTTAACTTCAGGTTCGTCAAGAATATATTTTGTCACGGTGTCGCCAGCTCCTTGAGCCTGTACGTTACTTTGACCTTTGGGATGTGGCGGTTTTACGTTTTGAGTGCGTGAATTACCCATTTGATATTGATGCTTACGTGCCAATCGAGGACTCTGACTATTATACAACAAAACCCTGTGCACAGTGGGCAGTATCTTTTTGGCAGGCGTTTGGCCACCCCGAATCCTTTTGGGTGTCAATGGTAGCCGCGGGGCAGGTTGCGATGGTTCGGGAATTTTATGTATTTTCTTTGTTTGCGTTGGGTTATTATTAACTGTCAGTGTTTCTCCAGATTTGTTCAGTTCATTGACTTCGCTATGCTGGACGAATCGACGATGGGTTATTGTAATTGGATCGAATTGTTCATCATCGATTTCCTTTGAATCGTATAATCCGCTATTAATATTGTAATCATCATCGTTAACTTTCGATATCAATTTATCGGAGCACTCGTTCTCGGGAGAATCGTTCCAGTTGCTGTCGTTATACCCAAACGGCAACTCATTGTTTTCTTTCAGTATATAACTATCATATTCTACATTTTGGTTATTATCATTGGGCATATTATTTCTGCGACTGGCATTCGACGAGCGTTTACTCGACGCATCATGAAATAAGCTCATTTGAGGTTTGTAATTGCACACCGTGCGAGAGGTATGCTGGGAGTGTTTCTTCGGCAACTGTTCTTTTGAACCACGATTGTAAAAATACGAAAAGTAATGTTCGTAGTGCTGATCTGCGGAAGGAAGACGGGTTGGCCGTTCCGGACTGCAAAATAAAGAAAACACGGGAAATAGATTAATGAAGAGAAATAGACCTATCATAACTGCAGGGACCGTAATCTAAATTATACTACAATTAACACAATCACGGTTATTATAAGGCTGCGAGGGATTAAAAATTATACAAAATATAATTGGATTTTTTATATAACATAGTGATGGAAAAATGTTCCAATAGTTGCTTATGTGTAAATATTTAGTGTTTGGACTCAAAAGCACTAAGTAAACAATTTTTACGGTCCCTGTCAAACAGTTAATGGAATGCTTGGGACTGACGGATGCTAAAGAAAATAAATATTTTTGTATATAAATATGTGCGTATGATGTGCAATCGATCTAAAGTAAATATACAAACAAATATGTTGTGTATAGCAGTAATACGAGCGTAGCATAAACTTAAAAACAAACTGGGGGGAAGCAAGCAAGGGTGGGAATCTTGGATTTTGTCTGTCAACAATTACATTACAGAACTCCACGAATTTGCCAAAGAGTTTGGTCTGAGGTCATGCGGGTAGATGGAGGGCCCATCCAAAAATTCAGCAGTGCTTCGAGCTCTTATTTGTCGTTTCAGTGGATCTTTCTCCAAAGAAAGTGCGGGCGTATATTTGCGTTCCGGCTTCACGGGCGCACTATTACTATGCACCTGATGACGCCCCTTGGGCTGCGACCCACTATAATAGTCAACTTGCTGTGTCATCAGTTGGTAGGTATGCTGGTTGTTGTTGCCGCCGGAAACCTTGCGGGGTGCGAATGACTTAGCGAATGAATCAGAGTATTGCAACAGCTCGGAGGCGGGTGCTGGATAGCCAGCCGCCCTGCATAACTGTCTGCCGACCATACTGCTGCATTTCGATGGGCTGGGATTGGTAGAACGACTGGCACCCTTTAGATTCCAGGCGGGTCCTATTAGGTTGACGCTCTTATAGTAATTAGCGGCATTATCAACATTACAAAATGGTATTTGCTGTTCGTGAACGATGCTGCTGTTGTTATTACTAATCCCATCGTTATTCGTTAAACTTTTTGCCTGACTGTTGTGGCGCATTTCAAGATCTTTTCCATACACTTCCGAAGCGGTGTACATGAACATATTAGTTTAGTGCTTAAGTAGTTGCGCTGCATATGTAACATGTACGCATGCACCTGGCGGATAAAGAGAGCACAATTTTGTTTATAAAATTATTTAACATATGTATATTGCACGACTTATCCCAGCCTTTTAGATGTTTGCATCTGCAGCAGATGATATGACAATTTAATATCTTTGAAATTTGGCTTAAACGTAATTTATATTGCTAAATTGAAACTTATATCGAATGTGCATTAATTAACTTTAGTCAACATAAGCTTTCCATTTCAATTGACAAACAAAGCCAAGGTCATTTCACAGCACGGGTTGAATGACCGTTCAGTACAACATCCTATGCAGAATTAAATACATTTAAATAGTTTACTCATCAATATTGGTTATTCACATGGATTAGAATAAATTAGAATTAAGTTATTATCAAAAACATACCGTCTCCAAAATTGGGTGACCTTCAAGTCTGGTGGGTTGTGCTAGTTTCACAAGTGGCAAATGGGGGTATCAGCTGTGTGTATGTAGTAGTAATTAAATGTAGGTCACAAACGCGACAATATCCTTAACAAGGTGTAAATAAAGTATTCTTAATCCACTGTATTTTGTCAGCCACAAAAGAGATTTTTTTACCGAAAATTAAACGAAATGTTTGGAATTCAATTTTAATCAATAACATTCACATACGACAATTCAAGAAAATTAACTCAAAAGGAATCTTAAGCAGTTCACTGATTCGCAACAACTCTGACCGTAATTACTTTGTGTTTGATTGGCAAAACTAATGTGTACATGTGTAAAATTTGATAGGTAGGTGTGCTTTTGAAATGTGTCCCAATAACAATGATAAATATTATTAATAATTTTGATGTAAATATCAATGTGTACACAAATACACACATTTATTGTAACAAAACACAAAACACATGGCACCCCGCGATAGCAGTTACAGCAAAACTTCTGTTAAATTGAATCAGACATCTAAAGATAACAAAAACACAGCATTCGGCTGTTATGTCCATACCATTCTCTGTTACAGTTTACTTGACTGAAAAAAATGGCTTTGCCATTCACCATTCTGAAATAATTTTTTCTGCTAAAGTCAATTGCAACACTTTACTGTAAAATTCGTGGAGTTCAAAATATACGGAGGGTTGCTTGTAAAACGCTCAGTAGGTAACTAAAACCAATCAGAATAGCATCACTGTTAGTTAACACTAGCACGAGCCATGGAGTCGTAGAGACACATTTAATCGGAGAGCCTCACATAGTGTTAAGCGAACACTCGGAATACTTTGATAACTATCTTGCCTTGTTGCAATTTATAACTTTTATGTTTATTTTTACACAATGAATTACATTTCAATCAACTGCGCAAACAATTGTTGCAGCAAAACAATGCCAAACCCTTACCACAGCACGTGTAGTTCAAATGTGAACTAGTTCAAAATCGCTTTGATATTTGACATTGAAGATGCCATATTATCAGCTGCTTTAACAGCACACTGATAACTAATGCTCATAAAATATTCAGTTCGCTTAAGTCAACTGCTTTAGGAAGAATAAAATGTTGGCTGTCTTTTATTATGTATGTTGTACTGGTGAAAATATTGAATGAAATACATATATTAAACCTATAATATATATTCTATACTATTTAATACTGTCTGTTTTATATATTTAGTTGTTTGTGAAATGAGATTTAATAAATTCTTTTCTATTGCGTTGCTCTTCTGCAATAGATATACCATGACCCGAACTTAAGAAGTTTGGCTTATAAAAGGATACCGTGTGCTCAGCATCTGAAAATTAATCCATTTGTCTGTTAGAAACCTTTTTAATGAATAACGCTGGAAAGGGTACTCTTACCAACGCTGTGATCATTCCAGTCAATGGCCATATTATGCAGAAGTGCCAATGCAGTAATTGTTTGTTTTGCAGACCCGAAAGTACCCAACAGTTCACTGCCGAGAATTCCAAATCGCCGAAACCAGACGTTTAGACATTTTATAGCTGGCGCAAAGGTTACAGCATGAGCATGGTTGTACAGCTCTTCAGCTTTATTTCGAGGGTATTGAACGGGTGTGAACAGGCTGGATGAGCATGAAAGGGTGTCATTGCCGAGAAGAATACGTCCGCGAAATTCGTTTTGCTCAAAACGTTCCTTAATGCGCGACAATGAGAACACCTCTGGAGAAGTGTTCAAATCAAGCTCATCAGATAGACGGATGTCCAAATCTCGAATTTTATGCTCAGCATCTGAAACCAATTGCAGATGCACCAACTCTGTGGGCACTGGCGAGTCCGTTGACCCACCACCACTGGAGCAACTTCTATTATGCTGTGAACGCGAAGCTTCCAGCTGCAATCTCACAGTACTTTGCACAAGCGCGCCGATAACTTGAGGCATATTCGATAACGATTGAAATGAACGCGTCATTCGTTCCTTCTCGGAGAGCGTTGCTGGCATTCTAATGTACCGCGACGCCTTCGACGACAGCACTGATGCCACACGACGAGTTATCTTAGCCATTGTGTGTAAACTAACTCCATGCGCCATAGCTGTTAGTTGGGGATGCTGTGAGAAGGGAGGGGAGAAAAACAAAATTAAAGTGTGTATACTTTCATTGGATGGGTGGAGAGTAAGTCACCTCAGTTCCACCGAAGAAACGAATAGCCGCCAAGATTTGCAAGTCTATGGGCACTTGATTTCTTTTCGTAGGTTGATAGTAGTCAACCTCGATGTCATCTTTAACAATCTCAATAATGCGCCTCATATTTTCTTTTGTGTAGCGGTATGTTTTACGAAATTCAATTTCATTCAATTGCTCCATTGGGTGAAAGCGGGCGCGCCTCCTTTTTATTTTGCTTATGCCGCCTTTATTTTTCGTGCTGCATTTAACACTAACGTGTTGCAGCTGCCGAAAATCATTCACATACTTTATATCGCTTATAAACCGTTCAAATACTTTTAAATCCTGCATTATTGCAATATTGTTAATACTTTTTCAACAGTGTGGCCGTAGTAAATATTTTATAAAAATACTTTTCTTGAAATACTAAACCGTTTTCATCATTATCCGAGATTATCCAAGAAAGTACTATTAATTGAAATATGTGGCAGCCCTCTGAAGTAATTATCCATTAGTATCAACGCCCCCAAGCGCGGTACATTTAAATTTTTAAGTTGAATGCCATTTTTTTATAACTCTGCATTGGAAGATTTTAAAGCAATATTAACGCAAGAAAAATTAATAACAAAAATATATAAAGGAGGGAAATCATCGAGTAAATTAACTCCCATTAACAGACAAAAAAATATAAGCATTAATTGTCCGAATACAAATTATTTAAAATTCTATTGACTTAAAAACTTTAAATTTTGTAACACGAAATTAATAATCGCTTAAATGCAATGTAACATTATTTAACTGTATTATAATTCGAATCTTAAAAGTAAATATCCATGTGATCGTGAAACATCAATGTTACCGATAGTACTCTTGATCGTTCGATAACCAGTGTGTCCATGTTTCTTGAAGAAAATTCCGAGTATTAATTGGATTTGAAGTTGCGGTCACGTTGTCAACAACAGCTTAATTTAAAACGTCGAGCTTCAGTTGACCGGTTAGCGAGGCGGGAGCGTTTTTGATATTCGCGGCATTTTCTCTATTCATATTTTGCTCAATAACAATGGGTGACCAGGAGAGAGGACGGCGTCGTCATTTCAATACGGGTGATAATGCCCATGAACCGGTAAATATATAACCAAATATATAGTCTTATTAAGTGAATTTGCAAAATCTAAGATGTTCATTTTTATGCCAAACCTATAAATGTAATAATACAAGTCAAATACAAAACAGGCGTCATTCGTGTATATAATACATAAGTACATACATACATATGTATGTGCAAGCACATGCATACATACAAATTTTGGTACATTGATGCCTAGTATATATGTATGTATAAATATGTATGCATTAAGCGCGACGTAGTTTGTGTGTGAGATCGTATATCCATGCAAAGAATAATGTTCTTTTTTGTGCTCAAGTGGTGAGTTTTGTTTCCTCTATTTCTCTTATTGGAATACAACGATTAAAATGTTTTTTTTTTACTGGGCATTCTGAAAGTCGTGAAGTAAAAGGAAATTGTTTGACACCAAGCGAAGTTCAATTCAAAAGCAAGTGATATAAACAAACTGAAACAAGAATTGATTGACCGCCATTGAATCTTTGTAAGCATGCGTGGAAGAAAGAAATATAAAAACATGCGAAATTGCATTTTTGCTGCAAGAGTTTTATGCTGATACAACGAATCGTAAATGTAGTAGTGATACCCTTAATTCCTTAATTATAAAGTTTTTAGACATAAGTATGTATACAAAATAAAAAATAAATATTTGTGTTTTTATGCTGGATCGATTAGTGCAACTGTATTTAATACAATCTTCAATTTATACGAATATTTTTCAAGTAATTCAAATAGTAATGAACTGATTGTTGGTACTGATCACGAAGATTGTAGAGGCCTCTTAGGACTATGAAAACATGATGCTATCTAGAAAGTGAAAGATCTAATTAAAAAAGCCAAAACCACAACTCTATAGTAAACAGAACAAAGGCACAGTAAAATGAACTACCGTTAGACTGCACGGTAGATGTGATGAAGAAATGTATGATGATAAAAAAGCACATAAGAAATCGAAATCATCAGTTACCGACCTCTAAAAGAAAATAAGGGTGCAGTAGAATGAACTGCCGTTAGATTTCCTTCCACGGAATTTCAGTGGAACAAAGTATACAAAATTTGTACATGTACGTTTTTTGTGTATACACATGTACATATATTTGTATGGTAATTTCCAGGAAAAGGTGCATTGAACCAGAACAAATTGAAATTAAAGTTCTCTTTCGCGACTGGTGACCGGCTATATGACACCTAGAAGATTAATTACTTCACAATAAATTAAAGCGAGTTAAGTAGGTTTACACTAAGAATCTGCTTCTCATAACTTAATTAGTGTTTTGTATTAAATTTTTAAATTCGCTTAACAAACTACATTGTGGTGGATTCCTTATTGCTGTCTTAAAATGAAGATGCGCCCGCAGTTAATTGTACTTTATGAATTTTGTTTGGTTGTTTTTGCCCAATCAGCATTCAAAGGTATTTCGGAGACAAGCTGAGAGGCATGCATCGCAGCCTTCGGATCCTAGGAATACGTCAACGCCACAAGGCGAAGGTCCTTCTACTTCCCGCGGCGCGTCTACTTTTCAGGCAAATGCAACGCGTGGCGCAGCAGGAGGAATTGGCGGCGATCGAACTAGGAAACGTATTGATCGCTTTGAAATCGTTCATACGCGACCCGCCGATGTGGAATCAAAGGCAGGAAAAGAAGGCGAACCCATCCAGTTGATAGCGAACTATTTTCGCTTGAAAACCACACCAAAATGGCGTATTGTACACTACCACGTGGACTTCTCGCCGGAGATTGAACCTGTGCGAGTACGATGTGGCATTTTGTCGGAGCATGCTGCAGTACTGGGAAAAGGTTATCTTTTTGATGGCAAGCAATTGTTTACGACCATTAAATTTGAACAGGATGTTACAATTCTGACCGGAAAATCGAAGCAGGACATTGATTATAAAATTACCATCAAGTTTGTAGGATTTATATCAACAGCAGAGGAGCGTTTTCTGCAGGTTCTGAACTTGATTTTGCGCCGCTCCATGAAGGGACTCAATCTGGAGCAGGTTGGACGTAATCTATTTGATCCGCACGCAAAGGTAAAGACAGTTGAATTTAAACTGTTCTGTTACTAACTGATATTTGCTCGCACTCAGGTATCAATGCGGGAGTTTAACTTGGAGCTTTGGCCTGGCTATGAGACGTCTATACGTCAGCACGAAAGAGATATTATGTTGTGTTCAGAAATCGCACATAAAGTAATGCGCACCGAAACCGTGTACGACATTCTTGTTCGTAGTTCTCAGAATCCTGCTCGGCATCAGGACGAGTTTCGTATGAACGTGTTGGGCTTAATTGTGCTCACGGATTATAATAACAAAACTTATCGTATTAATGATATTGACTTTGCAAAATCGCCGATGGCTACATTTAGCTGCAAGGGCAGAGACATTAGTTTTGTCGAATACTATTTAACGGTAAGCGAAACTTGTATAGTAGACCATTGAATTGCTATTGGTAATATGCACGCAATATTTGTTTTTAGAAATACAACATTCGGATTCGCGATCACAGACAACCATTGCTTATTTCAAAGAATAGAGATAAAGCTCAAAACACAAATGCCAACGAGTTGGTTATTCTCATTCCGGAGTTGTGCCGCGTAACTGGACTTACAGATAATATGCGTTCCAACTTTCAGTAAGTTTCTAACGCCCCTCATTTGCAAAACCAATTTGATTCGAATTTCTGTTTGCAGACTTAAACGCGCTATGGCAGATCACACGCAGTTGAATCCCGTCAGACGAATCGATCGCTTGCGAACATTTAACCGAAGATTGCAGAATACTGCAGAAAGTGTTAAAGTTTTGAATGATTGGAACATGAAACTAGATGAGAATCTAGTCGAAATTAAAGCACGTGTAATTGCACCCCAAAAAATACTATTCCTGAATAATCGGTAAATAGAGTGTCATTTAAAACAATTAGTATATAACATGCCTCTTCTGCGTATACTAGTGTTTCCGCTGGGGATCAAGCCGATTGGACGCGTTACTTTCGAGATAATCAAATGTTTACTACACCCAGTCAAGGACTCGATCGCTGGGCAGTTATTGCACCGCAACGCAACTCTCGAGATCTTCGTACACTGCTTCAGAATTTAAACCAAGCCGCACGTGGCATGGGTTTTCAAATCAATAGCCCTCGCGAGTAAGTCGATTTATCAGACATACCAATGTGCGCACTACACAACGAAATTAAACTATTTTCAGGACTATGATTTACGATGATCGCACAGGCAGTTACATTCAAGCCCTCGATGACTGTGCTCGCATTGATCCGAAACTAATTTTATGCCTTGTACCAAATAACAACACCGAGAGGTTTGTTTTAAGAAATGCAATTCATAGATATATAAGTTTACTTGAACAAACATATTCCTTAGATATTCCTCAATCAAAAAGAGAGGATGTGTAGATAAAGCGATACCTACACAGGTGGTAACCACAAAAGCCAATCAAAGAGGACTGAGTGTCGCTACCAAAATCGCTATACAAATTAATTGCAAGCTGGGCTACACACCATGGATGATAGATTTGCCGTTGTCCGGCTTGATGACAATTGGGTTTGATATAGCAAAGTGCTCTCGTGATCGCTCAAAGGCCTATGGAGCTTTGATAGCTTCGATGGATCAACAACAGAACTCAACCTATTTCAGTACAGTGGCTGAATGTAGCGCTTATGACGTAATGGCCAACAATTTATGGCCAATGATGTTAAAAGCTCTCAGACAATATCAACGCGAGCACCAGAAGTTACCGGCCAGGATTTTATTCTATCGCGATGGCGTCAGCTCTGGCTCGCTAAAGCATCTGGTCGAATATGAGGTTAAGGATATTGTGGAGAAACTTGAAGCGGAATATAAACGTGCTGGGTCCACAACACCGCCAATGTTCGCCTACGTTGTAGTGACAAAGGCGGCGAACACACGATTCTTCACAGTTTCCAAACAAAATCCTCCTCCTGGGACTGTAGTTGATGATGTAGTCACAATGCCCGAACGTTACGACTTTTATTTGGTGTCGCAGACTGTTCGTCAGGGCTCAGTTTCGCCAACCAGCTACAATGTAGTTCATAGCAAAATTCGTTTGAGTCCGGATCAAATTCAAAAACTAACATATAAGATGTGCCACTTGTATTACAATTGGTCGGGCACTACGCGCGTCCCAGCAGTTTGCCAATATGCTAAAAAGCTGGCAACTCTTGTTGGAACCAACATTCACGCCATTCCACAAAATGCACTTGAGAAGAAGTTTTATTATCTTTAAGTTGGTTTCTTTGACAGAAACATTCAGTTATCATTGAATTCAAGTGAAATATGGATTCCTGCTGGATATATTTTTTACGTTTCTCCAAATAACTACATCAGTTTACCATGCTGGAATTCTTAATCAGTTTTAAGTTCAGTTAATGAGTTACAGCCATGAATGTATTCATTGATTTAATAATAAACTTAACTATCCTTGAAGAAAAATTGTATCTTTCTGCAAGAACGTTGTAGACATTGCTGCCAAATATGTACCATATGCACATTAATGGTATTGTTTGATCATCTCCTTCATTATGTACGTTGATAATATCACGTTTTCGGGAGCTACACTCATGAAGGTTCAGCGATTTTAAAAAGTACTTAATATTTTGGATCCAAGGACAAGATTTCGGACATTATGATCAATACAGAGAAGTTCACAGTTTACGATTGCTATACGCACAGAAGTTTCTCAGCAGGGTTTTGAAGACAGTCAGCAGGATGGTATGGGTATGGCAGGTATGTTCAAGAGATGTATGCATAATTAAAATCACCGGCGATTTTGTTGAATGCATACCGCTACCATACGCAGCATAATTCCATGGGCAATACTTAACAGTTTGCGATTGAAGCTCTTCCACACATTTAATTTTTTAGATCACACTTCAGCATTTGTGTTTTTATTGATTATATTTACTGTTTAAATTTTTATTCGTTCACAAAGTAATCGACAGTGCAGCTAATAGAATTGGCTGACACTAACAGCTCGTAACGGCAAATTTAAACATTGTAGCCAACAAGGTGACGCTTGCCAATGCATTCGCCAATGTAGAACCAGAAGATGACCTCGGCGGTGACAAGTGTGTTCAACCAAGCCTCCTTCACTGAAAGGTTCTTGTACGATCCGGATTTAGCACTTTTGACAATATTGCCGATGCTCTGGCGGATGGCTGGAATATCGCCGGGCGTTGGTGGTGTGAGCTCCACTTTGGCATATTTCAAGAAAACATCCAACTGTGGTCTTGCTTGCACAAGAAGCCCTGTCGAAGTTGATCATTACATAATTTAAGGGGGAAAAAAACGCTGCAATATATTGCTAGGATCAATGTGGAAAAATTAACTTACTGTTGATTAGACTGGATCCCTTTGTCGCAACGCCGGCCATTGTAATGTAGTCTAAAAACAATTTAGTTATGTGTTACGCAGCCAAAAAATTAGTATAGCAGATGAGAAAACCTTACCCGTCTAAAATGCAATTAAACAGGGTTGTTTGTGCTGAACATGTATGGTGTGGATTTAGTTATCGATTAATACATGGCTGCTAATAATTGCTTGTTTCTTTTTCTAATTTTTAATTTAATTGCACATATTTAAATTACTTTTAATTTTTGCCATAAGTAGAACATAGAATTTGTATAAATACTATTGAGTTATTCTAGTTGAAAAAATATTATAAAATGTTATCGAAATCAACGCTGATATTCTAATTAGAAACATTCTTAGGTATGCGATAATACAAATATTATTGGAATTTGATAGTGATATTATTTAAACATATTAAGTATTTCATGCAAGAACAAATAAAAAAGAATCCCGAAACTATAATGAAAGTGTTTTGAAAGTGGTTCAAAATCTAGTTTGGAAGAATCCATTTGCTTGTGTTTGTAATAAACAAATACAAATAAATATACAAATTTGGATTTTATTTCAAAACACAAAATGAATACGTATAAGTGATCAATTTCATTGTTTCAAACTAAAATCTAGTCATTCATGATTCCCTAAACAGGTAACCAATTCAAAAGCTTACGTACAGCACAACTTTTGAAATAGTTTCCAATATAGTGATGGGAGTAAGCAATTCATTGCGGAGGAAGCAGTATATTTTGTATATTTTTCAAGCAAAATAGTATATTTAAAGAATCGACTTGCGGTCACGCTGATTGTGCACCACTACAATAAAGGTGTGGAAATCTGCTTCCACAAAAGAAAACGCAAAAATTAAACATAAATTATTTGGTGCAAAGGAATAACTTTCACTAAAATTGAATTTGCTTAATTGCGATGTTATGTGCCCAATAGGGTTAAATTGATATTATTGTTCGAGTGCGAAAAGTGATTGTGTAGCGCACGGTGAGTTGTGAGGGGGTGATGATGGTGAGGTGACCAATTGAAATTTTGTGCTATCTAGTTTAACAGCTTGGCACTGTGTAAAGGAAATTGATAATTTTGAAAGTAATGTGTGAGTATGCACTAGTGTGTGAATGCGTGCAAATTGTTATCGAGATTTCAATAAACATCGAAAATGGGGAGTTGTGTTCCTATATTAGACGGAAACCCATACATGCATATATCTGAATATGTGTATGTATGTATGTATGCATACGTGCGTGTTGTGTGTAGGTGCGTATTTGAGAGCATATTTAAGCTTGAGGGGGGGCTCTAGTTGGCAATAAAGAAACTATTAGTTAAGTGATGACAGTGCCAATGCATCAAAACGCAACTAAGAAATATGTCGACGATGAGGGGGATATGCTGAGTTATCATTACTGTGTGCGTATCATAAGTGTGGCTCATATCTCGTGGGTGTGGTCCAGACCAAAGTGAATTGCCAACGAATAGGGTGACTTGGCTTTGGCAAACCACCTTGAGCCGGTAGCCAGAAAATATAGACACATCTGTGGATATGCCTTTCTGATTAAGTGGTTATTTATACGTTCGCTGATAAATATACAGATATGTCGAATGTGTATTTCGAGATAAGGCAGTGTATATGTTTTGGCTAGCAGAAACAGACCGCAATAATAACTTCTGTTTTAAGCAGCTTGGGCTTTATATAGAAATGAAAATGCAATGTGCGAAACGGGCTTGCAAAAGTTTGAAACGATTTGGAACCGGTTTCTATACAATGAGCAAACAGAGAGCATCGACACCCTGTATATGTGGTTATAATATATTATTTTATCTTATTCATTTTGCAGTCAATGAAATCGCGTTAACCAGCGTGACGAAAAGAGCTTAGCTGAAGAGAACTTTACGGATCAACAACGAACATCTTACATCGAACATCAACAGCGAAACATGCCGTTGCCGAAACGATCTATAGAGCCCGTTCATGTGGCGCGATCTGTTTACCAGCAGGATGAGCTGCAGTGTGTGGAGCTGGAGACGGTGACAAACACGACGCTAACCAATATCATAAGGCAACTGTCGTCGCTATCGAAGCATGCCGAAGATGTCTTTGGCGAATTGGCGCGCGATGTGGGCAATATTGGCGATCGCGCCAATTCATTGCAAGCTCGCATTGATCGGCTAGCGATCAAGGTCACACAATTGGATAGCACCGTGGAGGAAGTACCTCTGACCGATATAACACGCAAGAAGGCATTCAAGTCGGCCAAGATATTCGATCAGCAGATCTTCTCGCGCTCCACGATGCCCGCACCGATGCTGGAGACTTATGCGCAGTGCGACAAACCGCCGCCTCTTGACAAGCTCAATGTGTACCGTGACGATGGCAAGGATGGACTCAAGTTCTATACGGATCCAAACTACTTCTTTGAACTGTGGCGACAGGAGATGATCAAGGATACTGAGCGTGTCATGCATGACAAGGGCAAAAAGATGCATCGTCCGCGACAAGAGGGCACAGGAGGCGGTGGCGGTCCCAACAATCGACACAAGAAACGCGTGCGCACGCCACACAACACACGCGAAAAGCAGCGACAAATCGCCTTGGGTCATGGCGAGACTCTAATGCCGAATAATGTAATTTATCGCACGCCCAACGCTATGCCCAACGAAGAGGGCGGATATGGTAGTAAGTATACATTTTACAATCCTTGGAGAATAGACACTAAACATGTATGCATTAGGAAGTTGTGTCGTCAGTGTGTACTCAAATATTGTAGCTTTGTCAAAGGGCCAACAAGCCCCTGAATCGTTAATCAGAAATGCTAGCAAGAACGAATTTCAAATGAAGACAATCGGCAAGAGTTTTGCTAATTATTAATTGCTATTGTTAGTAATAGAAATTGAGGCTTGTGCTCAATCTATTGCCCAAATTCACGAGTATGCAGGTGAACATTCCGACTAATATCCATGCCGTATTGTATGCACCATTTTTAACTCCCAATTATGTACTACTGTATGCACACATTTAGCGCAACTAGTTGAAATCCAAACTGTAGTCGCCGACAGCGATTTGCAGCTGGGGCTGGGCACACTGGCACGTCGAAGACCCATTCAACAGCATCTGGGAAATATTGGTGATGTCCAAGACATAGGTACGGCATCAGCGCACGCGCTGCAGATGAATGCGTCGTGGACTGCGCACTTTGCGGCTTATGTTTTTTCAGTTTACAACAATAAAACTGTATTCGCCATATTAATCCGAATTGTTTGTACCTAAAATAATTCATTCAGTTTCCTTGCAAATCGCTCGCTAGCTTGCAATCAATATGATTATGAATCATTCATTTGTACATTTACTCTCCCACATATAGAACTCTATTTTTGATCTCATACCATTAACCGAGACTTTTATCTTCATGCTCCTGCAAAAGTACTCGCCATATGTCAGACCTCCGAGATTAGGCGTAAATATGTTGTATGTTTCGAGATCATTAACATAGCTAGCAATTATTCGCAACAGCGCGCCATTTCCGAACATTTCTTATTGGACATTTCGTGTTGAATATTATAAGAGAAGCTAACAATTGGTTACTGAAGTGGGAAATTAATATGATTTCATTACTATCATGAACATTTATTGATTCCCTCAAGATCCGCAACTCTGCTGTTATACTTTTTGTGTTATTTATTCGAATAAGTATAGTTTGTGTACTTGTATAGTATATAGCTTAACACCGTACACCGCATGATCATCTCATTTCCAGATTCTGTTAAGCCCTATAATATGCTCTCACATTTGGAGAATAACAGTAATCTTACAAAGCAAACGGCTATCGCTATTACAGGTCAGAGCAACAGTAATTGAGTCTGTAAATGTTCCTTCATCTACTTCTCTATCGTCCTACAACAATAATAACAACAACTATCATTCTAGACCCCTTTTAATAATTTTAATAAGTATCAAAGTATACATCATCCATGTGTACTTTGCGCTCTTTCAATGCATTTTTGAGTTATTCGCGTTTTTACAAGTGCTGATCCATTAAATGATTAATGTGATTATTTACTTGATATTTCAATATTCAATGCTATATGCTAAAAACAAATTATATATATTCAGACGATGTTTAATCACTCGAATATAATCAACCTAAATCGGATTAATTGGCTGTTCAAATGCATTTATTCAAATTCAAATATTTACACACTTTGTAGCTATCCCAATAGAAAAGCAACTGTAAACATATCCATGTTCGCTCTGATCCTACACACAGTTCGTTGTAGATAAGCAAATCCCCAATCTATCCATCCTGTCAGTTTATGGCCTTTATCGCTGTTAATAAATAACTTCGCCTATCTTTGTAATTCTGTTCTTCTTAACTACAACAGCGCATAAATGGGGTCGGGAATTGCATTCGCATTGGTTACAAAATGTTGTTGCAATTATTTGAATATAATGTAATTAGTGTTTTCCAATAATCACATATTTTTAATCCGAAATTTAGAAATCGCAATTTTGTAATTAGGAGCATTGCGCTTGCAATTCCCAGCCTTACTCATAAGAAACATTTAATATATTTTTTATTCAATTCAACGCACTTGACAAGACTTTGTGCAATCATTTCAGATGTAATTATTTTTGCATTTCGAATTCATATCAATTCAAATTGTTGCTTGCCATCATTGTTTTCCTTTTAGTTTTGCATATCTTGTGTGTGTGTTTTTTGATCTATTTGTTATTTTTGTTTTTTTTATACGTTTTTCGTTTTGATTGGAGTTTATGTTTTGAGCATTATCAAGCCAATACTATTTAAATGCGGACTATATTAACATTAATATTGGGTATTTTCTAGACATGGGCATTTATGACTCAGGGCCCCAGCGGCCTAACTCGATTGAACTTCGGCGTAGCTATCAATCGGAGCAGATCGATGGCACTGGCTATGAGCAGGTGACCCCACAGGCGGCCGTCAATCAGTATGCTGCTACATACGGAACAAATGGCATGATGGCCCAACAACAGATGCAGCAACATCAGCAGCAAATGTATGATGCCTCGCTTTACCATCAGTCGCATGGGATCTATGGCCAGAGTGCACAGGGTGCTCTGTCGCCAGAACCGATATATGGGCCAGGTACGCCATCGCGTAATAAGCCACGACCATCGCAACCGCCACCGGCGCCACCTTCGAATGGCAGCGGCGGTGGCACTCCCACGGCATCAAATGCAAACACCCCAACACGAGGACGCAGCATGTCGACAAGTCGAGATGCGTTGCCGCCGCCGCCACCAGTGCCAGATGCAGTGTCTCCATTGCCAGCTTTGAATGGTGCTGCAAGCGGACATATGGCGGCTAAGCTGCTAGGCCGCACCAACAGCACATCGCGAGCTGGCTCTCCGCTGATGGCTCCAAGCAACAGTGCTCAGAACGCTAATGATTTGGTCATGGCACAACTAAATAACACCTTCAACAGCATAACCATGTCGAACAGCAATCAATTGAACTCGCTGAATGATTTGCCACCACCACCGCCAGTTCCCGATCAGGTATGTAGGGCTAGGTTAATTTCGGTTAAAAGAAAGCTTCTATAACTTATGTTTTAACTTCCTATCTACTTCTAGCATTCTCCAAAAATGTCGCCACCCAATGTGGCGCCACCGCCGCCGCCACCACCACCGCCAGTGGAGGATCTTATAAACTCTATGCAGCAGATGCAGCCGCAACCGCATCCACACCAAATTATGCCGAAGGGTTTGCCCAATGGCGAACTGCATTTATCTCAGCAACCAAATGGTGGTTCGCATATTGTCACCGCTAAAAAGGTACAGCCGCCATTCCATGATCCACGCAACGATTTGATGAAGGCTATTCGAGATGGTAAGTCATGGTTGACGATCTTTATAGGTATATGCCGTGTAAACTAATCAAATATACTTCCCAACATTAGGCATCATATTGCGTAAGGTGGAGAAATCCGAATTAAAGGAAATTGAACGAAACACGGCGATGCTGGACGTGGCCTCGATTTTAGCTAGACGTGTGGCTATTGAGCTCTCCGAGTCGGAAGATTCGGACAGCGAAGATGACAGTGAGGGTTGGATGGAAACAAATGAAACCTCTGCTTGATCCCTGATGGCTTCGGCCAAGCCGGAAAAGAATGCAAAAAATAAGAAGAAAAAGTAATTCCAAAGATAATTGATGCAGCCTTGAATGCAATTGGATTACTTCAAAGCGCCAAAGCTTTTTTTTACCATACTTTTTAAGAGTATACTTATAAATGAGCATACCTACATACTAAACCCTAAACGTTAAATCAAAATATTAAACGAATTGTACATATTTACATGCATTCTCAAACCAAGAGTAATTATGGCTAGTATGTAATATCTATAATGGAAACAGACATACCTACATATATGTATAACACACGTATCGGAACTCGTATTCATAACCTGGCTAAGCCTAAGCATCGTGAGGGAACTAATACTCTGTCTCGCTTAATCGGTAACTCTTGTATTCGACCATTAGAAACATAATCTGGAAATTGGATACATTAATACGCAGAGGAGAAATTCAGATATTACAAGTATAACAAAAACGATATTTAACTCTTTGAAACTCGAATGCAAAATGATTATTAACAAGCAATGATAATGAAACAGGCATATTAAACTATAAAGTGGGCGGTTATAACAAGCAATTGCTTAGCATGATTGTAAATATAAAATATAAAAGTATATCTTTATTATATAAATAGCTAACAAAGTCTTGAGCATTTTTAAGCACGCTATGAAACCGCAATATATGAAGCATATATCGTTTAACTTACATACACACATGTATGCATATGTATTCACAAAAATATTCTAAATAATATATGTATTATCTTAATCTTAATCAACGGAAACTTCTGCTAAACATGTACTCGCTACGTACATCTATCTATAAATAGCTACAATACCATGTATTATTTCTTGTTTGAACAGCTTATTAAAAACATACGAGTAATGGGTATATGCATATTGTAATAATTGTTGTATATTTTATCTAATTTAAAATAAAAGATATTCCAATTGAATTGTGTCGCTATAATTCTGTCTCTCCCAAGCACTTAACGCTAATGCATTTTATTTAAACTAATACGTTAGTTATACAATCAATGTTTGATTATTCATCTAAAGTCTCCATCGGAGTCATTTCTTTGGGCATCGGGTTGCCATTTGTAGGGTCATGTACTGTGAATGGCATCTGGATCCCCTCCTGGGACTCACGCTTCGGAGTATCCCGCTTATGTTCACTGGAGAAGCACACGCTGATGCGTCCATTGCCACGCACGGCTGACATCGCCATCGGTGGTTGATACCTCACGACAGGTGTTGGCTGTCGCATTTCCGATGCCGGCTGCTGCTGGTTGCTGCTGTTGGTATTGCTGTTATTTTCATTGGTGTTACCATGGCCTCCACTGGACTTTATATGGGTTTCTTTGCGGACACCCACCATAAGCGCCTCGTGGCAAGAACTCTCTTGAAATTTCTTCACGCGATCTTTCATGTCGCCTTCACGCTTGACTTCCTTTTCAATTTCAGCGCGGCGCTTGTTCTCGTAACGCTCCAGAGCCATCTCATCTCGTTTTTTATTGCGCTCCACAATAAGATCAGCGATTTCGAGACGTTTTTGCATTAAATCCTCTTTGCTCAGTTTTTGAAACATCTCTGGCCAAATGCCAGGTTGCTTCTTGATCAATACAATGCGCGCCTCATGTTTGAAAATACGACAAAAACTGGCCATCTCATCAATTTCTTGGGCCAGATGACGCTCAAAGAATATTGGTGGATTGTTAAATTTTAAATATTGCGGTAGGAGCACAACGTCCGGCTTTCGAGTGACTAGTCTATTTAATTCAATGGAAATTTTAATGTCCTCCTCTGTTTGTGATATTTGCACCATTTTGAACGGATTTCGATGTCCTTACACGCGCTGTTATGTTGTGAATGAGAAATTGTAGGCACTACTCCGTGCTCCAGTGTCATTTGAAGTGCGATGACAGTGTCGGCTACAACTGCTACGATTCGGTTTCATTTAAATATCATATTGGTTTTATTTATTTTGATTTGAATATTAACCGGCATCGTAATCACCAAAACGAGTTGCGCTCTTATCGATCAAACAGTTATTGGTTGTCCATCCCTCTACATCGGACTGAAAATTGCCGGCTGGCATGGGGCATTTTGTGGAAAGGGAAGGGAATAGTGCTAAAGGGTAGAAAGGCTCGCTCACGCAAGCCAAGAACACCTGTAACACTCATTTTCTTGTCATAGACTTAGTCATTGACCCTCGGACCTAAATACATACTATCAAATAGTATTCAGATTGAATTAGTAACAGATTTGAGCACGCGATGCGATTTTCGTTGGCAGCATAATTCAATATTTGTTGACGTCCCCAGCTATTTGATTTATGCTCCGCTCTTTCGTCGATTATAATTGCTTTATAATGGAACTTTGCGAACAAACAGAAGACAACACAGAGTAAATTGCATTAGAATACTAATCGAAAATTAAATTTATCATGTATTTGATTTAATCGAACTTTCTGGTAAAACTTTAGCAACTTTTCGTGGCTCCTTGATGGTTGTCTTTGGGCATTGCATTTCAGCCCAGCCGATTGGTACCATGGGAATGCGATTTTTACGTATATCACTCGCATAGGCAATCACAACTCCCAGTTCTGCTTCAGCTGTACTTAACGTAAATGATTGTTCCATCTGGTTGATGACACGCGCCAAAATGACATCGCCGGGCTTGAACGATTTATAGATATCCACACGATCCTTCTCAGTTTCGCGGACGTCTTCCTTCCGCAACAGACCTCTATAACTGCTCTCGAGCAACACATTCCTAACGCAGAAAATTGCACACTTTACGAACTTGGGCGTCGTCACCAGGACGCGAGCAGTCACAACGTCACCAGTCGCCGGTATGGTTAAATGGAAGCCAGGCTTATGTACACTAACAACTTGACACTATAAAAATGATATTTGTAAGTCCATACTTCAGTACTTAAGAGTGCAAGTAGCATACCGTTTCAGTAGATTCTTCAATTTTTACGATTCCAGATTTGGATGCATAAATGTAGCCTCCTTGCTCGTAAGTTCCTTCACCAACAATAATATTATCTTCCACACGACACAACCGCTCACCAGGCAAACAGATTATTATTTCATCATCATTAGATTGTGATGTATCAATTGGTGCTGTTTCAGTCATTTTGTTAATTAAATTTTAGTTATGACCCAGAATAATCCTTTATGCTCAAAACAAAACAAATGCCATGCTTTTCGGCGTTGAAGTAGAGGTGGAGAAACATCGATGGCTCTATCGATGTATCGACATTTTCGATTTGTTCAATTATAATTTATTTATTTTTTTTTCGCATTCAGCTTATAACTTCTATAACACATAAAAAACTGTTTATTTACAAATCAAGTGGTTACACATATTGGCCAAATTGGCTTAAAACATTGTATTTTTTTCGGAAAATGCTAGATCGAAAATCGATTGAACATACTCGATATTTTTCCCCAAAAGTGCTACAAGTATATGCCGCATGTATCGGTATATAGTTCATCGATAACACGCGCGTGTTTTTTCGTGCCGGTGTCAGTCCATCCATGTTTATTCGCAATATTTTGGATGCTTGCAAGTTAAATATTAATATATAATCCAAAATGAATTCAAATGCTAATATGAGCTATCGAGAGGTTATACCTCGAAACTTGAATCCAGAGGAGTGGATCGATGTGGAAATAAATACTGGTAAGATATATAATTGGCAATCTATGCTTCAGCCAACCGAGTCTCAATATTTCATTTTACGTTGTCTAAATAATTAGGTACACAAAGTACGCTACAGGACATTAAAACGTTTGGAAAGTCGGGCAGCTTTTGCTATAATAATTTGAATACTGTTCAAAATAGAAACAGGTTCATATATTGGTAAGTTGCTTTGAATTGCACAATACTAGATAGAGACGGTAGCAATATTTACATTTTAGGCGCACATATCAAGATATCGTTGAGCTTTCCGAAGTCAGTCTAGATGTAACCCTCTTGAAGAATCATCTTCGTCTGCGTTTTACAGACGCAGCAGTATTGAATGTTTCGCTCTGTCAGCAAGATAATAATGTCACCTTACTTGTGGTCACCGTGAGCAGTGTGCACCGCATCGTATTTTCTATACAAAACGATGGATCGTCGACAGCCGGAGTCGCCGCAGCAGATGTGCAAAACCATTCAGTTTTCCATGAATTCAACGTGAACCAGAAAGATCAGAGCACTTATTATGTGCTCGATGGAAGTATGGCGATTAATGTGCCTCAGTTGGCTGCATCCGACATGTCAGAGAATGGAAATGAAGCGTATTTTGCTGTCGACTATCAGTCCAAGCTGATGCTTCATGTTATGAATTGTCGCACAGGAAGCACAATATCACACGAAGTAAAACAGTCGTATTTAATGCCGCGTTTTTTATCCAACTTAAAGGGCGCGTTAACGTAAGTGTATTTCAGCTAAAGTTTTCTTTATCTTGCAATTAAATGTGCCTTTTTGCAGTGGTCGCGGCGATAATTTGGAGGCAGCTGTTTCCATGGCATTCAGTCACATTGAAGGAGAAATGTATCTCTTGGTACTCTATAGAAATAATGAACTGCGCTTGTGGTCAGTGGCCACATTGCAAAATGTTGCTTCACTTAGCTGTGCCGAATCCCAAGGACCTCAAGGACGTAAGTTTGTGTGTAAAGCAGACATCAATTTATGGCTTCTGATGATGCTCCCTTTTCTCCTCAGCTTTAAATAGTTTAATGCGAAAAGTGGATGACAAAAGTTTTTGTGTCTTTTTATCACATGAAAAGAATGCTGAGTTTATATGCTTAAGCATTGTTTGCAATATCAGTGAAACGAATGCAAAAACTATCAGTTTAACTGTGAAGCATAGAGTACCAGCACCTCAAATGGATTTAGCTGATTTCGATGCAACGGCCTCACATATTTGGACATTGTGGAGCAATGCCGAAGGGGATTTTAATGTCTCCGCAATCTTCTTGGGCATCAATCGTACAATTAAATGGGTGACTGCAGCGCTGGAACCACCACCAGATCGATATAGCCTAACGATAGAGCAAGGCCTTGATCCGCGCGAGGCATACACTTCTTATATATTTCATCCTGGTCGTTTTGATCATAATGTGATCGCGAAGGCGCTATATGTAAGTAAAGTCGTGATATTGATCTGATAAACTGAATGATTATGTTTGGATTTTTACAGATGTTTCGTCGTGTCAATTTGCAATTTGATATCAAGCAATTGACGACAACTATGCTTAAGGAGCAGGTGTGCCAGGCTGTTGAGGATGAAATACAATGTGAACTTAAAGATTTCGTTGTCAGTGACGAAGAGTATTTAGAGATTGCGTCCCGGCTCTGGGATCGATTCTACTCTTGCTGTGAGCAATATCACGTCAAGTTCTCCGAGCCCATCGGCCTGGCTGTTTTGGGCGCTATGGATGCTGTTTGTGTTGTCCGTCGGCAGTCTTTTGCTTTGCTACGTCCGTGTGAAATGTTGGAACACCTAATGCTGGCAGATGATCTTACTGACGATGTCACAGATTTTGTGGCATCATATTGCGGAAATGATCTTTCAGCAGCAACTAGTTTTATGAAGCTTATGACAACCATCACTGAATTGGAGAAGATTCTCACCGAAGATATGAAAATAGAATTGGATAAAAAATTGTATCAACGCGAGGACAGTGTCACCCATAGTCTATTGCTGCAAATTACTTCAGGTGACGAGAGTGATGACTACAATGCTGTGACATTGCCTCGTAGATCTATCGACCAAATAATTCTAAAACTACAGTCAATCACAAACCTAGACTCGGCCATTAATATGCTGCTTGATTTGCTTGCTATTGTTGACCAAGACGCTTATCCAGATCCTGCAAGTAAGCCTAATTCAAACATTTCTTAACTACATTATATTTATGCAACTGCATACTCATTTAATTACTTATAGCTACCATAGCGAAGTCAACGCGTTTCTTACAGTCAACTGGAGCTTTGTTTGGCAGCGAATATGGTATTTCAATTCTAGCTGAAACCGTCAAACAAATGGCCATGATACGGTTTGTATAATTTCCATCAAACATCATTTCAAATTTGATTCTACTTTCTATATATATTTACAGTTTTGCTGTGTGTCGGAACCTTTTGATATTGCAGTATATATTTTGTGGACAGCCTAGTCGGAAGAACTATTCTATCAAGACGAACATTAATTTCTTGAACTCCTATTACACGCTGGTCTGGATATCTGAAACACCAATATCGCTCAATACTCCAGCTAACTTGTATGCCAATCCACATATTTTCAAATGTCAATGCTATTTAACATTATTCCAAATGCAGCGAGTTGTCCATACAGCGCTTGACGCGGGCTCAGCTTTTTAGCGGCTACATTCGTCCCTATTCGAGCCAAATTCGGTTAAATAGCCAGACAACGCTTCTGTGCCTATTTCTGCAATCAAAAGGATTATTCAGCGCACTTTCGATTCTGTTAAAAGATCAAAATCAAACAATCGATCAATTATCAATGCGTCAAACGCTGCTACAGCTTGTTGGACTTATTAATCAAATGCTGTAAGTTGCATATAAGTTTGTGTAAAATTCAGTTATTTACAATTGACAACTGATTTTAGTTGGCCTGAGGCTTGGAATGATGTATTTCCGGAATGGCTATTTGGTACTTGTCATCACATTATTATTCAGGACTATGTTCGTTTATTGTCAGGATGGTGTGATGAAAAGGCAATTTCACGTATGTAGCTATCTTTAAAAATAGTTCCACTCATTTCCAATACGATTTATTTGCAGGATGCTTCATGCGAGCTGTGTCGCTATTAGATTGTGGCGAGCCCCAAAAGGCAATCTTCCTATTTGAGCAAGTGGCAGAAAATATACTTAAGGAACCTTTTCTGTTTGAGCAAATTTTGAAAAACACGCCGCTTTACTCCAAATTGGAAGGAATTCTCAGCAGACAGAATGTTGAGCCATCACAGGAGGATTATAAAGTAGCTTTGGTTCATTATTATTTGAAAGTGATTCAGTTATTCGAACAGCACGCGGCATCAGATTATATCATTCAATTGGCTCAAATGGCGATGAGCAAGTTGAATGTTGATGATCAACAGCTGCCCATGTTCCAATCGATTGTTTTTAACAATCATTTGCTGCTAGGCCACTATGAGGAAGCGTATCATGCTTTGGTCTATAATGCTGATACTTCCCGACGCAAGGATTGCTTGCGTCAGCTAGTAATAATGCTGTTCCAAAACAAAAGATTTGATTTGCTAATGCAGTTACCCTACAATTGCCTACAAGAGGAATTCGAGAACATTGTCGAATGCCGCGCACGCTCATTAAGCATTGATCAAAATGAAGTCTACAATTTTCTATATGCCTTTCATGCAAATAAAGGCAACATGCGTAAAGGTATGATTTATTGATGATAATGTATGCATAATTATATTAACAATTCTTTAAATCACCCGCAGCTGCAACTGTCATGTATGAGCAGGCGATGCGTTTACAGGTTGACAGTGATGCTCCAGATGCCCTACAGAAGCGCTGCTCTTCGCTTCTAGTTTGCATTAACTGCTTGTATTTGGTCGATAAGCGATATAGATGGATTGCCAAGCCGGCAATTGGAGACGACAAGGTTTTGATGGAACAAGATGATGAAGACTCACCGAAACAGGAAACTGTATGTGCTCAAGATGTCGTTGTACTTGAATTAGCCGATATTCGTCGTGAGCTGCTGCACGCCGAGGCACTGAAAGAACTCTCATTTCATCGCAAGGACATGTCCGCATATGAAATGGCGAGCGCCAAGGAGCTATCCTATCTTTTGGCTACTTGTGGGCTTTTCACAGCAGCTGTGAAACTTGCCCGTGGCAATGACTTCTCTATGTTGCCCATATTTGAGAGCCTGGCAGCCGAATGTGTTAGCACCTCGGAGGACAAATCTAAGGATTCATGGACTTGGTTACAAAACAATGACTTAGCAGGTAGATATTTAGCTTGCATTTAGTATGCGATAGTATGTTTAATCAACATTTTAACTTATTTCTAGATTTGGCGCATCGTAACAATGCGTCCGATATGGCTTGGTCCTTGCTACAGAAACTCGTTGTTGACAATGAGTTGAGCGATTCAACTTTAATTCGCAAAGCAGTTGTTAACCGGATACTTACGTTGAACGCGTTTGTGCCACAGTGGTTGTATGACTCCTACAAGCTGGCTAACTGCCGGGAACTGTTGCACCTGCTTGTCAAACATCATCGGTTGTTGGATGCCTGTGATTTGGCCTGCGAGATGATTTGTGCAATGCTGGGGGCTGGCAGTGAATATTTTGACTTTAAGCATTCGGTGAATGTGGCTAGTCCGCAGCTATCATTCCCCATTAATACGATCGATCTTTTGTTGCACGGTTTAAAGATCAATGGCAAAGAACATCTTGATTATGAAACGGTAACACTTCGATTACTGCTAATCTTGCTAATGTGTCATTCTAATTATTTTCAACTCTTTCGCAGGCATATATTAAGCTGGAGGAAGAAGTTTCTAGGTACATCGAGACTGTTAAACGCACCACAGAGGACAAAATTAAACTAGCGATTCTTACGGATCGAGAGAACCGACAGCAGCGACAAATTTTTGGTTAAATCACTTCTCAGTTCAGCAGCGCATTTTTAATAGTTATAATAATAAAGATACAGTAATTATACATTTAGAAATCATCTGTCATTACCAATTCGGAAAGGAACTTCTTGTAAATATTCATAAACTGAGCCACAAACGCTTCCAAGTGAAATATATGCTTGGCGCCGTTCTGCATGCGATGCTCGTATTGTGTGGCATATTCCAGTGTTTTTGCTTTGATGGACATATCACAATTGTTGACCAGATGTTCCACCAGGCCACGAAAGATGATATTTGGCGGCACTCCTTGTGATAGCAGCTCATACAAACGGTCGCGAATCTTTTCCAATTTCGCTGGTGTTTGCTCGCTTACAATCTGATTTGCCGTTTCACGCAGATACACCTGCCAATCTAAGTCGGCAATTTCCTGTTGCGCTGTGAATGGATATTGTTGCACTTTAGATGCTTCAAGCATAAGCAAAGCTCGTCGTAAATTCCGTTCCGATTTGTCGACAACTCGCTTGGCCAACTCTGGCGGCAGCACAAGTCCTTCACGCTTGCACGTGCTTTGCAGTACGGTCGTCATCTCGGACTGGCTGGGTGCAGCCACCCTAATGCCCAGGCAACGTGATCGAATGGCCGGAATGATGCGCGATGTGGAATTTACGGACAGTATTATGCGGCATGTGGCGACGTACTTTTCCATGGTGCGACGCAGAGCATGTTGCGCATCTTTGGTCAGCTCATCTCCTTCAGAGATAACAATCACCTTGAACTCGCGCTGGCCATTGATGTCGATTTGATGCGTCTGAGCTACTTGTTTGATCAGATCTATGACGACAGTCCGATCGTACATGCCAGCATCGGAGGGATTCACTTCCAAGTGATAGTTGCTGCTGACTGTCATTACTTCGATCTTGCGATTCGATGGGGTTGTGAAGCTCATCGTCTCGTTGCGCAGCCTTTCCACGCCAACACCATACATCTCGCGAAGCAGGCACATTATACGAGTCTTCTTTCCAGCCCCGGATGGTCCATAAAACATTAAATGGGGGAAGTCGCTTTGCTTGCAAAGATTGCGCAGATTTTCGGCTTGATCCTATAAACAAAAACAGTTAATATAATTTATATGTTTTAGCGGAAACAAAAACTTACTTTGTGATAATCCAATTTGGATAACTCCCGTGGTCTGTATTTGTCTACCCAAAGCGCCATAGTTGCTCACTAATACCCAAAAGTTAAAATTTCTGGCTTCCGTCTGGTTGCAGTGCGCGCTTTTTTTGGGGAAAACAATCATCAGACCAAAATATATCGATAGCTTGATAAACACGATTAATTGCCTGTTATCCCCGCAAACAATGCATCCGTGCATATGAATAAATACTTTAAATATACTTTTCGATAGTCCCTGGGAAATCATCGAGATATCGAGGGAAAAATAATAATGTAAGTGAACATTGATACATAGTCATAGTATTCGATGTTTTTCAAATATTTTCCATTTAAGAGCGGTTCCCAAATAAATGAAATGAAATGTATGACTTTCGGCACTTTAATTATTACTTTTGAATAAAAATGCAAGTTTCTTGATAATTAAACAAAGCAAAGAAACAATAAGCACAGACTATAAAGTAAACTATTGTAAAACGAATACTGCACTCTGGTTGAGGCGCCAACATTTAAATTTCTTAGCCAGCATCCGATAGCTCCACTCGCTTCCTAATCGCCATGCGTTTATGCATCAGTACATAGTTCTTGTTTAATTATCATTGGTTTGTGAATGTAAAAATGTCGCAAGAGATTTGCTTTAGAACTGAACTGCTTATCACAAATATTGCAGGTCTTTGAACTGTCGCCAGCGTGTGTCAACTGATGCATTTGAAGAGTTTTGCGCGCAGCAAATGCCTTTCCACAATCATTATGGTCACACTTATATGGACGCAATTTTAGATGCACTGCATCATCATGGTTCTTCAAGTGACACAATTTTGTAAATTTTCGTCCACACTTGCTGCATTGGTACCCATCCCTGTTGTTATGTTTCGTCAAGTGCTCATCCAACTCTTCTTGACTGCTTTTGCCTTGTGAGCAGATTGGGCATCTAAACGTCATATCCGTTAAGTGATTTTTCAAATGCCGGTTCAATTCAGTCTTTTGGCGAAAATTTTTCACACAAATATCACATTGAAATGGACGCTCATTTGTGTGCCCCATCAGATGGACGCGTAATGTTTTAGGTTTTCCAAATGATTTCTCACAATAACTGCATTGATAGGGACGAATTCCTTCATGTACCGATTTCACATGATCGTTCATGTGGTGTTTCTGTTTGAACTGCCGTTGGCAATAAGGACATTCATTGTCTGCCTCGCAATGTACTCGATTTTTGTGAGTTCGCAGCAAAGCTTCTGACATATATTCCCTTTGGCAAATATTACACAGAAATATTTCTGGTTCCCCATTGGCAATATCAGCAAATTCATAACTCTCTTTGTTCCTGCATCTGTGTGCTTTGTAGGAGGACACTTTTCGAAATGTTCGGTTGCATTTATCAAATCTATGGAACGAAACATTGTTGCCACTTGTTGTCTTACTTGAAGAATCAATTTCAGCTTCGCTAACGATTAAAATATTGTCGCTCTATAAAAGAATCATTCATTAATTTTAATTTCAAGTGAGTTCAAATGCTATTAACTTACTATAGGACTTCTTGTGAAATCATTTGAATTCGATAAAACAGATTTCAAATATTTTTGACTATTTTGCAATTGTTCTTGGAATTCCAGAAAGGTTTTTAGTTTCTGAGTGCAAAGCGCACAAATACGGCTGGGTTTTACATTCTGATAGCTTAGCTTTTCATTATCTAATCCAGTGAATATAACTTCCAACAAGTTTCGAAGTTCCGTTTTATTCAATAATGAATATGCCGCACATTCTGGCATTATTTTAAAACATGTCGCACATACATTATTCAAGTTTGCATCATGTTCGTCTTTTTTTATTTCGCTTAAAGCAATACTGCTGCAAATAGAGATTTCGGCAAATTTGCAGAACATTGTAGCTTTTGTATGGCAGGAAACACATAATTGCTTTGGCATTGCCAAATCCATAAAAGATCTTTTCGACTTTATTGTACCTATCATTGCTGATAAGACGCGTAAGAGCTGTGGGTCATTGTTAAAATTAAGGTACATGCGTCGACTTGTTTCGCCTCCTGATTTCCGCAAATCTTGCAAGCAGATAATGCAGAAATGGTCCACTGTAGCTCGAGTAATTGGTAGCATTATATGCAGAGCTTTATTTGATCCGCAATCGATGTGTACTTTATTTTCTCGTAGTTATAGGCAATAATACAACAACTTCAAACAATTGTTTTGTTCCAGTAAGAAATTACGAAAGTTAATAAACACAATGTCCGTTTTAGTGGCGGTCTAAGAGATGCACTGATTGCGATATCGATATTTAAATTAAATTTTAATAAACATTAGTTCGTTAAAGTACTAAAGTAAATAAAATGTAATAAAAGGTTATGTTGTTTTAGTTATAGTTTGTAGCATAATTTATTCATTGTTTTTACTCAATAATTGTTTTCAATATACTGTTTATCGGTATTTTTAGACATGAGTAGATATCGAACACAAAATGCGATATCGATATTTTTGCACCTCTATTTGCTACCACATACATAAATTCTGCGGCTGCTCTGCGGCATAATCGTGGAAAGCAAAAATTGATGGGCATTTTTTATAAAAGCTAGACATAAGCGCATGGAAAACGGTGTGGAAAATGGTTTAACGCCCGATGGCGACCAACTAGAAGCTCGTGAAAATCAAATGGGCAGCAGCACTGACGGCGAGGCTGATGGCGAAGGCGACTCGACGCCACAGCCGCCGCAAACAACAAATGACGATGTAAGTGATGTGGATGGGGAACGTGATATGTCTGTGTCGGATGCGGCTGAAGCAGAAGCGGACGCTGAACCAACTCCTGCAGAAACTGTGGCGCCTTGCCAAATTTCCATACTGGAGGATAGTAGTATGTGCGAAAAAGATGTAGACAGTGATGTTCCCGATGACGAGAATGATGATGAGGTAAGCAAATCATTGTGGTCGGTGTACCCATTTTCCCTTTTGCCATAGTACAATCCAAAATAAATATTTTTGGGCACAGGCCAAGGAGAACTATGAGGGATTCAACGGCACTGGTCGAACAGTAACCCTGCAAACACTGATGGCTGCAAACGTTCTGCAGCCAGGTAAATCGCTAATGACAATAGATTACCTGGGGCAAAAATTTGTGGGTGATCTTTTGCCAGATGGTAAAATCAAATCTCAAGAGACTGAAACCATATTTTTAACGCCCAGTGCTTGGGCGATGCACTGTAAACGAATCATAAATCCTGAAAAGAAAAGTGGATGCGGTTGGGCCTCAGTTAAATACAAAGGCAAAAAACTGGATGCCTATAAAAATACATACTTGCGAAAGTGCGCTTTACAAAAAGAGTCGACGCCTGATGATGGCGATCTAGGTAAGATCAAAATATATGATATTTTATGATATTTTCCAAGAGTTCAATACCAATACCAATTAATGGGAATTTTCAATAATAATGAATACATTTATTTTTCTGATAGATCCTGAACGCAAAACTGATTCGCCAGAACTAGTTGTTAAACGCACAGTATTTCAGCACAACACCGTGACCAATCGCAATATTATTCAGTAAGTTTTGAAAAATTCTATTTGATATAACATTAAATTTAATTGTAAATGCTGTATTTTTTAGTGATGCTAATATGTTAATTGAGGCCGTACCGTTTACATCTGTGGGTAAATTGCAACCGTTTCTATTGACCATCACATCCTCCGCTTTACTGTTGGCCGATTTCCATTGCCATTTGACCGTTCGCGAAGTGTGCGGCTATTTGGGAGGCACTTGGGATATGAACACGCACAGTGAGTCCGGCCTTAAAATTCGAACCTCTTCTGGCTACGTATGAAGCTATAATGTCTTGTATTTTAATTCGTAGCTTTGACAATTACGAAAACGTATCCGTGCCGCAATACACGCTTCGATCGTCAACGTGCCGGCGAAGTGGAGCGCGATATACAGAAAATGATGGTTCAGGATCAAGTACTGCTTGTTGGCTGGTATCATTCACATCCCAAGTTTCAAGCTGAGCCCACACTGCGGGACTGCGATTCTCAACTCGACTATCAGATACGCATGCGTGGTGCTAGCGATCTAACATATACACCATGCGTTTCGTTAATTATTTGTAAGTATTATGAGTCATTTAAGACTAATCGAAAATCAATTCCCGACTCCAATGTAACAAAATCAATTGATTTAATAGGTAGCAATTTCGTCCCAAAATAATTCTTTCATGAAGTATTAGAACTTATTTAGTTGAATTTAAATCTCAACCTCTGCCACTTTTTTCTCATAAATATTTGCTGAAAATGGAATACAAAATGTAATGAAATTAATAATTTATTTTTTTTAATATTGTAGCTCCCTATTATGATGAGAACCCAACTTTGGAGTCAGTAGTGAAGTGTATATGGATAGTGCCGCCAAATGAAAATAAGCAGGCCATGGAATATGGGCGACCGATGTTAATGCAATATTCAGTGCAGCCCGATAAGGAGATACCAGAAGAAGTGCGAACTGAAATTCAGTCTTGCGTCGACTATTATTCTCAGTACCGCGGGGAGATTGTCAAGTTTCGTAACATTTACAACAACGATGTCACCTACAACGAGAAATTGAAGAACACCTTGTATCCTAAGTTTCCATCGAAACAGAGTGATAAAGCATTATGGAATTGGTTATGTGCCGTCCTAGACTGTGAGCAAGAGGATGATTTTATACCGCCGAAGACAATTAAGATAATTGATAATGATGACAATGATGTGGTTGTTAAGCTGGAAACGCAGACGCAGCCACAGCTGCAAACAGAGTCGCTTAACGATATCAAACTGGAGGAGCAGCAGCTCAAAGAGGAACCATTGGGCGACATCATTCAATTAAATTCAGTAGAGGAAGTCACTCGAAAGACAGAAGATGAGACGACGCTGCAAGCTGAACAAAAAGCCAGCGAACTTAAAGTGATGTCGCTGCAGGAACAACTTTGTATGCCATCAGGACTTAATATGAATCCAGTCCGTATGCTCTCGCCGTTGGCTACACCAAACCCAACGAATCATGCTCCAGCCACAACGCCAAATGCCGTGGTGCCACCGATACCGCTGAATACTTCTGCCAACCAGCTGCTTCCTCCACAGGTACCTCTGGTGCCACAGGTGCCGCCAGTGAATAGCGTTGCAACAAGCGCTGTCCAATCCGTATCACCGCGCGACAGTCCCACAAATCTTCAATTACAATCGAATGCTGCCAGTCCCGCAAAATTTGAGCTGCCCGTGCGTGCCTCGCCATCGCCAGCAAAGTCGGATACATCTTCGCACACATCACGCACACGAAACTCGCCAGCGCCGAGTCCCGGGAAGTTCAGTGTCAGCGACATTGCCCGGAATAGTCCAAGTTTGACACCTAACAAATATGATGCACTGTCCGCAGTGCCGTTGCTGCCGCCATCTGCTGCTTGTTTACCCACAGCAAATGATTTGATGGCAGCTAGCTTGGCGCAGCTGGCCGGCCAATTGCCGCCTAATTTTCTGCAGGCAGATCTGGCCGCCCTCTTTCAGCAGCAGCAACGCAAAGATTATGGCAGTTCATCTCTGAATCAATTGGCTGCAGCAGCGGCTAAGGTGGGTGGCTCAAAGCAGGCGAACAGTGCGACAGCGCTTGGCAATCTCAGCGATCCCAATGTGGCAGCTGCGGTGGCTGCCTATTCGAATAGCTTCAACATGCCTCTTCCCACGTCCAGCTCCACGGGCGGCATCAGCAGCAGCAGCAGCAATAATAACAATAGTGGCAGCAACAGTGGAGGCAAATCAAAAATGGAGCGCTCCTCCAAGTCTTCGGCATCATCGTCATCATCAAACTCGAGCTCATCATCGAATTCGTACAAAACGAAGCTGATGAAGGAACTGGATGAGCTGAAGAATGATCCGCTTAAGATGAGCGAGCTAATACGCTCTCCTGAGTATGCGGCGTTGCTCCTGCAGCAGGCAGAGGCCTTGGGTGCGACCACACTAGGTACATTGGGCTTTGGATCCGATTTGAGTTACTTGACAGGCAGCAATCAACAGGCGACAAATCCATCAAGCAGCAAATCATCAAAATCGACATCGGCTACATCGTCATCATCATCAGCAGCCGCTGCTGCAGCTGCACTCAATGCTGACTACAACAATTTAATACAAGCGTCCAAACTGCTGGGCTATGATTCCTATATGCAGCAGCAGAGCAAGCAAAACAATGACCTCAATGCGTTCCTACAGCAGCATATGGCTGCAGTTGCTGCAGCCTCAATACCGCCGCCACCTGTTACCACCAGCAAGAAGCAACAGCAGCAACAGCAACAACAGCAACAGCAGCAGCAACAACAGCAGCAACAACAACAATCTGCCCAAGCGGATTACACAGCACTCTTGCAGACCTATACAAAGCTGTTTGATCCCAACAATCAGTTTGCCGCCGCCATGGCTGGGACTGGGAGCAAGCATATGAGTGGCGCTCATAATGAGCTCTCTGCGCTGCTGGCTGCTGGCGCTGGTGGCATGGCTGCCGCTGGCGGTGGCGGTGCTGTTAGTCTGAAGCAAAAGCAGAAGGATATACAATCGGATATGCTAAATCAATTGCTGCAACTGGAGAAGCACGATTCGGAAATTAAAGCGTTGCTATACCGCCAAAACAAGGCCGCCGCCGATTTGGATGCACTTTTTGCGGCGCCATCAGGTGCTGCTGCGGCAGCTGCTGCTTCTGGCAATTCCTCAAAGTCCGGTAACAGCTCAGCAGCATCGGGCGTACCGTCACCATCAACTCTATCTAATTCAGCTGCTTACTACAATGCACTTGCCCAGGAGAAAATGCAGGATTATGCGGCATTCTTTCAGCAGCAGCATGGCAAATACGGTATTCCGGATCCGCTCTCCAAGTCAACGTTAGCGGCCAACAACATGTTCATGTCGCCATCGGCGCTGTTTAAGATTCAGCAGGAATCACTCTCGGCCATGATGATGAAGCCGCCGAAGTCGACAACACCATCGTCGGCGCGTACCAGGGAGTCGTCGGCGTCGCCGGCATTGGAACGACTTACACCCACCAAGTCGATTAGCGGTGGTGGCGGCGGCGGTAGTGGTGCTGGCAATGCCAATTCGGGCAGCAAATACAATTTCAGTGCTGTCGATTTGGCAATATCCAGTGTGCCCTCAAACACGCCTTCGCCGGCGCCGTCTGATGGCAGCAGTGGTTCGTCGCATCGACGTCCGTCGCCGGATCTAAGTCGGCTATATGGCGAATTGGCACCACCAGGCGCTCTGCTGGGAAATGCATTGCCTAAGAAACGTATGGAATTCGCATCTGTTGCAGATTTGGCAGCCCCACCGCCGGCGAAAATACCCAAAAATAATGTTGGCGATGATGTCTTGAATTTATCACATGATTAGGATAGGCGACTCGGGCGCTTCTCCTGTCGAGCGTAGTATGGCCCCAGTGAACGCAGTATTTCCTCATCAGTATCTACCCCTCATTCTCAATATTACGTTAAGCGAATTTCTTCTCAAACTCCAAACGATGTCTAAATATGATTCCCATTTTGTAAATCACCTTTCTAAGTTGCACATGCATTCGATTTGAGATTGTTAAATGCGAAATGGAAAGCGCAGAATATTCCATGTTTCTACATTGAAAATTTGCAACAAGTTCAAAGGATTATTTATTTGAAATCAGTTCAAAATGGCATTCATACTGCATCGCTGATCATTTGTAATTAATTTGATATACTTGCAATATATCCCGAATGTAGATAAGTACAGAAACAAAAAACATAAGTACAGATACATATAAAGGTAAAGATAAAGATAAAGATAAAGATAAAGATAAAGATAAAGATACACAGATACATATGCATTGCAGCCCCAATGTTGGGTATATTTAGTGCTTGATGTCCTTAAACATTTAATTTAATTATTCTATAAACTATTCTAGGTTTAATTAATGCACAAAGGTACTTTAAGTATTTTAATATAGTACACACAGACACATACACACACTTGCAAGCAGCTACACAAACTTACAGACGTACATATATCAAGTGTATTACCTACTTCATAATTTCAAATTGATTTTGCCGCAATAAAATATATAAACTAGTTATTTAGTTTACAATACTAAATAGTAAATAAACAATCTAATTTCTGGATGTATGTAGCACAAGTCAAATGGAGGTTGGAGAAGGTAGGTTGTATTCGTGAATCGTACTTGATTAAGCAACATCATGTTCAATGATTAATTAATAAAATAATTTTGCCGTAATACATTTTTGAAAATAAGACACACCTTCTTCAATGGGGTACATATGAGATAGCGAAATGCTTAGTCTCTCTTAGATAGTATATAAAAGTACCGGTTAAAAATGTTGTTATGATCTAGTAGAAAATTCAAATTGAACCAGTCCAACTGCTATGCAAAACTAAAGAACAACAACAATAACTGGAATGAGAAGTGTCGCTGCGCCAAAGATGCATAAACAAATAACTGGGCAACAGGTGTTTACGTGCGGTTATGGTCTTCACAGTTGAGCGGCTGTTTAGATTTTACAGTGGATCACTTGATTATACTTTTAAAATACGTTCAACTTCATTTTCGATACTTTCGTGCGAGATACCTTTTATAGCATCTTTTTCTTATAATTATCTTATAATGTAGCCACGCGTACGTAAGAGTTATGCAAATTAATGTATTGCAGATAGCTTATTTTCATTTCTGTTTAATAGTTAAATGTTATTGGAAGCTGCCAAGTGATCCTGACGACGAGATTATGAAATGTATTGTCTAAAATACCCTTCAAGTTTAAAATGCGCGGTATTCTACAAAACAAGCACCTTTGTTAGACCGATCATATAAATAGCCGTACTTTTGCCAGAGGAGCAGAAGTCTATATTATCTACTATCATCGGAAGCTAGAGCACGGCAATGTCGGAATATAAGGTAAAGCTGAGAAACACATGGAAATAAGTAAAGATGTAAACGTTGATCAAACCACAAAATAAGAAATGGAAACAGTGAAATAAGTGTTGGTGAACTAGAACTACAATAATTTGGAATTTTCCTCAGTTTGTTAAGCAACAATTTCCGAATTCTATGGAAAGTGAAAATAAAATAAACCGAACCCGAAATGCTAAAAATAGTTAGATTCAAATGAATTTAAAAGTGTTTAATTTTAGATATGAAACGAAACCAAACCCGAATTAATTCAAAATGTGCGTGCAAGCTGGAGCTATAATTTTAAGTAACCTGAATGATAAAAATATCTATAAGTCTAATCAGATCTGTACCTGTGAGCCAGAGGTTGTTCAGCGAGGGTGCTAGTGCCATTTGATGAGTCGGCAAAAATGAGAATCGTTTAAATCGGATAATATCCGCAAACTATTTATTATAAATGTCTACATTTTACAGTACCTTTCGGGCTTTGGTTCGCATTTCTCATCAGAAGACGAGCGCTGTCCCAACTCCCTGCCTGTGGGTCAGAACTCCCCTCAAAAGTGTGCCTACGGACTTTATGCGGAGCAACTGTCAGGTTCTGCATTTACCGCTCCACGTACTGAAAATGTGCGAACTTGGCTATATAGGAAACTTCCGAGCGCGGTTCATAAACCGTTTAAGCGATATGATGGCTCCAAGTATTTAAGCCACAATTGGGATGAACAGCCGCCCAACCCTAACCAGGTAAATCTACTCAATTATGTAATGCTCACATTGTAAATAATTAGTTGTATTGCTTGTTAGATGCGCTGGAAACCTTTTGACATACCAGGAGACAACCAAGAGAATGTGACCTTCGTCGAAGGACTTCACACTGTTTGCGGTGCGGGCGATACAAGGACTCGACATGGATTGGCTGTCCACATTTATTTATGCAACGCCTCCATGGATAAGTCTGCGTTCTATAACAGTGATGGTGATATGCTCATAGGTAGGAATCAGCATCGAAATATCTACAACGAATGATATATTCAAAGTGAAACACATTATTTTTGTAGTGCCTCAACAAGGAGTTTTGAATATCACAACTGAAATCGGTCGTATGACTGTGGCCCCAAATGAAATTTGTGTGATTCCCCAGGGAATAAGGTTTGCAGTAAAGATCAGCGGGCCAAGTAGGTGTGTAGAAAACAGATGTGAACAGATAAACTTTCCTACAAAGTATTTAAATAATCACCTATTTTGTTTACTTTCAGAGGTTATATACTTGAGGTGTATGATGGTCACTTCTGTTTGCCGGATCTGGGTCCGATTGGCGCCAACGGTTTGGCCAATCCGAGGGACTTTGAAACTCCAGTCGCTTGGTTTGATGATGCCCCTGTGAAAGGTTGGATTAAACTATATTTGCATGCCGCAAACTGTTTAATTGGCATTGTTCTTGCTTCTAGAATTTCAAGTGATATCGAAATTTCAAGGCCAACTGTTCGTGGCCAATCAGAACCACAGCGTCTTCGATGTAGTTGCCTGGCACGGAAATTATGTACCGTATAAATACGATCTATCCAAGTTTATGGTCATCAATTCGGTTAGCTTTGATCACTGTGATCCAAGCATTTTCACAGTCCTCACATGCCCCAGCCTTAGACCCGGTACTGCCATCGCCGATTTCGTAATCTTTCCGCCCCGTTGGTCGGTGCAGGAGCACACATTCCGTCCGCCGTATTACCACAGTGATTATCAAATTATATTTTACTGATAGCATATTATTGATTAATTGATTAATATATCTTTTAGGAAACTGCATGAGCGAGTTCATGGGTCTCATCCTAGGTCGGTACGAGGCTAAAGAAGATGGTTTTGCAGCAGGCGGAGCCACGTTGCACTCCATAATGACGCCCCACGGTCCTGATGTCAAGTGCTTTGAAGGCGCTTCCAATGCTGAACTTAAAGCCGAACGCATAGCCGATGGAACTCAGGTTAGTTTCTCTGCTCGATTGTATATGTATTTAAATTTAAAAATGTCTGTAATTTTAGGCTTTTATGTTTGAGTCGTCGCTTAGTCTGGCCGTTACCAAGTGGGGTGAACAGACTTGTCAGAAACTAGATGCTCAGTATTACGAGTGCTGGCAGGCGTTGAAGAATAACTTCAAAATTTCCGTTTAATCAGTTTCAGCAAAGGAGTTCGGTTCACATTTATTACTTTTTAATACATGCATTTTTTAATAAAGTAATTGGTTATAAACTAATTTCCCTATATCTATTATATCTAATCTTAAAGTGTTAATAGATTCATTGGAATTGATTATTTCTGAATAGTGAAATAAGCTCATTCGATATTAGATATGTAAAGTTTCTTAATTAAAAATGACATTGAACATTTTATTTTTTCTTATCCGAAAGCATGAAAACATGACTGAAGCAGTCTATTTTGCTTTACTGGACATGCATCTCACTCAATTAAAATGCTTCTTGATGAGCTAAACACATTATTATCAACACAATCATTATCAATTATGTTCTATTATATACTACTTGAAAATTCTTTTTGCTTCGCAAATCGTGTTTCCATTAAAAATGGGAAAATGTATTGGAAAATTATTGAAAATGTATTGCGAGCTAAAATTTATCTAAAATTTATAAAGTATATATTATTCTTGATCAGAATAATTGAAAAATGCTAGTCTCTGAATAGTCGCGCCTATGGAGGGTTCGATATTCATTGCGTAGGTGAAGTTTGATTTCAATTTTGGATGTCTTTATAGTTTTGTAACTACGTTCTTGTGGTCTTTTACCTCGGGCTTATCGAAATATTTTCAATCATCGGTGTTTTTTCTTTAAGAGAAAGTACAGTTGATGTTCACTTACAGTTCAACTCTTTTACATTTAAAAAGCATTGATATCGAAAGATTAGGGTATCTTGTAGTCGCTCTCGAATAAAACGTTCTTACTTGTTACCTGTGTTTAAAGAGGGAGAATGACCGTTAGCCTCCGAATTTGGCATCTTATAGCTTATTAGATCTATGGGTTAATACGTTTGAACACACTTCTCTCCGAATTGGAAGCAGATCATATATGTGATACAAGCGCTTTTAAAGCCTTGCATACGATGGCTAGTGGCTATGAGTATTTAAAAATTGTATTTTCTTATCTGTAGTTTATATTAATTGAATTACAGTAATTTAATCGACCTCAAAGCAGTTCCCATTAGCCTCAACAGATTGCTGAAAAGTCTTTAGTCCACTAATAATAATACGAGTAATGTATATGATAAAATCGATCATTGAGCATTGATTAACATTTCCTAATATTTGCTGATGGATCAAATCTAAAGCCTAAACGTAATGCTGGGCGCTGAGCGGGGACTTCGATTGTTGAATACCTGACTGCTTTTTAGCCGGCACACGCACAACTGGTTGCAATTGATCTGCACTGGTTCGCTGATCTTCTGCAGAGCGGATGGATCCAGTGTGTTGGTAAAGTTATCATCGGATCGCCGACTGTATAACGATTTGGTGGCACAATTGCAGGAGCCAGAACGTAAGTTTTTCATCTGCAGCAGGGAATTGTCTTCGCTATGGTTCTGTGTATAGCAGGAATTGGAAGAGTCAACAGTGCTGATCAGATCGGGTGCCCAGTCGCTAATCATCAATGATCGCACCTCGGGCTTAAGCCGCTTGATCAGCCAATACGTTCGCAAATCACCTTTGCCCTGCACGAAATGAATTAGGAATTAGCATGACCCAATTAACATCAAGCAATCTCACCTTAATGCTTGTTAGTCCCCGCTCGACGCATATGTAGCCCCCGATGTTTTGCAGCAGCTGGTAAGTCAGTTCCGAAATGTGAATTTTCATTGCCTCACCGGTGCTCTCCATGCGCGAAGCCGTGTTGACCGTGTCCCCAAACAAGCAATAGCGGGGCATCTGTCGAGAAGAAGTTCTACAGATTCCACATTACTCGTCTGTTCACTTACCTTTTGACCAACCACGCCGGCTGCACAGGGTCCAGAGTGCAAGCCAATGCGCAGTTGCATCATTTCCGTCGGCTTGTGTCGTATTTTAAGATTCCCCACAGTTTCTATTAGGTGCAGAGCGAGCGAGGCTATCTCGCCGACATGTCGGTTACCATTTTTCAAAGGCAGCCCGGACACTACCATGTAAGCATCTCCAATAGTTTCCACCTGTTGAAAGTTCACAGAGTCCTTTCATACCTGCTTATTTTTGTGCTCTCCCATTTGTTTACCTTATAGACATCATAGTTGGATATAATAGAATCGCAGCATGTATACAACTCGTTGAGCATTTCTACGACTTCAAAAGGTGTGCTGGTCGTGCAGAGCTCTGTGAAACCAACAATATCGCTGAAGAGTATAGTAACACAGTCGAAGCACTCGGCTTTAACGGGATCACCGCTCTTCAGCAGCTCCGCCACGGTTCTGTAATAAGCATAGATTTTATATCAAATGTATTAATTATCATTCTTTCTTACTTCGGTAGCATTTGGTAAAGCAGCATGTCAGTTTTCTTTTTCTCTTCATACAGCAAATTGGTGCGTTCTTGCACTAAGCCCTCTAGATTATAAGCGTATTTCTCCATAATTGCCAACATATTGTCGAATATGTTTGGTTTTCTGAAAAGGAATTCCTTAAAAAGAGAAAAACTTTTAAATATTAATTCAAATTTACAAGCCCGCTTGCAGCTCTTTTAGATGCATTCGCACAAGTCGTATATCGGGTCGCACTTCCGGATCCTCTTCCCAGCAAAGGCACAAGCATTGCCTTATATAGGTTGGTATATCGAGGTAGCTCAGGGCTGGTCGAAACACTCCGTGTTGCAGTATGTCGGGACTCTTTACCAATTCGATGATTTCTACAGAATTACAGCATCGATACATATCAAGTATTGTTACTAATTACTCAGGAAATTATACCTTCATTGGTATAAGTAGTTTCTCCCCAGGTTCCTTTGCGACCAATCATCTCGTACAGCAAAATTCCAAAGGAGTAAATATCCCCCTTCTGAGAACCACGAGCTGGTCTATAAGCGTCTCTCAAGAGTTCGGGGGCCATGGTCAGGGCACGTTTCATTTCCAATTCAATTCTGTAAGTAAATTAGCTTTATCTGCTTTATATTGGGTATAGTTAATGTCTATACTTATTGGGTTCATCCTGCCCGGCTTTCAGTTCATGGAGTCCGAAATCGGAGATTTGGCAAACCCATCGAGAATCGATAAGGCAGTTGCTGGACCTCAGATTGCCGTGTGATATTATCTCTGAATCGTGCAAATAAATCATGCCCTTCAATATGTCCGTGACCAATGAGGCAATAAACATATGATCCAGATGCAAGTCCTCGTTCGCGAGCACATCCTCCAGGCTCCCTCGGGCACAGTATGTGGTGAATATTATCACCGATCCGTGGTCAATCGATGCCCCAATAAAATTAATTATATTTTCATGGCGAACCTTAGAAAAGGTATTCGAATTTAGTTGTATACTATTATTATATAATTATTTACCTCGCGCATTAGTTTCAGTTCCTTGCGAATCGAACGGGTTATATCCACATTCTTCTTATGGATTTTTTTCATAGCCACGATATTTCCACGAAATAGAGCTGTTGCAGGATTTATATGTTATTATACAAACTTACACAAAGCGGAGTCGTTTACTTACCAATGTTTGTGAATGATCTTTTGTTTGGCTCTCCAACAACTAAAATACTTTGGCGACAGATTTGAACCTGGAATTTTAAACCTGAAGTCTATGACCAACAGATACATACTTGTTTCTTACAATATTCTTGTGGGTCGGATTATTGTACTCGCCCAGATTGATTACAGTCACTTCCTTCATGTCTACTTTCCAGAGTAAACCAGCCAACGTCTGTTCATAGCGATAATGCCTGCCGAAAGTGCAAGCAAATATATTCATGAATCAAACTATACCAAAGTTGTGTCTTTAATACTTGCCCACATAAAAAGCTATAATTATTTTTTAGTATATTAAATGGGCGCAATATATATGGTAACTTAAGAAAAATGCAGTGCTAAGAGTCGGCATTACTTGAGAAATAGAGCGATGGCCACAATCAAGACAAATGCGCATAGGGGACCTGTGACTAGGTAGCGCCAATCCAGCTTCTTACGGGGACACAACTCCCCGTGGAACCCACACATTGGCTCGGCTAACGGCGGTCGTCCATTGAGCCATTGTATAGGTCGACCATTTTTGATATAGCGAAATTCCTGGAAGTAAATGGCTTAAAGATTTATAATGCGAATGTAATTGAGCTCGCTTACTGGTATTACTGAATCCTTATTATAGACAAAGAACCCGACGGGGAGCATTGACATTTTCGCTAAGGAATTGCCCGAGTTACCAGCATTCGGATCGCTTTGTAATGTGATGACAGTATAATTGCCCTCTGCATCGCCATTGGAATCGATGAAGACCTACAAACATACATTATAAGATCGGAATTCATAGGTATAGACTCTACTCACATCAAAGCCCTGTATGGAGTGATAGGATCTATTGAAAATGTGGCTCATTACTAGGTTACCATCGTTGATATCGCCTCCAAGCTGAAGCACCTCTGTTATAGCACGCGCATAAATCATTACGCTGTCGTACAAGTGCAGGCCATAAATGGGCACCTAAATAAGTCGCGTTTGTGATCAAGAGTTACTAGTGATAAAGACTGTATTGCATACCGAAATGTTTTCGAAGACACGCTGATGGTAGGGTACCAAGAAGGGTGCTTTGCGAGCGTATTCCTTGATTTTAGCACAGATATCACTGGAATGTGGACATATTTATGTAGATATTTATGTATGTAATGGACATATACATACATATGAATAGAATAAGGGAGAAACGTGTAGATATAGTGGGGTATATAGTCGAGTGATTGAAATTGAATAGAAGTTAGATCAAAATTACCGAATATGAGGATTTTGTGGATATGTCATGCTTATTTTTATAACTGAACGAAATGAGATTTTGTCCAGGGATTTGCTCTTTTCTTTTCTAATATAAGGATCTAAGTAATCTGCAATAAGATCGTGCATGCGTTAGAGTTCAAGGATGATTTAAGCTAAATCGCTTAAGTGATCAACATACTACGTTCCATGATATTCACTCGGCGATTCGCATTGTAAATCTCGTCGTCAACAGATATGACTATATATTCTCCGCGTTCCAGAAGTTTCCGGTTTTGTAAGCATCGCACAAAGTCCACCATGGCGATGTGCTCTCCAATGAATACGTATACTTAATATGCAAAATATATGATTAAGGCGCTCTCAAGGATACACAAAAACTTACTCCGCGTCGTAGCATAGGTTTCCTCGATGATGTTTTCTATTTGGGATAGCGTTTTTTTGATAGGTATATAGTCCGATATGTGTTTAAAATGCGTGATGGTGAAGTTTCTCGACTCTGCCAGTTCCTGCATTTAAAACACATTTCTATACCACACTTGAAAGAGAATTGATTTGATTGCCCACCTGTATAGCACTGGCCACATCGGAGCCCCAAATGGGCTTAGAACCCACAACAATGGCAAATTTCTTCCAGTCGTACGCATTAAGCAGACTGATCACGCTCTTAGACACCTATGTGTATGCAACCAGAATATAATATCATATCATTGAAAACAAGAGTATTATGATTACCTTCGACGCTGGGGCGAGGGTGCGTCCAAATGTATGAAAAGTGCTTTTATTGGAAACAATTGAGTCGGAGCATTTCTGTGGAATGCAATTGAATTTGAGCTACACATAATATAGGTTGTGCATTTGTTGATCTTACGAATGAGAGCATTGGGATATTCCAGGCAGACGCAAGTAATGCTTCCGTGGTGCAGCTTTCGTCGGGTCCAATGAAGGCTTTTACCCTTTTCTCCTTCATTTCGGTCATAAATCTTAATTTAATTGGGGTGATTTACTTATTGTCTGGGATTTCACGTTAAGTATTAGTTACCTTAGTGGTCTCACTCGATATGCGCTCATTTTGTTGCCTATGTCAAATGGTGTAAAGGTCAGTGTTTTTCCTGGCAGCAAATTAGCATTTTTATTGACATCTTCTACTGCAAGTGGAAGCCCGCCAAGTGTTACCTGATAATCCGAAATAAAACAAAAATAAAACAATTAATTTCAAAATGGTGGTCTGTGCTTTAAGTTAGCTATTGATATTAGGGAAGTCGAATCATTTCGAAGCCAAGCGAGCGATTCAAAGCCTGGGCATACGCTCGTAGCTCTTGATTATGTCGAGGTTGATTTAAACGCAGGCCAATGGTCATCTTGAAGCTCTGTCTCATGGCGAAAAATATTGTAATGGTGACGAGCATCAGTTGCGCAATAAGCGAAATTACTCCAATGAAGACATATGCATAGGGAAGTTTGTGGCTCGAAGTCAAAAGGCAGTTAGTAATCTTATCGAGTTGTATGAATATTTTCAGACTCCAAGGCAACAGCATTAAGAAACTGAAGATTTTCCAGATTTTGAGACTGGCTCCACAGAGGCGACATAGCAAGTCATTGTATGATCCAGCTGTTCTAAACTGTACTATTCCATATCCGTAGTAAAATGTACTCATGCCAAACCCCGTGTATAACAGACTGTATAACAGTTCGCGCGGCACTTCGCCGTAAGCCAGCCCATTCAAGGGTTGTAGAACACCCAGGAGCAGTGTCGTTTCCAATATCACGAATAACCAGCATTTGGGATGGGTGCGCAAGATTAATACGATATCCTTTAATCTAAACATGTTCTTTTTTTTTGTTCTAGTTAACTATAATTCAATTTATAATATAATAATGTTGCTTGTGTTTTGAAAGCCTTAGCAAATACTGCTATTACAGTCCAAATAAGTTCGTTTGCTACCTAAATTTGTTCAATCAACTTGCCTATGATGATTGATTATAGTTTGAGGTGAAAGTTTTCCTCTTTATGGTGGGCAGAAACTATAATTAGTTTACGAAATAGAATGTAATGGCATTAAATAACATATCTGCCTCAACCTTTGTAACTGAATCCATTACTCAAAAAGTTGAGCGACGTAATTGTATTTCTAATTTAAACATAACAATTTTGCATGGAGCAAGTTAGAATTTCTTTTTTGGGCTGTAGCCTTTGTCTGCTTAGCAATTGCAATTAGGTTAAAAGTTGCACAAATTGCATTTTATAATTAGCATTGCAATTGTTGCATCATAATGTGCGTTTAACTTATGTAAGCTCAAACTCAAAAGGACTTTGCATTCATTATGTTTATTTTGCTGCGTCTAGGCATGACATTACAATGGGCCACACACTCATGGTGTTGCGGTGAGGCAAGGAAGTTGGAGAATGGTGACGGTAAGTTGCAAGCCTCTGTGTCGTTGTCATGACGTTTAATCCGCAGAGGGAAGTTTGTCTGATAAATGTACTCCGTTTTTTATCTATTAACTTGATTTCGGCCGTGGCCAACGGTATGTTTTTGATGGCTTAATATGATTCCGAGCAACTACTAGATGGCAGCAAAGAATACTCAAAGTATTGCCAATACGCCAAACTAACATAAATATTTGGCGAAAATACCTACTGTACTCTTTCCCGACAAATATGCACATATGTAATCCACTTTTTCAGTCCAAATAACACACACGTAAATTTACCAATAGAACCAAATAAAAGTTAACTGCGAACATAGTGGTTGACGCTTATACTCTGTTATTCTGGTTTTCAGGCAGACTTTGTGTTTATAAATTGTTTATCCAATCGTCACTAAATTTTCAGAAAGTATCTATATTGTAGTTAACAATTATAACTTAGACTAATAGCGAGTAGTCTCGGCTGAAAATTTTAACTTTTTGCACTCATTCCGCCGTCTTGTCATTCTTGTTTTAGACTTTCCTGCAATCCTAGAAATGACTTACTTGTATAGTTCTTTTTATATAAACTACACTTAAGTAGTGTGGCAACAAGTAGAACTACTTGTAAAGTTGTGCAGCGAATGAAAAGAGAATGGGAACTTACGCGCATCTGAGAGTATTCCGCCAGGAATCCAATATTTATGGTGTCTTTGCTGGCAGCTATGCTGTGGTTCCACTGACATGACAGCACTGTGATAGTCACAAGCAGGCAGCAAATATCAGGAATACCGCGGCTTTTGGCCGTGTTAACCGGACACATTGCTCGTAAAGAAGTAAAACGAGGAGTTAATGCCAGTGAAATTGTATATGTCGCTGTGCTGCTGTTCTTGCTGCTGCTGTTACTGCTGTTGCTGCTGCTGAACACGATTTCGAGTTAAGAACTGCACTGCAAATGCGACACTTTTAAGCCAACTACGCGTACTCGCGCTCGCAGTACATTATTCGAGATTTAAATTTCAAGCAACTCGGCTCCGCTCGTCCGCTATTATTTCACTTGTTGCTGCTGCTGCTGCTGCTCGACCCTAGATTCTATTCAGACTGCGGCTCGGCGAGCTGCTGCTGTGTCCTTTTTATGGCGCTGGCTCGTTCGTTGCTTGCTGCTGCTGCTGTTGCTGCTTCGTATCGGTTCCGGCATCAAACACGCGTCGGTGTCGACGTCGGCGTCGGCGTCGGTATCGGGACTGCGGTTGTGGGCTCGATGCGCGCCAAAATGAAATGGCGTTTGACTGACAGGAGCTGCGCCTGCCTCGGTTCTCCTGCCTCCTCCGCAGCCACTGCTGCGGCTCAACCGCCTCGCGAGGGTCTTTATGTTGTGAATAGCACGGTTCTATTTCATACAAATTAAAAACAAGTGTCGTTCTGTCGGCTTTTTTAATTAAGACCGACGAAATTCACAGCTTTGGGTCTGCTGTTCCAAAAATAATTTAATTACCACTAGTTGTTGATGTTCCACAGAATATGCGCATAGGGTTAAAATTGTATCTAACAATATGTAGTAGTAAAACTTTTCTAGTTCAAGGCTGGTTCCTGGTCATTCACTAACCAATTTGCAATACCAACTGTGCCATTGCTGCATGGACGAGGATTAGCTCCTGAGTTCTGTCGCCCACTCTCCTACTGACATTCGCGACTATTTAGCGACTTCTGCTGACATTGGTCAGTAGCATCTGCTCAAGGACACGTAGCACGGATTAGCGCGAATGTCCACGCATTTCATGCAAATGTTTTGTTGAGTGCGCAAAAGACTCGCAGAGGAAATAAACTTGTTCTCGTTTAAGCATGTGTAATTGTTATGCAGTAAATTTAACAGGCGGAGATGTTGTATTGTAAGAAAATACAATCAACGTTTCCAGGGAATGAAAGAAAATGCCGTCAATTGAGAAAAGTGGGCGGCCAAGAGGTGCTTGGGGGGTGTTTGAGTCAATTTAATTACACTTCACTTATTCATTTTATGTGGAATGCCGTATCAAATTAATCAAATTATATTCATATTCCTGCGACATTCATATTCGTTTCATTTCATTTTCCTGTCTTGTGTTTCTATTTGAAGCCATTGAGACTTTTGAATTGAGTAATTCGCTACCAATACTCAATTCAATTGCATATTTTTCCAGACGCTTGTGCTGCAAAAATAAGTTTCTTTCTATATGTATAATTGGACTTTACATTTGTGGAGGATATGCGAATTGCAAACTGCTTTAAATAATTCGAGTTGAGTGATTGAATTGTATATCCAATAGTTTATTGTGGAACTTGTTTGCTACAAATTTAGTTTAGTGCTGTCCGTCGTTGAACGCAAACAATATTATGCTGCGCTTAGATTTGAGCATGGCCAATCCCGTGTTAGCCCAGTTATTAATATCATATATTCTCGCAATCGAAAACAAGAGGGTGAACTGCTTGGAACTACTGATAATGGGCGAGGGCTTTCTTGTTGATAACGCCCAGGTAGGTTGTGTACTTTGGCGAGGTGCCATTGAGGGCAATAAATTGTTCTGCCACCTCAACAGCCACACGAACTTGGGCCTCCGAGGTGCTGGCGCCCAAGTGAGGTGTGGCCACCACTTTGGGATGATTGATGAGTGCCTTGGTGACCTCGGACTTGGGCGGCTCCTCGGGGTAGACGTCGAAAGCTGCGCCAGCGCATTTGCCGCTTTCAAGAGCATCCAAAACAGCCTGCTCATCAATGATGCCGCCACGTGCCACGTTGACAACCTTGACACCTTGTTTGCACTTCGCCAGCGTCTCCGTTGAGATGAGATCTGCAATGAGGATGCAATCAGTTTGCCGCTGCAACAGACTTATTCAACATACTTCTGGTGGCTGGTATGAGTGGAGTGTGCACAGTAATGTAGTCGGCCAGCGGCCAAATCTGCTCTAGGGTCATTTTCTCAATGCCCGCGGCTTTGGCCTCCGCCTCCGTGGTAATGGGATCGTAGCCAATAACCTGTGGAGCACAAGCAACAGTGAGGAACAACAACAAGCACCAGCTAGCCACTGATCACCTACCCGCATGCCCCAGGTATTCATGCGAATGGCCACTTCACGTCCAATGCGTCCCAGACCGAGCACGGCGAGAGTTTTGCCGTAGAGTTCGCTGCCACTATACAATTTCCTGTCCCAGCGACCTTCCTTCATGCTCTGGCCAGCAGGCACAACGGGACGCGCAAGAGCGCCAATTAGGATGCACGTCAGTTCACAAGCCGAAATAGAATTGCCGCCCGGAGTGCTGAAAGCAACAAATACACAATTTCTCTGATAAATACGGCAAACGAGAGAAGGAGTGGGAGCGTGATGAGGGCGCTTGTTGTGACTAGACAGCATTATGCAAATGTCTTGAATATCGCGTACTCCCATTGTATCCCTCTCAATCCAGGCGGGCTCAATGGCAGCAAAGACTTCGCACAGCACAGAGCACAGAGCTCTACCCAAAAATCTGTGGCAGACTAATTATGCGCGTCAAGGGACCTAACGCGACCCCGTCACTCAGTCCCCCAGTCAATCTGTCTCTTGCTGGTCCCGATGCGACATTTTAATGTGCATATTGTCAACTTCGTACACCTCACACAGAGAGAGAGGGGGCGTAAGTTCAGAGGTCGACGTCGCCAGGTCCAAACGGGGAATATGTCTGTTATATCTGGAGTCGGCAGACTCCATCAAGCTAATAATGAGAATATGCATTTTTAGAAACAGGGTAGTGAATATTCGCGCTCATGTTTTGATTTTGTTAAGTACTTTAATATCCACATAAACTTACTTGAGGACAACGACATTATGCGAAGTCGCTGCAGTCACATCGATGTTGTCCACTCCTGCTCCAGCTCGGCCCACAACCTTCAGGCTCCCAGCTCCAGCTGCAAGCACTTCCGCAGTGATTTTGGTGTCTGAACGCACAATCGCGGCGTCGAAGTTCTGCAAGGTTTTATTGTGTTCAATAAGCGATAAATACGTCAGACCATGGATTGATATATTCAGTCTCCAACGAATGTATGTGGACACATTGTATGTCAATGGCATGGATATGCAAAAGAAATATGTAAATTCCACGCATGTCTGTATGTAGTACTACCATGTATATTTACTTATATATTTACCGATGCGACTTCTTTTCATTCAACTTTCTGTCCTCAGATAAAAACGGAAGCCAATCACAAATATTTGACCTTAATAATAAACATGTTAAAAGTTCCCTTTAGCTGCAATTCAATATGTCCTCTTTCCATTTTCGATGCAATATATTTTCGCATGACTTCAAACTATACGCGTCAAAAGTTCTTTTTGCCTTTTTCCCAATTCCGTTGCAATATATTTTGACATCTTTTCAAATGTTAAAATTTCCCTTCAGTAGCGACTCGTTCTGCTGTTTGCTCAATTTTTATGCAATATATTTGTACAGTTAACCGAAATTTCCTAGGAACTTAATCGTCAAAGCCTAAGCGATAGTATTTTGTTTCGATTATAATAAGGTTAAACAAACAATTGTTTTAATAATTATGTATAATTTTAACAGAAAATAGAGTAGTTTCAAATAATAAAATCAATTTCATTATTATAATTTGTTCGCGACAATACAGTCTTTTTTAAGTAATAATAATTTAATATTATTTCTTTAAATGCTTAAAAGAACATTGTTTTGTAACATTTAATAACTATATCTGGACTGTAAGCATAGTTATTTAAATTGTCTTAAGTTTTGTAAAATCAAGATAGTTTATAGATTGCCGAATGTAATCGATACCGAATACTAAATCGTGATCGTAATCGCGTAAGCCGAATTCTCCTTATTCGTTTCCGGTTTGAAAATGCCGTTTAACTGAACCAGCTCAAATTCCAACTTGCGAGAATTTTTAAAACGTAAGCTTCTTTTTTGGAAATAAGTTAATTTATAGCGCTAAATAGGTATTATCTTATATCCTCGATAAGCTTAGGTACTTCACAATATGAGTTCAAAGATAAAATCGGTCGCGTCTCTAGTTGTGGGATGCCGTCTACAAGTCCGCATGCAATCGACTGGAAAATGGCAACTTGCTGAGATCGTGGCCATAAAGGAGGTGGATGAGAAGCGTAAGTTTTATGTGCACTACGTCGATTGCAACAAGCGATTGGACGAATGGATATCCGAAGATAATGTACGATTGGACCATGTGGATATTGCCAATGCAAGCAGCTGCGCCCCTGTGGAAAGCTCGGACGACAACAATGATAAACCCGTAGCGCCGCAGAAGTATCGCAAGCACTTGAAGGAAGCTAAGAACTTTAGCAATGGGAATGATAAGGAACAAAAGGACGGAAAATTGGGAAGCATGCAAGCCACCGTCAGAAAGAAGAAGCACGAAGTAGACGAGGCTGTGGTGAAGAATGTGCAAATGATTGAGCTGGGTCGGTATCGCATCAAGCCCTGGTACTTTTCGCCCTATCCGAAGGAACTTTTGCAAGTCGACTGCATCTATTTATGCGAATTTTGTCTCAAGTACTGCGGCAGTCGCGTTACCTTGGGCCGTCATCTCACCAAGTGCCAGTTAAAGCATCCGCCGGGCAACGAGATCTATCGCAAGGACTCGCTATCTATTTTTGAGATCGACGGTCGCCGCAATAAGTTATATGCCCAGAACTTATGCTTGCTGGCCAAACTGTTTTTGGATCACAAGAATCTTGACTACGATGTGGATCCGTTTCTTTTCTACGTGATGGCGGAAATTGATTCTCGCGGCTTACACATTGTGGGTTACTTTTCCAAGGAAAAAGTCAGTGTTGATGAGAATAACTTGGCCTGCTTGCTGACTTTGCCGCCATATCAGCGCAATGGCTATGGAAAACTACTGATTGAGTTTAGCTACCAGCTTTCGAAGGCTGAGGGCAAAACGGGATCCCCGGAGAAGCCCTTGTCCGATCTGGGTCTGCTGTCGTACCGTTCGTATTGGGCGCAGGCTGTACTCGAGGTGTTAATCAACCAGCTACCTGGACCGAGTGGCGACAGACCTTGCACCACTATTAATGATATTTGCGAGCAAACTGCCATACAAAAAGACGATGTCATCTATACGCTGAAGAGCCTCAATCTGGTTAACTATATCAAAGGCCAACACATACTCTGCATCAATAATGAGGCCATTAAGCAGCATCGGGCTGCAATGCAAAAACGTAAGATACGCATTGATTTCAGCTGCCTACATTGGACCCCCAAGGACTGGTCCAATCGCCTGATGAACAGCGGAAAGCATTAACTCATTCATCTATGTATTTCATCTTTTTTATTTTTTGATAATCTTCGAGTTCGCCTTATCGAACCTTTATAATTAGATCGGAACTTAACCCATACATAGGCAATGAATACCTTAACCGTTCCTTATAAGTTTAGAGCACAACTATCAGTGTTTTATGTGTACCGTCAATCGAAGTCTAGCCCGTCAACAGATAACGGTGTGCGATAATCGTTTCCTATAAACATACACATCTGTTCACAATTGTATGAACACTTTGACTACCTAATTTCCATTCAATTACATACATAATCCGAGGAACACAGTATTTTACTTTAAGAAGATATCCAAATGAAGTTAAAACATTAAGTTAATTTACAACCCAAATAAAGTGTATAAATGAAATCGGAAAAACTTGCATTGGCAACAGCAGGCTATTTGTTATAGAGATAGGCTTTTGTTTTTACTTTCGAATGCAAGATAAGACCTTACACGTGTTGCCAACTCGCAAACAATACTCGCCTATATAGTGCCATTGATATGCCTCTGAGCAAACACCCTACCCAGAAATTGTGGAACATAATATGTATTTGGTTTTGTGATGCAGTGTTATTCTTACGTACCTTGACTTCCTTGCAGAGCTCCTCAACTGGCAGTTTTAGCTTGTACGTAACCTGAGTAAAAGTAAATCAATCCAAAACCACAGTTAATACACATCTGTACATAAATGCACATTGCACTTCGACGAGCGTTGAGGGTGCTTATATACTTGCATAACTTCTTTATGAACTTACGTTGATTCCATGCTCTTGGAGAAGGTCAACACACGACTTGTCAACTGCATCGCAGACGAGCACATTTTGAATTTTCAGTGGCATTTTTGCAAAGTACTTTAGAAACTTAATTGCAACAACTGGAGAAAAGCTTGGATAATATAAAAGCACACGCACACACACTCGCGCCTAGAGCGGGGTTCTGCACTTGCTGTCGGTCTGGAAGTGATAATACAACTAATTCCAAATGGGAGAGTCAATGGCCAACGAACCGGCTGGACAGCGACTTTAACGGCTCTGCTCTCCGAGCGAGCGAGAGAGATCGAACTTGATAATCAAAAGCTGAGGCTAAATTGTGCTTGGAGAACGGCCGCTCTCACGCCAAGTAACTTGAACGAAGGCGTGTACCTATGTACAAATGAAGGCATGGGAATGTGTGCTATGTACAGTACATGTGCAAATAAGTCACATTTTGCGAAAACAAGCTTAACCCGTTGTTTGCCACAATGTTTAACTGCAGTGCCAGCGTGAGGGTTAAAGCTGATACCATGCTACAAGTTGTTTATGTTTTATGCATGGGAGTATATATAGAAGTTGAGAAAGAATATTTTACCTTTTGCTCTCTTTCTTCTTCGAAGGTGAAGAGCATCCATTCAACGTTTTTGATAATAACGACAATCAATTCACCACTTTGGCCCGACCTCTTGAATTAATGCAAACATTTTCGTATCTTTTAATTGGTTTTATTCGCAATTTAGCGTTCATTTAACTACATACTCGTATATGTGTTAATCATATTTGAAATAAATGATCGAAACTTATCAAACAATAATGAACGGAAAACATTTAAAACTCTGGGCAGAAATGGTCATTTGCAATTGTTGTACCCTTTCTGAAAATAAAGAACCAAACTTGAAGAGATGTCTTTAACTATTTACATACGATTATGGTAAATTTATCAGTTTTTACAATATACTTATGTACGTAAAAAATATTTTATATAAATTTGGATTGATATTTTGCACAAATAGTTTTGTCATATTCTGATTTTGGTTTCGGTAATTCTTTCACCCATTTTACTTTTTTAATAATAGTTTGAATTAGAATTTTTTAATGCGGAATCTCAGGCGTGCTTAAGTATTTGCCGTTTTTTTTGTTTTGCTCTTCGTATATAAACTTTGTCATAGTACTATATTGTTGATATAAAAAAAAAACTTGCATTGAGTGGCTTAAAAATAAGAGGGAGTTTTCTTTACATAGTAAATTTATGTTTAAGTTTCGTATTTAAAGTGTATGTAAAAGCCCCAAATAACTATGGGAATCCCACTAAAAAATTGCTTGTATGTTTGTATGCATGTGTGTGTCTGTGTGTGTATGATTGTATGTGTATGTGAGTGTGTGTTAGTTCAACAAATTTAAATACATGTTTGTTATTGTTGCTATTTATTCTTTATTATTTTGTTAAGTTTTTATTTTGGATTGGATCGAAATAATTGCTTTATTCAAAATAAATCATTTTTACTCTATAATTTGAAAAGTTGATCAAGCTTTCAACAACTTTCCTATTATAATATAATTTGTATTATAATTACTTGTTTGGTTTTTGTTCGCATTGTAGATAGTATTTAACAGTATTCATATTAGTTTGCTATTGTAAAGTTCTCTCCACTTGACAAGTCAATTTTATTTAAATTTTGTTAATTATAGCAGGATACATTTACATTTATTTATATTCATATTTATTTTATTGTGTTACCAGTTCTGTGAATCGAATTCAATACAGTTTATGCAAGTATTCATATGAGTATATTTGTATAATTTACATACATATATTATACTATATTCATATTTGGTAAATGTATATTTTTTATTGTTTATTTCTCGTAAATTGTTTTTCTTCATCCGTTTTTTTCTTGTATTTGGTTTGCTTGACTCCCTATCGTATTTGCTCTCAACGTTAAGCTAGTATTAAAAAGTAATGTTCAATATATTTTATTATAGCTAATAAATAAATTTGTAGCCACTTTTTACAAGAAATGTCTGCGTATCATTGCATTATCATTATTAGTATTATTCTTTTAAATATGTGTATGTCTCCAGCAATCAAATCCGCAGTCGTAGCATCGAGGTCAAATCCCCGTTCCAAGTGATACAAAATGTTTTAAAGTGCAGGTCTATTAATTATGTAGTACTTATGTATGTGTTCATAAATGTTTTCATGTTCTTATGTATGTATTTGTATTCGTATTGGTAATTTTTATAAGCTGCGCCAACTGCAAATGAGCATAATCCCGATGTTCTACGTTTCACTAGGCTCCTTTTCTCATATATCGTTTCTCTATGTATAAATGTATATAATTCTTTAGTTTTTTTTTTGGTTTGCTTTTGGTTACTCGGTATTAGATGGGTCAATTATAAAACCAATGCTAGAATCTAACTTTTTCATTGAAGTTTTATTTCCGTGGTTTTCCTTTGGTTTTGTGTTTCGTCTTTTCCGCATTTACATAGTTTTCCCTTTTGTATATTTATTTATACATATGCACATTTTTGCCTATGAGTTTCGTATGGATTGAACACTTAACAATTTTTTCCACAATGCTTGCTTGCAACCATTTTTAAATACATTTCTATATCAAAATTTCAGTTTCCGGGGTAATATTGATAATATTATTAATTAATATTCGCCACGCTCACAAATTTCACAAGGATCCGTCCTACTGTCCTCTTTAAAACTCTTCTATTCCTTATGCCCTTGGACTGTTAGCTTCATTGAGTGCTTTTCGAAGAGCATCGTCTGAAGTACCGATGTTGTCAATGCGCATTCTACAAAATGTCTCAAATTTTCGAATATTGAAAAATATCACAATATACATAGGTCTAATTTTGCAGGGCGTTAACAAATACTCGAAAATGCTGCAAATTTTGAAGATGTTGTTGATAAGGTGTAAGTGTGCTTAAACATCGGTACATCAATCGAGAACTTTCAAAATACCAACTACTTAAGCTACGTATTTAGGGAGTGCAGTGATCAACCAATCGTAAGATCTATCTCATTTTATTGCGAGGCCGATTCGAACAAAGCTCGTATATTACGTAGTTAGCCTGAATGATTATGGTTAAGGTGTGGAAGTAATTATTTGCTAGCACTCAGTCTAAGCGCTGGAAGTGCAGAGAGTTGGGGAACAACAGCCAACTCTCTTCATGTTCGAAAGTCGCGATCGATTTGAATTCAGTGCGTTTCATTATATTATTTTGCTTTATTGTTTGTTTCAAACTTCGAAAAACCGTTGGATCAATTCTGACAGGTGGTTGGAATTGTAAAAAGAGTGCTCGTTTTGGAATGGACCAGATCAAGAACATACTTACAATAGTTTCTCCGTATTGTTTAATGTTTGAATGATTGAATCATACACAGGCGCAAAACGTAATAAGCTTCTCTATCAATTTCAAATTCTTCTATAGAATAATTGAGGCCAAGGAGAATAAAAGTGTGTGTGTGTGTGTGGTGTCTGTTTGTTGTGATAGCTTCTGTTGTATGTGTTTGTTTTATTAAGGCACTGGTAGTAGTAATTGCTGTCCTGAAGCAACTAACTAGGTAGAAATTAAATCATATGTATGTAATGTAAGTTTAAGGATTAGTAAAAGAAGAAATTGCAAAGAGAACACCTACATATATAACGTATTTAATCGATGAAACAAGAATTGTTATGGGATTCTTGGTAGAGATAAGGAGAAGAATCCTGCTGGGTATTTAGAAAGGGATATATTTCTTAGAAGTTGTATTTAAGGGCGTAAGCAAACTGTATATAGCTCGAGTATAGATGGTTTTATTAAAGAGATTTCAATCGATTTAATTTCATTTAAGATGCTGCATGTGTGTGTGAGTGAGTGTGAGTGTGCCTGTTGTCTGCCGCCTTTACTTAGATTTAAGTATCTTTGTTTTTTACTAAATTATTAAAGCTGCCACTTACTAATTAGTTTATCGTATGCGTAAAATATATACGGTTGACCGTAACTACAATGATTCCCACCCAAACCACTACATAAAGAACCCAGCACACCCCAACTCTACGCCTATGGCTCTGCCTTCAAGTATATTGTATATTCCCTTTTGTGGTGAATTGCATTAACAAATGGTTTGCTGTTGTCTAGGTGTAAATCTTAAGCTTAGTTTTTCTTTTAAATTCACTATACTTAAACACTCGTCTCGTTAAATAAAATCTCATTACACTTAGCTATAGTAAGTATTTAAGACACATAAGGCTGCACTTCGCACTGTGCTATCCTTTTTCAACTATGCAAGTGTATTTTTCTCCGTCAAGTCCCAATACCAAAGTGGAAATGTACAAATGTGTGGGTGTCTGTGTGTATCTGTGTGTGTGTATTACTCATTTCATTGTTGAATTTTCATTTTTGGCACTGAAATAAATTAGTTCGATTTAAATTTGAATGATTCTCATCGCCTCATCGTCAATCTAGCTTCCAGGAAATATGTATCATCGATTACAATTGTGCAACCTTCGCTGTCGCCCAGGTTATGCTTTAGTTTACCGGCCCGAAAGTTGTTTGTTTGTGCCTTTGTGTCTCATTGAAATCTCTTCAATAAAACCTATCCATGCTCAATATATCCTCCTCGTCTTCCTCAAGAATGACCTTATTACGTATTGCATGCGTGACCGCCTCGATCTTCGTGAAGGATGATGACGATGACCAATCGTTGTCCAGTGCTTTCAAGTTGGAGCCGCTGCTAATGGGTCTGTTTCTGTTGCTATTTCTAGTGATGTTTCTGTTCATGCTGCTCGCCGGATTGGCGAATGAGGTGCTCTGGTAGGCATCCCTGCTAGCTAGTTGGGATGCTGAGGTCGCTGTGAAGGAGGAGGGGCTCGTGTGGGTGCGACTGGTGTAGGAGTGCGAGTGTGGACGTGCCTGTGGATAGGACAGTGGCTGGTGTCGCAATGGGAAGTGTTCGCGTGGCCGTTGTGGCACCTGCGACAGGGAGAACGACGAGGATGACAGCCACTGGCCGCTGCTTTGTCTGGGCAGGAATGAGTGTGTTTGGTGATGCGAATGTAGTTCTGGTTCGGGACGTGCTTGTGGTTCTGGCAATGAGTGCTGTCTGTATAGGTGCAGCGGTTTGGGTTTCGGTTTCGATTTGTGTATAATGTCAAGATCAAAACTATTGTCACGTGCTTCCATCAAACCTGGCGCTTTCGAATCGATCTGATCCCACCCCTATATCCACGATTCCTACATGGCATTCAGCATTCTCCTACTACTCCCACCACCTCTGTGCGGACTGTATTCATCGCGATCGCGCTCGACAACCGCTGTCGCGCGTGACACGTCACGCGGATCATCGATCCTTGTCGAGGGTCCTGGTCCGGGTCCGTAGCGGGTTCTCGAGCTGCCCAGCAGTCGATCCTCGCGCTCACGATCGAAGTCGCCGTCGTCGAGCAGTCGACCGCCGCGCGAAAGATGTCCATGATGGGAGGCGCCACTCGGCCCACTTCTCATGGCCGGATACTCGAAGTTGCGCTCGTCCAGCATCTCGTCGCTGTTCAGATCGTAGTGCATGAGATCACGATCCCTTGCATGAAGTCGCTCCCGCTCCTGACGCTCATAGCGCTCCCTCTCGCGTTCGTAGCCGGACGAATGACCCATTCCGCCCACGCCACTGCCTCCGCTGCGCTCCTGGTGACGTCCCGATGCTTGGCGGCGGCTGTGATGGTAAGATGCACCTCCTGCAAAAGGGGCAACACACAGAGCTCATTTTAGTCATTTTGTGCATGGCAAACAGTATGAAAGCTGGCAAAAGAACAAATAAACCAAACCGAAACAAGTCAAATCAAATCATATAACAAAGCATTCGAAACACATTAAAATGGTAAAACCCAAAGCCATTTATACTTATAATCAAATACACTCAATATAGTCATTATGTTTTTAACGCAGTGTATATTCAGTGTATTTAATAACAGCTCAACAGTCGTTTTAGTAATACGAGAGTGCAAACATTGTGGTCTAGCTACTATACTTGTATTTTATGTTTTAACAATTTCATAATTAGAGCCCCCAGAACGATGAGCGTTTATCGTTCTAGGACTATGGGGTATACAATTAGATGTAGTTAAACTTGAATTGGATGGAAGAACTAGGCAGCATTTTCGGTAAACCGAAACTGTCAAAACTTTTATAGTTTAATAGCACTAAACGCATTGTAATCCTTTTTGCTAGATAGCAGTAAAAGCTAGTTCTCTTAAAACCGGAATAATAGTTCGGATTAGCTGGTTTCTAAGAATTTTGTAGCAGTAATATAAACTAACGTCTTTAAGGACTAACAACATTCTACTCTTTTGTATACTTTAGAAGTATATAAATGAATTCCGTATAGACAAATTTGTGTTAGGACAACAATGGTCTACATAATTATAGTTGTATAATTCCTTGTAATACTTTTTTTTAATTATAGCTATCTATTTGAACAAATGTTAATAATAGGAAGGGTGGATTATGTGAAAATGGCAAAATAATATGGCAAATCTAGGGGATGGGGAGAATCGTGTAACAATTTAAACAGAAATAAAGCTAAAACTAAAACAAACACAGTTTTTGGGGGGGAGTCCATACTCACTAAACCAATAAGTATCTAAATAACGAATACAATTCGAATGAGTTGAGCTTTTGCTTATTACTTTTCTTTTTTGTAATTTTTCTCATGTTGAAAATGGTAACATATTATTAAATAAAAACACAATAACTATTGGACTGTACTGGCTGAGTCTTCCGAGCAATGTAGGAATCAAGTAGAAGGACGAGGACGTGAACGTGAAGACTAGAGGCGCACGACGCCAGGTGTAACTAGAAACGAGTACAAAACATGGCAAGTGCACATTTAGACAATAATACGATACGATTTCCGACCTAATTACAACTTTTTGGGAGTAGTATAACGAATATGGTGTTGTCCGAATATGGTTAATGTTTTGCAGAAGCATACGATATTGCGATCTAAACTTATTTAAAGAGAATGGTCTTAAGCTCAGTTCGAGTTTAGTAGTGGTGTTAATCAAACTAAAGCAAAGGAACAGAAAACGCATAAATCAGTCAGATAAAAGGGAATCTTAAATACTATGGTTAATCATTATTAAATGGGTCGCTTCGAAGTGCTCCCGACAGAACAGAAGAACAGATAGTTTCAGTGGGTCTCTGTGCACCTCGTTCAGAATCGGGTCAAATTGAGCGTCGATGAGATATATATCTGAGCTGGAACAGACTTCTCATTCTTGGATACAATCGATTGAAACGTTTGGATATTCGGTTTATGTTTGGTTTGTCTTTATTTTGTTTGTACTGTCTTTGTTGATATATCGCTATTGTGTTGATCTTGGTAATTGGATTTCATATTATAGCATTGTTGAAAAGGAACCGGATATGTCTCGTGCTGTGAATGCTGTGAAGTGTTTGCGTAAAAAATAAACAAAATATAAATGAAAAAACAAAACACAAAATCCAAGGAACTTAAATTATTTAGAACAGCATATGATAAGAAATGATTAAGGGGCGTCAAACACAAATGAAGATTGAATGTGGACTGCTTTCTATAAGCGGACTGACGCAACCAGTTAACTTCAATGACATGTTTTCCAATCTCCACAATACTCGTTTCATTTCAGCGATGCAGGGGAAACTCCATGGTTGTAGTGCATCAGACGTAAAGCCCAAGACAAAAAAAATTAGATAATATTCTGCGAATTACGATTTGATGGAGCACATACGAGTAGGTAAATGAAACGTACTGTGATATGACATGAAGGAAGAGCTGAGCTAGGTGGGACAATATTGAACTATGTTTTGTAAGAATAGTATATCTAAAGTTCTATAGCAAATATATAATAATAACAATCATAATTATTAACAGTATTACTTTAATCCAAAAGTTGTTTAATTGTGAACTCAAAATAAATCATTAGGAATATGTATCGATACTAAGAAGTTGGATGGCTGTTTAAACTTATGCGTGAACTAAATAAAAAAGTGGAACAGTTGAATTTACCTTGGTCCCAATCGAACTCTCTATCCCAATCCCTTTCTCGCTCTCTTTCCCATTCGCGTGCTCTTTCCCGCTCCCACTCCAAATCTCTCTCTCTGTCTTTCGAGCTGCGATCACGGTTGAACTCTCTATCCCAGTAGTCGCGCTCATTTTCGCGCTCTCTTTCCCTACTCTCGCGCTCCCGATCCCGCTCCCGACTACCCTCACGCTCGACACTTGCCATGCGGGGCTCAAGCTCGTCGAACTCCTCGCCATCGACTGGCATGGTTAACAACGAATAATGCGTCCGCACGCGAATGCGGAGAGAGAGCAAGAAAAAGCATCGATTGGTTATACGGTACAGTCATGGGAATTTGAATTTGAGAAAGACAAATTTTAGAATTGTATTTGTACGAGTTGATGTAAAGTATATATGTAACATGTGTAATTCAAATTTCGTAATAATTCGTATATTGCAATTAAGTATGTTAAGTTAATGTAAGATAGTTATGTATAGTTTTGTATGCTTTCGAATTTGTGTGAGCAACCGGTAGCGAGACTAATGTAAAGTTTTTTGAATTTAGAAGTCCGATTTGTGACATTCAAATGTGTTGATGGGCGGTTCGATTGATCATACATATATAGTTTTTTTTTTGTTATCATACTTTCATTTTTGAATTGCCAAACGTTTTGTGGATGAGACTGGATATTGGAATTTGATGTCTTGAGATTTTTTCAGCGAACGGAAGGGGAGGAAATATACGAGGATACGATACGATAACGCGTATGAGAGTGACTATGCGTTCATTTAGTAAGCTGCCAACACGGCATACCACACTTTACCTGGTGGTGTTGGACCCAGACGAGCTTGATCAGCGGTTGGTGACGACGACACCTCCTGAGATGGCAGCGGCCTGGCAATGGCCGGTACTGTGCCTGTGCGAAGATCCGGATGCGTGGCCTTCCAGTACGTCTAAAAGCACAATGGTTGATAAAGATAAACATATATATGGCAATTAAAAATGGACTTACCTCTAAGTATTCGGCAATGTGCTCGCAGGCGTCTTCCAATTGATTTTCGTCTAAAATTACATCGAACATTTCGGGTGGACATTGGGCTAATTTTTCAGCGGCAACCATTTGTACGGACAAATTCTTAGCTTGTGATTTGCCTCGTGATTTGATTAAACGCTGTAAAACCTGCTCGCCAAACGGCAGAATGGTGAGTAATCGAATAGTAGAGTCGCTGGAGCGGGAATACTTACCTTACTACTACTAATCTTTAAGTAAACTATTGTTGGCGCTAATGAAGTTTTTGCTAATTGTGACGGATGATTGATTGTATCACAATCGAGTACGACCAGTTGAAGTGAACGGGCTAGCTCGAAGATTCGCTCGATCTCCTCCTGCACTTTGCCAAGGCAGTCGGACCGACTGCTGGATCGCTCCATGATTGCACGCTTCGATGGATTGTTCATGATGGAACGCTTCGCCAGGGATATATCGGCCATAACGCGCGTGATGATGATGCGACCTTCGAAACGGTGCTTGAGGAAGTCGAAGAGCGCCTTCTGCATCATATCGGTTACCTCGTAACCCTTAAGGCTTGGACCCACTAAAACAACGGGGCGCATCGATGGCACCACATCGTACGGGCTGGCGGTTTCCTGCTTCTTGAAGAACGGCTTTCGCTTCTCCTTGTTGGGTTGCGCGGCCAACGGTGTTTTGCCATGTCGTCCTGGTCCCATGGAATCTGATTCGTCACCTGATTTGTTAGTATCATTGCAAATAGGCAGAGAGAGAAAGATAATGGCACATGATGAGCGAATTTATGGATTCTACCGAAGACGATCGAGCGCTACGAGTTGCCAAGCCAATTTTACAACTAAAACTTTTGTTTTCTCTTTTTCAGCAAATTCTATATAAATATATATAAATATATATGTTGTTTTATATACATTTATATAAACAAATAATAATCCAATTTTACAATTTTTAAATCAACTGTATTGTGGATATGTGTGTGTGCATGTGGGTAAGTATGTGTGTGTTGGGTTGTGTTTCATTGATTTTAAAATTTTTGCAACCGTACCACGCGATGTCAAATGCAGTTGAAATGCCAACTCGAGGATGAGATTCTCCCTAAAGTTTGTAATACTTATACTCTAGGAATATGTGTGAGTGTTTGAAGTCTTGGACTAATCTAAACATGAGCCCTAAAAGCCAAGATTAAGGGAATCAATTCTACTAGTATGATATGTATTTGGAAAATTTCTATTAAAAAATCTGTTCCCACTTATATTGGCAAATTGCTGAAAAGTAAGCTTACAATTTTTATTTAAATTAAATTGTTAAACATTTCGGTCTACATTTTAACGACTATGAAGCGTAGTTAAACATCAAATTTTTGATTTCTACACATTGCGCAATTATAATATATTGCGGAACGTAAAGGACTGCTAAAAACAATAAAATTTAAGAAATTTCTAATTCATAAAAGCTGTATAGCGAGTATAACACATATAGAAATTAATAGTTGCTCATCTCCAATGGAGAAACGCTTCATAATGTACTAAAGCTCAAGCTTTACTGCGCGATATGGGGAATTTGAATATTATAGCCATGACGCGATGACGAGTAAAAGCGAGTCGTGAAATTCAAATGGAGTTTCTGATAACCGAGTGAGAGCAGACGTGGACAAACCTTGTTTCTTGCGTGGTGTTGTACTATAGGGGTCTTTGGAAGACGTTTATATCACACAGTTGATTCAGATATTATTGTTGTTGTGGTTAGTGATAGTTGTTGTTGTTGTTGTAGTTGTATTAGTTGGTGTTAGGCAAAAGAGAGTTGAGTGCTGTTAATAGGATATTCTATTGCTAAATTTTCATTTGATTTTCAGTAGGAAAGTTAGGGCAAATGACTTAAACGTGCTTTATATCAAAAGGCGAGTGTATGTCTGTGTGTCGGTGTTTACCGGTGTGTTTGTTGTGCATTCTGTTTAAGTTGATAGTAGAGTGTTGGCCATGCAGAAGGTGGGTGTTGAATAACTAGGTAATTAGTCATTGGTATTGGTATCGGGAACTGGTTCGTTTGACACAAATGCTGATGATTCGATTCCTCATTGTAGTTTTACAATGTGAGGCGATGTTTTATGATATATAATTAAAGAACTCAAAACTTTTACAGCAATTACAGTAATTTCGTAGCTCTGTGCTTTCCAGATTGAAGTATCTCTAAATGGAACTTGAAAACGGAACGTAATTTGTTACGATTGGTAATCATGTCGGAAGGCCTTGGCAGTTTGGAGATCGACTGATCCAGATTGAGTAATTTTGCATGGAGGTTTCGTTTTCTTGATATCCACGACAACTGCGTTGACACACCTTGGTTGTCATTCAGTATTCACCGATTCAAAAGCACCCATGAGAGGTTCACACAACGTATATTAGCAATAGTAGTATTAGTAAAGTTACGAGTTGTAGTCTCAGTAGTAGTTATAGTCCAAGAAGTAGTCCTTGCAACAGGTGTAATAGTGGTAGAAGTACTACCATATATAACAGAAGTTGTATTTGTTGCAGTTGACGTTGTCACAGTTGTTCGAGTTTTAGATTCATTTTTAGTTTTGTAGATTTGAAATATGTACGTATTTTTTGGTAGCTTATGGCGGTGCGCCTCAAGAGGCGCGTCAGTAAAGATCGTTTTACGACATACATATAGTAAATACAAAAAGTAAACATTATATTGAAACACTCGTACAACAGAAGATTATATTAATTTTTGTTGGATTAGAAATCAATTCGATTTACGATATACGAAATAAAACCTTGCCCAAAAGAAATTAGGAGAATGAAATGTGTGTCATACCAGGTGTGGGGGGTGTGCTACCTCGTGATGGCTCCGCACCTGCTTGTCCCGCACCTAGATTCCCACTAGATGAGCCCTTTGTGCCGTACAGTCTTGAGGGTCTAGTTTGGTTCTGCAACAACAATTGGCAAATACGTTAATAACTTGTTGGGATGGAACTATAACTATTACGATGATGACGATGTGGTGGAGTACCTGCATTCGAATGTTGTCTAGCTTAGCGGGGCTGGGTATGAAGCCCACATCACAGCCTTCCTTAACCAGTCTGCCGATCCACCAGTTATTGTCAAACTTCTCCTTGATGTGCAGGAACTCCCGCATATCAAATGAAACTGCAGCACCCTGTACAGGCGAGTCGTCGTCAATGGCACCATCGTACGCAACGTTGGTTCGCACAGCGAACGCTACTGGTTTGCTCTACAAAGAACGGAATATATTCACTATTTGAATGCTTTATATAGATATAAATTTGAGTTACCCTCGCTTTATCCAACTGGCTTAAGGCCTGACGTTCCTTTTCTCGCCGAAGCGATTCCTTTTCCTCGTCTAGCGACAGATCGGATGACGGTTGTGAGTAGTTTGAGTCGGCAGAACCCTAAAAGAGCAGAGATAAGAATAATCGTGTTATTCGGGACAATGTGTTGCATTCTTATTTACATACATATTCATACAACATTCTTTAGCTTTAAGTAACAACGCAGTTCATAGTTCTCTCTTATTGTTAAGAGCTTTTGTATATTTAACTTATAGCGAACATATTGAAATCTAATTGGATGCTTGCCAGGCTCTCTGGGTCAGATGTTACTATAAGTACACAATTTCTTGCCTCATATTCGGCGAACGAAAACAATATTTGTTTATATTGAAATGCATCAAGTAAGTATTTATAGTATTTTTAGCAACGAAAATCTAATTCATTATAAGTCATTTATTTAGATTCTGTATTTGATCAATCTTGTTATATATAAGCGTATAATTAAAAGTATCTTTGTCTTTTGGTCGGACTTTTATGAATCTTATCTAATAAATATGAGTAATGTTTATAAAAAATGAAAAGTTATTATAATAGACCAAGGGAATAAAGCAATCACGCATTGATGCCACACGATTACTTAAAGTCGATCACTCTTGGCAAGAGTTCTCTTAAAAGAATAATCTTGTTAGTTTTGTATTGTTATGAATATAACAATTGTTTAGCAATATTACTAAGAGTGGCTTTTCGTAATTTATTGTCGGAAGGTTACAAAAACGTAAATTATCTTTTATCTACATAAATCAATCACAATGCAATACAGTTAATAGTCTGTGTATCACGCATATAAATGAAAGTATAGACATGTAATACATATTTTCATTAGGTTCATCAAGAATATATATATGGTTTTAGGGTCGTAGATATCTTCTGCAACACAGTACATCAATTTTAATTTTACGCAAACCCAATACACTTATTTTCTATTTTTAATGGGTACAGGGTATAATGAAAAATATTATAAACTCCCGCGAATTTCAATTGACCAGCCAGATTCCGCAGGCACATATTTTTGTTACCCCCGATTGTATACCGAAAACTGACAGCATTTGCTTTGCATATACATCGATTGACCACATTGTTTAATTATAGTACAACCGTTGATGTTAGTTGCGATAATTTCGTACACAATCTTTGCTAATGAGTAATGAATTTTAATGTAATCCTCAGGTTGCCATATTGTGAAACTTTCAGAGCTAAGAATATTATAGAACGATAATTTATCCTCCGTTTGGATTGCCGGCACCCGCGGGGTTAGATTGTGTTCGGCTGCCCTTTATATATGTACGATAAATGGTGAGAGAATGCAATAATGGTTTATCACCTGTGTGAATAGTTTATTGTATCCGCTTTGGTATGATGTGTATCCAAGGCCAAATCGAGACTCTCGATGATGGCCGCCCTGAGTGGAGGGAGCATCTGAGGATGATGCACGTTGCACCATGGGCCTGTCAGCCCGGTAATCTTCTTCGAATGAAGATATTTTGATGGTCTTCCACACACAATGCGATAACAACAAACTGAGCTGCCAATGCCACAGCTGATGATTGTATGGGAGCGAGGATGATGATGACGATGACGACAACAGCAACGGCGACGACAACGGCGACGGCGACGACAACCACGACGATGACGATGACGCGCCAACACGCAACGTCAAAGGAATGTGGCAATGCTTTAGGATGTGATAGACACGATTTGCCGCGCCCACTGCCACCACCACTGCCACAGCTATTGCTGCCGCCGTTCTGGACTTGTGGCACGCCGCTGCTCACAGCTTGGACGCCAAGCAGCAATGTGCAATTCGCATTGGGCAATTGGCAATGGCGAGTCACAGTTCAACCGATCCGGCAGTCCGCGTGACAGAGCGATACCGATACCGATTCCGATAGCGATAGAACTGAAGGTCTGCAGGCCAGAGGCACTGTGGATGTGAACGATGTGAATGGGTATGTGGTAGGTAAGTGGTAAATTTAACTGGAAAGGCGCACACACACGCTGACTCCCGCCGCCACAGACTTCTTCTTCTAGGGGGGACGACCCCTGCTCACCACGTATCTGGCGAATCTCGGAAATTTTCGCCTTGTTTTTTTTCTTTGCTTTTTGCAGTTCGCTCCTACGCCGTATTGTCGCGATTCGATACCGTATTGGTGGCTCCGGATGCTTTTGTTGTGATTTAAAAATAGGTATTTTGTATGTCAGTCATTTGACCCACGATGCGCATTTCAGTTTCAGTTTTTCAGTATATCGCAAGGCACGCAAATTACTGGAAAACCCCCCTTCAGATAAATGAACCAGCCAGCCACACGGAGCAAGGGGGAAATATGATTTTATTTTTCTTTTACTCTTGCTTTTCCTTTCTCTTTGCCTTTCGTCTTTTTTGTTTTAGCTTGCGTGGCTGTTTTTGTTGGCTTTATCACGTTCTTTCGCACTGATGGGGGAGTGAGTGTGTGGAGTGGGGTATTCCCTATGTATGTTTTATTACACTTTAATTATGGATATTGTAGATGGGTTCACTCTGATCCGACCGATTTAAACACTATTCCCCCTCGTCTACTTCACGACTTTTATAGTCGCATTTACAGTCGCCTTCGCATTCGCAGTCAACATTCACTCGAACTCAATTCCGCACGCTAACTGAAACGTTTCTGTATTTAGAATACGAAAAATTTTGTTTCGTTTCGGGAAAAATACAAAAAAGGAGAACGAACGCTGTGTAGAGTTTCCCTTAATTTCCAGTGCGTAAATGTTGTTGCTCCGCTCCCACCCATTAGGCAATCTTCCACTATGTGAATACGTGAATGCGATTACAAAAATTCAATGGGTCCGAATACGCTGGCAACGAGTACCTATACGAGTACGATTCGAACACATCTGCGAGTGTCAGCTCAATTGGCGAGCACAAAAAACGAACAACAACAACAACAAGAAAAAAAAACAAATATGAAATGTAAACAAAATATTTGCTTTTAACTACCTCCGACTTTCAAGTGCAATGCCATCGCTTTTGCTACACTGTGCACATACACACATATCTACATACATACATACATTTGCACATAGATACTCTATAAAATCAGCAATTGCATTGGTATTTCAAGCACTACATTTTACCTTTTGCTGCTGGCATCGGGCTTTTGGGCATGGAAAATCGATAACTGTCTAAATAAAGTTAAAGGTCGTCCACCTGTTGGCAGACAACGCTTTTCACTTACTTACACATATGCAGATACGTTGACAGCTCCCAAGGCTCTATACTCGATGCTCGATATTCTAATCTAAACATTGCATTTATGCAATAGTGATATCTAAATGTATTTCATATTCGTCAAACTCTTTTTTATTGTTATCAGATACGTCCATTAGGGTACAATGTACCTGAAGTCAGCATTGCTATCAACATAATATGTCAAATATAACATGGATGCTTTCTAAAAATTGTATAACGATAACAATATCAAATTCAACGGAATAAGGAGGATCTCTGATCTTTAAAGTATAGGAGAAACTATGGCTATCCTTCACAATTCTGTCTATAAAATTGGGGAATTTATTTAACAGAAAGCGATTTTTCAACTTTAATACACATTTTGTATAGTTTTTAATTATCCTTATCAATGTGAAAAAGACATTTTAGAAAGGAACTTATATAATATATAAAGGAACTATATATAATATATACGACCTGTTAATTTTGTTCTCTTATTGCATGTTTTATATATTTTTATTCTTAATTATTATGTTGTTTTACGAAAAGGGTAAATACATATATTTCTTAAAATAATATGTATCAAAATTGTAATCATTTTTAATTTTACTGAAAGCCGCAAATACCAGTGATTATATTTTATTCCTAATTGAGAAATCTTATTTGACTCAAAAGAATTAACAAGTTTGCCAGCTGTTCATAAATATGAGGAGAGTGTGCGGTACAGCGTAAACATTCCGTTGCCTACTGCCACTCGCATTGCCGTCGAGAGAGTGAGAGTGAGCGGGAAAGAGGAAGACATATATTCCAGATGGAGCACACAGAAAACCAAAGAGAACAACGAGAGCCGGAGGAAAATCAAATGAGCGAGAGAACTCAAGTGGAAAATTCTCCACTTTCTCTCGGCGCAGGCGCCAATTTCATGTTCTACGGAGAGTGCGCTCTTTACGAAATTCATCTTCTTCTTCAATTGCTTTTACATTTGTTTCAACTTCGGTTTCCTCTTGCTCTTCTATTCTTCTTTGGGTTGATTGTTTGGCATGATGTGTATGTGAAGCACAGCATTGCCAAAGTATACGCAAAAGCGAATGTCATTTGTGAATACTTCAGCCCCAAACACCCGTCACCCTTCACTCCCCACCCTCTCTTGCAGCAACTGGGTCGCCAACACACTCGTATCTGTAGCGAATTTTTGTTTACCTTTTACTCTTTACGTTAATTCCAAATGTGGACCAACTGACAACAACAACGAGCAATGAACTTGTCACCGACTGACGACTGGGTCACTTTTTGCTGTTGCCGCAACTTTGCAATTGCAAGCGACAGCACCTCGTCTTTGACCCCTGGCTGTTTGCCCTTTCCCGCCCTTTTGGTTGCGTCTTACCAATTGTTTTTTCACGCTTTTTTATTGTCCGCGCTTTGCTCAAGTCACTGTTAGCAACAGCTGATCCTTTGCTTACAATGGACTTTGCTCGCACCATTTAAGGTTTGTTGTTCATATTTTGATATTGTTTATCAGCACTATTATTACTTTTCCAACGTGTTTTATAATAATGTTAATCTTATAGGACACTTGTAAGTTATAAATCACTCCGACCTGTTCACATTAGAGAAGAAAGATCGAGCGCGGCTTATCGACTTTTAGTCGATGCTTAGCAACGATTATCGATATCGTTTCCGCTGTAGTGTTGGGAAATACGCGTCTTATGAGCAAAAATATCGAATCGTTCGTTCCTTTGAGACTCAAAGGAATCAGCATAAATCGTTAGCTTTCTGCAAAATCGATAAGATGTTATCGGTTGCATTATCGCTCTTCTGCAGTGTATACATATATTAATATGTATCATTAGTTGTGTGTTATTCGCAGTCCACTTCACGCCTTTTGGGAAATTGAAAAACCAGAATTGTCCTCACTAATCGGATCATCAGCATTATCACGAATGGCATGATTCAGAAATGCAAAGAGAACGAGCAAATTAGGAATGCAAAGAGAGTGGCGAGAGAGAGAGAGAGAAAGTGACGTAGTGTTGACCAACATGCGCCAAGATCATTTGCGAGCGAGTGTATAAAAATAAACGAACCGGGCCGGCAATGAGCGAAGGGAGTACGACGGGGGAGTGGAGGGGCACCTGCGCTATGTCTATGATTATGGCTGTGTCGGTTTAACGGATCTGGGTCTTGCGTCTGTTTACACTTACCCGACGGTTTTTATTCCGAAAGGGTTTATATGACTTCGTCTTGTGCTTGGCGCCGAGATGCAGCTTCTTCATTTTGAGTGTGGTATTGTTTTGTGTGCCGAGAGGGGAGTGTGTGCGGTAAAAGAGCCGAGTGGCTGTGGGGGATGTGTGTAGGTGTGAATTAATGTAGCAGCTGGTTAATCACCACGTAGAGAACCACTTTATGGTGGCACTTGGCCTCAAACAAATTATGCAATCATTTTCAAACAGAGCAGCCAATGTGTATGAATTCATTGAAACATAAACAAACACTCTGGCGAAATGGCCAATCGACTTGATGGTCAGCAATCAGCTAACACACACACACACACACGCGTAGTATAATTAATTTTAAGGTCAATCAACGCCACACGAACACATTGGCTTAGACTGTGCGAAAAGTCTTTGCCGTGCACGAAAATCAATTAAATGCGCAAACTGCCGTCGCAAGTATTTCGACGAGGATTCCAGATCACTTTCGGATTAAGACCTTTATTGTCAAACGGCAACGACAACGGCAGAGACAACGAGCTGCTGCGATCGACCACAAACGCAAAGACGGCAATTCAGACTGGGAATGAGTGGACGAGATGTAGACGACGATGTAGATGACGATGTCGTTCTCGATGTCGATGTCAGAGTGGATGTGGATGTAGACGTAGATGTGCTCGTCGAGCTGAAGGCGCACGGCGACATTATTTTTGGCAGCCGAAGCATAAATGTGGCCCGCCATAGCGAGAGGAGAAAAGCAGCGGAAGCTACAGCTGCTTTTCGGCACATTATCGTCGCCAGACCGTTAAACCGCACGCAGTTCTCTCTATCAGAGCGCATAGTGAAGTGCCCACAGCTGGAACAAACTCCCCATATTGTGCCACTTGTTGTGGCCGAGTATCTGAGTGGACTAGAAATACGCTTTCAAATCGAATCTTTGGTCAAAAATTAGTTAGTGTCTCATTTTAGATTTATTCCAATTTCATAGTGTGTCATCACCTACCTAAGTTAAGCTCTACATAAATAAAGTAAGTATTAAACATAAATTGATTAGTGAAGAATAATTATTTAATCCATTTGCGTGGGTCGTCATCGTTGCACAACTAGTAGTAATACAGCATGCTCAAATGGTGGGGAACAAACGCGTAACTTGATTGGCAATGTAGTGATAATGGGGCTCACTATACGCTCCAGTCAGTTCAGAACCCATTGCAGTTGGACCACTGCATGGAACTTGCCTCAGATTTGGCTGGCAGCTGAATAGATAGTTCTCTGGACAACGCGGCGAGGGTACGGCAGCCTCGTACGAGGGAGGAGGAGCGGAGCAGGAGCCCGCAGCAAGAGCTATGAAGCCCATAAGCAGAGTTATCACTGTTAACTTCATGGTCTGCATCTGCGGCCGGCTGACGATACACTGACTAATCCACGCTGCTCTATAAACGATTTTAGTTGTTCAAAATTTTGCATTGAGCATTTCGTGAAGAATCGCTTGCTGAATCAGCCAAAATCCAAATTCAATATCTTACTACGAATATTGATTTAACAGTGTGCTCACATGTATAGATGTGGGAGTGGTAGGTTCGTTCTTATAAACTTGATGTAAGCAATTTTGTAGTCCATTTAAATAGTCTTATTTCATAACGTTTTTTTATTGAGCAACAAATTCTCAGAATTGCCCTCTGCTTGGCCTAAATTGTCGAGTTGCCATGTTTGTACCATGTAGACAGTGGATACTTTAAACTACTTTAAACAAACAGTTTCCTGGTATGATTAGTTATGAAGTTGGCTAGCGACAATATTCCAAATTTGATATGTGATATCAATGAAACTATCTTTATTTTGACAATATTTAAGCAGCTTTAAAATTCAACGATTTTTGCTGCTCAACAACCCGAATCCAAGATCCCAAATGGCTGTCAATTTATTTATAATTTGCTCTTTATTTCAGCTGCATACTTTTAGGCAATAGTAAAATTACTTGTGAAAGAGATTTCATTTGACGATTTGCGTCTTTGTCCAACAGATGTCGTTAGAACGACAGCATACGCGTTTTCTACGTTAGATGGCGTTCTCTCCACTATTTTTGAGTGCCTAAATTGGCAATTGGCCAAGATAGAATTACTACACCAATACTTTCTATATGATGACTTACATATGAGATGAATCATACAGTAAGCGAACGTGAGACCGCTGAGTAAAAATATTTATGCGCACAAAAGCGTTACGGGCGAAGTACTTGTAGATAATTCATTTGTGGCTTCCATTGCTGATTTTTGTTTGTTTTTAATTCCCCATTCCTGAATTTAACTAATTATGATGCAAATGCATTTAATTAATATACATTTAATATAATATAAACAAACAATAAGAATGACATATTAGGCTTTACAAGAAAAACAAATAAGTTCTAAATTGTTGTGTCAGATATTATATACCCAGGATAGCACGAGGTGTAATATGAAATCCACCGAGAGTGAGCATAAACACTCAAGTCTCATCAGCGCACCATTGCACATGCTAAGTGTATGGTATATTTTCTATAGCGACATATTTCGAACGTAAGAAATATCGGTATATAAAATATACTTGTTGCCATTTTCAGTATATTTCTGTGGTATATTGTTTTAAAATGGGAAGCGGTGTCTTACAATCTGTCTTTTGTGCTTTGGTATGCAAGAGTGGCTTTCTTTCGTGTTCTAATACTTATTATTCGTTCGATAATAGTTCTATTCTTGAAGTCGACATGCAAGTAATTTCGGAAGAATAATAATAACACTCGCATTTGTCAGTCATAATTGACAATCGAGTTGAATAATGCGAAGGAACAGCTCCAATCATAATTGGTCTGCGCCGCGGAGCGGTTTTCATTCAAATCAAATAAGCAGAATAAGCAATTGATCGTAAATTTCATTGTGATGGCCCAGAAGGGCAACGAGAGGGGAGACAGGCATAGCCTTCAGCGCGACGGCGAGGGGCAGCTTTCGGAGAAGACGTCGGCAAACTTCTAAATTTCGTTCGGTATCGATGGATTCGACGTCGAGCCGAAGCGAAGTTAAGCGAGCCAAACCTGCAATTATCCACATGCAGATCCACGAACCGGTGGCAAGCGCTGATCCAGTTTCGAGACTTTAATTTGAATCATAATCATAGGGGTTAGTTGCTCCGTGTGCGTGCTGGCCTTGGCAGTAGGGCATGGATGCAGTGGAGCCGTTTTGATTGCCCCTCGACCGCTAACGGTAAACAAATAACTCGCCGACTTCTTCGTGTATTTGGAAAATCGCTGCGCAATGAGCAAGTTGAGTGCAGCACGCTTGACAGCTGCCCGAGCTTAGAGACGACACTCGCCAAATCTCGAGCAGCTGCAACCTCTTGTGCTGCGGGGGCAAGTGCCGCTTGTGCCCCTTGCCGCGCCTAACACTGTTGCTTTTTATTGCAACGCAATGTGTTGCCACTCGCCGGGTAATTTAAGACAATGTGCCACATTGCCGCAATGCCGCAAGCAGCCGGCCAATTAAATATGAAACATTTTTTGCAGCTCGTTTGTGTTTGTGCTTGTATTTGTGTGCGGACTTAGTCGGACGGCGCGTGCGGTTGGTCCGAGTGCGCGAGGTTAGTGGCCGACAGGATGTCTGATGAAATGCCACAGTCTGTTTTAAATTAAATTTAATTAGTTTATTGTCTGAGGCAACACCTTTCCGGCCACGGCTAACAAGGCAACGCCGACGCCGCTGTCGTGTGCCAAGTGGCAGCTGCAAAGCCCGGCGCGGTACAATCACCTCAGTCGCAGCCGCAGCCGCCTGCTCCCTGAAGCGCCAACAGGGCACGGGAAACAGGCTCAGAATGGGGACACCAACAACTGCGACGCGCATCCTTTTGTCCTGTTATAAGTGGCCCATTAGTTTGGCTTTGGTGTCAATTGCCATTTAAGCGCAATTTCCCTCCCTTCATCGATTTCCCCCCACCCCCCTCGCACAGCGCTGTGCCGCGGCATGCTGCTATCTACTGCTCAGATTCGCTTGATACGAGCTTCTCAGTGCCCCGCAATTTAGGTCAATTCAAGCAGCACTAACGACCAGAATAGAATATGAACATTAAATTTACATGAGCGTGTTTGTGAGGCACTGAATAGTTGCAAGATATATGCTAAATGAATCGATTTCGATTGCTTATCGGTAGATACATAGGTCATATAGGATATAGTACATAGGACTTGATGGGTGTGATGTTAGCTGCAGTTGAGTGTGATAAGGGGCGTACCTGTGGTTCCGCAATTCTCTGGGGGGTACAGAACAGCTGCTTGGTTCAGTTGTACTCGTATTGGCTACTATATATATATGGAGGCATATACATATGTAGTCGGGGGACCTTCTATGTGCACATATTGGCCTATGCTTGGGACTCTGGCTTGCAATGCTTGCTCTATTCAGCTGAAAATTTGACTTGAGCGGGGGCTGCACTCATCTGAAAAGGTAACAAGAAATCGATGGGTATCATTACTACCATGTACAGTCAATACTCGCCTACGACGACCATTGCCGGCGACTGTGTGTGCTACAGCTAAGGCGCAAAGCAAGAACAAAATAAATGCACAGCCAACTACAACTTCAAGACTCGTATATGTGTGTGTGTGCTTGCGTGTGTGTGTTCAATTTTTTTTTGAGTTTTGCAATGAGAATTTCAAAGTCAAGGTCAACCGAAACATTTGGTTTCCCTTTTTTGCTGCTGTTGTGGTTGTTGTTGTTGTTGTCGTTCTTTGGCCGTTTCCTTTTTGGTGCCTGCTTCTCAGTCTGCTGATTCGACATTCCCGCGGGCACTGCACGTGCTTTTGCATCTGTGTCTGTCTCTGTCGCCGTCTCCGTCTCTGTCTCGCTATCTAACAGCTACGCATGCGCAGTTTGTATCGGACGTCGTGGCTGTTCACGTTGTTGTTGATGTTGTCGTGGCCAGACGTCGCCGTGCTGCCCGTCTGGCTGTCGACAGCGCTGTCTGCTGTTCACTTGAACATGCATAAGTACAGCGTTTGAAACTTTCAAGCTCAATGCAGACTATCTAAATACGCTTCCCCAGCAAAGCGATACATAATACAAGAGTTCTCTTTCAACATGCAAACTAATTGTTTTATTTGAAATCAATCAGAGCTTCACTCTTTCTTTGTGGCAATTCGAGTATCCTTGAAGCAGAAAGAGCATTAGACGATCACTTCACTTGTTTCAACGAATTAATTCGTTTTTTTGTAGTTGCTGTTAGGGCTTGAAATGAATGCCATGTGTTGGTATCTGCGCTGACGAGGAATTCCACTATTTTTTGCTGACTGACTTCTTGCTTTTGTCATATTTGTGCGACTCGCAGACACTCACTTGCTGCAATCGACAACTATTTGAATTTAGTACATATAGTGCAACTAGCAGAACTTTCGTCAGTGCAACGGTTCAATGAACTTTAATAATGTTGCTCGCAATGCGAAATTCTTTAAACAACAACAGCATGACGTGGCACAAAACTGCAATGTCCGGGAATCGGGTTCTGGTGAGAAATCAGCAACGACGGCATGAGTTATCGAGCAACAGCGTCACTAAATATGAAAGGATCGGCTTTGAATGGAAATACTGAGGGATTTAACATACTACTTTGTGTATTCAACATTTTAAACCAATATAGCAACTGCTGCTTAAGTTAAGTTAAGTTAAAACTACAAAAATGTTTAAGTAATTGTAAAATATGCGCTTTATTTATGTTTGTTAGCAGTACAAAACTAATTGATCCAAGTAATTAACTAAGTTTTATATTCGAATTTATATCATGCCAGTATTTCCAAAGAGCATTTTTTTACTATGTATGTGCCAAACTTTAAAATACAGTATGAAATTATAATGCAGCTATACAAAGTAATTGTTGCTTAAAAGGCCGGGAATGCGTGTATCTTGGATGGTATTCGGTTCTGTTAGAGAGCGAAGCATTTCCGCTGCGAACGTCGGTCCTGAATTTTAATAACAGCGCCCTTCATACCATATTTCATAATTGCAGTGTGTTGCACACATTTTTAACCCAAACGCAATGGAATTTAATTAAGTTACTGCCGCGGAGGCCGGCGAAGGAGACAGTAATTAATTCAATCCCTGCGAATTTTTACGGTTCTCATGGTGCGAATTTTCGTTTCATCATTTATATATATGTGGATGTCCAATAGCATCAAGTGACGTTAACGATTGTTAATAATTAATAAAGAAAGCCCCATTAATGAAAATAATAATATGCAAAAGAAAGCAAATAAAGTACGCAATTGTTAAAGTGCAATAATATCAAACCATTTCACAACTAAAAGAAGAAAAAAATAAATCTCTATACAGCATTATGCAGCAGCTCGTTGCAGACAGAAGACGCCGTGAGGCAAAATCAACAAAGTGGCAATTGCGCATAGCCTGGCAGGAATGAGTTAAAGCCTGGCCAGGGGCATCGTCGGAAACACAAACTGAGTCAGAGACAGACAGATGAGACAGAGAGCTGAGAAGTTGGGAAGAACAGAGCGACGGGTCGGTCGGTCGTAAGCACACGACCCAGTTGAAAGCGCGTACCCAAGAGCCCAAGTGCAGCGCAAATGGATGGATGGACATGGACGCTCGCACTTATTAATGCTTAATAAATGGCATTTCATTTCTTATTATTCTCGAACTGGGCGCGACGTGGATGTGTCGGAGGATTTTATTGCAACTGCGGCTGTGCCCATTGTTGTTGTTGTTAATGCGAGTCGATATATTGGCCATGACTAAGGATGCACACATCCACACCGGCGCGGTCTGACAGTCATGCGAGCAGGTATTCAGTCAGTCAGTTCGTCAATGTGTGCTAAAGTAATTATTTCATATGAGCTAACAATGAGGCTGCAAGTCTGCTTGCCCAGTGCTTTGAGCGACTGACGGTGGTAAGATGGACGTGGAAATTAAAGAAGCTGCCAGACCGCACCGTCCTTGGTCTTGGTCTCGGCCGCCTCATGATAACCGTTTTCAGTGCTTTTAACGACTCAACTGTAGCGTTCGTTGTCTGCCCATTTTTAAAGTACTCGGGAATGTAAATGAAGCGGGTGTCTGTCGCAGCTTTCAATGTTAATGTTCGAGGTCTTTTAGGTCGTTGCACCTCACTTTAAGTGCATGTGCCTTAATCTTGCTACGTGGTGCGTTACAAATGTTGCAACTGAAGACAGTATATTTATTTTTAGGTATTGTGTTAGTAAAAATATCTTAGATTAACTTCAAAATAAATAAGATAGCGATTAAAGTCGTAATAATTACTATAAATTTTAATGCGTGTGCGTTTCGAGACTACATTTTAAAATCTAGTTTTCGCGCCAGTCAACGCAACGATATGTTATCGAGAGCTAGCAATCGATAGCTGTCATGCGCACTCTCGCGCTCTTTTGCTCTCTTCGCACAGCATTCAGTTCATTTGCTTGCTTCAAGCTGAGAATAGATTTTTGTTTGCTGGTTGCAAGACAATTTAATATTTATTTCTGTTGTATGCCAAAGTATTTAAATAAAAAGAAAATATTTATATAAATGCCAACTGAACAATATTATTAATATTGATTAAAATAAACAATGAATTGAAAAAAGGTGAAACTGAACTTGTTCAGCTTGTTTTCACAAAAAGAGTCAGTTGGCTCTCAGAGAGCGGAAATAGTGTGACCAGCAAAACGTTGTGTTCAGCTGTGTAAAATCGAAGACGCGTTGTGTGAATTTCAACAAATTAAAAGGTAAAACTAAATAAAGTTAAGTTTACAATTACCTAAAACATAATAGTGATTAGTATTGTATTTGTGCACATGTAACAGCAAGTTAAACAGTCGATTCCGATTACAGATGCAAACAGCTGCCGCGAGCACAACAACTGGGACCAGCGGCCCCAGCAACGCCGCTGGGGACTCGATGGCCGCGCCGTTGCGGGCTTGCAGCACGAGCGGCTGTCGGGTGAGCAAGTACGTGGAATTCACGAAGCGCAAGTGCTCGCAGTTTGTGTCGGCGCCTTACATTATGCCCAAGCCGCTGGTGGTTAACGGGAAGACATCGATATTTCAAGTAGGTGGCGAGATGGCCAAAATGGGCGACATTCCTTCGCTGGCCACAGCGGCCGGCTCCGGCGAGGGCCAGCCCATCTATCGTATTAAACCGGGCACACATGCTCACGTCATCAATTACGTGTTCATCGACGAGGGCTCCGACTCCATGGAGAAGGCCAAATCAGAGGACCAAGAGGCCATGCGCATGCTGATCGATTCGCAGCGTGAAAGTGCGACAGCAAAGCTACAAAAACTAATCACCACACATCGAGGTGTTGCACCCTCCTCGCAGACTGCCGCTACCGCTCCAGCGGCAACAGCCGCGCCTACAGTTGCGCCCACTCCCAGTCTGGCCACCATCTCCACAAACAGTATTACGGCCACGCATCCGGCGAAATATGCGCACGTGACCACGCCGCAAATTCATCCGGATTTGTCCATTACCAGCGTCGCAGGCGCCCTGCCGCTCGTCGGCACCCCCGTGCGCGTCCTCGCAGCTACAGCCGCAGCCAAGCCAGCTGCAACAGCCGTCGCGTCAAGCAGTAGCCAAAGCGTTCAAGAGCTGGAGGCTGAGATTCTCAAGTTGCGGCGCACTGTGGCACTGCTCGGCGGCGCCGCACCTCGCTAGTTGAGACATTCCTCGCTCATATGGAAATTACGAATTTTTACGTTACCAAAAATATTCTCTAGACTTAGTTACGCTCTGATAATAATAAACTTAAATGCTTAAATTTAGCGGATGCCTTCTTGAAGTGAATATTTGTCTTTGGGTCCTCAGCTATTTTATGGATCTGAGGTTTTTAATGATACCGCAGTGGATAAGTCGCCGTTTGAGGTTGAGGTCTCTTTCGCAACATCACACGGATTTGCAAAACACGAGTCGAGTCGCAAGCGGTCGTAAATATAGAATTTTATGTGTCATACGTTGTCCACATCCAGGCGAAAACTTTGCAATCGAATGTAAATTAATTTTTATGGTTTCGGTGTGTTGTGGACACAAAAAAAAAACAGAGACGAGGGCCAACAACAACTAATGTGAGCAGGGTCTCCATTTTGTGTTTTTGCCATCCCGAAAGGACTCGAAGCATTCAAGGCTCATCGCAGCTTTTGTCAAACCCTGAATACTCTGTATAACTCTTAAGTTATTCAATATTCAGATATATTTCGACTTTGAAGTACTTATAGCTGCTGATGTAAAGTGAGATTATTTACGTATTTGTTATGATTTCATTTTATCACTTATCAGAAATTTTGAATATATTTTGAGTTGTCGCTAGAAATAAATCAGATTGAAATTTAGTAAGGTTGAACATTATGTTTGTAATAATTCCATTTTGTAATTATTCGAGTAATTTAAAAAAGAATTTCGAATCATGGATTCAAATTTGGTTATTCGAGAAATTTGAAAAGCAATTCGTTATCGCAAATTTTGTATATTTAGTAAAATTGTGGGTCGCTTAGTGAAGGAAACTACAATATTCTCTGCTTGGCTTATCATACATTTTTATTCAGCAATTCGACTAACAAAGGACTCGCATATACGCGAGTTGACTAACAGCAGCTTGTTCTGTTATGCGCGAATCTAGTAGTAGACGAATAACAGCAGTTTATTCTGTTATGCGTTAGTCGATAACAGTGGACTAATACCAACTTCTTCTGTTATGCGCAAATCGACTATAAGCAGACTAGCAACTATTTTGTATATTTGTAATTTTACAAATTTTTGAATGCCAGTAATTTGAAAAATAATTCGAAATCAATAGTGTTTTCTATTCAGTAAATTAGTGGATTGTGTAGTGAAGCTGGAAAGAGGCGTTCAAACTGATATATAAATCTGTTTGGCAGCTACTTGTCAGCTTTATCTAACATTTCAATATATTGTGTGTTGCCACTTAAATAAAATGTAGTTAATAGTTAAATTTACCATAATACTAGCAATTTACAATTTGTGTTATTCGAGTAATTTAAAAATCAGGGATCTTTCCTATTCAGTAAAATTGTGGGTCGCGTGTAGTGGTCTTAAGTAGTAGTAGTAGTAGTGTAGCAGTCTTAAGATCTATATACTCTGCAGCAGACTGAAAGCTGTCTAAGCACTAAGTGCAAAGATCAGGACATGGATTAAGGTTGAGGGAAGCGAGCGTTGAGTACGCTGCAGCCGAGGTCTTGGCCAGCGAGCGAGCGATCCTCTCGACTGGCATAAAAAGTAACGAATGTGCGCAATAATAAAAATCATTAAAATAAAAATGTTTATGAGAGTGCATAAAGACGGCTGGCTTTATGGCAGGAGCGACGCGGGCCGAAGACGCGATGCCGCGATGCCAGAACACTTGATAGCCCCCGATGCAAAATGCCCGATGCCCGATGCTCAATCCCTGCGACGCGCGGTGCGGGTGTGCGGGCGGGGGCAAAAAAAAGTATCTGCGCATTTGTTTCGCTCGCCGCGCCGCACCACACACACACACACACACGGGAGGGATTGGGACGCTAACTCATTTTGGCGGCTGCTGCTGCTGTTTCCGCTGCTGCCGCTGCCGCTGCTGTTGCTGCTGCTGTGACGTGGCAACTCTACAGGCAACACGATCAGCAGTCGCAGGCGCAGGCGCTCGGCTCAGAAATAATTTGCAATTTCTGAGAAATACTCACTTTTGTGCGCTGCTTGCGCTGACTTTATGCGCTGCCATCGTCGCCGTCACCGTCGCCGTCGCCGTCATCGCCGAAGCTTCTCAAGAACCTTGCGAGCGTCGCGTTGTGGCGGTAATGAAAATTAAAATACGAAACACTCAGGCAAAAGGTCGGCCAAGGAGCCAATGAGCAGGCGCAGGTCCCCAGCTCAGCTCATCTCAGCCCTTGCCCCCCCCCCCCCCCTCCGGTTGTCGCCCCTTCGGCTGCTGGCCTGCTGGTCACTTGGTCGGATTGCTTGTCGTTATCTTGTCATGTCAAAATGGTCTTACGAAAATGTATCTTTTGTATTCCAAGTGCAAATGAGCAGCGGAGCAACAGAACTACATACATACACACACAGACACACACAGGCACACACGCACACCGCTCCCCTCGTCGTTGTGTTTCCTTTTATTTGTTTGCTCACTCGCAATTTTTATGCCTTTATTGTGTTTACTTTTTGCCTTCGTTTCTGCAAATGCTTTTAAGACTTTAAGACTTTTTAGTTTGTAGTTGAGCGTACAAATTTGTACCCCTCACCCCCCACCCCCCGCACACACCCCCTTCGCAACCACACAGGAGCGCAGGGAACAGGATTGACCACTCCACACACCAACTCATCAGCGCGAGTACGAGGCGAGTGCGAGTGCGACTGCGAGAGTGCGAGAGTGCTGGAGGAGTCTGTGTCTGGCAGTGGGACTGAGTCTGCGTCTCTGTATCTTTTCACTGCTCGCGTCCCTGATGCTGCGGCGACTGGGACGGCGACTGCGACGCGGCGGCTCGCCGCTGACGATGATGATGACACAACATGAAAAGGTAAAAAACGCAGAAAAATATTAAATACGCTACGTCGCTGCCTTTTGACAGCGGACGTAAATTTGCTTTTGCCCCTGCCTCTGGCCCTTCCCCGCCCCGCCTCTCGGACGACCACCCCCATACCCCCCGCCCTCTCCCCGGGATGCTTGTCGGACTTTTTGCCGTTTAATTGCACATAAGATCAGTTGGTCGCTCGCACGATCCCTCGCTCGATCCCTCGATCGGTCGCTCGGTGTGTGGACGCGAGGCACCAACTGTGATTGTGAGCATTTCTTGGCAATTAAAATAGAGTGTAAGTTAAGGATGCATAAAACGCCGATCTTTATATGTATAGCACTTCAGTGCATTTCTGTCACTGCAGTTGACCTTCTCCGAGCGCTCCTGCGCCACCGTCCTCTGCCCCGCCCCTCCTCGCGTCTGTGCTGTGCAGTTTTTAATGTATTCCTGGAAGCTCGCACCGATCACATTGCATAAATATGTATCTATATGCTTGTGGCTCATGCGAATTCTTTGCAGCTCTTCTTTCCACACTAAATAATTTACCCCCCAGAACAGGTCAACAAAATAAACAAATTTTATGCAAGGTTCACATAAACTTCGCGCATATTGTGTGTTAGATATGGTTCCCCAGTAGGTCGAAATACTTAAGGTATTAATATCATTTTTAAGAAGGTATACTAATTATAATTTAGAGTTGAAGCGGTTCGTAAATGAATGCTCAAGTACTGTAAGTACTTTTAAGTAAATGTAATGAGGGGAGTGGTGCATACAAACTATTTTCATTAGATCTAATTTTACTGAACATGCTGAGTCTACAATTGATGCTAAGCATTAGGGATGATAAGTTCAAAGATGTAATAAAGAAAGTAAATATCATTCATTTATGTTTTTCTTTGTAATTTGAAATTAGATAATAGTAATAATAATATTAAATAAAGAAAAATAAATAGTAGTAGTAATATAGTAATACAAAATTGTCATATTAGTTGATTAAGTTATTTAGCTACTTGCTTTAGTTAACCAAGCACTTCACTTAAGATAAAAACCTGCAAACATATTATTTCCACGACTCAATTCGATAAGACTTCAAGTACTTTCCCACCTAGTATTAAAAATGTTAATGCATTTGCGTAGCTCGAGAATTTGTCTGTTAATGGGATCGAGTGCAAAATAATCTAATTGTTCATAAAGCCTAATTGTGACAGTAACTTTCTCTTTGGTGCTGTACATTGTCAACGTTAATTATGCAATTGACGCAAATTTATTACGGAGATTTGTAATGGATGCTTTCAAGCGCCAACATTAACATTGTCATATTGTATATAATTATATATTATCATATATTGGATGCCGCAATCGGGAGCTCAGCGTTTGAAATGTGTCAAATGTTTGCGAGGAAACAAATGAATTTAATTAAATTTTAATGTGCCGCACGCCGAAATGATGTAGCCAAATTAAATCTTGCATATCGCCGCCTTGTTCAACCAGAGAGTTCACACACACGCAAGCAAGCAAGGATTGGGTCTGGGACTGGGTCTGCGACTGGAGCTGGAACTGGGACAAACAGCAGCAGCAACAATAACATGTGCGAAATTTGTTTAGAAGACGAAGATCAAAGCCTGAATTTGGCAATGTTGTCGTTTCCTCCGTCGCGCCGCAGTCACGACGCGAGCAAGAAAAAGGCGAAGCAGCGAAACAGGGCGATGGCGAAGAAGCAGCGGGTCAGTGAGGCAGGGAGGCGGGGCGTGTGTTGTCCTACCGCATTCTAAGCTCTATTGGCACAAAGACCGACTTTTGCTTTGCGGTGCTTCTGCTTTGGCTTCGGCTTCGGCTGCTGCTTGTGCTCTTCGTGTTCTTCGCAGGCTGCGCTCGCTCTTCGTGCTGCCCTCTTCGTTTCAGGTCGCGTATGCGTGTGTCTGTTAGACACAGACACCGATGCAGTTTTCGGCGACAGCGAAACTCGTTTCGTTTGCCAATGCTGTGCATAGGACAAGCACACACACACACACGCACAGGCGTCAGCACTTAACTTTGCCTCCCTTGCCCTCTCCCAGGGCAACGCCTCTTCACTTCTGTTTTCCTTTCCCAAGAACAGCTCTGTGCTCTGCGTTCTGCTTTCTGCGTTCTGCGTTCTGCGCTCTGTGTGTGGCTGTGTGCGAGTGAGTAGCGCCCTCGCGGCATAGTTTGCATTTTCAAGGTCGCCAACTGCGCTCTCCGCTATCCGCTCTCCGCTCTTAACACGCTGCTCCACGGCGGCTTCGGCAGAATTCGCGGAGTGTGCGGCCATTTGTCAGGGTCTAACGACTGGGGCAATGCGATTACCCCGATATATTGTAATCTGCTGCCAGGTAATCTCTGCTCGAGGACCCATTACACCAGACGCCGCGTCTTGGCGACACCAAAATAAACTATATTTTTTACGAGTGCCGCATGGCCCGAAATCGCCAAGATACTAGTATTTATGCAGTCGCGGCGAGAGTTTCACTTAACGAGATGCAACTCTGTAAATCTGATTTTTGTGCGAATGAATGCCTTTCTCAGGCTCCAACTGTCGGCGTCATTTCCTGTCGCATGAGTCACCTGCAGCCCCAGATCCTGGAGAGCATGGGCATGAGTCAAGCCAACTACAAGAGCATGACTAAGTACTAACGCATGCACCTAACGCCAACACTGTGGCAGCCAACTTACCTTTGAGGTAATCAACGTCAGAGTGGGCGAGGAACCCTGCAAAGAATCGAAATAAATACAATTTAGTTACAAATATGTGTTGTTGTATATTGTCTGCACTTTTTGTACATTTCTAACTGTTAAATCAGATCTACGCATCGAAACCATTAACGTGGCAAAAACGCACGTTCAGCTGCAAACAATTGAGTTCTTCCCGCTGCCTTTTCACAATTCCACTTGCCGAAACGTGCGATGCACAAAACGAGCTGCAAATCTAATCCCATTTCGATTCCGGGAATCGTTCGGAGGACACATGTCGTCGTCTATCTTGAGTGCGAAATCACGTACACGGGATTTATCAGTTGCAGTAATTGGGCCACAATAGAAGAGCGCGCTGCAGCTGCAGCGACAATGCGGCCAAGAAAAAATTGTTAGGAATTGAAATCCTTTCTGTGTTCCGGGAACATTACGCGTACATGCAACGATAAAATTTCAATGCTCGCTGTCTGTCGTCATCTGCGAAATGTGGACGCAGCTCCAGTCCATTGAACTCGCCTCAGATGGGCGACAAAAATTTCTATTTAATTTGGGATTGGTGTGCGTGTGTGCTTCTTTCTATCCTAAAGCATTAGAACTACACACACACATGGGGACTAGAAGAAGTAAGACAACTACAAAACAGCAACAGCGACAGCGACAACTAAACGAAGCATTCTTAGCGGCGATTTGGACAAAGGCAATCAAATGATACTTAATTTTATACAGAGAACATGTCTCTAAAAGCCATCATCCAGCATTTTGGTAACTTCTCTTTGCCCGATTACCATAACATGAACTGGAATATCGTCGAAATGGGAATGACCGAGGCACTCGCCACTCGGCACTCGGCAATGGGCATCATTGGCCACGTCGAACTGAAGACGAGGCCAAGAGCCAATTCGACGGCGACTGCGACTGCGACTCTCGTACATTAATTAATAATTTCTTTTGAAACTTGCGAACAGGCATTATTTAAACTCGCGACTAGTCGCTACCGGACGGACAGCGAGCAACTAAACAATAAGCTGAAGGAAACTATTGCTGCCATCTCTCTCTCTCCCTCATTTGCGATCTGACTCAAATATTTGCCTAAAATGGCGAGCGAGAAGAATGGAACTTTCATACATACACTTCAGCCATAACGGTTATTTCGTTTTTCTTTTGTGCCCAAAAGCTAACACTTCTACTTCTGGACAGCCAGAAAAGAACCAAAATTTGCATAGCAAAGATTGTAAAAGGTATTCAACGTTTTTTTTTTGTGAGGAATTTGCTGTTCGGGTCAATTATAGTTTCTAAGTTTAGAATAGTGAACTTTTTCATTATATTATTTGAGTAAATTTCGTCTGTAGAGCATTGAGACATTTCACACAAATATAGCACGTTTTCAAAGTGGGGGGACACAGAATTAGGGTAGAAAATGAACCCACTAAAATTATACACGATTGCCTGGATTGAAGTACGATTCCAATCGAATGCCTCCACTTCACCCACTGCGAGCGAACTCAATGAAAGCTAACTATATATGTACATATCTCGGAATCGAAGCGGAATTGTACTATGGGGGCAAGCAGTTGGATGGGAATGTGCAGCTGACGGAGGAACAACTAAAAATAATACAAATACAAAGCTATAAATCTTGTAGGTGAAAGAAAGCCCGAAGCGAGCGAGCGAGAAGCAATCCAAGAGCTGTCCCAAGGAATGAGTTTGGAAATGGAAAAAGGAATGGGCGTGCGATTGGGACTGCGAGGAGACAGGGGACACCGACTACGGCGGCTATCCAAAGTACTTTACTCTAATGGCAGTCACACGCATTACCAAAAAAAACCAAAAAGAAACAACAACAATCGAAAATCTATTCTTAACGAGTCTGCGAGTCTGTGTAACGAATGAAAGGGGAGAGCGATGGCGACGTTTTTGTCGAATCGCTTTTGAATAAATTTAGTCACAGATCTAAGTGTTGTCGCTGCCTTTCTTTATTTTTCTTTCCTTTTTTTTTTTAGTTTTCTTCTTTCATTTTGGTAATAACATTTGTCTAGTTGGTAGACTTGTGTATCCACAGCCTGTGTGTGTGTGTATGATCATAATACATAGATCTGGCTGGCCGATAGATAAGTAAAAAGAAAGCATCTTCTTCATTATAGGGGGGCAGGGGCGGGGAGAAGGTATCGTCTTGCATGTAATAATTTTCCGACGCGTCCAGCGGGCATTAAAAAATGCGCCGCTGTCAGTGTCGGGCGCAGCGGCCAACCGCTCGATCAAATTATGTTAATTCGGGTTTAGTGCGAGTATCAAATATTTATTACAGCCCCAGCGACAGAGCCGGCAATAGACAATTCGAGCCGGGGAGAGGGAAACATACCGTGCGGCGTAGAAACCGGAGAAAACAGTCACTAGTCACTAATGCTTTGTGCAATGACAAAGACTTAAATTAGATACATGGAGGCGGAAGCATCGCACTACACTGAGAAAACTAGCGATTGTGTGCTTAAAGGGTTTACCTAAGTACTCCCAAATCCGAAAGAAATCAGCAATACATGAATACTGCAAATTTACGCTCTTTTGTTACTTTTTGCTTATCTGTTTCCTAGTGGTGTAAATATAAACTAGATCTACGTATTTAGAACATAATTTAAGCTGTGACAATATGTTATATTCTCTATTATATTTTATCTGATTCATACAACTTTAAATATAAGCATTATTTTAGAAAATATGTGAAGCTATGACTATATTCTATTCTACTCTGTTTCCTGTTTCAAAGAGTTTTGAATATAAAGAACATTTCCGTTTTTAGAAAAGAATTTGAAGGCATGACTATTATCTGTTCTATTAAATAATAGTACTATTGTTTCTGCTATTTCTTTGAGTGTATCAGAAAATGTGTGCAAGTTGCCTCTTTTTTTTATCCGCTTGTATACTCGTTTTACTCATTTCAGTGTGTGTGATTGTACTTTTATATGCTGGCCGGTACATACGCTGTGTGTGTGTGTGTGTGAGTGTGTGTGTGTCTCCTACACACAATAAGCAGACCAACTATAAAACTTGTATCAAATCGAACAAAACAAAAAATAAAATTTTTATTGCATTCCAGCACTAAAATCTTTGGCTCGATCGTGTGATGCTCAGAGCTGGCCACTAGTTCAACAACAGCAACAACTACAACAACAACAGCAGCAGCAGCCAGAGTAGCGTAAGTTGTCTCTGTCACAGTGCTCTCTGTCTTCCTCACACTCGCGGCTGCGCTCGCTCTTGCTGTCTCTGTCGGCATGTGAGACTGCGTATTGATATTGATTGTCGTCTCCCCGAAAAGCCGAGAGAAAAAAACCGAATTGAAACTCTGCCATTGCCTAATATTCCATTAACGGGCTTATTAAGGCAACACGTAGCATTGCCAAGATCGGCGGCAGAAACTGAAACAGACCCACACACACACACACAGAGACACACGCGGATACTCGCAGGTGTGTTGGTGTGCGTGTAGTTTAATAAAAGGTACTGATGCATAAATGGGTGTTTGTATCTAAATTGATCGAATTTGGGGACACACACAGCAGAAGAACAAGAAGAGACGAGCAGGGCGCACACGAGAGCAGATGAGCGGGACGCTGTGCAGGTAGAAATTCCCCCGTGGGCAGAGCATTTGATATACCAGCAAGCAGCCAGAGTCAACAACAACCGCAACTCCAGTTTCGACTTCAACTCCGACTGCGAATGCGACGTCGAGAGTTGGAGTTGAAGTTGGACTTGGGATGGCTGTTGTGGCTCTGCTAAAGCAGGTACATTTTTATAATTTCGTTTCGTGTTTAATTAAAGGTGAAGTTTTAAAGAAATAATAAAGAATTATCGAAGAGCTGCTGGCCAGAAAGACCGCGCCACAGATGATGCCCAACACACACACACACAGCGACGTTGATCGTAAAGCGATGAGACGGACGCACTTGAAGGGCGAGGGAACTATTGGGAGTCGGCTGATGATCATTATGCCATAAATAAAGATCCGTTCCGTTTCGTTCCGTGCATCGGGCAGCTATGGGAAAATTATATAAAGCACTTTTATTGTAGTACAACCTCTTTTTGAAGCTCTAAAAATTCGATTATACCAGTCGCCCGCTCCCGCTCCCAGCTCTCTCTCTGTCCGTGTGTCTAGTGTGTGCCTTTGGGTCTTTGTCTCAAGACTATAATTATGCTCAGTTATGATCAAAGTCCAGTTATCGCTGCTCATAAAACAACTCGCAGCTTTGGCATTACATCGAAAGCATTTCATTAGCTGCTCTTGGAGCAGATCTCCGCTGAAACTCGTACTTCGCCTAATTCTTTGATTGCTCTTAACGTTTTAATGCGCCCCACATACATACATATGTATATTGATGGAAACCGTCTAGAGTAACAGTAGCGATCTGCATTTTGAAAAATTCAAATTATAATTTGTTCAGCTTGGGACAAGCATATTTAGCATATTCTTGAGAGCAACAAATGGGAAAATTTGTCAATTTTTCATAGGACCAAACGAGCGAGGCGAAAATGTTTGACAGCCTAGATGACAACTGGTGTCAAGAACTGACAACACAAACTAATCATCGCAGCCAGATCGGCAGCGCAGAACGCGTGCCATTTAAGCAGCCGCTTCTCCTGGCCACCACTAACCGTGACGATGGCGATGACGATGCCGATGACGATGACGCAGCAATCGATTACAACAAATATTTTGACAAATGCGCATAATTGTTGTTGGTTGTTGCAAACTAGGCATGTCAAACACTAGCTAAACGATATTAAACGATCGAATTCAGCAATCAATTGAAATATGCGCAATATGTGAAAACTTTTGTATATATTTAGACACATGCGCATAATTGTTGTTGTTGTGAACTAGGCACGCGAACTAAACAGGAATTGAACGGTATTCAACGTTCGAAATTAGCAGTGAATTGAAGTACGAGATGCATTATTGCTTTGCAATTTAGTACAACTATTTAGACAGAGGCGCATGATTGCTGTTGTTGTTACAAACTAGGCACGCGAATCTCGAACTAAACACGAACTAAAAGATATTCAATGTTCGCATTAAGCAATCGATGAAAGTAACTACAACATGCGATATTTTTTTGCAGTCGCAGTTGAGTACGACTATTAAGACAAATACGCAATATTGTTGTTGTTGCTAATTAGGTACGTGAAACACAAACTAAATAACATTTAACGTTCGCATTAAGCAATCTATTAAAGTAACTGCCAAATGCGATATGTTTTGCAGTTGCAGTTTAGTACAACTATTTAGACAAATGTGCATTATTGTTGTTGTTGCTAATAAGGTACATGAAACACGAACTAAACGATGTTTAACATTCGTGCAGTTCGTTCAGTTGCAGTTTAGTACAGCTATTGCTAATTAGGTACGTGAAACTCAAATTTAACAACATTCAATGTTCAAAGTAAGCAGTTTAGCAGTTTAGTACAACTATTTAGACAAATGCGCATTATAGGTGTTGTTGCTGCCCACTAGGAATGTGAAACACGAATTAAACGCTGTTAAACGATCGAATTAAGCAATCAATTGAAGTGACTGCCAAATGCGATATTTCTTGCAGAGGCAGCAGCTAAAGAATGTGGCCAATTGTCCAGCACCGAGGCACGGGTTGGTGGGCTTTATCGTGGTCGTACATCTCCAGTGTGGAGTGGTGCCGAGTGGTGTACTTAGGGTTTTTATCGCCTATCGCGCCTTTCACCCAACGACCCAGCAACGAGCCATCGTCGCAGCCGCAAACAGTTTTACGACATTGACAACAAGCAACACCCAGCGCACAACGCGCAACGCACAACGCGCAACACAGAACAAACGAATGACAACAACATGATGAACAATTTGGGTTTTAGTAGTAAAATCGAGCGTAATAAAAATCTCGTAATTGTTTTTCTTCGTTTTTTTCTCCTCTTTTTGTTCCTTTTTGGCAAAACAAACATTGGAGACCCTTGCTACGAAGCTAATTGATTCACACTTTCTTTTTGGCTGTAAAAGAAGATGTATTCTTCTCCAGCTGCCTCAGCCTTGGCTCGACTCGACTCGGCTCGACTCGAGTTGTTTTCGGGTTAAGGCCTACTATTTATAGTGCGGCGACGCCACGCTGCACTGATTAAATCTTTACTGCCTCGGCAAAGTGACATCAGAGTATTATTTAGTGTCGTATTACCATCACTACAACACATCGATTAATTGGCCCAATTGACAGCACTTACAACAGGCTACAAAACGTTCAAGTGTCTACTGAACACTAAGAAGTACGATATCTTTTGCATATTTATGTCTAACAAAACAAATTATAATTAGTATTATGAGTACGCAGCATTTGATTCTGCAATAGTTTCGGAAATATCTCAAGTTGAATTGCCTCTCAAAAGTAAATAGTTTTTTGGACCATCTATCAGAGTACAAAGCTCTTGAATTGTATCTCTACTATAAATTGTTTTTTTTTTTAGAATTTTAGCTCTCGATTTGTCTCTGAAATGTAAAGTGTGTTTTCGGCTTGTCACAACGAGTGGACAACCGCAGAGAAAACAAAGTGAAATTAACAGTTTTGTACGATTCGAAGTCCCAATTACAAGAGATCGGTATCGGGACAGCAAACGAGGGAACCTGCTCGAGCATAGTAATTCTATTGCCTCTCTTTAATTTAGACAAGATGATGAGGCACAATTGTAATGACGTCTAGTTCTCGGTTTGATGCGAGGGCGCCCCGAACCAACACACACAGAGGTGGAGAGCAGATAATGATGTGACGTCAAAACATCAACATTTCAACGTGATGGAGTGATGGATGGCGCGTGAGGATCACAGTGGCAGTGGCACAGAGTAGAAATGATATCTGTTGTGTTTGGAGTATTGAATTCGGGTTCGCTTCTCGGGTTTGGCTTTGGGGTTGCGTTCCCATTCACTCGCTCATTATCGTGCCAGTAGCTCGCTATAATTATTCAAAGCGCATCCCACAGATTTCTCTATTAGCCGTCTAACCGTCAAACCGTCAAACTTGTTATTGGATCGCATCACACGTGCCAACTGCTCCGTCTGCGGCGTTGAAGGATTAGCTGCATTTAATTCCCATCAGCGCGTCATTTCTGCTGACGAGTCCATTGTCAGTTCATCCTGCTGAGTGTGTGCTGTGTGCTGTGTGCCCTGGGTAAATATTGCCCTACAACACGCGTTCCAATTCCCCACGAGCCGAATGCGCTTTCTGGCCACTTGACAACGCCGCTGGCGCTTAGATTATTAATTGAGCTGCTAGTGGGACGCACAATATGGGGAACTTCTTTATGCTACAATATCCCGTATCAGTTTACAAAGTGTGGCAAGGCATGTAATCTTTAACTCGTCAAATATTGAAGGGGCCAAATACCCATTGGAAAGTTTAAACTAAAAACCAGGTTTAAAATAAAATGTTATATACTAAATATTTCTATTAGCTATGAGTATATTTAGATCTTAAACTAATAATAAACTTTGTCTTTATCTTTGAATACATGCCTAAATCAAAGAATTTTGCTTTTGCTTGTTGTGATATATGTTAGTCGCTTTTCTTATGTGGAATTTGGCTAGTAGACCTTAGGCTAATACTAAACCTAAATTATTTAATATAATATACATTTAGGTATTGGGCTAATACTAAGCTTTGTCGTTATCTTTGAATATATGCATAGTACTAAGTGCAATAATATATTGTTTTCTTTTGCTTGTTGGGATGTTGTTAGTCGCTTTTCTTTTATATAATGAAAATGATATTGTCTGTACATCTTAGCATAATACTTAACCCTGAGTTTTTTGAATATATGCTTAGACCAAGAACCAACTGATATAATATTTTGTTTGTTGTTGCTTTTAATGATTTTGTTAAAGATTCTTTAATGCAAAATTAGTTAGTTTTCATTTTTTCAATAATATTTTATTTGTTGCTATTTAATGTTAGCTCATAGATCTTAGACTTATATGACACTTAGTTTGTCTTTTAATATAATGTAATAATGTTTTATTAGTTTTATGTTTAGGTAGATCGTTGGCTTGTATTAAACTTAGTTTTTCATTCAAATTGCAGTACTATTTTGATTGTTATTGCTTGTCATCATATTTTTTGCTGATTTCCTTGGTATAATTAATTTTATTTAACTCAAAGATTTTAGGCCAATATCTAACTTAGTTTTTGTTAAAGCTGTCAAGAACTCACAGCAATAATATTTTGTTTGTTTTTGTTCATATATCGTAGGCTAATACGAAACTTTGATTAGTCAATCATATTTTGTTTGTTTTTTGATAGATAGATCCTAGGGTTATAATAAACTTAGTTGTTCCATAAAAATATGCGCATATCAAATTATTGTAAGTGATCCATTTTGTTCTCAGGTTAATACTAAACTCAGTTTTCCCTTCAAGATCTAAAACTTAGCAGCAATAATACAGTGTTTTGTCATATTGGCCAGCTGGTCGAAGAAGCTCAACTAGTGGACAAACTGTAGTGGTGACCTCTCGCCGTCGCTTCGACAACCATTACTCATGTGTCAATGTGTCGTCGTGGATGTCGACGTATCCATCAGGGCTATTAGCCCAGAGAGCGCGGCCATGTCGAGGTGAACCGGCAACCCGGCAAATGAGGAGGCGGCCAAGCGTTGGTTGGCCGCTTAATTTGTAGACGCTGCTTGCAATCGCTTATGCAGCTAAATAATAAACAAATTACACCAAAAAGTGAATTATATTATTTGAAACGAAATTCGGTAGGTCGTCGTCGTCGTCGTCTCTGGTAAATGTGCCTCTTTTCCACTGAATTTAATTAGCAAGCTAAACGGAGGTGGATGCGCTCGCTTGGACGCTTCGTTGCGTTTTTTCTTTCTATTTTCGAGTGCCTCGACGTCTATTGCTCGGAGTTTTCTTTGAGACTTTCGGTCGACTGTCGGACATTTCGTCACTCATCGCTGAGCAAATTCCGCTCTGCACTCCACTCCCCCGCCTATATGGCTTTATCTGACCTCTCGCATCTGTGCGAGGTGAATTATTTAAATTAATAAAATATGCTAAAATGTGTTACAAGTGTGCGAGAAATGTACGCATTCAGCGTGCCCCATGTAATAGATCATATAATTAAAAGAATTATGGTGGAAACACGCCACTGCAGCAGCACCACCAACGCCGCTCTGCTCTCCTAATGCCGCCGACCCGCGACCCGCCGACAACAATGACAACAATTGCGGCAGACAATGGCAAATAATTTTCCAAATATGTTTCTCCATATTTGTTGTTTGTTGTTTCGCCGTCTTCTATTTGGTCTTTCCTTTTCCGTTCGAAAACCACCACAATGCCAGCAGCGGATACTGGATGATTTAGGGTCAACTCTGATCCGAATCCAAAATGGGAAAGTGCCCTCAACTTTCGGGTTGAGTGCAGCGCCAGCGAATTTGCATAAGTTGCTCTATCTCGTACGTTTGATGAATGTGACTCGAATGTGATGCGAAGTTACGAAACTCCAAATCGCTACTTTCCCACTTAGTTCTTCAATATACATTCACAGATTTGGGGAAAGTGTTCTGCGCCACACCTCTTATATAATTTTACTTTAAATTGCTTACTATTTAATATTTATTATCTGTTATTTATTATTTATTGATTATTACTTAGCTCTTATTCTTATGTTTTACTTTATTGTTTTTATTTCTTAATTCATATTTCTCATTTCATATTTATAAAATCGTATTTCTCATATCTTATTTCTGATTTTATTATTTCTTAATTCTCCTTTCTCATTTCTTATTACTTTTTACTTATTATTTATTTTTTATTTCTAATATATTATTTTCAATTCCCTATTTCTCATTTCTTATTTATAATATCTTATTTCTTATTTCTCATTTTTTACTTCTTATATCGTATTTATTATTTCCTATTTCTTATTACTTACTTTTTATTTATTATTTATTTTTTATGATTACTTATTATTCATTATTTTCCATTTTTTATTTACTATTTATTAATTATTATTTACTATTTCCTTTTTCTTACTTACTATTTACTTTTCTTGTTCTATTTAGTATTAACCATTATTTTATTAATTACTATTTATTTTGTATCATTTACTATTTGTTTTTTCGTATTTCTAGTTGTTTATTTCTTATTTCTTTTTTATTATTTATTATGTTGTTGAATACTTATTATTTGTTATTTACTATTTTACTTTTTCTATTTATTATTCACTATTTACTATGTATTATTTACTATTTTCTTTGCACTTTTTACTATTTACTAGGTATTCCTATATGTACACAGATCTATGTGTGTTTCTATACCCACATTAGCTAAGCGAACTCAATGCAATGTCAGCTTCGCATATTTGCAATGCAATATTAGACTCGGAGCAAAGGATCTGGGATCTGGGATCTGGGTCCGAATGTCCCCACACAGATGTGTTCGCGTATCAAATGTGCGCAAATAAGGGAACTGGGAAAGTGGCACTAATTACAATTCCCAGACGGAGACCATCATTTGAAGTGCACCTACGAGTGGCGCACATTTGCATCTGCTCGTCAGCTGGAGGGGGGGACGCGGAGTGAATTGTCGAGTGTTGAGTGTCGAGTGTAGAGGAACAGCTGCTGGAGATGGCCAGGATGTTTGCACAGGAGAAAGCAGGTCGGAGTTGGATTAGATTTGCCCATTTTATCGATATATCGAATTTCCCCTGCCGTCCAGCAGTTGGGCAATGCGTTTGACTTTTGTTGTCCGGCCCGAAATCGATTTTATTCAATTGAGGCTCGGGTCGGGGTCGCAGCAGACCTGTGGCTTTGTCACCCGGCCGTGACCACAGTCGACAGCACATGTGTGTGTATGTGTGCGCTTGTGTGTGTGTGCTCGATGATTTCATTTGCGGCTGTTGACTACCTGTCTCGCGACAGTCCTGCTGCAGCCTTACAGTTGCGTGTCTTTCAACACGACTCTGTGTGTATGTGTGTGTGTGTGTGTTCGAACACCAACACTCCCTCGCAAGAGCCCAGAAAATTGGAAAATTGAACACAGCCATCGAGAGCAACTGAAAATTCACACGACGCACGCAAACGACGCTCAGTGACAGGTACAAGCCGCGTCGCGCTCTAGTGTTGAGCAGTCGCCGACAGGACTGCGGAGCGGGTGCGCTCGACTTTCACCTGTGCGGCGACGGACGACGTCAGCAGTGGTCGCTGCCGTGGCGCAGGTGGCAGCGGAAAAGCGTCACCACGCTCTGCTTCGCGGCGGCGACTCTGCTTGCGGTCAGTCTGTCTGTCTGTCAGTCTGTCAGTCTGTCAGTCTGTCAGTCTGTCAGTCTGTCAGTCTGTCCGTCTGTCTGTCTGTCTGTCTGTCTGTCTGTCTGTCTGTCTGTCAGTCTGGGCGGCCAGCGATGCGTTCAATTTCTGACCATTTACATGGCCTGCCCAATTAATTGCCAGTCGCATCCTCTCGGCCAATTATGAGGGCTAACTGCCCAGTGTTAACAAGCCAACAGACTTGGCAGATCTTGGCTAACTCTAAGATTTCACAGTGCAGATCTCATTTTTCATACAAGAATAATTAGAAAATGTTTAGTAATTAATTTAAGTTGACTTTTTGCGGCGCATTCAAAATGTGTGGAGCAAACTGTGAAGATTTCTTAGTGAAGATTTCTGCAGATTGTATAATAATCAATATTTGCCTTGACTCGCATCACATTTCCCTCGTGCTTTAAAATCTGCTTTCAACATTTATGGAACGCATCACTTAAAAATTGCATTCAACATTTATGGAATTCATTTCATTAGTAAATTTAACTAAGGGATCGAATAGATAAGATTTTATCCTCCATTTTTAGTTGCTATCGTTCTATAGGCAATTTGACACTCAATAAATATTTACATATACCGATTTCGAATCCACTACAAACTGCATAAAATATTACAGTTAACTTTTGTTTGCGTTGGTGGCGAAATTTTATTCGAGGCACTTTTCATTATTTGGCCTTTTCTAGTCTCGATTTCTAACGATCTTTCCAAAATTGTAGATATAGTATCATTAAAGAAGAGCTTGGTTCTATTGTATTTACAAAAAACTCGTTTAAAGGAAACAAATTTAACGTTTTTTTGTTGGGCTGAAATCGAAAATAAATTTGAGAAAATAAGAACTGAACAAAGTCACTTTATATAAAACCATTTTAAATTTCTCTCTTCTTAGCTTAACAAGTTTAAAGTTAAAAACATTTAGATTTGAAACCCAATAAAATAATGTTAAATGTTGTGCAAACATAACATATGAAGAAATTTGTGAAATAAGTAAGAGAAGGAAAACAGCATGTAATATTGATATCTGGAAAAAGATCTGCATCAAATTATTGGCTTAGTAAAGCGCTATTAAGTAAAAAGTATATCCTTCAAAAAGGACACAAGCCTGCGTTAAGCACGAAATAAACTAAATGTGTTTAATGAAAGTATATTGAAATATTGAATATTGAAATATGCTTTTTGAAGCGAGGGGGGGGGGGGGAATATAAATGGCGCCAGCGCATAATTGAGGTGCATAAAGAGTTTGTTGACTTTTGGCTGAGTTGCGGATGCGGCTAGGGCTGTGGGGAAAGATTGATGAAGCTCGCTTAGTGGATCACTTTGCCTGGTAGGTCGCGCAATTAAGTCGGAAATGCAGAGGAGCCATTTGTGCAACATCATGGCTATCATGCGGCACACTCGGACACGCACTCGCACCTCCCCCGCCAGATGCAGATCAATGAAACGCAGCCGACTGGCAATTAATCTCTTTGGCGAAATGCCGACCAGTTTCCACATTCAACATTAACTTCGGCATCGATTCGAACTCCAGCTCCGACTCGGAGTCCATCTGCAGCCACGTCACACTTCAATCAGACAATAAAAATATTGAAACGAGCACAGACTGAGAGCAGCTCGACAAAATGAATTGCGAATTCGCAGAATCCGTTTAAGTGAAGTTCAGTTCTCAGTTCTCAGGTAATCTGGCAAATGAATAATTGATCGAGCTCTATAATTAACGGGCTCACTCAATTGCCCAGCCAACTGAAATAAAACCTAAAAAAACCTAAACTGATATACAAATACTCGACAGCCACAACCCCGAAAAAAACTCCGATCTGTTGGACCACATACGTTCCCAGGGTCACACAATTCATGTGCAATTTTCACATATTTTTATATTTGCGTTTTTTATTTTGAATGTTTATGCTGCTGCTGCTGCAGCTCACGGAAGTCATGAAGCGGCCTTTCTGCGAATCCATTTCAATATTCTTCTTTCATGTTGTCGGGTTTATTGCAATTTGTTATGCTAGCGCAATTCCAGCGAACTTATTCCAAAACTACTAGACCATAAGGCAAAGTTTGCCTGACCTCTGAAAACGCAATTTTGTTTTGTGTGCAAACAGATTGATAATTACAGTGGCTCACACCTTATTTCGTGCAGAGCAAAAGTTGATTTTCAATGTTGAATAACTTTTTAACTAGAAGGAATTTCACAAAAATTTAAACGCAGTTATGTTCATTAGATATCTATTTTATATATAGTAACTAAATTGAATTTCATATTTGCTTAATAACGCTAAAAAGTGCAAATATCTAAAAATAGTTGCGCCTATGAGCTCACAGCTTATTTCGTGCAAAATTTTTGAGTGTATTTTTTTTATAGAATTGGAGTTTAAAAATGGGAATTTCTTTAAATATTGTATTAGTTACATTGTTAAGTGACATTATATTTTATTTAATTATAATTTTACACTTTACAAATTTATTTTATTGGCAATTTTGGAAAATGAAACCGCGCACCGTTATTGGAAAACGGCAATGAGTTTTAAGACACTTTAAAATTGGGGGACTTAGCGGAAAATCATCAGGATAGTTAAAATAAGTCTCACTATAGTATAATATATCATTCAGCGCTTTGTCTGGTAAATTTGGATGACAAAAAACGGCCCTGGATGCACCAAATAAAATATTCAGGGACGTAGAGGAATGACGTATTGCCTGAAAATATAAAGCCAATCGAAAATTTTCGGCTTCAAAATGTATGCCATAGGTAGAGAATAAATGTGAAAGTAATGTTTAATTGAAACTATGGAGCATATACCTCGGAATCACTACGTTAATAGTCGAGGAACTCAGAAGAAGCCGTTTATAAATAAGCAAAATCTGCTATGTGGACTTAAATTCCACACCATAATCAAAAATCGTCCGATCGGCTACTGGAATGATGTTATTTCTGCAGACGAGTCCAAATTAAATACATTTCAGCAGGATAGGATGAAATATATTTGACAACAACCGAATACGGAGCTCCAAACGGGTCACCTATGACCAACGAGAAAACACAAAGGCGGGAGTATCAATGTTTGGGCTTATATGTCGGCATCAGAAGTGGGGAATCTGGTTTTTATTGATGTGAACATTGTTACAAGGAGATTCCTTCAATTATTAACTGATAATCTAATTCAAAGCTCTGATATAATGGGCGTGGGGAGGCGGTTTGCTTGGTATCAGGAAAATTGCACAAAACACAAACTGACTATTGTGCAGCCCTGGTTGATCTGGAATGGGGGCCATGCCATTATTTCACCATCCCAGTCGCCAGACAATAATGTGATTGAGAATTTTTGGGCAATTCTTGATCACGCTATTTGCAATAGGCCTATATCCAGCAAAAATTAGTTGAAACAAGCTCTCATAGAAGAATGGTACAAAACCCCCAAAGAAACTATATAAAAGTTAATTTTATCAATTGCAATAGCTTTAAAATACATCATTAAACAGAAGAAAGGCTACACCAGATTTGAATTTTTCAGTTTTAGTATTAAATTTTAACAGTATGTTGCTTGCACGAAATAAGCTGTGAGCTCATAGATGCAAAATTTTTAAGTTATTTGCACTTTTTAGCATTATTTAGCAAATATGAAATTCAATTTAGTTACTATATATAAAATAGATATCTAATGAACATAACTGCGTTTAAATTTTTGTGAAATTCCTTCTAGTTAAAAAGTTATTCAACATTGAAAATCAACTTTTGCTCTGCACGAAATAAGGTGTGAGCCACTGTATATACTTGCTGTAATTATAACGCAATATATATATGCTAATAATATCATAGGCTGCAAGGAATTGTAAATGCAATAAAAGTTACTTATTTGTATGAAGTCAGTCCTTCAACTGATTCAACTAGCATGACTTTAGTTAAAATCTGAATATTGACATACTCTGAATTGATTTACAATTAAAAGTGTCTCATACGAATGCCTCTTAAAACGCCAATTCTAGTTTAAATTGCGGAATGCGGCAATCGAAGTTGGTATGCACACGTTGAAGCCTCTTATTTATTACAAAAGAGAAAAATCTCTGCATACGCTGAGGCCACTTAATTCTTACAAAGAGAGAAAAGCACTGACAGAGTAAGCTTCTTGTAATCAATTGTCGATTCGCATACACACATGATTGTGTGAGGGTAAGAGATGACAAAGTATGTGTGTGTGTCTGAGATCTGCAAGAATGAGAGCTTTGCAATGCCTCCCACCCTGTTGGGATGCGTGTTTACGTGTGTGTGTGTGTGTGTGTGAACTACGCAAAATAGAGAGCTTCTGGAAGCCTCTCACTCTGTTGAGATGCATGCTTATGTATGTGTGCAATTTTGCATATCATATGTATGTGAAATACGCAAAAGAGAGAGAGAGAGAGAGCTTCCTAAAGCCTACCACCCTGTTGAAATGCATGGTTATGTGTGTGGCTTTGTGTGTATTAGTGATCACCTACTGCAGCTACTGCTGCTGCTGCATTACAATAAAAAAATATATCGATTAAGTTTTAAAGCAATAGAATTTTCTAACCTGTATTAGTTCAAATAGTGACAGCTGGTGTGCAATGGGATGAATAGAAGGGAAATAAATTACAATATTGACTGACAATGCACTTAACAGAAGAAGAAAAGTGTAGTTTGGAGATGTTCAAGCTTAGCGAAGATTGCCAACTAGATTGTCGAACGTTAATTGAGAGACTTTATAGTCAGAAATTGGGTAGCTCCAACTCTTCGCTAACTCATGTTAGCTTTTAGCCCTGTTTAGGTACAGAAAGAAAAGCTGGGGTCAAGCAGTACGAGCTGGAGTTGAGAAAAGGCATTAACAAAGTTCCGTTCGGCTCGTTAATGATCTCTCTGGCTAGTGCACGAAACTTCGACTTACTTGTGGCTGCCATGGGCCAGTGGTCGGTGGTTTATGCATACATAATGAGTGCGCAGAGGCACAGACAGATATAATTGATAATTTATTCAAATAACTTGAAATGTAATTTTTGGGCCACTATTAATTCGATTACCCAACTGGCAGCCGGCGGCAGCGTGACTTGGAATCAGGTACAGCCAGCCAGCTGCAGAGACAACGATTGGCTAGCTGGCTAGAAGAAAACGTTTGTCGTCGGGGCGAGATCATGGCAGCCATTAATTGGAATTCAAGGCAAATCATAACTGCGACTAAACCGAATTCATCTTGCACTCAATTCAGTTATCGACGCTGAAGCTGTGGCTGTGGCTGTGGCGCGAATTATTCAAGCCGTCAACAGCAGCAGCAGCAGGGTAATGTTTGAAACTGGTTTGGCGGCCAAAAGCCACAAATATTTGTACGGGCAGGCGGGAGTATCAACAAAGATACACACCTCGTTTACCACCGCCGATCGTGTACTACATTCATACGGAGTTAAGATCATTGTTTGACTTGCTTATTTTGTATTCGCATTGATTTAACTTTTTTTTGTTTTCTTTTTGTTTTTTTTTTGCCTTTATTTCTTACTGGTTTGTTTGTTTTGTTTTCGCGTAAGTTTTGCGGAAGTGTTGTGTTGTTGTGGCCCACGTCACGCCCCCCTCGACGGCCCGCCCGCAATTACGACTAACCGTTTGGGCTGTGGAACCAGTTCTGGCCAACGATTGGCCATTAGCAACAGCATCATTAACGTCATTAGTTAGTGCCACTTTTTGGATCATCCCAAGCGCTGGCGACACTTAACGATGTCATCGCGTTCGCCACTGCTCAGCAAGAGCTGACAGCTACTTAACTGTATTACACGCTCCCCGCTTCAACATGCAGTATTGTACAAGATTATTGAAGACTAGACTCAAATGTACCTTCGATTGAGTAACTTGCTTGCCAATTTCAAATAAATGCCAATTATTCACTCAGCTGTGAGTCAGGCTACGATATCACAGCAATCTGCAATCAAGTATTGAATCATTGCACTGCCAACAAGTGAGAAAGCTGCGGAAGAGTGTGCTCGACTCTGAGATACCTGCTACTCATTTTGACAAGTGCAAATCTCTTTTGTGTCCGACAGTGTAGAATTAGATTCTTATCTACAATACACACGGTCTAGTAGTCAATTCAGCTCGCTAAATCCATTACGCAGCTTAATTGTTTTATTTATAAACTCTGTTGTTGTTCCTTTGACCACAACAAAATGTATGTAGAAGACATAAAGACTATGCTTAGTACAGTATAAAATTTTTAATTAAACATTTTTATACTCGCTACTATTTGGTTTATGGGGTATTATAACTATTAAAAAAAAATTGTTTTCTTTTCAGTAATTTGGATTTTTAGATGTCAACCTGCCAAACGTCAAGGATTTCTCTGAAGCCTCCTTCTGCTACTACTGCTACTATTGCTACTACTGCTACTACTGCTACTACTACTACTACTGCTACAACTACTACTTCTGCTTCAGGCATCTGCAATTTTAGATCTCAACCTGCCAGGATTTCTCTGAAGCCTCCTTTTACTACTATTCGTACTATTGCTATTACAGCCACTACTACAACTACTATTACTATTATTACTATTGCCACTACAACCATTATTACAACTTCTACTACTACCACTACTACTACTATTACTAATACTACTACTACTACTACTTCTGCTACTACTAAATTATCATACCTTGCTAGTAATCAAAATTTACTTTGCCTTGCCTGAGTAACAGAATACACGTTTCTTGCCAATCTTTAGGATGCTTAACTATGCAATAAATTGCTTAATCTTTTAAGATTAAGGGCATCAATCGAGCATTGCTCTTAGATGTGTGAATGGCCATCAAAATTGAGTGGGGAGTGTATAAAGTAAATAGTGCAAGAAAATATTCATTATAATCGAATTCAGTTGAGAGCACGAAATTAAGGCGAACAGAGCAGAGCAGAGCAGAGCAGAACAGAACGCTGTGGCATAATTTAGAGTTTGGTTCAATAATGGCAATTACAATAAAGACAGAAATGCTAATCAACAAGAGAAACAGAGCCTATTAGCCAAGTCAGTTGTGTGTGCGTTGGCTTAAAAATAGATCATGATATCATTTGCTGCTCGGTGTAGCCAGTCACAAACACAGCAGCCCCAGAGCAGCCAGAGAGGAGATAGATATGCGATGTCGTCGGCCCATAAACCGCAGCACAAAGTAAGTAGTTTCTGTGTCTAGTGTGCGCTGTGCGTTCAACTGGGTTTAGTTGCCAATTTAGTGACAAAACAAATAAAAACAATAAAATTTGAATATTGCGGAGTCCGGCTAGAGTTCGCACACAGTCCCAGAGTTGCGCTGAGCTATTAAAAATGATTATTGGCCCATCTTCATTAAAATTCGGCGTGCATAAATTGTGGGGCCCCAAACAGCGATTTATCGAAGTCCGCCGCGAATGCTTATAAATGCGTACTTCAATCGAATTTATTGGCTGCGGGGCTTTAACTAAAATTTAGTCAACGGCTTCAACTACCACCGGCCCCAAAAATGGAGTCTTGAGCTTCTCTTACCTGTTGCTGAGCGACCAACAGTTCGCTTTGCTGTAAGTCGTTCTCGTGCTCGTTCTCGATGTCGTTCTCGATGTCGTTATCGTGCTCGTTCTCGTTGTCGTGGGCGCGGGCGTGGGCGTGGCTTTTGGCCAAACTGACGTAATTCACATCCAAGTGGGACAGGGAATTTTCCTGTGATTTTCGCGCATTCATCACACGATCTTTTGGCCAACGTTCTGCTTTCTGCTGCGTTTTCCTAATTCTCTCTTCGTATTCACATTTACACACTCTTATTAACTATTTCGGCATTTCCTCGAACTTAGAGCACTGGGCGAGATTTCGCGGGCTTCCCCTGCGACTGGCGAACTTTTTTGCTGCGCTCTCTGTCGGGCGAAATGAATCCACGAATCTGCAAATTATTAGCGCGAGTGTCGAAGATGATTAATGGCTGTGCTTGTAAGTCTCACTGGAATCCAAATCGCAAATTTGCTCAACTAAACTGCGAGCAGAATTCACGACTCGACAATCCCCCCAACTACAAGCGAAACTTTAAGAGAAGTCACAGAAGTTTGCTCAACTACTACTCGGTGAGTGGCCGTTAAGCGAGCAAAGTATGCCACTAAGTGAATTTGGGTAACAGAATTTATTATACGCCTACAAATAAAAAGATAGAAATAAGTAAATGAATAAACAAACACATAAATAAATAAATTGGAAAAATAAATAAATTAATTAATTAATGTAAGTGGCCGTTAAGCGAGCAAAGTATGCTAAGTGAATTTGGGTAACAAATACAAGCGAATATTATACATATACAAATAAAAATGTAGAAATAAGTACGTAAATTAATAACAATATTTTCTAACTAAATGGAAAAATAAATAAATAAATGTGCGAATAAATGTATGAGAGTTAAGCGCACAAAGTATGCCGCTAAGTGAATTTGGATAACAAATGCAAAATGACCGTTCAGTGAGATATAAATAAATAAGTAAATAGAAAATTTAATAATGAAATTACTAAATATATAAATAAGTTCAAAAGTAAAACAATAAATATATGAGTAAAGAAGTAAATAGTAAAGTAAGTAGGTAAAATATTTAAATACATAAATAAAAAACTACATATAAAGGAAAGTGAATAAATAAGGTAATAATTAAGTAAATAAATAATTGAATAAATAGGCAAGGCAAATAAGTATCTATCACATTGTTACAATTTTCATTATTCTTGGTACTTTTTCTTAAAGACAATCAAACACTGCTGTTTCTATAAACTCCTTAAAGTGCTCTTTTTTTATTCCTATTCATATTTTCCAAAATATTGCAGAGCTGAATACGAAAATGATGTTCAGTTATTTAAAAATAAATATATTAAGTTTCAATCTCAAATGTACAGTTCATAAACACTACTATTTCACCTTGTGATATAATTAAGACCATCAAGTGTTTTGGCAGCAGAATATTCTTAGAGGCATATTATTTTCGAGCAATACATTGATCACTTCAAAAAGAATAGGAAAATCAGTAATCGATCAAGTTTGCCACGTTATAAAGTCACAAATGAATCTGCAGTGCTTTTAATTACTTAGAAAGTGAGAGATTTGCAATGGGAAATGTAATCTAAGCAACTTGAACAGCGTAGCTAGAAGCCAGACTTGGCACTAGAACGTATAGCAGAGAGGCAGTGCGAGCTGGGAACTGAAGTATCCTGGGCGGCAAGTAGTCGCCGTGCCACCGACTGCAGCAGGGGCGTCTAACCTCGTTTCTGCAGTGCCTCTTGACTCTGCGTGGCGCGCCTGATGAAATTATAAAGTTTTTAACCAAAAGCCGCCTAGCCGCGACAGGCACAAAGCGGGCAGAGTGGGCTGCCACTTGAGGCAACAACAAGAAGCGCGAGGCACGAAGCAAGCTGAAGCGATTCGTTGGAACAAAGCAAGCAACGGAACGAGGTGGAAGCCACCTACTGCAAACGGGGTTAATAAAGTTGCGCATAGCACGGCAGCTGGGCCGCAACTTGCCGTTCAGCTGGTGCCCCATGTTGCACGGAACCCACAACCAAATGCCTCGCAGGCTAGCTCCAGCACCTGCCGCTGCTGCCAGGTGTCGTTGACTGCAGTGCCCCGACGATTGTTTGCCAGCAGTCAGCTAGTGTGTGAGTGTGCGAGTGTGTGTGGGGCATGCAACACAAATATGTTGGTTATGCACGCGGCCAATTCAGGAGTGGCACATAAATGCCTTCGCATCGCATGTCCCAATTGGCAGCAGCCGCAGTTGCTGGCCAAAACAACTCGCAGCGCCGCCAAGGCTAAGTTCGCACACAAACTTGAACTATTTGGCAGCAGGCGCAGTTTTCGGCGAATCTCCGAGAAGTTCCAAACTTCACAGATAAATTTGCCCATTGAAAAATGTTGCACACTTCCCTAGCTCAGTTCTTGAAAAGCGCAGATAAAATCCAGTGTGATTTATGGCCAAATATTTTCAGCACTCTGCATTCTGTCATTATTGTTAGCAAGTTTCCTTGGAATGCACATAGATTATATTGAAAAATCCATTTTCTGTGCATTGCTAAATCAAATCAATACAGTTGGGTCAATAAATTACACATATATTCATCACTTTACAACTTTATTTTACTTATATACTTATACTTTATTTTGCGGTAATCAAAATAAGAATATTTAGGTAAATCCTTTGAGTTGAAGCTGAAGAAACAGGCCGATAAACACATTTATCTTATTGTTTTCATTGACATAGTCATTTAAATTAGAAAAACTAAACATTTCTATATGCGCTTGCATTGAAATTACTACACGAAAAAGTCAATGTAAATATGTTAACAAATATAGAGAATTAAAGCAACATTATATTTGATCTAACTCATTTGAGTTGAAGCCTAAGAAACAGCACAGATAAACAACTTCATCATATATTTTCATAGACAACTTCATTGAAAGTAGGAAAACAAACAATTTTGGACTGTTGAGATGTGCTCAGCAACAACTGCTCTTAGATACGCCTATCTTTGATCATTTTTGCTGAATGACAGAAGCAGAAGCAGTAATTCATTTAAAGTAGTCTGAATACTCCCCGATACACACACACATGTCATTTTAATAGTACATCTGTGTCTACGCTTCCTCGGCATATATTTAGATTGTAATTTAAATTCAATACTTGAAATTGCATTAAAATTACTGTATGAAATGTTAAAATACATTTATTGACAAATATGGAAAGCGTAGACATATGTATTTGAGGATACAGAAATTGAAAGTACGAAAACGAATAACTATAAGAATTTGCTTTGAAATTACTACACAAAATGTCAATAAACATATATGTATATATTGGCATATATAGGCAATTTAAACAATACTAAAGCTGTAGCTAATTTTAATTAAAGCCTAAAAATCAACTAAACACGTTGATCAAGTATTGTCTCCATATATCCATGTGTTAAAGAGATAGAAATAGCAATGAGGAAAGCAAACAAATTTGGATTGTTGCACTTCGTAAGGACAGCTCTGAAATAGATCTACCGTTTGTCAATTTGGCTATATAGCTGGAGCATTAGTCGCATACTCCTCCAAACACACAGCGACAATTTTAAATCTATATGTATACGCTTGGGATAGATTTAGGATTGATCATGCATTGTCAACATTTTTTCGTTTATTAGAAGCGCAGAAATTGAGAGTAGGAAAACTAGCAAATCTAACTGATAATCCAAGTTTCACTACTGCAATGATTGCTCTGAAGTGGGCCCATCGTTTGACAGTTTCGCTATATAACTGGAGCAGCTCCTCGAGACACACACATGTACATTTAAATGGCATATGTATTATACAAGTATATGTAGGTGGCTACGCTTGAAATATATATAGAGTATACAATTGCAACAATAGCGTATTTAAAATGTAATTAGCTAAACACATTTGATGAGTGTAGAGTATCTACTTTTCCGTTCGTTATTAGCGCAGAAATTGAGAGTAGGAAAACGATAAAATTTGGATTGTTTCGCTGCTCTGAAATGGGCCTATGCTTTGACAGTTTCGCTATGTGGCGAGCAGTCGCCTCGACGTGGCCTGAATACTCCTCGAGACGCACGCACACAGCGACAGATGTGTGTGTGTTTGTGTGTGTGTGTGTGTGGTGATTGTACGTGTGCTGGGATGGAGTCTCTCAGCTTTATTGCTTTGCTCTTGGCTGGCTACATGACAGCATCATTGATTTTTCATTTTATTTTTCTCTCGGCTTCGTGCTCTCTTTCGTTTCATTTACTTTGGCTGCCGTGCTGCTGCTGCTTCGTCGTCTCCTGCTTCTGCTGCTGCTTTTAAATAACTTTTCTGGCAAGCACGTGCATGCAAAAAGGATATAATTTGCATAAAAGCGCATGCATAGCACAGTTATGTGTGTGTTGTTGTTTTGTCACTTTCAGCAGCTGCTGTCGCGTGCTTGGCAGCGAGAACAACAGCGACGACGACGAGGAGGAGGAGGAGGAGGCGGAGGAGGAATGGCAGACAACAATTTCATTTTAATTGCAGCCGTTTATTCGCATAGAGCGAAAGCGAAAGGCAAAGCGAAGGGGGGAAGGGTAGGAGGGCAGCCAATAAGCCAGAGAGAGCGCAAGCGAGCGAGCGAGCGAGAGAGAGAGAGCACATTGCGTATACGCCCGAGTTGGCCGCAGCATAAATCAAAGCCAGAAACGAAAACGAAAACAAAGGACACGAGAAACAGAGAGAAGCAGCTGCAAGCTGCGAAAATGTTGAAAAGCAGAACTGCGAGCACAACACAAAATCAATTTGTGTGTTGAACGAAATGAAATTTCGATTTGCTGCCCCACGCAACGCCAGCGATAACAGCAGCAGCAGCAGCACCAACGACGACGACGACGACGACAAAAACTTGCAGATACTTTTGTATCTCTGACTGTACTCATGTTCCCCTAGCTGTGTGCGTGTGTGCTGGTGTGTGTGTGTGTGTGTGTGCGTCGCTCCTGTGGCTTTTACATAATTAAACGTCGGCACGCGCTAACTTTGCTTTAAATGGCGAGCGCAGCTTTAAGGACACGGACACGGACACGAACACGAGGCGCCACGAGGCACGAGACACGGCGCACGGGGCACGAGGGGCAGGGGCAGGGGCAGGGGCATGGGGACAGCTGCGGCCACTCGCTAATGATTTCCCCGGGGCTCGCCAACATTCACTTATCACCACATTATTTTCTTGTTGCGGGCAGCAGCCTCGCAGCGCTCGCACTCGCACTCGCACTACACTTGCTTGCCACACGTCACTTGCAACGGCACGCGTGCCAGAGAACAACGCAACGCACTCGTTGTTGGCCACTTTTCTTCACTTTTCGGGCACCGGATTCGCGTTCTGGCTGCAACTCAAGCTCAGGCTCGATCTCGAGCTGCATCAAAATAATATCGACAGGGGCAGGCAGGTCACACACACACACACACACACACATACACTGCCACACACACACACACACTGACGGTCGACCCTGGGTGGAAGCGCTTACGTGGACGCTGGCTGAGATACAAACGCGATGGCGATACGCTGGCAACTAATTTGGGTGACGCTGCTGGCGGCGGCCACATGCCACACATGCCTGCCACACCGCTGGGTGTCGCGTCTTGCGTTCCACGGCAGCGCCAGCAAGGCTTCCAGCCAACCGAGTTCACAACCCGAAAGCACACACGGACTTCAACACGTACTTGAAAGCGGACGCACAGCAGGCGCGACCTATCCCAAAAGCTTTTTGGCACGAGAGAAGCTCGTGCAACGCATTCCACAAGCACTCGCTTGTGGCACTTCCAATGCGCAGTGTTGACTCTGCGCAAGCGACACGCGAGCACGTGCCACGCCGCAGCACCACCCAAGCCCACACTGCCCCCCGTCCCCTCGTCCCCTGCTCCATGAAACGTCGAGCAAGTCACCACTGCTATTCAAATCAGTGCGCGCTGTCGACTGACGTTGACTGTTGACCGTCGACTCTCGACTCTAGACTCGCTCTCGCCAGGGGTGGGGGGAGGTGGAGGGGGAGGGTTGGTCGAGGTGCATCCGCACTTGGCTGGCTCATCGTGTGACTCAAGTCCACTCCACTGCGCCATCCCCGCGTGCGTGTCCAAGCCGAAGTCGCTCACATAACGTGCATATTGACTTTCGTTCCTTCAAATAGGTTTCTGGGTCACACCAAACACACACTCACACACACACACACACACGCACATTTGTTTGTGCATTGAGCAGCTTCAAAGCTACACACACACACACTCATTTGCTTGCATCCTGCTTACTTGCAATTGGGATAATCAGGAAGCGCCTCTGAAAAGTAGGCAACACATTCCCAACCCCTCCAAATAAACCTTCGCCATTGATGATTCTGCCCAAACTAATGCACTTCCCAACTGCACAATACCCGAGACACTTCCAATGGATATTTTACAGATATAAATAACACTGCAAAACTATCAAATCCAAGCAGCAAACTAAAGTTTGGAATTTTGAAGACTAATTTTGCAGACATCTGTTGGAAAAACTTTAAAATCTTAACGACAATTTAAGCTGCATTAGAACTAGAGATGATCGAAACAAAAAGATACTTTGGCAGTTATAATGTGACGCTTGTTAATTTAAATATATGGCGTTTAAATATATGGGGGCACAATTGATGGATGAGCAAGTAATAATTTCAGAGACAACAGATAAGAGTTGAAAAAACTCAAATCTAAAACGAACTAGTTGAAAACAATCATACAAACGTGCTTACGTCGTTTTAACTGTTACATAAATGAACTGTTACATAAATGCTTATTGGCATAATTTGTATATCTTGAAAATGTGTAAATGCAATACAACTTTGAAATGGAAAAAGGGACTAATTGTCTGCAGGATTATCACTAGTTCAGCTTATTTTAATTTAAAATGAAATCAACTGCAGGCCAAACAACTTACTTTATGAACTGCAAAGACATATTTCAAGTTTATGTGTAAGAAAGGTTGAACTTTAAACTTCAAATTAGTTTGCCTTTGGCAAAGATTTCTCCTATAGTTCCAATTCTCAATTAAGGTCAATTGTGTTACATATTTACAAAGCGCTGAAAATGAGCATCAACTTGAAGCTAAGTTAAAGTTAAGTTTAAACAGCAGGAGATATTCCTGTAGTGCGTTATTATAGTGCTTGTACTGGATCAATTATTTATCTATCTTTCTATATAAATCTAAAATAAGTTAAAGTTAACTTTGGAGAACTGTAACTGATAATTGTGTCAATAGATGCTAATCCTGTCCACTAAATCCGCTATTTTTGTGGCTGCTGCTTGCAGAAATTGAGCAAATTTGCATAAGATATAGAGATGTATGCGAACAATTGCAGCTATTGTAGGCACATGGCTGTGTTTCTAAATCCCCCCTCACTCTCTCTCTCTCTCTCTCTCTCTCTGTCTATCTCTCGATGTGTCTCTTTTTATTGGGATCTATGAGTCATCCGCGCCCGTCAAGTTTCTGCAGCGTTTTGTATGCCAAAGGGTTTTGTTTATTGTCTACAGTAGCGCCCCGGGCTGCAGCAGCATTGAGGCGGCATCGGACCATAATTCGTTGGATTCGGCTAACAAAAGGCTGTGTGTGGCCAAGGGACAGGGGGCAGGGAAGGGGGGAAATAGGCCTGTCGACAAAGCCAAGCGATAGCCCAAAAACAATGTCAGCGTGCGCAGTTTTAATGATTGCAGATATTTTAATGCGACAATGCAAACAACAAATGCATTGTTCCCAAGCTGCTTGTAACATCTATTCTCGCTCTATGGCTCTCGATGCTGCCACGTCAGCAGATGGCAAATGGCACCCCAGGGCACGACCATCTGCATTTGGGGCATCTTCAGCGGATCTTATGGGAAGAGCACTCACTCACTTACCACTCGATGGACGCCACCTGAGCAACAGCAAGAGCAAGAGCAAGAGCTGCCAAAGTAGCAGCAGCCGCACTTTGCGTACCAACTGGCTCGAAAGCGTTTTGGCCAAATGTAAAATGATTGATTGATTTTCGCAATCATTATTGTTCGCTTTGCCCGTTTTGCCAACGCTTATGTCGAAGCAATTAACACACACAAACAAACACACACATCTTGGACGCGCACTCGGACCTGGAGCAGTGAGCGGTTCATTCAACTCTTCAACTCTTCAACTCTTGGGGCGACCCGTTGTGCCCTCTGCTCGTGCCTAGCCGACGACCGAAGGCCCCAAAACAGGTCATGCTACTTACGGATGCAATTTAATGTTTCTTGCTGTAATTCCCAATCTATTGCTCTGCTCATTTTCGCAGCTGTTTCTATTTCCATCAAACTCTCAAAACTCTCCTCATCTGTATCAAGTTCTTTCTCGACAGTTATCGATATTATACAAGTTTCTTCTCTTTCAACTAATATTTTCTTACAACTTGCAGATCAATTAGTCAACTTGTTTCTTCCTTAAGTTCGCTAGCATTGCCTATAAACAGTTAGATACTAAAAGAGCTAGAGAGATCATCTCAAAATGACATCGTCTTGTCTCGTAACCAACGTCATGTTAAGCGTACTTATATTTAGTGTAGAAACTCTTAGATTTTAATTTATACTTTATTTGCATTTACAATTTAGCATGAAACTATTTTATTCCCACACAAAAGCCTTTCATTAACTTTGCTATGTGACTTATGATAAGTTACAATGAGAATTTTGAAGAAGTCAGCCTAACTTTATCATTAAATGTATTTACTGATAGAATCCATAGTTTAATAAAGACGGACTTCAAAATTAACATTCAAGTGAAATCGATATCGGTTAAAATCATAATTAAGTGTTCGATCATTGCTCATATTTCAACTAGATTTGTCAAGTTGACTAGATTTGGAATGAGTGGAGTTGAAGCGACCAAAGACGACGCAACACAAAAATGTGTTAATACAATTCAAATTCAGCTCAATCTTAATTCCAATTTAACTTATTTGTAAAGTTCCACAGATGGCAGTCAGAAATCCACTATATTAAATCGACATTAAGTGAGTTGCTTGTTGCTAATTAACTTAATGGTGCCACGTAGTTTTTAGGTATCGGAATCTTGCTTAGGAATGCCGGTGTAGTAATTGTATGCAAATGAATCGATAGCTAGTGCGTCACGAGAAGCAATCGACAACTATCGATAGCACAGCTGTACTTGAGAAATACGATGGACGCCATTTTGAGAGCGGATTCGCTGTAATTTTGCATAATAGAAAGGGCACACACACACATACACACGCAGTTGAATACAGCGAATTTACGGCGAGTACACGCAGCTGAGTATGAATATCGGGCGAGCATCTTTCCAGTCTCTGGCGAACTTTTCATTTACATAATAAGCAGTCAAGTGTGTGCGTAGTACATAGAGTAAGCAATATATAGGCATAAAATCATTAGTGTCTATTTGCGTGCGTTTGTTGAAAATAAAAAATAAAATTTAATCATAATTAAATTCATGGTTCGTGTATCAGCGGCAGTGGCAGCGGCAGCGGCAGCCGCAGCAACAACAGAAATACAAGAGCAGAAACACCAACGATAGCAACGCAACTCATGAGCGCAAATCAAAAACAGCCGTCTGCTCTGCACTCTTCGCTCTTTGCTCTTTCATTTCTTTGCTTAAGTAGTTTATGGTTCGTCTCTCTCTCGCACTCTTTGCATGTACATGCGATGTGCGCCGCAAGGTGAGCGTCGACGTCGCGTCGCGTCGCTTCGCGTCGAAATCATCTTCAGCTTGCGCTCACTCACATGCATGCCTATGTACGTGAGCGCGCGCGCATGTGTGTGTGTGTTTTCAACTGTCTCGATCGTTTCTATTGTTCACACTCGTGTACACACACGCACACAGTTGCACCGTTGCTCGTGTAGGCCGCGTCAGGTTGTTGGCGTTCGTGTGTGTATTGGTGTAGGTAGAGTTAGGTAGACAGCACTCGAAGCTGCCAGCTGCCGTCTGACTCTGTGTGTGTGTTGGTCTTAATTGCGCCTCCGTTGGCTGATTGCTCGTTTACACGAGCATAATTCCATCCAATCTAATGCCGAGGCGTAATTTCACATTGACGAAAGCGCCACCCATTTTCTATGGCATCTGCTTAGAGCAACACCACCCCACCCCCTCCCACTACATCATTTGCGTACTTGTCTATTTTTTCTATAATTTCATAATCGTGTTTCTGCGTTGTACATCGATAACTCCAGCATGCGCCTCGCACCGGAACTGAAAGCTTTCGCTGTCCATGTACTTTTTCGAGGCATTAATAACTCATTCCCCTCCCGCCCCTATACAACTACTATGTGTCCCCTGGACGCCTCCTATCCACGCGCTGTGTCGCGGACGCCGCCTCCACTTTTCTCGGGAACAACAACCGCAGACGCAGAACTTTCGAATGATAAATGAAATGTCGCTTGCCGGGCGACATTTTCCATCTCGCGATCAGAAGGTCTTCTTCAGGTCTTAGCTGACTGCCACACATCTATCTACCTATCGACTTATTAAAGTGTGCATATAATAATAATAACAAATAACGTATTTGATGGAACTCTACAAATTCTCGATTCGAACGTTCTGCGTCTGACCTTTCTTATTAGCACATTGAACTCGAGAGGCGTCTGACTTTGATTTTGTATTTCTATTTCTAATTATTTGAGATCCCCCTCCATTCTCTATTTCATTTCAGCCTTCTGTAGTCATCAAAATTTTTGTACATTTTATAATGGATGATGTAATATAATTTATGCAATTATTACAACTAATAGCAATATGTAGGTAACAACTAATAAAAATATATGTAGATCTCTTAACAATAAATTCTGCGAACTTTTTCAAGTAAAAATGTTCAAGGTTTGCCCAAAGTTTTTGGTCTCGATAATTGATTAGCTTCGAGAGTAGTAATTATAACTATTTAGTGGTTTTTTAAAAAATCATACTTCTAATATTTATGTAAACTCACAAAATATCTATTTCGATATCTATTTAAATTCCTACTATTTACATTATTTACATTAAAAGTAAATATATTTCTTTTGAAGTTATTCCATATTTGAGAAAGCTTTACTGCAGTCCATAAACATATATCTTATTCATAGTAAATCAAGAAAAAACTTTAAGGTGAAGAGTTCTCGACTTCGCCATACCCTGTGAGCTATATTTTGCAATAATAAAACATTGAAAATCATTCTACACATAGAAAACTGCATCATACATATTTATTTATTATTCTGTTATTCTACATATTTTTTTATATTTATTTTACAAATTTGTTTTTTTAAAACTCTTTTGCTATGCAGTTCAGACTTCTAAAAAAATTATCAATTTTATATAGATTCTTTACCAAGTTAGAAATCACTACATTATAAGTTATATGCAATTGAAGTTAAACAAATTTGAGCAGTTTTGGATTTAAGCAAAGTGTAAGCGAAATTTGTTATCCAAATTTATTAAGAAACTTCATATGCAGCATTAATACGGAGTATAGAAACCAATTCTTATAGTCTCTGAGATCAATACGGAGAGTGCGACGCAACTGGCAATTGATCAATCACATGCATATATAATTTATACGGTCAGTGAATCATTTTTCTGCCTACTAAAATTTGCTTAAAACTATCATACTCTTTTTAGACAATTTCCAAGGCGACGAAGGCATACAAAAATGTGGATCGTTTTATATTGTAAGGGGTTCCACGACATTCAGTTAAAAACCGGACTGCAGCATTTACTTAATTGCAATGATGTAAGTAATCAAGTGTTTCATAATATAGAAATTGATTGATTTTATAATCCATAAGTCTACTTTTTACATATTGTAGTGGAACTAATCTAATATATTCTAATAATCAAACAACAATATAGAGACAAGATGTTAGATATTTTAAGTTATTGTAAAAAATTAAAAAAAAAACATGTAAGTGCAAAACTGAAAGTCACATAAATCACACAAATATATTAAATTGAAAGTGTAAAACTTAAAAATGTTTTGCAGCTTTTAAACTGATTCTAGTCTTGGCCTTCTTTTTAGCTTTTTACCTCTTAGGTATTCAATTGTGGTACAAACCGAGAAATCGGGAAATCGGGTGGTACTCAGACTACTTGTGTCGCTGCTGCTTGAGATATCTATAGATACATTTGTAGCTGACAATAATTGTTCCACTTTCGAATAGAATTTAAGCTATTTTCGCTTCCCTGTGGCTGCTGCTGTTGGGGCTGTGGCTGCCGCTGCTGCTGCTGCTGTTGCAGGAAGTCATTAAGCTCATGAGGTGGCATAAATAAAGTTTCTTGCGCCGCCCGAGGTCGCGTCCTCCCCCAGAAAGCTGGAAGGTGACAGGCGGCGGGACATTATTAAACGCGACAAAACAATATAAAATTTACTCGCTAGCAACAACACGAGATTGTTGCTGCTGCGCGTTGCACGCTGCACGCTGCACGTTGCACGCTGCTGGTCCCCGCTCCATGTGTGCAATGGATCGCGATCGCATGCAGCGGCTAATGTATCTAATAGATACACGACGGCATGTCAAATGCTTTGGCCGCGAAGAGGGGTACTCGAGGAGCGGCCAGAGGGGCGGGAGGGGTACGAGACGAAGTGATCGCTCGAATGCTGCATGCAGCCTTGCAACGTGAGTTCCTAATTAACATTGGGATTGTAGTACACGTTTAATTTATATCTTATTGATGCCGGCGACATTTGTATTTATTTTTACCAGATGCTCTCCACCCCTCCTCCGCCCTCTCCACTCATTCTATCTCGCTCGCGCGCCCTGGAGGAGCCCATAGGTACTTCCCTAAGAATCAGAGTCGCATTATTGCGCGACTCGCGTCCGAGTGTGTGTGAGTGGAATTTTATTTTTATCAAAAATTGTGGAAAGCTCGAAAATTTATATGAAATACGTAGGTATCTCATCCAGTGTGTTTCTCTATCTGTATCTGCATCTGTGAATGTATCTGTGTCTGTGTGTAGTTATTGTTGTTGCTCTTGCTGTGATTTTGGCTATAATTATTGTTAATATTTGTTGCTGTTTGTTCATTTCACGCATTTGCGCTCGTTGCTCGTCGTTGTTGTTGTTGTTGTTCTTGTCATTTTTTATCTATACTCTAATTAAAATATTCGTGTGTTTGCTTTTATTTGCTTCGCTTTGCTTTTTATATTTTTATAGCATGAAAAAATACAAAAAATACAACAACACCACAACAACAAAACCCGTGAAGCAAAATTGAAAAATCTTACTTGTCCACACAAATTTAATTTCGTTGTTTTTCTACGTTATGTTGTTGTTGCTCTTGTCGCTTCAATACTCGACGGACATTGTCAAAATAAACACTAGCGGATCGTGGGAGGTTTAATATAAATAGTATTTCAGATTCACTTCACTTATATAAACAGGTAACACATACGCAAAGCAGAGCCTTCAATATTTCATAAAACGTTTCTTGATATCAGCAAAAAATAAGTACTTTTTAATTGTAATATAAGCGACAAGTACTTTAAAATGTATTATTTAGAAATAGTACTTTGAGTTCACCTTAATTATATAAACAGGTAACAAATACGCAGAGCAGAGCATGAAATAAATAAGTACTTTAAAATTGTTATATAGGCAAAAAGTACATTCAAATGTATTATTATAACTTAGTACGTAAATAATGTATTATTTTATATAATTATTTAATAAATCAAAATACTATTTTTGAGTTCATTTTAATTATATGAAGAGGTAACAAATATGCAGAGGAGAGTCTCCTATATTTTACCAATTGTAATTGCATAGAATTGAAAATTACTTTAACTTTGAGTAACATATAAAATACAAGTACTTTCAAATGTATAATTATGAGTATTATTTATTCAATATAAATAGTACTTTCACTTCACATTAATTATATAAATAAGTAACAAATATGCAAAGCAGAGCCTTCAATATTTATTAAAATGCTAATGGATAGCATCAAATAGATAAGTACTTTTAAATTGGATACCATATAAGAGACAAGTGTTTTGAAATGTATTGATATTATTTAGAAATAGTACTTCGGGTTAACCTTAATAATATAAACAGAGACAAACCAAGAGACAAGTGTTTTAAATTGTACTATTATTATTTAGAACAAGTATTTTGAGTTCACTTTCATTTCATTAACAAGTAACGAATATGCAATATATAGTCTCTTATACATATTTGATAACACAATCAAATTTACCATATACATATTTAATTTAAATTGTTTACTATATAAGAAACAAGTACTTTCGAATGTATTATTATTTATTTTATATAAATAGTAATTCAACTCATATTTTATAAATTGGAAAACATTATATAGACAAGTACCTTAAAGTGTATTATTGTTGTTCATTTATAATCCATAGTAACATATTTCAAATTCACTTAAATTATACAAACAGATAACAAACATTTAGAATATAGTTTTTGATGTTTATTTCAATTTCATCCTAATTATAAAAACAGATAAACATTCAAAATAGATTTCATCAACAAAATATGTTATCATAAAATAGACAAGTGCTTTAAAATAGCATAGCATAATGTAGTCAAGTACTTTATTTATTTTATATAAGTATTCTTTCAAATACACTTCAATTATACAAGCAGACAACAAATATATATCGTATACATATTTTAACAATTGTTGCTGGATAGCATAGAATAGACAATTACTTTAAAATTGGATAAGGGAGAAGTACTTTAGCATATATTTTGTATTATTTATTTAATATAAATGTAATTAAAAATAGTATAAACATAGTATAGTATATTAACAATATATTTTATCATATCATAAAATGGACAATTGCCTTTAAATTGCATACAAGAACTTTAGTATATAATTTAATTATTTGATAGAAATAATATTTCAAATAGTAATAAATATTGAAAATATTTGAATCTCTAATTACTATAAAGCTTAGCACCTTAAAATTGGATGGCTTCATAATTATAATGTTAATAGAGAAGTACTTTAAAATTAATTATTATTATAATAGAGAAGTACTTTAAATTGAATTATTTTTATTTATTATTTGCACTCAACGATTTTTATATCGATCAAATTATAGATACAGTATAAGTTTATATATGTCACTATTAATGTTTTTTATGGTTGCTCTGCAAAAGTGAGCTTTGGTTTTATTGCGATGCGATGAAAACACCTTGTGCTTAAACATATGTACATATACCTTATACATTGCTCACTTGTTTTATTTTTAAGCATTTATTTCGTTTATTATTGCCCAGCGCTGCGATTATAAATTTATTTGAAATACTTGTGCTAATTCTGCGAATTTGCATGACGCTATTCGTCTTACTTATCGAGCATAGTAATTAGCTATATCAGCACATATATGTATGTATGTACACACGTGTGTATATCCTTGAGATCTTGTAACAAATAGTTGCACATTAGGAGATCGGCGTATCTCGCCAATTGAGTTCTCACGGTTTCAATTATATTCGCCTGCCAGACCCAGTTACTAACTATCTGACATATCTCTAGCCGGAGTACAAGACATTAACATACACAGACACATGTTTACGTGCGTGTGCACGATCCCCTTAGTGTACTCGCTGGCAATCTTAAAGCATTACCAGAGAATCAAATCGGCGACAAGAGCAGCAAATGGACATGTTTCGGTACATTTTGGGACCTTTTATCGGTTGCATCTCGAGCATCGAACATGTTCGACGTGCTGCCGGTCGCAGCGCTAACAGCGCTTTAACAGTGTCAACATTAGCTCTGTTATGCCATGTTTACGCAAATGCAACTACTACAATTCAAGTGAAAACTAAATTCGCCGAAATTGCCATAAGAATAATTTAAGTACACAGTCTGCAATCAAAGCTTAGATTATAAACTACATTAATCTGCATCAATTTGAAGTGAATTGGGAAGTACAAATGCCAACTACTGAAGCGTTCTTTGAAAATGTGTTAGTAATACAACCGATTACAATTAAAGGTATTTCCCCCTGCAATTGAAATGTTGCGCATTACGTTTGGGTATGGTTCGAACATCAGCGCCTAACATATGCGAGCCAGCGTGTTCGGCTGCAACCAGTTCGGGTCGGACAGCACGATGTGAGGCGTGCGTTCGAGCCGAACGAACGTTGTGTTCGTTCCAACAAGCCGAAGCGAGTCCAACAAGACGACGCGGAAGAGCAAGTAAAAAAATTACGCGGGCGTTCTCAGTACATTTCCAGCAATCAGACGGGCAGCAGGTGTCGTGGTTCAAGTGCGGCTAATCTTCGATTTGCCTTATTTGTGATTTGTTTTGGTTTTTTGGCCAAGTCTTCAATTCGCTGGCAATTGGATAATCATTTCAATTGCACTCACTGCTGGCAATTGCAACACACACGCGAGCGAGACGAAAGAAAACAAACAAAATATTAAAACGAAATTGTGATGAAATGCAAAAACAAAGCGCAACGCAACGCAATGAATTAATAATAATAAACAGAGTTGAAGTGCAATTGCAATTACGATTTGATTCGCAACAATGTTCATACTAAAGCCCAACTAAAATCAGTGACAATTCGCCTCCTGTGGCTAGCCAAAAACAATAAACAGCAGTAGCAGCAGTAGCAAAAAAAAGCACAGAAAAACAAAAACAAACACGCACACACATGCAAACTCGCAGACATGCACAATGGCAGCGGCAAATTGGCATAAATAAATAAAAATCAGCGTTGCCTTTGCTTTTTTACAACCTGATTTTTATGAATGAATGCAGCAGTAGCAGCAACAGCAGCAGCAGCAGCAGAAAGTGAAGCAGCGACCGCAGCAGCGACGCCATCGTTGTCGCGTGCACAGGAGCGCAGCAGCGGCTCCACCCGCAACTCGCTGGCTTCGCACATAACCTAGGAAGTGTGCGATCCGCGCCCTCGCTGCGCCCCTGTCGACACTGTTTCGCAGCGAATTCGATTGCGATTTTCGATTGCGATTCCGATGTTTCGCCGTTTGCGCGTCGAGCCTGCGGTGAGCAGTCAGTGGTGACACATCGCGCTCAGCGCTTGTCATTGTTGTTGTCATCGCTCAAGCACAAGTTCGCACACACACACTCTCACTCTCATACGTATGCATGCATGCACAGTTGCAGTGCGACAACAATTGACGCTGTTGCAAAATTAATAACGGAAGTTGTGCATTTTATTAATAAAAGCAAAATTCACACAAAACGCAGCGACAAAGCAGCAAACACACACACACAACAACAACAACAACAAATCACAACTAAATCGCATTGTGCATAGAAAATGCACAAAGCGTCAACTGCGACTGCGGCTGTTTCGGCTTCTGTTTCGCGCTCTGCTTCTGCATCGTCTTCTTCTGCTTCTTCTACTTCTGCCTCCGCTCGCGCTTTTGTGCACGCTCACTGATTACGATTGTCTTCGTTCTTCCAGCTTTTTCAGTTTGCAGTGTTTTGTGCATCTCCCTCAGCGAAAAAGGCAGCAAACAAAAAATCCCAAATTCGCAATCGGAAAAATCCAACAAATTTACATACTACTTACAACCAAATTCAAATCGCGAGTTTACCCCAAATTAACTGTGTCACTACAAAAATTAACAATCTTTGACTGCAACTGACTCGAAGCTCAGTCAGCATTGTGTTCATTCGTTCCCCAAAAAGGATTCAACGTGAGATACGCGACAAATAACAGAACTGGTAAGTTGTGAAATTCAAATAGTTTTTTTTTGTCGAAGAATTCTTGATCGTTTTCGAAGTAAAGGTTTAAACATATTTAATTGCAATAGTCTGGCAATATTTTGCCGTTTCCGTAGTCAGTGCACTTCATCAATCACGGCACGACGGTTGAAATAACATCTCGATTTCCATTCCGCTTATGTAGGGAAAATAATGGTAATGGCAGCTAATGAATAGTCGAGCCATATCGATAGGTATTTGCTAGATGGCCAGATGCTGCGTAAGTGTAGTTTTCTCGCCCCGACTAATGTGGTTTTTTCTACTACTTTTTTGGTTTTTGGTTTTTGGTTGGTCAACAAAGCAAATAGAAACATGAAGAAGGAGAAACCCGAAAATGTTCAGGAATGCAGAGAGGAGGCGAACAATTAACGCTTTGCTGTAATTACAGCGACTGCTAAAACAAAAGCGAGACGCGGGGCGACGCAAGGCGAGGGGGCAACAAATAATGTTTGGGAACACACACAAGTTACCAAAAATTAATAATCAATAACCCGCTAAAAGGCAGCAGCCAGCCAGCTCTGAAGAAAGAGAATCGTAGAAGATTTCCAAGCGAATATTTCGAGCCCCAGAGGGGGCCAGCGAGGGGTGCCTGAGGGGGGGCTGGTCTCAGGGGCGGCACTCGGTGTGTTGTAAGACGTGATCGGTTTTCGGTTAATTACGCTGCGAGCGGAGATTTGAAGTCTGGTTAATTACACAAAAACAAGTGATTTGCGTGTGCGCTGCGCCCAGAGGCATGCCGCTGCTGCTGCCGCATGCCGCACGCCGCATTGTAATTTGCAACTCAGCGAGTTGCGTGGCTAATTAGCCGAAGAATCGTAGAGCCGCGTCCAGAAGAATCTCAGTGCTATTGATTTTGCAATAAACCAGGCCAGCGTTGACCTCCGCTCTGACGCAGAATTTATTAAAAAAATGAGACACAAAAAGTTTCAGCCCTCCCCCTTGCCCCTGCTGTGGTCAAGGACTCGCGGGGAGTGGGGCACATTCGTCGTCGTTCTAGATAAATAAGCATTCTTAATTATCCCCTTTTTGAGTGAACAACGCACCAAAAAAAAAAAAAAAGAACGAGCAGCGAAAACAGTTATAAACAATGGAAAACCGCGCACTTAATGCGTTTTCTGTTTCGCCAACAACAAGCCAAGTATTTTTCTTCATATTATTCATTATTTCATTTCATTTCTGCTCTGTTCTTGTTTTTTTTTTTTTGGCGTTGCGACCGACAAAAAGAAAGGAAAATGTTTTTATTGCCCGCGAAAAAGGGTACAAAATGGGCCGTCGACTTCTTTGTCGTCTTCGTCGTTAGCCATTAGCCCCGACTCCCGACTCCCGACTGCCCGACTTCTGACTCCCCCCGACTTATGAAAAATGCAAAGTGCCGGCCAAAAAGTGGCCACAAGTGAGCATGGGGCAGGCAGGAGGCGAGGCAAGTGCGGCACTGCCGTCGCCGTCGGTAAACGAGATTTGGAATCGCCAACTTGCCTGACAGCTCAATGACTTTTCCTTTTCGCCTCCTACTCGCCTCGTGTGTAATTGCAGTTTTAGGCCCGACAGCAAAAGGGACAAATTTGTACTTCAATTGTGTGTTTTCTTAGCGGCGCCTGCTCTTGGCTCGTGACTTGGCTAAAACGTCGCTTACCTCAACAAACAGTTCCCGAAATCAGGCGCAACTTCAAAATTCCAAAATTTGTGAAATCTACTTGCTAGCAAGTGTTTTCTTTTTTTTTGCTTTTCTATCTGCACACCACATGAAACAACATTCTATGTGTGTTTTGAGCCTTGAGCTGCATGAGTTGTCAGTTTTCTTTGTACTACAAGAAATATATAAGGGTCATTATTATTCTTGCGATTTGCAGCAGCGACAGTTTCTAGTTCCCAAATTCGTTTAAAAAATAAACCACAGCAATTTTTGGAAATTATCAGCTTGATCAAATCATTTTCGGCTGCTAAATCATTTAAGATTCGCATCAGTTTATAAATAGCATTTCAAGATATTTCGAAATTCTCTATGTGTTCTAGACTTAAACTTTGGACAAATTGTCAGATTTGAGGCCTTTTGTAGAGTAGCGATAGTAAAACGAGTAAATAGATCTTAGTGCAACCTAACATTTAACGTAGTGCGTTTCTTGTGTTGTGTTGCAGTTTTATCGGTTGACAGGCATTGGTTATATAGTATTTTTGTGTGTATGCTGAAGCAGCAGCGACTTAATCACGTAAAAAGCTCTATCTAAATGCCCAAATGCACATAGTTGATATATTTGTATGTGTGTGTGTATATTATGTGCGATGCGAGTGGGAAACAAACTAACAAAATTTTAGAAATTTGCATCCGTAAAAGGTTATTTTTTGTGCCTACCCCGCCACCTACTCCTACCGCCCGTCCGCCCGCTCGCAGCCCTTGGCTCATCAAGCCGCCCACCGAACCAAGCCCACGACCTAAAAACCATTTCGCACATGTGTGTGTTAGTGTGTGTGTGCTATTGTCAAATGCAATTTTCTAACGCAGCCGCACTTTCAACGTTGACAACGGCGACGACGACGACGACGGCGACGTCAACGGCGGCAGCGGCAGCGGCAGCAACAATTGCAGTTTTAAGTGAAAATAAAACACATAACAACAAGAACAACAACAATGACAGCTGCAGCAGCAGCAGCATTGGCCAACAACAATAAAAGCCTAAAACCTAATAAAAATTCAAATTAACATTTGAAAGAGCGACGAGGCGAGCGAATGTGGAAGCGAGAAGACGCAAGTGGGTGCTGGCAGATCTAGCGAGTGCAAGCGAGCAGGAGACACCGAGAATCAGAGACGGAGAGCCGGCCGCAGCCCAGAGAGCGAGCGAGAGAGCGCGATGCGAGCGAGCGAGCGACGAATTGAGAGCGCAGCGCACATGAATGGGACAGACAGAGCCGAAAGCTTATGAAATTCTATTAATTTTTGAACAAAACTGCATGTAATGTCTGTTTGGCCACCCCCCACCCCCCACACTGGCCTGCACCCGACCACAGCAGGCCCCCTTGAACTATTTGCTGCCGCCTGCAGTTTCCTAATCGCCCCACAGCACTGGCTGCATGAAGGGGCGGTCGTCCGATTTTGTTTTTGTTTGCGTATTTTGTTGCAATTTGTTTTTGTTGTGTGCACGACGCCGTCGACGTCGCCGTCATTCTTGTTGTTGTTGCTGTTGTGGCAGTGCAGACTGCAGACACTCGCATAATAATGCAATTTGCCAGCTGCCCATCTGCCTGGGCCCCCACCATCCCCCGCGCTGCCACTCAGTGCCTCCCTTTGCCAAATACCTCACTCCACAGACTCGCGCACACCAACACAAACGTAATCGCACAGTAGTCGACGTCACGCGCCAAAAAGACTGCACGAGCAGCGCGACGCCGACAGCTTCGCCACTGTCTGTCGGCAGCCCGAGCCCCGCACACACACACACACACACACACACACACGCACACACAAATGCACGCCGTGCATGCACTGCATAAGCTGGCAGACATACGCAGACGAGTATGCACACACACACACACGCACACAGTCAGTGTATAAGCAGTGCAACTGTGCTGCCACCTGCAGGCTTGGTGTCTTCTGCCTTCTCCTTCTTCTCCATTTTATTTGCTTTTTGATTTGGCTTTGCGCGCAGTGCTGGCTTCGCTCGTTCTCTCTCGCTCTCATACGCTCCGGTTGTCCGCCGTTTACGCTCTTGCCTGCTTTCGCTGTCTCCACTCATATTCTCATTTGTGATTTTTGTTTTTGTCCTTTTTTTCGCACTGTTTGTCAGTTTTCCACAAAACAGCTGAAAAAAGCACGTGTCATCGTCATTGCTCTTGCTCGCGATGTTGACGCTAACGTTGGCGTTCGCGTTGCTGTTGCCGTTGGCAGCGCCGTCGCCATCGCGTCCGCAGTCGCCGTCGTCATCGGCGTCGGCGTTAAAGGCTGTCTGCGTTTTGTTTTCGACACGGCTTCGCTGCTGATGCCGTCGCGGCTGCTGATGCGTCTGCTCACGCTGCTTGTTGTCGGTGTTGTTACTGTTACACTCTTACTGTGGGTCTCCTTCGTTTCCATCGCCGCCCCCCTCGCGCATCTGTTATTCCCTTTTCATGGTCGCCAATTCGTTTGCTTGCTCGTTTGCTCGCTGTTTTTCACGGCTTTGGTTTTGCTTTATTTGATTTGATTTTTATGCTTGTGAATTTCCTTTTGATGCTCGCGCTGTTGTTTCGCATTTGCCAGCGGTAGACAGGACAAAACTGGGAAACCCCACGATGATGACGATGCCGTTAACGACGACGACGACGACTACGATGATGATGATGATAATGATAGTTATATTGGCTTTCGGAATTTTTCTCTTTGTTTACTTCCCTGGCTTGCGCTAAGAAATGCAGCCCCAGTGCAAAGTCTTTGAGTCGTCTCCTTTGCAGCACGAAATTATTGATTCGCCGCCACGTTTGTTGGCCGCACGCCAAGTGCAAAAATGTTGGTTAATGCCAACAGACAGTAAATCGCCAGAAAATGCGAGTTGCCACAAACATATTTGCAATACTATGTACTTATTTTTTGTGCTCACTTATTGGCAGCAGCATTTATAGTTATGAGTGCCGAAAGACCAGAAATGCAGACGCCATTGGGACGGGACGGGTTTGCGTTACCCTTTAGTCAATTGTGCAATCGCTGACTGCAGTCAATAGTCAATAGTGCGCTCTCGCTCGCGCTCGCTCTCTCTCTTCGCCTGTGTTGTGCACTTCTCAAGCTCTCTCTTAAGTTCTCGCCTAGTTTTCGCAGCTGAGGTTTGTTATTGTTTTCCTTTGCCGCTTTGCCGGCTTGTGATTCGAGTTCTGCCATCCGCTTGGAGTAAGCAACATGAATGAATATGTTCGTTAACCCAACACACACACACACACACGCACGCACATGCATATATGCACAGTGTGGTTTCGTGTTGTGTCGTTCTTGCACTTCGTGTTGCTTCGAACGTGTTCGAATTCGCCGCGAAGAGCGTGGGCGTCGTGTGTTTGGTCGGTTTGGAGCGCGAGAGTGAGAGGACGAGTTCTACGCGAATTAGAAGCAACAACATTGCAGCGCTCAATAAGAGAATTGTCTAAGGGCAATTGCTTCAACTACCGACCATTTTAGCAACCTCTTCGCGCCCTCCTTCCACCCGCTTGCCCACTTCTCTGCTTGACCAGAACTTGGTAAGCTGTTCATTAACCGTTAATGCGGCAGATCGTAAATCGAAATGGAAGGTGTGTCATTGCGACTTATAAATAAAATTAAACACAAGCACAAGCGGAAATATTTGCGCTTCAAGTGCTGTTGTTGTTGTTCTCCCTCGTCGCTCTTGTTGCCTTCGTCGTTGTACTTTACGTCTTCTTCTGCCCCTTTGTTGTAGTTGCTGTTGTTGTTGTTGTTGTTGTTGCTGTAATTAATGGCAAACAATTACAAAAAAACGAAAACGAAATAAAAAAAGAGACCCCAGCAGACAGCGCATTCAAAGGTGGAATTACAAAATGAAATGTGAAGAGCAAGTTAAAAAGTGAATTACCTGATAAAGGACAAAACGCGATTTGAGGTGTGTTTGCCTCTGGCCAATACAATGCGTATCCCCCTTCACCTCACCTCACCTCCCCCCTCCCCCCCAGCGTACCCACCCAATCTGCCAGCTCACTCAGCCAAGAGGACGACGTGTGCCTTGGACAGGTTAAAAACCCGTGCCCAGCATGAGGCTTTACTGACAGCCACAACTGCCGCACAGTGGGGTCGAAGCCAAGCTGAAGCAGGCAAAAATTAGTCAATGCAAAAGCATGAGGGTTTTAATTCAAACTATTTATAGAAACCTTTTCAACTAGTTTATCTGTGGGAAATTGTGTGAAGCCAATATAAAATATGTTTAGAAATATATTTATATCTTCATTTAATTTTAACTATTAATATTTTGTAACGTATTATACGAGACACTTATTATTACTCAATATTATTATTGTCCTACATAGCTTTTATTATACATTTATAAATTTATTATTATTGTGAACGTGACAAAGCAAGTTATTCTTAACTCAAGCACAAACGATGAGAATAATTCAAGTTGGGAGTTTGTTGAAATAAGATTATTTTCATAGTTTAGTCGAATCTTATTTCAGGAATATATTAATTTCAAAATTGAACTTGATGAACTTGAAAAAAGAGGGGAATCCTGTATTATTTTGATTGCTACGAAGATGCATATAAGGTCGTCAAATATCTCCCTTCTACTTCAGTGCCCTTTATTCAATGCTTTATAAAAAGTGTTACAGTGAACGAATTTAGTTAAAATATGCGCCGGTTTGTTCGATAATATATGTTACATTTTAATGAACTCAGCTGTACAAATATTCTTCTCATTTTATGCATTTTGTACTTTGATTTATTTTGTATTTTGTTGTTCATATGTATTTTGTTATTTATTAAAACTGATTTGTATTTGATTACTCATTTTTATTTAAATATTATGTTTGTATATTCAATTAACTATTAAGCTATATAGCTATATTATAAGTATAGTTCCACTGCTAGTGCTATAGTAACTATTCGAATTGTGCGGCTGATTTGGTCCACTGTGCGCCGCTGGCTCGCTAATGGTGGACAGTCTTGTGCAGGTCGAGTGTTCCATGTCCATTGTCCAGCAGTGTCCAGAGTCCAGTGTCCAGCTGACGCGCTTAATTAATTACGCGATTGTATTTGTGACTAACTGCTTAAGGTCCACTCGCCCCCCGCGCTGCTACCGTCGCCGCAACCTTAGACGGGGTCACCGCACCACAGCACAGCACAACGCCAAAACTTGCGCATTGATGAGCAGCAAAAAGTTTTGTGCGGCGCTGCAATCGCGGCCTGGCCGAGACTTCCTGCGGGAAACGACTGGGAATTGTTGCGGGCGGCGGGGTGGGGGACGTTGGGGAGTGTAGCAGTCGCTGGGGAGAAATTAATACCTACTTAAGCTTAACTGGACAGTTGACTCCGTGAAGTTGTAACTGGAAGGTGATTCACGCGATTCGCACGCCCAAATAAATCGCGTCGATTCGAGTGTGTTCCAAGTACTCGAGTCGACGAGGGAACGAGGGACGTAGAGTGGGGGGGGGGGGGAGCTGGGTTGGGCAACATGCACAGAGCGTTGTAGCTGCTGAATATTCAAATGGCGGCAATTATAGCCGGCGACACGCCCGAGCCTCGACCAGCCTGCCAAATTATGAAGGAGAGCAAAGCAAAAACAAGGCAGCTGGAAAATGTGTCGAAGGTGGAAATTTTTATTACCGAAAATTACAATGTGCGATGCAACGCAAAATATGGCCGAATGCCGCCAACTGCAAGGCAACTGCGACTCTTAATGCCACACACACCACAATCGCGGGTCGCGGGGTCAAAACGTTGGCTTTGTTCGCGGTCGCGGCAGCGGTCGCGGTCAGCGAGGACGAAGGCGACCCGTCGTCAAATAAACACCCCATGAACCCGGGACTCTCAGCTGGTGGTAACCCCGCCTAGTCGAGGGGGGCACAGGACTGAACTCCTTTTTTGTTGGCCATTACGCTTAATTTCATTAGAAATTCATAATTTTAGTTCAGCGTGTGTGTTGGTGGAGGAGGGGTTGACAGAGAGGGGGCAGTGTGTTGGCTAGTGGGTGCTGTCACTTGTACATGTGTAAATGTGAGCAATAAAAAACGAATTCGATGTTGTTGTTGGCTCTGTTTCGGTTACTGTTTGCCAACCGCTGTGACTCCTCCCGCTATCCTCTTTAGCCCTTTTGCGACCCTTTCATTTTTGCATAAAATATACAAGGGGTCTACTGAGTCTGACAGCAACAAGAGTCTGTGAAGTCTGTGCTAAGTAAAAGAGCTTAAAAGAAGAACACAACGAACTCTGTGCATATGTTTATCTAGAACATTATACTGCAGTAAATAATTTCAGTTCTTTGCTAACACTTCCCAATATCATAACAACTAAAACCTTAATTTTTGTAGATTGCAACTCTAAGCTTAAAATCAGTTTCAACTTATGCATTTTATATGTTCACACTTCCCAATATCAAAACAACTAATACCATTTTTTTCAAGATTTCAACTCTTAATATTTAAACTTAATTTAAAAGCAGTTTCAATTACTGCATTTTCTTTAACGTCGCCCAATTTCATGGCGTTGAAATGTTTGCATTTGTTTTAAGCAGGCAAAAATCAAAACTAGCTTACAGCAATATTGTAAATTAAAGATGCCAGTTTCAAATCACTTTCAATCGTTGTGACTGGTAATATCTTCGTTTTATTTCTCCACTGTGTGACCGACAATATTTTTAGTTTTTTCAAATGTGTGATGAGCAAAATAAAGTTTATTTGCAGTAGAGTAATAAAAGCAGACGGGTCTAGTGCAGTCACAACTTGACGGTTGCTTTCTCGCTGGCTTCCAACTCTTTGGCTGCCTCACCGCGTCGTCGTCCTGCACATGTTGTTGTTTGTTGTTGCTAGTTACGATTGTTGTTGGGTCATTATTTCTGTCGTAATTTGTTTATAACGGTATTTATGAAATGGTCACAAGTCAACGCTTTCCAGGCTGTTGCTTGCCACCCCCCTCAGGGCCCCCTGCACACAGTCCGGCCACACGCACAACCATCCCCCCTCCTCCCACCGCCCCTCGCCCCCTGTGGCCAACAGAACAGTTTGGACATAGCGCCAATTATTCTTATTACGCCTATTACTTCTTTTTTAACTACTTTCGGTTGTTGTTGTTGCCTCTATTGTGGATATCGTTGCCCTTTTATGTTAATCGCATTGTTTTTGGCTGGGAAAACTCGTGTAACTGTAATTGATATGCGTCCTTATCATGCAATCCTTTGCATAGCGCGCCCCTTGCGATCTCGTTCTTGTTATCGCCCTTTTCAAAGCTCTAATTACAAGTATTACTTTGAATACTCAACTCACTTTACACTAGCTAGCAAACAGGGAAGAAACTAAATATAGCGATGCGTATGACAACATTACAGAGTTCTCTGTAGTTTGATATACAAAATAAACTATTGCTTAGCAACATAATTCAATGGAAACATTTCGGAAAAGTAATATTTACATTGCTGACAATTTTTCATATTAATTTTAAGCAGTAATTAAGACTACATTGTGTAAGAATTCCATCAGCCTAAAACTTTCTCTATATAGCTAGAAGAGAGAACAAGTTGTCACTTGATTCAAGTTATTTCACAGCTCCACTGCAGTTAAGCGAATTCATATTAATTTTAAGCAATGATTAAAGCTATTTTGTGTATGAACCGTCAACCTTATAGATATTCAATCAAACAACTTTATGTATATATATGGCAGACGAGTGCTTAACTTCTCTGCTATTTGCATCTGACATCACATGTATTTTACTTTAACTAAAGCAACAACTAACACTACTGCTAACTTAATCTTAGTATAGAATAAGTTGTCATTTGATTCTAACGAACAACTTTATACATATGTATGAAAGACAAGTGTTCAAGTGTTTGAATTCTCTATTCTATTCTATTTACATCGAATCAAATGTTTATTACTTTTACCCATCAATACTTTCAAATATATTCCACCGACTCATGATGTCTTTAAGTTACTTTTAATCAGTGATTAAAGTTGAATTGAGTAAGAATGTTAGGCTTCTTAGATATTCAATCAAACTACTTGATATATACCATATAATTTAATGACTACTTATACATCTTATTACTTTCTCCCATCATTACTTTCAACTGAGTCTTGCCGCAGGACAAGTTCTTACTTGATTCAACTCATTCCACTATTCCACACCCGAATCAATTTCGTTTTCAAATAATTCTTTGAGACTTTCAGCAGCATTTGGCAGTTGCAACATTTGCCTGCTTGTTGCTAGTGTAAGTGAAGTTGTTGAATTCGAATTTGAATTCGAATTTGAATTTGAATTTGGAGTCTTACGCGTCAGATTCGCTTTTAAGTCGTCATTTGTTGCTGTCTTCTGTTGTGGTTGTTTTTTGTTTTTATAGTTTTGTCTAATTAATAAACTTTCACATGGCGAGATTTGGTGTTGGGAAACGATTTTCACTTGCATGCAACTGAAAGAAGACGAGACCAGTGAGAAGAAATAGTCGTCGTACTAAACACATATTTCGTTGTCCAACTCGAATCGCTTTATGCAAATGAATCGTACGAAAAAATGCGATGAGAGTAAGCGATCAATACGCAGACGGCAGATGATGGCAGATGGCCAAGAGGCAAACGAACTTGGCCATCTTGTGAGAGTGGCATAAATTTATTGGCGTTTGACAGTTGGACTTTAATTACAGCATTTCACAGTCTGTTCAGTTACTAGCTGCGACCTTAATCAGCGCTGTAATCGAGGGGAAAGCGCTGCACTGCCTCGATCCGATGCGCTGCTCGCTGCTCACTGCTCGCTGCTTGCTGCTCTCGCCCTAACCTTTGACCCATTGCCAGGTAGTTGGACTCATATCTGGTCGGCTGCATATCTACGCAGTAGTGCGGCCACCTTTTGTCCGCTCTCCGCCGACGCCGACGGATATCATAAAGCCATAAATCTCTTTAATATCTTCTCTCGTTCTCGTTCTCGTTGTCGTTTTTTTCTCCACATTTTCTTGTCCCGTACAGTTTCCCTTTCAGCTACAAATTTCTCACGTCCTTTTTCGCCAGTGCAGCGGCACGGCATGCGGGGGCGAGGGCGGGGGCGGGGCAGAGGCGTTGGCATTACTCAAGTTTGTGGATTTGAAGTAATAACTCAGTGCGTCATAAAAATTTTAATTGCTTTGGGTTTTTCTCGGTCAGCCAAGTGCCAAAGCAGTTTTGGTAATTAACATTAACCCGAAAAACGTCCAAACAATGCAAAGAACCCCAAGTTCTTCCCTCCCCCTCCCCCATGCCTTCCTTGGCCCCCACACTCTTCAGCCAGGAGTCAACAACAACAACGACAACAACAGCAGAAAAAAGAGTAAAAAACATGCCGCAAAGAACAATGAAGCAATAAAAATTGCAGCGCATAATTTTCAGCTGCCTCCATTTGGTGCTGCCTCCATTGCCCCCTCCCCTTCCCCTTCCGCTGCCCTGCCGAACCCTTTTCTTAGTGGCTAAGATTTTCGAAATTTCCACGCGTATTTGTAATTAGTTCGCTTATTGTCTCCCCCGCTTTGCGCTCCCAACAATCTCGACTCTTAAAACAGCGTCGCAGTGTTAACTTCCAACTCTCAGAATTGCGTTTAGTTCTTAGTGGAGCAGATGATATATATGCTTCATTCCCCCCTTCATTCTTTCACCTGCAGTTGTTAGCAGCAAGTTGTAATAACATTTCCCCAATTAGTTCTAAACTCAACTCGCAGGCAAATTCCAATTGATAACATCTTGAAGAAGATAGAAAACAGACGAAAATATATCATTCTTCTTCATTCTTTGACTTAAATTCGCAAACAATACCAAACGTTAAAAAAGAATATTATTTCTTGCGAACTAAAATAGGAAACAAAGAGAGAGATAGTTAGTTTTCAATTGGCGAAATTGCGTTTAGTTCTAAGAGTAGAGTCATTCTTCATTCTTTCACTTGAATTTGCCAGCAATGTTTTAAAGAATAATATTAATTCTTCAATTGGTTGTAGGACCAACTTGACAACCACTTAAAGATGAAAATAGAGAGATTGTATTCAACTCGCTAAATTAAGTTTAGTTCTTATTTGAGAAGTTCCAAATATATCATGTGGAAGTCATTCTTTATTATTTGACTTGAATTTGCTAACAATATATTACACAATAATGTTATTTCTTCAATTGTTTGTAGAACCAACTTGACAAAAACTTGAACAAGAACAAAGATCAAGACATTTTCAAACACTTCAATTAAGTTTTACTTAGTAGTTGACTACATGCAAATAAATTAAATTGTAGACACTTTTTAAGTTGATCTTGAAGCTTCTTAATTGAATTTGTTAACAGCAAGTGATAATACTATTTCTTCAATTGGTTTCTAGCATCAACTTGAGCACATAAAGCAAATACATGTGGACAACGACGTGAAGAAGAAACAGAGATAGAAATATTTTGAAACACAACAAATTAGGTTTGCTTTTCAGTGGAGCAGTTGGAAATATAGCCAATAGGCACTTTTTAAAATATATAATACTTCTTCATTCTTCCACTTAAAGTCGTTAACAATAAGTGTTAATATTATTTCATCAATTGGTTTTCAACTAAACTTGACCAGAACTTGAAGATGAAACAGAGTTTTATTTTACAAATCGCCAAAGTACAAACGTTTAGTTTTTAGATAAACAAACGAAAATATACATTGTTTCTTCTATCTTTAATCTTTCACGTGGAACACAATAATTTAGATATAGTTTATAGTCAGAAAGATAAAGATATATACCATACAAGTCTTCTTCATTTTTTCACTAGAGTTTGCTAATATTATTTCTTCAATTGGTTGTAAGCGCAACTTGAGTATTTGACGAATACTAATTCCTATTGACAACAACTAGGTGAAGAAACCAAGAGAGGGAGAGAGAGGTGAAATAGGGAGGGGGAGAAAGAGAGAGAATAAGAGAGAGAAAGAGGATTTCAAAACGCTGTAATATGGCTCTAATTTCGTCAGTTACAAATATATGTTTGTCTGTAAAACTCTAATAAAATGCGATTCGCTGCTGCGCTTTTGAATATAATTTCCTGAAATACTTGTCAGCCAAGTAATACACGTTGTTAAGGATGGTCGAATGTCTATTGAGTGCAACTAGAATAAGAAGAATGTATTCTAAGGCTGGACAGTAAGAAGCGAGTCAAAACAATTGTTGTGCCGGCAATCTTTTGTGGCGAGTGCATTTCGATGCGGAGTCAGAGTCGGAGAGGAGAGAAGAGAATAAAGAGCCGCTGTCAGGCAGGAAATTTATTTGAGGGATCGCGAGAAGGAAAATCGATGGAAAATCAACGGCAATTGTTGAAGTCGGGCCGAGAGATTTTAGCCAAGTGCTAAGTGACTGCAATTAGACAGGCAGGTAGTAGATTTGGGCCAGGTCAGCAGCGGTCACGTTTGACTCGACGCGCATCGAATGGCAGCCAGCAGCCAGCAGCCGATCGAAGGGCGGCAATAAATCGTGGTTGCATCGACACTTTTAGCCAGAACTCAACTCAAGTCACAGACCGTTCTCAAATGCCGCCCTCTTCTTTGTTCTTTCCTTGCAGATCAGATCGGATTGCAGAGGATCAGTGGATGAGCGCCCGTTGAGCAGCAGCACTTTGTGTAAGTACTCTGTACTCTGACGAGAGTCAAATCAATTCGCTAATTGAAATTGAAATGCCTGCTTAATATGGTTAACTACCAGCCAGATTGCACCCCTCCGCCGTCTTAATGGAATCAAAGAGCGACCGAGCAGTACAACTTTTAATTCGCTGTAATTGTGACGGGCGCACTGGGCGCGCTGCACGGCGCGGGGAGAGCGGGCGGGGCATCCGTTCGAGATATTGAAATCAATTAACCAAATGTCGCGAGTACTTGTCTCGTTTCAACTCGTCTCGTCGCGTCTCGACTCGATTAATAACTGCTTGCGAAAAAGTAAACAAATCATCGGAATCAGAATCAGCAACAGAATCAGAATTCCGAAACGCAGAAATTCAAATTGAAATCTGTGGGCGAATTGCAAGCCAGCAGATACCCTCTCGATCGCCAGCGAATCTAATGCCACACGCTTTCCAAATGGCCTCGAAGTAGGGGTGCTCTGCCGCGATATCCATCTTCTATATGCGTAGTACGCCCCTTGATGGCCTCCTCGAAAGAGCGGCGCGCCGATCTTCTGAGCAGCTTCAATTGTCTGCACTTGAGTTCAATTTCTGTGCCGAGCGCGCTTTTGGTCAGCAACAGGAAGGCAGGCAGCGAAGCATCAAACAGCTACAGCTACAACTACAACAGCATCAATGATTGGTTTCTTTTTCTGCTTTCTTGGGGTACGGGTAAAATGCTTTTAAATGCCATAGACGAGTACTCGTGTTTGGTTTGGGCAAATGTCATAACTATAAATTTAATGGAGCTTCAAATGTACTGCGCACAAATTTAGACACAATTATTACGTACTTTACGCCGGGGAAGTGTGTGATCCGTTCCCAAATGTGCCCGACATGGGGTCTACTTTGTAGCGATCCAAAAGATGCTACTTGCTTCGACAGATAGATAAATAGATAGATACATAGATGGATAGATAGTTAGACAGATAGATTTATTGATAGATAGATAGATGGATAGATAGAAACACAGATAGATAAATAGATATATAGAGAGACAGATAGACAGATAGATGGATAGACAGACAGACAGATATATTGACAGATAGATTGACAGATAAACAAATATTCAGATCTGCAGATACGTAGATGGATAGATAAATAGATAGACGGATAGATAGAAAGATAGATAGAAAGATAGATATATAGATAGACATATAGATAGATAGATTGTCAGATATACAGATTTGCAAATATACAGATCGATATACAGAGAGATAGGTAGATGGATAGATAAATATATAGACAGATAGATAGACAGAGGGACATATAGATAGATAGATAGATATACAGACAGACAGACAGACAGATAGAAAGAAAGATACATATACAGATAGATAGATAGATAGATAGATGTACAGATAGAGAGACTTGTCTTGCTCTTAGAGTTAGTTGCAGTTGGGTGGCAGAGTTGGGTTCGTTGGCACCCGGCGACTGAGGACTGCAGCGACTTAATTACTTTTAATCAAGACGTCCGTGCGTGGAAATTTTCCACTTCATTAGCGAAAATGCGCTGTACTCGTTGCCGTTCTCGATCTTACTGCTTTGCATAATGGCTCATTATGATCGACGGAGACCTGTGCGCCACGCGATGCGTTGTGGGTGTGGGAGGTCGCCTTAATACAGGCAAATTGAAAATTGATGAACTTATCCGGTGCGCGGAGAACGACAACGACAACGACAACATCGAGAACAATGCACTCGAGAGTGCTCTCAATCAGCAGTGGGGGAGATCTATCGATCGACAGTCGATCTGCAGCTTGCACATTCCGTAGGAAATTACTGATAATAATGACGAGTTTAATTGAATATTGCGCACTTCATTCACTGCCCGTTTTGAATTTGAATTCAATTCGGCATTTGAAGAGCCAAATCATCCATTATAGACTCGCAATCGACCATAAACACTTGGCGTCCCCTTCGAGTCGAGACGAGACGAGATGAGTCGAGTCGCGGCTCCATTAGACGTCAGTTGAGTTGAGTTGCGCTGTGTTGTGTTGTGGGGTCGATCGATTGAGGTACTGATGCCGTATTTTTGGATACTGCGCTACATGAAGTTTATTCGCAGCGTACTTGGTGTTGCCTCCGCATGTAGCCGGACCGCCTCGCCCCCGTCCCCGCCCGCGTCCCCGTCCCGCGGCCAATTCATGCATGAAAGCAATTTTTAATTTATTTTGGTTGAGCGCTTTATTTTCCTAAAATTATGACATAATCACAACGGCAGCAGCAACGGCAGCAACGAATAAAAGAGTCACCTAATAATGTCATGTGAAATTTATCGTACCCCAAACGAGTACCAGGGGCGTGGCCAGCCAGTCGCCAGAAGGGGGGCGAGCGACGCCAGCTGGAAGCGAGTGTGTGTATAAATTTGGATGCGCCGCACACCTTCCGCTTCACAAATCAGCGCATGTGTTGCCACCGTCGAATTAGAGCAGTCGCTAGGTGACAGTCGAGCGGGTGGGCAGCGGGCAGCGTGCGGGGGGAGCGGTAACTTGGCTGACCAGTTGTCGGTTAATGTTAATTTTATAATTAACCTACTGCCAGAGCAGCGGCGAATCCGTCGATATACAAATGCGAGCCACAAGTGCCGCGCGATTATCGATCGCATAAAACTCACTTGATGGCACAGTGCCCCACTCGGCGACTGAGTCTCAGTCGAGCAACCTGCATCCAAATGACTTCATTGCTTCAACGCATGAATGTTGCCGGAATCATCCTTCGATTTGCATCATTATTTGCGATACTTAGTTGCATTTACTTTTTTTACACTTTTAAGGCGCTCCAGAACGACTCAATTTAGATTAGATTATCTTTGCTTTAAGTGCAAATAGTCGCAGATTGGCAATTCTTAATTGATCACATATATATATATCTGAGATCTGTTCGAAACACATTTAAATTTGAATTTTATTTGTACACATTTTTAAAATGCTTTTAAAACGACTTCATTTAAATGATAAAAACATTTAAAGCAAATACTCGCAGTTTGGCAAATTCAGATCTATACAATTGAGCATTTCTATTTGTCCCAAGTATACCTCTGATCTTAAGCCCTTTCTTTCGGCAGACATTTGAATGTAGTTTTTATTTACGATTTGATTTAACCTGTACAATTACTCGCAGATTGGCAAATTATTTTTTTAATGCAGGTCAATTAAGCATATCTATTTCACTACAATTGGTTATATATATGTTTGCATACTTATACATATATACACCTCTTTCGTTCAAAAGAAAATTGAATTTGACTTTTATTTGCAATTTTTATTTTAATCATCAACTCTGAAATTGCAAGTGTAATAAATATATGCGAGTTATATGCTTTTAATTCAACATGTTAATTTCAAATAATAACAAACTTGAGAGCAGAATATTATATTAATTCTATGTGATTTTTTTTATTAAGATTCCATTTGTAAATAATTATTGCAAATAAAAAGCAGCTTTACAACGTAAATTATAAAAATTCCATCTGATTTTTATTGATATGATAACAAACTTCACAACAGACATTATAATAATTGCATACGATTATATTTTGAATTAGATTAATTATTTCTAAATAATTATTTTAAATAATAAGAAGCTGCTTTACAACTGAAATTATATTAATTCTATATTATTTTTATTACTTAACTTCAATTTATTTATGCCAAATATATACATAAATTTGATTGGAAATATTCGTTTATCGAGTTTCTGAATTCAGCACTAAAATTATACATATATACAATTTTAGTTAACATTAAAAGTTAAGCCTAATGCTGAGGTCGCCATAAGCATTATACAGAAATGCAAATTTCAATTGAAAATAATAGTTTTGAAAGTTTTCGAATTCGCCATAAGAAATGTATAGATATAAAACATGTATAGATAAGTAACACTTATACACTTTATTAGAAAATAATAGTTTTCATAGTTTCCAAATTCGACGTACAAAATACTCGTAATATTCCTAGCTCCTTTTTCTAATCGCGTCGAAGGATTCTTTGGCGCTCGATTTCCCTGTGTCAGATTATTGAAAGTTGAAGTGACTCATTGAGGTGTACAAACTTGGCTAGCGAGTTGCTAGATATTTGACGTTCACGTTGAACCTGCAATTGGGTCGAGCGAGAGATTTGGAGAGGAGACAAAAGAGGTTGATACAATCGACATAATTAAACGAAATACCGTGGGCGAAGTAGATGGACCAAGTATGTAAACATGATCGTTAAACTAAGCATTGAGAAAACGAAACAATCCAGCCACAACAACAGCAACAAGACAGTACACTACACACACCTAAAGAGAGAGAGAGAGAGAGACGAGCACGCATAGTGAGACAAACAAATAGAAATAGAAAAAGCCAAAGAGGGGGAAAAAAAACAAGTTAACCAATGAAATAAACGCAAATTTAATGACAAAAACGCGAACAGCTACAACTTGGCCAATACAAAATGGCCATTGCGCGCTGCTTGCGGCCACCAGCGCACATTACAATCCAGCTCCAGTCGAAGCGCGAGATCGGGCAACTATGCTATAAAGGGCAGCCAGAGTAACTAACCAAAGCACACCGAACCGAACCAAACCGAAGCGATCCATTTTGGGGGACGGCGCAAAGCTAGCAAATGAGGCAAACGAATAAAATATGAAGAGAAATAAGAGATCTGAAAACGAAGCGGATAATGAATGTATTATTATAAGGTATGCATAGACAGAGACAGCGACAGCGGCAGCGGGAGAGAGAGAGAGCGAGAGACCAGGAGAGGCAATGACACTTACAACGCTGCCATTTTTGGAAAGATGAAGACCGAAGCTGTTTGGAAATACAATGATATTAATATAATCGCTGTACCTGATCGACCGCTCTATAAGTTCGTGGTGTGTGTGTGTGTGTGTGTGTGTGCTCATTTCACTTTGATTCGTTTTTTATTGTTTTCCAGCAGGGAAAAATCGTACTAAAACAAAAACAAATTAGTCTGCCAGTAGTACATAGATGAACTCAAACACACAGCGCGAAAGAGAGGGGGAGAGAGAGAGAGGGGGGGGGGGGACGCCAACTCGCTTTCTCTGGGCGCTAATTGTATTCGAATAACGATGCTGCATGCGACGTCCGCATCTTACAGATACTTCTACAGAGCGCGGCTTTTGGCTAATTTAATTTATGGCTAGTTTATGTAAATTTTTAATACCATTCAGTTCAGTTAATGTGGCCGGCCGTTGTTGCTGCCATGCTCATATTTATTATTATGAGTATTAGTATTTTGTGTCTGTCCACTTCTTACTGTATCTGTATCTGTATCTGTATCTGCAGCAGTGTCTTTGTTTGGTGACTGGTTTGTTGTGCGTATTTCTCAATATTGCTGGTGGAAGGTTCATTGACACGCCGTCGCAAGCACTGAGCGTGCAGCGACACACGGATCTGTGTATCCGCCTCGCGGACTCTTGGCCAAAGAAAGTGGCCAAGCAGTGTAAAACATTTTGGCCACATTTCGCGCTGCTAATTGCGGCCTATTAGATCGCTATCAGTTAGTGGCTGGGCAGTGCCATTAAGTGCATCGTTTACTCTGACTTTGGCAATTAATTAGCACAGGTTACTCTGTTGTGCTTCGCTCGGCATTGCAGGGTATACAGAGTGTCAGGTTTCTGCTGTGGAGAGTTTCAGCTGTCGACTCGATTGGCCCTGGCTGGCGAGCTATATCTGCGTATCACTGTCGCTATCGCGACTATTTGCTCATTTAATTCCGTACTTTTTGGTGCTCGGCTTTGAAATTACTCAATTAGTTTAATTAGCGGTCGCAGCGATTCGACTTGATTTGCGGTCATTTGCGCCCCAAGTGGATCGATCGTGTAGACAACTTGGCACTCTTCTGCCCCACACACACAAACATACATAGAAGTTGAAACTATTGTCTTAGCAAAAGCGGATCGACTAGTTTTCTCTGCGTGCCAAACTAAAACGTGTTTCTTGGTCGAGTGTGTTTTAATATTTTCTACATAAATTAAGCGCACAAATAGCTCCGTGATCGCCCGAAATCTGCTCAAGTTCTACAAGGTGTGTCGATAGCAGCACACTCTATCCATCCACAATATATAATATATACGTAGACAAGTATAGTGCGCGCAGTACGTCAAAGTCAAAGACGTTTGAGGGCGTTTGTCATTTATCAAAATCATTAATGCAATTACGGGACCCCGTCGCACTGCGCACTGCTGACTACGGACTGAGGCTGGCTTCTTGCTGGCTAATTATTTTGAATTATTCAATTTCATGTCTCAATTTAAATTCTCAGAGGCAATTAGGCAAGTCGGCTCTGTATCTGTCCAGTCACTTTAGTTTTTCTGCCGTTGAGTGGCACTTTGATGCAATGCCTTCGATGGAACGGGGCGGCTGTAGGGGGAGGTGGTGCTCCACAAATGCAAATTAGAAATGTGTGTGGGAGCGAAATGAAAACCATTTAAATAATTGAAAATCGAACAAATCGCGACGCGAGCGCTGCCAAAAACAAAACCAAAAGCAGCAAAAAAGTGGCGGATTCGAATTCGAAATCGATATCGAAATCCCCCTAAAAACCAGGTGAAACCTCGTGTATATATCGCCTATACGAACTTATACATATATGCCTATCTATGCTGTGTATACATATATATCAGTTGTGCATTAGCAAATGCGCACCGGATTGTTGATGTGCAAAATCTAATTAATTATTTCATTAAAAGCGTATTTTATTGACACTCCAATTTAGATTTTTGGATACAGTTGCGTGCACCTATCTGTCTGTCTATCTACGCGCCTGCTCTCTACACGATTAAACCATGTTTACATTTTGTGCGTGTGTGTGTGTGCGGTCCATGCGGCGTATGAGCAATTTTAATTGGTTTTTAACTAATTTGCTTGCAGTTAGCCAACCCTTTTGTGCGCTGTGTCCGTGTGCGCTTTTGTGTATCTTTGCGGACTTTTATGCAAATTTGCATATTCTAAATGATTTATTTTGACATTTTCTAATCAATTTTATTCGGCCGCAGCAACTGCTGCAACAATTACACTACAACAATAAATAGCGAAAAGTTCCCAAAAATTGCCATCCACCAAAACTAGCTGCAAAGCAAAGCAACACCATTATTCTATTGTATTTGAATATACTCCAAGTTGTCTATATCACTGACTACAATCGCTACTACAACTTGTGTCTTTGACTGACTACAATCATTACTTGAACTTCTATTTATATTTCACTAACTGGAACTTCTAAATTCCCATGACTATAATCACAACTTCAACCTGTATCTGGTTGACTAATAATCATTACTTAATATTTCGTGATATTCCACTGACATTACGTGTATATTCCACTGACAATTAATACTTGAACTTCTTTAATTCACTGACTACAATGAGTACTGCAAGTTATATATTTCACTGACTACAAATTTTACTCTAACTTCTTTCTATATTTCACTGACTACCATCATTACTTGAACTTCTATATGTCACTGACTTCAACTTGCATATTTCACTGACTAAAATTGATACTGGAAGTTCTATATTTCGCTGACTGCAATGACTTTCAACACTCATTATTTTTCTATATTTCATTGACTTCATTCAACTTGCATATTTCACTAACTACAATCAGTACTCGAAGTTCTATATTTCGCTGACTACAATCACAACTTGAACCTGTATCTTCCACTGACTATAATCAGTTTTGAAAATTATATATTTCGTTGACTACAATGGCTACTTAACGTTCTATATTTCACTGACAACAATCATTACTTGAACGTGTATCATTGACTTGAACTTATATAATTCAATTGGTACTGAAACTTGTATCTTTTACTTTCTATATTTCACTGACTACAATCATTAATTGATCGTTTATCTTTCACTGACTACAATAATTACTTAAACTTCTATATTTCACTGACTTGAACTTGCGTATTTCACTAACTACAATGAGTGCTGGAATTTCTTTATGGCACTGACTAGAATCATTTCTAAAATTTCTATATCTCGCTGTACAAAGGCTACTTAAAGTTCTATATTTCGCTGACAACAATCATTACTTGAACTTGTACATTTCACCGACTTCATTACTCGAATTTGTATATCCCACCGATCCAGTTGAAGTCGCGCTGCAGATTCATAAAAGCGAAACAGTTGCAGTCATAAACTTAATTCGATTCCTGTTTGTCAGATTCGGAGTGCCATAAAGGCGACACCAAACGAGGCAGTAAACACACAGTAGTCAGCTAATGGAGCGATCCGATTCTCGAATGCAAATCGTTCAAGTACGCCCCATAATCGTCGTCGTCGTTATCATCAGCGTAAGCAACTCTGCGCGTACGTAGATACCACACTCATATGAGTCTATTCGGGGCTCGAGTGTTTAGCATGCCCTCGCGGATGATACTCGCTAGTACCTCCTGCCCCTGCCCCTGCCCCCTCCCTCCTCCCGCAGTGGGACGTCTTCGTCATGTGCTTTATTGCTGTGGACTCGTTTGCCAAGGCGCCGTATCAATTTACCCAAAATAGTTGTGTGCTGTGTGTGCTTGCTACTTGTCTAACAACAACTGTTGTTACTTGCCGCCCCTCTCCGCCCGCAGCCGTTCCCCCGCCGCTCTTGCTGTGTGCTCAACTCCTTGCCACGCATATGGCAACATTTGATTGGATATCAAGCGCGTTGTGTGTTGTTTAGTAATTCGTTTTTTATTTACTATTATCATTTACATTTATTTGTTATTATGATATGCGCTCGTCCCCCCTCCCCCCTCTGCTGTGTGCGTGTATTGGTGTGGGTCCGTTGGCCTTTTTATTTGGACGTGTTTTTATTGTTTCACGCAAATTTTTGATGTGCTCCGCGTTTTTTTCTCGTTCTTTCTGTGCTGCGCCCAGACAGTCGATTTGCCATTTTTAGGCGTCCTCGTTGCTGCAGCGTTGTTGTCAATGTCTGTGCTAACGTGAGAAATGCAATTGCGTTGCACCCACACTCGCCACTTGCCACTTGCCACTGCCACTGCCACACATGCTGTCGTCACACTCGCACATGGGCAACGCTTCCCGTTGTGCTCCGATTTCATTTACATATTCTGGTCTGGTTACCAACGCGGGCCGCGTTTTTGTTTTCTTTCTCCTTATTTCGGCCTTTTTTCGCTCTGCTGCATAGATTGGTGGGGCAGGGGTTGGATTTTGTTTCGTTAGTGTTGTTATTATTATTATTATTACTGCCGTTGTTGTTGTCCTTTCGAATTTATGCGATACGACGCGAATGTTTGTTCAATAAACGAAATAATTGTCGGCAAGTGTGTTATGATGAAATTGTTTTGGGTTACTTCATAAATTAGCGCACACAAACACTAACAGTCTAGCACTAACAGTAAAGATACAGCCACACACACACACACACACACATACAGAACCCCGCCATCACGTCAACTCACACGCACACAGCTCGACAATGGCAAATTGCGATTGCGGGCGAGTTCCTTGCGTCGGATTCAGCCGGGAAATTGTCGTTCCACAAGCCAAATATCAGTTATTGTCTACAGCGAATTGATAGACACACCATATCTCCGTATTATTCGCATGTAAATCCATTCATGTATCGTAACTTTAACTTTCATTGTAGCAAGTGAACTTCGAACTTCATTAAAAACAAGTAAGCAAGCTGCTGTCGAGTGTGCTCGACTTTGAGTTGCCTGCTACACAGCTTTAGCATACCAAAATATACTAAAAAATATATTTGCTTACAGTTGAATATACCACCGTCACATTTTCCACTAGCAATTTAACACCTGCATATGAATTGATTCTTGAATATCTCCCAAGTTTTCCATGAGTTTAAAACTTAGGAATCACCACGAATATACTTGATATGGTAACTAAAGCTAGCGCCAAGACTCTAGCTTTCAAATTCATCTTTTTTTGTTGATTTGAGTTGAAAGAAAGGAGCGTGCTCAAAATCTGAAACAAACTAAAAATGCGTGTAACATACATGCATACTGAGACTCAGTTTTAGATAGTTGGCTATGGCTATATCACCTTCTTATATAATTCCTTTTTACCCTATGCTTAGCGGGCATAATAAAGTATCAGAATATGTAATCGAGCTTAAAGCTGCATGAAAATTCTTGAAGAATTACACTTCAAATGTAAAAAATGAATTTAAACTCATATTCACTATTTTCATGCGTAAAAGAATTACTTTATGTTATAGTAATTACATAAGAAAAATAGAACTAGTCTGCAAATTTAGTTAGTAGATGTGTTACTAAATTATGAAATTAATCAATTTCTGCATTACAAATTCTTATAATTTAACGCACTTAATGAAAAGGATTAAGCAGAAAACATTCGGCAATACAGGAACCTAAAAGTTTTTGATAATAAAATTAATACTGTGTTTTCTAACAAAATCAAAATAAAAATAAAGCATTTACAATAGTAAAGTTCGCAGTTTGCTATCCGTACATTTTACCTTTACACTAAATTGAATTAAATATGAAATGCCAGAACATGCGTGATTTGTGTAATGAACTATTTCAATTGGTGAACTTATTAATTTTAATTTCTTTGAATGATTTGAGTATTCTGAAGTACTCCCAATCAGCCAGCAATAAATCTCTGTGAGTGTGATTGGTTATCCTTTGCGCGCTCTTTCGTAAACGTTTTTCCCGTTGCGTTTTGCTGAGTGTTTTGTGTGTGTGCTACGAACTCAGGTGTCGTCTTTGAGAGTGGGTACAGTGAGTGCAAGTGCGCTGCTCCATACAAGGGTCTTACTTTGTAATGATGTGGATGATGGTGATGCTCGTAATCGAGTTTAAAGCGGCGTATCATTAATCAAAGCCCCGCGGCTGCCAGCCAAGAAGATGTAAACATAGAAATCTCGAATCCAAAAGAGATGGGAAACCGCAGCCCACAATTTCAGTTACTACTATTATTATTCTGTTGTTGTTGTTGTGGAATGCTGCATGAAAAATGAGCTTGCCGCAAATGCAGGCGCCAATTGCAAGCGGAGCGCTGTGGCAGCAGTTGGCTTCTGTGATTCTAGCTGATTGTTATTCGGGGCGTTGTCTGCGCTACGGCGATCTAGCCAGGTGAAGATCATAATCCAAAGGTCGCGGATGGGTTTATAAATATTTGGAAGGCAAGCGAGAGCGAGAGAGAGAGAGAGAATGAGAAGTGCGCACTTCTAATGATCGCGCACAATTGCTGCGTGTTGCAAGTCAGGGCCCGGAGTGTGTGTTCGCTGCTTGTAAACGGTTAAATTAAATTGATTTGCGTCTAATGCCCCCGACAAGTGGCCCGCTCGGTGCGCTCGCGTAATTAATGATTCCATTAGACACCGCGGTGGGGCAACTGTTCAACTGTTCAACTGTTCGACTGGGCAGCAACGGGGCAAGCACCGCCAGCGTCGTCTCGCTGCTTAAGTATGAATAATTGGTAATAGTATTTAATGATGGGGTCTCCAAGCGCTGCGGCCGCCGAGGGGCCACCTGCCGCCCCGTGTGTCCCGTGTGCCCCGTGTGCGGCGTGCCACTTCTCAAGCTCAACGTGTTTCTCATGCGTGTGTGTTTTGCTTTTTTCCTTCTTGTTCGATTACAGATTGAGTTGAGCTGACCGTCGCCCGACCGCCGCCCGACTGCCGCCCGCCCGCTTCAGCAAACGTTCCGTCCATGGTTGAGCTCCCCGGCAGACCCGTGAAAATGGACAAAGGCCGCAAACAGAGGTTGCCACAACTTTCGCCCAATTAGCAGAGGACACAGGACGCGAGACGCAGGACGCAGTACGCAGTTAAGCAGCAAGCAGCAAGATTGGCGGAACGGCAACTGTAAATATTTGCGATACAAACACAGAAGCGACGGGGACAAAGCGCGCATTCGTCCATAATACAATAGCCAAATCAGAGCATTAGCAACAAAAGGCCGACGTGGATCGAGTCCATTAAGACAGCGCACAAAAGCCAGAAGACAGCCACTGAGCGACTGAGCAATAGAGAGAGAGAGCGAAGAGTCGCAGGACAACGGCTTCAGTTGCTACACAGATAAATGACCGAGTCCACACAGCTGCAGACGGCGGAGAACAACAACGCGGGCGTGGTCAAAATGGAGCCACCGCCACTGGCGACCTCCACCCACAGCTCGCACTTGCACTCGCACATCCACACGCACTCGCTGGCCGCGACGGCAGCTGGCGGCGCCGCCACGGCGCTCTCGCCGGCCACGCCGCCCCTGCCCCTGCCCCTCGCCCAGCAGCAGCAGCAGCAGCAACACTATGCGCTTAAGTGGAACGACTTCCAGACGTCCATACTCAGCTCGTTCCGGCATCTGCGGGACGAGGAGGACTTCGTGGACGTGACCCTCGCCTGCGACGAGCGCTCCTTCACCGCCCACAAGGTGGTGCTCAGCGCCTGCAGTCCCTACTTCCGCAAGCTGCTCAAGGCCAATCCCTGCGAGCACCCCATCGTCATACTGCGCGACGTGCGCAGCGACGACGTCGAGAACCTGCTGAGGTGAGTCTACAATCTATGATCTATTTTCGCTTAATCTTTTCATAGTTCCTGCCTTTTAACACTAATTTCAATAAGCGATTAATGAAACCTTGAGTAGGAATTTTAAACAGCAGTACACAATAACAAATTTAACTGTTTTGTATAGACATATATCAGAATGAATTCAGATTGGAAGTCGATTTAGTTTGAACATAGACAGAGCTCAACTACTAGTAGTTAGTAGTTATATGATAGAAAATTGTCTGCTTACAATTTATCCACTATCCACTATAACTATCTATCCACTTTATTTATCCTGCTTAATATTTAATATTTTTACTTTAACTCAGTTGATCGAAATACTGTTTAGATTTCTCAAATTAACTATTATGTTAACACAAGCTCCTCAATACCAGCATTGAAGCCCTCACCTAGTCATATATTGCAATCCTATTAGAAAGATGTGCAGTACTGATGTGCATTAACTAATAATGCTTCCGTTTAAGCACAAAGCTCTCAGAGACTAGAAGACATTAAGCATTACAACCTATTCACAGTAACAATAACATATATCAAACCTAATATTGTAGTTGATATTAACATATAAGAAGCTGAAACTGTATCTACCAAATAGAAACTGCTTACGAATAGTTCCTGAAGAATTTGTTGGAACACTGCAAAAATGAAGAGCTTAGACGCAACTTTCTACATCAAGAAGTAACTTCATTGCTCTCTCTGGCAACTAAGAAATATGTTCAACTTCTTTATTAATTCTGACAACGAAGAAATATGTTCAGCATAATATTTACTGGATTTAGCACACTATTATTCCAGTTGATTCCCAATATTGAGGGGAAAGGTTTTTAGCAACAATCTAGACATAATTTAGTTCATTAATTCAGAACTTATGTGACGCGAGCTAGTTTTTTAAAGTGAATTAAAGTTTGAAGGATATGCAATGAAATCAATGTTGATAAGACAAAAAAAGGGAAAGCTTAAAAATGTGTATTAGTAGTGTATTACGAAAGAAATTCATTAAAATCAATGTTGAGCAGAGAAAAATGTGGATTAATAGGCTGCAGAAATGCGTTGAAGTCAATAGCAGTAATGTAGAGAAGACAGAAAAGTAGTAGTAGTAGAAGTAGTAGTAGTAGTAGTAGTAAGTATAAATAAGTAGTAAGAGCACTATTTGACATTGAGGTGTTCATGAAAAGAGCAGTGTTTGATTTAGTTGAAACATATCTGCTACTCGTATTGTCTGTGGCTTTCTCACATCGAAATGCATTTCTTTGGCAGCTTTATGTACAATGGCGAGGTGAATGTGAGCCACGAGCAGCTGCCCGACTTCCTGAAGACCGCCCACTTGCTGCAGATACGCGGCCTGGCGGACGTCAACGGGGGCTATCCCTACTCCAAGGCGCTGTCCGCCGCGCTGACTCACAGCGGCAGTGGCAGCGGAAGCAGCAGCAACAACAATAACAACAATGCTGAGAGCAGCAATCACAACAAGATCAGCGGCTATCTGCCCACAGCGCTGAGCAGCAGCACCAGCAGCAACAACAACAGCAGCAGCAACAACAACAACAGCAACAATAGCAGCAGCAGCAGCAGCAGCAACAACAACAATACACACAGTCAGATGTCGCCGTTCAACACGCCGCAGACGCCGTCGTCGTCGCTGCCCGTGGCGAGCGCAGCAGCCGCCGCCGCAGCCGCAGCCTCGTTGACGGCCGCCGTGGCCGCCGCCGCCGCAGCAACAGCTTCTAGCCAGGGCCAGAGCCAAGGCGGCAGCGGCAGTGGCAGCGGCAGCGGCACGCCCGCCGCGACGCCCGCCATTCAGGAGCTGAAGGCATCCGCAGCGTCGCCCGTAAGAAACTCGAATCCGAATGCAAGCAAAGTAAAGTGTGCAGTTCCCACATTCAGCTAGCACTCGCTGACGCTGACCAGCACTAATCGCCGCTTTCCAACACTCTCTCTCGTTCTCGTTGCAGGCGAACAGCAGCCACTGGGATCTGAGCGACCTGGAGGGCAGCCGCAAGTCGCACCTCACGCCGCCGCCGCAGAAGCGCATCAAGAGCGCCGACCTGTTCCGCGCCCAGCACGGCATCAGTCCGGAGCGATTGCTGATCGACCGCGACTTCCCGGTGGCCGGGCAGCATCCGCTGACGCGCAACCGCAGTCGCGACACCTCCAAGGATCGCGACCGCAGCCTCGAGCTGCGCGAGTCGCTGCTGGGCCAGGCGCTGGAGAACAGCAACGGGCAGCAGGCCAATCAGGTAGGTGTTCCAGATGAGGTCAGACGAGGGCAGCTCGTTACTCACATTGTCCCCTCCGTTCCCTCTTTGTGCCGGCAGAAACACGATCTCGGCCAGAGCGCCGGCGAGGACTCGAACAGCAGCGACACGGAGCCGTCGGACCGCGGCGACGGACAGCACGACGGCACCCTCGACGGCATGGACAATCAGCGCTCGCACTCCTTCCCCAACGCGTTCCTGGGCCTCCAGGGCATACCCGGCCTGCTGCCGGGCCCCTCGGGCCTCGGTGGCAATGATTTTGGTGAGTTGTCGACTCGATACTCGATATTCGATACTTTTTTGTATTTGCGCCTCTTGTGTATGATTTATCGATTGCCGCGAACGATTTGAGTATGATTTGCAATTGCGTGAAGCTCGTAACTAACGTATCGATTGCCATCGATAAACCGATAAGCCGATATCCGATCAACCGTCAGGGCGTAACGAATTCGACAAACAATTGGCCAACCCCGCTCAAAATGTAAACGAAACGTATCCATTAAGTGTAGTTAAGTGCGCTGCATATCGATTGTTATCGGTTTATTGTATTCACTCACCAAACATCTATCTATTCCTACTATATATATATATATGCATATACTCTTAAGTAGCTCTTATCGTTTATTATTTCAATAGCGCAATGAAACTCACAAATCGATTGTCGCCTGCCTATCGATAGCAGCACACATTCGCAGCCTAATTAAGTGCCAAGAAATATGCGCGCACCACGTGTCGCATTAGTAGGCCCAAGGCCCAAGTTGCCTTACATCCCCCCGCTCACACACATTTGAAGTGCGATTATAAACATATTCTCGGGCGGCCGAGGAGCGTCGTAATGTGCGTTTACGTATGTGCAAATGCCCGGCAAGAGGCACAAAAAATGATTATTATTACTATTACTACTATTTCGATGGCTATTTCTATTACTATTATTATGATTATGATTACCATTCGATATTATGTGGCCAACCCCTTACAAATATGAATCGTTTCCTTCCCTTTGCGCTCGCTCTGCACGTAAAAGTCAACACTACTCTACACTGCGCTAAGGCAGAGCGCTCTTTGTCTCCGTCTCGCTCTCACGCGCACTCCTGCTGCTGCCCATGAAACACACTGCCTCGCGCCGTCCCACTTTGGCCTGTTTGTTTGCGTTGCCGAGCACATTACACGCACTTTGTATAGCAGCGCAAATGTCGCATTTATCGGGCATTAAAATGATAATCGGCCTAGCGATGAGCGCGTGTCGTGTCACGATAGCAAGCTGTGGGAAAACTAGAATTGCAATTGCAAAAGTAACTGAAGTAGTAGTAAACTAATGTTGTTACCTAAGCAGGCTTAACATATAGACGCAACTTAAAAGTAACTGAACTAGTACTGAACTGTTATTGTTGGCTATGCAGGCTTCACATTTAGACGCTTCTTCAAGACTCCTTCCTCACGCAGCAGCTCTGTGTCGTGTCACGATAGTAAGCTGTGCGAATTGCTTGAAAACTTGAATTGCAATTAGAAAAGTAACTGAACTAGTAGTAAACTCATATTGGTAGCTGTGCTGGCTTTAAATCTAGACGATTCGTGCCTCATGCAGCATTTCCAAGTCGTGTCACGATAGTAAGCTGTGCGAATTGCTTTGAATTGCTACTAAAAAGCATTTGAACTAGTAGTGAACTGATATTTAGATGATTCTGCGAGACTCGTGCCTCACGCAGCATCTCCGATAAGCCGAGTAGTGGCACTGCTCCTATGCCGGGCACTGCGCTAGGCCGTGCGCTAAGCCGGCAAGGCCGTTTAATATTCAGCGCACATAGATCATTGCAACAAATGTTGACCGGCCGGCGGGTTAGTCGCCACTGACGAGGACCGACCCAGTGCCGAGCTGTGCTGTGCTCTGCTGTCGCAGATGCCGTGCCTCAAAGCGAGCGGCAAAGAAATCAAATTTAATAAAGCATAAACATTCAATAAGCTTCGACGGGGGGGAGGGTCCCGGCCACGACATGGGAAAAAGTCATTTGAAATTCCGGGCAGAGCGCTCGCTATACGTAACTGTAACTGTAACTGTAACGGTAACGGTAACGTTAACGGTAGAGGACTTGCCACTAGGCTAACACGCCGGCCATTTGGCCAACGGAATCGAAAATATTAACGGCCTGGACTAAAAAGGATAAAGTTTTGTGCAATGATAAAAATGATAAGTTCCTTTTTTCTCGCTCTCTGTTCGTGTGTTCGTGTGTTTTGTTTTCTTCTGTTTTCGGGCTGCGCCGTCTCGGGGCAGCCAGCTGTCCGCCCACTCCGCAAAGGACAAAAAAGGACATACATACACACATATTTAGATTTTATTTCGTTTTATTGCTTTTTTGTGCATTCGATTTATTTGAAGACATTGGGAATGGACCAAACGGACTTGGAAATTGCGCACATGTGTGCGCAAGGACTTGAGGGCTAACCTACGCCCCAACCCCCCACCCCTCTTTTCTTGAACTGCCCCCAATCCTTCTGCCATGTCTGTCGCCCGCCTCGACACACGAACTCAGTGGCGTTTAGTCCACGCCAGCTCAGACTAGTAATATGAGTTGGGTTTGCATTTTAATATATTTGCGCCATTGGCCCGAGCCTCGCCACCTCGCCCCCTCCCACCCGTCGAGCCACCCTTCCGCCCACACAAATGTCACACACTCGCAATCAGATGCGGGCCAAGTGGTTTGAGCACAAGCAGGACAAAAAAAAAGCGGAGCGAAGAGAGCAAAAGAGGAGGAGAAATGGCACAACTACAAAGGCGAAAAAGTTTACTTTGCAAAAATCCGTTGCAGAAACATTTATAAAGTGGCCAGCCCGACAAAAGTCTTGTGGAACTAACTCCGTCAGTCACCGGGTTGCAGGGCGCAGGACGAAGGACGACGGCAAGCAAAAAAAAATAAGAAAAAACCAAGAGAGAAAAAGAAAGGCAACAGAATAACAAGTTGTAGGAGCTCGGAGCTTGGCGCTGACCTCTCGAAGGCGTTGCCATCTCTGAGCGACATTTTAAAATGAAAATGATAGCAAAAGAAATGAGGAAAAGCGAGGCAAGCAAGAAGTAGAAGCTGAAGCAGAAGCTGCCTTCGGGGCAGTTAGGTGGACGGACGACAGGCGGCAGGCAGTCGAAACATTGACAGCAAATAAATGGCAGCCAAAATAATAACAGCAAAAGGGAGGTGTAAGTCAGTCGTCACAAACATAGCGTAGAAGAAAAAAAGCACACACGGTGATATTCAAAAAGGCAGAGCAATAGACTTTTTGGCAGCCCAACGAACGATCTGTGTGCCAGCTCAGCACAGCGCTATCTGTCGGTCGAAGGCTGCAAGTTAGCGCAAGGTGCAAGGCGTCCGACTGTTCCCACCCACAGTTCTGCAGCAGTTGGCGCCAACCGGCGATGTGGGAGTTGAGACACCATTGACATATGAGTCCACTTGCTCATTTCTTGAGCACAGCCAATGCATAAGTTGCGAGCGACCAAGGCATCTGACTGCATTTCCCTGGTCTGGGGCGGCGGCAGCGGAAAAGCGCTTGGACTTGGCTGGACCGGTTGGCGCTGGGCGATGGCGCTGGCTAATGCGCAAAGTTTTCTATCAGTTTTATTTGCCAGCTGCGCCCGCACTTCTCCCACACACACACACACAAAGTCGACTGGGACATATAGAGACAAATGTGCATTATGCTGTGCCACATTCGCTGAAATCGCATTCAGCACTGTCACAGATTCGTGGCAAGCTGATGTGATTTGCCAAAGAGCGCTCGAGAGATAAAATCACAAGATAATTGCCACAGATTAGCAAGCTGAAAATCGATGTTTGACTTAAATATATTGGCTTACCAAATGACATAATAATAGTATTGAAACGTTTGCATCTTAACGCATACTTTTAACAGCTGCGCCAAAAAGTATGCAGCACTTTGCAAGCAACTCTTACCAGTTGTAGCTGTTACCGGGAACAGTTGGCGATGAAGACATTCAATGGGCATTGAGCAGAGCGCTAAATTAGCAGCTGGCAATAAGCATGCGAGCAACATTTCTCAAGCCAAACAAAACGCGCCCAGTTCAGCTGAGTTCCCTGCATGCAGCAGCGTGTGCGTGTTGGCTAACAACGTGTACGTGTACGTGTATGTGTGTGTGTGTGTGCTTGAATTTGTATGGGGGTTGGATGTTGGCGTGTTTGCATTTAATAAATTCGATTAACAGCGGAATAAATACGCTTAAATGCGGAAAATAATGAAAACTAACGAAAAGCGTTTTGTTAGCCGTCGACGTCAACGTCGACGACGGCGTCTGCGTCGCTTGGGCGCCGCTTTCATTCTATGCGGCATTCAATCATTCCATTCAGTTATTCATTCGTTTTACGAGCTGTGTTATTATTGTAAATATGTTGTTGTTGTTGGTGTTGCTGTTGCTGCTGTAACAAATACAAATACATTACGTGAATAAACGCACCCATTATTTCATTTCATCAAGAACCATTAACGCCAACACGCTTGCAAGCCACCTCACTTCACTTGCTCCACTCCACCAACACACTCAGCGCGCCTTGTGGCACACACTTGGCCAGCTGCCTCTCATCCTCGCCCATATCCTTATAGTTAGTTATACACGCTGACGGCAGGACATGAATGTGTTGGCAGAAGACACAGACAGGCAGCAGGCATAGAAACTTTTGCCAGGATAATGAGTAAAATGATTGGAAATACATTTCCAGTGCGTGCCTCGTAGCTCGAACTTTGTATCTGTATCTGTAATTGTTGCCTATCCTGCAGCTGTAACCTCCGATACACATCCCCGTGTACATAATAAATAATGGTCGAACTCTTAGCTCACTGCCAAACAGCTTTGCAATTGACTATTGTGAATTTTTCTTTCTGCAGCAGCCGCAAAGTATGCAGCACTTTTTAGTAGAGCAAAAATTCCAGTTACACTGTGCATTGTCTTTATTGATCGTGCGTTTGTGCAGACATATAATACTCGATGTCTAGAACTATTCAAAGTTCTTGCAATTAGTGGACTATGCTGCGAATAGGGCGAATTGGGGCTGCTGCTAGAACGGGTAAATCTTGAATTTCGTACAGCCGCCGCTAAGTATGCAACACTTTTCGCACTCACTTTTAGTGCAATTTATTGCTTCGCAGGCAGCAGCAATGAAACGAGCGAGAGCAAAAGGAATGTTATCAAATTAATTTGAAAAACTCACATCTGCTGCACGTCACACATACACACACACAGAAACAGCTCGAATATACAGAGAGATGTGTACATTGTATGTGTATATACAATAGAAGGCAAGCATTTATAGTTACAAAGTGCCAGGGACACTTTTGCTCACACACACGAAAAGGGATGTGGCAGCGGCAGAGGGAGGGGGTGGTGGTGCTGAGGACAAGCGGACAGCGACGTCAAAGCTGGACCGAAAATGAAACCGAAACCGAAACTAAAAACTTTTGAGTTAAATTCTGGCTCTAATGTTTATGTAGATGAGGGATTATGTCATTGTGTGCAGGGGGGGCTGAAACCCCAAACACACAAGCAGAGTGTCAGAGTGGGGACGGGGAGGGGGGGCAGAACCCATTGCAGCACTTGAAAATTCTAATTTTCTGCTTAAACTTGCCATGAAATTGTTTAGCACACAGTTTGCAAATAGATGCGATGTGAAAAATTGAATCGAGAACCATTATTATTATTATTACTCTTATTATTACGATGGGCGGGGCGGGGCGGCTGAGCAAATGTTTTGTCATAGAAAATACATTAAATTTAAACAAAATTGTGTAGTTGTGTTTGTTGTGCTACTTGAGCTTAACACACACACACCAACACAGAGAGAGAGAGAGGGAGAGATAGAGAGACTTGCTCAGATATAGACACAAAGCCCAGGCAAAATGCAAAACTTTTGAAAACTATTTGGTTTCGGGCTTTTGCTGGGGACGGGGCGGGGGGCGGGGGCGAGTCCCTTGGCTACACAGCAGCTGCCTTTTGGGTTCGCCAGCCCTTTTTGCCACGTCGTATTTTAAATTCAAGTGGTCTTCCATATACACACACACACACACACACACATAGATGTGTATGTGCGTGTATATAGAAGGAGAGAGCGAGAGAGCGAGAGATGTGCACATTTACATAGACATAAGTACGTGTCGTCGGTGTTATGCTTAAGGATTTCGTTTTACCGAATCCGAATCCGTTTCAAATGCGAATTTATTTCTACAAAATATTACAAAAGTCAAAGACACAAACCATGGCAGACTCACACACACACACACTCGCACACACACACACGCAGGCAGAGAGTGGGACACCAAGACACGAGAGTGCTTCAGCCGCATGGAAAAAGGTCATTTTTGGGGCCATAGAATTTACATAAATCCATATGGATGCCGCTTGTCCAACTGCGTGTGCCAGTGCCAGTGTGTGTGCCAGTACCAGTGTGTGTGTGTGTGTGTGCGAGTCCATTTTGGTCGTTCGCCTCTTGCGTCTTCGCTTTGACTGCGTCTTTGGCCACGTGCCGTTGACAGAGCCGAACTTCAAGAAACGAATGCTCCGCATGCAAGCTTACGGTACTTTTGCTTATCACACACCACGCTGATGCTGTCCCCCTCACACTCCCTCGCCCCCTATCCGTGTGTGTGCTTTGGCTCGCCTTTCGAACCCATTGATAGCCGTGAGCAGGCGATGAGCAAAGCGCAAAACTCGCCCCACGACGTGCAGCCTTCAAGTTCCGGCGATTGTGTTACATGTGTGTGCCAGTGTGTGTGTGTCAGTGTGTGCCTGTGTGTGTGTGCGTGCGGTTTTCAAACGGAAGCAGCGGCTGCTGTTTCGTTTCTTCGTCTGCTTCGTTTCGTTTGCTTTCTGTCTTTTCCATTTGACCCCGTCTTCGCTCTGCCCCCCTCTTGCTGCCCCCCCCTGCTCACACTGACGCATTGATATCCCTTTTAATGGATGAATTATTGCCGCACATGCGAAAGTAGTTGCTGGCCCTCTCCTCCCCCCCCCCCCCTCCTCATCCCCTCGCAAACTCTTCCAGCGACTTGAGAACGTCTCCCTGCTTGAGTTTGCTTCATCCTTTCACACACACACACAGACACACGTGGAGTGGGAGGGGAGGGAAAGGGACACACACAAACACACGCTTGGTTTGTTTGCATTTCATTTCCTTCAGATCTTGGCTAAAGCCCGTGATAGTCGCAGAGAGCGGGACACGCCGCTGCTCTGGGTCAGTTAATTAAGCAGCCTCATACGCAGTTCAAGGCGACCCCCCTCTAACTTATCCCCCCGCCCCCCAGCTCGAAGTGGCCACACAACCCATTCGGATGCGCAGGAATGCGCCAAATATCCATAATAATTGAAGGATATTACATCAATAAACCGAATGGCTCCGCTCCGCTTTAGCCCCGCTCCCCTCCCTTCACCCTTCACATATTTATGTGCGTAGTGACCACACAAGCAGTGAGAGGGGGGAGGGGCGAGGGTGCTGCTGACAGGATGAGAGCTGCATTTTAATATTTCTAAGTATCCTCGCACATTCGCATATAATTCAGGCATTGACAGCGCGCGCCTACACAGCGCGAGGGGGGAGCAGTGGGAGCGGCGGCTGGCGGGGTGTCAGTCCGGCCGAAGCCATAAACTAAATTTATTGCAAATATTTCCTCAGCAATGAGCAATTTGTGCGATCGAATCCTGTGGACCTCAATCCAAACACACACACGCAATTGTGTATGCCATCTGTGTGTGTGTGCCTGTGTGTGTGTGTTTAGTGTGTGTCTGCGAATTTAACGTGTCGATGATATATCTGCCGCAACGATTCATGAACCACCCCTCCCCTCCCCTCCGCGCTCCAGCTGCTGAACCCAGTTGACCGAGCGCCGCTGAAAATGAAACATTGTGCAAATTATGTGCGCTATAATTTTGCTCTACGCTTCTCCTGCTCCCTCTCCTTCTTCCTTCTTTTGCTTTGTTGTTGCTGCTCGCCTGGAAGTGCGAATGCCGTTAGAATTGCGCGACTGTCTTTTTAGCTGCAGTCGAAACGTTTACTCGAAGCTGAAATCATTAGAAGACGACTGCAAACAGAGAGCGAACTTCTAGAGGATCACTTACTTTTAAAGAAAATACTTAATATGCTCAGCTAGCAGCTCTAAGCATAGTACTTACTACAAAGAGAAAGCTAGTTTTAGCTTGAAAATTGATAAGTGCTTATAACATATTTGGTCGGTATGAGATATTCCAAATACTTTATTGCTGGTACTAGTTCAGTTACTTAATGTAAATAGATGTATATAAAAAAGCTTGAAAAGCAACTCAAAAATAGCTAGTATTAGCTTGAAAAACAACTTAACAATATAACTTCCATTCCCACTAATTTCGTTTAGAAATGTGTGGTGTAGATGTTTTAGTTTCAAGTTATTGTAACATATAGTTTGCATTGCACTAGTGTTTTATTAATATTAAATGCAAAGATTAAAGAGAAATTGTTTTTGCAGTAAAAGGAAGATTAGAGCGGGAAGTGATGCCTGTAAAAACTTGAACAATTGTTTTTCTGCTCTCTTTCTCACTCTGTGTCTCGCTGAGATCTAATTTATACTATGGATTGCTAAGCAAATCAACGATTCCTACTAAATTAATTAATTAATTTGCTTATTGATAGAGATATTAGCTAGCAGACATAATCGAGAGTATTTCTAGAGCTTCCTCACTGATAATTTCCATAAATGAACAGTCTAAATAAATCCTTTCTCTGTTGCTTTCCGAAAAAAGTTGCGAGGAATTAACTCGCTTGCAATGAACTCGCATGCGACTGATTTATATCAGTCGAATTTTAAATGCAGACTCACAGCTTAGACACACATATTCAAGTGACTGCTCTCTGTGCGCTGTAGCGAGAGACGACTGTACTGAGGAGTTCGTTTAGATTTGGAGCACTATAAAACAAGTTGCTCAGTGTACTTATTGATTTATTGCTGCCGTATTTATTTTGCTGTGCGATTTATTTAGCCGGACACACACATGAAATTCTAAACAGCAGCCAAATTCACACACACACACACAGGGACAGGGAGACAAGCCTACAAACACACACGCACGCAGACAGAGACAGCGACGTGGATGTTGGCACTTCAATGTACGAAAATATCTGCAAAAGAGTTTTTAGTTGCGTTACCAGAAAATAACACGACGAGAGCGAGACATATATATATGTATGTATGTATTTATATGTGCGTCGCACACTCGTGCATTCGACAGTAGTCGAATAAAATTACTCATACGCTCACACACACACACACGTGGACATGGACACACACACACAGAGCGACAGGCCGACAAAATGGTTGGCCAACGACGTCTAAGCAACAACAACAACAGCAGCAACAACGAGAGCAATAACAAACATGAATTTTAACAAAATACAATTTCAATACAATTCAAACTTTCTAACTCTCGCACACACTCACAGTCGCACACTGGGCGCTGGTGCGAGCGAGACGGCGAGAGTAGAGCCGTTCGCCTCGCACTGGGTGCCGACCGCAGTGGCAACACTGCGCCCCCCGCGCTTCACCCCCTCCTCTGCTGAATGTGAAACTAAAACTTCCTTTACTCATTTCCTGCACACACACACACAGGCAGGCAACCCAATCCCCCCCCCCTCCCCCTCCTCGGCACTCTGCTGATAGTGGGCAAAAAGCATCTCGCCCGAGTGTCTCGCCGCTTTTCAGTTGCGTTGCGTTCTAAATTCATACATTCATTACCATCGCATTTCATTCACAGCTCCCCGTCTCTGTCGCACTCACTCTGTCGGTCTGCCTCGCCTCTGTCCCCTTGAAAGTTAAATACAATCGTTGGTCCGTAAACAAAGCGGCGCCCAACACGAGCGTCGGGCCCGAGTAGTTGCCTCGTGCTCATAAAGTAATAAATTGTACCATAAATAGTGCGGCGCAAGTGTACGTGGTAGGTGTGGACATCCCTCCAGCACCACCCCCCCTGCCCACCTTCTTCGAGCAATTCGTCTTGCAGCCCTTGCGCCTTCTCCTGCGCCTTCGTCTTCTTCGCTGTGCACTCGAATGAAGTGCGCGCCCAGCCGGACGCGGTCTTGGCTTAGATCTCCAGCCATCCATCCACTCGGCTAGCTGGGATGCCTTTGGCTCACCTAGCAGCAGCTTGCCGTTCGATTTGTGCGGGCGGGCGCAGCCAGTGTGGAACTATGCTTATTTGCTTTTGTCACGCCCCCCCCCCCCAACCGCCCTCTCTGGATTACCCCGAGCCCAGGCGAATGCTAACCACACACGACCACATCGTTCATCATTGCCCCGTGTTTCTCGCTCTCTTCCACTCGCTCTCACGCTCGTTGGGAGGCTGCGGCTTTGCCGGATTGCTGCCAGAGGGGAGTGGAGGGAGGGGGGTGTGTTGGTTAGTTCGTTCGTCTAGCACTGCGCTGACTGTACTAATGAATTACGCAATCTAAAACTATGTACATTTAATTCAAATTCACAAAACTGTACGCCAAACTAACCCACACACACACACACGCACAGTCGACAAAGGCTACAACAACTTTTCGGGCAAACTTTTTTGCTGCCGGCTGCCAGCTGCGACGCCGCTGCCGACGTCGACTGCGCCGCTTAGGCTGTTGTATATTTTTGGGTATAATTCAAAGCGAACACATTGCGGGGCGTGCAACCCCATCAACAGCAGCAGTAGCAGCAGCATCAGTTTTAGCTTCAGTTTCGGCTGAATGGCAGCTGGCCGTTGGCGGTCCAAAGTCCAAGTCCGACTCGCCGCTGCCGCTGCTGCTGTCGCTGTCGCTGCTGCTGTGCTGCTGCTGTGCTGCTGCTGCTCTCCATGTCCATTCCATTAGCGACACCATTGGCGTCAACGTCAGCATCCATCGCACATGTCCTTGCAATTGTTCTTGCCACGGCAACACAGTGACCCCCCGTTCCCCGTCCCCCCTGCCCCGCCCTGCCCCTGTCTAACGCGACCCAACCCTGCCAGCAGCACAGCCAAAGCGTGCGCAAAAAGCAACAACAACAACAACAACAACGAGAACAACAGCAGCAACGACGTCGACTGCGAAGAATAGGCGAAGAGCAGGCGACGAGGAAGCACAGTTATATTCCCATATAATATTCGTACACACTTTGCAAACATGTTTGTCGATGATGTATTATACAAAATGCCCATAAAAAGGCCCGCATGAGCGAGACGAAAGACGCCGTCGAGGGGGAAGCGAGACGGGGGGCTCGTCTGTAGGTGTTTGTGTGTGTGTGTGAATGAGAGCATCCGATGGCGTAATCATCGTTTGTCTCTCCACTTCTACGTATATCAGCTGTGTGTGTGCGAGTGAGTGAGTGTCTGTATGTGTGCCAATGTGTGCGTGTGTGTGTGCGCCACTAAATCGAAATGCCAAAATGCCCATTTCTATTCTGTGTTGGCCCCGCATAAGCGATACAGACATTTCGTTTTTTGGGGTAATACATCAAACTAGCCGCATCAATAGCACACACACAAACACACGTACACACACAAGCGCACACACACGCAGACAGACAGACTAGGGTGAGTGCTGGGTTGCATGCGGCGTGTTAAAATAAAAGCAACAACGACTACAAAAACAATGGCCAAGTTAATATGTGTCCCTCGGCCGCACACACACACACACACACACAAGGACAGGCTGGGAGGAAAAAGAGTGAAATGCTAGTACTTCATGCAGAACCGAATCGAATAGAACGGCAACAACAGCAACAGCAACAATGACGAGGGCCAAAAAGTTGTTGCCACCAAAAGTAAAGGAGATAATCTTGGCCAAAGACGAAGAGCCAAACGCCTGCCAAAGGCACCAACATCCTTGCCGCTCTCCCCCTCCCTCTCTCGCTCTCGCTCTGTCTCTCTCACTCTCGCCGACAATGTGGCAGCAAAGCAAGGCAAGGTCTGGCGAGGCAGAACTCCGTTCTAATGACCGCCAAGATAGAATGACATTTCGGGGCTGTCAGCTCTCATTGCTGCCCCGTTCTGTTGTATTGGCTTCTGCGTGTGTGCAACCCACACACACACACACGTACGGAGGACAAGTGCACATGTGTGCGTGTGTGTGTGTGTGTGCTTGGATTTGTGTTTGTGTTTGCGTGAAGGAAGAAAACTTTAAGTACACAACGCCCAAGGAGCCGGTTGTGTGGCCCAACAACTCGAGTCGAGCACAGTGGCCAAAGGGTTGCAACTCCCTGCTCCCGATGCCGCAAATCGCTGCAAATATATATATCACTACCGTGCACTATTTACGAACTGGACAATAGTTTAGCAATCTTTTACTATAAGATTTCTCGACTGAGACAATTCAAATCAATTTAAGAGTTTTCTATCATATGTTATGAGACAACTTTTCAGCATATTCAAATTAGCTTATTTATTGAAAAGTTTACTATAAATAGTTGATGTTTCAACAAAGTGTCTTTTCAATTAAATGAAGTCGTTTGATAAGCTTGGAATTATGTCAAACTATTGTTGCATTTGAGCAACATTATGCAACTCACTTGATTTAGCTAATTATATTTTCTTTAAAGAACATTAAACATTGCTTTATATTCTTTTTGCTAAACATGCTATAGATAATGTTGTACAAACTATTGTCATAATATACGGTGTGTAAATAATTTGAATGTGCGAACTGCAAGGATTAGCTATATAGCACATATGGTTATAAATTAGTTTGATCGCAGTACACAGATTTCTATTGCTTTGCGGCCACTGTGCGCGGTGTCGTGTGAGCAGAAAGGAAAAGGCTACATTTTGGCAATAAGACGCCCCGTTTCGGGTGCTCAGGTCCGGGCTTAAGACCCCGACCCCAACCCCAACCCCAGACCCAACCCCAGTCCCAACCCCGGCCCCGTCCTCAACGAGAGTCCGACAAGAGAAAAGGCAACGACTGCGAATCGTTGGCAGAGCAACTGCGGTCCAAGTACGTGAAAATTGATAGATGAGTTATGGGCGAAAGGACGAGCGAGCGAGCGAACGAGAGCAAGCACTGGGATGTTCGCATGCATATGTCCTTAAACACACACACACACACACATACAGGGACACGGGCAGTCAGAGAGCATGTCTGTCTGCTGTGCAAGTGTGCGTGCGTGTGAATGTGTGTGTGTGTGTGTAGTTGCCTTTTGCAAGTGGCAATGAGTCCGAAGACGTTCAATGTCTGTCCGGCCACCCGGCTACCCTGTCCGCCCCCTTGCTTGTGTGTGCGTGTGTGTGTATGTGTGTGTGCAGAGCATTTTTCAACGCCCGCCACGAACTCGGAGCAGGGACGAGCGCACAGGAGGGGCGGGTGGTGGAGAGGGGAGCGGGGGAGCATTAAAAGTTTTTGTATTTATTTTGCAGTCGGTTAACAATATTCCGTTCGCACACCCAACCCGTTGCCTCCCACCTACCCCCCAGCCCCCTCGGTGTGCGCCCCGCGTCCGTTGTCCTGGTTTGCGGCGTTTGCGTGGCATACGTGTAAGAGTTGTGTAATTGTATGCGTGCGTTTTGTTTGCGGACGTGGTGAATGTCTTGGACAACGAAGACTTCTACGTACAATACACACACACACACTGGCACACACACACACAGGCATGTGTAGTGTACGAGCGCAATAGGAATAGGAATAGCAATTCGAGTACATGGCAAAAGGATATGTGGGGGCTGAAAACTTTTATGTGTAATACATCAATTGCAAAAAGATAGCCAAATGCTGTTAAGTTTATATACTACACACACACACACGCACAGCTAGAGTGAGAGAGACACACACATGGCAGGCGCTGTCTCGCTCGCTCTGCGGCTGTAGCTTTCTTTTGGCTGTGTTTGCTGCTGTTGCTGCTGCGGCTGCTGCTGCTTGGGCGGTTCACTTGGGGCCCAACTTACTTAGACGCCCGGCCGGGCAGTCGAACGGGGGCAGGGGCAGGGAGGAGGTTTGCTTGCTGTCCGCATGGCTGGCAACTTCTCGAGCGCTGCGCAAGTAAAAGATACATTTATTATGTGCGAAGAGCGATGAACACAAGCGATTTATCCTTTTTAACTTTTTCCTTTGGTCCTGCTGATGCTGTCCACCCACTGTCTGCATGCCTGTTTGTCTGTGTGTGTGTGTGTGTGTGTGTGTTGTGGCTGCCGTTTGTTTGTCAATGTGTGCACGTGTGTTCTTGCTTTTGTTCTTTGTAGCTTCGCACGCTCTCCCTCTCGCTCGCTCGCTCGCTCGTCTTCTCGCTTGCGGCCCACATCTCTGCCGTGACTAATTTATTACCGCAAGCGGGCATCATCTAAGCAGGCTTTAAACTACGCAAGTGTGTGTGTGTATTGCGGGCTAATTTCCTGCACAATAGCTCAGCCACCCCCCAAACTATGCAGCACTCTACACACACACACACGCTCGCAAGCGACATATGCAATTTTTCAATCGTTTGCTTCACTTTATGACTTCTCCCGCCTGTTCATATGAACCTCACTCTCCCAGCGCTGCGGCAAACTTTTCTCATTTCAAAGTTAAAACAACAAACAACATTATCGCCATTCGTCACCAAAAAAAAGAAGCATACCAAAAAAGCAGCGTGCCTCGCCAAATCTCCAAGTGCCCCAAGCAAACAAATAAAAAGCATGGGCAGCAATACAAGTAGCGCCGACTTAATACGCTTTAGTAACTAAATGTTCTCACAAATATTTACAATTACTTATTTTATACAAGTTTACAGTTTTTGCGCACTTATTGCATCACGTTCGATTACACACTCTGACGACTCTCGAATACTTCTTCTCACTTATCGATATCTCACTTTCGAGTGTTGTGTAGTCTACAGATTAATTGCTTGCCAAATTATGTAAGGCAACACTGACAATGCAAAAAGTGTAGCATACATGTAAGCGAAGACTTTACTTTTGAAGTATTTTAACAGTCTCTTCTCTCTCTTTGCCATTGATTCCATTTTGGTTAGAGCATTTGCTGAAGAGTATTAAAAAATTGCGCGACTGCTAATGAAATTAAGCGACACCGTGAATCCAAGAGTGTTGGAATCCGTGTGTTTATGTTTCTAATGACCGTGCGGCGTAGCTGTGCTGTGTGCGCCCGGTTAGAGGGATATGCATTCGATGTGAGTTGCCATTTCGGACACAGTCCGCCCGCTCCCTGCCACGTAAGTGGCATCGGGCTCGACGTGGTCCCGTCTTGAATTTAGTCCCGTTGTCAGTTCATATATCACGGCTGTCCTGTCGTCACACATGCTCTCCACAGCAATTTCGCTTTCAATTTCGAATGCTATCTGTGAGGCAGGCGAGACCCAGCGCCGCCCCCTGCAGTCCTTCGCCACTACTCGCCGATCCGGCCAGCCCCGCCCCGCCTCCAGTCAGAGTATAAAAGAAAAACAAGCAAACTTGTTTGCAAAGTTTAAACAACATTTCGTCGTCGTCGTCGCCGGCGTTGTTGTTGTTTTTTTCTTTCCTTTTTGTACTGTCTTTGCCTTTTTTTCTTTTCCGACTTTGCTTGGGCCCACTGTACGTGCCCTGTGTGTGATAGTCGTCGCAGTCGCAGTCGCAGCTTGGCTCTCTTTTTGTGTTGCGTATGTGCCTTAAGATAAACAAATACAAATACAGAGATGGATTGTGCCGCGCGTGTGTCGTCCAACATCTGGATGGACACTGTGTGTGTGCAATCTAAAATGGGTTTTCGATAAATCTTGAGCTGCTGGCAGTTCAACGCCTCCCCCTCTGCCCACTCCACCACCCCCCATCCCTACGCGTCACTGTCCCACTGTAGTCCGCCTACACTCGTCGTTGCTAATTAACTCGCATCTAATGAATACGGTCAACGATTTTTACGGCTCGCGCTTATGAAAATCTACTAGTTGGCATGCCGGCGATTCCACACAAGAGGAAGAGGGGGGAGAGGTCTAAGGTCAGCTGGCTGTGTAATCACTTTATCAATAATTCAATCAGAACTTGCCGCCGGCTCAGACAGACGCTCGTAAAAGTGCGTCGCCAATTTGTTAGCAACTTTTTGCCCGCCACACTTGAGACGCGACGGACGCATCTCTACGCGTATTGCGTATTACGTGTTTTATTGCAAATTCGCCGATAAAACGGCACATAAAAATTAATAAAAGCGCCTCCCCCTTTGCAAGCGACTTTTATAGTTTTATTATCTTTTAGATTTCGGGGATTACTCGGGTCCAGTTCAAAACTCAAAAGCAAAGCAAATTTGCTGAAACCGCGCTCGTAAAAATCTTGCCTCCCCCTTTCCACCTCTGCTTCTCACCCTTGTCGCCTTGCGAATGAAACAAAAAAAAGGAAGAAGAAACGAAAACAACGTGCGGACCCATCATAAAATGCAACCCACAAGCATTTCAACTTATTAAGTAATAAATTCCAATAAGAACAAAGGCAACCAAATTAATGCCGCCCTCCCTCGCTCCTTACAAAAATATGCATACTAATAATAATAGTAATAATAATGCGGAACAGCAGGCCGGCCAGCCGAGGTGATAATGATCACATCGAAAAATGACCATTAAACACACCTATGGCACACAGAGGAAACCACACCACCACCACCACCGCTCCTTGCACGCCGTGCAACCCTTTTTGCGTTGCAGACACAGACAAAGACAAAATGCCGCTGATACGCTTACGTATTGAACCAGTTACACTTCCCCCTTCGCGCTATATTATCAATGGGCCCAGCCCATTGACGCGAGTGATTTATATAGAAAAATTCATTATTTGCGCGCCAAAGTCCATTTTCGAAATGCAAAACGAGGTTAACTCTCGTCAGACAGCGAGCAGAATGGTGGGGGCGGGCGTGAAAACAATGGGCAAAAGGAAAATGTTACCTCGCGCTGGCTTTATCTTTAATAAAGCTAATTTCTATTACCGCTAACAGCGCCGCGACATGCGAGTCAAAGACTCGAATCTGAATCCAAATCTGAATCGAAGCAACTTTAAATAACCATTAAGACTCTCGCGCTAGGGGGCGCCACATGCAATTGTTCCATCTGCTTGCGAGTGTGTGTGTGTGTGTGTGTGTGCGCTTGTGGGTGTGAATGTCTTACATAAATGCGGCCAGGCTTTGCTTTTATTGGGACGGAGGCTTGGGGATTGAGACACCTTAAGCAAAGCGGCCAACAGCGCCTTTGCGGCCATAATTGATGAGTTCAGGCCACCAAGCCCAAGTCATTTAGGCCCAGTTATAAGACGCCACACGTACATACCGTTATTTTTGCTTTTCCCTTGCTTTCAATCATTAGCTTGACCAATATGCAGAGCTTTTATATGTTTGTTCCCTGCTGTACGGTGAGCCACTTCGAAAAAAGTACAACGTAATTACATCAGTCGCACTGATGTAATAAAATAAGTTATCCAGTTTTTCGAAGTAAGCCGATGAAGTAAGCAGAAGAACAAGATCGGTTAATTATCGATAGCTGTGGTAATCGAATAACATCGATATCTTTAAAGATGCTCAGCTGTTGACATTTTGCGCTGCATTTACAAATGATTTGACGCCGTAAAATATACTATTTATCGATGCTCTGTGTCCTCCATTGAAGCTGGTCACATTTTGCTGGCCGCGCGCAAGCAGGTCCCATCGGTGCAAACCTCTGGCCATTGCTTAACCACATGTGAAAGACACAAAAATAGCACAAGAATGGCAATGTGCATAACTATTTAGGAAATTGAGTTTGCATTTTATATTTCATTAATTATGCACATGCATGTGGCATGTGGCATTACGCACAGGCCAACGCACACTGCAGAGTGCACAGAGTGCAAATCCTTGAACAGCATCTGAGGTAAATCTTTTGAGAGGCAGCCACACAAAAATGGCCGCGTTCAAATCTTACGCCTGATTTGGCCAGACACACACATAAACACTCGCTGTGCTGCACTTGAGCTTGCGACACATACACAAAAATGTGCTTGGCTGGTCAAAGGAGTTGGGATGATGGAAGTGCTCGTCGGAGCACAGACACACCACACATCCTGTCCAGCTTGAGTCCCTCCAGAGCTGAGCTGAGCTGCGCAGCTGCAGCCAATCGAGTGGCTCAGGCGAGTGTGGCAAGTGTGGCTTGTGGCAGCGGCATGGGGCAGGTTGCATGTGCAGCTATTATGTATGCACTTGTGTCTATATATACTCGCATACGTGTGCATATTGTGTTTTATTCAATTTTATTGTATTTTTCACTTGAGATATTTATGCAACGTTTTTGTTTGCCTTCTCCCTTGAGTTGTCACGCACAAAGGCCGAAGTAAATTGTTTAATTTGATTTCATTTCGTTTCGTTCAGTTTCGTTACGAAGCCAAGCGAAGCGAAGCTCTTGCGTCATGGTGGCCCAGGACATGCCCAAAGTCCAAGTTACAGCCCAGACCCCGACCCCGACCCCGACCTAAACCCAAGTCGCAACGCCGATCCGAACCCAGCTAAGCATGCATGCATCCGAAACCGAGAGACACGCCCCTGTGGCCCTATCTCTTTCTAGCAGCAACTATCTCTCTCTGTCTCTCTATCGCTGTGTGCATTGCAAATCTCTGGCCATCAAATGACTCAATAGACGCCCCCGGCCGCAGCTTACCCCGCCCACGCTCAATACATTTAATTGCGTTTTAGTTTTCTTTTTCAAAAATTTATTATTATTGAATATTGAAAGGATATTCAAATGCAGCGCCCGCACGTCATAGGCAGGCCTCCGTTTACAATTCGCCTCGGCCGACAATCTCTCGAGGACACGCGATGTGACGCGCCCTCGAGGATATTCGAGATTCTACACTTCATCCGCTACTCTTCCAAGCCAATTGGCTCTCGTCACGGATTACCCGCCCACACCCACACCCCACACCCCTGCTGGCACTCCACGATCCGCGAAAGACGATTAGGCGACTTTGTGAGTTTCAGTGCGGATTTTTATTTGATTGTATAGTGTTAGCAATGTAAATAGTATTATTATCGTGAAGTATGTAACCGCACCGCATCAACTCATACAATACCGTATTGCTTGTCTGCCTGCCATATATTTGTTTATTCAGTAACATAGAGTACAAGTATTTTTAGTGCGACACTGTTAATTTACTGCTAATTTACTGCGAAGAATTGGCATTCGAACTGGAAGCACAATCTGAACTGCTAGAACTGAATGTGACCCAAGCAAGCAAAACAAAAAACAAGCAAAAAACAAAAAAATGAAAAGAATCCCGAATTCAACAATTGGCCACACTATTTGAACTCGGCGTGCGAGCTGGAGAATGAAAATCGAATTGGAACAAAGCAATTGGGAAGCATTACTCAGTTCTGTCTGTTGTTGTTGTTGCTGCTGTCGCCGCCACTGTCCAATTGGACAGCATAGTTCCAATTGGGCTGACAACACAGGCAGACAGCGAGACTTGCAAGCAAAATTGGACGAGACTCTTGAATGCTCTCCCTAACTTTGACATTTGATTTCTGATTTGCAATTGACTCCTCCTTCCATAACGCTGACTGCTGACCCATCGCGATTCTGGTGGCAGGCACGTTCCTGAGCAGCCAGCAGACCGCCATCAAGCAGGAGGTGCTGGAAGCACCGTCCGAGGAGCAACCGCACGAGGCGCACGCCGCGGATCGCCAGCCGGCGGGCTGCAAGCTGGCCAAGCTCATGCAGCGGCCCCAGCTGGCGCAGCTCTTCGAGCGCCGCTGCAACAACAACAACAACAGTCTAAGCAGCAACAACAACAATAACAATAGCACTAACAACAACAACAACAATTGCCGCGCTGGCTACAAGAAGAACCGCTCGACGAACTCGTCGCCGACGCCGTCGGCGCGCTCCTGGAACGACAGCGAGGAGGAGCACGAGTTCCAGCAGGACGAGCGCTCCAGCTCCGCCTCCTCGGCCATCTCGCTGACCATGAAGCGCAGCCGGCAGCAGGCCAGCGAGTCCACGCTCTACCAGACGCTGCACCAACACCAACAGCAACACCAGCAGCAGCAACAGCAGCAGCAGCAGCAACTCCAGCAGCAGCAGCAGCAGAGCGAGCTGCGTCCGCGGCACGAGTCGCAGCTGAACCAGCAGCAGCAGTACTTGGACGAGCTGCAGCAGTCGGTGTCCGTCTCGCACCAGCAGCAGCTGACGGCCAACCTGTTCATGGCGCGCACCATAGCGCTGAGTCGCTCGCGCGACTTCCCCGAGCTGTTCCAGAACACCTCGGCGGCCGCGGTGGCCGCCGCCGCAGCAGCCGCTGTCACGGCCAACGCCTCGGTGACAGCCTCGGCCATGGGCGGCAACGTCGCTGCCGTCGCTGGCGGCGCCAACCAGGGGGGCAGCGCGGGCGGTGGCAACCAGGGGGGCAGCGCGGGGGGCGGCAACTACATGCTGCCGTGTCCGCTGTGCGAGACGCCGCTGGAGCAGCGCGTGTTCCGGCAGCACCTGGACCGGCACTATCCGCGCGACAGTCCAGTGTGCCCGGTGATCGAGTGCGGACGACGCTTCGCGCACCCGAACTCGGTGCGCAACCACATGCGGATCAAGCACACGCTGCAGTGGGCCAAGATGAAGGCGATGCGTTCCTCCGGCGGCCCCTTCGCCGGCGGCCCCGACTTCAAATTCAAGAGCGAGGCGGCCAACTAGTTGCCGCACTGTGTCCGCAGGCACTCGCACTAGACTTTGCTTTGGTTGCTGCTTGCCACACACCACGTCAATGGCGACAATAATTCCAAACACCCCCCTACTCAGAAGATTGAACTCGAGACACTCGCATAGATAGGTCTAGATAGTAGGGCCCGATCTGCGCTTGCCACGCGACGAGGCGTCGCCATGGTTTCACTCAAGGTCGGGCCAGCCAGGCTAGAGGGGCAGGGAGGAGGGGATGATGCTAGCTAGAGCATACAACAACAACTATTACGTTCCTATATTCAATATAGTATTCTATGTTAAATAGTACACGGGAGATACGCTGTAAAGAACCCAAAGAAATGATATGGTATAGTACCACGCGGTAGACACTGCAATGTGTGGGGCAGCTCACCTAACTGTAATTTAGTGCAATTGATTGATCTCTGGATCGATCCACTCATTGGCTGCTAGCTCCAGTTTCTCCAGGTAGACGACACTCGACTAAATCTCAACTCGTAACTCTTAAATCCAGTATTATACATAGGAGAAGCTACAACTATACACCACACACACACACATATATACAAATATATATATAGATGTAACTGTAAGCCTAACCCAATTATAACTGACGGTATGTATTTGTAGATAATGAGCTGAGAAGCAAGCAGAAACAATTATAATTAGTTATTATGAATAATGATAAAGATACTACAAAATAGAATGTGCCTGCGTAATATATTTTTAGCCAAAAAACAGAAAACCAAAAACCAAAAACAAAAATCGAATAACTAAAGAAACAAAAACTTAACTAAAGTTGAATACAACACACACAAACACACACACTTACACAATTCTAGACAGCTATAGCTATATAGAGAGGGAGAGAGTAGGGAGAACATGCGATTTTTATTATACGGTAGCATCTCAAAATTGTCGATTGAATTGAAATCTGTTTGCGTTTCTTCCTTTCATTGGCAAATTCCGAGGCATACTAGAGACACCACAAGTGAGAGCGCGAGCGAAAAACATACGTAAAAAGGTTCCTATAATGTTAATCAAAAGAAACAAAAATGCAAAATAAACAAAACTCACACACACACACACACACAAAATATACAATTGAGAATCTCGGTTGGACAACCGCTTGCGATCGAAAGGACCGAGAGTATTACGAATATGAATATTCCATTTCGACACGGACAATTTTACAGTTGTGTAGCCACACAAACTATACTATTATGATTACGATTACGATTATGATTATGATTACGATTATGATTACTATCAATTAACACTCTTATGTGCGCGCAACAAACAACTTTGTGTATTCATTTACGAACATTTTAGTTGAGCAATTGTTTGGGGAATTCCTATGAACTATGAATGTATCTGCAATTTATGTACGACGCGATGCGGCAAATATGTTTTGGTCACTAATAAAGAGCAATCGAAGAAGGTCGATCACAGAGATTCCCTTAACTACTCAATTTCTTCTTTATTCTCTATTCCCTAACACCGACAGTTCAACTGAAGCGACGCTGAAAACAGGAGCAATTTACAACTTAAATATTCACTAAAATCCACAACATTTGCCAAGTCCATACAAATTTAAAACTCTTCGAACAACAACAAAGTTCACGAATTCAAAAATTTGCGAATTCGAATTCAAAAAAAAAAACTATTTATTTAAGTAATATTCTATGTTGAAGAATACAAGAGTTTACAAATCCATAGTCTTAAATTTCTTTGAACTCGAAGTAATGTAACGAATTAAGAAAATTTCAAAATTCAAAATGACTACATTTTAGAGATTTACATAATTTGAAAGTTTTTTAAAATCGCAAAATATTAAAAGCTTTTCAAAGTCGAAACAAATTCAAGACTTCAAGAAAGCGAATTTGAATTGCATAAGAAATTCAAAATTTTCTGTAGTCAAAATGATTTGAGAATTTCAGATGGATGATTCTCTAACTATTTAAACATATTTCGAAATCTGAATATTTCAAAATTTATCAAATTGTCGAAGTGCGAAAAGTGCAAAATTCCTTGTAGTCAAAAAGATTCAAGAATTGAAAGAAGCGAGTTACAAAAATCAATTAACCCAACAAATGTTGAAGGTTTGAGTGGAATTGCGAATCGTTTTCAGCTTACTGCTTCACGAGAGTGCTTCGAGGATTCAAAAGAATGAATAATAACGAGTTGCCTTTGGTTTCTTCCACAGTGTCCCGGCGATCGCTGGAGATGCGCGTGCGCGCCACGGACCCGCGGCCGTGCCCCAAGTGCGGCAAGATCTACCGCTCGGCACACACGCTGCGCACCCACCTGGAGGACAAGCACACGGTGTGCCCCGGCTACCGCTGCGTGCTCTGCGGCACGGTGGCCAAGTCGCGCAACTCGCTGCACTCGCACATGTCGCGCCAGCATCGCGGCATCTCCACCAAGGACCTGCCCGTGCTGCCCATGCCGAGCGCCTTCGACCCGGACCTGGCCTCCCGCCTGCTGGCCAAGGCCGGCGTTAAGATCTCGCCGGCCGAGCTGCGGGCGCGCGCCTCGCCGACCGGCGGCAGCGGCAGCAGCGGCAGCAGCGGCGGCGGCGGTAACGGCAACGGCGGCAGCGGCTCGCAGAAGCTCGACCTGAGCATCGCCAGCGGCGGGCTCGATGACGTCGAGGACTCGGACGACGATCCCGAGGACCTGACCACGGGCAACGGCCTCTACGGCAGCAGCGCCAGCGACCTGAGTCGCTACCACGAGAGTCTCCTGAGCAACTTCGGGCACGCGAACACCACCATCTCGCGAATGCGCAACGAGGCTGCCGCCGCCGCAGCCGTCGCCGCCCTGGGCCAGAAGGATGGCGTGGGCGTCGGCGGCGGGGTGGGCGTCGGCGGAGTGCAGCTGCCCAACAGCAGCAGCGCCGGGCAGTCGCTGCTGGACACATATCTGCAGTTCATCACGGAGAACACCTTCGGTAAGTGGCAGCAGTCTGTCAGCTCTAGTCAGCTTCCCTCTAATGCTTCTCTGTCGTTGGCCACAGGCATGGGCATGTCGCAGGAGCACGCCGCAGCGGCCGCGCTGCACGCCGCCAAGATGGCGCAGCTGAACGCAATGGGCCACAACCTGGACAAGCTGCCGGCGGGCCTGCTGCCCGCCCAGTTCGACCTGAGCAAGCTGGCGGGAGGCGCTGGCTCCACGACCGGCTATGGCCAGGCCGGCGCAGGCCTCACCATCGAGCCGATCCTGCGACGCGACCAGCAGCAGCAGCAGGCGAGCAGCCTGTCGCCCGACGCCAACGGCGCGCTAGCACTCAGCTCGCACATGCATGCGAACTTGATTGGCGGCGGAGGCGGAGGCGGCGGCGCTGGAGGAGTTGAGGATGCGGACGAGGTGGACATCGACGCCGAGGCGGATGCCGAGATCAGGCGCGACGGGTCCGAGCCCATGGATTTGGGCCTGGGCCTGGACAACAACAACCAGTCGGGCAGCAACAACGAAGTGGCCAACTCGGACGCCGAGGAGAACTACTCGGAGGACGAGGGCGTGCACAACACATAAGCAGATCGAGAGAGATAGTGAAGAGAGATGGATGGAACAGTTGTATACCCACACAATGGAACATTTGTAACGAGTAGCCTTATCCTCATGTATACCAGTTTATGTGTACTATACGATACGATAGTTACCTAGGCCTAGAAACAAATCACACGACGCCAAGCAGCACCCGATGTCGCAATATTTGTAGTAGAATTTATGTTGTGCTTTTCGAGACGAGCCCCCATTGAGCTAGCGAAATGATTACTTATATAATGTACTTACCCTACACGTACCTGTTGTGACGAAAGACAGCAGACCCCGAATAGCGAAGAAGCGCAGAGAAGCGCAGAAGAAATTGATTATTGAGAACACTCGGAATACTTAAACCCATAAACATACAAGTATAGCTCTAGACATTTAAGCGTAGCGTATTCGTAAGCAACTCGATTGTATTGAATTGAACGAGCCACTCTGTAAATAGTATAGGAAACGTGGAAGGAGATACGCAGTGAATGCTCCCATATTGAATACTCTCTCCAATCCGTCTTAAGTTTTAAATAATTATGTAATTTTACCAGATGAAACAATTCAGATGTGCCATGCCACAGATAGAGCTTACGTTGAACTCTGCAGACGACACACAAGTACGAGCATGCCCGCATATAGCAATACGATATATATATATATAAATACTACATACATGTGTGTGAGCAAGAAACATGCAGCAAACAACCTATACTTATAGTGCTTAACCATATCTCAGGAACTCACGTGGACGACCTTCCCGCTGGCGCCAGAGAACAGCCGGAAGAACCGAACTACCTCAGAAATGATTTGTGCAGTCCTTGTACTTATTGTCCGTACAACCTAAACACACTATGCATATATATCTTCCAGTAACCGTACTTACACACTCACACACGCACACACAGCATAATTATTGCAGAGCGATCTGCCTAGGTTTAAGGTCTCCATTGGAGGGGTGCGCAGTTTTGAGAAGTTGAGTCTTGAGATTCTCGCCTGCTTTCGCCAAGCAATGTAAATGTAATTCTTATTATTTATACGACAATTAAACAAACTACGATATTCAATTTATAGGCGCGTACACGCATTTGCTAAGACATAATTAGACGCGTCACTCTAATAGAATCAAATACCTCATCATTCTCAGATCACAGACAGACACACACATCTTAAAGGTTTCTCTCCACGTGTACCATACATATAATATAATCGCAATGTCATAATACCTGTATTTCCAATATGTACGTTTAGTTTGAATATGCTCGGTTTATTCTAGGTTTATTGTTAGTTTCACGATTGAAGATGAGCACAGACTCTACAAGAGTTGAACCCCCACTTGCCTTATTATTATAACATACATGTGTTACTTTAGTAATTTTCTACCTCAATTAATTTAAATGTAATTTACTTGCATATTATTTAAGCGCGCAATTTTAATAATGTATTCCCCTCATTATTTAGAACTTGTATCTCTTGAACGAATCTTCAATGATCAATTCATCACGAGTCACCTAATATAGCATAAATCTACTGAATATTGATGAAGTATGCATAGACATAAATTATTGAATAAAGCAAGTTATAAGTACAACAAGTATGTTTAATTTGATCCTTCCCGGCAATAATGTCCGCAATCCCCCCCAAAAAAAAAAAAACTAATCAACTCGCACTAAAAACATATACACCTATCTACACGGAGAATTGAGTTAAGCATCACAAGAGTTAGTGAAATTACAGTCGTTACATAAGCAATTTAAGTAGAGATCCATGTGCTTAGAGAGTTATACTATATATTTATTGATATGAAAATAAAATCGCGTTATGAAGAACAACAAGCCTTGTGTTTTATTTTTTTGCTCAACTGGATATTTAAATCTCAACTGAACAAAATTTGAATTTATTTACATAGCGTAGCCAGCCCTGTCAGCGAGCATATCATCGCGTGTTTCGGGTGAATGTCAAATCTCGTCGTTCGATAACAAGCAGTTCTTTTGACCGTGCCGTGTTATCGATTTCATCACGACGCCGCTGGCTTCTCGCTGAATAGCTCATTTGAAGAAGAAGCAGTCTGAAAGCGGCATTTGTTCGAATTAACTGTAGAAAAGTCATTGTGAAATCGAAATTCTTCATGTCATTAAGTGTAGTTCTGTCTAGTGAAAAATGTCTGCAAAAAGTTCTATTCAAGTGTGCATCAAAGTTCGTCCATGTGAGCCCGAGCTGCCCACATTATGGCAAGTAAAGGACAAACGTGCTATCCAGCCATTGGACAGCCAGGCGGATCCCTGTGTTTTTGGTCAGCAACCCACACACACACTTATGCACCTAGGAGCAACAACAAATAACAAAGATGGCTGTAAATAATATTTTCAGATTATGTGTACGATCAGAGCTCGAATAATCAGGAAGTCTTCGATGGTATGGCCAAACACATTGTCGAAGCCTGTGTCAAAGGCTTCAACGGCACTATTTTCGCCTACGGCCAAACTTCTTCTGGTATGCATTATTTTTAGCTTTCATTATTTATACGTTGAGCATCGTGCAGTGTGACCTACTTTGATTTTTTTTTTTTTATTTCCTTGACAGGCAAGACCTATACCATGATGGGCGACCAGGAGAATCCTGGCGTAATGGTGTTGGCCGCTAAGGAGATTTTCAATCAGATTACCAATCACAGTGATAGGGATTTTTTGCTTCGCGTGGGCTATATCGAGATCTACAACGAGAAGATCTACGATTTGCTCAATAAGAAGAACCCAGATCTCAAGATATATGAAAGCAATGGTATGGTAAATGTGAATTGCGAGGAATGCATCATAACCAGTGAGGATGACTTGCTACAGTTCCTCTGCGTGGGCAATAAGGAGCGCACTGTCGGTGAGACCAACATGAATGAACGCTCCAGTCGATCGCATGCCATATTTCGTATAGTACGATGCACAATATTTTTACTCTAAACCATTCTTTGCTTCTATATTCAAATACTTCCTTTTATTTTTAAGATTATCGAGTCTCGCAAAGCTGATCGAAGCGATGACGACGCTGTTATTCAGAGCATTCTAAATCTCGTGGATCTAGCTGGTTCTGAGCGCGCCGATCAGACAGGTGCGCGTGGAGCGCGTTTAAAGGAGGGAAGTCACATCAACAAAAGCCTCCACTTCCTAAGCAATGTGATAAAGAGTCTGGCCGAGAACGAAGATAATAGATTTGTTAATTATCGTGATTCGAAGTTGACGCGCATTCTGCAGGCATCGCTTGGGGGCAACGCATTCACATCCATCATCTGTACCATTCGACCATCGATAATGGAGGAGTCACAATCCACATTGAATTTTGCAATGCGTGCCAAGAAAATCCGCTTGAAGCCGCAACTGAATGAAATCGTATCAGACGCGACTATGATGAAGCGCCTAGAACGCGAGATTAAGCTGCTCAAGGATCGCTTAGCCGAGGAGCAGGCCAGAAATGAAAGCCAACTGAAAGTTCGGCTTTTAGAGCAGAGAATCAAGACAGACACACTGAAGATAATAACCAGTAATACCATCACAGATTGTCGCAATAAGAATCGAAGGCGCACGTGGTGCCCAGCGTCATCTAACGCGGAGGTAACTTCCACAGGCGCCCAAGAAGTCCCAGTAGCGAATGGATCGAATAAGCCAACTATCAACATCAATCACTCCAACTTACCGAAGCCCAGCTTCTATCCAACCTCGGGTCGGCCTGCCCAACGGGCTTTGACGGGCGCCAAAACCATAAACATTATGAAGTCAATGGAAACGAAGGACGAAGTTATACCGGTCGTCGAGCCGAACTTCGAAAAAGCAGACAGTCAGCTCACCGTAAGCCAGTCGAGAATGAGAACAATAACACTCACACCGACCATGGCTCAGTTGGGTGCTAAAGGGTGAGTACACAGTATTTAGTTATTCACATACTTAACCACATTCAACCCATTCATTCACACATTCATCGAATATGCAAATGTAGTAGAGAATTGCTCGAACGCGAGCTTGTGGAGCTGGAAGCCTTCACCAAAATTGAGCAGCAGATTAATGCCGAGTGGGAGGAACTAAATGAAAAGTTAAACACGGCCACAGCTCACATTGATGAACTGCAGACTGAAAAACTCAATCTGTTGCAGCGGTGAGTTAAGTAAGATACGTTAAACGTTAAGCAACCGAATGCTTTGGGTCGGTTATTACTTCATGCTGGCCGGCTGTTTGAAAACGTAAAGTCACCACAGCAGGTGAAAAGCGACGCGCGGTGAACTCTGTTGAGATTCTCTTCTAATGTGCTGCGCGTACGCTGTGCGTCGTCATTCCGACTCATTTGCGCAAAGTACGTCGCGAGAGAGAGAGAGAGAGAGAGAAAGAGAGCGCGACACACGAACTGAATGCCAAAATAAAACTGGAAGATAAACAAAGCGCATTAATGCCTAGCTTCTTGTTGTTGTGATAGCACTAGAATATAGGTATGGGTGATGTGAGCAGTTTTGGCGAATGGAAACCAACTCGGCACTGCCGATCAACATAACAACGATCTTAAATGGCAGCAGCGTTGTCGATAAGCAAAACCCATTTCCAATCAACCAGCTTCAATGACGTCTCAGCCGCAACGCCGTGTCGATTAAAGTTTCGTATTGTTGTGATCGCGCTGCTGCAAAACGGCGGACGCACATTGAACTCCGTTCCGTTTCAACGAGCTCGCAGCTCGTCTGACGTCGTTATTGAAGACGTAACTCTGATGTAACTCTCTCCCAGCTAAATTAGGCCATTACAGCCACAACGTGTGAGTAAAAATACGCATGCATCGACGGAGGGCATGTATGCGATCATATTGTTTGTATATGTTTGCTGTAGGGCTCCACCGCAATTGGAATGCTGTCGCTTGATCATCTGGAGGCAGCAGCTGCGGCTTCTATTTTTAGGGCGCTCGCCAGAATTGTCAAAATACTTGTCCGGGAGAAATCGGACCCGAATGCAACTCGCAAGTGCACTGAAAATGCTGTTTGTATGTTCTACGAGTCTTGGCCAAGAGACTTTGAGGTGTATTATACAGAGAGAATAAACAAAGTAGTGTAGTTAGAAGTAGTTCATAATAGCCAGGTAGTTGAACTTCAGTTGCTGTGGACTTTTTGATAAATGAGTTCTTTATATAGTTTTCTAGGCAAATTTAACTCTACCCATCACACACACGATACACATTTCGTATTTATATTATTATTCTTTTACAAATTCCTAATCACAATCACAATTTCAGCTCGGAAGCACTGCAAGCAGAAGTGGATGAGTTGAGGAAGTCCAAGGAGGAAGCCGATACAAAAATCGCAGATTACGAGGAGCAACTGAAGACACTGAAAGCAACCATCGAGAGGTTGGATATGGAGAATCGCGCTGCTGTCGAATTGGAGTTTCAGTTTTCAAGCCACAAGTCGAAATCCAAGCAAAGGGAAAATGAGCTAATCTCGGCGCTGTCGGAGAAGGACAGCGACATTGAGAATCTGCAAAAGTCGCTCAATGATTTGTCGAACGAGGTACTGCGCAACAGTAAGGATGATCACATGCGCTCCATTTGCCCGACGCTCGAGACGAGCTGTGAGCTCATCTGTCGCAAGTGCGTCGACCTGGAGCGCCTGCTAGAGGAATACAACAAGAAGCCTAGCGACAACACTGGTGCTCAGGCAATTGACTGTGAATGCGAGCAGCTGCGAGCAGATATCGCTAGCACACGCGCTCAGCTGGAAAGCGTGCAGAATGCATATAAACAAATGTCCAGTGACGTGGCCGAGAAGTCGGAGCTGTGCGATCGCCTCAGCCGCGATGTCATCTCTGTCGAGGAAGCCAAATGTGCACTGCAGGGAAAATGCGATGATCTCGAGCAAGCGCAGCAACGCCATGAGCAGATTATAAAGACAATGCAAGCCGAATATGATGCTATACAGCAGAAGTATAATGTGTTGCAACAGGATTACGAGAAGCTGAGACGCGCTGCGGCAGCCACCGAGGAGCAGTACAAGAAGTTGCAGAGTGAGAATGAGTGTTTGCAAAAGGAAATCAGCACATTGAAGCAAAGCGTTGAGGAAATGCAAGTGAAACTGCTAAAGACAGTTGTCTCGGAGTCTCACGAGACTTTTGTCAAGCAGCTACAGTCCAGCAACGAGCAGCTCATGTCGAACTTGGCCGATATGGAGGCCAAATATGGCGAGCTGCAGGGCGAGTACGATGATCTCTCCAATCAGCTCGTAGAGAGCGTGCAAGACTGCGACGGTCTGCGAGAGCAATTGAAATCGTTGCAGGAGGCACTGCAAAAGGCGCCAATGGAGGCAGAGCAATTGCGTGCTCACATTGAACAGCTGGAGAAAGAGGTTGATGAGAAGAATCAGCTATTGGTGGCCACCGAGACCACAATCAATGAGATGCGCGAGCAGATGACTAATTTGCAGTCGGAGCTGCTGGAGAAGTCGGTGATTGTAAACAAGGTGGAGGACTATCAACGGCAGATCGAGTCGCTCGAGAAACAGCATGCCGAAATGACAATGGTCTGCGAGGAGCTGCAAGAGAAGGTCAAAGAGACCACCATTAACGAAAGCTTGTCAAAGACCTCGAGCACTGTGATTGGACCTGACATTGACGCTGAGCAGGTCGAAGAAGTAGACATTCTCAAGGATAGAATCGCCAAATTGAACGTCGAACTCGATGAGCTGCGTACTGATATTAAAAAGCAATTGGCTGTGGTGCAACAAAAAGACGAGCTTATTAATGAAATGCAATTGGAGATGCAGGAGCTCAACGAGCGCTGCTTATCAATGGATGTGCAGCAAGTGGAAATGCGCTCGAATGCTCAACAACAGCAACAACTGCTCGACATACAGGCGACGAAATTGGCAGACGATGCCAATCGAATTGATCAGCTGCAAGAATCCAATGCCAAGCTAACGGAGCGCAGCATAAAAGCCGAGGAAGCACTGGAGGAACGCCTCAAATTGGCTACAGATATAGCTAGCTCGAAGGCAGAATACGAGAAGCGTCTGCAACAACTGCAAATGGAACTGGACAATACCAGAGAGGAGTTTGCTAAGCGCGTGAAACTCAATAAGGACGAACTCGATAATGTTAACCTTGAGTTTTTGCAGAAGATTGAGGTCAGCGAGAGCAGATACCGAGAGAATCTGCATAAATACAATTCTGAATGGGAGGATCGTCTGCAAAAACTTGGAACCGATGCAGAGGCACAATTGCTAGCGGCAAAGACCGAAAGCGCAGCGGAACGAGAGCAGTTCATCAACGAAAAACATGAGCTGGAATCACTGTACGATGAGTGTAAAAATCAAGTGGTTGAGCTGCAAGGTAAATTAACTTTGTTGGAGCAAGAGTGTGTGAAAGTGAAAGCAGATGCCGACCTCGAAACATTATCCAATGACAAGCTGCAAGAGCTGCATGAGGAGTATGAGAAGAAACTGCACGAGCAGCAATTGAACTTGGACAGCTTGCAAGACGAAAAGAAAAGCTTACAATCCGCCGTCGATGACAACAAACAGACCATTGATCGTTTGAACCAAGAGCTGCAAGCTGAGCGCGATCTGCGACAGAATGAAACGAGCCAATTGAGTCGTGAGCTGGAGGATGCCATCGCAACCAACACTAAAGCAAAGGCCGAGTACACTGAACAATTTGAAACATTCACTGAGAAAGTGAGCGATCTCCAAAAAGAATTGCAAGAGGCAACACTAATGTCAAATGGTATTGATAAACTTACTTTAGAACAGCAGCAAATCAAGGAGGCTCTGGCTAAGACAACCGAGCACAATAAGTTATTGGAGCAGAAAATAGTGGATCTTGAACGCGAGCTACTGTTGGCCCAAGCCGAGGTGACCACACACAAGGAAAACTTGGAGAGCTTGCAATCGAAACTGGATTGTGCTCAAGAAGCCAAAAATAACCTCAGTTCTGTGGAGGTCGTCTACACCCAAAAGTTAAATGAGCTCGAGAAAGAAATGGCGGATCAGGCAGTTCACTACAAGCGCAAAATTGATGATTTGTTAAGTTCGGGCGCTGAACTTCACATCAAGGTGGAGTCGTTGGTAAAGCGAACACTCGAGCTGGAGACATCCAATGACGAGCTGGAGAATAAATTAAGGGATGAGTTGGGCAGTCACGAGATGCTTGAAAAGGAACGCGAACGCTGCGCCACTTTGCAAGAGACTAATGTGCAGCTGGAGTCAGTGCTGAAGGCTAAGAAAACTGCGTGGGACGCACTGCAGCTATCGCTGCAACAAACAGAAACGCAGCTACAGGTTAAGCAGACGGAATGCGATATCTGGCAACATCGTTTGGAGCAGTCCAATTCGCAGCTGGTGACAGTGAAACAGTCCCTGCAACAAACAGAGTCGCGGCTTGAACTTAAACAGGCGGATTATGACTCCTTGCAGCAGTCGTTGCATGAAGCAGCATCTCAACGAGCTGCTAAACAAGCCGAATTCGATGAGTTGCAGTTGTCCTTGAAGCAACTGCAGCGTCAATTGGAGGCTAAACAGGCAGTTCAAGAATCGTTGCAAAAAGCCGAGGTGAAACTCAAAGCAAAGCAGTCGGAATGTACGACACTGAAGGCGTCGTTGAACCGACTCGCCTCTGAAATAGACACTAAGCAATCAGCCATCAATTCATTGCGGCTATCTTTGAAACAGTTGGAGGCTAAAGAAGTCCGTGAAGATTCCCTGCAACGCGCCGAGATGAAATTCAATGCGATGCAAACGGAATGCTTTTCGCTGCAAGACGCCTTGCAGCACGCCATAGCCAACATGCAGAAAGTAGAGTTGCAACGCAAAGCAAAGCATGCGGAATGCGAAACTATGCAAGAAACCTTGAAGCATGCAATATACAATTTGCAGCAAGTAGAATCACAGCGCAAAGCACGGCAGGCGGAGTGCGAAGCTCTGAAAGAGTCCTTGGAAGATGTAACGTCTGAGCTAGACACTAAAAAAGCTGCCATCGATGCACTAAAGAAGTCTGTGGAACAGTCAGATTTGCAACTCAAAACAACGAAGACTGAATGCGATTCCTTACGCGAAAGCCAGCAAGCAATGAAAACCCAATTGGAAGCAAATACCATCGAAATGAATAACAAAAATGGGGAATTTACTCTTCGCGTTAAGACATTACAAGCGGAAATCGAGAAACTTCGCTCTATTCTGGTAAGCCAACAACTTATTACATTATATCTTCGATTTAAATTAAACTATTCTATTTATTAACTACAGAAATCCAACAAAGTGAATTTCGACACAGAGCGAGAACGTTTGGATGCAACAATTTCTAGTCTTTTGGAGGATAAACGCAACTTAGAGGAAAAACTATGCACTACAAATGAGATTGTGCAGAAACTAGAGGTGGAGTTAAGACAAAAAATAAACTCCAGTAATATATCAATTGAGTCGGCCACGCCGAGTACTTCACCAGGTCCCCGAAGGAGTTTGGATCGGGAACAGCAACCGCGGGTAAGCTCGTCGTTGATATGCATACTAGGCACAATATTTAACCTTGTTATTTACCCTAGAAATCGTTGATGATAGAGTCGGAGGTGCGTCGAAATAGACGGATTAGCACTCACGACGAGCGGCGTCAATCATATTGGAACGATTCACGGCACGTCGCCTGCATGACAGATCCCGTGGGTGAGTGATACAGGTACAGCGCTGCATTGACTATTCAAACTAATTATGCTTTTCGTAGATACCAATTGCAACTGCACAGAACTCGACCGTAAGCTAAAAGAATGCCAATTCGAGCTGTTCATCAGGGAGAGCAAAGTGACTGCATTGAGCATCGAGCTCAAGAACCATCCACTGAAAGACGAGAATGCTCAATTGAAGAAACGTCTACAGGACGAGCAGCAAAAGGCGCGTGATGAAATTAAGCGATTGAAAAGCAAGAATTCAGACCTTATGTGTAAAGTCAACGCCAACGTCGCATCGGCTGCTATCTCGTCCAAAGGCCAATCCGCAACGCTTCCACAGGCTAAGCTTACGAGTGTTGAGACCCAAACAGAATCCGAATTGGAGGTGATGTTAAAGAAGACAACTGAGAAATTGAACGATTGTATGCAAATATGTCGCCATCGCTTCAATTACATCAAAGATCTGGAAGAGAAACTAAAACAGAATGAAAATAGCGATACTTCCAATATTTCTTCCCAGACAATTGGCCAAATTAATATACTTAAGGTATGCATCCATCGTAATATGCACTTCAGCCTATATTCTATCAGATTTTCTCTTTGTTTTCTAGTCAAAATTGGAGATGCAGAAGAAGGAGATAGCTACCCTCACCAATAAGTATGAATACGCCAAAAAGGCGCTAAAATTGCGAAAGGATGAGATTGATGAATTGCGTAAAGGCGCTGGCATTGCCGTAGCAGAAGTATCCTCTAAATAAATAGTCTTTCCATGGTATTACTATGTTTAGTGATTTTGTATAGTATCTCAACAATTGTTTCTAATATAGTGTTCACGTTAAATGTTTTGTTGTGTGAGCGTTGTTTTCATTCCGAATCGATATGTTATCGCAACAGATTTGTATACGTGAAGCGTAATCGATAGTTCATGTTTCGATAATTCCGATATAAAAATTTGGTGCATAACAAATATAAGCGTCGCAGTGTTGTATTATCGTCCGCCTATCGACGGACCACCACACACATATTAAATTTTATATTAAAAAAAAAGTAATTCTGCTTAAGTTGGCCATGAATTCGGCAACAAAGGTATGTTGAGTGTTATCACAGAGTGGATTAGCCCGCAAGCAAATTGCCGTAATATATCGGATCAATGGAATTGTGCGGGAGAATGGCGGCTCTGTCTTGTCATTTCGTCTCACTCCTTTGGGTGCGAATGGAAGCAAAAAATTGTTTGTTTCATGAGGGGAGAGGGCGCGTTTGTTTTGAATTTGCAACGCACGCAAACCCAAACAACAACGACAGTTGCCACAAAAATCCTAATTTGATCTGTATGTTCCCACATAGGTTGGGGAGATTTTCACGGCCGCGGGACAAGCGTTTAGCAAGCTCGGAGACTTGACCATGCAATTGCATCCAAATGCCGAATCACCTAGTGGGTAAGTGTGCGGTGTTATTAGTTTGTATTATGTTTGAGTTACATATTTGGAATTGTGCGCTAACATTCATATATGCACTGATTTCATGTTCCCTCGCTATCGCAGAAAATGGACAGACGAGGAAATTGACATGTTGCACTCGTCCATTGTGCGCTTCTCGGACGATCTGAGCAAAATCAGTTTAAGCATTAAAACTCGGACAGTGTAAGTCTGGCACAATAGCGAGAGAACATGATTATGTTAACCACATCAATGTAATCACACATATTGTTTGTCAATTGCAGCTCTCAAATAAGACAGGCTCTGAAGAAGAAAGCCTTCGAGGATGCAGGCATACCGGCAAAACAGGTGCCCGTACAGCAAGTGCAACACGTTATCCAAACAGTCCAGCAATTACCGGTGGTGCAGCAGCAGCAGCAGCAGCAGCAACAGCAGCATGTATTCAAGTCACACATTATACAGCAACAACAGCAACCCAAGCAAATTGTGCTGCAACCACAGACGACGACGACGACGACGACAACCGTGACAATCAAACAGTTTCAGCAGATGCAGCAGCAGAAAGCTGCCTTGGCTGCTGCACAGGCGGCAGCAGCAGCTGCCGCTGCAACTTCCAATTCTAATACGCCCACCATCACAGAGAACATCATTATACAGCAACCCACATCAACTACGGCGGTAGCGGTGCATCAACCGCAGCAGCATCAACACCAGCAAGCTCTCGCTGTTGTGGCAACATCGGCGTCACAGCAGCAGATCATCGTACCTGCCCCGACAACAGTATTGTCACCCAGTGCCACTGTTGGAGCTGTCGTTGTTGCAGACGACGTTGTAAGCACCACATCGAATCCGTCGTCAACCACAAGTGCGGGTCTGAAGTGTGGCCCAGATGTCTCGATGACATTAAATCGCATTAATGTCCAGGAGAATGAGGTTGACGTCGAGGAGTGTCTGCCCGCGGAGGTTGTTAAGCTTGATTTTGTTAGCGAGGAGGTAGCAGGGTGAAACTTGCTGCCTGCTAATGGTGAAGCGTCGCCTGATCTGGTCGACGATTTCTATTACTAGTTATAATGTTAATCCAGCTGCAGAATTACATTCAAGTAAACTCTTTCATATTTTTCACCAAACTAGCCTAAATTGTTAAGCGTTGTCATATTTGATACATACAAAAAGAAATACCCTGAAATTGTAAAAAAGTGTAAAAGTGAATACAAAATTAACTGACGCGCATTGGCTCAGTCAGTCTTCTTAATAGGTGAGATGTAACCATTTAGATACAATCGTTAGGCTCACTTAGATCTAAATTTAAGACGAGATTCAATAGTGTAAAAACATACAACAAGAGTCGTTTAAGTTCAAAATGAATAAAAGAGAATAATTATTACTACCAGACCTTTATACTTGTAAAGAAAACATAAATGTGTATAGAATATTTGTGTTTTTTAATTGCAGATCTTTATATCAACGTTGCGGGTAGCGTGTAAATGTTGAATTTACGGAACAGCTTGTAGTACTCTTCGACTTTATAATGGGCATACAATATATCTACAATTGTGTAAATATGTGGATCTAAGAGAATAAAAGAAATTTAATATATAGGCTTTTCAAATCATACATCTGCTTCAAGTACATTACACATATCATCAGAATCTATAACTAATCGATTTTAAAAGAGCAAACAGCTAGTAAACAATTTGTCTTCCACATGAGCTGACCGCAAAATATAAAATAAAAAGCGTTTCACTTTGCTACGTCTGACGAAAACATGGAAATAAGAAGCTGCTTAAAATGTCCCGCCCTTTCATACACGTTTTGGAAATTGCTGCAATTTCAATGCAAGTATGACCATGCGGCCACTATCAGGGTTTGCGCAATGTGGTATATATCACAGCCGCTAAAATGGTTGTTTTAGAAATTTTAATGTGGTCACACCCCAACACAAATGTTAAACAACAGAGTTGACGATAGTTATTTAAAAGAAAAATTATAAGCTATTTATAATTGATTTAATTATTAATAATTCATAGAAATTTAATTTACAAAATATTCAGAAGGCCCACAAAAATTTCTAAAATTCATAAAATTTGAAAACATTGATACATTGTACCATCTCTATCTACGCAAAAAGTATTTTGATCGGCGATTGTTTACTTCTTCATAAGAGGCAAAGTCAAATAAACAAAATGTGGATGAGGACTTTGTTAATTCTAATCGTGAATTTAGTTGGACTAAATGCATACAAACCGGTAGTAATACTACATGGAATTCTATCTGGCGCCGAATCAATGACATTATTGGTGCGCCATATCGAAAAGGTATTAATTTACTACATATATGCGTATCATTCATCCTTTGTTTTTGTTTGTTTTCATTGTGATACGGTTCAAAGTCAAACTAATGTCGCATTGATGAATTTCCTGAATTTTCCATTTTTGCAGCTGCACCCTGGTACAGTTGTGTACAATTGTGATAAATTTGCTGCTTGGTATAGTCTGGAGAATGATTGGTGGCAAGTGGAGCAATTTAGGGACTACATAGGTATGACCATTTTAATTATGATTATCAATATCTTAATAATTTATCCTTAATTAGATCAAATTGGAAGACTGCATCCAGAAGGTATAATTGTACTAGGTGAGTTCTAAATGCATTTCTTCCGTTACTGAATGTAAATGTTGATATATTCAATATTATTTGACACAGGCTATTCTCAAGGTGGACTCTTGGCAAGGGCGGCGATCCAAAGTCTACCTAATCACAATGTAAAAACATTCATATCGTTGTCATCCCCACAGGCTGGCCAATATGGAAGTATGTGCAGCATAATAGATAATTTTGAAATCGATTTAAAATTACCATGTCTATTGATCGCTCTGTTTACAGCAAGTTTTTTGCATCTTATATTTCCTGATCTTGCGGCGATGACGGCCTTTGAACTATTTTATTCTAGGATCGGCCAACATACGTCTATTGGGGGATATTGGAATGATCCACATCAGCAACCACTATATATGAAATATAGTGAATTCCTGCCGTTAATCAACAATGAAAAGTTGACGTCAAATTCAACATCCTTCAAAATGGGAATGGTGCGTCTGGACAAGTTGGTCCTAATTGGTGGTCCGAATGATGGCGTCATCACTCCATGGCAGTCCAGGTACAGCATCATCTCATTTTAAAAATACAATTCATTGGCATGGTTTGCATTAATTTTATAATTATGTGTGGTTTTTAGTCATTTCAGTTACTTCAATGAATCATTGGATGTAATTCCATTCAATAAGCGAAAAATATTCCTGGATGATTCGATCGGTCTGAAAACATTGCTGGAAGCTGAAAAATTAATAATTATTGTGAAGCCATTTGTTCATCATCTTTCGTGGCATACTAATCGGAAAGTAATCAATCAAGTTATAATGCCTTACTTGGATTAAGTATGAATTGTATGGCACAGATGTGAAAATGAGGCTGTGATCAAAATAATGGAATATTCATCTTTGAACTGATAAGAGCACATTTGTATATATATATTGTGTATAACTGATTAGTACACAATTATGTAGGTATACTGTGGACAATGCTTAAAATTCTCAAACCTATAAATATTAATAATTGCTGATATTTAATGTGTTAGTAGTACAAATGTTAATTTAATTTAATAAAATATACAACAATTCTTAAACTCGTACAAAAACAATACTGGACAAAATGGTTTATCTACAAGTATTAATTTGAATTTGAAACCGTCTATAGACAATAGTATCGATATTTCTAATTTAAAATAAAAAAATCAACGGCGTTGCCAGACTTCCAGGTTAAAACACTACATCTGAATTTCATACCCGGTGGTAATAGCTGTCGTGGGTATACTAATTGAAAATGAGAATATTAGAAGTAAATAGGTATTTCCATTTCACATTTGTTTTTTCAAATTGATCAAGTAATATTTTGATTAATTAATTATAACATTATTCGGTAGTTCGTAGTTCGCAAATATCAATAACTATATGGATAACATATTAATTAAATACATACCTGGAATTTCATAGTCAGTCCGATTTTATTAGAGTTATCTTCTTCAGGTATCGGCAAATGCAACCCTGGAGGCCCGCGTATTGTATTGTGAAATTATTAAGTTCATTCTTAAAGCGGATGCAAGTGACGAGTTTAGTTTTTATATATTTTGTTGGAGCTACTGTTATTAGCGGAAATGGCAGAAGTTAACACAACTGACAAGGATGCTGAGAATGTTATACGCATAATGGTTGCCACCGACAATCATTTAGGCTACGGCGAGAAGGACGCTTTGCGTGGCGATGATAGCTTCATTGCATTCGAGGAAATACTGCAAATGGCTGTGGATGAGGATGTGGATATGATTCTGCTGGGCGGTGATTTGTTTCATGATGCAGTTCCCAGTCAAAATGCTATGCACAAGTAAGTGGGATTTGAGAGTTATGCTTGATAAGTGGTGGAAAACGTTTGTATGTGTCTTGCAGATGCATCGAATTGTTGCGGCGTTATACGTTCGGGGGTAAACCAGTGTCACTGGAGATATTAAGTGATCAGTCGGCTTCATTCCATAACACTATTAATCAATCTGTAAATTACGAAGATCCCAATTTAAACATTGGCATACCAGTGTTCTCCATACACGGAAATCACGATGATCCAAGTGGTTTTGGGCGACTCAGCTCGTTGGATCTGTTGAGCACGATGGGGTTGGTCAACTACTTTGGGCGCTGGACAGATCTAACCAAAGTGGAGATTAGCCCTGTTCTGATTCGCAAAGGTGAAAGCAAAATGGCGCTCTATGGTCTGAGTCACATACACGATGCTCGTTTGGCGCGTTTGTTCAAGGATTACCAAGTGATCATTAACGGACCAAATGAGACCGACGATGAATGGTTTCACTTGATGGTTATTCACCAGAATCGTGCTGATCGTGGGCCCAAGAACTACATTCCCGAGGAAGCCTTGCCCTCGTTCTTACATTTGGTTATCTGGGGCCACGAACATGATTGCCGTATCGATCCAGAGTCGAATGTCCTGCGCGATTTCTATGTTTCACAGCCTGGATCTTCGGTTGCCACCTCACTGTCTGAGGGCGAAGCCAAGAAGAAACACGTCGGCATCTTGGAGATATACAAAACAAAGTTTAATCTGACGCCATTGCCACTGCAGACAGTGCGTCCCTTTATCTTCGATTCTGTGATTATTGCGGATTGGGCAGACAGGCTGAATTTAAGCGAGGGCGACGCATCTACAAAGGTGTATAACTTCGCCAAGGAGCGCGTTGAAACAATGATTGAACGAGCTCGAGAGTTGATAACGGGTCACCCAAAGCAGCCAACTGAACCTTTAATAAGATTGCGTCTAATTTACTCCGAAGAGTCGCACATGTTCAACACCATACGCTTCAGTCAAATGTTTGTCACACGTGTCGCGAATCCTGCTGATGTTGTTAAGTTCGAAAGACTTAATAAGCGGATGAAGAGTGATAAGATTAGCGTGGACAAGGAAGCAATGCAACGGGCAATGGTAGGCAGCTGCAAGGCATTGGAATAGCTCACATAAACATATTTCTCTTTTTTCAGGAGGTGGATAACACAACGCGTGTTGAGCAACTGGTGGACAACTACTTCGAGGAAGCCAAAGCGAAGAACCCGCTTAAGTTGATGCACTCAAAAGCATTGGCGGAGATGACCTATCGCTTGGTGGAGCACAGAGATACTAATTCAGCTGACAACATCTTCAAGTACGCTTGCTAGCAACAGATATCGCCAAATTATTTTCAACTTTTTAATAATTTTAGGTATTATAATGAGAGAGCAGTTGACCATTTAATGGAAACTTTGCCGGATGATGAGAACATCGAAGATGAACTAGCCAAATTTAGGCTGCGTTTTAGCGCCGATGATATATTGAAAGCATTGGATGCAAGCAATCGTAACCGAAGTGCTACGACGTCTGCGATTGGCACCACGCCGAAGGAAGAGAATGGTGGGGATTTAACAGAGTCAAGTAGTCGTGGTGGTGCTCGAGGACGAGGTGGACGTGGACGTGGTCGTTCTGCAAGTGGCACTTCGACAACAACCAGTCGATCAAGCGAAACATCAAGCGTAAGTTGTTTTAGTTCTACTCTTCAGCTGAACTTCATTAAACTTATATTTTGTTACTTTGTAGCGCTCTTCGAGCAGACAACAAACTCTACTGGGTGCCGTCAACAGTCGACGCAATGGCAACGCTATTCCCTACGTAATATCGGATGATGATGATTAGAGCACACAGTGATATACAATATTTGTGTATGCATTTAAAAGCTATTTAAGCGCCTCTAATGAAGATATAACTTTAAGTACTTAAAGAACTATAATCCCTTAAACGATTTTACTAATTGGCTGTCCTAATTTTACGATTTTACAAGTTGTCGTCATTGAACAAATGTGGACCATTTATAATTTAAAGTTGTGAAAGAAGCTGGCTAGAGTATGGGATGCATCATGTTGTGAGCTTTACAACAATAAAGTAAAAATACTTAATTCTCTGTTTATTATGTTGTGAAGATAATTGAGCGGTGCCGTGTGTGGTGCACCATTATTTGTCTAAATTTACACTATAACTTAAAGCTACGGCATACGTATAGATAAGGCGCCAGTCTGGACAGAACGCAATGAAGTCAAAGGGTTTAAGCCCGCTGCAATCGGTTCGGCTCGGCGTGTTCTTTGGTAGTCTAGCTGCATCTGCGTTGGACATACATAGATACATGGTAGATCCATCACGCGCAGTCGCACACACAACTTGGACGGAAGGAGCTGAGCTGTCAGTCAGTCGGTCTACTGCTGATGATACTCGTAATAGTAGCGGTATGGATCCACCGAGGAGCTACCGCCGGCAGCAGTAACGCCCACGCTGGGATTTGTTTTCGATACGGGTCTGATGACGTACGTGTTGCGCCTGAAAGAGTAGATCACGAGTTGCTTACACCGCGATGACAGCTGCTGAAAACTGGTCTCACCTGTTGTGCTCGCCAGCGTGCACCTGGAAGCTGGTTTCCTCGCTGTGGTCGTGTGAAAACAGTTTCTTCAATGCAATGATGCCGGCTATGGTCAACGCCACCTTGCTGATCACCAGCGCCTTGCCGGCAATCGCAGCCAGCGCCTTGAGGCCCAGCGGCCCGGCGATGCCCATCGCCGTTAGGAGGGCGGCAATCACATACTTGATGTGTCCGCCTCCCTTGCTCTTCTTCTTCTTGGAGCCATGTCCACGACCAACTCCGTTACCCTCGCCCATGTCGAGGTCCATGTCGAACTTGAGCGCATGAGTCCGCATCAGCTTGTCGGCCTTGGAGAGCAGAGCGCGGTCGAGAGGCGTCAAGCTGCCGAATTGCCTGGCATCTGTGAGGGAGCCAATGATGCTGTCAGAGTCGCTGTGGTTCTGCTTCTCCAACACCAAGCCATCCACGATCTTAATGGAGTCCTGGTCCAGAGCACGTGTCAGCGCATACAACGCTTTCTGCTTGAGGCAGCCGACGAAATCGTTGCGATCCTGGCAGTCGTCGTAGACACGACGCACCAGCGCCAGCTCCGGCCCCAGACCCCAATCGTTGCTCAGCACATCGCTGGCCGGAGTCGTCGACTCAGCTGTGCTGTGTCGGCGTCGTCGCTGGATTTGGCTAGCAGCTGCGTCTGCGACAGCTCCAAGGCTGATGCTGCACGCCAGGAGCAAGAGCCACTCGAGACGCGACATTCTGTTGGCTATAAGTATTCCGATGATAATCCACGAGACACGATCTACGAACTACGATCCGCAATGCTGCCAAACGCCAACGTTCCTCGGATGCTACTGCAGCGAAATCGCTGTACGACCGTCGCTTTTATAAAGTGCGATCCATGGATGACCACAGCGCGCATCTGAGCACTCGCTTGGAAACAATTGGCGTGCGCCAATGATGTGGTGGGATGTGGTGCAGGGCCATGCTGCAGCCGCGTCTGCCACTGTTTGTTGCGCCAATTAAAATTGGCCATATTTTGGCCTTTTCTTTAATCTTCTTTATGGCTCTGACATGTTTTCATTGTCTACTCACCCATGGCTGGGATGCTGCTGCCGATTCAGCTACCCAGTTTCTTATTGCTGCAGTCCCTCTTCACCTGTTCATAGACTTTTCAATTTCTTATCTTCTCACATTTGATGGTCGGGAGTTCTAGTATTTCAGTGTGCCACAAAAGACATATTTAAACACATTAATATGAAATCAATCACTAAAGGTTAAGGTTTTGCAATGGCATTTATTTTATATAAAAAAGAAAATTATTTGGATAATGTCTGCTGTATTTTGCTTTAGTGCAATAAAAGAACAAAACATTAAAAGTACAATCTAGTTGAAGTGAGGAACATATTAACGAGCATTAAAAGTACAAAACAGTTGAACTGAGGAACATTCTAACTAATTTAATAATACTGAAGTGTACGAATGAGTTGTTCTACATTTAGATCTCATTCTCAAATTTGAAATCAGATTGCTTGAACTAGCTGAATCAAAGAAGTAAAGCCACGGCTCGAATTGTGGTTTGATCATAAATTAAAACGGTAATTACAAAAAACGAAATAAATATTAAGATGCATGAGTACGAGTGGGTATAGCATATGCAAGTGTAACATATTGCGAGTCTCAATGCAGGTGTAATGGCCCCCCAACAAGAGCAACTAATGCATTTTTATGATGCGTGCCGTAAAGTGATTAAGAGCCCCCCACTGCATTCGCAGCTGGAGCTGGGCGAGGATTGATGCTGTTCAACTATAAATTGATTAGGCGGACGGCTGATTCCAAATCGCAGTGAGCTCGCTGCGCATTTGGTGCACTGGCCCACTGGGTGAAATTGAGTTGGGTACAGTTAAGAAATTTTCTTTTCGCTTTTGAAACGCTTGAGAGGCGATCGCATGAGCCTTGCAAGTGCGCCAATGAAAGCGGTCTGTGGTGGGAGGCAGCATTGACAGTTACTGTCGCCAAAAGAGAAGTTGACGCTAAACAGTCTCATACATATCTAATCCATATCAACGACAGATCTCGCAGTTTCACTGGTTCCAAGTGGGAAAGTTGAAAGTACTGAAATCGCTTAATCGAGTCACTATTCAGAATTACAAAAAGATATTCACAACAACAGTATTCACATATGCAATTGACTGAGTAATATAATCAAATTGCTGAAAATTTATTCTTATTGAAGTTCCTAGTAAGCACATCTTGAAAGTATTCACATAACGATTATTATAAACATTTATTTCAACTGTGTTTTTAAATAGTGTATTGGGATTGATTTGTGCTTCTGCAATCCATGTTGCCTTCAGCGGAGATTCATCCAAAGTCAATCAAAATATCGATGTCGGTTGGAACGACATTCGAGGAAGACAAACAGCCATCAACTGCTATGTACTTATCATACAAAAGCATATATATATGTATCACATTATAGCAGTACCTAGAGGAGGCTGCCACACGCACACACGAAATCCTGTGCTCAAGAGGGCGTAAATAATTTAATACATCAAGAAAATTGGAAATGAAAGTTTCTTTGTTTTGGCTTGGCCGCAGATAACTTTTAGTTTCAATGCTCGTCCAGCCAGAGGGGCGGCAGGAGCAGTCGAGCCGCAGGGGAAGGGAAAACAATTGTGCGATTTATTTGCACATTTAACGAGTGTGGAGCTGCGTATTCTTCTGCGTCTCGCTCATCATCATCACCATCACCATCATCATCATTGAGCTCTTATCGTCAATAATCATCATATGCTCAAATTTTTGGTCGCTTAATTGGAAAATTGTTGTTGTTTCTCTGCTATATTGTGGCTGCGGAGTGCGCATTACGCCTGAGCGATTGAAAGATTGGATAGCCGGATGATTGGATGATTGGTTGCTCAGCCGAGAGCTTTCCCCACCTCTCGCCACCTTCGAGTGTGTTTGATTGATGACTCTCACGGCTGGACACAGACATCATTTTGTGGCATTGTTGTAATAACAGTTGCCATGCAGCAATATCATTGGCATACCATTTGCCCACTGCTCGCCACCCACTGTCGGACCTGGGTGTATTGAGGGGAGGGTGCGTCACCCTGCAGTATGCGATTGCGCAAACTTGACGTCGAGGTCGAGGGTGGAATATCAATTCATATTTCATCATATTTCATAACATGGAGTAATAAGTGGGCGTCAACCGAACAAAGCTGTGCCAAAATGGCGCAATCCTTTGAAGATGTCTGCCAGGGGGCTGGAGCCACCTGCAGCGCACGCTTGGAACAGGGAAAATGGGTTTATCAAAAGAAGTCGAAACCACACAGAAAATCTCGGCGGCAGTGTGCTAGCTACACATATAATCATCAAGTTCTTCATCTGCCCGTATCTGCGTCATGTTTGCACCTTTTATTCTCGCAAATACACACAGTTGTACATACCCATAGCTATATGTATATAGTATGTTTGAGTATATAGACAAAGAAAGAAACGGGATTGCCGCAGACGACTTTGTTCTATCTCTTTAGCTGCGGTTCGTTCGGTTCGCTGTCTCCCATTTTCTCAATTTCTCAGAAGTGCTGGCAAAACTTTTCACATTTTAAATTTGTCGGATTGCAACCAGCTTGAGCTCGGGCTAAGAATTTCTCCCTCAATGTCCTCGCCACGCCCCCGTGTTCCCACAGCTACTTTTTTGTTTTGGTTTTAACGTGTTGCATACAGTTAAGTCGAGGGTTGTTATATTTACTTAGTACGAAACCTCTACACTGCGACTAAATTTTAATTCTCAACAAACATAACATATAACATTGAAATACAAATGTGAAATCTTTTATTGTTAGCTTCATATAATGTGTGGAAATGTAGCATACTTTTGGGTGCTGAAAGAATTCGTACACAACTTATTGAACAGTCATTATTTCTTTACGTCTGCCTAAAAGTATGCTACGCTACTTTTCAAAATTATGATTAGACGCCAAATGTTTAATAACTTTGAATGGTTATTGAGAGGAGTAAGTGCTAAGGTCGTGATATGGGTGTTTTGGGTGTTGGGTGTTTAACACCAGCTTTTTTCCACGACTAGACAAGTTGCAGTTGAAACTTTTGAGTGGCAGCTGCGGTTAGTGTCTGGGTTTTCTTGTAGTTGTTATAGAATTCAAATTTACATCTCACAAGGTGACAGTTGGAAAATCACAACAGTTGCGCGATGACTTTAAGAATATAATATACTATTGAGTGCTTAAAGTGAAGTGTAGGAATATTTCATTTCGATTTGCAACATGAAAACAATTTTTCGCAAATACAAACAGAAATATAATTTTGCCGCACATGCAGACATACACACAGGGAGACATACAACAGACGTATGGACCCCCATACATCTACATATCGTAACGTATTTATGGCATGCCAGCACGTACGCGATATATTGCAACCCAATCGAGGGGGTGCCCAGGGATGGGAGGATATGGCAACGCTTTTATTTATTTGCTAAACTTCGTTTATATCGCACAAGGAGCAAAAAGGAAGCACAACAGAGGACGACGCCGAATGCCGAATGGCCGTTGGTTTGGGTTTAGATCTGGGCAAGGATCTGATTGAGGGTCTGGGTTTGTCTTTGGGGGAGTTGCGCTCATAAAAACACTGCACTGCTGAGCGAGACCGGGAGAGCGTCAGGGAGTGGAAGCGAGAGCGCTGCCACCCAGTCATGTTGCGCCAGAGTCGTGTACTTTGTGTTTGTTATGCTTGTCAAGCAGTTTGTACACGCGAAACGGGCTAGCGCAGGGGCAGCGAGGGGGAGGGACGTCTAACGATATTTCGATTTTGATATCTTTGGGTGTTATCGTTAAATGTTTGTTCGGGCGCGGGAGCGGGAGCGGGCGCGGGTGGCGGGCGGGCGACGAGACGTTACAATGTGCCATGTTGATTATGGTTTCAATTTTGGTATTTACTTTTCATTTCATTCGATGCCCATAAAAATCCCCAATTCGACAGGCATTCCCACATGCAGGCAAGTAATGCTGACTAGACATTGTCGATGTCGACTTGGACTTCGCCTAACACTTGCCCCAATTTACGGGCAGTCGGGTCATCTGACTTTTAAATTGCTATCCCAAATGTGTCAAGATCATTATACTTGCGATGATTCCACGAAGCCCCAGCCTGGCTTAGTGCCAAATTTTAATGATGCTTCCTTCCTCCGCTTGGCACACGAGCACATCTTGGCTTTTTGACAAGGGTTCTACCTGTTGCCCCGACTGCCCAACTGCCCAACTGCTCAACTGCTCGTCATATGTCATAATTATAGCTGCAGCAGGATGCTCGCTCCTTCCTGGCATCCATCTGAGATGCTGCTCGAATCGGGACCGATAATTGACTGAAACTTTGCCGGCGGCTGATCAAGTCTAGACGAAAAAGTCGGATTTCCAAAGTTTTGACAGTTGACACTTGATTGGTATAGAAATTAGGCTCAAACGCTAACTGCAGCGCATTTCTGTCATTAGAAGCCTTATAATTATACTAATAATATTCAACATTTCTGACTGCTTTAACTTCGTTTGTATTTCAAAAGTTTTCTCTCTCTAATTTACACTCTAATTTAATATATTCTTTTGCTTAAGCGATTAAATTTGAAAGCCTGAAACTGAAATACATACAATTGGTATATGTTTCGGAGTGGTTTAAGTTTCATATTATAATAATGATATCCTTATGACATATATTAATGAGGTTTGGTCAGTACGAGATGCTCCTCAAATGTGTTGTTATGGTACTATATGCATGTACTGGTTCAATTACTTAATAAATCTATATATAATAATATTATAATTTTAGTAAAAGAAATCCACATTTAATATGTAACTTAGGTGATGTTACAAATTGCTTAAGTCTTGTTGTGATTGTATTCAAATTGATAGTCAAATATGTTCACTTTACTCTTCATAAAAACAAATGCGTTGCCTTTGCAATCAAGCTGAAGATTAGATATAGGGACGTGTGTAAATCAACCAAGAAAGATGGCTTAATACCTTGATTTTGTAAGTTACATTTTAATCAAAAACAATTTAACTTGCTGTTGTAGCTAATAGAAGTTCTCATGTTATCTACTCCCATTTTGCAGATTAGCGCCATTTAAATGGAATTTGTTATTTAACTGCAATTTTTATAGATCATACTTCTTCCTGTTATGTCACGGGGATCTTTATTAATCGTACTTCAGCTATTGCAATGCTTCAAGGATGATCAGAGTTGAGCACAGTGCAATTGATTGCTATTGCAAATTCTGATTTCCTCAATCGAAATGCAATTTTAATCTGAACTTTCAAATTCTTTGTGACAATCTTGCTATAAACTAAAAGAGCGCTCGAAAAATGCTGTGCTAATCTAGCGGAAATGCATATTTTATTTATATACAATTCCTTTTTTTTAATTACTATTGGCTTCCTTGTAATTTCCCGAGGCTTGCAATTAAATATACAATGATATTGCCACAGTTGGTATTAAGTGTTGATATTGACAGGCAGCAGGGAAACAAATCGTTATGGGTCATGAAAATGAAATTAGGCTAAGAGACGACGTGGATGCAACATGCATACTCACTATACGTTCAGCTCTAAGCTGAGAGCGAGAGAGGCAAGGGAGTGCACGAGGAGTTGTGAAGCATGCAGCATGCAGCAGTCTTCAGATAAACTGCCGAGATGATCGAGCGGGTGGGGGGGAGGTGTTGTGCCTGGTGTTGTGGTGTTGGCCGATGTTCATTGTGTGATTTATATGGCTTTTAGGATATTTTATTAAAATGCATATTCGTTGCTCGGATGTCATCTGGTCGCTGCTCGCTGGTCAGTCGCAAGTCGGCGGTCGGCGAATGTTTATGATTTTCATACGGTCCGCAGCCATTGGCTGCATTTGCACATTTGCATCTGCAACACGCGCAGGCTGGCTACCACATCGTGACGCTGCTGCGGCGATGTTGCCCGTGCTCCGCCGGGCGTTGTACGTCATAAATTGTCACCGCAAGTGGCCAGAGTGGCCAACGACTGGCAACTGCCAACTGGCGACTGGTGACTGGCGATCGCAGGGGCCAAGTCAGGTGAAGATATTGTATCTGATCGCTGCGCCCGCTGCGGGTCATAAACAAGTGATGCGTGTGCTGCGGATGTGGAGCGCAGTCCTTGGCGACGACTTCGCCTGCTCTCCTCGTGCTCTCGTCTTATTTTATTTGCCTGCCTTCGTTTTTTGCGAGTTTAATTAAAGCAGTTTGCTTGTCTTTAGTTTTATATCTGCAGCAGCAGCAACAACAATGACGACGACGTCGACGACGACGACGACGTTTGGGGCTTAGCTTGGGATTCGTTTATCGGTTTATTTAAATTTCGTTTTGGGGTTCGTATTTATGCCCATAATCAGCACATGGAATCCCGTTAAATCGCCTCATAAGGCAGTCCTCCATTTTGGCCCGCTTATCGGCGACGACGGCGGCGACGTTGCCAGCTGCTCCGCCCACTCTCCGCGAGGGCTGAGTTTTATTGTGGCATACAGAAATTGGATTTGTATCAAATACGGCAACGCCACACACACTCATAAGCGTATAGGTTTTTGTGGCTGTGTGTGTGTGTTTCACTTTATGGCAACTCATATCTGACAGATATAAAAGCACACACACACACACGCAGACGAGCACGTGTACATAAGACGCCGCCATCTTGTGTGTGTCTATATACAGACGATGACGACGACGCCGGAGAAGAAAAATGATAATAAAATAACGCAAATATGGCAGAAGGAAATGCTCGTTATGCGAGGATTTTCTTTTTATTTTATGTATTTGCCACATAAGCAGCTTAAGTGGCAACACACACTCTGCCAGATAGCGCGACAGAGACGGCTAGATAGCGTCAGACAGAGAGCGGGCGATTGGAGCACACACACATACAGGGACACACAGTTGTATGCATGTGAGGACGAAAGGATCAGACATAATGCTGACTACAAGGCACGCCGTTTGCCTCATGTGCCATAATTTGCAGCAAAGTGCCACAAGAGAAGGCGCAAACACACACTCACACATACACACTCACACACAGATACACTCTCAGAGCAAGGATAACGTTTGTTGGCCGCCTTTCAGCCTTGGATTTCCGTTCCACGTTCCGAAATGCCAAATGGGATGAATTGGCGAACTGTGGGGATGGGAAGGGGAGGGGGAGTCGGAACGGGAATGGATCTGGAGGCATATGGAAAAATGGGTGCATGCCATAAAAACAATAGCACACATAAATTCTGCACAAATATATATAAAGTATGCAAACACGCATAAAATGAACAAAAGCAGCCAGCAATCCGTTGGCTAGATTGAGCCGCAGTTGGAGATCCTGCCCCCCCCACCCCTCCGCACTGGGGGTAGCTGCCAATTGGGGCGGTTGCATACAACAGCGAGCTGGCACTCAGACTCTCCCACTCACACTCCTCATTCTGCTGCTGCTGCGAAAAATCGTAAAACATGAGGAAGCGTCTGCAAAGTCGCAGCGATTTTTGTGTGAGTTTTCTGCTTTTTCATTTTGTTGTGATTCCGCTGGCATTTTAACGAGGCACAACAAGGCTGCAGCCACTCTCTCTGCGTGTGTCTGTGTGTGTAAAAATGGGTGACTGAGCTGCTCGCATGTGGAATGGAACCCTGATTAACTAATATTATTTTGTTGCACTATTTGTTCTTCAGGAATAGTGACGAATAACAAGCATAATTAAATGACAATTACTCTAATCGTTTTCAAATTATTATGCTTGTTTACCAGTAAACTTTTGCACTCTTTTGAACCATTATAAATAGCCAAATTCAAACCAATTAATACACATTGAAAATCTATTTTAAAGTTGCATATCTTTTCATATTTGATAGCATAAAGTGTTCATTGTCTGCCATCATATTTTGTATATGAATGTTGTTCTCGTCGACGTCAAGTTTGTTTATTAAAATATAACTTTTCTCCAAATGAAAATGACTCAAATTATTTTCCTTAATCAATATACGCTTTCGCGTTTTAGTGAACCATTATTACTGATTTTAAATCCATTCCTCATGAAACACCTTGGAAACATAGTTATTGAACAGGTTCTCCGTTATCCACGCAGTTTATCTTTAATATTTGGTAAAAATAATTCATAGACTGCCTTCGTATTTTATATATTATTGCTGCTCTCTTCAACACTAAGTATATTGATGAAATTACTACTTTTCTCCAAATGAAATTGATTCCATTCTTCTTCAAAATATTCTTCTTTTGAATTATATCAAACTATTATGTCTAGCATTTAATCCATTCGTCTGGAGTACTTTAACATGCAGTCTATATTTGATATTTTGTCTATTTTTGTACTTTTCTTTACGTGTTTAAACGAGTATATTAATTAAAATTTCTCGATGTGAAACCGACTCTTCTTTTTCAAAATATTCTTCTTGATTTATATTTTATATTTACATATCTGGGAACTAATATAAGTCATTAGATGCCATTGTATATCGTATATTATTGTTGTTCTCTATAACGTCTAGTATATTGCTTAAAATTTTACTTTTCTCCAAATGAAAATGGATCCATTCTATTAAAAATATTATATGTGATGATCAATACTTATTTGAGTTCTCTCCAACTATTATTAAGGCATTCCGGAGCCAGCTCCAAAACATGGCTTTTGAAAGCAGTTTACCTTTTGTATTTGGGAACAAAAAGTAGTCATGGAGTGCCATCGTACTTTGTATATTATCAACACCAAGTTTATTAATTAAATCATTTCTTTTCTTGAAATGAAAATGACTTTTTTCTTTTTCAAAATATTCTTCATGATTAATATATTTTTGCATTCTTCCAAACTATTGGCATTTAATCAATTCCTTCAGAACATGTTTCTTGAACTCTTCAATAGCTTCCTCATTAAGCACTCAATTCATCTTCGATATATGGGAAGACATAGAAGTCATGGGGTGAGATTGTATTTTGTATATATTAATTAAATATTACTTCTTGAATTAATTATATATTCTTCTTGATCAATACATTCGTTCAAACCATGTAATTTTGTACTTCTCTTCGTGAGTACATGAGTTCAAATATTACTTTCCTCGAGCTGCATTAGTTGCAAGCGTTACCTAGAGAAGTTCTCAAAATAAAGTTAGGCATCATATTCGTGTGGAAACATGAAGTCCCTTGTAGTGACATCAATTACGAGCAAAGTTTGGCGCTAAAAGCCTTCGCTGGATGAACATCTGATACCGATGGATATCAATCTTGCACACTTGAAGAGCAGCTGGGTCCAGGAAGAGAGAGCGAGGAGTGCAGAGAGTGCGGAGAGTGCCCAGCGGCCTTTCACGCTTCTCTGACGGGGTCACAGATGTTTGTATTTATGCCCATCAGCGCTACCAATAATTGGACATCGGTTCAAGTGGTCGGGCAGGCTCGTTGCCCTATGAACTCTCACCCTCCAGCAGCAGCAGCAGCAGCAGCAAATACATGTAGTTCGATACAAGTAATTGCGATTTTCCGTGTTTTTTTCCTTATTTGATTTTTCACTGTTTGCAGTCGACGATTTTCCTTGCATAGTCGCTACAAAATTGCGTGAAATTTCAGAGTGACAAAGGGGCGAGTCGGGGAGTCGAGGGTGCGGGCAGTGAATGAATTTGTCGTTTTTGATGCGTCCAGAAATTTATGCTTTTTAGTTTATTGCTTTTTCGCTCGACGCGTCGAGTGCGGGGGCGGGGGCAGGAGAGGGTGCCTGCTAGGCCGTTCGTTGAATGCGGCAAGCTCGGGACCTCATGTGCTGGCGACTCCCGGTCAAGTCGACGTGTAATTGGGAATTTATTAGTCGCTGGAGACTCATTTACATTTTTCTTGCTGGCCCGAGCACAGTGCCGACGAGGGCGAGGACGAGAGCGGGGGCGGGGAGTCGTTGGGGGTTGAGCGGGACTATTTTGATGGCCGAAAAACTGCAGTCAAAGTAATTATTAGCAGTTGTTTAATTTATTGCAAGACAATTTTGATTTGTGGCCATAACAAGTCGTCGTGAACTCCAAGCAGATATTCGCATCAGTGGGGAATTTCAGCATTAACTATTCACATTCGGGCAAGTTATAGTTATCCAAGCAGGGATAAATCAAAGATGTGCGAACATCATAAGGGTTTTATTTCTTCCTTATAGCATAAAATTATAGCTTGTGTGTTGTCTAAATATTAAAGTTGTTAGCTATTATTATTAACTGGAACTGGGTTGAAGTAAAAGTCGAGTTATGGTTATCAAAGTAAGCTCGTTTATTTCAGTTCAGTTTACTTAGACGTTCATTATTATAGATTTCATTTGGCTGGCTTTTTTTTAATTTTTAATTCCGTTCAATACAATAGTAAAACTATTCTAAATGATGTGGTAATAAATACAGCTAGTGGTTTAATTGGAAAATATTGTGTGAATGAGTCCAGTCATCAAAGTAAATGCTGCTAAAAGATGTGCGAATATAATAAAATTAATATCTAGTACTCGATAAGCTCGATTATTTTGAAGTATCACATTATTATTGTATGCTGCCTAAATAGTAAAACTTATCAGTTGCTTACTACATATAACTAGTTGTATAAATATTTATATTATTTTATATATAAGTGGAAAATAATACGTTTGGTACTCATAAAATATAAAGAAAACTATTATTCTAAGAAATCGTTTTAGTAGAAAGAATTTGTGGTATAAATCTAATGGAAATACCATGGTTTTATAAATACAATATTTTGAAATACTGTCAATTTGCTAGTTAATCCATTTAATTTAATTCACTCTAAAGGTAAATTACGACAAAGAGTAAATTGTACAATTTTTATTTGCATATAAAACCAATATTCCGTCCGAATTACACCGTTATACCTTGAAGGTGCCGGGTATTAAAATGAGCTAAATCAACGTCACCAATATCCGGTAATTATTTAAACTGTCGGTCGATTTAATTTATTCGTTACTCAAAATTAAAACGAAGCGAAAACAAAGAAATCCCCTTGTCCAAATCGCGACGTTCCGAATAGGCGCAGCACCAGCCCCAGCCCCAAAGTCAAAGTCTGCTCCCCATTTCTCGCTTTCCATTCGCAACTTGAACAGCTCATTCCTCCCCCCTCCCCTATCTCGGGGCACAGAGAACACGGGTCACCCCATGTTGTGTTTGTTAGCGTGATTTTTCATTCCAAGCGCAATTGGTTTTCAATTCATGGCCATGTAATCCCCAGCTCCGTGGGATATTTCAGGGATTTATGTTGTTTTTATTTCAGCTTTTTTTTTTCTTTTTGTATTTGCCGTTGTCATTCCTAGGGCCAGCGAGGAAGTGGGAGCTGTCTGGCCGGGCATATTCTGCATATTATTAGCGAGCTCTGCGTGACTTCGAGTTGAATTTTTAATCAAATGCACATAATTGCCCAAATAAATCAATCAATTTGGCTTCGTTGCGCCCAAATTAGAAGTGACAGTCGAAGCAACTCTCAACTCCCAACTCGCTCTAGGTGCGCCGCATAAATTACACCAGGATACAGAATTCTCCCGATCACTCCCACTACGCACAATGTGACACCGGACTTAGTCGAACTTCAGATTTGGTTTACGTCTCATTGGCAGGACTCAGCGTTGGTCGGGGGCGTGATAGTTGTCGCTGGTGTTAATGCAACGTCTTAAATGCATATAAATAAAGGCGCGATTGTGATCTCTCCTAGCACGCGCAGCGCATTCGCTAATCCCCGGCATATTACCCCATAGACACGACTGCTGCGACTGCTTGACTTTGCGCCCATTATGAAAATGACAAATCGAGCGCAACTGTCCGTCCCTCCCTCCCGCTTGGCGATGAGTAGAGAAGGGGTAGCCCAAATCGTCTGGCATCGTTTTTGGTTTCCGCTTCTGTCGCGTGTTCCGCTCAGATCCGAGCGCACGTGCGCGATTGCATCGGAAAGGATTAACTCGGGAGGTAACACGAGCACAAGTCCAACTCATTTTCTCGTGTTTCTGGTGTGAACGAACTCGAATATCCCACAGCTCGTCAGCTGCTTTGTTTATCGCCGGTTCAATTCGGATTTCAGACAAGACACACGATTTTGAGGCTAATAACTTCAACTTCATTCATTATAATAGTGGTAGCAATACTTTTCAAATAATATTCACTCAATGTGTATCACACTTGTACCAATTGCAGCAGAAGAAAAAGTTGTATAGATACAATTAATAATCAAAACTAACACATGGTCTAAGATATCAGTGACCTATGCATAATACTACAAGAGTCAGTTATTAATGAAGTTAGTATAAGAATAATAGAATACTCATTAAAGGAAAATTAAAGTGATTTACAATACAAACTATTGTGATTGATAATAAGACAATTGAAATGCCCAAAGGTCCATAAATGAGTACATGTGAGTTGTTTTTGTTTTCTTTAGTTCTCTTTTTTTCTGCTCTTCTTTTCCTTATATTTTTCTAATTGGTTAATACTAAATTAAATATACAATGAGTAAAAAAGGAAATTATTTCATTTGCTTTGGTAGTTTCTTTTTGCTCTCCATGTTATATATTGTGGATACAATTATGTAGTTTAAGTATATAGATTCAATATCTAGATACAATAATGCAGATACAATATTACTATAGTTAAATCAAAACTGCTGATAGTACGAAGAAGCAACCTGTAATAATTGCATATGAGCAGAGATTTAAGATAGTTTAAGTATTCAATCTCTTTAAAAACTACAATATCTTTTTTAATTCATAATATTAAATATATTAGTTAGTAATAAAGTTAGTATAAAAAATATATAATATATAGCCCTAATGTGCATAAATGAGTACATGTGAGTTCTTTGTTATATTTTCATTTGTGCTCTCTTTTCCTGCTCTTCTCCTCATTTATTTTTTTTTGTTTTTGTTGTATATAAAATTAAATAACGAATGCATTAAAAAGAATTTAATTTGTTTTAATTTGCGCTGTATGTATGTATATGCGATTATTATTAATCAAAACTGGTGATTGCTCGAAGATAAGAGAGAGCAACCTATAATACTTGTAACATTAGTATCAGAAGGCAATCTCTTTTAAAACTCCAGTCTCTTGGAAAGCATGTAACAGTAATACTACTCGTAAAGTTGGCTTTAGAATTCAATCTCGTTTAAAACGTCTAATAATTTAAGAATTCAGTCTCTTTTAATATATTAGGCAAGAACTTAATTTATTAATCACGTGTGAGGTAAAAGAGCTAGTTGATTACCTTAATAATTGAATCTTTTTAGTGTAACCATCTATTCTATTTAAAATGTATTGCTATCAAAATTCAACTTGAACATTGATATTTTATTAATCATTAGTCAGAAAAAACATCACCTCAATAATTGAATCTTTTTTTGCACTGACTAGTTCGTAATAGATTGATTATAATTGCATATGAGCAGAGATTTATGAACTTGGCATGCCGACAGCCCCTGCGGGACTTCCCGGCGAGCGGCTGACAAATTTGTGTTTAAATTTTAAACCATAATTTGTCGGCGCGCAAAAGGGCAAACGGTGGCAAGGCACTGACGGCGCAGTTATTAGCCGAAAGGCGGGTGTGCGGCGGAAGGGGTGACTCCGGAGGGTTGTGGCACTCCGCAATTGAATTTAAAAAGAACGGAGTGAGCGGCAGGCAGCAGAGCCAAGTATATTTTTCAATAGGGGATCGCAGGACGGGGCGCAAAGTGAAACGGAAATGAAAACAAACAGTGGAGCGAAGGAAAACAAAGTAACCTGAGAAGACGCGACGAGTGCCGAGTTGAAACGAAAAATGGTTGCCCATGATGGAAATGATGAGAACGATGAACGATGATGAGCTGCACAGGGGTGGCGGAGAAGTCGAGGAGTGGGCCAAGTCAGGCGTAAGCTCGGGCTGAGCTCGAATGGCGAAAGGGGAGTGTGAAAATGAAATAAGTATAAACAAATAGAAGCACACATTTCAGCAAAGTCAAATGGACAAACAGGCAGGCAGTGAGGGTTTTAGAGGGTAGTAGTTTATTCATTTTTTAAAGTAGTGTGACATGGAAATCTGCGACAGGGGTTGCAGGACAGGGCGAGACGTCGAACACATGTAAATTGAAACAAAATCAGTTTTTATTCCTTGCCGAGTGGCCGCTGTGACAGCGTGATGCGAGAGGACATCATGTCTTCTGGTCGGGTCGGCATTTAATTTCCAGTGCACTTGTCGCTCTCGTTGTTTTACAGCCTGTTTGCTGTTGTTTTAATGAAGTGAGCGCCACAGACCACAGCCGAACACTCGACGCTGCGCTCTGCGGGCTGCCTCCACCTCATTAAGACGCCCCGACGCCGAGGCCAATTGCATTGTCAGCACGATTCCAATTTCCGGCCATCAGACCAGCTCGGCAACGGCATAAATCACGCCGTTTAATAACTAATAAACGCCACTGTCCACTTTTCGCACAGCGCGCGACCCACGGGTCCTTTTCTCAACTGGCAGCTGTCACTTCTGCCCAACACGCCACGCGGAAAAGCGGAAAATTGTCGCCATAGTCGCAACCGGCGGAGGCCATGGCGTGGTGTCCGTGTCAGAGGAAAAACACCCTAGAGGAATCCATCAGATTTGGGCATTTCTGTTGCATTAAGTCATCATTTTTATGCTTTGCTCCTTCGAGTCGTAGTCGCTCTCCTGGGAGTTAATTGTCCAATGTTCGGGGTCAGCTTAAATCGTACTACAATTCCAGGCCAAGCAGGGTTGCCTGCAAGTCCACATTCACTTTCATTGTGCTTGCAGAGAATTCTTTCAGCGTTGTTGGCAATTGATTTACTTTTTGTATTTATTAAGTGAAGAGTCCATACAATGCAAAGTAGTTACACAACATAACAGCAAAATGCAGATGGATGTAGCTAACCCCCAAGCTAGGCTAGATGTGAGGATTTACTAATCGATTCACTTGAACTATCTATTTAATGTAGAACATATTTTTACTAGAAAGTGAAGTTAGCTCTGATGCGGAATGTTTTTCTTTAACAAATTTGGAGCTATTATTGGCTGTGACTATACCTAACCGTTAAACTCCCAGTTCTTCTGGCTACCGATGTACAGCAGAATTCAATTTCAAAATTACCTTAATTAATACAATATTTACAATTAACAATCAAGCCGAATAGCAAGTGTTGCTCTATGAAGTAGCCAATACAACGCAATTAGTAGAACGCGCCTGAAAGTATGCAACTCTTTTTTCAAAATGCTGTGAGTACAAAAATGAAAGTGTAATGTATCCGTAGCTCACAGTGGGAAATTATCCATTGACATGCAAATTGGGAATCTTACGAATCTCCAGTCAGAGTAGCTATCATTGCCGCTGGCATAATTGAAAGCCGATTCTGGAGATTGTGACTACACTGGAAGAAGAAGAACAACAATTGCATTAATTCGCTTGCAGGTGTGCATGACTCTAATGGATGCCGTGATTGAGCCCGCAACGCAGAGAAGTTGCGCTTTCAAACCTCCCCCATGGCGTCACGCTAAAGCGTCAAAATCCTTCAACTTTTCACAGTATTTGCGCGCACAATGAACGCAAGGCGGTGATGAAGCTGGAGGCGGAAAGCGGGGGGCGTGGCCGCTTCAAGTGTCCTTCAGCAACAGAAGAATACAGCAGAAAAAAAATGAACAAAAGTATTTGAATTGACAAGTGCCATCAAAATAGAAACGGAATTAAATTTATCATGCAAAGTAGTGGCTTCATCGCCCACCCTTGAGCTAAGGGTGGAATGACGAGCACCAGCAACGCCAGCAATGCCGTGGCAAGCCGTGGGGCAAGCAGGAAGCGAGATACTTTTGTGCATTGAATAATGTTTTCACTGTCTATTAGTTGGCCAGAAGCATGATGGGCAATCAGGCGACGACACAGCTGCTCACGCGAGTGTATGTGTAAGCATATTTTGCGTTGCAATTTTAATTTGTGTTTAATTTCATAATTAGAGTTGAGCGTGGCACGTCGACTCTGATTACCAATTGGGAATGCTACACCACGGAGACTGGAGCGTGTGCTCGCGACGTGCTAATGATAATCCGCTTACAACCCGTCGCCCATTCATAATTCTCGTTAATAAGCCGGGAGCTCTCCTATGAAAGCAGATACTGCCGAGTCACGTGTCCTTTGGCGTTTCAACAATTATTCTAATAGGCTGCCGATTTGAAGAGTCATCGCGACTGCTGCTGCGATTGACAGTCGGGGCTGCAATTTTGGGTCTGCAGCGGAATCGATTTGAAATATTGTCGCGCTTTGGACTTTTCAATGTTAACATCGTGCGAGAAATCGACAAATTGTTCCACTAAAAACATCAGCAATCAAACAGAATTGAATATCAGCGGAAACGGAAATGGATGCGCTAAAAAATCGACAACTAGGACAGAAACAACAATAAAGCCTAAAATGAAAAGAGTCGCAGTTTGCAACAGTTTCGCACTGACGAATTTCGATTACGCTGAAATAGCTGCAAATATGATCAAATTTTAAAGAGTTGATTTATTGAAAATATGTCTGAAGTTAACAATAATGTAGGCTATAAAGCCTTAAGTTTAAAACAAAGGAAAAGAGAAAATATAAATTGTTAATGACGCAATATTTTGAAGTTTAAGTGAATCAGCTGGCTGCTTATCTTTAAGACTCATAGAGAATTCATTTAAAATAAGTTAGAGAAATATTGTAATACCAAATGTTTTAGATAGATTGAGTGGAAAGCGTATTCATTTCTGTGTCTGTGAGGATGGCGACAGATTCGTTTGTGATGGACTGACCAGTGGCAGTTGCATGCAGGACGATTGGTTGGTTTCCATTTTATGGCTACGTCAGCGCAAATTGTGTCATGAATTGGGTGCCTCTAGAGAGTGAAAGAGTGAGAGAGGGAGAGAGAGGGGCGACAGGGCAATTGTTACGTGTCAATAACTGCTATAAAAAGTCGACATTGCAACACGATTCACAGTTGCACAAACAGCAGCCGAAGTGCACCTTAATAACTCTCTAGTCTGTAACTCAAAATCAATGTTGCATTTCAATTGCGAAATTGCGAAATGCTGCCACACACAGACACACGACGCAATCAATTGCGATGCCACTCCGCCATTCTATGATGCCTCCCGAAGACCTTTCAAGTTTCACGAGTTTTTTGAGAATATTAAAATAAATGCTCGTTCGCGGACTGGCATTTTTTTTAGAATTGCATTGAAATTAAATTAAACTGTGCGGAGAATGGCGAGTTTGATTATAAAATAATACAAATCAAGCAGAATTCTATGCACACCATAAAGTGTGCTGTGAGTTAAAGATCATCAAAGACATTGTAGCATTCGGATTGCAGGATTTTCTAGATTTTAGCAACATTCAATTCACAGTGTCATGCATTTCTAACTTAAAGTAGACAGTTTGTGAAGTACTCGTATATTTTAATTAATCAATAGTTTATACTTTACTTTAAACTATACTATGTACTATTCATTATACTATACTTTATATTATTCTTTAAATTCTTTGTACTATCTTTTATACTATTAACTCTACAAATTTCAAGTCAAGATCGAGGATTTATTTAACTAGATCAAATGGCACACTTCGCTGAGTTGCAACTAGGCGTATACTTGTTAATCGCGTCAAGCCATCTGCAATGATTGATTGAAATGCCAATGCCTGCCCAGTTAGCCAAGCATTAGTGTAGAACTATCCCTGAATATTGTCATGCTATTAATGTTTGTTCAAGACCGGTGCAGCGGCTTTTATCCGGGTTCCGTGTTCCTTGTAGTTATTAACACGCTTGTACCGATTTGTCAAAATTCGCCGTATGACATGTGTGCAAACACGGATGACACAAAAGGACACAAAGGATGCGTTCGGGAGGGTTGCAGAGCGGCAACTGTGTGACAAGATAGTTGACGTTGGCCAAAGGGTTGCTTTTGCAGCCGAGTTGCAACCCCGCGAGGCAATGTGCAGCGATGCACGATTATCAACAATTTGTGTATTTTTCATTTGGCGCAAAACTTGATTCCATTTCAGATGTTCAATGCACAATGCGCAGCTGAGGCATTGCCAATGAGCATGAAATGCACGAAACAAAATATAAAGCAATAAAGATTAATATAAAATCGAAAATGCAGAGCAGCGAGGGACTCTCGCAGTTGTCGCTTGTACATCGCACATGGACTATCAGGATAGTAGCTGCTTTACCCGTTTCTCATTTGCCTACGAACGTTTAATTAAAAGCGCATCAATCTGTCGGCCCCGATATCAATCACAATTACCAATGCGATATTCATTTTAATCCGACACTGAATCCGAGTTTGAGTCCACGTCCGGAGATTCGGCTTGCCTTGTCTGGAGTGTTTGCAAAATTGATGATATGCAAAAATCGAGGAGTAAAGTATTATATAGATGACAGAGATATGGGGAGTGAGCCAAGCATCGTTGCCATTTTAAAAACACGTTCACAATAAACTAAAGGTGGGAAACTCTTTTTCTAGATAAAGTGCTTTATTCCTACTCATTGTTTCATTAACTAACTGAACTATTAATGCTATCCTCAAACTTTAAACTTTTTCACTATACACTTTATTTATTCTTACTCTAAATAACTTAAATTGCATACAGACTAAAAGCTTAGCATAAGTTAACATTAAACTTAATAATAGTTGTTCTATTTGTTTATCTATCTGCTGTGAGTAGTTGTACCTATAAATGTTAACAACATTTACTGTAAAAACGATTTGTCTATTTACTGCGAGTAGTTGTACGAATATGTTGATGGAATATAAAACACGTACATTCAGAATTTATACAAAATAAAGTGTTTTTCATAGGGAAAGCAATTAAAAAACTATAATAAGTACTTCAACAATTACAGAAGAAAGAAACCGCTGCCCGGGGAAACATTAAACATCAGTGTTTTCTGTATTTTCTTAAGATTTTTTATGCGATCGTTCGGCGGGAAAAGTATTTGGAACAGCTAAATAAATGTGTGGCCGTTAAGTGGAAATTACGCTAAGCCGCCTATGCCGATATGGGACTGCGAGAGTATTGTTCTGAATTTCAATCGATCGATATGGAATTGGAAAGTGCAATGGTAGACATTGTGGCCAAACTGCGACCTGGTTAGCGGCGAGTGTACGAAACACATGCGAGTTTGGTGGGGTGGGGGGCAATCGTTACCTGCATTTACGACACGGTGCTCGTAATCAAAACTTGCCCGGTTCCTGGGCCTGGGGCGCGGGCAGCCTAGACGTGATACATAAAAGTTGCTCCAAGGAAATTGCTTCCACACGGCTGACCTCATTAAATGCAAACAGAGTCCGACCACAACAATTCAAATCAAATATAAAAGTCAAAAATTCATCGAAGGCCGGCGAGGGCGGAGTGGTGGTGCTATTCGTGACGCGCTGGATGGATGCCTCTGCAGCGGAGGCGGCTAACCACAGCAGTGGCAAGAAGGAGCCACTCAGCGACGAGACGGCAGTGAATGGAAATTTGCTTTGCGGAAAAACTTAAACACCGGAAACAATTAATTCCACTTGAATTAACATATGCTCCGATTGTTTAGCTCTAAGGGTTGGGGCCGGGTTGGTGGCCACAAAACAAATCACGACCCCTGCGAAAGTGTTGAGTACTCGATGAGGGTAGCCTGGCGACTAGGCGATTGATCGTCGCCCGTTGCTCGATAACCGCCTGGAGTCCATCAACTTTGGCCATAATCGCTGCGAAGCTCATTCACTTTGATGGGGCAAAAGTTTTGAGAAGCGCAACAGCAATTTGGAGAAATGAGTTAAAAAGTTAATTGCCGGCGGACAGGTAATTTCTGGCACACTTCAAATGCAAACGCCACTAAATAATATGCAAACAAGGGTGGCTCCAGCCCTCCCATGTCCCGGCACCAAGTCAATCAAGGACCTCACGGCACTCATTTCCATTCCCCTTCCCATTTCCACTTTCAGTCACAATCTCATCCCCTGGCCACAACCGCGACACGTCAGCCATAAAGTCACGAAATGCTTCTACGTCCTTCGACATTGCGTGCTATCTGTGGTTAGTTCTAAGTTAGTTTGACGCCAGAGCGACAAGCGTGGGAGGGAGACAACCAAAGCTGAGACAGAGACAGCGACAGTGACGGGGAGAAGGAGAAGGTTAGGGACGCGTGGCCACGTTTAGGCGTAACAAATTACCATTAAACTACTGCTGCCGGGGGCGGGGAACTCCCTGATTATTATTTAATGATGAACTCTGACAGATTGTTATGCTTATGCTTCATAGCCGGGCCATTGATATAATTATATATACTTGATAAAGGTCGTTTACTTTAGGGATAATTTGTTACGACGTATAACGCATGTCTATACAATTTTGTTATTTACTTTATTTTAATTATTATTTACATCAAATCTTTCAATGCAATTTAAATTTAATGAAAATGCTTATTCTTTCTTTTCTTTCTTTCTTCCTATAAAATATCGTAAGTCTTAAAAAACTATTCTTATGCTTTATAGATGGGCCTTTAATAGAATATATATAATATTATACTTTGTAAAGATCGTTTGCTATGTTTGTTTACTATTCTATTGTTATTTACCTAATATTAATTATTATTTGAATTAAATCAATGGAAATTCAATTTCATGAAAAATCTTTTTTTCAAAAAGATCCTTTGAATAAGTGTAATTATCTGAAACAATCTATTAGTTTTTGGTAATTTTGATCACAATTCTTAAAAAACCGTGACAGATTGTTATGTTTTTGCTTTCTAGTCGAGTCATATTGGGGCTAATTTGTTACAGCTGAGACTTGGTTTTCAAATAAAATATATATACGCTTATTCTTAATTATTATTTACATTAAATGTTTAAGTGGAATTTCAATTCAATGAAAATGCTTTGTTTCTTAAATACATAGATCTTATAAAATAGTATAGTTATCTACAACATTATATTAGTTTTCAGGACATTTGATCACAACTCTATGAAAACTGTGACAGATTGTTTTGGTTTTGCTCTCTAATTGTATGACTTTAGAGCTAATTTGTTGCAGCGGAGAATTCGTTTCAACAATCAATTTCAAATCGATTTCAACAATTTCTTCTTAATTTAAATGAAAAATAAGCAAAACTAAATTTATATTGACATTTACTTAATCATAATTATAATTTACATAATTTCTTCCTCCGAATAATGTAATAATGTTATTTATTCATTTAGAAATATACAAAATGGGAATATGGGAATTGTACAACAATTAGTTAGTTTTAGGGGATTTTGCTCTCTGGTCCTAGAACACCTTACATTATACAAATACGCAGAATGGTCCTTTTGAAATAACACAGAGTTGAATTACAGACATAACTATACACTTAAAAATATGTATAATTTGCAAATTATTTTTTTCTTTAGAAGATTTGTATTTATAGTTAAATTACAAAAGTAAATATAAAATTCAAACATTTACTATTTTTTTCTTACTGTAGATGGTCTTAGAGCCATCATTATTTTCGTCCTGTTACTTACAATATTGGCTAGGGGAAAACTTATAGCATATAACTAGCAATTTAAATAATTACAATATCCCACTAACTTAATAAAAGTCATACAGATATTACACATTGTAAAATTGTTAATCCTGCCTTATAGACTGAATAAACTCTCTGAGCATAGCTCGAAACTATTACACAACTTTCTTAACGTGATTTTACTGTGGCTGGTTTTGCTGTCTTAACTATTTTTCCATTTTCTCCATCTTGAATAACTCATTTGTTTGTGTTTGCCCTTTATGTACTTAATGAATTTATATAAATTAGCCAGCTGAATCCTTGTGTTGTACCAACTCACAGTTGGGTTGAAAAGGAGCTTTAATCTTGGCAGTGCAGCTGCACACAGCGAGCATCCTCATCATCATCAACGGGAATGCAATTATTCAACTGCCTGCCAGCCAATTGTGAAATGCCAAAAACACCCTGCAAGTTTTCCGCACTGTCAGCACACGCCAAAGGCAATTTTTTAATTTCTTAATTTTTGCGAGGTCATGAAAATTAGCTGCGTTCACGTTCGTGTCCCAAGTAGCCCAAGACGTCGACTCGAGTCGGGATTCCACGTAGCGACGCCACGGTCCATGGCAAGCCACAGTGGCGCTGTTGTCCACCACCAGAGAGAGACGCTGGTAATATTTCTTTATCTTCGTCTTCATCTCCACCTCTGAGCTGGCTTCATCACGGACCCAGCGAGAGAGGGAGAGGGAGAGCGGGGGCGACGTTGACAATGAGATGCGAGGCGACATCGAGATGCGCCCTTTGTTTTCCTCGAGCTGCGCCAGTTGTGGCTGCTCCTGGCTTCTGGCTCCTGGCAGTGGGCAAAGTTTATTCATTTAGAAAATTTGCTCATTTTCGTTGCGGGGCGGATACCGAATTATTGTAGCCAGACTAGGGCGAAGGCGGGGGCGGGGTGTGGTGTGGTGGAGCAGAAATGCGGTACGTGTTCGCAGTTTTCATATAAATTGCGGCCAATAACATTTTTCAGTTGGCAAAGCAAGAAAAACGCGCACAAAGCAAAAGACAAGCGAACATCGAACTGAGAAACAGCAAACGAAAAAAAGAACAGAAATGGACAAAAGCTGCTGATGATGGCGAAGAAACCCAGGGACCTGGTCATGGGCCAGCTGAAACTGGCTCATTAAGTCGGCCATGAGCAAGCCGAGCATGGGGTGGAAAGGGGCTGGTGGAGGGAGAGGGGGAGGGGAAAGGGGATGGCGCGTGGGTGTTGCTGTGGTTGATAGCGGCCAAATCTCGACGCGACGACACTTGAAGAGGGGGAAATTTTCTTTTGCGCTGCTGCTGCTGCCACTCGATGCCATTAGAGATGCCAGACAGAGATGGATAGCTGGATAGGCAGATAGAGGGAGATGGACGAGCGAATTATTCTGGAAATACCCCGAGGTAATTATAAATGTCCTTCCACGCTTAAGCTCGTCAGCCTGTCGCCCTGTTTTGTCTATCATAATGAGTGGCAGGCCGACATTTGGACATAATTGTTCAATTATTTTGTTACTTATTGCCTTTTCCCCCCGCCCCCGTCCCCGCTCTGCCGACGAGTTGGCTTTTGTCTTCTGTTGCCGAGATTTGTCTATTAAATACTCGCCTGGCAGGCGACATTCGCAATCTTGCAGATAAGTTTATTGCCAGCTCTCGACTGGTCTGTGTGTGTGTGTGTGAGTGTGAGTGTGGGGGGTGGGGGTAGTATAAGTGCCACGCCCTTGCACACCACGGGAGTCGCGCGACACGCGTTATTCATTTTGCACATTTCGCCGTGTGACAATCGAACGTCAAATTCAATTACAATGCCGCCAACTCTGAAGCGGCAAGTTCGGCAGCAGGGTGCAGGCTGCAGAGACGGGTGGCACATAGTCAGCAGGATATAGCCCTGGGCTTCAGGTGTGTGTTTTGCCATTCAATTATAAAATTTCAATAAAAATTTGCCCATTCGCATCGCCTTCTTTATTGTTTTTGACAGTCGTCGACGTCCTTGCGCTTCTCCATGAAAAGGGGCGACTGAAGGCACTTCATTCGAAATAATAGAAGGAGGCGTATCCTCAACTTCACCGAGTTCCACTGCAGTCAGTAAGTATGCGCTCCCTTCTCGAGCAAGCCAAGTTCGCCTCGGGCCACAGTTTGGGCTGCAAACGACATTTGAGCGACTGAGGAGTCAATTGAAAGACTGCAAACAAGCAGCTATGGGGAGCTTATTCTTAAAATATTAAAACTATTGTGAAGAGTCGCTCTTTAAAAGACATAGATCTCTATTGATCTTTATAAATGTGCATACAATAGATAGTAGACATCACAGAGTGCATATTGGTCTAATAACTGCAAATTAGATACTTATTTGTGAGTGTGAGTTTATTCCTCATATATCTACATACTTGTGAGGGAGTCACTCTTTAAAAATACAATGTCTTCTAAAAGTTTATACATACTTTTGATAGTTGATATCCTAGGTTTAAAACTGTCAAAAATTAAACTAGTGATAGCTTATTCTTAATAAATCCACACCAATCGCTCCTTAAAATGAAGAATATGCATAAATAGTAGTAGATATCATAGAGTCATTTTTACGTTAGCGACTGCAAAAAAGTAATTAGGAAGGATTTATTCTTTATATATCCAGACTATTGTAAAGAGTCTTTTTTAATAGATATACATCTCGGCTTTGTTAGTCGTCTTTATAAGTATTTATACAATTGATAGTAGACATCCGTGAGAACACTCTTAGTTGAAAAACTACATCAAATTGATATACAAAAATAACTACAAAAAAACGACTAGTGATATATTTTCCACAGTAGATCCACAAAACTGTGAAGAGTCCATTTTCAACAGAAATAGATCTCTAGTTATATTAATGATTAGACAATAATTAGTAGATACCATAGAGTGCAATTTAGCAGAATTACTCTAAAAAATAAACTATGGAGAGCTTATTATACTTAGAGCAACCACTGGCGAATATTTTTGTATGTTGAATCTCAGTGACTATTAACTTTATGATATGAAGTCATGTTTTGAACTGCAAGTGCCTATCTAGACAAGAGTTGTGCTTATTTATATATTTCATCGTATATGGCAAACATCTTTAGATGTTGGATCACGGTAACTATAAAAACTATGAATTGATCTATGGCAAGAATATCCACAATGTCATTTTGTATATACAATATCTCATCCTAGAGTGCACTATGACTAACTTTTCCTTATTGCTTTAAATCAGTGTCGCTGTTAAACTTGGATCTCAGTGATGCGGTCTCATATGTTGAACTGCAAGTGCCTATCTAGGGCGTGTGATAGCCCAATAGTGTCCACAAGAGTTGTCATACTCGTTTCCGATTAGATTTGCGGGCGAGCTGTGCTCTTCTTCCAACAGCGCATCATTCAAATTGGCGACAATTTCAGTGGACGGAAGGGACTTGTGTGGAGCCCCCACTATTGTGTGTGAGCTTGTGAATTGCATTGAATCGCTCAATGACATATCCATAAATCAGAGCTACAGACGAAGAACCGCATTCCAAGCAGCAGCGGCGAGCAGAAGGAGACGGCGACGGGGACGGAGATGGAGGAGAGGCACCTCAGCTCCAGCGGACAGCTGGATAGAGCAACAACAACAACAGCAAGAGCAAGAGCAACAGCAACGGCAGCAAAACAAAACGTAAAAATATCGCAATGATCATAAATATTATTCAGTTTTGATGGCTGGACAACACGGCTTGTAAGTGGGGAAATATGCAAGGCGAACTGGCGGCTTGCTGGCTCTCATCATCGAGGCGATGACGCGATGCGATGCGATGCGCAGAGTTGCCAAAAAGGGATTTCCATTTCGCACACGGGGATACACATTGTGAATGCGATCAACTGCCCCGCTGCCCCGCTCCCCGCTCTCCGCTTCTGCGCGGTGACAGGCAGAAGGTGTTGAGGAAATTGTTAAACAGCAGAAGCGCACAAAAAGAGCAGCAGCAGGCTGCCGCTTGCATAAGTGATGCAGCAGTGGCAGCTTGCGGCACCGCACAGACACGCTGTCTGGCAATGTGGCGCGACTGTCTCGCCCCCGGGGCACAGACAAAGGGCCGCGTCGTCTGGGGAGCACTGCGGCAAGCGGTCGCACATGCGCACGGGCGTCGCATTGTCTTCGCTGGCCAACGCCAACATTAGCCAAAGTGTTTGTTAAAGCAGCCACAACAGCGATTTGAATTTCAGCCACCAGCCTCCGATTCTAGCACGAAAATAGTGCGCTCTTCCGAGGCGACATCAGACGCGCCCATCTGATCCAATCAGAGGCCCAGCGATGCCATCGACTCCGTTCCCATCGTGTGCCTACATATGTATGACATTCGCGGACGCGACTCACTGCAAACCGTAGCCACAGTGTAGTTTCCTAATCTGCTCATTCTATGCAAAATATGATAGAAATCTGGCCAGCTCTGGTATCGGAGACGGGCTGGGGTTGGGGTCGGGGTTGGCGCGCATCGATGCTCGTTGGAATTCAGTGTCGCGACTCACAATCATATGCAGTCCGCTTGTCCCAAGTCTCAGATCTCTCCCAACGATGTTGTTTCATACCTATAAATTGTGCTCGCACTGTGGGAAATATTTTATTGAGAGACACAAGCGTTGGGTAAACATTTAAAACCTCAAAATTTCTACCATTTGATCGTAGTTTGAATTCATATATTGCAATTATAACATATATGATAATTCTTACTATTTTTTTATGAAACAAAAACTGTTCTAAAAGGGCATTCAGAATGCAATTATGATTATTACTATCCCTTCCTTCCAAATTGTATTCTGAATTTCCTTTTAAACTCTTTGCTTAAGCTTACACTTACTGATGACACTAGGAATTAATTTTTTTGGAGGTTGTTTCTGGTTCTGCATTTAAAATTATGGGTGCTATGTGTTGCTTTTAAGTCGAATGATAGTTTATAGTATTCCTCATGTGAACAGCTTGAAAATTCAAAATTTCATAGTTTGAAAAATTTACGTTGCCTGTTAACGAAAATAATAATAATCGTAATATAAGCAATTATAATAAATTCTAGATTAAAAAATATATAATCGTAATATAAGTAACTGAAATAACTGATAGGCCAAAAGCCTAGGTACTTATAAAACACTTTGATTAGAGCAATCGTTTGATTGGTTCCACTGTCCAGCTATTCAATAACCGAATCTGGCGATCGTGGAGGGGGAAACGAAATATGATTGCCTCGCGGAGCAGTGCAGGGGGTGAGGGGGAAATCTGGAATACGAAGCCAGAGAATGTGGAACGATTTGGTTTCGTTTTGCTTAACCAGACGAGCAGACGAGCCACCGAGCCACCGAGCAACTGAGCGACTGAGCGGCCGAGCGAGCGAGCGGCTGCTTGTGTTCCGTATTGGGACGCGGCGCGGCTTCTGCTGATCTTGTTACCGATCTCGATTTTTGATGGCGATTTTGACTGCTACGCGACGCGCTGACAATTCGCCTGAACTGATGCTGCGGCACATATAAATCCCACGAATGCGACGACGACGACGACGGCAGCGGCTTGGACTTGGACTTGGGCAACCGGAACAGTGTGGCACTGGGGCTGGGGCAGGGAGGAGGGCAGTCGGAGTTGTCGGAGCCATTGTCACTGCATGCCACTCGAAGCACGATACTTTATTCATTTATTCCAATAATAATAATGCAATGCAAACATTGATTGTCATCGATTGTCAGCCGCGTTGTCTGTTGCGACGCGACGGCTGCGCACGCGCAACAATCACCAGGTCGCTCCACCCGGATGACGGGCCGGGGGGAGGGGAGTAGACTTATGCCCTTTTAGGGTATTTTTGATAGGTGACAGATTTTGCGCTCGCTCGGCTATTTGTGGGCTGAATTTATGAGTTGTTCACTCGCCTTGTACCTCGTCGTTGTTACTCTTGTCGCTGACACATCCCTTTCCCTATCCTATTCCCTCTCCTGCTCCTTCCGCTGTCCCCTCGCTGGCTGGCATGGCACGTTTATTATTGATGCCCGGCGAAGGGAGCACTTCTCGCAACACACTCCGGCTGATTTGCATAAAAAATTGTGGCAATTTTTATATGGCATCCTCGTCGACTGACACGGCTCCCAACCCAAGCCCTGAGCGGGCTGTCATGTAATTGCTTTTTGCGCCGCCGACGACGCCCATCAGGCGCTATTGAATTTAAATGAATTCAATATTGCATTTTCACGCTAAAATGCGCCCAAAAACAGATTTTTCATTTACACTTTCTGAATGGCGAAATCCGGATTACGTATCCCACGGGCAGAGCATTGATTCCGTTGCCTCTGCCGCTACCGTTGCCTCTGCCGCTGGTTTCCATTCTGCTTCTGCGCACTGCAAAGAGGCCACCTGCAAATTGCTTGATGGCGACCCCAACGTCTCGCTCCGGTCATTTGGTCAAAGGATCCGCCGCAAAGCGCCGCCCAGCCCCCCACACCCGACCTCCACTGTGCACTGTGCCTTTGGCTTTGACTTGCAGACCCCTCCACGCTCTCCCCGTCCCATCTGGCAGTCTGTCTATCTGAAAGCGCTTCTTGTATTTTGTATGCCGTTTGTGCTTTTCGTACTTTTTCAATGCTGCGAAATTAATCAAAATGTGCACAAAATTTCTGTACAACAATTTGATTGAAGTTCATGCGACGACCTGAGCAACTAATCGGATTTATTCAACGATTTTCTTACAAGTTAGCCGAGTAAACTTCTGCTCTTGTTTTAGGGTACAAATATATTTGCGAAAGTAGATTTAACACACTTCAAAATTGAAAATTTAAATTATTTGGTATAACGAAAGTTATCGAAGGAAACTTGTGATAAAAAATATAATATATTTAAGTTAAAAGTGAACTTTATTCACTTAAAAATTTAAAATATAAACTAAATGGCATACTCGTAATATATTAAATAGTTCATATTTTACAGTGTATAAGTGATCGAAATAAACTTGTGATTTTGTTGAACAAAATGGAAAATTTACTTAAGGTAGTTCAGAAAGTAGATTATTATCTTGTTTTACAGTATCGAAAGTATTATTAAGCTGAAAATTTGCAAATTCAAATCACAGAGCCTAAAAAAACACAGAGACTGTATCAAAAACATAAACATTCATACTACAAGTTATAGAGTAAACTTTATTGACAGCCATCGAGGGAAACTTGTGCTTTTGTTTAAGAGTATTGAACATTTATTGAAACTAATTAAAGTAGAATTTAGTCACTTAAGAATTGTAAATTAAAATTGCAGTGTGTATCTAAAACATTATACACGATTTTATAATATCAAAGATATATTCAAGTTGAAATCTAAATTTTTTCACTTGAAAATTAAAATTACATATTCAAGTTATCACTTTAAGTTTGTGCTCTTGCTTTGAAATATCTAAAATGTTTTTAAGGCAGTTAAGAGTAATGCATACTTATTTAACGCGTAGTAGATATTGAAACAAAAAATCATTGAAATTACAATTAAAAAAAGTAAAGTGGAAAATTATATGTACCAGGAAACCCTCAAGTTTAAGGTACTTGGAATGGTTATCATATATAGTTATTATTGGCATATCGTTTTGTTTTTGTTTTGCCTACAAAAGTTGTTAGCAAAGTAAATGACTTCGATTTTGTTGTGTTTTTTTTGTTAATAGATGTCTATTTCAACAAATTGATGTGCCAAACGAAACGCAAACATGAAATCAAGTCGTGTGTGAGTGAGATGACATAACAGAGTGTTCAATTTATTTATGGTTATCGAAATTATGGGGCTTTGCACCTTCCGCCAATGACGAACGATCCACATTTTGATGTGTTGTTCATTTCGGTTGCTTATTTCACCAGTTTCTTTGCTTTGTTAGAGGTTTTTGGTGGGGAATTTTTGTCAGATTTGGGATAAGGCATGACTTTTTAATAGAGTTAAGGCGATTTTTGATTCGTTTATGTCGTTTTATTGTGCAGTGAATTTTAATTTCGCCAGCGACCAGCCACGAACTCGAATCACTTTCAAAAGGCCATCGAGCGTATTACGACGCACCGAAATGTTTGTCAAAAATATTTAAAGGCTTCTCTGCCTCCGCCTCCAAATTTATGCCAATTTTGCCATAAAATAAACTAAGTGAGCTGCCGTAGAGTGTGCCCGACTGTGGGACACCCGACAGCTTCTCATTTCATTAGCAATTGAATTTTGTGGAAACTTGTAGGGTTCCCAACTTTTAAGTTAGTATTATATCTACCTCTCTACGTCGGGGATGCCGGGTATCGCTGCTGTTTTTTCGGGCGGAAAAATGATCTGATTTATATTTGACACAATGGATTGGCTGACTTCGTGTTACAATACACATTTGTATGTATGTTAGCTCGAGTCTGCACATTCTTTTATTTATACACGTATCTGTATCTGGCAGCCGTATATTTAAGCTACACACGACTCTCAGCTTCGAGCAGTCGCTCGCTCTGATACATAAAACATAAGCCTGGCCCACGTCTCCACCGTGGAGTGTAGAGGGGGGCTGATATTTTTTGGATTGGTGTGACTCCCTCGGCTTTAACCGTAAATCGCAGCGGACATTCGGCGGCCATTATGATGCGCAATAATGCGAAATGTTAAATGAATCGGCGAGCGAAGCGGAGCAGAAGACCTGACTACTCATACGTAGAGGCCCAATTATATCGCAATGACTGCTCGTAAAATATTGGGGTGTTGACAAATTATGGCAACGCCTTTGCCCGCATCACGTCGTGCACGTCAAGCAGCCGCGCGTACAGGGTATACATACACTTTGGCACTCTGCCACTTTGCCACTTTGGCTAATCACATATTCAGATATTCAGATATTCCGGCATTCGCGCTGGAACGACTACTTTAATGGCCCAAATGGTCAAAGGCGGTATAGTTTCGGACAAGTGTTCCGATCTCGGCGGCGATAAGGAACTTGCTCCACTGAGAATATCTAAATAGACGTACTTTATTTACATTGTGAAACTCTATTCCATGGCTTAATATGAAATGAGAATGATGGGGGATGATAATGAATAAGTAATGCATTGAGTTGTGCTTATTTAGTTATATAGTATTGAATAGATATTAATATCGGCATACGGTAGTATTTCAAATTAGTTATTATTAAAATAAATATGTAAATAATGTGTATGTCAATGAAAACAAATTTCATGATAATATGTAATAATAAGTAAATAGTAAATAGTAAATAGTTAATAGTAAATAGTAAATAGTAAATAGTAAATAGTAAATAGTAAATAGTAAATAGTAAATAGTAAATAGTAAATAGTAAATAGTAAATAGTAAATAGTAAATAGTAAATAGTAAATAGTAAATAGTAAATAGTAAATAGTAAATAGTAAATAGTAAATAGTAAATAGTAAATAGTAAATAGTAAATAGTAAATAGTAAATAGTAAATAGTAAATAGTAAATAGTAAATAGTAAATAGTAAATAGTAAATAGTAAATAGTAAATAGTAAATAGTAAATAGTAAATAGTAAATAGTAAATAGTAAATAGTAAATAGTAAATAGTAAATAGTAAATAGTAAATAGTAAATAGTAAATAGTAAATAGTAAATAGTAAATAGTAAATAGTAAATAGTAAATAGTAAATAGTAAATAGTAAATAGTAAATAGTAAATAGTAAATAGTAAATAGTAAATAGTAAATAGTAAATAGTAAATAGTAAATAGTAAATAGTAAATAGTAAATAGTACTAAATGATAAATAGTGATAGTAGTAGTACTAAAATTATATATTATGATAATAATAGCACTTCACATATTAATAGCAATTACTGATCACGCTCCTTAGCATTCATTGTAAATAGTTGTAAATAGTAGTGAAAGTAGTAGTAAATAGTAGTAAATAGTAGTATATAGTAATAGTAATAGTAATAGTAGTAAAATTAGGAATGATGATAATTATAGCACTTCACATATTAATAGCAATTACTGATCACGCTCCTTAGCATTCATTGTAAATAGTTGTAAATAGTAGTAATTAGTTGTAAATTGTAGTAAATAGTAGTATATAGTAATAGTAATAGTAATAGTAGTAAAATTAGGAATGATGATAACTATAGCACTTCACATATTAATAGCAATTACTGATAACGCTCCTTAGCATTCATTAATACCTGCAATTAAATTAATATCCCACACAACTCGCCTTTACTATTATTATTTAACCCGAGTTGGGCTATTCAGGGCAGTATATTACGGTCTCGAATTCATTAGTTAAGGCAAGAAATGCATTTACATTCGCATTTGTCATGCAATCTCATTCCTGGGCTGCCTGGGAGAGCTGCAATCGAGGCAACAAGTGTGGAATTTCGGACTGCGCATAGACTGAGCCGGGAAGCGACTCGTTGCAAATGCAATGGGGCAATGAGTGGAGCATTGCAGCTCTGCAGCATTGGAGCAATGCAGATATGGAAATATTTGCGGGCATAACTCATGCAGATTAGCTGCAAGTTGCAAGCTGCAGGCTGCAAGTTGCAAGCTGTGTTGGGCGGGCGGCGAATGAAAGAGGCGCAAATTAAGTACGAGAAAATATAATTGATAAACATGGCTGAGTTCTAATTCCGGCTGAGTTTATCGGACGACGCATTGCCATTAATTAGGCACTTGATTTATGAAGGCGCCGATGGCGATAGGACGACATGATGTGGATGCAATGTGCAACTTCTCAACTGTCGCTAAATGATGATGCCGAGTCGCGATTTGGGGCGTTGGCGGCGTGGGTCGCCACCTCAAGCTGCATGACAATTTACCACCTGCCTGGGCCATCTAGGAGAGAGCCACTGTCAGCCATAAATCAGATGGCCAGCTTAATCGAGGCTTAAATGCTGGTTGCGCTAGTGGCAGGACACCATTCCTGCCAGCCGAAACAAGCGCGCGAATTGCAAATACGCATGATAAGTATCAGTTCTTTCGCTCTTTGTGGCAAGCAGCAGCAGCTTGTGATCCTTGTGGCCCGCAGCCTCAAGGCGGCGAGCGGAAGTCGGACTCGCAAGGCGAGCATGCGCAGTGAAAGGACATCGAGGGTTGGACGTGCCACAGGCTAATATTAATTAAGTGCATGTTGCGCATTTCTTATGCTACCAGTCGCCTTTATCGTTTTGGTATTAATTACCGCTGTTGCCGCCGCCGCCGCTGCTGCCGCTGCAAGGGTTGTCTTGGCCAGGACAATGACAACTCGATAAGCACATTGCGATCCCTCGCCATCATGCACCTGTTCTCCCCCTCGTTCGCTCGTGGGTGAACACATTGAACTCGCTGTATCGCATACATCATCTGCAGGCTGCTGTCACTGGCTTCGGGCCTGCTGCTGTTTGGGCCATGTTTACTGCTGCATTCTCCACATACACACTTCGCTAACACACGTCTTTGGCATTGTTATGGCGTTATCAGCGTTTCATGGTTTGTTTGTCACTTAACACCTTTCTAGGTGCGCACATTAATTAGAAACGCAACGAACCCGCGCGACAATTCTCTACGATCACTTGAGCGCTTCTATGTGGGACTCGCAATCGAAATCGAGCTGGATTCCAGCTGTGCTCAGCAACGCCTCTGTTCCCAATATGATAATACCTTGAGGTCATTGTGAAGAAGACAATCATTATATTTATTTGGAGCAAACAAATAATAGAGGATTAATAAAACAACACAATAGGAAAACTTAAATACAATTTTAAAACATAAATAATAAAATTAAAACATAATAATAAAATTAAAATACATTTCAAGGATGCAAACGATAGTGCACATAAATTACATCAATTAAATAAGAAAGGACACAAATAAAACTAAATAGAAGGATTGAAAAATTATTTTGATAAAATGTTTATACAATATTTATCCATAGTATTCAGAGTTCTAACTTAATTTTGTTTTAAATCACAAATGATGGCATCTACAATATATTTTCTTTGGTTCTGGCAAGCTGCTTGCGAGACTTACTGAAATTCTAATTCAATTTAATTAAACAGGGACTCTTAAATGTCAATGACAATCAGATACAAGTCACGAACCGAGCGCTTCAAGGAGCAACGCGGACTTGTTTCTCTTATCGCGCCCATCGATTTTGAGTATGTCGACTGTTCTCAGCCCAAAAGATCCAAGTATAAATGCGCAAAGGACAACTGAAACCGAATACCATATGCTCCACAGAAGTTTGCAAATATCAACGACATAAGTTTGCAGAGTTATCGTTACTATAATTATTCACATTATATTTACAAAGAATTAGTTCGAATATGCATTTGACACTCGTAAATAAACAGTATACGATTCAACATTTTTCAGGTCATTTTGAATATATTGTGTAATGAGAAATTGGAGGAAACTGATCTATCAAAAAAAATTATTTAAGTTTTTGATTTAATTTCATTTCAAAGAAGAAAAATCCATAGTAGTTACTCAACAAATCACGAATTTAAATTCATTTAAGCGCATTTCAATTTAATTAAGCTATGTTTTTGATTTAATTTCATTTTATTAATAGAAGTAAGCGAAATCCATGAAATAATTAATTCAATTGGAGATAATTCAAATTTAATGAAATTAAGTGTTTTATTTTGTTTCATTTAAATAATAGAAGTAAGCCAAATCAATGGTAGTTACTAATACGTATCTACATATCGTATAATTTTATCTTAAAATTATTCTAGTGAACATTTCAACTCATTTTATGTGTGCATTGCATGTAGTCTCTTAGTGCATGTACCCGAACGGAGGAAAGTAGCAGAACTTTTTGAATACCCACGAAATATTTATTAGCCGAAAACAAAATTTTAATGAACTGAAAAGTTTTCAATAAAATAAAATCGACATAAAAATAAAGTCAGCAGTAAAGAGAAGAAATAAAATACTGAAAAGACACACAGAATTATCAAAAGCAAGTTCGTGCGCAGCCAAGGAGGGCCAGCCCTATATACAAACTTACATATACCTATGTAGGTGCTATCGCTGTCCCGAGTTTGCCATGCAAATCTGCAGGCGAATGCAAGCAGAGGAGAAGCAGCGAAAGGCGCGCACACACAGTGATCATCATAAGTACGCACACACGAATGCCAGTTGGGATCAGGTAGTCGCGTTTGGTGCCGGCTTCGGCTGGCTTCTGATTTTCTTATTTATTGATTTTCTATAATAAATTTCGCATGCTTGCATCCAATTTAAATAAAATTCGACAATTCTAAATCACCTCGTTTTGACGTGGGGCTACTGTATCTCCTGTTCGCCAGGTTGACCAGCCAGGTTTCCAGCCAGCTCTGTCGCTCCCGTCCTCTCCCTGCTGCCCTCCTCCTCGTTAATCGCAGTGGCTTGCGTGCGAGAGCACAACTGGCTTTGGGTTGCTGTTAGCGGAAATGCAAAACAAGGCCAAATCGGCAGATTTATTGACATCTCCGATGTTGGATGCGACTTCTGCTCTGGTGATGCTGCTCCGGGGCTGCTGCACAGTTGGCTCTGCTTTGCATATGAAATGGCCGGGCTAAGAACACTAAATATACACACATTCTCATGGATATCGGAGGGCATCTGAGTTATTGGCACGAGAACGCAGCAACGCACGGAACTTGTTCAGTGCTGCGCTCGAACTGGTTCGTGACTCAGCTACGGTTTCGATTACGGCTTCGGTTTCGGTTTCGGCTAAATCACATCTCAATATCCAACTAGAAATTATGAATCCCAAATGAGCTTCGACTTGCTGTGTGAATACGACCTGACTCTGCAGACTTGCTTGACAGACTGACTGACTGACTGTTTGACTGGTTGAGTCAGGTTATTCGTGGGAATGTGTTTATTCAAATCGCGCCAAATATCTGTTATGCATAACTCTTTTGTCTCCGCTCGCCAATTTCGCGATTCGCGTCTATTCGCCTTTGTTTCTATTAATTGAATGTAGTTATTTGTATGTTAAAATCTATATGAATTTTAAACTCTTCTTCTGCAATATGCCGATTCCCACGTCATTTTCCACCAATTTATCGACTTTAATTAACCGATAGTCACTGCGCACGAATTTATTGGCGATTTGCCGTGCGAATTGCAAATTCGCTTATTGCAAACCGACGACAATTTGACAAATCATTGCTACTCTAAAATCTCTAACGATGTGATACTCTTGTGTGAAAAAATTAGGTTTAACTTGGAGTTTTTAGTGTCTGTTGCGGTTTGTCCCATGAACCATTCTTCTGCATAAACTGGCCATCTGATTCTTATTCTACTTCTTTGTACTGTATCTGGTCTAGACTAATGTTCTAAATCTCTACAGCTGAATAATTATTTTTTTTTTTAGATTGACTTAATTCAGCATGAATGTTTTAATTAGAAAGTTTTAATAAATGCCATATAATAAACTTAATTTGTACAGCATCCTTATTGAATCACTTTCTTAAGATTGCAATAACAAAGTAGTCAATAATTTTAAATTGTTATTGGCTCGAAATTATTCTAAAATGAAGTTAGATAGATATTGTTCAGTTGTTCAAGTTGATAAATCATATTTTGCTGCACTTTTGTTTTTCTGTATTCTTTTCCACACAATAGTAGTGTAATTTATATTGTGCAAATCTTTTATGTCTGAGATCTACTTTTTAACATACAAGTATGTTTGCCATGTGCGAGATTGGAGAGTAACTTAATTCAGGTTTGGCTGTTTTGTTCCAAACTATAAGAGATGTAACAATATTCATTGTTGCAGTATCCTGACAAACTATATTCTTTAGATTGCAATTACTGAGAATTACAGTGAACAATTTGAAATAATTAATCCGCTCTTAATAATTCCAAAATAAATTCGAATAACTACAGCTCAGTTGTTAAAATTTGTTGTTAAAATTTTGCTGTAGTTTTGTTCTTCTGTGATCTTTTTGACACAACAGTAGTGTGATTTATTCAGTACGAGATTGGAGAATGGCGTAAATCTGTTAAGGAATACTCTTCAGACTATAATTAACAAATTGTGAACAATTTCATATCATCAATTTGCTCGAAAATAATTGGAAAATAAGTCAGATAAGTGTAGCTTAGTTGTTCAAGTACATAAAGCATGTTTGGCTGCAGTTTTGTTTTTCTGTATTTTTTGATCAAATAAATGTAGAGTATCTATTGTACGAAACTACTATATCAGAGATCTACAATTATCTGAGATAAGAGATACATATACAATTAACATTTTAAACTAGTATTTGGCGTGAAATATTATTATATTATTATAAAATAAAGTTGGAGCAAAAGTGGCTTTGTTATTGTGTGAATTTTTATAGCAGGCATTTACGAATATATTCTATGTGTGAGATTAAAGAATGAAAATGTTTAAGTAAATTCCATATTCAACAAATTTCGTTTTTACAGTGTCCCTGTTGAAAAATACTCTTAAGTTTGTAATTACAAAGTGGTAATAAAGTTTAGATTATTAATTTGTACAATAAAGTGAGTAAAGATAAAGTGAGTCGTTGGGTTTATGAAGCGTGTTTTGCTGCAGAGTTGTTTTGCTACTATTTGTGAAGTTGCAGCATTTAAATTTGAGTGGAGCAATTGAAGCTGCCATATGCTGGTCACCATTTGGCGCTCCCTTGAGCAATTTCATTAATTAAAATCGCTCTTAATGCGTATTACGGATTATGACATACCGATGCAATGCGAGAGAGTGTGCAACTCATATGCGCCACATTTATGTGGTCACTTGCCGCGCGTGCCCCGCCCACTGCGAATGGATGTGTGTGTGTCTGTTGCATGCCGCTTTTATTACGGCATATTATGCGGTTGTCATTTTGTATTAAAATTGTTAATTGGTTTTGTTTTTAATCTGTCAATCAATTAAAAAAACAACTGCGATTTAATTAATTAAATCAACAAAGACCGCAATAATCCAACACCAGCAACAATAAACGGATGTGCCCCGTACACCGCCCTACCCCCCTTCCCCACCCACAGCATGTCTTTGCGCATAATAACAATAATAAATAAATAAATAAATTTAATGACGTCTGTCTGCGCTGCTCGCCGGCTAGGCCGCGACCGAGGGGGCGTTGCCGAGCTCTAAGTGGCCCTGACCAGTCGCGGCACCGCCATTGCGGCGTCGGCGTGGAGGGGGGTGGGTTCGGGCAGGGGCTTTGCGCCGTATCGCAGCCCATTGGAGGCTCGTATGCAAATTTCCATACATTTATTTTCCACACTTTGGGCAAACAGCGCCGCGGGCTAAAAATGATAAAGCGACTTCATTTTTTGTTCATTTCGAGTTTCGCTTCGTGCCTCACAGAGGCTCCCCCCTCCACGCCGCCCCCTCCCCGCCTCCCACACTCGCACACACGGTGCATGGACTGGCAGCACCATGGACTCCACCTCCCCATCAACGTTGCAAACGTAATTATGCAAATTAACTCTTTTCGGGGCCTTTGAACGGCTGCTCAGCGGGTCGCATACGCCGCTCCTCCCCCTCGTCACCTTCCCGCCAACCCCCACACCCAGCCAGGCCTGGCAACTTGATCGCATTAAAATGGAGCTTACTATGTGCAAGTGTGTGTGTGTGTGCGAGGTGTGTGTGGTGCTCTCGTATAACTTTTCTTATGTAAGACGACTGTTCAAGTTTAGCTGCAGTCCAATTGCCTGCGGGGGTCTGTGCAATTTGTTTACTCTTTTTGTAATTTCGCTTCTAACAAATTTTATTAGCTCCGCTTTGTTCGTGCTCACTCAATATGACAAGCTTCTTCTTCTCTGTCCCCCTCCCAGCATCTCGACTCGACCAGTCACTAGCTTTACTTGCCTACTACGCTTCCAATATATAAAGTAAGAAAAACATTTAAAATACGCATTAACAATCTGTGAACTCTGAATTATATTATTTGATTCAGTTTTTCTTAGTTTATCCCAAACGTGGCAAGCGAATGCTGGATTATATTTAATGAATTTAACTACGATGTACTACTATTCTTATATTATATTGATTTCTACATATAATATTTCATAAAGGTTTTTCCTTAAATTTTATGGTCTTTTAGTATAAGTAATGTAATGTTTTTCAATACAGAACAGTCAGCAAAGTGAAACTAAAAAATAAGAAAAAAGTAAATAAAACATTGACAATTTCGCGTTCTTTTCTTGAATTTTAAACATACAATCAGGAATACAGCTATATTTTTAATTTAGCGAATGTTAATAATTTATGGTTGAAGTACTTACATTATTTTAGTTCAATACTGCAAAACGGAATTTAAGTTTGAGAATAATTGATTTATGCTAATGTTATGTAAAAACTTAAATCATATTATGCATTCTTAAATAAAGTCCGAAATTCTACAATAATTATAGTTTGACAATTCCTTTCATTAGATTATTTTGAGTTTATATAAGTACGAGTAATATACTCTAAGCTCGAGAGTATATTGTATATTGCTAATTACATTCTTAGATTGTTTGAACATGTAAAAATGTGAAAATAAAAAGCAGAAGAAACATTTTTAAAATCGATAAATTTAAAGTAAATAGTTTCACATCGAATCGAGTGTTTCAAGGTATTTTTGATTGCAATTTTCTATTACATATATTAACAATTATTTAAACCTTCACTGTAATTATGACCATAATATTTTGAAGCCAAGTTATTGATTGTGAGTGGAGGTTGATTAACTAATTAACCGACTTTGATCTATATTTTCGATTGAACACTTGCGCTAACTGCTGTCATAGTTGAGGGGAAACAGCCTTCGCGCGATGCACTTGGATTGCATTGAGCGTTGTTGTCGTCAGCTTTGATTGAATCGAGTCGAATCGAATCGAATCGAAGCGAATCGAGTGGAATTGAGACTGAAAAAGCGCTTGAAAAGGCACCGGCGACTGCGGCAATAATCGAAGTCGAGCCATTTGGAGTCGCAGAAGCCGCGGTGCACAAGGAGGCAAAGCCTAAATAAATTCGTCATTATAAATCATGAGCTGCAACGGAGCCGCACAGATCGCTTCGGTTTAATTAATCACCGCTGGGGCACAGACGCAGTACTCGACGTGCAGCTCGGTGTGCTGCTGTTGCAAGTGCTCAGCTGGTCGCAGCTGGAGATTTGCGAAAAAGATGATATTTATGGCAAGTTTGACAGCGGCGACTTGAATGTCGCGGAATAGACTCATTGCCGGACCACAACAGTCGCACAGACTTGCCGCAGATTGAGTGAGTGCTGCACGCGCAGCGGCCACCGGCGGGGCAGACAATGTCGCGACTGCAACGCGACTGCAAGCGACTGTAAAGCGACGCGGGCGACAGTTTTTAATCGCGGCAATAATCATAACTGTGATTTGTATGACTCTGTTGGCCGTGCCACAGTGCGGCAGTGCGGCAGTGCCACCAATGGAGCCGCCGCTTGCCCATATCGGCGATGAGAGGTGAATTATTAAAGCGTTTTGCAATTTATGCGACACGAAAAGCGTTCGGCTGCCGTTTGAAGCCGTCATAAGCTGCCGCTCCCATCGCTCCGGCGCTCCGTCGCTTGCCCCAAGCCTGGCCTTGTGGCATGGCGACTCGCGCAGCAGTGGTGCGCCTAGTTGGTGGCTTACCAAATGAGGAGATCGAGCTCTTTTTGTATACGCTACTCTGGCTCCAACTTCGCGTCCAACTCTCCCAGCATTCGTTATGTGCGTGGCCCCACAAGTTGTGGCGCTACCGCGTCTACGTGCAACAGTTGCATTTACATCGCGCACATAAATATTTATGAGAGAAAATCAAGAGTTCATCAGGAGTCCCAGTAGCGGCTGCCACAACTGATTGCTGCTCTATGAATGGCTTACGTTTAACGATTCTCTCTCTCTCTCTCTCCCTTTCTGCTAATGAGAAGTAATTGAGGCGCTGTTCTACAACTTGCTGCCGCTCACATCATCTCGACTTATTTGGATAAAACACTTAACTGAATCTGTGTGATTTATAGTTAGTTACTCCACAACTCCACGTCGAGTCTAGCGACTCCATCTGCGATTTTGGGTTGACCGATAATCAATCTCAATGAGAAGCCTAAGAGGACCTATCTCCACCCGTGATACCGAACTTAAGAATTTGGTGATGTTCTCTTCTAGTTCCCACTGACTACCGACGTAGAGAGATCCAATACCTCTTTTAGTCGCCTTTTACGACAAACAGAAGCTTACTATGGTGGAATTCTAAACCGCCAACCATACGGGTAAGTATTTAAATTTTGTATATATATTTATAGTTTTTTTAGAAAGAGAGAGAGTCTACTTGCTCTGATATATCTATACCTTACATATTGTAACTTCTACAATATATTTTTTTCATTATTTATATATTTTTCTTTATTGAGAGAGTGAGGCTTCATCAAATTCCTCTGTTATGCTAGACAGGTTTCATTACACATAAATTGACAAGTATTTCTAACTATTTAAGTATTTCAGTAGGAAAACTATCTATTATATAGAGAGGCTTCATCTATTTTACTTCCTGTGTTATTTAACCTTCACTTTACACCTTCAAATTTCTACTATATACTCCTTTCAGTCTGCATTATGTTCACTTTGCTGGCGAAAAATGAGTTATGCTGAGCAGTTTTTATAACACCAACTGACACAATTAAACAAAATGTGCCTTCCTTCAATGCTAGGCAAAATCTCGTTTTTTGGAGAGCAAGAGACATCATCTACGTGCTCTGCTATTTCTTTAGCTCTTGCTAGTCTCCTTCATGTTGCCCATTGTCATTTCTATAATCGTTTCAGTCTCAGACTCTGCGCCAGCTTCAACCTCAACCTCAGCTTCGGCTTCAGCTACAGCTGCGACTGGAGCTCGTATGCAAAATATTGCTGGAGGAGTACAAAACGATTGGGTTTAGTTAGAGGTAAAATACATTTGTTTATGCTAAAATCGGCCAATTAGCAAGATTGTTATTTCTTGCAGCGCTCGCTGATGCTGGCCCGCAGATATCGGCGGAGGAGTCGAGGCTGCAGGCTGCAGGCTGGAGGCTGCTCCGCGTGGTCAACTGCGGTCTGTGGCATGCCCATTTGTTTGTATTTATGCATTCGGAACAATATCAATTGTAATGAATTTTGAATATCGTTGAGCCCGGTCCTCGAAACTGTCGCCGCGTGGAATGCTCGCTCCTGCGCTGGTAGATGAGGCACGATATGAATATGGTTCCCAGGCTCGGAGCCTGCAACCTGCAGCACATGTGCTTCCTGCCTGCCACGAAGGTTCGCTGAATTCCGTGGACATGTTCGGCTTATAAGCCAATAATTATTTGGCCAACAACTGGCACCCTCGACGGCAGACGACGGACGACGGACTCCATGCAACAAGTATTCTGCTTTTGTTTTGTGTTTTTGGCATGTCTGTAATTCAAAACAAATGTTGCACTTCCTTCTGCGTTTGGGGGCACACAGCACAGTCAGCGTGTCTGCTGAATTATATCGTCATGATCTCTCCATGATCGTCGTGTCTTCCGTCCACAGACACAGTCGCAGTCACAGACACAGTTACAGACACAGCTACAGCCAAATGGCCAATCATCCGATCGCCAGCCCCTCGACAATTTTCCAGCTCGAGCGTTTTGTGTGTCATCGTTTGATTTGTCATTATCATCGTGGCCCGGCACACAATTCGTGTTCATGTGCCCCTCCTGACTCGTACCCCCCACCCCCTCCTCTTTCCCGCTTTCCACTTCCCAGTCCGCTGTGCCCAGAGCGGTTACATGGAAATTACAATGGTGGCCATTAAAGCGCCCGCGAATATCAGTAATAACCAAGTTGTAAGTACTGCGAAATCGCTGCTCGTTCCCTCGTTGTGTGGGACTCGATCTGATAGCTTGATCGAAATTGCATTTGCAAATTAGCAGCAGTACGAACTCTTTATTAGATAGCTAGAAAAGCTTAGGGCCAAACTCAAAGCAGCCTCAATTCAACACAGTATTAGATTGGATTACAAGACTGATAAAGCTTGCACATTCTCTACAATATTTCTAAATATAAATTATATGAACTATAATTAAAATGAAACTGCTTATTGAATAATAACTTTTAAGCAAGTATGGGATCTTGAGTAAATATGAGTTATGAATTTGAGAAAATTGACAGCCAAAGAGTTCTCAGGGAACAGCAGAAATAACTCACTAAAGCACTTACGTTATTTTTTCCGACAAATTCAAGAAGAGAACAAAATATTATATTATTTGTAATTAGCAGATTTTGGAATTTATAAAGTCAAATTGTTTATCAGAAAATACAAATACAAAAGATGAAACTATAAATTGTATATAAACGTTATATGTTAAGTTTTAATCTGTAATTCATATCGATATGTTTTAGCTAAAGACAGATATATAATATATTTAAATTTAGAATAAAATATAGAAAAGTAATTTATGAATATATTTATATAATATAGAAAATATATATAACAAAATTTATAAATTATATAAGATCAACTACTACTGTTTAATAGATTGAAATACATACTGAAAGACAAGTGGTGATCAAATGTTTCTTTTCTGCATTCATCCCAATTGTAAGATTATAAAATCTTGAGAGTAATTCAAGCACATAATAATGCTCAACTCACATCTAATTGTGAGGCACTGAAGGCGCTCGATGTGTGCAATCAAAAGCATATTCAAGAGCGATCCCTGGGAAGAGGACGACTCCAAATATGCGCGTCAAACAAAATCAGAGCAATTTTCATTTCATACTAAGTAAAACACCGCACTCTAGAGAGCTAACCTAAACGCTGTAAGACGTCGGACAGGCCGTGGGACTGCAAGAGAGGTTGCAACAATTTTGAATATAGACGAATCTTGACACTTAAATTATGGGCAAAGCGCAGCTCACAAGTTCGCTCGATCCGTAGATGAAAGTGAGGCTCAGCTGACAGCGGCAACTGGCGAATAATTTGAGGAACAGACAGTTGAGTCAACCACCTGCAATTTCAGCGGATTCATAATGAGTGTGGTGGAGTCGATTTCTGGTTTTTGCCTTCTGCTTATTGTTTCATTCGATGCTCTTTCGCAGCGCTGTCCATTTGTTTTTCGGCGCAAAACATTGGAGCAGTGGGATGGCAATAAATATATACTAGTGCTCATAATAATTCTAATTGCTTTTCAAATAAACAGTGCGTAGCTAGCGGCACAATAAACAATTGGTTCCGGGCGCCGTCTGAAGTAATATATGGGGGCATCTTCAAGGCGTTCTACCCACATCCGAGTGGCGCACATTAAGCGCCGCAGAAATAATATTTACACCAATTAGGCGGCCTATCAAAATAATATTAAAGAGATTTATTAATCGGCTGCGTTCGATGTGAATTATGAAATAATCCGGCTCGCATTCGAAATTCGAAGAACCACAAGCTGCCAGCAGCATCCATGTGTAGACCACATGCAGCGAGCAGCGCCGAGGCAGAGTCAAAGGTGTAAACGCCCAGAGGCGCCAACGAGAGCTACCGGGACTCGAAGTCGACGTCGTTTGCTGTGGTCCACACCAGACACTGTTGCCGCGCACCGCCCGCTGTGATAATCTTCCGCCTCGAGATGTTTTAATCGGTTATTACATTTGTTAGCCTGTTAGCGGTGCCCGACACACGCTACTGATTTGCTTCCCGTGGCTCTGATCTGGTTATCCCCACTTGACTTCCCAAGCTCAGACTCGTAACTACTGAAGCACACGAACTTGACTTGGTGTTAAAGAAGTACTTTTCAGAACTAACAGATACAAGTTCAAATGTGATCGTAATACTTTTGAAGCAATTTTGAATCAGCTCGGAAAGCTTTAAGCTAAGTGAAAGCAAATACCGTATATTATCTTACAACTCATATATAGTAAATTTATGTCATTGACTTTCAGTTGTTAAATGTAAAACATGATTAATTATTAAGTATTTAGCACTTGTCTTAGATATTGGAGATGTACTTTTAGAATAAGCACATATTTATTGCTTCAATTTCCTAGTAACAAAGAACGATTTTGAATCTTTATAGCAAATGATAATCAGCTCGAAAATCTGTAAGCCGCTGTAGGGCGAAGCGTTCTGCGTTGATCTTCAATAGGAGTAGAAATAAAATGCATAATAATTATTATAATTAAATTAAACTGTATATTTTCATACTATGTAGAAAAACGTTGTTGACTTACAATTAAATTCTATTTAATTTAATTAAACTGCAATTAACTGAAAATGATGTGTTGACTGACACATTAATTATTAAACACTCGAGCCATTGGCTTAGAGTTGAAGATAAACCTTTCAGATCTATCATATCTAACAATATAAGTTCAAAATAAAAGAAACTTTGAAGTAACTAAAAAAGCTGTAAGCGAAACTGACCTCAAATAGAATTAGAAGTAAGAAGCATTTGAACAGTTGATCTTAATAACTAAAAGAAATTTTGAATCAGCTTAAAAAGCTTTAAGCAAAGTTAAAGTATTAAGCGTTGACCTTAAATATAAATAAAATGCATATTAATAAGTATAGTAAGATTAAATTAAGTTAAATTAATTCATTGATAGTTATAAGAAATTCCTGAAATAAATAAATAAAAATGATTGTAAGTTGAAGTACAAATATTAAAGCATTGAACATGTGTGAAGTGATAATATTCAGAAAATACTACAAAACTTAAACATTTTATCGACTAAAGTAGTAATCATTAATCTAATTATTAAATACCTTAAATAAGAAAATAAGTATGGTTATAAGTGGGGAAAAAATATAAAAGCTTTAGATATGTAAGCGTTTCTTGGCAATACTCACAAAAAACAGTGTCATAAAATAAACGATCTTTCTACATAGTAAAATAAAGTTATTAAGTTATAATTATATAATCTGAAAGTTGTAGGGACTAGTGTGTTAAGATATAAGTTTTTATACTTGAAGTGGGAAATTATTTAAATAAATAAAGAAGTATTTTTATACTTGTAGACGGAAATAATACTTTTAGTAAAGAAATAATTATGCTTGTAGCTTGAAGATGAAATATTAAAGCTATGAGAATATGTGATGTGACAACAATCATAAAAAAACATGGAATAATGCACATTAGAATTCAAGGCTCATTAAAGCGCTTCAATGAATTGTAGATCGGAGAAATTTACTGAGCAGATTTCATCTGTATCCGGTCGTCTGGTGAGCTGGTTGGCCAGTCGCTTGCTCCGCGTGGGTCGAAGTCGAGTCGAAGTCGGAGTCGAAGCTGGCATGGTCCTGGGTACGGCCCCTAAATGTTTTGCCATTTATTTGTTGCATGAATTATGAGCATAAGCATAGGGCCCCTTTCGCAGAGGGCCCCTTTGGCCAAAGGCAAAGCCAAAGCCAAAGCCAGGCTGAAGTCCAGATCGAGGTCCAGAGCTGCCATATTTTTGTGCCATTCGCGCACATGTTCGTCGCGCATGCAAAAGTGTCGAAATATTTATGTTCAGCTGCGAATTAGCAACAACAACAACAACAACAACAGTAACATCAACAGCAAAAATAACAACGACAACATCGACGACGACAACTCGCTGTTGCTGTCGTGCATTGAACATTGCTCAAAATAAGGGGACACTATTCGCTGTATGTGTGGTGGGGAGGGGGAGGGGCAACGGGGCGAGCGGGGGGCGGAACGTGTTTTATTGAATGAAACGACGTTGCATGGCGTTGATTCATAAATGCGGCCCAGACCGCATGCCACTCGCAAAGCCTTATGCAAATACGAGTCCGACCTACGCACGGACACAGATTGAATAAAGCAAAGATTTGTTGCCAGCAGCCGAGGTGCAAATGATCATTCAGCGTGTCGCCCGACTCCAGCCCCGACTCCAACTCCGACTACCACAACGACCACGACGACAAACAGTGAGAAGCATAGAAAGGCGCACTGACTCGCTGCTACCCTGTAACTGCAAATATACAGAAGGACTGAGATTAATCACCTGTTGCTTAATTTGAGAATCATTATAAATATGCATAATTGAAAGTCTTTAAAATAAATGGATTATGTTTTTAATATTTGCTATTTCGAAATACGTTAAAAACATAACATTTTTAGTGTAGCACAGTTGAATGCCCTTATAGTTGAATGAATCGATTATATTAAATGTTTGCTATTTTGAAATAAGTTAAAAATTAAATATTTTTATCAACTTGTCCTTTAAATAACTCGACTGTCTTTTAACCTACGGAATTATTGCACAATTCAATGCCTTTATTATCTATATTTAAATAGATCTTTGTTTTTAAATCTTTGCAATTGATAAAACGTTAACAATATAGTTTTATATTAATATCGATTGATATTTAATGTGTGAATCACTATAAAAATGTACAATTCAATGCCATTTTAATATAAAACTATTTTGTTAAAATATTTTGAAATAAGTTAAAAACAACACATTATTATTAACTAATTCTTCAGATAACTTGGCTGATTTTTACAATGTGAATCAATATATAAATACACAATTAGTTATATTCAAATGGACGAATTTTGTTAAAGGTCACATAAATAACGTAACAGTTTAATTAACTGATGTCTCAGAGACCTAACCACCTTAATTTGAGCATCATTATAAATATGAATGCTTTTATTATCTATAATTGAATAAGAAGTTGCTTTTAAATCATTGGTATTTTAAAATACTTTACAAACAAAGTATTATAATCAACTATTGTTAACTAGATTCCTCCCTTCGTTATTGAAATAGTTCGACTAGTTCACTGGTGTCTTGTGTATTTAAACTGTTGTTTTCGAAACACTCTGTTTTGTCTCATCATGTTTTGCAGGGTAGCTAGTGGCTTTCCGAGCTGAACTTGGGTCGGCTATCACAGCTCAGATTTCACGTGTTAAATTTATGCTGTGCATGAGAATTACAAATCAATGAGATGCGACTGCATTATAGAAAGATGGCCAAGATGGACAATTTTCAATGCTAATTGAATATTCGCTTTCCAGTTTTGTTCTCTTTTTGTTTTTCGGCGGCTGCTGCTTTTCCATCGATCTGCTGGCGATCTCGAGCACAGACTTGTTTCTAAATAACTCATTTATAGAAATAGATCCGCAGACACAAAGCCGAACTAAAAAAATACACACTTCAGTTGAAAAATCATTTGGATCATTTTGGGATTTGTTGTTTATGCCGTTGACTGGATCGGAATGCGGCGGGTTCCGTTCCCGAGTCGCTGCTGGTTGCTCTTCAAAATTTTGTGGCATATATTTTTATTGATTTTCGTGTGTTCATAATGAGGCTGTAGCCCGAGTGGACGGGCGTATGCGACTAGTTGGGCAAGAGAAACAAAAGGAAGCCATAAATTAGCTCTATGAATCAAACAGATATCTGATTTCTGGCCACTGATAAAATATTTATATACTCATTTCATGCCCAGGCATAACTCTTGGCTCTCTCTCTCTCTCTCGCTCTGGCTGCGACTTGGGCTGGATTTTGAATCTTTTCCCGTTTTCGGTGCGGCAGCAGACATTCTGGCAGTCGCTCTGGGAATCTCATTGAACTTCAACTTGTGAGTTGGCCTTAGATGATATCATGTCATAAATATCTGAGCGCTTCTATTAGTGGGGTCCCTCAACTCGCAACATATATGCTAATAATACCCGTAGCATCGCATGCAACTTATTTATGTGCAAGTATTCGAGAGGTTCTCAGCGGCTGCATTTATGGAATGCATTCGAACAAGTTTCAGCCTAATGAGATAAGAACTAGATGCCGATAAATTGAGTTTCAAACCCACAGTAGCAATACTACCACGAACATATGCCTGGGGATCAGCATTAATTTCTGCCAAAAAATAAGAGGGAAATATGTATTGTGTTGGGCTTCAATTAATGGCAGGCGCGCTGAACAAGTTGCCAGACATCAGCTGTAATCCATTTCTACACATAAATCCAATTAGGATTTGCGCAAATACTTGCCACTACTTGGCCGCTGCCTGCTGCCCCAGACGAGATAGCGCATCCCCCGCTCCCCTCGCCGACCCAACAGACATGTGCAGAAATCAAAGCACATTCTCCACGTGTCCGCCTAGAAGTGGACGTAGAAGTAAAAGTAAATCACTCAGCGCGATTTGCGCTAATAACAAAAATGATTTCGCCAAGTGGGCAGTCAAGGCTCGATGCCCGCTCTCTATTCTCCCGCCTCCTGGGAGGCATTATCTCAGATGTCTGTGTGTCTGTGTGTGCCACATGGCGATAATATCGGACTTAGCTGCCACTGCGAGTTGTGAGTTGCGAGTGGCCGTCTAATGAACTCAATCAAAAATCGATTTGTACGACGGGATAACAGGATATGCTGCAACTTGCCACTCATCAGGGGCCCAGCCAGCACATCAAATGGAATTTATGGGATAAATTGCCGCACAGATTTCGCCTGCCAATTGACCAAAAACTTGCCGAGTGCGCTTATGAAAGGGAATTATTAATACTCTGCGCCTGCCTTGTCGTGAGTATCCTCCTGCTTATACCTGCCACAACGGCCCGTCTGCGCGAACAACAACCACACATACACAAAAAGAACTTGTCAACTGTCAAATGCTGATGCGGAGCCATTAAGAAAGAGAAACCCATATATGTTAAGTAACTGCCAACGCGCTGGCCTTGTGCAGGGGAGTGCAGGGGGGACGCTCACAAAATATTGTCATCATAAAGCGCTGCAAAGAAGCCGTTAAATATTATTAAGGAGACCATTTAAATTCATTAATGAGCCGAGCTCTTTCAACATCCAACCGCATTTACATACGCTGCCAGTTGTTCAGTGTTTACCTGCGCGAAGCGTCATTTTACGATCATACCCGTTCTCTCTCCCTCTCTCTCTGTCCCCAACACCAACAGACCCCCAATCCAGAAAATGAACAACGACCAAGAGCCGCGTCTGTCCGTCTCCAGTCTCTCAGTCCCCCAGTCTCTGTCTGACGGCCCGTTTTGGGGCACATCCTCGTTAAAACAAATGAGAGACGCGAAATACAAAAAGGCGACAAACGAAATGCGAAATTAAATTAAGCAAATGAAAGCCCACGTTGACAATTTTCATATCTGTCTTCTGCCTCCGCTACCCCTCTGCTACCCCTCCCCCCACTTCTCCGCTCTGCACTCGCAACAAGCGAGTATTGCTTAAAAACGTTAATAATTCATTTGTTATGCCTGCACATTGAATGTTGCCGACATGAGATATCGACCAATGCACTGCCATCACTCCGATTTCAACTCCAGCTCCGACTCTGGATCCGTCTTCGGCCTCAACTGAGTTTGTGGCGGTGCCTCGCGTTGCGTGTTGAATGTGGAGCGCGGATTTGTGCGCCACGTTTATGCAAATTCCCATTTCTGCCGCCGATTCAGAGCCACGGTTAGAAATCCTCAGAATTTTAAAAGGCGAATCTCTATAAATATGCACATCTCAATGCTTTATTATATTTTCATATCTTTTTTAGAATAAATCATATGCATATCTGAATGCTTTGTGAAATTTTCACATTGATACTTAACCATTTTTTAAAATATTTATTTATTTAACATATATCTTGCATTAAAAGCATCGCATTATATTAACTAATGCTATATGTAAACAATTCAATTATTTATTTGCATGTGTTATTATATAAGTCATTGCAATATGCACATTTGAAAGCTTTAATATTATATTCCTCTCATATAGGTATATACTTGAGTAATATTTGTTTAGTATGTTTTTGTTTATTTTAGAATGCATTAAAAACGTAACATTTTTATCGAGTTATTTATTTATTTACGTGTCTAATTATACATTTTTACAATTACAATTATTGTAGAAAATCATTAAAAAATTTTTGGTACTATGTTATTTGCTTATTGTTGAATGCATTAAAAACGTTACATTTTTATCAACTAACTATATCAAATAAAATTATTTACTAAATAAGTTTAACATTTTATTTTCATATTTATGAATAAAGATACAATTTTGTTCGTATTCGTTTATTTCAAAAAGCATTTATAATGTAACATTTTGATCCACTAATGAAATCAAAAGAAGTAATTTATTTATTATACAACTTGAAATAAAAATCATTGCATTTAAGATTAAATATATTAGTTTCTACTTAAAAATGCAATAACAATCTAACATTCCTATGAACTGACTAATATAAGAAGTTATTTATTTTGATCAAATTTAAATTGTTAATACACAACATTTTAAACAGTAATATATTTGTTCAATAAAATGCTGATTTTAAAATGCATTAAAACCCTAATATTTTTTTTTAAAGTAATGAGTTGAACAATTTATTTACTTGGATTGAGATGATACTCGAATGCGTTAAAAAGTTAATTCTTAAATTCACTAAAAACCTAACCTTTACTTAGCTAACTTATTGAACAATTTATTCATTTGTATCGAGAAATTTGAACTTAAAATCTCTTACATTAAATCATATAACATTTAATGTAACTTACTATGTAACTCTTTTATTGAAAACTAGAAAAGTATCCAACTACGCAGTGAATAAACCATTCACAATAAAACAATAGAACATTCGCATATTGACATTCATTAAAATTTACACAAGTTCAGCGTTTGCTACCCTGCATCATAGATTGAACTATAATGACGATTTTTCGTTTTTGAACTTTGCATAGAAGTCTGCGCTGTCAGCAGGGAAATCATTAATTTTCCACATTATGTAAACAGAGGCCAGATATCAAGCGTCAAAAAGGCGGATGTGGAAAAAGAGAAACGCAAACATTTTGAATTCGACGCGTTGAAAAGTGACTGACATTTTGATTTCCGTAATAAAGTAATTAATGATCGTAGCTGCAATCGCATCGAAATCGGATCAATGTCACTGAGACCTTAACCATAGAGCTGGAGAGGGCGCCTAATGAAGGCAGATGCTTGAATTTGACGACATGGACTAGAGTAATTAGTTGTCGGGTGCTTCGAAAGGGTTCAAACTGAATATCTATATTATGTGTTATTGAAAACCGCTAATGCAAACGATACCAAAACCTCAATAGTCGCGAAAGCACACCCAGAACATAGTTTTCATTTCTCTCTCTTTCGCTGTTTTTTTGCGACACTTTTGCAATCAAATATTCAAAAATCATATTATGGTCAGGGTTGTGCTTAGAATAAATTACGGCCCCCATCAACGTCCCAAAGTCCAATGACGACGTGAAAAACTCAAACGAAATGCGTATTGCGAATGACTCGCCACTGACATTTATGGGACAAATGCGGCACTCCACTTCTTCAGTCTGACTGCGAGTTTGACTACGACTGAAGACTGAAGTTGCGTTGAGGAGTTGGCGGAGGCCAAGACAACGATGGCTTCTGAATTTTGGCGCCATCAATTTGCGGAATGCGCACGAATCGCCAGCAAAAAAGAAGCAGACTGAAACCACCTGATGGTCAGCGAAGTCCCCTGGCTTTCCAAATCGAGCGACCACATCGATAAGTCGAGGCGCCAGCGAAGCCAACTCCAAGACAATGCCAGCGACAACGATTCATCAATGGAATTTCGTGTTTAAAGCTAAATTGTGATGCTCTAAATATGATCCGACATTCAAATAGCTCTACTTATTGAACACTTCCTGAGCTAATTATCAAAAGGAATCTTGTGATGAACTTCACTTCATTACGATAACTTGTATTCGATTAATAATTGGAATTCCTCGTTTAAACTTTAATTGTGGTAGTTCAAATATGATCAAAATTTAAACTAGTTGGACTTATAAATTATTTGTAGCTAATTATCAGTAAATAGTATGATGAACTTCACTTTACTTCATTAAGATAACTTGTATTTAAAGTTAAATTGTGGTACTTGAAATATGATGAGACATTCAAATAGTTCCACTTACTTATTGAATATTTACTGTTAAATGGTTCGATTTAATAGTTGCTTAACTAATCATCAGTAAATATCTTAAGGAATCTTGTGATAAACTTCACCTCACTTCATTACTATAACTTGAATTCGGAAGCAAATAAAATATATGACAATTCATTGCATCGATTTATCTGTGGAATTCCCTGTTTGATCTGTCATTCAAATAGTTCGACTTATTAAATACTTGCTTAACTAATGATCAGTTAATGTTTTAAGCAATCTTATGATGAATTTTACTGCACTGCTGGTTTCATTATTTTAACTTGAAAACCATTTATTAATAGAATTCTTAGTTTATATTATGGTAATTGAAATTTTATCAGACATTAAATAAGTTCGACTTACTTATTAAATAGTTACTAAGCGATTTATCAGTAAATATCTTGAAGAATCTATCAGATGAGGTCCACTGCACTAATCGCTTCATTACTCTAACTTGTATTTGGAGAAAAAGAAAAAGCGTTTTCTATGAGTTGTTGTTACTCCATCCACGACCACTCATGTTGTGATACTTCGAATATGATCTGACATTAAAAGTGTTCGAGTTATTAAATAGTTGCTTAACGAAGTCTATTGGATGAACTCCCTTTTTAATCATTCATGATTCAATGGTTTTGATTTAATTTTTTATTTTATCTGTAAATATCTTAAGGAAACTTATGATGGCTTCCACTTCAGTACTATAACCATAATCTATATGACGAACTCCACTATGCTAATCACTTCATGACTCTAACTTGCATTTGGAGACAAAGAAAAACAATTGTTTTCTTGTTGTTGTTATTGCTCCACCAACGACATCAATTATTGTTGATACTTGATATTGTTTCGATTTACTTTTTAAATACTTGCTTAACCAATTATCAGTAAATATTTTAAGAAAACTTCATGATGGCTTTATTATTCTAACTTGCATTTGGATGGTAAGCAAAATAAAGCGTTTTCTATGAGTTGTTGTTATTGCTCCACCCACTCAGTGGTAATGGCAGCTTATTAAATCGAAAACTCCATATTGAACGGGTTGGGTTGGGACCCACACAGTCGAGGTGGGTCTATCGGAGCTGCAGCATCGACGATTTGTAGAACAAACAAATTAAGCGGCAGCCCAGGCAAAACAAAAAAAACAAGCTGAGAAACGAACAAAAAACGTACATGGAGCCTATCGAGCTGGAAACTGGAACTCGGCTGGAGAACGACAAAATGTTTTCGTGTGGGCTGCTGCGATAGAGAACTGAACTCAGGTCTTTGGAATGGGAATGGAAATTGGTAGGGAGCTTTTAAAGCGATTGCTTCTCGTCTTTGATTGCAGATAAGTGCACGGCCAGCAATCGTTCGTTGTTGGTTGCTTGTTATTTGCTGCTTGTTTGCCTTTGCATTTGCATTTTAGCATTTGTTTAATAATTTTCCATATTATATTTTATTATTACATTGACATGCTTTATTCGTGTTTGCGCTCGTGTTCACGTTCGACTCGCATAGTTGTGCATATTTTATATTCATAACTTGTCGCTGCCAAGCCAGCGGCTCGCTGCGAGTCGCGTTTATCGAGCGGCGATCGATGCAGCTCGCCAATAAATTGGCAGCCAGCCCCACATGCACATGCGAAGTTGCCTTGAAACCATCCGACTCCCTCCCCACTTCCCCCCTCCGCGGCATCATGCATCGTGAGTTATGCCCCGGCATCAAGAGTTATGACAATCCGTAGACGACCGTATCTGTCTATCTATAACATTGCCCGCCGCTCAGATTACGAATGCATAAATGCCAAGCGCGTTCTAATAGTAATAATTTCAGTACAATAGTAATAACTATTTATAAGTTGTTCAGCTGTTCAACTGTTTAGCTGTTGTGCGCATTGTTTCTGACTCGACTTAATTAACGAGAATTGGTTTGAAATCATCACGACCGCAATTTCACCATACAGCTAAAATATCGTCAGCGCTTACAAGATACAAATTGAATACATTCCTTGCTGGCCTTCATACCCGAGCTCAAATAATTATGGCCAGCTAGATTATTGAATGAAAACTAAATGTCTTTGAAAGTTTGCATTGAGTAATTACATTTTTGTGCATTCAAAAGAAAGTGGTAAACATAGAAGATCTTTAATCTACCTGAGAATCTTCAGCCAATGTCTTAGGACACGAAAGTATTCTAAACGAAAGTTTAGAAATTCAAACACGAATGCATTTCTTGTTTCCATAGAGCATTCGATATTTTCAGTTATCTTATGTGATTATCTTAAGTTAAGTTATCTTTTTCACACAAATACACATACAAGCTTATATCATTAGACTAGTCAATCGTCGTGGAGCTCTGTTGCTCCTCACCCTCATGTAGACACACATACAAACATATTTCAGCACCACTTACACACACATCCTCCATCCTCCAGTTCAGCATGAGCTATTGGCTTTGATAATAATAATACACGCATACATACACGCAGATCGATTACCATTTGCTTTCCCTGTCAGCGCCTTTTTATAGTTGCCTAGCGCAGCTTCAATTCCACACACACACATGCATATCTGAGCAAGTTGAGCAATCTTTGAGATGCTCTCTCGAGTGGCCAAACTCTCTTTGCAGATCCGACGCTCTGAATTTATTGGCTGCAGATCTAGACAAACTGTCATCAATACACTTAGCATTAACAGCTAATTAACAGTAGTAACTCATGGGTTTTACAGGAACTATCTATTGCATACCTAACACAATCTTTAAGATATATAACCATTGTATATTGTTTCATTAGGGATCGACTAAAAGTAGTTTAGTTTAACAAATTGTTCAAACAATAATCAATAAAGAAAATAATAATATATAAACACTTTAAAAAGACTCACAAAAAGTTTAGATCAAGTGCAAAGTAAGCTTAATAAAGGTCTTTACAATCAAATTGTTAACCAAATAAACTAGATCTTTTAAAATGATTTCTAGAGTAACTTTAAAGAATATTTTATTAAAAAAGTGCTTGGAATCTTAGATTTATGGTCTTCAATATTATAATAAATAGAGTTCATTAATTGCACTCACTGTTCTGTCGCTTTCAAGCTATAGAGTTGCTTTATATATTTTAGTTAATCTTTAGTTAAATTCTCTAGATAATTCAACGAAGCGCAATATGTGGGAAACGGTGAACCTGCTTTTTATATAGGGGCTCAGTTGTGCAAAGTAAAGTTGCAGTACACAAAATATGTATTCGCATTCACATAACATAACATATTATGGATGTTGCGAGAATCGGTGGAACGAGCGAAAAGTGGGGAAGAATGAACACGGAAAAGCTTTTAAAATTTGTTACATTATTATTTGTTTTGGTTTTCGCTTTTTAAGGCCAAACATAAGCCATAAATGCTGGAGCACAGGGAATGCGGCGGATTTTGGTTAACTAATTAGTTCCAAATGAGCAAATGGCCATAATCGGAATAAATTGCGTTGCTCCGAGTGCAGCCCTAGGCTGAATGCAGTCAATAGCTGACTGTCCTTGTGCTCATATCCCTCGACCAGCTGTTGGCGAGTCATAAAAGAGTGCCAAACATATTTTAAAATCGGTTAACTGCCTCCCGGTCAGTTTAAGTGCTCGTCAGTGTCGCTGCCTCTATGCCTCGATGCCTCGATGCTGGCAATTAGCTTCACTTCTTGAGGACTACCTAAGTGAGTTTTTTGGTGGCTCAACTGCAACTCTCCTCGCACAGCCACCCACCCACTCGGTGGCTTGACTTTTGACTGCGAGTGCGAACATTAAACATCTTCATGCGGGCTCGCAGTTACGCCTAGTTATGACTTATCAAATGAACGTGCTAAGCCAGGGCTGGACACCATTCGCTGGGCCATTCTCGACCTCGCGAAGTTGCTTTGCAGCCCTGCCGCTTGAAAGCAGAAGCCTCTTTTGGCTGGCTTTTATGTTCCGCACATGATTTTTATGCTCCGCCGTCGGAGCTGCGATCTTTATACACCATGACGAATCGCAGGTGATCAAGACAGCCCTCATTTGAGCCGAAAGAGTTGCGAGCGGAAATGGTTTGCCTTCACAGTTTTCAATTTCTTTAAATCGAAAGTCCAGCGCAGTGGGAACAGCGACAGCGTCTGTCTGCCTGCATTGTGCGATTTGAAGTAGACACACTTAATTGACTATCCTCAAGCCGTCGATTGGCAGCATGAGAGTGTAGAGTGCTCTGCACTTAGTTCACACGATATGCGGCCAGAGATTACGCTCGAGTCGACAACGCTTAATTCAATTTTCGTCAAAATTTTGATAGTAGATTAGAAACGCCTTTTTATGGCCGCTACGTGTGCGCGAATTCGAGTAGCTAATCGCGCCGCTTAGTCGCTTAGCGCACTGCCACCATTCCCACCATGGCCAGACCTAGATACCGGGCCCAGACCCAGACCCATACTCATACCCATACCCATACCCATGCCTTTAGCCATGGCTATATGTGTATGCGCGCCGCAAACTTGTTCACATTTCATTTATGAACATTTTTACATATTTTGTTGTGCTGCCCGCACGAAATTGGGCTAATTCGAACGTGCGTCTGACAAATGTTTCAACGTATGCGAGTTGCTCGACTCGGCATTAGAACAACAACAGGGCACTGAGGGGGCTGGTGGGGAGGGGGACGGCTTCATTGCTGCTCGTAATTGTTATGCAAAACGCGCCTTCGTTGATTATTGCCAACTAAAATGAAATAAAAAACGAAATTAAAATATATTACCCACGCACACACACACACACAGACACGCAAGCCAGCTCACACGCATATTCACACTCTGTACTTTGTGCACTCGGATGCCATTTAAATAGTTGTACACACATAAATATGCATCATAAAGCTGTAAACGATTTCGATAGCTCGCCCTCTTGCCCCATCCAGCGACCAAACGCCTTTCGAAACATGCACGTGGTCTACTCCTCTCACCGCCTTCCCTCCTCCTGCCATTCGCATTGATCTGCAATCCATCTACATCTGGTGAAAACATGTGCGCCATCTCAATTTCCCTTTTTAAAAACTGCTTACGCATTCATTAACAGTCTGCTTTTAGCCAATTGATTTTGTTACAGATCTATGATATAATAATATCAATATAGATCTATGATATAATAATATCAATATAAATATACTTCACAAATTTTTTATACAATATTATTGCATCCACAGTCTGACAATGCATTCCTTAATGAAATGCATCGTATATCATATATGCTTCATTTCAGTTGGGTTCTAAAAGTGTAAAAGCAATCGATACCAAAAAAAGAGTAGACTCTATGAATCTATTATATTATTGCATCAACAGTCATAGATTCTTCAATGAAATTAATCAGATGCGATTTATTTCAATTGGATTCCAAAAATGAAATAGCAATCGATATATGTATAAATTTGTAAAACATACTTTGCAAATGTATTAGATAATGACATATACAGTCATATAATGGATTCTATATATGTATTTATATAATATATGTCTGAATTCAATTGGGTTCTAAAAATGTAGCTAATATCAATAGATTTAAAAGTATGTATACTTTTCGAATGTACATAATATGACGTCAACTAATGGTTTCTTTAATTAAATGAATCATATATGGCTCATTGCAGTTGGGCTCCAATAATGTATTAGCAATCGACTTAAATTTATGTATTCTTTTCGAATGTTTTGTATTATAGCATTTACAGTATCGAAGAACTCTTTAATGAATGAATCAAGTGCTACTCTAAAGTTGTGATTAATTTGAAAATACACTTTATGATTGTATAATATTACTGCATATACACTCATACAATAAATAATTTAATCACATTAATTGTGAATAGACTCCATTGCAGAATTTTTCACTTAAAAAAATCAATATGCAAATGTGAACTTATTTATATTTTTTAAATTATTGATTAAATGACAGACAAACTGTTGTTAAGTTATTGCAAAATAAATATATTACATTGTTATGAAGAACTTTTGTTTTTCCGTAATAGTAATTATAATGGTATTTTCAAACTCAAACGTGCACAGCTGTATGTTTTATTGAAAACTTATTTATTCTTTATAAACGAAATTTGGGGAATTTCCTAGACTCTTTTAGTTAATTGAAAGACTTGGAGTCTTTGCAAGTCAAATGTTGTCTCGTTGAGCAGCAATAATTTGATTAATTCGGGGATACCAAACAACAAATGGAAGCACTTTTAATCGATGCAAATACAATGTTTTTCATTCAAAATGTATTGACGAAAGACGAACCTTGTCAAACTGTGACATTTGTTTACCAAATGCCAAAATGTCAGCAAAGTGTAAGCGAAAAGAAGACAACATTTCAGAATAGACATGCATGAAAGTGGACACATATAGAAAATAAACAAAGCGTTCTGCCGACATCAGCCAATATAAGATGTGTTACTTGGTTGTGAATGCAATTGCCTCATGACATTTAAACGCGAGCGGAATAAGAGCAAAGTGAATTACAGAATTCTTGATGCGACTGGGGGATAAATCGGCGCGACATTTTTTCCAATCGCACTTTAAGGTGATTTATGCGCACTGAAATTTGCCTGCTTAATCATTGGGGCACGGCAAAGCGGCGCGGCTCTTGTGGCATCCACAGCGTGGCAAGTCCAAGTAGCACTCGCCTTTTGTTGTGTGCTGTAGTTGCAATAATTATATTTTTAACACTTAATTGCAGACTCACTAGCCGATGAGTGAGCACTGAGAACTCCCCTCCCCTGGCGACGCCGACTCCGAATCCGAATCCGATTCTGATTCCGATTTCGTTTCCGTCACCTTCTGCTTTCCCCGCGCCGCGCTGCGCTGCTCTGCTGCCCTTTCGACTCACTGATTTTCACAGAGACCAATGAGCTGTCATTAAATGAAAACAGCAAAACAAGAACAATTGCCGAGCCATCAATCCGAATCGATGATACAGATACAGCTACAGATACGTACGCAGATACAGATGCAGATACAGATGCAGATACTTGTGCTGCAGCTGCGGCTATAAAAAACCAAAAAATGCATTGTAAATGCAAATGCAAATGAAATGACTCGAACCGTTGTCTGCTGCTGAATATTTTGGCCAATATCCAAGGAATGTTTTTTAATCAGCACATAAAAAATATTGCACGTCTACAATTTTGCCATTCTCCGCCCCTCGTCGGGCGTCTCTCCCCTTCCAACTTGGGCGACAACATTCAACTCATTCGGTCGGTCGATCGTTCGTTCGCTTCGTTCGTTCGTTGGTTCGATTTATTTAATTGCATTTTAATTTATTTGAATTATTTTTGTTGGCATTAATCGATGCCCGGCAATTTCAATTATAATAAAACTTGAAAAAAGAGCTGAAGAATTTATTCAATAGTGCAATCGAAAAGCAATTATAAGAAAGCATTTTATAGTCGCTTTCAAAAATTACACACAACACTCAATACACGAATGCTCAGGCATCAATAAGCACAGCCATGCATACGGTATACTTTTATATATTTTAATACTGACAAATCCGATTAAAAACACGCCGTCACTTCGACGCCTTGAAGGTGTTGATTAACGAATTGAGTGACAATCCAATAAATTCCTCGGAAAGCATTCGTTTTTACATTGTATTTTCGCCAATTAATCTTTTAATATTATATATTAGTACAATTATATTTTATCTTTTAAACGAAGCCTTTAATAAAGTATAATCCTATAATGTTTTTCTAACAATTTTATTGTTTTTCACTATTACTATTTAGTAGTTACTATTTTACTATGTGCTATTTTATTTATCTACAATTTTTGCTAGTTATAAACATAATTAAACATATATACATATATAGTTGTCGTCATTATTTCATTCAAAAATCTTTACCCATTTAGCTTAGCTTTACTTAATTGAGTAGTTGCTGTTCAAATAATAAATCTCAATTATCTTTAATGAAATGCAATTGTAAAATGCTCAAGTTGTTTTGAATTTTTAATTTCAACAGCTATCGCTTAATATTTATTAAGCTGTTGTTTATTATTTCAATCCAATGTATTGTAAAATTGATTGCAATGCCTTCATTTTTAATTTGAATTTTCATCAATTCATATATTGTATTGTATTGCATTATTTTAAATCGAATATTTTAATAAATAATTGTATCTTTTCTAATCTTTTCAATAATCTGAATTTTTTATTATCAAATTACACCTATTTGCTATTTAATTTATGTACAATTTTTGTCAGTTTTATATAAAAATATTTTTTAGACCATGTCGCTATATTTTACATTTAACGTTGACGCATTTATGGTATTATAATCAATCACAATTATCTTTGTTAATGTTAAATGCAATGGACAAATGTACAAGTTTTTTTAACTTTTAATTTGTTTAGATATTGTTTATTATGCCAACATAAAGTATTGTATCAACCATAGTATTTATTTTTCGATCTTTCGTCAATTAATTTATTATATTGTAATACTTTATATAGAAGCTCTTAATAATTAAGCGTTATTTATATACATTTAAATATTCTTTATTCCCTAAAAATCTGCTTTGATAATATAAATGTTTTGCTGACGAAAGGATTTTATTTCTATTTCATTTGTCCACAATTTTTACCAGTTGTAAACACATTGTTTCATATTTAGTTCAAATATTATGTAGTGATATTTTATATATAAAATTGTTAACGCTTTTTTTCTATTATAATCAGTCCCAATTATCTTTTTTAATATGAAATGTAATGGAAAATGTAGATCTTTTTTTTTAACTTTAGCTATTACTGCCGACACAATATATTTCTACAAGGATTATACGCGACCATCTCATTTGGAACTCTGGTGGCTTTAAGGATCTGTGGTTGTGTTTAAGCGCAGCGCCAATTGCCGCTAAGGAGGAGAGGGGGAGGTGGGAGAGCAAATTTGGAGGAAAGCTCTCGAGCTGAGAACCTTAAGCCATAAATAAGAAATTTTTATCTGAAGCAAAGTTTCGGACGGTGCTCGCCGGAGCGCACAGTTAAAATAAAAATGATGGAAATAAAATAGAAAAAGTACGAGGCGGAGTTCGTCCGCATCAGGATCGAGTGCAGGAAAACTTTTCAGTCACGAACCGAGCTCATGTCCTTGTTTGTATTAGGCGGACGTGTGCCAATGAATTCGGAACTGGATGCTCCAGGCTTCAGGCGCCAGGCTCACGACGCAGGACTCAGGACTCAGGACTGCAGGTCCTCGACTCAAGTCGACTCAAGTCGAGTCGAGTCGCGTCGGGATGAAAGTTGCTGGGCTGTCCATCAGCTCAGGGCTTATTGCTTATCTGCCAGGATGAACGTCTGTCGCTCGTCTCCGTCTCCCTCTCTCTCGCTCGGACCATCTCTTTGCCGGCGACTTATGAAATACTTACTAACGGCTTTATTTGACCAGCTCGCCGATGGACTGCTGATGAGGGCAGCCAAACACTCAAGCAGCAAGGGGGGAGCAGCACCCGGGGGTGGGTGGCACCTTCGAGTGCGCGCTGCGAAAATATTTGCAGTGCCAACTGGACGACCGTCCATTACACTCGACGACTGTGTGTGTGTGTGTGTGTGTCGAGTTCATATTTTATTTATGTTTACGTAGAAAAATCAATTCCAATTGAATCCGTTTGCCATTGAGGGCGATATGAGGAATCCTTTTATATTTCGCTTCGGATGAAAATCAATTTTTAAATTTTCCTCTTCGCAGTAATATTCCCCCGATTGGCAGCCAGTCGAGCAGTCGCAGACTCGAAAGCGGCATTTATTTGCCATAATACGACCAGTACGTGACACCCTCGACTCAGCCCGCTTTTCACTCCATCCACAGATCGTCAAGAAATATTGAATTGGAGTTCAATTTGAGCAGCATCAAAAAGCGAGCAAACAACGTATGTGCCACATGAAAAAAAAAACACGTTACACCCATATGAATAATAAATCTAGAGATTTATGCCCAGCTACTCACGCCGGGGCTCTTAGCTTAAGTGATTTTATGTTATGCATTCAAAAATGCGGCAATCATCTCAACCGAAGCTCGTCACTTTCGCATTTGCTGCACGAAATGCGATCCGAAACCTGAAAAGCCTTTTTATCCGCATGACTTTCATAAGTACTGCAAATCTATTCAACTTTTACTAATAATTTGCTACTAGTTTAAGCATGCCTTCATTTCGAATTTCATTGAAGTCTGAACTAATAAATTTCATGTAGTATATAGTATTGAGCGGAATAAAGTTAAGCTTTAACCAACTCTCAGTTATTATTTTCTTTCATTCCGAATTTCATCAAAATTCTGGTATTAAAATTCAACTTCTTCTCACAATTTTCTCCTAATTTAAACTTGCCTTCACTTCCCATTTCTTCGAAGTGTCAACTAATAGATTTAGTATAAAGTTGAGTTGAATGATAATAAAATTAAACTTTTTCTAACAATTTGCTCAATTTTAATTTTATAAAAAATCTAGAAATATTTTGAGACTGAAACTCAAAGAGAATTCAACTATTACTAACAATTTGTTTTTAGTTTATATTTGCTTTTATTTTGTATTTAATCGAAGCATTAAAATGAAATTAGAATCTTATTCAACTTTTACAAACAATTGCCCTTAGTTTCCTTAATTTGCCTTCCTTTCGAATTTCATTACACTTACTAAAAGTATTTAGTTGAAATTATAATAAAAATCAACTTATACTCACAATTTGCTTTTAGTTTATGCTTGCCTTCATTTCGAAATTCATTAGAATTGTAGTAAAGTATCTGAGCTGAAATTAAATTAAAGTAAAGTGTACTGGGCTGTGATATTTAATACATAATGGATGCACACAAATCTCAGATTGGTTCCAGTGATATATATCTCGAAGTTAAGCGGAGCGACGCGGCTGGACTGTTGAACCAGCAACTCAATTCTAATTCGAATAAAAATTGAAATGCCCAGCAATAAATTGAGCACAATTAAAGGTGAAACCCAGACGCAGAAGGGATTCAGCTCACTTTAGATATCTTGGCTGTTCGAAGAGAAGTTCAATAACCCAAGGAGAGCAAAAGTTAAGTATTCGTGAGAGGGACAGCGAAGGGAGCGGTGTCGTCGAGGGGAGCGAGCACAGACGAGACGTTGACTGAGAGGCTGTGAAGTTGAATCAAAGCAGCAAATAGTCGGTAATAGTTGCGGGTTGTAAAGCTCACACGAACAATAAGTTAATCAATCTCAAATTTTAATTACAAAGTAACAACTTCCTTTAGCAATTTCAGGCGCGATGAACTCGACACTCCAACTCCGACTTCGACTCCAACTACAACTCCAACTGCGTCTGCGACTCCATTTGTGTGTCTTTCTCGGCTTGGTTAATGGGCGTTTGGCCGATGTTTTCGGCTTGCCGGCGGCACAATTTACATAAAAACGCAGACTCGGCTCAAGGTGTGGGCCACGTGAGTGAGAGACATGCATATATATATGCTGATCTGCAGATAGAGCGCTACGGTTGGTGCAGCAGTGCGGGGCGCATATTTCATGTAATTTGTCTTTGTTTCGTGTAATAAAATGAAGCTCAAATTGTGAATTGCCAAAGCAAGAGGAAGAGGAAGCCCGTGTTAATGCTCACTCACTCATCCCCCCGCTCGTGAGTGAGCAACAACTAATGAAAAATAGAACTCGCACAATGTGCCAGGCGAACGAGTTGGAAATTTATTTGAATTTTATGCGACTCCTCGCTCTCTCTCTCTGTCTTTCTCCCTCTCTCTACCACTCGCTCTGTCTCCTCTCTGCGCAGGCGTCACAGCGAACGCCTCCAGCTCTAAGTGTTCCGCCTGGTCCTGAGTTCCCCCTTTGCGCAGATGCATCGCAGACATCGACATCACGGTGTAATCCTTTGTTGACTGCGCAGGTGACAGCCGCCGGTCATGGAAATCGATTAACAGCTGGCCGAGGTCAAAAGGTGCACAGCCCCTGGTCAGCAACGCGAGCAACTGCAACAACTGAACAACAATAAGTGCGACAACAACGGACACAGCAAACAACAGCAGCAATAATAATAATAAGTAGCCGCCGTTTGTAGCTGCAACAGTTTCAATGGCGAGCGCCGCACGCATCGCTGCCTCGTGGCTTTTGACAAGTTTATTAACTTGTTTGGCGCTGCACGCAGCACAACGCACAACACACAACAGCAGCAGCAGCCCGCCTACCCCCCAGCTGCCAGCCCACAGGCTCGTACACTGCAACAAATCGATGCGCACTTTGGCTCGTCGCAAATGATGTGGGGGGGAAACATGCGTCTAATTTAAGTTTGACTACATTTAGCTTAAAGAAAATTAAATACACTCTTTACTTACACTCTGACTCTTACATAAAATGGAGAGTAACAAGCTCTTTGCTGTTCTTTTAGGAACTTAACATATATTTGAAGAGATTACTCATATATTTAAAGGGAAACATGGTTTAAAATGGAGACTTCAAAATAAATAAAGCTGCCTCAGTTAAAATTGCACCCTTATCCTTATATAATTTCCATGATATTTAATTATGAAATTATATTTTATAAGAGCTTATTTAAATGGAAAGATTGTTTGAAATAGAGACTGCAAAATGCAAAATGAATAAAGCTGTCTTAGCTAAAATTGCTTCACAAAGCAAACAAAAAAGCGCTTCAAATTTGTATTCGGATTTCGACATAAAATTATAAATAAATAAATATTAAGTTATTACATACAAATATTTACTAAATCGCAGATTACCCATCGAAAGAGTATACTATCACTAGGAATCAACCAATAATATATATAAGAGCTTAGTAAATGAGATATACGATATACGTATCTAGTTAATGCAAACCTAAATTATATTCTCATAACGATTCTGATATGACGATTATGAGGAGAACACTAAATGTATAGGTTGAAGAAATGCATTGAAATTACTGAAGGTTATCGTATATTTCAGTTTGTTGTTTCCGAGTATCTGCTCTTAAGCTAATGACATTGTAAGAGCAATGCCGCCCAATGATTGGAGCCTCTCATTTATCAAATATCCCTTGAAAGGTATCCCTTGATCAGTAACAAAGTCTATGAGAATAAACTTTGTATGGCATGGATCCCTGTAGTGGTTTTATATGGTGAGTTTCTTATGTATAGCATTTTCATTACATATAGTTAGTTTATTCATCCTTTGAATACTTTTAGCCCTACCTCCATTGTCGCGCAGTGTACTTATTAATACGAAACCCAAGGAACTGAATTGTCAGCGGGGTCGTCGCGCCCCCGCCTTCGTCTGGCGGTTTGCCGTCAAAATATTTTTGGTTGAAGTTTTGGCGCAACTTGCGACAAGGCGAAAGTCAAATCTTTTGTCAACTCGCGCCGCGCCCCCTGCCACCTTGCTGCCCAAACCTGCCACCGCTTCGGCGTCTAACGGTCTTGTCAAGGTGCAGGCGCAACCCTTTGGCGGCGGCAAATCCCCCGAGGGCTGTGTACGTGCACGGGGTGAGGGAAGGGGGCGGCGTTCCATGCGGCTTGCTCTGTGGCCAGAATTTTGATGGGGTTTTCGGGGCGAACGGCGCTGCTGGCTTTTCACTGCCAAAACGATGTTGCGGCAAAATCTGCGTAAACTTTGCGTGCATGTTTCTCTCGCTTTCTCTATACATATATATACATGTTGTATATCTGCCACTGTAGCTGCGTCTCGCTCCGACTCCTGGCTGTATTTGCCTTGTGGAGCCGGGCAGAATAACATGCTCGAAGGGTTCGGTTCTCGGTTTACTTTATATCTTATTTGCTTATGAAATAAGATATGCCATGCCGACGCAGCGACGCAGCTTCTGCGGTGTCGCCTCAGTCCCCCCGCAGTCTCCTGGAGTGCGCAATTTATGCATAGATATGGCCGGGCGGAATATGTTTCGATTCGATTTTATTTCCTGTTTATGAGATTGCCTGACGTCTTTATGCACTTTTCTGCTTTACGACTCGCAAGGGTTGTCTAACCCCTTCGCCCCCATCGAGCATCCACAATTTGTGCTGGGTTTCCCCCGTGGCAAGAGTAATACAATATATAGAGATGCTTGTGGCTCCAGTTACAGCTCATAACTTTAAATAATTAATAATCGCATGATTTGCTATTTACAACCAGTAAATTGAAATGTTTTATATTCTAGGATTGTCTACTGTCTTTTTCTAATTGCAAACAGTCTAAGGTTGATGTTTAATAAATAAATAAACAAATTATTTGAAGTTGAACGGGGTTGATAGAACTTCGAATGCATTTCGATTAAAAGTCTGCAAAAAATTAATACAAGTTTTAACAATATTTAAAATAGTTTCTTAAAGAGAGGTGTATCGAATATTTAAATTTCTTATTTTCGATTTTTGTTTTGGTCTACAGTCTAAATAGTAAATAAAAAAAAATAAATAATTGTAAGTTCAGCGGGGAGCGGGGAACAACCTAAAGTCAGAGAGTTTCAATAAATTTTTAGAGATATGCATCTTGAATCTTTTCAATTGTAGAATTGCCATTTTTATTTCTATTTGTATTTTGCATTACTATTAACTATCATCTATAATATTAAGTCAATAAGTTTCGATTAAAGCAAGCAAAAGTCTGCAAGAAATAAAGACAAGTCTTCGCAAAACTTTAATAAATTTCTTAGAGATAGCCGTATTGAAAATTTCAAGTGTAGGATTGTGATCTCATTTTCTATTTAAAAGTTGATGGTAATTAAATAAATAAACAAATTATAGTAAGTTGAACGGTTATGATAAAAACTTTATTACATTTCGATTAAAAGTAAAAGTCTCCAAGAAATAAAGACAAGTCTATGCACAGGCTTAACAAATTTGTTAGAGAAAGGCATATTTCATTTTTTTATTTATATTGTTATCTTACTTTATATTTATATTTTGCCCAACTATCTAAAGTTGATGTTTAAGAAATAAATTCAATGAGTATGCTTAGACCAGTAATGCTGCAGTTTTAATAAATTTCTTAGAGATAGCATATTGAATCTTTTTAATTGTAGGTTTGCCATATTACTTACTACATCTAACAAGTTCTAACACATTTTTAATGCATTTCTTTAAAAGAGAGGCGTATTGAATCGTTTCTATTGTAGCATTGTTGTCAAACTTTCTATTTATATTTTGCCACACTGTCAATTGTAGATTAATATCTAATTAAATCAATAAGTTCAATGAGTAAGCTACAACCTATAATGCTGCAGGTTTAATACAATTCTTAGAGAGATTTGTATTGAAGCTTTTCAATTGGAGGATTGTCATCTCACTTTCTATGTATGATTTGTAAACTGTCTAAAGTTTATTTTTAATAAATAAGTAAAATGAGTAAAACTTTTATGCATTTCGAAATCAGCAAAAATCAGTTAGAAATAAAAAGAAGTTTTAGCACAGTTCTAATAAATGTCTTAGAGAGAGATGTATTGTTATAGGCAAGCGATTCGGCGCTCATTTAATTGCAATGGGCGATGGCTGAAGCCAAAATAAAACTCAATCAAGAGTAATTAAAGCAATTCACAATTGCTGTAGACTGTAAAACCGAGACAATAACCAATTGTTCAGACTGCATCCGACGAGTGGCGGAGGACGTCGACTACAGGACGTGGCTGGCGCGTGACAAAACCTCGTGATCCCTCGTATTCCCCTCTGGCATGTCTGCTGGGGCGTAGGTGCTAATGAATCGGCACAAAGGCAACACCTTGCTGACCATACTGACGAAGAGACAGGCGGACGGACGAATGGACAGACGGACTGGCTGGCTACTGATGACTTTGTCTGGGATTTGGGCGTCAATAAAAGTGGCAAACAAAGCGAATCACTCTGAAAAAGACTCGAAAGTGGCGCGTGTCGAACCGGGAACTGGGAACTGAGAACATGAATTGTGAGTCTGAACCCTTCGCGCTGACCGCCTGCAGTTAGTCCCTCGACAATGGCACCTAACACTCACTCACACACTCACGCATTGTCTGCCCCGTTACAAATTGTTGTGGGCGTTCCAAATCCGCTTACGACTCGCCTTTCTCCACACACACACACACGCACACACACTCGTGCACTCGCTGTTTGCTTGTGGCGCATCGCATTTCATTTTCCATTCGCATTTTTGAGCGTTAAATCGCCAAAATCGTTCGTTAATTTTGACATTTTTCCATTGTTGTGCCTCGAAGGGAGCTGACTGAAGACCAGCGGCCAGCTGACCTAGCTGACCCCTGACCCCTTGCGCCTGACCACTGGCCATTCAGCATTGACCCGCAGGCGGGGTTGACACTGCGTCAAGACTGACACATCCATGTGGGTGGATATACTCGGATGTCCGCTTTGTCCGATTCCCGAGATTAAAAATTTATTTCGAAATTAGCGCAATTGTTGGCATTGCTCCCTTTTTGGGAAAGAATAAAACAATTCGTAAGATAAATAATGATGATGCTTCTACATGCGAACGACTGCAAATGATTCGAAGTATTTCTTGATTATTGCCAACCAACTATAACATGGAGTTTCGCTTTTAATTTCGATATTCCACTGAAGTCATCAGAGGGTGCTTCCATAAATATGTCTGATGGCCGTTGAGATTAGTTCTAGTTTCAGTGATTGAAAAACATAAAAGCCTGATTCGCAAATATTTTATAGACAATTGAAAATAATTGCAAAATTGCAAATTAAAACAAACGTTTTCTCATTTCCTTTAAGCTGTATACTCGTATGTTACAATTTAATTTAGACTTTTTCTTTTTAAACATATGCATATTTTAGTAAATGAAAATATACACTGTAAGAAGACTTATGAATATTCAATTTATTTATTAAAAATTATAGTTTATTCCAAATGAATGTTTTTTAGATTTTTTGAGAGCTGGTCAACACAATTTCACAGAGTAGATGCAAATCAGTGACAAAACAATTAAAATGTTGCCATATAATTATTATAAGGATATTATATTATTTTTATTTCTTTATAATCTATTATATTATCATATAGCCGAATAGAAAACTCATAATTTATTAAACTAAAACAAGTAAACAGCAGCTACCATTTTTTAAATATTTTTTTGTTTTTCTTAAGCATTTCCCATTTGTGCAAAATTACTTTTAATAGGCGACTGAAATTTAAGCTTTCTAAATTATTATTGCACTATTTTTTATAATATGATTTATTTATTTAGTTTTTCGACTTTTTGTTGTAATATCATTTACATGTTTAAAGAGTCAATAATACCAAATACCTACAAGAGCTCAGCTTACTTATATAAAAATAGATCTAAAGTTGGTTTGGAAGTGAAAATTTGACACATTTCCTCATTGATCTATTCCATAATTTTGTTTCAATTGATTTTTGTCAATCGCTGCGTTTGGAGGGTATTTGAAAGCAAGACCTTGACGCTGACCACGATTGTCTGTAGTGAAAGCGAAACTGCAACCCCTCTGATCCGTGAGACTGGTGGCAATGGGTCTAATTTCAGAGTAACCACCGGACATATCAATCGGGTGCTAAGAAATTGGATCAGTCAGGGGGTCAGTGATAGGGACAGTGAGAAATTTGGGACTGGCACTGCGATGGGGGGTGTGGAAGAGCGACTGCGACGGGGACTAGAACCGGGTCATAAAACGAAAACAATAGCGTGTTAATGGCGACTTTAAAATGACACCACTTCGTCGGCAGTTGCGGGTTAATCGCCGGCCAAAAGGCGGCCACCCGCCGTTATCAGCGGGACGCGACGGCACCCGCCCTTTTTGGCGAGTGATAAATGCAGTGCGTCGTGCCGGCTGCACAGCCAATAGAGTTGTCAATGCGCCAGAGTTGTCAACGTGTAAATTTAGTTTCGATACTAAAAAAATTCAGCAGAGAAAGGCAAGCCTACTAGACAAATACCCTGTGTCACAAATAATAGGAAAATATATGAAAAAAATAATTTGCAAGAAGATCCACGCAAATAGACATGTATAATTAAATATTTGCAGATATTGAGTGTTGGTCTGGAAAAGAAAATAATTTTTATAGCAAATAACTCAATTTTGTTCTGTTTATTATATCTACATATATTTGCTGGCAATTTAATGTAAATAACAACACTTAAGCAAATTTATCAGCGCTTAGAAAATGTGTAAACAGAAGCAACTCACGTTTAAGCTCTGATATTCTGCTCCTGTTGAAACTTTTAAGTAAAAGCTTCACAGCTGACAGAGCTCAAAGCTTCTCATAAGAACTTGGCGTTGGCTTGGAGAAAGCTTTTACTGCAAAGAGCAAAAGATCACGTGTGTTTGCAAACTTTTAAATTGTTTTCAATTAAACAAACAATATTTGACACATTTGGATCAAATATCCCCTACTGTGGTGAGCTGTATTATTAAATTCAATAGCGAGCATAGTTAGTTGCATATTTCTGCCAGAGTTGCACACAAACACACAATATGAGGTGATGCTTGAACTGTCAATTGATTTCTGCGGTTTTCAGCAAAAATGTTTTACAAATGCTGCACATTTTTGCCATTTGTTGTGTTGCTGGTGTCAGTGTTGGTGACGGTGTCGGTGTCCCGAGTGCCACGCCCTTTTCAACACTATATCTATGCAGCAGCCGGACAGCAGGTGTTGCTGTAATCATTGTTGTTGGCCTCCTGTATAACTACTAGTTGTTGTCGACTGTTTGTTTTGCTAACCAAAGTGTTGACTTTATAGACCACCGCTGGGTTTTACTTTTTTTGCTCTACCAGCAAATCATCAAAACGAATTGCGGCAGTCAAGTGGGCAGATATTTATGTATTTCGGACTTTTGCATTCATACAACAGTTACGTAGAGTTTAGCCGCGCTTAGATGCAAATCAGTGGGGTTTGAAGTGAAGTAAGGACACTGCGAGTAGTCGCTGTTTAACGGTCAGTTTAGCTCGGGCTTCGACTTAACATTACATTGGCTCACAAATGTTAATGTACCGTCCCATAAAACGAACTTCATTACACGGCACTAAAAGTAGCCGCAATGGAGTAATGGGGCGATGGAGGGCGGGGGGCAGCTGAACAAAACTAAAGCCGAATAATATAAAAACTCAATTAAAATTCAAAAGCCAAAAAAGCAGCAGAAAACTGAATACAGAAAACAAAATGTGTGGTGCGTGCTTATCGCCGATGACGACTCTGAGCCCGAGTCCGAGCCCGAACCCGAAACCGAGCCCGATGAGCTCGATAAAGCGGCGACAAAAGGCGGCTACAAAATAAATTAAAAATACATTTTACCTTAAATGTGGCACTTTGAAAGGCAGAGACCTGAGAAGAGCACATAATAAATATAAAATAAAAATAAAAACACAATTAAATAAGTGCATAGAAAACAAATTCGTTAAAAGAAGCACACGCACACACAACCTGGGAAACACACAACACAGAAATATATAAAAACAACACACAAATTAAAATAACACCAAGTCTCGAGTACTTCAACGTGAAAGGGCCCGAGGAGCCCAACAACACAATCAACGATTTCTTCTGCCTCTCGCTTCCCCCTGCCCGAGCTATTGCTTCAAGCGGGAAACGCGGGTTCAGAGACAACACCAAACTACTATATGTAGTTGTCCGAGCGCTTCAGAGCTTTAGACGAATTCGTACACTCTGAAACAACAATGAACTTAGATTAATGAGCATTCCAAATGGCTGAACAAGATTGGAATTTTTCTTGAACTAGCTTAATTTTCAGGAAAACTTTGATTTGGTATACAACACATGTGATTTGACAGCCTGATAAAAGAAATTGCATTTCCCGAATACCCAAAAATAGTTTCGCCTATAGATGTATATTATACATTTCATTCTATTTTCAATTACATTTTCTGAAAATATTGATTTTATATAACATCTTTGGACTAATACCAAACGGATTGCAATTAATCTTAAATTATAATCGTACCATGCCCTGGAAACTTTTTTTTTATATACTTGAATTTCTTTTCATTTTCAAGTACCTAATCATTTTCTGAAAATATTGGTTTTATTGAAAACTTCTTAATTTCTTAATTAGATCTAAACGACAGTAATTCCCATGATTTTAAGCACTGCTAAAATAAATTATATTGACTAATCTTAAGCTAAGTACAATTGATTAAAATTATTGTAAATTATTTTAGCATTTCATTCCATTCTCTATTATATATTAGTTTTGTTATACATCTTTTCACTAAGACCAAACTTAAATACAGATTGTAATATGCTTGAAACTCTATTATTTGTTCGAAAAGATGGGTTTTCGTATTATTAGCTATAATCTTTGACTAATTACAAATACACAATAATTGAATTGTTTGATCATTATTTAATATTAGTAAAGCATTTACAAGAAATTATATTTTTTATTAAAAATGTCTTCTTACATTTATTAATTGTAAATTTGTGGACTATTTGCTTGAATTTATTCGCTGTCCTCTAACAATTTGAGTTTTTTAGTAGGCTCAACTAATGACGACAAACCTTTTAACTAGGGAGCCGTGTCTTGCGATAGAGTATGAGCTGGACTATAAGTTGCCGCTATTGCTCTGCATATCTGACGGATGTAATTGCCGGCGACGTGACTTGCATTAATGCGACGAGGCGGGGGAAGAAGGTGTGAGGCACGTTTTGCGGAACCAACTCAACTGGCAGCAAGATGGCGGATGGCGGATGGCGGGTGCCGGGGTGGACCCAAAGATTTTTGGAGCACAACGAAATGGTCTCATAACTGGAGCAGCCAGCAGACAGTTGACTGAACTCGACGCACGGCGCTCGTGGCGCACAGAACATGGGCATGTAGCACAGAGCTTGTAGCATGCCGCATGGCAAATGGCGGGCGACATAAATTTGAAGCAAGCGTTCTAAAAAAGCGAGCGAGCGCAGTCCGCAGTCGAATGTCGAGTGTTCGATGAAAAATGCGTTCGGTTTACCATTAATCCACAGCCATGATCCAGAGCGACAGATCATTACACACGCGCGCGCTCTCGCGCTCTGGAAATTTATTAATAAAAAATTCTTGAGACGAGGCGAGGCGGATGGCGGATGTGGGACGTGGTGGGAGCTCTAATAGTGCGCGGTGCAGTTGTTGCAACGCTGTAATTTATGGCAGCGCTGCCGAACGACATGCTAACTAATAGAATCATCATAATTTATACATTGCGCACGTAATTTATGCAGCTACGCATGACACACAAACACACCCCTACCTACCTCCCTCCCGTAGTCGAAATCGGCGCTGACAGAGGTCACAACATGGAGCAAACTGTGGGTTAATAGCTGACCCGGTGAGCAACAAAATGCAGCAGTTGCCATTGAAGGAATCGTTTATTCAAAAAAGATGTGCATTCCATTTTGGGACTTGGATAGCTCAGCTAGCTGAGATATGGACTGATGAACGGTTAGGGAGAAGCAAGGGGCAAGCAAAAAAAATATAGTTGCAATGACGACGGCTATTGCCAGTTGCCGCCATAGCCGCTATTGGCGCCCTGTCCCATGCCAGCACCAGGATTGCCAAGACCTGCCGAAAACATATATACATACAGTAGATCATGTGATTATATCAAGGCCTTACCATTGCGCGACATGGAGCCGGGATAGCCGCCATAGTTATTGCCCATGGCATTCATGCCCATCGACTGACCTCCCTGCTGCTGCTGCGGCACCATGGAGCCGCTGGAGATGCAATATACACGTATACATTTGAGTAGATGTGTGCAAGGTGTGCGCACTCACCTGTCGGTCTTGGGGAGGTTCGTGTAACGCATCATCGACTGGTTGTAGTCGTCGAAGGGACTAGGCGAGGCCTGGCCTTGGGGCATCGTCGACTGGTAGCCGTGGCCCTGATTGGCCTGGTTCGAGTGCAGCCACTGCTGACCACCACCACCGAAGCCCGTGTGCATCTGGCCCATCTGCGGATAGACGGGCATGCTCTGGCCACCGGCACCGCCTCCGCCCATGCCGCCGCCGCCACCACCACCGCCGCCCATGCCGCCCATGTAGCTCCAGTTGAACTCCGCACCACCTGTGTTGCCATACTCCATCTCGGCTTTCGGTTTTGATGTCGATTTGCCCAAAAAACTATTTAACAAATTTGTATTCCTTAAAAAAATGTTGGAATTTCCTGCCTAGACATTAACTACTGAAATGTTGGAAATTGACTGAACTCAGCTCTGTTCCATTACATTACAACGGCAGCAGAACTTCAATAGACAGTCAACGCTCTGTCTACTCAGCACTCAACAAAATCGACAGCTGGATTTGAAAATGTATAATCAATATATCCGGTGTTCATATTATTAAATTATTATTTTCGTTTTTAAACTACATCTTCTTTCAACTAATTGTCAATCAAATTATATTTAGTTTTGCATTATTTTAAATTAAAAATAAACAATATTTATTTTCAGACTTATCATCTATTAAATTTGATTTAATTATTTATTCCTTTAAATATGAAAAATGCAGCTAAATATAATAGATTCGTTTATTGGCATGTTTCATTAATTTACTGCACATAATCTGTACATAAGTTTTTTAAATATCCACTGAATTCTATCGACACTTTCGATTTTACTGTGGGATTAGTATATTACACAAATTTCAGAATGCATTCCATATCGAAAACAACACATCAATTATTAAACTGGTAAGTTTACTCATTGTGTTCTATGAAGTGTTAAACAAACTGCACAAGTTCATCATATTTATCCATCTTCGTTATCATTCATCATAAGATAATATTCAAACTAAGCACAAAAAATATTTATTTTTATTCACAAAACATCTGAATATTCGAAATTTTACCAAGTGATATTCAGAATATTAGGCGAATTCCAGAGGAAAATGCATTCCACATTGAAAACAAATCAAATAAAATATTAAGCTGAAAAATTATGATGTTCCATGAAATATTTCAAATATGCTCAAGTTTATCCTGTTTTCATTTAAACTCTAAAAATATGTTTCTGTTTTCCAATTTTATTCATCAAAAGATACTATTCAAAATATAAACAGAAAAATATTATAAATTTCATCACATAATGCTTGGAATATTGGATAAATTCCAGAGAGAGAGAGAGAGAGAGAGAGTTGCATTCCATAATCAAAACAATACAATGAAATATTAGGCTGGTGAATTATGATATTGTGTTCTATGAAATGATTCATAAATGCGTCAGGTCATATATAATATATTTACTATTTTTATGTGTAATTAATTATGATGTCTTATCGTACACATCTAAAGTGATATTCAAAATAAAAAATAAATTATAGTATATTCAGTATCAATTGTGGATGTAGATAACATAAAAATATACAATTATATCATTGTGTTATATAAGTGCTTAAGATGTATATGTTCTATTTAAATTTGATTTAATTATGATTTTGCATTTTATTCACAATAAAGGTCAAACTATGTTTTACTGAATATTTATTTTTGATACCAAAAACATAGATAGACTATACATAATAATAAACACAATATTAGGAATGGAATGCATTGCAATTAACAAAATCAAATAAAATATTAGGCTGAGTTATTATATTATATATTTTATATTAATATTTAAATATGACTTCGTATTTAATTCATTAAAAATAATATTCAATATGAACTTTGAATTTTAATTCGAATATTAAGTTGCAGATTGGACTAGTTCATCGTATTTTCTGCGCAGCTCTGGAAGATAAATATGTTGTTATTATTCTCAAGTGTCCTATATACGAGTATCGACAGTGACCTCAACTTGCCGCACAGCTGCTGGCCGTCGCAGTTGTGTGAAAAACAGGTTCTTGTCCCCTGGACAGAGAGGTTGTTGGTCGCACTCCGAGAGAGACAGAGAAAGAGAGGGGGAGAGGGAGAGGGACACAAAGGGAGTATCCCGCTTGGGCTAAGCGCAGAGACAAAAGCAGATGACCTCATAAATCGCATCGTTATGAGGTTCATAAATGCATAATTGTTTCATATTCATAACGCTGACGATCCAAAGCGAGTGAGATAAGTGTGCAGTCGTCCTTGTGACGCATGCAACCGCTGTGCCAGGCCACATGCAACAGACCTGAGTTGCATTTCTTTTTTATGGTCAACAATATTTTGAGCTGCTCGACAGAGCCAAAGATTTACGAGCCGAATGCGCAGACGGCTTTTTAGGAGCAGCAATTTAAAAGCCATCAAATGATGTATCTACAACTTGGAGGCGATATAAACGTTTTAGTTTTCATTTGGCTTTTAGTCGGAGTTGTTAGTTGTTAGTTGTGCCGTACTTAATCCACTTGAACGACGCGTCGTGGCGTGCGGTTTCCCCGTAGCTCGGCCGTAAAATTGTTTTGTCACCTGTTGAAAGCATTTTTTATTTCTAATTGAAAATATGTGAAAATGTGTCGAGCAGCCGAAAATTTCATAAATTTCATTGTCAGGCCACGCGTCACTTCGCCGCGCTCCCTCGACAAATGTTTTTCTGTTCTGTTTCTGTTTCTGTTTCTGTTATTTCTATTTTCACTAACGTCTATTTATAGCACTTCCTCGCTTCGCTCTCTCTACTGCTCTCTGGGCTTCTTCTGGGAAATATGATTATCAATCGCTTGCGGAGTTGCTCTCTCTCTCTCTCTCAGTTTCTGTCTGTGTTCAGGATCGCTGGCAATTAACACCTTTCCTCGGGGGCGTCCTAATGTGAGTGTTATTCCAAAAACATTTTGATTTATCAACTCTTTTTAAATTCCAAACATGAAAGCATCTTTCACGGCAACAACTGCAACATCTACATCGGTCGAGGAGTCAACGGAGTCATTCATTTTAAGCCAAACAAGCGCAGAGATACACTCGAAACGATTTAACTCTTTGACCCCACCCACACGCACACACACACACACACACACACGCACACAGAGACGCCCCCGAGGCGACCCTCAACCCGACTCAGCGACACGAGCGCGCCTATTAAAAAATTGTTTATGAAAACAAAACATTTCCAGGGCAATTAATCATCAGGCATTCATTGGCTGCCGCGTGGGGGAACCGAGTCGCCCCGCTCTCCCCTTTACCACCACCTAACGCTGATCGCTGCTCATGTTGATGATGATGATCTCCATGATCTTCCACTCGCAGTTGCAGCTGGCATCATATGGCTGCCAACGATTAAGCAAAGTGCCTCCAATTTGGACGCAACGATCGAGAGGGGGGAGAAAGTGTTAAATGCCTGCCAATTAGTGCCGCCCGTTGGCTGCTCCAGCGATCTGCTCCGCTCGTTCTCCTAATTGGCTAAAATATGAAATGCCGTTCAGTTTAATCGCCTTGATGAATTGTGCGTTTTCTTTATTGTGGCCACAGCGAGGGCGGAAGAGGAGCTGCTTAATTGTTTTCATCTTCAATCGCTAAAGTTATCACTAAGTAGTAATATATCCGTTTTCTTAGCGTGACTTGTGAATTTAGGAATCTTAAGATTGACAACAATCACATGTCTGTTTAAGTCTGCAAATTGCAAAATATTCGAAATAAAGAATCAATCAGTGCAGGAAATCAAATTTCCGCTTCTTAGATCTGCCAATTAACTGAATGATTACCATTAATGTAAATATAGAAAATGTTATTTGTCTTTTTAAATAATTGAGGAATATTGATAAAAATAAGTAATATTTACATTAAATAACAATTTCAATGCCTGCTTTTTATATCGAGAATTATGATCTGTTAATGAACTCAATTAATTTCGATATACATACATAACAAAGAGTGAAATTTATTTATTACAATTACAGACTCAGTGCAACTACTGAAAATACGGTAAACAAATAATTTATTTCCTTCATTAACTTTATAATCAATACAAACAAAAGAAAGTAATACTACATCACAGTAAAATGCATATTAATGAACGTAGTTCACTGTGAGGAATTAGTCTGGGAAAAATAGTCTTAACGACCTCCAATCCAATCTATGCAAGCTATTGCCAACGTGTTCCAATTTTTCGCTGTAGTATGCCTAGCAATCTGCCCTCGCTGTAGAGTCTGGAAGTACGCAGTCAACGATTCTGCGAAGCCTGAACGTATCTATAGTTTGATTTGGTTGCTTTTCCTCAGAACTGCACTCGATAAAGCTAGATTGGTTTAATACAGTACACATGAAGATGTTCAAACAGTCGTAACCCAGGTTCTAAATAACATTCCTGTAAATGGCATTAAAAGAACCTATGCATGTGTTCTTTGATCGTTTCCAACGTTGATTCAAATTGAACCTATATGCAATAAATAATAACTCTCTTGCTTTCTTCTAGTGATGAACTGCAGTAGCTGTTCCATCTTTTGATTGCATTTTTCATTGTCGCTTACAAGTGATAATCTGATTAATCCACAAATGGTTTTTATTCAATACGACTTGTACTCAAGCTATTATTTCGCATTTATTTGTATGTTCTTAGTCTCCCAAGGGTTTCATTAGCTGTCTGCGAATAGAGTTCAATAAATATTCTGCTTTATGAGCGGGGAATTCAAAGTCGCATTTTGAAAAATTTCAATCTCATTTCACTTTAATGTGTAGTCGGGATGAATGATGGGCAATGGCAGCAGGGATGTCATTAGAGGGCAGTTGTGGACAGCGGAAGTGACAGAACCCACTCATAGATGGCACATTAGCGAGCTGTGGCAGTGAACGGGACATTTGCGGGGCTCCCAATGGGCGGCAACTAATGTCCTTGCGGGTCAGCCCGGGTCTGGGTCGAAGTTGCTCAAAGGTTTGGCATTGTGTGCATTTCATAGTTATTGCTGCTGTGCTCAAATGAAATGTGTAATATTTCAATTTTTGAATGCAGGATAGAGACAGAGAGAGAGATGTCAGCAGTGCGAACATGACACAATTTAAACTGCTGACCTTTGTCCAGCGGACAGAGAGAGGTCCAAGGTCCCGAGTCCCGCCACCCCGACATTGTTCAGATGTCCGGTTTATTGTTATTGTTATTATGCGAGAGTTTTCCCTGCAACTGTCAAACACAAGAACTAGCTGGATGCACTACTATGGCCCAGAGCCCGGAGGGGGTTGAACGACAGCACGCGTCGCTTGCCACATGCCGCATGCCACCGGCTAATGACGGGGCCCGACCCAACGGAAGCCCGTTCAAGTGGCTCTCGAAACTGTGCCAAGCGAAAACGACACCCGCACGAGAGCAAGTCTGAGACTGGGACTCTGGCCCTGATCATCCCCAGTTGTGACGAGACGAAGGAGTCAACTATCATAAAACTGGCGCTGAATGATGCAAGGCTTCATTCAGCTGGTTGTTGTCGCGGGACGAGCGGCAAAAACCAATAAATGTCATCAAATTTATTGCTTTTGATTCAAAACAAAATTCTTTTGTTTGTCTCGCTTTACAGTTTTACAGTGCGAACCCTCGGGCCAAGTCGCCGATTGACATTTGACCAGATCTTTATGGGTGACGGGCACAAAGCGGGTGTTGATAAATATCCTTCGATGCGACTCTCAAAAACTTGACCCAACAGCACTACAAATAAATCAATTATCTGCGAAAAGAAAGTGCGTTTCAATTTAATCATTCATTTCTTCCTCTCACATTATATTAAATAATAAATTATGCAACTAAACTGAAAGAAAACTATTTGGAAAAAGATGTGGAAGCTATCTATACCATAGTTTGAAATTATTTTCAAATAGTTTTCTTATATTTAGTTTTAATCAATAACTTTTCCTTTTCACATTATTTTAGCAATGAAACAGAAAAAGAAGTAGAAGTTATGTGGGAAGAAAATTTGTATATAAAATTTATATTATAATTATTTTTTTATAATTTTTTCATATTTATATTTAATCAAAAACTTAATAAATCAACTATTTTAGATAAAATTTAATACTCTAATATTAATATTTAATCCAAAGATTGAAATTATTAGCTATGGATGATATTTTTTAAATGGAAGTTACAAATTACAATTTATTGAATTGCACATGTTTATATTTACTAATTAACTATGTATGTCTTATAATATACATTATGATATTAATTAATTATTTGAGAAAAGAAGTGAAGTTATGTGTGATAGATATTATTTGCTTATGATTTTTAAATATTTGTATTTAATAATTTACTTAAAAAAAAGATTATAATTTAAAAAAAAAAAGTGAAAGTTACATAAGTGAGATTAAAATATCTAAATTCAATATTCCTAAACTTTTTATTTAATCAGCATTTACAATAGGTATAAATAAATATTGCATGGTCTAAAATGTGTGTACAATATCTTTGAGTATACTACCCAATAGCTTTTCAATTATTTGAGAAAAGAAATCGTATGTGATTATAATATCTATATCAATTTTTTCTTGCATATTATATATTATTATTTACTTTTTCTTCAATCAACATTGTAATATAAATAATATTGTAAACATATTTATACGTATCGTGTTCTTACATGAATCTTAAAGTACTAATTGTCATAATTACTATATTTTGTGTTGTGCATATTGTGCATGATAATTTATATTTAATAAATCAATTCCTAAATAAAGTGCGAGCTATAAATTATGTTGTCTATTATCATTTGCGTTTTCTGCAGTCAAAATATGAAGTAATATAGGAGGCAGTAAAGATTTTAATGTATGCATATCATGTGCATGTATAAATGTCAGCATATTATTTATCATATTCATTATCTTGCGCATTGTGCGTAGAGTTTGCAGTAGGCAATTTCTCTATCTGACCGCACTTCCCTCAATTACTGTGGCTATGACAGATATGAGTCACATCTGAGGCACTTATTGGAATGCCACTGTTGTTGTTGTTGTTGTTGTTGTTGTGCGAACAGTGAATGTGTCTGGTATTGTATATGGGACACGTATCCTGCGGGCGAGTCAAGCGCTCCCCTCCCTCCCCAGCTGGCCGTGGCAAAGTACCTTCAACTGTCAGCGCATCGTCAATTCTATTTTTATGTTTTATTTTCATTCTCTTTTGAGGTCTCAGGTCGCTTCTTTTTTGTGTGTGCTTCCGTTTCGCTGCGCCTCGTGTGTTGCGTCGTTTAATTTCTGCTTCTTTTTTAATATTCGAGTGTAATATTTCAGTATTTTGTTGCCTTGTTCTCGCTGTCACCGAGCAGCAGCGTCTGATGTTTTGTTTGTGTTGACAATTTGTTGGTTTTTTGTTGTTTTCTTCGGTTTACAACATGTGCGCGTGTGTGTGTGTGAGCAACCGCTAAATAGCTACAAATTTATGATCGTAAATGGGATCGTAAATCAATATTTAATGCGTTTCCATTGGTTCCATCTTGGCTAATGTCAACAGCCAAATTGATGACAACAAAGCGCGCTGTAGGGGGTGACCCACAGCCCCATCACAGAGAGATAGAGAGAGGAAGCAGAGCGAAAGAGAGTGAGAGAGAGAGAGAGAGAGCTGCTAAATTCATTTGGCATTTTTGCATAATTTCGTACAACGAATTGAAATGTGCAGCAAATTGAAAATTCAGCTCATGCATATGTATAGCTTACATGTGTGTAATATTAGATGTAAGATATACACACACACACACACACACACACAGACGGGAGCACACGCACACATGGATACTAATGCTTATCGCATTTGTCGCATGTTTGGTTGCAGCTTTGACGGCAAATCCAATTTAATACGCTTAAGTTCTTACTTTTTGTTTTCCTTTTTGGTATTATTTACTCAACGCAGCACAAGTCGACTAAGTAAATAGTCGCAAATAAAAATTGCAATGTCGCCGCACTGCGCACTGTCCACGGCGATAGCTCAATTTAATGTTATCGATTTTTAATTTTCCTATTTAAGCTTTTTGCAGACTTTGTAAAAATTTGCATGCATTACTCGCCATCTCCCTCTCGCTCGCTCGCTCTGCTCCTCTGTCGTCGCAAAAACAATAAATACTGTTAAGGCTTGTAATTTAATCGCATTTGTATCGATGCTTTTGTTTTTGCTGCTCTTCGCCCATTTCCCATTGTATTTTTTAATTCGCTTTTTCCTCTTTACAGCGCATTTAATTCAAGGCATAGAAAAATAGTCATACAAGCGACACTACACATATATATACAGATATATGGTATATATGCATTTATATAGAGCACCCCTACTCTACCCCCTCCCACTTTATCCACATGTTAGTGAAGCCCTAAAGATGCACGCCCCGAGGCGTTTAATTTGCATTCGTTTTCGTTGTTATCGATATTGTTGCGGTTGTCGTATCGTTGTTATTCCTGTTGTTGCCATTGTTGCCATTGTTCTTGTTCTTGTTGTTGTCGTTGTCGCAGTTGTTGTTTGCTTTATAGTTAGACGGCAATATCAAATAAATGCATTTGGCGCCTTAATTGGATTGGATCTCATAAGAGAGCCACAAAGCAGCTCTGAAGCACTTGCAGCGACACAAGAAAACCATTCAATCAATAAGTGAAACAATAAATTCTATATTCTATTTATATAAATATATAGTCTACTGCTTCTCATTTCACAGTATTTATTTATTTTAAGTCGACAACTTCCAGTCGACTTCTAAAGAAAAAACATAAGTAAAACTTTGAATTTAAAATAAAATTTATTCAAAATATAATATTTTTATATAAATATAAAATATAAATATTTTTATATAAACAATTATAATAAAAAAGGAAACCTTGAATAATCCAATCGCATTAATAGAAAGTTTAGTTAGTAAGTTCTTGTAATTTTGTCTTCCAAACAATGTTGCCAGTTATAAATCAAAATTTAGCTTCTACATATTTTCGCATGGTAAATTTATAACAACTGTTTTTAGTTAAATAACTAAAATTAATAGGAAGTAACACTAATTAAATAACTAATTGTTTATTCTTTAATTCAAATTTTTCGTTTCTTGTCGAAGGTTTTGCAAAAATACTAAAAAGAGGTAGGTAGTTATCCTACAGGATCTTAAGTACACTAAGTATCTGTTACCCAACAACTGTAGCAAGTGTAGCCCATTTAAAAACTTATATATACCTACATCGAGGTAACAGGAAGTAAGAGATGACTTCCTGTAGTGTAAATTAGCATAAATTCAAAGGTGATATAGTTCTATTGCTGCATTCAACTCTGACTGTTTTCAGAATCTGCTCAAAAAAAAAAAAACGAAGAGTGAATATCACAGAAATCATTATGTAAAGAATATTTTGAATGCTACTACTATAAGTTTGTTATTTGGTGCATGAAAAATAGAATAAAATGAATAACTTATAGTCTACTTTTAACCATACATATTATAGATGTTTTTAAGCTGTAACTAACTAGTTAAAGGTAGACCTACCTAACTTAGGGCTATTAATGAATTTATGTACTGTGAGGCTGATTTGATTTGATTAAGTTATAATGAAACTTTTTAGTTGCCAACTAGAAACGTTTTCTACTTAGTTGCTTGGCGACGATTTTAGTACGTTGGCTATATCTTTGAAAGCCGCGTCTAATGTCTGTTTTGAGGGGTCATTTGATGGGCTCGGGCTGCGGCTCGGCTGAGTTACATCAGAGATATTTCACGCTTTAATTAAAAATCGAAATTGAACTGCCAATAAAATGTTTGTTAACCAACATAACCGCATCTGTTAATGTCTGTAAAGAGGGAGCGCCGCAGTCGCAGTCGCTCTCGACGTCGCAGTCGCTGTCGCTATCGACGCTGACTGTGTGCAGTGAAGCCGAAGCCCGAGTCGAAGCCAAAGCCCTGCTCAATACTCACAGTCAATGCCCACACTCGAACTCACAGGCAAAGTCTCGCTATTTGGACATGCTCGCGCAGTCTGCTTTATCAAAATTTGATAAAGAGTCAGGCCAATAAATTAAATGTATAAATTCATTTAATGAATTTCATTTTTATTGTTTCAAGCCCACCAGATGGATGGATGGATGGGCCTCCCTCCACCCCTGCCCACCCTGTCAATGTGTGTGTGCATATTAAAAAACCATCAGCGTGTCAATATGTAATTTGTGTCGTCGTCGTCGTCAACAACGAGCGCAGCGAACAGAGCGAAAAACTGGGAAATAAATAGAACATAAATTAAATATCAATAAAAAGCGGTCGAACCCAACATTCAACATTCCAAACCGAGACCGAAACCGAAACCGAATCGAAAACCAAATGTACACAGAGCCCGGAGTTATGGAATTGGCAGCGCATATGGCGCATATGGCGGATCGCAGATCTGAGAAGATCCCGAAATTGATTGCGCGCCACCCGAAGGCGAATGTGTTGACAAATTTTCCTCTTTGCTGCGCCGCACAATGCCGCAAACAAAGCGCTACTGTTGCCCCTGGAGAGCACTCGTGGAAAAGTTAGCCGAGAGTGCCTGCGCTAGGGATCGGCAATGGAATCGGGATCGGAATCTGGCTCAAATCGTGTGCAATCAACCGCAGTGTCTCGAACAATGCCCGAAGGATGAGTCTGTGTTTGTGCAACCTAATGAAATTTCGTGTGCTCGTCTGCGTCTCAGTCTCAGTCTCAGTCTGAGTCTGAGGATCAGCAAGGATCGCCGGTAAGAAATTTGTCAACCGGCGTTTTGTTGGGCTCGAGTTCATTAAGCCTGCCTGCTGCCCAATCCCCGCTTGACAATTGCGATCCCTCGGCATTGTCGTCGCTTTCGTTTGAAGACCGAAGAAATTATTAAGGATTTATTATGATTATTATATTAGGGGCACAGCATGTGAGCCAACCTCGCACAATGACATCTCGGCCCAACAATGGCCTCGAGGGATCATTAGAGATTTGTCGCTCAATGCTTGGCTGCTGCTGGATTCCGAATATTAGTTTACATATCAATTATTTCATTGTTCCCCACGACATCGGCATTTCTTTCTTAACATTTTCCTGCCAAATTCTCCTGCATTTTGTCCCCTTGTCGTCATTATGCTTATCTCTGTCTTCGGCAATTTGGCAATTTGCATTACACACAGCTCAACATTCGACTAAAATTGTGGTTTCCGTTGGCGCCTCGTGGAAATGTGATATGATCTGTCTCTAATTTACGGCTGCTGTGCGGGAAATCTGTTTTCCTCGCTGCATCCAAGGCTATCGATTACTCCAGCCATAAATTGTTGGGAAACAAGAGCAGCGCATCAATTCGTGAATTTGTCATTCAATTGTGGCTTGTGGGCGATCTTCCCAGAACGATCAATAATCTCAAGAACGCAGATCGGATTCTAGCTCCAATCAAATTCATTTTCCCGATAAACAATATATTTGGGGTTTTTCTGGGTTTCCCCAACTCCTACAGCAAATGTCCGCAGAATGTTTAATATATACCTTTTTAAAGTTAATTACTATAATCATAAAAATTACAAAAATATATTAATAATATTAATAATAAGAATAAGCATAAAATTCATTACTGTAATAATAATATGCCAAATATCAAGTATTTTCATTAAAACATTATTCATCTAATGAAATTCACTATTAAATGAAGTTAATCATTTAATTTGAGTGATTTTAATTAAGGTTTTAAGCTACTCTACATTTTATCCCCTTTTAATGTTGTTTGTGTATTAAATTATAATCAACAAATTAATTGTAGGAATAATCTACAAATTTAAATAATATTTTATCACAATATAAATTATAATACATTGTGAATTGCAATCAAACATTAATCCTAATTTTCTCGATATTTTTATTTATATACCAAAAGCAAACTGAGGGATCTACTTTCTGCTAGACAAACGCTCTTTTGGTGTGTACTCGAAATAAGTTAAAGTTCACTTAAAAACAAATTTTCTTAAATTGTTTTTTTAATTGAAGAAGAAAATTGAAGTCTAGAGGCTCAGAAAAATAATTATATAATTTTAAAGAAACAACTTTATTACAAAATCCTAAGGAATTCAAATATAACTTTATTTTGTGATTAAATAATACAACAATTTTCTTTAAGAAATTACTTTTTCATGGCAAATATCATTAAATATGCATTTCATATATGCAATATTAATATGTATTTATATAGTTATTATTCATTTAATAACAGTAAAGATTTATCTAATATGACATACGATTGTACTTTCTAATGTAAGGAGATTATTTTCTTTATCTTTTAATAGCTCTAAAGGTGAAAATATATCACATTATATAAACGATAAAAGATGTAAAGAGAAAGTTAAAAAAGTGAAATTTAATTTTGAAGGAGACATCTTGGATTTGCAAGGAAAATAGATGTACCCAACAATCTGGTTATCCACAAAAAAATGTCTCATGAAAAGCGGAAAAGAGTCACATCGAATTGGAATACAATGTTATACATCTAACGAGGAGTCTCTTAGATACTTTATCGCTAACGAGCGCTCTGATAATAGGTATGCAGGTAGCGTCGTGGCTGTGTTTAATGAGTACATTAAAAAGGTATCAAAAATATTTGAAGAAGCGTCGGGAAATTGAAAAGCTGTTTGTTCATTACGCATTCGAGGCGCGCGTGCAACTTTAATTTCAATCAAAATCCAAATTATATGAAAATGAAATAAAAATCAAAATGTGTAAGACGAAGGAAGACGAAGACACTGAAACATTATTCACTCGGCTCTCGTCGTGCCGCCAGCAGCGAGGGAACTGAAGCTAATGGTGTGTGAATCGGCACATCAACTATTTCACATTTCCCTTGCGAGGGCGGGGAGGGGGAGGGGGCAATGTGGGGAGGGGGAGAGTCATAAATACTGGGGCTCTGAAGCTCTGAAGGTGCCATAAAAGGATTTGCATGCGGAATCGAATTTCGGTTATGGCTTTAAAAACGGCTCAATAAAAATGCCGAGCGAAATCCGTGCATAAAGTTACATATGAGCCCGTCAAATTTACAGACCCGCATCCTGCTCTCCCCCTCTCTCTCGCTCGCTCGCTCTCGATGAGCTCACGCATTACGCAAATGAATTTCGTGTGGCGCCTCACACACTCGGCTGGCTGTACTTAGGAATTAGCTGAGCTGACACACTCCTTCGACTGGCTTAAGACTGCCTGCCATACGACCCTGGAGACTGGCTGCCTTCCACCCCTGGCGAACTTTATTGTTACCCGTAACTTGCCACTCTGCTGCAAGCTGCGGGGTGCAGGGTGCGGGTGCTGCGACTTTTTAATGCTCACGAGTATTTGTGTGTGTGTGTGTTGGGGGAGTGTCATGCACGCTGGAAAAACATATGCATATAATTATTTAATTGAATTAAACAATTTCGTAAATGGTAAATGATGCGACAATACGAAGGCGACGCGCCGCAGCTTCACAATTCGCTCTGCCACCCGGAAATTTGCATAAATACATAATTATTGCTCCCCTCCCCACCCTACGACGAGTGGGTGGAAGCTGCCGCTTTACAACGTTTATAGTGTAACGAGGGTGGAAAGCTACCATTTTCAATTGAAGTCAAACGTGATGCATCAATATATGTGAACAAATTTGAAAAGGATTGTCATATTATATAATGTAAATAAGTGTTGTTAAAAACAAGAATGCCAAGCAAATTGATTGTAAGAGAAATACCTGAAAGATAAAAATATTTGGTAAAAAAAATAAAACAGAATATTGCATAATAAATGTATTGTATCTTAATAGTAAAATAAATAAAATGTAGAGCAAATTGAGCATGAAAAACAAAAAAAATAAGATTTGATACTACCAAATGAAATTATACACAAAATATTTGCAAATAAATAATTTTTATTTGGAGAAAAATAAAATTTAACACAAATTTGAAATTAAGTAAAATATGTATTAATATAGCGGAGTTATAAGTTTCTATTGAACAATTCATAGAAAAATAAAATTCTATAAAAAACTGAAATTATGAAAAATTTATATAACTGAAGTCGTTATTAGTTTCATTAGTAGTACTTAAAATATTTGTGAATAAATTTGTAGAAAAATAAAATTGAGTAAAAATTTGAAATTACGTAAAACACATCTTAATATGACTGAATTATTACTTTCAACTAAAGTTAAATGCAAATATTCGTGAAAAGAAAACATTTCTAGAAAAGTGAAATTGAACACAACTTTGAAATCAAGTAACATATTGTATATGTTAATATTGATAGCTCATAGTGCATTAAACCAATAATATTGTGCAAATTATGTGACAAGAAAACCCTTTTTTATCCCATTCAAGATATTTCTATGTAAAATATTTGTGAAAATAAATAAAGAAAATATATATGTAGTACAAATGAAGCCCAGAAAAATAGTTATTTGTAATTAAAGTAAAAACAGAATGCAAAAAGATTTAAAAATTATATAGTGCAAATTATGTTGGCAGGGTGAGTGAATCAGTGAATGAAAAGAGACAAAGGAGGCGAAACAAAAAGAAGGGAAAAACAACAAAAAGTCGCTGCGAATGTGATCACAGAGAAGGATATGAAATTCGCATTAGAAGTGCGAGGGGAGATTCGCCATGACACAGGGACAATGGAAGCGCCGAGAGTGAATGCCTGCGAGTGTATTAGTGTGTGTGTGCGGCGTGTGTTTGTGTTTGTGTTTATGTGACATCGCCTAAACAAATAGCGCGCTTGAGCGAGCGCGATCAATGCGAGCATCTATCTATTTGCTCTCCTCTCTCTCTCCCCGAGTATCTGCCGTCTCCCTCGCTGCTGTTTGCTTTCCAGTTTTTCATGTTTTGTAACTCTTTATGCGAGCGAGGAGCGTAAAGTCTGGAGGCGCGAGTCTAGACCTTGCTCGACATCTGGCGATTGCTGTTTGCCAATTCGACACATAGAGGGCGCCACATGGAGGCGTGCCACTGACCTGATTAACATAAAAAAAAAAAACTTTAATGAAAAGGGGGCAACAGCGCCCGCAGTTTTGTTCGTTTTGCTTAAAGTTCAGTTCTTGCTGCTGGCATATTCAAGCCTTTGGCATACATAAACACAGAGAGGTGGTGAGAGGGAGGGGGAGAGGGCGGGGGAGCGAGGCAAACCAGAGGCATTTGGTATGTAAGACAAAGACTGCGACTCGCCTACAAACGCAGTGGAAATGCGAGTGGGAAAGCGAGCAAAGCGTCGCCCACACACAACAAGTGAAACTGCGAGACGACGGCAGACAGCGCGGGGGGAGTGCAGGGGGGGAGGCCACTGACGGAGCGCGCACAAAGTTAGTTTGGCTTTTTTGGCTGGCAAGGACGAAGCGGAAATTGTCACCAAAAACACAGAGAGAGCGACACAAAGATATATATATGTGTGTGTGTGGGATATATGTATATCGATGTGGCAGGACAACGGACAACACTTTCGCCACAGACAGGAGGGGAGAGGGGGTGGGAGTTACTGCCTCATAATGAAGGCAGCTAATACATCTTGTTGATGCTGCGGCAGCCCGCCGAACATAAAGCAGCGCCTGGCAGACATGTCTATTCGGGATCCTATCGATTTTGTCGGCCACCCAGCAGCCCCCCAACCTGCCCCCTCCCCTCTCCCCTCACAGTCTGCTCAGCTGGCGGATGCGACGTCTTCCCGAAATGGGGCAGCATTTAAATGCAACAATTGTCATTAAATTTTCATTTGGCGTCCTATTTAAAGTCGCATTCAAGGGGTTCACAGCGACGCCGAATAAGCGCATTTGCAAGCAGGCAAATGTTGTAGCTAAAGGGAGCAGTATAGAAATGTGACAGTCCACTAGGATGTTCCCTTCATGCTTACTATATACACACATCCTCAAAAGAACTGCTTTAACTTTGCACGTTCTCCATTCACTAATTAAACATCAGTCTAACTTTAAACGTGCACTAAAGCTGCTTTATCAAAATTCCCACTCTAACCCTCTTAAATCGCGCCCCAAAGTTTGTATGAAAGTTGGGAAAGGTTCACATTAGGAAGAGCACTACATATTTGTTGCTCATCCTTTTTGAGCTGTTTGAGTTCCCACTTTAACTATATTAAATCGCTTATTAAAGTATGTATAAAATAAAGTTATTATATATATAAAAAAAAAACACGTGAACGTGAAGTTATACACTTAGATGGAATGTGACTTGAATTTGTCACTAATATGCAAAACAAACAAAATAATACATTGATTGTAATATTTAATTCTTACTCTTTAATTATTTTGGGGATTTGTGGAAGCTGCGGATTAAGATAAAAATAGAACAATTTCTCTAAAATAAGTTTTGCTTTTTCCTCTTCTTTCTCCATCTTCTTCTTCCTCATATTCCCCTTCTTTCGTCCTCTTTTTCCTCGGAAATACTTTTCTTTCTTTCGGCTGAATAATGACACTAAGAACCATCTCAAGTCTACGCTTGAATTTAGCAAAAGAAATAATGTCGGGATTTCTATAAAGAACGAGTTTAATTGAATGAAATTCGTGTCAATAAAAATATTATTTATTGTTTTGCGTGGCAAGCAATGTATTTCTTCTAAACGAACTTGTTTATTTGCCTGTGTGCAGGCAACTAAATGAAGTTTTCTAAGCAAATTTAAGAGTTGACCTTGCGGAGCCGTCACTCTGGGTCATTTACTCGATTTGCTGTTTAATCGATTTCTTTGTGAACTCGAAACCAATGTCAACAGCCTTCAGACGCGCACAGAAGCAGACACGGATACAGATACAGATACAGTTAGAGATACAGATACAGATACAGAGATACAGATAGAGTCAGATAGAGATGGAGATAGAGTTGCACAAATAAGCAAATTCAAGTGGCTGCCAAATAAAAAGGAAGCTAAGGAAATTTTTGTTTTTTAGAACTCGAAGCGAGAAAACATTTACACACTTAAACGTTGCAAAAGCATTTGAGCAATTGCCATGGAGCGCAAAAAGGGAAAACTAAGAAACTCGTCGAGCGCCGAGCGGCGTCAAAGGATGCAAAAGTGGCCGACGCCAAAGGGGAGTGGTGACGGGGGGCGGGGGGCTGGATGCGATGTTGGCTTAAATTTGCTGCCTGACGCTTAGGTAAATAAGCAACAGTTGCACACACACACACACACACACACGACCATATATAGACAGCTATATAGTCGCAGTCAGACAGCAGCTCTGCAGCTCTGTTGTTGTGCAAATGTTTCTAGGTCCTTGCTGGCTCTGCGGCTGCTCCTGTCCAAGTCGTCGGGGCTGCTGCCTGCTGCCTGCTGCATGTGGCACATTTAAAGTTGCGGCTGCTCATTGATTTTCCCTGTGTCCCAGTCACCACTCAACTTGCCGCGTTTGGGGCGTCGCTGTTGCTCTTTACGGCTGCTCGGCAAATACTTGCCTCCATATTTATGTGGCGTTGCATTTTGTAATTCGAATTCATAAACAAGCCCATCATAAATCCTACCCGCCCCGCCCCCTCCACGCGTGCCCGCCACATGTGATGATCCCAGCAGCTGTGATTTACGCCGAACTCTGAGCTCACTCGATGTCTAGGAACTTTCAATTTTCTTTTAATTGCAATTAATTAACTTGTCAAATATGTGTTCACTGACGATACTGCAAAATGAAGATGAACATATTTTAAATAATATTATATAGTTTTTATGAATGTAGCTCATCGATTTCTTTAAACTAATGTCGTGATATTTAATTCTTTTACTTGTTAAATTATGAAGATTAAATAAATTTGAAGATAAGAATTAATATTTACTTATTCAACTACTTGTTTCATTGTGTAGATTAAATAAAGTTAAAGATATTTTGTAGAGTGAAATTATATAATTTTGAAGATTTTTAGTCATTGAACAATAAGTATCTCTTGACTTTAGAAGAGATATTTATTTTTTCATAAACGTGTTTTATAGAGTAATTAAATGCAGAAGACTTTAAGATATATTGAAGTTGGAAATTATATTATTTTGAAGATTTACACTCCATTAACAATAGATTTCTCTTGACTAAAGTATTTATTTCTTTTTACTTATTTCATGGTGTAATTTAAATTTAGTTGGTAATATTTTGAAGAGTAAAATGATGTAATTTTGATCAAATAATATATATTTCGCTTGATATGTAGTATTTCAATTTAAAGTATCATGTTGTATTTAATTTAGCAAAATAAGAAATGCAAAACATTACGAAGATGAATAAAGAAACTTGAATTATGGGATTGAAAAACCATGGAGGACAAATAAATAGAGAAATATAAAATATATGATACTTTAATATTATGTTTAAGCTATTTAAACTCAAATGATTAAGAGCAACTTAAAATATATCATCACTTCAAATTATGCCAAAATAAGAATAAGATGATTTCACTTAAACTCAAATGTAAGCCTTAAATTGGATCAGTTGAATAGATCAACTTAAAATATTAGACCGAAACAAATGTACAGATGAGATGAATAGAGGAATTTTAAATATATGTTAATTTTATACTATATTTAAGCCAACAAAAATAGGAAATAAAACACTTCGCTTAAATTCAAATGTTTAATGTAGATAACTTAAAATATTATACTGCATAAATCTGTGTAAACTGTATAAATTAGCTGAATAGAGAAATGAACAACTGTAGAGTTACATCGCTGGTCGGGCAAAAGACTGAAGAGTTCTTTGGGGTCTTGCAAGGTTTGCTTGGGAATCAGAGACCGAGTGAAGTACTCGCTTTTAATGAGTAGAGCGTCGGGGTTTTTTTTTATTTATTTGTTTTCCACTCTATTTGGAATTATACATTTATTTAGTGGAGACAAACGTGCTGCTCATTGCGTCGGAGGCCCTCGGGCCGAGCGACGTGTATTCCGATTTTTATGATCAGTCAGAGTCGGACTCGGAGTCGGAGTCGATGTGAGGTTTTGTCGTTAGACGCGCTTGTGTGGGAGGTACAACGATTAACGATCGTTGTCATTTAAATAAATGCATTTTATGTGAATCGCTCAGCGCATTAAAGCCAAAGTATGTCTAATGACGCGACGAGTACCGACGCAATGCGTGACTCAGTTCAGCCCGCGGAACGTTTACGAATCGCGAGGCGCAGACGGACGCTGAGCGAAGTGCAAACTATGCATAATTATTTTCTCTACTGCATTACTTTAACGAGGGTTGCGCTTCCTGCGAAGCCATCAAGCTCCTTCACTGATCCCGCCGACTTCTTCAGGTTCGTCGCGACGATTTCTAAACGTTCTCGTTGCCCAACCAACTTGACCCGTGGTTGGAGTGAGTTTTTGGGGAACATTTCGAACATTTTGAACATTTGTCGCATTTACCTCGCCAGATGCGATGCGTGTAATAATTTATTCGGACTTTAATTATGGTCTCTACGCTGAGCGTGTTCTGGTCGGCTTCGCTTTGACTTTGATTTCCCGATGTGACCTGGGAAACGTTGCTGGGGCTCTGCCGCTCTTTATGAATGCAGAGACAAATCGGCGTCATCAAATTGTGGAAAACGGGTTCCAATCTGCATACAAATTCCACTTGCTGTCCCTCGACCCACGAAGCGCTGCCCCCGATGATAAACGACATTATGTCTGGGAAACTTTCGGCGGCCATAGACTCAGCGTCTCTCTCTATCTATCTCTCTGTCTCTCTCTCTGTCTCGAAGGTAGCAGAGACTGCTAATTTGCCACGGAGGAGAGGGTTAGCAATTATTTGATGCTTATGAAGGGTCGCGGCTCAGTTACGGGGTGGTTCTTCTTGTTGTTCTTCTTGTTGTTGTTTGTTATCATTTCATTTCATTTTTTATTCATCCGCGAATCCATTTTGAATTTGTTGCTAGTCGTTTATGACGCTCTTTAGTAATTCATAAGCTCACGCAGCTCCGGCAGATGTTCCACACGAGTTCGCTCCGCTTAAGCGTGTGGAAAGGGTTGCAGTTGCAACACACCTCACAGCCACAGATACAGATACAGCTACAGATAGAGATACATATATGCACGCATGTCGCTGCAAATGAAATGCAATTGGCGGCCATGGCAGTTGCCACTTAACGGTCGCCTCCTGTCCGTGGCATGCATAATTCATGCCACACACACACTCCATCGCTATGCCGATTAACAGCTACTCGGCTATATTCGGCAGCATCCATGAGTCGCCTCACTGCACTGAAGCTGCCTCAATAAAACGCTCAATATTCGATTAGAATGAATGCCAATTATGCAAATCTAATTATAATAATATATATAATATATAGAAATATAATGCGAGAGTTAGTTCATCTTTACAATTACCATATTTCTAATTTAAGTGTTTTATTAATAGTTTTTTCATTTTTTAACTAAGTTAAACTGAAAGTCATTAGATATTTCAGATCTAGTGTTTTTTTTTTTTAATAATTTTAATTCTTGTAAGCAGAAAGTCTCTTTTTACATCTATGCTATATTTAAACTAATGTATTCTATATTGTCTTTCTCTAAATTGTCTTTGCTACCAAATTTTGAAATAATTCTGAAGAAATTACGTTTTTCTGTTACATTTGCTTTGTTATATTTGAGATATTTGGAAAATATTTCGCTTCCTCTAAGAGATATTATTAGTATTAAGTAATTATATTATTATATGATTATATTATTATATTACTTTAGTATGATAGTATTATATTACTCTATTGATGTCTTATTAGATTATTGCCTTAACATTATTTTTCTTTAATGAAAAAGTGAAAAATTTCGAAATAGCTTGAATCTTTTTAATATAATACAAATTTTCAAAATAAAGTGATATTTGAATTTACTTATAGTTACAATTATTTAAATTAATCTTTATATATTGGAAATATATAGGAATTGACAATAAACAAGAATAAATGAAAAATTGTGTTCCTTATAATTATTGACTTTAAATGACTTGCGCAATATATAGAAAATCAATATAAATCTTTTTTTTAAATAGTTCATATTATTAAATTATAACTATTTGGCAATATTTAATATGAATTTAATATTTCTTTAATTTGCATAGAGGGTGGAATAATAACAGTATTTTCAGTTGGGATTTCGAGCTGTCTTTAAATGTCGTAGGAAATCCCCAAGAAATAAAAATGTGCAAGCGAAATCTGTGCAAACGAAATCTTTCCGACGGCATTTTGAATCACGACGCTGTTAAAGGAGCAAAGCGCCGAGAGAAGGCAGGATGTGCAGAAGAAGGAGAAGGGGAGGAGGCAACAACACGACGTACATAAGGGAAATATGGATAAATAAAGAAACTTACATGCATTCTCTCACACTTACGCACACACACACACACGCAGAAGCGCGCACACAGTGAGGGAAAAATATGATTGAGCGCAGCCAACGAGGAGCATAAAAAGAAAGATAAAAATGCGAACAGCGCTGCCAACGTTGCTTGCTGTCTTCGTTGTTGTTGTAGCTGCTGCCGCTATGCTCCGCCTAAAGTTGTCATAATTTGCTTCTGCATTGCCTTTTATTTATTTGTCGACGGCCCAACGACGACGACGACGACGATGACTACAACTACGTTGACGACGACGACGACGACGACAATGACGCTGCGCAAATAAAAATCGTTGGCTGCGCTCTGACCGAAGATGACATTGCCTGTTGTCGGACAGTCTCTCGTCTGCCGCTGCCGCTGCTTTCCGTATCGATTTGTGCGCTGTCGGCCCTTTTGGGAGAGCGCTCGGCAGCCGACACAAATGCGACTGCGAGCCAGAGTGAGAGGGAGAGCGCGTCACAACAACCACACACACATGTGCACGCTGAGCGAGTCTCTTTTTGATTTATGGCACACACACACACTCGCGCTCGCGCGTAAACTTGAGACTCATCATAAATGGCCGCAGCGCGTGCGTTAGAGCAGCACAGCTAGCGTTGCGCGCACTTAACAGCGACAGCGTCTGTAAGCGCTTAACATAACAGCGCGGAGTAACAGTCTTATACGCGCCGGTTCCCCTGCTGTTAGCGTAGTTTCGAAAATGTTACACGCACTTTTGAGTGGCCAGCACACGCTCTCGCTCTCGCTCTCTCTCGCTCGCGTGCGCTCTGGCTGTTGCGCTGCTGCGCAGCTAATGCTGCTGAAGCTTTCGCAATGCAGAACGAGGCGCACACGAAGCGCAAATGCTGCTGCTGCGGCTGCCCCCCAAAACAATGATAGCGACACTTCGATTCGCTGCTGCTGCCGTCGTCGTCGCCGCCGTCGTCGTCGTCGTCGCTGCTGCGTTGGCTCGTTAAATCCATAAAGGACAATCGCTGCTTCGGCTCCAGTCACGGCCACCGCCAACGACAGCGGCAGCGTCAGCGCCAGTTGCCAGTTCAGCGACAGCGTCAGTTCAGCCAGCCAGCGAGGCAGGCAGCAGCCGCCACTTCTTGGCTTTGCTTTGGTCAGCCGCCAGTTGCAGGTTGTTACTTGCCACTCGCCGCTTGCCACTTGCCGCTCGCCACTTGCCAGTGGCCAGTTTATAGCTAATTTGCCATTCACATTAACAACAGCTCCAACAACAACAACAACAACAACAACCACAACAACAACGACGACAATTATTATTGCCAAAATTTTTGACAGTCGCTGCAAAGCCAGTGGCCAGCTAACGGTTTTTATTACCGCTGCCGTCGCCGCCGCCGCCGCCACCGTCTCCGTCGCCGTCTCCGTCGTCGTCGTCGCCGCCGCCGTTGTCGTCGTCGCTCACGCACGTTATTCGCTTTTTTTTCTCCCGCATCATCTCCAGCGTGAAGTGCGTGCGTGTGTGTGTGTGTGTGTGTGCGTGAGTGAGTGCTGGCGTGCGTGTGCGTGTGTGGGAGTGGGAGTGGGACGGCGTGTGTGTGAGTGCACAAAGAGTGCTGCTGGGTGGACGCGGAGCGGGGGGTGGTGGGGGTATGCCAACCAAGGAGGAAGTTTTTGTGGTCGCGCGTGTTTAATTAATCATAAAAAATGCAAAAAGCATAAAACTCATCCGACGCACAACGCGCAAAATGCAAATGGCTCAAACAGCAACAACAACAACATCGACAAGCGAAAGAACAAGCGACACTCGAATAGCTGTAAAAACGAAAACTGACGAAAATATGTGCAATAAACGCGACCAAGGTGAAGTGAACTAAAGACAACAACAACAACAACAACAACAACAAGAACAAACAAAAAGCATCGAAATCAAAATCGTTTGCAGGATTCGCCGCTAAAAACTTTTTCACTGCCGTCGGCGAAATCGAAGCGAAGCAAAGCGAAAATCGCAACAACAAAAGTGAGCTCAATAAATCCCACAAAAGCGGATAGGCGACAAAAAGAAAGACGCAACAGCAACGGGCAAACAAGTGAATTCGAGAGAAGGGAGACAACAACAACAACAACAAATACGATTTACAGTTATCAACAAAGTGAGTATAAACTATAGAGAACCTTCCTACAATTCCTGCAATTTTATTTGTTCTCTGTTGAACAGTGGGAAAATCAAAACAATTTATACGACAAAATTTAGATTTTTTTGTATGGTAATCTATTAAATATAAACTAATTGAGTGCATTAATAATTTGCTCAAAACAAAACTCACTATTGCACAATTTAATTAAATTTATTTAAATTTATTTGCATCTAGTATCTCACTAGTGACTGTGGAATTACAATACAAATTAAAGTATAAGCGACCATTTGAACTTTTCGTCTTGCTCTGATTAATAATGAATCAATGAAATATAAATACAATAGATTTTGTTAGAAAGATCTATTTACAAAAATCCTTTATTGCACAATTTGCAAACTAAATTTAAATTTGAGTAGAGCATTTAAGCCTTGAAGGTCACGAATACTTCCATTTCTGTATTAAAGCTCAAGCAGCCTACTTCAAGCTCTAACTTTAAGACGTATTCAATAGCTGCCAAAACTTTAGCATCTCTCTAATATGGTTTTGTTCTGCATTAAATAGTTCTTATAAGGGCTTCCGATATATATGCTTTAATGTCTACACTGTGTTCTTATGGCATATTCAAAAAGTTGTGTGCTAAATTAAAGTGCTTGAATTACTTTGCAAGTTAGCAGCAAATAGAATTAGAGTCCTAGAATACTTGTAGAGGTGCTCAGGGGTATTCAAGTGAATAATACAACACACAGTTTGCAATATCTTGCAATATTGATGCTTCAATGTTCTTAATTCATTGATAAACATTCCTTCATTGAAATCATACCTCTTTACTTCTATAGTAAACTGTGTTAATCTCATTGACGAAATGTTGGGAACCAGAGAAAAGTTGAAAATTTTAAATAAATTATAATACTAAACACATCTTGCCTCTTTAATAATTTTTATATTGCATCTTTTATGCTTTAATGTTGTCCGATTAAATTTCATATTACAGAGCAAATCAAATAACTGAACTCTTAAAGTAAACTACATTCATTTTGTAGAGGATAGAATGTCTCCAAAGAGCCAGTCGTCTTTTGATAAGCCTTCAAAACATAATTCTGTTGAAGTTAGAAGCACAAGTCGACTGTTGCTGACCTTTCACACATAATTTTGTTAGAGATGAAAAGACTTAAAACTAGTCGTTTTTAATAATAAGCCTTTCAAATTTAATTTTGTTGAAGCTAGAGAATTTTAAGAACTGGTCAACTATTTATTAGTCTTTAAAAGATAACTTTCTGGAAGATAGAAGAACTTTAAAAACTAGATGACTTTTGATAAGTCTTTCAAAAACAATTGTAAGTTCAAGTATTGGCGTTCTTTATAAAGTCGAAGCATTACTTCGATGTGCAGCTGATGATATGGAATATATAGTCTGAATGGTTGAAGCATTTCGATGATTGAAGCGTTTAAAAGATGGAAGTGTTTCAATGGTTGAGTTTAGTGAAGCGTAAGATGCAGAAATGTTGTGCATGATTGTGCTCGTTGTGCTGTGTTGTGTGTGTTTGGGGCTCAGTTGCTGTCTGAGTGGCGATTATTCAAAATTGACACTTTATGCGAGGACATGCAACGGAGGCAGCGACAAGAGAATGTTGCATGTCGGGCTTATGTCAAAGTTAACATAAATACAACTACTTTGCGAGCGATCGGCGCTGGGCGGGGACGGAGGGGATTATGGAGGTCTTGACACGGGCACGAGATGCTGCCCCAAGTGCGTGTGCCGCGCTCTATCTGTGTGTGTGTGTGAGAGAGACGATAACAATAGCGAGAGGGAGTGTAAAATTAGCACAGCAACAATCAGTTACAACTGCCTGTGTCTGTGTGTGTGTGGCAGAGGTTAAACGAAAAGATGACAGGTGGCAGATACGCGTTGCAGCCAAGCAACGGAATGGAGGTGACGCGCTGCGCTCTCCATCAAGCAAATCGACTGCAACTGCAAATGCTTCGAGGCGCTAAATAAGCGAAACAAATAAATTCATTACCCTCCCGCGCCCCCTCCCCGACCCCCCTTGGGCCGACGCCCTCGCGTAATGCATTTATTGCTTTAATTAATTTATGAGTCGCGCGATTGCAGCGCCAACTGAAATGTATCTTGCAGCACAGCGCCGACGATCGCCTTCGCGTTGACGGACAATAAATTCATTTGGCTCTCGTCGTTCGCGAATCGCGAATCGCGAAATGCTTCTTCAGGCGACGATTCTTCATTTTTTCATTTCGCATTTCCCATTTCCCGTCACTCGTTGCTATTTAGTTGTATTTCACAGCTTTCGCATTTTGATTGTATATTTATTTTCATTTTAATAAATTCAGCACAGCGACAACACACAAATATTTTTTTGTTATGACAGAAATGCGCGCGTCTATAGAAAAATTGTCTGCGCTCGCCGCGTTTTGTTGTTGTCCGCTGCTGTTGCTGTTGCTGTTGCTGCCTCGTAAATTTTCATCATTTTCATTTCGAGTTTTCCCCATCCACACACTCACACACACACACACACACACACAAGCGCACGACGCGCTGTCCAAATATTTGCCAAAAGCCAAAAAGATTGTATTATGCTCTGCGATATTCCGACTTTGCTTCTTCTACTCGTTTTTTTTTTTTTTGCTGTGTTGTTCCTATTTGTAATGTGGCCACGCTGAATGTTTCTGCACGCCAAAAATATATAGATATATATGCCGACAGATCCGCGCACACGCCCCAAGCGAATCTATCAGTACTCAAAAGCGGATAGACAGATATTTATCTGCGAATGCATCTGTTTATTAGAACGCCACCTCACACACATTTCGACAAACCTGCAACTTTGTTAAACTATTCGCTCTACTCACTCGCCGCATAATACCTCTAATTGGCAACAGCTCGACTCTTGATTCAATAGAGCTTAATGTAACTATTTCCTATTTGCAGTCATCAAGAATTCATTTCAATATTGCACAAATTCTGATACTGTTTGCAAGTTCTGAAATCTGCCTCTGTTGTGTTTGCCAAGCGTATCCACTTCATTAATATCTCTTAACTGCAAGAAATACTCATACAGAAATAATCCTGTAATATGCTAAGAAATAACAAAAAATAACATCTACTTTCACAGTTGCCTTTTGCAATTGTATTCTAAAGTTAGTCGTACAATATTATAATCACAAAATAATGTATTTACTCTTGGCAGTACAAAGATATGATGAAATACACTTAAGTGACTACGTCTGGTTTTTGCTTTCTCTTTCTGGAAACTTAGATTATAATGTGTGCTATACAAAACTCTTTACTATAACAGCAAACGTAAATAGATTTATATTTTTGCGTTGGCTTTTGACATATACTTGAAATAATTTACATTTTCACAAGTTCTTTTTGACACATCCTAAAATTGAAATTGAATTGTATTCGAAAATAATTTGCGCCTTGTTGCTTTTGAAATAATTTTCTATATATTTTGTTTTATTTTATAACAAATTAGCCTGAAATGTCAATAGTTCTTTACATTTTGTTTATAATATAGTACTGAATAATATTGCTATCAGTTATCTTTTAGATGATATTTTCTATTCTATTCTATTCTATTAAGTAATAGTTTTCCAAGGCAATATTTTTCAGACTACCAAAAACAGAACACTCAATATAAATTAATGATAATATTAAATGAAATCGCTGAAGAAGTAATGACTATAAAATATACTTTGCATCAATATTTATGATATATTTTGTCAAATTTTAATACTTTTTGAATCTAGCGACATTTTTGTAAAAGGAATTAATGTGTTTAAAATAATAATATTTACGAAAACGGGACATTATTCCTGACAACATATAGATATATTTAATATTATTGTTTTATCTATAATAAAATAGTTCTCAATATGGTGCCGTTATGTTTAGTTTAGTTCAGGAATTGTAATCGAGAGAAGTCCAGGCTGAAAAAGGACAAAAGCAAGGCGAAATTATCAAAAATGATGTAAACATTGTGGGCTGGAGCTGAAAACGGCGGGAGGGGAAGGCGTGTGTGTGTCTGCTCATAATATAAACATATGCCAAGAAGGAGCAGTAGTCGAGGGGGGGTGACAGTGTGTGTGTAGCAAGTACTTTGCATAGATTGTCCACTTTAGATTAAGCCATGAATAATTTATGTGCGTCTCTTATGATTTTAATTGTTTGCAATGGCAGCTTAACAACTCTTCCTTCAATTCGCCCCCTTCCCCTCCCCACTTCACTGCACAATCTCCCCCTCGCTAGTGCCTTCCCTGTCGCACACACACACACACACTGGCCTTTATTATTCCTTTCGTGAAGAAAAAAACATAAAAACGAAAGCGGAGCAGGCAAAAACAAAATAGCGCCCAAAAGCAAATGCAAAACAATACAAATTCATCTACAAGGCACAGCGCGCGCGTGTGTGTGTGTGTGTGTGTGTGTGTGTGAGAATGTGTGCCCCCCGCCGCACTCCGCACTCCTTTGGCCACTTGGCATTGGTCTGCTTTATCCACTACCTCTTCTCCTTCTTCTGTTTCGTCGTCGTCGTCGACGTCGTTGTCGTTCTCTGTTGCTTTGGCTGCCTTGTCCTGCCTTGTGCTTGCCCCCGCCTTCTGCTCACTCGCACTGTTGACTTTGGCCTTCTCCTCTTTCTCCCGCTCTTCGGTCAGCTGACACGCAGACATTTGCATTTACACAGACGCACACACACACACACACACACACACACACACAAGCACAGCAACACAAACGAGCGTCGTCCATTTGTCGTACGGTGTGTGTGGCGCTTGCTTTGCTTCGTTTTCGCCCCCCTCTGCACCCCGTCCCTTCGGTCAACAGCCACCCGCGGCGTCTGCAGCTCAACTGGTTGACCGGCCTGCACTCCCTCCCCTCTCTGTCTCTCTCCCTCCCCTCTCTAAAGCGAGCCCTTTCCGGCTGCGTCTGGACTGCAACTCGACGTCGTTGTTGTTGTTGTTGTTGTCGTTTCGTCGTTCCATTTCGTTTCTTTCTCAAAAATTATATGAAAATTATACCAATTCAACTCATAAAATTTTTGCAGCTTAATAAATTCGCAGACATTTTGTTCGCCCTGGATCCGGTTCCAGCTCCAGCTACAGCTCGATCTCCACGCCGATTCCCATTCCCACTCCCATTCCCATTCCCATTACCATTCCCATTTTCATTTCCATTCCCATGCGCGGTTCCAGTTGAAGAGCTAGTCTGGGCCTTCTTCATTGGCTGCCGTTTCTCTGCTGGTATTTTAAATACTGCAACTGATTTTAACCACGTCTACGTCTGCTGCGCCTCCCCGCCCCCTGCCCCAAGCCCGCTGTCCATTGCTCGACTGCGCTGGTATTGTATTCACACATACATATATTAAGCGAAGCTCATAAATTTCGGCGCAAACAATTCTTATTTTCCTCCCTCGTTTTCTTTATGTTTCGCCAGCAGAAAATACTTAAATTGCCTCGATTTTACATTGATGAAAACCCAACTTATTGAGGGAAATTTCTTATTAACTCAAACAGTGTAGAGCATGTCTATGGTATCTTTCAATAATTTTCGACTAGAGAAGACTGCAGAAATTATAAATTTGTCTTCTCTTCTTAACTAATTCTAATTAAGTTTTCTTAAATAATAATCATGGACGTCTCTTCGATGCTGCAAATGAAATTCACGCAAGTCCAAGCGATCTGTCTCTGGCGATGTGGGGAACCACAGATCTCAATCAATGGCAATCGTTGGCTCAGTTGTTTACTTTACCGCCACGTTGCGGCCATATCATTCATTCAGTCAAATTTCTAGCCGGATATACGCGTATCGTGCCCCGCCCGGTTGCAAGTGTACGAGTATGCGTGCCATCAATCAATCGGGCGAATTGCATAGAATTTTGATCCGTATCCGCCGTGCTTGAAATCAATGTTCGCTTGAATGATGGACGCTTTGTTGTATCTCTCGGATACAATATTTATCCGGGCGGGAGCAAGCGCAGTCCGCCCGACAAAGATTTAAAGTTCCTCCACTCTCTGGACCACCTGCTGACAGGAAGCGCGATCTGGCCAAAAGCAGAGCGACAAAGCACTTGGAGAACCGTGCACTCAATTCAAGATGCGATTCGGAATCGGATTGGGGAAGCCGCAGCGATTGCACAAGTTTCGTGTTGTTGGCTGTGCGTAAATCGCTCAAGAAATCAGCTCAAGTGGAATAAGTTGCGGCTACTGGCTTCGCTGCTTATGTTACTTCCTCGGGCAGCACCTGGGAGCCACAGCCACCCACAAGTTGCCACAATCTCAGTCGCCTTCCTGCCTCGCGCCGCTGTGGGAAAAGCGCGTCGACTGCTGCATTAAACAAATTGATTTCGGATGAGCCCATTGATGGAAATACTATACGATGTGTGTGCGTCGATGGTTTCGACTGCGGCCTGTCTCTGTCCCAATCGATATGCCTGCTGGCGAAGCGAAGTATCTTATGTCTGTATGACTGCCTGTATGTGTGTGTATGTGTGTTTACCTTTGCCAATAAATTCACTTAATTGCCGGGAAATAATCATAAAGCAATCGGCCGTAATGCGAATGCTACTTGCTCTCGTTCTCGTTCTCGTTCCCGCTCGCATCGATTATTGTGAAATATTCTGCCCAATTTCGTATTAAGATTACGAATCTTTTTTCGAAGGCTAACGCACAAATCCAAGCGAACTCTGTGGAAATCGATTTCCAGCCCATATTTATGTGCTCTGCTTGTGATTTTTCTTCTTTATACCCACAATTCGAAACCAGATTCATAAGCAATATTGCGAGCTGATTAATTTGAACGAGGCATAAATAATGCTTCATAATAAAGAGCGCGAATTATTAATCAATTAACTGGAAAACTCAATAATGTAGAGCGAACTATTAATCACATTATTTTACTAACTATATTTATTGCTAGTTGACTATTTATACATAGTGCATTAAGAAATGTTTTATCAGGACTACATTTTAGTTTCGTTCAAGTATAGTTCGCTTCTTGAGTCGATATTTAGAACCAAACCAATTAAACCAATTATTTTTACTTACTTCATTTGTTTTAAACCATTTTAGGTAGAAAGTCGATACTAACAGACTTCACTTATAGCAACCTATATAAGCAAGTTTTTTTCCAGCCAAATCGCAATTCGGCATAATTACATGAAATTCCGCAACCGTACTAAAAAAAATTGATTAGAGTTAATAATTTCCCCTGAGACTCAACCACACTACTCAGGTCTAATTACATTAAAATCTACAGTGAAACAAAAAAATTGATTCCGGGGGAATCTCTGGAAAACTTTAATTTCATATGAGTCTCAACCAACTAGCCAAGTTCATTCATTCCCTATACAATTCGCTCACAAAATAAAACCTAGAGACTTCTATCTAATATTATTGATTTCACATTTTAATCAAGTGACATTGACATATCAGAGTTCACACTGTCATCAAGTGACATTGATGTATCAGAGTTCACAATTTCAACTAGTCACAGTGCTATATCAAAGTTCATCATTGCTGTATCAGAGCTCAGGCAGAGCTCATATCAGAGTTCGCACTTCCAGCAATTATCATTGATATATCAGAATTCAGAGCATCATCGAGAATCATAAATATAAATATTGGAGCTGGGGACAGAGAGTATTCCGTATTCGAGCACTTTGCCGGCTACAAGTGTGTTTTCAAACAGAGTAAGCGTTTCATTGCAATTATAGAACTTTTCGATATCGAACCCGAAGAAATTCATAAGTAAGGACAGGAAAATGTTCGCGATTCGCTATTTGGCGCCATTCTGTTCTCGTATCCTAGTGCCCCAGCTGAACCGTTGCCTGGGCGCCCGCAGCTCCAGCTCGAGCTTCACCCTGGCCAGCGGCTCGAGCAAGCTCTTGGCAGGTACCAACGTCGGCGGCTGCGTTGCCGCAAATCCGATGGCCAGGCGCAACATTCTCCTACGCTAAGGAAGCGGCCAGCACTTGTGAGTGTCGCCCGGCGCCCCGGGCCCAAAGTGCATTCATTTGAATGGGATAGGAGAGTGTGTGTACGAGTATTTCCGTGTGTTACGCGATAGCTAAATGTCGTGTTCGCCTCCGGTTGTGGGTGTGGGGAACGATCATCAGGAACGAACGGTTTGGCAGTGTTCTCAACAAGTAAATTAGCCATAGCCGGAATCGAAAGCGAATGGGAGCGGGCAGAGCAAAGTTATGCTGAGTGATTCCGAGTAATATATCAATAAATTACCCAACGCGCGCAACATGCAAAGCGCGTAACGAGCTTCGGCCGGTTCAATAATCCCCGCCATCGGATGAGGCAAGTCCCAGCCGAGCAGCCAGATGGAAACGATAGCTTTCGATGGCGGTACCGATATACCACCATATAGAGCTCTATTCCACACAGATATTGTGCACATGTGGCGCGCGTGGTGCGATGGCTCGTTCTGTAGGCCAAAATTAAGTTATACGCCCCTAATAATATGCAATGCGTTCATTTATTCAACGCCTCTAAGTTGCGACACCACAAGCTATTCATATATTCAAAAATTTATCATAAAGTCTGGCCGGGTCGGACCCTTCTTACGTGACTCGTTCGTTTCCTATTCGCCCCCAGCGTTGCTCAATCCACACTCTCTTCTCTCTCTCTCTCTCTCTCGCCCTCTATCCACAGCGCCCATGTGCAGCAGCGAGCGAGGAGCCGGAGCCGGAGCCACAACAAGACCACAGAACAGCTCGTAGCCGCGCAGCAGTAGTCGGAGGGCGGCGATCCAGTGGACAATGTGCTCCATATTTCGGAATCGCATCAACTACCGGGGCGCAGGCACGCGCAGTGGCGCCTCCGCTGCCTCTGGAGCCGACAGGGAGCCGCAGCTGGCCAAGGAGCTCAACGCGGACAGCAACAACAATGGCAGCCTAGCGGACGAGGTGCCGCAACTTGGTGTCGACTCTGCCGCCGATGGGCCAGCAGCCATGGAGGCGGCGCCGCAGACTTGCGGTGACGAGCAGCAGCAACAGCAGCAGCAGCAGCAGCCGGAGAACAGCAACGAGGCGCTCGATCTGTCCGTCATCCCCGGCAGTCGACTGCCCAGCTCGGGCCATGTGGCCCTGGAAGCTTTACAACATACCAAAGTGGCGGTGGCGCAGTTCGCCGCAACAGCGCTGGCGGGCGCCGCCGACGCCGGCGACCTGGCCATGGTGCAGTCGACGATCTTCAACGTGCAGCGACAGCATCTGATGCAGCTGCAGCTCATCCAGCACCTACAGAGTCAATTGAAGCGCGCGGGCGGCGTCGTGGCGGCACTCAGCCGACAGGGGCCGCGTAGCGAGCAGGACGAGGACGAAGCTGCGGAAGTGGCGACGCAGCCGGTCAAGCAGCAGTCCAGGGTGAATGGAGAGGTGCTCGAGGAAGAGCAAGAGGGCGAACATGAGCACGCGCACGAGGGAGAACACGAGAGCGATCAGGAGCGGCTGAAGGAGAGTTCAAAGACTGAGGGGCACGGGGAGGGGACGGACGAGTGCAATCGGGAGCAGGAGACGCGGCACAGGGAGCGCATCAAGCGGGAGCGGGACGAGCGCGAGATTGAAGCGGACGTCGAACTCGAGACGGAGAGTGAGTACCAGCCGTTGATGTGCGACATCAGCTCCAGTCTGGCCTCGAGCATCATCACCAACCACGACCCGCCGCCGGCGCCCAACGAGCCCAACTGCCTGGAGATGCTGCAGCGCCGCACCGAGGAGGTGCTGGACTCGGCTTCGCAGAGCCTGCACGCCGCCCAGCTGCAGGACGAGTACGCCGACTACGCCTCCAAGGAGGCCCAGAGTCGCGGCGAGATCTTCAAGCACCGCTGCAAGTACTGCGGCAAGATCTTCGGCAGCTACTCGGCCCTGCAGATCCATCTGCGCTCCCACACCGGCGAGCGGCCCTTCCACTGCAATGTCTGCGGCAGCAAGTTCACCACCAAGGGCAACCTCAAGGTGCACTACCAGCGGCACACCCAGATCTTTCCTCCCATGCTCCTGCCGCCCGTTGTCAATGGGGGCGCACCTTCCGCGGGTAGTGCGGAACCGTTTGCTGCTCTGACGCCCATACGCCTGCCCTTCGTGCCGCCCGCGCCACTCGCACCGCCGCCGCCGCTGCCCAGCAGAGATCCCGCTGCCCAGGAACAGCAGCCGGCTCAACCCGTGCAGCAGCAGGAGCCACAGACGTCGCTGCCACAGGCCGAGGATCTAAGCAGGTCGGTTCGGGAGAAGACGCAGTCACCCCAGGAACGTGCTCAGACGCCAACTCCCATCGCAGCGCCCAGCAAACAACCCCTGCCCGATCGAAGTAGATGCGCAGTTGTTGCGGACGTTGCAACGCCCGAGAAGCAGGAGCGGGAGAAGCAGAAGGAGAGTCCGAAGCCGGGCCAGACGACGCCGCGTCGCAACGGCAGCGTGCGGAAGCGCCAGACGAGCAGTGCGGGCAGTCCGCCCGGCGAGGATCGCACAGGCGAGCAGGCCGAGCACTTGCACATCGCCAAGCTCGTGCGTCGCTCCTCCGCTAGTCGGGATGGCTCGCTGGCAGCAGGAGGAGGAGCGGCAGCTGGGGAGTACTCGCTGGCGCAGATGGAGCGCATCATCGACAAGTCGTGGGAGGATCTGATCGAGATCGACAAGACGTCGGAGACGTCGAAGCTGCAGCAGCTGGTGGACAACATCGAGAACAAGCTGACGGACCCCAACCAGTGCATCTTCTGCCAGAAGGTGATGTCCTGCCGCAGCTCCCTGCAGATGCACATCCGCACGCACACGGGCGAGCGACCCTTCCGCTGCAAGATCTGCGGACGCGCCTTCGCCACCAAGGGCAACCTGAAGGCGCACATGAGCATACACAAGATCAAGCCGCCCATGCGCAGCCAGTTCAAGTGTCCGGTGTGCCACCAGAAGTTCTCCAACGGCATCATACTCCAGCAGCACATTCGCATCCACACCATGGACGAGGGCAGCGCGGGCCAGGCCCAGGGACAGGCTCAGGGCCTGGGCGCCGGCGACGTGGAGCGGCTGGGTATCGAGGATCAGAACTCGAACAAGTCGCTGGGCACCTCGGACACACTAGACTTCTCCACAACGATCTCGGACCACTCTGGACAGCGCTCGGAGTCGTCGCAGGGCGGCGACTTTGACGAATTCATGACCATGGACAGCACCGACGACTCGCGCGACAACTCCAGCGCCACCGCCACGCCCCAGGATCGCGAGCGGGACAGGGACAGGGAGCGAGACAGGGAGAGGCGTCCCAATGCACATGACTGCTGCGACGATCGCTCCAGGTCCGAGCTGGAGAGCGTCGGTGGACGCGAGAGCGCCAACGGAGCCGGCGAGCTGCCGCCCATGGATCTCTCTACGCCCGCGTCGTCGTCGTCATCGTCGACGGCAGCAGCGGCGGCGGCGGCAGCGGCTGCGGCGCGTCTCTTCGGCGTGAGCAACGGCGGCGCTGGGCTGCCCATGCACGGCATGCCGCTGCTGCCACCGAACCTACTGCTGATGGCCGCGGCCCGGGAGGAGATGCACGCGCTGGGCCAGGCGGCGCATGCCAAGTTCCCGCTGCTGCCCTTCGGACCGCTCGGATTCATGGGTAAGTCGATGACAAAGCTGCTTTGTCTGCCACCTTTGACCCGCGTGCGTGGCTGCGACGATTTACGCTGCGCACTTGGCGCGACATAACTCAGTTGGACCGCGACAGAAGCCGCCCAGCTCCCAGCTCGCAGCTCGCAGCCGCTGTCGAAATTCCGCCGTCGTTTATTTATAGACTTTTCGCGCATTTTCAATTCCAATACGCGATCGCGATCGGTGGAGCTGCGGCTGGGGCTGGGTGCCTCAATGAATTACGCGTGCTGCTGTGCGATCGCAACGTCATTATGTCACAACATTTTACTGTGACGGAAATTTATGATATCGAAGCGTTCGGGCTTCGATCTCGATTTCCCATTGTCGCGCGCCGCGCACGTGTTGCCCCAAAGTAATCCATCTGTTTGCCGTTTAGGTCTGCAGCCGCCCCCCAATGTGTGCAACTTGTGCTTCAAGATGCTGCCCAGCCTGGCCGCCCTCGAGGCCCATCTGCAGTGCGAACATGCCAAAGAAGTGACGATGCCCCCGGTCCGCAGCCACAACAGCGAGGCGCTGTCGCCTCACGCAGCCAAGGTAACTCAACCACGCCACCATGTCCACAAATAACCGTTATAAACCAATATTGCAATTAACGGTCACTCTTTTTTTCGGTTCTAACCTAACAATTCGATGTTAAGTTATTAAGCTATCGATTGTGTTCTTGGGGGCATAAAACGGTCCGCAATGATTTGTTGAACTGTCTGCTGTTGTTTGACTAACCCGCCATCATTAGCAGACTAAAGCTGTCGCCCGACGATGTGAACTAATGCCAGCTGCGAGACTCTGAGCATCATTAATTAAATTGTTATGGCCTGAAGTCGTCCGGGAGTGAGCTGCCCTAGATGGAGTGCAGCTGGAGCTGGCTCGCGGCGAGAGCTCCTGTTTAGGCCAAGCAAATTATGAGCTTATTATTAATTGCTCATCTCTCGCTGGGCAGCGCGAGCAGTATTATGAGGAAACTGTGACCACTTGCATAGTTTGCCTTAATTGTTGCCGTTCCGCTTGACGGCGGCCGCAAAGAGGTTGCAACTCGCCACTTGCCACTTGCCAGTTGTCCGTTGGCAGTTGGCAGATTGATTCTCTTAAAGCGAATGCGCTGGGATTACATCGCACAACAATGCCAATTATTTATTAAAGTGCGTTCGCCTTCGAGCTTGGTATTAGGAATGCCACAACTGCAGCAGGAACGCGGGGCACGGGGAAGGGACGGGGAGAGGGAATGCCTGTCTGCCCATAACTACAAATGCGAGTATTAATATTTGAGAACGTCTCGCACACTCGCTGCCGGTTGTGTATTGTCTCTATGACTAATGACATCGTTCATTATATTTCGCATTCTTGGAGTATTTCCAAAATCCTGAGTGTCTGCGTGGCACACTACAGCACCGCAGACCGCCCCAAAAGGGGCTCCCAGCCGATTGGTAACAAAAATTAATTGCATATGCGTAGAACTGGCCCCGCTTTGGGCGCCCCGCGGTCTGCTGAACCGCTCCTGGCAACAGTTGATGTTGTTCTTGGCCGCAGCGCGTTCGCAGTGTAAATGTCATAACATTTTCGGGCCGTAATCAGCCCTGTTCGCTCAACACATCGTCGCCGATCTGCTCCACACTGGAAGTGCGACGAGAGGCGGAGTGGGGCGGGGCGGGGAGGGGGTAGCGGCTGCATTAGGAATTCCTAAATGATTCAAATATTGTAAGTAATTACGAGAATGCATTATGATGATGCAAAATTTACGAGTTGTGCCCAGCAGCACAGACGAGCAGATGGATGGCCGTGGCAACGCCTCGTGCCCCCCGATGGGGTGAGGGAGGGAGGGAGGGGAGGGGAGCAGGGTAGGGACTCGGGGGGCGTGTGTGCGCCGGATCGGTGACGGTGTGTGCGATGCATTCAATGCAAATAAATTATGTTACGCTTTATGCAAAATTATTTAATCTTTTGTTTGTCGCGAGTCGCGAGTCGCGCGGCCCAAGTCGCGCATGTGGCACGCCGTCTGTGGGGCACGTCTGCTGCGGCACCCAATTGTTTTGCCATAAAAATATGAGCGCAGACCCGCACTGACTACTGCCTCAGCCGGCGACTGCCTCCGCCGGCGACTTTGTCTGTGCGAGAGATAATTAGTTGGCATACACGACACGACGCTGAATTGTGTTCAGAAAATAAGAAATAAGATAATTAAGCGGCGCGTCTGGGCCGCATGGAGAGTCGGATGGAGCGATAGGAACGGCACATTTAGTGGCAAATGCTAGGAAATTAGCGCCCCTCCTGATGATCGGATCAACAATTTCAGCTCACGCTCAACCCGAATCTCTTTGCCAAGAAGCCCAAGCCGCCGTCAACGCCGACGCTGACGCCGACGCCGACGCAGACGCCAACGCCAACGCCGACGCTGACTCCAACTCCAACAGCCCTCAGCCAGGAGCTGGCGCCAACGGAGCCAGCGGCGCCCATCAAAGAGGATCCCGAGTCCGAGCAGCTGGCCGACGACGCCGGCGGCGAGGGAGGCGCTGCCACGTGCCACAGCAGCGCCGGCTACCAGCAGGAGAGCGCTGCCGATGCGGAGCAGTCGCTGATGAAGATGCAGCTGCGTAAGTATGCCCCGCGTAACACGCGCGAAGCCAATCTTGCCTGACATCCCCCAAACCTCATCGCTCTCAGATGCTCACCGCTTCCCGGCCAGTCCGCTGGACTTCCAGCAGGCCCTGATGTCCGCCGGTCCGCCCAGCTCCGGGCTCGAGCCGCCGATCAACAACAAGCACTTCTGCCACGTCTGTCGGCGCAACTTCAGCTCCAGCTCCGCGCTGCAGATCCACATGCGCACCCACACCGGCGACAAGCCCTTCCAGTGCACCGTCTGCCAGAAGGCCTTCACCACCAAGGGCAACCTAAAGGTGTGCATCAGCCGCGCGCACTCCTCCGTCTGCCCCCTCGCTATTAAAATCTGTTGGGTGTCTTTGTTCCTCTGCTTGCAGGTTCATATGGGCACGCACATGTGGACGAATCCGACGTCGCGACGTGGCCGCCGCATGTCCCTGGAGCTGCCCATGCGACCGGGTCCGGGACCTGCCGGGGCCGGGCCAGCTGGCGCGCACGGCAGCGCTGCGGCCGAGCAGGAGTTCATGCAGCGCCGCCCCGAGCTCTTCTTCCCCTACTTGCCGCCCTTCTTCAACGGAATGCCCCCCAAGGTGAGTGCCAAGTCAAGTCCCACTGACTACTTCGTTTAATGTAGTGAATAACTTTCTCCTAGAATCCAAGATCACTCTTAAGTAAACTCTTTTTATGAGATTCAGATAGTCAGGCTTTCTTTAATGCTGTGCTTCCGTCATTCAACTTTTCATTACTTGCTCAGAATTTGTCTCCCTGAAGTCAGTAAGGTTTATATACGAAATTGAGCTTTACTTCATATTTTTGAAGTGCTCTTAGCTCCCATTAGTGGCAACTTGCGAGTAGAAACTTTTTGGCATACCCCTTTCCCTTATTTCAAGCTAGAAATTATCAGCAGACGCGTTTCAACAATGAAAACGTTTTTCAATGTCTTCGACCAGTTCAAAATCAATTAGGCGCAATCAATAAATAAGATAAACATTTTTGAAAATATTGAAAATTTTAAATACAAATATTATATTAGTTGATGCCATAACCTAAAATATTGTGTTATAGGTATGTATTTTTATTATTTTAAAAAGACTATAATAAACAATATGATAAAGTTGAATTTACAATTGATTTGCGGCCATAAAACATTATATAATACATAGCTGTCAATCAGAATATTTTATCAGTACTCCTTCCAAATTTTACTTTTATATATGATAAAGGGGAATTTATAAATGATTTGCTGCTGACAAGCAATATATTCTATATATATAGTTGTTAACCCAACCGTTCTCGTTCTCACACCACTTCCTTCCACTATTCCTTCAACGCTGTCTTCTTCCACGCAGCCTGCTGAATTGAGTCCTGGTGCCTTCGGGAACATACCGCCACCGCATTTCGCCAACGGCGCCAAGTATCCCTATCCGCCGGGTCTGTTGGGCTTCCCGGGCTTCCTGGCTGCTGGCCAGCATCCCCATGCCCATCAGCATGCGCATCCTTACGGCGTGGAGCGCAGGAGCAGCAGCAAGTCGCCGACGTCGGAGCCGGCGCAGAGTCCGTCGTCGCGCGAGGACGAGGGATCGCTGGGCAGCAACATCTGGCATCCGTTGAGCAGCATCAAGGTGGAGAGCATTCAAAATGAGAGCATCGACAACCAGAGCGAACTGGAGCAGGACCTGGAGCACGAACAGGACAATGCAGATGGCGATGGTGAAGGAGTCGGAGGTGGAGATGGAGACGAGGAGGCGGACGTTGAGCGGGAGACGGGCTTGACGGAGCTGTCCGACTTGATGGCCAGGGCGGAGAAGTAGCCGCAGATGGCGGATGCATTCGGGCGATTGGAACACACATGGTTTTTGTGGACTACATATCTTGAGCATAAAACTACGCTAAGCTTGATCTAGCACACACACAAACACACACAAACAAATATGCGGTATATACGATATATATTAGTATGTGGAATATATCATCTGTGTCTATATAAATATAGTGCGAGTAATTGATAGCGATCTTGAAGGCATTTAAATGCATTAAGTCTAGCGATAAGTTGTATAAATTGCGGAGCAAGAGCACAGTAAGCGCGTTCGATAGCGATAGCGATGCCGATAACGATGACGTGGACTATCGATAGCACCGCCAGCTTTCACACACAATTAACTAATTTTATGGCTACACATAACGATAACGATAACGATAACTATAACGATAACTTAATAAACATATACATATACATATAAAAGTAGATCACCCTATGTAAACTGTGGTAGTTGCATATAAAACGCGAGTTCGATATCGATAGCGAAATCGGAACTGCGCATTGATGTCGAAAATCAAATGATCTGAAATAAAGCCAGCGTGCAAATTGCAAAACATTCAACTCACTTGACTTATTTTCCGGAAGTGGGCCGATTTCATTTCTCAGACTTGCTCAGACGCCTGCCACAGCTCTCGCAGCCCTTTCTGCAGATTCCAGCGCTATAGTGTCAATAAATTTATGCAAATTGACAGCTTTACAGTGGCTACAGTTTCCCCAAATTCACATTCCAGCAGTGCGTGTTGTGCCACGCTTCCCCCATTTATCATACTTACCCTCCCCCAGCTGTTGGAACGCCTTCAAGACGCGACAATTCGGAACGGAATCAGCTGCACATATGTTGGCTACAGTTCGAATCCACTTACAATTCGAATCAACTTTAAATACAATACATAAAGAGGGAATTCAATCTCAAATGTTCGTTTTTGATAATTCGTATTATTCTTGTTTTCAGAAGTCTAGTTTTCTTATACAGATTGAGATTGAGAAACTTTTAATTGGGCCTTACAGATTCCGGAATTTCTTGTAAGTTTAGGAAACACCCGCATATGGTACATTAGTTTGATTTGGATAGAAGGAATCAACTACAAGCTACAATATCAATCATGTACCATAAGAATTTTCAAAGTAGATGCTCAAATTTTCGTTCTTTGTAAGTCAACTTGTTTTGCTAATTCGTTGGCTTCGGAATAATCTTTTCTTTCATTTTATTCTTGACTGTTTAGTATGATTAATAAATTACATTATGGATTTGAATTCATATTGAACAAAATATCAAAAAGATATAAGCCATTTTCCCTTCATTTTATTTGTTTTTCTTCATTTATTAGTAAATTTATTACTTAAATTTTCAATTGATATTGCCAGAAATGTATATGCAACACTTTTCCCTTAATGTTATTTCAAATTTATTTATTGAATAATGAATTTATATCAAAAAGAAACCACAACTCTTTTGCTTAATTTCATTTGTTATTTTATTACTTTAAATAATAAATACATTTTACTTTAGATATTATACTGAATATCAAAAAGAAACCATTAGCATTTTTTTAATTAGTGAGATTTAAAACTTATTTTTGTGACTGAATTTGTATTGAAACAAAGTTAAAAAGAAATCTGCACATTATTTTAATTGCATTTTTTTTCTCACTTTATTAGTAAATACACAACTATATTTCATATTTGAATCAAATTATATCCAAATTCTTCTTTCTGCTGTATGTATGCATTTTGCGAAATAGTTTACAGTTAATTCTGTGAATTCTTTTGACAATTTTTTTGAGAAGTCTTTGTCGATTAGGCTGTGGTCCTTTTGTCGTCAAAATATAATTGCTAGACAGCATAAAGCAAATGCCGTTGTGAATTATAAGTTCTTGAAGTTAGACAACTAGGTCTGGGAATACAATAATCTAGCCGAGCAGCGTTTATAAATATCACACGAAATTCCGTATACACTGCTAGAGAGTAGAAATTTTTAGCTTTTGCAATGCGATCTGCAGAACTGAACGTTAATTAATTTCGAGTTATGGACTAGTTTATGACATGAATGCTTTGCCTCTGGCGTGCAGGCAAAGCAGAATTTCCATTTTCCACAATGTTGCGATTTTCCGCAGAAATTTTGCTCATTTCACGGGCGCATATATTTCATATGCCGCTGCTCTCCAAAGTGTCAGACATGGAACTATTAACAGGCTGCTCCCAGACCAGAATGCGAGCCATTAAAAGTGCTGTGGCGGTGATGGTGTCGGAGTCGAGAGTGGAGTCCGGGCCGAGACGCTGCTAACGAATCTGGCCTCCTGCGTGGCAATGAGCGATGAGAAATTGTGCCATGTCTGGGGCGCAGACAGGCGGCAATTTCAAGATCAAGATTCTGAGCAGACGACAACGCTGCCATGTTTATAATTATGCCAGATGCCCAGGATATGCTGTCGTCTATCATTCGCTTTATGCCATATTTTGTCAGCTATTCATAATCGCATTTCTAGTTCCGCCAGATGATTCGGCAAGTGGCCCAGCAACGACAAGGAGAGCGGCAACGAGTCGCATTCATATTTATGTTGCGTGCAATTTGTTTGATCTCAATGCGCCATTTAGCTGCGTCTGCACGGCAGGAATGGCCAGAGACGCTGCCAAATGAATGATCACAATCGGTATGCGTGGGGGCTGGTTGGTAGCTTATGCGTTTGATGGATCGCTGCTGGCTTTGAAGTGTGTCTAATTGAGTGCCAGAGCTGGCGCTACAACCAGCTGAAGTGGCTCAAGTGGCTCGAGTGTGCCGAGTGCCCCGAGTGGCCCGAGTGGGTGCTGCTCGACCCCATAGACTCTGCGGTTTTATTGTGGTACCTTTCCGAATGGAAATAGCCGTGGTTATCTCAGCACACGGTGGGCGGGGGCAGGGGCATTGCGCTACATGCGGCCATCGTGTAGCGCGTTTTATGGCACCCACAAATTCCGTACTAATTGTTGCACTGGGAACTGGTTTCCAGCAGCAGCAGCCGCAGCAGCAGCAGCAGTGGCCGCATCGTCAATCGGCAATCGCCCATTGCCATGGCCATATCCATATTGCAAGATCGCCAAGTGCTGTTGGTTGCTGGCCAACAGCTTGCCGCATGCGGCGAGCTCGAGTAGTTTGCTTCAATTTTGCCTCAATTATTTCGCTTGTTTGTTTATGGTGGAATCTTTAATCTGTGCACTGGTGTCGCTGGCAACCTTGACGACGACGATGACGTTGTTGTTGTTGCTGCAACTACTCGACTCTAACTACTTGCAGCTTTAGCTGCAGCTTCTGCCGTTGTGCCACATGCGTGGCCACCATCTAGACAAGCGCCCAGCGATCGACAGTCGAACGAATTGAGGCACCAACCGAGCAGCCGCCGCTTACCTATGCAGTCGTTGTGATCGTTGCATCGCTCGATCTGTGCTGCAAGTGCCTCGAAAAATGGATTATTCATGTCGTTGTCCTTGCCAGGCATTCAGCTAGACTTGTTGCAGCGTCCGTTTGCAGTTGTTCATCGCCTCGTTACAGCTGTCTGCTGCACTAACTAAATAGTCCGCATAGTATGGAAATAACATGTCTATACAATTCAAGCAAGTTTTAATATAAAATCAATCAATATACATTTATATTTCAAGTGCATTTCATATTTCACATTTACTAACAGCTGTCTGCTTTGCAAGCCTTAAATTAGAGTATGAATTGAGTTAGGACAGCAATAGTCCTTTTTTCTAGAATTGCAAATTTTCGAGTAATTGAACAATTGTAAAAATTGCTATTTGATTAAAGCGCGAAGTGGCTTTTTCGTATCCCTAATTCTAGAATTATAGAGCATTCGTATGTAATTGTGAATTAGTTGAGTGGCTGCTAGTGGCTGCCAATGATGAATTTTAGTATTCAACTCGATTATTCCAGTAAGTAAATGTACTAAACTCAACTCTCTCATTCAACTAAAGTGGGTAGGTAAGTGTAAATTTAATAAGTAAATAAAATAGAATACATTTTTAGAGTTTTGCCAATAGCTTTTGTTGAATAGCACCACTTATTTCCAATAAATTAATATATTAATAATACACATATTTTTGCATCAATTTTCTCCTTCTTTTAACTTGAAAAGTGTAAACTTAATAAGTAAACAATTTGCATTATTGGAATTGGTGAACTTTTTAAGTTATAATACAACTTAATTGAATAAAATTAATATATGTCTTCCTAATTGTTCACCTTATTGTTATTTATCGCATATTCGCTATTTCGCTTTCTTATCTTGTGTTATTTACTAAGTGTTAATTTAATAAAAGTGAATTAAATTTAATAAGTAAATTCTGTCTATTTTATGTAGAATAATTATACTTAATTGTATTCAATTAATATTTTAATAATACATGTCTGCATAATTATTTTTCTTCTTGCAACTTATGTAAGTGTAAAAGTAATAAATATATAAATACATTTCATTCAATGTTTTGCTGTACCTCTTGTTGACTAACACCACTTCAATGTATAGAAATAACATATCTTTTAAATTATATATTTGTATTTGTTCTGCTTCTTAAATATTTTATTACTATTTTTGTTCACCACTTGCTGCACTTTAATTCACTTACTTCTTATATCTCAACAGGATTCAATAATAAGTTCATAATTGAGGCATTTAAGTAAGGAATAGTTTTCTGCGCAACTTCGAAACGAACTAACCAAAACTACTTTGCCTACTAGCCCTCTGGGCCTCCAGCTTGCCACCTCCTCCCACTCGGTTGCAAGGTCACGCAAGCAGTGATAAGACAGGGGATCGCACAACATGCGAATACAGTTTGTGGTTTGTTGCAAAGGTGCACGTGACTACAGCATCTTTAACTGGCTCGCTGCCCGCTGGCTGCATCCTGCCCCGACTCTGGACGGGAACAAAACGAGTTGCTAGCGGCGCAATGTTGCAGTGGCAAATGCATTTTGTTGCCAGCATGCGAGCAGTTAGCTTAAAGCGGAAGCGATAACGTCTAACAAATTAAGCCGTGTCCAGCCGTAGACTCGCCTCGAAGACTTTATTAGTTGCGGCCAGCTGCGCTTGGGGATCGGGGGAAGAGCGGCCAGGATATCGATTGGACTTGTAAATAAATAAACGCTGAGTGCGCATAAAACGCAGCGCTATCATATTCCAATCAGCCAGAGCACATAAAGCCAGCTGGCATTAATAAAGGTCAGACCTAAGGTGAAATGGATTGGGTGGGGCTGAGACTTCGATTTGGGTTTCGGTTCGCTGGGGGTTTCTCGTCCAATGCGCATTATTGCTCGCATATTACAACAAATATTTCCTCTCGACTTGCCCTCGTTTGGGATTTGATCCAGCAGCGTGTCCCAGCAGTGCTGCAGGGTTGAGTTTTATGACATCGCCCGACAAGTTTATGCGACCTGAGTTGCGCTGCTGCCCCCAGCAGCAGCAGCAGCAGCAGCAGCTTCAAGTGTGGAAGGTGTCTTTGGCCTGCGGCAACATTTAATGGCAATAATAAAGTGGCATAACATTCAACACTTTGTCAGTGGCTGCCTCGCTGTCTGGCCGCATTTATCATACGCCCCATCGGCCCGCCGGCTCCACGAGCTGTTTTGACAAGTTATCAAACTGCGATGCAGCCAACAAGTTGCCAGCTCGCGTCGCAACAACTCCAGCATTAGACGTCGCTGCCAGACAGTCTCCCCATCTGCCATCTGCCATCCTCCATTCCCATTCCACGCGCCTGTCATAATCTGAACGGCTTGCAGCCGCAGTTGCCGGAGTTGGAGCTCTTGGCACTCGAGACTTAGGAGTGCGTGCGCGCGGCAGACGACAAGTGTATTTATGTTATGATTTGAATACCGCTAATGACGACAGACCTCCGGCCCGCCCGCCACATTGGGTGGCACAACGGTGTGGAGCCCGGCGCAACTTCCAATTTCAGCGCCTTCGTCAATCCGCCTCGCGTTCTTGGTGGGTATTTTCACACCTTTTGAACTCATATCATTTTGGGGGCGAATTAAATTGATTCCTACGTCGTTGCGCGCTTCCAAATTCCAGTCAATGGCATCATCATCATCATCATTACATATCATAGTTTACATCGACTCCCCCACCCCCCCACACATCCCCCATCCAAGTTGCCGCGGACAGGGACTTTATGCATTTAATGCGGCTCCGCGTTGCGGTTAAATTTAGACGAAAAATGTTTATGGGCAATGCATTCTGGTGCGCGGGAAGTGAATGTTCAGACGGTCTATTCGATTTAATTCACTTGAGTTATTGTATATACAAATTTAATGTGATATCTCACAAAAGGGATTTTTGGAAACTATACTCGGATTCTATTAGTGCGAGTTTGACTAATTAACAACTCAACGTGGGATGTGCAGACGACGACGCGGCTAAATCATAACTTATACTGGCTTACTTCTCCAATATTTTCGAGAGTGTTCTTACTATTTAAATCTTTCCGTGCAATCAAATCATCTGCAATCATCTTCATCAACTTAAAGGCCGACTTTTATAATACAATATTTTCGAAAGTCATTTTACTATCTAAATCTTTTGGCAGCATAACTTATAGACTGATTTTCGTAATATTTACGAAAGTGATATTACTATTTAAATCTTTTGGCGTGTATAACTTAAAGGCTTGTACTTTTTTAAAAGCGTTATTACTATTTTAATCTTACGCATCAAGGTCGACTTTTATAATATTTTCGAGATTGTTGTTACTATTTGAATCTTTCCCAATTGTAACTTAAAAGCAGACTTTTATAATATTTTCGAAAATACTATTACTATTTACCTCTTATAACTTAATGAGTGGCTTTTCTAATCATTTCGAGAGTGTTGTTACTATGTATGAGAGTTGTAAATATTTCGCATGCATAAAGGCTGAATTTTGTAATATTTTCGAGAGTGCTACTAGAGAATTCTTTCGCATTGCATTCAATATTCTGGAATATTTAAATTCCGTTCACTAACATAACTTAAGGCTATCTATTACTATCGAAATTGCAATACTTTCGAAAGTGCTATTATAAATTAATACTTTTGGCATGCATAACTTAAAGGCTTATAGTATAGATGGTAATACAAAATCTTTTGGCGTGTAAAAATTAAAGACTAACTTTTGTGATAGTTTAGAAAGTGATTTCACTATTTAAATCTTTCGCAGGTATATGGCTGTCTTTTCTAATGTTTTCGAAAGTCTTGTTACTATTATAACTTGTCTAATATTTTCGGAAGTGCTAACTATTAAAATGTCTCGCATATACTTACATCTGAAAGGCTGACTTTTGTAATATCTTCGAAAGTGTTGTGTACTATGCAAATCGCTTCGATATCTTTGAAATGCGCCAACTCTGAGTAGCAATGTTTGCGTGTGCTCGAGAGCTGGTGGCATAACCAGTTGTTGGCACACGGCTGGAGAAGCTGCTGACTGCAAGGCCGCCAACAAAATGATTTGTTTGGAGTTTGATAAGCGGATGGGAATGTCGTTGGCATCATCGCATCATCGCTGTATCGCAGCATCTGAGCATCGACAGCGGCAGCGACAGTGGCAGCAACAACAATAACTAAATGACTTGCGAAGGATGAGGATGCAGCGACTACTGCACTTGGCTGACAATTCATGTTGCTGTCGTCAACGACGACGACGACGACGACGGCGACGATGTCGAGTGATCCACATCCACTTGCAATCGGCGCAATCAATACTTTGTTAGTTTTGAGCAACATGTTGCAGCGTTGCACAGGCTGCTGCTGCTGCTGCTTGTGTTGTTGCTGGCGATGTTTGGTATGCAAAAAGGCAACTTTTGTTATCTGCATGACAATCATTGGCCTGGCTCATCCGTGTGCCACAATTGCTCGTTCGTTTTTGCGCTTGATTGTCTCCAGCGGCTCCCCTCCGTTAGCCCACGACGACTACGACGACGACGATGATGATGATGCGAAGAGCGACGGCACGAAATGGCGACCGATGACGGAGATGTCGCCGATATAGGCGCGCTGATGTCGTTGTGGATGTGGATGTGGATGTCGATGTCGCAGTCGATGTTGATGATTATTGTAGTTCAATATTTGCCTTATGGAAGGCGGCCGCGGCCTCAACTGCGGCCAACTGTCGCCAGCCAGCCAGCCAGCCAGCCAGCTTTGGGGATGACTGCAGCGAGTCAGTTCGCCTCGTTGCCATTTTTTCCCCCTGCAGTTTCTTGTTGCGCTTTTTTGTGCAGTCGCAAGTTGCGAGTCGCAAGTTGCAAGTTGCAAGTTGCCAGTTGTCAGTTGCATTCACATCAAATTAAATTGTATTTTGCAAAATAAATGAAATTAAAAGGAATGACAACGGCGATGAGAACCGAGCAATGGCGACAAGTGCAGCGAGCTGGACTCCGATTTGGTTTCCTCTTCGCACAAATTCATATTGAATTTATGCTTCTTGTTGCATTGTCTCTCTTTCTGCTTTCCTTCTACCACCGTTCATTCGTCGTTGACCGGACAAGTATATAACTACACTCGATCCCAGCCTTTGTGTATTCCTTTTATAGATGGCGACTCAGTTGCTGCTGTCGCTGCTGCTGCTGCTCCCAGCAGTTGCACTTGCAACTCCAATTGAGTTGTACATTTCGCTCGCAAATTGCCGCAGTCGCGTTGCAGCACCTGCTAAGGATTTACTTGTGCGTCTGCTCGAAGCGAGCTCAACAGTTGAAGCCACTTTTAATAATACAAAATGTCGATTATGCTAAATCTTATATTGAGATACAGTCCGCAATTAACTATGTAGAATCTATATTTAAACACAATCTACTCATTTATGTATAGAGAAAGTGCATTTCAGTATTTTATTAAAGAGGAGTTTGAGCGAATTGCATTTTAATTTGTGGAGAAATTATTCATATTTAGAGTGAGTCGGTTAACCGTCTAAACAGACTTCAACAGTTGAGACCTGAATACAATACAAAACGTGACTATTAGCTGTTCCTTGTATTGCGATTCACTTCTTATACAAATAAGCATATGGAATCAATCGACTTATTTTTGTATAGAGATATTAGAAATATCTAAATACTTTCAGAATTATATTGAAGTGTGAGCAACAGCTCTCATTTGTTTCAAAATTATTCATATTTATAAACTCATCAGACTTAAACAGTTGAGACTTGATAAAAGAAATACAAAAAGTTCCCATTTAGCTAAATCTTCTATTGAGATGCAGTCAATACAGTAAAAATAGAAATATCTAAATACTTGCAGAATTATTTTTTCATTTTGGAGATCATTTTTCCACAGTAGATATCTGTTTAATAATTGATATAATAATGCTTAATATTTTATTGCGATGCACTTCTTACACAATTATCTATGTGATATTGATATTTGAACACAATCTACTTAGTTTTGCATACAGTCTAATAATTTTTATGGTGTGGATATCCGAATTACATTGTAGTGAACTTTGAGCGTGCCGCATACTAATAGTTATATTTATGGTGAGTTGCTTAACCCACTCAGCAGATACATTATTTGAGACCTGATCATTAATACAAAAGCGCCTATTATGTTTAATCTTACATCGAGATGCACTCCATGCTATTTGATATTGATATTTAATCACAATCTACTTATTACTATGGAGTTGATATCCGAATTGTATTGAACCGATGTTTGCATAATAATTTCCTGTCTCAGCAGACCTTAACAGTTAAGAGCTGATCATTAATACAAAAAGTGCACTCCACGCTATTTGATATTGATAGTTAAGCACAATATACTTATTACTATGGAGTTGATATCCGAATTATAGTGAAGCGAACTTTGCATACTAATTCGTTGCCAAATTATTCATATTTACAGTGGGGCGGTTAACCGACAAGCAAACGCACAAAATGGACGCGGCCAAAGCCAATTACATTTTCGGTCATTTATTATTTGTGGCTCCGCCAGACTCCTACTCCCCCTCCTCCTGCTCCACCGTCTGTTCCTGCTGCTGCTGCCTACACTGCACTGCACTGCAATTAAAATAATAATTACATTTCTAATGTATGTACTCGCAACTGCAGTTTGTGAGCCGAACCCTTCCCACTCCAGTCGAGCCTAGTCCAATCAAGTCCGGGGCTGGTGGAGCTGCAGCCGTAGAATGACATAAATATTAATGACGTCGTCGAACCCGCATCTACGTGAGCTGCACGCTGGGAGGGGCAGTTAGTGGGGCCTAAAAAGGAAATAAATGTGCGTAACGCTAAATGTTTGCATTTGACACACACAGAGAGGGGTGGGGGAGGGGAAGGGGGAGCAACTGTGGTCACTTTTGCAGTCTCTGCGGTCGACTGTTCATATTTACATTCTAAATAAATAATATTCTAATTTGACAAAGTAAACGGCACTTTTAATAAATTGTTAGTCGACCAGTGTTGGTTTTAGCATTAATTCCTAACTACCAGTTCATTTGGGTTGGGCCAATTACAAGCTGCATTACTATACGATGCAAGGCTTTCGCATTATTTAATTACAGATGTATCTGCTGGGCGACAAAACAAATGGCTGCTCTCGCCCGACCTTAAACTCTCCTCTGGCTCGACGATCATTGCGATTCTCATTATTTAATACGCTAGTACAAGACTCTTTAGTTGCAAGTAAACTGTTTCTAAATAAAGTGCACCATAATCATTCTATTTCACAATTTCCCTCATATAGTTCACCCTAGTCGCAAGTATTTATGCGAATCCTAGCAGGGCTGCGTCCTTATTGCGTTGGGGCGGCTGTGGTCGCCGATGCCTCGCTCGATTGGGAATAGAAACCACCAGCACCACAGCAGTGGCTGCGCATTCTAGCTGCAAATCGACAATTGTCCATCAGCAGCTCAGGGCAAGAGATGCAAGCACTACAGCCGTGGGAGCAAGAAAGAACGGTACAGTGGAGTGTAACCGACTACCAGATACCCGCTAAACTCATAAACGAATTTTTATAGTTATGGTTAATGCAAAAATGCACAGCATTCTGATAATGATCGTAACTATATTATTAATAATTACTACTCCACAAAGAAGTGTTTCTGACGCATCTATATAGAATTTTGAATGTTAAAGGAGAGTAAAATGCTCATCACATTCTCTAAATACTTAAGCATTCATTAATCCCATACTTTAATTTGTTGTTCGTTTTTGTTAACTAAAATCGTTCTGGAGATATATGGGAAGGAAAAAATAAGTTTGAGTGAGGAAATGGTAATAAAATATATTTTAATATTCGCTTAATCAATAAACTCGTATAAAACCGGAAAACGTGAGAAATTTAAATAAAATAATATATACTATTCAATTAATTCTTGTAATTTAAGGAAAATAATTTGTTATGTTATTTATTGTTTTGATTAAATTAAATATTTGTCACTTAGATAAAAGCAAAGCTTACTAAAAGAGTATAATACTTAAATGTAAGCAATATCAAAATAATTATGCCGATTGGCGAACAAATTAACAATAACATACTCGTATAACAAAGATTCTCAACTCCGCTTTTTGTTTCTCAACATTTTCGATTCTGCAAGCTTACCTTTCCGCCCCTTCAGCAGAGGGTATAGCTTCAGAAGTGGACCTCGAGCCGATGCGTGTATTATGATTATGGCCGAATGTGCTGCTGCAGCAGTCGTTGCTACGTCTGCCTCGCCCTCCTGTCCAGTGGCAGCTGCAGGACAATGTCCGGCTGCTCTGGTTGGGGATTATGGCAGCTCAGATGGCCGAGCAGGGACAACACAACACGGCCGAGCAGAACACAACTAAACGCAGGAGAACGGTGGAGGCGCGACACAACATTTCATATGCTAAGCTTGGGGAGGTGAAGGGAAAGGAGGAGTGCAACCGCCAACCACAGAGCTGGGCGAGCGCAATCAATTTGCATTTTGAGCAGGGCGCGGGATTGGTTATTAGCGATATTTATGCTTATCAGAGCGTGCCAGCGAGAGAGTCCAGGAAGGGTCTATTGTTCGCAGTCGCATATGTCGTTGGATTGAAGAGATATTAAAATGAATATTTTGCGGATAACATGCGCTGGAAATTGCTGTGCTGTGCGAGTTTGTCGCCGTCCCTTTGTGATGGCCGCCAGTTGAGCTTCCAGCTCCAGCTTCGCACTCAACTCCAACCTCAGCCTGAGCCGCATAGTGCGCCTGAGCGTCGCAGGCAGAAGCACTGCGATAACAATGAGAACGAGCTGGCTGACGACGCTGACGATGGCGGCATCGAGTCCCACAACAACAGAGAGTTGCTGGCGGGGCGGGGGGAGGCCGTACCAAGTGGCATGCTCCAGCGGCTTCCATTTGACGCTATCGTGTAATATGCCCAGGCTGCGAGTGGCGACTGGCGAGTGGCGACTTGCCGCTGGCAAACGACGCACACAACAGAAGCAGAAGCACTTCGGGCTTCCAGCGGCTTCTCTGTAGATTTCCATATTAATAAATGGCCACGGCTGCTGCGGCTGCGGCAGCGGCTGCTGTTGATGCTGGCGGGGAGCGGGCGCGGGGCATTCCACGCTCGAGTTATTTATTGGCAGGCATGCTCTCAATAAAATTATGGTTCATGCAGATTATGCGAGTGCAGAAACTTGTTTGCCCCCAAGACGCGGTCGGCGGCGTTGCAGGGCAGCAAGATTATTGTAGCCATGTTGTTGAGTCTCGCTGAAGCGGTCTACAGGGGAGTGGGGGAACGATCGAAGGTAATGTGGGGGCAGTGACTAGCCAACAGCATTTAGAGTGGATTTATCAAAATGGAGCCGGTGTGAGGCTTCAGCGGATCTGAATCAAAGCAAGTTGCAAGTGATGCTTGACGCAGATATTTTCTAAAACTACATAGTTTGAAAATTCTTCCCTTCTCTTATTATTTTTCATTTGTCATAAAGTTTGCAATTTATTTATATTCAGTCGTTCGACTGATCTCAACTTTGTCGTTAGACTCTTTGCTATTAATGATTGACATGCTTTAAAGGTCACTAAAATTTGCTTTAATATTCTTTAAACTGCAAATATTAAACAATAAATTAAAGCGTGTTGCAATTGAAGTGTGATAAAGATATTTTTTAATACTTCATAATTTATTTATTTATTTTCAATTTTACTTTAAATTTGTCATAAAGTTTGCTTGTTGTTGATGGCAAAACATTTAGGGTTAATAACTTTTTTCTTAATACTCTTAGTACTTCTTGGGTGGCTTGAGTTGGTTTGAAGTGAAGCACGTTGCTGGTTTTGCCAGGAACTTTATATAATTTATAACATTGATTCTTCTAAGTATTTTTAATTGGTACTTCATTTATTTTTATTATTGTCATCGATCTTAACCTTGTAGTTAGATACTTTGCGCTTAATAAATGCAATACCTTATGAGACAATTATATTTTCTTTAATACTTTTTAACCCGCAAATATTTTCTAAAAAAAATGAACAAAATTCGAGTGGGATCCTTGAGTGGATCTAAATTAAAGTACGTTCATGATGAGAACCTAAATTAATGTATCAAAAGCCTATGAGTACGTTCCTTATGATTATTATTATGAATTATACAAGCATGTATAATGTTTAGTCACATCTTATCAAATTTAGAAACAGTCTTACTATAACGTATTGAATGATTGCCTGAACTTTACCAACTTCAATATGATTGCTCTTCAGTTCACTATAAGAACCGCCAAAATTGCAAAAGCTGAATAATTTCTCATTATTTTAGGTAAATCACAGAAAACTACTCTTCTTTTTGTTTGGACATTTTATTCCTTTTGGTTTAGCCAACAGCAACTAGTCCAAGTGGCTGTCGAGTGTCCAACACTTGGGTGCTGGGAGCTAATTAACGTTCGTTTTGTAGAACCTTTGGAGCAGCAGCAGCGATAAATACTGGCGCGATCAGAGGCGTCTCTCAGCATTCGGCACTCAAAAATTTGCATATCAATTTGTACACACAGAAAGCAGCAAACAAAAGCAAAGAAAAAGGAAAAGAAAAAGAAAAGGGGAAAATGGCGTAAAAACTGAAAATAGCTGGCGGTCTGCTGTGCTGCGGGCCGAAGAAGCTGAAGCAGAAATCATGATTCTCATTATTTTGCTAAAAACGCCACTGCAAAAACTAAGCGACCACGAAGCAGGCAAGGTGGTTGGCGGGAGGGGGAGCGGAGAGCGGAGGGTGGTGCGACGTGAGGGTGGCTGCAACTGGCAGTAGTGCGGCGACCAGGATGCCGCAGAGCATTTAGGAGCAGCAGCGGCGGACTCAAATGAAGATATGCAGATTAAAGCAGCGAGATGGCCGAAACCGCAGAAAAAGCAGCGTCAATGTGCAAAAATTACGATGAGCATTACCAGGCACATTATAAGGTAAGCTTAAGTAGGGACGGCGACGGGGACGGCGACGGCGACGGGGGCGGGGGCGGGGACGAGGGCCGGACGGGTCACAATGGGATTGGGCATGGACAACGGTAGCCAGCTCGGCCGCAGACCAATTCTGAGATATGAACATGCCGTTCTTTCGCTCTTGCCTTTTTCTGCTCTCGGTTTTCAGTGTTTGCTGTGTGTGGTGTGTGTGTGTGTGTCCCTTGCCTCTGCTGCACGGTAGCTGCAGCGTGGCATATGCGCGGCATTGCGACTTAGAATCGAACCAGAAATATAACATAAGCAGGCTCCTCGGTGCGCCGACGATAACAATACGAGTACTACGTGCGCCACGACCAACTGGGCTCCTGCCCATACTCGAGGGCGGGGGCGGCTCAGGCTGGCCAAGCAGAGGTCTGCTTGGGTCTGGCATCGTTTGTGCCACTGGCAATTGTTCTCGCCGCGTGCGCTTTTCTTTTCCGTGTCTAGGCTTGCAGCTGGAGCGACCGGCAACCAGCAACCAGCAACCAGCAACGAGCAACGGACTAAGCTGGCGTCGATAAGCGTCAGCGCGCCAGTTAATAGCAACAAATAAATGCAACTAAATGCTCAGCGGGGCCATTCCGCCGCCATGGCCATATGAAGATATCCAAACGGACGACACAATGCCACAGTTGCCTGTGGCATATCCGCGGAACCCACCCGCCCCCTCGCCGGCTTGTAGTTGTAGTTGCAGTTGTTGCTGTTGCTGTTGCTGGCCTGCTTTTTACATATTTCTTGTGGTCATTGTCATTGTTGTGCGCCCAGCGCCAGGCCAGCGCTCACAAGGCATTGTCTTCCTCCTACTGCACTCCCCTGCAGCCGGAGTCGCCTACTACTCGTGGGTCTGCCACTGGGTATCTGTCTTCCGGATTTGCCCAAATCGGGCTGGCAGCGTGTGATATAATTCATAATTCATTCAACGCAACATCTTTATTAGACTCGAGACTACTGCAAATCCGATTTGCTCTAACTAGCATTTAGAATTTGGCAGATTTGTAGAAATTGTAGTAAATAATATATATGTGTCTAAGAAAAATAATAGTTAATGAGTATTAATTTTATATTCTATTTTGTTGTAACTAAATTAGTGACTAATAGAGCGACTAACTGCGTTACCAATGCACAGTTCAATTGTTAAGACTCCGCAAATTTGGCACAACGCGCTAAACTTTATATCAATGTGCTACAAACTGACTGTTTGCAAAGGTCATACTCTAGCTATCTTAAATCGACATCTAACATTGGCTTCTTGAGCTTTAATGTTGTGCTTAATAAATAATTGTGAGTATTATTTGCAATTTAAGTTTGATGCAGATATTGTGAAAAACTGCATATGTTATGTAATTTACACTTGACTCTTTTAGGGCATAACTCTCTCTCTAGAACCTTCGTTTCACTTTCTATAGTGTATCTGTCATTAAGATGTATGTTGTTAAACAGCAACCCTATTTATTTAATGTTTTTCGGCCTGTCATTGATCTTAATGTTTCTCTTTGCTCTCTTTGCTATTAATAATGACAATGCATTAAGTTAAACTTTGCAGTAGACTTGGAAAATTCATACAAATTTTAATTAGCAATTATCATTCATAGAGCCAGAAAATTTGATTGATGTCAAAGAATAACAGCACTTAGAAAATAAATAATTATAATAATAATAACATTTTCTCAAAATGCAAATCATCTTAAGCTGCGAATTTAGTTAACTAGTATTAATATTGTATCTGCTTTAATAATTCGATTACTTTTTTAACTTATTGTTTTTATTTACTATACTTTATTAAGTAGTGAACTATGCTATATTTCTTGTTTGTCACTGAGTTAGGAATACGACTGGTCATTTGACAAATATAACTGTAAAAGTCAAAGATCATTCAACCTCAATTATATAGTTAGTTATTGCGATATTGTTGGCAAGTAGAAGTTGGTGCTTGTCTGCTTAGAATATTGTAGTAATCCTCGAATATTGTCAAGCTGCAGTCGAGTGCGGTTTTCGAGTAGGTGTTTCCGAAAGTCGCGATACGCGATTCGCGACTCGCAATTACCTAAAGCGCCTCGCACGCTATCCATTCATCAAATATCTTTCAACACATTTCAAGCGGCGCTGCTAATTGCGAGTCCAGTGCCCCGTTTGGGAACCAGTCGGTAGTCACAGAATCTTATCTGTGCATCTCGAGGTAACGCCAAGTTGTCGCCAAGTGGCAAGTGGCAAGTGGCAGTGCCAAGTGCCAAGTGCCAAGTGGCAAGTGTGTGTGTGTGGTGTGTGAAGTTGCATGTCTGGCCCGAGGCGCGAAAAGTGTTCAACTTAAAATTTAATAAGCGTAAACAACTTCATAAATTTAGCCAACACGACTGCGACGAAGTCGAAGGCGAAGGCGAAGGCGGCGCAGCAAGTAACAAGATCGCTGGCAGTCACCTGACACCCGGACGTGGCACATGATTGCCTGGGATCGGGGATCTGGGAGTTGGGATCTGAACTCAACACACAGTGAGAGAGAGCGAGTCTAGCGTGCTGCGGAGGATCGCGCTGGCGGCAGTCGAGCACGACAGCGACACGAAGATACATTTAATATTTAGCCATTAAATGCATTTATAATGGCCTTATCGTGCCCAGATCAACTTTATCACCCAATTTAGCGCGACTCCAAACCTTTATTATGCACACACTCACACAGTGCCAAGCACCTCGCGTCCGCGGCAACAACAGTTGGTGGCATGCCACCTCGGCCGTTGCCATGCCACAAGTAGTCGCGCTTACAAAACTGTTTGCAGTTATCAGCAAAACTGTCACAACATTGTTCTTTACTATCATTCAATTAAAATATAGAATGCCAAACACTTCTGCAAGTTACAAGTAATATAGTTTACTATTCTCATATTTGATATTTGTCTATTAGTTATCGATAACGTAAATGGCAATTAAATGTTGCTGCCCTTTAGATAATCTGGTGCTTAACCAGAATGTCTCTACATTTGTCTATTAGACTTAAGCATACAAAATAGCTGTGTCTACTTGCCTGTGTAATCAACAAAGTTCTAACCATAATAACCAATTAGCTTTGTTAATTGACCAATATTTTAGTTTTAAGCTAAAAAGTATTTCATTATGCAAATAAATTTTGATGCGATTGGATAGCATTTCTTTTGCAGTTATTTTAAAAACAATGTCAAAAAACAATCCTGTAGTAAAACACAGCATGATATTAATTCATTATTAGCTTTAACATTAGCTAATTGTTCTAATAGTTTGAGCAATAATTTAGGACACTTAAATTCAACGCTAAAAAAGCAAAGAAATTCTTACGAAAATAATCTATTCTTTACAAAAATATATAAAAATCAAAAATATATATATTTTGTAGAAAGAAATCCTTTTTGTCTACTTGGAAAATAAACCATTATTTATGGAAATACAAAAAATTAACCATAAAAAATAAAATATATATTGATTAATACAAATTCGTAATCGTCATAATGTGATGTGTAATTGGTTTCAACATTGTTGCAGCATATAGTCAATAAATGTAATATTAAATCGAGGCTGATTGAGATGCAGCAACTGCCTTAGTTTCAATTAGTTGTCATTGCAGTCGCATTACTTTGCGTATGTGCGACAATAATTAAGAAGGAACATACATTAGCACTTTGATTGCATTAAAATTCCAGGCAAGTGGACTAATCAGAGGCATTAATTCTCTCACGATCATTATCCGGCCAGCTGAAGAGCGGCTAAACGCGGACGCAGACAGCACTACAGCCAGCTGACCAGGACAGGGCGGCAGGAGAGCAGAGGAGCCTGGCTGGTTGTTGGGGCGACAACTAAAACAGAGTAACTGTCAGTTGCAACAAATTTGTAAGGCGGCGCGGCGCGTTGGAGACGAGGCCGCGAGCCGCGAAGTGTTCAAAGCATCGAAAGCGACACTCGCGGCAAATGCTCCAGTTAGAATTTTTATAACCGAATTTCAAAATCTGCAGATATCTTGTTTGTTGATGTTGTAGCCGTTGCCGTTGCGGTTGCGGTTGGCGTTGCGCTGTTGCAGCCAGAGAGGCTGCCGCGTGCGGCTTGGTGTTGAAAAATTGCCGACACCTCTGACCAAGCGTCGCGCTCTCGGTCGCTCTCTTTTTCGCCCGACTGAGGCGTTGTTTGCAGCGTCGCACTTGTGTCACGATCGCCGCCGCAGTCATTGTTGCATCTAGGCAACGTGCAACGTACTCGCGGCTGATCTCACAGAGATTGCGTCCCAGTGGCCGCGACACTTTTCGGGGCCGGGACTAAGGATGGGGCGATCATCGCGACATCATCAAGAGGCCAGCGAATTGATGACCATTGCCAATGGAACGACACGAGGAAGGGGTGCTGAAGTTGAAGTGTACTGTGTCGCTGGGACGAGCGGCCAGCTGCGTCTATTTAAGGCCGAGATTTGATTGTCAAGCGGAGATATGCCAATTTCTCAGTTGCCGACCCGGCCTGCAGCCGTGGCAGCTCACAGCTTGTCGGACATTGTTCTGCTCTACGACTATGCGAATAGAATGTATTCAACGCTCGATAGTCGGCTGTCGATTGATGCGATTGCCGCCAAGCGGCCGCCACTCCACTCCTCATCTCGTGCTGCCTGCCCACTTGCCGCTGGCCAAGCGAAAGTGTCAATATAATTGGCCAAATTGATGTTGCCTGCTTTCGCGTCCAAATTAGGCATCCACCATAAGCGTCTTTGCATCACAGAAATCGCCAGAAATATTCAAAGCACTCCCCCACCCAGCGAAAACGGGCAAAGCGAGTGGGACACATTTCAATCAGAGTTCAGTTGAATGTGGAAAAGCGATAAATAAATGACAAAATCCATTTCATAAAACGATTGCCTGCCCCTCCGACTTGGACGTGGCAGCCACAAAGCCGCTTCTGCATAAATGGCAAGCAGCTAACTGTTGCACTGCACTGCTTTGCATGCCACGTCGACTTTCACATTGTGACGTATTTATGGATATCAAGTGCCACAATTTCAGAACTCGCGGATTCGTCTTTGTCTTCGTCTTGGTCTCGCTCTGTGTCGCGCAGAACTAACAATGCACTTTATAAGACCGACTCCAGTTAGCTGTGCCGCTCTGCTCTCCCCTGCCTTTGGTTTCCTTTCGACTTCCCATTCGATGTCCATTACTTGTCTTCGAGCTGCATGAAATAAAGTTCAGTATTCAGCTTTCTGGCTGCTGCATTTATGCCATTCTTATTATATCTGGGCTGCGTTCTCTCGACTAATTTTTACGGTTTGTTTGTCGGCCATAAAAAACACATGCAGCTAGGGTTGGATGACTTTGTTTGGCGCGGGTAGGTGTGCTTAACGGCCAGTGTCTTGCTGCATTTCGCAAATGGACCGGCAAATTAATTAATTAATCAATTATGGAAAACACATTCGCCACTGCAGTCACCTGCTTATCCCCGACTCCCCCTCGATGCAACTAGTTAGCATCGCCGATTCCTTGGAAAGCTGCAAAACTTTATGTGCGCCGTCGTCGTTGTAGCCGATGTGCAATAAAACTTTTATTGGCGGCCGTTTGTAAGGCGAGCCGAAAGGGTGTGAGAGGCGGCCGAGCGGGGCCGGGCGGAGCGGGGCGGGTCATATTCCTCAATTATGGAAGTATGAAATGCGCCGAAATGAACGTGGAGACAAAAGTATAAGCCAGCTGGATGTCGCAGCTTGATGTGTTGTGAGTGTGCTTAATTAATTTTGATTTACAAACCGAAGACCAGCCTCGGCCCCGGCCCACCCAGACAGCACAGTGAGGCCCCGAGCTGACTCACTGAGTAGGAGGACACCAAGCCCAAGAGCTGGCTCTAAAATCGCACAGTTCCATTGAAAATTGACTGCTAGTGAGTTGCTTGCATGTCCTGGTCGAATTTGCTGCGAATTCCTTGCAGCCAGAGTAGTTGGCGCAGGACCCTGAGCTCCCAGGCGTATATTATTTCAGCATAAATCAAAACTTTCACTTAGCACGCTCATTTGTTTCAATGACCCAAGCCACACCCCGACTCTGCCCCAGCCCCCGCCGATACGAGGCCACTGTCCACTGTGTGTGCACTCAAAATGTGATAGAAATCTATTACAAGCTCATATCATATTTTATTTCCGCCTTGGCGCACTTGCTTCGTCGAGTGGCCGTGTTGAGAGTCCTGTGAGTGCTGCTGGTCACTGGTCGCTGGCTGCTCGGGCTGCCTGCGAAATTATGAAAAAGCTTTTTTATGGCCACATACGTTTTTTACGATGATGATGTGCACATGGCATAGCACTGACACCGACTTTGTCCTTGCCCCGGTCCCTGTTCTTGTCTCTGCTTTTCTTTGTCCCGCATTCCACGTCCCATTGAGCCAAAAGTGACATATTAAATTTAATGGAAATTGATGAGCGCTTATTATGATATGAGATAGCCGCACTGTCCATTCTCCGCTCATTCTTGCTGCCGTCGTCCTTTGTCCTGCGTCCAGCTGCGGGGGTGGCTGCCCTGCAAACTTTTTGCTGCTCATCGTTTTTAGTATCTTTTTTATCATAAAAGTAATTTCTGCTGATGCTCGCACGAAATTCATTGGTTCAATTTCCTCCCGATTGCCGCTGTCCTAATAAATATGGATATAATATTTCAATATTTGTCCCAAACGCATCTAAATCACGTTTTATCCCATTAGAGCCACCAACTTCGACATTGTCCATCAAAGAGCTTTTTGTTAAAGCAGACGTACAAATTGAGCAGAGAATAAGTTGCCCATCCAGACATTTGCAAAGAGTTCTGCAAGTTTGTCGTTCGCCTCAACTATTTATGCTCCAACTGGCTATCCAAGTGTATCTGACTTTGTGCAGTAACTCTTGAAATATAAGATATATATAAGGAGGGGTAAGATATATATGTAAAGAATAAGAAAGCTTGTAAAGGAGTGTTGCTTCGTTGCAAAACAAGGAATGGTCAGGAAAAAAATAGTAATTAAATAAATAAACAGAAACATTCAATTGAATATTTATATAAAAAGGGATGCGAGACAATACAGTTTTTGAAGTAAAGTAAAAAGGTTTGCTTCAATGTAAATAAAGGAATAGTCTAGAAAATAATAGTAGTTAAATAAATAAATATAAACATTCAATTGTATATTGATATCAAAAAGTACGCGATGCAAGCTATTTTTTGAAGTAACCATTCTTTTTTAAACGAAGAAGTGACTAAGTAGCTTTAATTTGTTTTGTTGTTTATTTAAATGTCGAAAAACACATTCAATTTCTTGAGGAATAAGAGCCCCAAAGTTCGGCATTGTGGATCAAAGCACTTTTTAAACAAGCAGACGAAAGAATTGAAACCCGAATAAGTTGCCAATTCAATGGAAATGTATGCAGTAAGTCTTCGAATGTGTGATATAAATGAATGAGGTAGACTATTGCAAGTAGTATTTAGTATTCAAGGTAATACAAGTAAGTAATTAAATAAAATGGAAAAAATAAAAATAAATCATATTAAGTAAAACAAGTATATTATTAAGAAAGGATGCGGGGTTAGTTGCACAGGCTTTTACCGGCAAGAATTTCTAAACACCAATATTATTTTATGTTTACTAAATTGTTTTTTTTTTCGCAATAGCTGCCAGTTCTGTCTAAATAACTTATTATATCTTTAACCCATAAGAAAGTAAGTCAGGAAGTTACAGTTTTCACACACCAAGCTGACCACAATTTAATGGTGTTATAATGCAATGTAAAATTTCAACCTAAAACGAGTTACTTGGAGACAAACTTCACACGAAAGAGATGCGAGCAATCTGCAAACTCGCAGTTGATTTTTGTTTCACGCCGCAGCGCCCAAATTTATTATCATATTGTGCAGCGTCTCTCAAAGAGCTCACGAGATTCGCCCACTCGAAGGGCCCGTTCTCGCTTTATATTGTTGCCGTTGCCGTTGCTGTGGTGTTGCTGTCGGGCCATAAATACTCACGAGCGCACTGGCACTGGCAGCCGTCATAAAAGCTGCCATGATTCATATGCGGGGCTCCAGCGGTTTAACGACACTTTAATAATTCTCTAATTGCGAAAAATACGCTGAAACGCTGTGAGACGACAGCGTTTAATGGCCAACGAGTGGCTTTTAATTGGGTGGCGCCCCATGCCATAAAGGATCTCGCCTTTTGCTATCCGGTTCTCTGCTCGCATGGTTATTCATATTTGCATCATATGCAGCGACAGTAAAACAAGGCCTTCAGAATGCGAAGTGCGCTTTAAATTCGAAATTAAAGGGACAGCGTTGAAGCCCCAGGGCGACACCTTTACAACAATGCAAGAACATCATAATTTTCAAGGCATTTGCACAAGGTACTCGCTGTCTCGCATTCCTTGGCCTTCGCCTCTACTTAGCCAAATTTCATTACGAGCCCGGCTTCACCCCGCGCTCGACGGCGAACGCAATGCCAATAGCGACTCCCCACCACCCCGGCAACGTGGGCCATGTTGACATATCGGATTACGCACTAATTATCCTTCTAATTAACCCTTCCGTCTGCCGAGTTTGTTTTCTTTTTGTTTTCGCCGTCTTCCCCATTTCTTCTCGCCTAGGGGACTCTCTCGGCAATCCAAGCCCGACTGTTGCTCAACCATGACCCTCAGCTACTCGCTTACTTGGCTTTCACTGTTTTTAAGCCTATTAGAGCAACTCTCATAATTAGCTTCTTACTTGCCAGTTTCCACTTGCCTCTGCCTCATGCCACTTGCCGGCTACTGAAGAAATTTCGCCAAAGGCTGTCTATAGCAGCGAAAGCCGAAGCATATCGATGACATTGACAGTTTTTCTGCCTGTTACTCTGGGGCTCAGTCAATTTTCAGGGTCTGCTAAGTCCTAATGACCTGCAAGTAAATGAGGTACCAAAGTCAATTAAATTCAAATTGGATTCAATTTTAATAAGCCAATAATAATTGGCAGGACTGCAAATAATAATTACATAAGAAAGACAGTAATATTGTAACAACAACTAACATAAGCCAATAATAATTGGCAAATACAAAAAAAATAATAAAACAGCTCTTATTCTCGTTATTTTGTCCCTCAGTTGTTAATTCTATTTATGCGTGTTTTTTCAGAATTGTATATACGCGATATCTAGGCCTCTAAATTTAATTCTAGATTTATTAGAGAATGCTAATTTTAAATATTATTCAATGAAAATATTGTATAAACGTCAATTCAAAATAAATTTAAGCGAATTATTAGAGCAGCGGGAATTGCAAATATAGGAAACTGCAATTTTAAGCATAAGAAACAAGTCAAGAAAGGAAAATGCGTCTGCGAATTGAACATTGTCTTACACGTATCCAAAGCATATGAATCGATTGGCTTGTTGTCGGGATGTCGGCGCTCCCTGTTGGCTGTTGAATCAAAGGCCAGGGCACAGCTAGCTGACCGAGGTCGGCAATTTAAATATTGATTGTTATATCAATGCGTCAATATCAAAATTTGCATATTGAGAGCCGCAAACTAGCTCTCTCTGGCGCTCAGACAGACAGACAGTCAGACGCTTGCTATTTGCCTGCGTCTTGTGCAAATATTACCAAATTATCCTCGATAAGGCTTCAGCTTCGTCTTTGCTTTGGTGGGGTGAGGAGTGCCATGAGCATTGCAATTGGCCTTTGTGATGTTTATCATTAAATTCATGTTTGGTTAGGCAGTTGCAGTTGCAGTTGCAGTGGCCATGCTGCATGTGTCTATTAGTTATTGCCGACAAATAATATTCTACTTCTGTTTGTCAAACGTGCTGCTGTTGTCGTTGTTGTTGTTGTTGCTGCTGCTGCTGCTGTTGTTATGTCTGATATACTGTTATTATTGTGTGGCTGTGGCACACACCTTCAATCACAACCAATGAGAAGGAGTGAGAGCGGAAGACCACAATGGGGCAATCAACAGCAACAGCAGAAACAATTGCAGCAATTGTGGACAAGTGCGAATCTTCAGCTCATTCACACTCGTATTTATGAGTGATGCTCACAATTGCACTATGCTGTAATCTGAATACCGAAACCTGGGATGACGATTAAATCGATGCAGAGCCACAATTACAAACGACTGTGTGAATGCTGTGCAAACTAAATGACTTTTTTGTTCAACCAAAGAAATTCAATTGCATCTGAATTGCAGAAATCCGCAATGCGGAGAGAAGACATTAGATATTAGATTGGGCCAACTGATGAGTTGCAGTCAATCAGCTCTTAAAATGAAGTACTTTTTGATCAAAGAAATTTTAAATTAATAAAAGCTAGGTCCTAATTGGGAATACTTTGAATTGAATACATTTTTAGCTTACATACAATCAATGAATTTACTGCATTTCAATCAGCGTTTGAAATCAAGTATTTTTGAGAAATAAGAAATTAAAATTAGTAAATGCTACTTCTAGTGGAAAATTAAAATACTTTTCAATGCAAGTGAATTTTAAGCATACAATATTATTATATTATATATGCCAGTTTCTCATTGCAATTTAAATACTTTCAAATGCAAATGTAAGTATAGAGAGTTCAGTTTTTAGGACAATGTATATTTATTTTCTATTAATCAAAAATCTATTATTTCAATCAGCTTTTAAAATAAATTTATAGAATAAGTACTTTATGATCTAAGATACTCTAAATTAATAAAAGCAAAATCTTGTTGTAATACTTCGAATTGAAAACGAATTTTAAGCATACATTCAATGACAATGCTACATTATTTAAGAAAGTTCAATAAACTAAAATAATAAATAGTAGTTTTTAGATGTAATTTAAGTTCTTTGAATTGTGTAAGCATAATGTGATGAACCTTAAGCAATCCATACAATAAATAATGGATTTTTAAATCTAAGGAAGTCTAAATAATTAAAAGTCTTCCAAATGTGTAATCAATTTCAAGCATTTAGAGTTCACTTGATATTAAGTCGTCAATTAGGTGAACACATGCACATTAATTTACAAAAGTGTAAATTAAATTCAACGAGTTATTTTGTTCATTGCTATATGCATTATTCAAGCACTTCAAAGAACAATCCATGGTTGGAGCTACTTTTCAAGCAACCCACTCGATGTCTGCATATTAATACACTGTGTGTATTATTGGCATGTACACAGAGAGCAATTCATGTGTGTGTGTGTGCATAATTGTTGTAATTTTGCTGCATTTGTATTTGTGAGGGCAAATATTTGTAGTCATCAAAGCTCAAGAAGCCAAGATGCTTGATGCACCTGGAATGAACGAAAATAACTTGATAGGGGGGCGGCAGCAAGGGAGGGTAGAGAACTCAATAACTCCTCCCTGTCGCAATTTCGGACTTCGTCTCGACCGATTGAGTTGTTGACCGTTGTTTACAGTTGATATCGTTGATTAAACAGACATAAAGCCAGTCGGCGTAACTGGCAAATAACGTGAGACACTCGCAGTGCAAACATTTGACATTGTCCATCCGTCTCTGTCGCTCTCTCTCTCGCTGTGTTTGCTGGCGACAAGCCCCCATCCACGCCCATTTCGGTGTCATGCAATTCAGAATTCGGTTAAAGCTCGAAATGGATATGCTGAAATCAAAGACGTTGATTTCCGCTGGGATTGGAATCGTCGCTGAACTTAACCCATTCGCCAGCCAGCCAAACACCCAGCCAGCCAGCCGAGTCAAACTGCCAGTTGACCTTTCAGGCGAGTGGAAGGCAATGTCCAAGAGTCCAGTGAGCAGCATGTGTGCGTGTGTAGTTATCATATTCAATTACAGACTTTTCACCGTGCGACTTCCTTCAGAAATTAATGTGCGCTCTCTGATTTACATTAAATGTCGCCGCACCCAGCCAGCACTCATACGATGTATAATAATATGTTGATTCAACAACAACTACAACAACAAAAACAATAACAATAACAACCACAACTACGACTGGAACTACGAGGCGCGAACAAAAGGCCAACAGCAGGGCAACAATTGCATTCATATCCGCATGCGTAAAAGAACACAAAACGTTGTATAACATTCACATATTGTAAATATATCTGACCCGGCACTGCGGTCAAGCCAGGAGGGGGTGGGGAGCAGTCGCTCACCGGATGCACATGAAATCGATCGTCACGCTGAAATCGAGTACGAAACTCGAATGATTGCATAATAAAGGCAAAAGCATTGATTGAGCTTCGTCTCTCCCAGTAGCGCGCATTTCAATATGCTTCCAACATACGCTAACATATGTATGTCTCATAATTAATATGATTCCCCCACACCGCCCGCTCGTCAGACTCGTTTCCATTTCGTGCCGTTGGCATAACCCCTTTGTGGTCAATTTGCTTAAATGCCACTTAAGTTGCGAAGCCACAACTTGTCGAAATTCCCAGCGCTTCGTGTAGCAACTTGCGGTGAACAGAAGAAAACTTCAAGAGCCTCTTTGCCCCCGCATCCCCTCATCCCGCTGACTCGCCTGTTATTTGATATGCAGGACACTCAATAGTCGCTGACAGACTCCTCACAGTTCGCAGGAGCTTCGGAAGTATCACTTTTATTTCATTGACACTTGCGATGCAAAACAAAACACCAGATGAACTCATTTATGTTTAAGTAACTGGCATATGGTGGTAAATATTATTTATATCATTAACCATTCAATTGTTTTAAAATAACACTCGCGATATTTGCTTAATGGCATGTATTTTATAGACACAATTTCCAATCGGTTTTGAGATTGCGCAAGGTATTTGTAGACATATTTCTCTAAATAAATCGAATTTTGTATATCCTCTATCTAACATATAATATGGTAAAAGAAGATTATTTATAGCTTTGTTCTAACTATAAATGAATGTAGATGGTGTAAGGAAGCAGCTCCGCTCATACAAAGTCTGTATATAATTGTATATACCATGCATGTTTTAGATTTTGTCAGCGCACATATTATTATAACTACTATCTGAACACTTCATGCAAATTTGATTACGATGGAGTGAGAATCTAGAAAAAATTTAAGAAACAATTTTGAAATGGAATATATGCATATTAGCTGTTGATTACTTGCTTTCACTGAAAATTTAATGTTGCGTTAGTTATTTTTGTAAATTATTCAATATAGCGAATATACATATATATATATATATATGTATTTTTAAAGAATTCAATATAGCAAGCGCACAAATTAAATTGTTGGAATATTTTATTTCTACTTTGTGTTTTAAATTTTGTAGTTTTGATAGTCGCACATACTCGACTGTAGCTTTCTCACTTATTGATTTACTTCCAGTGTATCAACTCAACTCTAGTGTTTTGCTTTCCTCTTTGTTTGTATAATTCGTTTTGAGTTTTAAATTTCCCACGACAAAGTGTAATAAGTATTGTAACTTAACATAATGTACATTTTTAGTATGCTCTGAGAATGCATAGCTGGTGTTTTGTAGTCGAGCACTCTCTGAACCTGCTAAGTTTCGCTTTTAGCGATCATTTATCTACGCGAGCATGTAAAATAAATATTTTATTCGAACTGAATTCGAAAATTTGCACTTTAACTGCCCGACGCTACTTATTGACCATTGACCACTCAGCGCTGTGTCTTTCAGCTCACGATCGAGTGGGCTCGGTTGGTCGAGGGGGCTTCAAAATGGGCACAGTAAAATGTACAAAAATATATTATGACGATCACCTGACTGACACTTCTTGGGCATAAAATACATAAAGCGAATGGCTTTTATATTATAATTTATGCCATCGGCCGACATGCGAGATATATGCATATACATATACATATATTCGTTGACGATTGCTGCCATTTGCCAATTGCGGCTTCCGTCCCAGAAACCGTGAAATGGCCGCAACGAGCACATCGATAAGATCTACGAGCCAAACAATTCAATTTTGACGTTTATGATGAAATTTCAGAAATCAACTGTCATGTACGGCTGTCATATTGAATAATTTCGTGGGCTTTATGGTCGACCGAAATTCGGGGTAAGATCGGAGAGCATAGCGGATCGCACTTGTTGTGCATAATATATTATACGATTTGCTGCTCTGGCTTCTGCTCAACTCCTGCTGTCCAGCAAGTGAACTCATTCTAATTATTGGGGCCCAGCTGAACGAGCTTTGGACTTTAGGGGCTTGGGGCAGGCGGCATGCAGCACGCGGCATGCCACAGTCGACTTGCGACTTGCGACTTGGGCCTTTGGCCCAGCTGGAGCTACGTGAGTGAAGCGACGAAATTAAAATGCGTGCGCGGCATTTAAAATGCGAGTCAGGAAGACGAGAAAAATTTAATAATTTCGCTTTTTGCACACAAACATCAGCAAGCGAAATAGAACGGCGGAGCAGGGCTGGAGGGACTGGTACAGGTATGAGGCACTTTATGATTTTATTATTCGTCGTTTTAATGACAACGATGATGACCAATAAAGATATTAAAACGGCGCATGAAATGTGCCCCCGAAATGATTTCATAAATGGCACTGCGCACGCCTCGACGGCAGCTGAGGCTGGAGTTGGGGCTTGGAGCGTGGGGCTTTCGAGCTGGCAGCGAGACAGTGAGTGGGCTTTCCCCTACATATGCTTCGCATACGAAATGCGGAGAGTCGCAGCCACAACGCATCGCAGCGCAGCGCAGCGAAATGAATATGTAGGAGCATTCATTTCGCTGGCCTTTCCATTTTGGACAATTTCGGGCAGCTCTGGCTGGCGTCGTGTGGCGCTCGCTTCAACGTGAACCTGAACGCGAACGTCAACATCAAGTCGAGCTGTACTCCACTGTTGGCACTGGCTCGAGGATCAGGTTGCTGCTTCCATCTCCAAGCAGACCAGACCAGACACTAATAGCACCAGGAGATTCCAAGATCGTTAAGATCTGCTGCGTTGCTCGCACCCCGATCAGCCGAAGATCTGACAAGCGCGCATACCTTCTCTCTCTCTCTCTCAGAGTCAGCAGCCCCTCTCTTTCTCGGACGCTCTCTCTCTCTCTCTCACGCGCTCTTGTGCCTCTCCTTTTCGTTCTGTAAGTCGATGCGCGGTGTGTGTTTTTACGAATCACGGATTCGATGTTTCGCATGAATACGTAATTAAATCTATAAATCGGCCAATTAAAATGCTTTGATATCGTGACAACATAACATTCGACATCGTCGATCGGACGACCTCCGCCTCCGCCTCCGCCTCGGCCTCCCCCGCCCGCTCCCCTCGCAATCCCACCAGCTTCGCTGGCCCCCCCATTGATCCGATCGCTCGCTTGGCTGCTTGTCGCTGTCGCCGGCACTGTCGCTGGCAGCGGGATCTGTTGTGGGGATTGGGATTAAAAACCAAATAAACCAAAATTATTATACATTCGAGTGCAGATCGTATAACGTTCGACTGCGTTCAGCCAATATTCTTGCCGCCCAGACACAGACTACCTGCCCGGCGCACTCTGGTTGGTCCAAAGGACACTTGTACTCCGCTCCGCAGGCTGTCTTTTTTATTATGCATTGGCGCAACGTGTTGCCAGCAGTCTGTGGTTAAATATGTTATAAGCAAACTCTTAACCATTGTGACAGTTCGATGCCCAACTTTTCCTGAATTGAGCCTGACTTCACAAAGCTCTGCCATTGATAAAATATCCATTCCCAGTTCAATTGAAATGTCGTTAACAAATAAATATTAGTATTTTACTAAATGAAAATGTTAGTAAAATTTCAAGAATACTATTTTATTTGGTTATAGTACTATTTACATAAATTTTTAGCTCATTTATATTTAGCATTTTATTAAATTAAAATGTTCTTGCATAAATTTATAAAACTATTTATTATCCATAATGAGCTCAAACTAGGTAATTTATAAAAGTTAGTATAGCATTAAATTGTACAATGATTTATCCGCTTTCAGCTTAATTAAAATGTATTTTTTTTTTATATTATACATATTATTATTCCATAATATTTTTCAATTTATTATCCACTCTCAGCTCAATTAAAATATAATCAATATATGAATTTATGTATTTTATTTAATTATATTTTATCCATTCTAAGTACAATTGAAATTTAGTTAAATTATATATATAAATTATAAATAATACAATTAATTATTGCTTCTATTTGAAAAGAAAAAGGTTTTAGTTTAATCTTTATAGTGTGATCTGTTTGGTAGAAATATTCTATTATTTGAGTGCAATTTAAGCAGAGCTTCGACAATATGTTAGAAGGAAAATATTGAAATAATAAAAATAAAATAAAGTGAAATATACCTTACTTAAATACGAGTATTAAGGTTATAAGACGGGTATGTTGATTCACTCGTTGCCTGTTGTGATTATAATATCTATTGAGATGAAGCTTCCCGCTTTCTAGTAATTATTATATATATATATTTACTCATTAGCTAGTATCTAGCGATGAAGTAATTATTTATTGTTTTTTAATGACTATTTTCATTTTCTATTCTCAATAAGCTTAGTTGACTCATTTCATCGTATTAATTGTCAAGTATTTGTTGAATGCGCAAGGCAATCGCAAATACATTTTCCAATTTTTTACTCACGCGCCAAGGACTCGCAACTGCTGCTCGTCTGGATGACAAACTATCCAATTAAAAATTAGACGGCTCTTATTCAACTCTCGGCTCCTTCTCAATGCTAATGTCGCCTCATAAACGCTGCGACAATTAAGCGAAACGAGATCAGCGGAGTCGCAGTCTGTTGCTGTGGCGCTGTGGTTGCAGCTGAAGCCACCCACACACAAAAATTAACTAAAGCGTCGATCTCTGGCGATTAATCGCGACAAGTGAATGCGCTTCAGAGGGGGGGCAGTCGGACAGGCAGCTGGCAGCTAGCTTGCCGGGGCAACACTGCATCCTAGAACAATTTTAATTTTTCGGGCCTGTAACTGGTGGCGCGTCCGTCCGTGGGCTGCGCAGTGAACATTATTGTGGCTTGTGGCGCCGCCAGGCGCAACCCAGGGCCACCAATCGAAAACACATTTGTCGCTGGCCGAGCAGCGAAACTAACAAGAGCCGAGGAGCAGGCGAGGAGGAGCAGCGACTGGAACAGGCGACTGAGATCAGCTCGTGGGCTGTTTCGGCGAATTCCCGGCATTGCCGGGGACCCTGCTCGGGGCCAGCCAGTCAGCCAATCGCCCAGATCGTGAGAGTATCATGCGCACTTGGGACTCGGGATGAAGCTGAAGCTGCAGCTAAAGCCCAAGCTCAGTGAGTCGCAGTAGTTGTTGTTGTTGTGATGCTGATGTTGCCTACACACAGCATCATCGCATGTTGTTCTTATTGTCATCATTTTATAATTGTCGTTGTAAGTTGTTGCCGTTGTTGTTGCTGTTGTTGTGGCCCAAAGTTGTTGTGTCGTCGTGGTCGTTGCTATTTGCAATTGTTGTTGCCAGCCAGAGCCAGAGTCAGAGCCAAAGTCAGAGCCAAAGCCAATCGCAATGTCGACGACTGCCAGACGCCGTCCGAGTTGTTAGCTTCATTTGTCGCGGCCAGTCAGCCACAAGGATGCACAGTCGCAGACTGACTCTCGGTCCGAGTCGTCGTCTCTTCCTCTGCCCAATGAGCGCGAATTCTTCTGCGTCTCTCTCTCTCTCTCTCCACTCTTGCTGCCTGCCCTTTGCTCATCTGCAGATCCACTCGGACTGGTCGGCTCTCATTCTTGTTGTTGCTGCTGCTGCTGCATTCTGTGGCCCGGCTCCTTTGGATTTAAGTGGGCAACTGCGACGAGTTATTTTTGTAACTTGTTGGAATTTTTGATTTTGTTCATGTTTGTCGCTTCAGAAATGTTCGCTTATGTTTTCCATAATTTAAATATGGTTGCAATTCTATACTGGTATTGGTCATGACTCCCATTAAACTGGCCGCGAACGTGAGAAGCCCTAGAGCCTATATAAAAGTAGAGAGCGAGCAAGTTGTTGAGGGAAATTTCAATGTGGAATTTTGAGTTGGGCATATCTGTGGAGGTCTATATTGCGAACGGTTTGTGGTTGCAGAAAATCACTGGAAAATAGGCGCAAATCAAAGCTGACAAGGCGACAACGACTGCAACAAGCAACAACAACTTTGGCTACTGTTTGGCAATCGATTTGATCCCAGCGTGCGTGGCCAGGGCAAGGGCATGGACTCGGCTGCCGTTGTTGTAGTCTCGCTGCCCGTCTCGGACACTTTGAAGTTGGCCAATGGCGGCTGTTGCTGCAGGTCAGCAGGTTGCTATTGCCGATGGCGGCGACAACTGTTGCTGCCGTCGCAGCCGTTGCTGTTGTTGCTGTTGCTGTTGTCAGCGCTACACAACTCGTGGAAATTCTTGAAATGCTCGACCACAGCAGCTACAACGCCGCACTAGGACATGATCAACTATTACCAGCAACCGCCAGCAATTGGTAGTGGCAAGCGGGTTGAAAGGTTGCACAGCTTCTGTTACAACTTCTCGGCGCAGTAAATTAAAGAACGAGCAGAAAAAACGAAGGCGAGCGCGAGGCAGAGGGGCAGAGAGGGAGGGAGCAACTGCAACATTGTGTTTCAAATCATGTTCGTTTGGACAGCCAACAAACAGTTTGGACAAACTGAGGATACGTCTATGAGATTGTCATTAGCAAGCAGGCTGCGCTAACGCTCATGCTCATCGGGCGGGCGGCTTTCCCATTCCCATTCCCATTGCCAATGGCACTGGCATTGCCATTGTTATTGCCATTTCCCATAGCAACCAGAACAATACCAATTGCACAAAAAGTCGCCAGCCGAACGTAACAAAATACAAGCCGTGAATTTCATTCGAACAACATCGTCTACAAGGGAATCGAAGGCGACTCTGGCGACATTTCCGACACGGACTACGTCGCCCGACCAGCGGCAACAATTTTTCGGAGCCGCCGCAGCAGCAACAGGCAACACAGCCAAGCAGCAGCCTCAACAGCACTACTATTCTCTCTATTCAAGCAAAAAGTTGCAGGCTAACAAAAGAGGCGAACACTGCATGGAGGGAGAGTGGGGTGAAGTGGAGCGGAGCGGAGGTGAGTGGCGGCAATTGCAGCTTATCGGCAATTATTGTCAGTACATGACCGTCGGCCAAGTAGCGTCGTGCAACAGCCTCAACAACTGCTGTTATTGTTGTTATTGTTGCCCACTTGTAAAAATTCACGCAGCAATTTTTGCCTCACTGTCAAAGTTCTATGTCACCTATTATAATATTAAGTCACAAAACTATATAGTCGAGTCGACTGCGAAAGTTATGAACCAAATCACACCTTTTCCTTACATTTTCGGGCTTTCGTTGCACTCGAACTTCAGTGTTATAGTCGTCTATATTGATCTAGTTATGGATTCTGACTACAACATTCAAGGGCCACATTGACTTAACGATGTTCTGCTTTGAACCACGTCTATTAAACACCTGAGCTGAATTCTAGTTCTGCAATCTGGCGTATGGAAAGTTTAAATTAATTTCAGCCTGGAAGCCATCTGGCGATAAACACATCCAACAAATTTTCCATAATAGCAAAGATTATTGAATTAAGTAGATACTCAAATGTAAAATACCCCGTAGGCTGGCAGAAGATATATAGATATTACAAAGAAGCATCCATAAAGTGCCAAGTAAATCTTCAAGAAAAAGTTAACTATTGTTTTACTAGTCTCTCAATATTAAAATTAGATCAGCAAACTAATTGGAAATTATATAGATATTAGCAACTAAATTCACAACAATATAATTGGTTGAACGGACAGTGGAAGCACATATCCCTCATTGTTTGCTTGCTTACAGGGCAGTGTGGAGATCCATTATGTTGTTGACCCATCGCTGCTGTCCAAGTCGACGTTTGCATAATTCATCTCTCTAAATAGACGAGCAGCGTTCGGCGATTGGCAAATGTGTGGGCCCACAGACGAGCGCCGTAGGTGTTGGCCATACACACAACACACCACACACCACACAGAACAGGGCCGTGTATTAATCGTTCAAAATGGTTAACACAAAATTGGCACGACGGCAATTATTCATTCATTCATAAAGAGATCAGCAATACGGCCAGAGCATAAACAAACAAATCCGTCGAGCGACTGACAACAACAATTGATCTATGCCATGCTCTCTCCTGCCCATATAGCAAGCAGTTCAGACATGTCCAGATCCGCTTTCCATATCTAGAGGCATACTCCAAGCTGGATGCTAAACAGCTGCCGTTCATTCGAACGTCTGACGTCACGGAGCGATCTGCTATCTGAATGAAATATCCTATCCTACTACTGGCTGGCTGTAGTATCTGCTGCTTTATAGCGAGCGAGTATCTGTGAGATCTCAAATTATGAACTGCTCAATTGTTTGTGTGTTGTGATGGAAACTCATTCAAGAAACTACTCATTCACAATCACAGTCAATTTTCAGCTTCTGTTTTTAATGAAAACCTTGGTCAAACTCCAAGTATGTATGCCAAAAAAAAACAAAACTAGAACGTGTATAGATTTGTGGGTGTGAGCGGGCATCCGGCGTACCAATCGCAAGAGTTACGAACACCGTCACAGATATAGATACAAAAACAGCTACAGATACAGATACAGGTGGCTCCAGTAAAGCGCGTTTCCGGCGGCATTTTGCATGAGGCAACGTCACACAATTTAAATATTCATTAATTTCATATGAATCGAAATTCATGCGAAGCAAATCGAAGCAACCATTCTATAAATTTTACACCCAGCGCTACTGTATCTGTATCTGTAGCTGTAGCTGTAGCTGTATCTGTTGCTCTTAGCAGTAGCTGCAACTTTTGTTTTTAAATTTAAATTTGTTTTGCTTTTCAAATTAAGGTTGGCTTTCCTATTTATGTATATACATGAATTTACACATTCGTATCTGTGTGTGTTTACATTTGAGATTCAATAAAATTATTGGGCGCGTCGCTATTCGAGCGTTAACAAATATTATTGTTCAATTTTGCTGTTATTGTGATTATAAATTTTCGTATGTGTTGCTTGTGTAAACAACGACAAAAGCAACAGCAGCAGCAACATCAGCAGCAACGACAATGGCAACAATTTAAGGTGCAGCTTCTACTACATTATTTTGCAGGTGATTTAAATCAGTCGTATTGTTGTTGCTTGATTTTCGATTTTAATATCGGAAATACTAAATTAAATATAAAAATCGAAAATAGCAGCAGCCATTCGATTGGCGTGTTCTTTGTGCCGCCAATTGAGCAGATTGGGTGGGAGGATTGAGCAATCAGAGCTATCAGAGCGATCACGCCCAAATGTTCAGCATTTGTTAGCTAGCTAACATATATAGCTCGTTCAGTGGTTAGAGAGTTCGTTATACATATGTATAACCAGCGATAAACAATAAGAAATAGCTGCAATTTGCATAACAATGGAATTCGATTTGAGGGGAGGCCTCTTTTGAGTTCCAGCTGAATGCTTAAATGTTTTATGTTCTATGCCAAAGTGACAATATCCGAATCGATTTATGGAACCAGCATATTATAAGCACATCAAGTTGAGGAATAACTGTCATAGAATTGAGTTGTGTTCAATTCAATATTGTATCGAAATACTGCGAGTTGTTGATGCCAAAGTGGCACTATCCAAATCGTAAACCGATCAACGTATAATATGCATATCAAGTTAATATTCTTCCTATGGATTGAGGTGTATTTTTATTAAATATTGCATTGAGTTACTCAGAGTTGTTGATGCCAAAGTGAAAATATCCGAACTTTGAGATCAATATATATATAGCCTATCGAGAAGAAGAATTCCAAAGTAAAAATATCTAAATCGTAAGACGATCAACGTATAATATGCACATCAAGTTGGAGAAGAAGACAATATCCTTATCAATTTAGGGGATCAATATCAAGTTAAAGAATAACTGTCTAAAAATTGTGGTGTATTTAACTCTCATTCAGTTAAATGAGTTGACAATATCCAAATCGATTTTCGGGATCAACTTATTATAAGAAGAATAAGTAATATAAAATTGGTGAGGATTTAATTCTACACTCAGATTTGTACTGTCTGATCTCTCAATGCCAGTTTGAGTTCATGTAGTCATGAGCATACACTCGCAGCCAATTAAGCAAGTTTGTGACTGATTCGTCCCTTATGCTTGAGCCATAATTTGCCATTTAGCGCGAAAGCCGTCAAAGAGCCGCGAGCAAGCAATCAGCCAGCGAAATCTGAAAAAAGTTCAAATAACTGGGGAACTGTAACAAATCATTGCCGTTGTCAACACCATAAATGCGATCGTTTATGAAACATAATTTGATCGGGCCAAATGCCTCGGTGTCAGCAGCACACCGACGGGATGTCCACACAGACAAATGAGTGATAGGAGTGCGACGAGGGGGCCACGACGAGGGGGCGGCGGTTGTTGGTTGTTGGGAAGAACAAATGCGGCGCGAAAAAAACACACACACACATGAAATGCGTGCGGCTTTGGCTTTTGAAAGACCGCCCGAGTGTGGCCCGAAAAACTCAATTTCAAAATTGGCTTTCTTCAGCTCACGATGCCAATCTGCGAGGCCGCTGCTCGTTTAGTGCTCATTTGTGGCCAAAATGGCGCGGCGGGTTGGTAGTGGAAATTCTTGTTGTTGTTGTTGTGGGCTCCGTTATCGTGTCGAGTTGGTGTTGACGACGTCGACGACACATAAATTGCGATTAAAATGATTAATGCTCAACGCACGGCGCAATGTTAATTGCCACGACTTCAACCTCGCCAACTGAGCCACAGATCTCAGCCTCAGTCTCCAATTGAGCTTCGTCTTGGTCTATGCTCTCGCTCTCTTCGCACAACGTGTTGTTATTGTTGTTGTTTTTGTTGTTGCCACAGCTGCCGCTGCTGCTGCTGTCTGCTATTTGCATAAATTTGTTTTGACGCTTGTAATGAGCTGTTTGTGGCATTTTCACTGCCCCTATCGAAAAACTTTTATCGGCCTCTAGTGTTGGCCCGGGCCAACAATAATTTCCATGTTCGTTTTTAATGTTTTGGCCGCTGCTGCTTTTTATTTTGTTGAACATATCTGAAATTATTATAAACCCCAGTCGCGGCTGTCGCGGCTAATCGCCACTCGCACATCTTGCCCAACAGCCCGACTACAAACGGAAGTTGCCGCCGCACCGCTTACAGCGTTTCCCCCCGCCAACCAACGAGCTCCGGCCATGGCTCAGACTCGCTCGCTTGTCGACGTACAATTTTGGGACACTGCTGTTGATCTTCGGCGCGCCTCCCTCTCTCTTCCCAAATACTTCAGCGGTTCTACTCGATCAACGTGCCGTATTCTCGCTGGCCGGCCCTTATAAAATGTTTAATAATCCGCCGTAAGTACTTCCGACTGCAGTTTACGAGTGCAGCTTGTGCAATAATCATTTAACAAGCCCAGTTGCAGGCCGACTCGAACTGATTTAACAGATTTACGGCCTACTAATTCGCTTTGCATGTCAATCGAACTAAGGAGGGATCCCCGAGAGCTAAAGCCGCTAAAGCTGCACACGCTCGATTTTCTAAAAACTTTTATTTTATATTAAAATTTAACGAGGCTGCCATAAATCTTCCGAAAAAAGCAGGCAATTCAAATTTCACAAGTGCTCGCAAAAGCAAAAGCAGAAGCAAAAAAAAGCAGCAGCAGCTTTGCTCTGCTTGGTGCAAGGGAGGGAGGGAGGTAGAGTGACGTTGACGACGACACGTTTGCCACTGAAATTGATCCAGTTGCAGCAGTTTTGCAGCGGCTGCAAATGCCTCGCATCGCTCGCAATGTTGCGTCGCTCCGCCACAGCTGGCGGGGTGGTGTGGCCGAGGGGAGGCCATAATTCTTGTGCTAAAAAGCCAAGAGGAGCGTTGGCAAAAAGCGCTGAGCGATGGCCATGTCAGCGGCCCGAGTCGAGAATCCGCCGTCCCGAGTGCGATTTAACCAAATGGGTAAACACGGCCCCAAAACTGGTCAGCAACGAGCAGCAAGGGCAACTTGCAACTTGCTACTGGCGACGGGCGACTGGCAACTGGCAACTGGCAACTGGCAACTGGCCGCGTGCGTCGACCTGACAATAGGCGAAATATCATCGAAAACCATAAAAAACTGACAGCACAAAAAGAGGTGTTGACACATTGATTTATCTGGCATGCTACTGTGCGCAGCACAGATGAGCGCTTTGCCACTGCCACTCTCCACGTTGCTGCACTTTGCTTGTGGCAAGGATAAATGAACGGCCAGTGCGGCGGTCGCACCGACTCTTTTTAGACGGATGGATTCATATGCCAATGCGAGCTGGCCGCCAGATACATTTCGAGGGAAGCAAGGCGGCAACAATATCATAACCATATTCAACACAATGGGCCACGTTCAGCGGCAGATCGGCTGCGTCTAACGCACAGTGTGGGAGAGAGTGTCAAGCCACACTGAAAGAAATGTGTACGTAAGATTGCTAATGTAGTATGTGCACCATACCAATATAATCAATGTTTATCATCAAAAACACGTTAATGCATAACAAAATATAGATTTGCAATTTGACATTGCAAACATAAATTGTTTTTTATTTCTTCTTTTTTAATTACCATATCAATTTGTTTCTAACTTCATTTAAAAATATCAAATCCTAATGCTGTTTAAAATATCTAATCAAATAATCTAATAATATTTCACTTGAAATTAAAAACATCTATTGGTTTCTAACTTCTTCTTTTTTACATATTATTTTTTCTAACTTCTTTTCCACTCTTTCTTTTTCTAACTTCTTTTTTATCGTAAAATATAATATATTTCAATTTACATTAAGTGTTTCCTTAGTTCAAATTAATTCATATACTACAAATAATATCAAATCGAATTACTATTTAAAATATCTAAAGTTGCCAGTGCTTTTGTTAATTCCCTTCTCTTGTCTCTAAGTGCAGCTTGGATATACCTTGCTCAGTCTTATGCCCGCCTCATCCTTATGACGATCTTTGCTTGCCAGCAGTCGATCCATTTAAGCCACTTAACTGATACACACACACGCACACAGGGGTAGACTTCCGATGGGTCAGCGCGATATGTTTTTCGGCTCAGAAACGTTACCAATTTAAAAATTCCAAATAAAATATAAATTGACCAAATTAATATTGGAATACATGGAACAATTCTGGGAGAAAAATGTTCACATTTTTCTCGTTCTTTGCGTCTTTTTGTCCTCGCCAAGACTTTTTTGTTCCTTCAATTTTCTGTTGCTTTGTTATGCCCAATACTCAATAAACAAGGCTTTAAGCGGGTATATGTGTTTACACTAATGTGCACTAAAAAGCTACAAAGATAAAGAGAGATTAAATGATGGAGAGTTATATTAATAAGATATCAATTAACTAACTTTAGTTAGTTGAAAAATTTCATTTTGATTCAATAATAAATATCTGCTACCAAGTTTATATAGTCAATATTTAGGGTACTTGGTAGTTCAGCATGTTGGAACAGAGTACTCATTCTTGTTTATTTTGGGCCTTGTGAGTTTTTATCTCTTCTTAATGCAATGCTTCGGCTGCTTGTTGGTTTTGAGTATTCGTATTCGTTTTCGTATTCGTATTCGTAGTACTCGTGGTTGTATTCAAAATCAAAGTCAGTCGAGGGTGCCACTTACCCCATGCTCTAGAAACAAAATGAGAAGAAATCGCTGGCAGGAGCTGCAGAAAAATTAAAAGGCAAAACGGCAAATGGAAAACTTTAAAATGGGATTTTGTTGCTGCTGCTGTTGCTGCTGCTGCTGCTGCTGCTGCCTGCGGTTGAAAGAGGCGACAAGGCATGAAACCAGTAAATTAAAGCAAAAGGATAAAGTTTAATTGGAAAACTATTTTTTGCCAGGCCCCCCTGGCCCTCTGCCACCTTGTTGTCTACTTGCGGCACTCAGTGTTCGTTTGGCGCTCTCCCTCTTCGTCTCCTCCTTCCTCTGCCTCCCCTCAACCCCCAGCCAGGTGCTTTAATCTGCTTACCTTTAGTTTTCTTAATTTCATCCATTCTGTCGTGGAGTTATATTCACGAGTCTGAAGACAAAAGTTTCGCTTCAATTTCCGCTGCCAATATGACTGCAGATAACAGAGCTCCTTACCTTCTACACACACACACACACACACACACACCTGCTCATTTGTGTGTGGCACATTAGTCTGCCTATGTGTGTGTGCAAGTGCGAATGAATTTTAGCAAATGAATAGAAATTAAGTTTCGTTGCCGCTTGAGCGCATCTCCAAACTACTGCATTGCCGCTCACCGCATTCCCCTCAACTCCTTACGACACTCGCATGCAAGTGGAGGCAGGTGAGAAAATAGCGAAACTGTCGAAAAAGTTTAAAATATGCCTCCTTTTATAAAATTTAATGAGAAAAGTTGGTGATATAAATTTTTGCATGCGGTAAATTTATTTGCCCCAATGCAACACGACCCACACTGCAGATGAGATGATTACGGAGCATATCTAATTGCGACTGGCACAAGTTACACCTATCTTAATATTTGTTCAAACTAAATTTACTTATATCTTTTCACAAATTATACATAATATTACAAAATGTATAGTCAAATCTAATTTACATAGTATAAACTTCATACTTGGTATTTAAGTTTATGTTAATATTATTTTAATTTCTACGTTCTCATCTAATACTTTTATACTAACTTCAAAGTGATATCGAATTCATAGTTTAATTATTTAATTTTTCAATTCATTTAAACATTTTCCTATACATTAAAAATCGAATTGAATTCAAATACTTTTCAATTACTATTCTAGGATCCCCAAGTAGTAACAACATATTCTTAGTAGAGGAGACAGATAAGGGCATGTATAAACTTGACCTCGTTCAACTAAGCTTCTCACTCATCTTCTTACTAAATGTATCATTAAACTTGTCCTGGATAATTCCAGTCTTAAAGCTTTTAATTTCGTGTGTACCTCGTTTATGTAACTACTTTATTATCTAGATATTTTTATAATAATATTTAAATAAAATAGAAATCATATTTTGAATTTTGCTTTAATTGATTAATTTGTTCAAATGCTCTTCAACTGCAAATGTGTTACTCTTACTGGTGGAAGTCTGATTGTTCTCATTGCACCCTTTGTCCCACAGAGTTGTTCTTTAATATTTTCACTAATCATCATCATCATTAAACTTGTCATAGCTGGATACCCGGAGTGTCAAAGTTTTTTCCTTTGTATGTGCATTTAAATATTTCTTCACAGCCGGTCAATGTGTGTTTTTTAAATGAAAACTCGTTTTATAAGCACGTCTCATTCAAAATGTGAGAGGGGAGGGATGAGAGTGAGAGAGGGTAGGAGAGGAGAGCAATATGTGTGCGTGCCCGTTTGGCTTATAGATTTCACTTTGTGATACAAGTTTTGCATTCATTTCAGCGTAATTCATTTTCAATTCAGATTCTGTTTTTAGTTTTGCCAAGCGTCAAGTACGTGCTGCAACATGTGGCAGCCTGCAACAACAAAAGCCAGCGTGCCACAAGCGCGGCAAACAAAGCACTGCAAAATCAAAACAAGTGGGAAGCGAAATGATATTCATAAATGCTGTTCTACGACATACCCAAAGTGCATAACAGCAGCCAACAGCACTGCCAAATCTACTGCTGCACTCGACATACCCTCTCTATTGACCACTCTTGTGCAGGGTATGGAAAAGAGAGAGCTGAAAAGTTCGGCCCAGTAGTGTGAATATTGCGGGAATTATGAGGAATTGTGTCTAGGCTAGGCACTTGGCCAAAATGTAAATTTCCAATCCATACACACACACACACCACTGTTGGAGCCCTCGTGTTGCACGTTGCAGAGCTCATAAATATGCATTGTAGGGGGAACTCTATTGTTGCACCGTTGATGTTGGCTGCATATTAGTGGCAAATATTGTTGGCCATAACGAAAGCAGATTCTAAAACTGAAAATTTCGCATTTAGTTCAGTGGTTTGTCATGTAAAATAGTCGACAATTGTAGTTTTTATTGCACTACACATTCATTGTATTCTTAACTCACAAATGTATATTGATGTGCATAATTTTGTTAAAAAACAGGAGTAGTATTAAGGTCTGTGTACATTTAGTGCTTCTCTATTTGATTCTAGTTTTCACTTAAATAGAAAATCAAACACTTTCATTATTCTACTTCACTTCAATTGTAATTTCGCAGTCATTTTATTTCTTAGCTGCGCTTCAATCACAGCTGAACTGGTCAAGTTCAGTGAAAGCCAAAACATTGTCGTTGCCACGATGACTGCTTATCATGCAAGACGTACGCTTGTATCTGTCGCATAATATATCAAAAATTGTTATGATTGTGCTCAATGGGTCTGTGGCAAAACCCCGTCAACAGCAACATCAACATTGGCTTCCCCAGTCGCAGTCGCAGCCCCAGTTTCAGTTTCAGTGTCCGCATATGTATAGAAATGTCTGCAGGGAGCGGTGAGTCGAGCCTGCCTGGAATTTAATGCGAGTGTGGCGAGTAATCACGAATTTATGATTTAAATGCATGAATATTATTGAAGTTATGGCCACAGCTACCGATTCGCCGAGTGCTCTGCGAGTGGCCCGAGTGCTTTATGTGGGCGCGACGGCGAGGCTACCGTGGGGACGTGAGCCGAATCGCGTGATTGCGATCAATATGAAATATGAAATTCGATTTTATGGCTTCTTATGTGTCGTGTTATGAGTACGCGAGTACACGACAGCCCGCACCTGTAACACATATAATGAGGCTATAATTTATTGAGGCATTAATTAATGTTGTGGCCCACAAATGATGTGTAACGAAATATAAATAAATCTATCGGCCACCGCGCCCACAATTCTATTATATTTATTAACCTTCCATTTTGTTTGGGGGCATACTCGTTTGAATAATTTCTGCTGATAACCTAACTAAGTAATTGGTTTTTGAAAAATTGCAATACTCTAGCTATTAGTGTATATTTATAGACAGAAATCTTTATTCCGACTGATTTACTTATCTGAACTGGTTTCCGGCGTAAACAGGAAAAACTTAAATTCTGCAAAATGAGTAGCAGAGCTATCTTAAATCTCTAGTTTAAATTAATATGAAAAAACTTTTAATTTGAATTTATCGTTGAAAAAGCAAGCTAATATCTCAACTATAACAATTATATTTCTCTATTTCACATTCAAAATTTGAATTTATACAAATTTTAAACAATTTACAAAAGATTGAAATTTTTACAAAGCAGAGTTTATTGAAGACATTCAAATTGATTGTGAAAAACACATACTTTTATGGGTTACGCAAAATATTGAAAAAAATACAAAGCAGTGCGAAGAGCATTTCGTATTCTACTTTGCTTGCTTCTCGGAAAATGGGACGGCACATTATATCTGCAAGATAATCGAACTAAAGTTTTCTCATTCAGCTTTTATTTTTACAGTTTCTGTGTGTGGCCAACAGTTTTCTGTATCTATCTCAATCTGTTTCGATTACATTAGACAAATGTCAGGCCACTTTGGCTGCAGGACAATGAGCCCTTTGCCCCATTGTTGGCTCTTTCAGGGGGCGGTGCGAGAGTCCCTGCCGTTGAAAAGTGTAATTGAACCTTTGCCCGTTTGTATAGAAATATGTGTACAGTTTTTGGGACTGCACCCACTCACACTCCCAATGCCCATTCACCCACCCACAACGCGCCGAGAGCCACTGAGCCAGTGAGCCACTGAGATTTGCAATTGCCGTCTTACACAATGCGCTGCTTTCATACTTTTATGGATCGGCTGGAGAGGAATATGATATTCCACCCACCCGGTTGACATTTCAATTTATTTCGCCATAAATAAAGCAATCGATGCGAAGGCTGAACCCTTTTTGCCCCATTTCGCATTCACATTCACAATATTTTGCCATTGATGGGCTGCAAACGCCCGATCCATTAATTATACGCCCACTTCACAAAAGCAGCAGGCAGGAAAAGTCAAAATATTGACAGCTTAAACTTTTTTCGTACTCGTGCTCGTGCTTCTTTCTTATGCCTGAGCCCTCCACTTGCAATTGTATTCAGCTCTTTTTCTCTATCGCCCTCATTCTCTATCTCGAATAGGACCACGTCAGCGAACGCGAGTCTGAGTACGAGTCCGATGCAATTATTCAACGACAATGGCAGCTCTGGTAACAATCGTAATAGGAACTACGCACAGAAATATCCTTTACTCATATCCGTTTATCATTTTTGACCTTCTGCTCAGTTTCGTCCATTCGCTCCAAGCACAATGGCGAAACCCCTAAGCACATGACTTCTACTTCTACTTTCACTTTGTATGTGACTCGAGCCCACCTCGACCTCGTCGAGAGCCCACATTGTGGGTCATTATTGGTGTGAGCGTGGCTGGCTCTTAAAGTTATTGTTTCGCTTGCACAGCATTTATGAGTACTTCTGCGTCTGGGCACTAATGAATTATTATGGCCGGCGCAGTGCTTCATGCAATGCTGGCCGAAATTATTAAATGACTCGGAATGAATGATTTAATGACCTTGTCTGCACACAAAGCCAGCACGAGAAAGAAGGGTTTGTGTCCCAAAAGGGGTTGTGCAAGGGGCAATTCGCAATTCACTTGCAACTCCAGTTAAAGGTTTCCCAAGTTGCCACTACAGTCTCTGGGTGCTTCTGAGTATTTCAGGTGTCTTCCCAAGTCACGAATTGCGTATAACAATTCACCAGCAATATTCTGAAGCGAAGATCAACACTGATTTCGTCGCACATTGTCGATTCTTTGTCTAGCGCGTTGTCTTGCTTCTGCAGTCCTGTGACACATTCATAAAAATCATACAACATGTCTCCACACACAAAAAGTGCAGTCCTTGTGACTTCCCGACTACACTTTGTCTACGATTTCTGCATACCCTGCGAACATATCCTAGAAATAAACAGGTGACGAAATACTATTGGCTTTCATATATCACAAGTACAATTGAACAATATTAGATTGACTGCATATTATATATATGTTCTCATTCGTCTTTATTCTTCACGATATACAATTACTCATATATGTTTTGTTTATTCTCCCTCAGCTGCAACTTTCTTCTCTCGGTTTACATACTCTTATTATTATTAGGTAAAGGTCAGCCCAGGGTATCTTGCAGTTGTGCACCCTAAAACAGCACGTTTGTACTCATTTTATTTTGTTTCAAGTTCATTTTAGATAATCCCCTGGGGAGTTATCGCCACACTACATTTCAAATGGAAGCAACTGAGAGCTGGCGTGGCAATGACTATGACGGCAATTCGCCAAATGGAAATATTATTGGACTGGATATAAAGACAATTTTATTTTGTGGCTCGTTCGTGTTGCCGCAGCTCTTACGCCATGCAAAGATGGCCCATAACTTGAGGCGGGTCTTAGACATGTCTCGCTGTTATACTTTATTTATGGCTTCGCAGACAGCGCACAAAAATATGTGTGCAGCCAACTTGACGAACATTTTCTGCGTATATATATATTATGCAATATGTAGGTATATAAAACACTACATTTTAATTTAATAAAGTAATTAAATTCTTAGTTCTTTTGTTTATCATCATAGTCTTAGATATATAAAGTAGAACTTGTTTGACTCTGCTTGTAAAATACAATTGAAAGTTGACTTTCCGCATTCGCTTTGGGGCCTCACTAATGTAACAATACTTTGATTTCTTTTCAAACATTATGCCAATTTTTCAAATCGTTAATTTTAAGGAATATGCAAATCAGTTATTCGGTTGTAAACTTTGACAAAGAAACCTGGCGCATAAAAAGGGGAAAGACAACGAAATGAGCAACAACCTTTTTTCACAGTTTAGCGATTCGATCAAAAAGAAAACCTATGAACTGGAATTGTTATTAAAAAAAAAGAGCGAATAGAACGGAAATGAAATATCCCTTTCGGTTTGCTGCCGCCCTCCCCCCAGAATCCAGGCCTGGAATGGGATCCACAGCAATGGCGAGAGCAGCCCAATCGCAGCAAGAAATTATCATAAAAATCGCGCAAACTCCGTGCGTGACTTTAAAGTCGGGGAAAACGATGAGTCGAGACGATGCGGCGCAGGGTGGAGATGTGCTTGGGATGCTTTTCATGATTTCCTTTTCGCCGCGAGTGCAGCTGTTGGTTGCTGGTGGTGGCTTTGGCAACTTTTTAATATTCCCGTCATACGCATTGTCATTTTTGTTGTATTTGATTTTAATACGAATTTCACATTTTACAATCAAATTAATTGGTCACGCTGCCGCAGGATTACATCCTGGCAAGGACTGCGACAACGACAACGACAACACCAGCGACAGCCACAGCGACAGTGAATGGCTTAAACAAACAAACAAACAAGGCCCAAGCAAGGGATGCACGCCAGCCAGCCAGCCAGCCAGCCAGCCGGAGATCTCGGGAAGATGGGCGAGCTGTGAGGCGGGATGATTGCCATTGGCTGCATTTGACGCTCCGTCGCTCGGTCACACGTGAGTCTGGCGAAGCGTCCCTAATTTATGCAAATATTGACTCAGCCAGGGACTTGGAATAGCGTCTGTTCAATTAGTTCCACGATATTTATTATTTTGTTAGAATTTTGAATATTTAATTTCGCTCGATTTACGCAGCCAAATCCGTATCGTAATGCCCTTCGCGTTGCGCCACGCCGCGTCGTGCTGAGCCTCCAAATTAATTTGTAATTCGTTGGCAATTTGGCAGATGAATTATTGGCGGCCGTTAGCCACGCCTGTCACAGCTAAACGGCTCGATTTATGTGAGAATCAATTTGCCAACACTTTCAATCCATACGTAATTGAGACTAGCATAATTCTGTCATCAAGGCATAAGTCACCTCCAATAAGCAGAAGTAATTAATTTTGTAATAACTTTGAGACTTCAATAATACCAAGTCGATTTAAATATTTTCAGTGTAAACTGAATTCAAATAGACAGTAAAGATACAAATATTGTTTATCTGCAAAAAGTTGCCTATAAAATATGCCCATAAAAGAAAATGTTTATTCATCTAAAGAGGACACAGTAATGCGCCTACTCAACATTAGAAAATAGTTGAACAGTAAAATTGAATAATTGAAAATATATCTGCGAAAAGTTAATTATAAATTATTCCTATCCCCATAAAAATAAATGTTGAATCTAGTGAATGGAACAATATGCTCACTTTAACTGAACATAGTTGTAGAGTTAATAATAGTAAAGTTAATAAAATTTTTAAAATTAGTGAAAAATTTAATATCATTATTACTATATAAAGAATAATTGAATCAAGTAATTTACTCATTCTAGTGTGAGGGATGTATAAATACTGACGAGCAAAATTGTAACGCTAGTTTGGTACTTCAATTTCAATGGCATACATCATTTTCTTTTCCTTTTCTTATTGATGCTAAATTTGGCTATAAATCCTTTAAAGTTATTCAATAAGCCAAAATAATTATAACTGAAAAAAAAGGCAAAAAAGTCAAATGTTACACAATTACTGAAAATATAGCTGCGTGTACTATTTCGATTATAATAGAAATTAATGTTGAGCTGAGTACTTCACTTATATGTACAGATGTATATTGACACTGCACGAGGTATTATTGATTATCAGTTAGTTGTAAATGAAACTAGGTAGTATATTAGTCAATTTCCCTGCTCAAGTTGCAACTGTGATCGATCTGCTTTAAACTGGCAATGCAAATCCATGTCAAGTAAAGTGTCATCTGCAAGGAGAGATGTAAATAGCAACTTTCGAATATGTAGAAGCATTTGAATTGATAGCCAGCAGTATGTTTGTTCAGATTTTGAGAAGTTTAGGCTTGTTTAGATGCATTGCCACTTGCCACACTGCAGCATAAACAAACTGTAACCAGGTTGCTGCTCTTGCAGACACATGCGCTTCAATAAAAGGCGAAATAGAAACATAAATCAGCCAATTAATATTTTATGAAGTGTATCTTGGTGTGTGCCCGATTCCGGCTGCCGGTGCTGGCGCATGAGATACTCGAGCTGCAGACGCAGAGATACAGAGATACATGGCTGCCCAATGCCCAATGCCCGAGGCAGTGGGCCAGGGGGGAGCGTCGAGGAAGGGAAGGGTGGTAGGGCTGAACAAACGACTTCCCTTTGTTTACCATAAATTCGTTAATAGACGCTGCCGCGTGTAAACAAATCACTTGAAGATTCTCATATTGACGCCTGACATGATTTCTCGAACGCAGTCGAACTCCACGCACACCAAATACACACACACACACACCCATACAGAGAGATAGAGAGAGTAAGAAGTGGAAGCGATAGATAGATATTTATTTAGTTGTTGAAGTACGGGAAGTATCACAAATTGTAAATCTACTTGTTGTTACATCGACATTTTTTGCTCCGTCTACGCTTGCCTCGTCAGCTGCCCGCCCCGGGAAAAAAGAGTGGAAAATGAAAACGGAAACACTGACAAACTGGCTCTTTGCCCAAAGTTGTAGCTGCAACGCTGGCCCTGGACGCGCCCGGCTCGCAGAGCCAGAGCAAGTAGTGTCCAGGCCTGTGCCTATGTCGCTGGCAATCAGCTAGACAGGCCGGGACGGGACGCCTGACAACTGCGATTGCAATTAGCAATCAAGCATCGATGGCTCGCTCTCTCGCAACGAGCCTAGTCCACGTTCGCGTCCCCGTTCGCGTCCGCGAGTAAGTAAGACATTGCCGCGAGCCAACAGCAGCAGCAGAAGCCACTGACGACAGCGAACATGAGCAAACAGTTCAGTAGCTAAAGCAGCAGATACAGATACAGTCATAGATACAGCTACAGCTACAGCTACAACTACAACTTGGACTGCATGTGCAGATCTGTATTAATCGTAGCTGGAGTTGCAGCACAAGACACTCTCTGATTTTATGAAATAGCCAATTAATTAGTGTCGTTGCACATCCGTAGTCACATCAATTTATAATATATTCCACTCGTTTTTTTCACTGCTCCGCCGGCTGCCAGCTGCCAATACAATTCATTTGCGCCATATCACAGCCAGCTATATCCCCAACTCCGATTCCGATTCCGATTCAGACTCCAACTGCAACTGCAGCTACTCTTTCAATGCCATTCCCACCCACCTACACACGTACATATAATCTGTGTTGGTATGTCTAGCTGCCTGCCAGTCCGCCAGCCAGCCATCGGATGGATGTTAACAAATTATTGCCCAGCAGCAGGGCCAAGCACTCAGCCTCTAGCTCACTTTGCTCGTCACTCCATGGCCTGCCCAGGTATGTCTGTCTATCAGTCTGTCTAGCTGTCCGTCCGTCTGTCTGGCTGCACATTTCTTACATATTATGTAAACAATAATTTTTTACAATATTCTAGGGAAAGCGCAGCTACAACTTCAATTACTGTTCCGTCTTTCACGTTCCACGTTTCCTTCTCTTCCAGTTCTGTTTACGTTATTAAATTTTTCCGCAATTGCTTTAAGCGCTAGGTAAATATCATAAACATCGTGCATTGTCCAAATGCAGTCGAAAACGATGTCCCGTGGAGTCTGCGAGGCGCCCATTATAAATTTAGTGTCTTCAGTTTTGAAAACTAAAAAGATAAGCAATTAAAATCTAAGACAATCTAATTTAGCTTCGACTGTTGAATATGTCAAGTTTAATGATAGGTCATGGAAATATGTTCTTCAAATATTGAATACAAAACATAAAAATATTTATAATTTACATAGCTTTTAAAGTTTTAATATATACTTAAAAAAAATTCTATAATATGATGTATAATTTTTGTACATTTTAAATTCCATGGAAAATGAAATACAAATACAAATATTTGCCACTTTGAAAATAATATACATTTATTTGCGTAAAATTATGTTTCATACTAACTCATATCTTTCGTTGTTTTCTAAAAATATTTAAATTTGGTAACGCCGTTCAACGATGTGCTTAAATCTGTTTAATTTTGATAACTTAAAAGATAGGCAATTAAAATATAAAAATAAACCCACTAAATTCAGACTATTTTACTGATTAAAATGTCATGTTTTTCATTAATTTTTAAATACTATAAATAAATACAGTGAAATTATGAGATGTGTTCTTGGAATACTCGTATATTCCACTTATATATATATTTCTTGTTTTAAACTAGATTTATGTTAAATAAGAATAAAATTTAGTTTCACACCAAATCATATCTTTCGTTGTTTCTAAATATTTAATTATTGTGATGCCATGCCCACGAAAAACGTTTGAAATTCCTGAAGACGACCATTAACAATTTAATTGCGGTTTTGGGGCCGTGCGACAGCTGTAATAAAGCAGCCAGGGGGTGGTGAGAGAAGAGCGCCAGGTCAATACTTTATGACTGTATAAATATTGTACTTGCAGCGATTTGAATATACTTTCGAAGCGCCGCTAATTGATATTGAAGACGATTGCCCCTGGGGAGCTTTGATGCCATAAAACCATAAGACAAGTTAGCGCCGTCTGGCACTAGTTGGGCTGGCAGCGGCAACTTTTGACAATTTAATTGAGTCGGAATGGGCGAGGAAACACCTTAAGAAGGTAGCAGAAGCGATAAGTCAAGTTAAGTCAGAGCTTTGACAATTATTATTGCTCAACTGTCAGCGACAACGGCAACAATAACAACAATAACAGCACGAACGACGACGACAACAACAGCAACTACACGAGGCAACGCAGCGAACGGCAATTAGCTTAAACGGTGAATGAGATACGAGATACACACGCTGCGCTCGGAGTATGGTGCGGCAGTTGGCTGCTCTTGTAGCTGTTGCTGTTGCTGTTGCCGTTGCTGCGGCTGTGGCTGGGCTGTTGGCTGCGCATGCGCAGACGTGGCAGACACGTTCGTGGTGCGATATGTGTCGCCTCGAGGCGCCTCTGCTGCGACGGGTTGCCTAGTTGTCGCTTCGTCCAATACGAGTACATTTCTCACAGATTTCAATCACGTTTCTAACGCGTTTTTATGACGTAAAATTGAACCTTTATTTATTTGTGCGGCTCGAGACTCTATCGGGGGTATATCAATCCATCCATCCATCTATCTATCTGTCTATATGTATCTCTATTTATTCATTGTGTTGTCTGTAATTTTAATTTGCCGCCGTCGCCATCGTTGTCGTTGTCGCCAATTGCCTGACTGCCTGCCTGCCTGCTTGGCGCTGTCTCATTGTCGCAAACGTTTGGAAATTATAAATTTGTTAATTGCTGAAGTTGTCGCCTAGAGTTGGCCATGTTCTCTCTGGCCGCAGCGTAGTTCATCATTCTAAAACATTCGTTTGGTAAATTCCGATGGAAAGCCAGCACAGCACTGCCGCTGACTTAATTAATGAGTTTGCCTCCGTTCGAACGTGCTGGGAAATTGTCACTTTATTTGCATTTTTCGGCTTCAACTCTATTCGATTCGATTCGATTCGCCTCGGGTCCGAGTGCGAGTGTGAGTGCGAGTCCGATACGCAGACAGTCTCAGCGCCATTGCCGAGTGATTTGTGCCTCGGCTCGATCATGGGAATTATTTTTGCATTTTTATGCCGACTGAATATCAATTTGAATTTATAAATTATGAGCTTATTACAACTCGCTCAAACTCACTAGCCACAAACTTTAGCTGTCACTCTCGAGTCAATTTTATTCAGGTGCTAATTTGTTTTATCACTCACGGATCTCTCAATGCTAGGAATTCTTAAACGCTTGTAATTGTGGCTCCAAGAGGTTAAATATCTTCAATTCGTTTATCTTTTTCAAACCAGTTTCACATTATTACCCATACACATATTTGTTTATACGAATTAAAATGAATATTCATAGTTCTGGAAACCCACCTGATGATTTTATCTATGTAGATTTTCGATACTTTCGTATATGCTTTTAATATTTATTAGTTATTATGCCAGATAAATATTGCCCACGAAGCCACACAAATATTGTGACAGCCGGAAATTAATGTAGCAGTCCAACAGAGCCACATTAAATACCGAAAAGAGTTATTTAAGTTATCGGAATTAGCTACGGTCGGAGTTGTAATGACCCCCAAAATACTTTATTAATTATTAATTATTTTAAAATATATTTTCCTTTATTTCTTTTTGGCAATATAAATGCGTTAAAAATGGATCTATTTTGCAAAATTGTAAGTATAAGTTGCGCTTGAAGTTGTAATGACCCTTAAAATACTATATTGATAGTGTAGTGCCTATTTACTTTGTCTATTTTTTTAAATTTAAGCAATAATTTAAATAGGAAGAGTAAGCTGCGATTGGAATATGCACTAACCCAAGAATTACTTTACTAATAAATTTATTTTCATAATAATAATAATACATACCACTTAAGCTAAAAATGTAACTATTTAAGCCTTTAATACAATGCGACTATTTAGCACTATTTCTGGTTTTAATAGAGTAATTATTAATAACAGTAATAAATGTATTTAGCATATGTGTATATATTCAAGTTCCCGCAAAACATTCATTATTTGTTGAAATTCTCTCTATTTAAATTCTAATCTTAATACATTTTCAACAATATTTGACATTAATTTTTGGATTATATTTTGTAATTTGCTTATATCAATGAATTTATAATTCGTATACTCTTTCTGATTCCTTATAAAATTATTAGAAATATCAGCAGTCTCGCTCTCTCTCTCTCTCTCTCTCTCTCTCTCTCTCTCTTTCTCTCTTCTTCTAACCCTCTCTCTCCCGCTCTCACTCCCTATCTCGCGCTCTCTCCCTCTAACTCACTGCACGATTTAGTCGAACTCGTCTACTTTTATGCACTTCTCTAGATGCTCTTATCAGCATATGCAGCCGGGCTTACCTGCGTCATTTAACTCATTTCATTTGGGCCTGATGACCACTTGGCCACACCGGAACATGCGTCATGTTTGGCGACACTGTTGCGACGCTGTCGGGGACGACGGCGAAGACACCAAAAACGGAGGCCCAGAGGAACGAGGAGAGACGAGAGACGAAGGTGACGAGGGCTATAAAAAACAGCAAGGCCACTGAAAGGCTGGATGGCGACACGGGATGGACTCGAATCAACTGGGTGTCATCTCATGTCTGGGCCTGGGTCCGAGTCCCAGTCTGAGTCTAAGTCTGAGTCTGAGTCCGAGCCCGTTTGTGTGTCACCTTATCAATATTTTCCGTCAAGTAATTTATTGTATTTCTGCTTGTGTCTGCTTCCTTGTGGACCGCATCGTCCTGCTGACAGTCTATCGCACACTCTGCGCATCCCCTACCCCATTTGCTGTGTCGCATGTGTCGTTCATGCAACAAGGTCTGGCCGTGTGTATGTGTGTGTATATATTTGGACATTTGCTTTATGTCTTGTCACATTTTTATTGCAGTGCCGCCTTATGGCATCGATTTTTATACTTTTTCCTTGGATAAAATTATTTATTTTCCCATTTTATTATTAGGCTAGGAGACGACGACGGGCCGATGCAATAAACAACAGCTAACCTGAGGCATGCGCCCTGGCCTATTCACTGGCCCCTTTTGTCTTTGTGGCCGTTTAATGCATTTTTAAAGAACCTCGAAGTTAATAGACTCCATCTCCAACTCCATCTCCAGCCACGTCTTTCATTTCCATGTGTATCTCAGGCCAGGTATTAGAACATCATCGCGCTGCCTCGTCTTAGGCAAAGTGTTAATGTTACCAAAACATTTCCAACACAGAGACATAAAACTCTTTTCATTGTTTTCAATTAAGAAAGTTAATTATTTGATTATTATCAGCATTAATTGCAGTTCAGTTCAGTTCAGTTCATTTCAACTCAGCTCGCTCGTATTTTCTACTTTTTAATTTCAACATTCGTTATTCACTATTCAGTATTCACTATTCACCATACACCATTCTAGTATTCCGTGCAGTTTAACGATGACGCGCTATCCCTACTCAGATCTTCAACGACGATGAATAGAATCTCACAAATAAAACGAAAATAATATATTTAAATGACTGATTTGGATGTTCCATTGATTCCTGTCACTTTGATATATTGTTTGACCCTTGCTTGGAATTCAATCTGAGTTATTGCTCCAACTGACTTTAGTATCAAGTTAACCAACAAATCTATAGAATTGCATAACAAAAACACTGATCAATTCAATAGAATAAAGAAAAGTACTAAATATAGAAATTAATTAGATTGCATTTAAACTAGATTGCTATTAACCATTTGAGATACCAACACTCATTTTAATTAAAAACAAAGCACATACATATGTGTCCAAAAGACTTTCAGTTTGAATGCTAGAATAGATAAAATAAATAATTGAAAAATACTACGATAGAATATAGTTGGGAATATTAAGCTTATAATTTGATTCTAAGTTTTTGTTTCGGATCCTAACCAAATTCGATAGTTAAAAAATCAAATTTAATTATGGTTGATGCATAAAATCTATAGCTAAAAAAATAACTGAAAATTAATTAATTTTCTTGTTCAATTTTGGTTGTGTAAGAACTTAAATTTAACTTATTTTAAAGCGAAATATAAATTTATAAAGGTGTTAAATTTTGTGTTGTGAACAATAATAGTAACAGAACCCCTTTCGAGATGTAAATAAGTATAACTTGTATCAAACTTAGATGGTTTAAAAATAATTATTAATATTTTCCCGAGTCACACATAAGCAAAATCTCAGTCTTGTGGGAAGTAGGAAGTTCTCTGACAAGAAAAAGCTTCAAGAGCCACACTTAAAGCTACGACGTCGCGATGCCCTCCCCAGAAGTTGAGTTCGTTTATGGGGGTAAGACTCGCTAATCCAGCTCACGGGGCGAGGCTGGCATTGATTTCAGTTGCCGCCAACAATTTGTCATAATCATAAATCATTTCAGAGCGCTAAATCCGACGCCTAATGCAACCCAAGGACGATGAACAATGGCCAAAAGAACAACCGGAAATCTGCACATATTTCACAGCAGGATATTGGCCTCTAAATTGCCCCGCAAAACATAACGGCGCTGCCGAAGGGCCCCCCTCTCCATCGACCAACCGAATGCTCCTGCAAAGTGATACATATAGACTTGTATGGCTGCTGTACATGAATATGTGTATGATTTTCAATTATACGAAGCTCCGCATAAAACTTGTTTGCACATATGTCGTATCTCATCATATTATTTGTCAGCCCAAGCAGCCTGTGAGGCGCATCCTTTTGTCGGCGGGCGGGCGAGTTGGCAGGCAATTGTCCACACACAGTTGAAGCCACCCACCCAGCAGCGAAACGTAGCCAACCAAGCACCCACCGCACATTTAGTGGTGACAAAGTTTTACACAAACGGCTGAAAGTGGGTGTGTTGCGATGTGCGAGGAGGGCAGCGACAACCTGTGCCACACACACACACAGAGTGCAATTAATTGTGACAAATAATTTATGAAATAAAAGCGAGTATGTGTGTGGTGCAAAAAATGAAAAATCCATGGATAAATGAAGGATATGACAAGCATTTCCAATTTGATCATGCTGCGGCTGTCCTTGGGGTAGTTGTTGTCTGTTGACGTCTTGCTTCGCCTAACCCCTTTTAGGGTTGGCCACCACAGTCACACGTGGATATAGACTGACTGCGGGTCTATCTGAGTGACGTAGAGGCGTTTGAGTCTACTTCGCACTTTGTCGCATAGCCAGAAGACGGGCAGACAGTTCTCGATTTCATTGAGTCGCCGTGTGGAAAGTAACTCAGTTAATATGTGGAATACACTCGATTCAGCCGGGACGCACTCAAATATTTACATGCGGCATATCGTAACCTTATGTTACATTTCAGAGCAGGCGCAGCATACGAAACGAGCTCGTTCCACACACAATGCAACACTTTGGCGAAACCAGTTGATTGTGCGGCGCTGACGCTGTGGAAAATCTCTTTTTGACATATTTTGATATTTATTTATTATCTTGTCAGTGTGATTTGCAACAACATAAGCTACTGCCGCACCCCTCGTCTGAGCACGCACCCCGACCGCAGGCAGGCACCCTTCTCTTGGCCGGCCAGACGGCCGGACGGCGAGGGGTGCGAACTGCCAAGGACTCACTTGTCGCGTGTCGAATAGACAAAGGCAAACAAAAAGCTGTCAGCAGGTCCTTGTCCTTGTGTTCGCTCCCGTTCGCATTCCCAGTCACACCAACCGCCTCCCTCACTGTCACTTTTTTGTATTATTTTATAAGTATGTATTTTTTTTTTTTTGAATACTTCAACGAAATTAAATGGACACTTAGAGAATGAAAAATAAAATTATGCCAAGTGGATTTTGCTGAAGTCTGCGCAAATATTTGACCAGATGCGGCACTGCTGGAGCTGCGGCTTTAAGCGAAGTCCTTCACACCAGCCCGTTTTTTTATGACATTCATATGAGGGGGGATCAAAAGGGATTTGCGTGGTTCGCTCTTTGTTCCAACTAGCTTAGAGCAGCGAAATATGAGCGAAAGTATCTTGAAGATACACGCACTGCCTAACTGTCTGACCGACTGTCTGGCTTAAGTGCGTAATTTATAGCATCGCTTGGCTGCCGCTCGCAACGCTCACCTCCAACTCTGCAGCTCTGCATGCTTCTCTAATGAGCAAGTCGTTCAATTAGCCCAGCACGCACCGATTGCTGGTGGGAGGGTTGAGCGTTCCTTGGCTAAATGGGGGGAAGGGGGGCCGATAGTGGAAGAGTAGACCGAAAAATTCCTAATGGCAATTAGCAAAATTGCTTTATATTTCCAGCGCCCTCAGCGACTTCATCATCATTTATGAGTGGCCCCCGCTCCACGGCAATCGCTGAGACAAAGTGGGGCTGGCGACTAATTGAATTTTGACGTTGGTCGTCAGTCATTAGACCCGGTTGGCATGCAGCGAAAAAAGATACTTAACGCAAATGGCTCGAATTTGTCAGTCCGCAGCCCGAGGAGTAACCTCAACAGATTCACAAATGGCTGCAATAACTGCAATCGATGCATTTTTCCATCGCCAACCACAGCGCGCCACCTTTCTGGGGGGGTCAGTTTCTGACGCTGACCTGCAAAATCGTTGGCTAATTTCCGGGCTCTGTGAGTCCTTGGCCAGCTGCGTTTCGGCTGCCTTTATCGTCTTTTTTTCGGGCAGCCGGAAATGCCGAAAGTGCATCTGATTTATGTGCTTTTGGAACTTTCAACTTTGCACGCCCCCTCGCTCCCCACAGACGTGCTTCCCCGAGCAGCAGCAGAGACGCAGAGGCAGCAACGCACACACTCACACGTGTGACAGGCGTACGCAGTGGCAGAACAACAAGAACAACAGGAGCAACATCGACAAGGACGACTACAACAAGAACGTAGCGCTCACGCTTACGGTGAGCACAGAACATGAGAAGGCAAAAGTTGTGGCGGCGTTGAAGCTAAAATTCCATAAATTAAGCGTACACCGCCACAAAACTCTGGAATGGTTGACGAATGGTTTGTAAATAGACTCGGCAAGCCAGCGGTAGAAACAGTTTATATCACTTAAGGCAGCATTGCTGGTTACGAGTTACTCGTGTATTTACGATTTACTATTTATTTAATTCGTTTCCAACTGTGGTTACTTAAATATCAACAAATTTAGTTTGACAATTACAATTATTAATAGATTTAATACATACATTTGTTTTCAACTGCAACAACTTTTAGATTAAATACAAAAATATATTGTGCAATTATTGTTTATAACAATTTATAGAATGCATTCCTTATAAATTGTTCACCAATATCTTTTTTACTTCGGTTCCTTGCAATTCAACAAATTTGGATGCAATGCAAATATATTTTGTGCAACTATTTATATTGATTACTTAGGTATTTCATTTCAACTGCAGTCACTTTTACATCAACAAATCAGATATCAAATATCAGTTATTAATCAATTTCTGACCAATACATATACTTTCAACAATTATTAATATTAGTATTTCAAAAAAAAAAACATTTATAATATATACAAATATATTTTGTGCAACTATTGATATTAATTATATACTAATTTCATTTCCATTGACTCTAGTTACATTTAGATGCAATATCGTGAAATAAAAATGCAGGAAAACTCGTTTATAATGACGCATATTTAAGCTCAGAATTTCTTCTTTGTGTAAAGTATTTAAGTCGCTATTAATGTAGTCTACTTTGGACTTCATTTTTTGCAGTGTGGTTTGGGGTTTCAGCGGTGGGCAGTCTTCGCAACTGGGGGGCGAAATAAAAGTTTTGAACTGGCTGCCGCTATAAATCACAGATCTTTTTACATAAATTTATGCTTTGCCATTTGCTGCAGCGAATCCCGCTCCGTTTCGTCGTTTTGTTTCGCTTGACGGGGAGAGTCCACCTGGAGCAAGTACCGCCCTCAAATCCGATGGTTAAGTGCAGCTCACGTATACACAAGCACACACACACACACACGTCCCTGCTTATCGCCAAAAATATGAAAACTACCTTTTAGTCTGCAACGTGGCGAAAACGTTGAAAACGACGAACCAAAGGATATGGCGCACTCAAGGCGCAGTGCACAACCAGGACGAAAGCTCCAACTACTAGTTTGTGTTGGTGAGTATATGAGTAAAACTATGTGTGTGTGTGTATGCGTGTGTCTGCCCTGGCGTGCTGTGTGCAGTAACACGCTTGATAAAGAAAAAACTGCATAAAAAGTTTCAACTGCAAACGAGAAACTTTTGACCTTTATGTTCTCCAACTTGCAATGTTCAACACAAACACAAATACAAATACAAATACAAAATACAAACAAACACACAAATACGTGTGCTTGAGCAGCACATAGAAGTATAAAGATATATGTATATGTACATGGATGCATTCTATATGTTCTAAGTAAGTATGTACATAGGAAATGTATTTTCCACACATCCTGACGTGATTTTGTTTAGCTTCGTTTCCAGTTATTTAAAAACTTGAAGTAATTTAAAGAATAGATTGAAAGATTTTGGATAATAGGCACTAAATACTAGATACTAGATACTAGATACTATATATTAATTACTATATACTATATACTATATACTATATACTATATACTATATACTATATACTATATACTATATACTATATACTATATACTATATACTATATACTATATACTATATACTATATACTATATAGCTACTATATAATAGATACTATATACTATATAATAGATACTAGATACTAGATACTAGATACTAGATACTAGATACTAGATACTAGATACTAGATACTAGATACTAGATACTAGATACTAGATACTATATACTATATACTATATACTATATACTATATACTATATACTATATACTATATACTATATACTATATACTAGATACTATATACTAGATACTAGATACTAGATACTAGATACTAGATACTAGATACTAGATACTAGATACTAGATACTAGATACTAGATACTAGATACTAGATACTAGATACTAGATACTAAATACTCCTTTTGTGATTCAAATCAGATACGAAATACTAAATACTCCTTTTGGTACCCAAATACGCTAAACACGTCTACTGAAATGATCTTCATGGTGATGTTGATGGGAACCTCGAGCAAGTTGGGCTGTACTGAGGCGCTGTGATGCCAGAAGACTTTGAGCCACATTGCGCTAGTCTGTTGTGACTTGTTGGTGCCTCTGAATTCGCATATTTCATGAATCAAGTTGCCAGTTGGCGTGTGTGAAATGTGTGACGTTTTCTTAATTTATATGTGAATGCGCACGCGCAAACTCCAGCAACTCTATCGATCTGTCTCAGTCTCTCTCTCCTCCTCCCTATCTTGTTCTCTCTCTCTCTCTCTCTCTCCTACATTCTGGCTATAAGCCGTCGAATTCGATGTTTTTGTAGCACGCAAAGCAACGAAAAATCGAAATATTTTGCATATTTCGCTTTCAGCAGCCACAATTTATGGCCCGCGATCGCATTAAATAGATCATTTCCTTGATCCGACTACCAGCGGCTAGACTGTCCTTAGCAGCAAAGTAGTCGATTCCCTTGTTGGTGCTCAACACTCACACACATTTGCAACTGAAGGAGGTGGAGGAGGGTATGCAACGTTTTGTAGCTGCTGCAGATACAGATACGATTGCTTAGATGCAAATGGGCTTTGATTTGAATTCACTCTGCCCGGTGGCTTCTTGGCGCCGCCATCGACCTCTCTGCGCCCTCCCCGCAAGTTGGGGGCCAAGCGCCCAAGTCATCGAACAGCCTCCAGCTGGGGACCAACTCAGTCAATGCTCCTGTGCGGCGCTCGTTGCGACAAAAATCGTGACTAATTACAGAAATTAAAACGCTGTAATTTAATTATGTATCTACGATTTGTTATCGACGCCGTCGACAATCGCCGTCCCAATCGCCCATTTACGTTCAAATAAACTGCGAACAGCCGACCGGAATTGGAAAAACAGCGAAATGCACTGAAAAAAGTGAACAATTTATAATAGTGGGCTGCAATGTAAAAAGTAACACACTCAACACAAGCAAACAAAGTGGCAACAAAAAGAAGAAACGAAAACTTCAGAGATCTAAAGAATTTCATTACCATTTGAGCATTTCCACAAAAGTCTGCAAATATATGCATTTGATTTGTTATTAATATGTGTCCGTATACAATAAATAGACTTCTTTCAATGTGTATAAAACAAAAGTACTGAACTATTGAATTAGATTTTGCTTTTTGCTGGCTGATTCTCATCTTCTTTATTCCTTTATTTCCAAATAGTGAAAATGAAAAACAAACTGTTTAATATAGAGTGCTCGATTCTTAATTAGTTAGATATTATTTGCACTTTGAATGCGAATATCTTGGGCATATCGCTTGGAAATCAAATCCTAAGCGAAATTATATCAAAATGAAGTCTCTCAATCTGCAAATCATTTTTCAACTAAAATTAATTTACTGTCTAGGTGACTTGGCTCCAGTAGTTGCTGGAAAGTTCTAAAGAGATCGACTGCAGTGAATTTTTGACCGGTTGAGCTGTTCTCAATTTGAAATTCGAAATAAGCAGTTTAGAATTTGAATCAGAATTACGACAAGTGCATGCAAATCTTAGATTTGTGAAAAAGACTGGAATTTAATTCAGTAAATTTTCCACTTTTGCGTTTCCATTCACCAAAAAATGCAAAAGCATCGATTGAGCATTGGGCCCAGTAATTTTCCCCCCATATACATATATGTGCATACGATACGAATGGCAATCTGAACTTCCGATCGAGCAAAACCTTCGGCCAGCCAATAAACCCATCAAAAACTTCAAACTCTGGGCAAATTGTATTATAATCGATTACGAAAATGTTGTTGTCGTTGTCGTTGTTGTCTATGTGCATGCCACAAAAACTCAAGTCAAATATACAATTTAAATTTGGATCTGTGCATGCATACATACCATATATATATATACCATACATATATATATATGTGCAGGCAGCTTGATATGCGAACCGATTTTTATTGCAACGTGCAAACTCTTGTTTGTTTTTATTACGCCTATTGATTCTGCAGTAACTCACGCATTTCATCGAATTCATCTCATTCCCATTCCCATTAATCGATTCCACAGTATACAAACGAAATCTTCTTAATTGCCATTTGCCTCTGCTGCTGCTGCTGGTGCTGCTGCAGCTGATTAACGATATTTATAGGCTTCTGCGGTGCGCAAAGTCACGAAAAAAGTGACACCAATTCATAAAAGGTGAGCGATTAGCTTGTAATTAGTTGATGTTGCATCCACTTAACATCCGACAATCTAATTCTACAACCAACTACGACACAACAACAGAAACATAATCAGCAGCAATCACGTTTTATGCAGCTCAAAAAAAAACAACATCACATTCATGAGAGCGCGAAACATTTTGTTGTTATTTTGTAGTTGACACCCGAAAAGTGGCCCGCCACTTGCCGCTTGCCGCTTACCGCTTGCCACTTGCCACCTGCAGCTGCCCATTGTTGCTCAGCCCAGGCGCAGACTGAGTCAGCTCGAATGGCGCGGCATGTGCACACTTGCCACATGGTGCCTGCTTGCAATGCATTTTTGGCTAACTGTGGATTTTGTGTGCTTGATTTCTATGTACGGCTGGCTGGCTGCCGCGGCTTTCTTCGGCTTGCATCAATTAAGAGGTGTGCCAGCGCCAACTCAATTAAGTTTTCGGCGCAGCACACACACACACACACACACACAGATCTTCCATAAGTCTGCGCGATTGAACGATAATCGCCAGCAGTTGCACTGCAACCTCAACTGCAGCTTTAAGTTGAGTCACAGACACAGCGCCATTTTTGCATCGCATCGCATCGCAGCCAGCAAATTGCTGTAATTCGTAATAACTGGGCTCGCTGCCACCCACAGGGTGGTTGTTAGCCTCTTTCCCGCAATCAAATGCGGGCCGAGGCCCAAGCCACCAGAGTGGCTGTCCAACTTCGCAGGCAGACAGACGACGGGGCAGGCAGGCAGTTAGTCAGTCAGTGGTGTTCGTCGTCGTCGTCGACTCCAATCGAGCCAAGTCATAGAAAATTGCTGCAATTTTACATTTACAGCAATTGGGCGCAAATGCGAGCAGCAACAACAACCGATAACAACAGCCACCACAACGGGCAAGAGCAGGAGAGCAGGAGAGAGGGGGACCAACAACAACAAATGTAAAAACATGAACTTAAAAATACATAATTGCATATTCCACCCGGGATTGTTTTGAGGCCACATTCCCCCCAGACTCAAGCTCAGACCCTAACCGAAACTCAGACCTAGTCCAGTCTATCTCTTTTGCCCATTCTCTCTCTCTCTCTCTCTCTCTCGCTCGTTGTCTCTGCTCTCGGTTAAACTCAAAATTAAACTCAGCTCAAACCCAATTCAAGTTGGACACACAACAAACTCGAAGCCGACAAACAACCAAACACTCATACGTCACGTTGATTGGAAAAGGCGCACAGTGACACGATGCAATTAAATCTGGGCGAATATCCGCCACTTCTAATTTCGCGAGCAAGTTGAAGATTTTACATTTTAAAACAGAAATCCAGTACACTATGAAATTAATAATGAAAAAGTATCGGATATCCCTTTAATACATAAATATCTTTATCCATTATGACAAGCTTACTTTCAATCCCACATTTAAGAAAGCGAGTATCAAAATTAAAATTTCTCATTTCTCTTATTTTATTCTCATTTCTCCTGTTAATAAGTATACAAATTTATGCATAAAATTAATTTGCAACTATTAGGCAAGTATAAACCTAAAACACAATTAAAGGAAAGTCTTTAGTTGACAACTAAATACTAGAGAAAAGTATGCAGTAAAAACAAAATCAGCACATTCATTAATTAACTAATAAATTAATAAATAATGAATTAATTACTGTCTACTTATAAAGAACAAAAAAATATAGAAAAAACTCAAATGTATTACTTAAGACTAATAAATTCTAATTGAAAATGTATTGTTATTTACATTATAAATAAATTCAACATATAATCAACTAATTGAAATAAAATATAGTTTACACTTAAACCATACAGTTATTTATTGAAAATTCGAAAATAAAATGTATTTAATAAAAGCATATATTCGACTAATTGGAATATTGCACAGTTTTCAATGAAAATTTAAAGTTATTAGTTGATAGCCAAATATAAAAAGATAATGTATAGTTATTTACTATACAAATAAATTGACATTGATTTGAGAAAGGCACAATTAAATTTAAAGAATAAATTCATTCAATATATGCCTGATTGATTGAAGATTCGCACAGTTTATCACTTTCGAACCACTGTGCTTCAATGATTTCAAATAGCGGAAGGCGTCCCAGTGACTGTAAATTCAAATTATACGAACATAAAAAAAGTTGGCGAAAAGAAGCGCAAAAAAACTGGCAAAGCACATGAACACTTTGCACTCGGTTTGCGGGGAGGGGCGCGAGGTCTGCGGCAAGGTAAGGAGTAAAATAGCAAAACATTTTGCATCCGCAGCAGCAGCAGCAGAAAAGCAGAAAAGCAGCAACAACAACAACAACAAAAACGAGAGAAAAATTCGAGGCAAATTTCATGACAGGCGAGTAATTTTGTTGTGATTTTTTGATTTGACCCAAACACTCGCTTAAAAAAAATAGCCCCACACACACACACAGGAACACACGCACACAGCGGGAATTTACACACATATATTGGCTGTGGAAATTGTGCAATTGCTGTTTGTTGCTGCCCCTTTTGGACGCTGTTCGCCTCCGCCTCCATCTATTTCTCTCTCTCTCTCTCTCTCACTCTCTGTTGCTATCGTGTTGCTCCCTCGCACATCAACGCTCCGCTTGAAGCGAACAAAACGGCAATTATGCCGCGTTTCTGCTCCCAAATCGGGGGGAAAATATATTTGAGCCGCTTAGATTTGGCATTAAAACACGACCCGTGGGTGGGTGGTTGAGTGGGTGAGTGGTGCAAAGTGGCATGGATGTCGGATTGATGGGCCTGCTGCTGCTGCTGCTGCTGCTGCTAGTGGTGGCAGAGGCACGTCAACCACTGGCTCCAACCAAGTCCGATTGCAACTGATACTCTCTTCCTGGGTTCCGGCAGTTGTTGCACTCCACAGTGTCGCCACAGTTGATTTAGAGGGCAGCGCAAAACGATGAATCGATGATTTCAACATGAGAAATTAGATCGACTCAATGGCGTACTCATCATCGGCATTGCAGCACTCGCACAACAATTGTCGGCAAAATGCAGCAAACAAATCACTGGCTGTGTAATTGAGTGGGCCCAGCGGCAGCCGGGGGAGGGAAGCGAACTGTGTGCGGCCCAAATGGGGATTGAAATTTTGAAAATTGCTGCTGGGATTGCGGCTCTTGTCGGAGATGCCAACTGCAAACTCAGATCTGCGCAGTTCAGTCAAAAGCTGGCTGAGCCCACAGAAAGTCCAGCAAAAGAAGAGTATTTGGGTAGTCTATAAATATATTATATATATGTTCAGATATTACATTCAGATTAAAGGAACACTTTGAGAAAAACTGTAACAAAAGCAAATAAATATTGAATATAATATGAGTGCGTTATCATTCTATATACTACTAATATTCAAATAGAAATAACAATTTTGATAAGTGCTCTTACTACATAAATACGACAGTATACTCTCAGTAGAGTAATTCTACCTTTATATCTTAGTTTTCACTAACTGCTCGATTTTCCTAGAAGAGCTCACAGAAAGTTTAAGAAAAATGACGGTAGCTCTTAGGATTCTGCTTCCTTGCTAGTATTTGGCGTATTAAACATTTAAAAAATTCTAACTACTATTTATATTAAAATAAGCAATCAGAGATGTGCATTAACAACTACGAGTTTCATAAATACATGACATTTCTCTGTCAAGCAACCCATTTTCACTCTTACCTCTTCTTTTCTTTGCCTATATGAGCCTTGAAAACTAAGAGCATTTGAACATCGTACTTTAAACATTGTATGTACTATATCTATATGATATTAACATTCTCATTAAAAAAGCAGTGTCCAATAGTTGTTACTGCATTTCGTAACAACTATTGGATTGTTGCGACTTACATCCGATAAATACATGACGTCTCTTTAACTCTACTTATTTCTACAAAAATTAACAACGTGCTGCAAAAGAGGAATACCTGTATATTTAAATCATGAAACATAGCACTTTATTATTCTATATTTAAATCGAAATACACAATCGTTGCTTTGTTCAGACTTGCAACCGCTAAATGCTTGGTATCTGTCTGTTGAGCAATGCGCTCTAGCGCTCACCTACTTGTTTCCTTTCCCATGCAATCGCATCTCCATCAACTGGGGGGGCAAGATGGCGACCAAGTGCAGCCAAGCAGCAAATCGCGTCGCAGCGCAACTTGCAGTCCCGGTTAGTCGAAGTTGCAGCTTGCCTCTCAGCACGGAGTGGGTGCCGCGTTGTCTTGGCCCGACCAGAAGTAACTGTAATCGGTTAGTCCACGTCCGTTCGTTCGGTGCACGCCCACGGGGCAGGGCCCAAACGAACCGATTAATGCGTCATCATTTGCAACGGCAACGCAAATTATCCTGACTGCCTGTTGCCAGTCCAATCGCTTCGATTAACCATCGAGCTGCGCGCCACGCCCCCAAGGCGCTCCAGTCACATGGGGAATGTCTTATATGCATACTGTATATTATATTATATTTGAATTGCATAATTTGGTTAGCAACGTTTTACAAATTGCGGATTCTTGGCAGCGAATCAGATAGCCTAGAAATAAATCAGACTGAGAGTCGCCCGAAAGAAGTGCAGCTTATTAAACGGAATTAGCTGGCATATTTGTTAGCCGCAGAATGCGTCGGCTTAGAGCGGCGCACGGTGCGGAGGTGGGCGGAGTAGGCCACAAATAGCAGCAAACAATGCTCAATCACAATTAATCTGTCTGGGCAATATTATGATGGTGTCGATTACCCAAGCACAAACAGGAGCCAAGAACACGCCCCTGCAACATGCACGTGTCCAACACGACAGACCCGGGGATTTGACTTGAGACGGTCGAGGGGGAAGGGTAGGGGCTGCGACATGGTCAACACACAAACTCGATGCTGCTGCTGTTGTGCCGTCAACTAATCCTGTGCATAATGTTGCCTAAATGCGAGCGCATGTCAAACGCCACAGCAGCCGAGACAAAGACGCGCGGTGGTCGAGGGGGGTGGGGGGGGGCCGATAAGTGTCCATATCCATATCCATATCCATCTGTGCCTCGGAATCTGCCGCCGTCAAAACTGCAAGCACCAACTGGCGGCGGCTCAAACGGAGCCAGTCGCCTGTGCCTTTGTGTGTCCGCCAAATGATGTGCCAAACTGACACTTGCAGATACACAGATACGACTGCCCAAACACCATTAAGGCCGCTGACGAGGCTGCGACACGGTGGCAGCCCAGCCGCCGTCGACGTGTGTGCACGCGGCACAAGCTGCAGCGCAAACGTGCCTCCTCCTCCTCCTCCTTGTTACTCGTGCCACCAAACCCTTGACGTAGTTGTTGCGAATGTTGCGCCCGATTGTTGTTATTTTTATTTTGTGACAATTTCAGCAGCAGGAAATAATAAAAATGCAAACAAATCGTTAGATTTTCGTATTGAAGTGTTTTCTGTGTTAGTTGTAAGTGTGTGCATATTATTGTTGTCTATGCGCGTTGTCAAAGCGCACAGTGGAACAATTCACGTGATTCATTCTACATTATGTATTGCTTCATAGTACTTCAAATGAGAGTAGAACTACAAGGGTTAAAAATTATTTAGGATAAGTTGCAGATAAACACATTTATTAAGTTCAAACACAATGTAATTGCATCATATTCAAAGAAAAAATATGCATATAGTATTTTATTCATTCAGTCACTATAGTAAGAAACAAATATAGATAGAGATCTTCTAAACCTGATAGAGCCACTTTACTTCATAATAGAAGAATCTATCTATACATGATAAACTGACTGATAGAGCGACTTTCAACAAGTATTTTAACTAGTGTCGATAGAACATTTTTAAAATAAATAGACAAGCAGGGGAACAATAAATAATAATATATGCTACTATATAAACAATGCATCATAGAGAGATTCAAATTAATTAAAATCGACTTCAACTTGTGCCGACAGCTAATTTCTTAAATAAAAGAAAATGTATAAAATTGTTGCGACCGCAAAATAATTATGTGCGTAGGCATTTATGCAATAATGTGCATAAGTCTTATTATTTTACAGATGTAGTGCCATAAAATAGTTGAAAAATACTCGTATTTAGATGTGCCAAAATCTTATTTACAAAAATTAAGGCATTTCAGCATCACTCTTAAATTGCACGAATGTCTTAATCTCACACACAACCTACGCTTAAATCGCAATCCAATAGCACATAGCTTTCAAAGAGCAAGGTCCAAGATTGTGGCATCACTTTAGAAACGTTACACTAGGAGAACAAACAGTGACTAATTTGCGTGCTTGCTCGCGTGTGGGGCCCACTGTGCAGTGGCAATGATACGATACCGAGTATCTGCTGGATCGAGTGGTCGTTTCCTGCCGCTGGTTAGAAGCGAAACCGAAGCCGGGCAATTTGTGCAATTTTTCTTGTTTAGATTGTTTTTGCTGCCAACTGAGTGTGCGTGTGTGTGTGCGGGTGTGTGTGTGTGTGTGTGCTTTTATGCCTGCGATAAGCTCAAACAGCGACCATAACCATTCTCATATTATTTGTAAGGATTTTTGCATTTATTGCAAACGTTTCAAGGATTTGCCAGAGCCCCAACCTGAATATGGCAGCAGTAGTTATCTTAATAGTTATCAGGCGGTTCTTGTAGCCGTTGTTATTGTTGCTGTTGCTGTTGTCGCTGTTATTGTTCTTTCCCACTGTGCAGTTAGTGCACACACTAAGCCAACTTTATTTGGCAGTAAAATTTTATGCCATTTTATAAGCAACATAAATGAGACATTTGCCCAAACCACTCGGGTTCGCTTAGTTCTCTGTCTCGGTCTCGTTCTCGTTCTCGCGTTCTCGTGTCGTAAATCCATTAAACGGCGCAAATAAAACTAAAAAGTGCTCGAAATGTGACAAAACTGTTGAGAACTTATAAATAAACAACTGCAGAAATGAGCACGGCAATTACACGCAGCAAATTAACATGAACATTGCCCTCTCAGATACCAGCAATAACTCAACTCCAACCCTTCTCAGCTGGCACCCCAGCAATATCCCGCCCCGACAGACAAGGGCGTGCCAGGATGTGCTGCCAGGATAAAGGACGGCAGCGATCGCTGACAGATCACAAGACTCTGGAATGTTGTCTGCCTGCATATCGCTCGTTAAGTTGACAACTTGCGGACAGTCCACGAATAATTAGTCCCTGTCTCTGAACCTCTCATAAGTGGCTCACATTCTCGAGGACATTCGCTTTACAACAGTACGAAAGCCAACGATCTCCGGATAATCCAATTTCGAGAATTCTTTCTATTAATTTGCACTCCGATCGAAATTTTTACTTAGCGTTCTACGTTCTGTGTGATGCATTACCACAAAGTTTGTGCCATCACAACACTTTTTAGTCAATTCCGCAGCTGCAAACAAAAGCAAGCGGTACTTCGTAATTCCAAGTGAAAGTGCATTTAATTAGCAAAATTCTAAACAATTCCTTGGGTTTACACCTTAAACTTTCACTCACTTAAACGTTCACCAATCATTTAAGCCCTCATGCAAACATGCGATAAAACAGCCGCATATGTAACGCTTCTACTTTCTGAGATATCTGTGACCAACGAGTAGACTGGTAGAAGAACATGGCTGTATAGTGTTGTGAAACTTATCGAGCAGCGGCAGATGGCATTAGTAATCTACAACTATAAAAATTACATTATATTCTAATTTGTTAAATATTTAAGTATCCATCAAAATGTAGATCACATAAAGAGAAAAGAAAACTTTGCAAAGTTTGAACTGGAACAAAATGAAAACCTTTTTAGCACACCACTAAGAAGGTGCGGGTCACGCTTGTACATATAAAATACAAAAATATATTGACAAATTCTTCCTACTTATTGCTATCCTCTAAGTAAATGCAATATTTTTAAGCCTTCAAAGTACTTTGCTACAACTCCTTTCTTATTAAAACTGCCGACTTCTCAATGTTACAAGAGCTAACAAACTAATTCATTTTAAATGCCTTTCAGTGATAATAAAAAGGAAAATAGTAAAGAAAATGAAATAATATTTTTTTATCCTTCAATATTTCATTTAGTCTAAATCAATAAGAAATAATTAACATTTCAATTAACTAAACATGTCATCTCTTTTGCTCGCCACTATCCTATGGCTTGAATTAACTTTTAAGCCATTTAAGGAACTCTACATTTGAATATTATGAATCGACAAGATTGATTACCGATTAATTGATGCATATATAATAAGTGGAACTTCAATTTAAAACACTTTGAATGGCGATTTCACAACGATTGATTACCCATTAATTGATGCAAGTAGACAAACTCAATAAAATTGTCTCGTTTAACATTGAAAAACAAATTAGAGTTTTGGAAAGCAACATCTATATTTAAACCAGTTAAATGCGATTAAATTATTTGGCTTACATGAAATGGGTACTAATTTTTAACTTTAATTTGAAATATTTTTAATGGGGATTGCACAACGATTGATTAGAGCCATAAATGCAGTAATAACCCATTGACTAGGTCAATGCAAGTGGCCACAAGATTGTCTCTCGTGTGACATTTGGAAACGAGCTGAGAAACAAAAAAGTAGAGTTTTTGAAAGCAGCACCACAGATCTAACACACACACACAAGAGCACACACACACAGCGGGTGTTCGTCGTTATAAAGATGACAAAGCATTGTCAACAAGAAATTTTTTGATTAACGACTCAAATGCCGTGCGAGCCAAATTCAAGTGACCGGCTAACCAAGTCCACAAACTGGTACAGAGAGGCAACACGACGACGGCCGAACGAAATAAGAACGGAACAATAAAAAAAAACCAAAAACAAACAAAATAAATATAAGCTACAAGTTTGTGACCAAAAAGCAAACAAAATACAGAATAATAAAAAATAAAAATTAAGCAGGCAGCAAAAATTTGTTGAAGGTAAAATATCAATTTAAAAGGCAATAAAAATATTTCAGATGTGGCCTCAGCTTCAGCTTCAACATCGGACTCGGCTCGAGGAGATCTCTCTAGAGATCGCTGCTGATCAGCTTTCCAACTCGCCAGCTGCTGCTCGCACTGACTGCTGCTGTCGATATTCGTTTCGATTTCAAATTAAAAGATTATGACGATAATAAACTTGACTAATCATTTTTATTACAAGATCTCTGCCACAGACATGGCCCATTATTGGAATGGACATGGAGCTGGTGCTGGTGCTGGTGATGATGGCGATGGCGATGTCGATGACGATGGGAGCTGGAGGTCCATGGCCTTTTACCACGAAATTTTAACGCTTCAATTTTTTCCCAGAAGAGTCGCTCGCTCGCTCGCTCGTCCGGGGATCTTGATAAGCGAGGCAGGCGTAGAAGAAATATCACGGAATGAAAACACAACTTGGTTTATTAATTTTTCATAACTTAAATACATATATTTTTCTTTTTCTTTCTTTTTGTTTTTTGTTGTTTGTTTGTTTTGTTGTTGTATACTTTTTATTTGCATTTCTTTGCTTTATGGTTCTCATTTGTTTTTTGCCTTTGTTTTTGTTTTGCTGTTGTGTGTGTGTGTGTGTAATAAATTATGAGACTATGCTTACAAACCGATTGAGATACATGTGTATCTGCATCAATTATATCGTATGTTAGATTGTAATTTATGTGTTGTCTGTCATACCAACTTAACCGACGTTCTAAGTTAATGAATAAAGTGTGTGTGTGTGAGTGTGTGTGTGTGTTTTGTGAAATAATTAGATTAGAATTTATATTTTATGTATAGATATGGATATCGCTAAGTATGTATATGTATTTATTTTTGTTTGACAATCCCCTCGCGTCGACTCCTAACAACTAAATTAACTATGAATGTTAAATATCTTTAGTGTACAATGTTTATTAATATAATCTGCTGATTTTCCATTTCGACGCTCTTTCCGCTTTTCCCAATGATTTGCCAGTAATGCTAAAAGTGATATGGAAAGCATTTTTGCATTTTACATTAACTTGGCTTCACTTGCTGCTCAAACACATTTTTCATTTTCTTTTGTTTTTTTTTTTACATTTAATATCACAATTTCTTTTTTACATTTTTTTCCATGTTCGTTTTTTTCGATTTTTTTGTTGTTCTTAATCATTTCTTGAAGCTAAGCAAATGGATTTGTGTGTTCCTGGATTTATTGCAAAATATTTACAGAGAGACAGAGAGAGAGAGTGAGAGAGAGTTTAAAAATAAAAGCTGCAGTTACGAATATAGGAAACAAAAGTCCGATTTAAATTTATAGCGTGTCATATGATTATTGCACATTTGAAGTATCGTATAATTACTGAACATGCCCACATACGTAAGCACTATATATATATATAAGTGTGTTTATATACTAGATAGCTATCGATTATCATATACCTAGAGTTCTTTCATTTGCATTTTGTAATCCTTTAGTTTAGTGATTTTAAATTCGAATTTTGATTTTTACTACGCCTTCTCGTTCCCCTTTACGATTTCTACTCTGTTCCTCCGCGCTGCGTCTGTTTATTAATGGGCTCTATTGCATATATATTGTATGCTTTAATGTGTTGTAGGGTGAGTTCACTATCTTAGGTGGTTGGCCTGAAACACTATCAGTCTCGTTTCAAAGCGATCCAGCGCAGTATTTACTCGCTGCCCGATTGCTTTTGATGCATCTTTGGATACATTTCATGCCAATTTCATCTCCTCCCCACCCCCTCTGGGGCGGCTCATAAAAAATTGTTTATGAATGCGAAATCATGAAAAGAAATCTGTTCTGCACACTGCTGGCTGCTGCTGCTGTTTGCCAGCAAACTTTAAAAACAACAATCAAATAATATTTTTGTGGGCAACAATTTATAAATATAAAACGTTTTGTGTACGCCTCGCAGTTTTAACGGCGCATTTGCATTGACTTTGCTCTGGGACTACCTTCGCTGGGTGAGGGGTGTGGAGTGGAGGGGTGGAGTGGGGAGGGGAGGGCTGCCGCCTCGCTGCCTGCTTCTCTCTCACTCACTGGGGGCAGGCGGCGCCTTATCGCTGTGTCGCCTCCTCTCCGTCTTCGCTTGAGATCATATTGTTGCGAGAGTCTATGTGCACGGCCGACGGCCGTTATTTGGATTGTTGTTATCGCACCAACGCGCTATCGATAACTATCGCTTCTATTCGCGCTCTTCGCTCCACTCATTCATCTGCAAAGGCAAAGAGAAGAAGCAAACGCACAGAGTTGCGTAAGTACGAGTTGACGAATGTCTATGTGTGCGTGTGTGTGTGTGTGTGTGTGTGGTTGGAAGACTTACATACTTTACTGCGCGATTCCTGAACGTCTCCTGCTCCATGTCGCGTATCTTGTGCGTCAGCATGTGCTGCTTGAGGTTGCCCTGCAAGTGAATAACCAAATGGAAGCAAAGCGTTAGTCTCCACTTCAAGGCATATTGACCCCCACCCCCAAATCGCCTGAAGCAGGAACTCGAACCTACCTTGGTGGTGAAGCCTCGGTCGCAGATGTTGCACTTGAAGGGCCGCTCCTTGGTGTGGCTGCGGTAGTGGATCTCGAGCGCAGAGTGGCAGGGGAATGTCTTGTAGCAGATGCCGCACGTCGTGCTGCCGCGCACGCCGCTCAGCGCCAGCGGATTGAACGGCGCCGCCGGCATCACGGACTGCGCGATCTGGTTCATCGCATTGCACATGTTCTGCGTCGTCGCCGGCGGAAAGATGGGCAGGTTGGGGAACATCCCGAACGGCGGACGCGCCGCCATCAGCGGATTCGCCGGCCCTCCACTCGCCGCGCCCGCCTCCGCGCCGCCCCGCGCCCCCGGCTGCGGCGACGTCTGACGCTGCACGGCGGCCGCGGCTGCGGCAGCTGCGGCGGCGGCGGCCGCCTTCTGCTGCACCTCCTGCGCCTCGCGACGCAGCTGCTCCTGGTGCTGGTGCAGCGCGGCGGCGTGCTGCTGCATCTGGTGGTGGTGGTGCTGGGCGGCGGCGGCTGCTGCCACTGCAGCCTGCTGCTGCATGAGGTGCTGGTGCTGCTGCTGCAGGTGGTGCTGCAGTCCGGGAGGCAGGCAGTCGATGCCCACCGAGGGCGGCAGCGGCGAGGAGAGCAGCGCGTTCGGACTGCGCGCTGGTGCCTGCTGCTGGCGTTCCTGACTCAGCGGACTCAGCGTCTTCTCCTTGCGCTCCACGGCGAGTGGCAGCGGCAGTGGGAGCGGCGAACGCGAGCTGGAGCCAGCGGTGCCCAGGGAGGGGGGCGCGGCGCGCGGCGTCAGGTCGAGGGCGCCCTGCGAGGCCTCCGAGAGGGATCGCGCCGGCGAGCAGCCGGGCTTGGGCTGCGAGCTGGGACTGGTGGGGGCGGAGGGCGAGGCCGAGGCTGAGACAGAGCCAACGGAGTTCGCGGCGGAGCGCGGACGAGCATGCGGATGCGCATGGCCGTGGATGTTAACCACGCCGGTGGGGTCGATGCGCAGCTTCTGCTCGAAGAGCAGCGCCTTGAAGTCGTCGCCGGAACGCGGTCGCTCCTCGCTCGCCGACTCGTTGTTGTTCGACAGGTGCTCGGACGAGCCGTCGTCGAAGTCGTCCGCGTCGCCATCGGCGTCCGCGTCGCCCTCGCCGTCGCCACAGTCCATGTTGTCGTCGAGATCGCCCTGCGACGACTCCGAGCCCAGGGTGCCGTTGTGCGGCCCACCGGGAAGTCCTGCGGGCGGAGCTCCGGGTCCGCCGCCGGGCATGGCGCCGAAGTGGAAGGCGGCGGCGGCGAAGGGGTTCATGAAGTGGCCGGGCATCATGGAGGGCGGCGGGTCGCGTATCTCGGCGGCCTGGATCTGCTCGGGCGTGAGGTCGGTGGGCTCGCCGGTGTGCAGGCGAATGTGCTGCTGCAGGACGAGCGCGTTCGAGTACTTCTTGTGGCAGACCGGGCACTGGTGGAAGTTGCGCATGGGCGGCCGGATCTTGTGCACGGCCATGTGCGTCTTCAGGTTGCCCTTGGTGGTGAAGGCGCGCCCGCAGATGCGGCACTTGAACGGCCGCTCGCCGGTGTGCGTGCGGTAGTGCATCTGGAGGGCGCTCTTGCAGGAGAGCACGCGGTCGCAGACGACGCACTGGTTGGGGTCGCTGATCTTCTTGTTCTTCATCAGCTCCTTGAGCTTCATCGTCTCCGAGGTGTTCGACACCTCGATGAAGTTCTCCCACGAGTTGTCGTTGCTGTGCGGTCGCGGCAGCAGCGCCGCCATCTCGTGCTTGATCGGATTGAAGAACGGCGACCGCGGAATGTGGGCGTGGGCATGCGAGTGGGCGTGGCCATGCGGATGGCCATGCTGATGGCCGTGGCTGGCCGGCGAGCGAATGGGAGAGTGGTGCTCGGGCGAGAGCGTCTTGGTGGTGAAGTTAAGCGGGAAGCGCTCGGCGAAGAAGTCGTCCCGATGGTGCGGCATTGTCGGCGGCAGCTGGCCGGGCGTCGGCAGCTGCTCCAGGTGCGCCTGCGAGCCGGGCGAGCACTGCGCGTGCATGCTGGCCGCCGGCTGCATCGGCTGCACCACCGGCGGGTAGCCCAGCATGGCGGACGCGTGCTGCTGTCGCGCCAGCAGCGGCGGCGACGACGACGCTGCAGGTGAAGGCGAGCGTCGGCCACTGCCCTCCGACTGAGCTGCGTGCAGATGTACGGGGTGGTCCTGCTCCGGGTCCTCGTCGAGGCGCTCCTCCTTGATGCGCACTTCCAGCGGCAGCGGCTCGGGCTCGAGTTCCGGCTCGCCGTCCACCTCCAGCTCAGCGTTGTCCGCCGCCAGGGCCGACTCGTGCTTCTCGTCCTCGAGCAGCTCGGTCTTGACCGGACCGAGACCCGCTGCGGTCTCGTGCGGCGAGCTCGGGGCCGACGACTTGCGCAGGTCCGTGGGCAGCTCCTGGTGGAGCGCCGCGCCCAGGCCAGGCATCTGGGGGAAGAAGGGCAGGCCGGCAGATCCGCCCGCAGCGGCGGCGCCCAGTGACTTGAGCAGCTCCATGGGCGGTCGGTAGAGACCCTGCAGGCCGGGGAAGGCGGGTGGGACCTGCGAGGAGCTGGGCTGGCTGGGCGTCGACGGGGCGGGGGCAGGGACGGGCGCGGGCGAGTGCGTGGGCGAGCTGTCGGGCGACATCTGGTCGAGCAGCGGCGGATGGAACTTGTCCATGTGCTCGGGAATGGGCGTGGCGTTCATAGGCACGTGCGGGAACTTCTGGGCGTGCCGCTGGAAGTGCACCTTGAGGTTGCCCTTGGTGGTGAAGCGGCTGCCGCAGACGTTGCACTTGAAGGGCCGCTCGCCGGTGTGCGAGCGTATGTGGATCTGCAGCGCCGAGTCCGAGCCGAAGACCTTGCCGCAGTAGCGGCAGCGGTGCTTAAAGAACGGCTCGTTGCGGCCCTTCCCGTCGCCGGTCTTGTCGCCGAACGCGAAGTCGTCGGCCATGTTGTTGGCCAGTATGCCCTGCGAGGCGGAGTCGAGCACCTCCTGGGCGCGCTTCTGCAGCAGGTCCAGCGAGTTCGGTTCGGGCGCGTCGTCGTGGTGCGTGATGATGCTGGAGGCCAGGTCCGAGCCGAACGGCAGCGGCATGTTCTCCATGTCCTTCAGTTGCGACAGCGCGTCCCTGGCCAGCTCCCTGGGCTTTCCGCTCGCGCGTCCTGCGGCGTCCTCGTCGCGCTCCCGCTCCCGCTTGCGCTTCAGCGAGTCTGCATCGGCTGTCGGGACCGAGGAGGAGGAGGAGGAGGCGGAGACGGAGTGCTCGCGCAGCGGCACGCCCGCATTGATGAGGTGCTGGCGCGCCTTGGACTCGGCCATGCGCGCCTCGGCCTTCTGGCGCAGCTCCATGTCCGCGATGCGCTCCTCCTCCTCGTACGTGTCGGTCTCGCCGTCCTCGCGCTCCTCGGGCTCGAGCTCCTCCTCGGCGTCTACTTCGGGTTCGGGATCGACTTCCTCCTCGCTGGGCTTGACCTGGTTGAGGGCCAGCTGGGACTGCAGCTGCTGGATGAGCTGGATCTGGAAGAGCTGCTGCTGCTGCAGGTTGAAGAGCGTCTGCTGCAGGAAGGCCAGCTGCTTCATGGCCGCCTCGTTGTCGGCGCCCGAGGCGCCGTTCGCAATCGTCTTTGCCGCGAACTGTGCAATCGCCATCTGCATGTTCTGTATCGCCTCGAGCGTGACGGGAGCAGCTCCCGCTCCCGCTCCCGCTGTCACTCCCGCTCCCGCTGCGCTGCTCGTCGTCGTGGCAGTCGCAGTCGTTGTCGCCGTTGTCGTCGTTGTCGACAGGGGCTTCTCCTCCTCCTCCTCCTCTTGCTCCTGCTCCTCCTGCATCTCGACGTCGATGTCCTCCTGCTCCTTGTCCTGCTCCGTGTTCGCCGGCTGTGCGGCCGCCTGCTCGCTGAGGGCTGTGGCCGCGGCGGGCGAGCGGGGCGTGGGCTGCTCGAGCAGCTCGTGCTTTGTCATTTGCAGTTTGTTGTGGTTGTGGTTGTGATTGTGATTGTGGTCCTCGAGGGCCGCCTCGGCAGCACTCTCCAGCTCGAGCTCGTCCTCGCTGTGGCGTGCCGGACTGCGGCTGGGACTGGGACTGTTGTCGGCGCTGGCGCTCGCCGTGGCGGCTGTCAGCGGCGAGCAGGCGCCATTGTCCTCCTGATCGCTGGCGATCTCTGCAAGAGAACAAGCGCAAAACGTGTTCGTTGAGTCACTCTGGGTCTGTTTTTTGGCGGCCACTAATCGAAACAATTGTGCAATTAGCTAATCAATTGCAAGTACTTATATATGGTCTGCATTAATCAGCACGCTCAAGATGCATTATTACACTCACTTAGCCATGAAGCTCACCTGTTGCCAAAACAGCTGGCATTTCAGTGTTTCTACATATTTGCCACCAAATTGGCTCGCATGCGCCGCAGCCATAAAACATAATTTATGATTAGTCAACGCGATAACTGCAACACGCTCCCCCCCTGACGTCCCTTGCGCGCTCCAAGTGAGCTGGCGAGTATAATAAAGCATATTTCTGCACAGATCGAAACGAGTCAAGCGAGTTTTGGGGCCGAGCTAGAGATACAAGATACACGCAGGCTGTAGATACTTTTGGCTGCCACGTTAAATGCTCACTGCTGACTGCTGACTGCGCTATCAGCGCCATTTGCATATCGATCGCATTAATATTGTTATTATTTTGAAAGCCAAATATGACAATGACAGTTCCTTTATTTTTTTTCTTTTTCTTTTTTGTGTGGCTTGAGAAATTGTCGCTCGCTGCGATTGAACTTGTTAGAGGCCGCTGGGAATTGTTATTTAACAGACGAGTTCAACGCCGATGCTGGGGGCAGCCGCGCCATAATTATAATTGATAAGTGAATGTTATTTTAATTAATTAAAATTAAGTATAATGCGCTCGAGAGGTCGTTAAATGCACTCGACATCGACGTCGACGCTTGCGGTCGGCGCGCTTTGTTGCCACCAAACTCGACCATAAAGCACGGCTCCTCCAATCGAATTATGATGCCAATAAAATCGGATCACATTGGATCGCATCGAGCAATGTTAAGTCATTCTGTAATTGCTAATAAATTTGTTCGCTTTACAATAACAATAAACGCAGCTGGTTTATGGTGTTGGCTTGTCTTTCTACAGACATATCTGTATATACTTTGAACGGAGAGCATCTCAAGCAGTTGTTGTGCTCAGCTGACTGGCAGATGAATAAATATGAAATTACGAAGAGGAAATTATGTTTGCCGTGGCCGGGAATAGAATGGGAGGCGAGTGAATTGAATTGCACAAGTTTAAAGGTGGATTAAGTCAAGCTATAAATCCAAGCGAACCCCACGGCACTAAATTCAAATGAGTTATCGTCCTATATACTATATATGTGTGTATATATAAGTATTTGTAGTTCATAAATCCGCGGCAAGTGTACAATTAAAGATTATCCGAAATGAAACGTTTTGAGCAGTTTCCATCTGCCCCCAGTTCGCATTGCTGAATTATGGTTTGCAACAATTTATAAAACTTTTCAGCATTTAAATTGTCACTTCCACCGCACACAAAAACACGCACATATTTTTTGCTTTTCTCTGTTGGATTTTCCGCCAGTGTTTTTTGGGTTGTTTTGGCTAGTAAATTTTATTTGTTGCGCCCATTTGGGTCGTTTAGCTTTCAGCAAATCAATTTTTTATCGCCGCAGCACCGCAAACTGATTGCTGAAATGCGAAACCGTTTGAGCGCTGCACTAAATCAATTAGTGCAAATCAATGCAATAATTCGATTATTTAATAAGTCTCCCTCGCTCTCTTGCTAACTAGATCGAGTGGCAGCCCGATAAGCAATTGAGTTGGCAGCTCTTTTTTGTTGCAATGTGATGCAATTAACCTTTCGCAGTATGCATATGTGCTGCCATATGTTAATGTCGGATCGTTAGCTAATGCAAAGCCAGAGCAATCGCTATATGCAATATATATTGTCGTGTTCCGCGGCCTGTGGCCTGTGTCTTCATCGGCGTCGTCATGACTTTTAGAATGGGCTGCCTGCATATATTTGACTCTAGTTAGCTTTCGGCAGCGTTTCAATTATTCCATCATCATATTCAATATGCTAATCGACGGGGGGCACTGCCAGACAACAAGTCAACGTTTTTCCCGTTTTTGCGGAGGTGAAAATATAAATGTGCAGCGAATCGGAAAATGCAAAACAGCCCCACAACAACAGCAACTACAACAGCAAAGCAGGAAGGACCGAGGGACGGCGGGACTGAGGGACTGAGAGGTCGCATAATTTTATGATATCCAAGTCCATCGACGATGTCGATACAAATTCCACGAGTTCGGCATAAATTGACACCCGGGCCAGATCGAATTTGTACAGCAAGCCTACCACGTCCATAACTAAGTCAGGCGAGAGCATGAATGACCCCCAGCTACCCTGTAATGCGCGATACACTGTTGAAATGAATGCATTCAAATTGGAATCGGGCGAGGAACTTTAAGCTACACAAAACTGGAAAAATACGAGAAATAACAACAACAACAACAGAGCGGGCAAAGCGCATAAATAAAAATAATTAAATAATTAATGTCATTAAGTTATGCGCAGCGACTTCTGCCTTTTGAACAACAACGAGAACGAGCTCAACAATGGCCATATTCAAAATATATATGGCTAGCTAGATGTACGTTTAATTAATCCATATAAATCATATGGAAATCAGCGCATGATTTTCATTATTTTTTCCACCTTCTCGTTGCCAATGCTTCGATATTTATTTTATTTATTGTGCCACACTAATGACTGAACATTTATTAATGCTCGGCTCGTTTTAGTAAATGCTACAGTTATACATACGTGTATCTATATACATATATACATACATATATACGTATCAAAACCGCCCAAAAATAAATTAATAAAGCGCGCAAAAAAAAGGCGAAAGAGGAGCAAAAATAATCATGTTTATGGCCTTTTAAAAGCTTATGGCCAGCCATATTCAAAAATTGAAATTTACGAGTGTGCGCCATCAAATATGAATGCGAGTATATACTCAGTGAGATATATATAAACCATACTGGGGATCGACTAATTTGCAGTCTCAATTAAAATGCTTAAAGTGAGTGCAATAAATTTGTAAAATTTGTTATAGTGCAGTGCAGAACTTTAAATGGCTTTAGTTTGTTGAGAAATTAGAAAGTCTCGAGAAGTATTGGAAGAGTAGAAACGCCTCAAATCTGAACCGATTTCGGTTAATTAACGAATTTGTCATTTTTGCCCATGAACACGGGGCACGGGGCACAAAAGGAAGCAAATTTATGTAAAATATAATATGGAAACTGTCACTCATTGATTGGGGTCTCTCGAAAATAGTTTAACTGTATTTGGAGCTGCGATAAAGCGGCTCCAACTGGAAAATCAAAAAGTGCCGGCCATTTAGAAAATGGTTTTTCATCTTTTATTTCGTTGCCGAAGCAGACGCAGCTCTTAATTTATGCGAACGCGTCTGCACCAGTTTTATAATCAAATATAAATTATATTTTTTTTCGCCTACGGTTTTCGATTTTCGGTTTTCGGTTGTCGGTTTTGCATTTCCAGTTTGAGGGCTTTAAAGTTTTTCAACTTTTCAAAAGTATCTCAATCGCTCCCTCTCTCTCTCTCTCTGTCTCACCTTTGTTGGGGTCTATGTTGATTATACAGTTGGCATTATTAACAAGTCGCCCGACTCCATTCATTCACTTTTATGACAAATCAAATATCGATATGATTTAAGTGTGTGCATATTAATAAGCATATATATCAGCCATATACATCTGTGTGTCTGTGTGTGTGTCGAGATGATTTGAGAGCTGTTTGGAGGCCTTTTCAAATCGATTGCTTTAATGGATTTTGAAAGCTCCGCCATTTGCATATGGCGAAGAGGCTGAGCTGAGCTGAGCTGAGATTGAATCGATTCGCTTTAGCTTCGGAATATTGCCAGTCGATTTAACACCAAATTAATTAATTAAATTTCTGTCTTTGTTGTGCGCTGCTTTATGATTTAACGGACCATTTTGTAACTGTCCGCGCAAAATGACGATAGAGGGAAGTCATAAAAGCGCCTCGCAACTTGCAGCTTGCCCCATAAATGATAACTCAATTTAATTACGAGTGCAATTCCCCCCAAAGTCAATTCGGTAGTTTTACAGCTTTATGCGATGCCATAAAAGTGTCGAGATCTCGCACCGATTCTATGCGTTATTCGGGAACACTTGGAACTGGGAACTCGGAACTCACCTTTGTCGGCGCTGCGGGCGCGATCCTTCAGCTGTTTGACAATGCCATATTTGACGGTACCAAATTGTATCATTTTATTGATGGTCTCCTGGTGATTATCCTTAAAGTCACTACGCATCGCACACAGAACGTTACTCGGCTGATTTTTCATCAATAACTTTCAACTGCTCGTTGCCACTTCAACTTCAACACAATCTTTGCATTATTTACCGAGCATGTGTTGCACTGCACGCGTGTGTGTGTGTGTGTGTGTGTGTATGTGAGGGGGGAATGGGGGCGTTGAGGATCTGAGTTCGTTGTCGTGGCGCCACTTGGCCAGAGGAATTTGAACATTTGTCATGCGCGCAGGGATCGATCCATGTTCCACTGTCCTTGTCTCGCACTTGATCTTTTTTTGTCGTTGCTAACGGTTTCTTTTTTTTTGGTTTGCTTTGCTTTGTTTCGCTTAGAGTAAATTGAACTTTGTTTCACAGGCGCGTCGTGTGTTTTGCCGTCGGCTTGGCAGCATTTGTGCACAACTTAAAGCATCATTTGGATTGAAAAACTCTTCGCACTTGATCGGATATCAGCACATAGAATATTGACGGAGAGCGATATATACGGCTATGTACATATAAGTATTTGTTGATGTTGTGGTCGGCGGCGATCTAATTGGAATTTTCGATTCGCTCGCGCACTCGCCTCAGAAACGGGAAACGTAATCGTGAACGGTAAACGCAATCGACTGAGTGGTTGGAATCGCTGCTCTCAGTGCGGCACGAACGTTCAGCACGCGCGTCAAAATAACACTGACACAAAACACAAACAATATCGTTGGGATACTTTCAGGCACGCACACACACAGCGACAAGCGCACTCTCGCACACACACACACACACACATAGAGTCGCTACACGAACGAACGAACGCAGCGTCGTCGTTGTCGTCGTCGTTTCTGCTGTTGCTGCTTCGGGCAGCGACACGACGACGCGACCGGTTTACTACCAATATTTTTACATGCACACACACACACACACGCGCGTTGGCGTGAATTTTTATTATTACTGCCAGCAGCAGCAGCAGCAACAACAACTGGCATATCCTGACATTCAGTCAACCAACCCACCTTATGCTCACTCACACACACACACACGCGCGGCTGCTCACTCGCTCACATTTCATATAATTTTTCATATGTATCGACGCTCTCGCTCCCACTTGCACGCACACCCGCTCTCAGTGCACACACACACGCGCGCATTTTCCCTCTCATCATAATTTTTATTAAATTTTGCCCGACAGTCGACGGCTTCGTGCTGTCTCGCTTGCACCTTTGGCCAGTTATGACTGCTGTTACTGTTACTGTTGCCATCGACCTCTCTCCACAGCGCACTCACACTCGCTCTCTCTAGCTCGGGCTCGGGCGAGTGCAGGATGCTCACTCACTGCTGACTCTATTTGCGCTGCCGACGTCGCTGCCGCTGCTTACCTGTTTGCAGCACGGACATTTATGAAACTTGTTCGAAAAATTATGAGACACACTCACGCTCGCACACGCACACGCACACAAAAGAGAGACGTCGCGGCGAGCACTCACAAGCACGAAAAAAAACAACTCTCGTCTTGGCTGCGCTGCTGGCGTCGCTGCTACTTCCTTCCGCTTTGGTGGCTTATCGGACTCGCTCACCTTTTGCGCCATTGTTTTTGTTGGCGTCGTCGTCGCTGTGTTCTTGGCATTTTTACCAGCCACTTTTCGGCTGCTCTCGGGTGTCATCGTGCGCTCCCGCTCGCACTTGCGCTCTCGTGATTAATAATTTATCATAATTCATATGCGCCGGCAACTGGTTGCGAAACCCTCCCCTCTCCCCGTCGCACCCAAACACTTCGCACATAAAGCGAACGTACGGCCCTTTTTCAGCTGCCGTCTCCCTTCCACGCACGCCTGCGCCCCGGCCAAGTGCTACGCTCGCTCTTCCCACCTCTGCTTCTGCTTCTGCTGCTCGCTGGCGCTGGCGTGCGCTCTCTCCCATTCTCGCTCTCTCGCTCGCGCTCTTGCCCTCTTGTTGGATGCACACACATGCACACTCGCGCCTGCTAGCGCGCTCTCTCGCTCGCTCTCTCTCTGTCCCACCAGTTATGAGCGCCGCTGGTGTTGTTGCTTTTTTAATTTCGCTTTTATAAGATTTTCGGTTCTTTGCTATTGTTCTCCCCCCCCCATGCCTTCGACTGACTGCTTTGGGTGCTTCGCTTATTCGTCAATTCGATTGCGTGCCCGTGTGTTTGTGTGTGTGTGTGTGCGTTGAATATTATGAGCCATTCATCAAAATGTTTGGTTTCTCGTTTCTTTTTGTTGCTTTACGGGTATCGTGACTTTTGGCAACTCCCACTTCTTTTATCATTTTCTTATTGTTATGAGCCATTTCATTGCCTCTCTCTCACTCCCTCTCTCACTCTCTTTCTCACTCTGCCCAACACTCATTGTCTTATCGATTTACCAAATACTTTAAATAGCTGGCCACACCGACAGCTTTAAGTTCTTGCAGCGATCGAGCCAGAAATATTTCATTGTTGCCCTGACTCAGCTTCGAACAGCTGGCGATAACTTTAAGTTCTGTTTTTCATTTTCAATATAATCATTGTTTCGTTGGCCAGTTAATTGCGATTTCTGGCCATTTCTAAGAGCGTTGAGTAATTATTGCAACAATTGAGGAATAATTTTTAATCACTAATGCCGCTGATGCTGTCGATCGAAATGATTCAATTCTGCTTCTTGATGTTTAATCTGAATCCATTCAACCGATTTCACTTGCCGATTTATAAATCACAAACAGAAGCGAAATTAATTGTCGTTCTCATTCCAGCAATAATCACAAAACCCGTTCCGATTTCGCCTTGAGTCCGCAATTTATTCACATCGCCGAAATATCTGAAAAATTATTCGAAAATCAAATACAAGTGTTTTCGGAGCAACAGTTTCGTTATTTCAATCGTCCCCAATATATCAAAATTCACCACAATTTCAATTCAGTTAGTGACAGAAGATATTCTTTGATAAATTTATTCAAAATTTTTTGTTTTAAAGAAGAAGAAAGAAACATTTAATTTATCAATTTCAGAATATTCCAAAATTACTTTAAGATTAGAGTTCTTTCTTAAGTATTATTCTCTGATTCAAACGGATTCAAATCATTCAACAATAAAATGCTTAACCAATAAGAAAAGAATCACTTTATGACAATATTCATAAAGCTGCATCTGTCGCAGTCGCCGTCGCAGTCGGCGTCGACGTCAGCGTTCGCATGAAAAGCCGAATGGTTTCGTTAGCCGAAAAAGGTGTGGATGAGCAAGGAGTTGATGCGCGAGCCAAGGGGAGGCGGGGTTGATGTCATAAATCTGCGACTACAGCGAGTGTAGAGAAGGTGGAGTGGGGGGGGGGGGGCAGACGCAGAGAGTGCGCTGCGAGAGGAGCGCCAATGAAATAAACTAACTGGAGGAGTGCAGAGCAATGCATGTTAAAAACGAAAGAAACGAGCGCTAGACGGCGGCAGAGAATAAAAAATAAAATGAAGAAGAAAAGCAACAACACGCGAGGCCAAAGCCCAAAGCCCAAAGCCCAAAGCCAATCGCCACCTTGCGCACCAGTAAGAAAACAGCAAAAGAAAACAGAAAACGGCGCACTCATAAAGCAACAACAACAACAGCGCGAGCAGCCACAACAACAACGGCAAATGAGAAGAGCCAAATGTATACAATACGCCTCCAACCCACTCGAAGTCGCTCTCCCAAGCGTGCGTGCGTGTGTGTGTGTGTGAGGGTTTGTTTATGTACCAGGCAAATACATAATTCATAACGCTCATATTCGCTCATCTTGCGCCGCCGCCGATAACCAACCGCCGCTACGCAGCCAACGGCAGCGACAGAGCGGGAGAGTGTCTGTCGTGTGCATGTAGTGGGAATGAGCAGTATGTATCTGCCCTTTTCATATCTGCCATCATATTCCGACTGATACGCCAATACAGTAACCAGCCACACACATACACACACACACAAGCGCATGCATATATGCAGCAAGTTTTTGATAGACTCTCATAATCATAACGAAAACAACACCAACACACGACGACGACAACAACAAGGCGCACTCATTGGATTCTTACAGGTTGCTCGCCTCTCTCTAGCTCGCTCTCTCGCTTTCACACAAACGCACACACACACACGCGGGCGCTGTGTGCACTTGCCTGCTCTGCTTTCGCTGTGGCGTAACAGCAGCGCAGCGCAGCAGCCACGGGCGCGCTCTGCTGTATTTCTGTCACTGTCGCGCTCTCAGCGTCATGCGCTGTTAGCCACAACAGCCCAGTCTTATACGCTGTTAACTGCCAGCGTTTTCGAAACTGTTAAGCCACGCTCGCGCTTAACAGCGCTACCCCGCCGCTAACAGACTGCTGTTAGACGCGTTGTGTGTGTGTGTGTGTGTGTGTGTGCGTTAAATTTGTATAAACCTTTTTCGTGTATTTTGCATGCCCATTTTTTTGTTGTGGTGCTTGTCAAAATTCCATTAGCTCATAACCATAAACAATAGCGTGTGTTTTAATTTTTAATTCGCCTTCGCGGCCAAAAATGGCGGCCATAAAACGGTTTAATTAGACGAAAACAGCGCTTTTTAATGCGTCGCCCAATATCAAAATATCCATCAAGTTCGACCAACAATAATTGCATAAATTAACTCTGTCCATGTCTCGCTCCAACCTAATTTATGGGCAAATATTCAAGATTCTATTAATATCGAAATGGGAACCTTTTCCCAAGCGCAATGCAGCCTGATTTTGTCACCCCTTCTCTCACTCTCTCTCTCTTTCTCACTCTCTCTGTTAGTTGCTTATCTATGCGCGGCGATCTCTGCATTTAAATGATCGTTCGGCCTCTTTGAGCGCGACCAATTAAAAGAGAGAGCAAGGCGACGCAAAAGAGAAAGAGCAAGAGAGCGACTAGCTTCCGCTTTGCGCTCAGCTCCTGCCGCCAAAGGATCGCAAGTGGAATGCACAAAACGGAAAACGGAAAATGGAAAATGGAAAATGGAAAACAAATCAACTACGAGTCGGGCATATCAATTGACAGCTTGCGTATTTTTTCGTATTTTACGATTCTCGATCCTAAACAAACCCCTCGGACACTGCTCGATCCTCGCTGCTCCGTTTGTCGTTTGTTGTTGTCCGCCGTTTTTCACACTTGCCCCTGGCGGGCTCATAAAAATTATGGCAAGTGCAGCAGCAACAACAACAACAACAACAACAACGACAACCGCGACGTGCCGCACTCGGAGCGGGAGGAGCGGCTTTTATGGTCGCGCTGTCCGCTATCGTTACAGAATTTTAACCATTCACCAAATTTGATTTGATTTTAATGTTCAGCACTCCCCCCGCCCCCCTCTAGAACCACAGTCACAGTAGTGGAGATCTACTTCGCATTCCACGCATGCGTCCACGAATTTCTATCAAAACGCGAACTCATTTAAATCGCTGGCGAGCGCGTTTGATGTTTGCTTTATGAGCTGCTGAACCTCATTTCCAACGCCCCTCAATCTACCCCCCTCCCCCCTCGCTGCTGCCCCCTCCCTCCCGCAATCGCTTATTAAAGAGCAGTTGCGCGACGCCAACTCGACCCAAGTGCGACGTGCATTTCAAGCGCTCGACTGCAGCCTAAGAAGCCGATCGAAGAGAGTGACTACGGGGAGGAGTGGAGGGGGATACAGGAGATGCAAGTGCGAAGAGAGAGGCACAGTATACCACACAAAGGACCAACTCACTCAATCCCAACTTGCCTGAAATGTGGAATGTCTAAGTTAGTCATCAGCTGATATATTTTTGGGTCGATTTAGGCGCTGATTAGTTTGAGAGGTTTCTAAAAATTAACAGATAAACAGATATATCTTTTATACCTTATATGGAGTGTACTTGCATGCAAGTTTATCTATTAATTAACATATGGCAAACCACGAAAGATGCACTCATATTTAAAATTATTCGAAAGTATTTTAATTGTTTATTATAAATATAAATTGACTTCTTAATATTAAGCATCGAAAAGAAGTGAGGGATACTTCTGTTCAATACCAATTATTAAAAAGAGAGAAAGAAGAGAGAGATTACTCAATATTAAATATTAAAAGAACTATATTTATAATAATCAATTACTTAAAATACTTTCGACGATTGAATCTGACTAATTAACTTCACTTTCGGTCTATCAGATTGTTTTTTTGCGTTCTCTCTAATTTTAGTAGTATAAATAAACTGTATAATAATATTAGTCTTGCTTATTCAACTTCATTCATTTCAGTTTATATACCTCATGAAAATATATTATTTTACTTAATGCAATATTTTCACATTACTTTAATACTTTTAATATTACATTAATACTTTTAGTATTATATATTACACAAATATATGTACTTTTAATTTGAATATATGCAACTAGCTAACAACAATAGTCGACTACTGATAGTCGACCTTAAAAAAGAAATAACAGCAAATAATAAAGAACTCTGCTTATCTATTTATTTATCATCATTTTCCTTGTGCTATATAGTAAATGTAGAAAACTTTATAAAACACTTAAAGTTGAAGTATATATAATCTGGCTATGCTATTGAATATTGAAATATTTAAAGATTAATTGAAAACTCTGCTTATCGATATTCTAGAGATATTTGCCAGTGCTCTAGATTTGAGGGACAATCTGCAAAATTAAAGCCATCAACGTTGAAATATAACTTGATATATAAACTTAAATCATTCTCAACTAGTGATTATTTAAATAACTTAAAATAAAAAATAATAATAACAGCTTATCAAGCGACATGGCACAAAATTAAAAGAATCAACTCAAACAGTCTAAAATTTATGAACTTAAATCATGCTTAATATTGTGTATTTCAATAACTAAAAATAAATAATATTAAACTCTGCTCATATATAACAAATATTATCTTGTGCTATAGAGCTAAGGTAAATATAATTGGTATATATAATTAAAACTAGCTAAACTATTGTATATTTAAATAAATATAAAAAAGTAGAAAAACTCTGCTATATATTTGCTATAGAGATGAGGTAGCAGACACAAAATTAAGATATACATCTTCATTAAAATAGCAGTGCTTATGACCTGGAAAATCGCTATATAATTACTATTATGGAACGACAATTGTAAGCAACATCTTTATATATTTATTTTTCAATATTTTAACAATAGTTTCGCTTTCAGTTCTTCGACATTTTCGACAATATGGATAATAAGAGTAAAAGGGACATTTTAAAGTGTTCATTGAAATAGTAATGATAATGAAATAGTAAAGAACATGTTTGGAAATCAGCAACTCTCAAAAATAGCTTAATTTTACTAAAAGCATGTTTATTATAATCAAACTAACTTTGTTGTGTAATCTTTTTTTGGCTATTACCAACTCACAACTACGTGAAGTTTATGACTTTAGTGGAATCTGGGATCTGAATGAACTAAATTTAGCCTCAACTATTGTTTATTTTGTTCCTATTTTCAATTAATTATTTTGTGAACATTTCTTACCTTTGTTTCCATAGTGTGAGCAATCTCTGTTTAAGGAAATTAAAGAGTTACAAAGAATCAAATGTGATTATTGGTTTCTAAGAGGTTTACTAGGTAGAGAAACGTGGAATTATAATAAAAATTAGAGAATGAAATTGCGTTTTTAATTGTCTGACGACATCAAGGATGCAGCTGACTTTGGATGAAATAAATGTAAATGCAATGAAATATTGTGGAAACTTGTTCACATCGAAGCGCGTTTTATGAAGTCTCGAGTTGGGGATCGTAAAACACGCGTTTCCTCGGCGGATCATGTTAATTAATCAGCGCGGTTCATCAGTAGCCAAAATGGTTTTGAGGAGACCACAGAGCATAAATCAGTCAATCACGGGCGACTGTAAAAAACCAAACCGAGTAGAGAACAGTTTTATGGAGTGCCTCGGAGTCCTTTAATAAACTGACTGCGAACTGTGTGGAAATGTAAAGATTTTTATTATCGTCCGATATTTAAATATCGAGCAGGTAAGCGACGAGCGCATAATTACACATAAATCAGGGTGAGGTTCCAAGGGTTTTAGACAGAGAGAGAGAGAGAGCGAGAGAGAGCACGCATAATGATATCTTCATAGTAGACACTTGAGTCGAGTCGAGTCGAGTTGATCAATATTTCATTGATGGAGCGGAGGATACGGGCCGAGCGGGGCAGATAAGGAAAATGTCAACAGCTTTCGGGACGGGCTATAAATTTGAGGGCGAGACAGCGGCAGCCTCGGAGTTTTGGGCGATATTAAAAAAGGATTTCTTTTCGCCGCTCGCAATAATAATTAAAAACTGGGAAAACGACAAACGAGGCCATAAAAAACGACACAAGCAAAGGGAAAACGCGTCGCTGCGGTTTCCATTCTTCAGACCTCTCCCTCTCTCTCTCTCTCTCGTTGTCTACCTGTTTACCTGCTCTCATTTCGGACGCTCAATGAGTCGAGAGTTGACAAAAAAAACGAGCCTGTGTCCTGTGAGTCCTGTGCAATTGCGCAATGCAGCAAGGCAGGCAGCAGGTAGAGGATCGTCCGCTCGACAGGCCAGTCATAACAGTACAGTCGGTAGTTGCAGGTGGCGCCACCTACATCCTGTCGCGTCGTCGTCTCGTCCTTGTGCTCGCTCCACTCGCTGGCTGCAAATCGAATCAATTTGCCGGGCAACTCGAATGTGGCTCGAGTGCACGACGACCGCAGTTGCCACTGACAATGCAGCCTGCCCTCCCCCTCCCTCTCTCACACCCTGTCCCCCTGCTCCACTCCTCATGCACGCATAATTTCTCGAGTGCTGCTCGACTCGCATCAACTCATCACCGCAATCATTGCTCGCTTCCTTTGTCAATTGCACTTACTTAACGCGCTTTCTGCCAATCTCCCTCCTCCCCGCCTCTCCCCCTCTTGCTTATTTGCTTAAAATTGCTGTGCAAATTATATTTGCACAATTTTTTCCACTGTCCGCTCTCGAGTTTTGATTGACAACGCGCCTCTGCTTCCGATTCCGAATCACTTCAACAATTGTTGGCCTAGGGGCTGCAACAACAAGCTGCCTCCTGTCTCCTCATTGAGCACAGAAATGTAGCATATTAACTCTGGGGAAAGTCAAGGGCTTTTCATTGAGCAACCACACAAGATGTCACTTTTGGTCAACAAAATATCATGCGACTTAACAACGATGATTCACAAACATAATTTGAGCGTTTTTGAATGATTTTCGTTGGAGAAATTTCATGAGATTTGCCAATGATGATTCACGAATGTAATTCAAGTATTTTGTATTATTATCGTTATAAATTTTAATGCAATTCAAGTACTTTGTAACCGAATTGTGCATTGAAGTTCACTAATGAACTTTTGTATTCTTTTATCTATTCAGTGCAGCTCTTGTAACACAACAATGCATTATTAAATGCATGGAGTAGCCGATATATATATGGACCTATATAGACAGGAATGTCTCACTATTGAATTTGCACTTCTCACAGACGAATTTAACAATTTAGGTAAAAAAGCAAATAAATGTGTTCGAAATAAAAGGTTTTAATGTCATAATGCTTAACAGTTATTATAAGTATTTCACTTGTATAGTAGAATGCGGGGTACTGGAGAATAAGTACATGTTTAAAGAAATTCATTGACTTTATAATATAAGTATAATCAGTTTATTTTACTCAGAACTGTTGCCGCTGCAGAAAGAACTAGAAAAGTGTTACGTTTGGAGTACAATTCGAAAGAGAGTAGTTGAAAGATGTCATGTGCAGAGTAGTTACTTTTATATACATAAGCTTAGGGATAACTGTGTAAACTTACACTTATAACTCACTGGAGTATATACGTATATTATACTATATACACATAAATATATTCTCTCGCAGTGTTATTAAAGCAAATTTTAATTTAATTTCTGATGAGAAATTAAGACTCAAAAGTGCGTAACGAGGTAATATGAGTTTCCCTTATTTTCTTGTATTTGACTTTCTCTATGCTCTTTATTTTAGATAACTTTTTATTGTTGATTTGAACTAACTATTGAAGAAAAAACTACTTTATGCTTAGCTGTTTTCAGTGTTCTTTTGTATTGACACTTTTATATGCAACATGCAAATATATATTTACTTTTGGTGTTCACTGTATTTCCTATAGTATAGTTGTCACCCTTGAGTATATCTGAAATAAACATAACTTCAAGCACACAACGACGATTTAATGCGCGAAGTTTAAGCAGAAGAAGCCTATTATTATAGAAGACGAATATATAAAAAAGGTTAAATATTTGTTACATTTGTTTATACATAAATCAATAAAGTTTCGACGCACTTTATCTAAAGAGCAGAATGAAACATTCTCATACAATTATTTTTTAATACATAGTGTAATTGGTTGTGTTATTAATTTAGTAGAAAACTTGAATGCTTATTAATAAGTTTACTTATAGTTTATATATAGTATAATAGTTAAGTATTATAGTTTAGGTAATCATTTTTTTTTTGTTTTATTTTTCATTCAATTATTTTTAGTACATAGTGTAAATGGTTTTGTTATTAATTTAGTATAAAACTTGAATGTTTAGTTTATTTATGTATTTAAATAAGTTTACTTAATCATTTTTTGTTATTTTTTTTTTGTAATGTTGGGAAAATTAAAAGTTAGCTTGTAGTTATTATCTATATTTTAAAAAGTTTAGTTAATCAATTTGTTTTTGTAAAAAGTAAAAAGGTGAGCCACAACTTTAATGATTCACTCTAGTTAAAAATAAGTATGAACAAATTTGAACAAATATTTAACCATGTTTTATATGTATGACTAAATGCACTCTGAACAAAAAGTGGGCTTAAAAACTGTCGGATTTTAGTTAAGCTACTTCAAAAAGATTTGTTCAAAGTGCGTTGCGAGATTGTGATGCTGGAGAAAATAGATTGGGCGAAGTTAGGGAGAATTAAATATAATTTCCCAGCTCGCAGAAGTTTACAAATGAGGGAAAATGGTATTCTTGGAATTCATACAGAGAATAAACGAGCGATACAATTAAAAATAGCCATAAACTGACGAATCGCGTTATCGTTTATTGAGCAGCCAGTAGCTGGCAAATGCTAAGACAGACTTGGGGCATTTAAACCAGAGACTAGATTGAGACAATTAGCTGCAATTAGAGAGAAATTTTAAGAGCCGCAGATAAGCGAGTTGCGATGTAGATGGATGTAAAGGGTTTCGCCAGCTATACGATATATATAATTAGCTTTAATTGCAGCGCATCGATAAGGTCATGGATCGGGCGAGTTTTACGAGCGCGTGTCAAGGGGCGAGCTCAACAGAGCGGCGTGGAGTGGAGCGGAGTGTGAAGTGAAGGGCGCAACCAGGTAACGCCGGCTCGAGCTCAGTGCCGTCCTGCGATCCTCGACGGCCTCGCCGGGCTCGTCGGGCTCGCCGGAGAAAGGTGCAATAAACGGCGCGTTGTGTTTATGGGCATTGTGCTGTCTGCTCTAAATGTAAACCAGACGATTTATCTGGGCATTATGGGTAAACATGGCCAAGGCCAAGGATGCGCTCGCGACTCTCTCGGCGGACAGATCAAAATTTTACGATCGTGTCATAGACATTGCTGCGTGTCGTCGTCGGTCGGGCCTCGTTGCGGAAACATTTGAAAAGCCATAAAAACGCAACCCTCTCTTGCTCTCAGTGTTGTGAAAGCGGTGGCATTATTGCCAGCGAAAAACAAATGCACATAAAATGTGTGTACGCTTTTCATCGGCATTTTCATCGCTGCACGCGCGTTTTGTTTGCCTTTGTGAAATTTGTTTCAATTTTCTCAAGTTTTATGCGTTTTCTATTGAAACAATGACAGTGATGATGAGCCCGACCTCGACGACGTCGATGAACGACGGACGACGCCGTGTGAGTTCACCATCGATCGCTCTCCTCCAGCCCGATCTATTTCGAGTCTTCCTTTCGATCATTTTATTGTAGTTCATCCCCCCCTCGCTGGATCTAGTTGCAGCCCGAGAGCGGGCTTTACGACTTGTAATTGATGTTGGTTTTAGCATAATTTATCGCTGCGTTTTACGGCTTCCTTCGAACCCTTTAATGGCCCAAACGTGGCCCGCGATTCATCGGAATCAAAAATTATGATATTTTTGAAAATTTTTATTACCTTCCATGCCGCAGAATGTGGCATGCTCTGCCCAGCCGATCAGCCCCAAACTCCACCAACCCGATCAACCACAATATTTATGGCATTCGTGTGGAAAACACCCGCGACTCCGGCAGGAGCAGGGGCCCGATGTTTCCACCAGGCGCAGACAGCTCCATATTCCTAATAATTATTACCTGAACACATTTTTATTCAGCTTATTTATTAAGTAATAACAGCCACCGAAACACACAAAATATTTACGAAATTTATTCTGCAGTAAATACTTTTAAATTTGATGGAAACATTTGATAAGTTTTCAAATTATTAGTAATATTATTAATTAATTTAGTAGAACCTAGATATTCCAGCTCCATATTCCTAATAATTATTACCTGAACACATCTTTATTCAGCTTATTTATTAAGTAATAACAGCCACCGAAACACACAAAATATTTACAAAATTTATTCTGCAGTAAAGACTTCTAAATTTAGTGGAAACATTTGATAAGTTTTCAAATTATTAGTAATATTATTAATTAATTTAGTATAATCTGTGACATGTAGCCTAAATATAACTCGCGGCAAATTATAATTTTTATTATAATAATAATTAATTATGTAAAATCTACAACTGAAACACAAATTATTATTTGTTGTTATTTGTTAATTTAAATTCTATTTCCAGTACACGCAAATCATTATAAAATTTTCAAATAATTAATAATAATACTAATAAATGATTAAGGGAAACTTGTGACTAATACAGAAACGATTTATTTACAAAATTTGTTAAACACTCATGGAATTTCTATTAACTGGACACATGGAACATTTGATAATTTTCCAAATTATTAGTAATAATAAAAAACCTATTTTATCACTACCTATTTTTGTGACTGATATAATGGAAATTATATTAAGTAGACACTAGATAATTTGTTAAACTATTAATAGTAATTTATTAAGTATAACCTGTGACTAAAATACAAATTATTATTTATTATTTGTTATGTAATAAAAAAAATTAAATATAATTTAATTTCTATTTACGAGACACATATTATTTTTTAATAATTTAATAATAATATAAATAATAATAATTCAATAAACAAAACCTGTGACTAAAACGGAATTGATTTATTTACAATATTCGTTTTGTAGTAAAGACCTAAATGTAGAGCAAATTATATTGACAGGATACGTTGGATAATTTTTTAAATTAATAATAATAATTAATTAAGTAAAACCTATTAGATTAATTCTAATAATATTATTATTAATCATTATTTAAATAATAACTGTGACTAAAACACACATTATTTATTCGCAAAATACTTTATGCAGTAAAACTTTAAAATAATGTAAGTTCTTTTAAAGTGAGACGTGAAATTTTAATCAATTTATATACAGAATATTATAATATTTCCGTTGTATATTATTTTCATACTCTGACATGCAAACTGCATCTCGGATTTGGAACTCTAATTTTCTCGCCTCTTCTAAGTCGTATATTTCATAGATATTGGTCTTATTATATTGGTGTAATTTTTTGATATACTTAACACAAATTTGTATTTTCATTCATTAAAAAGATCTTTACTTGACTTTTATTTACTTACAGCTACAACTATATTCATGCTTCAAACTTTTCGAGACATTGCAATATATTATCAATGAATTGAGTTTCGGAGCACAATTCTGCATTCGGTTTATATTCCAGGCACTTAAATAAGGGCATTTTTTTTTGTACGTATCTGCAGAAATTCTTCAGAATATAGTGTTTTCCCAAAAGAGTTGAAACAGGCTCAAAAGATGTTCGAGTAAGGAGTGCTCCACACTTTAGTGTCGTCTTCTTAGGCAATTTTCACTGTATTTAGTATATGCGCTATTCGATTAACCGTCTTTATTTATAGGGCCTCCTTAAAAATAAACTAAAAGTCTCTTCGTGATAACGCTCTTGAGTGATCTTATACCTTTAGCCATCTTCATCTTCCAAAGAATAAAACTAACTTCTTAGCACAAACAGAATTACTTTCTGATCACATAGAGAAAATGCCACCAGTTCTTTATGATTTTCAATGTAATAATATAAGTATTGCAGTTTTGTTCATTCAGCATTTTGTTCAACGTGAAATGTGTTGCAATAGTCAAGATGATTTAACAATTCAATATTCACAATTTAACTTGATTGAATATCAATTTAAAGAATTTGGTAGCATTCTTGTCTCTATTTCGCCAGGTCATATTGTATAGTATCTCCTGTTGTGTCGTTTATACACACATATAACATATTGCACTTCTGCAGTTCACATCTAGCTTAATCGCGCCAGCTTCAACTACAATTATCCCGAGTGAAATTAAGTCCTTGCCTTACTAAGTGACCCCTGCAGTAGTTTGTGGCATGCCACTCACTATAATGACTGAAGATCGAGCCTGAATGAAGTTGGAGATGGTCCCAGCAAGATGATCTACTTTGCGCGGAATTCTGGCCAAGAGTTCAATGACAATTCCCATCATCAGCGTCAGCATCAGCGTGAGCGATGATGAATGGCGCCATCCAGCTTCCCGAGCTCGACCCCCGCCCCGGCGACTGCGCCTGTGGCATGCCGCAAACCCGTTGTTTAAGTGGCGCTTAGACGGTTGCCGAATGCCATTTTGGGCATTTCTCAGGCCCAATTTTTACTGTGTGTGCTGTCGCTTTTTCTGCCGTCGCTCTTATTGTTGCGTTTTAATAAGTTATGCGCCGGCGTCCCGGCGACATCCTGCGTTTTATAATGTGCCCGCCTTAATATGATTTTTGTCCCCGAGCTGCGGACATACCCCGCATTCCAAAACGCATCACTCGGCGTCCCAGCTCGTCGGGGCAACTTGTCAGCGTCGCTTTGTCAAACTGTCATATGCTTGTCGCACGCGCAGCCCAGCAACAAAAAAAAGATGAAACTCGACGTGGACGCCAGGAGATATATTAGCTGAAATTTTAATTACCGACGGACGTTGGAGTTTCTTTTTTTTTTTGTTGTTGCTGTTGGTTCCTCGCATATTTTCCATGCTGCAGCAGTTTATAAACATTTAATTGATTGATTTATTTCGGCAGAGCAACCAAGCAGCCAGGCAGCCGGGCAGCCAGGTAGCAGCGACTCCTGCCGCAGTGGTAGGTGCTTCAGGTAGGTAGGTGGTCAATGAGATGCTGAATGCTGCAGCGTTTAGTGCGGTTTTTGACAAATCAATCGTGTGCAAGACGAGCTAAATGTTCTGTAAGCTGTCTCAATAGCAACGCCTACAATGGTCCAATACTCGGGCTAATCCGCAGCTGGAGTAGGAGTCGGCCTTTGTTGGCTTTAGGGCCGCCTCACCGCATCTTGGCAAATGTCCCGCCAACAGGATCAATCAGCCAGGACACTGCCGAGCCTGCGTTCCCAAACTAGTGCAGCTCCTTGGCCAGGTAGTCGCCCGCCGAGCGATCGCTCGACCGCTCGCTGACCGGAAAATCCGCTGGAAGGGATTATGCTATTCCCTGGCCCTCCCCTTCCGCCCTCTCTCTGTCTCGATCGCCCGGTTTGTTTTGCAATTAGGGCAAATATTTTGCGTACTAATTAAGCGTGGCTTAAGGCTGCTCGCATTTGCATACTTGGATTTCGCAGCGTTTCGGATTTGCAGCCATTACCCTTTTGTTGCCAAAGGATTTCGCTAGTAGGCGTTGCGCTAGTCCTTTTTCCCGAGAACTCTGCACAACAACGCTTTCGACACGCTTCCCCCTCTCTTTCGCTCTCAGTCTGCTATTTTCCCGTGTGATATGCAAATATTGACAGACATCATTTTTCAATACTTGACCGTGAAATCGGCCAACCTGCGAGTCCTTTTTCGGAAACTGGTTAAGCAAAGGCGTCCCACAGTTCCCTCCAAGGTCGACTGCTGCATTCCAACTGCGCGAGCACACACATCAAACACATCCATCGATCCGCATCGCTTGCTCCTCAACTCTATCCTGCGCTTAACGACGAAGCAATGACTATCAAGGAAAAGCTAATCGTGTTTAGTGTCAGATATAGCAAGAAGAGAAATTTGAAATCAATCTAAAAACAGACTTTGCAAAGAGGTCAAGAAGCAAAAACATAATTCGATACAGCTACAATTTGAAATACAAATTTAACTAAATAAATAAAAAATAAATAAGTTGAAGTAGGGATACGAGAATATGTGCAATATGATTCATTTAGTCACAATACAAATTATAAACATTTTCACATTGCTCATATTTCACAATAAGTTGGATAAGGTTTAGAGTGTTAATAGTTATGTATAATACAAATTATAAACATATTCACTTTACTCCTATTTCACATATAGCCGAATTCAGTTTAAAGTGTTTAATGTTAAAAATTTTTAATGCGAAGATATTTCAGTTTTAACACTCTTAGCGGGCAGCAAACAAAAGTAGATGTAAAATTGTATTGTATTCAACTTGTGTATCAACAGTTAATGTATGTAGCAGATAGAAGATAACAATAATACATATTCTTAATTATCTTTGAGTTATTAAAGGAAAAATTGTGTATGGCATAAATTCAATTCAACATTATACTTGTACAATAATCTCAACTTATTTGGCTGACAATGTGAACGTTTTTAGGTTTCAATGCTTTCCCTATTTCAAAGGCATGCGATTATGATAGAGCTCACTCATTATATTTTCTACAATTCAAATTTCTTTAATATTTTTCGCAGTTTCAAATCTTCTAACACACAAAGCAAAACATCTGCTGCTAAGTAATAAAATAAATAAACAACTAAGAAGGGTTCAGACGAAATGCGCTATGAGTTATATACAATTGAACTCACAAGTTTCTCAAATTCTAGCATTTTAAATAAAACCACTATAAAATTTACTATCCTTTTAAGCTCTTCATATGATATTTCAGAATAATGTTATATGACTCAGTTTCATCATAGCTCGACTCGAATCAAAGTTAAACATTGCTATTTAGTTTCACTAAGAGTGAAAAGTAATCGTGATGTGAAATATTTTGAGAAGCCCAAACGAAGTAGAAATTACAAATAAGAGTGCAGTGTTGATTGAAAACGAATAGTCCACAAAAAAGTGTGAACCTATATTTTTGTTGTTCAATTAATACCATTGAATATAAATGTATCCAATGCTGCATTTGCATGCCATCTGAAATTGAAAATAAATTTAAATTTAACAATAATCGTAGCATATTTTGAGGGCATAGTCTCTAAAGATATTTGCCCTTGCATGAACAAGGACAACTTATCCTAATGCGATATATAGGTATATGTATACTTACATAGTTACTTCGTTAAGCCGAAGGACACTTCTTCAAACTGAACATAAAATATTTGCGCATTATTATTGTCATAAATTCGATATATTTCTACTTTCTAATATAAATAGAAATATAACTAGAAATATAAATAAAGGAATAGGAATGGGAATAGTAATTGATAGAGAATAATATATAATATGGCATAGAATAAACAAAATCGACGGCTAAGTGAGAACAGTGAACTAAAATAATAATGGAAATATTTATAGTGTATGAATGTCGCAGGATAAACACAAGCGAGGTGGTCGTTGTCAGCAGCAGGCTTCCGTTCAGATATCGGGTGATTATGCAATGTAAACTCATGGCATGATATGACGGGTTTCCGGCAAACGAAATCATCTTTATGTCAGCGCGGCAGGAGACGCGTTGCTGCGTCAGCGATGACAGGATAAGAGCCAGACAGGATGTGGAGCAACAGAAGAGAGCTGCGGACGGACAGAGAGACGGCATACATGCTGGCAGGATAATAGACGCTAAATAGCGGCACGCGGCGCTCATTTTCCGGAAACACATTCGGGCGACTTGGCAGCGCAATCGAAATCCAAATCGAAATCGAAGTCGAGGCGAGTCACGACAATCGGCCGAGGGGGGTGGGTGAAGGGGCGACGCACGCTCGTTATGGAAATCATTTCATAACTGCTGCTGGGGCTGCCGCACGCGCGAACAATGTGCGAACAGACAGACGGCGGCGTGGTGCATGAACAGCTTGCAACACGCAAGCGGTTTGCGCCCTCGCCTGGTGTGGCTATAATTTTATGAGCGATTTCATTATTAATATGTTACATTATGTAAACTGAGGCAGGGGCGCGTGGCACGTGGCAGGAAGGCGTTATGTTTACATAAAGCACTTGCCCCGAATTTAATGAAATGATTTCGTGGCTAATGTAAATATTGACGCCACCTCGGGCGCAAAGGATTCGTTCGCACATTAATGCACAATTATGAAGGCGAAATCCTTTGAGCGCTGATTTATGGGCGACTCGCCAATGCGCTGCCACATGCCACACGCCGGCGACAAATCAGGCTGAGTGAGTGCAAAAGTTGCTGCAACAGCCCCCTGCGTGCCTCTGCTAATGCGGCAGCCTGCAACGCATCTGTTGGCGTTTCATTTTCATTTCGGATTCGTTGTGTTCAAGTGCTTTCACTTTTCCCTGCTGCTGCAGCGAGGCTCAAGGCATTCCTCCCCCGCCGTCACTCGCAGTCCCCGTGCCCCCTCGTGCGGCATGTAAACAAGGAAGCGTGTTGTAAAATGTCGCCGCTGCCAATTGAACCTTCTCAAATGCCTTCACTCCGGCGAGTTGCAACCGAAACTGAAACTGAAACCGAGACAGAAACTGAAACAGCATCTAGAGCCAAAACTGGGGCTGAAGACGGAGCTGGGTCAACAAACTGCTTGCCACACTTGCCCCCATTCCGCATCATCCCCTAAAACGCCTAAAACGACCAAGCCCAATCAATGCCTCGACAAAGTGTCGAGAGTCAAGCGCATCTTTAAATATTGCCAACAGTTGGCGCAGAGTGTGAAACATACTTGTGAGAATGCGGCAAGGATCTCGTTCAATTAAGATGCTTACACTCACATTAATGCACCCTAGAATACCAGAAAATAGAGCTGTTGTTGCATCGCTTTGATATGCACTAAGATTATAAATACCTCGAGGAAATCAAAAGATGAACGTGCCAATTAAAATGCTTGCATTTATTAACTTTACAACTTCAAGCTAAGCAGCAAATTTCACAGTGGCTCATAGCTTATTTCGTGGAGCGGTAATATCTTATAATATTATTATAAATACCTCATTGAAATCAAAATATGAGCATACAAATTTTAATGTTTATTTATTAAATTATTAATTTGAGTATTGTAGTATTTACGACACGCATTTATTAACCTTAAACTTCAATTTTTCCTAAATAAATACAACGAATTTTACAGTGGTTCATATCTAATATAATATATAATGAAATTATTATGAATACCTTAACATCAAAAGATGAGCATATAAATTTGAATTAAAGCAAATAAAGTTAAGTTTATTTATGTATAGTGGCAATTATATCAAGTATTTATTGACTTCTAAATTTTAAGTTTTTTTCATTGTTATTCGTTTTTGCCAAATAATACTTGAAGCTGTTTATAACTATTAATATAATATACTGCATTTGAAGCTTACAGCTTTTCCCCGTTAGGAACGTAATGTTAAAAATGAATACTAAAGCTAAAAAATTAAAATTTGATGTGAGGATACTACCTTTGAAGCCACTGTATATAACTGCTTTCATTGATTCTTGTACAAGATATCAAATTGTTGGTTGTTTATTGGAATAACAGTGCATAAAATGTTGCGAGAAATGAAGTTGACCAAGTTGATTAGCTTACGTGTATATTAAATGTGCAAATTGTAACTGTAGTGTCGGTAAGAGGACAGCACTGTTTCAAGGAAGAAAGAAGTGTAATTCTTGAGTTTTGATGGAATGAGAAAACAAATATGTTAAGAAATGCAAAATAATAAATGTTTTGCAGAAATGAAAGCACGAAGAATGTGATGCAATGCTTCAAGAATATGTAAAAGCGGAGTCGAAGTTTGAAACCAGCGATATGTATATTTGACGTTGACTCCAAAATACAAATTCCAATGAGTGAAGCTCACGAAATCTGTCATTATAATATAATAACGATAATATAATAATGGAGTAATATTTTGCGGGCAGATGAGTTCCAACTAGTTGATGGAGCAGCTTCAATATAGTGTGTGCTTATTAAAACAAATCACAACATTTGGCATTCATAAATATAATTAATTGAAGTTTGCATTAAGTTATATGTTTTGTGGTGAGATTAGAACACAATTTAGTTCAATTAGTGCACTAACTCCACAGTGCCTCCAAGTAAGACATTTTATGGCTGTAAAGCAATCGTTTGCCCAGAATCCCCAGGAAACCACGGGACATCACTTTGAAGCTGCAGGCATTAGTCATTTTTATGCGATGCATTTATGGCCGCATCATAAGCCGAAAGCTGCGCGCAAGAGTTCGATCAATTAGCCATCATTATGAGTTTAGCACGTAGCAAAGGATTAGTGGCGGGAAACATTAGCGCGGATTACAGTGCGGCGATGCGACGATGCCGCGATGCGGCGAGTGTGGATGCAGTGCAGCGTCGAGCTGCATGCGGCACAAACGGGGCACAGAAATAGGCGTCATTAGTGCCCCAAATTTATGGGAGGCGAGCGGCGGGCCGAGGAGACTGGCTGCGGCACGTTCCAAAACAATTTAGGAAATAATAAATGGCAAACATAAATAAAATTATTGTAATATCGCGTTGTTGTGCAAGCTTCCCAAATTAACCGAAAGTCCCCGAAGACCCGCCTCACAACGCCCCTCCGAAGTCGCTGGCGGCAAATATGGAATAAACGCGGCGGGGGAAGGGGAATGTCAAAAACGCAATTATTTATACAAACTGAAACATTTTAAAATCAATTAGAAAATGTGGCGACGCATGGCGTGGCGCATGACGCGGCCTCCGCTGTGTGCAACCACCAGCCTCGGGCCTCCTTCTGTTTGCTCAAGCAGCACAAATGAAGTGCAGCGTCCCCGTTGAAGTGTTGCAGCCCGATTGTCTGCCGCAGACGTCTAGCGTGAGGGGGGTGCAGGCTGAGGAGGAGGAGGTCCGCCCTACGCTCCATAACGATGTCAATGACAAATCACGGGCGCACGTCAAAAATCTGTCCTGAAATATTCGAGCTGTCAATTCGCCTGCCTCGTCGACCCCGAGCTCCTTTGTGTGTTGACTGTGCGCTGTCTAAAATTAGTTCCCAAATATTGTTACAAATGTGTTGAGTCTAAACAACTGGAGACCTAATGAGCGCGAGAGAGACTCACTGCTGCTGCTGCTGCTGCTGCAAGGCTGCTCCTCAAGTGGCTACCAGCAATTTATGCGTCTTATGAAAGACGTGGGCCCCTCGGCCCATTCACTCAATTGATTGCCAAACTAAATCACTTCAGTGCACAACTGCAGCTGGCATCGCCCAACTAACTGCAGCCAGAACTCAACCTGCATCACTATGTATTTCAAATTTTGGAAATGTAAATAGAACTCAATTGAAGAACGCATTATTACTAAACAGCGTTGCAAAATAAGCGTGTAACTACGCAATTTATTAAGTGAGACTGTGAGTTACCCAGTGTGTTGTTTGAATATACTAAAAAATCGACCAGTCTTTTTGGTATACTTGGTATTTTTGCATTATGTGATATACTGTTCATTCATTCATTAAGTGCTTGATTGTAAGTTTGAAAATAGAACAAGCATGAATGCTACAGTCGAGATATATCGACTATAAAATACCCTGTACCACCATTGTACAGGGGAAAATTAACGTATTTCTTATATAGACATTGTTTTGCTTATATCATTTAACTAACAACTATATAAAACATCATATCATGGTACATATAAAAAACAACAATTCTAATTGCAACTTTTGTGGGTGAATGCGGGTAAAATGGAATGAGTTTCACCAATAACTTTTAAACTAACCGACTGTGAGTTTGAATATACTAAAATATACCAACAAGTATTTTCGGTATACTTGTTTTTTCATGTATACATATATAGTATATTGATAATGCATTACGTTCAACATATATCATAGAAACTAAGCACGATAAGATTGCAAACAAACTTGATTGATGAAGACTATAGTTATTATTGTGTGTAAAGAAATTCCCAGAAGAAATTTGCAGAAGCCTCTAATTATGAAATACTTTTTTTTCGATTTTAGATAGAGGATCGGAGCCTAACTAAAGTCTATAACAAAGTCGATCTGCCTAGGACATATACGAGTACTGATAAGAATTTTGGCAACTCTAGCTTTAATAGTTTTTAAGATCAAGGAGTTCATACAAACAGACGGACATACAGACAGACAGACAGACAGACATACGATGGTCACGGCTATATCAACTCGGCTGTTGACCCTGCCCATAAATATATATACAAATACTTATATACTTTGTGGCGTTTATTTTTGATGAGTTATTTTTGGTATTTTTAGGTTCAAAACAAGTTGTGAGTGAGCTGCTGAAGTAAGTGATGCGAAGTTTTAAAACAGCGAACACTGAAGATGCCCAAAATATTACAAGTGCAATAAAAATCAAAGTGATTTATGAAATAAAAGCAACAACGACAACAACGACAATATCTCGATCGTCTCTTGAGCCAGACTTAAGTTAATCATTTGATCAATGCAGGTATAATAAACATGTTTCTCCTAAGCGTCACAACATTGTATCTCCTCATATAGCAACTTGGTTGGGAACGAACATAGGCAGCCAAGGCAGAAACCAGCTGCAATAACATAATCAAATCGCTGTGCAAAAATGCCATCAAAGCGAAAGGATAAGCCTGCGGTGGAGAACTAAAAAGGCGCATCAAATCCTGTGACAGTTGACACGAAAACTCGCTTTTCATCCGGCCATGACAGCGCGCTCTCCTTGCCCGAGACACACGAACTTGCGTAATGTCCTTGTTCTGGAAAGTAGTGCCGTGTCGAAGCGCTAAATGGGAAACCCCTTCAGCGCCTGTCGCACTCGCAGACTCATCATCGTATTTCATATGTGTGATGCATCAAGGCGGCGGATTGACAACACGGCACGGCACGGCACGGCAGCGCAGCACTCGCATTTAGATCAATAACTCTCGGTCTCGGTCTCGGCCTCGGTCTCCATAAGGCCGCGGCGAGTGCAACCCCCAAGTGGAATTGGTGACAGTTCGAGCAAAAAGCCAAATACGGCGTAAAAGTCGCCGCTCCGTTTTTTTGCAACCCTTTTTCGCGAATCGAGCAAAAAATACAAACGCTACTTGAGGGCGAGCGGAACAAACAAGTGAAGTGTGGAAGGGGTAGGGGTAGGGGAATGGGAAGGGGTGAATGGTATGCTGCGAAGCGGAAATGAAATTAAGCGAAAATATGCCCGCGACTCGCCAACATGGAATTAATCAATTTAATCTGTAAAACGAACGAAGGGCGCAGCAGCAGCAACAGCCGAAGGAGGGGGAAGAGAACACACTCTTACTATACAGAAATATATAGTAAGCAGTTACAAGAGGGTTACGATCGTCGTGGGCTGGCCATTAGCATGATTTAGTACGGGGCCGCTTTGGCCACTCGGCTCATTACCATAAAAGTTCTTATGCGTATTCTAGGAATCCCGAATCGCTCGATTCCCTCGATTCCCCATCAATTTACAGCTCAGACTGAGCGACGCACAGATACACACAGGTTTTGTGAAAGCTGAGTATCTCTCAGATTGAGTATCTCAATCGCTTACTGTATAATTTTTATGATATGCTGCGAGTGTCGCGATACCCTCGCAGAGGTTACTTCAGCTTAGTGGATCCGTTTGAAAGACAATCCTGACTTGGACTCGGAACCCACCTCAAACTGATCACTTGTTATAACGATCTACTGTAGTTAGAGTGCTCCAATCAATTGATTACACTTAGAACTTACCTCTAATCTTAAACTGAACTCGAGTTAGAGGTTTCTGCTGTACTTTGAATGTTCCAATGGCTTCTTCACATTCGCAATTTTACTTAGTTCCCAATCTTAACTCTTACCTCGGCTGCAGTTTGAATGTTCCAATCGTTTCTTCATATGCGAAACTTAACTCAGATTTTGAACTTACCTCTTACCTCAAACTGATCTCTAGTTATAGATATCTACTATAGTTAGAATGTTCCAATCGTTTGTTTATATTCGAAACTTAACTCCGATTCTGAACTTACCTAAAACTGATCTTTAGTCAGAGTTTTCGACAGCAGTTAGAATGTTCCACTAGCTTTGTCACATTCGAAACTTAACTCAGACTCGGAACTAAACTTACTTCAAACTGAAATTTAGTTAAAGATTTCAGTTGCAGCTTCAATGAGTTGTACCTTTATTCTTACCTTAATCTCAATTTAGAGACTTCTATATTCGATCGCGAGTAAGAGGTTTGAATGTACCAATCACTGTTCATATTTAAAACTTAACTCAGTATTATAATTTAGCTCTTACCTCAAACTGATATCCAGTTAAAGGCTTCAGCTGCAGTTAAAATATTTCAATTGTAATCGAAACTTACCTCAAACTGATGTCGAGTGAGAGGTTTCTACTGCAGCAAGAATACGTACTATATTCCAATCCCTTTTTCTTAGTCAGCCAGAAGGGTATTCGATAGTCGACTTGTATCGCACTCGATCAGTTTTGTGTTGTTGCCTTGTTTCTTATTCTGCTTGTATTTTATTTTTTAATAGTCGTGCGTTGCTTTCAACATTTTATACTCAATTAATTCATCATTATTCGAGTTTTTCTTTCACTCGGCCGTTCCTTGGCTGGGTTACAACAGCAACGGCAACCGCATTCACTTGCTGGATGCCAGCCACATCTCTGGATCTCGAAGCGAAGCCATCAAAATTTTGTTTTTATGATTTCGGGCGAATTTTTGTGCTTGTGTTGTCTTTTTCTCTCTCTGTTTGTTGTTAATTTATTTATTTTGAATTGAATGTATTTACATTGAAATTCAATATTTGGTAAATGTATTTTTAATTTTACGAGCCGCCTTGATTATTAACCGCCAAATGGTGTTAGATAAACTCGCCTCGTATCGCGGCCGCAGATGCTGAGGAATGCAAGCTCTTAGCTTTTCTTCTCGATGACGCTTTGATGGCGCTTTTCCATTTGACACTCGGCCGGCGAGCTGTGAAACTTGGCATTTTGATGAGCAGCAGCTCAATTAAAGATCGGCTTTAATTATAAACTGAAGCGAGCTGCTAAGCTGGTTTTATTTTGAGCCCACAATGGCATAAATCACTTGCAAAATGATCGATAAACTGTCGACTCGATCAGCTCGCCAGAGTTCAGTCATCAGTCGGGCTGGGGAAATAGTTGCCCAGCTTGAGCCACAGAAACGGAATAGGAAATGAGCAGGCAGCCAGCCCCCCATTTGTGAGTGTGTGTGTGTGTGTGTGTGTGTGTGTGTGTGTGTGTGTGTGCCCAATCCCGATGCCAATCCCAATCGCCAGTTGCAATCCCCAGTTGCAATCCCCAGTTGCAATCCCAGCTCGAGCACAAGTGCAAATATGTGCAAATGGTGTAGTCGAGCAGTGGCTCGCACAGCGAGACGCAGGAGCTGGCTGCATTTGCGGAAATGTGTGCACAACATGCAACATAAATGGAAATGCCGTTTGCAAAACATATTGTTTTTGGGCCCAAAATGCACTAATTTTCGTAGCGCGCCGCAGCGACGGGGCGCAGCGGACGAGTTTGGGGCACGGCGTCCTTTCGAGTTGCAGTTGGCCGGCTCACAATTTAGAAATTGGACGGCATTTTTCGTTGAATTGTGTGCTGATTGTAATTCACTCGGTGCGTGTGTCTGTTTGAAGAGTGCACACACACAGTAGCCTGCCCCTCCCCCACTCCCTCCTCCCACTTGTCTGCTGCTGCCGTTGCAACTTGTGCGTTGCACACACAGAGAAAATTTGAAAATTTTGATTGCATGTTTCGATACAAAATGGTGCCGGGCAAAGCGAACGTTCCGGCTGCTCCAGCTGCAGCATGGCGCAGGGGCATGGTGCTGATGATGAGGCATGCCAATCCCGTTGACGATGCGCCGAAGATTGCCCCATGCAGCGGATGGGCAACTAGGCGGGTGGTTGGTCGGGGCAAGGTGCACACTCGAAATTGCAGTGCGTGCGCTGTGCGTCGAGTCCTTTCGATGCTTGTGTTGGGGCTGCGCTGGGCAAATGTGCATTTTAGGTCGACGAAGCGTAAATTAGGATTTCAAAATGACATTTGGAATATTTACGACTTTTCCGACGGAGAGACCAACCGAACTCTCGTGCCCCCTCCCCCTCGTGGCAGGACGCCTACATAGTTCACTGCCGGTCGTTGTTGTTCATGGTAATTGCGTAGCCGGTGCTGCTCGCATCCCAAAATGAAAGCATGATGAGCAGTGTGCGGGGGGGTGGGGTGTGGTGGGGTAAGCCCGGCCTCTTTGCCTGCACACAGGTGCACAACGGCCAAAAGAGTGAGCTGCGTGTGTGTGTGTGTGTTTTGTGGATGCGTTTGACGTTCTTTGTTGAATTATGCAACTTAAAAGTTGCACAAGTCGACTTAAAATTGGCAAAATAGAAGCTTTTGATTGGAAAATTGTTTGATTGGTTGCAATTTCGAATTTAAATATTTTCACAAGGCCACAAAGGCCCCTAACAATGCCCCCGCCCCTCTCCACACACACATGCAGACTGTGCGCTGTGCGCAACACCTAAAAAATGTTTCATTTGAACATGCAAAACCACTCACAGCCCGACAGGATCTATGGGTAATCAATCTCTTTTTCATATAAGTCAAACTTGTCCCAATGACGACGACGAAAAAATGAATGAAATCCAAAACGCCAGCCGAACTCACATAAAAGATGAGGCACCAAAACCAGAAACCAGAAACACAAACCAACCAAACCAAACCAAACCAATCCAGGCAGCCAACGAGTCCAGGATAAGCTCCTGGCTGTCATCAATGTCTCCTGGCTGCAAAATAGAATGTCGTGATAAAAAAACCTACAAAAATGAAAAGAAAACAAAACGAGACGAAACGAAACGAAACGAAAGACAACAAAAACAACAAGGGGCGCACAAAATCCAGAGCAGAGCAAAGAAAAATTATACAAGTACCAAACACACACACACAACAACACACACATGCGAGTATATTTTGTATATTTTCAATTTTCACCGAAATAAATAAACATCATCAATGTCAAATGGAAATCACTCGAATTGGCACACACACGAACACGAACACACAGAGACGAACACACCCTCAGCGACTCCAGAGGGGGGCGGGCGAGTGGCATTTGCTTTTTATGAAACTATTTCAAAATGCGAAACCAATTCGCATAAAATTTTGTCAGCGGCATGTGACAACATGAAATAAAAGCAAATTCAGCATACAAAATAAAATAAGAAACTTTCTCGGTGCGACATAAAATAGAACACAGCAGCACGAGAATAGGAAAAAAATCAAAATAAATGTCAATAGCACACAGTCCGTCTCCGTCCCTCCCCCTCCATCCCCCTCGCCGTCACCCCGTCTGTCTGTCCGTGTTTATTGACATTTTGGCAAACACAAATTCAAATCTGAATTCGCGACAGGAGGACGCCAAATCGCTTGGGAGGTCATCGTTCTCGCTCTCCCACACTCGCTCTCATTCCTCTCTCTCGCTCTCTCTCTCTCTCTCTCGCTTGCGTTCCCGTTACTTTACACCAGTTCACTGTTCCCCCCGCTTTCGTTCCGCTTCCTGAACTGCGGCGAATATTTCCAAAAACCATTGGCACATGTCCTTATGAATGATGTGTTAATGTGACAGCCAGTGACGAATGCAGCTGACTGCGAGTGCGAGTGAGACGCACTCTGGGTGTCTGGGCGCTCAGCTGTGGGAGCAGAGGGAGTGGAGTCTGAGACTGGCAGAGCACAGTGCGCTCCCAAAGTAACAGACTCTGAAAATGCATATAAGACTTGTAAGTCATGCGAATACACTAAACCTGGAAACAGCCGATTCCGAAGGGTGTTGATTCAACTAACTAACTTTTCTAAGTTCGTGAACAAAAGAAAAATATTCAGAACAACAATGTGTTTTTATGTTATGTTATGTTATGTGTTATGTGTTTTTTTTTTAAGTAAATACGACAGAACCTTTTTAATATTATACAATTAAATTACGATGTTACTCCATTCTTCTAACTTATTGCCAACAGTAAATGTATGTAAAAGACAAACAGAATCAATGCCAGCCCCTTGAACTTGTTCAAAAGCAATATAGCCATGTCCGTTTATTCATATGTGTGTCTGTCTGTATAAGCAATTCCAGCTCTGAGACTGTAAGATATCATTTTAAGGCTGCTGCCTGACCCTTTATATGATTTTGTTATTGTTGCATTAATGAATAATGCGAGAATCTTTGGTATCTTAAATACTCTATGGTATATATTAAAAGTAAATCATTACAAAATATACATATTTTCGGTATATTCCTGGTATATTTAGATGGAGTATTTAGCCGCTTTTATACAGTCAGTCACAAATGTTTCATTTCTGTTCGAAAATGGGTTTCGTAAACACTCGACTACAGCTTTTCCATTTATTTTATTTATTTCTTTGCTAAGCCCCAACTTTACAACTAGTTATACTTCTCTAGAAATCGATTAGCAAAACCATTTAGTCGACTTGACTGGCACTTTGGTATTTTACTAGTTTTCTCTTTGTATTTTATGATTCATTAAATCCTAGTAATGTGATATGTTGTCTCTATCTCATTAATATAGGACTCCAATTGTTTTCCTTTTTGTCTTACTGCCTGCAGCTCTCACCGATCTCACTTACATGGCGACCTCTGAGAGCCACTTTTTTGTCTAATTACAGGCAATTGTTTAGCATTTTCCGCTTCGAAAAAATTCGAAAAAATCAAAATCTCCCCAGGGCTGCATAAATTAAAGGCTTGACTCGCTAGCTGCTGCCGCACGCTCTCCCATCCCCCCGTCCAGAGCGGCATGCAACAAACTAGAGCGACACGTGGGATATACATTAATCGGGGAGGAGGGATATAACAAAAAATCGCTTTGGGACACTGACAGCTCCAAGAGCAGACAGGACACTTTGCTCTAAGTGTAATGCCGTATCCTTAGGAGACTGATTCTGTTCCTGTCTCTGTCGCAGTTTCTGTTGCTGTCGCCGTCGTCGTCGTCGCTGTCGCTGCTGCAGTCAGTATGGAATTCCTAGAAAATGCGACAGTTTTCACATTTGTGGGGGGAAGCTGAAAAAACATTTGGCACGCGGCGTGTGACATTTATCAAAAAACAAGATAGAGCGATCTGATTCTCTTCCCGCTAAGGGAAGATTATTCTGTACTTTCCCAACTACAATTCTGATGCTCTATCTGAGTCTTATTATTTAAGTTAAGAGATATAAGTAATGTATCTTGAAATCAAGAAAATGAAATGAACAGAAAGTATTCTTTATTTGCAGATATTTAAATGTTTTAACTTAAACAATTTTGGTATTAAGAAGAATCTAAAATGTATATTCCTTACTTTGCCAACTACACTTTTGATATTTCATCTTAATTTGTCAGTCATGAAAATAGTAATCACTTAAAAACTAAGTATCAAGTTCAATATACATAGAAAAATGTATATTAATGTATACAGAGAGTGCTATAAATTAGATGTGTAGTAATATTTCATCAATGCGAAGCATTCTGCAACGTAAAACACAAATACCATTTTTGAGGGTGCATGGAAAAGAAATTCAGAAAATAAAAAACTCGAATTGTGATTGATTGGCGAGCAAGTGTCAACGAGCGGCAGGGGAAAGGAAATGGACCAGAGAGTACACCTTGACTGTGGGATAATTTATGGGCAGAACTCTCTTTTAACTTTTGATCCCGAATCGTGCCAAATTTATGTGAGCGAGAGAGGGGAAGAACCCTTTTCTTGCTGGAATGCGGTTCCATTATGGGCCCACGCAACTTTATTGAGGGGAATCAATCATGAGTCAAGGTTGACTTACTGCCTAGAACATCAGTGCGAATTCTTGTTTCCAATTTGAACTGACTGCTGATTGTTGTTGTTGCCATAAAATCTCGTGGCTGGGGCGAAATGATTATTGCTGTGGCTGGGGATCTTCGCCATAAACAATTTGATTGGGCAATCGTTGTGCGAGATTTATTTTCAACTAGCCACAAATTTATTAATTGCCAAGCCTCATAAATACTTGTGACCAGTTTATGACATATGTCGATGCAACCTGCGGAGCCTCAGTCTCAATTTATATGCTGACCTGGTCACTATCTCACAGTCTCTCTCAGTCTCGCTCTCTTTCTCTGTTTCTGTGTTTCTCTCTGACAATCGCATCGCATTATATTTTGTGGCACACTCATAACTCAGAGCAGAGAAATGGCTCGCAGAGTTGGCAATCACACGCCAAATCGATTAAACTGCATCTGTCTGCGTCGGCCGTTGCGCGCGGCTATCTACCTGTTCGCATACTTATATGGGACACTGTTGACGACAACCCGTCCACACTCCAACTGCAACTCCAACTGTGCTGTGCCGTTTACTGCATTCATTCATTTATAATTTAATAACGAGCACTGTTCGTATCGCTCCACTTTGATGGATGGATGGATGAATGGATGGCTGGCCGGATGGATGGCTGGATGGCTGGAAAGACAGAAGATGGGACACTTGGTCATCGTAAAACTTTATGCGCACCTCGTTGCCAGCTTTATGGGCCGCTGCTAGACCTCTGCACCGCACAGCGATCAGCAATCGACGAGGAGCGACTCATATTTTTGTGGTCTTTGTGGCTTTTGCCAAATCGAGGGCCATAACTCACAATTTAATTAAGAGTCGCAAGCAATGAGCACTTTTTATCACTTTTCTTGGCACATCTTTCCACATCATCGCCACTCACATTCAGCTTGTATCAAATATCATTTTTACTCACGATTGAATGACAGTTTAAATCTTATGACCAAAATTTCGCTTTATCCCACAAAAGTAAAGTTATATGGGGGAGGTCCTTACTAGTGGTATATTCTTAAAGTACATACTTTGAGTATCAAATTTCATAGTCATCTTCATATCTGAGTTTTACATATTTTATTAATTTAACATGCATCAAATTAGTTGCCTATCATCGACAACTATTAAATGACAAAAGTACATTGCTTTAGATCACAGCAGATGCGATTTTAAAAATACTGGCACAATATTCTTTTTATTGCTGATCTTAGTCTATTCTTTCTATGAATGTGCTACAAAAATACAATGTAAATATAAATTTGCTTTTGGACTACATATATATACCTCTTAATATTTGATAACCCTGCAAACAATATATTTTACTTGATTAGAAAATTATTGTATATAATTAGAGTAAGAAGATAAAGAAATAAAAAGCTACCTTGACACATACATTTTTACTAGTGATTTAATATAGTTAAAGTAAGAATTTTGAAAAAAAAAAACCAAGATTGTTAAGAGTAAGGCAGTTAGTTACTCAATGGAAGCAAAGTATCTTCTATTTAAGCTTAATCAACATAAACAAACATACAGATTGTTGCCGTTTGACATTAATGAATAAAAATAATAGTAAGACAGAATGTTTACCTAGTAAAAGGTTCATATATAAAGAAACTCAACTGACAGCTTGCAACATTACAGGAAGATCGCCGTTGTGTCATAACACTTCGCATTGAGAAAAAGTTGGAATCACTTGCGTGCTGCGCCGGGACTGACGCATGCCACAGGCCGCATAAACTTTGTGCCACGCACACAAAGCGGCCGAAGTCAGGGAGGAGGGTGGAGAGGGAGTGAGCTGCTGGCGCATAAAGGGAAAATACGTAAAAGCAATTTTAATCGAAAATTGATTTATAATTGAAAAATCTCATTTGCAGAAATTGATTCACCGCAGATGCCGCAGCGCCTCCTGCACAAGATGCGTACGGCTGGCAAGTGCGTGCAATATTTATCGCCGATGGGCGGAGAGGCGGCGGGGCAGTGGGGTAGGCAGGCGAGTTAAAGGGTAGGTAACCGAAGCTAGCGTCAAGTGGTTGCTCCAACAAAAACTTTTCGCCAAAGTAGAAAAATGTCTGCGAAGGACGAGCATCTGCAAAGGCATCTTGTGGATGCGGCGTCGGCATCCTTTGGTTTTCTTCTTAACTGTTTGCCCCTCCGCCGTACCCCTTGCACCCCTCGGGCCACCTCCACGGCCTTCATCAAAGAATCTGGCGCTGCCGCAGCCGCCGCCGCTGCTGCTGCTGTTGCTGCTTCTGTTGGTGGTGGCGTCAACAACTTTTCCGATTGACTTTGCTTACGTTTAGATTTTTCTAGCTTCAGTGCTGCCCCCCACTTCAGCTGCTGCTGCTGCTGCTGCGGTAAGCGCCACGCTTGTGGCAACATTGTAATTTTGAAAATGAGTAAAGTTTGAAAAACCTTGTGGTTGTAGTTCTTCACGTTGCCCCCTCGTTGTCTCTCCCTCCTTGATCCTGGCTGGCTCTAGTTAAATCAAATTCTTATTGAAATCTTTTGGCTGTCAGTGTTCGGCACCACTTCCGTTTCCGCTCCGACACTTGTTTTGATGTGAGCCCCCCCTCCCTCACCTCATTCAGCAGTTTCTTTTGTGAAGCGCCGCCTCCACTCGTAATTCAATTATGGCCGCCTAGCAGCGAGTGCAGAAAACTTTTTAAATTATTTAGCAAAGTTCTGCTCAACGGGGGAAATTATGTGCACCGTCTCAAGTGTCATCTTTCTTTGTCTGCGAGCAATTGTCCTGCGCCAGAGCACCCGAGCTTGTCCTTTGCCAATTATTGCGCTGCTGCTGCTGCAATTAAAATTAATTTAGCTTTGAATGGCAGACGCCTTTGTCTGCTAGGCCAGACATGCAAACATTGTTACCAGCGAGCTGAGACGAATGGGCTGAGAAAATTACATAAAATCTCCTCTCTTTATTACTTATTTAAAAATATTGTATAATGTGTAATTGGTTGAGGAGCTCGACGATTAGATGGGAATGTGAGTTTAGCAATGATTTCATGGCAGCCGTCGCACTTCGAACACGAAATATTACAAATAAAGCAAAATGACTGCAACTAATTAGGAAATCAGCCGTCATTTGTTTAATGACAGTCTACAACGCGCTTTCAGATGACGAAGCTTACAAATTGATTGACGGCTGTCTCGCCGAAATGGAAATGCCACGGCAAATGCAAGTGCCACAGCAACAGCAACTGCAACAACAGAGTAATAGCAACAACAGCGACTCGGGTGCGGCCGGCGTGACAATACTGACATGGATGCATAGTTCGGATTACTGAGTTGTCGCTGTTGTGTTCGCCTCGTGTTGAGTGGGGAGCGTGATGCAAAGTTTATGCACCGATTTGACTTTATTAAATTAAACGGCCGCAAACGGTCAATGCGGGCCAATTCGGCCAGCTTGGCAATAAATCAAAAACAAGTTCAAAATTTGTGTCACCTCAGATCCGATGCGATGCGATGCGACGCGACGCGATCCAATTCGATCGGCAATCGATCGGGTAATGCTTTTAAATTGGCAACAACAGCTCAAAGATCGCCTCGTACGTGAGCATTTTATTGAGCACATTTGACTATTATTAGGGAAATCGCATTGCTGATTCGGTATTTATGGAAACATGATTTGTTGTATCGGCCCGCTGCCCCCCATTCCACATTACGTATACGCAGAGTAGCGACTTATTTGGATAAATTGCGTACACCGCACGCAGCATATGAATCCAAATAGACGACATATCAATGCGTATCAGCTTAAACTGAACTGAACGATCGCTTATGACTGCTGTCGAGCAGCGTTTCTTCTATACGAACTCGGCGAACTCAACGCACGCCTACGACTCAATGTCGAAACGGAAGTTCATTTCATTAACAGCTTTATGTCTGTTTTAACAGCGTTTGGCAGCGACTAATCGGCCAAATAAAACAAACCATATCTCTCTCCGTCTGTCTCCCACTTGATTTGTGAATATTCGAACATACTTGGCAGTGTTGTGTGTGAGGCGTCTCCTCTCTCAGTGCCAGTTGGCTTTTTGTCATTCAAATCGCCTGCTTGGGTCATTTGCATTGCCATTTACTCGTTATTGTTCGATTTTATTGGCTTCATAAAATATTTCTATTGGATACACGAAAATGATTAGGTTTCTTTCCTAATGTTTTAATCTTTAAGCTTCGCCAGTTGAATTCCACTTAAATTTATGTATTTTTCTTCGTTTTGTTTTTGTTTTTGTTTTTTGATTAATTTCTCATTTTATTAATGTTATGTATTTAGGCATTCCTTTGCACACAGCCCAGCTGGACAGCTGCAAATAAATGCTTCGGCCATAGCACATTACAAATATTGAAATAATTTACACGAACTAATAAAATCGTCTACGATGGATTTCTAATCTGCTTCATTCAAATTGTCTCTACACTGCAATTATTTACTCAAACTTTGAGTGCCTATAAACAACACTCAAATAAAAATAACATGTAAATTTTGATGTATTTCAAGCCGAAGTGCTTGAATTTAATACAATGCAATGCAATTGAAATTTTTATAAAGTTACTAGAAACTATTGCCAGACTTTTATTTACAATTTGTTGTAATTTACTTTGCTCAAATTGTATCTACACTGCAATAATTTGCTGACACTTTGGGACCCGCAAACAATACTCAACAAAATGAATGCAATTTAAATTTATATAAGCTTACTGCAAACTATTGCACAGACTTTTATTAACAATTTATTGATCTAATATTAAAATACTTTTAATTATTTTTGTACTCTTTTTTTCCCCTAATTTCTTAGATACTAACAAAAAACTGTCCAGTAATCCTAGATACAATTTTAAATAATTTACAAGTACTAATAAAATCGTCTACGATGGATTTCTAATATACTTCATTCTAATTTCGGCTACAGTGCAATTATTTGCTGACACTTTGAGTACCATCAAACAAAACTTAAATATATTAAAAAATAAAATTAGATATGTTTGAACCCGAAGTGCTTGAATATAATACAATGGAGGGTAATTTCAATTTTTTAAACTTACTCCAAACCATTACCAGACTTTTATATACAATTTGTTTTATTTTCCTCATTTAAATTGTGTTTACTCTACTCTACTCTAGTCAACTCTACTTTGAAACCCGCATATAAAATTTAAAAACAAAAAAATAAGCAATAAAGATTGATATTTGTTTTAAGTTGAACTGCTTAAATTTAATACAATTGAAATTTGTTAAACTTACTCCAAAGTATTATCTAATATAAGAATACTTTGAATTATTTTTATAGTCATTTTGTTCAAATATTTTAAATTACTTCCATACTCTTTTTCTGGAATAATGCGATCTCTCTAATTTCGTAGATTCTTACAAAAAACTGACTAGCAATACTAGAAGCAATTTAAAAGAATTTACATTTCAAGTCTGCTTAATTCAAGTTCTATCTACTGTACAGTTATTTTATCAGCTCGCAAAAAATATTCAAAGAAACTGAATTATATTTTTTATTTACATTTATTTACTATTTCTCAAGACTATTATTATTTAATATTAATATATTTTTAATTACATTCATACTTATTTAGCTCACATAATTCGTTATTGCCGCAATTTCTTTGATCCTTGAAAAAAGCTTCCGGTTGTTGTTTTTGTTTTTATTGAATGCGTATAATTATCATATCACACGGAATGAATTAAACTATATTTGAAACTATTTAAGTAGCTGTATGGTATGAGTGTTTAGTAAAATAGATGAATGTGGAGTGGCTCTTGTCATGTCCAATTATAAGCACTCGTTTTTCGAATAACTCGCTGACCGGTTGAATGTGCGTGCGAGAGAGCAAACAAAAGACAGGGAAAGAGAGAGAGGGAGAGAGGGGGGAAGAGAGGGGGCGATTTGAGCAACGAGCTGGCAAGTTATTACCAGATAATGAATAGTCATAATGGTAAATGATAAATGGTAAATGGTTAATGACAGGTAGCCAATTAAGTACATACATATTTGATTTTGATTTTGATTGCGATTTCGAAGTCGAATTCGTGTTGCCAAACAGCTTTTCATTATATAAATGCGTCTAATTAAAAATTAGTGCAGTTTTTAATTAAGAAAAATACGAAAATGAGACTTCATAACCAGTTGCCAAAAATGGAGCACAAATGGCCAAAGGGGGGAAGGAAAACACAAATCAAAATGAAGCGAGGCAACTATTCAAGCACATGTTCGACTGCCAAATACCCGGCAGCCTAAAACTATTTATATGCGCTATCGCCAGACAAACTTATTAGCAAAGTTTAGTGTTTTTTCCCCAAAAACTATTTAGAGTGAGTATTGTGTTGAATTTTTGGCATTATACCTTAGCATAGTGACAGTGTCGGGTAGCGGAGACTGAGGCACAAACGGCAACTGAAATTAAATAAATAAAATTGAGCAAAAAAATTGAACTGAATACCGCAGCGACACAAAAAGGCATAAGCGACATAAACAACAGCAACAGCAACAACGAGCAGCAATCAACAACTAGCAACAACGCCGGCAACACCAAGAGAACACAGCGCGTTGACAAAACGCTGCCCGACGCTGCCATTTATGAAACTCATGTTGACATGCGCCGGGCAGCAGGCGGCCCATAGGGGCAGAGCACAGATGGAGAGGGAGGGGCGGCTGGATGGCAGGGGGGGAAGCGCGTATGAAATAATTTGTGTCTCTCTGCTGCGGCGCTGCTTTTGGCCTGCGCCGGCATTCTTGCCGCAATTCGCTGCCAGTTGCCGCCAGTTGCAGTTGCCACTTTATGGTCATGCGCTGCGCCGACGACTCGCTCCAAATTCTTACCAGCCAGCCATTCAGCCAGCCAGCAAGCCAGCCAGGCAGCCAGCTGACCAGAGTGGACCAACAACAACATCGGGGGCTTCAGCTGACTGCAGCGCACCATAGCGAGCGGAACGTGCCATAAATTGGCTAATCAAAGCGACGCTTCATTCTGCGCGTGGTGAGCGACTGATTGCTGCCCAGTTGACATATAATTTGGGTATCGCCGCCAACTCCCTCGAGGTGGTGGCATGCATCGAACGCATCGAGACCAGCACAAAGCACAACGACTCTGCCTCTGACGCGTTGCATTGCGTCACTCGGCCCGTCACTTTTAGAGCCGCTTGTGTGTGGTCCTTGAATTGACATGACTGCCACCGATCGAACACTCATTGCCCAGCACTCGCGCCCTGTCGAGGTGCTACCGACGGACCCTCCGAGCACATCGGCGCACCCGTTTCGAGGCTCTTTTAATCAGCGTCTTTTACTAATTGCGCCTGCCTTGTAAAGCACGCTTGTTTGCTGTTGCTGGTAAAATTTCGCTTTGCACTTGTAATCGCAACTCCAGCGATAATTCTTTTCGACATTATCATTCTATATATGAAAATATCATTATGCTCCTGAACTAACCCCTATAAGATTAAACTCGCTTTTCACTTAACTTGTGGTTGTAATCGCTCAAGTCTTTTTGACAATATCATGCTATATATGAAAATATCATTGTGCTGCTGAACTAACCCCTATAACATTAAACCTTAAGCCTTGTAAAGCACGCATATTTACAGTCATCATGAAAGTTCGCTTTGCACTTAGCTTGTGCTTGTAATCGCAAATCTACTACAAATCTTTTAGGCATTATAATTCAACTTATTGAAATATCATAATTCTCTAGAAGCAACTCCGATTAAACGTATCAGAGTCTATTACTAATTGTGTCTGCCCTGTAAAAAAACACATAGCATGTTATTCACAGTCGACCTGAAAGTTTGCTTTGCAACTAGCTTGTGCTTGTACTCACAACTCTAGTAGAATTCCATTTAAATGTTCATTCAATATGTTCCATATATTGAAATAGGGTAGTGTTCCTAAATCAACACCGAAAAGTACACGTGTTTATAATCATCTTAAAATTTCGTTTGCTTTCTAAAGTTAATTTCTAATAAACTATCTGGTAAATAGTGGAATAAACCATTGTCTATTTATTCAGTGGCTGTCTGTAGACTAGGTTATTATCTGTCCAATCAGATTTAATGATTGGCTAAGATTAACCACACCTAGTGAGTTACCACAAACTAAAAATAATTGATAGGGTACCCAAAATAATTATGCGCTTAATCTTATTCGAATCGCTTAAGATTAACTTCAATAAGTGAGTTAATGCCAAGCAAACTTTATAATTTAAATTCGAGATTTTTAAGTGTATTTGCCATTCTTAAATTTAATTCAAGATTATATTAAGTAATAGTAAGGAAGCCAACATATTAATGTTCACTTTATAATTTGTAAGTAAACAGTTGCCAAAGGTTTTTAATATTCTAAAATTATTGTTGATTTTATTTATTTTGATTGTATTGAAATACTTCTTAATTGCTACTAAAATTCATTGTACATTCTTGTACATTGACCTTAAGTTTCACTGATGAAGTTGCTCTGTTGATTCACAATATTTCAATTAACTCATAGAAAACAAGAAATTTCTATATACAGATATAACCAAGAACTATATAAATTGTTTTTCTACTGAATGCACAGGCCTTGTAAGTAAACCAAGATTAATAATAAATTTGTGCATAAACATTTTGAACTTTGCGAAGCTATTTTGATTTTCAAGTGGGTCAGTCGATAAGAAAATTAGCAAAAGGCAAAACGAATGCTCACAAACGGCTTACAGCAAATCCAAAAGTAATTATATGCGAAAGTAGAAGAATGTGGGGAATATCAAGAGGTTTTGCCTAAGTTATTCCACCTTGCGGACTTATCAACATGGTCGAGTTGTTGGTAACGTACTCGATGTCGTTGTCGTCGTCGTGCTCGATAAACGGCTGAGCAAGCAAATTTATGCATTCAAGTCATAAAAATAAAACGAATCCAGCTAACTGATAAAGTTACACTTTTTATAGCTATTTCTCATAATAATTTCCCAGGCAAGCGCGGCCCGAACGTGCGCCATAAACCCGGCGACGTTTATAAGAAAAGCGATAAAATTATGAAAAATTTTAACGAGTTTGTGCGTGTGCAAGTACGAGTAGTACGAGCGGTACCCCGCATCAGTGGTATGCTCCCCCATATTTGGACATGTGTCTGTCGTATGTGGAACACGGCCGAATGTAACATACATGTAACTTGTCATAAGTGCGCGACGCAATTCAGTTTCCCAGTTCGCAGCTGCCTCGTCCCGTCCCAGCTCGACCTGAACACGTTCCACAGCGTTGTGGACTTGTTCTTCCAAGAATCACAGCCCAGCACGAGCGGGACTCTTGCCTTGCCATAGCTTTGTCCGACTTCATCACGTGTTTGGCAGGCGGGGAAGCGTGCACTCATATGAATATGACGTGTCGACCTTTGCTCGATACTATCGCACCCTGTAAATCACACGTAGGTGAGCCACGTGAAATGTCGTTGGTGTTTGGAAAATTAAAATGAAATTACATAAATTTGGGAATGCTTGAGCCGCAGCAGTAATGTGGCCATATAAAACACATATGGGCTCTGCGAGTGTGTGGAGTGAAATGAATGCTGAATAATTAAGTATACAGCGCTGACATTCAAGGTTCAATTAGGTGAATTTAATATGCACGATATGCTTAATCAATATGGTTCAAGCTCCATTTATCGCTGCTGTCTGTAGAAAATACTCGAGAAACACCTCGGCGCATTCCGTAATCAAATTAGCGTTAAGCGATGAGCAGCTAATAATCTGTAAACCGAATTAAAAAGAACTTACGGCGCGCTCAAGAGAAAAGCACCAAAAAACAAAGACCCCCCGAAAGTAGATGCAAAAAACATACAAAAAAGGAGAGGCAGGAGAGACGGCAAAATATTTCCACAAAATTAAAGCTAATGAAAGTGCCTGGGTCGGCGGCAAGGAAGACTACCTTAAGAATAACTGACGGCCATAATTCATGGCCGTCTCTGCGAGATGCCCCAAAAACGGCATGCGGCATCTATGCAAAGCGAACACTCCCACTGGCCACGCCCCGCACTCTCACCCGCACCCGCACCCGCAACCATCCCCATCCCCATGGAGTTCATGCTGGCGGCAGACACTGTGAAAAATGTGCTGCCTCGACGGGCTAATGATAATGATAACAAACATGCCTCAAGTCCCGAAGTCAGAAACTTTTTGACACGACGCGCTTTGCCACAGTCGCCCCACTTCCCGACTTCCCCACTCCACGCTCAGGCCTCGGTTCGCCATCGAACATGCTGGAAAATTGGGATCCTTTGCGCATATTTCAATATAATTCATTCATTTGCCCATCATTTGAAAATGTGAATTCTTGCGCATCATCATTGTTTGATTACTCGTGCTTTATATGTATATGTATTTCAAACTTTATTTTCACTTTCCTTCCGGGTTTTCCTTCCATCCTGCCCAGCAGCCTTGGGGTGGCTGGCACGGGGACGGCACTGTAACTTTTCACTTTCTCCGACTTTCGCTTCTGCAAAATCGCTTGATAAATTGGGGTCGAAATCATTATAAGCGTTACTCTCACTCATTGCCATTAATTTTTTGTGAGATTGCCTCTGCCTTCAAGTGGAAATACAATAGCATCCATAAGACATATGACCCGTTTGAGAGCCAAACCGTCTTTTTTATTCCTCTCTCTCTCTTCGCACTCGGAATTAATAGCATTTAATGTTTGTTTTGATGTTTTTCTGAATGAAACCGTCTATTTATATTTATATTTGACATTATTTTAATAAATTGTATTTGATTCTATTTTCTGAAATTTCAATATTCATTGTCTTTAAAGTTACTGTATTTATATATATTTATATCAAACATTATTTGTATTTTTTAAAGTTTGTTGTTTAAGCTGTTTTCATTTCAGAAGTTCCTATATTAAATTACTTTGAAGTAATTGCATTTATATATATTTCTGTTTATATTAAACATTAGTTTTATAAATTATATTTATTTCTACAATAATTTTCTTTAGGGCTACAACATTTTTATATATTTTTGTATTTACGTTAAACATCATTTTAGCAAATTGTATTTCTTAAAATTTTTTAAAGTTCCTATATTAACTCTGTTTAAAGCCACTGCAATTATATATTAATATCAAACATTATATCTATTTTCTGAAGTTTTTTGTTTAATTGTTTCTATTTTCAGAAGTTCCTATATTAAATTACTTTAAAGCTTATAAGTTTATATTCATTTATAATGAAAATAATTTCAATAAATTGAATATGTTTCTATTTTCTAAAGCTCTCATATTAATATGCTTTAAAGCCATTCCAATTATTACAGTTTTGTATCATTGAACGTGAATTCGGGGATATTAACCTGCTGAGGTATTTAAGGGTTGCTTCTCTCCATTCACATATAGCCAAGGGCACATGAAAGCGGATATGCGCGTGAAAGGTTAATACTTATTGCACTTGCTGATTGCGGTGGTGCAAACCCGAATTTTAGTTAAACCAGGCAAATGCGAAAAGGGGTTGTACTGTAGATATTAGTTAATTAAATCGGATAAATATCTTATGCCAATTTGCAAATATTTCATGTTGTCTGATCTTGTATACACGCAATAAATGGAATTGAGATGTTATCAGGGTACAGCTTATTCACAACATTTTACTTGCTCTGTCAATAATTCGCATTTTGTTATATAGCTTGGTTAGATTAGATTGGTTAGATTGGGAACAAGTTTGTTAATCCGGATTTTAAGCTAAAAGGATTTCATCTAAACCGTAAAACGCAACAAATTCTTCAAAATATGTATGATTATTATACAAGGATGAAATGATTCAGTCATAAGCTTTTCAAAATATTAATAAATGAACTATCTATGTTTTAAATGCTGCTATGAAAATATGTCAGCTATATACGAATTAGCCATGTCATATTAAGTATGTTGTTTGATAACTTTATATAACTGCAGCTCTTTTAAATCGTCCCTGCTCATTCAGTTATTAACATTGTTTATACGTTGTGCACCACAACCTCAATGAATCCGTCAAAATTGTCTAGTTTTTGCTTTACGCGTATAAATCTGAATGTTAGATTAATATTCCTTTGATAAAAGTACATAGAATAATGTTATATTAACTCTAATTAAAATAATGCTTGGCATTGTCCTTCTATTTAACATACCTTTCATCCTAGGGAATTAATATCATTAATAAACTTTGCCGTTCCCATTCGAAATATCAAATTCATACTAAAATGATTTTAACCCAATTAATAATAATAATATTAAAATGATATTAAAAGTTGTTGTTATCTTAGAGAGGAGTCTACGATTAGCACACTAAATACAGCAACGACAAATAACGTCAAGACATCAAAAGACGGTGTAGCCATTTCTGTCTTTTGGTGTCTATAAACTCCTAGGTCTCATAAACTGTACAATAGTTGAGAGTTGTTTTATTACTAAACTCTTAAGCTAGTTTGTCTACTTGTTTTAATGTATGTCTATTATTTCAGTATTTCATTTGGCTGATTTGTCTTAAATTGGTTGTCGCTGTAGATTTGAGAGCATACTTCACATCCCTTATGGCCACAAGTTGAATAAAAACAAATAAACAGTTAAAATAAAAATGCCCGCCCCGCTCTGAATTTTACACAAATGCTCGGGTATATGGTCCTCAATCCTCCTGCCCGGTTGCCTTACCTCGGGGGTGATTTTGGTCATGAATCACATTTTAAGTGAGTGTCGCACACGTTGCTCATGCCCCAAAGGCAGGGGCAACTTTTTGCTGGGAAAGTGGTGGTGTCAAAAGGACAAGTGGCAGGACAAGCCGTTATGAAAATTCAATTTTGTGTCGAATTTATTAAAAGCAGCTTAAAATCGTAAGCGCGTTGAAAAGGGCATTTGGGAATTTCGACAAGTGCAGTTTGAAAATAAGAATATTCGAGCTGTCATCAACTGGGGGTCGACTCTCCTTCCACCTCCATCCGAATTTCCAGCTTACGTTTTGGCCGCAGGCCTAGCCCTAATGGAATAATTTTGGCGTCAAGTTAATCAAATAATAGCCAGCATGTGCATTTCCTATGCGGGGCGTATACTTTTCGGCAATTTTTATTCACATTTTATGCAAAAGTGTGATCACAGATGGCATTAACTTGATGCATTACCACGAGCTTATGCAGTCTTTCAATTCCATTTTGTACATTCGATTGTGGAAGTGAATAATATAATAAACGCCATTCAACATTAGCTGATAATATCAAGCTCATTATATTATTAATTAAAATGGCTTTCTGCTTTTCCTTAAAAATTACTGCTACTTATAGGCAATAATGAAAATGTTGTCACATACAAAGTCAAGTTCACAATCTATCCTACTCCTACTCTATTAGTATAAGTTTAACATTTTCAGGTAATAATGAAAATGTTGCCACAAAAAGTACGTTAGAAAATGTGTTCTATTTATTCAATTGAAAATCGTTTCCTTATTATTTATAGTGCTTTATAATAATAACATAATATTGCTTTAAAAATAATTTAGATTCTAAAGTGCACTTATAAAATCTCAAATTCATGTTCAAAATTGTATGCTTAGTACATTGAAAATCAATTTTGATACTCTTTATTTTAGTTTAATATTAATTTAGATAAAATATAATAATATATGTAACAAATAATTCAACTGCTAACATTCATGTTTAAAGTCTTGATCTTATTGCTTATTCTATTTAATACTATTTAATACTTCTATTTAATATTTTATATTCTATTTACTATTTAAAATGCCAAAAAATAAAATTCGAAAGCTGAGATGCATTTTTAGAACTTAGAACAAAAGAATTCTGAAGCTAAAAATCAAGTTCCATTCTTGTGTTTATTCTATAGAAAATTAAAATATTTAAATTTTCATACAACTTACAGTCCATAAATTCGAAGTATGCTCATCTTGAACCCCAAGAAGCAGTCGGCGGGCGAGAGAACAGAAGGCCAACCACGCCCCTCTGCACACTAAAAGGCAGCTTAACACTTTGCTGATTATTAGAAGCATACTTCAGGGCGAACAAGTGCATAATTTTCCAATTGCTTTGTTTTACACGCGACGAACGCTTTCGGGGATGATTCGCTGACTGCATCGCGTCCCTTTATTGCCGAACAATGTAAACAACAAGAGCGCGTCGCAAGCGTTTCAAAATTACATTATTTTAATTTAATATGCAGAAAGGGGGACGACGCGACGGCACGAGGGCCGACAGACATTTTGACATATTTTCATTTTCATTTCCACACTTACCATAATTTCCCCTGTTGTGCTCATGGAGATTTTAAAGCAGCCGCCCCGGGGGTGGAGCATGCCACAAGGTGGCACAAACACGAGCCAAGTGCGCAATTTCAAACGCAGTCGACAGGTTGACTTTCAGCCCAGAGCCCAGGCAAACAACAGTGCGCGGGAAAGGGGCAGCAACCCTGGAGGGTTGAAATAACCCGGCGAGATGCTGTGCTTATGATTATGATATTATTTCGAAATTATCCGCTTAGCTTCACGCATATGCCAGCGGCCCACTCTGCTGGAAAATGAAATCATTTTACTGTTAATAATGATGACATATGATTTTCATTGTCAGTGTTGCTGTATTGTTGCAGTCACTGTTAAGTGAATTAGACGCTTTGTCATTTTACTGAATTTGTCGTCGGGCAGCGAGTCAACTGGTGGCTCTGCAGGGTAGAGTGCAGGGCTCGGGGGTGCACAGATATGGCTAGTAAGCTAAAAATCTAACCGGTTGCGTTAAATTTGTTGGCACATCATTAGTCAAGGCATTGACAGTGACAAGGTTCGTGTTCAGCATCTGTTTTGATATTTCCATGTGTATCTGAGGGCTAGTCAAAGGGTTCCTGCAACTTGACTCCTTTTGTCCGGCGCAAAGTGGGCGTCTAGTGAAATGAATCTTAATTTAGGACCACCGATGACTGTTGTACTTCTGCATGACAAACGAAATTGTTGCGTCACAGTAACTCCTATTATATGTCATTGAAATGTTTTATGTACTTTAATATTGACGCATATTCTACCATCGATATTATGTGCTCTTCCCCTTCCTCGCCCTTTCTAAGTAGTGAGAGGATCTGTCTGTTCTTCGCTTCCATGTAATGTTTATATTGAGCGGTTCTCATTAATTTTAATTTGTATACAAAGCCAATTAAATCTAGTAGACACAATTTATCTTTGTTTACTTTCAAGTGTATTGAAAAGCATTTTCCAAAATTACTTCACTTTTACGTTTATGAAAATTCATTCAACAAATTTTAAATCCTCTGCACTACAAGTTTAAATTTGTACTTAAATTAATTAATTTTCTTTAATCACACAAGGATATATAATATATATGAATTTGATTAGGAGCATCCATTCATTACACAATATAGTTGGCAAACTTGTATATTGCAATAGATTTTTTTTCATAATTCGTACTCTGACTATGTTTAATCACTTACTAAATATGTTATGAAATGCCTATAGTAAGCAAAATGAAAGTGTAAATAAGCACACACTATTAACACTTTGACTTTCATAGTTCCAGCTCTCGTAACTAATAGGTTTTTGCCCTTCACAGTGGGTCATTGAATTTTGCGTTAAATGTCTTTTTGTCACACAATGATAAAGTTTATTGAATTTCCGTGGGAGGCTGCACTTTGTGACACCACATTAAGAACTTATCACAAGCCAACTAATTAACAGATTGATTGCTCTAATTATGTCGCTCTTTTACAAACTGAAACAAGAATTTATAACTAAACTAAACATTTGGCTTTGTGACTCTCTGTGCGCAAAAAGCACTAAATCATATCATGCTGAGTTGGACGGAACTTTAAATTCCGAAGATTAATTTTCCATTTGAAAATGCAACCCCATTTGCCAGTTTTTAATAAAAACCCATAAGACTTTGGCCAAATATTGCAGTTGGATCATGTCCAGCCCATCAATCACATGACCAGCAAGATACGCACCACATTTTTAATGGTCACCAATCAATGCAAGGTCTACTACAAAATGTCTACCGAAAGAGTCACAAAATTGACGCCACAGGCTTCCTGCTCCTGTCACCCACGCTCAGTCCTACATTGCCCCCTTTGCACTGTCATTAGTACCTGCTGTGTGTGGCCCTGATCAAACTAGGTACAGGCTGCAATAAACTCAAAGCGGGATTACAATTACGAGCACGACGTTGCAAACAGAGAGAGAGAGAGAAAGAGAGAGGGAGCAAGAGCTACGTTCTGAAATTATTCTAGGCAAATTAATAAACAGTCGGAACTGGCAGCGAGACGTGAAGGAACACCGCTTTCACAAAGGACATTTACAAATTTCGTGCGATTTGTTTCGTTGAGTTCGTTGTTTTCACAATTTCCGCGACGTCTTCGCGCGGCAGGGAGTCAAGTCAAGTCGTGGCGAGGCGCGTGGGAGGTGGATGCACGGCAGAATGGGTTATAAAAATAAAACCTGCCTTTTGCCATATGCCATTTAAATGATAAAAGGATTTCAGAGCCACCACCACCACCCACAGTCCCCCCGCATAGCCGCCCCCACAAAACGGACACGCACACGTGGTCAATTGCGCTTGGGGTCAACCCTTTCGCACGAATGCCATTATTCTGCTCGGCAACTCCCGCCTCAAGCTTATGCTCCGGCCTCGAAGTGTCAGCACATTTTTCAAAGGAGCATATAAAATGGCAGTCATACATTATGTCCATATCTGCCCGTCGGCCGTTGTCCATCGTCGTTATTCGTTGTCCGTTTATTTGCTCGCTGCTTGTCCCACGTCCCTGGTCCATTGTCCAATTCATTGGGGAGGTGGAGGGGGGAGAGGACACCACATTCGGCGTACATATCGTACCTCGAACAGATTATGCATTAAGCGCTTATTTAGCATTTTTCGTATATAACACTGCCGCTGCCACTGCCACTTTGCCATTGGTGTGACCAGGCGGTCCACCCACAAATTCACATTTCCACATTAGAATGCCTAAAAAGGGTTGCAGTTGCCCAGACGTGTGGGCATTATGGAGTTACATTGCCTACTTCAAAATGTATATACGGTTATGGGCTTATAGCGAGCAGAGATGGAGAGATGACAGGTGGACATGGTACACCTTTTAGATCAGCAAGATTTGATACACTAAGCTCTCATATAATATTGTTAAGTTGATGCTATCTGACTGAGACAACAAAAGCCTAAACATATAAAGTTACTCGAATCCATTCGTTATTTCCCTGAAAATTTGAATAGTAATTGAAATTGTAAATAGTAAAACAATATTATAAAGAGGCATTTAAAACAGTTCATCAAAAAGAAGGTTTCCATTGCATTTACTTAGAGGTTTCCATTGCATTTACTTAGAAGTTCTATTGCTCAAATTGTTATTGATTCATTTAAACATTCGACGAATTTAAATTGCATAAAGTCAATATGGCCAAACTTGAGATTTGCCGTATTGAAATTAGTTAAATCCGTTGATTGTCGTCGATTGTTTTAATTGCCCGAAGCGCCATAAATTTGCGCGCTTAATTTAAAAAGTAAATTTCAATTGCCGGACCCTCGCGAGTCAAATGGATCTCGAGCTGCGCACAAAGCAGAGGCCGAGTAATTGCTTTTTGCTAATTAATTTGTTATTTTGACTTAGTCTTCATCTGGTCATCTGGCGGCGAAGTGCTCTATGCGCCGATTTCTTTTACTGTGACCCTCCTCCTCCAGCTTATTTCGCTATTAAGGATAAGTTCCGCCCATTCGTAGGCACAGAATGGATAATTAAATAATGTGGATGGCAGAGGAAAGACAAAAGGCACAAAATGGGCAAACGAAATAGAAACGTTGAAAACAAAATGAATGAAAATTGCACTCGAATTTCATAAGCAACAATTAATAGTAGAGCCTCTCCACAGCAGCTCTCCCAACTAATTGCCCAGTGCGAGACTGTGAGAGTGGGGGAGGCGGGAGGTGGTTGGTCCATAATGGGATGCTGAACCGCAGAGCTAACGAAGCCACAGTCAACCTTCATAATTTTCAGATGTGGCTTAAAATAATTGCCAGCTTGGCTTAAATTACTCACAGCGGAACGTCACATAGTTAGGAGTCGCTGTCACGTCCCAGGGACAAAGCAAACCCCAAAAACGAGAAGATTGAGTCGGGGCAGCAACAGCAGCAGAAGCAGGAGCAGGGATGGAGCCAAAAGAGGAACAACTAAAAAAATGGCTACTCGGAAATGTCCACTTTTTGTTCGTTGTTGTTTTTTTTGTATTTGGTTAGCTGTCGCTCACGTAGGCAGCGTCCATGTAATTAAATTAAAATGGAAAATTTACTCGTACTGCGGATTAAATTAATTTTCATTTGCATAAGTTTTGCCAGTTGCAAGTTGCCACTTGCCACTTGCCACTCGCCAGTTGCCAGTCGCCACTCGCCTGTTGGGCAGTCAACTCGCTGCTCGTCCGTTCATTAATTCCCTCATTATGCCATTTATTGCTGAATTTACTAGAAATGTGCCTTCATTTTTGTCTCTCGTCCATTAGGCACCGCAGCAAGTACAGCATGCACAATGAATTAGCCCAAGCACGAAATCGCTGAACAAGTAATTAATTCCGAAATCTAACATAAGCATAAAGGCAGAACAAGCTCGACTGCGATGTACCCGGCACTATTGCTAATTTATATACTCATCACACCTCGTTTGAAAAGTTATTACAACTTGATAACATCAAGAAAGTTCTAAAACTAAGTATATAGTAATGTCTTTTTAACTGATTTTCTATTAATACATTTTTTGTTAATACTAACTGAACTAAAACACCGAGTTTTATTCTGCAACAGACAATAATAGTTCTTTCATAATAGATAAGGCAAAGTGGGTTAAATCAAATATATAATTATACTTGTATTTGAAAGCTACTGAGGTGCTAATTTATATTCACTTTATTATATGTTAAGTTGCACATTAATGTTAATATTAATTTTTCTAGTCAACTTATGAAAGTTTCATATGTTTATACCGCTGTCCTTCTTGCTGTCCCCATAAAGTAATAATGTTGATCAGCTCAGCAAGTCGAGACTATAACGTGATATCTGTCAGTCTGTCTATATTATGCCTACATATTTGCATCCTATATTTGAATACCTTTTAATAGTTAAAGCTCCTCCACTTTTTAAAAATTTGTTATTTTTGCACACAAATAAAGTTTGATTTTTATAGATAATATCTTCCATAATTCAAATCAAAATAAAAACGTAATTTTTAAACTAACCTTCAAGACCATAGACAATTTGTTTATTGTACACTCAACAACATTTCATGGTAGTAATCTGATAAACTTCTTTTTATATAAGTGTAAGTTACATCTAAGCATTGTTTCTTTTAACACATTGAATTAAATATAAAAAACAAAAAAACAAAATAAAATATAAAATAATTAAATCACATGACATTTTATATAAAACAAATAGTAATATACTAATTTACATGGCTTAGAAATCACATGGCATTCATTTCGCTAGTCAGATAATGTCATGTATTCCGCCGTAATGCTTCTTAGGTATCTTATAGTCACACACTGTTACCTATAGTTTTAGTACCTGACTATGGCGCTCCTAATCATCATGCCCCTCACTCCTAAATCATATATTAACGTGTATCTCGATTAACTTTGACTACGTACTGATAAGATACATTAAAACTATAAATATGCATATAAAACTAAACTGTACCAATATTTTGTGCAACCTAATTAAAATGACTAAATCAGAGTCTTTAAGGCTTAATTGAGTGCAGCAAAATGTGAATACTGCTTGTGAATTGAAGCTTAAAGGTTTACTTATTTTAATTACTTTCAAATAACGTACAAATACCAAGCGCACTTATTCCGGAACCCTTTTCTTGATGTTGTTCGCTGAAGAGAAAGGACGAAATGAAAATGAAATGTTTACAAGGTGGATCTGGAAAAAATAAAGACAAAACGCACAAAAAGTAAATTAAAATGAAAATGCAATTTTATTTATTGTTATGTAGCATTTTTTGTTCAACTGCCTTCACTGCCAGCTTATGTAAATTTATTTATTTTGCGTAATTTTTCTTGTTTTTACAAAAGAATAAATTTGCCTTGTTTTCCACAGAAAACCCTGGAAACCATGTCCGCCAAGTCGCCGCGTCGACGGAGGCCTTTTTTTAGAGCTAAAAAAATTTAATTAGAATAAGGAGGGCAGCACGAAGAGCGGGGCACAAAATTAAAATGAAACAAAAAGTGTGAAGTGCGAGGAAAATACTCGTATATAGAAAAAAGCGAACAACAAACAAGACACAAAGTGCGGCATGCTCGACTATGAAATACTCGGCAGCCATACTTGAAAATTACGACAGAAGACTTTCAACTCTCAACGAGTGGGGAGTATATAATTTCACAAGTGTTTTAAAGAGGCGTTGCCATTAAAGAGGTCTTATGTAGGCAACTAGATATCAAAAGAAAAGATAAGTATTTTAAATCAAGTAAATATTTGAAGACGTAACTATATCCGTTGTAAGATGAGTATTCTAAAGCAAGTAACATAAATATTTCGTTGTAAAATTAGTAAGTATTTTAAGAGTCAGACATCTTTTTGTATGCCAGCATGCCCTCTCTGTTGCGGTCTAGCAGGGTATCAAAATTACAAGGCAGCTCTGACTCTGGCTGTCCGAAGATTTGCGCTGTACATTTTTGTAATAAGGCAAAAGTTGTGCAATTTTCATGTGGAACTGACAGTCGTCGCTGCCTCCGAGCACTCCGTAATGAGATCCAGCGTGACGGCATTGGTCAGTCCGTGGCAGAAGACGGAAGGGGAGAGGAAAAAGGATGCCGTGTCCAGCTCGCACTTAGGCTGTGACGTGAAGGAAATTGGCGTGTTCTGAGTCGCGTTGAAAATTATAACCAATAAAAAGTAAAACCCCAGTAAAAAAAAGAGCACACACTCACACAGAGAGAGAGCAAGGAAATGTGATAAATTACATTTTCAAATGCCAACAGTTGGAGGTTCGAGAAAGAGTTCTCTACCCGTTGTAGGCTTGCGAGTATATTCAACTTAATTACGCACATTGTTTATGACTTCATATAACAATCTAAATATTCTAAAATAAGGTTTAAGCACCCCCAGGCCAAGCTGATGCCGAAGCCAAAGTCTGTGGCTCATACTGCAGAGCTTTACGTAGTTACGCATACGTCGCATCGTTACGCTTGACGTTAGTTTGGAGCAAATTTAATTACGTCGTATTATGGAATTTATATGACAATGCCAGACAACAAACACATACATACGTATGTGGACCCCGCCCGACTCGTATTGTGACGTGTGGATGGGGATTAATTATGATCTGCCTAAATTGTACAATGAGTTTTAAATGAATTGTAATAACTTTTGTTGCAGCATTTTAATTTGGAATTTCAAAACTGTGCGGCGAATAAATTTGCCAGTCACTCACATAAGAAACAACACGCTGCAAATGTCATTTGGAGTTTGTCTATTTAATACGCAATATAGAACAGCATGTCATAGAAGTTGTTTTATCTGTATGTTTTGTGTACCAAATCAATTGAAAATCGGCTGGGAAATCTTGCTATTCTGTTGACTCGCAGTTGAGCCACGGAGCTGTTGATTACGAGTATTTGCATGGTATTAATATAATCAACTTGTATTCAAATTGAACGTCATTCCAAGCATTGATTCTTATAACAAACTTAATTAATTAAATAAAAAAACGAGCAGCAAATAAAAAACGCAAATCCCATGCAAATTATATTAATAGCAAAGTTCCGACATTTCAGCGCTTAGAAAACAGCAGGAAGCATTCCAATCACCCATCAAAAGGACATAACGATAATTAATGGAATTTGCCGATGGAATACCTAATGAGTACGGCAAAACAAAACAGGAGCAGCGGCTCTGCCTCAGGTTGAGTCTGGACCGACGAGCTGGACGTTAGGTTTCCATGTATTTTTATTATTTTTCGATCAAGTTTGTTGTTCTATTATTAACATTTTCAGCCACTGACAGTTGCCCGCTCCGCGCACAGCGGCAAACAAACTTGAATCGAAATGAGTTTCGTCCTGCTCTGGCCTAGATCTCTCTCGGCTGTGTGGTGATTGAGACGACGATGTAAGTGGAGAAAAAAATTAACATTAAATTGCTGAGGGTGAATAAGTGAAATAGGGGGAGGGCATGCAAACATTCGTATGACAATTTGAGAACGACTTGAAGTTGGAATTTTTACAAGGAAAATATGTAAATTGTCTTGTAATAAAAATGTCCAAGCTCAGGGCAGGAGCAGGAGCAGGAGCTGGAGCTGGAGCAAGACCAAGTGCGAGGCAGCTGCTCGAATCCGCGCGCGTATCTGCAAATATAAATTTTATGAAACATTCCCGGAAGAGCGTAGGAATTAAAACAACGCGCGAATAAAAAAAGATGCGAAATAAATAAAGTGAGAGGAAAAACAAAAAAAAAGAAGCCAAAAAGAAATACAATGAAACAAAATAAAGCCAAGTGACTGCGACAGAAATGCTGCAGGAGGAAGGAAAAAATTATATCCCTGCAGGACATTATTTTAAATACTAATCCGCATCAGTTTTCATTTGAATCTTAGTGTTGGGGCACGGTGCGGCACGCCGAGCTGGGAACGTTCTGCCCCGCTCTGGCAGCAACCCCAGGACATCGACAGCGACCTCGCCGCCCGTCCTCACGCCACGTCGACGACGACGTCGACGTCCACGTCCCAGTTTGCAACGTGCCTGCCATCTTTGTTTGTGCGCCGTTACATAAATTCAGATGTTATCCTAAATGCGCAGCATGCACGTTATTAAAATAACGCCAGGCAGCCCCCAGGTCTTGCCATTATATGCCCAGGCGTCAGCGCCGGAAGTTAACAAATGAAAAAATAACGCACGTCGCCAGTTTCTCTCTCTCTTTATCTCGGCTCGCAGTCACAGCAATGCCACCGCATCTGCTCGCCTCCGAGTCGCAGCACGTAGGGCCAATTATGGCAGCGTTCAATGTGCTTCAAAGTTCTTCCGATCGCAACACTGACAAATTAAATTCTATTTAATAGCTGTTCAACTTGCAGCGATACGTAATAAGTAACGTGTTGTACCTCAGGGCGTATACGTAATCAAGCACACTATATTAATACAAAAGAAGAGGAGCGAATAAACAAACATATTTAAACTTAAACGCAATGATTTGAAAGGAAATATACTTTTTATAAATTCGAATGTTAATTAATAATAAAAGTGGACTCCTTACAACTGAGTTCAATATGTTGTCAACATTTCAACATTTACAAATATAATGAACTAGTTGACTAAACTTGTATATTTTCTGTGGCTTTCCAATCCACGTATTGAATGCAGGATTAACGTAAAACGAATATTACTGTCTAATTTCTAAATATATTTATGACTTAAAAAAATCACATTTTTTTTATAATAATGCGACTTTTCGCAGTCTAACTAAAATAATAAAAAAAGAAAATAAAATAAATGAAACGATCTATATACCTATTTATGTGGAGTATAAAGTGTACAGTTGCCAGTTCTGGTAAAAATGGAAGAAAAAGCAAGGCGGCCACTGGCAGAAGTAGAAGATCGTCAAAGAAGGCTGCGTAAAATGTAAAGAAAAGTTGTGAAGTTGCAGGCAAAGTCTTAAGTTGTCGAGTATAGTAGTTGTTATAATCCTAAAATAAACAATCTAACTAACATATTTTTCATAATAATAAACATGATCACATTTATAGCACTTAACTTTCACTAGAGAATAGAGCCAGTATTTTAAGTTGTGCAATAATGAAATATGGCAGTAGGAATTTTGATATTGGCTGGAGAGAATTTCCAGAAATGCATACCAATGGGTCTCTGTTCCAATCGCAAGGCACAGTTTAACTAAGGCTGGTACAACGAACTGGTTATTTTAAAAATTTTCGTTTGGGCTGTGCTTATTGTTGCTGCCTGTGAATTGTTTGAGGTATCGCTAACAAAGCGCAACCAGCAACTAGATGCAAACCGCAACCCGAATCGAGGGCTGGCTGCCAGCTAAACAAACTGCAACTGCAACAGCAACATCAACTACAATGGCTGCCGAATTGCATATCATTGATGAGGCAACGAGTGCCGTGCGCATTTTAGCATTTTCACACAACCCATTTGCATTTCCATAAACATGTAGCTGCATTTATGCTTCTTCGTTGCACGTGTGTATGTGCAGCGCTCACCTAATCCAAATTTGTGGTTTGGTCGGGGCGCCCTTCCATATGAATTAGTCGCCCGTAATTACGCGGCCATATGCCCGCTGAATCATTTGCATGTGGCACACACAAAACACAGGCGGCCCAATCAGCTGTTGTTCATTTCAATGTCGGTTTAATTATCATTTGAGAAAATGCCAAATTAGAATTGCATAGTCTTAGGCGTGTCGCTGAAATGTAAAACGCATATAAATTATCTGTTGTTTGGGATATGTGTATGTTTTGTTGCCCTGTTTGGGCATAGAAACGAATGAATTGCAAACTTCTTATATATACCTAAGTAAATGAACTTAAAAATTTTACCCTGACTTCTTTTTATATGGCGCACGAAGGTGGCTGCTAAAATATTCTCAATACAATTTCCAATAAACAAATAAAATCAAAGCTCTATGTAACTAGTGAATTGGGACATGCACACACAGCCACACCCATGTAGACCGGCATTGTGCAGGGGGGAGGGGGGAGGCATGAGGGCAGCCAGTCGACATGGACAAACAGCAGTAAAATGAACAAATTGTTGTTGCCACTGTTGTTGTTGCTGTTGTTGCTGTTTTTGTTGATGGCCATAGAAAATTCTAAATGCTTCAATCAGCAATTCGTATTATTAAATATTAATGCAGAACTTAAGTCGTCCTGTCTCGGACTGACCCTTTCGATGTTAGTCCAAAAAGGTCAACATGTGTCTGCACCACATACACAGGAACAGCTACGAAGCGGAGCAGGGAGGGAGGGGAGCAAGAGAGAGACACTCCAGGAAGCCAATTGGAGAGTGCATGGCAAATGGAATCTTGGACATTTTTCATCATAAAGTGGTGGCTGGCTCTGGCTTTGATTTCGAATTGGATTTGAATTTGGAATTTGGAATTTTGGCTCACGCCGCAGGCGTGTTGTAGTTGCAACTGGAGGAGCTGGTCAACACATAAATATTTCTCTTTGTTTAGCACTGGCTGGGCAAAAAAAGAAGCTGCCCGACTCTGTCCCAGCTGACTACGAGCTGCTACAACACAAACAAACAAGCTGACAGACAGGCAGCTGGACTCGAGCAGAGACAGATGGAGAGGCAGATGGACAGTCAGGCAGACGGGGAGCTTTGCTGGACAGTACAAGTATGGTATGTTCAGATATGACTAACGGTCGAATGGTCAAGTCAAAGTTATTGTCATGTCATGTAAGTGTTTTCCACACTCGCCCACCTCTGGGCAACGAACCTAACTGCATTGTTCGGCTTTTTCAATTTCATTCCACAACAAGTGTCCCATTTGGTTGCCATACTTTGCGGAAATGAGGTCCGAGCCAAGCGTTGCACGTATCATCAGCTGCAGCGTAGGAGGCAAATTCAAAGCATGAGTTGGCTGAAAACTGACCGAATTTGATGGACTTGACATTTTTGAGTCCCAGATGAACATTCTGCAAAGCAGTCCAATAGCTATCATTACTTTGGTTTCCGATAGCGAGTTTCAACGTGTTTCGGTATTTGTTCTCGACGACTTTTTCGCAAAGTAAACCGTTTCTTGCTGCGCACTAACTGAATGTAAACGTCTGCTGGCCAGCCATCAAAAATTCATTTCAACTTTGTTGTAGGCCAGCTGAAGAGAGAGAGAGAAGTGGGCAAGGCGAGTGACAGGTCGGGTTTTGGGATTCGAATGCGTGTGCCAAAAAAGAGGGTACGTGGCCGGCAGACCAGTTGTTGTAATGTCACCACATCACACACAAGTCGGAGGAAATGTAAATATACCCTCTAATGGCCACTCCCCCGAGAGTGAGGGAAACTAGCCCCAGCCAAGTGACTACGTAACTAACTTTCGCCGCATCTTTTGCGCAAAGTTCAAAGTGACTTAAGTGAAATTTTGCAGCTCATGGCACGGCCGGAGGGGCCGCCATGAACATGAGTAAAAATTAAATTGATTTTCCTCGGACATGGGACATGGCAGAAGTTCAACTTTTATTTTTCAGTTTTAACACATGCTCGTATTGCCATTTCATACTTGCGTTTATGGCAACCCCCGAGCATAGTTTTTCCGTCTTTTTGGGGGGCCACAAGCCGGAGTTTGAGTAAGTGAATAGTTTCATGTTATCGAGAGTGGACAAAAAGGTTGTTCCAGCAACTCAAACTTGGAAAGTCGCAAGCGAATTACACACGGCTTTCTGGCGAACTCGACCAAGAAATGAGCAAGGGATGATTCGTCGCCAAACCCGTTGGGCAATTTTATTTCGATTCGATTATAAATTATGCCCCCCGATCTATTGTGCCGTCACTCAAGGCGGCGTAAGTCACATTTTAATTTCACCTCTGCTGATAATTTTAGGAATGGTTTGACACTTCAAAGTCATTATGAAGATAGCAACCTCTCACTTTGACTAACTGTCGCGCACAACACCCCCCGCCTCCATCCTCCTTGGAGATATCTCGGCAATTATACTGGAATCTAGACATTTATGTACACAACTGGAGAGTGTTGACGACGCCCAGGCATTCATGCCTTTCATTTGCCTCTGCCCATCGTTGCTCATCCATCCATCCGTTAGCTTCTCCACTCTTCTATTCATTCATCCCATCTGTCTGTCTGTCTGTCTGACTGTCTCACTGTCTGTCTGTCTGTGGGCTCTGCCTACGACATTCCTTTAACACTTTTTGATGTAATTTTGGCGTTTGCCAAAAAATGCCTGCTGGCTGCCGCCTCGAGATGTCTCAGTCGCGATAGGACCGACTGCCAAGTGCGGCGGGGTGGGCGGGCGTCAGGCGTCAGGCATCAGGCGTCGGGCCGAAGGACTCAAAGTGGTAGGCGTCGAATGGCGACGAAGCGCAAGCAAAGCGGTTTCCGAATGAGACACGCTTAGGTAAATGGAAAAAGTGGCGGGAAATTAAGAAAACGCTGGCATGGAAATGAGCAAAATACCTGATTATGTTGAAATATACTATAGAGACGCCACTGCCTGCCACCAGCCCCGCCCCGCCCCGCTCCGCTCCTTCTCGCCGCGACTCGAACGTGAAATTAAAATTTTAACATTGCGCACATAATTTTATGCCTTTGGAAACAGCACTACGGGAGAGTAGAGAGCGGGGAGCGGACGGATTAATGGCTGGAACGTTCTCAACTGTCATTCGCGAGACAAAGGAAACTTGCTCAGCCGGAAAATGTTCGAGATGAAGATGACGCTGGCAGACTTGACAGCTGCTCAACGCAAATACTTCGCAAGAAAGTTATTACAAAATTATAAGAACTATATATTACTTTCCCCATAGTTGTAGTATCAATTTCTTGCCTCGGCCTTATCGCATTTCAAAAATGTCGAATCGTAAGCTCAAATCAAAAACAGGCAACGAGAAGAAAACCCTTTTAGCACTGTCCAAGCTCATAAATTATTTCCCAGATAGAGCTTAGATGGCAACCCAAAACCATTCCCATGCCCACTCCCCTCGCCGGACACGAATCCAATCTCCACGCTGCACCTTTGGCAACACGAGCGCTCTGATGTCCATTCCCCAGCGACTTTGGCTGCGGCCAGGGAACTGACAGTATTGAAAAATAAGCGACGCTCCGACGTGGTTCCGGGACGAACGCTTTGGGGTCTGGAGGTGAAAAATAAAAAATGGCGTCCAGTCGTGGCTCAACCTCAAGATTCATACACAGCACGAGACATTCGGAGCAAAAAAAAAAAAATTAGAAAATACTCGATGAAATAACGCAAAAGGCAACAAAGAATAGGACACATCGGGCTGGACACAAAGCAAGAGCGAAAAGGAAATCAAAATAGCCACATGCAAGTACGAGTATTGTAGAAAAAACAAAACTCTCGCTCCCCTCCACACACAGCCAAACGAACACGCACACAGACAGTGAAGAAACGTTGCAACGGAAATGGAAAGGATAAAATTAATTTTTCCTCCTCTCCCTTTTTTTTCATTTGCTTTCGCCTCTGTGCCGTCGCGATTCTCATTCTCACCTTGGTCAGTGGGCGGCCAGGACGTTGATTGGGGTTAGGGGATGTCGAGGGCCGTTTCTGGCGCTATCAAACACCACAAACCCATTTAGTTTGTGGCGAATTTGTTTTTGCAGCAGCAGGCGACGCCGCCGTCGTCTTCTCCCCCCGCGTGGCTATAAAAACGTAAAAAATTGCAAAAGGAAGAACAAAATAAAAACAACGGACCAAAGAAAATGCGGACAAATAAAAATGGCATCAAAATATTCGACTCACCTGTAACCACTGTGCTGCCGTCCCTTCGTGGTTTGGTTGCAAAAAGGGAAGCGATAAATACATTAGGAATAAGTATTCATCAGTTATTTTTGGATATTAAGCTTAAGAAAGAAAAGAATTGCAAGAGGTCTTGAATTTACTTATATTATTTATTGTGATATTTTTAATGTCAGTATAATTTCTTCACTCAGACATTGTAGAAGCAGCAAGTGGAAAGAATATAAGTAGAAATACTCTCTCACCTGAATATATATATAAGTATATACGATGTCATGCCAAGCACATATAGCCGAGCAACTTCGCCACTTGTGCGTGTTCGAGTCTGTGTGCAACACGTATAGTTCAGCTTTTCGTTCGTGTCTGCTCTCTACTCGCTTTCTCTTTCTATCGCCAAGTCAGCTCTAAGTGCTGCAAACAATAAATTTACTTTTTGTAGAAAATGTTGAAAAACTACCGGATGTGGATGGAAAAAAAGTAAAGCACGCTTATACGTATAAACATTCGCACACTCGAGCACTCACACCGCAAACGAGGTGCAAGAACGAGAAAAAGTGTAGATCAAAGCAAATAGAGAGTAAAGGCAAAACTAAGGATAATAACGAAAGCCAACAAAAGACCAAGTGGAAAGCGTTCTTCTTCAATATTACAAAAATGGGGGGAATTGAAAAAATAAATAGACTTTAAAGCTGAAGCATATTTCTTAATGAATAAGAAAAAGAACTTATTGAGCAACATCTAATGCAATATTATATTTTTATATTTTATCAAGTGAAAGCAGTATTAGAATCATTTATTCGCTGCCCGCAATTATTGCGCATACGCAACGCTGGCCGCCATTTTGCGAACTCGTTTTTTCATATCGACAATTATGAAGCTAACCACAGGAATTATGAATTTTGCGGGGAGCGCGTCTGCGTCGAGCTGTGGGCCAATGCGAGGCCAGAAAAGCGGGCTCGACAACACGCCTACCACGACGAAAGTGGTGTGTGCTTATTACATAAAGTTATGTATATCATAATCCATAACGTTCCATATACGACGATACCCTAACGTCGAGTTGTTGTTGTGCTGGGAAATTACAACCACAAGCAGAAGGAAATCGCTGACAGTTGCAGTGGCAGTAGGAACGCCAAAAGGGGATATGAAAAGTAAACTCGTCAGCAAACAAGAGCAGCCCTTAAACACCAACACACCACACGCGTACGTTCACGCACCCACACACACATACAGAAAGATATACAGACAGATATGGGGGCGCTTAAATCAACAAAAGAGGGCAAAGAAAAATGCGACGCCTCTTGGGGGGTGGAATCGGACGCAGAACGCAGCAAGTGCCACCCTTAGCGGCACTCTTACCGCGTCAATACCACCCAATTATAACCATATATACACACAGCCTGCGCGTGTGTGGGTGCGTCGCCTCTGTGGGTGTTTGTACGAGTGTACGTGTGGAAGGCAGCAGAGGCGAGCAGCAAGAGAGCGAGCTCATTTGAGAAACGACTTCCACTCCAGCTCCGACGTCTTCTCGCCCGTCTGTCCGTCCGTCCGTCCGCCTGTCAGTTGCGGTGGTCGTTTTGTTATTGTTTCATTTTTTCCTTCGATTCCCTTCAAATAAATATGTGTACAAACTTACACATAAATGTGTACATATAAAAAGGACAAAACAATAACAATAAAAATCATATATACTCGCTCCCCCGCTCCCAGCCCACTGGCCAACCTACTTCCTACTTTAATGCCGACCTACAGCCCCCCACCCACCCACTCACACTAAACGCACGTGCACACACACACACACACGCATGCAGACGAGGCATACCTACATATATTTCGTTATATACGCAGCATGTTAAGATATGAGCGCCCCAAAGGAATACAGACACACACACACACACACACACAGAGAGAGTGAAACTGGTCTTTCAATCTCCTCCACCCGCTCATCACACGCCTCGTGCTTATGTGCTGGACATGTTCCCTTCCCTCCCATCGACCATGGTCAAATGCCACATTATATCTGAATGCATCTGTGTGCTTGTGCTTGTGCGTGTGTCTGTGTGTGTGTGTGAGTGTGGGAGTGTGTGCGAGTATATAAATACATAATGGTCAGAAAAGTATCCTTTATGAAATTCAATTTATGTTAGATAGCTGTCTCCACTCCGCCTTAGACCTTATTAACTACGATGGTTGCCCAAGAAGTTTCCCAAATTAAGTCGCATCAGTTGGAATATATTAATTAATAATTTGATTATTTTGAAAAAGTAGATACTAATACTAATTACAAGTATACTATGTTACTGCAAATAGGGGACTGCCCGTGGTACGTGAAAGGATCCACATTACATCGAGATCTAAATCTGCACTCTGTCGAGGAACAAATAGACAGACACACGAGTCGCTAAAGCGACAGGCAGATAAGACACCGAAGCAGACTTCGAAGAAGACTCCTACCTGCTAGACTACTGAGGCGTTGAAAGCGTCTAGGTTTCACCAAAACGTGTACTCAAACGTTAACGAAAATTGATGTCCTTATGACATAATTGTTGAGGTTTACTTGATATGAGATATTCCTAAAATGTGTTGTTATGGTGCTTTATGGTTGGTACTGGTTCAACTACTTAATGAAAATAAATGTATATAAAAAATATACTATTAATACAAATAAATTTATTTTTTTAAATTTTCAGTTGTCATAAACAAATTCATGAATTAAGAAAGAATTTCATTTGTTATTATTTATTGCTCATTTTATGCAGATTTTATCTTTATCATGAATACCATATGCACACTCTATTTATACTAAATATTTATATATATGTACATATATATATATAAGCAATTGAACCAGAACAATCACATTTCGGGAACATCTCATACTGACCAAACATATGTATGATCATATCTGAAAGACTTATGTAACATTGAGTAACGCACAAAACTACTGTCAGATAGTAGATCCACTCATTAGGCGCTCAACTTTACGTTTGGCCCTCGGTATAAATGGCAATTACAATGCGGATGGACTGTGAAAGCGGTGGCCAGTGTCCAGTTGCTGGCTCTCAGCTCGTAGTTCGCTGCTTGCAGTTCCTAGTTCCCATGTCTATCCATTGATTTTTTGCGCATTTGCCACAAATAAAAACACATTAGACAAACTGAACCTTATCCACAACTGAGCGTGGGGAGGTTGTAAGAAAGGTGGGGGTTCAAAAAGCAATTCCAAATGTTCCCTTTCCACACGCACACACACACACAACAAGTCACAAACGAACCGAGGGCCAAGGTAATCCTCCGTTCGCAGTACATACAGTCCTCAGAGCCCGCTCCTTGTTGTGGGCTCTGTTTGATAAAATGCGTTAAAACGAAAATTAAGCAACACAATTAATGGCCCTCGGTTTATCATACAATTTTAATGGCACAAATAAATTGGCTAAAACCCAATTTGTAGAGCAGCACACAACTGTGTACACTCACACATGCTTAGTTTTGATTAGACACTGGATCGTAAGTTGCGTGTGTACGTGAAATATGAGTATTTCAAATAATTGCATGAGTAGTCGCACAAAAGTATGCAATAAAATAAGATGCACTGCTTGAGTACACCCTCAGCAGCAAGCAGTTCAAAATACATCCGCTTAAAAGTATGCAACACATTTTGGAATACCGTCAATAATTCTGTAAGCAACCGATTTCTCTTTATGATATTTATATGGATATTTTGGTTTTAGCACCATGTTTGCGAGTGACCACATGGCCAGATAACGCAATAAAAAGCATGACATCATTCTGGAGCTGAAACCGCAGAGTCAACACCCCGCTAAGAAAAGTCGTAACAGGAACTAGACACAATGATGTGGGGGTACAGTGGGGTCGTTGTCCCCTGCTCGCTTGCCACCCAATTCGCTAACATTGTTATAAAAGTGCAAAAGGCCAGCAAACGGAGAGCGCAGAGAGAATTGTTGAGGCAGATGAAGAGAAACTATCTTCTCTCAAACTTGACCAATGCTCAGACGTCGACGCCCGGACTCAAGACGGATTCAATGGATGTTGTAGACGAAGATGAGGAAGAAGAAGAAGATGCAGAAGTATTCAGCCCAACGCTGACCCGTGAGCGAGAGAGCAACAATAAACAGGGCGAGAAATTATGAAGCTGAATACGACGAGTGCTGGGCGAAACGGAAAAAAACGATGACGATGACGACAGCAATAGCCATGGCGATTGCGATGGCGATGGCTATAGCTATGGCTATGGGTATGAAGATGGCGACGGCGTCGCCGACCTGTGGCCACTGGCAAAACAAAAAAAAAATAGGAAGAGAAAAATGGAAAAATGAGAAACCGTGCGGTGTCCGTTGGCTGGGCAAATAAATTGTTCGACATAAAAACCGAGTGCAAGCGAAGCAGCAGCTCCCCAAAAAGGGAAGTCAGCGGCTCACACCCTTCCCCCGGGCCGCCCCCTACGCCATCGCCATCTTTTTCCCCTTCTCTTTCTTGGGCAGCTACAAAAGACACACGTGCAACAGAGCGAGAGCCAACGAACAGCGCACGGCACAAATAAAAAATTGAATGAAACATTTTTATAACCAAAAGTAAGGAAACGAGAAAGAGAGAGAGCAGCAACAGCAGCAGCAGCAGCTCCAAGCAGCAAAGGAGAGGGATAGAGCAAAGAACAAAAAACACGAAAGAAATTGCGGAATGAAGGCGACGGAGAGCAGAAGCGGCAACGTGAGCCAGATGAAGGATATTGATGGCGTGCAACAGTAAAAGCAAGCAGCAAACGCTGCGAAGAAGCAGAGCAAAACTTGCTTATCAAATATGAAGGAGCTCACAATGTGGGTCGCGCCACTCTCCACGCTGCATGCCCCACTCTACGGCCATCGGACATCGGACGGCGACATCGGGCATCGGGCATCAGGCATCATAAAAGCCATGAGCTCACCTAGCTGAAGGTTGTGTAGCCAGCCGCACCTAAGGGTAGTTAAGTCCAAAGTTTTATGGACAACGACAGGTGGACAGTCAGGTCAACTAAACCACCCAAAAGGCGCCCAAACCACGCAAACACACACCCACTCCTATGTATCTTACAACGAATATATGTATATATATATTCTTTTTGTAGTCATAAAATCGCACATTGTGTAAGTTCGGGGACGGACTCAGCAGAGAGACAGAGAGACCGAAAGCGCGCGCGAGAGCCAGCGAGAGAGAGAGAGCGAGAGCCAGTGAGCCACTGGTGAGGGGGGTGAGGGAGATGGGAGCAGTGGGAGGCAGAAGGAAGCTGCACACGTGCGGATAATAAAAAATGTTTTACTTTTCAATCGACCAATAATATGGCGTTCAATGGACAGGCCAAACGTGCGCAACCCGGACCCATAACAATGGCCACGAACACACACACACAAACACACACACATACTGTAGGGGAGCTGCAGACACGAATGCCAGCAAGCTACAGATACAGTGGAAACACACACGTACGTAGTTCAATCATCGTTAAAAAGAATTTCATTTTGAAAAATGCCAGAACTTCAATAAATTATATTGCTTGGTCAGAGCCCAACCCAGCAGTTTGCAGCGTATAAAAATGGCTCGACGCCCTGTCGGGGGCCAAGAATGGCTGGGTGGCTGTGCATAGCAGGGGATACAGGGGGGGTTGGGAGGATGGGCCTTCTTTTAAGTTGTGGCTCGACTTGCTGGCACCTCTGCTATCATAACCACAATACAAAGAAGGCGGCGATAGTGGAAAAAAATCCCGGCTCAGGTGAATCGGGTCAGCGAGGGAAGCGGCAACAAATGGTCAGCCATTGTATTGCCACACACACACACACACCCACATATATATACATATATATGGATATATATAGATGGCAGACGTGGATGCTGAAGCTGAGACGCAGCTTAGAGTTTGAGTCGTTACCACAGCAGGAGCAGGCGAGAATAAACCAATGGCGAGCTGAAGCGCGCTGCCCGGTCAATCGTTATTGGTTCGCGTAGCAATAATACATATTATATGTGTATGTGCACAGACACACACAATCTTGCCACACACACACACACACACTTGTGTATGATATAAAAATTGTGAAATAAAAAATATCACGGAGGAAAACAAAAAGTCGGGATGGGGCATACCTCTTAGCAAATAAGAGAAACTCATTGTACTGTCTACAAAAGATAATGGTCTTTGCCGGTCTGCTTTCCATCTCGCATAAAGTAGTCTCTATACAGTATATACTAAATATATTTCCCCAAAATACTTCAAGTCCATCCACAACCACGACGTTGTCTGCCACTAATTCCTCCTTCTAATCCCAGCACTAGAGAAGATGCTTTGACTATACCTACGGTTTCATTACTAATTATACAGGGTATTGGAAGGCGCAAATAGAAAACGGTATGCTGTGAAGTGAGCGTAAAAAAAATGGAACTATCCAAAGAGGAATAGCACAAAAGCCAGTGAAGTAAAGCGGGAGAGCTAGTTGGGTGGCTGAGGAGCAAGATGGTTCCCAACTTTGTTGCAACGCGACATTTTTGCTGCGCTTTCTCTCTGCGTCCACTTCACTGGATTGGATGGAATAAATTGGGTGCTCAGCGGAATAAGAGCAAGAGCAAGAGAGTGAAGCGGCAGCAGGAGGGGTGGGGAAAGGATGAAGCCAAGGTGGCTGAGATTGTCATAATGACGCGCATTCCTGGGCGTTGCACTTGGATATTGATTGCAGCGTCTTTTGTGTCGTCTCTACACTTTGCCCGATGCACTGAAGCACAACGCAGACACGAAATTTCCTAATTAAGTCATGAAACTGTGAGCTCCTACCTAGTAGATAGCTTAGAGTTGAAGGTGAAAATGTCTAGAAAGAGTTATGACTCACTTGGAGTATTCTAAGCAGAATTCCGAAGTAAATTCAATAAGCTAATTTATATTAGTTGCAGCGCAGGTATAGATGCTGCCTGTCTAGGGATTTCAGTTTACTTAGTGGCGGCATTCCCTTGAAAGGCAATCTGGCAAACATTTTTGACAAAATCTGTCAAAGTCACGCGCATTTAGGTCCGCAGCTGAGTAGCAACTGGAGCACATTAGCTGGCCCCATTTGGCGAAACTCGCACATGTCACGACTGATATCCTGATATCCTGGAGGCGCATACATTGGCATTGTCGTCGTTATTTCATCAGCACGGCGGCAGGGCACTGACAATAAACCTAAAAAAGGATGTTGAAAATTATATCAATTCCCCCAGAAACGAGACAAACCGAAGGAGTTTGAGTGAAATCTGATGCTTTTTTCTCGACAAGATGCGCGTCAAACTTTCGGTTTTTTATTTTTTTGTGTATGCCGCAGGCAACGAGAGATTGGCAAAAAATTGTGTGTGTTGCGTGTTTATTTGAAAAATCGCTAAAGGATAACGCAAGGATTCCCCTAAGGGCATTTGGCGAGCGTACAAGTGATTTGTATGTGAATTTACATATCCATACGCACAGGTTGCTCTCACCCCCCACACCGAACCCAGCCCATGCAAATCCAAATCCCTGGGTGTTTTCCAACTCGTTGAGCAGCCCCAAAAGCGTCGTCATCGCCAGTCATCGTCATCCTTTCAGTGCGGCTGCCAGCTTTGAATGCGTTGTGGCAATATTTTTGCATAATGTATAAGCTATAGAATGGATGGATCCAAATTGAATCTACTCAGCATCGAAGCGTATCTATCGCTCGCAGGTGGAGATTGAAACCGATACCTACACAGCACACACACTACTTAATTACGTCCTGTAAGTGGCAAATTCAATTTTTTGCACAAATATGTAGGTGTCTGCATTTTATTTATACCTTCGTGCTGTAGATAACGTCTTTTATAAGTAATGGAAAAACGAGCCACAATAGAAATAGAAATAGAAATACAAACAGAAACAAAAACAGAAATAGAATCCGCTAAATAAGTAGCAAAGCCAGCAGCACGAAGAGCAGAGGCAAGTGAAGAAGCAGGAAAAGCGTGAATTAGTCAACGTGCCTCATTCAGTGTCCAGTTTAGGGTGGCTCGCAGCAGGACGAGGGGATTGCAGGGGGCCGTGCGTCGGGTGTACGCTTACAGTGGACAGTTGCGAATTGCCCTGCAGTTTTCTGCTTGGCTCATCATTTCTGAACCTGGTGTAATAAAACTCCCCATTTGCTCATTTGGCAATTATCCCAATAAATTAGTCGCCATACAATGAGCCGCAGCCATTGTCCGAACCACGGCCAGCACCCGATCCCGTTTTCTAAATGACCCCGAAGGGGAGGACGGACGCGACTCCAGCGCACGAGCTCGCACTTTAATTTATTCTCATTTAGAGCGTTAAATACGAGTCTTCTCCTGCACACATACTGGCCAGCTGGCTGTACACTTCGTCTATGCTACCATAATCAAAGCCCACTCGAGGCAGTCCAATTTGGCAGCTAATAGGCATTGTTCAATCGATAGGTGATTGGCCGCAGACTTATTAATATTCGTATATCGTCAATTTGTTTCAATGCAGTTCACAATTACTAGACGTACTTCACATATGTACTTCCCACAATATAATTGCAAAAGCAGCAACATATCTGTATATCAAGCAGAAGTAATCATCTCCGATTGTGTCAAATTATAAAATAGTTATTAAATTGCATTATAGTTGTAAACGAAACTATGTACAAATAAGATCGAACATTCCTCCTTAAACATTAATGATCAGATAAAATACAGTCAATGGCAAAAATGCATTTAAGACCAAAATATTAAGTCACAAGTCTTATAATATGTAAAACTTACAAAAGAAAAAGTTAAAAGTTTATGATTTTAGGAAATAAATGTTAATTCGGTTAGAGAATTTATAAGGTGTTGTTATTTATATAATTGAACACGCAGATACAATCAAAAATATTAAAAAACATCTTATAGTCTACTTACTTTCTTAACATACATAGTTTCGGAGACAATATTTATGAAACGATCAATTTGAAATACCCTTAATGACCTGCAAATCTGAGTGCTTCATTAATATTCCACCGGATTTTCTAGTTAATAGGCAGTTTTGATGTCTATTCCAGAGTAGACAAGTCCATTTGCGAGAGAAGACTAAAACGGGATCGAGGAGAGAGGACGGTGAGGAGGAGTTGGTCGCAATGCAAATTGCAAAATAAACGAACAGTTTTCAAAACGTAACCATTGAACCATGTAAAAGACTGCCCCCCGTTGTCCACCTATCGGGGAAGCTAGTCGTAATGCTTTTGCAGCCGCTGCGACTATCAATCAATCAACAAACGAACAAAACGCGTATACGCAATGTTGTCCGTGCTGCGCCAAAGTAACAAATGAACACACACGCACTGAGTCATTGCTTGTTTCACACTGCTTTCCAAATACCACAAAATCTATTTCGATTCGCAATCAAAATCCCAACGTCCATTTGCAAGCGAGCTCTGCAGCTGAGCGGCAGGCAGTAGGCCGCTTTTACTTTTGCAGTTGCCCCGAAAGGTGGCATAGCAGTGCACGGCAGCAACATGCTGCTGCCGTCTGTTGCCCATTTCAGGCGTTGTCCGGCCCGTGGTTAGTTCCCCAATCGTGACCAACTTGTGCTTGAGTGCTTTCGTTTGTATTTAGTGGTGGACTTAAAAATACAGAAACGCCCGACGCATCCCACAAAGGCCGTGGTCGCCAATGCGTCCGGCCTCTGACGTTGAACGATAAGCCGTGGCCGTGGCCAACGCCACATCCACATCCAGACACACATTCATGTGCCGTTTCTATATGCAGCCTTGTCCATTCAGTTGCCATGTTTTCCAATTTTCAGCACAGTGCATCGCACATTCGGGATTCGGATTCGGCCGAAAGCAACAACAAAGAAAAATACTCGCACGGCTTTCTCGAAATTTAGTCATTGTTCGCGAAATTGCTTATAAACGGTTCCCCGTCCACCAGCCCCCACTCTCCGCTCCTAGTGCCCACTCTAACCGCACTCAATCTGACCTGCCATGTCGACGCTTTAGCTACTGGAACAATACGAGTACATATGTCCTCCCTATCTTCCGCCTCCTTCTGTTTTCCTATTTTGGCTTTGGCGGTTCCAAAACCGCAGCGAGCCGCTTTTTGATCGTTCGCGCACTGGCGTAAAAATATTATTGCACTCATGCGGCCTGAACATGGCCCAACAAAAACTACGCCCTGCGCCACCTAAAGTACCCAATCCCCTTCACTGCAGCCCTTTGTGATGGCCTTTGTGCCTAATCGCAGGCTTAATCGCTCGTAAACAAGTATCTCCATTAAAATATGGCTATTGGATGCGTAGTGAACACACACTTCTTTGTCGGATTTGATTCGTGAACCAAGTGCAATTTTATACATTGTAATTATACACTGTAGATATTATAGGATAGTAATAATTTGAAATTTATATACTCATTAAAAGCTCATATGTATATTCTCAAACATCATCTTAGAGGTTAGGCATGATGACTAATTATATAATGATCAATTATTGTACAACAAGTATAATTATTATATGCAAATTACGTTTTATATGAATTTTGCCACTCATATCAATACCGATTATATAAAATAACTAAGATTAACACATTTTTTTTTTGTAACCTTTACGATTTTTTAATTTTTAAGAAGGAAAAGAATCTTAATAGGGTTACAGTTATCGATATTTACATTTATTTAATTTATGTTTTGTATTTGTTCCCATGCTTATCAGATATCTCACAGAATCTTTACGAACAAGATCCATACCGCAATAGACCTTAAGATTTCTTATTCCAAGATTATCAATTTCTCTCGTACACGTGTAAGTACACGCGAAATAATGTTTAATAAAACAATCAGGCCAACAACAAAAAGCAACAAAAGATCCTCAAAGCAGTCAACAGAATTTAACTGCTATTTACGGATGCACATTTTGATTAACTCGTGTTGGCAGTCCAGAAATAGAAACATCTGCTATCAATACCAGTTCCATATATGGTATGGATAATGCAAGGCGTGGTTCTCCAATATAACGTGGTCTGAACCCTTAATTCACAGAGGCCAAATAACAAATTTGAATAATTAGCATATTTACAATATTATGTTTATACCATGTACCTATAGGTACAAAGGTATATTAAGTTCGTTCGAACCACATGTTGTTACAACCAAAATGATCAGAATCGAAAATAAAATTGATTTAGCCAAATCCGTTTGTCTGTCTGTCTGTCCGTCCGTCTGTCCGTCTGTCCGTATGAACACCTAGATCTCAGAGATGGTAAGAGCTAGAGTGACCAAACTTTGGATTTAGGTGTAATATGCGACTACGCAGATCAAGTTTATGTTTTTTTCATCCCCCGCCCTTCCCCTTGCCCACAAACCGCAAGCTACTCTGGAATCCCTTGAGCTAGAAAGTTAATTTAAAGTGCAGTATGTAAATATTTATGATATTCACCGAAATCCAAAATATGGTTCAAATCGGATAAAATCTAGCTTTGATATAAGCAAAAGAAGTTTGACATACGCAAAGCAAGCGCAAGAGGCGGACGCAACAACACCAACAACAAGAACAAGCATTAGTCTTATAGCGTATTCGTACGCATGCATACACACATACAGGTTTGCTTGTATGTGTGTGTATGCAAGCGTATTTCAACGAAAGAGTTGGACTGCTGCTTTTCCAATGAAATGATATGAATGTCATTTGATGTGATCTCTTTTGCATTGGCTGAATTTTAGTATTCGCTGGGTTTCATGTATTATTATTTTAATTATAAGTAAATTACAATTTTACATATGTTTGTTTTAAATTTTATTTTGTCAAATTGTACATGGTATACTACAGTCGGGTTAGGTCGACCGTAGACGTTCTCACTTGTTTTATTCTCTAATTGCAATTGTTTAATAATTCCTTCTAAATGTAAAATCCGACGTGCTTCTATAGTATATATATTAATTAAGAAGTTACATAAATCCAAACTGCAGCTCTTAACAAATCTCAAAATTTGTTATTCATTTTATCACAAATTTATTCGGATTTTATTATATTTTATATTACTTTAAATGCTTCAAGCTGTTTCAAATTTTTTTTATTCATCAATGTGTTACTCTCCAAAGCTTCTAAGTGAAACATCTCTAATTAGCTGCAGTCTCTGTTGCTTGACATTTGGGCACAATTACCCCTAGACGCGATCCACACTATAAAGACCACAATTTTTGAGCAAATTCAACTATGAAGTCAAAAACAAATGCACTTACCTTCCCGTCTTCTACAACTATGATAGTTGAGATGGCATTGATTGCTAAAATTACAATGGATGAATCTTCCTTGTCGAAAAACTGTTCCACAAATTGGATCGAAGTCAGAAGGACAATTATTATTGCAGTTTAATCGTCTAGTAGTTCGCCTAGTTCTTCTAGTGGGGCGCCATATGGTTCTCGTAGGAAATCTTGTGGATCTTCTAGTAGGTCGAACTATGGTTCTTCTAGTAGGAGGTCCCGTCGTTGTCCTTCTAGTAGGACGTCCTGTGGTTCTTCTAGTAGGCTGCCCCGTGGTTCTTCTAGTAGGTCGTCCTGTGGTTCTTCTAGTCGGCCGCCCTGTGGTTCTTCTAGTAGGACGTCTTGTGGTTCTTCTTGTGGGCCGCCCTGTGGTTCTTCTGGTTGGACGTCTTGTGGTTCTTCTAGTAGGCCGCCCTGTGGTTCTTCTAGTAGGACGTCCTGTTGTTCTTCTAGTGGGACGCCCAGTTGTTCTTCTGGTAGGAAATCCTGTGGATCTTCTAGTTGGACGTCCTGTGGTTCTTCTAGTAGGCTGCCCAGTGGTTCGTCTAGTAGGACGTCCTGTGGTTCTTCTAGTCGGCCGCCCTGTGGTTCTTGTTGTAGGACGTCCCGTGGTTCTTCCTGTAGGACGTCCTGTGGTACTTCTAGTAGGACGTCCTGTTGTTCTTCTAGTGGGACGCCCAGTTGTTCTTCTAGTAGGACGCCCTGTGGTTCTTCTAGTTGGACGTCCTGTGGTTCTTCTAGTAGGCCAACCTGTGGTTCTTCTAGTAGGCCGTCCTGTGGTTCTTCTAGTAGGGCGTCCTGTTGTTCTTCTTGTGGGACGCCCAGTTGTTCTTCTTGTAGGACGTCCTGTTGTTCTTCTAGTGGGACGCCCAGTTGTTCTTCTTGTAGGACGTCCTGTGGTTCTTCTAGTAGGTCGCCCTGTGGTTCTTCTAGTAGGACGTCCTGTGGTTCTTCTAGTAGGCCGCCCTGTGGTTCTTCTAGTAGGCCGTCTTGTGGTTCTTCTAGTAGGACTTCCAGTTGTTCTTCCTGTAGGACGTCCTGTGGTTCTTCTAGTAGGACGTCCTGTGGTTCTTCTGGTAGGCCGCCCTGTGGTTCTTCTAGTAGGACGTCCTGTTGTTCTTCTAGTGGGACGCCCAGTTGTTCTTCTAGTAGGACGCCCTGTGGTTCTTCTAGTTGGACGTCCTGTGGTTCTTCTAGTAGGACGCCCTGTGGTTCTTCTAGTTGGACGTCCTGTGGTTCTTCTAGTAGGACGCCCAGTTGTTCTTCCTGTAGGACGCCCTGTGGTTCTTCTAGTTGGACGTCCTGTGGTTCTTCTAGTAGGCCGCCCTGTGGTTCTTCTAGTTGGACGTCCTGTGGTTCTTCTAGTAGGCCGCCCAGTGGTTCTTCTTGTGGACCGCCCTGTGGTTCTTCTAGTAGGATGTCCTGTTGTTCTTCTAGTGGGACGCCCAGTTGTTCTTCTTGTAGGACGTCCTGTGGTTCTTCTAGTTGGTCGCCGTGTTGTTCTTCTAGTAGGACGTCCTGTCGTTCTTCTAGTAGGGCGTCTTGTGGTTCTTCTAGTAGGACGTCTCGTTGTTCTTCTAGTAGGCCGCCCTGTTGTTCTTCTAGTGGGACGCCCAGTTGTTCTTCTTGTAGGACGTCCTGTGGTTCTTCTAGTTGGTCGCCGTGTTGTTCTTCTAGTAGGACGCCCTGTCGTTCTTCTAGTAGGGCGTCTTGTGGTTCTTCTGGTAGGACGCCCAGTTGTTCTTCTTGTAGGACGTCCTGTGGTTCGTCTAGTAGGACGCCCTGTCGTACTTCTAGTTGGTCGTCTTGTGGTTCTTCTAGTAGGTCGTTCCGTTGTTCTTCTAGTAGGACGTCCTGTGGTTCTTCTAGTTGGTCGCCGTGTTGTTCTTCTAGTTGGACGCCCTGTCGTTCTTCTAGTAGGGCGTCTTGTGGTTCTTCTAGTAGGACGTCGCGTTGTTCTTCTAGTAGGCCGCCCTGTGGTTCGTCTAGTAGGACGTACTGTGGTTCTTCTAGTAGGCCGCCCTGTGCTTCTTCTAGTAGGCCGCCCTGTTGTTCTTCTAGTGGGACGCCCTGTTGTTCTTCTTGTAGGACGTCCTGTGGTTCTTCTAGTTGGTTGCCGTGTTGTTCTTCTAGTAGGACGCCCTGTCGTTCTTCTAGTAGGGCGTCTTGTGGTTCTTCTGGTAGGACGCCCAGTTGTTCTTCTAGTAGGACGCCCAGTTGTTCTTCTAGTAGGACGTCCTGTGGTTCGGCTAGTAGGACGTCCTGTGGATCTTCTAGTAGGGCGTCTTGTGGTTCTTCTAGTAGGACGTCGCGTTGTTCTTCTAGTAGGCCGCCCTGTGGTTCGTCTAGTAGGACGTCCCGTTGTTCTTCTAGTAGGCCGCCCTGTGGTTCTTCTAGTAGGACGTCCTGTTGGTCTTCTAGTGGGACGCCCAGTTGTTCTTCTAGTAGGACGTCCTGTAGTCCTTCTAGTTGGTCGCCGTGTTGTTCTTCTAGTAGGACGTCCTGTCGTTCTTCTAGTAGGGCGTCTTGTGGTTCTTCTAGTAGGACGTCGCGTTGTTCTTCTAGTAGGCCGCCCTGTGGTTCGTCTAGTAGGACGTCCTGTGGTTCTTCTAGTAGGCCGCCCTGTGCTTCTTCTAGTAGGCCGCCCTGTGGTTCGTCTAGTAGGACGTCCCGTTGTTCTTCTAGTAGGCCGCCCTGTGGTTCTTCTAGTAGGACGTCCTGTTGTTCTTCTAGTGGGACGCCCAGTTGTTCTTCTAGTAGGACGTCCTGTAGTCCTTCTAGTTGGTCGCCGTGTTGTTCTTCTAGTAGGACGCCCTGTCGTTCTTCTAGTAGGGCGTCTTGTGGTTCTTCTAGTAGGTCGTCCTGTTGTTCTTCTAGTGGGACGCCCTGTTGTTCTTCTTATGGGACGTCCTGTGGTTCTTCTAGTTGGTCGCCGTGTTATTCTTCTAGTAGGACGCCTTGTCGTTCGTCTAGTAGGGCGTCTTGTCGTTCTTCTGGTAGGACGCCCAGTTGTTCTTCTTGTAGGACGTCCTGTGGTTCTTCTAGTTGGTCGCCGTGTTGTTCTTCTAGTAGGACGTCCTGTCGTTCTTCTAGTAGGGCGTCTTGTGGTTCTTCTGGTAGGACGCCCACTTGTTCTTCTAATAGGACGCCCAGTTGTTCTTCTAGTTGGTCGTCGTGTTGTTCTTCTATTAGGACGCCCTGTCGTTCTTCTAGTAGGGCGTCTTGTGGTTCTTCTGGTAGGACGCCCAGTTGTTCTTCTAGTAGGACGCCCAGTTGTTCTTCTAGTTGGTCGTCGTGTTGTTCTTCTATTAGGACGCCCTGTCGTTCTTCTAGTAGGACGCCTTGTGGTTCTTCTAGTAGGTCGCCGTGTCGTTCTTCTATTAGGGCGTCTTGTAGTTCGTCTAGCAGTTCGTTGAATAGTTCGCCTTGTAGTTTGTCTTATTGTTCGTCTGGTAGGTCTCCTTGTTGTCTGCCTTGTGGTCTGTCTTGTGGCACGTCTTGTAGTAGGTCTGGCAGACCTGGGCGGTCGAGCAGGTCTGCCAGCTCTTCCTGGTGATGATACCGGCCTACCCGGTAGTCTACCAGGCCTAAATCTTTGGGAGTTCACCGAAACGGTTACGTATAGAACCACGATAAGCAGCAAGAGAACTATGATTAGTTTCATGATAAACAACTGTCTGATTTCACATGAGATGCAGTTGACTTATATAGCAAAAGTGAAATTGAAACAAAAGATCAGCAAAACAATTGTTTAAAATGCATAATCCTTTTAACTACTTATTTGTATACTACTTTCAATAAAGCTTCTTTTATTTCTTATTACTTTTCTGTTGAATTGAAAAAACAGTCGAATTTCAATATTATTAAATGACTTGTTTTAATCCATTTTTACCGCGAAAGAAATGAACGATTTTTTGTAACTATGAATAACCTTACGAGTGCTTTTATTGTTTACTATGCTGCCTTTTCCAATATCATAAAATAGACTTTTTAAAGTATGTTTGTACACTCATCGTTTTTCTTTTTTAATAATAATTTTGTATTCGGCAAAAATACAAATATTAGTTTTTTAGTTTTTTTTTGTATCATATATCAATCTTTTCCATTATCAGTCATTTTGAAGTCCAGTGCTCATCCTCGAACTAGGCACAGTCTATGGGGCTCGACTTTTCAGCACAGTTACCACTAGATGATGACCAAGCTGCAAAAATAAATTTCATTGATTACGATGACCGTGGGCAATAGGATTTTAACTCTTACATTCTCCTCTTCGACAACTGTGATTATCGAGGCTACATTGATTGCCGAAATTACAGTTGATGACTGTGTCACCACGAACGACTGTTCCACACACAGGATTGAAGTCTAGTGGACAAATATTACTGCAGTCTGGACGTGTAGTTGTGCGCCTGGTTGTTCGCCTAGTAGTACGCCTCGTTGTTCGCCTCGTTGTCCGCCTCGTTGTTCGCCTTGTTGTCCGTCTCGTTGTTCTTCTAGTAGTACGTCTTGTTGTTCTTCTAGTGGTACGTCTTGTTGTTCTTCTAGTGGTACGTCTCGTCGTTCGTACCGTACGCCTTGTAGTAGGTCTGGGTCGTGAGGTCGGTCTAGGTCTAGGGCCACCTCCTCCTCCTGGTCTACCTGGCGATGTTCCTGGAGGTCTTGGACGAGGTGGTCTAAACCGTTGGGCGTTCACAACGTAGATGACCACGGCGAAAAGCAACAGAACTGTGATCAGTTTCATTGTGCACTACTGTCTGATTTGAAGTAATTTTCCGCATGCCTTATATAGATAAATCGATACCTCCTTAAACAAAAGATTAACACAAACAATTGTTAAATAACCAAGAACATTTTTATTGAGGTCTGTACTTAGCTGACCTACTATTTAAGAATGAATTTTCATTGTTTGCATTTTATTCGTATTTTTAAACTAGTCGAATGTTATATAATTCTTCTTCTTTTTTTAACCACGTGCTTAATACAACACAGGAATATTTAAATACTACTTACAAATATTAGCAAATATGTTCTTATTGTACCTCACACGCTTCACTGTAAGTTATTATATAGAACAAAGGCCAAATCAAAGAGGTTAGGTTACTCTTTTTCCTACCTGTAGTGTAGAAGAGATAATCCCCCAACACTTTACGAGAACAAGAAATGTATGTGAGAGACTAAAATAAGCATCTCCAACCCTAATAAGTACATGTATTATTGATCAGGCTCAACTTTAATGATATAACAATGTCCGCTTGTTCGTTTGAATAACCTGTATGAATAACCCGGACGTCCGGGACTAATATAGATAAAGCTAGCATATTTTGAAAAAGACTTGTTATTGGCGCATTCAGATAAAGTTTGTTTTAGATTTTAACAACACATATTTCCTTCACATGAAACACTTTGCATTTTTAACTTAAGCAATCAAGATACTTTCTTGTTGATTACCACATACGTGTAACTTGTTTGTTTCCATTTATCAGATATCTCACAGTAGAGCATACCTTCATTTGAGGTTTCTCATATTATTAACTTTAACTTTGAATTTGTTCGAATGATTTAGCAAAATATGTAGCAACATATTTTCATACAATACTGCTTTAAATTTCTTATCGCACGAACATAACAGTGTGTAAACGAATCTATCGCAAAAACATTCCAAATATAAATTTAATAAATTTACAACATCAAAGTATATAAAATGCATTTAAACATGCAAGCAAGCTGTTTCTCCATTAACTCGTACTTTTCGTTCCCTATCTTTATGAGGATGGCATCCGATACGATCTCTGCTCGCGGTGTCCAAAACAATTTTGGGATGGGTCCGGTATAATCCTATCAAATATATATTTTTTTTAAAGTAGAGCCACCTGCTCTGACCATCTCTCACATGCAACATGAATCCTGGCTTTGTCTCAGGCAAGACTGTTCTTGATAATATTTTCTATATTATATTTTCAACCCATCCACGTACGACTCTAAGCTCTGGAAACTTTTCCTATCCATGTTTAATGATAGTTAAAATTAAACAAATTTTCTTATATGTAATTATTTTTTTATTAGCAGTTTACTTTGTTTGTCATATCAATCATTTTATTTTTCAGTGTTTTCCTTTAAACTATGCACAATCGCTGTTGCTGGACTTTTGAGCACAGTTACCACTAACCGATATCCAAACTAAAAACAAATAAATTTCATTAATCACAATTATCATTGTCAATGTAACTATTAACTCATACCTTCTCCTCTTCGGCAACTGTGATTATCGAGGTTGCATTGATTACTGAAGTTACAGTTGATGAATCTTCCCTCACGAAAGACTGTGCCGCAAACCGGATTGAAATCATCTGGACAGTTATCATTGCAGCTTGGTCGTGTAGTTGTGCGCCTGGTTGTTCGCCGTGTAGTACGCCTCGTTGTCCGCCTCGTGGTACGTCTCGTGGTACGCCTTGTGGTGCGCCTAGTTGGAATCCTGGTAGGCGACCTTATAGTTCGTGTTGGCCTCGGCCGACTTCCTCCTGGTCTACCTGGCGACGTGCCAGGTGGTCTTGGACGAGGTCGTTGGGCGTTCACCGAAATGGCCACATACACGACCACGACGAACAGCAACAGAACTGTGACTAGTTTCATGATAGTCTACTCTCTGATCTACAGTGATATAAGGTTGAGTCTTATATAGTTATGTCGATACCCGCGCAAACAAAACATTTATGAGGCAATTGTTTAAGAAACAATAACATTTTACTATGAAATAAAGGTTTTATTAATACTTCAGATGTATTTATAAACTACTCCAACTTTAGCTTTATTTTTATAACAAAGTCGTTTAACTTCATATTTTCATATTATCCAGGTACATATGTCAACTATGATATGTATATATTAAATGTCATCAAAGACATCTTTTATACTCGTTGTCAATAAAATAGAAGGATATCGAATAGATCACTTGTTTGTTATTAAATAACAATACTTTTCAAGAGAATTTCACTAATAATAATCTCCGTTAAATACAATTTAATAAGTATTAAATACATGTGTATAAGTTAATGTTTGGAATACAGATATCGCTATTAAATTTTAAAAACTTTAGTTTCCATGCCTTCGCAACGATATGCACATTTATTGGCTACGTCGATGGTGTTGACCATCGTTGGTCTAAGGTAGGAGATCGTAAGCAACGCAAGAGCAACGCTTTACAAAATCAAGTTAATTTCCATTGAATTTTTTTTTGTCTTGTCTTTTCCCTTAATTTTAATTATTAATTTCCAGTGAATTTTTTTTTTTTGTCTTGTCTTTTCCCTTGTCATAGATAAACTGTCTTTAAATATGGGTTTTCATTTCATTTCATTTTTATTAATAATGTATGCAACATTAGTTTTTTAATGTTTTTTTTTTTTCTATCATATATCAATCTTTTCCATTATCAGTCATTTTGAAGTCCAGTGATCATCCTCGAACTAGGCACAGTCTATGGGGCTCGACTTTTCAGCACAGTTACCACTAGATGATGACCAAGCTGCAAAAATAAATTTCATTGATTACGATGACCGTGGGTAATAGGATTTTAACTCTTACATTCTCCTCTTCGACAACTGTGATTATCGAGGTTGCATTGATTACTGAAATTACAGTTGATGACTCTGTCACCACGAACGACTGTTCCACACACAGGGTTGAAGTCTAATGGACAAACATCACTACAGCCTGGACGTCTAGTTGTGCTCCTTGTTCGCCTAGTAGTACGCCTAGTAGTACGCCTCGTTGTTCGCCTCGTTGTCCGTCTCGTTGTCCGCCTCGTTGTACGCCTGGTTGTGCGTCTCGTTGTTCTTCTAGTAGTACGTCTTGTTGTTCTTCTAGTGGTACGTCTCGTCGTTCGTACCGTACGCCTTGTAGTAGGTCTGGGTCGTGAGGTCGGTCTAGGTCTAGGGCCACCTCCTCCTCCTGGTCTACCTGGCGATGTTCCTGGAGGTCTTGGACGAGGTGGTCTAAACCGTTGGGCGTTCACAACGTAGATGACCACGGCGAAAAGCAACAGAACTGTGATCAGTTTCATTGTGCACTACTGTCTGATTTGGAGTAATTTTCCGCATGCTTTATATACATAAATCGATACCTCCTTAAACAAAAGATTAACACAAACAATTGTTAAATAACCAAGAACATTTTTATTTAGGTCTGTACTATTTAACGTTGAATTTTCATTGTTTGCATTTTATTCGTATTTTTTAACTACTTGAATGTTATCAATTTCTTATTTTTGACCACGTGCTCAATACTACACAAGAATATATGTTCTTATTGTACCACGCACGCTTCACTTTAAGTTATTTCAGAAGAAGTAGATTGTCAGATAGAACAAAGGTCAAAATAAAACCCGTTAAGATACTCTTTTTCATCCTATACTTTGCGAAAACAGGAAATATATGAGACAGATAATAATAAGCATCTCCAACCGCCTATGGTACATATATTATTGATCAGGGTCAACAACCTTGACAATATAGCCATGCTCGTCTGCCTGAATGAATACCCCCACATCTTAGAAATAATAAAGATAGAGCTAGTATATTTTAAAGAACATTTTTAATTCGATCGAATGATTTTTATAAATGTTTCATTATTAAGTTGTCGCATTAACATAATATCTTGCCACATGTACCAATGTGATTAACAGTGTGTAAGGGCATTGATTCCAAAGCATACCAAAAATATAAATAAAATACTGTAAGTATAGAACAACGCAGTATTCTTGGTGTATAAAATCCCTTAAATCAAGTGACATTTTATTTTTCATAAAATTCATAATGAACCAAATAGTCAAATACATAATTTTAGCACGTTCAGATTCAAGTGACTACACAGTTTTTTAACCTTTCGCAACCAACTAGTAGAAGGATTACTCTTGAAATAATATACACAACATTATAATTGTATATGATTAAAAATTAGCAAATCTGTTTTTGGGAAATATTTATATTGTTTTCAGCCAATCCGCCATTCATTTCATAAAAGAGAGCAGACCTTCGGTCTTGAAGCCTAGAATATTTTGTTGATTCAATGTTCAATAATTTAAAAGATTGAGCTATTTAACTTTTCTGTAAATATATTTCTATTAGCAGTGTATTTTTTACCATATTATGAAAAAAAATCAAGCAAGATCATTTTTAAGATTAAATTTTAAAGTTTTTCGTTTATTAAAATCTTTTTCCACATCAATCGTTTTAGTAATCCCCGTTTTTTAGTTTTATATTAGGCACAGTCTCTGTTACTGGACTTTTGAGCACAGTTACCACTAACCGATATCCAAACTGAAAAAAAAACAAATTTTTAATGATCACAATAATCATTGGCAATAGAACTATCGACTCATACCTTCTCGTCTACGGCAACTGTGATTATCGAGGTTGCATTGATTACTGAAGTTACAGTTGATAAATCTTCCCTCACGAAAGACTGTTCCGCAAACAGGAGCGAAATCAGCCGGACAGTTATCATTGCAGCTTGGTCGTGTAGTTGTGCGCCTGGTTGTTCGCCTCGTTGTGCGCCTCGTGGTACGCCTCGTGGTACGCCTTGTGGTGCGCCCCGTTGTCCTCCTAGTGGTACGCCCCGTCGTCCTCCTAGTGGTGCGCCCCGTCGTCCTCCTAGTGGTGCGTCTCGTTGTTCTTCCAGTAGTACGCCTCGTTGTTCTTCCAGTGGTACGTCTTGTTGTCCTTCCAGTAGTGCGTCTTGTTGTTCTGCCCGTAGTCCGTCTTGTCGTTCGTACCGTGCGCCTTGTAGTAGGTCTGGGTCGTGTGGTAGGTCTAGGTCTAGGGCCACCTCCTCCTCCTGGTCTACCTGGCGATGTTCCTGGAGGTCTTGGACGAGGTGGTCTAAACCGTTGGGCGTTCACAACGTAGATGACCACGGCGAAAAGCAAGAGAACTGTGATCAGTTTCATGATAGCCTACTATCTGATCTTCAGTGATATATGGTTGACACTTATATAGATAAGTCGATACCCGCGCAAACAAAACATTTATGAAGCAATTGTTTAAGAAACAATGATAATTTAAATGTGGTGTTCGCATAGCTGAATAAACTACTACGAAATAAAGCTTTCTCATTGAAATCATTTCAGATGTATTCATAAACTACTCCAATTTTAGTTTTATTTTTGTTAACTACCTCGTTTAACTTTAAATCTTCATATTATCCAGGGACATAGGTCAAATTTGATATGTATTTACTATACGCTATCAAATACGCACATTATACACGTTGCCCATAGGCTAGAAGTGTATTTAAATATATAAATAACTCTTTAACAAATGATAATACTATAAAAAATAATTTCACTAATAATAATTTATGGTAAACACATTGATAAAATTACATTTTCATGTTAAATAAAATTTAATAAGTATTAAATACATTTGTGTATATTAATGTTTGGAATACAGGTATCACTATTCAATTAAAAAAACTATGGTTTCTAACCCTCTGCAACAATAGGCACATTTGTCGTCTCCGCCGATGGTGCTGGCGTTGGATGGATTAGCACTTTTGCAGGCAACAAGTGTTTTAACGGTTCTAGTATTTGGTTGTGTTGCAAGAAGGTCAATTGCTGTTGCTCCAGCTGCAACAAACTAATGCCCAGATTCACAGTGATGGATTGAGGTGGAAATACGCCATGAATACAGCGCTGAACGTAAGGTACGAGATCGTAAGCAAAGCAAGAGCAAAGCTTTACAAACGTCTCACGTTCATTTCCCGTGAACGCCTGCTGTTCTTGCCGATAAAAGGCGAGCACACGGTGTGCCACAAATTGCAGCGATTGTTGCAAGCAGCTGGTTACATCGGTGGCCACCGCGAAAGGCGCACAGAGGCGAAGCTCATTTAGTGCATTCAGATAGCCATTGCACAACGCAGCGAGTGGATAAAAGTCGAGCAAAGTCTCGGGTGGAGCAAACGATTCAGTCTTCTGCTCGCTGGATGACATAGCTGCCGTATCAAGCTGCTTGCGACTGTGCAGTGTCACTTTGTTGATAAGCGTGAACTTGTCCAACTCCTGCTCGAAGTTCTCATTGACTTGGGAAATGCTGGACTCAAATTTGTGGCACACCATGCGTACAAAAATGGGAGCAATCAATCCACGAAAATCTGCACCGACACGACTGAAGGACAACCCAAAGTACATGCACTGTCCCAGCACTGTTTCGATTGAGCTCACGCCACGCGCCAGATCCGCCTCGAGCGTTACAAGAAATCCATTAATCTGCAATAGTCGTCGTTTAATGCTGAACCATAAAAACACAAATATTCGAGTTATACTTACCTTGTTGTGGAGCCAGGCCTGGAACAAGCGATCTCCATTGCAGCTAACGCCTTGCAAGGGTTTCAATGAAGATGTTTTGACAGCATTCTCTTCCTCTGGAAATATGGCGCGATACTGTGTTATAATGTTGAATAAATTAATGCGCGTGATTTCGATAGTCTTCGTCAGGTGTTGCTGGGCTGAAATAGTTGTTGTTTTAGCTAGGTATGAGATCTATGACAATACCAAATACCATCCGTTGTAGGAACAGCCTCCAAGCAGGCCGTGAGCCAAGCATCACGGGCCTGCAAGAACTTCAATTTAAGTTCATTGTCGCTGAAGGCCTGCATGCGTCGCAGATAGCCAACAATCTGCAGGCATTTGGGCAGCTGCAGGTCCATGCGCAACTGTGCCACTAGCTGCACAAGCATGGTGTGCCACAGAGCTTCCACAGAGCATACAATACTCTGGAATTGCGATTAATTACCACATTGAAGAGAAAAAACATGCAGACACTTACATTCACCACAGGTATGAGGTGTCCCTGGTGCTGGCCAAGTCTCTGCACATAGCTGGCCAACTCGAGAGCTTCTTCATATCGATCCTCACGAATGCAGCGCTCCATTAACTGCGGCAGCTCCAGTATCTCTAGCAGCTGCGCATTTTTATGTAGAGTTGTGCTATTCAAGCGCCTCTGCTCTGTCAGCTCTGCCGAATCCTTGAGAAACTGTTCACACTTCCCACTGAACGTGGGCAGTTTATTGATCAACGTGTCCACCTGGTCTTCGGCTTTCTGAAACTCGTTGAAAATTGCACGCGAATTTTCTGCTGTTGTGATAAAAGTTTTGTAGTTGGAAATAGCCAGTTCTTGTGTTTGATCCAATATGCGTTTGGTTTCATCTCCCAATCTGGTTTGTTCCTTTTTCAGCTGATCCACCTTGCAAGTACCCAGCTTAGCCAGATAATTGTCCAGCTCCGGATTGCCACGCAGATTGCCTTTGCAACATAAGTGATATATGATATAAACAGACATTGAGAATGTTCTTCAGCAAATAATTACTTGGAACTCCATCCGGGAAAATCAATTTGAGTACTCGCTCGGTTTCTAGATCAATTTTGTCAGCAAAATCCATTTTCAACAAAATTCCTGTTTTGATTATTATTGTGTTTAAGAATCAGCGTAGAGATGACACTATCAATATATCGATATAATCGAAACTTTTTTAAAAATCGATTATTTGTTTTATTAGTTCCATTTAAATGTGTTGTTCATTATTTGTAAATTATATTTGTTTATTTATTTTTTAACTTATTTTCTTCAATTAAGATTTAGAAATAGATGGGTTATATTTCTTTATTTTATTTATTTCGAGACAGCTGTTTTATTTAACTACCTGTTGCTGTGTGACCACAAATATTGTAAAGCTACTCAAAACCAAAAAAACTACTAGAATACTGGTGTCCACCTGGTCACACGCCATTTGTTAGTGGCTTATTTCAAAAGGCAGAGATTCAAGTTGTTAAAAAAGCATTCCATTAAGAAAGGCTTGTTATTGTCGCATTTTTTAAAATTACAAAATCTCAAACAAAAATCAAGGTCACCACTCAATGGCTTCAGTAAAAAAGTTTATTTCAGAAATATGAAATAATAAGTACGTTTTGAAGCACGCAAATTGTTTGCTATGAAAAATACTAAAATATTCTGTCTTTGAACCCATACAGTTGAGGGTAAACTGGACGAAGTTGATTCACAACGTACCAGTGGATTTAAAACTGTATGCATACCCCTGTTTTTGTGTCAATATATCGCATACAAACGATAGGTACTGAGGCATCAAAGAAAAAAGCTAAATGCTACAACAGACTGATTTACATTTCCGTTACATTTAAATAATGCTATTACAACAAGTTTTGCACTTTTACCCAATCTAATTGTTACTGTGTTCAGATTTCTGTTGGGAACATATAGCTTTAGTGTACAACGAGATTGTCGCAGTGTGTATCTGTGTGCAGTTGCGGCCCTGGTGAAAGTAGAACATTTATTTGTCTGTTTGCTAAAATTTAAAACATATTATCTGTGTGTCAGTCTGTCTATACTTGTGAGCTACGCACTTTCTGTTCCCCGTCCAGATGCACGCTGCACAGAGTGATGACGCTAATGAACTTAGTGCAATTGCATGCGAGCCAAACCAACCAATAACGCACTTTCATATCGACTAGACTCTAGACTGTAGTCTCTCGATTCTTGACTCTCGAGCAGCAGCAGCATCTTAACTTGGCTCAGACATTTCGGCGTCGACGTTGAAGTCGATGTCGATGTCGAGACGTTTGTGTTGACGTTGTAATCGTGAGCTAAAACCGCTTCGCCCGATGAGAAGTTATAAACGGGTTGTATGGCCCCTAATGGGATTTTTCTTTCTGCGTGTGTACAACTTACTATTTTTTTTAATTTTCACGTTTATGTTCATGCTAAAAATATTTAATGTCATTCAAATTTCAATTACCAACGTAAGTTTAATTACTACAAATTATTCTCCCAAATCTTCTAAGTCTTTTAAAACAGTTATCAAACAGTAATTGCGATAAAAACGTAATTTGTACTATTATATACAATTTTTAAAACTTCAAAATATGATTTAATGATTATATATTATTATATACTTATTTAAAATCACATAGTATAAAATAATTTGATTCGGATTAAGTTGTTTTTGCATTTGAACACTCTCTAACTTCTTACCTTTCATATCCTCAATCTGAAGCGATACAGATACCCAATGTAAAATAGGGAATCATAAGTTTGTACCCGCAGTAAGTTTATGTAGAAAAAAGATTAATGATTTCGCCCCCAAAATGTATTTATATTTAAGACTAACGTTAACAAGATCTCAGATACTATACAACTTTGGGATACAAACTTGGTAAGATGAATCGTTTACGCTCTACGCATCTAAAGTTTGCTTGGGAGCACGCACCTCTTCTATAGAACTTTGGTATACACAATAATAATTGCAGTCGAAGTGCTTCTCGTGGTTACAGTCAGAACTATTAAGTCATTTAGGTTCTGAATTACTTGTACAGTTCTTAACTCTGGAATTGAGTTGTTTGCCCAATTTGAGGCTACTCCTTACTACTATCTGGAAATATAATCTGAGTAACTTTCTGTTAACCAATTTGTAGAGCTTTGCTATTATTATCTCGGCACTTTCACTTGCTTTACCTCAAGTATCGATGCAGAACACAATAAAGTGAATAGTATGAGCAGCAAGCTTGGATTGTCTGCGCTTTATGAAGTCTAGAGGCGGAACTAGACCTCGACAACAAGATACCCTGTTTGAAGGCAAGCACAACATTCACTACTAAATCACAGTTTTTTGTATTTCTCAACCATCTTGCTAGTAGCAGCAACAACAGGAAACAGGAAAAACAACGAGATTGCGGTGCAAAAGACGAAGCCCACTGCGGATAACAACAAATTCGACTACCTCATGGAACTAAGCAAAACAAGAATAAGAAGAAGGGGAACACTTGAAGAGGGGTCGCTGAGTGAGTCAGCGTCCACCCACTCAAACATTTACCTGTGCTACAACATGAGTTTGGCGTGGTTCAACTTCGTGGTTCAACAGCAAAGAGCAACAACATTTCCCATTCGTCGATTATCAATTAGATTATCTGTCTAGTTTACTTAATATTAATTCAACTACAGACAAAATTTACGAAAAGTTACGTGTTCCTGCAGAAATAGTTGTATAAGCGGTCAGACGAAGTCATTTACGCTTAACAGAAACGCACTCTATGCACACTGGAGTCAAGTTTTCACTGCTTAAGTACAAGTTGCAGCAAGCATGCAATGCAAGAAGACAACAACTCCACCCGCCAACAACAACAACTTCAGCAACAGGCCCAACGCAACAACAATGTTAAAGGCCACTACTGACCTACTAAGCCGGCTTCGGCTTCGTCTTCGTCTTCGTCTTCTTCGTTCTCAGCTTCGGCTTCGGCTTCGGCGTCATTGTCTTCGCAGCCTTACGAAACTCTCCCACTTCCCACCAGCAGCGACAATCAAAGACAACAACATCAACAATAGCAGCAGCAGCGGCATCGTGCTTTCGTTTCGTTTCGGCAAACCATCTTCATCTTCGTATTTTGCGCTCTGCTCTTTCGTCGTGTCGTTGCGTGTGGCGCTTTTTGTGTTTGTTGGCGGTTTGTTGTTGTGATTTTTTGCACAGCTGTTGTTGTTATTACTGCTGCTGCGCCTGCTCGTTTTTCAATGTTTGTGTTTTTGCTGCGCCGCCCGACGCTAACGTTTCGAATAATAAATAAGAAAAAGTTTTCCTGTAAACGCAAAAAACTAAGAGCCGTAAAAATAACAAGTCTGATTGAACTACTTACAAGTCGACAATGATCGACTAACAGTAACCCTGTCACTTAACCAGTTGCGCATTTACAATTGGGTTGCCTAGGTTCAATTAATAAGCTTAAAATAGAATTATAATGGACAGTATGTGCATATACGCTTAAATTTGCAGGCAGTGTGGGTGGCATACCCACTTCACGTCGAAGTGCACAGGGTAGAAAAAGAGTTTTCGCTTGCGTCGCAGTTGAGCCATTTGGCCAGTCGTCTCTCTGTCTCTGTCGTGAGACCTGGTTGTTGCTCGTGCGCGGGGTGCTCGGGCTGATCGCTGTTGCTGTTGCCGTTGCCGTTGCTGTCGACGCCGCCGCCGTCGTTATTGTTGGCGTTGCTGGGGTTCGGCTCTATGCCGTTGTGCCGTAGCTCTCGCCGCAGTTGCAATCGTGTGAGCAAAGCGTGCAAACGTGATTAGATTATTCGGCTCGCCGTGGTTGCTACAGTGTTTGTGTGTACCCGACCGACCATACTGCCAGACCGATGCCTGGAAAAGTCGCTGTGAATAATATTTGCTAAATAAAAATATGAATTTTACAACGCTTAACAGTGATGTGAATGCCACACGAAAATTAAGTTTTAACTTCAGCCTCGAACCGAATACCTGTGATTAAAAATAAATCCAAAGCCAGCTCCACTGCAGGAGACGGCTTCCAGGGCCGAGGCCTTAACAGATTAAACAAAAATTAAACATCCCAACAACGCAAAATAAACAAGTGAAATATTGCAAAATATTTTGACGAAATTACTATTTGCTCAATTTTGCATTGATCGTCTGTGCGTGTGCGCGAAGCAGAGTGAAAGTAAGCAATGGAGCTCATGGAAATGGATAGGCGTACTGCCAGATTGCGAGTGACAAAACTAATAACGGTAAATGCCAACGAGAGTGTAAAATATCATCACATAATACCCAAAGTGTTGACACACTTTACTTTACTGCCCGTTAAAGCTCCCTACAATGCACTCGTTTACGATTAATACTTGGTTTTGGTTAAAGACTAAAAGTGAATTATCTTTTTACCAAAACAATTGACTACCTTAACAATATAAGTGTCAGCTTGGCACAAAAAAACATTTTAACAGAATATTTCAAAATATCCATCACCGAAAGAAATCGAATAAATATCATAAACGTATTAGACTTTATTGTTCTGCAATATTTTAACCAATCGAAAGAAATAAAATAAATCTCGGAAACTGTAGATATTGTTGATCTGCAACTTTAGTTTAATTCTTGATTCAAAAGTTTAAATGTGAAATGATCGTTTTAGTTAGAGTTAGCCTTTGGATAGTCAGTCCCGACAACAGAACTGTCTTCTTATATATTGAGTTCCTTCGAGGTGGCGTTTATGCTTCCAAGATTTGCGTGCCAGTTTGAGCGCATGTTAAAAAATAAATCGAAAAACGTGATTTCTGTGCCATTTCAATTTTGGCTACCACTTTGACTACCAATTTCTAGGGGCAGTCGCTTACAACATGTGTTGAAATCGATAAACGATCGAAGCCATTCGTCGCTTTATGCATATTAACAGCTTACTGAACACACACACTCACAGAGACAAATACGCAACCACAAAGAGAGAAAGAGGAAGGAAAAAACTCAGCTGTTGCTTTTGTTACTTTGTGGTTGGTGCTTAGGAGATACCAAAATAAAGATAAAATACAAAATTTCACTTTCTTCTGCGGGTCTGCCGGCTCGCAGCGGTTTTGTAGTTTTTGGCACTTCTTTTATTTTTATTTTTTTTGGGCCGATACCATTGAATACGTTTGAAGAGAAAAACGATCAACAACAAAGTGTTACCAAATACGGAGAAAAGTTGCTGCGATTTTGGCTGCCTTTCCCGGCGAGTTTGGATAAGTGAAACTGAAGACGCAAACAGTTGAGCAGCAGTTAACAATATTGTTTGTTATTTTTGGCCAAAACAATGCCGATGAATATGCATTATTCGAACACTTCGCGTTTGCTATATTTGCATGGACTTGCATGTCAAGTTTGTCGCCTCAGTCTTTTATGCGTCGCCTCAGTCGCGTCGCGTCGCGTTAGTTTCACCAGCTGCTGCTGCTGCGGCTGGGAAAGGCAATTAGTAAGCACAGAAACGGCCAAGAAGCAATCCCAAATTTGGTTAAGTGTAACATCAACTTCATTCGCAGTTGCCAATTGAATTGATACATAATTCATTCTGTGCTGCACCACCGCACCACTGCGCCGCCTCTCCAGCGAGCAGCACAACATTGTCTCTGCGCAGAGTGCTTAGAAAATGAAGACATAGACGTCGACAGCAACAACAACAGCGACATATGCAACTGCTCAGCTGGCCAATCAGACGATCAGGTGGTTAGGCGGTTAGTTGGTGAGGTGGTTCTGTGGCAAGGTGGTGCTGCAGGGGTTCTATAGAAAGTCGCGCTGGCATATAAAAGTGTGGCTAACTTGCAAAAGCTGCGATGCTTCGGAGTGACAAATGTCTTCCACGATGTAAGTTGACTTAATGCCCATTTGGCGCTCTCGCACGGCGCATTGGACATATTGATTTGTTGTTTTCACGTTGACAGCCGTCTGCCACTCAGACGACAGCCTTGCAACCCGATTGCTGCTCCAATTTCCTTATGCCTTTTTCTAGACTTACCAAGAAATATGACACTCCATACGCAGCGCTCGGCTCACACGCCCCGCACTGAGGCTTGAGTTACAATTTAATTGTCTCCATCGGTTTCATAAACAATCACACACACGCACACAACTATACAGCTCCCATATCTATCGACTTATTTATGCAGATCTCGATGAAGATTGCTTTATTTTGGCGTCCAAACAAAACGAAAGTAATTTGGCTTTCCATTTCAGGTTGTGTGGTTTGCTTTGCGTTGCTTTGCTCTGACCTGATTCGGTTCTGAACAAAAAAATTTGTTGAAAGCAAGTTCGTTGCCTGAATCGTTTGTTGTCTCATCCTCTATTCTGCGCTAACTTTTACCCCGCGGCGCCAATCCACATAATACTTGGCTTAATTGTAATCGTGTTGAGAAGCACTCGAGTGATCATGATGGATTTAATTATGTGTTGAGTTGAATCGTTTCTAATTTACCTCAAATTGAAAAGCTTGAATGGTATCTACTACTCAAGTAATCCGATTTCTTTTATCACTAACTTATAGAAATATGTTTTATAGTTATTATCAGTAAAAGTTTATTTGAGAACACCCCCATAAAATATTAAGCCCGTTTTCTTATTTGCATCGGTTCAATTAGTTTAAAATCATTATAAAAGGTCCTAATATATCTATTGTCTTCTAAATTTATTGTATTTTCTTCCTTTCCTTGTCTTCATTGTGATGATGATACAACTTATTTTAAGCTTATTTTTCAAACCAGTGAAGATGATATTTATGACAATATACCATGTACACTATATATGTTCCCCTTTTTCTGGTATTATACTAGAATACTTTTTTCAAGTAATCTTAGAAAAGTTTCGTATCGTAAGTCGAAATGATTAAGTTTATATTGCTATGCAATTATGCTATAAATATCACAAGAGGCAATTAAAAAGTTGCTTGCTCCCAAATTTATGTTCGATTGTTAAAAAATCATGGTAGACACAAAAAATTGTTTGAAGCAAAAATCAATTACAGCTGCGCAACTTACAATAAAAGATTTAGCATTATTTGGAAATCGGGATGATCCACTGTCAAGCTCAATTTATTTTCAATTATATTTAATAATATTAAACAAAAAATTGATTATATAGTTATTTGTCTCTATTTATGGATGACAGAAATATAAACTTTTGTATCTCGGCAGACTGACTTACTGAGTGAGTTATCAGCCCAGATGGAAACATATAGAACTTTGCAATCTCTCACAGTTTTATGTTGAAATAGACCGGCATTGGCAAAAAGTATCTGGGACCAAGGCGCATAAAGCGCTGCTAGTGTTATAAGTAAAAATTTGAATCTGCGCACAAAGTGGACAAATGACGAACTTGCGAAATGTATTAGTTAATATTGGGGTCACTCGGCATTACCTAATCGGCGCGAGTGAGTTTTGTAAACACGTCTATATATTGCCACATGCCCACCTGCACACACACACACACACACACACACAGACACACACACACTCTTGCACATTACTACGAATTTTACACTTTCTTTTCGGATGCGAGAAGCGACGCAATGAAGGTGAATCATGCGAGACCGTAAAACCGCAACGCGTACAACATCAAAAGCAAATGATAACCAAATTGATATCAAATTTGGGAAACCAGTTCAGCGCTGAGAAAGAAAGAGAAATAGTGTGCAAGCGGCACGAGAGGCGCGAGAGGCGCAGACCCGTTTGGGCGCCCAACTGAAGGTTTGACCACGTACGCTATATACGATTTGTGGGGCTCGATGTGTGTGCAGCATGTGCTCCTGGGTTGCGTCGGCGCGGCGCGCTGCGATTGTGCAACCGAAAAGGAAAGTTGGAAAGGGCGACATAAATTGGTGGATTGGCGGTTGGCTGGATCGCTGGATCGGTGGATCGTACTTTTACATTGCCTGTGTCGCAACTTACTTTTACTTGGCTCGGCTAACCCATTTCGCTTTTAATTGCTCTCTGCATTTCACTTTGTGACGGTTTGCCGGTGGCCGGTGGCTGGTGGCTGGTGGCCGCCCCACAAACACACACACACTTACTTACAGCTAGGTAATTGCGGTCATTCCTCATCCCCCCTCCCGCTCACTCGCGCATTCTCTTTCGCTCTTCCACTTCCACTCACTCGACTGGCGCTGCATGCAAATGCACATCGATCATCTTCATGACTTGTGATTGTGATTGTGCAGTGGCCGCGTGAAAGTAAAATTTGATTTTATGCCGGTTCATTAAGCAACAGAGACAGCAATACTGACTGCGAGAGCGAAAGAAGAGAACCGAGCCAGCGAGCGGAGCCCCAACATTAGCCAAGTGGCTGAGATTTGTTTGGGCCGACCCGCTTTTGTGTTTTCGCCTCGTCACGCTGGCGACAAATTGTTTGCCCGAGTGAGAGTCAACTGCAATCTGAGTCTCCATATATATGTACCTATATATGTGTATACCTATATATATCTATATCTATATCTATATCTATATCTATATCTATATCTATATCTATATCTATATCTATATCTATATCTATATCTATATCTATATCTATATCTATATCTATATCTATATCTATATCTATATCTATATCTATATCTATATCTGTATCTATATCTATATCTATATCTATATCTATATCTATATCTATATCTATATCTATATCTATATCTATATCTATATCTATATCTATATCTATATCTATATCTATATCTATATCTATATCTATATCTATATCTATATCTATATCTATATCTATATCTATATCTATATCTATATCTATATCTATATCTATATCTATATCTATATCTATATCTATATCTATATCTATATCTATATCTATATCTATATCTATATCTATATCTATATCTATATCTATATCTATATCTATATCTATATCTATATCTATATCTATATCTATATCTATATCTATATCTATATCTATATCTATATCTATATCTATATCTATATCTATATCTATATCTATATCTATATCTATATCTATATCTATATCTATATCTATATCTATATCTATATCTATATCTATATCTATATCTATATCTATATCTATATCTATATCTATATCTATATCTATATCTATATCTATATCTATATCTATATCTATATCTATATCTATATCTATATCTATATCTATATCTATATCTATATCTATATCTATATCTATATCTATATCTATATCTATATCTATATCTATATCTATATCTATATCTATATCTATATCTATATCTATATCTATATCTATATCTATATCTATATCTATATCTATATCTATATCTATATCTATATCTATATCTATATCTATATCTATATCTATATCTATATCTATATCTATATCTATATCTATATCTATATCTATATCTATATCTATATCTATATCTATATCTATATCTATATCTATATCTATATCTATATCTATATCTATATCTATATCTATATCTATATCTATATCTATATCTATATCTATATCTATATCTATATCTATATCTATATCTATATCTATATCTATATCTATATCTATATCTATATCTATATCTATATCTATATCTATATCTATATCTATATCTATCTTCTTTCTTTCAGAATGTTCTGGTTCTTCTGGTCCTCGTTCTTCTGGTGGATCTGTCCGATAGCACGGCCAACTTTGGCTTCGACTCGGCGAACTCGTGCACCTCGAATGGCAAGATGTCGAGACGTGGACGGGCTCAGATGCTGGCGGCGATACCGTGCGATCTGGCCAAGCAGCCGTTTTGCCATCTACCTGGTTCGATCTATCCGTGGCATGCAGTGCGTCGCTTTGTGCATGAGAATCAGGGTCTGATGAAGCGCATGTATGGCGATGTGCGGCATATATCGATACTGCGCGATGAGATACAGAACAATGAGGTGGTCGATGTGGACGACATGGAGGATACAGCGGATCGTTACTCAAAGACGCCGCGCGGCGCGAAGTTCATGTTGCACGGCAGAGACAGCGAGCGTGATGACTTCAGCGGCTACAAGGGCAACGATGTGCTCAAGGAGCCGCACTTCCGGCCCGTGTCCACGGTTGGCAGCACAACGCCCGCGTCCACCACAACATCGAGCACCAGCAGCACAACAACGACAACCACAACAACAACAACGGTGTCGACGACGCCAACAACTGTTGCCACCGCAAGCAACACAGCATCAAGTCTGTCGTCTGCAGCTGCAACTGGCGAGCTACTGCAGCTGGAGCCACAGCTGGACGCGGAGAGGCCCAGCTTGGAGTCGAACAGCGTCTACAGCGAGCTGCCCAGCAGCCCAGACGTCCAGCCAGTGCCGACGAGCAGCACAAGACGCCCACAAACAACGATCGGAGCGGGTTCCGAGCGCGGCGACAACATACAAATCATCGACTCACCGCAGCTGGGCGCAGTCGAAGGCAGTCTGCACAACTTGAGCTTGGCGACGGTGCCAGCCACGTTGCCCACTGTCGTCAAGGTGGCCACGGTGGCGGCTGGCAAGCGCACCACCATGCTGCCCAGTCGCAAGCAGAAGCCCAGCGAAATGGCGCCCACACTTGCAACCAAACTGGCCCAAAAGACCACAAATACGAGCACGGCAGAAGTGACCGTGGCCAGCACGAGCACAGCGGGATTGCTGTCACGTCGCAATGCAACTAAGACGACGCTGGGCAGCACCACGCCAGTGAGCTTCGCCACGCTGTTCTCCTCGACCTTCACGGCGCTGAGCATGGACAAGCAGCGGCGACCGGTCACTAGCAGCACCACAGCAGCGCCGCCAGCGCTGACCTCCCCGAAGGCGGGCCTGTTGCGGGAGGGCGGACAGCTGTTCCAGGACGCCATGAAGCAGGAGCCTGTGGCCGTGACCAGCAACATGCGTGGCGTGTAAGTAGTTGACTCTGCCGATGACTTGGTTTCTCATTCTCATGCGCACTTTGCACTTCTGCTCTGCAGCAACGCGTGCCCCGTCAAGGACGAGGTGGTCGCCCCCTTCTGGGCGAACAACACACGCGGCGAGGTCTTGGCGCTGCTCAACCTCTACCCCTTTGAGCAGTACGTGCACTGGGAGAAGTGCACCCACGAGTTCAAGCAGATGTTCTGCCGCGACGGCTGCCGCTGCGAGCAGCAGTATCGACTGCATCGACTGCTGGCCTACGATCCGCACAACGAGTGCCGCGGCATCTTCTCGGACTGGTTTCGCTTTCCCTCCAGCTGCATCTGCAAGTGCTACAACATACCCATGGAGTTTCGCGCCACGTCGCGCAGTCCTCGCTCCGACCCAAGCTTCGATGCGCCACAGTCGCCGGCCGTCGTCGATCCCATTGGCGCCGCCGAGGCGGAGGTGCAACGCGCAATCTACGAGCATGCCACCGATCAGTGGTATAGGCCGCGCGACGAGTTCGACTTCTTCGAGGGCTAGTCTCCAAGGTCTTCGTGAGCTATGGACTAGCTTATCAGCATGAGGCTTTGGACAGACCTAGTCCCTTGGAACTGTACAGTAATCTTAAGGAGTAGCTCTAGGATTGCCAAGCACTGAAGTATAATCACTGTCTTTGATTAATAATTAGTTGATTAGCATAGAACTTGTGGACGAGAGCTCAAGCGCCAATCATGTGAGATTGAAGAACTCACTTAATGTCCCTAAATTGCTTAGAGTCTCTCTATTCTTAACTCATATTTCTTAGCTATAAGGTAACGAAAGGGAGTGTGTTATTGTATATATAGTTGAACACAATATCCTACCCAGCGACAATCTTACAGAGCGAATGTACCTTGAATTATTTGTTGAACGAGTTCGTGGCAGCAACGTTTAATGAATAGTATTAGTTATTTAGCATTTCTATTGCATAACGCAATTGTGGCCATAAACACAAGCACTATTTTTGCAGAAAGTGAAGCAGAAATATTGGAAAAGTACATATTTATTGCAAAATTTATAATATTCATACAATATTATTTATAGATATATATACGTGTAGTTGTTATAGTTGTATATAAAATGCCTACATAAATATGTATAAAATAGAATTTAATGTATTTAATACGTTTACATAATAACATTTGTGTGTTTTAGTAAATTGATTAATTATTGCTGAAGGCATCTTGTTTTTTGCGGTTTTCACATTTATAATTTAAGGCTAATTTAATAGTTAAAGTAATAGCATTTCTTCTTTAATACACATTCTGTTTATCGAATAAAGATTTAAAGGTTTAATGTTGCGTAATATTTTTATTGAGAATTTCTGAAACTCTCACACAGGCGAAAGACACAATTAGTTGATATATATATTTAGATATAAATAGAGGGACGAAGAGACAATGGAACTAAACAAACAACAAGAAAAGAACGCGCCTTAAATGCAAAAACAAAAAATGTGCAATAGCATAGACGACGACAATTGAATACTCTGCGTTGAGCAAATCGAATACAGAACTTGTATGATACGGATGTGCCACGATACCCTTTCCAGCTGAAGGGTACCTGAGGGCACACTCTAATAATAACTAAATCTAAAGATGTCCTTGTGCTAACCATTCGTAACGGGCACCCAGAGTAGCTTGTCCTGCTCCTTATCGACGGCATCCTTTATCTGTGTACACATGTGCTTGATGCTGACGCCTGGTATGACGGCTGAAACGAATGCAATCACAATCAATAGTGTCAAGACGCTTAGCCATTAAAGTAAACGATTCCCCACCTGATATGTACTGCTTGTAGTCGGTTTCCAGCTTAAGGGCGCGCTCGTACATCTCCTTGGCCGCCTTGGCTGATATCTTGTCTGTGCCAAAGTCGCGAATGTCACGTATTTGCTTGGCCGACTTGAACCGCAAGAGGAGCACTATCGGGTATATTTGCAGACGTTGCAGTCGCTCCACGGCTGAGATCGACACATCTAAGATGCAGTGGCGTCGATCCTGCGAATAGTTTGCATTTGTAATCGGTAAAGTGAAAATGCAATCAGTGCTTACATTGTTGCACGCATTACTGATCGCTTCCACTGTGGTGCATTCGAATTTGTTGCCGCGACGCCGATAATCCACGAATATGTTCTCTTTAAGACCTTCTTCCATGGCCTCCTGCGAGCAATCCATGGTCGTGACCTCGCACAACTTGAACAGATTGGAGAAATCCACCTTAAGACGCGCCATCAGACACTCCGACAGCGGCCCAATGATAAGCACGGGTCGATGAATAGGAGCTGAACATGATAACACAATTAAATGGGATCTACACAAATACAACTACTACCTACAGTCGAGCAACTCCACGCGCTGATAGCCCATGACGACACCGTCGTCGTTGAGAATGCCCGAGTCGGGGAAGAAGCTAAGCTGCGTGTTACTGAAGCTCGCAATCTCTGTGGAGTCACGCGATGAACTGCGCTGATTCTTCTTCCGTCGAAAGAACGAGCGACGTGCCGATGTGCTGCCGCGACGGGCAGTACCCGTATCACAGTCGACCACTTCGCCTGATCGCAGCTCCTCCTCCACCCTACAACAGACAATAAACAAGTTAGCGGAGTGAAGCACAACATACAACTGAAACTCACTTCATTTGACTTGGTATAATGCCGCACTCCTTGCGGTGTCCCATTGCGTCCAGTTTCCAGGCGCGCCACAAGCCAAAAGTGCCATTGAAGACGGTGTTGTCCACATACAGAACCTCATCTTTCACAAAACGCAAGTCGTCCTCGTTGAGTTCGCCAATGCGATCAAACCCCACGCGTATATAGAACGAATCTCCTGGCTTATCCTTAATTTGCTTGAGAGCTACAACGGATTATAAAGGTTAACCAAATGCCAAATCCATCCTCGATTGAGTGACTCACTTTGCAATTTGTTCTGCACCAGCATGGTGACCGTGTCGGTGAGCTTGGAGATCTCATTGGCGGCCTGCTCGGCAGTAACACCGCTCAAATCGACGCCATTGTATTCCAGTATCAGATCACCCTTCCGTATACCGGCGTGATCCGAGGGCGAACCGGGTGCCACGTCGTGCACATAGATGCCCACTTTGTTGCCACCAAACAGTTTAATACCCAGATTCTTTGATTTGTCCATGTGAAGCGTGACAAAGCGCAGTGCTGTAATTACGAATGGCGATTTAATTGAATGGAGTAAGTTGAGTTTGTTTAACTATTGAATATAGATATTTTTTAGGCATTACATTTGTTCCTTAAATACCTTACAAAATAGTTAGACTTCTTTAGAAAAAACAATAAAAAGCAATATTGCCACTAGCGAACATCTGATGATATGATATTTATGATGTTATATATTTTTGAGCTCGCCACTTACACTCTGCAGTCACTGAAGATGGCGCTGGGGGCAACGATGGTTTGGCGTCGTCATCGTAAACCGTGGAGGTCGCCGAAGCGGTTGTCGTCGTCGTGGTGGCCGCCGAGGAGGGCATGTCCTGGCTGCTGCTGATGTCCGACTGGTTCTCCAGGCTGTCCGTGAAGCTCTGGTCCTTAATGGACTGATGGGAGAGCGGCGCACGCGTCACAGTCGCTACCGACGGCAGCAGCGAGAGCGGCATGGCCGCTTGCACACTGCGCGCCGGCGGACGCGGCGAGTTCCGGGGCGTTGGCGAGCCCGAGTGGTTGAGGGGAGATTCTGGTTCCAGGTTGTGTATACCCTCGTATTCAGTTGACTGAAATTCTGTCGAGAGAATGCATGAAACTGCTGCGCTTCAGCTGCACGAAGTGTGGGACTTACTCTCGGGGTTGTACTGCACCAGCATGGTGAAGGAGTCGCCGCACTGGCGCAGCACGTTGGCGGCTATCTCGTTGGTGGCAGCACGCATGTTGATGCCACAGACTTCCAAGAGTTGATCGCCCACCTGGAGACCGGCACGCATTGCGGTACTCTTGTCGGCCACCGTGGACACAAAAATACCGCCGCCATTGTTGTTGCACTGTATGGTAATGCCAAGCGACTTGTCGCGCTTATCGATCGTGACTCTTCTAAGGTCTCCAGGGCACAAAAAATCCGTCGCTACGTTCGAGCAGCGCTTGCCACTGCCGCTCGGCCCGCCGTGGCTCAGCACCTCGACGTGCACCTGCGGCATCGGCGAGCCCCTGCCGCTGCCCCCGCCGCCGCCGCCTCCACCGCCGCCTCCACTTCCTCCACCATTGACTCCGCTCACAGTGGGCGTATACCCGGCGTGATGCACTGTGCTCATGAGCGAAATGGGCGCACCACTGTGGGTGGAGCCACTGCCCGTTGCATTGCCGTAGTGGTGGTCGATGGAGCCCGAGCTGTTCTTCACCAGACTGCTGCTGTTCTGGCGGTTGCTCGCCACGCTGGGATTGGACGGAATGCGTAGCCGTTGATTGTCTTTTTTGCGCGGAAAAGTGCCGCCCTCGTAGATGACGCCGTTGCCCGGCGCGCCGCTCACGCCGGCCATGCTGTACGGATAGTGCAGCGACGGCTGCTGGCCGTACTCCATGTACGGCGCGTGCTGCATGTGCTGCTGATGGGCGTGCGGATGGGCGTGCGCGTGGGAAAGTGCGTGCGGAAGCTGCTGCTGCTGCGAGTGCGAGTGCGAGTGGGACTGCGACTGCGACTGGCCGGGCACGAAGTCCAGATCGGTGGGTATGCCGATGGTGCTGCTGTTGCTGTTGCTCTCCAGCTGCGCCGGCGGCACCGCCTGCGTCGTCATTGTGGTCAGCGGCGCCGGGGGCGGCGGCGACGGCAGTGTCAGCGGACTCGAGCGGCGCATGTAGCGGCCGTGGCTGCTGGGCGGAAAGCTGGGGAAGAGCTGCGTGTGCCGGTTGCCCGCGATCGCCATGTACGCCTGGTGCGGCGGCAGATAGTTGTGGCCCGACGTCACCAGAATGCCCGAACCAATGCTCTCGCTGTCACTGGGATACTTGGGCACGTGCTTGGGCGGCATCGGGGGCACCGCGCGCTTCGGATAAACGTTGCACTCGCTGATGGGCGGACTCTTCGCCGACAGCATCGACTCGATGGAGTTCTGCGACTTGAGAGACACCACATCCACAGTGCCACCGACGCCGCCGGAGCCAGAGCCCGCGGAGCCGTTGTTGCCGCCCGAGACGCGCGGCGGCGGATGCAGTGGCATGAACATGGCATTGCCCTTGGGCAGCGGCAGCGGCGGCGTCGACGTCGACGTCGGCTGCTGGAACATGTCGAACATCTGCTGCTTGCGGGTCGGAAACTCGCCGGCGGCCACAGCCGCCACCACCTGCCGCTCGGCCTGCTGGCCGCTCGTCTTCGGCTGGTAGAAGTCGCCGCCACTAGGCGGGAAATTCAGCGAGAAGCGGTGTGGATTGTGAAACCGGGCCGAGCGCTCCTGGGCGTGCAGCTTGACGCGCGCATTGGCGCCCATCAGCGGAGCGGGACGTTGCAAGAGTAGCTGCTGCTGTTGTTGTTGCTGCTGTTGCTGCTGCTGCTTCTCCTCTGGTGGCGTGGGCACGCTGGCGTAGAGCGAGTGCCGTGGATACGTGACAGGCTGAAAGACGACCGCGGAGACCACGTTGCCCACGGGATTGGAGTTGCGATTGGGATGCGTCTTGATCGCGTTGCCGTTCACGTTCCGCGGCTTCGTCAGCTGCGGTGGCAGCGGCGGTGGCGGCAGCTCCTGCAACTGCATTTGCAGCTGCGGCTTCGATTCGACCGCATCGACCTCCACGTCGTCGTCCTTGTCCACATTGATGGGGCCGGCGGTGAAGAGAGACATGAGAGCGCGCTTCTTCTCGCCGCCGCGTTGCACGATGGTGCCCGTGGGGTTGTCGTGCGAGATGTTGGTGCGTGGCCAGGTGCCCATGCTCTTGGCCTCCTTCTCGCCTTTTTTGCCACGCTTGTGGCGCTTGAAGAGATTCTCCTTGCTCTTCTCCGAGCTGTTCTCGCTGAGCACCGAATCCAGGGCGGCAATGGCCACGTCGTGCTCCTGCTCGAAGCTGTCGTCGGCCGTGCCTGGCTTGCTGAACTTCAGTTTGCGCAGAAAGTCGGCAAACTTGGACGGATGCTTGGCCGCACTGCTGCTTCCACCACCACCTCCCGCTCCGCCGCTCCCGCTGCCACCAGCAGCAATGCCAGTGCTGCTGTTCAGCTGCTGCATGGAGTCAATGGAGCTATCCGTCTGCGCCGAAGAGCTGGTCATGCGGCAGTGTGTGTCCGGCTGCTGCTCGGCCGCGTACTTCAGGGCAAATATGTTGACCGTCTCGCTCTTGAGCAGCTGCATCACCTCGTCGATGGACTGCAGCGAATCCATGGACTTGTTGTTGATGCTCAGCACTCGATCGCCCACGTCCAAGTCGGACTCGTAGAAGGCCAGCGAATTGGGCTCGATCTTGGCTATAAACACGCCCATGTCCAGCTGCAGGCCGATCGCATCCCGGTTGTTCGTCTTCAGCTGCACCGCGTACGAGTGGCGCTTGCTCTGATGGGTGCGCGAGACGAGCAGCAGGCAGCGCGGTGCACACGCACGTATCTCGTCCAGCACCATGCGTTTCGATACGCCCAGGCAGTCCAGGTTGTTCACCTTGCAGATGACGTCGTTGATCTTGAGCTTGCCGAAGGCTGGCGAGCTGTTGGTGACGCCACAGACCAACTGCCGCTTGTTGCTGTCGTCCAGTATGATGCCGAGGTCCACGTCGTGGTAGTTGCACAGCTCAATCTCCAGCAAATCCTCGCCGCTGTCGTAGCTGCTGAGGCGGAAGCTGCGGCGCGAGGTGTTGTCCGTGGGCGTTGCGGTTGTCGTGAGCGTTTGGCTCTCCAGCTGCTCCTTGAGGGCATCGATCTTCTTTTGCGCCTCATCCTTCTGCTTCTTGATCTTCTCGCTATCGCGAATGGCCATCAGCAGATCGGAGATGGCCTTGTCGCGCTCCTTGCGCAAATTATCACAGAGCGTCTTCACCGAGTCGCGCTCCTGGACGATCTTCTCACGCTGTGAGATCGCCCAGTCGCGCACCCGTTTCGCCTCCTCGGCATCTTGAAGCGCACGCTCCACCTCCGACTGGGCCTTGTCGAGGCTCTTGCGCATCTTCTCCAGCTCCTCCTTGCTCTCATTGTTAAACTCCTTGGACCAGCTGCTCTCGCGCGACTTCAATAGGTCGCGTTTCTTGTGCTCGGCATTGGCCAATTGCAGTGACTTCAAATCGGTCTTGTAGATGAGCTCCTCCTTTTTGAGACTCTCGATTTCCTTGTTGGCCAGCGCCAGGTCATCGGACATCTTCTGATGTTCCTGCAGCACATTGTCCTTCTCGGACAGCAGCTGGTTCAGCTCCTCAGTGAGCGAGACCACGTGCTTTGTCTCCTTCGATAGCAGCACCTTCAATGTCTGATTCTCGTCGCCACGCTCCCTATAGAAGTTACGCTCCTTCTCCAGCTCAATGTACGACTTCTTGTACTTCTCCCGCTCCATGGCAATCAGATTGCGTTCCTTCTTGAGCTCCGCAACCTTCTCGCTCGCACTGCAGCTGCCATCGCACGGTGTCTGCAGCTTGCCATAGTAGAATGAATTGCCACCGGCGGCTGAGGATTGCGGCGCTGCAGGATTGCCATTGTTCTGGTTCTGATTCTCCAGCAGCATTAGCTTGCGCTTCAGAAGTTCGCTCTCGGCTACGATGTCCGTGTACTTGTTGCGATCAGCCATGTAGTGTTCCTGGTAGAGATTTAACTGCGTTGCCAACTCGTCGCAGCGTCGCTCCGAATTCGTGTGCCGCAGCCTGAGCGTGGTCAGCTCCAGCCTGGCTGATTCGTATTGCGACTGGAGCAGATCATACTTTTTGGCAGTGCTGCCTCCGCTTCCAACACCGCCAACGCCTCCCACGCTGCTGCTGACCACCTTGGTTGGGCCATTGTTATTGGCCATGTTAGCTGTCGTTGTGCTGCCACTGGAGTTCGATGGCGGTCGCAATGTGCTATCATAGCCCACATACTCCGAACTTTCTTCTGCAACAAGAGTGGCAACGATTTGATGTGGATTCTGATGCATTCCCTACATTGTGCTACTCACCCTCTTGACTGCTTGTGCTGGTCAACGAAAGGTCACCAGATGCCATTTTCGCCATCACAACATCTTTTTACGATAATACAACATACGATACAAGTAGGGGTGAACTGCAAGCGGAGTATTAATGTTAGTTTTCCAATACACTTTCGGTAAATCTAATTCTAAGAAAACGATTAGGAAAATTACTAATTTTAGCAGACTTTGGGGCGTAACTTCGATATGCTTCAAATTTATTGTATTCCATTTGCTTAATATGTCTAAAGCATTCCTAAGGAATTAAAACACTTCAGTATTTTTTAATTGTGTATTTCGAATTGCATTATTTAAACAGTCAAATAAATTTGCGCTTCAAATGCAAAATAATATATTAATTTTCTCCCTATCATTAAAATATTTAAGTTTTGAATCTTTATATAGAAAGTAGTCAAACCTTTATTTTTTTAGCTAGTACTTATATTAAAATACATAATACTTGTATTTTAACTATTAACCGAACTGATGGAGTTGCTTTTAAATAGTGGTTTAGTTTTGAATAAAACATAATTAATTAACGACTGCTTGGCTGGAAAATGAAACTTTCACAATTTGTTTGTTGAGCCGCCATTTTCACGATTGAACAAATGAAATGTAAATACTACAACAATAGTAACCAACAAGATAGAGAGTCCAAGAGAGATAGAGAGAGTCAATGGATCAGCCGGATTACAATGAGGAGCAAAGCTTAAAACTTGGTCCAAAGCTTGTGGAGCTTTCAAGGGGCTAATGACTCCATTAACGGTAACGTTTGTTATTGCGAAAAATATATGCGCAAAAGTATAAGCTTGTTTGTGTGTGTGTGTGTGTGTGCATATGTGTGTGTTGTAATTAAGCAAAAAATAATAAAAGAGCGGCTACAGTAACTTAACTAACAGAATTAATTGAGTCAGCGAAGCATAAAGCGTTAATTTAACTCGATACATGCAATTGCAGAGAGTAAAATAGGTTGACGAACAAGAGCGAAAGAGATAAAACAGAGATAGAGAGAAAGAAACAGAGAGAGTGCAGGAAAGTTTGCCTTCTAAGCAGCAGCACCAATTGGAGTAAACGTAATGAACAAAACATCAAATGTATGCATATACGTGCACACATACATTTATACAAACGCTCAATCGAACAAATGGATATGTGGGCAACACACTTACACTCATATTTACACACGTACACGCAACAAACACACACACTCACACGCTACAAATGAATGAAAATGAGCAAGCCACAACGACTACACCCCAATTTTAGCCCCTGCGCCTCTTCTGACGTAGAGGACGCGGATGCGCAACAGGCGACTACGACTTTTACCGTTTTAATGCTACGAGCATAACAGCCACAAAGCAGCCCGGATGTAAGGAGAATGAAAGGTCAAACTCCAAAAGCTTAAAAAAAAACTATTGCACATCACACAGACACACGCTTGGCAAACACACTCGTTTTGGTCTTTTAAAACGAAATATCACGAAAAATAACTTACAAATCAAGTACACAAAAAAAAAACAACCTCCAGAGTCGTCTAGACCTGCAAACGTCACTGCTTTATTTTTCACTCTACGTTCATTTCAATACTTTTTTTTATGTGGAGATCGGATCGACGGCACCGATGAAGATGTTTCTTAAGATTAGCACTATAACACTAGTGCTATTTATGTACGTAAGCATCTTAGCATTGCGCTCCTTTCAACTAATTATATGAACTTAACAAATTAGACTTTATATCAAGCAAAATGGAAATAAATAATAAAAAATTTTCGCTGCAGAGCGACCGAAACTAAAAACGAAACTAAAATCAGAGTGGCCGCAAACTCAAATGCAAAACGTCCTACTCTGTGTCCAAAAATATACCAAAACATACAGCCATATAATTAGTATATTTATTATCTCATTAAATATATGAGTATTTTTCCTATGTGAAAGAGCGCAAATTTTTGAAAAGCACTTGGTTATCTTACTATTTTTAGGGTTAACAGATCGCCTACAACAATTAATTTCACCTGTAAAACGTTCCTCTAATTTTTCTTTAAAAAGGGTATTTCAAATTATAGAAGATAAATTAATTCCTCTAAATGGCGGTATGTCAAAGCTTTTACAGAATGGCAGATTGACCATTAGGCTAAGATCAAATCTAGAATGAGTAACATTATACTAATTAATATTCTTAAAACATGTATCATTTTTGATTGTTTGGTTATAATTCCAAATGTTTCTATGCGTTTTGTTGATTTATAAACATTTGTTCATTAAAGCGATCTGTATTTTTAAAGCCCAACTAAAATCCTCTACCATCGTTGAAAGCTTTTTTAAACGGACTTGCCAGCATCATATGTAACTATTAAAATATGAACGTTTCGTGCTAAATCCTTGTGATATTCGTATCAATACATTCACCTCATTAATCCATTTAATTAATACATTTGTGATTGTTTTAAAATATAAGCTTCACGCTGACGGCCGACAACAGCCTGAAACGTTTCAAAACATCGATGATGAACAGTAAAACATCGATATTTCCAAAGCTAGCATTATATCGATGCCATCGATATTGACCGTTTCACCACCACTACAAGTTGGTGAACAGCAAATCAAAATAACAACAGCCGACGAAGCTGGGATTGAATAAGCTTCTAGAATTAAACTTTTGCTAATACCTTACGAGTTAGCTGATTATTGCAGCCAAGTGAGTATGTTAATGTTAATAGTGTTTTTTTACGGCATACTCTTCTGCACAGAAATTTCCTCCCAGCGCACTTCCACACAGTTGCCAATTTGGTACATTTGTACCAAAATTTAAATGTTTGTACCAAAACAGATACATTGTTGTTGGATACCTTTAAAAATTTATATATTTTTGGGTCACTTTAAATTTTCTCAAAATATTTTAATTAATATTGTCTTTAATTTCCACTTTTCCGAATATCTTTTAATAATTCTGATGCTAATCCTCTGTTATGCGAAATGAACATTATTTCGTCTGCTAATATTTTCGAAAAAGTTTTTTTTCTATACATTTAATTCATAACTGATAAAATTTAGTATTCGAAAAACATGCATTCGACAAATGTATTAGTTATAGAACAAATGAAATAAAAAATGAATTATATCTTTGATCTAATATTTAAGAAAATTGTATACGTAATATATTTTCACACACAGCTTTTACTTTAAGATATTGAAAAAATATAAAAGATAGAGACAGTCTCATTTTGATATAACTTCTGTACATCAAAAGCTCTAAGATTCTTTTGCATGCCCCGCAAAAATGGATTAATGTTTAAAAAACAAGACAACTAAGCATTTATTTAGAGAAACATATAGTACATATGGTATAGTAAATGTAATTATTGTAAGTTTGCGTTGAATTATTTCTTGTAATAGTAAATTGTCTTAAAATAGACAACTCTAGTCTAGCCTATATGTAATTCGACTCGCAAAGTATGTACTAAATAACCATATCAGTTTCAAGGCCTAGGGACTCGGAGTGTTTCTTAGCTTTCATTCGAAGATCCGCAATGCTAGAATTCTTGTGGGCGGCGGCAAATGCAGCTAAATGAAGTGGATACTGCGGCAGTGGGAAGAGGCCGGCGGGTCTACTTCGATTGCTTATAGCAGCCGCATACTGAAAGGGATAAGAGAATGTAACTGAAGTCGAGATACCCTCGTGATATACGATTTACCTGGTGTGCTGCTGCCGATATTATAGCTGGATCGAAGGCGGAGAAAGCTGCAGCAGCGGCAACACTGCCCGTGAAGTGCTCTGCGGCTGCAGTTGCCACAGCCGACGGCGATGCGGCACGACTGCTCACTATAGTAGGTCCACTTTTGCCCGGCTGCGGCGGCACGTTGCTTATCCCGCCGGGAGTAGGCATTATGGAGGCGCTGGTGCTCCTGATTGTGGCTAAGTTGACATATGGCGCTACGCGACATGGCTCAAGGGGCGTGGCTACTGGCGGACTGCGACTGCTTAACAAAATGCCTGCAAGAAGTTGAAGCTCAGTTAGCTGAAGTGCTTTTTTTAGTAAAGTCCGTGTTTATATATATCCAAATGTAGATATAGTGTGAAGGTGACAATTGTAACATCGTAATTGCATAGAGTAATATACTCCTACTTATTAAAAATTAAAGTCTTTTAGTATAGTTTACAGAAAATGTTTTCCCCTTAATCTTATAGGCTTAATAACTATAGTTGTCAAGATACTTTCACTATGAACTCCTACTTACTAAAAAAGTCTAGTTTTTTAGCTTAGTTTACAGAAACTGTTTTTCCCTAATCTAAAAGGCTTAATGACTATAGTTGTCAAGATACTTACTATAAGCTGTTTATAATGTGCTGAAAACTTAATCCGCAATTGAGCTTAGTGCTTAAGTACATACATGTCTATATAATTTACATATAAATCCAAATGTAGATAATAGTGATAAAGTGGCAATTGTAACATCATAAAAGAGGCATCCCGCTGATTAATTGCATAAAGTAATATTCTTCTACTTATTGAAAAGTCAAGTCTGTTAGCATAGTTTAGAGAAACTGTTTATTAAAGTCTTTTAGCATAGTTTAGACAAACTGTTTTTCCCCGAAACTTAAAGGCTTTATAGCTATAGTTGTCATGACTCTTTTGCTATATGTTGTTTATAATGTGCTGAAAATGTAATCCGCCCTTGAGCTTAGTGCTTAAGTACCTACATGTCTATATAATTTACATCTATCCATGAGGCGCTCATACCTATGGTTGAACCTTGAGTCATGTCTACATACGCACATACAAATGAGCATCCCAATTTGGCAAATCGGTACAAAAATTCGTGACAAGTAATTGAATTCATTTTGTAATTTATTGCCATGAAAACACCCTCGAGTTGTGTGCTCCACCTCCCACCGCTTACCGCCCACAGAACACAGAAGCCGGGCCAGACGGACACACATCAAAATGACACTCCAGGGACCGCAAGGCCAGGACCAGGTTTGCTTCGTCTTTTACGCTGCGTTTTGCTTTTAGGGCTATTTCTCTTGTGTGACTATAAAAAGTCTGAGAATTGATATAAGTCCATAAAATGATACCTTCCACTTCTCTCTATCTGCCTCTCCTACTCTACTGTCCGTCTTTATTTTCGTTTTCTTTCTTTTTTTTGCGCACTTACCTTTTTTTATTCGAATTTTAATTTGATTACTTTAGCTGGGGCTCTCTATCTCAGTCACGGTCGTGGCCACTAAACACATTTCATTTTGCATTATATATATGGTATGTGTGTGATTCGCTTGAACTACAGTTCAGTGCATACAGTAAATGATTGAGATATAAGGAAAACTAACGTCGATTACTTTACAAATTGAACATAATCATAACTGCAGACGTGCGAGATGCCAGACTCGACAAATTGATTGCACTTAGGTTACCCCTTGGCTAGCAGGTACATCATGCATATGTTTCAGTCATAAACAAACTCTTAACAGCATTTTACGCCCTTATTTAGCAGCCAGTCAAGAGTCAAACGTAGAAATAAGGGGCACATTTAGTGAACCAGAATGTCGAAATGGGGAGCCCCGTTGAGCCGTCAAGGCCCAGACGCTTGTTGGTATTAAATCAGTAAATAATGCTCAGATGGGTGTATGTGTGTAGGGAAGGGAGTTATACCAACTGAGGTTGTGTAAACTTAACCTTTTCAGAAAGAAATTTAGCTGAAAAGCAATGGGAACTTGAATCCCCAGTATCGAAATTTTATTAAATATTTCATTATTATAACTGAGCAATCCTTTCTTATTTAATTGAGCAATTTATAAATTTAGAAATAATTGTAATTTATTTATAGACACACTTGCTAAAGCCTCCTCGGGAACTGAAAAACTTTTTCACGCAAATTGAAAATTGGCTGGAAAACCGCTATCCACCTCTTTTTCGCTCTTTGTGCCGCACTTCCGATGACTCTCAGTGATTGTCGCACCCCGCTAAAGCCAGGCTAAGCTAGAAAGCATCCCGTCTCTATGCAAAACATGGAGTTGATTTTAATTATGCAAATTTAAAAGAGCGCTGCAATTAGTTAAGTAAATGTTGAAGGCTGCCAGCTTAACGGGAATGCCACAGTTGTCTTAATGCTTGTAGCTTCTTAATTCTCCCAACTGGTTGACACAATATGTTACGGTTTCACAGTTTATTCAAATGTCTCATCATTAATATATCAAACACACTCCCTCTTTCAATCCCAATAGCAATCTAACCCAGCGAGCGCTCCATCCATCCCGCTCGCTCCCTTTGCCCGCAACTCTCTCTCTCTCTCTCTCTCTGTCTCTATCTCGCTCACTCGCGTTGCCATACCACCCTCGGTCTGTGATTTGGCCCCTGCCATTCATCAACGCCCCCCGCTCAGTCGATAACATTTTTATTTTCCACTTTTACGGCTCGAATATTTAATTTGATTAAGTTGGCAATGATTTGTGTCGCCTGCCACAGCGTCCCGAATATATAAGTATTCCTCCGTTCGTTTATCCAAAAGGGAATTGTCTGCCTGCCGAGCACAAGGCAGAGAAAATCACGCCAGATGCGATATTCAAAATTGTGCGATAATTTTAATTTTAATATCAAACAAACTTACAAACTGTTGTTTAACTTCTGCTCTACGCATCATAAAATCTATATTTTTTATTGTCACAACCGCGATACTCCACAGGGGTGAAAGGACTTAAAAAGAGTGTGAAATACTAACATATTCCTAGGTCACTTTTATGAGTTGTTACGCTCAATTTAATATTTGTTAACTACAGTGAAAAATCGAATTCCATTTTCATCATTCCAAAGTTATTTTGACTTCATTGCATACCAACTTGTCTATCTATCTGCCACAGACAATTTCAAAGTCTTGAATTCGTTTACAAAACCCTTTCTCATGTTATTAACTCCCATACAATTTCAAAAAGTTTGCTAAAGAGTTTGAGTTCGGGCCAAGTAGAAACGAAAATTCAGATTATTATGTGTTAATTGCTTGCTATCATTAAATAGCCTATTACTTTAAGCACAATTCCTTTGCACCCTCGTAATTGATGAATAGAAGTTGTATCGAAAAATTAATGTCGATCTCAGGGAGGGAGCTTTAGCCCACGAAGTTTATACGAGTACATACTACTGATTTATACTATCTACTAAATTTTGACTTTCCGACACATTTGCCTAATTTTATATCTTCTACTTCTGCAATTAAATGATGTTGCTTTTTAGCGTTACCATTTAAGTTCGTAAAACGATGTATGATTTTAATGTTATATAACAAAATATATTCAAAACACTTTCATTATAAAAAGCACCATGCTTAGTGGTAATAAATATACTCACAATTGATCGTAGTGTGCGAGTTTTCTTACTTATTTTCTTACCTTTATGCATTTGATTTTCATGCTTTCTGCACTTAGCTCTTCTATTTTGAAACCAAACCTAAAAACATACAAAAAATATTGCACATTTTATATACTTTAATGAAAGAGACGTTTGATTCTTCTGTATGGATTATGAGTTTTTGGCGCCTTAGTGTTTTTAACTATTCATATTTTCTTTAGTGGAATAATTTGTAATTTATGATTTGTATGTGATTCAATTTCTTCTTTATATTAAATTTAAGTTAATTTTTTGCTGGGAGATTCTAATGAAATATTGTGCACCCTCTACTCTTTCCACCAAAGTTGACAAGTGCCACTTGACTGGTCTTTTATAATGCCTATTTATCTTAGCGTGACATTCTTCGGGAACTAGCAATTGGTCATTTGTATCAGTTGGAATGCTTTTACTAGAAGTCGAAGGGAATTGTAATTTATTGCAAGTGCTGCAACCAGTTTGTGACTGTTTTGTGAGGTCGTGTAATACCACATAGCGGTCCATTAAGAACCGCCCTGATTGAGCATTTAAGTTGTAATCGGCCCCCTGTTGTTTTGCCATTGTTTCCTTCCTTAGGCATAATTGTTGTCATGGGCGGCGGCGGCGTAAACCACTTAACACCCCATATCACTTGCACTCTTGGTGGTGGAAAAGTCAAATTGATTACAAGGACTTCAGATTGGAATCTGAGATAAAAGCGCCCACTCCAACTGAAAGTACTCGCATAATGAATATCAATTGAATTTCAATTTGTTCACTTGACTGCCGGACACTTGCTTGCCACTCACTCCAATAATTTTCTTTAAATTTATGATGATCCACAATTCTCGAACTTAATTACCTGCACTCGTGCTTCGCTGAGTCCCAATCGCTGACTCAATTCCTCTCGCATAAAGGCATCTGGATAGTGTGTCTCCTCAAAAAGTCGTTCCAATTCGTTCAGTTGTTCCAACGTAAAGTTTGTTCGAGATCTTCGCTGTTTACTGCTAAGTCCTGAGGCTTCCATGCGCCCAAAATTATCTCCTACATTTGCTTGTGGTTCCGGGGACACGCATTTTTCTGATGGAGCGCCGCCCTTAGTCGAGGGTATATCTGGAGAATTACTGTCATCTGAACATTCGTTCAAGTTGATTGTAATTGTTGCCGACGTCTTCACCTCTGAAAAGATCATATTATCAAACTACATTATCTTATTTCAAAAAAGATTTGATTAAAAGTCTATCTTTGTAGACCACAAAAGATGAGATGAGAATTCCATAATTCGTCTATTTTTTGCATATTTCCCTCGTTCTATCTTTACATACAAATGGTTTATAGTATTATTTATAATATCATTTAGTTGTGAAAAATGTCATGAGAATAACATACTCATAAATCCCTTCCTTTACTTAACTTATACTCAGTTTATTTTCTTCTACTCAAATTTTTCGTATTTAGAGGCTTAAATAAAAATACAAATTAACTAATTTACACAATTTGTATACAAATATATGAACTATATATTGGTATGTTTACCTATACAAATTATATTCTGAATATTATATCTAAAACCCCAAAGTTTGTAGTAGCACTCATTCATTTCGATCTGATTGATTTTATTTCACAATTCATACGATCAATTTTAAGTTGTCTAATATAAAATTGAATTTTCTTTTGCACAATAACTGAATTATGAAGGTTCCTAATATGTATTCTAATAATATTTATTCTAATACGTTTAATACTTTCATTTGAGTATGTTTAGTTTTACTTACTTTGCGGTGCTTCGGCTTCATAATATGAAATATCCTTAATGCACTTGCTACTAGTATTACAATTTGTATCGGGACATGTTGAGCACAATTCAACATTAGATTCAGAATTGCTAGTAGATGTTTTTACAGTGCACAGCTTTTGATCGGTTACAGTTAATGTTTGTTTTCTACACTCATCGTCTGAAATAAGCAAGCAGATTAACTTTTTATTAATTTTCTTGAAAACCAATATGCAACTACCAAATGTTTTCCACAGGCCTGATCTTTAAATTTTAATTTAATATCAACAATACACAATGAATAATTAAATTAAATCCATTTAAAATTTGTCTCTAAAAGATAATAAAGCAAACATATACCATATATAAAGTAAATCAATATATTTTATTCTTTAACAATAATTCGATCACTTTATGATCACTTTATTAACTAAATCCGATAAATCGATGGAGCTCCGCCTGATTTTTGCTCCATAAAATGGTATTCTTAACTAACTTTCAAGTTAAACTATTTTTCGATCGCAATCAAATTTTCATTATTATTCATTATTTTCAACCCGATCTCAAATACGTAATCTTGAAAACCTTATCTGCATACGACATAAAGAAGTACTATCACTAAGGTGGCTTTCTCTAGCTCTTACTGGGTGCAGAGGTATAAAGTAGGCGTTAAGATATAAATGTGTCGATAGTTTGCTATTTATTGTATTATATTGCATTTATTGTGCGTTTTAATTTTATTGCTTGGTTGGTATGATATCCATCTAACATAAGATATATTATTAGCTGCAACCTCCCGTTGTATTCCACAATCTTGATCTTTTGACTATTATTTTCAGTACTACAGATTTGTATTGGCGTGATATCAAAATATGTCCATAATAGTGGCCAGAATATTTATAAAACATTGATAATCAAGTTTTTACTTCTCCATTCAAAAATGGTGTTTAATTTTCAAAAAAAAAAACTCCTGGTATAGTGTTTGAGATCTTGATATGTATACGTTTAGATAGACAGGCAGACAAACACGGCTGTCGACTATTGACGCTGATCAGAAACATTTCTTATAGGCGCAAAGTTAAAATACTTTCTATCCTAATGGTAAAAACACTCCAGAAACTTGAAAAAATTACACACAAAAAAAACAATTGTTTATCGAGATGCATCAACAATTAATTGAATACCAATATATCACCATGTCGGAAACATTAAGTTTTGATTTAAATTCGGCAATTGGAAATTGTATTATTTTGGTACAAGCGTAGAAATCTTATAATTTATGTCAAAATAGAGTGTCTGCTGTCTATTGAGTTAATAAATGAATTAAATGAATAAAATAAAGAAAAAGTGAGATGAAGACAGCGTTAACGATATTTTGGCGATTTCGAATCCCAATTATGTTGAATGCATTTGTAATTTGAAATTACCTTCTGAATGCGAGTCCGATACAAGAAGATCGGATATTAGCCAGTTTTTGGGCTTGGGAGCATCAGTCTTACGAACAATTTCACTATTGGCGACGTTAACAACTGGTTTCGGTTCGAGAGCCTTAATTTTGACCAAGGACAGCGGCTTAGAGGCATTCGGCTCATCCTCAAAACTGCTGTCTTCGGCGACAGATATATCGGTAATATCAATATCCACGGATTCCTCATCGTTGGCAGATATTTCAACGGAACCACTGTGAGTCAATCTTTGGGAGTTGGCTAATATCGAATTAGTCGCTTCGGTTAATTTTTGGATACGAGCACTGGTCATTGAGTTGAATAGATTGTTAACCCGGTTGTTAGTTAAATTGAATTCAAATGATTTATTTACAAACTGCGCTAATTGCTCCATGTTTTACAAATGAGAAGATTCACGCACGTTCCCATAAGTTCATCTATATGGAATAATTATTGTTATATGGTTGATTCACAGCACTTTTACTCCGATGCATAGTTGCTCTTATGAAATTAAACGCTCGACTACTTCGCAGAGAAGGCCAATAGCATTACAGGTCCTTTTTGGACAACAAAGCTAACAAAACGCCGTCTCGAATCTCGACTCTCTCTCTCTCTCCCCCTTCCAGCTGCTCTCTTTCTCTCTTCAACTGCTGCGCATGCCATTCACCAATATTGCAAAGCCCTCGCAAAAATTCATCACGGCGAGAGTAAAATGCAATCTTAAATCAACAAGAGTATGTTGTTAATATTCTCATATATATGCCCGCATTATTTAAATGTTCTCCAACTATTTTAGAGAATATCTACACGTAACTTGCTCAAAATTCTGCAACACAGATAGTGTTTAAAATGGTGTATAATGCAATGTTTATACTTATTTGTAATTCAATTACAAAGATTATTTCATCCATTATTCTCAACAATCCGCTCGTAATGCTTACGCTCCTTGGGACTCGAGCGCTCTCAACACGTCCAAAACAACCCCTGGATGGTACAAAGTGGAGGTGTCCGGGTTGCCCAGCCTACGACGTTTTCAATTTATTTTCATTGGTCTTTACATGTTGTGTTGTTGTTGTTAAGTGGTTGTAGGTTGTTGGCTCAACCCTACTTTACTGTTATTGGTTATAGCCAGGTTTGTGCTGTATACACACATTAAGCGTGTATAAAACACCTAATAATTTTGTGTGTAATCGCCTAGGTGGGTGGAGTCTCATCTATGCTGCTTTCAAATGCTTTTGTTGATCTGCTGCCTGCCGGATACATGGCTAAAAACTAACTTAAATTACCCAAAATATTTATCATCTCGCAAAAAGTTTTTTTTCTTATTGGGATTAAGTGTGTACGAACTGTTTCCCAAATGAGTTTAGTAATATCAGTCAATTAAACAACTGCTTAAATAATATAATTGCTTTCAATAGCATTAAAGGATTTGGATATATGCACTAATTAGATTGTGATGGAAATAACAATAAATCTGTATGTATGTATAATAGACTGCCCCTAAAGAACGTGTATAACCAGCTGACAATAGCTTCCGATGTGCAATTCATATATCCAATAGTAGTAACAATCAGCTCAAAATATTAATAAACCACTTCCAAAGTAATATAAACACTATTTATCTGCTCCAAAATGTTTTTGTTTTGCTTTGCCTATCCAATACACTAACTTAAACAATTTGTATACGAGTTCTTAAGTTAAGTTCGAAATGAAAATAAAATCGTATTAACTGATTGGTACAGTTGATTGGCGATTCTGTTTAATGGTGTACGTTTTGACATCACAGTCTTAGAACTAACATACATTCATATACATATATGCTATTTATTATTTATTAAAAGCATCCTATAATTATGACTTTGGAGATTCCGAGAAACTACAGCACTCTCAGTATTTTAATCTTTACAGATTCTGGACGTCATTTCGTGTAACGGCTCCAATTCCTTGCTCGATATCAGCTCGAACTCTTGCACAAAGTAATAAAAATGCTTATAGCAAGCATTCACATGCGCCTCCTGCAATGAAAATTTGTATTTTATTATTCACAATTCTATTAACTTATTGTTTAACACTTACAGCGCCAATGGTAACAATTCTGTCAAAGTGATGGATGTAGACATGGACAAAAACACGGAACAAGCGAGTCAGTATTTTTCGACTGAGCGACAGAAACGTTTTTGGGAATGGCACATCTGAAGAGAAGTCGAAAACAACATTGAATCATAAGTATTATAATTTATATGGGAGTCTGAAGGTTTTTCGCTCAAATAGGGTAGCATTAATTAATTTAAATTCATTGAATGATAGGCCTATGGAACCTAAACAGGTTAACTAATATATCGATGCCCTACCCGTTGAAACCGGAAATACAGATTCATTATTGATTTGCGTCTCAATCCAGTCCATTAAAAGTTCAATATATTTCTGGGCAGGCAGTGCAGTAGGTTTTTTGTACCTTAAATTAAAGGAATTTAATGAAAATGGCAAACGCAACGAAGGGAATACCTTACATATCGCCATCTGCCCATAGGTATTCATATCGGGAACCGCCACTCATCGTTGGGCACGTAGTTTCATTGCAGTACTCAGCTACAGTGCCATAAATAAGATTGATGCGGTTAAAAAAGTCCACGACTATAAATAAATATAAAATAGCATTAAAATATAATTATTAATGCATACATGTACATGTATGAAATATGCAAATTAGAACACACCGTGAACCGCCAACCAATCATTCATATTCTCGCCTTCGGGTAATCGCACTGCTAGGCGTAGGTTGATACCAGATTGTAGACTGGCCTGGGCCTGTTTATGAAGAGAGTACCGTATGGTTCCGGCAGTGAATCCTTTCTTTGGCCTGAACGTCTGCATGGAGAATGATAGGAATGTAAAAATATACACATATTTAATACTCAGTGATAAGAAGAAAAACAATGCTTGTCGATACAAACAAACATTTTCAGCTACTCTACCGGTAGCTGTCAAATACATACACATACCTTCCCCTTCTGAAAGAAGTCGAGAAACCCATTAAGGGCCATTGCAATATGTTTTAATATTTAAACAATCACTTGCGATAAAATTTATTGAATGGCTTAGCATAACATAAGCGAAAACAGTGTGACCAACGAGTGCCGCAATCAAATAACGATGAAAATGCCAGCAACAACAAAGCGATTAATCGTTTCATTTTCTTCAAACACATCAATTTGCAGTTTATATTTGTTATAAATTAGATGCAAAAATAATATATATATTTTTAATTAATTGCTTCAGGCAACTTATTTCATTAATCATTTAAGTTGAATCATTTGTGCATTTTAATATCGATAGTCCGCGTTATGCGCGATTGTTGCAAACATCGATGTCGCCATGTTGTTTAATAGTTTGTGCATCTCTGTTTTGTTTGTGTATTAAGGAAAAATAAGAATTATTTTAACAAAAAACTAAAATGTTTTACGAACACATAATATTGGCCAAAAAAGGGCCATTAGCCAGAATTTGGTTAGCCGCACATTGGGACAAGAAAATAACAAAAGCTCATGTGTTTGAAACAAACATAGAAAAATCAGTGGAGGGCATTTTACAGCCCAAAGTGAAATTGGCGCTTCGCACTTCGGGACATTTGCTGCTTGGTGTAGTGCGAATATACTCGCGGAAAGCAAAATATCTGTTAGCTGATTGCAATGAGGCATTTGTTAAAATTAAAATGGCCTTTCGGCCAGGAATGGTGGATCTGCCGGAGGGACACAGAGAAGCCAACGTTAATGCAATTACATTGCCCGAAGTGTTTCACGATTTTGACACCGCGTTGCCCGAGCTGAATGATATTGATATCGAAGCGCAGTTCTCGGTGAATCAATCCCGGGCTGATGAGATAACAATGCGCGAAGATTATGGCAGCTTATCACTGTCGCTGCAGGACGATGGTTTTGGCGATATTGGATTTGAGGCGGACACGCCTGAAATGATGCGGGGCCCCTTGTCGGCCAATATGAATGATCAACTTTTTGATGATGATGTTTTGGCTAACGTGGAGCCGAGCGACCCAAATATTAGGCTGACGCAATCGGAAATGCCCAGTGATCGTCTCGATGGAGACGGGTTTGGTGACTCATTTGGACAGCCGGCCTTGTTTGAGGATGATCTGTTTGGAGAACCTCCACAAACTGGAACCAGCATCAATAAAGAGGTTGACGAAGTGAACAATCCACCCGACTATTCGGATGACGACGATGGCATCGATAACTTCAATAATGCTCCTTCGCCCGCCTCATCTTTGGCGAACTCTGTTGCCGATGATAAGGAGGACAATTTCAATCAGGCAAAAGATCACAGTTTCAATGAGGATGTCAACGCTTGTGGCGCCGATCCCGCATTGAACGACTTGACTTTGGTGCAGAACGATGACGAAGGATTCGCCCTAGCACCCATCGATGCCACCACCTACAGGGGCACCACCAAAGCCAAGCGCAAGCGAAAGCTTATTATTGACGAGATCAAAAATATCTCAGGCGAGGAAATGAAGGCACAACTTGCGGATACTTCCGACATACTCACAACCCTGGATCTGGCACCGCCAACAAAGAGATTAATGTACTGGAAGGAAACAGGCGGTGTGGAGAAGCTGTTTGCTCTGCCATCCCGTACCATTCCCGCCAGAGTTCTTCTGAACAACTACAACCGTCAACTGCTGTCCCACTCGACGCCTCTGGAGGACTTCTCGAATATTGCGCCCATGGATGTGCTGGCACTGGAACTGTATGCCCACGAAGGCGAGAGCTCGCTCATCATTGTCAATAAGAAGGGACGTAAGCGTAAGAATGATGCCTCGGTCAATGCCATCCCTGAGCTGGCGGCGGACACAACACTTACACAGAGTCTGGCAGCTCCCGAGATGATTCGTGAGCAGGAGAAGTCTCTGGGACTGTCGACGGTGTCGTTGGACATTGGCGCAAAGGAACAGGACAGCATTGCGCCGCAGAACGATGCAACCATTTTCGATGGTATGCGCAGTCCGGCTTTATTGTCACTCAACGAACTTGAGAACTTCTCGAACCTTAACGAGCTGCCATTGACGCCGCGGGATGGTCATCACGATATGGGCGATGATTTCCACCACGACGACATGACACCCGCCGGCTTGGATCATGGACAAATGACACCGCACCACGCCGGAATCGGCGACATCGATTGCATACCAAATCTGCCGCCCGACCAAGTCAGCTCGATTCTCAACGAAACCGAAGAGCGACCCATCACCGATGTGAACAACTTTAATAAGACATGTGAAATATCAACTGATTGGAACGATTATGATTTCCCGCCGTCGGTTGGCCTGCAAAATGCGCCGGCAGACGAGCAAATGGAAAACGAAACCGATGAACAGTTCGAGGAGCGCGTGCTGAACAAGAGGGCAGCTCAGCTCTTCCTCGACGTGAGAGTACACTTCAATAACAACGATCACCTGACTCTATCCCAGTTAACAGGCCGCAATTCAAGGAAACAGGCTGCGCAAAAGTTCTATTCACTGCTCGTCCTCAAGAAATTCAAGGCGTTACACATAACACAGTCGGCGCCTTATGCAGACATAACCGTTACTCGGGGTCCCCTGTTCGACAATCCCAAATTGTAAACGCTGGCATGTTTGCTGGGTTGCATTGCAGCAATTGTTACAATTACAAAATCATTATATACTATTTTATAATTAAACACTATGTGTGCGCGTACCAATAGTATACAACATTTTTAGAGCTAAGTCATTGAGGAAATATTTTGGTTTCCTCGATGCGATTATGTATAATTTAAAAGTATTGCTGTATTTATTGAATATTTTGAATGTGTTGAATGACAAAGCAAATGCTATGAGAAACAAATTCAGTAAATTAGATTCTATATATAACATTGTCTGCTAATTTTAATTGGTAAACTATTTTTTTTTTGTGACCAAATATAAAAGTCGAAACATACCCAGTTCCCTATGTGGATGAAAATTAGGAATGCTACGAAGGATAAATTCTACAAACTGTGAGTACTACAAACAAAATATAATTCCCAAGCAATCACTAATCATATAATATTGTTTTACAGATGACGGCTGGATCTACGCATGAGAATTTAAACTGTAGTAACTATTAGGATGTCCTCAAATTACAGCATGTTCAACTGTACCGCCTTGCTAACAGCATTTGACAAAGAGTTTGTAGTGTAAATTTTGTTCAATTAGCAGTAGGTTCCCAACCCGCAATTGAAATAGTTTTTAAATTTATTATACAGACATCATCACTTCTCAAAACATGTAATTTGAATTATAGAAATTATGTATGTACAATAAACAATAACGTATTTGAGTCAACAATCACTCCACATTATCATATATATCTTCCATGCCCGCCACATCTCTTAGCTTTTGCAGGAATACATCATAGGCCTTCTGATCATCCGCATGCAATTGTATGAGGTTCTAAAACGAAAGTTATTTATTGTTTATGCCGATGTGATTAGATAAATGCAGCCTTACATTTGGTGTAAACATATGTTCACTATTTTCAATGGAGTAACCATTCTGCGACAATGTTTTGCTCAGTCCACTTAGATGAGCTGGAGTACAGATGAACTAAATCCAGAAGAACGATAATCGTTAGTGAATAAACTCTTCTGAATCACTTGTAAATTACGTACATTTACCAGCCCAGTCGCGGCATCAACAACTTCAACTTCTTCAGCACCAAATTGGATGGCATCTTCGGTAGCCTTTTCCTCCAAATTGTCAGTGGATGAAGCATCATATTTGGTTTCAATTAGTCCGAAATCCTCAAACATATGGCCAACATCAACGAGAACACCGCTGGAAGAGATTTGTTCTTTGGTCGTGATTAAATGTCGATTTTTCTTATGTCTTGGTTAGAATCTAAACTTACCCAGATTTCTTGATCATGGCCGTGGAATCCATTTTAACCTGGGCAATGTTGTCAGTATATATGCTGCATATTAAGTATACGTTTCTTTTAAATCGTATATCAAGGCGATGCTTCTTCAGCTGCGCCTTGTTGCCTTGGCATTTCTTAATGGTATTTTGTATTGTGCCAATTGGCATATTTTTCTTTAGAGCCTGGTCTATCTCGGACCGCAGCAGGGAGTTGATCGCCGGATCTGCTGATTTGCCCTCTTGCACAGCTAATCGGATTTGCCTGGAGATCTTTGTGAATAGCGCAGCTCGTTGTCCATCCTTTTGGGCCTTTATATGTTTTATATTCGCCCACTTTGAATGGCCGGCCATACCGCGAACCGCGCTCTCATTAAATTGTGATTTAGCATTTTGAATTGCAACGCGGCCAAAGTGTCGAAACATTTCTAATATGCAAACTGTATTAAATAACTATATTGTACATACACTAGAATCAACCGCATGCGATTGGTGTGTGTGTAATTATCGATAGTGCTTAATCGATACAACAGGGTTGTCAATGCACTAGAAATGGTAAACGATACGGCAAAAGCCTTCGAACACTGTGGACACTTGTTTTGCCATTCGGCCGAATGAATTCGGGGACAACTACTTTGTTTGGAGGGCCTTGGGCATTGGACTGCATCGTCGATGCGATTCCCAAGACTACCGCTGTGCAAATGCAGGGCTATAAATATGCAGGCGAATGTCTTGGATGCGCTCCTCCAAGATACCTTACCAAGTGACTCCTAGAAATGTTGGTTCTTTACGAAGTGCATTTTGGTTAATTGGGCTCCAAGTTCACTCTTGTTTTTGAGATCAACGTCTGGTAGTTCGAGCTTCAGTTTGTAATCTGCGTCGATCTGTAGCAGCTGCCCAATTTACTCGTGAAGCTGGAAAATGTTGATGGCTGTATTCACATATGCCTATAAATTTATAAGCATTACAATTGTTCAGCATAGCCAACATACAAAGTTTTTTCTTTGACTTCTGCTGCAGCTCGTTGGCTATAGATGGTCGGCAAAGTTTATTCATTTTATTCCACTCGTCCACTTTATTTTGCTAGAGTATTATTAAAGGATGAAGTACGGAGTGGCCGTTTTTTACGCAAGATGAATTCCCTAAATCTCTCATTAAGACTTCAAAATATACTGCATAACTTATTTAATCGATAACATTTAATCGATATGAAATATATGCTTATTTCAATTTACCACTTATTTAAATCTTATTTAATGTTTAGAAAAAAATTTCCTATTATAAGAAACATCCTTGTTTATTTACTTATTTAAAATATACTATCAACTTTCTTCTTGCTTCACACACCGATTTATCTTGTGCTACAATGCATTTGTTTCTATTGAGTGGCCAAGAAACCGGTTTTGAAAAACAACAACAAATGTAAATTGCCATTGTCTTTAGGCTTTAAGAGCTTTTTCAATGTACAGCTTTTGGTTGTATTTGCAAGCATAATATGTAAGACGGTCAACAGTTTAAGTTAGTTTAAAGTTGAGAAAAGTGCGTTTCTCCAGTCTATATTTTAATTTGTATGTAAAGTACCTTAATATTATTCTGTGATAGTTATTTGCTTTTAGTCTTCAGGTGTATCTAACTGTATTACAATGTGATCGTACCTAAGTAAACTAATTACTAGTGGTGATGTTCATACTTATGCACTAAGAAGAAAAAATATGGCACTGAAGTAATCAAGGTTACATGAGTGTGATTTTACACACATATGTCATTGCTCCAACCTTGGAACATGAATTATTTGCTTTGAAATGAGTGTCGTTTTTTTTTAAGAATCTTTACGTTAGATGGCAGTGTGCAAAGTCGCTCCTAATAAGAAAGTGATTATTTATGGACAGCTGTCTTTTCGTGTGGGAGAAGTTGCTGAAACTGATTCAACTTGTTGTGCCGATGAGATCATATCTATAGCTATGAATTTTATTTTTTAATGTTTCAAAACCGAGCAGAAAAAAACCGCACGGAAGAAGTAAACTACTGAATTCCGGTTTAATTGAACTTATTCCATTCTAAAATCAAGTGAAAGGTTATAGTGGAATAAAATGATATTTTGAATGCCGAAATAAACATAATAATTTAAGCCACCTTTATTTCAGATTTCCTTCACATCAATATGAAGACTCCATTATTTTCGCTAGCTGTATTTGCCACACTCTTGTGTATCACTTTCGCTACGTTCGGTGATAAGGCTATTCTCAAAGAGAAGGATATGATGAGGAAAATTGTATTTGACAAAAAGACACCAGATGTGTTTTATTGTCCAATGCAAAAACCATCTTCAATGAACAAAATAATTGTCACGTAAGCTAACCATATGCACTTATGCCTATGAAATCTGAAAAATATATTCCATCTGAATTCGAATAGAGCGCGACCACTGCACAAACTTTGCGAGTATGAGGGAAATCCTTTGCCACCCGAATATAAATCAGACTGTTATATGGACATTGATGAATCGGATTATGCATGCAAGGAGAAATACAGAATTATGGTGAGCTCAAAAATCTTAAGATTTGTCGTTGTTTAATTTGGGGGTGCTCTCTGATTTTACAATTGGAAAAATGCCATCATACAAGTATTTGTTTTCCGATGGCTGAATAAAAAATCAACCGCGAACTATTTTATTTTAAATGAGTTTGGCGTTAAAGTCGTAAAGTCCCGAAGTATAAGCACTATAATAGCTGTTTGTAGCGACAAAAGTAGTATTCATTTCAATAAATCACTAATAACGCTTTACTTACAAAAATTCACAATAAACTCAATTTCGAATTAGAAGTTCTCTTTTAAGCGATTGTTTTTAAATTCGAACTTGGAAAATAATATACTTTTGTCAAATAATTGTACAAATATTAGTTGATAATCGGCTTCAACTTCAATTGCTTCCTAATATCTGATATTCAATAATAATATTAATAATAATGCCCCTATATAAATAATGTATTTTATTTGAGAACTACAACCCTGCCTTTGTTCATTTGGCACGTAAGTAAATGATATATACACCTCATAAAACTACTCACTTGGGCTTCAGTGTTTTTTGGGGCACCATTCGATTTAAAAGAAGTTAAAGCACATTTTAATGGAAATATTATTAGCGACATAACATCTCACACGCAATGTAGCCTAATATTGAGTTTTGTTTAATTACAGAAACGTTTCGCCAAAGACGAACCCTAGTAAAATAATTACAAAAACAATACAACAAACCCTAACACCTTGAATTGAAATTGAAACAATTGAAACAGCAACAACATACCATACAAAAATTCTGTATTGTACATTATCATACGCACAATACGCTGGCGGCTTTAAGTAATTGGAACACACGACTAAATACCGCAATACATGCTGTACTTACAAATACATATCCATAAACATATACTCAAATACCTATACATATACTTATACATATACTCGTACCTATGCAAATACAATTTTAATAGTTATAAACACATTTATTATACGCAACACGACTAAGAAACTATAACAAAAATGTACAGATTCTAAATCACTTGCAAAATCTTGGAAAACGTTTAAAAACCCACCTTATGGAGAGTGAAACACAAAATTGATTTTCAAATAATTTGGCTCGAAACCACTTCTGTTATAGTGAGCAAGTTTTTTGATATAGGATATTTCTTGTATTGAGATGATGATACAAAGTTAATATTCTAATGGGTGTAACCCATTGCATATCATCTTTGTATCTCACTGAGTTGGGAATATGGTTTCGGGATACTCGTATGAGAATAAAACGAAGTGTTCTTAAATATCTAATCATATTTTGCTTTTCAATAAGAGCTAGTATTATTTGCAAATTGTAAGTATAATCTAAGTGTTTCACCTTCTACTCTCTTCCATTACATAAATTATTCATAATCTCTCTATCTATTTCTATTTCTATTTTCATTTACATACATTGATTTAGATGCGTAAATTTCCTCCGGGCAGCAAAGAGCCGTTCAACGGTGCGCGACTCAAGCGTTTCATGAATTTTGATAAGCTTACCAACTGAACCCGACATTGACGAGTAGTAAATGCTCGCATATGAGAGCCGAATTATTCCTTAACTAAAACCACAAAGTAATAGCGAGTTCTTTAAGCAATCCGAATCTGTCTAACACATTAAAAGCTGAAACCATTAAAATTAATGACTTTTTCTTGGAACCGAAATAAAATTAAATACAAACAATGTACTACCACCCAGACTTAGATGGGATCATATACGCTCACTAAGTATATATGTAAATACAAATGGTAAGGTACACATATTTGTGCTGCTTATCAATGAACACAATATATTGCGACTTCCATTGCGACACTCGCATTACTTAATCTCATCACACGCCACACGTTTATTCCAGTCTGAAAATTCATTGACTTAATACGAGTACAGCGATTTCATTAGTCTTCTGCACGATGAACAAAAACTTGTTCCTGCTCGGCATCCTGTTGCTGGCCATAGCATGTGTCCTCGCCGACAGTGGAAGCGACAGCGACAGTGACAGTGATAGCAGTGGAAGTAGTCATCATGGTGGAGACTACGGATATTACGGCGGAAAGCATAAGCACAAAAAACACAAGCACAACAAGCCAGTGTATCCATATCCGTACCCACCATTCGGCTACCCGCAGTATCCGTATCCTTACAACCAGGGACCATACAACCAGCCGCCCAATAATCAGATCGGCAGTCCGTATCCCTATAACCCATACCAGCAACAGCCCCAGCCGTATCCTCCATATGGATATCCTCCATCTGGATATCCTCCCAACCAGCCACAAGCTCCACAGCCAGGTTACGCTCCTAATCAGCCCCAACAGCCACCAGCTCCTGGCTTTACTCCTGGTTACAATCCTGGGCAACCAATGCCGCCGGTGTCTGGCTTTAATACTGGACAGCCACAGCCACCAGCTTCAAGTGTTATCAATCATTCACTTAAAGTCGACAAAGAGTACAAAGAAAACTTAAGTAACCACGTACAATCAAATACTGTGTAAAATTAACATTTTTGAATTTGAATACAAATACATAATCACCCAACAAATTATTATCTGAAATAAATGTTTATTAAGCAAAAATCTACGTAAACAAGAACATCGCCACACATACTCCAATAATTATTTGAGATAAGGCATGTTATTGTATGCATGTTTGAAATTTGAATTCAAAAAGTGCAGTAAAGCAATACAAATTTGGTCTCATTTTTACTGTGGTTAATTTCGGTATTTACCCACTTCGATAAAAGTATCCGATTATTTCCAATCAATTAACACTCCAGATAAATTGATATATCTCATATTTAGTGTAAATGCATATTTATTTAGTGTAAATGCAATTCTGGTAAAGTTTAACTTGAGGTTGCACTACTCCACTGCCTTCCATGAAATAAAATATCATTCCCGATTTTTAAATTGTTTGCAATTTCAGTGTAACCAGGTGGCAATTAAGGTTTCTGTGTTTTGGTATATTTTCTTGACATTGAAATGTTTGTTGTGGTCAAACCACGACACATGTGATAAATATATTAAACTGCTAAATGACCACTGTTTTGTAAAGAAACAAATTTTAAACTTATTTAAATTAATAAACTAGCCAATATTAAATAAATTGGCTTTTGTTTTAAATTATAAATTTATCAATTTTTTACAATTTAATATCGATGTCTTACAGATGCATGAAAACATCGATACTTCGCTAGAGCCATCGATGCCTTCCACCTCTAGCTCTATATTCCAAACAGAAAACAAAAAAGGATTGTTTTTGTTGTGTGAAGTAAATGTTAGAATGTGCAAAACAAGTGTCTTAATTAATTTATGTGTCTTTGTGTTTGTTGCACAAGTACCGAATGGTGAGTGCCACTTGCAATTTAATATTTCTGAAGAACTATTAGATTCTGTGTTTTGTGTAAATACATACATATGTATGTGCTCGTCGGTGTGTGTGGCTTTGTGCGCGCGGGTTGTTTTGTTATTCGATGCGCAAATGAAAATTTATAATCGAATTAGGCACTTGTGCGCTCGCCACTAACATGCGAAACTGTAGCCGTTGTCCATCTTGCTGTTCAACAACAGTTCAATACAATTAAAAGACGGCTGCATGTGCGCATACATACAAACAAACATGCTTGCATACCAGTTGAGTGCAAGCGACCGCAGCGCTTGTTGGGCCTGCGGCAGCCATTGTCCACGAGTGCCCAATGGCGCCTGCTGGGCGAAAGCAACAGGGTTATAAACCACTCTAATAAGAATATTGTGATCAAAACGATACGAACAAACGTGTTGTGCATTCGCATTATACAAGCGCACATTGTTTATAAGTTGTGTATACTGTAAAAGTTTATTAGTAGTAGTTGTAGGGTAATTAACTAGAGTTGCCACCGTTCGTCCCAGCCGTTTGTTCAATTGTTGATAATTGGCTGTCGTTAAGCTATAATTTTGTTACTTGTTTCATTTAGGGGCTATTTTTGTATTTTGTTGTTTAAATCAGTTTGACAATAAGATTTGTTTATAATATGCTCGTTTTCATATGTGCAGTGCAGATTTGCATTTACAGTGGTGTCCCTCTCATAGCTGCGTTCAAAAATGTGTTGCATACTTATAGGCTGTGATATTTATTCTTATTTCTTTGCAAACAATTTGTAGGTGCTTTTGTTTATCATTTATCATGTATTTGATAACTTATACTATAGTGCAAGTTGAAAATTTAACAGAATAGTAATACAAAAGACGTAAGCCTAGATAGAGAGAATAATCGTGTATGCTTGGAATAGTAAATTTGCTTTTGAATGTCATTTAACTATTAATATATTACAAATCGTTTTACTGTTGGTGATACATTTATTCCATCAAGAAAATTTGACAAATTTCTATTATTTATTTTGTGCTCGCAAATTTGAATCTTTCAAATTGCGCACTATTTGTAGATACTACTTTATTTTTGGGCTTTAGCATAACAGTTAACATAGCAAGTTACTTTCTACTTCATTCGCGCCTAGTAAATATCATCTTCACGCTTTTTTGAGTGCGCAGCACAATGCCGTATTCAAATATGACGTCCTCTAGTCGAGTTACTGGCAGGAACTTAAAGTTGCGCAAGAGGGAGACTAGCATGACTTTGATCTCGAGAATAGCAAACTTTTGGCCAATGCAGTTGCGCTGTCCAGCACTGAACGGAATGAACGCAAAGGGATGACGATCCACTGTGTTGTTGGCCAGAAAGCGATCTGGTTGAAATTCGTTGGGGTTGGGAAAGTGTCGTGGATCCCGCATTATGTCGAAAGCGTGTATGTTGATCTGTGTGTTCTTCGGGAGAACTAGACCATTGACCACGCATTCCTCAGTGCAAACGCGACCGAAGAATGGCACTGGTGGGAAGAGGCGCAGGGATTCCTTGATCACACACTCCATGTAGGTCAAGTTGTTGTAGTCGGACATGGTGAGCTCGTTGTCGTCTGCCGACAGACGCTGCAGCTCCTCGACACAACGCTCCTGCACATCGTCGTGCAGCGCCAGCATGAGCAGTGTGAATGTGATGCAGGTGGAGGTGGTGTCGTAGCCCTCGAACATGAACGTGTTCACTTCATCGCAGATGCCCTGATGATCGATAAGGCCCTCGGCCTCGGCGGCCAACAGGGTGTCCAACATAGCGTATCGCTTCTTCCTGCCGTACTCATCGACGCCCTTCGTCTGCGCTTGCTGGAACTGTGTTCTCTTTCGCTGAATGATGCGGCTGGAGAAGTCGTGGGCTATCTGCAGATTCGTCACGTGCTTTCGATAGCTGCCGAACAGATAGAAGTAGGGTGTCACATACAGCAGTGGATTGCAAATGCGCTCAACTATAACTTCCTCGATGGCATGAATCGACTTTCGGTATTGTGCGCCCTCCAGCATATCGTCCAGTTTGACGCCCAGCGCCGTCTCTAAAACAGACGATAAAAGATGAGTGTATATAGAGCAATTGTTACAAGTTCTTACCGCAAATATTGTTGAGCGTGAGTTGCGGAATGATCTGTTTCAGCTCCAACTCAAGGTTCACTTTGGACTGCAGCACTTTGTTTAGCTTGTGAGACTCCTCCCTGTACAAAAGCAAATTGTGGCATTACAAACGCTGCGAAACCGAAACTGTCTAGTGTAAATCACTTGAAAATGTCCAGAAAGTTCTGCAGCACATTGAAATGAAAGGCGGGCGTCAGCAGCTTCCTTCTGAAGTGCCACTTTTGGTCTGCAATCGAGATTAGTGACAGCTTCTGTGTAGTTCAAAGGTGTCGCAAATACTTGCCCGTGCTCAGGAGCAGTCCTTCGCCCAGGAAGGGCCGCAGCAGATCGTATATAACATTCTTTGTGATCAGTTTGGTGTTTTGCATTATCTCGTCCACGTCTTCCGCTCGCACCGCATTATACATGGCAGCAAAAATGAAGTAAAATAGATAGCTTCTTCCCCGCGACTTCGCATGTGCGTTTCGAACGAAGTTGAAGAGCATCGCTGCGGAAAAGACACACTACCGATCAGCCGTCGATTCGACAGTCGAAGTACTTACATGGCGTCATCTTGAGTACGTCGAAGTTATTGCCGAACCTCGTCGAGCCCTGCTGCAAGTAGACTTTGCTCTCCAAGGGACTGCCATCCTCGGTCTGCACGCGTTTCGCCAGCGCCAGGATAAAGTAGCTGCGGTTGAGACGCGCCAGGAGTAGCAGAGCCGACAAGCCGAGAATCGCAGTCAGAAATAGAATCGTCAGCATTATAATTATTGCTGTTTTTGTGGAGTAAATCAACCGCTACATGCGACTGCGAGAGAAACATTGAACCGTGCCGCTGATAGTAGCGATCGTGACTCGGGAACGACATATATATAATTGTGCTACTTATAAACCGATTACACTGTGCAACAATTGTGCGCGAGATTATTATTTATAGATGATCCGAGACGGATTATAATGTAATCTACGATAACCGAAATCACAAAAATTACACTGATTGCACAATGATTGCTAAATGATTGTGTTTTGTTGGTTCAGCATTTAGTGGTGCAGTGTAGAGCAATCAAGAAAGCTTTGGGATTTTAATTCTCAGAGAGACGCTTTCAAATCAGTGTCATTTCGCCATTGATTTAAACAAATATTGGGTTCATTCTCTAAGTGAAATGACTGCTATGCTAATTAGCACTTGTTTTACTATTCGAAACTGAACCCAATTATAGTACATATATTAGCTCTTCTCAGTTAGCTCTACAAAGTTAGAAATGAAGGTAGCAGGAGAATGCGATCGCATGTCCATAAAAGCGATGTTGTTTCGACTTATACGCTCTTCCTGCGCTGCCACAAACAAATATTTTCCCATTTTCCCTAAATGATTGCTTTTTGTTGGTTCACCATTCAATGGTGCAGTGTAGATTAATCAAGAAAGTTATGAGATTTCAATTCCTAGACAGACGCTTTCAAATCAGTGTCATTTCGTTTGATTAAAACGAGTATTCGTAGTGTCGCTTGAGTGCATTCTCTAAGTGAAATGAGTTCTATGCAAATTGACACTTGTTTTACTATTCGAAACTGAACCCAATTATAGTACATATATTAACTCTTCTCAGTTAGTTCTACAAAGTTAGAAATGAAGGTAGCAGGAGAATGCGATCGCATGTCCATAAAAGCGACGTTGTTTCGACTTATACGCTCTTCCTGCGCTGCCACAAACATATATTTTCCCATTTTCGGATATTTTCCCTAAATTATAGTGTTTTGTTGATTCAGAATGTAGTAGAGCAGTGTAGATTAATCAAGAAAGCTATGAGATTCCAATTTCTAGACAGACGCTTTCAAATCAGTGTCATTGCGTTTGATTAAAACGAGTATTCGTAGTGTCGCTTGAGTGCATTCTCTAAGTGAAATGACTTCTATGCTAATTGACACTTGTTTTACTATTCGAAACTGAACTCAATTATTGCATATTAATGCATATATTACTCTTACTTTACTCAGTTGGTTCTACAAAGTTAGGAACGTTGCAGGAGGATGCGATCGCATGTCCATAAAAGCGACGTTGTTTCGACTTATACGCTCTTCCTGCGCTGCCTCAAACAAATATTTTCCCATCGTTTCTCTTATGGAAACTGGCTTTAAACGGAAGAAAAATCCGCAGACTGCAGTTCACAATTGATGCTCTTACCAAGACGACAAGTCTAGTGCTTTTGCTAGTACAAACAATTGGACAGATTTATAATGTACTTTAATAATGTGCAGTTGACAACTGTTGTGAGGCAAGAGTATTTGAAATGCGTTGCAATGTCACATCAAGATGCCGCATTGATTAAACTTTGATTAGCTGGCTGCGAATGTGCAATTTGGATTGAAGAATTAATTTGAACCAAGTTTGTAACGCTGGGCCTCCACAACTCGCAACTTAGACGACGGCAAAAAACTGCAGTACTTAAATGTGCACAACCTTCAAATACCCTGTAGTGAAATGTCGTAAATAAACAACTACTTGGCGCACACTTGGAGTGGGGCAAGGCCAGCAAACTGCTGCTATTTGAGGCGTTGCAGGGTATGTGAAATCACAGAACATAATTACATTTTCTGTGGAAACGAAGCGAACGAGTAAGCATGCTGCAAGATGAGTGCGTTGACGTCGACGTCGACGTCGACTGCGACGGCGATGGCGACTGCGAGGAGAATGACAAAAATAGTCAATGCGCCGCAATGTGATTGCAACTGCAGCAACTGAGACAGTCGAGTGCAACTGCATTTGGGCATGAAAAGTGCAGCGCCGACAATTGGAAAAGCTTGGCCTGGAAACAACTGTTGTTGTTGCCGTTGTTGTTGGACAAATGTTATGGCCACATCAAGCAGCTACGAGCACAACTCAGAGCGCAGCAGCAACAACAACTTATTAGGATGCAAAAGGCGTCGCTTGCCGCTTTTTAGAATTACTAATTGAATCGACGCGATCAGTGGCAATTGCAGCGGCATTGCCCACAAAAACGACGGCAGGAAAACAACAACAAACCAGAAACGCGCAACATGCAACAGGCAACATGCAGCAGGCAGCAGGTAGCAGCTAACCAGCAAGCAGCTCTCCACTGTAAGTTGTTGTGTAGCTGTTGTGATTTTCATAAAGCGGGGGCAAGTTGAAGCACTGTAAGAGAAGGAAAAACGTTGTATTGTTTACTTACTATTTACTATTTGTAAACTTCGGCAATGGGTATCTGCGAGTTCATCACACGCAGTTCACATTGTTATTGCCAGCATCCGCTAGACGGCTAAAAAGTGCCTTGAACTTTGCTGCGCTGCATTCAAGTTGCTAATCAAGCAGCGGAAATGTAGATATAGCAAAATGCCTTTCTTGCAAATCCGATTATAGTTTTCGAGGTGGACAACTGTTGGTAGTTATAGCGTAAATATGAGTGTCTTGATTGCCCCACTTGCCACACAATCAAGAAGGTCGTGAAGTGAAATTTGCAGTTCTTTAGAGGAATCAAAACTCTTAAGGATTTGCAATGGTCCACACTGAAAGTGCATCATTTGGGGCTTACAAGATTTGTAAAGCAGCAACTCTTGTAGCGACACGCCGTGTTGCATACGTACGCGTCGTGTGGCAACATGCTTTTTCAATTATTGCCGCGCCATGTAAAATTTGTTAGCGCTCGCATATTTGCTGCAACACCTCGTACAACTTTTCGTCGTTCCTTGCACGTTGCTGACAGCCAATAGCAACAACAGCAGCAGCTTGTTGCGCTGCCTTGTTGCAAGGCTAACACTTGTTGCACGGCATTCTGCCCCAGCAACCTTTTGCGGTCGTCTCAGCTCTGTGTTGGGTTCGTTGTTGGCGTGTGTCTGACGCTCCAGAAAAAGTTTTAATTAAAATATTGTCGTATCGGTATCGCTTGCGGCTGCTGCTTCCTTTTGTGGCATGTTGAAAGTCACGACACATTTTTTTTTGTTTCTGTTTTATAACTCAAAGGATTCAGCAGCGATTTCAGGCATTCGGCTGTCGCCAAATATGGCGAGACTTTCCAAAGGCAGCTCTGTGGTGACGCTGCATTTAGTCAGATTAACGAGAAATCCATCAATAAGGCAATCGTGCAACTTTCCCACGAATCGCCTTGATTCGCCTCGTTGCAGTTGCAGTTTGGCACTGCGATCGGCTGGCCTCGATTTATTGACTTAATAAAGACTAATTCGCGCACAGTTGACAATCATTTATGCTTTATTAAGTTGTTTGCCGCTTGCCTGTAAAGCTGTAATTAATTATCTTGGATTAGACTGCCCCATGCGGCATGCGGCAGCACCACTTTTCGTGCCACTAGCCGGTTGCCAAGCGGTTGCTAGTGGTCGAGAGATGCCAAGCAGACGTGGATATATGGCCAGCTATTAGCAGAGCATTTCATTTGCCACCGAATCGATTAATTTCCCTTCAATGCAAATATCGCTTTTTAATAAATCCAACGAAAAGCGTGAATTGGGGCTATCTACAACTGCTACCATTAAATTACTTGTGCTTTCACTTTAAAAGTGTGCTCAGGAATCCTTTCTCGTTTAAAAGCATTTTAGTCGCTAGCGAATCGATTAATTTCCCTTCAATGCGTATAACACTTTTCCAGAAGGCCAACGAAAAGCGTGAATTGGGATATACTATAAGTTATCTAATCTAAAGTTCGCTTAAAAAGTGTGCAGATAATTTCAATATATCTTTCTCATTTGATTCGCCAGCGTATCGATTAATTTCCCTTCCAAGAAAGCCAATGAAAAGATAAATTTGTGTTCTAATCACAATTGCTGCTATTAAATTAGTTGCGATTCCACTTAAAAAGTTAAAAGTAAAAAAGGCTTTTTAATAAGGCCAATGAAAGGATATATATTTGCGATTAAGTTAGTTGCGTATCTGTTAAACAAATTGTGCTGATAATTCCAATGTAACTTTCTCATTTCATTTGCCATTGAATTGTTTAAGTTCCTTTTGAATAAGGGCAATGAAAAGAATATGTATTTGTGATCCAATCTACAACTGCTTGCATATCATTTTTTGAGTTTTTGCTCGCACACTTGTTGCTGATAATTCCAATGTATCGCCATCGAATCGATGAATTTCCCTTTGTGATCTAATCTTCAATTGCTGGTATTAAATTAGTTGCATTTCCGTTTAAAAAGTGCGCTGATAGTTTCATCGATTCAAATCATTTCATTTGCTAGCGAATCGATTAATTTCGCTTCCCTCGAAAATATATATTTGTTCTCTAATCTACAACTGCTTCCAAAATAATACTTTGTTTTCATTTAAAAAGTCTGAACCCAATGTTTGAATATAAATGGTAAGAAAGAGACGCATGGGGTTTTAAATTGGCTTCTAAGTCCTACAATAACTTTTGCTACTCGCTGAGCGCATCAAAGAGCTGCACCGATGTGTCGGACACTAATTAAGTGGGACAAGAGGCAGGAGTTGGGCAAGTGCGGCATTGGAGTATCCCGACAGGGAAATAAATAAAATTTATCGCATATGCGGCACGTAGCACCACCAAAAGCCACCACCACATGAAGGACAAAACAAGCCGCCGCCAAGCCGCTAGTCTGTCGGAGGCTGTGGCTTGAGCTTGTTATTTTATTTATTGCATCCACAAGTCCAGGCTGCGCGCGCCTTCTGTCGATTCCGAGAAGCCGTCGGAGACTGCGACTCAAGCTGCGGCTGAGCTTGAAGCTGTTGGAAGTTGGGGTTTGGGCTGAGCTTGGGCTCGCAGTTATCGTGTTGTTTCTCTGTGGTCTGTGGCCTTAACAAGTCGACACTTTTCTTCACACCTCGCCCAAGGATGCTGCAGCATTTAGGAACACGTTCTCAGGCCCTAATGACCGCCCGTGGCGTGGCGTTGGCTTGAGCCTCAAACCACGAACCTCCGATCGGTGGCAGTTTAGTTGGCAAAACGGATTATTAAAGTTAACGACAGTCGTCGGCCGCTAATGTCATTGGCAATCATTGGTAATCAGCAATAGAAGCAAAAGTATCTTATCGTCTGCCGCGAGTTGCGCAAACAACAAGTCAACAGACGACCCTCGCTATTGGCCATATTTCTGCAGCTTATTGCATTCAATTTCGGTTGACGCATAAATTCTCGTACTTTATGCCAACCTTCTTATAGCCAGCCCTCTATGCTTGCCGTCTGTTTCTGCGTTGTCGTACTTCCTTTGCTTTTTATAAGCAATGCGATCGTAAAATTACAAAATTTATATGCACTTAATTGTGAACCCCTTTTTGGATCTGTCCGCTTCGCCATTCCCGTATATTCGTGCGTACATATAGACATCTTTGTGTGCTGCTCCTTTAACTCTTTGGCTCGCTAACCCAGAAAAATGAAAAAGCCTCTTCGATGCAACATTGTCCAGGGCCCGCAATCCATTGTCGATGTCGCCGAGCTGTAATCGCATCAGTTTAATCCTTTTCTTTGTTGCTTGAACAAGAGCAACCGCCTGGAAATACTCGAGACTTTCGAAATCTATTCTCTGCTTCACGCATGACAAACCTAAATTGAATTAAAAACAAAATCGCTTGACAGTTTGCTTGGAATTAGACATTGAAATCAAGAGTCTGTAAGTCAGTATACAAGATATGTTAACACAATAGAAGATGAGCTTGCATTATCTCGCATAATGATTTGAGTTCCTTTGTTTTTTTGTAACTATACTTTTATTAGGGAAGTACTATTTGTCCTTATAGCGATTATTTTTATAAATTATACTTTTACTAGAGAAGTACTATTTGTCCTTAAAGCGATTAGCGATTATACGTTTTAGTTACTTTGTTTTTTTTCTTTTTCTAACTTATACTTTTATTAGACGTAGTATTTGTCCCTAAAACGATTATCGCAAATTTACTTATTAGTTCCTTTGTCATTTTTCTAACTTATACTTTTACTAGAGAAATTATATTAACGCGATTAGTTTGTTTTTTTTTTTTTGTAACTTATACTTTTGCTAGAGAAGTACTATTTGTCCTTAAAGCGATTATCGCAATTATACTTATTAGTTCCCTTGTTTTTTCTCTAACTTGTATTTTTCTAGATAAGTACTATTTGTCCTTAAAGCGATTATCGCGCTTATACATTTTAGTTACTTTGCTTTGTTCTCTAACTTATATTTTTCTAGATAAGTACTATTTGTCCCTAAAGGGACTAAATCACCAAGGTTATTTATAATTTTACTAAAAGTTTAAGGAACTTGAATTTCTAACTGTTAGATTGAAATGTTTCTAATTTCGTTTTAGTTTTAGTTCTAACCAAAAGTAAATTTAAAGCTTTGAGACTCAAATTTTCTTTTTAGTTTTTGTTTTTGTCAACTTTGAAATAAGGTATCAAGTTATAGAGTAAGTCCCTTTGATTTGTATAATGCATTTGATTTTCCGTGGACTTTGGAGTTGTAGCGAATGCTGGGCACGCTGCCAGGTTTTGATAAAATTACGGAAAATGAGGAAAATATTCGCAGCCAGACGTAATTAAATTAGAGAGTTTTGTAGTGTGAGTTCGTCGCTTCTACGTTAATTGCAAGTCCCAGCGATGACATCTTGGCTTTTAATTGGCAAGTGGAGGCAGTAGAACGAAATGAAATTGGAAGAACAGTGGCAAATGCTTAAAAGGGATTACGTTAAGCGGGGATTCGTTAAGGTTATTTCCTGTAGTCGACGGCATTTCAAATTCGACGCTTGCCAACTGAAGTTCCTACGGACCAAACTGGGCATAGTAAAAAAAAGTAATCAAGCGATTTGTTGCGCATGCGCGCGAAAAGCTCTTTTCGCTTTCTCAGTGTAGAATTGGCTTTCGTTGCGGCCTAAGCCGGCTGAATGTCCGACGAGATTTATGCCCACCAAAGGGCAAAATAAGTATATTCCGATATGATTAATTGTAGCTCGCGACTTCCAAGTCTTTTGAGTCGCGCAGTCTCAGCCTCGCAAGTCGCGCGATCCAGAGACCTCGATAACAACACCGCAGAATATTTCTTTCATTTCCTTTTCCTTCGCACGTACGGCACCGACTCAAATGAGAGGAGAATTCCCAAACCGAATGTGGTCGGCCGAGGAGCGTGTAGACTTCTTTGGAGTTTGCCTTGTGGAGCTCAGCTTGGCAAGAAAAAAAAAGAAAACAATTTATTCTTCTTCTGCCTTAATACTCAATCTATGCGCAGAAATCTTCCACAGCATTCGCTAAACAAATGTGGCTGTAAGATGGCGCACGAGCATGTCCGACTACTCTACATGCTTACACTATGAACATACAATATGTCGTATTTTTGATGGGAAGCAGAATATTAGTATTTTAATATAAAGTTTGACGACCAAAGTAACAAATGTTCAAGTGAGCAAAATAGTTGCTGCGCAATAAGTAATTGCTAAATGCGGTGTGACCTACTTCCTATTTGCGTAATTTACTCACAACTATCGTAGGAGTTGCCAATTTCATTAAGTATTTTAGTATGTTATGCAAAGCCAATTTCATTTGGTATTTTATGCAAAGACTAAAATTGGTCACTTGCAAATTCTGCACATTGCACATAAGTTTCGCGTATTAAATGACAAATTGCAATTATTTTTATGTTGCTTGACAGATACTGTAGCAATAAATACATATTTCTGGTAAAGTTTACTGATGTAAAGCAGTAGAGCATTCTGAGTGCGTTGCATGGAAATCGCATAAACTCGCCTTTCTTCGCGCCAACGTTTCCTATGGCGGCTTTAGTGCAAAGTCGTGTCTGACTTTGCATAAAATGTGGCATGAATTGGTTGCCAATGGTTGAAATCTGTTTGTCAGCCAACAGTCGACAGTCGACTGGCTGTTGGCTCTTGGCTGTTCAATGTCAAAGTCTGCGAGGGAGCAGCCGAAAAGGGAAAAGGTTTTCCTTGCCAATGCCAATGCGGTAATATTTTTTGTGTTCGCGAGCCTTAATCAGCGTGTCAATACTCGGTGTGTGCTCGAGCGGCTCAGTAGACCAAACATTTGACATTGCAACAAAGTGTCAATAAGTTTGAATTGCCACTGCCCCCATCCCCAACTCGAACTCCATGCTCCAACCTGTAGCGCTTGTTTCAAGCCATTCAACTGAGACGCAGATAACACTGCTCACTCTCTATTCACACTCTTGCCACGCAGCGTGGCAACCACGAAAAAATAATGAAAAAAGACCGTTGTGATTTTTATCGCTGTCACATTTATGACACTATCGTTGTGTCAATATTAAAATGATCGCTCCCTCGCCACAACGCTCTCACACCTTCGCTCGTTCTGTAGAGCCCCCGCACCCTGGAGTGAGAGAGAGGGAGGAGGAGAATTGTGTTTATGATGACTATTATTATTGGCAGGGCACATAAATAACATAGCCGGCGAACTTACTGGCTATTTAAAGCGAGCCTAACGACTCGAGTGCAGCCATAACCCATAAAGATTAAACTCTTAATGATAACCAACAACGGCAACGTCGACGGCGACTGCGACGGCGATGGCAATAACAACAGCGACAACTACAACTGCGGTGGCTGGGTTGGTCGTCGTCGTTGGTTGCATGCAGCATAATTAAATTTTAGACACATCGCTCGCACCCACCAGGCAAGGCAGCGTGCGCAGTTGAACCCATCACGAAAACCTTTTCGCTTATCAACGTTTAATTTGTAAATATCGGAGGGAAAATGCGAGGGACGAGATCAAACTGGTTCTTAATTAAAACGACAACTTAGAACTCTGCGCGTCGAGTTCTCTGTAAATAATCGTAACGAATCAAACGACAATATTAAGAGAAGGCAACAACACTGAGAATAATCGAATACTGGACACACTGCCCACCAATCGGAAGATATTTGAAACAAAGTTTCCCTAAATGATTGCAGTTCTTAGGAAATATGCAAGTTAAATGTGTCAGTGTGGTATTCAAATCAAACTGACTACAATGATCGCAAACTTCCGCTCAAAAGTGACATTTTATCAAAATGCTGCTGATTAATTATTATGGTGGCACTCTCGCATTTGTTCGCTGGGGTATTCGATGCAACAGCCACTGCCCCAGCGTTGTGGCGAATGCAAAGTAATCATGCGTGCCACTTAAGTGCAGCGAGTTGGACCCCAACGCGGCACAGTCGGAGGCAGAGTCAAAACAGTAGCAACTGGCGTGAAGCCGAGCCGCCACATAATCTGTCAAAAGGAAAAGTTCATAATAAATCAAATGTCACGTAAACAATATTATTAAAAAGATGCAGTCAGCAAACCTTTTCGTCTCCCTGCCTCGCACTGCGTCCCAGTCCAGTCCAGCCCGGCCCAGCAGACTCATTAAAAGGGACCCGAAAAGAGCTCGCGGCACGCAGAGGTTGTGGCAGCCTCGACTTAACGTCGCGTCGCGTTGCGTCGCGTTCGCTTATCTGCGGCTGCTGTGGTAAACACATAACGAGTTGGTCATTTAAGCTGCCAACCTCAAACGGTCCAAACTGGCTGGCCCCAGGTAGACGAGACCGACGGACGGACGGACGGCCGGGCGGACGGACAGATTGCAGAGGACAGCGAGTTGAAGTTTGAGGATTCCGGCGAGTTTTTGTGCAGCTTCTGCGCGCATTTGGACGATGATTTTGACGACGACGACGACAACGACAGCGAGGGGGACGTGGGTTTTTGTCAACGTCGCCAACGCCAATTCAGGCGGACGGGGCGGACAGCAGACATTGTGTCAAAAAGGCAGCGCGCGAGAGAGAGAGAGAGAGGCCGTCTTGGATCTCAGCTCTCGAGTTCCCAGTTCTGCAGCTCCCCAGCTACATTTGCAGTCGCAGGTACGCGTTAATCACACTTTATGTCTGCCGTTTTCGACGTGCCTTGTACCCTGTAAAGCGCAGTGGTCGGCGAGGTCTCCTCACAACATTAGCAGCTAGTAAATAGTTAGCTTTATCTTCATGTTTCTGGTAGCATATCTGCAAGTCGTTCAACTCTGCAATGTTCAACGACCTTTTTCGGCGGCTGCAACTGAAAACACATTTAAAATTCCTGCCACGTTTTTCAGTCCGGCGAATTGCCGGGCTATTATATGAAATTCGCCAGAGCTGTCCCCAACCGAAAAACACCAGAAAAAGGGGCAAAAATAATGCCCGAAATCGAGGAAGGGAAGGAAGTCTTTTTGTTGGGCCTTCAGGGAATATGCAGAGGCAGCAGATTTCACACCTTTTATTTTTGCGCTTGGGTACAGTTGTTCTTTTTCGGGCATGGGAAGGGGGGCATCGTTTAAGCGTAGCCAATGCTGTACATAACATAATTTCTGGACTCTAATAAGCATTAAAAGTGCATTGAACCAGCTGCAAGCGGGCACAAACAATGCGCTTGACCATTGCAACGATCTGCGCCTGCTTCTAATGGCCGCAGCCACAGTCTGACAATTGCAGTCGAGCTCTGGCTGCTTCGTGGCTGATGATCAGGGTCAACAGACAGCAGGCAGCGGGCAGAGCGAGAGAGCACACTAATCTCTAGAGCAGCATCGACTCTGACTAGCCGGGGAGCCAGGAGTGGACCTGGCTTATTCCACACTCTGCAGTCCACAGCTGCATTTGCAGTCGCTGTCGCTGTCGCTGTCGCTTGTTGTTGCTGAATTTATGTTGAGGCATTCCTTGGCTGCGCTGAGCCACGTAGTCGGCCCGATATGAGATCTGCACAACCTGGCCATAATATTTATTCCGTTTGTGCTGTTTGCTGCCCTTTCGAGCCGACTGCGGACTGCTGCAATGCACTGTGGCTGGTGTGAAAAAGTGATGCCGTTGCACAGATAAGGTGCCTTCTAAAAGTGGAGTTTCGTGCCAGCCCCATTGTGGTAGGACGCGCAGACTTGCAACGCTCAACGTGCAACGCGCAACTTGCAACACGAAGCAGCTGAGGAAAACAGAGCCAGCAAATAACATAAATGGACTCCAAAACGTAGACGCTGAACGTAGAATCTCAACGTAGCCATCTCGTTCTCCCAAGCACTACTTCGCTCTCTCTCTCTCTCTGTCTCGCTCTCGCTGACTGCCACGTTGTAATTGCAAATTTCTTTTAATAAGCCTTTCAACGCCTCGATGCCATTGCCAATTGCAAATTGCAAATTGCAGCATCGCATCAAATTATATGTATGTCTGCAGTTAGCGTCCTTTTCCGCTGCAATTTAAATTTCAAGTGCATGAGGAATTGAAATAACAGTTGAAAGCGAGCGAGAACGAACAGCAAGCAACATAATGAGAGACTACCATGGGGGTCACTCCAAGGGCTTCCACTCTCGCTCTCCCTCTCCCTCTCCGCCTTCGTCTTCGTCGCTCGTTCGTCGGCGAGCGATCGCAGCGATCATTTATCTTGTCAAACCTAATTTAAAGCTGCCATTTTTCTCTTTTTTCGCCTCCCCTTATTTCGCACGTGAAGTGCTAAAGAGCAACACCAGCAACAACAACAATAACAACAAAAAGCCAGTTAAAGCGAGCGTAGTTGAAGCTATATAGCACAACGATTTCAGCAATGCAATCATTAATACTTCGGGCATTAATGTGGACGCGCTCAGTATGCGGCAATTGCATTAAATAACACCAACTGTCTTAACTAAATTCTTAAAGTCAACTGGGCATTAACAGCTCTAACTAAATAATAAATAATTTAGCAATATATAACACAAAAATAAAATCTGTCCTAACTAAATTCTTAAAGTTATATGGGATTTTACAGCTCTAACTTAAATGCAACAATAATACTTTTTACATTCAGCATGTGGCTATTGTATTAAATACAATAATCTGTCTTAAATTCTTAAAGTTAGTTAGGAATGCTATCATTAATAGTTGTTGACTACTTGTGGAAACATTCAGCATGTGGTTATTCCATTGAACAACATCAACTGTCATATAAAAATTCAAAAAGTTATTTTAGATTTAGTAGTTTTAACTAAAATTTTGCAATTAACATTGTAGGCATAATTATGGAAAATATAATCTGTCCTAATTAAGCTTTGTATTTGAATAACATTTACCATCCTAAGTTAGCTGGGATTTGGCAGCTTTAAATACACTTCAATTGTTAACGTTGTTAAAGTTGGCATTATGTGGAAAATAATCGGTCCTAATTATATTCCTAAAGTGGATGGAATAGTTGTGGAAACATGCAACAATTGTATTGCAAAATATAATCTATTTAGACAAAGTTCGCTGTGAATTGGCAGCTTTAACTAAAATGCAAAAAAAACTATCATTAATACTTGTGGAGTAGTTAAAGAAACATTCAGCAAGTGATCTGACTAAATTCTTAAAGTTAGCTGACATCTCTAACAAAAATTTAATTATTTTCTCGTTTCATTCGTTATATCATTGCTATTTATTATATAATTTATACTTGTGTTGTGGAAACATTCAGCATCAACTATCCTCTCTAAATTCTTAAAGTTTGTTTGAAATTTTTCAGCTTTAACTCTAGAATGCATTGCCACTGATTTTATAAAATTCGCTTGTCATAGAACCAATAGTATATCGATACTTGATGCCTGCTCTCCACTTATTTCAATTTCAAACCCTTTTGCGCTCTTGTGGCAATGACATTTCGCATAGTTGCCCAATGCCGCATGCCTTGGAAATTGGCATCACTTATTCATGCGTCAAAACGTTGCGCGTTCGGCGGGGCGGGAAGTTGGCATTGTGCGACTGTAAATAGTGCAGACTGCAGGCTGTCTGTGCCTCATTACGGGGCATCGGCATGCGTGTCTAGCCAACAGTGGCAAGCCAGACCAAAAGCAGCATCCAGACGGAGACGGAGATGGAGACTGAGGCTGAGACTGTGAGCAAGGCGCTCGTCAATTAGACTTTCCTTCAAAAAAGCACCCGAAATGTGAGCAGGCAACGCCATCGTCTTGCCATTGTTGCAAGATCTGTCTGTGTGTGTGTGTGTTGAGCTCAGAAGAAACATGTTGTTCGACACCACAATTTGTGTTGTACTTCGAGTAAGCAGCGACAACGACAACAGCGACGAGGACGAGAAAGACGACGACAACGTCGCGTCTTTTGCATTGCTAAGTACAAATGCAGGCCGACAACCGATGGGGCAAAAAGAGCGCTGAGGCAGCAGAGGATTCGCTGACTACCTGGCTGGCTGCTGTGCAACGACCCTGAGAGGCGAAGCGGCAGCCAACTGCAGCAGCAGCAGCAGCCACATTGTATTTCGCCTGCAATCAATTGTTGCATCTTGTGGCAAACGCTGCAGACAAACGGCGTCGCGTCGCCGCACAGCCTCCACTCCACTCCCACCTCTGGCTCCTCGCACGCCTCCACAGGCAGTTGGCCAGTTTGGCTGCTTTTGGGTTGCCCCGGTAGGTGATATTGCCTTATCTGATGTGTCATTTCAGTTTGCCTTTGTGACTCGCCTGGCTACGCGCATTGCGAGCCTTCATTTTTTTGGTCACAACAGTTTTTTGCTTGTTAGCGTTTTGGGCCATTTATGTGGAAGCAAACCGTTTTCCCGTACCCGGTTTGCTGGTCGCTGCTGTCTGCCTCAACCAATTATGAGGCACGTTCCTCACGTTCGGCAGCCGTGTGGCGCGACACGCCCAAAACATCGCATCCTAGAGCCACTCAAGTTGTTCACACCACGAAAATTACTATCGAAAATAAGGAACTTGAAATTTCGAATTCCATATATTTCCATTTCGTTGTCTGCTATCGTGCCATCTTCATAAGAATTTCGATTGCAAAATAATTGTGGCTGCCGCAGTCGCCATCGGATCGTTGCCCTCTTGACTTGCTTTGTCATTGTTTGTGTTTGGTCATTAATACAGTTTTCCTAAGATAGACAGTCGTATACTCTGTCTCCTCAATAGGAAAGATGTAGAGAGAGCAATTGGAAGTCGAGCTGAGTTTTTGTCTAGTATCAAACGTTCAAGAAAAAAGCTTTGTAAGTTGCCCCAGAGTATCGAGACTCGAGCTCTGATCATCGATCTTGTTTCAGTTGCTTTGAGTGGGTCTTTTGTGTTATTTCTTTTCGTTTACTGCGGGTTCCCTGCAGCGCACACCTTGAGGGCTTTTGAGTGAAGTAAAAGTTGATTCTATTGTTTGCTAGCCTGCAACAATAAAAAATGTATCGCATTGTAGGAGTTTCCAGTATTTTGTTCAACAAAGCTTATTGGCCATTTGTACAACGTGTTTGTTCAAATTCCACATTTTCGATCTATATCTGAATATTTTGTAATTTCAGGCTATTAACAACAATTTTATCTTGTTCTTTTAATTAGTTACAACTGTTGTCAATATGTTTTCGGTCGAACTAGCACAATAATCGAGTTACAAATTTGAATATACATTTTAGTCGAATTTAAAAAAGTCGTCACGCCCCCGGGTGGACTCGAACCACCAACCTTTCGGTTAACAGCCGAACGCGCTAACCGATTGCGCCACGGAGGCGGTTGGGTTCGGGCGCTCGATTTGAAAACCAAAAGCGAGAACATTCACGAACATTTCGTTTTGACATTGTTATGATTCTTATCGCTCACTAGATAACTACAATACGTTAAAAATATATTAATAAATAATAGAACGACATATTAACTGTGCAAATTTAAGAGTAGGAACATTTAAAAGATATTTTTTTAATATATTTCAGGCCTGACTTCTAATCAATAACAATCATGAACATTTTGTTTTGACATTATTTTGCATCTTATCGCTCAGTAGATAACTTCAATACGTTAACAAATACAAATGAAATGTAATAAATAAACGTAGTTTTAAATGTACAAATTTAAAAGAAATATTTGGGCGTATTTCAAGCCTCATTCATTGACAAATGCGAAGCATAAATTGCGCCTTTTACGTTATTTTATTACTTATTTTGTTGATATCAATTGTTTGTGTTATGATTATTTATGTGTACTAGTGTTTGCTTTATTTTATTATATATTTATATTTCAATTGAAATCAATTGTTCGCATTATGTATATTGTATGAAATGCTGTCGTAAAAATCATATTTATCAAATGATAATATTCCTCTTAAAAAAGTTACGTATATTTATATACAGTATTTATATATAATGTATATATTATAGTAAATAGAAGTTTACTTTATTATATTATATATTTTATTTATATTTCATGAAATGCTGTCGTAAAAACCGTATTTCCCAATTGAAAAATATTGTACCAAAAAGTTACGTTTTGAGGCAGATAATTGTATGTGGTTCGAGTATTATATCTGCAATTGATTATAGCTAAAATTGAAATATTTTGGCTCTACATTAGGAAAATGAATCGCAGGCAGATCTCGAATCTATTTACAAATTCAAAGCAAACGAGAGGAAATTCAAATGGCTCGGGAAGCAAATACATTTGAAGGAGAAGACGAAGCGTGTTGTGTGCTACTCTCTCCCTAATCCGCTTGGCAGAACGACGACCCTTCTGCTATCTGTGTGTATCTGTTGGATTTCGGGCGTCTTATCGTGACTGTCATTGAAATGAAATTTAATATATACACACAGACACAACGGGGAACGGAGTGTGCGAGTGTTTTGAGGAATCGTGGGCACCTCTGCACACTTTCACGCTGCCGTATTGAATTACTAGCTGACGCCGCGCCAGTTGACATACTTAGTACGATCAGCAACTTCTGATGAGCATCCTCATCATCATCATCATCCAGGGCGTCGAATCGCCGTCTCAGCAGTGGAAGTGGAAGTGGAAGTCTGTAGAGTGTTCGCTTTTGGGTGACATTATTCAATTTAAAGTGCTCGATTCGTCGTCGTCTGTCACTTGTTGTGCTCGCGTAATTCACTTTGGACGCGACAGGAAATCTTCAATTATGTGTCTAGTCTTTGAAATTGAGAACATTGCACACACACACACACTGCTCTATATACGATGACGTTTCGTGGACCACCCAAAATGTCTATTTTTCTATGCTGCTGCGTGGAGAACACAAACAAATCCACAAATTTGCGCCTCGCCCGCTATTTCAATCACAAGTCAAACGTCAGTTTTTGACGTTGACTCGCTGCCAAAAGCAAATAATGAAAGGCATTGAAAATATTTGAAAACCGCGCGCCTCAATGCATTTATGATTGCGTAAATAATCAATTTGCCTGGGTGGTCGATTCAAACGTGGCATAAACTGAATAGCAAACAGAGTCTTAACAATAAGGAAAATACAATCAGTAGCTCAGTATTATTAAATTTGATTGAGTGACTGCTTAAGATGGCCATAATTATTATTTATAAGGAACAGTTTATTTACAAACTATATTTGCACAAGTGAGGCTGTTTGACAAAGAGAGAATAAGAGTACGGCATCATGGGCCTATTCTACTTAGATATATTGAATATTGAACTGCATGAATAGATTTAATATAAATGCATTAAGCAGTTACACAAATCTCATAAATTGACTTACAAACTAGAACTTAAACATAAAGATTAATGGTTTGTGAGATACTATTCAATATTTTGTAAATGTGATATTGACATCTTTTAATAAAGTAAGTCTTGCTGAAGACTTAGTGCCACTCTGGCTAATGCTAGGGGAGATGGAGTATCACTTTTAAAGTTTTCTTTTGGCCATAATTATGCAATAAACGCACAGTGCAGAATAGATCCAATTAAGTTGAATGCGAGCTGTCCAATGTTCTGTTTGTCGCCGTTCTCATGACGTGTTATAGCCACGTCATAGTCTCAAGTTGCAGTCGAAGATGACGAGCTGAAGTTGCAAATGGAGTTGAGATGATTTCTGATTGCAGTCGCTGTTGCTGTCGCTGCGGCAACACCTGCGTAGCTGCAAGCATTAATTGTGTTATTATACGATGAGTTGAAGTTTTCGTCGACGGTTCGTGCAGCCCCCAGCAAGGAAAAGAACAATACGAAATGATGACTGTGACCCGACGACCATGCGGCAATCAGTGCTGTAAACAAATTTCAAGTGGCCCCGACTGATTGGGCTGCCACTTGCAACTGATGACGTCCACGTTCGAGACGCAGACGTGCGTCCATTGGGCGCAAGCGTGAATACGAACGGATTCTTGTCCGTTCCGTGCGCCGTGCGGAATTTTAATTGATTTCATTTACGCATTTCATTTTCGACTAATGCAGCCACAGCTTGTGTTGTGTGTGCTGTGCTCTTGGGATCAGCTTGTGGGTGTGCGCTGCAGCTCATTTAGCATGGACTCGCCGCGTTGATGGACAGAGCAGCCATCAGCTAGCAGCCAGCAGCGGCGACGGGGCATGCATCACTTGCCACGCTGCTCTGCTTCAAAGTGTATTTTCGCATTTGCCTGCACTTTGATCTATTTCGGGCTGCTTTTCATACCCTGCCACATCAGCAGGCAAACAGGGCATCATAGAATGAGAGAAACTAGCAACTCAGTTGACTAAATCTATTCGTATTTCCATTGGCACATTTGACGGGGTATCTTTTCAGACTGTCACCAGACGCTTTTGCCATTCTCCCAAATTTATTTTGATGAAACATAAATTTTTAATTGCATCAAAAGTTCTGTTTGGCGACGACCCACTTTTTGCGGTTGCACGTGCACTTTATACCTAAATATAACTAAATATATAATTTTGAAGGAGTTCATCTTTTTAATATGCTATTCTAATTTACAGTACCTAAATGCCTAAATATAAATATATAATTTCTAAGTTTATCTATATTATATCTCTTTCAAATACTATAATTTTGAAGGAGTTCATCTATGCTATTCTAATTTGCAGTATTTCTACCTGAATGTAAATGTATATAATTTCTAAAGAGTTCATCTTTTCACTACGCTATTTAAATTTGCAGTATTTCTACTTAAATGTGAATATATAATTTCTAAAGAGTTCATTTTGTTACAATGCTTTTCTAATTTGCATAATGTCGCTAATATTTGAGGACACTTGGAGATCTAACACTCGACTGACTCTGCCTCCTTTCTACTTCTCTCTTGTGTATTCCAAACCACACTCGGCGAGAGGTTCTTCTAAAACTGCTAAAACGGTTCTCCCCAAAAATACAAAACCACAAGGAGCATTCACAGTGCAGTAGACTGACGTTACCATAGTGATGAAATTACTATTCTGATCACATATTAAAAAGAGAAGCATACCCTTACCGTCTCACACATACACCCAATACCATGATACAATACTCCAAACACCAAGTGCTCTCCGACAAATACATATTCTATAATTTTGAAGGAGTTCATCTATGCTATTCCAATTTGCAGTATATAATACATTGATTTTCGAGCACTTGTACTTTCTACCAAAATTGAAATACATAATTTCTAATAAGTTCATCTTATTACTACGTCATTCTAATTTGAAGTATTTGTACTTAAATATAAATATATAATAATTTCTAAGAAGTTCATCTTGTTCCTACGCTATTCAAATTCGCAGTATTTCCATTGATTTGCGCTTGTCATCAATCAAGTTCTCGCTGTTTCGCAGTGTATAGCAATTGACCATCATTATGCATGCAATAAAGAATAAAGAATAGAAGTGGAGGCAACACACCCCGCACTGGACGCGGGGGCAGGTGGCGAGCTGAGTAAATGGGGGCAAGTTGCCAAATGGCGTTTAGCATTCAGTCGGCATTAGCTTTTATTTCTGCGTAATTGCGTTTGCTTTTGATGCGATGCGCTGTGAACGGCGCGAACTATATCATCGCCATATGCACGTTGATTGATTGCCACTGTCATCGTCATCGTCGTCGCGATCGTCATCGTTATCGTTATCGGCAGTGCTCCAATTTGTCGCGTTATGGCTGCGTTTGCCGCCTGCTGTTGCATATGAAATGAGGCGGCTTGGAGCTGTTGTTCCCTGCACTGCACCCACTTCGAGCCAGTCACGTTTTGCTGTTTTGTTGTTTCGCTGTTGTGTGCGGCAACTGTTTTGCTGTTTTGGTTTTTCGCTCGCTCGGCTTCTCTGAAATTGCATTATCTGTTCCCATCCCCGCAGCAGAACGGTTATTTACTGCACTGTGTCACAGTGTGTTTGATAAATGGTTTGTCTAACAGTGAGTGCGAAAGCAGCGCACCAGTCACGGCAATTACGCACTCCGCTTCCTCCGTCCCAGCCAAGTGCAAAACCATTTAATCAATTAACGCCTCCGCTCCACGCCGGGGCAGCTTGCGGTGCAAGTGTCTGGCTTTTTATCAGCCCAACTTGCTGTCGAACAAACGTTGTCAAAGCACCATTATCCGCTGTTTGCTGTTTGCTTCGAGGAAGGCGAAACTATCGGAATATAGCTACTCAAGCGATTTGTACTCGCTTTCCATCGCAGTGAAATACTCAGAAACCCTTTAAATGTCATTATTATACGAAACACAAAACATGATGAGCTCTGCAGGCTTTACGTGAATTTACTAAAGACTTTCCTGTTCAAATATTCAAGACAATCTTTAGCTTTACATGATGAGCTCTGCTGGCTTTATGTAAACTTCCTGAAGACTTTACTTCTACTCAAATATTCTAGACAATCTTCTTTAGCAGTATAATGCTCTTGCGGCCTTAGAAACATTTATTCTAACTGCAATGTGCTTAAATACACGAATAGTCAATAGAAAGTAACATTGCTTTAAACCAACTCTACATTTAATTCATAAGAATTTAGAAATACTCCGATGATCATTATAGTTTTGATCAGACCTCAAACCACTAATGCTAAAAGCAAATTTAAGCTTAGTGTTTAAAGTCAATTATTCATTCTAACTAGATTTTGCTTAATTATGCTAGCACTCAATTAAAAAAATCAATTATTTATTCTAACTGGCATCTGCTAATCTGCTTAAATATGCCAGCAGTCAATAAAAACCAGCATAGCTTCAGCCAATTCCAGATGTAATTTAAAAGAATTTGTTAATATTCCGCAGTTATTTATTAGTTTGATCTATAACCCTCTTCATCACAAATTTATGCTCAACATACAATTAATTAAATTCTGATTTCAATGCTTCAGCGCTGTTAACTTTCATAACATAAACAATTACCAATAATTTTATATCAAATAAGCAATATGTAGTTATTATTTTCACTTAAACTTATATTATTTTCACTTCTAATTTATATTATTTACACCCTACTCTGTGGTGTATGCTCTAGTGCAACTGTTACAATAAAAACATAAAAACATAAATTGCCTACCAAACTTTCGCATCATTTATAGATCACATACATTTTCTTTGAGGGGTTTTACTAGCAGCCTAGCTTTTCAACGAGTTCGTGAACATATTTTCGAGCCCTACAGACTCTAATCTCTAGACACAGCACGAGAACGAGGCGTAAACTCGTAGAGCTGTCGAAGCTTATCTTAAAGATGCGAGTGTTTCCTACTTAACCGGTTCGTCGCAGAAAGAAGCAACAAATTGCGTACTCCGATGTGGCGGTTAGCCATGCTACAAACTGTTGCCTACGTGCTTCTCGTTTTTGTATCTTTCTGTGCCTTTGCTGGGAGAATGCGAATGATTTTGACGAGTTGCGCGTCATATTACAATTCCAATTGTTGGCGCTCGAATTATAAAACGACATTTGATTGGCGCCATCGCCAACAGCGACATCGACGCCAGCAAAAGAAACATCAAGTTGCACTCTCAACTGTTTGTTTACAAAAACCGCACTCAAAACATTGTGTATTTTAAGTACTTAACATATAATGCTTTAATATATTTTCATTTTATTCTATATGTTTTTCAGGCCTGGTCAGCACTTATGATTTAACTGCAGCGGATGAAAGAGTCGAGGACTCGGCTGCCTATGAAGATGTGGCCACAGCAATGTTGAGGGAGGCAGCAGCTCTCACAACACGCATGCACGAAAAGCCAGCACAGAACGGTGAGTACATGTGAAGGGAAACAAATACACATTTTGACAAACAGAACTCAGCGTCCTCGATAGTATAGTGGTTAGTATCCCCGCCTGTCACGCGGGAGACCGGGGTTCAATTCCCCGTCGGGGAGAATGTTCATACATTTTTTTTTAATATTATTCATTTATGGAGCGCACATTTATTTCTGTGTGCTTTATTTAATCGGACATTCTTACAACAGAAAAATAATGTCCTATTGTTTATTATTTTACTTTTAAATACAAAATTCGAATCCAGCTTCCGGTTAGTAATATTTATAAACATTAATGTTTAACAATTTATATTAGTAAAATTTAGAAAAATTAAAAAGTGTACAAAAACAAAAAAATACCGCATCACTCCCCGACGGGGAATTGAACCCCGGTCTCCCGCGTGACAGGCGGGGATACTAACCACTATACTATCGAGGATGTTAATGTTCGATGGCCAAAATGTATACTTGTGAGTACAAGCTGTTTCTGGACATAGAATAACGGGTACAAATGTTTTTTTTTTCTTTTTGGCTTATCAAATATAAATTATTGTTTAATGCTTAGATATATGAAAACTTGTGAATTTTCATGAAATGGAATATAATTTATTTTCGACGTCTTATAGCAGGTTTACAAAGTTATTGATTTGTTAACAATACTTCAAGCACAAATATCGATTTTGTTGCGTACTCATAATTAATAATGAAACGTACTTGCAGAACTTTCTTAACTATTATTTTGCTGATGGGAGTGTGTATAGTCTCTAGTAGGTAAATTGCGTTAGTGGAAAAAATGTTTTTGTCAAACTTGAGTCAACATCCTCGATAGTATAGTGGTTAGTATCCCCGCCTGTCACGCGGGAGACCGGGGTTCAATTCCCCGTCGGGGAGAATCTTGTAACATTTTTTTTTAATTTCAAATGTTAAATCTTTGCAAAGAAGTAATTGTAGAAATTTCGTGTTCAATTTAAAATTATTTCAATCTCAATAATTTCTTATTAACTGTAGTTGAGTTTTGAGCATATGATTCAGTGAAAACTCTCACCTATTAGCCGGACAAAATCTCTTTAATAGGTAAATTGGATTTTTAAGAGCATACGGCGTACACTATTATGCAAAGTTTTTAAATTGGTCTACCTTTGTCTGGTTCAAACGCGCAAATGTTAAAATGAATGTGCTAAAATAATTTGTTAGTTATAACACTTTGTTAAGTGAGTACGCCAAGGCGGGTTTCCCAGCACTCTTAATATTTATTTATTCTGTTATTTGCGCCAACTGTTTATTCTGTTGGGAGACACAAAAAATTAAAAAAAGCAATAAAAATTAGTTGAGAAAGTATAAAAAAAGTATTATCTCGATCTCCCCGACGGGGAATTGAACCCCGGTCTCCCGCGTGACAGGCGGGGATACTAACCACTATACTATCGAGGATGTTGAAGTCGGCTCGCCTAAATGTCAATGTGGCGTACGGCAATTCATTCTGGTCAGACTGAACATTTATTCTGTCTGACGTTTGAAGTCCGCCAAACGTAGAAATCAACGAACACAGATTGATGCTCGCCGAACTCGTATTTTAATTAATTTGCCAACACTTCTAAAAACTGAGCTAACACTTTCATCCCCGAGGTGTTAATGAAATATTTTTAATGCATTTACAAATTATATTTGACGTGTTCAAAGTCGAGGCACTCCAAAGGAGTTTGCGTACACATTTATTATGATCGTGTGTATGTGTGTGTGTGTGTTGGGGCTGGTTGACTTATGCGCAGCGGTGCGTGTAATTATAATTTATCGTTGTTGTAATTCCATGAAACTTTAACACCTCACCTTGGGGCAGTGAAGTGTCTGAAAAGGCGACGTGGCTGCAGCGTAAAGAATCGAGAAAGCCGCGTCAGGCAAGGCGCGGAGATGAATGCTTAATTGCACTTCTCTTTGATGCATTTTTGGTAAGGGGCAACTCCTCCGAAGTGTTAATGATGCACTCTTCACTCTTCCACATGTACACATACACACACACATACCTACGCAGCTTTAGTTGTTTTCGATTGCGTTGTTCTTGTTGTGGACTGGGACAAATTCGGACGCATTGCAAAACGATCACGAATAAGAAGAAAGGAATTCGTAGCATTTTCTGTTTTTTTTTGTCTGTCCACATGCTGCTGACAAAGAACGAAATGCGTTTGCTCTTGTTTTGCGAGAACAACAAAAGCGACTCTCGCCCACGTTGACACGAATTTCATTTCATGTACAACACACACTCTGAGATTTCCATGCAGCAAACACAACAGACATCTGTATATATGTAGAAGAGACAGCAGAGTCACATTCAAGTGTTTGCGAGATACAACGGGGAAAGGAGAAGGGAAATCTGTTGCTTTGTTGTGAGCAGCGCGCGGCTGACATTGATTTAATGCCCAGCCACACTTGAAGTGACATTTCAAACCTTTGGGACAAGAAGACCTTTTTGGGCATTGTCGGACCTTTGTTGCACCGAGCTGCCCGATCGCTAGAGACCCAAAGAACGAGCAACAAGGGGAGCCTGTTGCGCACATCTGTTGGCCATGTTGCCTCGCTGCAGGCTGTATCTAATGTGTGTTGATTCGTTCCAGATACAGGTACAGATACAACAGATACAGGCCGAGCTGCAGATAACAACAGATTGCTGGGCCGCCAGCTTGTCTGGCATGTTGTCTGCATCTTGTGTTTGGGAGACGCGCATTTCCATGGAAATACTCGAAATCTTCGATGAAAAACCGAACACGGAATGTATACAAATCAATGGGCTTGTTTATTCTCGAAAATCCGTTGTTCCCTCATTCCCTCAATGCTGGCTGCCTCCTCTTCTTCTTCTTCTGCTGCTGCTTCGTCTTCTTCGCTGATTTAAACAAAACGCTTTATAATGTTAATGCACCTCACTTAAAGGTGCTAATTGTGCACTGCAGCAGAGCCTCACGTCTGTATGATTAGTAGACATAAGTAATAAAAATTTCGCGCCTGGCATTTTTGGTGCCAGACTCCCAACTCTCGCCTGCACTCTGCCTCCCCCCCCCCCAAACTCTTCTGTATCCTAGAGCGCACAACTCCCTTCGCCATGCTTCTCTCTCTCGCTGTCTCTCTCACGCCAACGCATTCTCGCTGCTAGATAATGCCAGAGCAGACAGAGACGGCATTCACAATGGCCGCCCGTCTACTGCAAAAGAATGGAAGCCCAAAAAAAAAAGAACATCTCTGCATGATCTGCAGAGCGTGCAAGACTTCTGGGATTCTCTCTTATTTCCCACGCGATTCATGAATTTTGTGTCTTTCACTATAATAGATTTCTTGAAATTTTGGTGTATTTCGAAATGTAGACAATTTGGTATTTTCTCAAAATTACATTTTTATACAAATACATTTTTGTTTAATTCTCTATCTGAAAAGAAATATATATTTATATATATTTTCTATTTGATTCTTGTCTTAGGAGTCATTATTCCGAGTTACTTAGTTTAAATTATTTAATTTTAATGTTACTGACTTTTATATTACATGAAACATGTAATTTTTTCAACCTATTTATTCATTATTTAATTATGATAGCAAATATATATATATTTATATGTATTTTCTTTGTGTGTCACTAAGTTTAACTTATTTTTATAATTTTACACTACTCTATTCTATTACGTGAAACATGCCATTTTTTAAATTTGCTTTTAATTAACTGATTTTGGGATTATTCATTATTTAATTCTCTACCTGAAAATATATATATTTTGTCTTTGATGCATGTCTTAGGAGTCTTTCTTTGGATTCTCTTAATTTGCATTATTTCTATAATTTTACTGTCTTCTTCATGTTATACATGAAACATGTTATTTTTTCAACTTATTTTCCATTATTCATTATAGGGTTGTTTTTATATATTATTATTATTTTCTTTTTGGTTCTTGTCTTATGGATCGTTATCCCAAGTCAATTCATTTGCAATATTTGTAAATATTTATTTAAACGTGTAATTCTTAAAATATTTTTATTTAATTATTTTGTTACTATTCATGATTAAATTATCTATCTGATTCATAACGTGATTTATTTAATTCACTACTCAATATTCATGCGGAAATTACATATACTAATATAAAGTAAAGTATTTAAATTGACTTTGATTTACTTTTAAAGTGAATTATATAATTCTCTATATATGATATTTATTTATATTTAAGATGACTTTGATTTTTTTTTAACGTGAATTATTTAATGCTCTACGCGATATGAAATGCTCTACCGGAAATGAAATACTATTTTATTAATTAGCATTTTTGTGAACTTGGATTTACTTTCAACGTGAATTGGTGTCTGCTTTGTGTCGCCTCCGCTTGCGCTGTGTGTTGCAGCATGCCCTGCTCGGGGCTAAATCGTTTTACAGGGTGTGGTGCAGGGAAGCTTAATGCCCTCTGCGTGCAATGTCTTTTGTGCACCACAGGCTGTGGCAGGCAAAGTGTTGCCGGCTGTGCGCTGTGCGCTGCGTGACTCCTACACTTGAGAAATCACACCTCGCCTGCCAGCACCCACCACCACCACCACAACAACAGCAACAACAACAGCAGCAGCAGCAGCCGCGGGTAAAACAAGCGTAACAACAACTTACGTTATTATTAAGCACAGCCAGCAAAGAGTCTGGCAATCAGCGAGCAGCATCTGACCAAAGCATTTAGATAGACGAATGAATCCCCAGAGCAGAGCAGAGCAGAGGGCATGGGCCCAACAAAGTGCTCTGTATAAGTTATGAGCGCGATAGTGAATGCAGTTTTTTGGGAGCTGATTCGAGGGATCACGAGGGTTATCGCTGGTTGCCCAAACTATGCTCGAGTTCAGTGCAGTTGCGAGGATTACAGCGAACGCAGTGCCAACCAAATACCAACTGTCAAATGCGTTTTTAATGCGGGAGTGTGGCATGCAACTACCTGCGGGCCTAATGAGCGCGACTACTGTGCAGAGATCGGTTGACATCTAATGAGTTTTTCGGCCACAAATCACTGAGCACAGATGGCGGCATTATTATGTTGCGATGCGATTGCAATTGCAATTGCGCTGGCTTGCCTGGCTTGTCTGGCTGGTGTTGCCGCTAATCACACGTTGCATTAACAAATTCGAGACAAAGACCATAATTATTTCGGCCTCTTGTTGTTGTTGTTGTTGTTGTCAGTTGGCAGTCGTTTGTTGCATGCATATGCAAAAAAGGGCCTCGAGTCCGTGGCCAACTCGCAGTTCCAGTCTCCGTCTCAGTCCCCGGCAATTACGCAGTCGACAGCCGCAGAAACGGCAGCAGCGGGCAGTACTTCTACCCAAGCCTTATATCTAGATATGTCAGTTATAATAAGCAGCAACGAAATACGAGCACGGACGACGACGACGATGCTACACAAACGGTTAAAGATCAAGATACTCGTACACACAACACACACACACACGCGCGCGCGCAGTGCCATTCAAAACTTGAAATACAAGTGAGCGTGGCCAAAAGAAAAACGCCAAGTGAGCTGCGAAGAGAGCGCGCTCACGCGTTTTAAATCGCGCACGAAACGCGCCAACGCTTTTGGCGCGCGCTCTCTCTCTCTCTCTCCCAAATCTCTGTCTACGTCTCGCGCTCTGTCTGTCACCCACACGTCGCCGACACTGCGACGCCAACGCGCTCGCGCAAAGTTCACAGAGTGTGGCAGAGAGTGCAGGCAGTGCAAGAAAATGCCTGTGAGTTGCAAATTCAAAATGTTTAGTGCTGTGACGTAGCAAATACGCGCTCTGCATTACATAAATTTTGACTAGAACAATGATAAAGCGCAACGTACACCAATTCAATCCCTGCAGACATTTGTTTGCATACTGCCTGCCTATTTACGCTCAGTGTGCGCGCTGCTCTCTGCGCTCTCCCACTCATTGCCTCTAGCGCGCTCTCTCTGTCTCTTTTGCTGAGTGCGCGTCTGGGCGCTCTCTTTGCGTACGCCTGTTGCTTGCTGCTGGCCGCAGCAGAGTCAGTACCTGATACGTCGTGCTCGAGTTGTGACGTATCTGCGGATTGCGTGTCGTGTGGAGACTGACGCTGAGTTTGTTCGTCGTTCGATTGTCGTGCAATTAGCAAGCAAGCTTTTCAAATGGCAAATATTATTAACTAAATTGGCAGTGTGCACAGATCAAGTAACCAGTGTTCGCGCAATCTAAATGAACGGAATGGAAAACGCCAGAATCGTTGGCAAGAATTGTGCGGATCTCTGTGAAAATTATAAAAGCCAAAGCGCTAAAAATAATTAAACGAAACAACGAAACGACGAAACGCGCTCGTCGATTCACAAATATTTGTTTGGCACTTTTCAACTGTGTCGTCGTCGCCGTGAAGTGCCAACGAGTTGAATCCGCAAAAAAAGAACTGATAATTTGAGATTGTAATCAAATTGAATTTGATGTTGTAGCCAGTGTCTGTCTGTCGCAGGATATCCGACGACGCGGCGCAGCGCAGCGTACATATGCTGGGATTGGATTTCACCTGATTTGTATTGCCACCTTTCGTATATAATTATAATCAACGTGATCACGCGCTCACACCACAGCGACAACAACAGCAACAGCAACGGCAACGACAACAAGTCGAAGAGAGGAGCCCAGAACGGCGCACACAGGATCAAGTTTGGCAAAACCCATAATTTTTTTGTTGTGCACACTCGTGGAGCGTGGAGCGGGGGGCTGCAACAGGAGGCTCCATGGTGTCGCCGGTTTGACCGACGCCGCCGGCCAAACGACCGCAATAAACTAACCAAACCAAACCAAACTAAACGACAAGGCAGAGCGACAGAGAGGGCTATAGACAGTGGTGGTGGCAGAGGCGAAGGTATATAACGAATCCAGTTCTCGTTCTTCCACACGATCCACACACACACACGCACACAGAGACGGCTCGTGTTGCTGCCGCATTTATTGTTTTGGTGCACGGCTGACCGAGAGATCGAGAGCCGAGCAACGGGTCCCAACACCCAGCGACAACAACAGCTCGCCGAGACGTTGTTGCTGCATTGCAACAGCAACAGCAACAGCCACAGCAAAAGCAACAGCAACAGCAACAACAAGAGCAGCAGTCGCTGCCACCGCTTGGCATAAAACTCATCGGCGTTGTTGTTGCTCGTGTTGCAGCTTCAGACATGGCGCCGAAATCCAGAAAGAAGAAGGCACATGGTAAATATTAATATAACATTTCATTTATCTCCTCCTTGTGTGCCCCTGAAAAGCCCTAGACGGGGCATATTAGCTGCTAGGAATAGTTCACATTCAAACTATATTATATAAAATGTCCAGGGAAGTCTTCCAAAGTATTGCTGTAGTTAACTGATAAGCACTTACTTGAACTCTTCTTATTGTTCAGGTACAAGTAAAATGCATCCAAGCCTTTTACGAAAACATTGCACTACTTTATTCTGGCTAAGATTTTGTTCGTCGCTCCTGCTGGCAATATTTCGCATTACAAATTTATTATAAACCATAAAAAATCTTCGCAACTGTAGTGTTGGCATTGTTATATTAAAATTTAAGACTTTATATAAAACTTTATTTTGAAAATATTTCATGTTCGCAGTTTGGGTATATGTACTGGAAAGTCCTATAATATATATTGATGGACTAGCTACATATATTTCAATGATAAGCAAATGCTTGGCCAACTCTTATCTAATATTTTATTGATCAAAGTTAGTAAATTCAGACGCTTTCAATCCCCATATGAAAACTTCAAAATACTTTATTATTATTTCCTTTGTGTCTCTTGCTATGAATATTTTACATTCGAAGTTTATTATATGTCCAGGGAAGCATTTGAAACTATATTTTTCTTATCGATATAGTCGCAACTATTATTCAATCCGATTCAAAAGTATTACACTAATTTTACTAGATAATCGTTGAAATACTTTATTCTGGGCATGATTTTGTTGGTCTCTCTTGCTAGGAATATTTTACATTGGAAATTTATGACATATCAAAGTAGGTCCTTCTAATTACTGCTTTTAAATGATAAGCAGCTTTTATAATGTATATAGTTGCAGGTCACTGCTCATCAAATAGATACGATAGAAATAATGTTGTTCGTCGCTCTTGCTAGAAATACTTCACATTAAATAGTTATTGTATACGAAAAAGAAGTCTTCTACTTTCTGACTGACTAGATTTAAATGATAAGCGCATATTTGAACAAACTTGAACACCTTTATCCCCAGATAGTCGCAATTAATATTTGATCTAGTTCAAAAGCATTACCATAATTTCACTATGTAATCATTTATTCTCAAAGTGATTATATTCGTCTCGTTTTCGAAAATTTGTGATTTATCAATAGTTGCACCTAATATTTGTGTTTTACTTTATGCTGGCAATGATTCTGTTCATCTCTCGTGTGTAGTTCCTCAATCATTGAACTTGACTGCAGAGTTTCCTCGGCAGCTTTCCCGTTGGGCTGACATCTCCGTCTGTCAACGTTATCGCTCTGATCGATCTCTGCAATAGTTGCGGAAATGGACAAGTCGCAAGCTCATGTTTCCATGATTTCTGGGCTCATAAGTATGCAGTGCTCATATGTCAGATCCCTGCATATATCCTGTGTGCTGCGTTCGTCGATGGTTTTCAATTGAAAATTGAAATCGGCTGCCGTTGCCTCTTCTTCTTTGCCTCTAATTGCGTTTCGTTGTTCCCTCTGTGTCAAGTGCTGAACCCTCGACCACGTTTGCACTGAGTGCGACAGAGACGGAGACGGTCGAGGCGAGAGGCGGCCCAAAATATGCGATGTCTGACGTTGGCGTCGACGACGACGTCTTCGTCTTCATCTCCTTTGCGCCTTTGCTTCTTTGCCTGTGTTGTGCTGTGTGCATGTTTTTCTTAATTTTTTATGGACGTGCGCAGGTAGAAGGCAGCGCACTAGCAACAACAACGGTCCGAGGAGCGAGGAGCACAAAACAAAAACGAAAACAAAAATAAATAAAAACACATACTCGATGGCGACGTTGGCGTCGACGTCGACGTCAGCGTCAGCGGACACCCCTTGCAAATGGAAATGGGGCAGCCAAAAAAGATCAGCTGTCAATTTAATGGATGCCAGTCCTACGCCTCTATCTCACATATATTGTATGCTGAGTCTGTGTCTGTGTCTCTGTCTCTCGCATTTTATGTGGAACCTTGTGTCATTCGATTGCCTTTGCGTAGATTAGTTTGATATGCATCTACACGTTTGATTTCAGATGCGCTCCGAGATTGCTTATACACAGAGAGAGAGAGAGAGAGGGGGTGAAGCATTGTAAAACTAACTCTATTCTCTTTTTACGACATTCGAAATGCACAGATACATCTAACAATGTATAAGTCCTTAGGAGATATACATATGTATGAGGTTTGGTCAGTATGTGATATTACCGAAATCTGTTGTTATAGTGCTATAGCGTTTGTACGGGTTCAAATACTCAATAAATCTTAATAATAATACAACAAATCTAACAATGTACAGTATAATCTGCATTGAAATCAACTTACAAAGTTCTAAGCATATCAAATTGATTGTACGGGTTCAAATACTTAATAAATCTAAATAATAATATTAAAAAAATCTAACAATTTAGAGTATAATCTGCATTGAAATCAGCTTAACGACGTTGTATGCATATCAAATAATCTAAATACAAAATTAATTTATTTTCAAAAATGCTTAACCTTAGCAGTTGCAAATGTTGTTATGGTACTGAAGTGATTTTACTAGTTCAATTACCTCAAAAATCTAAATAATAATAATAATAAAACATCTAACAATATTCAGGATTATCTGCGTTGAAATCAACTAATAATGTAGTATGCATATAGCTGCATAATCTGCATTGAAATCAACTTACAACGTTCTAAGCATATCAAAGTGATTGTACGGGTTCAAATACTTAATAAATATACATAATAATATTAAAAAAAATTTAATAATTTAGAGAATAATCTGCATTGAAATCATCTTAACGATGTTCTATGCATATCAAAAACTTACTTTTACCTTAGCGGCTGGAATGTCGCTGCTTAACTTTTGTGTTTGCTCGATTTTGCTTGAGAGTTAAGAGTTTTGGGAGTTTTGTTATAGTTGAAAATGTGAGTGTTGCTTTCGCACGTAATCCTCTGAATGTGGTGCAAAATGTTCCACGTTAGCAGTTGCAAATATCGCTTCTACATCTTTTGTGTTTGCTCGATTTCGTTTGAGAGTCGTTCACAAGATTTGATATAGTTGGGATTGTTAGTGTTGCTTTCGCACGTAATCCTCAGAATGTCGGTAGTTGACCAGGTGTGTGTAGAGCTGCCTCTTGTTTTCGGCTTTCGTGATTTATATTGCACATTCTTTTAATAATAAATTCGCCATGGGCGGCCTCTTCTGGGTGCGTCCCGTCTCTATCTCACTGTCGGAGTCAGAGTCGCAGTCGGAGTCTGAGTCAGTTCATAATGCCCGTGACAAATCGGGCGAGTGGACAGAGCAGCTAAAAGACACAAAGGCGAAAACACCTTTTGATGTGGGGACTTAACATAGAGGCGGGACTTAGCGAGAAGAGGACTTACCGAGATGCTCAAGCAGTTTTGATGGAGCCGCCACAGTTTGTGTGTGTGAAAGGGGGGGAACATTGCGCAAGTGCAGGCGGCGAGGGCGCGCTATCGTTATTTTCAGTTATGATTAAACACGCGACGCTCGCCGCTATCAGGTCGCATCAGCATTTTCGTGGAACCACTAGCGAGTGATAAGCGGCGAGGTGTTGTGTGTGTTGTGTGTGCTGTGTGTGTTTGTGCGCGCCCGACGACAACCTGGTCGCTGGCCGACTAATCTTATCGCTGGCGTAAACAAACATAATACAAATAAAACGGAAAACTCAAATCATAACAATGCGCCTGCAAGTCGATAGTTGTAACATTTGCGCTCGCTCGACTTTTTCAGCTATCTCCTGGCTAACTGCGCGTATTTCTGCTGACTTCTGCTGCGATTCGATTCGATTCGATTTAGTTGCGAGCAGCGTTTAAATTTAATTGACTCAAAATGCCAACTTGCCGATTTCGCGTCAACTCGCCGGAAAGAGGTCATTGATTTTGTGGGCCTGCATTCGACGGCTCTCCTCTCCCCCATCCCCCTCCGTCGTCGTCGTGTGCGAGTCGGCCGATGTGTTTGCGCGTGGTCAGCAGAAAGCACAGACGTCGCCGTGTCGCGTCTCTAGAGTCAAAACAAGCGAATTTGTTATGTCTGCCCGGCAACTTGGCGCATTTACTCATCACTGACATTCTGACTAACGCTCACAAGATGCCCCCGGCCAGCCTGAGCGCTACGTGATCTATTCTATATTCCATATAGATCTGTCATAGTCCAACAGTAATCGATTTCTCACTGCGCCACACGTTCATCGCTTATCGATTTAATATGCTTTGACGCTCAGAGTGATCTGCAAGTACTCTTCTATTTCTCACTGTGCCACACGTACATCGATTAGCGAAATAATACGGATTGAGACACAAAGAGTGATCTGCAAGTACTGTGTGATTTCTCACTGTACCACACGTTCATTGATTATCGATTTAATATGCTTTGAAGAGTGGTCTGCAAGTACTGTTCAATTTTTCACTCACACGTTTATCACTTATCGATTTAATATGTTTTGAGACACAAAGAGTGTTCTAAAAGTACAGCTACATAATCAAATAGAATCATCTGTGGAAGTTGCTATAAGTATCGACTAGAAACACATTCTGGTGATGTAGGTGTCTTTATAGACAGATTTCCTATGCCATGGCATGTGGACATCTTTCAAGTGTTCATTTTGTATTATGGCGCATTTAACGAGCAGCGACAATCGTAAAAGACTGTAGAAAACACAATCTAAATGTTTATTTTGAGCGTTCGGGGAGAATCCCGTGGCATTTATGCTAATCTCAGCAGAAAATAAAATCGTATTAACAAGAAAGTTATACAAGACCGAGTCGAGATAAAACTCGTGTGTTCACTCGAATTTCACTTCATCCATCATAAAATCCATCAACGAACGACACTGAGTGTTGCCAGTTCTTGTACCACGCCACACACTCGATGCTAATTTTCGATGGCAGAATTTCGTAGGTGCTTAGGAGAGACGACAGAAATGCAGCTCGAGTTTGGAAGTTATGTTGGCTTCGCTGCATGTTGATTAATCCGCAATGAAGTGCAGCAAGTGCTGTGCCACAGGAAGCTGTGTTTGCATAAGAATTCCCAGTATCTGGCAGATACATTTCAGCCCACTGCGCCTCGCCGCGCTTCACTTCCATTCCATGCCAGGCATTGACAAGCAGCAGCAGCTGCCTGCCTGTGCATCCGTATCTGTATCCGTATCTGCATCTCCGCCTATCTGTGTATCTCGCGGATGCGGAGCTGGCTCATTTCACTCATTTTCACGCGCGCCCGCACATGTGTTGCACACACGTCGACGACGCATTCGCAACGAGACCTGTAACAGGATATGATCTCTAGCTAAATACTTTATTTATACATTGCAGCTTAAATAAATAGCATGCTCCTGCAGTAGTCAGTATATTTATATACTATAGTGCTTAGAATTAGCATTTAGCCTCCTTGCAGCAGTCTGGACTCTGGATATGATCTCTAGCTAAATACTTTATACATTTCCACTGAAACAAATAGTATGCTGTTGCAATTTACAATATATTTATATGCTATAATGCTTAGAATTAGCATTTAGTCGCTTTGCAGCAGTCTGGACTCTGGATATGATCTCTAGCTAAATACTTTATATATTGCAAATCAAATAAATAGTATGCTGTTGCAGTAGTCAGTATATTTATATACCATAATGCTTAGAATTAGCGTTTAGTCCCTTTGTAGCAGTCTGGACTCTGGCTGAGTCATGTGTATCTGGCAGTCGAGCAGCCTCGCGCACACTCTGCATTCCGCTTAGTGGATTTTCTATATGTGTGGCACAGACAGCGCGACGGCGAGTTTATTAGACTGAAATAACAACAAGAACAATGGCCGACAACTGTTTGTCGTCTGAAACATATATATATTTATATGAATATGCATAATCGACGCTGCTAGATGTCTGCATAGTTCTTCTCTATGCTCTGCTCTCTTGCCGAATTTTGAATATATTTTCGCAGGCGGCACACAACATATATGTATATGGCGACTATATGTTGTCGCTGCACACGTCAGCAGCAAAGCGCGGCGCGGCCATAAAAGGCGCGACGACTAAATGTGTGCAGATACCCTGCAAACGTGTGCCTGAGGGTATGCTACTATATAGACGATAGCAAATATAAGCCTAACATGCAGAGATTGTCATGGAATGCTGCTGATGGTCAAAGAGAGAGAGAAATGTAATATGTGATATATGTTTGAATCTTATTCGATTGATATAAGTTCTACATGTTGTGATCATCAAAGAATGCTGCAGCTCGTCAAAGAGATACATAAAATTAATAATGTCTAATAAGTTCGATATTTGTTTAAATAAACAGATTCACATACTGATACAGTTACCACATAATTGCCACAGCTCGTCAAAGAGATGCACAAAATGACTGCTGTAATATGTAAAATATATTTAAATCTTATTAGATTGATGTAGATTGATATCAGCTCTACATGTAGTATCCCGCAGCTAGTCAAAGAGATTCACCACATCAATACTGTCTAATAAGATTGATGTAATTGCCACATATAGTGATTATCATAGAACATGTCAGCTCATCAAAGAGATTCACAAAATAAAAACTGTTTGCAATAAATATGTTCAAAACTTCTTAAAAGCGAATGAAACGCAAAGAGTTTTAGAACATTTACAAAATAAATGCAGTCATGCATATAAATATGTTTAAATCATTTTAACAGCAATTCCTAAGTTAATTTCTACATGTTGTAATTGTCATAGAATGCTGCATAAAGTTAAAGACGTTTACAGAATAAATACAGTCTGAAATATGTTTGTTTAAAAATAGTTAGAAACGAATCATGATATAAATTCTATATGTAGTAATCGTCAATGGAATGCTGCAGCTCGTTAAAGAGTTTTTTGTTGAATACTGCTTAATATAAATATGTGGTGACTGAACTGGAATGCTGCAGCTCTCTAAAAAGTTTTTGGAGATTCGCAAATAAATACTTTTTATTATAACTATGTTTTAATCGAGTGGTATGTAGTGATCGCAATGGTTTTCTGCAGCTAATCAAAGAGCTTTTGGAGATTCGTCTAATAAATATTGTATAGAATATATAAATACTTATGTTTAAATTTTCATAGAAGCAAATACTGATAAAAATTCTTCTTGGAGTGTAGCAACGTCAATGGAACTCTTCAGCTCATCAAAGTTTATAAATTAAGTACTATCTGAAACAAATATGTTTGTGTCTTGTTGCGAATCTTGATGTCAATTCTCAATGTAGTAATAGACAACGGAATGCTGCAACTCGTTGAGAAAATCTTTTGTAGATGCACAAAATAAATGCAGCTCAAAAACTTATATGTTTGAGATCAGTTAGAAGCGAAACCAGATTGAAGTGCGGGGTATTTGAGAGTCGCGTGCTGTAGAGTGGAGCACTCTCTGACTTGTTGATTCATCGTAATAGGGTGAGCAATGCTAGATGAACGTGTAAAAGTCAAATTTAATAATTTCGCCAGGCTGTCTGTGGCAGCAAACGGGCCAATGTGGCTATCCAAAACAGCGGCAGCAGCAGCGGCAACTGCCACAGCTCCAACAACAGCAACAGTAATGGCAACGTGGGCTAGCCTTTTGTATGCGAGGCGTGTGCGGCACATAAATTGAATTGACATCTTGACGCGACTCGCATATTGGCCGCCATTGGGCCACCCACGCGAGCCTGAATTGGTATTCAAATTGGCCACAGGGCCACCACAAATTGATGGCCACTGTCACAGTTTCCTGCGTTTGCCCAGCTTGCAACCTGTGGCCGCCGCTTCCTTCTGCCAGAGTTCGAGTCTAACGAATCGCAGATGCCAGTTCGCCAGACATTTCGACTTTATTTTTGAGTCGGCGACGAGTCTGATTAAAATAAGTAAATGTTTATTTTCGTATTTTCGTAGCGCGCTGCGAAGCCAAATAGCATTTGCTATTTCATGTGGCAGACGCATAAATTTCACGTTCTGTTTTTTCTTTCGCTCCCAAAACAAAGGCAACTTATTAGCATCGCATTTGTTTCATCTGTTCAACCAAAAAAAAAACAAGTCTAAATGCTACATTCAAGATTTATCGTCCATAAAATACCCTGCACCACTGTTGTATGAAAAACAAAGTCAACATCATAATTGAAACTTTTGTGGCTGAAACGAGCCAAAGTCGAATGGGTTTCCTCAATAACTTTAAAACTAAAGTTATTCTGTTTCTTATATAGACACATATAAAACATCATATCATGGTACGGCGTAAAATAAAATAGTTCTAATTGCAACTTTTGTGAGGGTGCCAAAGTCGAATGAGTTTCCTCAATAACTTTAAAACTAATTAAGCGATGCCGATGATATTTGGCAGAAACGTAGATAATTAGATACAAAGCCACTCTGCCAAGTTCGAAATGAAGATTGTCTTAAAAAATGTGGGAGTTATTCGCAAAAATCTATAGTGTGGCTCAATGGAGGAAAATAAAAAAAATAGACTCTCGTATAGACCTAGAAGAATCTGGATACCAACTTTGTTTAGTCTACCTCTTATAGTCTCCAAGAACGAGGCGTTCATACAGACGGACGGACAGACAGACGGACTTGTCTAAATCGCTTTAGAATTCGCTGTCAAGCCTATTGGTTGTAACAAGGTGTGGTCTACGACGTTTCCTTCTCCCTGTTACAAACACATTTAGTATACCCTTTTAAGCACATAATGGTACAGGGTATAAAAACACATATTCGAATGGGTAGCAACAGCTCGACAACAGGGTATATTGTGGTCGAGCAGGGGCTGGTGCGGGGCAGGTTGGCGCAAAGACGGCTACTGTTGAGTCGGCTGCCTGGCAGCAACAATGATAGCTAATCATCACCATTATAATCATTATGACGCCTTCATTTTGCGATCTGCGCTTTAGATATTCGGCGATTTGGCGATTCGTCGTCGTCTTTGCGATTTGCATTCATCAACATCAGCCGTAATTTACTGTTGAAATTGTCGTAAAACAATCAGGCAAACATATTTATTGTTGTGTTTGCATACGCGTATATTTCGTATTCGGCATTCGGTGTTCAGTCCCCCCAAAATGGCTTCAGAACCAGTTGCTTGCTGCCCATTTTCGATTTCTCCCCGCATTTAAATTGATCATTTTATTTGTGTGTCTTTGACTAATTGCTAATTAATGCCTTCTTTCCCACTACTCTCTTCTCATTGCAGGTAAGTTTCGTGGATCCCAAGCAAATGCGTTTCTACATACATATGATGCATATAAGGCTAAAGGTCGGATAGTTTATTATAATATGAGTAAGATATAGGTGGAATGATATAGGTGAACGGTATGGTTGGATGTAAGATTTATAATCTTAAACGGCTTAATAGCGAAAGTCTGCTGAACAGACGCACTTCTGGCACCGATTACCAATTCATACTGCTAGTTCCAATTGCTGGTTCCGACTATTAGTTTTGTTGACTGATTCTTTTTCCAATTCCGACTGCCAGCTCATACCTCTGACTGTTGGTTCCAACTACTGGTTCCGATTATCGATACCTACTAATGGTTCCGACAACCGATGCCAACTGCTGGTTCTGCTGGTACTGATTCTTACTCCTAATTCCGACAACCGATTTATACTGCTGGTTCCGACTATTAGTTCCGACTTCTGGTACCAACTGTCGATTGATACTTGTAGCTCCAATTGTCGATTCATGTTGGTTCCGACTACTGGTTCCGACTACTGGATCCGACTACCGATTCTTACTGCTGGTACTGATTCCGCCAACCTATTCATATTCTGGCTCCAATTGCTGGTTCCTACAGTCGGTTCCGACGACTGATTCTTACTGCTGCTTTCGATACCGATACCAGCTCACGCCGATTAACCGCGCATTCCATTTTATATATAGCATATAGCTTGCACTGATCTCACAGCATTTGCCCAGAATCACGTTGGGTGGCACAGCCCGCAACTCGCGGCACTGCTGATGCTGTAGAATAGCTCATTTGTGGTTTTAATCATTTTGCGACTGCAATTAAAAACCATTAAGCCAAATCGGCACAGTCAGTCGGCGACCTCTCTAATTAAAGCTGATTGCTGTGTTGATTTGAACGGGGCGCATGCAACAGGCAGCGTTCTCCAGCGACATCCAACTGCACTCTACGCAAATGCAATTGTTTTGAGAGAGTGAGGGTGAGCGAGAGTGGAAAGAGATGGAGGGAAAACGATGCCATATACGTACAAATCTGATACAGGCAGTTGGCAGAATTCGACTATTTGGGTTTCATTCATAACAGCGCGAAACGAACTGCAGACAAAGCAGATAAATGGCCGCGCACATATATAGACGCGGCGAGGCATTAATTATAGCCATTTATAAGGAAAAATCATTTTAAAAGTTGTCATGCTCACAACACAACACAACAACAACGGCAACTACAACTACAACACAGGTTTGGCTTCGGAAATGCTGCCAAAGTCGAGAAACGACGTCGACGTTGAAGTCAAGCAAAACTCGTTTGCCTTCATTGTCGTTCTACACCGCGATACCCTGTACTAGCTGAGGCATCAGCACACATTGCGAGTGAAGCTGTGACGATGATAATTATCTCTGAAACAGAGAGAAGTTTATGCAGTCTCCAAGCTCTTATTACAGAGTATTCCTGCGTCAAGCTACGCTTCCCATTTGCTTTATAGGAAAAACAGTCAATTTGGTTTTGTTGATTAATTTGTGCTTTTGAAGATCTGCAAGCCGACGAGCAGCTGCACTCTACAAACGCAGAATCAGACTATCGCCTATCGACTAGTAATATCGAAACGCTTTCCAAAATTTTGCAAAAAAGAAGATGCTTAATTAAAGCCATAAAGCTTAGACAATGGCAGCTGGCAGCAGCAGGCAGCAATTTGCATTTCGTGCGCTGCTGCTGAGGGCGTATGCGAAATAAAAAGCACGCGAAATAAATACAAAAAGAAGCGATTAATTACTATTGATTTACGGGGCGTATGCTTGATTTATGTCCACGAATAAATACCAGTGTTTGTCCGCAAACGCAGGGGCGTGTTTCTATTTGTGTGCGAGATAATGAAGATGCCACGAACGACGCCGATGACTTCATTGTCCAGCCCTGGTCGTCTTCGGCTGCAACCTGCAACCAGACTGAAATATCATCTTATACATACTATATATATTTTACAGTCTCCACGTCCTCTAGCTGCTCTTGTAATTTATGCAGCACTCTATTTCCTCCCAGAGCGCGCTCGCCTCGTCAGCAAACTGGTATATAGTCGAAGCATAGAAACAGCATAGAGCCAACGCTTTGCTTTTCAACCCGGATGTGGGCAGCACAGCGAGGCGACAGCTGAAGATCGAGAAAATGTGCACTATAGGGCACTAGGTGTATCTCGGGCATTTTCACTACTTCAGAAAACTTTTAATACACAGATTATTAGTCAAGACTGTAATGACAAACATTCAAATTAGCTTGAGTAGTTGTGACACTACTTTAGCAAACTTTTAATATTTATATTACTACTTAAGATTTGAATGATGATCACAAAAATAAGTTTGGTTAAATGTGGGAGCTGAAGATCGAGAAAATATGCATAATAGGGCACTAGATGTATCTCGAGCTTTTCTATTAGTTTAGCAAACTTTTAATATACAGATTATTACCCAAGATTGTAATGACAAACATTCCAATAAGTTTGGTTAAATGTGAGAGCTGAGAATTGAGGAAATAAGCACTAGCACGCTAATTGTAAATAACTTCCCTCTCATTAAGAATTTTCATTATTTTTGTAATCAGTTAATTATCATTATTTTCACTTCATTAGATTACAGACCAATCATTAAACAGTTAAGCTAGCAATGACAAACATTAACATAACTTTGCATAAACGTGACAGCGAAATTTCAGTGCTCCTTATATAGTCAATATCATTCAAATGACTCTGGAGGAAAGAGACGAGAAAAGATTAGGATAGTCATTAAAATAAATTTGGGTAAAAGTGCCAGCTAAAGATTGCGAAATATTCAGCTTATTAGTCAAGATTTGAATGGCGATCATTAAAATAAGTTTGGGCAAACGTGACAGAGAAATTTTAGTGCTCCTTATACAGTCAATATCCATACAAATGAGTTTGGAGAAATGTGACAGATAAAGATTGTTGGCTGTAAATAAATTCCCCTAAATCAGAATTTGCATTGTTTCAGTAATCATTCAAATAATTTTTGGGGGAACGTGACAGCTGAAGATCAGGAAAATAAATACTAGAAATTGCTAATGTAAATAATTGTTTGGCAATTGAGAATTTTTATTATTGCCGTAAGCCTAATATATTAAAAGATCTGTAAAATAAGCTGGGCTAAACGGAACAGACTTAAGTTGGAGAAAATATGCCTACACTAAGTGTAAATATAATTCGTTCTTCATTGAAGAACGTGATTACTATTGTTATGAAAATTCACTTAACGAGCCATCATTGAACTTCTCAAAGATAAAAATACATAATACATCTAAATAACTGATTTGGATTCTGCAATATTGTAATTAGCTAGTGAAATCTGTTATTCAAAGCGAATAGGTGGAAGTGCTGGGAATGTTCACGGTATTAAATAGTTCACATTTTAAAGATTTAGTTGAAACAAGTTTTGGTAATTGGTGAAGTAAATTCGTTACATGTCAATAACTGATAGCCGCCCTCTTTGAGACCGGAATCTAACGCGAATTCCGTTTAAGCCCCATGTATGCATGTGGATTAGATTATGTATGCTGATTATGCGCAGGGTTGGACAGTCAACAGTGGAGATTGGAGAGTGGAGAGGCGAGAGCCAAGAGTCGACAGTCGCTTTGTAAGCTGCGAGACGCGTGGGAGTTGTTGTTGCTTGTGCCAGTGTGATACTGCTGCCGACGACTATCGACTGTCGACTGTAAACCGCCGACGACTAATGGCTGTGGTTACCTTCTGCTTTGCATACGAAACGAGTTTCTCGAAAAATACTACTCGTATGGCGAGGCCGAGACGCCCTTGTTTCACAGCAGCATCCGGCGACGCAGCCCACGCTGCCAGCGCTGCCCTAGCTGTCCCTAGCAGCGCGCGCTCTCTCTTTTTGCGCTCTCTCTCTGCGCTCGCGTGCTCTTCTTTGCGCCTGCAGTCGACTTTGCGACTTTGCGTTGCCCACGCGCAGCCGTTTGACGCGTTTTTAATAGCTCGACGGGCCGCTTGGGCGTTATTTGATTTAATTAAAAATATGCGACACTTAATTAAAACGCATGCAGACTTTTTTAAGATTTTGCAACTGCCTGCCTGACTGACTGACTGACGCAGGCAGCCGCGAGTTCGCTGCGAGTACAGTTTTATTAAGAATTTTGACAGCGTTTTGATTAAGAGGCAGCCCCAAGGCAGCCGCAGCAGCCGCAGCACTTGGCCAACGAAAAAACGCCCACGACAGAAAAGAGTCTTTGAAGTAATTTTATTTGAAATAACTGGTTGGCATTTCCACAGGCTTACCCAACTGAACAACGCACAGACAAACGCAAGTGTGAGTGTGAATGTGCAGTCTATTAACTAGCTTGCAGTGCAAAACAAAAAGCCAATCATGCACTTTACAGCTGCTTAGCGGCGAAAACATGTTTCGGCATATATTCACCTCACTTGTTATTGTTGCTGCGTTTTGTTTGTATTGTCGCTGACACGTTTTGAAAGTCAATTAAACGCTTGTAATATGCATTTATGCAAATGCATTGCATTGGAATGCAAAGCGCAATGCGGCGAATAGCATAAACACAGCCGCCTCTGTCGATTGACGCGTGTGAGCGGCACGTTAACAGAACGCATCTCGCATAACAGTGCACTTATTCTAATCGTTTAAGGTTACTTACTGGTATTGCAATGCAGAGCGCTCTGTAAATAACATAAGCGCAGCGGCTGTTGCCTAAGGAGTGTGAGCAGCGCGTTAACAGTACTCATCTCCCTTAACAGTGCACTTATTCTAACGGTTTAAAGTTACTTATTGAAGTGCGAAGAGCACTGTAACAGCGTCAGTTGCCTAATGAGTGTGAGCAGCGCGTCAACAGAACGCATTTTCAGAGTGCGCTGCTAATAACATAAGCGCAGCCTCCTCACAACACTTTGGTAACAGCTTTCTCTTAACAGTGCACTTATTAAAATGTTTGGTATATAATGCTAAGTGGGCACATTTCGGAGATAGCGTCCCTTGGAACTGGGACTGTTGTTTTGCTAAATACCACTTGCAATCAAAGGTTGCTTGGAGATTGTGGTCGAGTAGCGCAACCAGTTTTCAAGGTGTTAATTTTAACACTTCAGAACACTGTATAGGTTTGAATATCGTTAAATATTTATTCCTCGAACTTGAGTAGCACTTTAGTGGCTTTTATTAGACATTAGCATGCAAGAATGGCGATAACAGTGCCAGATAATTATTGTACTTTTCCTACGTGTTAGCTAATGTTAATTAGCTCTAATCGGACTGTGTAGAAACTGTCAACACTCTTATGCTTTTATTGCGCACAATCGGCCAGCGCAATCTTTATGAAGCTCCCGTTGAATTGATCTTGATAAGGCAGCTTTCATATCCCCCTTTTTTTTGTTTACAGTCTCAACGCACAAGTTGTAAACTCAGCTTTTGTTCACTTTTTCCAACTTGTAAGCGCATTTTTTGGGGCTTCGCTACACGAATTTACAGCGCTCATCAGATTGCAGCTTTTTGCTGAAGTAATCAGAGTGATTTTGGAAGTTGTTGCTGTGTAATCTGCAAAGCATTTGTTGGCCAACAGTCAGCATAACAGCTGCAGCAAGACAAAATCTAGCACTAGTGTCTTCTGGCAGCTGCGACGTTTGACGATTGACGACTGAGACGACTCTCGACGATTGCGGGACGGCGCGTCGCAGTGTGTTTACACTGTGAATCAGCTAACGATTTCCGCTGCCAACGCGCATCACAACACATCATCTGGTCTGCGAGTAGCTGCGCTTTTCCGCGAGCTGCGCTCGCCGATTTCGATTTCGAATTCGCATTTACATTTCGTTTGCATTCAAGCGTTTATCATATTTCCCTGCTCGCTCTCGCTCTCTCGTTGGAGGCGTGGGCCGCAGTCGTGTCGTAAACATTGTGTCAGATGGCCGCCCAGTCTAAAAATACTCCCACCACATTGGGCGACACTCGCAGCAGCAACAGCAGCAGCAGCAGCTTCGCAGCGCTCCAGCCGCACTGCGTGGCATGCCACACTGGGCACATCCGCCGTCGCCTACTACGGCAGTGCTTGCCTCGTGCTGCCTATAAATACTCAACTGCGTGGCAGGTCATGTGCTACCTAGCGATACACAAGCACACAAATCGGGCCACTATCTGCAGTACGCAGTCGATTGTGTATATCTGCGATATCTGATGGATCGACTACTCGTGTGCGTAGCAAGCTCGCTGACGTTGCCCCACTCGGAGGTGAGCTCATCAATGGCATCAAGCGCGTCAACAACAGCAACAGCAACAGCTGCTGCCTCCCTGCCTCCCTTTCTCTGCCCCTGCCCCTCCCCTGCCTCAGCCTCAGCTGCTGAATAGTTTGTCTATAGCCAAAGTGTTTACAGCGAGTGCGAGTAGATAAACTCGCAAACAGCAACAGTGCCCACAAAAAAACTGTGTACAGCGTAGCCAACTAACATACAACATAAACTTATTATTGGATTAACTGAAATTCACATTTATTTGAAGATTCTCGCAATTATTTCTGTAACATGCGAACAGCAAACAGAAAAATTGATTGGGAAAATAATCGAAATATGGTCATTCTCTTGGTGTATCATATTAAATCAAATTTGAAGTATGAAATGCTCTAAATAGTTGAACAAAAAACTGTTTACAACGCAGTCAACTAACTTAAAAACTTGTAGTAAGCATAACTTGAAGCAACTAAACTACTGATACTAAGTTAAATTCACATTTATTTGAAGATTGTTGCAGTGATTTCAGCAACTTGCGAACACGCAGATTGATTGGGAAAATAATCTAAATATGGTCATTCACTTGGTGAATCATATTAAATCATATTTGAAGTATGAAATGCTATAAACAGGTTGAACAAAAAACTGTTTACAGCGAAGTCAATTAACTCGTAATATGTAAAACCTCCTCTTACTGGTTTCATGTTTGTTATAATGATGTTTGCTGAGTGTGAATAGCGAAAAGAGAATTAGAAAGAGGAGGAATGATTGGGAGAGTGCGAGCAGGGAAAAGAGCAGATGCTAGATTGCTTGCTGAATACCCCAATGCATATTTGAAGTAGAATATGCTCTACAGAAGCTCTTATATCATCGTGTAATTGCATGGCAACAAATGATATAATGAGCTATGAAAACAGCCTTTCAATATTTACTCTGCTTAGCTAATAGAAAAGCTGCTCATTGCTGAATGTTTTGGTTGAACTTTGTGAGTCAAATTGTTGAACTAATGAGTAACATATATGTTATGCTAGTGGAAGTGTATTCATATTTTGAATGCGATACATGAGCTATATCAGTGGCAACAAAAAACTATTTGCTTATCTTATTTATTTGAAGATAGTAACAATGATTACGCCAAAGTGAGAAAAGAGAATGAGAAAGATAGGATTGATTAGGAAAGACACTTCAATATGTTCATTCAATAAGTGAATAAGCCAAGTCATAGTTTAAATATATATATACATCAATATGCTCTACAGATGCTCGTTTTATCATCACATAATTACATGACAACAAATAATATAATGAGCTTTGAAAACAGTATTTTAATATTCATTCCGGTCAACTAATTGAAAAGTTTTACTTGGAGAAATATTTTGGTTTAACTTTGTAACAAGTTTTCAAGAAATGTGCAGCAAATATATAATATATATATATATGTTAGTGGAACCCTTTTTAATATTTTGAATGCGTTGCTGGAATTCCTTTAATAAGCGAGCTGGAGTAGAAGCCGCAAAGCGAAAGCAATAATTTTGGCGAATGTTTTTTTTAAATACTCGTCAAGCATTTGGGGAAATATGAAGTTGGGCAAAAAGTGATTTGTGCAGCGCGTGCAGTTGGCGCCAACTTGGAGCCAACTCTCCTTGGGGGAGGGGGGAGAGGGACGCGACTGCGACGCAAGCAGGTAGCAGAAGATGGCGCTGGGTGCAACAATTTGGCGTCTCTTCATAATTTGGTTTCCCTTTTGTGATCTGCGCTTCGAGCATCAGAACGCCATAAAATTTATGATTCGTCTGCCAAGTTGGAAGTGGGAGCAGGAAAAAGGAGGGCGGAGGGGCAGTAACGGCTACTGTGCGGCGTGGCAACAGCGAAGCATGCGCCTGCGAGAGTGTCGTCAATGCGCAGTCACGTTTGGCGCGATTCGTGGGCGACACGATTGCAAGTTGAGGCAGCCACAGTTGCTGCTATTAAATTGTAATTAAATTATTAGCTCGCCACTCGTTTGCCGGGGAGTGGCCCCCAATGCAAACAACATCCGCCAAGTTGTAGTCGCGAGAGCGAGAGAGAGAGAGAGAGAGAGAGGCTGCTGGACTGGCGAATACCGCGCACAATCAGCTTAATTGTTTAGTGTTTGTTTACGAGTCGCAGCGCAATATCAACAAGGCGCAGTGTCGCATTGCAAGCAACTGCTTGCCAAAAGTTGCAGCTCGAGCGAGCTGGATTAATGCGCTGGCAGCTAGTCGCACAAATGGCGCTGCTTCTTGGAAGCGACAGTCGCATTATTTACCTCAGCCACGACATGACACACATCCGCTGTGACTATGCTCGTTCCGTGTTTTATGGCTTATAAATAGCCGCCTTAATCGGTCTCGTCGAATGTCTAAAAATATGCCAACCAGTGGCGGCAATTCGGCAACCTGCAACTGCACTTGCCTCGCGTTTATGAATGAACAGCGAGGCACTTATGCAGCAGCTCTTCTAGCGGGTGCCCAGAGATCAGCTCAACGACTGGCTAACGGCGCTGGCCACGGGCCCGACTCGGCTGAGACGCCCACAAAGCAGCCGCAGCGAACAGAACCAGTAAAGAGGCAAACCGTTAAGCAGTTGCGGCCATAAATCGCCCAGCCCAGTGGCTCGCAGCTGACCACCAAGTGGAGTTGGCCAGCGAGGCTGCGGCTGTCACTTGAGCACACACAGAGAGACAGAGAGACTGTAATTTGTTAGCCAGCTAGTTGGCCGCTTAGACTAAGTGGCGTGCAGCGGCGACCTGAATCAATTGCTCGACTTACCGTTATCGGTCAGCCGCAGTCCCCGCCCCATCCCCAGCTGCAGTCTCCACTCTCCACTCTTCGTCCGTCTTCATGCTCAGCCGCATTTCATGCACGCGCGTTTCGCGAGTGTTTCGAGCCTCACACACAGTTGGGCTTCTAATTGAATTGTTCGGGCTAATTACAATTATCGGCATAAACGTGCATGCAACGCGCGACTAATACCCTTTAACTTAACTGTGGTAGGCTGTTTTGCAACTCACTTTTGCTCCACTCACAGCCCAATTGAATAAGCGAAGCCCTTGCAAGGATCGATTGCTACCGTAAACAACTTCTAAATAACACAACTTCTCTTCTAAGGTTTGCACACGATAAAAGCAGCTCAACACTACTCGTATGTGATGAATTAAATTACTACATCCTGTCGGATTTATTGTACTCCTTGCTTAGTCTGCAACTGCCTCTGCAACTCAGCTGCTTGCTTGGACTCAGCTATTCAGTTAGCTTTGAAGTTTGTTTGCTATGTTCTCTAGCACAAGTTTTCCTAGGATGCTATTGCTTAAACTGCAAAAAATGGTATGCAGAGGATTCAGCTCAACCTATCAATAATTTACGCCATTGAACATGCCCTATCTATCAAGCTAGTTCCGCAGTCTACAGTGAAGCACTAGAAGAGCAGTCAGTAGTCTGAAGTAAAGTTATAACAATGCTAGGCAATGCAAAGAAGTGACCAGGAACAGCGTTAAAAGGCAATGCAAAGTAACGAGGAATAGCCAAACCCAGTATTTGGTGTCCCCAGTGAATGTTTGGACATGTAATGGACAATCTTTGAAACCAAAATGTGTTGAATACTTCACTTGATTCGTAAGAAGCAAACCAAATGAATTTCGCTTAACAAAAGGAAAGTCTTCGCTCTTTTCTAAAGCCACAAGCAAGCTATATACTTTAAATCCCAATTCTATTCGAGCCTCCGACCTAATTGCTTTACTTTTAGAGGGTTTACTTAATCCTAGTTACTGCAAAGCCACGCGAAGTTGTGAGATGAGTGCAAGACGAGGAACATAAGGTTGCCAAATATCTCCCTTCCGCCTTCTGTCTTTTGAATGCATACATAACTATATCATAATATTACATTGTGATATAGTTTATTGCACTACTAAGTGAACGGCAACTAATCGAACTGTTTCTATTTGCAGCCCGCTCCCTGCGCTGCTACTGTGATGGCAGCTGTCCGAACAACGCGAGCAACGGCACCTGCGAGACGCGGCCGGGCGGCAGCTGCTTCAGCGCCGTCGAGGAAGTGTACGACGACACGACCGGGCTGTACGAGGAGGAGCGCACCTACGGCTGCATGCCGCCGGAGGAGAACGGCGGCCTGCTGATGGTGAGTAGCAGAGTTCCTGCGATAGTCGGACTACCCAACTAACGTCCCCCCGTTCTATTTGCTTGCAGTGCAAGGTGGCGTCCGTGCCGCACATCCACGGCAAGAACATCGTGTGCTGCGACGGCGAGGACTTCTGCAACCGCGACCTGCAGCCGGCGTACACGCCCAAGCTGACGACGCCAGCCCCGGAGTTGCCAGTGAGCAGTGAGTCGGTGCATACGCTGGCCCTGTTCGCCTCCCTCATCGTCTGCATGTCCGTGTTCATCGTGGTGCTGTTCATCCTGTGCCTCGTGTATAAACGGCGCGAGAAGTCGCGCAAGCAGCCGCGCCTCATCAGCTCCATGTGCAACTCGCAGCTGTCGCCGCTGTCGCAGCTGGTCGAGCAGAGCTCTGGCTCGGGCTCGGGCCTGCCGCTGCTCGTGCAGCGCACCATCGCCAAGCAGATACAGATGGTGCGGCTGGTGGGCAAGGGTCGCTACGGCGAGGTGTGGCTGGCCAAGTGGCGCGACGAGCGGGTGGCGGTGAAGACCTTCTTCACCACCGAGGAGGCGTCGTGGTTCCGCGAGACGGAGATCTATCAGACGGTGCTGATGCGGCACGAGAACATACTGGGCTTCATCGCGGCCGACATCAAGGGCAACGGCAGCTGGACGCAGATGCTGCTGATCACGGACTACCACGAGGTGGGCAGCCTGCACGACTACCTCTCGACGTCGGTGATCAATCCGCAGAAGCTGCAGCTGCTCGCCTACTCGCTGGCCTCCGGGCTGGCGCACCTGCACGACGAGATCTTCGGCACGCCCGGCAAGCCGGCCATCGCGCACCGCGACATCAAGAGCAAGAACATACTGGTGAAGCGCAACGGGCAGTGCGCCATCGCCGACTTTGGGCTGGCGGTCAAGTACATCTCGGAGCTGGACGAGATACACATTGCGCAGAACACGCGCGTCGGCACGCGCCGCTACATGGCGCCCGAGGTGCTCGCCCAGGCGCTCAATCCCAAGCAGTTCGAGGAGTTCAAGCGCGCCGACATGTACTCCGTCGGCTTGGTGCTCTGGGAGATGGCGCGTCGCTGCTACACGCCCATCGCGGGCACCAAGACGACCACGTGCGAGGACTACGCGCTCCCCTACCACGACGTGGTCCCCTCGGACCCCACCTTCGACGACATGCACGCCGTCGTCTGTGCGAAGGGCTTCCGGCCGCCGATCCCCTCGCGCTGGCAGGAGGACGACGTGCTTGCCACGGTGGCCAAGATCATGCAGGAGTGCTGGCATCCCAATCCCACCGTCCGCCTCACCGCGCTGCGTGTGAAGAAGACGCTGGGCCGCCTCGAGACCGACTGCCTCATCGATGTGCCCATGAAGATCGTCTAGACGTTCGCCGTTCACTGTTCCCCCTTCCACGTCTTCAGAACACTTGTAGTTACCCTAGACCTAAGTTGCATTTACGTCTTTCTGTTCCACTCTTGTTTCGACGACGCCCACGCTGCTCAAGCTAGTAGCAGTCGTAGTAGTTGTCTGTTCATTGGTTTGCAAAATGCTTTAACTATTTGTGAAATATCATTTGACATAGCAATAGCGATAGCAATAGCGTTAGCGATAGCGATAGCGATATATATTCTACTTACGATGTACATACAACTGCGATCGAGGGTGTATTCAATCGACTTTCTGTGCCAGCCTTCTTCGTTCGTATGCTTCCAAAGTGTACCCCCATTACTATACTATATGTAGTTAAAGATAGACCTAGTTGTACTTGTAAATTAGCTGCAACTCGTTGCCTTCACGCAAGATAATGCTGCCTTATGTAAAATCCACTGAATTAGCCACTAAGACACACACACAACTCTAAACTGTACGCGATGCTACCGTTTTGTCCGACACTTCAGATACTTAGTTGTATGGCAATTAGTTAAGTGTAAGCGTAAGACTAACTCCCCTTGATTAAATTAATCTCTTCAGTTTGTAAACGATTCGCCAGACTCGGATTCTGTTGCTGCTTTGTTTTGTTTATGTACATACAGACAAGTGACAATTGACTATTATAACTATATATGCTTAGTATATAGCTTATGCGCTGTCCTCGTTCTGAGCGATCTTGTAAATAGTCTAGCTGGTATGTTATGACAACAACTACACGTTCTTAAACTTAGAGTACTCTTAGACTAAGACTTAGGCCTGGATTTAGTTGTAAGTGTAGACTTAGCCTCTGTACTGTATGGAAATGTAACTGTATGTTTAATTGAACTCTATTTAATCCGATTTGATTGCACTGTACGCCTAAGTAAGCCACACAACTAAAGTTTGAACTAAAGCGTTTAGTTAATTTATTTAATAATAATAAAAAACTATTATCATTAAAGCAAAGGGCCATTTTACACACACACTCTCCTCTCTCTCTCTCTCTCGCTTCGTCGGGAATCGTTTAGTCGCCCGTCATCATTTCCATGAACTCTGCAAATCGGGAATTTAGATGACAATGAGTTGTATGGTTTGGGATTGGGAGTACGTACCGTCGAAGTCGACGGTGCCGGAGCCGTCAGTGTCGATTTCCGCAATGATACCGTCCAGGTCGCTGGAGGAGAGCTTGTCGTCGAGGGCGGCGAGAATCTCTTTGAGAGTGGAGGTGGTTATGTAACCGTTGCCCTCGCGATCGTACAGGCGGAAGGCCTCCTTCAGCTCCTTCTGTATGGCCTCGGCGTCCTCCTCCTCGAGGAAGTGGGCGGCGATGTTGCAGAAGCCGTCGAAGTTCACCTTGCCGGTGTCCTCGGGATCGTTCTCGTCGATCAGGTCCTGCAGCTCGCTCTCCTCGAACATCTGACCCATGCTGTTGAGGATGGTCTTCAGGCGCAGCGTCTCGATGAAGCCAGTCTTTTGGGTGTCGAACATTTGGAATGCTTTCCGCATGATGTCCATCTTCTCATCGTCCTCCTAGAATACGAGACGGACGAGTGCGAGTGCGTGACAATGCCATCGATACTCTGTGTGATATAACACCCGCGTACCATGTTGCTGCTGCTGTTGTGACTGCTTGGGGCTGTTGTGTTCCGATGCGCGCTGCGATTGTGAATGCGGTTCGCGAGCTGGCAGCGCAAGTGCTTGGCCAAGTGCTGTCGACGAGTTTCTGCGTTGGACCGCGAGCACCCACTAATCCAATCGTCTGGCCAAGATCATTATTTATAAACAACAGAATCCGCTTAGTGGCCACGTCACTCGCACGCACACTCGTCCATCCTTCAGGTTGGGTTATTGTTGCTTTGGCTTTTCCGAAACGCTTTATTAACAGCCAGCTACCAGCGACCAGCGACTAGAGACCCCCTCGCTGTGCCTGCCCCTCCCTCCCCACACACTTGGGCGCTCTGCCTCACCTGCAGCTGGCTCGAGTGCGGCGTGTATTATTGAGTATCGGAATGTGGCGGCGGAGGCTGGCCAGACGCGTATTTCAGATCAAAGTGCTACAATACAACGGATGAACGGACAGCAGGTCGCTCTCTCTCGCTAAGGTCGAAAAGTGGGAAAATAGGAAAGTGGGAGAATCGCGGTCGGTCGCCTGCATTGCTGCCACAAATGGCGACGTCATCTTCGGCGCTGAACTATTTATCTTCATTTCCATTTGGCAGCCGGAAAGCAATCATTATACAATTATGCAAAGACGTGGCAATCGCTCAGTCAGTCACACAGTCACACAGTCAGGCAGTCAGTGGGTGAGTCGATGATTCGATGGGAAGCAAGAGCAGCGAGAGCAGATCGTCAGTCACTTAAAATCGGCTATAAACGTCCTCACAATCAGTCACAAAATCAGCGCAATTTTCTCACGGTAATTGTATTTTTAGTACTTTATAGCAATTTTTTCCATATGATCATGAGTGGGCCAGATGTCGATGGCATATAGCTGCCGCTCTCTCCGGTGTGGTGTCAGTGGAGGGGGCGAGGGGGGCACTGGGGGAGGTGCAAATTGTTTTCAGCTCAAAAAATGTTGATGTGGTTTTATATTTTTGCGTTAAAACAAACAAACGGGCATTTCAGGCTGGCAAATGGACATCAGAATAGTTGGACGTGCACCAAACCAGTCGACAGGTCGCCCGGGGGGCGTGGTGCTGCAGCGGCGCACCAGTCTGCCAGTGTGTGTGCGAGTGTGTGTGTGCACATAGTATAACCTTCCGACGAGTAGTGCTCAAGTCGCTTTGCTTTGCCTCGCTTTGCTGTGTGCCGCATTTTTGTCAATTGCCAAAGGCAAAGGCAAAGGCAACTTTTGATGGTCGTTTGATTTTTATTATTTATGACAAAACGTGAAGCACTTTGGAAGGCACTCGCTCTACGTCTCTCTCTCTCACTCTCTCCCTCTCGCTGTCTCTCTTTGCTTCGATTGTTTTTGCATATTTGCGCTTGCGGTTTGGATATTTCGTATAAATAGCACATGTGGCATAAGTTCTAATTTAGTTGCTGACACTTTGTGATGCCACGAAATGATAGGCTAGATTTACGAGCCCCACACACACACATACCGAGATGTGTAATTACCAGCGTAATTACCAAAGCGAATTGCATAATCCAGGGCCGTAGTAAATGCCAAATTCAATTGACCATGCCCAGCCAAGCAATAAACTGAGATTATACAACCCCTTCCTGCAACGGCCAAACAACAAAGGTTGACCACAGAAATGTGTTCACTGAGTCCGACAGAATACTATATGGTCTCGGCTAAAAATATGAAGCACCACCCACCACTGACGGCAAATCGAAAACGCAGAATTGAGTAATTGGCGTTCTAAAATAAGTTCGCAATGCAGACGAGCATAAATTATGCGCAACGAGCAGCAGCCCGCAAATATTTGTCTACTCAATGCTGATTAATTGCCAGCATTGATCACTCCTATTGGATAATGCCCAATTGAATTCCTCGAGCAAAATCAATGCGGCTTCACTATTACATTTCATTTAGCAAATTGTGACCCCTGCTTGGTTGAAGTTCACGAGGTATTCCAGCAGCTTGTGCATTTTCGTTGAGAGAATTGCTAGACAGGTTAAGGCGCGAACTCGCCTCTCAAACGACTCGAACTTGGTAATAGGTGTGTATATTTAATTGCGTTACTCTCGCGCCAACGCAGTGCTATCAAAATCGGCTCGTTAGTCCTCTGGTGCGTGTCTTTAGCTCGCCCAGCTTCTGGAGCAGTTCGGCGGGCAGGTATGTCTGGTTGTGCAGACTGCGGTCCAGGTTGCTGAAGTCGTCGCCGCGCGCATACGGCGCCTGCGCATTGGTGGTCAGGAAGTAGTTGCCGCGTGCCGTGTGCGGCGTGTGGTAGCCGAGCTGCTCGAGCTCGCCGTTGGGTTTGCACTCGCTCACGACGTAGCCGTAGAGATCGACGCAGCGGAACGCCCAGAACTTTGTCGGCGAGTGAATCGACTCCGCGTAGTACTCCACGGAGCGCAGATGATAGCATTCGTGGGTATCGACTGCTTGGGGGAGTTCCACCTGAGTCGCAGAATTGACAACATTTGGCAAATACTCGCAGCTACTCACTGTTGTCGGGGGAGCCGCAGTTGGGCTGCCTCACGCCCTTGTTGGGGTAGAAGTCGACGTGGCCGACGGGCTGCATCAGGCCGAAAATCATCACGTCCGTGTGTATGACGTCCACGAAGTCCGCGTCGCTCGCATCGATGCGCTTCTTCCGGTCGGGCGTCAGGTAGAGCGCCTTCGAAGGGTTCAGCGCCGTAATGTGGGCCACCTTGGCGTGCGTCTTCTCCAAGTCGTTGGACGTGAACGCGGCAGTGTGGGCGCCCAGACCGAGGCCAATGAGATGCAGCTTGGCTGCGTCCAGCAGCTGCCGCGTCAGCAGATTGCCCAGCAGCTGGGCCAGGCACTTGGCCACCACGTAAATGTTGTACGCCGACTCGGTGTAGCAGGGATCGGGTGTCAGCTTCTCGTAGTCCACGACCAGCACGTTCACGTCGTTCAGCTGCAGCAGCTTCGGCAGCAGCACGGTGTTCGGGGAGCTGCGCCGACTGCCGCCCATGCTGTGAATCAGCACTGCCAGCGACTTTGAGTCCAGCGGCACATTCTCCAGCTTGCCGGGATCCAACTGCACGCCATCGGGCAGCTTGGGGCTGTCAACACCGAAAGCAGAGTCCCCTTTAATGGCGGGCGAGCCACATTCGCGCTGTACTCACGTGTGCAGCCAGAAGCTGATGTTTTCGTTGGGGCAGTTGGTGTGCGGCACCTCGAAGCACTGTGGTTGCAAGTCATTCGAGCAGCCGACGAGCAGCAGCTCCAGGCATGTGCTTGCTTGTGTGCGATGGGAAGAAAAGGTTTAAGGCGTATGCGCAGTGGGAATATGTGGTTAATTAAGTACCAAGTAGGAGCCATGGCTTAAACATCTCTGTGCTGTTGTTGGCCGGGCCAAACGACAACTGAGGTGCGCAGCTGCAGGCTGCTAGACTTTAAGCTGAGGTCCGTGGATTATGCAGTGCATGACTAATGCTGCAATTGGTCAGAGTCCAGTCGAAGTGCTTACACAACTACGTTCGCCCCCAGCAGCTGAGGCGTGCAAACGCGCTTGGTTCTACGCAATCAAATTGAAGCAACAACAACATTCAACTCATCGTTTTAATTTAGGTGCAATCTATTGCACATATACAAAGCATAACGACAGCTACTTAATATTGCTGCAAGTCCACCAACCCTTAGAGGCAGAACGGAAAAGTTCCAGTGCAGTTGATGGGCTGAAGCAAATGAAATGAAAGAAATCACCAGAAATGACCTGAAATGAGGGTGGCACCTACCATTATGTCAATGTAAACGGTTGACTCGATGGTCACATCCGTGAGCCAGAGCTCGTGCAGCTTCTCCTTCAGCTCGGTGTCCTTGAACACGACGCCCAGCAGACTGCGGTCCATCTCCTCGAAACTCGGACCGCGCGCATAAGGAGCGTAGTTGTTAGTCTTTAGTAAATAGCTTCCGCGAGCTGAGGGTCGCGCATGGTAGCCCATGGGCTGCAGGTCCCCGCCGGGCATGCACCTGTTGGACATGTAGTGGTAGAGATCCTTGCAGTTGAAGCCCAGAAAACCAATGCTCGAAAATATGGACTCCGCATAGTACTCGGCAGCGCGATGGTGGAAGCACAGATGCGTCTTAACTATGACGAGAATTAGAGATTAAGGCTGAGCGCAGTATCCGCTCGCACTTACCCTCGTGCAGTGGTCCGCAGTGGGGCTGCTGCACGCCTTGGTTGGGATAGAAGTCGACGTGGCCGATGGGCATCATGAGGCCGTGCACCAAAATGTCGGTGTGAATGATGTCCACGAAGTCCGCATCACTGGCGTCCAGGCGCTCGGATCGCTCTTGGGTTTGGAAGTGCGGCTTGGCAGGATCCAGTCCGGTGATGTGGCCGATGTACACGTTGTAAGCCTTCATGAATTTAGCCGTGAAGCCGGCCACATGTGCGCCCAGGCCGAAGCCAATCAGATGAATGTCCTGCGGCCGCAGCAAACCATTTCGGATGAAGGACATCAGGAAATGGGAGAGACAGCGACCAACCAAATGCGCATTGCGCACCGCCTCCTTGTAGCAAAGGTTCGGCACCAGCCTCGAGTAGTCCACGGAAATAATATTGAGACCCGGAATACTGAGCAACGGCGGTCGCAGTTGGCAGTTGGGCGACGTCTCCAGATTGCCTGTGTAACTGTGGATCAGCACCTTGAGCCGCCTGTACGGAACAAAGTATCGACTTGGGCGGCGACCAGGCTGCATCAAGACTCCGACAGGCGATTCCATGCTGTGGTATCGATCAAAGCATTAGCATGAGCAACGAGTATGATTGGAAGGCTTACGAGTAGTGCCAGAATTTGATATCGGGATGGGGACACATGGTCGCACGCACGGCATATAGGCACTCGTCCTCCTGGGCCCTCGACTGGGCGAGCAACTGCAGACTTAGGCAGCCTGTTGGAGAACAAAGACATAAGTAGAACTGCGATCGGCTTGAATGACGTGTTGAAGTACCTAAAATGAGGTGGACCTTAAACATATCGTTTGCTTTATTGCTAGATGGCAACTGAGCAGTTGAAAGCAGCGGATAGTTCATGTAGACAGAGTTCTTTGGCGAATCAGTTAAGAAACCCCAAGCAAGTATAATTAATTTTCCACTCTCACTTCAGTTGATAATTATACCAATCAGACTATGGATTGTGTAAATAGCCTGACAAAACAGATAGGTCAAGCAGACCAGCGCTTGAGTCGACTACCAGTCGGTGTTTGAATCAGTAAGATGTTGCGACTGCTTATCGTACTGGGTAACTGATGAAAAGACGAGGAAGCTCATTGCTCGATCAACTGACTGGTTTCATTCTATTCTAGGATGCCTGGCACAACTGTGCAGCAAAACAGGCGCTGCCATAGAGGAGCCCAATTGCTTTGCAGTGCCCAACTACAAGTGTCCCAACTCAAATATTAGCTTTTGGCTATATAGGTACGTTACGCTCGCCTTAGCAATGTTGGTCTTTGTGCTAACACATTCTTACATTCGAAGCTCTGGGCAACGTCAAGGTGTTCGTATAACACACTATAACTTGTACGATTTGTCAATCAATGTGCGCAACCCGCTGAAGGTCCTAATTCACGACTTTAACGGCAACTTGTCGAGCAGCCCGAGCAAGGAGCTATTGCCGGAATTCCTGCAAATTCCCAATCTAAACGTGCTAGTCGTCGACTTCGCCAAGCTGGTGCCAACTCCCTGCTACACACAGTCGGTGCACAACGCCCGTCTTGTGGGTCGCTGCCTGGGCTACTTCTTGGCCCATCTGCTGACCGCGCGCACAATACATCCGCAGCAACTGCACCTGATTGGCTTCAGCTTGGGCGCCCATGTGGCTGCCTTCGCGGCCAACTACTTGTCACACCTTGGACTGCGAGTGCCGCACATCACGGCCCTCGATCCAGCCAAACCGCTCTTCATGACGTCCAATCTGTCCGAGCGTCTGGATCCCAGTGACGCGAACTTCGTGGACGTCATTCACACGGATGTCTTTATTTACGGTCTGCTGCAGCCCGTGGGCCACGTCGACTTCTATCCCAACAAAGGCGTGCTGCAGCCCAACTGTGGTAATCTCGATGACAGTAGGTAGCGCGACACATTCACCCGCTATCACTCTATGCTAATTGCTCGCTCTACTCTCCCCAGTTGACACTCATCGTTGCTACCACGCACGCGCTGTGGCGTACTATGCGGAGTCGATCAACTCGCCCAGCGTCTTCTGGGGATTCCGCTGCAAGGACCTGTACGCCTTCGTGGTGGGTGAGTGTGTGCCCAGCAACAATGTGGAGCAGCTCGGCTACTTCACGCGCGAGTCGGCGCGTGGCAGCTACTTCCTGGCCACGAACGAGTCGCCGCCCTACGCCAAGGGCAGGAATTTCAGTAACTTGGATCGCTCGCTCTACGGCAAGACGTTTCTAGGCGATGATTTCATAAGCAGGCTTGAGAAGATGGGGCCCGGCATTAGAACGCTGACCTCCAAGATAGGCAAATAGGCGGAACAGTAGCAGTGAGTGTGCGATTTGCTAATACACCTTTCACCTTTCAATCATTGCCATTCCATTTTCCATTTGCCACGCAGACGAGCAGCACGTCGCTGTGTCAGCGTCTTGTTGCCCAACATTTCGTTGAGCACTCGTGTCGTACGCGCAATATTTATGACAGCTGCCAAATATGCGGCAGAACACTGCACAGTGGACGCAAATACTATAAAATACACAAACTACAGTTAGTTCCAACCACATGATTCAGCGACTCTGTTTCGAAGGCTCAAATTGTTAATCGATAATAAATCGAAATGCGAACTAGTTCATCCCTTAAGCGCGTGCTTCTTAGTTGGGCACAGCACAATGTGCAGCTATGCGTGTGTGTGTGTGTGTGTAAGTTGTTGTTGTGCTTGCGACTATGTGCGAAGGCGTACTTTAGAGAATAAGTGTGTACGTAAGTGAGTGGTACACAATTATAGAAAGCAATTTCACGCGCCTTCGGCTTTTCAAAATGCGAGACAATCAGATTTTCGACTGTCGCTGCGACGTAAACGAGCACAACAACAATCGGTGGGTGGGCGGTCGGTCGTGGTTTCGAGGGCGGACCTGCCAACTGGCAACGAGCAAGAAAACACAGTGACGACGACGACGACGGCGCGCTTCCAGTTGGCAAACAAGTGGTTGCATTCCGTAACTAAGAAGCAATCGGAAGTTGTATATTACTTTCAAATAGTGGCCGGGCAGCAATAGAAATGCAAATCAAAGCAGGCAACGAAGTTTGATCGATATAATTCAAGCGGCTGTTAGAAGGGCTTTTCGACACATAGGAACAACAGCAGCAGTAGCAGCAGCACAACGACACAGAGAGCCAAGGAGCACAAACCTTTGGAGGAACTCACGAAGCATGGAGGAGCTACAAGATGCTAGCATTCATCACATGACTGCTAAGGTCATAGCCGCCATCAAGAACACCAAGTGTTACGAGCCCATTTACGAGGAGCTCCAGCGTCTGGTGGCCAGTCCCAGCGTTGACAAGAACGACATGCGCAACACCCTGGAGGATGCCATCAAGGCGGCTGGACTGGAGACCGAAATTCGCAATATGATTTACAATCTGGTGCGCAGTCGCCTGGAGAAGCTCGACGTTACTGAAACACGGCAGACTTCTGTAAGTTGTGCTCAAAGTTGAATCTAGACACGTTGCATCAAACTCTATGGTCACAACTAGAAAGCGACACAGAGCGATCCGTTGGGCTATCTGAAGCGGGCCGGTGTACTTTGGGATCGGCGTGTGCGCAAGAGTCTCAATGCCATGTGCGGCGAGTTGAAAGTTCCGCTGCACGGACAGCCACGCATTAGTGCTGATCGCGAGGATTTTGTTGCCAAATGGAATGAACTAAGCAACTACAACATGGGTAAGTTAACTCCAATAGTTGATGCATCGTGTGACTTATCAGCAGTGAGCCATCTGCGGCTCACCTTTCGAGTTTAAAGTTTCCACTCATATTTATTAATAATTAGTAGTAGTATACTTTTGAACGCAGAAAGCCACTCAAACGAAAACGTTCGTTTGAAAACGCCATCCATTGGTTGGGAATATAACTACAGCTAAGATTTAAGGAATTGTTTCAATTATTATTGTATTGCATTTTTCTCGAACTATAAAGTAAGAAAACTATTGCATACTTTTGAGATCATTTTTATTCCGTGCCAATATCTCAATAAGAACGTAATTATTCATACTTTTAAATGTGTAAAAATTTTAAACCATATAAAAGCGCCATCTGTCGGTTGGTAATATTACTGTGGATTAATATGTTTTCTTAAGGAAAATCAATCAATCAATTAATTTTAGGGGGTGTATACCGAAGTTCTTATGCGATCGTTATGGAACGATATTCTAATTAGTGAAGGTTTTTTTAATTGAAATTTGGAATTGCCTTAGGTCTATATGCTTTAGCACTAACAGAATACTTTCTGTGGTTAGTGGTTTTAGTTAATTTTAAGCGCCATCTATTGGCCAGTAGTAATTCTAACCACTGCATTGAAAATAACCCGTTAATCAATTTTATTGCATATCTTTAGGTTGCGGTTACTAAATTTGCAACATGTATTCAAGCGCCATCTTTTGGTCATTATTAAACTTGTGTTTGTAACCTTGCAGATCTTTCCAATTATCGTCCCGTGTATGCCCCGAAAGACCTGCTAGAGGTTCTATTATCACTGAAAGGCCCTGCTAGAACCAGCGAGAATACTGAGTATGTAAATAATCGAATAAAATATATATGCACACTTAACTACATCCTTGACAAAAGAAATTCAATCTTTCATAGTCAAATACCACAATGGGAATTCTCACATATAGCACTACCAGTTAAAAATCTCTTCGAATTAAGAACACATTATGCGGATTTGTTGCGCAGCGATCACTACAGTGTGCCAGATCTAAATGTGCAGTGTCAGCGTATTCTGGATAGTAGACATGCCCCGATGTGCCAGCAGTACTTGAAGAAGGGCTGCACGCCGGCTCCTTACCGCGGTGCGCTCTGGGCCTCGGTTCTCGACAGCAAGCTGCATGACTATGTAAGTTCCAAATTGCAATCACTTATTCGTTCAGTCACATATAATCTGTCATTAAAGGACATCGAGTATTGGCAGAAGCTGCGAAACACTGTGTGGACTACGGATCACATTGTGGACAAGCTTGTGTTTAAGGACATCCAGCTGACGGCGTCGAACGATGATCAGTACTTTGTGTTTGAAGATGTGCTCTACCAGGTGCTGCTATGCTTCTCTCGCGACACCGACATTGCCAGCTGCGTGGAGTACGAATCGTTTCCAGTGAAGGGCAAGACATATGAGGGCCCACCCTCGGGGGTTGTGCCCTTCCACGGCATCTGCATGTTCGCCGCCCCGTTTTGCTATCTATACGACTCTCCCGTGTGCCTATATTATACATTCCGTGCCTTCTACATACGGTATTGCCATCGACTGACTACGATCAACACGCATCCACAGGGCATTGTTAGCCTGTGTCTGTTGTTCGAGAAGCTGCTCCAAACCTACGAGCCGCAGCTGTGGTCCCACTTCCGTGAACTGCAAATACAACCGTGAGTGTAGCAATTGTGCTCAATTGAATTCACTAAATCAAATTAACGGATTTACGCTCTGTGACCTTGCAGCTTACGTGTCGTATTCAAATGGCTAATGCGAGGTTTCTCTGGTCACTTGCCACCAGATCAGCTATTGGTGCTATGGGATTTGGTAAGCACTTTTCGCTCTCGAGTAACTTCCTTCCTAATCTGCTGTTTGCCCCACAGATTCTTGGATTCGATAGCTTGGAGATCTTGCCACTATTTGCCATTATTATTTTAAGTTTCCGTAAGGAGAGCATCATGCAAGTGGCTTCACTCGACAGCATTGAGGCCATCTTGGCCGACTTATCGTCCATCAAGGTGCTGCCCTTAGTGCAATTAGCTTTAAGTCGCGACTAAATAAGTAACCCCTGCAGACAGATTAATTGTACTATTAACGCCCTAAATTCCAAGTATTCCATAGCAAGTCCATGCGTGAAAATGTATAGAACTCCGAATTTAATTATACTTAAACCCAAAACTACCGAACATTCATGGTTGTTAACTTTTCTTTAACAAGTAATGTTTATTTATGAAATGAGGAGCAACTCAAATATTAATGTTTTAGTCACGTGGCTCGAAGTCCAACCAAATGCCACCCTTGATGCAGCCAATGAAATACGTATCATCCAAGACGTTGTCAGTGCGGGTTTTTGGATTAGGCTTAAAGTTGAAATGACGAACGATTTCAACCACAGCTGCCTTGAGTTGAGTGAGTGCAAAGCGCATTCCTGGTGATAGAAATAAGTATTGGGTGGAGTCTAGTTGCTAGTGTAACGGGAGTTTTTTTTACGCACCTGGGCACACACGCGGTCCATCTCCCCAGCCGTAAAAGAGTCCCTGCTCTCGATATTTGCGCACGCCTCCGTTTTGCTCCAGGAACCGCTCGGGTTGGAACTGCTCTGGCTGATCGTAGTAGTTCGGATCGTGGTGGAAAGCATAGATGGGCAGAATGACCACATCACCGGGTACCACCTTTGCGCTGACTCCATCTTTGTTAACAAACTCAAAGGGTTCCGTTACAAGCTTGCGTGACGCCAGTCCGGGGGGGAATATGCGCAGGGTTTCTAGGGGATTCGGTTTGAGTTCAGATAGCTAAGGTTGTATAAATTTCGTTTCTATTACGCACCACTTATGCAGGCATCCAAGTACGGCAGCTCACTCAGCTTATCAAAGCTGAGCTCCTCCGTGCCCACCTCCTCGCGAAGCAGACGTAGCGCTTCCGGATTGCGAGCGAGCTCGAGCAAGGTGTGGGACAACACTAAGGCTGTGGTCTCGAATCCATCGGTCAGGAAGGTCATTGTGTGGGAGGTAAGCATCATGATGTCGAGTCCTTTCTTTTCCTGCAGCTGCAACATATAGTTGAGGAAGTCTGCTCGGTTGCGATGTTCGCTGCTTTCGCGTCGCAAGTTGACGGCCTTCTGCATGATGTCGAAGAAGAAGTTTTCCACATCCTTTGTGAAAAATGGTACACTGTAGAAGTTCCGGATTGGTGGCCAAAGCGTTGCCAGCGTGTTGAAGAAAATGAAGCCAAACGACTGCTCAAAGACACGCTTCACCATGCTAACAAGCGGTGCCGGAGTATCGCTGAAGCTGCCCGCCGAAATGCCGAGCACACAGTCGGCAACCACTTCGGTGGTGTAGCACAGGCACAGGGATTTCGCATTTAGTCCGTCAGATGGCGCCATGCGCTGCTGCTTCCTTATGTAGTCGATGAACTTCTTGCAAACGGTTTGGGTCACGGAGTAGACGGCTTGAACCTACGCGAAGACGAACCGTATTTAGTTGGCGACCAATTCGAAAACTACTTAACGTACACGATTGGGTGAAAGTCCGGGAGTTATTTCAGCGCGTCGCTCCTTCCATTTGTCGCCCAACAAAAGAAACGGGTTGTTCGCCAGTATCTTATCCACTTTCTCGTTGGTCTGCATGGAAAATCAGAAATAAATAGCTGCTGTAGGATCTCTTTGCATCTATACTCACAAATTTGGACATTTCATTGTCATGAAATTTACGAAACTCTGTAACGTAAATAGCCCGCATATATTCCGGAGTTAAGACCATGAGCTGTGGCGATCGGGTATTCAGCACGCCCACAATATTTTCGGTGTCTTTATACTTACTGAGGGGAAAAGGCAGTTTGTAGCAATATCTTGGGATTCTGTTTAGTGTTATTACTTGTATATGTCTAGCATGTCATAGGCAACATTTCGCTTCTGCGTCATCGCACTCGGAAAACTGCCCAGGAATGGCCATGATTTCACAGTTTTGATGCCCTGCTTAGTCCAGTGGTTGAAGTTCCATATTAAAAAGATGTAGAACAGGCCTACCAATGAGGCCAGCAGCAGCAATGAAATAGTTATCGGACACATTGTCCAACATTTCAGTTACACACGCGAAGTCTAACTAAATTCTGGGAGCGTTGTTGATTACCTCCATGCACGTTTGCGGTGAGCGATCTTGTTATCAATTGAACGAGACCATCAGTTGAACTTGACGCCGCGAACTTGATTACCGACATCCAGGGGTGGACTGTGTCGGTAGACGCGCTAAATATATATAATTGGCAGAGCCAGCTTTACCCGCAGTTGCGCCCGTGTTGCAATTCGTTATAAATTTGTGTTTTGATGAGCTTGATTTTACACTGCATGTCGCCTTTTTCTTTATGCCGTCCGCAAATTATTGAATTTAGTAAAAAAAAAATTAACAACGCTCGTTGTTTGACTTTTTCAACGGCAGCCTCAAGTATGCTATGTGTATACAAAAGAATTAATGCAAGATGTGCACGATCATGGTGATTCTGTATCGAAACTAGAGGTGGGCGCGGGCCGTGCTTTTTTTCGTGGCCCGCGGGCTTGCACAGGCCCGCAGCGGTCCCGGGCCTCAAAATTAAGATTCGTGCGGGCTTCGTGCGGGCCCGGGCCTTAGCAAAAAGGCCCGGCCCGTAAAAGCACGAAATAGGCCCGTAAAAGCCCGAAATAGGCCTGAAGACAATTTTGATTTGATCGCGCTTTTTGTTTTATTCTCGATAGAACCACCATTTATGGCATTTTAATTGCTTATCGATACTACTATCGATTTGCTTATACAATATTTTACTTGTTTGCACACCACTAATTCAAAATTGGCGGCCTATTGTGAAATTTATAAAGCTTTGAAATATAAAACACCTTCCCAAATTAGCTCGAACCATTTTGGCTATTCCAGCCAGTTCGTCTACTAGCGAAGGGCTTTTTTCAACATCGGGCCATGTTTTGAATGAAAAGCGCACTAGGCTAAAAAGCGCAAATTTAGAAAAAAATTTATTTTTAAACAAAAATATGACATAGTTTGTTTTTCATTAAATACATAATAGTATTCAATATATCTTAATAAATATGCACTTATATATAATATATGTATATATAAATTACATGTCTTTTAAATTTCCTTTTATGTGTAAATAAGTTTCGTGTCGGGCCGGGCCGGGCCCGGGCCTTGGTGAAAAAGTTTCGTGTTCGGCCGGGCCGGGCCTCTAAAAACAGAGTTTGTTTTCGTGCGGGCCCGGGCCTCAAAATACAGGCCCGTGCCCACCTCTAATCGAAACCAACAATTTTGTTTACTGCTTGCAAGTAGTTGAGGTGCAGAAATTCAATTACTTTATTAATTGAAAATGAACCTAATTTTCCGAGTTGCAATGCCGAAACGGTTAAACGGTGAAACGTCATTGAATCAATTCAGTCAAGAAATAATTCTGTTGAAGTAATAATGTTATGTTACGCTATTAAAGTATCTCCACATAACAGCTTTAATTTAACAGAATATTATCGGTTAACCGATCGACTTCAAAGCACACTTTACATAATGCTTTATAGTAATCAGCTTTTTAAAGAGAGCACTGATCACATGCTCGAATTGTGTTCGCCAGCATAACCGTTTGGTAAAACGGGTAAATGTTATTTAATTGTTTTAGCCGGTTTATTTAAATTGACCGCTAGATGGCGTGCACTAATATATGTACGGAAATGTGAAGCGGAAATAGTGCATCAAATAGCGACACATGTCATTCAGCTGCTTAATGTGAGCAATGAACTGCAGCAATGTAAGCAGTTTGCGCAAAAAACAAAAAGTTACAAGCAGTCAATTGATGATTTTAAGAGTTTGTTTTGTTTTGCTATGAGTGCTGTAATATTAAGAATGTTTTAATAATATCAAGAATATTAAGACTGATACATAAAATACCTAATATGAATTTGGTATCTGCCAATTATAGGAAGCAAAACATTTCCTGCTAGTTGAACTGCGATTGATAAATCCGAGTCTTCATAATTCTGGTTTCCATTTGATAGGTGGCAATAATGTTGTTGTCATTGAAAGCACTTTTTTAAGATTCTGGTTTGTGTCTATCTTTTGCATTTACTGCATTTATGTCCCAATAGAAAATAATTGGTGTTTAAACACAGACGCGCTCAGTCACACAGTCAGCGTATTTATTCACTTTTTGGGAACAACAAAATGTTGCATACTTTTTGGCATTGCTTGAAAAATTAAATATTCCCTGCAAATTGCTAGAGAACTACAACTTATTTATTATCGATTAATTGTAATCGAAATCGGAGGACTTGCGATATACCGACTAATTTAATCTTAGCTAATCTTACTATATTTAGATCGACACTAAGATAAAAATCAAATTAATTGATTTGAAAACTTTCCATTTTGTTTGTTATTTGAAATGAATTGTGCAAGCTGTGACTCAAAAATATGTATCTTAATGTGCACCTTACAAGGTTTCCAGTCCATTGTACTTCAATCAGTTCCAAATATGTTAGTGTCTTAGCCCTGAACCATGTGATTTGTCTAGAGCTTTAGTGTTTTTCTTTTTTTTTGCAATTTGAACTGTAATTTGATTTTGGATGCAAATTGCATGGATTACACATTTTTCCTGTGCCTCTAATTGGCACGCACAAATGAAAATCCTAAGTCAAATATGAAAAGAACACAAAAACAATAAACACAAGCGCAAAGTGGCAGCCAGATGCTTGAAAAGTGGGTCAGTTATTGGCGCAGAGGATGAATGCAACGACGCAAAAGGCAGTTGAGTGGTTGGTGCACACACAAATACACATAGACAACAATTAGATCAGTGGCTTGGTAGCTACAATATCATCAACAACGTCGGCAATTGCAAGATGCAGACCACGAGCGGAGCAGCAAGGAGAATAAATTGCGAATTGCAGTCCACCCGACCCAAATTACTAGCATCTGCTCAATATACTATAATAATGGCTAAACGCCCAGGCAGTAGTTATGAAAGCAACTGCATCTACCTATGTATGAGTGTCTAATCAATCAGAATACAGATCTTCGATCTTTGCTCTGTTAGGTAATTTTGTGCAATCAGATGAAGTCCTAGACGTATTCTGCCTTGGTTGACATCCCTTCTTTCGTTGCTAATTGATTTGTGGGAGTCGCTGTTGCAGGTGAGATTGTGTGAACTGTTAACTTAATTGCAACCACTTGGCGGTCAGCGTGTACACTCGCACGTACTAAATACATCCGAACTCTACATATGCACAACACAAGCACAGTCAGTCGTACTTGACTGGTGATGATCTTAATCAGTTGTGCTTCCCTTGGGGCGTGCGCTGCTCGACGCTGCGCAGAGCCTTGTGCATTGTGCCCAGGAAAGTAGCGGGGGGAATTTATGACTTCACAGTGCTTTGGGCTGCGAACGGGAATGACAATAGGTGGAGCAGTCGTGTAGGGAGCAGGAACAGAAACCGGAACGGGAACGGGGACGGGAATGGCAACGGGAGCCTTTCGCATTGTGGGCCAACTATCGCAATTTACGATCGGTTCAATTAGGTGGCCCATTGTTCACGATGTTTATGCAATGTTGTTTGATTTTATATCAACATCGGGAAATTTGTACCGCCGCCACTTTAGTCTTTCTTGGCGGCCTTTGGATATGCATGCGAGAGTTTTGCACGAAGATTGCAATCTTGTGAATGTTCTTCGTCTTCATCTTGCAGCGTCCTTTCCAAATAAGTGCCAGCCGAAAACGGGATGCGAACAAATTGTCATATCCTTAAAAAGCAAGCTGATTTCATAGTTAACAACTGCACACTCACTTCCCCCTCGATCCGTGTCCTTTTGATATTCCCAGAAGGTGGCTGCGGGTCAACACTGCGATTGGGGCTCCAGGGGGCATTTGATAATCAATTTGGAACCATTTAAGTTTCACACGATTGCCAAAAGTACACAAGCAGCCATGCACAATGAACCAGACTTGTTCTAGCCATAGCTTTGGTTTGCTCTCGGTTGACTTTCGTTTTCCACACTTCCCCATACCGTATGAAGATTGTGTGTTTCTGATCCGTTGATGCGCTGCGCCGATAAGGCGACCGTCCGACCCACCGACCCACCGACCGGCTTCTTGCCTTCTGTGTTACCCAAAATGTGTGTTACTGTGTCTTTGTGGCGTCCACGCCGATCCCAGGCCGCCTGCACATCCAAACAAAAATCCCAGTCTGCTGAATCTGGCACAAACAGTAACAATTACCAATTGTTTATTTGTTTCTACAACGTGTTGTTGTCGTTGGTGGCCCCTGCGCTTGTGGGCTGCTTGTTGCTTGCAGCTTGCAGTTTGCTGATCGCCCAAAGGCCCGCTGCTCTGCCGGTTTGCTGCTTCGCTTCGATGGCTTAGTGGCTCTGTGGCGCAGTGGCACGTTATGTTTGTGTGTCGATGGCGCTGCGAATCCATCAATTGCTCGTTATCTTGATCGGGAAGAGTTGCAAATTAGCAGCCGCATTCTGGCCCCTAATTTGTTTTCATTCACAATGAAACTTTCTTTTGACAATTTTTTTGTTCTCTTTTTTGCTTTTTATTTCCCTAATAACAATTAATGACAATTCAGTTGCTATCCAACTGAAAACTGAAACTGTTTAAGAAAAGCGAAATTGATCAGATGTCGATTGTCGCGTAACAAATAAATCTTTTTCCGGTCGAGTTTAAGTTATTTTTCAAAAAGAAATCACAATAAATCTAATCATAAATCTAAGCCGGAAACAATGCTGTAGACCAACCCCAATTCCAAATGCTGTGAAAAAGTAAGTCAACGACATTTGAGGCTTTTCTGATTTTAGTGTAAGTACGGGAGTCGCTGCCTCATAATTGTTGGCAGCTGCTTTAAGCTTGTTACTTGCTACACGTTGAATACTGCAAGATGCTATGGCACATACAAGTTGTCATCGTCAGTTAGCTTAAATGTATTATAAATTTATGAAACCTGCTGACTATTGTAATTTTCCTAAGAGTCCGAAAGACCGAAAGCCGAAAACTACAGCAATCTGAATTAAATACTTTTTCTACATGGCCATGCTGTTGTTAAGTATGCTGCATAAGTATGTTAAGATGCGCGATTAAATAAACAATCGACTGGTATTTATAGCTTGGCTACCAATTTGATAGCTTTACTGCGTTCACTTTTTTACATTACATTACAGTTCATATCAAGTAGCTTTTTGTCTAGCCGTCGAGACATCGGCTCGTTGGTCTAGGGGTATGATTTCCGCTTAGGGTGCGGGAGGTCCCGGGTTCAAATCCCGGACGAGCCCAAGTGAAAAAAATTTTTTATTTTTAATTACTAATAATTACTTTTTTGATGATGCCTGGACAATGGACGCAATATATTTTAGCCAAGTTTATAGTGCAAGATGTATTGAATTTGTTGATCACTATTTATTATAGTGAAATGTTGAAGTGATTTACTTAGCTTTTTACATAGCCAGCATAGCCAGCTCACTTAAAATCAAATGAAAAAACCAGTATTTTCATGGCGTTGAGTCAAATGGTCATGTTGTCGCTCTTCGTTCAACTGGCTCGTTGGTCTAGGGGTATGATTTCCGCTTAGGGTGCGGGAGGTCCCGGGTTCAAATCCCGGACGAGCCCAAGGAAAATGAATTTTTTTGTATGTTTAAAATCAAACTATATACATTATTTTATATATATTTTTTTTATTAAATTTTGTTTCACAAATAACGACTTAATTTTAAATAATAATAAATGTGTTGCATTTGCCACTAATATGGTAAGATTAAAATTCCATCAGAAGTAAAATATTTGATTAATACCAATGGTTAACAAAACAAATGTATGCATGTATTTAGAGTTCTACATTTACATATTTGTACAAACACACATACACAAAGATATGCATGCTGCAAAACAATTTAGATATAGTATTAAGGACATAAACACAACGAATAACATGTAATGCATTCGATGCATTCAATAAGCATAAATACAATAGTTGAGCAATTTAGTTGTATGCATTAATTAATTATTGCTCTTCGATTTGATTTGATTTGATTTCAATTCACCTAAATACTATATAAATAAATGACACATTTTATGGACATAGAAAATTCGGGTAAACATTACAGATACAATAATAGAAAAGCTGCTGGAAAATACATAAATTTATTGCGTTTCTTCTGCCGAAAGATGAGCTATTGTGTCTAATACATATAACCGATATGCGTACTGCAGTTATTATTGTGAGTTGTGAGTTGTGTTGTTACTGTTGTTGCTGTCGCTGTTGCTGTTGTAGTTAGTCATTCCCTTGCTCGACGTCCCTTCCTGTGTGCATTGGAAGGGGGTGAACAGTCGTTGTTAGCGTGTAACTTAATCTGCTGCTGTGTAAAGTTCCAAGAAGCTTCGCTGCTCCCAACTGCGCTCTGCCTTCGCTGCTCTGTTGCTCTGCTGCTGTTGCTGTCAACATCACCAACATCATCCTTGTTAACCAATTTATAAATGATTCGCGCATATTTACATGTAAAGTGTTTGATGTTTTGCATTTGGTTTGGTTAATTATATGATAAATAATTAAAATAATTTATTTATTTATTATTAGCACTAATTATTCTTTGGTTGTTCCACTGGTTCTGTTGTTGTTGTTGCTGTTGTTCGCTCTTGGTTATGGTTTTGTTTTGTTGTCGTTATTTCGTTGCATTGTTCATTGTGCTTTTCTCGTTTACGTTTATTGCATTCTCTGTGTTTCGCTGTTCTTGCTTGTGAGTTGTTAATAACGGCATCTGTCCTATAGATTCGTTTGTGACTGACTTATTGTTGTTGCTGCTGCAGTTGATGATGGTGTTCTTGTTGATGACGACGATGATGATGCTGGTGATGATGATGACGATGACGATGACGTTGATGACGATAATGACGACAATGATGCTGGTGATGTTCTCGCAGTGGATTTTCTCAAATTCTTCCCAAACGTTGAGTCGCGCTTCAGACCTTTAATAAATCGTAAAAAGACAAGAAAGCTCAGTACTGTGTGTCTCTGTGCACTGGTTAACTGTTAACTGTTATACCCTGCGACGCATGTTGTGTTATATTTGTGGAAGCAGCCAACAGTTGTTATATTTTGCGTATTTAATGCTAACAGAAATGTGCTTACATACAAACATATGTGTCCCACACCAAAAACAAAAACAAAATAACAGCGACAGTGAAAGACGAAGGCAACAAGAGATAGAGAGAGCGAGCGAGAAGAGAGGATGTGTAGAGGGGAGTGTGGGAGAGAGCAAAAGAGAGAGAGAGTAACAGACTTAGAAACGTGAAATGTTTTTCGTTTACCTTGGAAACATAAACGATTCTGATACAGGGCAAATATGTCGCTCGGCTTGTAGCACGGCTCATAGACGAGCTCATCGCCGTTATCGAGGCTATCGTACTTATCGTTATCGCCTCGACCGATATCTGAAATGCCTGCAGCAGACACTGAGCAATGAGTTTGCCCATGGTAGGGTATCACAAACAGGTTCTGCTCCAATTTATCGGGCACTCCCGTTGCGGGGGCTTCTACAGTTGGTCTTCTTGTTATTTTAGTGGTGCTTGTCGTTCTTGTTGTTGTTGATGGTTCAACCATTTTTTGTGGTGCACACTGAACGTTTTGGTATTGATTGTGGTCGAGGTTGTTGTGTTGTGTTGTGTGGTGGTGTTGTGGAAGATGGTAATAAAGTTCAGTTAGTTGTTGGTTTGTCTCTTCTCTAATATTAGGGTTAGTCACAGGTTTCTGCTCTTTCTACCAACATTCGCAGGTAAAAAGCACTTAAACATAGTCACACGAGCTCCTCAAACCAAACACATGCTCACCTCGCTGTCCTCGCAGGAAGCATCGTCCTTGCAGCCGGCTGTCAGGCCCTGCACGAAGTGCACATCGCTGCTGGGATCGTCCGATGCCAGATGAGCGCGAAACTGTTGATTCCTGCAATCAGAGATCGATGAGAGTCTGTCAGCTGGCCAGTTGGCTGGAGGCTTACCTGAGCTCCAGCTGCTGCATTTGCTGGAAGTGCCGCAGCTTGCCGTTAGCCAGGTGCAGCTTCTCCTCCAGCGCGGCGTTCTCCACGCACTTGATCGAGTACTTCTCGGAGAAGGACAGTATCTCCAGGCGCAGCTCGTCGAGCTCCTCTCTGCATGGAGTAGGGAATAGAATTAGCACAGTCCCATAGCAAAGTGTGTGTGGCACTTACTCTTTGAGCTTGGCGCCGTCGCCGCGCATGTGCTCGCCCCGTTGCACCTGGTGCAGGAACTCGGCCTTGAAGCGCGACACCTCGCGCTGCACCTCGCTCTCGTGCGCCTTGCGCATGGCATCCAAGGCGGCCAGTGTAGCCTAGAGTAGCGAAAGAATTCAGTTATTGAAGCAATCCTAAAGAAGAGAGTTGCGCACGCACCTGTGTCTCCTCCGCCAGCGCGGTCTCCTTCTCTGCCAGCAGCCGCTCGATTTCCAGCTTGTGCTTCTCCTCCATGTCGCAGATGAGCCGGCGATGCGACGACTCCATGGCGCTCAGTCCCTTCTCGCACAGCGTCTGCAAAGCGAGAGTGTCTCGCGCGTGAGTCTCAATTTTGGTCAGGTTAATTAGCAATCAGTTTATCACACTTACCCGCAGCTGCTCGATCTCGGTCTGGTAACGCTTGCGGAAGCTCTGGTCCTCGGCGACATTGGCGTGCTCGTGGCGATAGACCTCGCGCAGACACTCCAGCTGCTTGCCGTGCTCGCGCTCCAGCAGATCGAGGCGCTTCTCGAGCCGCTTGCAGCGCTCCTGCTGGCGGCCCAGCTCCTCGCTGAGCTCGTTGCGTTGCTGCAACAGCAGCTGCTGCTGTTGCTCCTGCCCGGCGCTCTTCTCCAGGGCGATGGAGAGTTCGCCTTCGCGCTGCTCCAGCAGCTGCTCGCTGCGCTGCAGATCGGTCTCCGTCTGCTGGTGCAGCGCCATCAGCTTCTCGATGCGCTGCTGCAGCTCGCAGCACTTGTGGCAGGCATCCTGCAGACAGGCGAGCTCCAACTGCTCGCTCACCAGCACACACGTCTCGCTGAGCGCGCGCTCCAGCTGCCTGAGCCCGTCCTTGCGCTCGTTCAGCGGCGACACGGATCGACGACTGCGCTGACCCACGCGCAGCTGCTGCAGCTGGCCGAGACTCTGCTCCAACCGCTCCTTGGTGCCCAGCAGCACGTGCTCCAGGCTGTGCAGACGCTGCAGCAGATGCGCGTTTAGAGGTGACGCCTGGCTGCTGGAGTCGCCGCTCGACTCTGTGTTGCTGGCCGTGCTGCAGTCGCCGCCGGGCTTGTGCTCCACTGTCTCGCGTTGCAGTTCGCTCAGCTTGAGCTCCAGCTGCTCCTTACCCTTGAGCGAGAGCGAGCGCCGGCGCTCGGACTTGGCCAGCTTCTGCTTGAGGGCGCGCACCTGGCGTTCCGACGTGCTGTACTTGATGGTGAGGTCCTGAATGCGTGCCGCCATCAGCTGCAGCTGCGCACCGTCCTCCATCTGGCAGCGCTCGAGCTTCTGCTGCAGCGCCGTCTGTATGAGCTCGAGCGCGTCGTACTGATTCTGCGACTGCTTCAGCTCGCGCTTCATTGCGCGAATCTCGTTGACAGCCTTCTCGAAGCGCGTGCGCAGCTCGTTGTACTCCTCGGCGAGCGAGTCGCGCTGCAGGCAGTAGGGGTCGATGTCGCTGATGGTGGTCAGGTCGCTGAGCGAGTCCATGCGCTTCAGCTTGTGGCGCTGCAGGTTGCTCAGCCCGGCCACCTGGCTGCTGTCCGCTTGCAGGTCGCGCAGCCGCTTGTACAGGCTCTCGTTCTCCTCGATTCCCTGCGCCAGCCGATCCTCGAGCTGCTTGATCTGGCACTGGCTCTCCGTGAGCTGCAGGCTGAGCGTGTGGACCAGTTCGGCGGCGCTCTGCTTGGCGCTGCTCAGCTCGCCACTCAGCTGCTGCTGCTGCTCCTGCAGGCGCGCCGTCAGCTCCTGCTCGGTGCGCTGCAGCGTGGAGAGCAGCTCGGACATGCGCGCCTCGCGCAACTTGGCCTCGCTGCGCAGCGTCTCGCACTGCTGCTTGAGCTCGCGGTCCGGCCGCAACTCCTCGGGCACGACCATCAGCGGCAGCTCGTCGCTCGTCACGCTGTCCACGGTGCTGCGGCGCGAGCTGGGCGGCGAGCTGCGACTGCGCTTGTGCAGGCTGGCGAGGCTGCGGTTGCGCAAGCAGCTGCGCAGCACGGGCGGCGACGGCGACAGCGGCGAGCCCCAGTCGAGGCTGTCGCGCCGCCCGCCCTCCGACGCCGTGCGGTACTCCTCGTCTGACGAGAAGTGCGGTCCGTGCGCTGGCGTGCCCGGAGTTCCGGGCGTGGCCGGACTGGAGCTGAGCGGCGGATGGGGCGGGTGTTGTTGCAGCTGCTGCGCCTTGATGAAGTCCTGCTCGATGTCGCTCGACTTCAGCACTGTCGTCGCCGACGTCGCCGCGTTGTTCGTTGTCGGCGTTGTCGCGGCTGCGTCCGGCTGGTGAGGCAGGCCCGCCGCACTGCGCAGTATGGCCAGCCAGCTGTTGCGCGAGCTGGGCGAGAGGCTGGCCAGGTAGAGGCGCTGCTTGTCCCAAGTGATCAGCTGGAAGGCGTGCTGCTTGCTGGCGCTCGGCTCCTCTACCACGCTCGACAAACTGTTCACATCCAGGACGCCGTCAAGCACGCCGCGCTCCTCGCAGAGCGGGTCGCGGTAGTAGAAGAGTGCCGCGCCGCTCAGCGTAAACCAGTGCTTGCTCCACTCGCCCGTCCGGTTGTCCAGCTTCATCAGCCAGCCCTTCTTGGCGTTCAGCGACTCCTCCACGCTCTTGCCCAGCGTCTTGATGGCCGCGGCGCTCTTATTGCCGCCCAGCTTGCTCACCGCACGCAGCTCGTCCGACTTGGACATGTAGTTGGCGCAGAGCTCGTCCAGGTTGCAGCCGCCGTCCGGGTCGCCGCGCTCGTGCTGGTAGTGCTTGGCGGGCTTCAGCTGCAGCTCCAGGCGCGCCGGCGACTTGTTGTTGCTCGTCGTGTTGTCGTCCTTCAGCTGCTTCAATGGCTGCTGCTGCTGGGAGACCAGCACTGTGGGTATCTTCTTGACTATGGCCGAGACAATCGCGGGCGTCGAGTTGGCAGCTAGTGGTAATGACTTTGGTCTCAGGTTAACTATCGTCTGCGGCTCGCTGCCAACGCTCAGCGCCTTCGCCGGGGACATCACCTGGAAGTCGGTCTCGTCGCACGACGCGTGGTATTGATAATGGTGCTGATGCTGATTGTTCAACGCGTTGTTCACCGCCATGGTGGACCAGCGTTTGCTCTGCTGTTGACTTAGGTTCGTTATCGTGTTGGCTATATCCTTGATTGACTTCTCGTCCCGCCGTATGTCCTCGATCAGTAAGCAACCTGTCGATTGGCAGACTTCAGTGAGAAGCAGTTTAGATGATTTTGGTTTATAGTTAGTACTGTTAAGTTGCTCTTTGTTTTCAAAGAATATTTGAGAAATTTGCGCAACTAGTTCCTAATCATTATAGCCTATGTATAATTTATTATTTATTGCTTATATTGCTTTTATTGCTACATTTCCTTAACTAATTAGTTGCGCTATTGCAGTCAGACTTTGAACAGTTTGTTTGACCAAAATAACTATAGCTCGTGATGTAGATAAAACAAGACAAAACGCTGTTGTTGAGAGCATACGACATCCATATAGCCAGCATTCATTATTTTGGTATGATAACAGCTTGACATGTGAAAAACTGTAATATTAAATATTATATTTGCTTTAGTGCACTTTCCTTTAAATACTGATAAACACATAGTTTTCCTTTTGCTACTCAGATCTGATCAAAAATTGCATGCTATCTTGAGAATATATTGCTTGGAGTAAGTAGATAAACTCAGTGTGATTCATGAATACAAATAGTTCCTGAAGCGATCAAAACTATTATAGTCATTGTGATGTAAGCCTACTTAATATATATTTATCTTATTAACCTTTACTTTATGGTATTGCTGCTTGTTTCCTACTGTGAGTATATAAACTATGGTTTCAACGTATTCACATAACAATACAGCAATATACTATTTGGCATGTTCTAGTATATTGAAGTGGTGTACTTTATACTTTTTGGTATTTTTTTAGTATATACATGTGATGTACTTAAGCTAACAAGCTTGTTGTTTTCGTAGTTTAGTTCCAAGTGGCTGATTTCAAATATTATAAACGATTTCCGTCTGGCGGACAACACAGCTTGCTCGTGAAAAGGACTTGGCTAGTTAGCAACCAATATTTGTCTTGGCTGAGCGTCTAAGTTGGCTTAGGCCCCAGCCGCGAACATGTTTATGGCAGGCACAAAGCCATAAAACGCAGTACTGTTAAGTAACTTGTGGGCAAATATAATAAAATGATCAGAACAAGTTGAGTGGTAAGAGGATCCTGTCGAGTAGATGCGCGATAAGGCGAACAAGTTTGCGCTTCCACAGAGCGAGCGAGAGAAAGAGAGAGAGGGCGAGAGAAGCGAGCATGCGAGTGACTGAGATGAAGACATAATTTTATTAACACTCGAGTAAGCTGGCGATGCATGGCAAGCAGTTGTCCCATAAATATGTATGATTACAGCAAATATATATTTAGACGCAACGGCCCTTGTGCTCGTCGCCAGGCCAGACCTGTTTAGCTTTATTATGATTATGATTCGCATTTCCAGCAGACGACCATTAAAGGCCCTTCGCGTCCTCACTGACCGCACACTCTGCGCTTCAATTCGGTCAGTCGAACAGGTTGAACTCGCAGCCGAGCACGAACAGCAGCCTGGCAGCCTCTCAGCATGCAAGCTGATTTTTGGCATTTCGGCCAATCGAACTCACTGCATTTATCTTGATTAGTTAGCAGGCTGGCAGGCAGGCAGCATAGCTAATGGAGCGACTGGCTGGCTAGCTCTTGGAGTTTGGAGTGTTCTGTGAGCAGCCAGCGACTGACTGAGTGACTGACTCACCCGGCAGGTTCAAGGTTACTGTGCTAAATGCTCCACTCTGCACCATTAATTGGCCGACTTGTTGCTCTCCACTCGCAGCGACTGCGACTGCAACAGCGACTGCGACTGCGGCACTGATTACAGTCGGCCCGAAAAGCTGCAAGCATGTCGACGGAATTTATAATGCTTATGATATTATAGGCTACAGCGATTAACCGAAGGTTTGCTACTCTACCTTCTTTAATTGTGGCGCACATTGTTGCGGCTTGCAGCGCGAAATTAGCTCAATCTATCTAAGTAGTTGAACGCTTGTTGCTTTCAGGAAATGACTTTTCATCCAGCTCGCAAAAATGGCAGACAGGCGGGATGGTTAATAAAGCAAGCGCTTCTCGTTGGCCAGCAATTTTTTAATTAAGCATATTTGATTAATTACAGCGGCCATTACGCCTCGGCCGCTGCAGCCCATTTAATCATGGCCAAGTGCTTCCTGCAGCCACGAGTTGTGGTCGGTAATAAATAAATAAATGCATTTGCACGAAATGAAAGCGAAAATTGCCTCTGCCAAGAATCTAACCGACGCCACACACTCTCTCTCCACACACTCTCCTCGCTCTCATGGTGACTTTGAATAATTTCTAACTCGACGTTGCATAAATTGAGCGCTGGCCCACAGTCCTTGCTTGCACTTATGAATATTTATTGGTTATTGCTATCGCGAGCCGGCAACACTTTGGCGTCTCTGTGGTCCCTCGTAAATCGTCCATCGTCGTGTCCGCCCCCTTTGTACTCTCCGCCTATCGAAAAATCGCTATCGATGTCCGCTTGCATTTGCAGTGTTTTCCCAACTCAGCCCAACTCACACACTTGTGATCGAACCAAGTTAACCAAGCATTCGATTATTAGTTTGTTCCTGCTCTAATCTTCGCCCGACTTCTGCGCGCATTCAACACCCGGCAAGTCCACTCTCCCTACCTACCTCCCTTCCTCCCTTCGTCCCGTCAATTAGGGTCTGCAGCACACCACGAGATATTAGCACTGTAATTATTCACTTTGTGGCAACTGCCGTGAAAAGCGCCCATTGCAAGTTCCACCACGTAGCCAGCACTCGACTAATCAACTGACCCTATGCAGACAATATATGTATATATATATACGTGTATATATCAGTTTCAGCGCCGTCTAATATAGCCGCCAAGCCCGGGGACATTGGGCGAAGACACAGTCTGCAATCTTTGTCGCTCTGTTGCCTTGCAGGGAATGTAGAGAGCTACTGTCAGGATCAATAAATTGCCTCATTTGTGGCGCAAATTTGTTTGCTGATGGAATATTATAAGTTAGCCTCAGCTGAAAAGCTCGTAATACTCAAAATAGTAGAGGAAGTTGGTAGACATGAAAAAGAAGCGCGATTTGTTATGAATGAGTTTGAAATTTACGCAAGAACGGCGAAAATAAGAATGAAATATTGCTGGAAAATATGAATGAATACACAAATGAAACAAGAATGAGTTAATTGCTGAGGCGGGCTTTGAGATGACAAATAGCAATAGAAGAGAATTAATATGACTACTACTATTTTTGTATTTGCAGTTCTAATGATCAATCTTTGATCCCTTTGACTTACATTAAATTGATGGATATTATTATTTAAAGCAACGAATTTTTAAACTTCTAAATCTTTACAGTAAATAGAAAAGAATGGATTTTATTATTTGCATTTCTAATGAACACTCGCTTGATCTATATTATTATTTCTAAAGTCCTATCAATAAATAAAAGATAATGCGAGAATATCTATTTCGCTTTGTAAGTAATTGCTTTTCTAATTACTAATCTGTTTAGGTTACACAAAATCGATGGGTATTATTAACATATTAAGTGTACCGAATTCCTAAACATTCTATAGTCCTTTCAATAAATAGAAAATAATGCGAGATTATCTTTTTCGATTTGTAATTACTTACTTTTTCTAATTTGCAATCTCTTTGGGTTATATAAAATCTATGAGTATTATGAGTAAATGCTACAAATTCCTAAAGTACTTCCAATAAATAGAAAATAATGCGAGAATATCTTTCTATTCTAATCTTCTTCTGTGTACACAATAAGTCGATAAGTATTATTATTACATATACCCAATTTCTAAATTTCGAAAGTCTTTCCAATGAATAGAAAATAATGAATATGAGTACGAGCATATTTGCTGCGATTTGTAAGTATTTGCATTTCTAATGATCTCTTTGGGTTACATACAATCGATGAGTATTATTAGTGAATGCAGCGAGTATCATTATGATGGATGAAAATTGAAAAGACAGCACAGAGCTTAGGAGCCAATGTGTGTGTGTGTGTCTTTGTGGCCGGGGAAAAAGAATGGGTCTGTTGCCAGATACACTATAATTTAAGCGTGAATATCATTTTTCCATGAACAAGTATCCTGCAGCAATGCATGTGAGAACATTCACAGTAACTGCAATTACGAGTCTCGGCTCTCCGGTCGCCCTTCTGCCAAGAAGAAGCGCTCGTTTGGGTATAAGCTATAAGGCAGAAGGTACGAGGAACTCGTAGAAGGCACAAGGTGGACCCTGTGCCTGCGTCTACCGTCTACCATCTACCGTCTACTGTCTGCTGGAGCTAAGGAAAATTTATGATGTCTACCATTAAGTAGGGAGCAGCTAGGGCGAACCTGGCCCTGAACGTTTGTGGCCATTGTAACTGTGCGAATTCAAGGTTAATTTCGAGGCTGCGGCTTTAACTAGCTGCACGCACTACCCACCCCGCAGCGCCCCCTCGCCCCCACGGCTCGGCACCTGGCCTCGCCACCGCCCTCATGCCACCCAGCCGAGAGTCTGGCTCTGGGTCTCGGCCTCTGCTCTGCTCGGCTGGCCGATAATTTTGATTGCTGCGAGCCATAAATGATCATAAAAATTATCGCAGCCGATACAAAGCGGACTGAGCAACTGCAACTAAATGCCAAAGCAGCCTCCGCTGGGGCGGGGGCATAAAATCACAATCATGATGCAGATTGTGCAAATAAATGCTCTGAGGCGAAAAGTAAAAGTCACTTTATCATCCTCACGTACTCGTATGCGCTCGCCGCTGTCATCTTCCAGACGGGGCCCAAAACAAGCGGTACCCTGACGAACTGTTCCCCGAGCTTATTGGACAGCTTAATTACCATATAAAATATATAAGAGTGCAGCGACAGCACTGTTCCTTGCTACACAGCGAGAAAAGCGAAGATCTACAAAAAAGGAGTAACTATAACTAATATAATAATATAATTGAAAACATTTATCCTGCTTTAGTCAGCCAATAATCCTCGCAAGACATCGTTAGATTAGATGGGACTAGCTATTATGATACCAACTATAATTTGGCGACTAATCTAGATGCAACAAGTATGAACGCTACAGTCGAGACTCATCGACTATAAAATACCCTGTACTACTATTGCATGGAAAACAAAGTGAACTATTTTCTTATATAGTCACTGTTTGGCTTTTTTCTGTTGACTGCTAAATAAAACTTCTTGTCATAGTACAGAGTAAAAAAAACAGTTCTAATTGCAACTTTTGTCGGTGAAGGGGACCAAAATTGAATAGGTTTCCTCAATAACTTTAAAACTAATTAACCGATACTGATGGTGGCAGAAACATAGATGCCAAGCTTGAAAAAGATCGTTTAAACTGGGAGTTATTCGCAAACATCTATAGTGGGGCTCGAGAGTAAATAAACTTGTATAGAAACGGACCGGATACCAACTCTTATAGTCTCCAAGAACTAGGCGTTCATATAGACGGACGGACGGACAGACAGACGAACATGTCTAAATCGATTTAGAATTCGATTCTAAGTATATTGCTCATAACAACATGTGGTCTACGACATTTTTTTCTTCCTTTTCACCATTTCATGGTACAGGGTATAAAAATCTTGTTTTGCATTTGAAATTTACTTAAAACACGAATTTGCAACGTAGTTGCAATTCCCTTCTGCTACTTTACACTTTATTAAAATCTGAAATCTAGTACGTTTGTTAGTCGTCTATATGCGATTTGAGATTGAACTCTGAATAGAAGGTGTCCTACCTCGATTGGTTATTTCGTTGCCCGCATTGCGATTGTTCTCATCCTGTCCGCTGAGGCTGCTGGAGGAGGATGTTACTTTGGCCTTGCGCGACGTCGACACTTGCTGCTCCTCCTCCGCATTGTCCTCCTCATCCTCGTCCTCGTCTTCGTCCTCGCCAGTCTCAACACCATCGTCCTCGTCGTCGTTGGCTGCCGTGTTTCGGGAGCTGGCACAATCGAGGCTACCGATCAAACTAGAGGCCGACTGCGAAGACGTCAGCGTGTCCTTGTGATACGAGCTGTGGCGATTGCCCAGCTTGATCGCCAAGTCCACGTTGGCGGCCTGGCGCAGACAGCTGAGCTGACCGCCCGGCAACGTGGTGCTGCGCTTGTGGCGCCCCTTCGCCTTGGGGAAGGCCGTCAGTATGTTGAGCCACCACTGCGACTCCTCCGAGCTGATGCCCTTCACGTAGGTGGCGCGCTCCGGCGTCGTTATGGCAATGGAGTTGGGGTGGCCGGTCATCTCCTCGGCGCTGCTTACCTCGATCACTTTGGTCATATCAATACAAGCCTGTGGCACAGTCTCGGGCTGAACGGAAGATATTCGCATTGGTTTCATTTTGGAGGCATTTTCCCTCTATAATACTTACATAATCATCCACTGAGTAAGTGAGCTCTCCATCGTCATAAAGCACGAACCATCGCCTTTGCCAGCGCTGAAAATAGAACAAGATACGAAGAACAAATAAATATCTTTCAACATACATATGGTACTTAAATTACGCATTACTTAGATTCTGCAGTGTTAAAAACTTATCATTTTTTTTGGCTATCAACAGTTGCAATCATTTAGAAGAGGAACAATTAAATATCTTTCTATATGCTTACATATTTCATTATTCAGATACTGCAATGAGACGAAGTTCTAATTTTTCTTACCTATCAACAGTTGCCAGTATTCAGAAGAAGAACCATTAAATATCTTTCAGCAGACTTACTTACTGTTCTTTCAATGAACACAACTGCATATGTTTAAAATGTTTTATTTAGAGTCTGGTATGTGAAATGTTATTATTATTGTTGACTCTCAAGAGTTGCGAGTAATCACAATAATAAACAAATATGATTATAGCATATATGCATTACTTTAAGTCTGGTATGTGAAAAGTTCTAATTGTTATTGCCTATTAATAGTATCAAGTATTCGGAAGAACAAATAAATATATTGCAATTTACGCTTCAAATTTGCATTACTTAGAGTCTGATATGTGAAAAGTTCGAATTATTATTGGTACTCAAGAATTGCGAGTAATAAGAACAACAAAATATACATATATTTCAACATATATACTTCAAATGTAAATTACTTGGATTTGACAATAAGAAATAGTTGCGAGTTTTGTTGGCACTCAAGAGTTGCGAGTAATCAGAAGAACAAATAAATATTTGTATAACATATATGCTTATAATGAGTCTGAATTGTGAGCGAGTTCTAATTGTTGTTGGCAATCAAGAGTTACGAGTAATTAGAACAAACCTGGAGCCACTTTCATGGCTGTCAAGCCTTCGCGATGTCCTTTGTGGCATCATTAACATTTGCCACATGCCCACGAATGCCGCGATGGTAAATTATTGCCATTGGCCTTAGTCACAGCCAGTCCGGGTCCCAGTCCCAGACCCAGAGCCGGACTGACTGTAACGCCCCCACGTGTTGTTGCCGACAATCCCTCTGAAAGTTGCTAGTCAATGCCTGCGTTTACTTTAACGCGATTCTGATTTGTATTGTAGTCGCGAGTGAATGCGAAAATCATAACAAATGCAGGCCTACAATCACAACAAAGTCACTGCATAGTCTGCACCTTCGGGACCCAGCGATCCAACTCTGTCGCGCTCTGCTCGAAATTATGGTGCTGCTGATATTTATGTAAATTGCTGAAAGTCAAAGCAAATTAAGCCAAAGTTGCAAGCAGATGACGTTGAAATGTTGTGTCGCTTTTTTTTGCTGTTGTTCGTTCCTGAACCTTATTCCATATATACTATTACTCCCACATCAAGCGCACGATGATCTATTGTTGTAATTCAAGTTTGTAAATGGGCGTTTCAGTGCAAAGTGATTTATTCTCCAATACTCACTAAATATCTACACAGTTTATTTAGAATATTTAGTGACAGCTTTTTGTCCCAGCTATCAATTCAGAGAAACCTTTGTTTTATTTATTAATCAAAAATACTCGAATTAATTGTGAAAATATAACACTATCGTCAAACACTTTTTTCAAGGTTAAAATAGTCAAATTATTCTCAAAGTTACTATTGAATCAATATAATTACATAGCTCTTTTTAATTAACTAACTAAACATTAATTAATTAAACAGCAGAGTATTGAAATATTATATCATCTATTGAGTTAGTTTTATTTATTAATACTCGAAAATAATTGTGAAAAGTTGGCACTTTCATCCGACAGTTCACTCATGGTGAAAATATTTAAGATGTCGTCCTGAAATTATTCCAAAATTTATCTTTGAATCAATAGATTTACACATCTCTTTTTCATTAAATATATTGGAAGCAAAGTATTGAATTTTTTAGTATTTGTATTACATATTTTATTCAGAGAAAACCTCATTTTATTTATTAATCACAAATACGCGTGTTAATTGTGAAAAGATGGAACTTTCTTCTACGAAATTATTGAAAATGTTTAAGTTGTCTTCCTGAAATTATTCTCTAATTTAACTTTGAAACAATATATTTAGACGTGGAATTTTAAAGAATTATATTAAAAGCAAAGAATTGCATTATTATAACACTAATTAATAAAAAACAATATTTGATTTATGATGCCAAATTACTTGTAATAATTTTAAAAAGATGTCTCCTTCATTCAAAACTTATTTATAGAGAAAATATGTAAGTTGTCGCCCAGAAATTATTCCCAATTTATCTTTGAATTACATTATTTATATAAATATTTTTTATTTTACTATATTGAAATCAACGTAATGCATTACTTTAACATCAATACAAAGAAAACCTCATGTTTAAAATACTTGTGTTATTGAGAAAATATGTAACTTTAATTGGGTAAATATTTAAAATATTTCCCCATTCTACTTTTGCATCATAGTATATGCACATCTTCTAATTAACTACTGTATATTGAAAGCAAAGTATTGCATTATTTTATAGGCGGCTGATAACTCTCGGCCCAGGCGCGATAAGGCGGCGATTGATTGATGAGCTGTTTTCAATTTTCAATACAAGTGCCATAATTTACAATATATAGACCCATTTACATACATTGTGTATAGAGTATAGCCCAGTTGCTATGGGCAAATAGGTGTCAATGAATATGTTTAGATTACTTTAAAGGGGCATTAACGTCTGGCTACGAATGATCTTAGCGCAGAATAGATTAAAATTACCTTACCGATTGAGTCATACGAGTAATTAGAAATTCAAATCACACGCAAGAATATCGGGTGGCTGAAAATAGTGTTAAAGAGTGTAGAGCGGCTAGACGAAATTTCGGCAAGTGAGCCTGATAAGAGAGCCCATATCGCCGCCAGACGTCCGAGGTTTCTATTGCGGCTCAATCAGTCGATTACATAGCTGGCTGTTCATGGCTCTGCCTGATGTTAACTGGGTTGCCAAGAGACCCCAAGAAATTGCCATATTGAGAGATACGACTGCATTGCATTAGCTGAAGAACTAGTTAGCTGCACTTGCTTTGTTCCGCATACAAGAGCAATAAATTGAATTAAGTTTAAAGTAGTCAAGCTCAAGCTGTTAGCCATTTAATTCGCGAGAATATCCATCATATAAACAGACTAGACTACACGAGCCCACTCTTATCGCATTTACACTGCAAACTAGTTTTATTTGTCGTAAACTCTTCGGGCTGGCCTGGTAAAGTGATCTGGCTGTATGTAATTCTAGGGTATGCCATTTATGTAGTCTATTTAACATACATCTCTTGTGTTTTGCGCCGTCTGTTTTCCGCGTTCTGTCTCTTTCGGCGTGCGCTATTTATATCGCGATCCCGACTCGTTTGCTTAACCCTAATGGGGTTGTTAAGTTTGCGGGTTGGTTGAGTGCACTTTTTGCGAAACTTAAGGATGTTGTATATAGTATACTATATGTAGTTGCTGGCATAAACATGCAGTATCAAGCATTTGTTGATAATCTGTTTTATTTCGAGCCAGGAATTAATTGGGGTTAAAGCTAGCACACTGCAAAATCTATTATTTGCAGTCTTTCGACTGTGGGCTCGGCCACTAAAGGCAACTCGAGCTCACAGTCCCCCGCCCCTGTTGGCCCCCGCTGACTATCTGAGTGTGTGCTAAACTACTGATAGGCGAAGCCGTTGATGCCCCCAACCAACCTGCCGAAGTGCTGCTCGGCTATGCAAATGAGCCGATGTTCAATTTGCGACCACAACAAAGCAAAAAATCTTGCCTACGTCTATTGATTTGACTTTCAGCGAAGGTCACCGCTACAAGCGTGCTGCTATTTATGTACTCTCCGCCTTCTCCTCGCTTCTATGTCGCTCTCCCTCTCTCTTTCGTTCCTCCTGCATATCGTTCGTTTGTTTTCTTTCGCTTGTTACACTTGAGCTTTACATTATACATGCAGGGGACTTGGATAGCGGCTTGGATTTGACTGTATTTAAGCCGTTAGCTGCTCTGCGACGAGCGATTATTGTCAGTGCGCCTTGAAGGCAGTCAGATCGAACTCAACACAATCCCGCAGTAGGTAAGTGGCATAATAGCACCACTCTGCCATGTGCTCGCCCGGCTAAGATATGAACGCGATAAACTAGTCGCAAGTGCGGCGCGTGCAGACTTGAGATAACTCCTCGCAAGGGGGGGCAGCCCAAAATAGACGCGCAGAAGGACAAGCGCTCTTTGCCAAGCGACTTGAGAGTGGGTCGACCCTGCGTGGAGCAGCCGAAGAATGGGCATTCTAAAGAAAAACACACACGAGCATAATAAATAATACGAAATATATACGCGAGCATTTCTATATAAAGCCGGCAAAATATTGGACTGGAAAAAAACCAAAACAAACGAAACAAAAACAATACATAAACACACGACAGCAGTTGACGGCGACGGCGACTGAGACGACGCACTAAACGCAAGCATCGACGTCGACGGCGACGTCGCTGTCGACGCTGCAGTAGACGCTGCTGTCGACGTCGCTGATAAGCCGTTTGCAAACGAGACGCCACGGGAGCACTCGGAAATCTACAGACAACTATTTCAGCTATAAATAGAAGACTTCGTCTGGCGAATCTAACAAACAGTTGCTCATTCTCAGGCCATACAGGTGCTCAGAAAGTCGAACCGTACAATCACAATGGCGATCGCTGGCAAGAACATCATTTTCGTCGCAGGTCTGGGCGGCATTGGTCTGGACACGAGTCGCGAGATCGTCAAGAGCGGCCCCAAGGTGAGTACTGCGTGGCGCCCCCGCATTCGAACGTATCCTCAAGGCGGGTTTCTTCGTCTAGAACCTGGTGATCTTGGACCGCATCGAGAACCCCACGGCCATCGCCGAGCTGAAGTCGATTAACCCGAAGGTGACCGTCACCTTCTATCCCTACGATGTAACCGTGCCGCTGACGGAGACCAAGAAGCTGCTGACGACCATCTTCGGCAAGCTGAAGACCGTTGATCTGCTGATCAACGGCGCCGGCATCCTGGACGACCACCAGATCGAGCGCACCATTGCCGTCAACTTCACCGGCCTGGTGAACACGACGACCGCCATCCTGGACTTCTGGGACAAGCGCAAGGGCGGCCCCGGCGGCGTCATTGCCAACATCTGCTCAGTGACCGGCTTCAATGCCATCTACCAGGTGCCCGTCTACTCCGCCTCCAAGGCAGCCGTTGTCAGCTTCACCAGCTCGCTGGCCGTAAGTATTCCGCCTCCATCGGGAGCCTCAAGACTACAACAGTAAGTACTAACTAACTGCTACTATGCGCAGAAACTGGCTGGCATCACGGGCGTGACTGCGTACTCGATCAACCCGGGCATCACGAAGACGACGCTGGTGCACAAGTTCAACTCGTGGCTGGATGTGGAGCCGCGCGTCGCCGAGCTGCTGGACGAGCATCCCACGCAGACGACGCTGCAGTGCGCCCAGAACTTCGTGAAGGCCATCGAGGCGAACCAGAACGGCGCCATCTGGAAGCTCGACCTGGGACGCCTGGACCCCGTCAACTGGACCAAGCACTGGGACTCTGGCATCTAGGCGATTACCTGATTAGGTTAAGGTTATGATAACACACAAGACACACAACACACACAAACACACACATCTATTGTATCTCTTCTCTTTGCACTCCACTACTGCTACTCATTGGAAATTCGTGGTTCTATTGAATTTTGAATACGATAATAAAGACTAAAACCAACAAATATGCGATAAGTGTGCTCACTTAATTAAATAGATAAAATGCGCAGTAGCTGAACAAGTCGCCACTAGCCAGTCGCTCGAGTCGACTCGCAGAAACCATGTTCGACTTGACGGGCAAGAACGTCTGCTATGTGGCCGACTGCGGCGGCATTGCGCTGGAGACCTGCAAGGTGCTGATGACCAAGAACATAGCCGTGAGTAGTCCAAGTCCAGCAAGAAGTATACGTTGTGTGTGTGCTAAGCGGGGCTGTACTGTTTGTAGAAGCTGGCGATGCTGCACAGCGTGGAGAATCCGCAGGCGATCGCCCAGCTGCAGGCGATCAAGCCGAGCACGCAGATCTTCTTCTGGACGTACGACGTGACGATGGCGCGCGAGGACATGAAGCAGTACTTCGACGAGGTGATGGTGCAGATGGACTACATCGATGTGCTGATCAACGGGGCCACGCTGTGCGACGAGCAGAGCATCGACGACACCATCAACACCAACCTCACCGGCATGATGAACACCTGCGCCACCGTGCTGCCCTACATGGACAAGCTGCAGATGGGCCGCGGCGGGCTCATCGTCAACGTCACCTCCGTCGTCGGCCTCGACCCCTCGCCCGTCTTCTGCGCCTACAGCGCCTCCAAGTTCGGCGTCATCGGCTTCACGCGCAGCCTGGCGGTCAGTAATCCCTCCCATTCCATACAATTCGACAGCTGCCAAGCAACACTCTTCCTTGCAGGACCCGCTGTATTACACCCAGAACGGCGTGGCCGTGATGGCCGTGTGCTGTGGACCCACCAAAATGTTTGTCAACCGCCAGCTGACCGCCTTCCTCAGCTACGGACAGCCCTTCGTCGACCGGCTGCGCACTGCGCCCTGCCAGTCGGTCAGCGTCTGTGCCCAGAACATCGTCAAGGCCATCGAGTGCGCCGTCAACGGGCGCATCTGGATCGCCGACAAGGGCGGGCTGGAGCTGGTCAAGCTGCACTGGTACTGGCATATGGCCGACCAGCTGGTCAGCTACATGCACAGCCCCAGCGCGGAGGAGAAGGACGACGACTGAGCCGACAGCTGTGCGCGATCAATAAAAGTAGTGGCGAGTGTGCCTAAAGTATGCCAAGTGTTTCAATCCAGCCACAACCCCCGAGCACTGCTCGCTGGCCAATCAATACGCAAGCCGCTCAAAAGTATGCAATGTATATATAATCATATATCTGCATAAAGTATTTCCATATCTAGTGCTCTAGTTACTAATAGGAGCGTGAAAGGGATGGTTAGCTTGGTTCGAGTAATCTTTCAGCAAATAAGCATCACAGTTCCCTGTCAGCGACACTGGACACTCTCTAAAAAGTTTTTTTTTATCATTATATAGATTTATTAAGCAGTTTCACCTATACAAGCTATCTATACTATAGTGACATAACAACACACTTCGGAAACATTTCAAACTGACTAAACCTTGTACATATATGCCTTAAGAACTTCTCCAATGTCGTTCACGTTTGAGTAAAGGTTTTGGCGTTGCTAAATCGTAATATTTGATTATAATTTGGTATTTACTGAAACACTTCCGTTCTAATGCTCATTCTAATTGGCACCCCTAAAAGTATGCCCAGTGATATCGTGCTCAATTAATTTAACCTTTGTGAAAACGAACTCTTATCGAAGAGAAAAACTGCGAGTTTCGCTTTTTGTTTCTCGTTTCGTATTGATTCCAATTAGCAGCAGTGCGCATGGAGTGCAATGAACTTTGGCACATTTCCAGTTCGACACTGCGGCATTGAGTCGCATGTTACCCCACAGCAGGCGAATCAAAACAAATATGAAAGCAGCAGTCGCACACTGACTGCCAGAGACCCGTTTACGCTACTTTTAGGCAATTTCAATTCTACTAATCTGCAAATATGTTACAGTTATTTCACATTGTTGTGCGCAGTTTACATATCGATTTGCATTTTGCGTGTAATAAGGAAGACGAAGGCAACAAGCAAACGTAAAGCAAAAGCAACAAGAACCCTAAGAGCCACTCCAAGACTTTTCTATAAACACACACACATACACACACACACACACAATGGCAAACATCTGCTCTAATGTGTGCGATAGCAAAGGCGGTCAAATGCTAGCCCAAGCATACAAATTTCGACTCGCAATTGATTTTAGCTGCTTATCTAATCTGGTCTATTTATTGCGCGGTCGTTATGAAATTTGGAGAATTCCTCTACTATAAAATGACTTCTTTAACAGCACGGGAAGTAACATGCAAATATCTTTAAAAGGGGTTTTACCGTGCATTTCTATGGAATCCGCGGGAGATATGCATATTCTGCAACACGTATACAACTTATGCAATATTTCAGTGTTTCTGTCTTTTAAAGTTGCTGGCTGCTAACTTTCAGGCGAAAGAACAGTCTTATTATAACGCTGATTAAATATACTTAACAGCGTAGGAAATTGTATTGCATTTTTCTTATAAAGTGAACAGGTCTTAAAATGCGGTAAGTCTGCAAAACATTCTACGAGCGAAACGATATTCAAGCGTTAAATAATCAATATCAACAATATTTACTGAAACCCAATGGCATGGTCTGGGATCACTGAGCTCTCACAACAACTTAATTATACTACCAGACAGTTAAACAAAATAAATAACAGGCAGTTTTTGCACTGAATAAAATATTTCAGGCAAATTTAAAGTATATTAGTAATAATAAACACAACATAGAACCTAAGAGAGAGTGAATCAAAGAGAAAGAAAATAGAATACAGAGAAAGAGAGATTTAGAGACTTTGTGGGGTGTTGCAGTAGGTGGAGATTAATCAGAATGCAGTTTAACTTGCAATACGTGCTTGGTCACCAGCTATTTTTATTAATTAACCCGACGGATGAACGCCAAAGCAACTGTAGATTATGATTATAGTATTACGTGAATGCGGCACGGGTCGCGACTCGAGTGCGAGTGTGAATGTGGCATGGGCCCAGCGACATTCAGTAGATGTTTCGCATTTCCTACATAATCATACGAACCTTCCCCATGTGCACCTCTGTAGCATCAGAATTCGCTAAACGCATGATGGGCAATCAATGGCAATCGTTGTTAATCAAGAGATTGTAAGCTTTGATTATTGATTCTACCTTCAAACAAACAGCGAGAGTGCTGCAAATTAATAAGGTTTGTGCTACTAACATAAATCTCCAAATTTTATACCTTACTATGAGAATTAATGTGAATTGCAATCTTCTGGAATTATCAGTAAATATGCCTTCTTTGGCTATGACAGCTCAGAATTACAAGGTGATATTTTATACTCTCTTTGCTTACAACATCGCCAGACAATCAGCAAAAGCAGAGTTTAAAATAAAATTGTTTCTTTAAAATGTTTCCTTAAAATTAGATATGCAGCTCATTTGTTTGATTTTTAAGAATCGGAAATTTTTTAAATACTTATTTCTTATTACTTTAAGTGTGGCTTTTACGAATTGATTCGCATGATTTTAAGGAATCGCAGATCTCTGAGATATTTATAACTTTATTACTTATATCTTTAAATGTCACTCTTACGAATTTAAAGGCCATATTTTGACCTTTAACTAACTGAGACTAACATACAACCAGAGAAAGTTTGAAAATCAGTTCGACTTCAATGCTTATCTATTATTAGAAGCATTTTAAAATGCTTGGTAAAGTGAGTTGGCTTAGTTAGTTAAATTCACGAGTAATGGCGCCGTCAGCTTTGAAGATATTCTAATTTTTTATTTTATTTTATTTTATTTAATTTTCGGAAGAGGCTAAGAATTTGGCAATCTAACGCAATCATTACTAGTTGATAAAACGTTTACAATATCACCAAACACATATCGAGAGCTGTGTAAAATAAAAATGCTTCTAACCCATGCAAATCGCAAAATTAGATATGCACCTTAATAGCATAATAAATTTGATTCGCTATTTACTTTGTATCATGGCGATAACAGCGAAAGTTTAGCAATTAATTCGACTTCATTGAAACAGCTCTTAGAGTATGTAAACGAGCTACTAAATGAAATCATTTCAATGTATGCCTTCTTTAAAGATTGCACTAATTGATTTATTGATTAAATTGATATATTACATCTTCGAAGATCAGACTAACGCATTGCAGGGTGATAATTTGTGATATTATTATTCGAAACTAAATGAAATCTTACAAATCAATTTAACTCTTCGTAACTTGCATTATTATAGAAAAGTTGTTGGAGTTACGACACTTAATTCAATTCAAAACTAATGGCTGAGTTAACTCAATTCTATTTCGCTTTAGTCGAAAGCTAGCAAATTATTGGGTTGCTCTCCGATCTGTGCGTTTGACATCGCCGCAGAATCGGCTCGAGTACGAGGCGAACCAGCTGGAGCCAGAGTTGTTCTTGTTGTTCTTTGAGCGACAGTGCTGAACCGGTCCGCAGAAACAGGAAGTAAGTTCTCCTTCGGATGCCTTTGCATCACGGCCCCGTCTTCAAGTTCATTGTCAGAGTTGTGCAATTGATCTGGCCAGCCTGGAAGGCAGGCAGGCAGGCAAGATCGTCACCCCAGACTGGAGTTGATATTGTGCTGATGCCGAAGTTGCTGGGCGAGTCCCTTCAGCCGTTTACCGGTCTCGGCTTGAACATAGTTGCAACATGCAGCGTATGCGGCTTGCGTGCCTGCCTCAGCTAGAATGCGCGCTGCGTCGAACAGAGCTCAAGAGGCAGCTGCATTGTGTGAGCAAAGTGGCATGCTCGTAGATTGCTGATGAGGTGCGACGCAATCGTTGCATCAATCTTGGCCAGTAGTTCAGCGTTTACTGTTATTGGCTGCACATTTATGCAACTCTTTTTGGGTGTGTAAGTCGCCCGGAATGGCGATTGCTGCACAACAAATTCGAGCCTCTTCAGAATTGTTTGCTGATGGCATCACATTTTTATGCTCGCTATCCACAGGGTGGAAGGCTTGAATCACTTTGTGCCACCACAAAGAGTACACATGTATATTCTTAGTCAGCAACAACAGTCGAGAGGCCATAGACATGTCTGTCTGTCTGTCTGTCCGTCGCTTTGATCATCGATATCTCAGAGACTTTAAGAGCTGGAGTAATCCAACTTGGGGACCAAACTCGTGTAAGCAATATGCAGCTCAAATTTATCGCCCCCAGAAATCTAAAAAGAACTATTTATAAGCAACGTGTTTTCGAGTCTTGAGTTTCGTAATAATAACTCAATAATTCCCAAAACTATAGTCTCGATAATCCCCAAAAACTTGGCAGTTATTTAAGAAACAGTTTCCTATGGGACAATCTACATGCAGCTCAGTTTCCATAGTGGACAATGTGACCGTGTGTGGTATATTTTATATTCCATGAGATATTTTGAACATAAGGGAAAGTCAGTACAACAGTCAACAATACCAAATATACCAATAGTACTTTTTGATATATTCAGTGTATTTAGACTGTTTAAGGAGTATCAGTTGAGCACTTTCGACTGCTGCTTTCTGATTTGAATATTTCATATTTTTGTAGTTTGAAACACTATTGTATTAAATAAATTGCATTGAGATATATTTAACGTAATGGAATTTCGATCTACCAAATATAGCAACACTACCAAATATATCAACCATTCTTTTCAGTATATTTTAGTCCATTTCGAGAAATCTCGATTGCCGCTTTCTGATTTGTGCATTTTATATTTGTGTAGTTGAAACATTATTTTGTTGTATAAATTGCATTTATATATATTAACGTAATGAAATGGTAATCTACCAAATATACCAGCCATACTTTTCGGTATATTTTAGTGTATTTCGAGTACCTCACAGATTAGATCAGATATTTGTGTAGTTAAAACACTATTTTGTTGTATAAACTTAGTAGACGAAATAAACCAACCACACTTTTTGGTCCATTTTAGTGTATTCTGAGTACCAGCACTCCCGACTTTATGATTTGTGCATTTCATATTTGTGTAGTTGAAACACAATTTTGTTATATAAATTGCATTAAGATATATTATTATTAGTGGAATGACAGTATACCAAATATGGGAACAATGCCAAATATATCAACCATGCTTTTCTGTATATTTCGAGTACCAGCACTCCCGATTGCCGCTTTATGATTTGTGCATTTCATATTTGTGTAGTTGAAACACAATTTTGCTGCATTGAATTGAAAGTGCAGCAACAATTTGGCAACTCGCAATATCTATTATATTTGGAATTCGGTTTTAATTGACTGCCAGCTTGGAGTTATTTTGATTGTTTTATGCGCAAGGTTTGTACAACAGCTGCCTGGGCTTTTAAGGCCTTACCTGGCGGGAAATCAGTGAGGCAGAACGCCAATCAAATGTTGCGTGTGCAGCACTATCTTGCACTATGCTACTAGTATCTTGCCTACTCAAATTCGGCGAGCAAAGAGTATTGCAAAACGCTGCTGTTGTGGATAGACGGCCGGACACACACCCATAAATGGATAGCGGAGAATGCGGCCCCAAAAATAAAGTCTGGGCGATGTGTTGCATACATCTGTATGTGCAACGCCTCGTGTGGAATGCTGCAACTGCAACTGCAACCACCTGGGAAATGGCCGGGCCTAGTCGAGTACTCAGCGCTGGAAAATGCATCTACCGTTTGCTCGCCGCTCTCGCTGCAAAAGTCATTCAGTCATTAAATGCCGTTATCTGCTGATTATACAATAAAAGCAAGCGGCAGTTGCAGCAAGTGGGCGCTACTGGGTGCCCAGAGCCACAAGAACCCAATTGCAGCGCATCTGTGGCAGAAGAGTTACGACAGCGGCAGCAACAATACTTTAACGTAACATTTAGAACATCTTTGTTGCCGGCTCGCTGCGGTGCACACAACAATTTTGTAGCTGCTGCCATCGTTGTCTTTGTACTGGGGCACGAGGCATGCGGCATGTGGCAGGCGGCAGGCAGCAGGCTTGCCAGATCTGTTACGTTTGCTGTCTGTTTTCGTGCGTCTTCCTGTGCTGTGCGGCCGTCGCCTAGACTAGGACATGTCAGAACAACTTCCCCAAACTGCCACACAACTCTGCCGCATGATGGAGCCTTTCACCACGCACACAAAGCTCTGGCCGGCTCGCTCGATGGCCATCAAAAGTACGCAATACTCCACGAAGCAAAAACACGCAAACAGCACACAACAGACTCATGCACATTCCACATGGTATATAGCAAGTTAAACACATGTCTGTGATGTATTTCACTTGTAAGAGTCACTCAATTCAATACAGTTTTGGATGCATTACAAAAGCCACACAATCAACTGATTTAATGTCCAGTGTAATGTGAATTAATCATCCAGAATACTTTTTCAATTTTGTTTCTTAAATCTTTTGCTTACTAAATAGTAAGAATTGTTGAACTTAATAGCTTGATTTTAATATCATTGTTAATTTTGTCACTTCTTAATTAAATCTTTTGCATATTAAATTTGTAAGAATTGTTGCTTTTAATAGATTGCTTTTAATTTCTTTGTAAACATTGCATTTTGTAATTAAACCTTTTGCATATTAAATTTTGTTGAATTTAATAGATAATAAATTCATTATAAATATTGATCTTTTTAATTTAATCTTTTGCATGTTGAATTTATAAGAATTTTAATTTCGTTGTGAATTCTGCACTTTTTAATTTAATCTTCGTTTTTATTTCATTTCTAAGAATTATTTAACTTAATAGATTGCTTATAATTCCATTGTAAGTTTTGCACTTTTTAAGGCTACTTTTAATTCAAATATGGAGGACTATTGAGTAAGCAGAGAAAAGAAAAGTATTGAGAAGCATGAGCGTTATTAGAATATAAGTACTACATTGCAATACAGTTTTACATGTTTTTGATAGTTTCGTTGAAAACTGAGCGCATTGAACTATTTGTTTGAAGACCCGCAGCATGCGAAGCAATTATGAGATAGATGATGATATGACTTTAAGCAAAGATTAAGAGAGAGGAACAGACACATTGTATGAGATAGTTTTACAATGAATTTATGCACAGATCGAGAGAGAAACAAACGGAGAGACACTGGATCGCAAGTTGCAGAGCGAAAAATTGGTGAGCCAAAGGCTCACTTAATGAGGTTAAGTGTAAGAATGAGTTAAGAGCATTCTTAAGAGGAAAGCAATTAGTTTGCTTCTTCAGATGCCGTTGCATTCCAGCGGTCTGCAGACTTTAAGCTAATCATTATTATTATCGAGCCTAAATTGCATTTTGAGTAATTTATGGTAATAGAAAAACAGTTTAACTGTATTTTAATAAACTACTTTAACTGGAGAAGATCAAAGGATCAAATATCTAAAAGATCGAAGATCTAAAATCTAGAAGATCAAATATCTAAAAGATGGAAGATCTAAAAGATCGAAGTTCTCAATAATCGCAGATCTAAGCGATCGATTAACAAAATGATCGAAGATCTAAAATATCTAAAATCTGGAAGATCGCATATCTAAAATATGGAAGATCTAAAGGATCAAAGTTCTCAATAACCGAAAATTTAAGCGATTGAATATCCAAATGATCGAAGATCTAAAAGATCGAAGATCGAAATGATCAAACATCTAAACGATGGAAGATCTAAAAGATTGAAGATTTCAATGTTCGACCGACACATAGATGTGATTGCAATTCGACGCTACTTTAGCGCTCCTTGTTTCTCGCTGTGCATGCAATAATTAAATTTATATGAACTTTATTCTAACGAAGGTCAATTGCTTGTGCCTCGCTGTTGTCATAGTGCCATAACACACAAGACATCTGGTCGACGATACTTGCAAAACGCACAGAGTTATTTAAGAGCTCGGCAATTAACTCCGCGCCGAGCACATTCCCCCCTGCTCTACGGAAACACAAACCAAATGGATTAGACTGGAGAACAATGGATGTATTGAGCAACGTAGAAAAGGCATTTAGAAAAAAATAAAATACAAATTGTGGCAATTAAGTAAATGAGCGGCGCAGGTGTACGAGAAATCAAACCTTTTGTAACTCAATGATTAATTCGTATTTCGGCGGTTTGTTCAGTTCATTATATCCCTCCATTAGGCGCTGTACATCGACATTAGAACAGTGCAATTGCTGTCTACTTGCTTAATTGACGGAAGTGAGTAACTTACCTGAAAATTAAGAAAGAAAAAAGGCATTAATTACGTGCATGATGCAGAAGTCTTCCCCATTCCAAGGAGCAAAGAAAAAAAGGCGAACAAAGTTATTGGGAGGGAGACAGAGGTAAAACAGCGCCATGGAGCCTGAGCCAGGGCGTTTAATGAATTGTCAATCATTACGTAATCTTCGAGTGGAAAATGATGCAGCATGTTGCTCTTCTGGTTTCTCTCTCCCTGTCATGCACTGCACAATACGTGGGCAGCTGAAAGACGTGCCCCGAACTGTGGAGCATTCGTTGTGGATCTGTTGGCGTGTGGCGCTAGCTCAAAGTTTCAGAGAATGCCTGGGCGACCCTCATTTATTATGATAAAAAAGGGAATTTTCTTTGTGGCGACGCTAGAGTACGAGTCTGCATCTACTTGCTAAACCCTACAAGGGCGTGATGATAAATGCCTTGGTTTCCCAACATAAATCCAACTTGTGTTATACAATTTAACAGTACAACAATGTTTTAGTAAACTACTTTATCTTGAGCAGATCGAAAGAACGAAGATCTAAATGATCAAATGAAACATCACTATGTTTACCTTATATCTACTATTTAGATACTTTACTTTACCTTACTTTTATATCGCTACTATGTGTTACATAATTCAACAGTATAACAATATTTCAGTAAACAACTTTATCTCCGGAAGTTCGAAGATGTAAAATATCAATCTAAAAACATCGATATGTTTTCGATTCATCGCTACTTTCGTGCTTTAAATCCAATTAGGGTTTTATAATTTAACAGTATTTTAGTTAACTACTTAAAAATTCATCGCTATTTTAGTGTTTTAAATCCAACTTAGATAATATAATTCAAGAGTATGACAATATAAACTACTTTGTCTTAAGAAGCTCGAAAGATCGAAGATCTAAAAGATCAAATTAAACTTCTATATATTTACAATTCAATGCTACTTCAGTGCTTTAAATCCAACTTATTTGGTAAACCGGAAGGTCTACATAAAAACTATCCCAAATAATTTACTTCAATTCACTATTATCGTTGGCATTTCAACTTGTTGCAAATTTGGATAATTGGAAGATTGAAGCTATCTAAATTCACTCTATTAAATGTTATGTTTGCATAATCTTGAAGTGATAACTGAAGAGGGAAAATTAAGGCTCATTACGCTGAACTTACTTTTTCCTCTCTTAAATGTGATAACTGAAGGGGGCATATGAAGGTTTTAAAGGCTGAAAAATGGATTGATTTTTCTTGTGCACCTTGAAGTGCAGTCTTTTAAAGCATATGTCTACATATGTGTTGTGTCTTTATCGCAAATAATTTACTATTTACAAATCAATTTTTATAGTCGGCAGCTCAACTTGCTTTGATGTTGCAAATTGTGATAATTGGAGAATTGGAACTATCTACTTAGAAATGTTTTGTATGCATAAACTTTAAGTGATAATTGAAGGGGGAATATGAGAGTTTTTAATGCTACAAACTGCATTGATTTTTCTTCTGCACTTTTATGTAAAGTCTTAATGTAAATGACTATACATTGTAGTGCCCATTGCATTGCTTTTTAAACTCTTTTAAAGCGTATTTCTATATACTTATTTCGGGTAGTTGCAGGTCGGTCTCACGGTGCAGTCGAGCTCGACATTTGTTTGCGCAAAAAACGCAATTGTGTTGCGTGTTGTGTTGGCCGAGTGAATTGGCAGGCGGAAAGTCGATTGTCGATTATCGATTATGTCATTAGCGGAGCGGTCCAGTTGTGAAAAGTGAACTCGCACGGGCTCGAGCAGCATATTGATATGCGCTCGCTTGATTGGCGGCTGGAGAGCAGCTGTCACAACAGCTTCCTCTGGCCTATTAACTTGTCAGTGGTGTTTTTCTCCTCCAGCCGCAGCACACAACTGCCCCAGCTAGGGGTCTCATTTAAATGCTTCGATGCTCGCCCAGTTGCCCCCTCACACGGTCGCACAGTCGGGCAGTCGTCAATCATATTCGTTGACTCGTTTTGTTAAACGTGCCAAATAGCTCGCAGCGGAAATCGCTCACTTTTTATGGCTCTAATAGCGAGTTTATTAAATAAGCTTTGTGTGCCAAATGCAGTCGCCAGTTGCCAGTTGCAACATCGCCTCACTGCAACGCAAGCAACTGCCACGCCCAGCAGCGAAACAACTGGCACTGCAAATAGGCGTTGTGTGTTTGCATTTATCGAAAACTTCCGCTAAGCAGATTGTCAAAAGCATTTCGCAATTGCAAGTGCAGCGCTTACCTGCCACTTCTCACTCGCTTAGCGGCCACACAACAACACAAGAGTTCAACAGTTGCGCTCCAAGTACGAGAGCAGCGAATAAAATGATCAATTAATTAACGATTTGATGCTGTTCACTATTTCAAAATATTTCAAGCTGCAATTAACAGCACGTCAAAGTTAACATTTCAGTCGTACCATAAAAGAGTTCAATTAACTTAAATACTATAAAACTAAGTTGTCTCATTTGCTTTACGTATCTGCAGCTGCAGTTGCTTATCTTTGGATCTTAGCCAAATTCAGTACCAATGACATTAAACCACTGTAATTGTCCATCAAGGCAAAACAATACAATTAAATGTTATTTTAACATATATGTACTAAATAGTATATAATATACACATGTTTGAAAACTATAGGAAAAGAAAAGTATTTGAGTTTGCTAATGTTATGCTGTCAGTTCTTTAAGCAGAACCAAAGCATGTTAAGTTATATCATTTTATGAATATACATGTCTTTAGTAAACTATAGTAAAAGAAAATTATTTAAGTTTGCTTCTAGCTAATGTTATGAAAGTGTGCCGAAAGTTCTTTTTGGTACCAAGGTGTTTAAAGCTAAGTGAAATATTCCTCAGAAAGTTTGGTAGAACCAAGCTGCCATATATTATAAATTTCTATGAGTATAATATATGTTTGAAAACTTTAGTAAACGAAAAATATTTGTATTTACTTCTAGCTAATGTTATGTTGAAAGTCCTTTTTGGTAGAATCCAAGTATTTTAAAGTATTACTCCTCTGAAAGTTATTTTTGGTAGAACCAAAGTATTTTAAGTTGACATATATCTCTGTAATATTTTCTCACTCTTACACTATCAGAGTAAACAACAAAATTTCGTTATAAAACCTACACTAAAAGAGTGAACAAACTTCCTTATAAACCATTTTTTAAAGGCAAAACAAATTTTCAGACTTTTGTGAATTACAAATTCCTAAGTAAACATTATAAAATGTATATAAAAAAAGTAATATTTAACAATTAGTTTTGTATGCCTAGATACTACTTTATTGAATTGTAGTATTAAATATATTATATAATAGTATTTTCTGGCAGTATATTCGGTTTATTTCTCAGGCTTGGGCACTTTTCACAATGAAGTGAAAGATGGCATGTATTATGATGTAGTCTTTAAGACAGAACTTTCTCGCCCCTTATGCAAAGTCTGAAAATTGTTGTTATGTTATGTAATGGATGATCTTGTTTGAATCGAAAACGTTCTAATCTGCTTATGAAACTCGCGACACAAGAGCATTTTCGAAATTGCAAGAAAGAACTATTGTGTGACCTCGCTGTGGGCTAATTGCGCTTACATTATACGGGGGTACATCAGCGGATTACGCATTGCATAAAGACTGGTGTTGAGAAGCGAACTGGCGTATTCCCTGCGATTCCCAGCTAATTGCCAGTCAGCACTTTAATGACTAGACGCGCACACAACACAACGCAACACAACAGTTAGACGTTGGCTTTGTGAGCAGCCTTCTTGCTCAGCCTATTGCGCTCTCCCTCTCTCTCGCTCTCGCTCTGTCCCTGTCGTTGACAGTTTGTCAATGTAACCGCATGAGCTCAGTTACCTTGCAAGATGCCTGCCATGCACTTCCCTCTTCCCCGCTGCGCGCACTCCTCCCCCTCCCCAGCCACACGAGACTTTGTGAAGCCGCCGTGCGCCGTTGCCCAATGACAATGACGGCGTGGAAACCGAATACGTGGCTGCGACTCAACGTCATCCCCGTTAGACGTACTCGTGTAGTTGTAGTTGTAGTTGTCTTCGTAGTTGTTGTGTGTGTCTCTGCCTTCCGTTTATGTAATAGAAAACGAGAGGGAAAAAAAGTCGGCAAGCTGGACGCAGCGTTGCCATCTTCAAATGCGACCATAAACCATACGGAGGTGTCACTTTTGCGTCAGTCTGAATAGTTTTTCGTCGCCAGTTGCCAGTTGTGAGTTGCCAGTTGCCAGTCATGCAGTGCGTTGGCGTTCGCTTCCCGTTAGGCACCCAACAGCAATTAATTAACACACATCCCGAGTGCCGCCCACTCGCCAGCACCGCTGACAGTCGCAAATACGCGACCATCATAATATGGCAACTGTAAGTGCTCGCCCGAGTAGGAGCTAATTTAGAGTTGTCTCTGCAGTTGCACTTCCATATGCATACGAGTATCTATCAACGTGTTCGCATTTAGATTTATGAATGAGTCTGCGACTGGCGAATAGGAAACGACTCGTGCACAACTGCGAGTACAAATCGGAATGAAATTCGTTGGCTGGCCAAGGCCAATACTATATGTTATGCTGGCCGACCGCATGGTAGTCGCTATTGCTGTTTACGGCAAAGAGTTTAGCACGTCAAGATCTATTAGTATGTTAATCTAATTGCAATTTATTAGAGGAGTGTTACAGCCACACACACACACAGACAGCCGGACGGACAGATAGACGGACGGACAGACAGACGAATAGCCGCGCTCTCTGCTCCACGCTGTCCAAGCGTCTATATGCAAATTTGTTGCATATGCTTAACCCACTTGCTGTTTGATGGAATGACGAACAACAGCTCAACAACTGTTGGCGAATAATTATCCGCACACATAACTATGTGGGAATTGCAGCCAACTTTGAAAACACAAGATTTGTTCTTGAAATTCTTTCAAAACATTTCTTGCAAACAAGCAAAATAATTCTGTGGGAATTACAGCGAGCTGTGCAAATAGTTGACATTTAATCTCTAAAGTGTTATAATATATTGCTTAAATTAAACAAAACTATTACTCTTCAAATTCTTTCAATAAATGGTTACTTAAATATGCGCAATAATTCTGTGGCAATTACACCGAGCTGTGCAAATATTTTACAAAATCTTCCAATAAATTGGAAATAATTGAAATTGAAATAATTATGTGGGCATTACAATGCACTTTGAGAATAGTAAGCTAGCACTTTTCAAATTCTACCAATAAATTCTTACTTAATAAGCGAAATATGTATAATTTTAGGAATTTCAGCGAACTTTGCAAATATTTCGGATTTACTCTTCAAATTCATTCAATGAATTCTTACTTAAATAAGCAAAATAATTCCGTGTTAATTACAGTGTACTTGGACAAATAGTGAACATTTACTTCACAAATTCTTTTAATAAATTCTTACTAAAGTAAGCAAAATAAATTGGAAAATATTAAGGATTTGTTCTCAACAATTTTCTAAAATATAAGTGTAATAATTGTGTGCAAATTATTACAGCTAACAGTGCAAATAGTTTAGAATTACTGTTCAAAGTGTTGTCATAAATTCCTTAAATTATAAAACTTTTCTGGGAATTACAGCAAACTGTGCAAACAGTTAAGATTTACTCTTTAAAGTGTTGTAATAAATTCGTTAAATTAAGAGAACTTCTCTGGGAATTACAATTAACTTTGAAAAGTTAAGTTTTTAAATTCTACTAATAAATTGTAACTTAAATGAGCAACATAATTCTGTGGGAATTGCGGCGAACTTTGTAAATAGTTAAGATTTACTCTTCAAATTCTTTCCATAAATACTTTAAAAAAGCAAAATACTGATGTACGAATTGCAGTGAACATTGTAACTAGTTAAAATTTACTCTTCAGATTTCTCAAATTAAAAGAGTATGGATTTGATTATAAAAAAAATCAAAATAATTTTGAGGGAATTACTGAAAAGTTCACAAAATATTAACTATTTTGTTGCAGTTGCTTTTCAAATTCTTACCTTAACTTAAATTCTTAAAAATAAGCAGAATAATTATGCGGAAATTACAACAAAGTTTAATAAATAGTTAAGAGTTACTCCTCAAATATGGTAAATAAAATTACAGCGATCTAAAATTCAATCATTACATTGATTTTTATGATATCAATACAGTTTTAAAAAAATATGCTAAGCCAAGAGAGTCATAGAGAAACTTGAAAGTAGTTGCGGTTCACTGTTCAAATTCTTACTTGAATAAACTGAATTATTGTTTCTTTCTAACATTAAGCTTTGATTTTATGATCAAGTGTACTTGCAATCGAAAGCGCACTTTCTCGCTTCTATAAATTGTCAACATTTGATAGATTTTAGTTACTTAGCTGCCGCCCAGACTCAATTGGCAATAATTGTGTATTTAATGGTGATATTTAAATGTAAACTTCCTCTCGTTAACATGCATTAATTGCATTTCCCCGGTTCCACCCACATGCGTTCAATGGGATGCGATTCAATTGAATTGCATTCGATTCAATTCGATTCGATTCGATTCGCTTCGTTCCACTTGTGCCGCCCACACGCAGCTTGCGGTCTGAGGTCTAGCTCTCTCTCTCTCTCTCACGCTCTCCCCGCTCTCTGTGTGTCTCACTTGTACTCATTTCGTGATGCGAAAGAAGCGTTTGCTGTGCGACTCTCTTTGGCGCACTGTAATTAGTTTTTCCAATCGCTTAACAGGAAATTACAGCTACGCACCGTGGGCGCAACGCAGAGCGAAGCCAAAACGGTCCCCAGCTAGCAATCGTAAACCTTTTATGGTCAAGCCGAAACGCCTCGAATGCCGCAGAGTTTGTGTAACCATTTCCTTAATAAACCTAAAACATTCTTCAGCAGCGTCCGAGGGAAATTAAGAGACGCTCCACTAATGCGTGCATAATTTCTAATAAATATTTCAAGTTCTCGAGTCGATCGCTTCCTGGTTTAATTAAAAAGCCAGCCATGGATCGAGGCCTGTCCATCAACAAGAGCATGATTGTGGACAGCCTGATTGTGATTATCAGTGGCATCAATGGCATCTGCAGCAATCTGGACACTTGCCTCGTGGCAAATACTTCCGTTTTGACGCGCCGCGGTGCGTTGAACCTTATCCTTCAAGCCACACAAACCAGAGTTGCTTGCTCCCCTCCTCCTCCCCTCCTCGCCTCCTACCTGCTGGCTTATCGCTTGCTGCTCAGGCAGCGCTTAGCTTGGCCCACGTGTTGTGTCTCCGGTTATGTGCGTTTCCTCCCCTTCCCTCTGCCGCTCCGCGCACGTCGCTGCTCAGCAGGTTTTCTTTCGAATGAAAATTGTGCACTTTGTATGCAGAAAAGCTGGCTCGTCGATAAAAATCTACATAATTCTGAGCAGTACGTTTATTGCCGTTTCCTAGCGCGCTCCAAACTGCTGCAAAGAATGGTAACCTGTTGCTGCCACCGCCACAACGAGCGGGCAACGACAGCGGCAACGGGACTGGGAGGTGGCAACTGGAAACGGGGACACAGCCGCGAAGAGTTGCGCTGCTTGCTGGGGCTCCCCCCTCCCTCAAGGGCTATTGCACGACGGCTCGACGGCTTTCATAATTGTAATCAGCATTGCGTTATATGTGTCTCAGCTCGATTGCAGCATTTAAGTTGTCAGGCCAAATTATCACAACGCGAGCAGCAGCATTTATTTCAACTTGTTTTTTATACGACAAGTTCCGGCAAAGCAGCATTCATACCACAAGTTGGTAGCTTGAGGAATTGTTTAACAAGAGTGCAATCCAATAAGTTAATATTGCAGATCAGACAAGCTGAAATGCACTTTCTAAGAGTTAGTAACCTAACGTGTAGTTAACACAAACATTCAATCCGATAAAGTGCAATATGCATCTACCACGTGTCAGTTTTCTTAGTTTTCAGACAGACTAAAGCAATGAAAAGCAGAATCCAAGCGACTAGCTAGTAATCTAAATCAGAAATATTGTAATGCATCAATTAAGAATTATAGTTAACAGGAAGATTCTCTTCGATAAGATGCAATATGCATCTGTATTACGCTATCATCAACTAACATATATCAGCTGTCTTCGTTCTTAAACAGACTATAGCAGTGAAAGGCAGAATTCTTACTACTAGCTAATACTTTAAAGAATGCTTAACAAACCTGCAAGTCAACAAGATAATGTATTAGATCAGACATATTATAATGCACATTCTAAGAGTTGCTAACCTTTAGAGTAGTTATCAAGAACGTTTACTCCGATAAGATGCAAGAAACTGCATATATAATACTACGATTTATTTATGTAAATCAGAAATATTGTAAGGCACTAACTAAGAGCTATAGTTAACAAGAACATTCACTGTCAGCATCTATTCAACTCTCAAAGTTTCTGTCTGATTACAACATTGAAAAGCAGAATCCACACTAATGAAAAGCTATAGTTAACAGGAACATCCTCTTCGATAAGAAGCAATATGCAATATGGCTGTCAGCATCTACATCAAGAAAAGCAGAATCCATATTACGAGCTAGTAATAAAAATCAGAAATATGGTAATGCATAAATTAAGAGCTATAGTTAACAAGATCATTCACTCTGGTTAGATGCAATTTCAGAGTTGAAAAGCAGAATCCTTACTTCTAGTTAGTAATCTGAGGAATGCTTAAGAAACCTGCAAGCCTACAAGATATAATACTACATTATCACCGTGTCTAATGCTAAGAGTTAGCAAGCTATCGAGTAGTTAACAAGAACATCGACTGCGATAAGATACAAAATGCATCTAGAGAACGCTGTCAGCATCAGCGAGCAGCGATAAGCGCAACTGCAGCTGGCAAATCGGTGGAAATGAGGAAAATCTACAGCTGCAGCGGAGGCAAATGATGGCTCCAAGGGTTGGCGAGACCACCTGCTAATAAACTGATTTGGGTTACCCACAGCTCAAAGCCAACTTGCGCTGCTATACTTTCTAAGTGCAGTGCAAACTTGGCTTAAAATAAGTTAAAAAGCAAGCGACTTTAGGAATAAAATATGAAGAAACTAGTTGCTTACTTAGAGAGACAATAAAGCTGAAGAAACTATTCTCGACTTGCACCTCACTGGCATTTGTCACGTTGCTGAAAAGCGTTTGTTTGATCCTCGAGTTTAGCGTGAAAATATTTGAATTGAAAAGGAAAATATGAACGAGTTTAGAGGGAGGGAGAGTGCGGCTCGCATATCCGGCTGTCGACGGAACGAAGAAAACGTTAATTAAGTATCGAGGCAGCAATTCATGTAGCCAACTAGGAAATGTACATTTGGCATATGCACACTTTTATTATTATCAGTCGACGACGTTGATGCTGATGTTGACGTTCAAGCTCAGGCTTCAGTCGAACACTTGGCCAATGCAATATAATTTGCAGCCCCTCACTTCCTCCCTGCCCATCCACACCAACCACTCTCTAAAGAGGCATTTGCATACGAGTTTTTGTCGCAAGTGCTGCTGGCTACAACGTTGCTTGCAACGTCGCGACGTCACTCGCTAATTGGTCGACGAGATACACATCAGAGAGAGAGAGAGAGAGAGAGAAAGAGGGAGGGGAAGCGGGGTGGCTGGGCGTTGCCTGGTCTAGACAAGTATTAACCGTATCGCGCATCAAATAGCGGATTCCGGGCCCGGGATGTCAGGGCCACAACACACGCCAACTAACTTGACACTTTCTTTGGGATCGTTGGGAAAGTGCACAGCACCCGAGATTGCAAATAGGATCTGCCTATAGAGTAGCGTTGGGTTCAAACTTACCTTTGTTCTGTACAACGGATTGCTGAAGTCCCAATCGGGCGCCACAAACAAGTAGCCACATTTGGAAACTTTGCGCGAAGCCTAGAATTGAAAAAGCAAAACATTTAGTCACAAAAAACATTTAAGCAGTTGCAATAAGTCTGAGATATATACCTATAGAAAGCAAGTCAGAGATATATACTATGGAAAGCAAGCACGTATATATAGTAGCATGCTCGACAATGTCGTGTGTGAAATTCATGCTCTAGAACGCCAAAGCAAGTATGACTAATGCTATGACGTGTGCCAATTTAACTATCTCGCTACTTTTGGGCGCTGGCAAATGCCATAAATTAGCCACGATTCCAAAGCACTCGAGTTCTTGACACATAGATTAAATGGCTTACAACTTCGCCGCCTCAGCCAGAAGGGAAAGTCCGGCAATAGATAATAAAGCCCAATTGGTCGCTCCAGCTGGGATTTCGTCATTGATAGTTGCTCATACTTGGCTATTAAATTTGCTGACAACCTTGTGTTCTCAGTCTGGCGCTATTCGAGCTGATTTCAATTAGATAAGTTCTACGTAGAAAGTGAATTTAACGAACTCAAATCATTTAAAGTTTCTCTTGCAAAAGTTTTCTTGTTTTGTCTTTTAATTTCCAGAACCTTGAACTGTTTGTACCTCAACGAAAATTGCCTACAATTTTGGTGATTCAAATTCTACAAGTGCTTTGAATGATTGCAGCTTTAAGCTATCTATTATTGTATATATTGTTATGAAAGCATTTTCATGTGTGTGAATTACTTGTTGAATACTACAGTTGGTGGGGTATAAGTAAATAATTTGAGGATTATTAGAGTTCTTGCAATTTAAATTTTATGCAATCATTTCAAACAATCTTATCAAGCACGTAGAACAACAACTTTGAGTGGATTTTGAGCATTTGATAAACTGTTCGCTTCAATTGTTGGATATCGGTATTTTTATCGTTTGTTTTTTGCGATGTTTGCGAATAGTTTTTTAATGCGTCATTTGCTTTGATTTGCTTGTGAGTATTCGCACGTTTTCTACTTAAATAAGCCAACAGCTTACTGTAAAAAGACTTGGCTGCTACCCTGTACTTTTGACTACAGGAAAATGTAGCTGTTATAAAGCCACCTCATACTTAACACGTTTTCCACATTCATTCAAGTGGCAACTACAATTTGTTGAACACTTTTCGAACAGACTATTTATCGCACTTCTCACAGTTCTCACAGTTGAACTGAACCTGCTGTGTATTGGCCACAAGGTCAGCTTTAAACAACTGCGCCATTGGGCTTAAACACCTGGCTTCAAGTGGCTTAAAGCGAAAGCAATCCCAACATAATTTCGAATACAAATTTAATGCAAAGCACACAATTTAAGCGAGTTAATCAAACAATGCGCTAAACTGACGAGACTAAAGAAGATATAAAAATGATTTCAATACTTTCGTGTATCATCTTTAACAAACAAGTTGCGTAATTGACTGCGTGAAGATAGCAAATTAGTTAAAAAACTATATCTAATTCAAAAATTGTTATCAATGTATAAAAGATAAAGAATTTTTGTCGTGTGGAATTGGAACAACGCGTATATATTGACTATAAGGTTGCGCATTGGTTACGTGCTTCACAATACAAGTTCTAAACAGTATTTCTAGATACAATTATGTTGAACACAATAAAAACTAAATTATGTAAGCGATAACAAAAGCTTTGTCTTTAATACTTCTTTCTTATTATAAAAAATACGTATACAATAATCAGCATATTTTTAGTTCGATCGTGAAATAGGTCGCAGTTACAATAAGCAAAACTACAGTGATTCTTATTTTTAGAATACACGATTTAAACATTCTGCTTTCAATTGCAAAAATATGTTTAGTTTAATTTATGGTAATGAATTTCAACAGCCCTATTTTTATTATCAAATTTAAGTTTTTTAGACTTGCATATTGTGAATAAGTATCAATATTCTTGATGAGATTGAATTGATTGATTAATTGAATTCTTCGAAACCATGATTAAATAAAATAGTGTTCTATCTACAATTAAATATTCGAAAAAATAATGTGGTAATATGTTAGATCTGTAATGATCTATTCTATTTTTTAATAAAAGATTTACGATTTTGAAGATCTGTATTTTTCAAATTAGTTTCAATATGCTTGATGGGATAATAAAATAAAGTAGTGTTCTATCTATCATGCCAAATCATTTCCACAAGTTAAACGTTCTGCTTTCAATTGCAAAAATATGTTTAATTTTTAAATAGTTTTGACTATTTTTTAATGTGTGGTAGATCAGTCGTGAATTTTATCAGCTCTTCTTCTATTAAAAGATTTAAGATTTCGAAGACTTTTATGTTTTCAATATAATTCAATATAATTACTTAATGTGAAGATCTGAATGCTAAATTAAAAATATAAAATAGTGTAGTATCAATGCAAATGAATTTTCACGAGTAAAACGTTCTTTCAATTGCAAAAACATATTTAAATAGTAAAAAATCTATGGTAGATCTCTAATGAATTTCAACATTTATATTTTTACTAAGAGATTGATGACTTGTATTTTCGGAATACGTATTAATATTGTTGATGAAACTTTTTAAATGCTGAATTAATTATTCGAAACCATGATAAAATATAGAAGTATTCTATTTATATGTTTGCCTTGTTTTTATTATTGCATTCGGCATTGCTCAAACTGTTTTTATTTACACCAATTTGGTTTTGAGTTTCACTTAGTTTATATCTTAATTTATGTACAAGTTTTTTAAATTTTTTAGTTTTAAGTGTTTCAAATTAAAGGATAAAAGGAGGAATAAATAAAAAGAGTAAATATAACTATGAACTATGCTAAACTATAAGTGTAATGATAATAACTATAATTTGAGAGATATAATATGTTTTGAAATTTCTTGAAAATTACTTGTGATGCATGCAAAAGTTGAAAATCATAGCAAGAAGTTAATAATTTCCATTTTTTTGTAGTTATACTTACGAGTAGTGCCAGAGTCTTGAGAGACTGCTTCGTAAGCGTGCAAATGCAATGTAGAATGCATTGGATTAGTAGTAGAATACACATATAGTCATTATAAATATAGAGAGGAGGGTAGGGGCAAGGGAAGCTGCTGATGATGATAATGCATGACATTTAGCCAACTCTGCGCCGAGAGATGACATTCAAGTGGCGAGCCTCGAAATGAATTTCAATTGCCATCAACTTGTTTTCGATTTAATTTGATAACGAGCCAGCTAGCAGTCAGTCGTCTTATGACTGCAAAATGTCAAATCAAAAGTCACGTTTTCCACCAGCCACTATCAGAGCAGTAGCTTCACGTTGAGATCCACCTTCAGCTGCGACTTCGACTGCATCTCCAGCGGTTCATAAGCCGCGCTATTGCTCGACAAGATTTCACTTTTGCTGCTGCTGCTGCTGCGACCGCGACTAATACACCGATTGACAAATAAACAATTTGTGGCACACACAAAACACACACAACAAATACAACATATATATAATATATACTCGAACTAAGTGTATACTTATGTGGACAGACTCACGCACACACGTGGACGTGTGTTTCGAGTCGAAATCAAATCCATCTCTAAACTCGCCACAGCTGGTGGAAAGTTGTTTGTATTGTTGCTGCGAGATACTCGGGCTTTTAACTCAATTCCAGGCGGGTTTCTTCGGCGGCTTTTTCGCTTGTGTGTTTATACAAATGTGTTTTTATTTCCAATCTTGCCGAGTTTCCGAGCCGCAGCTTAACAAGCAACCCAGGCAGCAGCCCAAACGACACACACCAAAACCATATGAAAACAACAACAAAAACCTTAGACCCCACATTTTGATTAGACGCGACAAATGACTGTTACTAGCACATATTTTAAAGACAATCTATGAATAATTAAAGTAAGAAGTTAATACAAATTTTTGAAATGTTTAGCTATAAGATGAAAGCATCTTACTGAAGAGACAAACATTTTGAGATACATTTTGAATAAATACAGTAAACAATTAATAAAGTTTTGTTTTCTGTGATAATCGTCGAAATACAAAATAATCAAACTGATAAATTAAAATGTTTATTACTGGAAGATATTTGGTAATTGATCAGCTTTGAACAAGTAAAGTAAAAAGCCAATAAAGTTTTTGAAATTTTAGGTGTTAAGGTGACAAATTAATCTAAGAAAAGCTAAAATGATTGTGACTCCACTATATTTTCAATAGGATAAACTTTAAATAAATAAAGTAAACATTCAATAAAATTTTTCTAAGATAATCGCAACCAAAATACAAAATAATCTAACTGATAAATTCAAATGTTGTTTACTGGTTTGTTGTTTACTGCTTTGAGTAACTAAAGTAAGAAGTCAAGAAAGTTTTTCGCAATTTTCGGCAATAAGACAATTGAATCTAAGAAGAGATAAAATGTTTGTAGTGGATTTGTATAGTGTGTGTGATTATTAGATATTTTGTATTTGATCAGCTTTAAATAAAGTAAAGAATTTGACAAATTTAAAAAATAATCTATATAAAGAATTTGAATGATTGTAAGTAGCGAATTTTCTATTCGCTCATTATTGCACAAATAATGTTAAAAAAAATCAATTGTAAGAAATTTATTTAAGATGTTAATTAAGTTTTTTAGATTTGCTTTTTAAGTAATTTACTTTTTACTATAAAACACAAAATAATCTAATTGAACAATTGAAATGATTGTGAATAGAATATATTTTTATTTATTTTACTAAAATACAAAACAATCTTTATAGAGACTGCAAAGAATTGTGAGTAGAAGCATCTTCAAATATTAACTATGAGACATTGAATTTGTATGCGGTAATGCTTTTTATGTAATTGAGTTATTTGACGAAAACAGAAAATAGTGTAAATATTTTGTACTTTGAACATGTGTTTTACACAGTCAACATCTTGTCGATTTCAAAAGAAGGTGCGCCGAAAAAACAACATCGATCCATCGTTTCATGAATGAAATTTCTTTGCGAAGAGAGTAGAGAGAAGAAATAAAATTGTGAATTCCAGTTGAGGATCGACGAATGCTGGGCGAGTGCACGTGTGGTCGGTCGCACAGTGGACTAGAGATCGGGTCGAACAAATCGAAAATATTTCAAAAAACGAAAGAAAAACCAGCCTTTATATTCGTAATTAATGTGTGAGAACAACTTTCCAACGATCAATGACTGCGACTTGGACTGGGACGGCGATGGCGATGGCGATGGCGAGTCGCCGATCATCATCTCCGGTGGAAAGGCTGACCATGAGTTGACGTGAAATAAAAAATGAAAGTGGTCGCGGCGACCTGGGCAGGCAAGTTGATGTTGATCAAGGGCCACGCTCGGTTATTAGTCGCGATTAAAGCGAATGGAGGCTAATCTTGGATCATTCATAAATACCACACATGAAATTGGAAACGTCGCGACGTCTGCTTGTTGTTATGATGTGACATGATTAATAAGTTTCGCACGCCTATTAAGATTCCCCACTGCGATACGTAGAAAGTGTCTGGCTCCCCCGAAGGCAAGACTGCAACAGCAGGTTAACTTGCTCCAGGGTCACAACAAGGCATCCACAACTTGGAGAGCAGAGTTTATTTGTTTAGTTCATTGCTTAAACATGTGGATCCTACGAGCTTATAGCTATGGCAAATATTTTGTTGGGCTGGGGGACGCGAACAGCGCGCATACCTTTTTGGAGTTTCAAGGGTATTAAAATCGAAAGCATAAAAGAAATCGAAAGCGAATGTGGAACGCAAAGTGAAGCAACACCGCGCAACTGTGGATCGTAGCCGAAGTCGCTGTCGCCGTCGCAGTCGGTGTCGCTACAGACGAACATCAAGTGCAGCGCGAACGAATGAAGCGATGAGCAAGTGCATGCGAGAAGAGAGAAAGAGAGCACGCGCGCCGTCGCGAAGAGGTGTGCAATGAAGTAGTAAGGCAATGGCACACCACTACACACGCACACAGCCAGGCGCACTGCACGACATCATGGCATAGTCAGAAATGTGAGTGACCATCAGACGCGCGACTGCAGCGTGAAATGAAAGCGAATGTCGTCGCCATCGCCGTCGTCGTCGTCGTCGTCGCAGTCGTCGTCGGTCGTTGTGGTCGTCGCCCCGCGGTTCGCTGTGGTTCAAGCTTCGTTAAAAACAAAAAGTGTGCAGCTCTTAGTTCACAATACTCGTATCTATTTTCGTCCGTCGATGATCGCGATTCGATGCGAAGCTATCGATAAAGCGATTTATCACTTTTGCGTGAGCACTCTGAGCACCCCTCCCTTTCACGCATCGGCTGGTCAATGCCCTGTTTTGACTTGCTGTCCGATCGCCATCTAGGTGTCTTATTAACATTGCTGGCTACAAATTACAAACTGCGAGTATTCCCCTTTTGTTTTGTTTAAACGAATTGACACTATAGACTTAGGTGCAGCTAAAATTATATTCCAGACTAGTGTTGTTGGAATGAATGAGAAGACTCTAATAACAACGTAAAACTTTCTTTTATGATACAAATAAACTATAAAAATACCATAAAGCCTAATTAGTATTATTGTGTGTACTCCTATTTTGGGCATTCATTTTTTGTACAACTAATAAGAATGCTCTACTCGAGTCTCGAGAAGTGCTACCCTTTTTAAATAAAAACAATTTTTTACTAACAATATTGTGAACGCTTAAATATACAAGAAATATACCACAAAGCATGTTTAGTATTATTGCATGTACTACAAATGTTAGGGTCTAGCAGCCTAGTTTTATGGAGGCGTAAAACCAATAACCATTTTGAATTAAAATTGATAATACAAGAAATGCCAGAAATATTCCACAAAATATGTTTAGTATTATTGTAAATACTTAAAACTTTAGACTCTAGTATTAATTACACGAATAATCTCAACAAGTTTGTTTCTCTAACGCCTATTGTCTTATAAAGTGCAGTAACATGGGAGTACTTCAAGTGTTTAAAAAGCCAAATTTGCTTGACAGTGAAACACCTACAAATCTTTAAGTTTCGCTAAGCTGATTCAAAAAACGATATGAAATATAGTCTTAATACATTTTAGTTACTTGCAGTTATGCTCTGCTGATTTCAGGGCTCCCTCTTAGATACAAATTGTTGTAAATGGGTTACAAAAAATACAAACTAAATGCATTCATAAATGAATTGAAAACTAAAATCCAAAATTTGGACGCACACAATGGGAGCAGAGCTGCTCGAAAACAAAACAAAAATTCACACTTGAGAAGAAAACAATTCGAGAGCTGGATGCAAAGTGGAGGGAGCAGAACAAAGGAGGGCTGGAAAATGGGTTTGTAATCGGCTCGGATATTACAAGGGAATTGGTGTTGGAAATTGATTTTCCATATGAAAGTTGGCGCAAGACAATGATAACCATAACAATGGCAGACAAAAGAGCCGCAAAAGGCTGAAAATCGAAAAATAACGCTCAGAGCAGCATTTCACTTTCGATGCCATGCGATGCGATGCGAGCGAAGCGAAGAGATCTCAGCCCCCAAAAGCGGGCCTGGGGCAATCATTTATATAGTACGCATACGCAGATGTGTGTGTGTGTGTAAGTACATATATATATGTATACATTTAGTAGGTAGCTCGATCGTCTCGCTCGCTCTGCGGCTCAATCTCTCAATCTGGCAGTTTGACTTTATGCGTTAAACTATTGTACAATTGCTGCAGAGTTTGTTGTCTCTTCAATTATGCCATTTGAAAGTCGAAGTCGAAGTCGCACTCGGCACTTGAAATCGACGTTTTGGCTGGTGGAAAATCGTGCACATGAGCTTTTACTAAGTAAAAGTAAAAATCACTTCTCCCCAACACCAGCCGGCGAACAACATGAACTGCGAGTCTAACATTAACTGTTGCGACTTCGATGGCTTGCCGCAGTTGTTGTCGTTGTTGTTGTTGTTGTTACTATTGCTGTTTAGCTTCGAATTGTTTCTCTGAATTTGGGCGCCGTACTCGTATGTGTTTTGATTTTTATTTCCACAGCCGCACATGAGCTTGCAACTTGTCTCTGGCCCCAGCTGCAGATAGGCATCACAATTCGTGCCTGCTAACAACGACAACGCCAACTTCAACGACGACGACGACGACGAGTTTGTTGCCAAGCAAGGCGAGTCCATGTCATATTACAATTCATTTAAAAATGCATTTAAAAATACATAAAATACTTTGAACGAAAGTGAATGAAAATGAAAGTTTTCGGCTCGCAAAGTGTGACCAGACTGCCCGCTTTTTTCGTTTTCTTTCTGCGACTGTCGTCACACACACTTTACAAATTGAAAATGCACATTGTGGCTGGTCAAGTTGAGGAAAGTCGACGGTAGTGATAACGACAGCTTCCATCATTATTTACAGCGATTGCACAACATGTTGTGTCTGTAAAAGGACCACCCGGATAAATGCTCGCCCAACTCCAATTAATCATCTGTCCGAGCCAAGCTCAAACACAACAAACAGTCAAGAGGAGACGACAACCACAGATCAGACTGTAGACTGCACACTGCGGACTGCGGACTGCAATCGGACTTCATAAATAACGAGAGGCACAACAACGAAATCGCTGTCGTGCCCTTGTGTGTCAAATCCATCATTAAATGTCAACGCTTGGGGCGACCTTATCCGAAAGTTTGATGAGTGCACAGCTTTTATTTCGCCCCTCTTAACATTTCGGTTTTGGAAAACGGAAAACCTGGTGTGGGTTCATCTAAAAAGGTCAACAGCTCGTTTCCAATTTAGTAACTTAACAAGGCGCTCAAGGAAAGACACCAAATTTCATAAGCCGAGCCGAAAATATGCGCGTCGCTTGCACGTCGAGTATGATCGACTGCTAATGCCCTGGACCAGCGAGAAAGTAAGCAAACTGATGACACATATTGAAGGCACACATGTTGTGTATAAAGCTTTGTAAAACTCTTCACACAATAGCAAGAAATAGCTCTTGTCAAGCTCAACTATATGATACTCTGTGCCCATTGGCTTGTAAGCTTAACATGATTTAGCCCATACAAACAGAAGATATTGTATAATTTAAACGTAGCTACAATGTGCATATTCAAAAACCTTCACATCAAGAAGTCTTCAAATTCAAATAAAACCTGTTTGTCCGGGCTTCTAAAACCAGAGATTAGCAACGACAACCCCATCGATATAATTGAAGAAACCTCCATGGAATTTGAGTTTCAATCAAAACAACAACAACATCTTATGAGAAAGTACTTTATCGATATCTGCAATGAATCCATTACAATCAACATTTATACTTATGCCAATGTAATAGTGTTAACAGAAAAGCCCAAGGTATTCAGAGTTGAAAATAAACTTGATTTGCAGAGTGAATGCAGTAATCTATATGCCAAATTAGACAATTTTAACGCATTATACTATAATCGTAAATTTTCTTAAAATGTTAAGAAAAAAGCACAAGGAATTCAGAGTTTAAAATAAACTTAGTTTGCATAGTGACTGCAGTTATCTATATTCCAAATTTGAAGCTTCAACGAATACTTTACAGTGTCGCAGCTGCTCTTCACATACCTGCACACAAAACTGAAACACCCATTCAAGTTGCAACTGCACACAGGGTATACAAACAGATGGAGTTGCGTGAGTGCAGGCAGTATTAGGACAACTTGGGGTCCCAGGCGAAGCTACTTGCACTTTTGTTTTCCACGTGAAATACGAGGAAAGAAAAGTGAAAAATGGCAACGAACCCTCGATAGGCAAAGCCGAGTTAGCCGCATAAATTTCACAGTCATCGATTGGGGCAATACGACATTCCTGCGGCAAGGGGCGGCAAGGGGCGAGGTCGCCAAACCAAAACGAAACGAAACGAAATGCTGTTTGCCGATGAAGATCAATGATTATCATCGTCAGCATCAGCATCGGCATCAGCGACGTCGACATCGACATCGACATCGACTCGAGCTGCAGCTGCAGCAGCCACAACGGCAGCTGCCGTGGCAACAACAACTGCTTTGTTGACACTAAGTGAAAGTGAATTTGATGACGACGTCATCGCCGTCGATTCATGACTGTTGCATGCAGAAGGGAGCTTATACACATACACACATACATTCGATTGGAGAGAGTTATTAACCTCAGCTAGTATTTCATAGTTGTCGTTGCTGTCTTTTATAATGTTCGACAAGGTTTCTTTTAAATAGTGGAAATATTTTTATGGTAAACCAAATGGCTTAAATGATCTATTTCTATATTCACCTGCTCCCTAAAATTTTCTTCTGAATAGTAGAAATACTTTTATGGTAAACTAAATGAATTGAAAAATTACTTGATCTTCTAAACTAAAACTAAAACTTTCGCATAAATAATAGATATATTTTGATGGTAAACTAAATGATATTATATGATCTATTCAATTCTATTGTTCTATGATCCATTTCTATTTTCACTCGCTGCACAAAAGTTTCTTCTAAATAGTAGAAATAATGTTATGGTTAACTAAACGACTTCAAAAACTATTTGAACTACCTACTTATATTTTCACTTGCTGTATAAAACTTTCGCACAAATAATAGAAATATTTTGATGGTAAACTAAACGACTTCAAAAATTAATTGATCTATTTGTATTCTCATAATATTCTTTTTTTCATAAAACTTTCATATAAAAAATTGGAATAATTGGATGGTAAACTAAATGGTGTTAAGCGATATGATCTAATTCTTATTAATTTCACCTGCTGCATAAAAAGTTTCCTATAAACAATAGCAATATTTTTATGGTAAGACTTTATTTATGGTATAACTATTTTCAATAACGTTTGTAATAAATAATTCAAATATTTTGATTGCAAGTTTTTTAGCTACGACTTTTAAAACTACTTCATCTATTTCAATTCTCAACAATAATAGAAATATTTTTATGGTAAACTATGTTAAATGGTTTGAAACTACTTAATCTATTTCTATTTTCATAAACGTTTGATGATTTTAAACTAGTTGATCTATTTCTATTTTCTTTTTGACCAAAAAGTTTCATATAGAAAATACAAATAAATATGGTAAAGTGATATTCTATTTTCACCTGCTGCATTAAAGTCGCATATATGTAGAAATATAATGGCAAACTCAAAAGATTCAAACTACTTGATCTAATTCCATTTCCTTTTTGACCAAAAAAAAAAAACAGAAATATGTTGTTGGTAAACTAAATGGTTTTAAATGAAATGAACTCTTTCTATTTTCACCTGCCGCATAGTTAGATAATACTTTTCACGTTTCTTGGCAAACAAGCAAGAGTGTTTTCCAGGTCTTTGTCGACTCTTGGAACTGTTTCATCTTGACCGACTTAGATAAGGTGCAGGGCTGGCATTATCGCATGACGCGCGGATTTAAACAGTGTTCTTACCTGCAAAGAGATAAACAAAAGTACAAACAATTAGGCGTGGCTGCGTTAGATGGCGTACACGAGTAAGTGAGTAGTGAGTAGTGAGTAGAGAAGGCGTTGCAAGCGGGTCAACTGCCCGCTGGAAAAGTGGCACAAATGTCTTTATTTGAAGAACGGCCCGAAAAGGTTTGTTTGCTCGTTTCTTCAACGGGGCCGTTGTGATCCGATGCCGTGCAGCGTCGTGGCTAGCGGTATTGTTGTAATTACAAAATTGGCTGTGGTGCGTCTGAATTGAAAGTTGGGTCTCTTCCTCTAGCGTCAGCCCACTTGAAGCCAACACAATTCTTTTAATTTTTATGAATGAAACCCAAGTCGGCGGCCAAACGGTTGCCGGTTGTCTATTTATGGCCTCGCCATGACTATATCAGTGCGGGTAGGATTTCAGATTTCATTCACTAGAAAAACGCACGATCAATTAGAGAGCACTGAAAACGAGCTTCGGCTGCTACTTCCTCTTTACAATACATCTCTGAGTGCAACAAATAGTACGTAGTTTAATAAATGCGTTCAACGCTGATTTCAGCTGTTCAACATCTAAATTATGCCATCGAGATATTTTTTTAAGTTATAAGCATTTCAAAAATAAATAAAATTAACTTGTTTGTCTACGATTTATGGCTTTTATTGTGACTGCAATGCTTTAATGAAAACATCCCGAAAATTTACAGAAATATATAACTTTAAAATAGATACAAATTACTTTTAGCAATTCCAAAGAAATACTCATATAAATAATAGCAGATCTACTTTTATAGTTATGCGCGATAATTGGAAATATATTCCAAACCCAAAGGTTTCCCCATACTAATATTAATGTGCGATTTAAGATAGCTAGAGTAGAAATTTAGGGAATCTTGGCGTTAACGCATGCGTTGTTCAATTCAGACTTCTAGTGCACACTTTGCGTTGCGTTGATAGTTCAGTGAGTCGGAACACAAAATTTTACAAGTTAATGTGCCATTCAAAGTTTTCAATTCTCTACATATTCTTTAAATCAAACAGTTGGGTGTTATGTACCACTTTTAAATAAACAAATGAAAAATAAACAATACTGCAATATAATTTATACAAAATAATGATATAGTTTTTTTCACTTGTTACAGACTTCATGCAAATGAAGAACACTTTTGAGTGAGTTGCGTGAAACTTAAGAATTTTCGAGTGTAATAATGATGATCATGAATTTAGAAACCAATCAAATTGACATACTTTAAAGACTCCATATAATTCTTGTATAAATGTTTCTATTCTGTATTGAACCGACGTGTTAATTACAGGGTATACATAGTCGAGAACTCTTAAGCTGCGGTTTTCTTGCTAAGTATTTTTAATTAGGCGTTTTTGTGGCAACGTAAGTCGACCCAATTTGAATGCATATTTTGAGCAGTTACACACTAAGTTGCCTTAGTGACACTTTGTTTTTGTTAGGCCATTCACGTTTGAAGTAATTTTACAGTTAGTATGTCAGTGGGTCGCGCAAAGCGAAATTCAAGTGTTAAACGAAATGTAACTGAACTTCATGCTTAGTGCTCGCCGAAGTCAGAAGAAGGCAGCGAAGCCGGTGTAAGAAACCATAACCTGCATAATTACATAAACCATTAAACTGCTTGGGGACTCGACTCGACTCAGCTTCCGCTTTGTGTCCATAGCCCACTTACTTTCGCTCTTATTTACGAGCATAAACTACAAAAAATATGGGTAACCAGAACCTGTTGAATGGGTCACAAGCATAGGGCGACAATACTTGAAAACTGAAAAAGTTTATAAAGAAATATGCTTATAACAAATAGTTTGATATTAAGTCAATTGAAAAATACACACAGAACAACTAAATAAGTTTTACCATATCTTTGAGTTCTAAATATATAAGAACAATAAGTAAAAGCAGCATTGCATTAGATCTCCTATACAAGGCTACCAAGTGCTTATAATAAAAACAAATAGATTAACATAAATTCAATCGAAAATATGGAAAAAATAAGCAAAAATAGATTTAATAAATGTCTATATAAAAATGAAACTACTAAAATAATTCTGCAATCAACTTCAGATTAAATTCCATATATCAAGGCTGTGAGCCGCTTATATTAATAACAAATTGTTTGGAATCAAGTCAATTATAGAAATATTAAAAAGAGAAACAGATAAAATTTTAATAAATGTCGATCATTTCTAGAAATAAATTTACCAGAATAATGTACAAATTAGAAAAACCACAAGTGCCATCGGCATTCATCTAAAGGTTATCAGTCGCTTATATTAAATACATAAAATTAAAATGAATAGTTTTTAAATTATGCCTAGAATTAATAGAAATAAAACTGCTAAAAATATAAAAGTAAAATACATAAGAATAACCTCAAATGTTATCCGCATCGGATTAGATGCAATATATCAAGGTTATCCGTTGCTAAAAGAATGTAAAAATATATTAGAACAACCGAAAGTGCGATCAGCAACGGATTTGCCATATCTCAAGGCTATTATCTATCAGTAGCAAATTTTCCAAAATCATCAAATTGAGTTCATTTACAATGATGAGCATCTGGGCTAGCTAAAGTGTTATCCACAGTTGATACCCCAGAATAAAGTAGAGAAATGAAAAGTAATACGACAGTCGCACACTTTTAAATCGACTCAAATGTGACACGAATCTTAAGTCGCATTTGTAAATAATTTCATTATATTTCGTAGATTACTAACGCTATAATACCCGTATGTGGTACGAGTAGCGGGTATATAGAAGTGAACTTTTCGGCTTGGAGTGCAACACCTGAGCTACAACGTTGCAAGAAGGCGCACAAACTGGAAGGCCAGCGAAATGACTAAAGCTAGAAAAAGAACCTGCTGGCAAGACTTATGACCGTATTTGCTATTGCTTAATAGAAGTTGTTGTTGTTGTTGCTGTAGTTGTTGTTGCTGTTGTTGTTGTTGCTGTTGTTGTTTTGTTGTTGCTTCTGCTGCTGTTGCTGTCAGGTTGGTTATTCAATTAAATGGTTTTCTTAGGCAGACCAAAAACAAGTTGGCTACTTTTCAGATAGAAGTAGGAGTTGCTCACTGGAATTGCTCAATTTGTGCCTGCGCCGACTGCGACGGCGACTGCGACCGCGACTGCAACTGCAGCAGCGACTTCGACAGCATTGGAAACTCAGAATAAATAAGTCAACAAGCGGATGACAACACGGTGACGCCGCCGTTGCCGTTGACGTTGCAGCAAGCCAGCCAACTATAAGCCCGCAGTTGCAACTACAACAAATAGAAGCAACAACAACAACAACAGCAACAACTGCAGCTGGTTAAAACAAGTTAGTCTGGCAGCGACGTGTCGTGCGTAAAACAACAAACGGCAACCTTTGCCCTTTGTTCTCAGATAATCGCTATTCTCATTGTTTGTCTTTCTATAAGTACACAACACTTGCTCCCAAAGCTAATAAATCAGTTTTCAATTCACAATTTCATTGAAATAGAAAAACTTTATGCAGTAATCGAGATTGAGATTCAAATCAAATTTGCCATTCACTGAGAAACTATCGAAACGATCGATAAGTAATCAATATAAAGTCGAAACTTTAGCTTAGCTGTTTCTCCCTTTATAAATATACAACCAAGACTTGCTTCCAAAGCTAATAAATAAGTTTTCAATTCACAATTTCATTGAAATAGAACAACTTTAACTAATCGAGATTGAGATTCATTGAAAAACTATCGCAACGATCGATAAGTAATCGGTATAAAGTCGAAACTTTAATACATGAACTTCTAACCTGATAATTTCTTCTAATGATCGTTATTTGTTATTGCTTATCTCTTTATAAATATACAAGCAACATTGAGATTGTTTTAATTGAAAAACTATTGCAACGATCGATGCTTTGAAAAGTAATAAATCAGTTTTAGAATTACGTTCTCATTGAAATAAGCAAACTTCATGAAATAACTGTCATTGAGATTGCATTAAAAAACTATTGCAACGATCTAAAGCTTTGAGTATATTGTCCAATCCTTACTTAATACGTATGATTCTAAATTCATGGGTTTCCATGGTAATCGTTATTCTAATTATTTCTTTCGCTTTTGATAAGTACCTCAACATTAGCTTCTAATGGTAATAAATTAGTTTTCAACTTACAATTTGGATGGAATAAAATGAGCAAACTTAATGAAATGGAGTATCAAATTAAAGTTGGCAATCATTAAAAAACGATTGCAATGATCGATAGGTACACAGTATATATAGATGACTCTTAACACGTAAGCTTCTAACTTCATGAAATTGTATGATAATCGTTATTGGCCTTTTATAAATTCATTAAATAATAAACATTGAGATTCCAATCAATGTTAGCATTCATTAAAAAACTATCGCAACGAGCGATAAGTGAACAGCATATAGTCAAGTCTTTAGTAATCTTCTAACTTCATGATGCTCTATGGTAACACTACTAGCTTTCGATTACATAATTTCGATTAAATAAGAAAACTTCAATAAGATTATAAAATTTAGATTCAATTCAAAATTGGCATTAGTTGAAATATCAGTGACAAGTTTAGTATTCAAATTAACCAATGTTAGATTTGGTCGTCTATTAGTGAACTTCTTCTAACTATAGTCAATGAGTTGCAAACGATTTCAGTATTTGCCCAATTGATATTGCGAATTCTGAGTACAGAGCATTGAATAATCGCATGTGGTTGACATTTCATTTTTGATTTATAATTGTTTTTGTTCTTTGCTTGGAGTGTTGAAGTAATTTTCAGTTTGAAATTGAATTAAGAATTGCGCTGCTGTGCGCAGTGCGCGGCTGCAGAGGTCGCACTCGTCTCGTGAATCGATTCAATGAATTTAAAATGCATTTAACTTGAAATTTAGGTCAAAAGTTGTTGCTGTTGTTGTTTTATTGGAATTGCTTTGGCTGTTGTTGTTGTTGTTGGTGTTGCGAGTGCCGGTTACCGGTTGCAAGTTGGCAGTTGCCAGTTGCAAGTTGCTAGCTGCGTCAACTTGCTACGACTGCTGTGCGCACCACGTTCGTCAAGTATAAAATATTCTGGCCTGGCATTTGGAAAACAACTTGCAGCTTAGAATTACTGCCGACTGGTTTCTGTGAAAAACTCTGAGATCTGCGAAGATTGTGTAGTGTCGGCAAAGCGCGACTGACTGCAAACTATGACTACAACAACAACAACAACAACGTCGATTGCGAGTGCGACTCTGACTCTAACTCTGCTGCCCTACGCCCCCGTCCTGCTGTGGCTCATTCTAATTGCACTTTTAGCACAGCCTTAAGAAGCGTTTGCAGTGTCCGAGCCGAGCCGAGCCGAGCCGAAGCTCAGCCGAGTCTACTCGGAGTGAGCTTTCAGTGTGACGCTTCGGCTCGCTGTTGTCTATCGGCGAAAACAAGTTTGGACTTCGGCGAGTCTCGCGCTCATGTGTTGGCCGTAAATATTTATGAGTTGGAGTCGGAGTTGGACTCGAGAGCGAGCGCAGAGCTTATAGAGTGTAGCGTATAGCGTATAGCGGTAGCCGGGCAGTCATAAAAATAAATAAACTAATATTTCGCTGATTTGCAGCTATTCAAACGGCAAACAGCAAACGGCAAGTGAAAATCGGCGCTTAATTAGACGAGTTTCATGTTCTATTTGACGAAAATAAATGGCGAGCAGCCAGTGGAGCGCGCAGATAGAAAACTGGATTACAAAATCAAATATATCAATGTTAATTAGTGTGGCAACTTTCACACTTTCCAGTCTCACACTTCCAAATTAAAAGCGACGACGCAGCTAACAAAGTTCAACGAAACAATGTGAGACACTTCTTCGACTGCGTCTTGAGATTCCAACGTCTCGCAGAGCTGTTTTGATTTGGAGAGGCAGTTTTAAGGGCAGACAGGTCAGACCAGGAAGTGCATTATCAAAAAAAGTCAATGGCTGCATTCTCGTACGTCGCGCGTCTTGTCAATCAGGCTATTGACTCTTCTGCAAAATCCCAAAGACAATCTCGCTGCATTCATCCCAGTTGCAGTCGCCCGTCTAAGTACCAGTCCTCGTGTCATACCAGTTTTGGTCAATAAACAGTGCAGCGCTGTTCTTGGCCGCAGAGCAAAAAGATTTTCCTCTGCCCAATTTGGTTAGAATGGAAATTCCGCACACCATATTGTACCGCATGCTTCAGACGACAAACTCCATTTGGCTCGAGTATTTGTAGACAAATTTCAAAAGGAATATACTTGTATACTTTATACACTCTACATTTGATTCTTCCGATCTCTCCTTAACCTTTGCAAAGTTGTAAACTCATGTGGCCTTTCTTCGCTTCGCCGCGCATTGTGCAAGTCAAGGCGAATTTCAATAAACATGCAGCGCATTATTAATAACTTTTGGGGGCGTAGTACAAACAAAAGTAAAAGTACGGCCAGAGTCGCCGCGGGGCCAAACAAAGCCACTCAATCTCAAAGACAGATTGAGATACCTTCATAAAGGCGAACAGGAATACAGACAAAGCCACAGCTCATATGGTTGGGCACATTTGAACTTTAACACACGATCGCGAGGCGACAGAGGAACGACCCTGCGATAAAGTAGAAAGAGAGAGAGAGAAAAATAATGGCGAGTGTGTCGGAGCCAGGGGCCAGCAGTTGGCCTGTCGCCAGATCAGCTGAACCGGGGTCAAAATTATAAAATCGTTGCAGTCAGCGGGACAGCTGCAGCACCACCAAAAAGGCATCAACAATCAAATTATTTATGACCAACTGCATGGTGGCTGCCTAAGTTATGGCCCAGGCCCAGTCGGGGTGTTAACTGCTCGATCAGCAACGACGACGGCGACAGCGATGGCGACTCGCACAATTGCATTTACTGCAATGGCAATGGTCCAACAATGCGATGACGAATCGTCTGCGACTGCATTATATTATATATGCACCTCTCTCACTGCAGACGAAGTGTCTTCGCCGACTGACAGCCAAGAGACACAAATAGCAACCAAATACTAAAGGAGAGCGAGCGAAATACTATAGACAGGGAAAACTACTACTGTGTCTTTTGCACTTGGCAGTGTTTTCATTGTTTTTCCGACAATCCAATAAATTTGCCAGAGGAGTGTCCGCAAACCATTGCCAAATTTAGTGTAGAAATTTCCAAAGAAGTGCTTAATAATTTCCCAAATGATTGCCAAATTTAGTGTATAAATGCGCTTCATATTTTCGGCAATAATGCGTTACTGATCAGCACAGCTTTAAATGAAGATAATGTAGCATGCTGATGCATACAGTTATTACACCCATCCAGTTTTGTGCAACATCCCAAAAAAGCAAATTACATTAACTGCAAAAGCAAATCGCTTCCCGAGATCTGAGACACCCAAATAAGCACGACCACGAGCGCGATTGAGTGAGATAAACAGACAGATTGTGGAAAATTATAACATGCTGAGGTCCACATATGGGTTAATTACCAGCAGTCAAACTGAAATGTATTTCACTTGAATCCGTGTCAGCGGGATGAGCACAGACCTGCTGCTAAAAATAATAATCGAAACAATGCAAAGTGACAACTCGAAAACAAAACATACGCGAACTTAACTTAACTTATATGGAAGCGTTTTAAGCAAGACAAATGGTTGTGGGAACTTCAAAACATATAGCGACGATCTGATGCGCTTTTAATATGGAACATTTTCTTTTTCTTAAACTCAATTAAGTGCTCTCAATTCTTGCTCTTGGCAGAAATTGTCTATATAACTACGGTCTCAAAATTAGAGCTAATTAAAATTACCCAATTTGTGTATTTTTTTGTATTAAAATATAATAGTGCAGTAACCAAAATAAAATTACTTTTATTATAGAACTGTTTCTTTTTCTTAAACTCCATTAAGTGCTCTCAAATCTTGCACTTGGTGCAAATGATCTTATTATAGCTTTGCTCTCAAAAGTAGAGTTAATTAAAGTCAGCTAATTTGTATATCTTTTGGGTTAGATTATTAGAGTGCAGCAACAAAAACTAATGTACTTTTATTAAAGAACTGATTCCTTTTTTAAGCAAATATTAATGCAAATACAATAGAATTGAATACGCTTCTATAATAAGAACTGTTTCTTTTCACAATTGAGCACTAACAATTCTTGCACTCGACATAAATAATTGTGTAACTGAAAAGTCTGTTTTAATTAAAATTTTCTTCTACTACTAATATACTTTATTGGTTAGGGTATATAAGAGTGAAGAAAACGAAAAATTACTTTCACACTGATGCTAATTATTTAGACGGCTTTGACAGTTCTTTCGGCTGCTGCAAGAAACAACTTGCTTACTTTATGTGATGGGCACAAAGCGCACTTCAAAATGTCAGGTCATTTAGTCTGATTCCCCGAAAGGGGAACTCGGACAACATAAAGGAAATCAGCGACATATTTTCAAAGAACTCTGACAAAGACTTCAAGACTTAAAACAAAAGACAAATTTATTTTCTGTATATCAGCAATTTTTTATATGCCGCTTAATTGATTAAGAACATTTGTTAGACTTTTGATAATTCCACCAATTTACTGACTTCTACTTGCTCCCCACATTATTTAAAACCCAATTTAAGAATTACAAACATTATTAGGCTCAACAAGGTAAAGTAGAGCTGCACTTATTTAAATTTCTTAATTTTTTTTAAATCTTATTTAGCAATTTTCTAGGATTATTCCTAAATATTTTTGCAAGTACAAGGCATTTAACTTTAACATTAACTTTGTGATTTTTCTATTATAAATTATGGAAGAATTAACTATAAACAACAACACATGTCTGCCTATTGAGTACTCAACACTGCTGCAAATGTAATCAATTTTATAGTTTGTATTGAAATATTATGAAATGTAATTCAACTTGGAATTTTAGCTGTTCGATTAACATCTGACACAAGTTTCTTGTTAAAGATATTTGCGAGTTCTGTCGACAGCGACAAGAGTTGCATCTTAGAATAAGTATTATTAAGAAATGCTGCTAATCGGAATTATGGAGTTAATTTGAGAAAGCAGCCTGCAGGCTCACTGGCGAAAGACCATCATTAATTGACTGGGAACCGCTATGATCGGGACATTGACATGATTGGCGACTTGGCGACTGCGTGGAATGAACGGAGTCTAGGCGTTGACTTGGCTGTAAGCTCTTTGGCTGGCGGCTTATCGGTCGCATAAATCGGGATTTCTATTTCCGCTGGAGCAGCGCGTAATCGAATGGCCAACCTGAATCGCAATTTGTCAGCTTTTGGTAATAACTTTGGACATTTACCGTAAGCAACTGCGGCTCCTCGAACTTGCAGCCAGAAGTTGCGATAAATTAAACCAGTTATGCTCTGGGGGCCTCTTGCAGCTGATGTTCGGTCAGATAAACGCCGCAGATAAGAGTAACGAGTACTTTATCCCAGCGATGCGCGAAGCAGACTTCGCCAAATTGATTTTAGCATGCGACGTGAGTGCAATTATTCTACTTCATAAATTGCACCCTCGTTGCCTTAGGTGGAAAATCTCGGCAAGTCTTATATGCTGATCAAATCTGAATGAAATATACATTGCGGAAAACAAAAAGAATCTTGTAAAACAGATTCAATTTTGGCAACTGCATTTTTAACTATAAACATAAGTCTAATGCTTTGTTTGTAGTCTATTTTGAGTATCTTTTAGATGATATTAATGTTTCATTCTTATCTTAAAGAAGCCTGTCCTAAATTTTTGAATTTCATATCAAAATGCAATATTAATTTAAAAAAATACAATAATAAATTACCATCAGAAAGAATCTTGTAAAACTTATTAAGTTTTATTATCTAATGTTAATGTTTTATTATTATCATAAAATGATTTGTTTTAACGTTTTAATTACCGTCAGTAAATTGGAATAATTTCTAGTTATGTGAATCAACATTTCAATTGAACAAATCGGAAATAATCTTGTACAAATTATTAACACCTGTAGTCTATTTAGTATTTGTATTGAATACTGTTCATTTTTTAATTATTTTTGTTACTCTATTATTCATTATTTATTATTATTATTATTTATTTATTTATTTCATTATTTTTTCTTTTTTATATAAAAATTCGGAATTTTTGACTAAATATGATACCAACTTCCAACATTCAAGTTGCAAAAATAAGAAGCAATCTTGCACAAATTATTACCACCAGTAGTCTATTAGTTGTTTTATTTAGTATTATTTTTATAAATTAAAGTTGTTGGGTGCACATACTTTAAATACCAAAATACCCACAGTGAATTGGAATATTTGCTAGGCAAATCAATAAACATTCCAATTGCAAAAATTGGAACGAATTGTGAAAAATTATTTCTATTATTAATTACTTTATATTATTCGCTTGCATCTACTAATTTTTAATGTAATATTAAAGGATGAACATAACGTTTGAAATAGCAAATCACTGTAAGTGACCATTGAAGTAATTCGCAGTTAATTCAATCCGCATTCCAATTTGGAATTCACTTTTCGGCTGCAGGGATCGCAAGACGTGTTGAACAAACTTCTTGGTGTTTGAGATAGTAGCTTGGTTAAGTTAAGTAGTTGGTATTAAGCAGACAGTTTTAGTTTTTGGCTGTCAGCTGATTTTGTATATTTTCATTTTATTTGTCTTCGATGTGAAAAAGAGTCAAGTGAGGTCAACAACGGCATAATGTAGCTGCGGCTAATAACAACTACCTTCGGTCGATTGTTGCTGCTGTTGTTGTTGCTGATGTTGTGGCTGTGATTTTTTGCTTGTAATTTAAATTGTTACTGCATTTATTTTTTGCAGCTTGTAATTGCTGTTATGTATTATACAATTGCCCCTCAAAAAAAACAAAAACATGAATAAAAAAACCATGTAAAATGCCAGATCGTAAGACAAGTTTGCATACCCTAACAAGGTGCTTCTATGATGTGCTGCATAAGGTAGTATAAATTTACTATAAGTAGGTTTAATCTATTCCCCTTTTGGAACCCATATAAGCTGTGTGCATTGCTCTGTGATATAGTCCAATTTGCCGCAAGTTGTAGTTGGATTTAAGTTGATTTTGTATTGTGAGGGTATTTAATATTCGGCGCGCCTCTCTTAGTTTGTTTCGTTGTAGCTTGTTTTACTTGTTTTGCCATTGTTTCGACTGCTTCTTATTGCATATTTGACATTTTAGCTGTGCAGCAGCTAAACCAAATGTGTCTGCGGCAGAAGCGAGGAACGAGGCAAGCGGTCGCCGCATCTCTCAATGATATTTGTACAATTTTTCATGGCGAAATATTTAAGATTTCGACAGATTGGCGCACTCTAAACGACCTCCGTTGTAGTTGTTGTTTTTCCGACATCTTTGTGCAAAGCTGCGGCTCTGATTTATTGATTTTTCCAAGCAGATAATGTGTGATTTTTCTCATAGCGCTTTTCTTGTTGTTTTCCTAATGTGAGAAACTTTTTACTTGTACGGCATGTTGCTGAAATTTCGGCTGCTGATGACATTGTTACATCAGAGTTTCGCTGCCCAACTTTGTTAGTATTATCTTCTATGCTGTGCCTCCCGCTTGTGAAATAGATTTAGCTATAAATATGACATTTAATGAAGGCTAATGTCAGATCCCGGGATCTCTGCAACTCATGCGATCTTTTCTCTTTGTTGTACATGTTTATTCTGGATTTTTATTAACAACTAAGCAAAGTTTTGTGATGGATTAACGCGATTAACTTAAGAAATTTTATTTGTGCTGCTCCAAATTTCTCAACATTCAGCCATAAATGTGGCAGACATTGCGGAATAAACTTCTATATAAAATAGTCCATCTCACATAAACACAAATATCTTGGAATACTCTTTCATGCTTGGTGTGTGTTTTTACTAGCGGTGATTTCGTTGTTTCGTTTGTTTTTATGACAAGTAAAGCTGCCAGCGGATTAAAGTCAACGCAGCATTTTGATAATAAAACTGCATTATGTTTTTTATCATGGGATTAAGTCACATACAAAAGTGTTCACTAAAAGTCAGTGTAATACGGATATGAAATACAACAATACAATACAATATCATAAATAAATCAATATGCAAAATAAGCTTATATAATCGAATTGTATTCAATAATTTCTATTATTAATATATGCTCTGTTATATTTGCACATCTGCATGTTAAACGTTATGCGAATATATTGAACAAATGCGAAGTCAGCCCATGACTTTAGCTTTCTTTTGTGCGTTTGTTAAGAGTTGTGAAATCAGTTAGCAAAAATTATGAATATGAAGAACAAATAAATAAGTGTTATGCATACAAATTAAGCAATAAAATATGTAAAAACACAAGGAATAGTGACAATAGTAAAATATGCAAAATATAAACCTGTTGTAACTTAACGAAATTTCAAAATAAATTTGTAGGGGGCCAATAAGCAAATTAAGTAAAACAAACTTAAACTTATACAAGCTATAGAGTTTGGTTATAAATAGCACTAGATAGCACTCTAAACAAATAAGTCTCAGTAAGAAGTCTAGTTATTTCCTATTCTGCTGCATATCTTTAAAAATGCCCAAATATTGTATATAATTGCAATAAAAGTGTCGATAATTTATGCTGCACTAAGCAACCCAGGAAACAATCAAGCACTTAATGCTGGCGGCATGATGAAAGTATCAGATTTGAATAAATTATAGGTGAAATAAATGTAAGGTGCTATCAATTCACCTAGAGATAATAACGTAGAACAAATGCATCACACAAGAAACAGGAAGAACTATTGAATGGATATTTGAATATTTTAGGGCGCTGGGCAATTTCCATAGATTTAAAATTCTATTTTTATAGGCATTCAACTGCTGGAGAGAATATAAAAGACTTGTCTAATCGTTGTCTGCTTTCGTAATTAATTAATTCGACGCGGACATCGTTTTTAGTTGTGCTTAGAAGCGTGCATCATGAGTTTTTATTGAGATTGGGAAAACACATTTCACGATTGTTTGCTTTGTCAATTATTTAGGCGATATAATATGCTTTTGACCTCGAATCTTATGGTAATTCCATGTAAACTTAGATTAATTAATCGACAAATAATGCAACTACTTTGTCTACTATTTTAGACGATATAATATGCTTTTGACTTCAATTCTTAAGGTGATTCCATAGTTAAGGCGACGTAATACCATCTTAACTTGATGTAATTTATGGAGAAATAGTGAAACTACACTACAAAATTACGTTTGAAGCAGGTGACAAAGCTTTTATTTGTGCGATATAAAATGCGAATGCTTTTGACTACAATTCTTAAGGTTATTCCATCTAAACTTGCAGTAAATAATTGAAAAATTTTTAAACTTTTAAAGCGTTATTTACTATATTGTTTAGCTATGCCAATTATTTAGGCAATATTACATGCAAATGCTTTTGACTTGAAATCTTAAGATGATTCCATGTCAACTTGCAGTAATTTTTGAACAATTGATAAATAGATAACATATAATAATAAATTGCATAAGAAGCTTTGTCTATTAGTTTGTAATGAAATATCGAATCAATATTGTGACTTCGGAAATAGTTCGAACAAAAGTTTGTCTTGGACGATAGGTCCACTTATTGACTAAACTATAAACATTAAAAGTATGTAAACAAATATCTATATATAATATAGATTAAAATGTTGTTTGACCCTCTAAGTTCAACGACTAACAAACAATTCATATTACTTGTGTACGTCGAACATATATAAAAACATAATTTGGCAATTGGCAATATAATTAGTGCTAAGGTTGATGTTGGGTCATTGTTGTATTTAAAGATAATTTACAATAAAAAAAATAGTAAAAGCAAGCAACAAAAACTGAAGTTGTTTCCAAGGCGAATTGTTTTAAATTTACTTTAAATATAAGTTTTACAGTCCGTATTTAGTGGTTGTATTATAGGATTTTTTATGGCATTTCAGGCAATTAAACTGTGTAGGAAAGTAATCAATATTAACATTACCCTAATGGTTTATTGGGTAATTCCCGGGGAAATAGTTGCACTTAAAATCTTTTAAAAATTGCAATCACTGGAGATTGCAAAAAGTATTTGCCAGTTATCGTGGAAAGTATGAAACTATTAATGCGAAAAACCGCAACTGAGCAACACAAAATTATAATTAAATAGCTGCGAGTAAAAGTTGCACATTCAAATTTTGCACAGATGCAGCAGATGCATCTACCGTATCGCTTAGTTTGGTCTACAAATATGGAAATGCGATGATCAACAATGGTGAATGTTTTGCAATTATTTATTGCGGCCGTAATTCAATAATTCATTGGGTATGTGAAAGTGCAATGCAGCGAAAGGTTTGGCGAGCTAATTAACAATGCACTGCATATAACATATAATAAGAAACGGCATTCAAAACTGGCCTTATTAAACTAATTACTTTGCAGTCGTCCACGAATCGGGCAAGAAAAGTAAGAGGCGCGCCAGAAATGAAATGATTTCAAAAGCGCAGCCAAAGCCAAAACGATCTGTGGGAGTTGCCCAAAATAGGTCACGGCAATGCTTGCGATGAGGTCAGCTTCAGCTTTGAGTGCTAGCCCATTAATTGCAGCTGGCTGATTGTGGGCCATCGGGTCACTCCACCAAAAGGGGAGAAGATTTGATTGAGTTGACAACGAAGACCAGAACATCATTTTACTTATATGGAAATCAATATAAAGCTGCACAGACTAGCTGAGGAATAGGGAAATAATGGGCATTTAACTATTATGTAAGCAGACTTGAAAACACAGACTAGAAAGTTAGGAAGGTATAAGTAAGTAGAGAGATTAAAACAAAGCGATTATTATTATGTACGTAAGATGGAATGGTTGGTTAAGAATCAGTTGTCGGAACTAGCAGCATGAATCGGCAGTTGGAACTAGAAAAGTTTTGATGAGCAGTCCGAGTGATCAGCAAACTTTCGTTATCAAACCTTTCACAATCTAATAATATTACCTTAACATTTACATTGCCGTTGTCCTAATCTTCACCTATATCATACTACCTATATCTTATTCATATTATAATAAACTAATTGGCTTCTAACCATATATGTATGTCTCTTGTTTTACTTGAAATTACATTATTATAATCATTGAAATAGCAGTTTGAGATTGAAGTATCAAGCATCCCATTACAATCACTATTGTGGAACAACTTTTATATACTACAACTTTATATATTTATTGATAAATAACTTAACAACATTCTCACTTTAAGTTCTTAAATATTTCTGAATAATAACAAAAAGCGACACTTTAAGATATTTGAGTTATCACAAAGTTTGGTGGCTTCTTTTTAATAAATATTTTCCTGAATTGTAATTCAGTCTCTTCTCATTCACAGCAGACTTCAGCGTGATATTGAAATCCAACAATGAATTTCAAATATCATTCCGCAGTATACAGTATATTTCAACAGCTCGCTTAGCTCTCTTTAATAACTATTTTACCTCTCAGACTGCACGCTGCAATGCACGAAATAATGAAGTCAAAGTGGAGGCAAAGACAAACAAAGCAAAGGAAAACAAACAATAACGACAACGACACAAACCCGAAATATGTATAAGCATGCATAATACTGAAAAAATACTGAAAATATGCACAATGATGTTACAGTTTTGAGGAAATTACATAAGAGAGTCGCGACCGTCGTCGTCGTCGCTGTTTAATGAAGTGGAAAATAAACATAATCGCACATATGTGTGTGTCTTCGGAGTTTATAGTGGCCTCGTAAGCAGAGTTCAAAGAGTTTTCCCCCTCTCGGCAAGGGCAGTCGTAAGCAAAGCGGAAAATGAAATTAACCAAAAGAGCTAACGACATTTTCCAAGATTACACAACAATTGCTTGTTGACTCAAGCGGCCAAGTTTTCCTTCAGAGTTCGTTGCAGATTGTTATTGTTTGTTTGTCACGCTTGTTGTTCTAGGCAATTGTACAACAAATTGCCAATGTTCCACTTGTTAGCGCCATTCGACTTGCAGCACTAGAAAGTCAACAAAGCCACTGAATAAGTGACCTTGCAGTTAAATACAAAACTACTGTATACTCGTAGCAAATTTATTCACATTACGTTTCTAACCGAAAAATCTATGTGATTTAGGCAGCTGATATGCTTGTTAGCTTGGCATTAAAGTAAATTACTTTTACATCATTATTTTCATATATATCTATATATAGACAGAGTTCTTTATCGTTACTGATTCAATCATCAATGCACAGCTACAATAACAAATGTTTAGAGGCTTTAATTTCCTGCAATTCGTACTCTAACCATATTTAATCACTAATTGAAAATTGGGTGGCAAACCTATGCTATTTACAATTGCTTTGCTATTTAGAGATTCAACCCATGCATGTTCTGGTTTATTCCAAGTAGTTTTCTGTCAAAAACCCAATTAACTTCTACCAAGAATATTTAGTTGTCTTTCCTTTGAGGAATGGTTTATTTTATTGCCGAACAAGTCTTTGTTACTAATTACTGCTAGACTACATTTAATTTGAAGATGCGAAACATTTGCCTGGCTTCCAAGACGCATTCATTAAATACACTGAGTTCTAATTCTACCTGAAGAAGAAGTTATTCGTTAATCGCTTAATAGTTCCAATTGGTGATTTGTAGTACTTGTATGGGAAGTTGGCTAGAGAAAGAAGGCTATTAATTTGTGAAAAGGTCAAAGCCGACACATTTTAATTGACCCTACGATAAAACGTTGCGCTGTTGCCTAATACCTGACAGGTCATCGGCGCGAGTACATCTTGGGAACGCAGGCGAAATCAAGTTCTAAAATCAATAAAAAAAAGAACTAAGCAACTAAAGTTACAATGAAACCCTATAAAAGTTATTGACGGAATGAAATTAGAAAATTCTTTGGCACAGATTAAAATCGGTGTTCGGACGGTTTCGAGTTAATTAACGTCGGGATTTTATATATTCGGTGTAAGGCAGAATTTGCATGAGAATAGAAGAGCGATTTTGGACTCTCACTTCGTTTGCGCTCTCTGCATAAAACATAACAGTAAAAATGTGTGTGCACACACACACACACAAGCGAGCGAGTGGAGTACACGATGATAATAATAATAATAATAATATAATTTTCTATAATAGAACTAAACGTACGAGCGGGGAACGTGGGATGAAGAGGGGAGGGGGCGCCAGACACACTGATGGACGAGAACAGAGAACAGAAACGAGCACAAAAGCCAAAGAACAGCCAACTGATTGAGGGAACAGAATTGAAACCAAGTTGTACAACAAGTTCAACAACCTCTCGAAACCGTTGAGGAGCGAAAGAAGCGAGCAGAACGACAGACAGAGACAGAGAAAGAGAGAGATAGAGAGGCATGAATACCTACAACAACATTTGAGGCCACAGCCAGCGTCAGAGCCCGAGTTGTGCTCACTGTGGTTTGAGTCGCAACTACGTACCGATTACTTCACATACACCACACACACAAGACAACAGCTCTGCGAGACTGTCGATGTCGATGTCGATGGCGATGTTGATGTCAATTTCGATGATCACGATGAGAGGACGCGCGAATGGTCTGCGAAAGGGCGCCAACGGTACATGAAAGTTGAGTGCTCATTCTCAGTCCCATTCATATACTCAGCACTCAGTACTCAGTACTCAATAGTCAGCACTCATGCTCGCTGCCTTGTCTAGGCAATTTCGCAAATCGAATCAAAGTAATTTAACCGCCGCGAAAATTAATTCCAATGCGTCGACGAACAACTACGACGCGTTACTTTAAAGTATCTGCTATCTGAACTTTTATCTCACATGTGAACATTTAGTTTAGTTTATCTATTTCACAGTAGCTCCTGCAGATAATTGTTTGATATTGGCAAACAAAAAGAGCAGAAAATCGCAATTCTGGAGCAGAGATTAAAGACCTGCGTAGGCTTCATTCTTATCGGCAATCCATTCCGCACATGTATCGCCTATTAATGCTATCAGTCGGAATGTTATTGTCTGCAGCTATCTAAGGCTAAAACAGGTGTGTTTTAGAATATGAACACGCTTTGGTTTGTTTTAGAAGTGCGTTAACTCAGATCGGCAAAAATAAGATAAATAAGCAATTCTATATATTTAAAATAACTTACTAATGAGTTCAATATATAAATAAATAATAAAGTATTTTGTATATCTTTTTTACTTATCAGAGTTCCTATTGTTTTCGTACTTTATGTCGGAACATTTCAGTACACTCGAGTGCACATTCTTCACTTATGTATCTCAGTAAGTAATGTAGACAAGAAATTTGTATAATCCAGAAAATTGTATGGAATAGTTATGTACTGATTATAACATGTATATATATATATATTAATACTTTACTTTCGACTCTACAGGCGAACAACACTCTTACGCACACTTGAATGTTTCTGTCGCTGCTTCAATGATTTTGCGGCGCGCGTGGAAGCTCTGCAAAAGAAATCTGAATGACAGGCAATCCAAAGTAAATACAAATTCGAATTGAAATCTGTATGGCAATCAATTGAGCAGCGCTCCAGAGCGCCAACAGCCGGTCCCCGCTCCACGGCTACCCAGCAACTGTCTGGCTGTCCCAGAGGCTGCACCTAGACCTTGTCAATAGTCAAAAGTGAGTTCAAATGCGACTCTAATGAACACAGAAAAACAATGAGAATTGATTTTTAAAAACTTATAATTGCCACGCAGCATAGCCGACTGCAAATGCCCTAAAATTGTATTGCTGCACTTATATAGATTATCAATAATGTAACGGATGGCAATTATCACGCAAATTGGTGCAAATATCCTAATGTTTGCATTGGATCATCTTTATAGATAATATCAATATCAATAATGTTACTGATCATGCAACTATCAACCAGAGTTGAATGGAAATTTGACCCTAGAATTGATTTGCAAGCAATACTCGCTGCTTATAATCAATGCATTAACAATGAAAGCATTAAATATCTTAATGTTTGCATTTATATTATCCATAATGTTATTGATCATGCAATTATCAAGCAAAGTCGAATGGAAAGTTGATGCTAGAAGAATTGATTTGCTTTAGTAGCTGCTTGTAATCAATGCATTAACAATGAAAGCTTTAAACTGCAAATATCCTAAAGTTTGCATTGCTACACTTATTTTATATTAGATTATCAATAATGTATTGCTATCAATAACATTTAAAATCAATGAATCATGCAAAATCGAATGAAAAGTTGATGCTTAAAGAATTGATTTGCTTTAGTCGCTCCTTGTGATCAATGCATTAACAATGAAAGCTTTAAACTGCAAATATCCTAAAGTTTGCATTGCTGCACTTATTTTATCTTTGACTATCAATAATGTATTGCTATCAATAATATTAACAATCAATGAAACATGCAAAATCGAATAGAAAGTTGATGCTAGAAGAATTGATTTGCTGGCTGCTGGTGAACAATGAATTGTCAATGAAAGCTTTAAACTGCAAATATCCTAATGTTTGGATTGCTGCACTTATATAGATTTTCAATAATGTTATTGATAGCAATTACCATGCAAAACGGAATGGAAAGTTGATGCTAGAAGAATTGATTAGCTGACAATACTCGCTGCTTGTGATCAATGAAAGCTTTAATGACATGCGGAAGAGTATTAATGACTCAGTGTAGCGAAGTTTGCGCATTATTGTCTGCAACAAGCACCTAAACACAAGCCGAATGAATGGAATGAAATGGAATGGAAATAAAGTAGGTCACATTCAGCGACCTAAACTCGTGTAGACATGTGCGGGGCTATAGCTGATGTATTGCTGATGTATTGTTGCTGCTGCCACATTTGTCAACTTGAAACGCATTGAAAGGCTGCGCTGTGTGTGGCGTGTGGTGTGGACTCCAATTAGCCAGTAAATCGAAGCGCTTCGAAAGTGTTTCCCCAGTGTGTGCGTCACACCCACAGCACAGCTTGTTGCAGATCTATGCTAAATGCAGTTTAATTGAATTAATTTCATCACGAAAATTACTTAATTCGATAGCTAGTCGGCGACTTTCACACGACCGGCGACATTAGCCCAATTCGCCAACATGATTTATGGATCTTTTCTAGGTTCTGTGTAAATCGTTTTTTACGCTTTTCTCCTTCTCCTTCTGCTTTTGCTTCTACTTCTGCAGCAGCTTGTGGCTCGTCGTATTTCTGTATATTTTTACAACTTCTGCTTTTCCCCATTTTATTGTTCGTCATTGCAAATTAATTTCTCTTCGCGGTTGCCGGAAGTGGGTTAATAAGTGATAACGTGGCGAAAATGTAAACACGGCGCAGAGAACGTGAAATACGCCGCTAAATGATAAACTGTTAAACAGCAGCGCTGCTCGGAAACTGCACAAGAACCTGTAAAAACAAACGAAAATGGTTGATAAACGAGAGAAATCAAACAGCTTTGACACCGTTTTCCCCTCGCCTCCTCCCCTCCCCTTCCCACCCAGCAACAGGGCTTCGACATCGTGACGTTCTTGTTTGTCAGTCTATATGGTCATCAACATCACGAGCTATCATCGTTCAAATTGTCTACATAATACTCGTATATGTTGTGTTTGTGGGCGAAGGTTTAATCACATCAAGGCATGTTTCTCGCTTTTTGGGCATCGAGCATAATTCATTTTAATTGAAATTGACAATTTAGGCATGCGTAATCGCCGTCCGATATACGAGACGTTAATCTCTGCATATACGATATATATTTCACAGAGTTAGAGCTACAACTGAGATAAATATAATACTCATAGCTATGAAAAGAATGTCAGCAAGCCGACATGGCATTTGACTTCTATTTTTTGAGATCTCCATTTGATCTATTGTGTAGTTTAAGCGACCATTATCTAAAGATTCTAAATATGAAAATACTTGCGAATTAGAAGCATTGTAAACATACATAAACATACCTCAAAAAAAAAAAAAAAAAAAAAAAAATTAAGTAAAAAGAAAAAAAAAGGGAAGTAGTAAAACTTATTTCTAATTAGCTTTTAAATTTTTACTTATGAATTAGATGCACTATAAACATACATAAAATACATATACCATGTATTACAGTACCTCAATAAAAGGGAAGTATAATTTATTACTAATTATTATTATTATTATTATTAATTATTTGTGAATTAGATCACTATAAACATATATAAAATGCATTTACCATGTGTTATACAGGACTTCAAAAAAAGAGGGAAGGAGTAGAATTTGTTTCTAATTATTGAATTAATTAGTTGTGAATTAGATGTTTATGAAAAAAATGTACATACAATATGTATTACAGTACTTCAAATAAAGATGGAAGTAGTAGAAATTATTTATATTTGTAGTACTATAGATTCAGAAAGCACGCATCAAACACGTATACAAAATGTTTTACTGTACCTCAAATTAAATCCAACACATTGTAAAATAAGAGTTTATACAGTAATGTGAAAAATGTACATACCTGAAAAGTAGAAAAAAATATATATTAGTTAGTTTCTAAATATACTAAAAGTGCTTATAAAAATATACCAATGCATTCGAGCAACAGTAAGAAATATCAAAAAATACTTTATAAACTATTCATAATAAAATCTACGCAGGTTTTTGTGAGTGAAAAACTTTTCATTTAAACTAATTACATTATTCTACGTAACTAAATTGTCAGATTTCTTCTGAAATTATAAACAAACTTTTAGCAATAGGCAAACACCAAAGTTGTTGTCTATTTTATAAATCTAGCTTTAATAAACTTTTAGATCTGTGTGTGCTTATAGACAGACTTGATCTAGATATTCACAAACAGACGCAATCAAATATATGACATTTCTGGTTTGTTCTAATAGAGGTAAGATTTCTGCCAACATTACTTCTTATAAGTGCATTCAAGACAACTTCATTATGCGACCCAATCAGCGGGTTATATAATAGATCGTTAATGCACACAGACATTTGCCGCATAACTTGGTTGTGAAAACATTCGCAGTTGATTGAACAACTAGAAGGGCTAAGTGCAACCAATTGACCTGTTGTGCTGCAGAGGCCACAGCAGTTGAAATCCAGTTTCCACTGGGCCGCAATGAACAAGGTAATTTTGAATATTATTGCCCAAATATTTGGCCTCAAACGAGGGGCAGGCAGCCAAGAGGTATCGTTCCTACATCTGAGTTACCTTTAATTAAAAGCACAGACGTATAAATTATGCAAGACTCGCTCAAATACGGCAAACACCTAAATATTTCATGAGCTGAATTCCAACTACGATCTCCAGCTCAGTGCTTCCCTTTTGTCCCCAACTCGAGCACACAATGCCTGCTTGCCGGGGGTTCAAGTGTGTCTCTCGCACACTCTCGGGTAATTGTGCATGATTCGCTCGAAGAGAGCTCGCCCAGACCGCTGTGGCCATTGGCGGTGGCATAGTTATTTGTTTATAGCTGTTTTTGTCGCCAGCAACAGCGCAACAAAAAACTGCACAACAGCAGCAACAACAGCAACAACAACAGCAAACAGCCTCAACTACATTTTGACTACGGCCCACGTACGTGCGCCAAACAAATCGAAGACAAAGTTTAACATTGTTCGTGGTTCGCTTGAGTAGACCAAGGTGGCCAAGGAGGTGGTGCAGAAGCGGGCGATGTGTGTAGACGCACCACCCACAAGAAATGCAGCATTGAAGCTCGTATCAATACTGAATTTCAATTTTATGCCGAACTACATTTGAGCGTTATATAAGTTCCGTCACATTATCGAACCTAAAGACCTCATTGGTTATTTTGACACAAATTTTGGAAATGTTGAGCTATATAGTTTATATGTGCAGTCACATTATCGAAATAAAAAAACTCATTGTTTATCTTTACACTAGAACTAACATTTTACCATCATATGAAAATTTAAGTTGAGTTTTGAGTGGAATTAAATGTTGAGTGTCATAAAAGTTCCGCCACTTCATCGAAATAAAACTCCTCTTTGGTAGCATTGCACTAAAAGTAACATTTCCTGGCTAGCATTATAGTATATACTTTATAATAATGCATTTAACATACAATAATAAACTTTAAGCAGAATTAGAGGTGTATGTCGAAGTAAATGTTATATAAGCTGAGTCATATTGATGAAAATAAAAAACCCACTATCGTAATTTTTACACAAAAATAAAACATTTTCTTGCTGACATTGTTTTGTGAAATTTGCAATATTGGCAGCTGATTTTAAAATATCATACATTAATTTTGTGTAAAAGTACATGTTATAAAAGTTTCATTATTGACATAAACTAAACTAAGCAAAACTAACATTTTCTTGCTAGTAATATTTGTTGAAATAGTTTCTCGTCTTCGTCTGTCTCTAATCTGCCTCATCAAATTTGCAATAATGGCAACTGATGTTTCATATCAAATCTGAATTTGCTTTTTGTGTGCAAGTACATGTTGAGTCTTATATAAGTTGCGTCATACTATTGAAATAAATTTCGTCTTTGGTAACTTGGCTCTAGAACTAACATTTGACTGCATTATTTTCTGAAATAGTTTCTGGCCTTATGCTGCATCGAGCTAATAGTATGTCTCTCAAAATTTACAATAATGGTGGCTCGAGTTTTTTTCATAGGCCGCGCAGACAACGAATTTATTTTATTTAAATAAAAATGCACTCGAGGGCAGCGGCTGCTGGATGGAGGCAAAGAGGCAGGGAGAGATACGTGGACGTTTCTGCTGTTATTTTTTGGGCGCGACTTGGAAATTTGATTTCGTCTGGCTGGAGCTGAAGCTGGAGGAAACCTTGGGGGTTTCTCAGTCTCCGGCGAGAGACCAAGAGACTATGTTTGGAGTGTCGGTGTCTGCAATTCCAAATTATCGTTTCCACCTACATAATTTAGCATGTGTTGTTGGTGCTGCTGTTGCTGTTGTTGCTATTTGCTGCTATTTGCTGCGGTGGCTGCCTAAATTATTGGTTGTAAATAAAAAAGAGAGAAAAAGCATTGGCTTCGTTGGGGTCCGATGTTTTGTCTATGGCCGTAATTGCCAGCTCTTTAGGTTACAAATTCATATATCAAGAAGTATTGGCGCTAATAACTGTCTGTTTGCCTTTTGTTGGGGTCTGGAAGCAAACCATATTTTAGAGTGGAATGTCAGTCGCCAAACTGGGTTCTGGGCACGTCCAAAATCAGTTAATCAAATCTTTGGCAACAATCTCATTCGATATGCCAAATGTCTTCTAAGAAAACAAAAACCCAACATATCTTATGCGACAACAACGGTGGAAACAAGCTAGAATAAGCGCGACCTCGAAATACCCTACAATGCAGTACGATCAGAAGTCTCTGCAGATTGTTATCGCGTACTTGTATAGAAATATCTGTAGATTTTTATGGTATACTTGTATAACTTATGATACTTTATATACCCGACTCTTTGTGCGTTGTCAAATTGAAGAATGTCAAATGAGCGGCAGGGTTTGAAATGATTTATCTTCCCGCTAAAATACAAAGCGACAGCAACAATATGCGCAGAAATCGCAGCGTCTTCCTGGAAGTGTTAAAGTCATTCGCCCGCCACCTGCCTCGGGTCTCGATCGCGCGATTGCTTCTTAGCTCTTGGCTCACTCACCTTGACCGCACAGCAACGCCAACAGCAATATCAACTACCATAAGAACAATATAAGCAGCAAAATACAATTTGCATATCGTTGTATAGAAAGCCCAAAGCGCCTTGAGACGACAGCGTAAAACAAAAACAACAAATCGCCAATGTATACAAATTTAAATTTATATTGTGCTGTTTTTTAATGAAACTGCTGTGCACTCAAATTTACTGGGAAGTTTTGAATTTATAATAATTTAGCATCTGAACAGTTTATCATATTTCCAATAAAACTCATCACATTTAATAACCACCTTAAATAACTGAATGGATAGTTTGTTTGCCAAATTCGTGTGGTCAAATTCGGTAAACAAAAAATTATCTCTGTCCAATTTGGTCGAATATAAAGAAGCCAGTTGCAGCTGATAAAATTCAACAAATCAAGTGTTTGGCATAAAACGTGTTTGATAGCTAAACAAACTTATCAATTGACTGCTATCACGCTCGACTGCAGATTTCTCAGTTGCTTGTTTTAAGATATACTTTTAGCTTAAGTTTAACTCTTAGAAAATATACACCTATATACCTATATGGGCATAAATCCCATGAAATAGAAAAAAATAGTTTATAATTTATTTGCCGAATTTAGGATTTATTGAACGGTTTGAAATCGATTTTCACTATCCAAGCAAAAATACTTCTCCACTTCCAGATTGAACCCTATATTTGCTTCTAATGTCCAATTTCTGCTTTTTGTTTTCGTAACTAAACTTCTATATTTCTAGCTTTATTTGCTACTGCATTCAATCCATATTTATTTGCAAATTGTATTTTATCCTGCTAATTTTAATGATCGATTTAGGACAGTTAGAGTATTAAATTTAACAATCAACGCCTAAATAACTTAAACATTTTCTCAAAATTTCAGCAAATTTTAATTTATATGTCATCTCATATGTAAAGACCGAGACAGCCTCGTCGGTACTTTTGATTAAAAAAAAACTAATTTTCATAATTAGTATATTTAGTAATAGCAAACTCACAATAGTCTCAATTTAATGCTGTTATAGTTGTAAGAAATATTCACTAGAGTTTTGGATGAAATTACCTAGCAAAAAGAGTGGATAAAGATGAGGATGTAGCTGCCATTTTCATATCTTTTCTAACAAAATAAAGGCGACCTGCCGATGACCACAGATGAAGCTGTTCAAGTTAAACAGTTGATTAAACTTTGCTTTTGCATTTTGTGGTTCTGCTCTGGGAGCCTGTTGTCGTTATTGTGGCAGAAGCAAGGAATGATTGATGATTTGTTGTTTGCGTAGCACGATAAGATTAGCTTGCCTAAAGCAACTGTCAGCTGAACAAATCTGGCAACTCTGGCCATTGTCTGCGCCAACCTTGCTCACGTTGAGTGACAGAAAGCTTCGTGCTGATAATTGTTTAATGCAGAAAATGCGAAACAGAGAAACAGATATGAACACTTCGAAGTATAGCTTCAGCATGGGCAACTCGATGGGGGAAAAAGCCAAAGTCGGCGAATCTGAAATTTTTACTCATGCAACTAATTATACGAATGCAAGATAATAATATAGAAGCCACACAGCAAGCACACCAGCTAACATTTTAAAACCACCAGAGAAAAGAAAATATGAAAAGATGATTCTTATCTGCCGACACCGCTGGATGTAACGTCTAAAATGTCGCACTACAACTATCTCCCAGACTCTAGCTGCAGTTAACCGACTTTTAATAGCATACCCATTCCGTCTGTCTGTCTGTCCGCTTGAACAATTCAAGCTATTAGTGGTGGAAAACCCAAACTTGGCAATACTCTTCTAGTTTGACGTGGGAATCTTTTCAATAAATTTGAATCGTAAGTTTGACATTGAAAATTACAACTTCTTAACACGATAAACTTAAAATACTATTTTAAAATATGCAAGTTCATCTACATATTGTGTGAGATGGAAGATTTCCTATTGGCGCGAATCTAGAAAATCCTTTTATTTTATGAGTAGCACTCTATAATAGCTATAACATGTAACATGCTCTAATGTTACATTCTCAGAGACTCATCCATTCTCTTTCTTTAACATTTACGAAACAATTTCTATTCAAAAACAAACATGTTCTGTGTAAGTTTTACATGCTAACCAAATTTGATGGCTTTATCTTTTGGGGTCTGTGCGATACGCAGCTAAAGATAAAAACAGAAAACGAGATAGAGACGAATATAATTGTTATTGGAAGACGACAATGATCCAGAATCATCAAGAGATACCTCGATATTTACGTAAAGTTGTTGTGCAAAAACAAAACTACATATCAAAGCATATCTTTAAGTTTCAGTTAGCTATCAATTTTGTTGATGTAAACCTGATAAGCATGCATGTTAACTGGGGATGTTGAAGACACGCACCTCTTTAAAGTTCAATGCACCTGTCCAATTAATTAACCTAGAAAAATGCAAATTTCTATTTGCACACCAACACAGCCCTCCACACGCCCTCCTTCAGAGTACAATAACGTCAACAACAACAACAAAAACAGTATGTAAGCCAAACAATCAATCAACGCTGTCGCAACAGCAACAAAGTTCTCTTGAGCACGTCGCAAAAACATCGTGCAGAGAGGCCAAATCGCAACTAAAGGCGCACGACCTCATACATGGTAACTATATAGAAGAACAGTAAACACACACACACACACACACACACACACAGACACACACACGCATTCTTTTCTTTTTTTCCGCGTCTGCTGCATGTCGCATAACAAGGTGTGTTTAGGTAATATTCATGTATAATTTGTGTGTCTGCTTGCAAACAATGGCCGCATTAAAGTCGAGAATCAGCAAAGCCAATGAATATATAGGGCAATAGAGGACATCAGAATTCAGGAAAGTCTGTTCGCCCACGAAAGTTAAGAAAGAAATGCTTAATAAATATTACGTCCGTTATTTTGATAAATTCATGAAGTTCTAGAATGGTATTCAAAATATGTTTGTGAACGGCTGAAAAACTTCTAAGTTCAGCGTTCAGCAAGAAACACAATCAATAAGCTGGTGAAACTGCGTAGATTCAATTGTTTTGGTTGACAATATGAACAAACAAAGTTTAAAAAATACTTTCTAGTATATTCTGGTAAATGTTCAGTATAAATTTGTAGCCTATTTTAATGAGCTGGTGCAACTAAGTTTCTTAGGTTGGCAATGTTATCATTCATATATGTCTTCTGATATATTTCAGTATATTTATGTATTATATTTCAATGAGCAGCCGCAACTTCGCAGACTAAGTTGCTTAGGTTGACAATATTACTATTCATATATGATTTCTGGTATATTTCAGTATATTTTCAGTATATTTATATAGTCACTACTTCAGTTCCTGATTACTATGGTTTCCTCATTAATTAATATTATTACTTTTTTAGGGAATAGAACAGCAGATATTAGGAATAATTTCAGCATCTCTTTAACCTTTTTGTTGCAATAATTACTTTCCTCAAATGCGTATGCTTCTAAAGCATAGTTATGAAGCTCTTCACTACTTGTTTTCTAACCACAAGAGCTCTACTGCTTTGTATTCATCTGCAGTGTCGACTAAAAAGTGTCACTTGGAATTGCAGATCATCAATAACGCCTGAGTGCATAAGATCTCACAGGTAAATTAGAGATGTCTCAATAGGGAGTCGATCGCTATTTTCCAGAGTTATTTCACACTTCAGCTCGGCTTAGACACGCACCTCGCAAATGTCTTTTAAGTGGCCCTCCGAGCCGCCACCGTCGACGGTCGCAGGCTGTAGGTGGTCCACATGTGAAACTCGAGAACTAACTCAGATGCCGGAGATGCAAATACAAACGAGAGGCGTACATAGTACGAATCATGCTCACATTATGTACTGCGACAGGCGAGACAGGGCAGACAGCTGAAGACAAGTTGGAGGGCAAGTCGGAGGAAAAGCAAAGTGCGTCTATATTTAGACGAAACAAACATCTGGGGCCCTGTGCCTGGGGTCGCTCTTTCAGGTGATTAACCGCACAAGGCCCCACCAAAACTCGTCAGCGTACTATGATGTTTCAGGCTCTTGATTAGTTTCAATCGGCACCGACTATATACCACTGTTTAACTGAACTTTTCCATATACACGACTGCATTTACAGTCGAGACTTATTGTTCGTGTTATGCTTTTTTTACATTCCTCCATTTATTTTTAACAACTGACCCTAATAATTTTGGTCGTTTTGTTAGCCGAGAGCCCTCAAGCATTTTATTGGCAATCTTTCACTGCAATATTATTTATTTCTGTTGGTTTTTCTTTTTATTATGGCTGCTGCTTCTAAATTTTATGTGACCAAAAATATGAGTTTCTGTGCACATTTTTCTGCTTAATAAACGCTTTTAACCGCCAATTGGCATAATTTTAATTGGTTTGAATTGCAGTCTTAGATCGCCTTGGGCTAAAAATATTCCAACGAGACGCCGTGCATGTTTGTGGGCTACAAGTTTATTTGTGCGGCCATTTAATCGTGAAAAAAACTGTTAACGAAATGCTTTTAAAGTATGCATGAGTTCAATTTACTTGGGTCTGAGAAGAGCAAGATGAGTGATACTCCACAGTATAACGCATAAGTTGGATGGCCCTCAAAAATTAGCACAACACACAACAATTGTTGTCGTGAGGATAGGAAGTCATAAACCGAAGTCGAGGCCGTGTTCTTAACACCACGTAGAGCACTTGACAAATATGTCAATATTTCGTTTATTGGTATAGCTGCTCCTCTATTTACACATCTATTCTTACGACCATATCAAGTTAGGTATTTACAAAACTGCGTGAGGAGTGAGCATTATTCTATTGCGATCCATTTCAGTCAACATTTGAGCTCCAGAGCAACTGTTTCAATAAGGTGTCCTATAACCGTTGAATAATACTGTTGATACAACAGATTATGACATTCTGTTAACAATAGTAGCTCTGCAGTTTATGTCGCAGTATCACAGTGAAAGCGTGAACTGATCCTTGAGTTCTTGAATTTGAAGTAAACTACTCTTATGAACAAGATTTCTCATAGTTGTTTCTTTCGTCACAAAGCAGTTTCACTGTTCTCTACGACAGTCAAATTTAAAAGATAGACTTCAAACTTTCGTTCAAGTCAGCTAACAAAGACATCTTAACAGGCCTACGAGTGACAAACGCAACTTTTGCTTTCACGTTTCTAAGAATCTCAGGCCGTCTGAATCGGCATTTAATTAAAATAACAAAAACCAATCAAAGCACACAACTTTAAACCTGAAACTATGCAGGGAAAAAGTGAAAACCATTTCTGACATTCCAGTTCACGACTAACTAAAACTTACAATAGTAAACAGCGATCTGATGACAACATAGTTAAGTATATTATTTATATACATTTAAAGAACTATAAGTTTGATTGAATTTAAATTTGCCTCTTCTAAAAAAGGTAGAGAGTAGATTATAAAGTATTTTAAAGACAAAAGTTACACAGAAAAGTATTTCTGACATCTATCACAATAGTTAACTTTTCAAGTTTTTATTTACTCTCTGTTAAAATAAATTAGTTGGAAGTGTTATATTTGTATTGGTTCAATATTTTATTTGGGATTATCTATCGCAACAGTTTGAAAGTTCATCGCATTTGAATTGGACTCTCAAGCTGTATTAATACCAGCGCAATGAACCCGCGTATTTAACTAAATAATATTTGCATTCATTGAACTCTAATCGTATACCACATTTGTAAATAGGAGATAGGGAGCGAATAATTGCTTAGACTGGTATATAGTATATTATTTTTGGAATTGTTCAAGTTTTCACACATACATATAAAAGTAATTTACTATAATTGCTGTCTGTTTTTAACAGGCACAAAGTGCCAAAACTTTGACAACTGATCCAGTTGAAGTCGTCAAAAGCAAATAAATTTAATTTAATAGTAATATTGCGAGTAGTAGAAGAAGAGGGGAATGCAGGAACTTGCGTTGGGTAACATAAGAAAACCATTATGCTGCAAGTCTATAAAAACAACATACAAGATATACAAACTGCATCTAACAATAAATATAGCATACATGTGTTATGGCACACACACGCACGCACGCACGAATTGTGAAAGAGCGACAAGGAGAGCACGTATCTATGATCCACACATGCGGATCCGAAATTCTTACTAGTGGAACTCTTCTTTGCGTTCACCCCTCCCGCCACACGCACACGCACACACACCTCTCCTTCCATCGGCACATCTTTTACTCACCCTATTGCATTCCAAGGCAGCGGCACTGTGCTCCTCCCGTTGTCGAAAACAGTGGCTGCATTTGCTCTTGTTGAATATATTTGGTGAGAATTTACGACAGTCCGCGGTGCGTCCGCAGCTCGCAGTCAGCGGGGGCGTTGGAACTGCCGATGTCGCTGCTGCTGCTGCGGCCTTTGTAGTTGTTGTCGTTGTTATTGTTGAAGTTGACATTTTCTGCAGTTGCGTTTTGATTTTTTCTTCTCAGCTGCTGGACCGTTGCAATTGAAAGAGAAGCGATAGAGATAGGGAGAGAGAGAGAGAGAGAAAGGTAGACAGCGAAAGAGAGAGAGAGAGGGAGAGAGGCAGATAGAGCTCACCTCAGCGTTGCTGTTGTTGCTCAGGGCTAAGCGGCATTGTGTTCACATAAACAACACACAAAAACGCACACGCACACACGCGAATCGGCGAATACGAATACGCGAAAAAGAGCAGAGGAACACACAAAAACACAATTGGAATAATTTTGCACAATTTGTGCTTTTTATCTCTCTTCTTCTGCTTCTTCTAATTTATCTTCTTCTTTCTTGATGTTTGTCGACACTCGATAAAAGGTGGAGCGCAAACAGTCACAGAGAGGGGCTAACAATGACAAGGGCGGCGCGGTCTGGCAGCCTCACATATTTATGCAAATGCGCCGACCGACGACGCAATTGATATTGTTGTTATTTTGTTGTTTGATGCGGTTGTAGTTGTTGTTGTTGCCGATGCTGCTGCTGTTGTTGCTCGTACTCCACAGAAGAAACGGCACAGCAGCCGGGTTGTTATTATTGCCTGTTGTTGCTGCAGTCGCCGTCGACGTCGACGTCGCTGTTTTCGCTGTTGTCGTTGTAATTCTTTGCTAATTGCTCCAAAAATAGCTGCACAAACGCTGAGTCGGCTCCTTGTTGCTCATACAAATACACTCTTTAACTTCAATTCGCTAACTGTTATGCGCGTTTTGCTTTGCCCTTTAGATTTTGATATCAACTTTATATTTTGGCATAGCAAGCAAATAATATAAATATACGAAACTGAAACACACACAAGCACAGTCACTCACACGCAACGCGCAACGCGCACACACTACAAAAATTATTCAATTTTGCTTTGCACTTGGCTTCTTTGGGACACCAACAAATCGCTCGGCTGTTGGCTGTCGGTTTGTCGGTTGTGGCTGAAGTTTCGCTAGAAGCTGCTGCTGCTGCTGCTACCGACTAACGCACGCTCGTTAAATGTTGCTCTCGGTTCGAATGCACACACGATACTGACGACCAGAGCCAACAACAAGTCGAGCGACAGCCACACGAGCGCCAAAACCCGGAGAGAGCCCAGCAGTGCTGGGAGAGCGTTTTAACGCTATATTAAAACCAAGATGCCGAGAGAGCTTGGCAGCGCATTTTGGAGCACAATTCGTTGGAGGCTCTCACACTCGCTCTGTCTTTGGCGCTCTCTCTCTCTCTCCGTATGTTCGTTGCGCTTAAAGTTAACAGGGTATTCGTTGCCATACACTGTGCATTTGATAATTGATAAAATGTTGGGCTATGCACATATTTAAAAACAAAATAAAGTTCTAATAAAATTACGCTTATACAATTGAGTCAAGATGTTTGAAAATACATACATTAAATATAAGAATATTGCATAAAATTATAGATTTATTAAGAATTTGAATAAATGTGTTAACAGTAAGTAAACCTGAATTGAAAATCATAACAACATGCTATTAGAAAACCTCCATGAATACAATGAAGTTCTGTGACATCACGCTCTCTGCGTTGTTGTGCCGAAGAGAGCAAGTGCGATCGGACTGAAGCTTCGCTTCAAACTTGGTTCGATGGAGCTGTTGCTATCGTAGCGGCAAAATCGCTTTTTAGCACCGCTAAAACATAAAAGGCTAGAAATGCCGATACGTATACGTGATAAGTGTTGAAGTTATAGCGTAAAACTACTTATTACTTTGCAGCGATTTGACGATAACTTGTACAATGCATCAACATTTAAATTTGAAAATTTAATGCGTTACTCTAGTTGTTGCAATGAGGTTTTTGACCTCTTCCCTTCCTTAAATTGGCTTTGGTTAATATGTTGATGTTGCAGCCATACTCGTTGCACTTCCCAAATCGATTTGTTTACAACAACAACAGTTGCCACACAACAACAATCACAGCGGCAATTAAGTGCACGCTTCATTAAGGCAACCTCACACAACAAATTTTCAAGTGAGCTGCAAGAGACCCCAGAACGAATGATTGAGAATCGGCGCACCAGCGATAAGGCAAATGAAGAGCCGAAGGCGAAGGCAAATGTAAAGGTAAAGGTAGAGGTAAAGGTTGCGAGAAGGACAAGACATAGGCGCTATAAAAGTACAACGGAAATTGATTAATTGCGCTTGTCATTCTGATGAGCGGATTGAAAAGGGACAGGTCTTCAAGGCAACACTCGATCAAATATTTTGAAGCACTCTGGGTTAGAGATAGGACAACATTATATAATTGCGTTAATATTATAGCACCTGTCTATCAGACTTGACACTTGCGACACATTTTGAAAGAACTGACTTGATTCATTTCATGCCAGAGTTATGCGAAATTGGAAAGAATTTACCTAAATATTCAGTAGGAGTTTATTCCTCGCAACCTTATACAAGATCTCATAATCTATCTATCATAATAATGGCTAACGGGGTTCCTTTCACTAAAAGATATCTGATATTATCGAAAAGTAATCTCATCAATTGAGTTGTCGAAGAATATGAATAAGGTCTTTAGAGTTATACACTTCATCCTTCGCAAGCGCGTTGTAGACGAATATAAATAATTTTAAGGTTGTCAGACTTATAAACAAAGTTCAGCGGTCATCTATACCTATATGGACTTCATAGGACTTCATCCTTCACAACCTTTAAGTCTTATAAAGAAAGTTCAGTGCTCACCTGCATGTCTAGCAGAAGTGCGTCATTTAAAAGACGTAAAAGATTCTTCAGAGTAGTTCGAAAAATGAACTTTTCAATTGAGTTCTAAAGGAATATTAATAATTTTAAGGTCGTTCGGCTTCTAAGCAGAGTTCAGTGGCCATCTGAATGTCTAGTCGAACTTCAAGCTGCGCAATCTTCTGAAAAGTAAATACATTCATTTAGTAAAAGATTCCTGGAACTTAACGAAGAAAATCTTAAGGTCGTTCGGCTTATAAACAGAGTTCAGTGATCACCTCTAGTGAACTTATCATCCTTATACCTTATAAATAAATAGAGTTATTCAACAAAAGATTCCTCTGACTTGTTCGCAAAGTAGTCTCTATAATCTTAAGGTCGTTCGACTTATAGACGGAGTTCAGTGGTCAGGCAAATGAGCTGTGCATTGGGTAATTAGTGGCCACGTGTTCGCTGATTCGTCTCTAGCATGGGGGCATACAGTTTTATGGCCTTTCAGTCAAAGATGCCGAAACATGTTGCATGATAATGGATTCCTGTTCGTTGTTGTTGTTGCAACAAAAGCGGCGACTGTGTCAGTTGCAATTGTGAGAAATACCTACGACACGGGTTCAAAATGCATTACCGCATATTGATTTTTAAGGTGGTGAACAATTGTAGTCGGCGTTGCTGTTGTTGCTGCTGTTGCTGCTGTTGTTGTTGCTGCTGTTGTTGCTACTTCAGTTATTCAGCTGCTGTCGGTTGCTCGTTTTGTGCATTTTGCACTCTCATTCAAATGTCAAGCGAGTCACGCGCGTCTTTGCAGTACGCCAAGTGGTGACAATAATGCAACCCCGTTACCCAGTTATTTCGGAATCTATAGCTGTAATTGTGCCTATCTGTATCGGCATCTTGATCTATTTGTAGCTGCTCTATCTGCCCGGCTCCATTATCTACAAATAGTTGTGATACCGACAGCTTTCGATGGGGCGAGTCCCAAATGTTGCACACACACGCGCACACACTATAGATTGCAGCTTGTTGTCGCAGTTGCAGTTGCAGTTGCAGTTGCAGTCGATGTTGCTACATATAAAATGCATTGCAGCTGCTGGCGGCAACTGCAGCAAAACACCAGCAAAATGCACTTTCACTTTTCTATGCTAATTTGAAAAGCCGAAAAATAAAACGATCGCGCAAAATAAACAATTTTCATAAGGCGCTGTTGTGATGTGCTCGCAACTGTCCTTTTACGGCTGTTCCGATCGCGGGTGCATTGACTCAGTCACTAGCCAAGATTTTTATGGCCAGCACTTTCAAAAATCGCCTATGGTTTGATGGGGTATCGACATCTTCCTGCTTTTGTTGCCCGCTCGTGTTGTGTGTTGTTTTTCCGTCAGCTTGGAGCCGTTTGATTAATTTATTTTTAATTTTAATGCCACCTTCGAGCGGCCAATAACAATATTTGTCTAGCTCGAAGCGTCGGTATTTTTGGGCATATTCTTTAGAAGTTTCTTCACTTCGCGGCACCAGAATTCGACAAGGGTGTATTAGCTTGGTGTAAGTTTAAGTGAAACAATGCAGACCCTATTTATGAGGTCACAAGTATTAGTTGTATGCCCCTCAAAAACCAATTAATTTTGTTTACAATAATATTTGTAGTTTACAACGTGTTTTTCAAGTTGCCGCAAGTTGTCTTTATCAAATCGAGGGAACTTTGAACACAATGATTTATGCTGAAACTGCCTAGAAATCCTACAATATGAATCACGACTGCAGAGTATTTTTGGAGCGAACTTTAGTAATTTCTTAGACTTCATTTAACAATTTGAGAACTTGTTAAACGTGGACTTCAATTAACAAGAAATTGCTATGAGTGGGGAGCCATAAAAATGTGTAACTTCTGGGGATATGTAAGCAGTAAGGAATTTAGTGGCAATTATTGTAGTTTTGAAATGAGTGATTCACATATGCTGCTGAGCTGCAAAACTACCGTTTCAACAGGTAGTCAACAGGTAGTGCCTGTTGGCTGGCAGCCTCGAAAACTGGCTCATCAAAAACTCATTGGCCACGGCACTTCCTCGTTGAGGAAGCAAGCGTTGGCCAAGCCGGCCAGACATGGGCGTCAGCTCAGTCATCCATGGGCAATCCAAGCCGCGTCTCCGGCAATCCGGCTACTAACTAACCAAACGACCAAGCGATCGCGAGCCATTATTTGCCTGCCTGCCTGGCTGCCTGGCTGCTTGGCTGGCAGTCTGACGCCAACCACCTGCGAATAATTTCCCATAAGAAAAGCAAAACGAAGAAAAAGAGCTCGTGAAAAACGCCGCAAATCGACGGCTGACAGTCTATGGCTGGTACCAATTTGCCGTCGATTCGCAACTCACGCCACGCCAGGGAAGCGAGCGGCAAGTTACGTGCAACG